>JAJJZI010000004.1:0-2955869 GCA_024321975.1 Alternaria sp. 'sect. Undifilum'
TTTTTATACGATAACATTACTTTATAGAAAACCTATTTTACTATAAATCTTAATTTAAGTTCAAATGATAAAGTGTCACATCTTTTTGCTTGAAATAAATATAATAATAATAAGCTTTTTCTAAAGTTTAAAGGCAACATTTATTGAGAAATTATAATAAAATAGATATCTTTATTTAGAAAGTTTTGTAAGCTTTCAATAAAGAATAAAAAACTATTTTAATTTATAAGTACGAAGTTCCTTTTCAAGTTTTTTTGGTGAGGTTTTATTAAATATTTTTGAAACATTTAAAAAGATCTTAGTAAGACGGCCTAGTTTAAGCCTAAAGGAAGTTTTAAACGCTGTTTGTTGCATCCCATTTAATAAAGAGTATTGGTAATACTTGTAGGAAACATTTTTAGTATATTACCACATAAGGAAAAAGGCTTATTCTATAATTAGAAAGAAATAATTTAGTATTTAGAAAAACAAAAATTTCCAGCTATAAGAATAATACTATTGAAAAAGTAAATTTCAAAAATTTAAAGGAGTTAGTATAAAATAAGATTACGTAAGTAAACTCTTTTTATTTACCCTCCAATTAAACGCTAAGGAAATAAAATATAGGCTTCTAAATTTTGCTTATATTATGCTTACGTAAGCTACTTAATCTAAGACTTTTATTAGCAATTTCTACACGTTTAAAAAAAAGTAATACTAGAATAAAGATTTTTATTCTTTTTCCTCTAATTTCAAGCGAGATTACAGGCGCAATTATGCGGGTTAAGCAGCTTACTAAGCAGCCTTTCTTAAAGAGAAAGTTCTTGGCACTTCAAGTCAGTAACCTCTTTTGGTGTAGCCCTTCTAGCTATAGAAATATAAAGCCTTATAAATAATAACTTTTTTGACATCTTTTTTTTTGTCACCCTTCTGTAATAGTCCTAGAGCTTAAGGCAGTTACTGTTATAGATACTTGCCCTAGGCCTTGTCTAACAATGTTAGTAGCATTGCTTAAATAAGTTAGTTAGTTAGTAGTATTGATAGAACTGCGGTGACTAATGTAAGTTGCGTATTATCTTCTGCCGCTGCTAGGTTGAAAAGAACACGATATTGTTTCAATTATCATTCTTTAAAGGTAACTATTCTAAAAAAAAAGTAATAAGGTTCATGTAGAAAGAGAGTTAGAATGTTAGTAGGGTTGTAGTTCTACTTTATGCGTGGTGGCGGTATCCTGCTAGCAGGCAGGTAAAGTTAAAGGTAAATAGGGTCTATATTATGCTAAAAGAAGTAGGGTTTACAATAGAAATAGTTGTTGTAATTGGCTATTGCATTAAAAATGCGAGAAATTAGGTATAGTGTTAGTGTAGTGGTAAGGTATTACATAGTAAGATATTACAAGTCTACAGAATCTAGGTGCTTACTACACACTAAGAATTTATAAATTAAGCACCTTATACCTAGATTTTACCCAAGAAATTGGTAAATAAGCAGCTTATAGTAAAGGCAAGTACCACTAGCATAGTATCTCTTCCCCTTCTGAAGATTATAGGCTGTCTTATAGCCTATAAGGTGTTAGGTGTAGTAGTATCTGAGTCTAAGTTTAAGGTCCTAAAGTCTTGTCTATATTCATACCACTCTTTATCTATAAAAGTTTTGTAATAATAACTTAAAGGCAAAGTTTATTACTTATTTTAGGCAGTAAAGGTAATTGCGGTTTTGTAAGTAGCGTAAGTAGATCTAATTAGACAAGAATATAGACTGTTGGGCTAGTTTGTCCCTAATAATTAGGATCCTATAACCTTATATCTCTTTTATCTTCATTTATAATATTCTGCACAACTCTTTCCTAAAACAGCTTAAATTGCTATTTAGGTGTTGTGTGTATGAAGCGTATACTATTAAGGTCTTTGAGACAGTAGGTGTCTCTGTTAGGTTAAACGTTATAGATATAGTATAAACCTAATTACCTTGTATCTAGCTTGCAGTCTTGCGATATATAATTTTTCTCAACAAAGTTCTAAAGAAGAACTAAGTCTTCAAGCTTTATGTCTTTGTATTGTATCCCTTTAGTTTTATTCTAATATCCCTTTTTAGCAGCTCTTATCTAACTAATACAAGAAACAGCATTTTTTGTAAACTAATTTTTAAAATTAAGCTGCATTGCTTAAATAGAAATTAGCTGCGCCTAGTTATTTACTTCTCTAAATAGAAGCTTTAGCTATATTAGTAGTGCTAGTTAAATAAGAAGTACAGCGTTCTGCCTTGTAACTAGCGAGTAGAGTTAGTAACCTATTTGTTCCTGTATAGACATCCTGTCTACAAGAAAAACTATAGGCAAGTTCTTAGCTTAAAGTCTTAGTAGTATAACAAAGGCGTTTATAATTTATGTCTGCCCTTTTTTAATTTTTTTTTATAGCTTAAGAATTATATCTTAACAATTAGACTTTGTTAATTTTGTACGACTTTAATAGTTGTATAACCACCTGAGCAAAATTAAGTCCTTTTTTACTATAAGTTTGTATTTTGTGCTCTCTTAATATATAATATCTTATATATAAATACTATAATTGTCTTAAACTATTTATTTAACAGCGTTTTTCTTTTTACCTATCTACTAAAGTAGTCTCTTGCAATAACGAAGAACTTATTTTTCAAAATATTAAGGCATGTACAATATATAAATAGCAACAATCCCTTGAATAGCCAAACTATAAGTATTTGTAAGCATATTAACTTTCCTTTTAGCAAATTGCAATTAACAGTCTAGGCAGGTTACTAGTCTTTCCCGCACATGCTTATACATTCCTTTCTACTTGTATTAATGCGCAAGTATAAAGTATACTGCGTTAATTCCTCTATATCTTATCTAGGTGTGTACAATCTATACTGCAGATGCTCTTAAGTCAGTATTATCTACTGTTAGAGTATTAACGTGCTGTAGAACACGCGGATCGCCTTGTTAATTAGGTAATGCTAGTAAGCTGATCACATGACGATTGCGCTAGCGCCTATATATATAGGCTAGATCATCTTATTCTTCTTTAGTAGTCATTGCTTACTTTGTTGTAGCACTTAGTTGATTAATTCACTTATTCTACCCCTCCTGATCAAGCAATTAAACTTTCTCAGCTCCTACAGTTATAAGCCTAGCCGCTTAATTATAGTTTGAATTCCTACTGCGTAATTAGTAAGCTGTAAGGTTGACTGTTCAATTAGCATTTTTACTTTCTACTCTCCTACAGCACAGCTAGCAGATTGCTGCTACTGCTGTACTTCTCTTACTTATTGATCACACGATTAACCTCCTTCTGATTCGAGCTACCTAGCTACCTACTGACTAACTAATCAATCTGTTGTTACCTTAACGATAACCTACGTTGTTATCCTACACAGTATCTTACTAAGATGGACCTTCCTAATACACCGCTTGTCGCCTCAGGGGTGATGTCGCAACGTGTATATGTATCCTCTAGCTGGAGCGCAATTTATTGATCGGTTGGTATTTTATTTCTAACATGTGGGAGCTGAGAAGGTTTAATTAATTAATTAGAAGGAGTAGAATAAGTGTATTAATTAACTAAGTGCTACAACAAAGTGTCAATAACTACTAAAGAGGAATAAGACGATCTAGCCCGTATATATAGGCGCTAGCGCTATCGTCATGTAATTAGCTTACTAGGATCACCTAATTAACAAGGTGATCCGCATATCCTACAGCATGTCAATACTCTAACACATCCCTTAGGTTAGTAAGATACTATTAATCTAAGCTGTAAGCAAATAGGCAATTGTAATAAATTAAGGTTGTTAATTAAGGGATCCCTCTGTAATTATAGCTCTTCTACCTAATTCTTTGTTGTTGTAGTAATGTTTGTTGTCGTTCTAATTAATCTAGCAGCCCTTAGTAATATTAAAACATTAGATAGACCCTAAATATTGCGTAATTAGTTATTGCGCAGCTCCACAACAATATTAATCGCGTCTACTACCTCTCTAAAACCTTTTATCCTTAACCTTACTTTAATACTAATTACTAAGTCCTCTAGGACTGTCTTGACTACTATTACTAATATAGTAAGCAGCGTTCCCTTATTGTTCTCTCACTAATTCAGCTGCTAATTTAGTGTAGTCTGCCCCTAGCAGCAATAAGCGCAAGCGTCAATTAGCAAGCCGCCGTTATTAACGTAAGAACAGCGCTAAGCATAAGCGTTACGCGCGTTACAGCCTGTTTAGTAATAAATTTTAATAAGCCGCTAATCTCGGCAATAATAAGAATTAGTTACTACTGCTATTTAATCTGTACGCTTATTGCAGGACATCTAGTAGCTCTGCTTAGAGGCTAATTACTTTGCCTGCTAAATTAAGTCTACTGTTAAGTCTTTAATTAGACTTTAATCTACATAAGAGTCTAGCTAAGAGATTAAGCTAGTGTAAGGGCAAGGCTCCTTAAGAGCTAATGCAAAAATCTTAGTAGCTTACTGCTTAAGCAGCGTCCTGCAAATAGCTACAAGACAACAGCAATAGCCTATAAACGCCTATTAGGCTGTCTACTAAGCGCAACGCGCCCCCCTCTACCTAAAAAAGGCGCCTAACAGCGTCTTAAATTTTGCTGCTAATTTATTACATTTTTACGTTCTGCTGTGTGAGCGCTGCATAAAAAAGATGCTAAATAGTCTATACGCTAAACATTGCTTTAAGCGCGTTTAGACTAGCAGTTAGAGCAGCTCTTGCTGTAGTAGTTGCTCATCGCATTCCTGCTACACAGTTAATACTAATCTTTTAAATAAATTTATAGCTATATATAGAAATAAAAAGGTAAGTTTTTAATTCTTTAAGGTCCTTGCTTAGTCTACTAACTAGTTTGTAAAAATAAAACAGTAATAAGAAGGACTAAGCCTTTAAAGCTTAACTACTTAAAAACATTATTGCTTACTGCAAAGAAATTAATAGCAGCGTTATATTTACTAAAAGGTCTTTTATGTAGAAGCCTTTCTCTAATAATTGCCGCGCTTAAAAAATGTCTTGTAGTTTCGCTACTTAGCCTTTGCTACCTGCTCCTGCTCCTGCTCCTGCTTCTACTCCCGCTCCTGCTCCCGCTCCATTCTTCAATCTAAAGTATACTGCTAATAATTACCTACGCCGTACACAGCCTGCTTAGCAGGCTATAAGTTAGAATTAAAGTTGTTAATATAGACAAGAGCCTTATAATACACAACTTTATGCTGCGTACGTTCTAGGTTAGCCTGCGTAGTTACTAGTTTAACAATTAGCATATAATTAACAACAGCAACTACAGCAGCAGCCTTAACAACAACAACTTTAGCAAATATTTTTACAAGAATAGTATGCTTAAAAAATATTGCCCCCGCCTATTCTGCACATTTGCTCTTAAGTTTATCGCCCTAATTGCTATACAACCTGTTTATATAAGAGCAATTATTACGCTAGAGTAAGCTAGCAATTATCTTACAATTCTATCTATAGAAGTAATAGATTAGATTCACGCTATTATACTGCTTACCTCTAAACTCTCGCTACTTAGGCTAAGTTAGCTTAAGATGCTCTTAAGCTTGCTAAAGCTAAAAAAGCTAAGCATGATCTAATAATAAAGTTAAGCAATTATAATAACTTTAATGCTTACTAGTAATTTTATCTTTCGTTCTATAGTTTTTCTACTTGTCTAGCTTACGTTCTCTAACTTATTTTTATAAGCTATTAAGCAGAGACTTAGCTTAGTATATAGATGTTGCTGCTTAATACAAATTCTTTTGCTTGATAATTGTTGTTACCTTTAATTAAGTGCTTAACATGCTAGAAGTTAAGCAACTGCTTAAACTTCTTAAACTATTGTTAGGTAAGCAACTTAGTTAGTTTATTAGCTAGCATAATTGCTGTTTCTAAGTACTTAACCTAAAATAATCCTTTAGCATATTCCTGCCGCAGCCACATGTTTTGTATATCTATATGCCTTAATCAAGTGTTAATCTGCTTATTCTTCTTAACTACAAGCCTAATTATTTATTAGTTATTACACCAAACTATCTAGACGTCTCTTAAATTAAAAGACAGCTTGCAGAAAAAGCGCTTAAAGCCTATAGCCTTTTTTATAGTATGCTTAAGGGCTAGCAGCTTAGCCTTAGTAGTTAATATAGTAACTGTAGTCTGCTAAGCTGCCTTCCAAAATATTAGACCACTATATAGAATAGCTATATAACTATAAGACAATTAACGAGTTTTTTAATTATTTGCAAAGAAAGCATTGCCTGCAATTGTTAAGTCTAAGCTATTGTAGTTCCTGTACTAGATCGCGTCCTATCTTGTCTAATAGAGGTATATGATTACCTGTTCAACAGCTTTTATATACTCATTACTAGAGTTTATAAGAAAGTGTAAGAGTTTAAAAATTAAGTAAACAACATTTAGAAAGAGCATAATAGCTATATACAGCACTGACTTAACTTTCTCTTAGTAAGCCTTAATCTCTTACTTAGTTGCTTCGCTAGTGTTCTTAATTAGCTCCTCTAACGGCAATAAAGTTTTAGAAAAGCTACTATCCTCTAGCTAAAACTTCTTTGCAATCTTGTTAATGTACGTATTATACACAAACGTAATTGTTTGCTTCTTACAATTTCTAATTACTTAGATACTAAAAAACTACTTAACTAATTCTTGTTTTTATATCTTGTACTTGTCTATAATCTTTAACTTAAGATCTATCGCCCTCTGCTCATAATCTTTTGCGAAGAGCAGTAGAATATTATCTACATAAAACAAAACCAAGATCCTCTTATCTTAATTAAAGAATAGGCAGGGCTCCTCTAGTATAGCAATTAGTCTAATCTCTCTTAGTAATCCTAAGAACTCTTTATACTACAATAGTGGCGAGTCTTACAATTTATAAAGTGCGCAGTTAAGCTGTACACATTTTCTAGGCTTATTAAAGCTATCTAGCATTTTATAAATTACTAAGTTATTTACTGTAATTAATACATTAAAGTATGCTCTTACAACATTATATTGCTTAATCTCTAGATGATTCTGAGCAGCAATAGCTATAGCTGCTTAGAATGACTTAGCTGCTTACATAGCAGCGTATGTTAAGTTGATTAAGTCCTTCTTTTAGAGATTACCTCTTACAACAATCTGCGCCTTGCATTTAAAAAAGAAGCTGTTTTAATTAAACTTGTAAGTCTAAACCTACTTTATAGGTATTAGGCGATTATTTACTTCTTCTCTTAATATCTTAGTCCAAGTTTTATTTTTACTTAACTAATTAATTTCTTTTTTGCATGCATTCTTGAACAAGACCCTTATAAAATGCTAAAGCAATTGTTTCTATAATCTTAGCAGTTTAGGTAGATTATTGCAATGCTGTTAAGCATTTAGCTTCTGCTTTTACTTAGTAAGCAAAGCTGCTATAACTACGTAATTAAAAGTCTTATAGCTTGCTTAATCTTCCTAGGTTGCTTGCAAACCTAGCATGTAGGTATTATAGAAGTTACTCTATAATAGATTCTTATAATCTGCGATTAATGCATTAACACTACCTGTGCTTCTACTTCTTAGTTAATTGTTAAGATCTTAAGTTGCGTCTTTATGCTTATGCCCGCCACCTAGCCTGCGTAGTAGAAGATAACAATTTGTAGGCTAATCTAGACTTTTGCCTATAATCTGCGCACTACGCCTTATAAGTAAAGGTTTAGCTTATAATTGCTTACTCTGTCTGCTGCTTAATGCCTAAGATCCTAATTAAGATATCTCACGCTCCGCTATCCTGCTCACCTAAGCAGGTGTTCTATCAGGACAAGCTAGCGCGTTAAAGTCTCTAGGCACAGACTATTAGACTAGTAATAAGTTGTTAGGCTTATTAAAAAAAGGCTCCCTACTTCTAAGTATTATTAGATTAGCTTCTTTTAGCAAGCGTACTGCTGTTTAACTGTTAATAACTCTACAATTAATTATGTCGTCGCTCCCTAAAGTCTCTAGTTTAGGAGTTAGTTTCAAAGTAGCAAGACTAGTATTTTGCTGCTAATTTAAGCAAGTTTCTAATAGTGCACTAGCCTTGTGCTCTATTTGCTTAGCGTCTTCTAATCTATTCTCTTCCTTAGTAGGTAGGCCTTCTTTACTAATTAAGATTATAAATAGATTACTTTTAAGGCCTTTAGTAGTTAGCTGCGTATCCTAATCTGCTCTTCCTTAAACAGGCAAGAGGTCTAAGTCCTCTCCTAGATTAACTAGCTCGCTATTATAAAAGATCTCTATAATCTTAATTGCTTAATCTCTTAGTAGCTCTTTTTTGCAATCTCTTTTGTAGAATTAATGTTTATTAAAGGTCACATTACAAGTAGTAATTACCTAATAAAGTGTTAGTACTGATATGTAGTATATGTTAGAGGCTTAATAATTAAGTAAATAACTAATATAGCCGCAAGAATTAACTTTAAATCCTTAATAATTATGCCTAGCTACCTTCTCCTTGTTTAAAGAATAAGCTTAGCAGCTATAGGCATAGATTCTACTCTAGTCTAGGCGTAGATTAGCAGTCTAGTGTCTAACCCTAAGTGGTTAATAGAATTAAATTATTTCCTGAACTATTCTTTGAGTACATAGTTAGGGGATTAGTAGCTATAGATTTTAGTAGGGCTTATTTTATGTAGATAAGCCGCCGCATATATAATTACTAGCTAAAGCTTAGCTAGTAGATTAGCCCTCGTGCGCATCTTGATAGCCTTTGTAATTAGCTTTTGTCTAGCTCTCTCCGCCAAGCTGTTTAGCTTATAAGTATATAGCAGTAGTGTTTTGATTACAATCTTTATTTCTATAGCTTATTCCTTATATCTTAATTACCCTCTCTTAGGCAGTGTAGTAGTATTGTTATCCTAATAGATTTCTACAATTCTCTGCTAATATTTCCTCTTAATCCTCGCAGCAAAGCCTTTAATTACAGGCATAATATTGCTTAGTGTCTTTAACTAAGAATTGTAATTGTACAGCCTGCTTAAGTAATTCTTCTTAATAATTAACGCCTATTTCTTAAGCAGCTAACTAGTTAAGAAATTAAATAGATCTAATAAGATCCTGTAAAAGGGTTATAATAATCTCTCTCATAGTCGCCGTAAGATTACTTGTAAGGCATAAGCTGTTTCGCAGTAATTGTATTCTAATAGCTTCTTACTAGTAATCTTAACGTTTTGCGCTAAGCAGACTAAGGCTTTAATAGCCTGCTGTTCTAGGTGTCCTAATTGTTAATGCTATAAGTCCTTATTACTAGTACGCAACTAAGGTTTCCTTAATCGCGCTACAGCGTTTATAATCAGTAGTTAAGCAAAGTAACAAAAAAGTTGCTTGTATTTTACAAACAAGAAATTAAAGTAAAACTTAAAGTAAATTAAAACAACGTTTTTTTTTCATTGTTCTTAATCTTAAACTATAATTATATCCTAAATATTAAATGCCTGCCTGCTTAAGCCGTGCTTCTAATACAATATTAATATAGAAACCTAGTACAACCTTTACGTTAGTAAATAGAAAATTAGCTGTCTTAAGGCTAGCATCGCTATGCAGGACGTTTTTAAGCAGCCTATTTCTTATACTAGCAACTAGTATAATTTAATTGCCTGCTTTAACAGTCTCGTCCTTAACGCATTTACTAAAGGTGTCTAGTACTATATATTTATAGTCTTAACTAAGTAGACTGCTAATCCGCCATCTATAATTGTGCAGAGAGACAGGGCATAAGAGTTAAAAGCTGCGCTAAACACATTTAGCCTAATTTCTTTAATTAAGTCCTTTAGGTTAATTAATGCTAAAACTAATAAGCTAAGGTAGAATTTACTTAACTTATTAGTAGTTAATCCGCTAGTGCTAGTCTTTTAGCCTTCTTTCTTTATTTAGGTGCGTAAGGTTGCTTATTTGTTGTTATTCTATTAATTAAGGATCTTCTTCTTGTCTTCGTCTAACAGCTTAATTAGTATACTGCTAGGAGGGCTTAATCTAATAACTGCAGTTCAAAGTGAATAGCAGTTACGCAGTGTCTAAAAGTGCTTGCTTATAGGCTTTTTACTAGCCTTGCATAGGCAAGGGTGTAATTGCTTATTACTTTTATTTAACTTGTTAGCGCTTGTAGATTGTTAAGCTGCTCTTAATCTAGATCTAGCTTAAAACACTACATGTCTTCTTTTTTTTAAAGAAGTAATTAACTGATCTTTAAACAAAATACTAAAGATCTTTCCTAAATTATTAAGAGTTAAATAAGCTTTACTAAGCGCTATTACTTATGCTAGCTTATTGCGCTTCTCGCGCGACTAATCTAGTGCAATTGTAGTGCCTAAAGCGTCTAAAAAATTAGTAACTGCTAATAGCTTAATAACTTTAGGAAGCGAGTAGTTTACTGCTCAACTATACAGGAGCTGCTACTTAGTAAACTATCGCTTAGGGCTTATTTGTCCCTAGCGGGCCTTATTAAGATGTTATCTATACTGTGGCCTAATTAATTACTTAGTATTTTAATTAGTAAATGCAAGATCTTCCTTAAAAATCTTTACTAAAGCTTAAAAGCTAGTAAGGTTTTAAGTAATTATGCTTATTAAAGCGTTTAAAAGAAAGTCTAGATAAACAGTCTTGCTAATCTAGTCCTTAACATTAGTAATCTTAGCAGCTTTCTTTGTTTATTACACAGCTTGTACTTTGTACCTATTAACTAGCTTGTTGTAATTATTTTTCTTATACTTAGCATTAAGAGCTTAAGCCTCGTATTTGCGTTAAGCAATCTTATAGTCATCTCGTATTTAAGCGCTGGCACTTATTTATAAAGCAACTAGCTGGTTAATATCTTTAGGCAATCTAGATACTGTAGCTCATAGTAATCTATTAAGGGTACGTCCGGGAGATCAGGATTAACCTAATCCTAGATGCCTTTCTCTAAGCAGTGTAGCTTTAATAGAGCAAACTAAGTCAGCTAGTCTAATCAAGACTTAAGAGTTACCCTTAAGGCAACAAGCAGTGTATTAGTGAGGTCTATTTTAGTAAGATGCTTCGTGTAGAATCACGACGTGGGTTATTGTTAAGGTGACAACAAATCGATCTGTTAGTCAGTTAGTAGGTAGCTAACAGCAATAATAGTAGCCTGGAAGTTAGATTGGTAGGAGGTTGATCGTATGATTAATAAGAGGTACAGCAGCCGCAGCGATCTGCTAGCTGTGCTGTAGGAGAATAGAGTAGAGTAAGGTATAATTAATAATCAACTAGTTAACCTTCTAGCTTGCTAATTGCGCAGTAGGAATCAAACTACAATTAAGCGTCCGGGCTTATAACTATGAGAGCTAAAAAGGTTCAATTGATTAATCAGGAAGAGTGGAATGAGTGTATTAATTAACTAAGTGCCACAACAAATTGTCAATAACTACTAAAGAGGAATAAGACAATCTAGCCCGTATATATAGGCGCTAGCGCTATCGTCATGTGATTAGCTTACCAAGATCACCTAATCAACAAGGTGATCCGCATGTCCTGCAGCATGTTAATACTCCAACAGGTAATTCTTAAGTTTTAATTAGACTGGCCAACTTAGTTTACTCTATTAAGGCTACACTGCTTATAGAAAGGCATCTAGGATTAAGTTAATTCTAATCTCTCGGACGTACCTTTAATAGATTACTAAGAGCTACAGTATTTAAAACTGCCTAAAGATACTAAGCAGCTAGTTGCTGTATCACCTAGCGCTAGCTCTTAAATATAAGAGAACTAAAAGATTACTTAACGCAAATACAAGGCTTAATTACTGAATACTAAGTATAAGAAGAATAATTACAACAAGCTAGTTAACAGGTACAAAGTATAAGCTGCTTAATAAACAAGGAAAGTTGCTAAGATAACTAATGTTAAAGACTAAATTAATAAGATAGTTTATCTAGACTGTCTTTTAAACGCCTTAATAAGCATAATAACTTAAAACCTTACTAGCCTTTAACTATTAGTAAAGATTGTTAAGGAGGATCTTATACTTACTAATTAGAATACTTAGTATTTAATTAGGGCACAGTACAGATTACACCTTAATAAGGCTCGCTAGGGACAAATAGGCCCTAAGCAATAGTTTACTAGGTAGCAGCTCCTGTATTAACGAGCAATGAACTACTCGCTTCCTAAAGTTGTTAGGCTATTAGCAGTTACTAGTTTTTTAGACGCCTTAGGCACTAAGATTACACTAGACTAGTTCCTCAAAAAGCGCAATTAGCTAGTATAAGCAATAGCACTTAGTAAAGCTTAATTAACTCTTAGTACTTTTAGAAAGATTTTTAGTATTTTGTTGCAGAATTAGTTAATTACTTCCTTAAAAGGAAAAGGACACGCAGTATTCTAAACTAGATTTAGATTAAAAACAGCTTAACAATCTACAAGTGCTAACAAGTTAAACAAGGGTAGTAAGATATCTTGCCCTTGCCCCTGCAAGGTTAGTAAAAGGGCTGTAAGCAAGCACTTTTAGACACTGTGCAACTGCTACAGACTTTAAACTGCAGTTATTAGATTAAGCTTTTTTAGCAGTGTTTAAATTAAGCTATTAGACAAAGACAAGAAGAAGATCGTTAATTAAAAAAATAACAATAAATAGGCAACCTTATGCACCTATATTAAGAAAGAAGGCTAGAAGACTAGCACTAGCGGATTAGCTACTAATAAGGTAAGTAGATTCTACTTTAGCTTACTCGTTTTAGCATAAATTAACTTAAAGGACCTAATTAAAGAGATTAGGCTAAATGTGTTTAGTGTAGCCTTTACTTTTTATGCCTTGTCCCTATGCACAATTATAGATAGTAAATTAGTAGTCTACTTAGTTAATACTATAGATTACATAGTACTAGGCACCGTTAGTAAATGCACTAAGGACAAGACTGTTAAAGTAAGCACTTAAATTATACTAGTTGCTAGTATAGGAAACAGACTGCTTAAGAACGTCCTGTATAGCAAGGCTAGCCCTAAGACAGCTAATCTTTTGCTTACTAACGTTGAGGTTGTACTAGGTTTCTATGTTAATATTGTATTAGAAGCACGGCTTAAATAGGCAGGCATTTAGTATTTAAGATATAATTATACTTTAAAGTTTAGAACAATTAAAGAAAATGTTGTCTTAATTAACTTTAAGCTTTATATTAATTTCTTTCTTATTATATACAAGTAACTTTTTTGTTACTTAGCTTAACTACTGCTTATAAACGCTGTAGCGCGATTAAGGAAACCTTAGTTGCGTACTAGTAATAAGGACTTATAGCATTTATAATTAGAACACCTAGAACAACGTGCTATTAAAGCCTTAGTCTGCTTAGCGCAGAACGTTAAATATACTTGTAAGAAGCTATTAAAATGCAATTATTGCGTAACAGTTTATACCTTGCAAGTAATCTTACAGCAACTAAAAGAAAGATTACTATAACTTTTTTACAGAATCTTATAAGATCTGTTTAACTTTCTAACTAGTTAGCTACTTAAGGAACAAGTACTAATTATTAAAGAAGATTACTTAGGCAAGCTGTATAATTACAATATCTAGTTAAAAACACTAAATAATATTATACTTGTAATTAAAGGCTTTGCTACAAGAATTGAAAGGAAATATTAGTAAAAGATTATAAAGATTTATTAAGATAACAATACTGCTATATTGCCTTAGAGAGAGCAATTAATATATAAGGAATAAGCTATAAAGAAAGAGATTGTAATTAAAAAGCTACTGCTATATACTTATAAGCCAAACAGCTTAGTAAAAAGAGCTAAATAAGAGCTAATTACAAAGGCTATTAAGATACGTATAAGCGCTAATCTACTAGCTAAGCTTTAGCTAGTAATTATAAATGCGGCGGCTTACTCACATAGAATAAACTCTACTAAAATCTATAGCTATAGATCCCCTAACTAGGTGCTTAAAAAATAGTTTAAGAAATATTTCTAATACTATTAACTACTTAGGATTAGACACTAGACTGCTAATCTACGCCTAAACTAGAGTAGAATTTATGCCTATAGCTGCTAAGCTTATCCTTTAAATAAGAAGAAGGCAGCTAAGCACAATTATTAAGAATTTAAAGTTAATTCTTGCGGCTATATTAGTTATTTAGTTAGTTATTAAGCCTGTAATATATACTGCATATAAGTACTAACACTTAATTAAGTAATTACTACCTGCAATGTAACTTTTAATAAACATTAATTTTACAAAGGAAATTGCAAGGCAGAGCTACTAAAGAATTAAGCAATTAATATTGTAAAAATGTTTAATAATAGCAAGCTAGTTAATTTAGTAGAGGACTTAGACCTCTTGCCTGTTTAAAGAAAGGCAGATTAGAATACGTAGCTAACTACTAAAGGCCTTAAGAGTAATCTATTTACTATCTTAATTAGTAAGAAAAGCCTGCCTACTAGAAAAGAGAATAGATTAGAAGACGCTAAGCAAATAGAGCACAAGGCTAGTGCACTATTAAAAACTTGCTTAAATTAGTAGCAAAATACTAGTCTTGCTACTCTAGAACTTACTTCTAAACTAAAAACTTTAGAGAGCAACAACACAATTAATTGCAGTGTTATTAATAGTTAAACAGTAGTGCGCTTGCTAAGAAAAGCTAATTTGTTAATACCTAAAGGTAAAGAGCTTTTTTTAAATAAGCCTAACAACTTATTACTGGTTTAACAGTCTGTGCTTAAAGACTCTAACGCGCTAGCTTATTGTAATAAAACATCTGCTTAGTTAAGCAAGATAGCAGAGCGTAAGATTTCTTAGTTTTAGGTATTAAACAGCAGACAAGGTAGGCAATTACAAGCTAAACCTCTACTTATAAGGCGTAGTGCGCAGATTGCAAGCAAAAGTCTAGATAAGCTTATAAATTGTTTTCTTCTACTACGCAAGCTAGGTAGCAGGCGTAAGCTTAAGGACGTAACTTAAGATCTTAATAATTAACTAAAGAGTAGAAGTACAGGTAATGTTAATGTATTTATTGCAGATTATAAAAATTTATTATAAAGTAATTTTTGTAATACTTACCTACTAAGTTTGCAAGCAACCTAGGAAGAATAAACAAGCTATAAAACTCTTAATTACGTAATTATAGCAGCTTTGCTTACTCAGCATAAGCTAAATGCTTAACAACATTGTAATAATCTACTTAAACTACTAAGATTATAAAAGTAAATGCTTTAGTAGTTTATAAAGGCTTTTTTTAAGAATGCCTGCACGAAAGAGATTAATTAGTTAAAAAAGAATATAACTTAGACTAAGATATTAAGAGAAGAAGCAAATAATTGCCTAATATCTATAAAGTAGGTTTAGACCTACAAGTTTAATTAAGACAGCTTTTTTCTTAAATACAAGGCGCAGATTATTGTAAAAAGTAATTTTTAAAGAAAAGACTTAATTAACTTAACATATGCTGCTACATTAGCAGCTAAGTCCTTCTAACCAGCAATAGCTATTGCTGCTAAGAATAATCTAGAAATTAAGCAATATAATGTTGTAGGAGCATTCCTTAATGCGTTAATTACAGCAGACAACTTAGTAATTCGTAAAATACTAAATAGCTTTAAAAAGCCTAGAAAGTGCATATAGCTTAACTACGCACTTTATAAATTATAAGACTCGCCACTGTTGTAGTATAAAGAGTCTTAGAATTAATAAAAGAAATTAGACTAATTACCCTACTAAAGAAGTTCTGCTTATTCTTTAATTAAAATAGGAGGATCTTAGTCGTGTTTTATATAAATAATATCCTACTGCTTTTTGCAAAAGATTATAAGCAGAAAGCAATAAATCTTTAGTAAAAGATCATAAATAAGTACTTATTTCTTAAGGTGTTTAAGGTAGTAGTTATTATTATAGTTAAAATAAGATTTTGGTAAAAGTGCGTTAGATTGACTAAAGATGCAAGGGAAATAGTAAATAAATAAAATAAAGAACTACAAAGGCTATCTTAGGAAGTTTATCTACTCCTCTGTAAAGTCTGTGCTTAGTACTAAAAAAGAGGCAAAAGTAGCTTTGCAATAGCTGCTAATGTAGCTTAAGAAAATAACGTAAAGCTAAAAGAAAAGTTAAGTAAGCTAGAAAAGTAGAAAAGCTAAGCAGGCTAAGAAGAGCTAAGTAAAAGAGCTAATATGCTAGGCGCGCACAGACTCCTAAGATCTGTAAAATAGCAAAATAAGGCTTTTTGTTAAATACTAAAGGCATTAGGGCTTTAGCCTTTTATAGTACCCCCCTCCTTAAATAAGGGTCCTAGAGTTTTTCTAGTCCTACAGTGCCTCGGTATCCTCTAAGTTTAAAGCTAGTTCTTACGTTAGTTCTAGGTATCTTACTTATTTAACTAGGTATTCTTTTTTTCTTTTTATGCTTCTTTCCTGCAATAGGCGCTCTACTAGGTACTCCACTTCGCTGTCTACTTTAATTAGTAAGGGCTTATTGTCGTCCTGTAGTTAGCTTAGTAAAGGATTAAAACAAGCTAGCTAAAAGTTGTTAATATTAAATACTAGATGTATTCTTCTAAGAGTATTTAGCTTTATAGCATTTAGTCTAACAATTTTAAGTACTGTGTACTTTAGATTTTTTTAATTAAGTTTTTAGCGTAGTCTCTTTGTCTTATAGTAGTCTCCTAGCTTTAACTAAACCTTATTCCTTATTTAAAGCTAAAGTAATTGTTTTTTTTTATTTGCTTAACGTTCTTGTTCTTGTTAAGATTCTGCTATTGTAGCTTAAGCTAACTTAATGCTTTGCTAGGGTTTATTAGCTATATTTTCTGCTATCTAATAGTCTTCTTGTATTCTTTTTTTTTAAACTTAATTCTAAGGTCTATACTTTATAGCTATTTAAAGAGGATCTACCTTATATCTATGTTACAGAAAGAAAGGCAACATTTTAGTAAATTGTTCTTGCCTTACTATAATTGCAATTTTAGCTATCTTTAGATTGCCTTTCTAGTTTGTTTAATTCTAATTGCAGAAAGCTTGTAAGTAGGCCTGTACTTTAGAGTTTATTCTTTCCGTAGAGCTGTTAGTTTTAGAGTAGTATCTAGAAAATAAACATTATTTAATTTCTAGTAGCTTACAAAGCCTAGTTTAAAAGTAGCTTACAAACTTTACACCTTAATTAGAAGTAATATAGTCTAGTAACTAGTAGTAAGCTACTATAGAGTTAATAAACGCTTTAGCAACGCCTTTTATAGTAATGTTTTTAAAGCTTACTAAAACTACATCTTTACTTAGCCTATTAGTAACTACTATTAGGTTTGTGCAACTTTTGCTCTCTAGTAATTTTGTAACAAAGTTAATTAATATTTCCTTCTAAATACACTCTAGAATTAGCAAAAGCCTTAACAATCTTTATAAGCAATCTCTCTATAGTTTTGTTCTTCTATATACTAAGCAGTTTTTTATATATTGCCTTACTGTTTAGCTAATAGAGGGCTAAAAGTACTCTCTTGCAACTGCTTAGTAGGTAAGGTTTCTTCCTAGATGCCCTAGAGCTCTAGAATAGTAGATTCTATAAATAATTTTAGTGCGTAAAGGTTTGTTGTTTAGTACCTATTTTTAACTACAGTATAGTAAGTTTCCAAAATCGTCTAATTAGCATTTAGAAATAGAAAGTTTAAGGTCTAGCTTTGTTAGAAATTAATATTCTTCCTTGCTAACTGCTTTCTAGGCTAGCTAGTACGTGTTATCCTCTTCTTTAGCTTTATTCTAAAGCTTTTCTAGATCTATCTGTTCCTAAAGTACTGCTGCAGGATAGCTATTGCAGCTAAAAGTTCTAAAAGTCTTCTCTTCTTCCTGTTTTTTTATTTCTAGGGTTGTTGTAGTAGATAGTTTAAAGACTTGTAGAAACTTTTTAGAAATTTAGGCATCTAAACTATTAGCAGGCATATCTTGTTATCTTTATAATAAGGTGTTAGCCCTAGAGTTATTAACTTTAGGCTTATAGACAATCTCTATGTAAGAGAACTTTTTAAGAAACTAAGCCTATTTTATTTATTTTTTACTAAGTCGCCTAAGATTTTTTTAAAATACTCTAAGTTCTTATAGTTTGTAATAACTAGAAACTTCTTTAAAAAGCATAGCATAGCGTTTTACTTAAATAAGCAGCAAATAACTACAAGCAATTCTTTATTATATATCTTGTAGTTGCTTTAAGCGCTAGTTATCTTTTTAAAGTAGTAAGCTACTAGTTATAATCTTTCTTAGTTGTTGTATTGCGAAAGAACTTCTACTATAGCTTAGCTAGAAGAATTAGTCTCTAAAATTGTTTTCTTGTTAGAATTTTATTAAGCTAGTATTAGTTTACAAATAAATGGTTTTTTTAGCTTATTAAAAGCTTCTTACTCTGTCTTTTTTATTAGAAGAATACATTTCTAATAAGCCTTAAGAGCGGGGCAACTATACTAAAATAGTTTTTAATAAAGCGTTTGTAAAAGTTTGCGAACTTAAGGAAACTGCATACCTTTTTAACATTTATAGGCGCTTTTTATTCTTAAATAGCTTTTACTTTCTTAAGGTCTATCTTAAGTCTTTTTCTAGCCTTTATAATAAATTATTAGTATTTAGTGCTTTCTACATTAAACTTGCATTTCCTAATATTAAGAGGCAACCTAGCCTTGCCTATTGCTTTTAGAACTTTGTTTATATTGTATTAGTGTTCTTTAAGCGTGCTATTTGTGTAGATTAATACATTATCTAAGTAAGCTAAGCACAAATTATTAATGTACTTGCGTAGTGTCTAGTTAATATATTATTAAAAGGTGCTAGGAGCGTTTGCTATGATAAAAGGAGTAACTAACTATTTATATAATCTAAATTTAGTGCAGAAAGCAGTCTTCTACTTATCTTCTGCAATAATTCTAATTTTGTAAAAGGCTACAGAGACCTTAATCTTTGTAAACTATTTTGCTTTAGTAATATTATTAAGCGTCTCTTAAATAAACAGCAAAGAGTAACAGTTCTTTTTTATAATAGCGTTAAGGGCTTAGTAATAAACGTAGAACTGTAATCCTTCTCTAGGTTTTCTAGTAAATAGAACTAGGGAAGAAGCTGCAGAACTGCTAGCTCTAATCTATTCTTTATTTAATAGAGATATTAGATCCTTGCGTAGAACTAAAAGCTCTAGTCTACTTATATTGTATAAAGGGCCCTAAGGTAGTTCTTTTTTCTTTTTCTTTTTATCTTTTTGTAACTTAATTCGGTAATTAACCTTAAGTCTACGTAAGAGGGGTAGTGCAGAGGCAGTTTGTAACTTAAAAATCTAAGCTATGTATTAGTACGCCTTAAGAAGTAACGACAAAACATTCACTTTCTTTTTAAGAGCTAAGGCCTTCTTAATATCTTTTAAAGAAGCTGTAAAAGTCTAAATTAACTTGTCTCTTTTTGCTTGTCTAATATAGGAGTAATAGGCTGTTGCGTTTATTTACTTTAACCTTTTGCTCTCTAAAATAAGGCAGTCTTTAGTGCTTAGCAGTTTAATTCTTTGTCTAGAAGAGTAGATGTATATAAACTTTCTAAAAAGAGCAATAGTAACCTTTCTTCTATTTATCTAGGGCTGTCTAAGTATTAAATCGTATCTAAGGTATGTAGGAGTAACATAGCTCTAGATAGTATCTTTATATCCTTTAATGTTAATCTCTAACCTAGCAACCTTGTTAATAGTTCTAAGTTTTTCTATAACTCCTTCTAGTCTGCGCGGAGAAATAAAGATGCACTACAAACTAGCATTCTTAACAAGTTAAGAGCTAATAAGAGAGTATGTAAAGTTTCTTGTATTAATAAGAGTTAAAGTAAAGATGTAATAATTTACTAACGTTTTAACAGTAATTCTATTGCTGCTTATATTCTTTTTAAAACTAGCTTATTTTTTTATTAGGTTTTCTTAGCTTACGTGTAGCTCTTGCTAGTAACTTTAAGCAATAGCTATTCTTTTTCTAAATTAAAATTTTTGTTTTTTAAGGTATTTTTGCTACTTAAACTTTTTTTACTAGGCTTTCTTGTTTTTGCCCTTAAAGACTTTAATGTATTAGTCTTCTTTTTGCCTCCTTTTATTTTAGCGTCTTTTTTTCTATATAATCTGTAGCTAAGTGTCCTTTTTACTTGTAGATAAAACAACGTCTTTTCTTTATTAGCCTGTTTAGTTCTAGATTGCTAAACCTGCGTGGCTTAGCTAATCTTCTAGTAAACTTTATCTCTTCTATCTAGTCTCCTATAGGAGGAGGAGAAGGAGGAGGAGAAGCGCGTTTTAGCCTGTATTCCTTAGGCCTTTCTTAGTCTCTGTTCTTAAAGTATAGTTTCTTAGGCTTGTCCTAGCCTTTAAAGTATTACTCTATTCTGTATAAGTAGTCTACAATTTTAATAAACTTGTTTTGCAAATTATCTAAGTCTAAAAAAGTAATACTTACAAGCTTATACTAAAGCTTAAATGTAAAGCTTTTTTAAAAGAGTATTATCTTTATATCCTTATCTAAGTTACTGTTTAATAAAAGCAACTGTTCCTAAAACTTTATAACATAATTATAGATAGATTTCTTGCCTTAGGACATAAACTAGAGCTTGTTTTAAGCTTTTTTAGCGCTGTGTAGATTTCTAAACATCTAATTAAAAAAGTTTAATAAGTGTTTAAAATTCCAGGCGTTTGACAATTCTATTTAGTTAAGGTAGAGTAGTGTTAAAGTTATTGCCAAGCCTTTAAGCCTGCTAAAGGCGTAATTACACGTCCTTGTTTTTATGTTAAAGTCTTCTTAGTTGTTTTCTACTTCAGCAGTAAGCTGCTTCTTAAAGATTTAGTACATCTTTCTTATTCTATTAAAAGCGTCTAAATTAGGTTGCTTAAAACGCTTAAGTTGTACTAGCTGCTAGACTAGTTTTAATGCAGTTAGTAAGGTTAGTAGCTAAGTAGGTAGCTGTTCTTGTTCTAGTTCTTTCTTAGAGGCTAAATTAATAGCCTCTTAGATAAGAAAGGCTTCTTATATTATTGTTAAAGTTGCTATTTTATCTAGTTTGTTCGCTCACCAGAGGCCTTCTAAAGTGTTCTCTATTTCAGCCCTGCTAACACTATCTTAGTATAGTCTTGCTATCTAGACAGCAAAGCTTTTAAATTTAATCTCTACCCTTGCTATTATCTTGTAAAAGTACTAAAAAAATAGCACTTATATTATTTAACAGCAGGAATTAGTTTCTAGGGCTACTAGCAATATAGTAGGCTTATTTAACAGTTTGTATTGCAAAACGTTCTAGGTAAAGTTTTGTATAGCTAAGTATTTCTTAACACTTCTTGTGCTTCTTTTACTGCTAATCCTTAGTAAATTTAAAACAGCTTTAACTAAGATTAGCAATCTAATCAATTAGAGTCTTGTCTAGATGTAGCTCTAGATAGTTTCCGTGCGTAGATATAGCTCTAGCTAGCTTCTTGTCTACATATAGCTCTAGGAGGCTTCTAATTTAACGTAGCAGCGTTAGCGCTATAGAAGAATTTAATTTAAATATACTAGCCTGTTAAATTAACTAAAGATGCAAAGAAAATAGTAAATAAATCAAATAAAAAACCACAAAGGCTATTTTAGCAAGTTTATCTACTTCTTTGTAAGGTCTGTGCTTAGTACTAGAAAAGAGGTAAAAGTAGCTACGCAACAGCTGCTAACGTGGCTTAAAAAAATAACGCAAAGCTAAGAAAAAAGATAAGCAGGCTAAAAAAGTAGAAAAGCTAAGTAGGCTAAGAAGGGCTAAGTAGAAGGGCTAATATGCTAAGCCTACAGGTGCTAGGCACGCACGGACCCCCAGAATCTATAAAATAGCAAAACAAGGCTTTTTGTTAAGTACTAAAGGCATTAGGGCTTCAGCCCTTTACAGTTCTTAAAAAGTAAAAAGCAGCTACCCTCTAATAATTAATTATAAAAGTTAAAAAAGAAAAAAGATTGTATGTAGTTAATAAGATTCAAAAAGTAGATAAATAAGTTCTAAGAGAAAAGCTTAGACTACTAAGCAATAATTAAGGTCAAAATTTTTCTAAAGTACTAAAAAACAACACTAATTAAAACGTGTCTAACAGCGATTGCCAGCCTATAGCTAACAACAAGATTACAGTAGGATTGCAATAGGATTGCAACATAATGTAATAGAGAAGAGAAAGAACACGTATGTACTGCAGCAGGAGCCTGCAATACTTTATAAAGCTAAAGCTGCTACTTTTTACTTACTGCTTTTTACTTTTTAAACAGCACGGCATATAAACAATTAATATATAATACACTACAATAGCGTGCAATCTCTGTAATAAGTATCTTCTTAACCTTAACTTTTATTTAAAGACAGTAAGCTTTCCTGTTGTACACCTAGCCTCTATACTAGTCTAGCTTAAGCTAATTATGCAAACACCTAAGTTTGTTAAGTATCTACAAACTTAGCCTCTTTAAGACTTTACAATTATATTCTTTGTAAACAACTCTAGAATCTGCAATATCTTTATATACAAAAAAAAAGTTAAGCCTTAACTTAGCTAGTTGTAGAATAAATACAAGATCTACAAAGTATTACTAATACTAGCAAAGTACTTAAAATGCTTTGCTTTAGCATTTCTCTTTTCTTGTTAATTATGCATAATCTAAGTAAAGAAACTATTAACTAGTTAGGCTAGCTGTTGCATAACGTTAGAATAGCAATAAAAAAGAAAAAGGCAAGAGAGAAGAAGTAGGCGTTCTATTGTTACATATATAAGTTAGAAAGCAAGGCAATAATAGTGCTGCTTCTTTAATTTATCTAAGAGTACCTAAAAGTAAAGCCTTAATATAAGTAAGCAGTATAAGTAGAATAAGGCACGTTAAGTTAGAAGGCAATTTGCGTCTTTATCTTGCTTTTCTTTATTTTTGTCTAAACATGCAACACACTAATTGCGTGCTAGCAATACTAAACAAAAAAGCATAAGCCTTAATACCTGTTGTTAGCAATAATTATTTTTTCTTACTAAAAAGGTGTCTACAAAATGTATAGTTACATTAAAAAGTTGTTTCAAGAGGCTAAAGCCAATTAATAAGTACAAGATACAAAAACAAAAATTAGTTAAATAGTTTTTTAGTATTAAAGTAATTAGAAACTGCAAAAAGCAAATAATTACGCTTCTATATAATACATATATTAACAAGATTGCAAAGAAGTTTAAGCTGGAAAATAGTAGCTTTGTAAAGACTTTATTGCTATTAGAGAAGCTAATTAAGAACACTAGCAAAGCAACTAAGCAAGAGATTAAGGCCTACTAAAAAAAAGTTATATTAGTGCTGTATATAGCTATTATGCTGCGACTAAATGTTGCTTACTTAATCTCAAAGCTGTTACACTTCCTTACAAACTTTAGTAACTAGCATATAAAAGCTAATATATAGGTAGTTATGTACCTCTATTAGACAAGATAGGACACGATCTAATATAAAAACTATCATAGCCTAAACTTAATAATTGCAGGCAATGCTTCCTTTGCAGATAATTAGGAAACTTGTTAATTGTTCTATAGTTATATATCTATTTTATATAGTAGTCTAGTATTTTAGAAGGCGGCTTAGCAGACTACAATTACTACACTAACTACTAAGGCTAAGCTGCTCGCTCTTAAGCATACTACTAAGAAGGCTACAGTCCTTAAGTACTTTTTCTGCAAGCTGTTTCTTAATTTAGGAAACATCTAGACAGTTTAGTATAATAACTAACAAACAATTAGGCTTGTAGTTAAAAAAAAATAAGCAGATTAGCACTTAATTAAGGCATGTAAATATACAAAACATTTAGCTACAGCAGAAATATACTAAAAATTGTTTTAGGTTAAGTACCTAGAAACAGCAATTATGCTAGCTAATAGACTAACTAAGTCGCTTACCTAATAATAGTTTAAGAAGTTTAAGCAGTTGCTTAACCTTTAGCAAGTTAAGCACTTAATTAAGGGCAACAATAATTAATAAGCAAAAAGAATTTTCTTAAGTAGCAACACTTATACACTAAGCTAGCTTCGGCCTTTTAAGACAATCTTTAGATGTAACTATACATTTTGTATACACTTTTTTAGTAAAAAAAAGATTTATTACTAACAACAAATATTAAGGCTTATACCCCCTTGTTTAGCATTACTAGCACGCAATTAGCGTGTTGCATGTTTAGATAGAAACAAAGAAAAGCAAGACTACCTACTTACCAACTAACCAATCAATCCGTCGTCACCTTAACGATAACCTACGTCGTTATCCTACACAGCATCTTACTAAGATAAACCTTACTAATACACTGCTTGTCGCCTCGGGGGTGATCTTTAAGTCTAAATTAGACTAGCTAACCTAGTTTGCTCTATTAAGGCTACACTGCTTAGAGAAAGGCATCTGGGATTAGGTTGACCCTGATCTCCTAGACGTACCCTCAATAGATTACCAAGAGCCACAGTATCTAGAACTGCCTAAGAATATTAAGCAGCTAGTTGCTCCATCACCCAGCGCCAGCGCTTAAATACAAGAGGACTATAAAATTGCTTAACGTACATACAAGGCTTGATTACTTAATGCTAAGTACAAAAAGGATAATTACAACAAGCTAGTTAACAGGTACAAAAAACAAGCTGCTTAATAAACAAAGAAAGTTGCTAAGATTACTAATGTTAAGGACTAGATGAGTAAGACTATTTATTTAGACTTTCTCTTAAACACCTTAATAAGCATAATTATTTAAACCTTACTAGCCTTTAAACTTTAGTAAAATTTCTAAAGAAAGATCTTGCACTTACTAATTAGAATACTTAGTATTTAATTAAGGCACAGTACAGATTACACCTTAATAAGGCTTGCTAGGGACAAATAGGCTCTAAGCGATAGTTTACTATGTGGCAGCTCCTGTATCGACGAGCGATAAACTACTTGCTTCTTAAAGTTGTTGGGCTATTAGTGGTCACTAATTTTTTAGATGCCTTAGGCACCAAAATCGCACAAAACTAGTCACGCGAGAAACGCAATAAGCTAGCACAAGCAATAGCGCTTAGTAAAGCTTAATTAACCTTTCACAATTTTAGAAAGATTTTTAGTGTTTTGTTGTAAGATTAGTTAATTACTTCTTTAAAGGAAAAGGACACGCAGTGTTCTAAACTAGATTTAAATTAAGGACAGCTCAACAATCCACAAGGGCTGACAAGTTAAACAAAAGTAGTAAGCAATCTTACCTTTGCCTCTGCAAGGCTAGTAAAGGGGCTGTAAGCAAGCACTTTTAGACACCGCATAACTGCTATTGACTTTAAACTGCAGTTGTTAGATTAATCCCTCCTAGCAGTATACTAATTAAGCTATTAGACAAAGACAAGAAGAAGATTCTTAATTAATAAAACAATAACAAATAGGCAACCTTACGCACCTAGATTAAAAAAAAGGCTAGAAGACTAGCACTAGCAGTTTAGCTACTAATAAGCCTTGTAGATTCTACTCTAGCTCACTAGTTTCATTATTAATTAACCTAAAGGACTTTATTAAGGAAATTAAGCTAAATGTATTTAGTGCAGCCTTTACTCCTTATGCCTTGTCCCTATGCACGATTATGGATAGCGGATCAGCAGTTTACTTAGTTAATACTAGGGATTATATAGTACTAGGCACCTTTAGCGAATGTGCCGAGGACGAGACTGTTAAGGCAGGCACTTAAATCATACTAGTTGCTAGTAGAGAAAATAGACTGCTTAAGAACATCCTGTATAGCAAGACTGGCCCTAGGATAGCTAATCTTCTGCTCACTAACGTTAAGGTTGTACTAGGTTTCTATGTAAATATTGTATTAGAAGCACGGCTTAATCAGGCATACATTTAGTATTTAAGATATAATTATACCCTAAAATTTAGAACAGTTAAGAAGAATGTTGTCTTAATTAACCTTAAGCCTTACTTTAATATCTTGTTTGTTTAATACAAACAACATTCTTGTTACCTAGCTTAACTACTACTTATAAATGCTGTAGCGCGATTAAGGAAACCTTAGTTGCGTACTGGTAATAAGGACTTGTGGCATTAACAATTAGGACACCTAGGACAACAAGCTATTGAAGCTTTAGTCTGCTTAGCGCAGAACGTTAAGATTACTAGCAAGAAGCTATTAGAATGCAATTATTACGCAACAGCTTATGCCTTGCAAGTAATTTTATAAAAACTAATGGCAAGATTACTACGACCTTTTTACAAGATCTTATAAGATCTGTTTAATTTCCTATCTAGTCAGATACTTAAGAAATAGGCACTAATTATTAAGGAGGATTACTTAGGCAAGCTGCACAATTACGATATTTAGTTAAAGATACTAAATAATATTATGCCTGTAATTAAAGGCTTTGCTACAAGGATGGAGAGGAAATATTAGCAGAAGATTGTGGAGATTTATTAGGATAACAATACTGTTACACTGCCTTAGAGAGGGCAATCAAGATATAAGGAATCAGCTATAGAGAAAGGAATTGTGATTAAAACGCTACTGCCATACACTTATGAGCTAAACGGCTTGGCAGAGAAAGCTAGACAAGAGCTAATTACAAAGGCTAATAAAACGCGCATAAGCGCTAATCTACTAGCTAAGCTTTAGCTAGTAATTATAGATGCAGCGGCTTACTTATATAAAATAAGCCCTACTAAAATTTATAGCTACAAATCCCTTTACTAGGTGCTTAAAGAATAGTTTAGAGAATATCCCTAATACTATTAACTACTTAAGATTAGACATTAGACTGCTAATCTACGCCTAGACTAGAGTAGAATTTATGCTTATAGCTGCTAAGCTTATCCTTTAAATAAGAAGAAGGCAGCTAAGCGCAATTGTTATGGATTTAAGGTTAATCTTCGCGGCTATATTAGTTCTTTAATTAGTTATTAAGCCTCTAATATATACTATATATAGGTACTAACACTTAATTAAGTAATTACTACCTGCATCGTGACCTTTAATAAACATTAGTTTTACAAAGGAGATTGTGAGGTAGAGCTGCTAAAGGATTAAGTAATTAAGATTGTAGAGATCTTTTATAATGGCGAGCTAATTAATTTAAGAGAGTACTAAGACCTTTTGCCTATTTAAAGAAGGTTAGATTAAGATACACAGCTAACTACTAAAGGCCTTAAAGATAATCTATTTACTATCTTAATTAGTAAGGAAGGCCTGGCTACTAACGAAGAAAATAAATTAGAAGACGCTAGGTGAATAGAGCACGAGGCTAGTGCACTATAGGGAACTTACTTAGATTAGCAGCAAAATACTAGTCTTGCTACTCTAGAACTTACTTCTAAACTAAAGACTTTAGGGAGCGACGACGCGATTAATTGCAGAGTTATTAATAGTTAAAGAGCAGTGCGCTTGCTAAAAGGAGCTAATTTATCAATACTTAGAGGTAAGGAGCCTCTTTTAAATAAGCCTAACAACTTATTACTAGTCTGACAGTCTGTGCCTAAAGACTTTAACGCGCTAGCTTGTTGTAATAGAACACCTGCTTAGTTAAGCAGGATAGCAAAGCATAAGATTTCTTAAGTTAAGGCATTAAACAGCAGACGGGGTAAGCAATTACAAGCTAAACCTCTGCTTACAAGGCGTAGTGCGCAGATTGCAGGCAAAAGTTTAAATTAGCTCATAAATTGTTATCTTCTACTGCGCAAGCTAGGTGGCGGGCGTAAGCGTAAAGACGCAACCTAAGATTTTAACAATTAATTAGGGGGTGGAAGCATAGGTAGTGTTAATGCATTAATTACAGATTATAAAGATCTATCTTAGAGCAATTTTTGTAATACCTACTTGCTAGGTTTGTGAGCAACATAGGAAGATTGGGCAAGCTACAAGACTTTTAATTACGTAGTTATAGTAGCTTTGCTTACTAAGTATAAGCTAAATGCTTAACAGCATCGCGACGATCTACCTAAACCGCTAGTATTATAGAAGCAAATGCTCTAGCATCTAATAAAGGTCTTGTTTAAGGACGCCTGCAGGAAAAAGATTAATTAGTTAAGATATAATATAACTTAGACTGAGATATAAAGAGAAAAAGCAAATGATTGCTTAATAGCTATAAAGTAAGTATAGACCTACAAGTTTAATTAGAACGGTTTTTTTTTAAATGCAAGGCGAGGATTGTTGTAGGAAGTAATCTCTAAAAAAAGGACTTAATTAACTTGATATATGCTACTATATTAGCAGCTAAGTCCTTCTAAGCAGCGATAGCTATCGCCGCTAAGAATAATCTAGAGATTAAGCAATATAATGATATAGGAGCATTCCTTAATGCGTTGACTACAGCAGACAACCTAGTAATTTATAAAATGCTAGATGGCTTTAAGAAGCCTAGGGAGTACGTACAGCTTAACTGCGCATTTTATAAATTGCAAGATTCGCCACTGTTGTAGTATAAGGAGTTCTTAGGATTACTATGAGAGATTAGACTAATTGCCTTACTAGAGGAGCCCTGTCTATTCTTTAATTAAGATAGTAGGATTCTGGTTTTGTTTTATATAGATAATATCTTACTTTTTTTTGCGAAAGATTATGAGCAGAGGGTGATAGATCTTTGGTTGTAGATTATAGACAAGTACAAGATATAGGAACAAGGATTAGTTAAATGATTTTTTAGTATTAAAGTAATTAGAGATTGCAAAAAGCAAATAATTACGCTTGTGCACAATGCGTACATTGACAAGATTGCAAAGAAATTTGAGCTAGAGCATAGCAGCTTTCTAAAGACTCTATTGCTGTTAGAAGAGCTGATTAAGAACACTGGCGAAGCAAGTAAGCAAGAAATTAAGGCTTACTAAGAAAGGGTTAAATTAATGCTGTACACAGCTATTATGCCGCAACTAGATGTTGCTTAGATAATCTTAAAGCTTTTACACTTCTTTACAAACCTTACTAATTAGCATATAAAAGCTTTTAAACGGGTGATTATGTACCTTTATTAGACAAGATGGGACGCGATCTAGTACGGGAACTACAATAGCCTAAACTTAATAATTGCAGGCGATGCTTCTTTTGCAGATAATTAGAAAACTTGTTAATTGTCTTATAGTTATATAGCTATCCTATATAGTAGTCTCATATCTTGGAAGGTTGCTCGGCAGACTACAGTTACTACTTTTATTTTTAAGGTGTCAAAGGTGGTGGTTGTTGTTGTAGTCAAAATGGGGTTGCTAAAAAAGTAAAAAGCAGCTACCCTCTACTAATTAGTCGCAAAAGTCAAAAAAAAATTGTGTGTAATTAACGAGATTTAAACGGTGGGTGGATGAGTTCAAAGAGGAAAGCTTAGACCACTAAGCAATAATTAGGGTTGAAAAAATTTGCTAAGGTACTAAAAAACGACACTAGTTGAAACGTGTCTAACGGCGATTGCCAGCCTATGGCTGGCAATAGGATTATAGTAGGATTGCAATAGGATTGCAACATGATGTGATGGAGGAGGAAAAGGACACGTACGTACTGCAGCGGGAGCCTGCAATACTTTATAAAGCCGCTGCTTCTTACCCACTGCTTCTTACCTTTTAAACAGCACTGCATATAAATAATTTACATACAATACACTGCACTGCAATATAGCATGCAACTTTTGCGGCGAGCATCTCCTTATTCTAGGCTCTTTTCTTAAAAAAGCATTCTTTGCTACTGTCTACCTAGCACCTAATTTAGTCTAACTTAAACTGCTTATGCAGAAATCTAAATTTATTAAGTATCTTAAAACTAAACTACTTGGCTAGACTTCTAAGTTTATAAAAATCTTAAACAAGTCCCTTATCTGTAATATCTTTATATGCTAAAAAATTGTTAAGCCCCAATTCAGCTAGTTGTAGAAGGAATACACAATCTCTAAGGTATTCGCTAATACTAGTGCAGTACTTAAAATCTATTGCTTTAGCATCCTCCTTTTCTAATTTGTCGTGCAAAGGCTAAGTACAGAGACTAGAACTTAGCTTACACAGCTATTACAAGACGTTAAATTAGCGATAAAGAAAAAAGAGGCAGGAAAAGAAAGGTACGCTTTCTATTGTCACGTCTATAGGTTAGCAAGCAAGGCAATAATAGTATTACTGCTTTACTTTATCTAAAAGCGCCTAGTAGTAAAGCAACAAGAATAGGGAAAATAAGGCACGTTAAGTTAAAACGCAAGTTGCGTCTTTGTCTTGCTTTTTTTGTTTCTGTCTAAATATGCGACACACCAATTGCGTGCCGGCAATGCCGAACAAGGGGGCGTGAGCCCGGATACCTGTTGTTAGCAATAAATCTTTTTTTACTAAAAAGGTGTCTACAAAATGTGTGGTCACATCAAAAGGTTGTCTCAAAAGGCCCAAGCCAGTAATATTGTTATAAAGGTAGGATGGTGCGGGGAAGTGGCCCGCTTACTGGGGTAGCCCGCTTACTGGTGAAACACGTTACGTATTAATTAATAATAGTTGGACTACTTTGCGTGTATGTTTGAAGGTAATTGTGAAAAAATTATTAAGTAGTAATAAAGAGCTTGTTTTTAGGGTTTTTTCTCAATAAATAACAAAAAAAGCTTACTAATACTTAGTGTATCAGCCTTCAACTTCCTTAACGTCCAAATAACGCCTTGGTAAAGATATAATACAATTATCAATCGCCTTTTGAGGTAAATGATCCCATTGCTCTCTTATAGCAGCCTTTGAGGCTGCTATACTTTTATTACTCTTTCCTATTCTTCAAGAAGTAATAGGCCTTTTAGCTAAAGCGTTTTTTAGCATGGCCCACACGTTTTCTATAGAATTTTGATCAGGACTATAGGCAGGATGCTTAAAAAGCGATATCCTATTCCTAGAAAACCAAGATAAAACTTCTGGAGTTCAAAAAATCTTAGCGTTATTCTGCTGAAACTCCCAATCTATATAAATATTAGTAGGTCCTGAAACTAGATAAAAAAGATTGCAACTTTATAATTTTGATATAGAGTAATAAGCTTCTGAGTGGTAAAAATAAGTATAAGTAACTTACCTTTGTTTATCACAGGTTCCACTGTAGAAATAAGAATCTTTTCAATATAGTCTTAAATGCTGAAAGTAGTAGTATTTAAAGGATTTTTAATTACTACTAGTTTGAATCTACCACCTATCCAAATCGCTTCCCAAACTTGGTTAGAAATATCTTGACCTATAACTAGATTACTAAGCGTGCTAAAAATAGATTCAAATAATAGAAAAACAATAGATATTTTACAGTGTTATTTGAGTTAAAAGGATTTCTTTTAAACTTACTTGTATTAGTTGTGGAAAATATTTTTCTTCCAACCCTATTATTTTGCCGTGTTCGATAGTATTCTGTCCTAGCACCCTGCTCTCGCTTAATAGCAGACTCGTCTAAAAATATAACTTTATTCAAGCCAATATTTTTCAGGTTTTTAAGTAATTGCTTAGCATAAATATAACGAATATAAGCCTTTTCTGCGTCTAAAGTCGTCTTTTTTCGAGAGATGTTAATAGAATAGTTCTCCTTTTTCAAAAAGCGTTGTAAGCTTCTAAGGGAAAGATCTAGACTATTTTCTTTCAAAAGACGTCGATGTGTCTTTTTAGGGCTTTTAGTAAGGTCTCTATTAATCACTATTTTTGTTTTATTTGAGATCGTTGTAGAAGGACCTTGTTGAGGCCTCAAAGTAGATATAGGAGCCTTTTTTTGGTTTATTCGATAAACAGTATTAGTAATACTTCAATAAGACTTTTCTAGTATATTACTAATCAAAAAAATAGGCCTGTTTTGTAAACATAAAGTACAAACTTCTTGCTCAAATTGATAAAGATTGCGAGACATAGAAGAGGTATTACAAAAACAGCAAGTCAGGATAAACATGAGGTGTTAAAATAAAAAAAGCTTGCTAAGTTGTTACGTAATTAGCGCTTACGTAAGCAACCACTACTATTTTCACCCTTAAATTCAACTCCAAGGAAATAAGATATAAGCCTCCCAAATTTGCTCAAGTTATACTTATGTAAGCTTATTGAACTTAATTTTTTCTTTGCGATTTTTTATACATTTATAAAAAAGTAATACTAAAATCTAATTTTTTTTTCATCTCATTTCAAGCAAGTTTACAAGGACAATTGTGCTGACTGAGCAGCTTACTAAGCTACCCAACTCAAAGTGTAAGTTATTGGCTTTCCAAATCACGATTTTTTTTGGGTATAGTCTTTCTAGTTGTAGAAATAAAAAGCTTTAAAACTATAACTCTTTTGACATTTTTCTTGGTCACCCCTCTGTAAGAAGGACTTAAAGGAGTTTATTAATTATATTATTAGAAATATGAATGCACCTATATTAGCAGGATAAGTAAAGGTACTTTATTAGTAGTTCTTAAAAGAAGAAGAACAGTATGCTTATTTTTTGGTAAACCATAAAACTTATAGAGATATAGAACTAGGAGAACTATAAGCATAGAAGAAATAAGCACTAAATTTCTTTATAAGAAACAGAAGACTCTTTAGACAGACATCTAGGAATATTGCAATCTAACAGGTTGTAGATGTGAGAGCTGAGAAAGTTCAATTGCTTGATCAACTAAGTGCCACAACAAAGTAAGCAATAACTACTAAAAAGAAATAAGTCGATCTAGCCTGTATATATAGGCGCTAGCGCAATCGTCATGTAATCAGCTTACTAGGATTACCGAATTAACAAGATAATCCGCATGTTCTGCAGCACGTTAATACCCCAACACACCCCCTAGGTCAGTAAGATACTATTAATCTAAGCTGTAAGCAACTAGGCAATTATAATAAATTAAAGTTGTTAAATAAGAGATCCCTCCGTAATCATAGCTCCTCTGCCTGATCCTCTGTTGTTGTAGTAATGCTTGTTGTCGTTCTAATTTATTAGCCGCCCTAAGTAATATTAAAATATCAGATAAACCCTAAGTATTGCGTAATAAGTGCAAAAACTACACCAATTTTTAATTATGTCTACTACCCCTTTATAACCTTTTCTCCTTAACCTTACTTTAATACGGATCACTACAGTCCTCTAGGACTGTCTTAACCACTATTACCAACATAGTAAGCGGCTGTACTTTACTGTTCTCTCACTAATTAACTGCTCATCTTTCTAGTGTAGTCCGGCCCCAGCAGCAACGAGCGCAGGCGTTAATTAGCTAGCTGTTGTTATAATTGTAAGAACAGTACTAAGCATAAGCGTTACGCGCAACAAAGCCTGCTTAACAATAAAATTTAGCAAATAGCTAATTATTAAAATAAAGAAAGTTAGTTGCTTCTGCCTCTAAACTTGTATGCGCATTGTAAGACATTTAGTAGCTCTGCTTAGAGGCTAATTGCCTTACCTGCTGAATCAAGTCTGCTATCAAGTCCTTAATCAATTCTTAATCCACTCAAAAGTCTAACTAAGCAATTAAGCTAGCGCAAGGGCAAGGCTCCTTAAAAGCTAATACAAAAATTACAGCAGCTTACTACTTAAGCAGCGTCCTGCAATTAGCAACATAGCAACAACAATCGCCTATAAACACTTACTAGGCTGTCTACTAGGCGCAACACGCCCCTATCTACTTAAAAAAAAAGCGCCTAATAGCTTTTTAAAAATTGATGCTAATCTATTGTGTTCTTACATTCTGTCTTTTTTTTTATTGTAGTTTAACGTCCTTTCTCAGCCTAAAAGACTATATAAGACGTGTAAGTTTAGGACCTGCAAGTATCTACGTAGTATTTTCTAATATATAATTTATTTACAAGGAGAAGTTTGTCTAAATAAAGGTAAGGCTTGTAGCCTAGAGTAGTTTTAATAAGTAGCTTTCTTAGTCCTTTGTTAGGCTTAAAGCCTAGAGTAGTTTTAATAAGTATCTCTCTTAGTCCTTTGTTTTGTAGGAAATATGTAGAGCTAGTATGCTAGTCTAGTAATTCTCTTTACTTTTTATTTGTTGTTGTTGTTGTTGTAGGCTATGCTAGCTGCCCTCTTGTATTGCTTATATTAGTACGCTAAGCAGTTTAGAATAGGGTCAATATATAAGGTCGGTATATCAAGTTAGTATAAAGGGACTTCAGTGTAGGTAAATAGCTAGGAGCACTAGCTATCCACTCTAATATGTAGGTCGATATAGGAGGTTAGTATATCAAGTTAATATAAAGGGATTTTAGTGTAGGTAAATAGCTAGTTGCTAGTCTAGCAATTAATTCTAATGTGTAGGTTAGTATATTAGGTTGGTATATTGAGTTAGTATGGAGAAATTTCAATGTAGGTAGATGGCTAGAAGCGCTAGCTATCTATTCTAATGTGTAGGTTGATATAGGAAGTCTGTATATTAAGTTAGTATAGAAGTTTTGAATAATACATAGCTAGGTAGATAAATTTATTAATTCACTACGCTAATATATCCATCTACTTAAGGAGAAAGCTGTTGCATTGTTAAGTAGGAGTTATACTGCCTTTAATTCAACTTTAAAATTAGCTTGCGCACCGACTACTTGTAGAGTTTTTAATAGTTAACTAATCTGTTTCTCTATAACTAGCTAGCGCGCACGCTACAACACCTGTACCTAAAAAACAAGTATTAGAAGCTTAATTTAGGAAGGCGTTTAAGATAGTTAAGGCGAAAAAAAGGCAAAGCTAGACCTTTTTATTGCCTTAAAAAGTTAGTGTTTAATAGGTTCTGCCTTGTAAATGCTGTATAAAGATGATAGACAGTGTGTACGCTAAATACTATTTTAATTGCATTTAGACTAGCAGTAAGGGTAGCTCTTAGTGTAGCAGCTGCTTGTCTTATACATGCAACACAGTTAATATTAATCTTGCTAATTAATTTATAGCTATGTACAAGAATAAAGAGGTAAGTCTTTAATCTTTTTAAGCTCTTTGCTTAGGCTAAGAACTAGTCCTTAAAGATAGAACAACAATAAAAAATACTAAGCTTTAAAAGCTTAACTGCTTAAGATTCTTATTGCTTACTGCAAAAAGATTTATAACAGCGTTACGTCTACTAGAAAGTTTTCTACGCAGAAGCCTTCCTTAATTAATTGCCGCGCTTAACTCTTGCTCCCTGCTCTTTCTTTTAATGTAGGGTATAATGCTAAAAATTAATTGCGCTAGACACAGCTTGCTTAGCAGGCTATAAGTTAGAAATAAGGTTATTTATATAAACAAGAGCCTTATAATTATCAAACACTAACTTTTTAAGGCAGGAAAAAGGTCTAGCTTTGCCTTTTTTTCACCTTAACTATCTTAAACGCTTTTCTAAAATTAGCTTCTAATACTTGTTTTCTTAGTGCAAGTATTGTAGCGTGCGCGCTAGCTAGTTGTAGAGGGATAAAGTAGTTAACTATTAAAAACTCTGCAAGTAGTCTATGCGCAAGCTAATTTTAAAGTTTAATTAAAGGCATTATTAACTCCTACTTAACAGAGCAACAGCTCACTACTTAAATTAATAAATTTATTAGCATAGTAAACTAATAAATCTATTTATCTAGCTATCTATTATTTGAAATCTATCCTAACTTAATATACTAACCTTCTATATTGACCTACACATTAGAATCGATAGCTAGTGCTCCTAGCTATCTACCTACACTAAAATCTCTATACTAACTCGATATACTAACTTAACATACTAGACTACACATTAGAATTAATAGCTAGACTAGCAACTAGCTATCTAACTACACTGAAGTCTCTTTATACTAACTTAATATACTAACCTTATATATTGACCCTATACTAAACTGCTTAGCGTACTAATATAAGCAATACAAGAAGGCAGCTAGCATAGCTTACAACAACAACAACAACAAATAAGAAGTAAAGGAGATTACTAGACAAGCATACTAGCTCTTTATAGTTCTTATAAAAAAAAGAACTAAGAGAGATACTTGTTAAAACTACTCTAGGCTCTAAGCCTAACAAAGGACTAAGAAAGCTACTTATTGAAACTACCTTAGGCTACAAGCTTTACCTTTATTTAGTCGAACCCCTTCTTGTAAACAAATTATATATTAGAAAATACTAAGTAGATACTTTTAGGTTCTAAGCCTACACGATTTATATAGCCTTTTAGGCTAAGAAAGGACGTTAAACTACAATAAAGAAAAAAAAGCCTTATAATAGACAACCTTATGCTGTATACGCCCTAGGTCAACCTGCGTGGTTGCGAGTTTAACAATTAGCGTATAATAAACAACAACAGCTGTAGCAGCAGCCTTAACAACAACAACTTCTCTAGCAATTGTCTTTTTTATAACAGCATAATTAAGAAATGCTGCCTCTGCTTATTTTGTATAATTGCCCTTAAGTTCGTCGTCCTAATTGCTACACAACCTATACATATAGGCGCGATTATTATACTAAGGTAAGCAGACAATTATCTTATAATTCTATTTATAAAAGTAATAGATTAGATTCGCGTTGTTATGCTACTTGCCTTAGAACTCTTGCTGCTTAGGCTAGGTTAGCTTAAGATACTCTTAGGCTTGCTAAAGCTAAGAAAGCTAAGCATAATCTAATAATAGAGTTAAGTAATTATAATAACTCTAATACTTACTAGAAATTTTAGATTTTGTTCTGTAGTTTTTTCCTGCTTGTTTAGCTCACGTGCTCCCGCTTATAAAAAATAAGCTATTAAGAAGAGACTTAGCTTACTATATTTATTTTTAAGGTGTTTAAGGTGGTGGATGTTGTTGTAGTTAAAATTGTGTTTTTAAAAAAGTAAAAAGCAGCTACTCTCTACTGATTAGTTGCAAAAGTTAAAAAAAAATTGTGTGTAGTTAACAAGATTTAAACAGTAGGTAGATAAGTTTTAGAAAAAAAGCTTAAACTACTAAGCAATAATTAGGGTTGAAAAAACTTGCTAAGGTTCTAAAACAACAATACTAGTTAAAACGTGTCTAACAGCAAATACCAGCCTATAGCTAGCAATGGAATTATAGTAGGATTGCAATAGGATTGCAACATAATGCAATAGAGAAAGGAAAGAACACATACGTACTGCAGCAGGAGCTTACAATACTTTATAGAGCTGCTACTTCTTACTTACTACTTTTTACCTTTTAAATAGTACTGCATACAAATAATTTGCATATAATACACTGCAATAGCGTATAACTTCTACGGCAAGCATTTTTTTATTCTAGGCTCTCTTCTAAAAAAAGCATTCTTTGCTACTATTAATCTAGCACTTAATTTAGTCTAACTTAAACTGCTTATGCAGACACTTAAAGTTATTAAGTATTTTTAAACTAAACTACTTAGCTAGACTTCTAAGTGTATAAAAATCTTAAATAAGTCCTTTATCTACAATATCTCTATATACAAAATAATTATTAAGCCCTAATTTAGCTAGTTGTAGAAGGAACATATAATTTCTAGAGTATTTGCTAATACTAGCGCAGTACTTAACATTTATTGCTTAAGTATACTTTTTTCTTATTTATCGTGCAAGGGCTAAGTACAGAGACTATAACTTAGCTTAAATAGCTATTGCAAGACGTTAAATTAGCAATAAAGAAAAAAAAGGCAGGAAAAGAGGAGTAAGCTTTCTATTGTCGCGTATATAGGATAGCAAGCAAGGCAATAATAGTGTTACTGCTTTACCTTATCTGGGATCGCCTAGTAGTAAAGCAATAAGAATAAGCAGAATAAAGCGCGTTAAGTTAGAAAGCAATCTGCGTCTTTGGTCGGAAGGAGGTTGATCGTGAGATTAATAGGTAAAAAAGATACAGCAGCAGCAGCAATCTGCTGGCTGTGCTGTAAGAGAGTAGAGAGTAAAAATGCTAATTAAACAGTTAACTTTTTAGCTTGCTTATTGCGCAGTGGGATTTAAAACTATAATTAAGCAGCCGGGCTTATAACTGTAGGAGCTGAGAAGGTTTAATTGCTTAATTAGGAGGAGTGGAATGAGTGTATTAATTAACTAAGTGCCACAACAAAGTGTCAATAACTACTGAAGAGGAATAAGACGACCTGGCCCGTATATATAGGCACTAGCGCAATTGTCATGTGATCAGCTTACCAGGATCACCTGAACAACAAGGTGATCCGCGTGTTCTGCAGCACGTTGATACTCCAACAAATAAGATATTATTCTTTAGACGCATTGCTATCCTCTATATCCTCTAATTCAACTTAGCACGTGCGGGGGTGTTGTCTAATTTAGCTGCAACGCCCGCAGCGCTATTTACTGCGCACTCTCTTCGCAGGCGTTGCACTATTATTACAGCTACTACCCTCTGCCTTAGCAATTTAATTAGCTATCTAGCTAACTATCTGTGACTATTCCGCCTGTATCTAGCGCCGCTTGCGAGTTTTTCACTCTGTTAACGCTTTAACAGCATCTCGTAGGCGACTTATTTCCTCCTGTATTAACACTATATAATAAGTAATCTACTAAGCTCTTTTACTCAACCGCTGCATCTGCTTCTTAAAAGAAGTTGTTAAAGACCCTTGCTAGATTTGTATGCAGTTTTAAATAAGCATAGACTGCGCCTCTATTATGCGCGCGTTGCGCCGCGTTTTCAGCTCCTAAGTGCTGCTAACTTGCGCTAGTGGAGTCAGCGTACGCAGTACAACGTTAAGCTGTAATGAAACAACGTAAAAATTATGTAGCGTAAGTCTAGCACCTTAAAATTCTCTGCAGATATTCTCTAGTGTAATAGCCTTATAATAAGCTTTTTTAAATGCTAGTAGGAAGGTTTCTTTGCTAATATAGTAGATGCGATTGCGTGCTAGGACTAAGATAGCATCACTATACGCGCGCTTTAACGGCGAGAAGCAGTCCACATTAAAAGGCTGTAAAAGGTGCAAAAAGTGTACGGGCATACAAAGAAGAATTATTTTCTTCTCTTTACAGAGATCTTAGAAATCAACTAAGTAGTAGCTCTTATAGCTGTTAATAATAAGCAGCTTATGCGTCCCCACAGGTCGCGTATAAGAATTAAAGTAATAAAGCTAGTTAAGTGCTAGATTATTGTTTGTCTAGCTAGTAGGACTAACTTAGATTAGCTAGTTGCGTTGCAGATCCTTTATAAACTAGGTAAAGATTAGGTCCCTCTATACCAACTCGATTTACTGACCTAATATACCGACCTACACATTAGAATGGATAGCTAGTGCTCCTAGCTATCTACCTACACCGAAATTCCTATACTAACTCGATATACCGACCTAATATATCGACCCTATACCGAACTGCTTAGCGTATCTATATAAGCAATACAAGAGGGCAGCTAGCATAGCCTACAACAACAACAAATAAGAAGTAAAGGAGATAACTAGACTAGCATACTAGCTCTATATACTTTCTATAAAACAAAGGACTGAGAGAGATACTTGTTAAAACTACTCTAGGCTTTGAGCCTAACAAAGGACTGAGAAAGCTACTCGTTAAAAGTACCCTAGGCTACGAGCCTTACCTTTATTTAGACGAACCCCTCCTTGTAAATAAATTATATATTAGAAAACACTACGTAGATACCTGTAGGTCCCAAACCTACACGTCTTAAATAGCCTTTTAGGCTGAGAAAGGACGTTAAACTACAATAAAAAAACCCCCTATTAACCTAGTTCTTGCCAACCTCCTCCCTACCACGCTCTTAGAGTAGTCTATTAGCTATATCTCGTACGTCGTCTCTCCCACAGGGTAGTCCTCGCTCAGCCTTAACAATTACACGTTAAGTAATAGCCTCCTCTTCTAGTTTTGTTAGGCGCTTTGCTAGTGGCTCCTAATTGCTTTAAGGGCGTCGTTTACCGTGTTGTTGCTAGATTATTGTTTGTAGGATGCTATAGGCTACAGCAGCGCGTTGTTCACTCTAAATTCTCTTAAAATAAATATTATAGAGAGCAATAAACATATCTGCTTTAGTATAGGCTTTTAACGCGTTGTGTAGTTAAGACATTACGCGTTATTGTTGCGAAGGTGGGATGGCGCGGGGAAGTGGCCCGATTACTGGTGGGGCCCGCGTACTGGTGAAACACGTGATAATTTATAGCGATTTTTACACCTTTTAAAAAAAGTTATTTTGTTATTTATTCTTCAGTTTTTTTATCTTCATCCTCACTGCGGAAGTTGAGCGCAAAGGTGGTTACTAAGCAGCTTTCTAAGTGATTGAATAAAAAGGAAACGATCTTGGCTTTCCAAATCACTAAACGTTTTGGGTAGAGCCCTTCAGGTTGTAAAAATGTCAAGCTTTAAAAACTATAACTTTTTTGACATCTTTTTTTTTGTCATCCCTCTGTAGGTTTATAGAGGTAATTCCTAATTGTTAGCTTTTATATACCTTAACAGTGCATTGGCAACTGCATTCTTCTTTTCTAGTATATACCTAATGTTAAAGTTATATAAAAGGATTATTAATATCTATCTGTTAATAGTAGATCCTAGATTATTAATAGATGAATAATTTAGTTAGGCAATAAGGGTTGCAGAGTTAGTTTCTATAGTAAAGTGTGGAGAACAAGGAGCTGGTAACAGTGGTTTAGGAGAACTGGATGGTTGATTCTGTCTTTCTACCTGCGTCTAATACGCGCTATAAATACAAAAGAAATACTGCAGTCTGTAACAACGGTTGAAAAGCTTAGAGGGATGCCTTTAAGCACGGCAGGTGTTTTGTTGAGCTTGAATATAAGTATTTAAGCTTAGCGTAAAATCTTTGCACCTCGGCGTGAAGACTCTAAGCCTTGGCGTAAAGGCTCTGAGCCTTGGTGCTTAGCGCTGCGCAAGCTGCGCAGGCCTTAATGCTAGAGCCTTGTGGCTAAAGTGCGTGGCTAATATATACGACACACCCTCTAGGTAACTAAGACTTTAGTTAGCTGTACAGAGCTCTATGTGGTTATAGCGCGTCCTGTGACGCACTGCGCACGTGCGGCTTGGCGTGAGGTGCTAAAACAGTAACAATTTTTGAGCTTCCTAGGCTTAGTATCTAACACTACTATAGCTGCTGTAAGTATTACTTAGAAACTTGCCTAAATTTGTTAAAAGCAATTACAATTACTTTTTATGGTTTACTATACCTTTATATAGCTTTGTAAGCTATTGCGCGCTATTTATATATCCCTGCGCTGCTTCTAGCTCTGATTTAGCACGTCTTCTGCTTAGTTACTAACTTTTTTTTATTTTTTATTGTAGTTTAACGTACTTTCTCAGCCTGAAAGGCTATATAAGACGTGTAGGTTTGGGACCTACAGGTATCTACGTGGTGTTTTCTAATATATGATTTATTTACAAGGAGGGGATCGTCCAAATGAAGGTGAGGCTCGTAGCCTAGGGTACTTTTAACGAGTAGCTTTCTCAGTCCTTTATTGTGTAGGAAGTATGTAGAGCTAGTATGCTAGTCTAGTTATCTCTTTTACTTCTTATACGTTGATGTAGGCTATGCTAGCTGCGCTCTTGTATTGCTTTTATAGGTACCTAAGCAGTTCGGTATAGGGTCGCTATATGAGGTCGGTATATTGAGTTGGTATAGGGATTTCTGTGTAGGTAGATAGCTAGTTGCTAGTCTAGCAATCGATTCTAATGTGTAGGTCAGTATATTAGGTCAGTAAATCGAGTTGGTATAGAGGGATTTCGGTGTAGGTAGATAGCTAGTAGCACTAGCTATCAATCCTAATGTGTAGGTCGGTATAGGAGGTCGGTATATCAAGTCGGGATGGATTTCGGATGTGTAGGTCGGTATATTGGGTCGGTATATCGAGTTGGTATGGAGGGATTTCGGTGTAGGTAGATAGCTAGGAGCGCTAGCCATCCATTCTAATGTGTTGGTCGATATAGGAGGTCGGTATATCGAGTCGGTATAGGGATTTCGAGTAATACATAGCTAGGTAGATAAATTTATTTGCCTAAGTTTTAAGCTGTTGCTTTGTCAAGCAGGAGTTGAATTGCCTTTAATTAACTTCTAAAATCAGCTTGCGCACAGACTACTTGCAGAGTTTTTAACAGTTAACTACTCTGTTTTTCTACAACCAGCCAGCGCGCACGCTACAACACCTGCACCTAGAAAACAAGTATCGGAAGCTGATTTTGGGAAGGCGTTTAAGATAGTTGAGACGAGAAAAAGGCAAAGCCAGACCTTTTTCTCGCCTCGAAAAGTTGGTGTTCGATGCGTTACTAACTTTATATAGAAGTTAAAACTTCAAAAAGCTGCTGCCGCCCGCGCCGCCGCCGTCGCCCTTGCCTAAAGTGCGGCCGCCCCCACTAAAACACGCTTCTTAAGTAAAAGCAACTAATGCTGCTTTAAGTGCAGCACTAGCCTGCATGTTTATAAGGCATGTAATCAAAGTTAAAACCTTAGTTAAGACTACTTACAGGCGTAAGACATTAGTAGCAACCCCTAGTTGTTAGGGCGCACTTAGTGCGCATTGTAACGTGCTCTGTCTTAAGTGCGTTGAGGGCGCTTTATTTAGCAGCTCTAATAAAGCTTGTTAAGATAGGGCCTTAGCACTAGGGCGCGCTGCTAGCAGTACTTTAATAGGAAGACCTGCAAGGTTCTGTATGTAATTTCTTCTTGGATGTTAAGCTTTAACTAATAATTCAAGCTCTTAAATTACTGTTTTTTAAGCTAAAAAGCGTCTTGCTGAGCTCCGAAAGAATACGCCGTTATAAGGCTTTCTCCAATTCTTTTTTAAGCTCCTTGTACTAACAAATCACAGAGCAAGCAGGCTAAAAAGCCTATAAGCTGCTGTCCGCGTCCTTCTAAAGAAAGCAGCAAAGGAAAAGAAGTCTAAGAAGGACCTTACTAGTAAGGGGGAGGCTGAGAAAAAAAGTTAAGATAACTAAGATAAGCTTACTAGCTCTTCTAACAGTCTCCTTACGCGTTGTCAGCTCGTTAAAGAGCTGTTAAGTAAGTTTGTAGACCTCTTAGTTACCTAGAAACTTATTAGAAGAAGGTTGTCCTTCTAGAATTTTATAAGATCCCTAAGGGTAGGGGGCTAACTTACTCTAACAATTCAACATCTGTTTCTTCCCTTTTTGTGCTTTCCTTTTCTTGTGAACTTTTGTAAAACACGCGTCTTATATTAATAAGTTCTTTAAAGTGCTTAAGCTTTTGCTTTAATAAGTACTTAGTAAGTCTGTTAGCTAGCATTTTAGCTGTTAGCAAATACTTAATCTTAAACAAGCCTTTGGCGTGCTCTTAGCAGAGCTACATGTTTTGTATATCTACATAACAAAGCTTATTAGTAATTCATTCTTACTCCCTAACAGCTAGGCGTATAGTTTGCTAGTTGTCGCAGAAGATCTTCTAGGCTCTTAAAACTACAAGTTTACGCTCTTTAAATAGCCTTTTAAGCGCTATAAACTTCTTTACTAAATGCACTAATGCAAGGAGCTTAGCTTCTGTAGTTAAGGTTGTTACTGTAGCTTGACAAGCTGCTTTCTAAACAATTAAACCTCTAAAGAGCATAATAACGAAGCCTTAAAAAGACCAACAAGTCTCTTAATTATCTGCAAAAGACGCGTCTTTATATATAGTAAGCTCCTTACTATTATTACTATATGTAATCACCTTATGCCTTGTATAGAAAAATTATTATATAAGATAATTTACAGCCTTTATGTAAGCTTCTAAAAAGTTAGTAAGAAAGTAAGAAAACTTAAAAACTGCGTAGGCAGTATTAGGACGCAGCATTATAGCTATGTACAGCGCACTGCTAACGCGCTCTTAGTAGGCCTTAATTTAAGGCTTTAAAGCCTCCCCTAGATTTTTAACTAGCTCCTCTAAGGGCAGAGGAGTTTTAGGGAACCTGCTAAAATTGTCTAAACTAAAGCGTTTAGCAATTTTGTTAATATAAGTGTTATGTAGTAGCGCTACTGTACGCTTCTTACAGTATTTTACAATTCTTATCCCTAGAAACTAGCTTATCTCTCCTTTATCTTTAACCTAATGAGGATCTTTAATAGATTGAAAGAGCTTGTAGGCCTTAGTTTGGTGATTTTAATGATACATAAGGAGTATATTGTCTAAATAACATATTATGAGTATTAAGTGCTCATTAGTAAAGAACAAGCATAGCTCCTTAGCTAAGGCCTGCAGGCTCAGCTTTTCCAGTGTGCTTAAGAACTTGTTATACTATAATAATAGCAAGTCTTTTAGGCTGTACAAGGTGTTGGAGATTAAGCTACTCAGCTGTTTCTCCATAGAATTCAGGTGCTCAAATCACACATGGAATCCACAATCAACCTACAATCAATTGATTACTAGGAGCTATTACGCTACTAGTATTTCTTTTCATTGTTATCAATTAATTATTATCATCAATGACGTTCAGGATTACGCAATCTACTATAGATTACGCAATCTACTACGCAAGCTATTGCGTAATACAGATCTTTCTAGAATGCAAGTTACAAGTATATATAGACTGTAGTTTAGAAGACAGTAAGACAATAAGACAGAACATCAAGATAAGCCTACAGTTGCTATCCTCTACAATACTGTCTTCCCCTAGTCTTTCTTTTATTCTCTTATCCTTATTTTTCACCCTGCGCACCTTTTTAATCTCCGACAGGTTATAAGCCTGGATTAAGCTGCCTCTGAGTCTACTACGAACAAGTAGAAGACAGAGATCTCTTCCTCTGAGTCGATAGTAGAACAAGCAGCGACTACCTGGAGATTAAATCGCTACAGGTTATGAGCCTGGAATAGCAAATCTACTTTTTATTTTTAGGTACTAAAAGGTGGTGGTTGTTGTTGTAGTCAAAATGGGTTTTCTAAAAAAGTGAAAAGCAGCTGCCCTCTACTAATTAGTCGCAAAAGTCAAAAAAAGATTGTGTGTAGTTAACGAAATTTAAACGGTAAGTGGATGAGGTCCACGCGCTAAGCGCTTGGAGCAGAAAAGCTTAGACCACTAAGCGAAATTAGGGTTAAAAAATTTGCTGAAGGTACTAAAAAACGATACTAATTGAAACGTGTTTAACAGTGATTGCTAGCCTATGGCTGGCAACAAGATTGCGATGGAGGTAGAGGAGGTAGAGGTGGAGGAGGGTAAGGACACGTACGTTACCGCAGCGGGAGCCTGCAATACTTTATAAAAGCTCCTTGCCTGCTGCTTCTTACCTTTAGGATTTCCTACACTACATAGTACTGCATACAAACGATACAATGCTTAGACTATTCTTCTCCCCGTTTAACACAAAGACTGATGGCTCACATTAAGTGAAGTTAGACCTTACTAGGTTACTATACAAGAAGCTATAGTAGTAGATCACGAAGCCCGCGTTCACCTTCGTTAAGCGGCCTCCCTAGTTAGTTGAAGAGGAGCTGTTGGCGGTAGCTCCTATAGTAATTAGGTAGACGCAGAGGTTGAATTCTGTTATTTATTAACACCTTATTAATGCGTTTAGTATTATAGATGTTAAGGTTACAATAGAGGTTGTTAAAGGCTTGTTTAGCGGCAAGTCTATTAAATATGTTGCGCATGTTAATAGTCTAGGTGTAGTAACGGTGTGTTATTTTACAAATCTCCTCCTGCGCGAATGCAACCTTAGTAGAGAGACCTTGTAGTAGCTCTACGAGGAGCAAGAGCGTGTTAAAACAGCTATTAAGCAGCTAGGACAAACTGACAAGCAGGAGGATTTTGTGAGTTGCCTCTGGGGATGGGAGAGCCGTGCTTGGATGGTAACGCTGTTGTCGTATGTTCACATCTGAGTATAGGCGTATGCTAGAAACGCCGCGACTGCAACACCGCCGGGATAGCGACAGAGACGACAGAAGTTGCGGTCAGCGGTAAATGGTCATCAGTAAATGGTTATTGGTCAAGAGGGTTAGTTAGAGGGATATCGCGCATCTTTGTTTCTGTCTGAACATGCTGGAGCGACACACCAATTGCGTGCCGGCAATGCTGAACAAGGGGGCATGAGCCCGGATACCTGTTGTTAGCAATAAATCTTTTTTTACCAAAATGGTGTCTACAAAATGTGTGGTCACATCAAAAGGTTGTCTCAAAAGGCCGAAGCCAATAGCGAATCTACAACACTTAATACGTCTGAATTTCTGTCTTAACTCTCTTAAAAAGTTTAAGAGGCTTAATATGTAGTCTGCTAAGATAGCAGTATTCTTCTTATCTACTCTACTATTTTCTGTATAGTCTCTAAAAACTACTACTAAGTTTAAGAGATTTGTTTGCTAGGGAAAGTTGTTTTTAGCTAAATTAGCTGCTTAGACTACTACGTTTTTCGTAATTTTAAATGCTTTTTTAACTCAGGTAGCTTTAGTGTTTTATTCTTAATTAGGTATTAAGGAACAGGTTTGATAAAAGAAGAAAAGTGGCTCCTTGTTCAAATGTGGGTAGGCCTTTAAGGTTCCTCTAGGGTTTACCTTTCTAGGTGGGGCGTAGTAGCTTGGCCGTTGTCTATATTATCCTTGTCTATCTCCATTTGTCTTTTATTTGATCCTCCTAGGTAAAGTCGATGTTTGTCTTTATTGTGAAGTAGTCTCTCTTGCAATAATTAATAATTAAGCTTGCATACATATAAAGAAAAACTTACTAGGTCTACAGGTTTTTTCAGGATCTTTAGACTGAATAACTGCGTAAATAAACTGTTAGTCTATCTATACTTTTTAGTTTCTCTTATTGCGGTCTGTATACAGCATGTTGAAATTGCTAAGTCTAGCTGTTAGATTTGACGAGACAGCTTCTTGTATTTACTTTACTACAGCTATACGCGATTTGCTATTTATCATGTTAGTAATTACATGCACTTATATATTACCTGCTATTTCTCTAACTATTTTGTTATTAGAGGCTTTAGCCCTAATCGTCTGCGTAGAGTCATTTAGAGATATATTAGACGCAACAAAGACAGCGTTTATATTACTTTTCTTAAAGAGAACCTAGCATGTAATTTGTCTAAATATATTGTACCGTATTGCTATTCTTGCGCATGCACATCGAAGTCCTCCTAAAATTGTAGATATAGTGACGTGAGCAACAATCACAAATGTATTTCCAATAGTAACTATCCCTATTTGTAAAAGTATATTAAACGCGGTTTTAAGAAACAGAATATGCGTGCTATTAGCTAAAGGAACACTAGGAGATAGCTGTCCTAGTCTTTGTTTCCATATTTTGTATAGTATCTTTAATGCTTATGCAGTACTAAGTCTTTGAATAATCAATTATACTTTAGTGTTCATTAAGCACTTTAAAGAGTTACTATTAAAAGTAACTTAGCATTCTAGTAGGTCTATTTAAGCAAAGACCTGCCTATTCCTTTATTAGACTTCTTGGACATCCGTAGTGGGTATATTATCTAATTTATTTATTTATAAGATACTTTTTCTATGCATTTTGCAACGAGTTCGCCTATTTAATTAATTCACAGTGACTGCATTGCAATACAAGTTCATAGTATGTAGTATAATTAGTAGGGTTTTGTTAGTAAGGTGTTCCAAATCTGTGGGTTGATTTAGCTAATTAGCAGCTAGAACAAATTCTAAGTACTCTAAATCACATCTAGATTTTATAATTTCTCTACTAGTAATAGGTTGGAGTATTAACATACGGATCACTATAGTGATCAGGTGATCCTGGTAGTATATCACGTGACGGCACTAGTAGCGCGCATATAAACGAGCCAGATCGTCCAAAGTCTCTTTAGTAGTTCTTGGACACTTTGTTGTAGCACATAGTTGATTAATATAGTTATACCACTCCACTAATTAAGCAATTGCTCCTTTTCAGCTCCCACATTCATGAGCCTAGCCGCTTAATTATAGTTTTAATTGCTACTGCGCAATCAGCAAGTTAGAAAGTTAACTGTTTAATTATTATTTTACTCTCCTCTTTTCCACTACAGTATTGCTAGCAGATCGCTGCGGCTGCTGTACCTCTCACCTATTAATTATGCGATTAACCTTCTATCAATCCATCCTACAACCTATAGGCTACTGTTATCGTTAATACAGCTACCTACTAACTAACTAATTTTCTATTATTACAATAACAATAACCCACGCCGTGATCTACACAAAGCATCTTACTAAGATAGACTTTACTAATATACTTCTTATTGCCTGAGGGGTTATCTTTAAGGCTAAATTAGACTAGCTAACCTAATTGGTTCTATTAAGGCTGCACTGCTCAGAGAAATGCATCTAGGATTAGGTTAATCCTAATCATCTAGACGTGCCCTTGGTAGATTACTAGGAACCTAAGTATCTAAAACTGCCTACGGATATTAAGAAGCCTATTGCTCTACTACCTGGCGCAAGCACCTAAGAACAAGAAAATTGTAAAATTTCTTAACGTGAATGCAAGGCTGAAGTACTTAACACTAAGTATAAGAAGAAGAATTACAACAAGCTACTTAATAAGTATAAAGTACAGACGGTTTAGTAGACAATAAAGGTTGCTACAATTACTAATGTTAAGGACTAGATTAGCAAGATTATCTATCTAGACCTGCTTTAAAACGCCTTAATAAGCATAATTACTTAGAATCTTACGAGCTTTTAAAGATGAGTAAAGATTTTTAAGGAGGACCTTGTACCTATAGATTAGAATACTTAGTATTTAATTAGTGTGCAATATGAATCCTATCTAGATAAGCCTTGCTAGAGACGTATAGGCCCTAAATAACAGTTTACAAAGTGACAGCTCTTGTATTAACGAGCAACAATCTACTCGCTGCCTAAGGTTGTTAGGCCATTGGCAGTGACTAATTTTTTTAGACGCCTTAGGCACTAATATTGTACTAGAATAGTCGCGCGAGAAGCGTAATAAGCTAGAATAGGCTATAGCACTTAGTAGAGCTTAATTAACCCTTAATAATCTAGGAATTTTTTTAGTATGTTGTTACAGAATTAGTTAATGACTTTTATAAAAAGAAAAGGACACGTAGAGCTCTAGACTAAATCGAGATTAGGGATACCTTAATCATCTACAAGTGCTCATAACTTAAAGTTAAACAAAGATAGTGGGTATTTATACTTTTACACCTCTAAGCATTGTAAAGAGCTTGTAAGCAAGCACTTCTAGATACTGCGCAACTGCTATTGACTTTAAACTGCAGTTACTAGATTATGCCCTTCTAGCAACATACTAATTAAGCTCATAGACAACAAGAAAAAGAAGATTATTATTTTATAGAACAATAACAAATGGGCAACCCTGTGCACCTAAGTTGAGAAGGAAGTCTAAAAGACTAGAACTAGCAGATTAGTTACTAAAAAGTCAAGTAGATCCTACCCTAGCTTATTAGACTCAGCATTGATTTAACTAAAGGAACTCAAATAAGGAAATTAGGCTACATGTATTTAGTGCAGCCTTTACCCCTTATGCCTTGTCCCTATGCACGATTATAGATAGTAGATTAGCAGTTTCCTTAGTTAATACTATAAATTATAGATTACTAGGCACCTTTAGCAAATGCGCTAAGGACGAGACTGTTAAGGCAGGCACTTAAATCATACTAGTTGCTAGTAGAGAAAATAGACTGCTTAAGAACATCCTGTATAGCAAGACTGGCCCTAGGAAACTAATCTTCTGCTTACTAACGTTAAGGTTGTACTAGGTTTTTATGTTAGTATTCTATTGGAAGCACGGCTTAAGCAGGCAGGCATTTAGTATTTAGAATATAATTATACCTTAAAATTTAGAACAATCAAGAAGAATCTTGTCTTAATTAACTTTAAGCCTTACTTTAATTTCTTATTCCTTAAATACAAGCAACTTTCTATTTACTTTGCTTTACTACTGCTCTTGAACACTGTAGCGCGATTAAGAAAACTTTAGTTGCGTACTAGTAATAAAGACCTGTAGCATTAATAATAAGGACACCTAGGACAACAAGCTATTAAAGCCTTAGTCTGCTTAGCGTAGAACGTTAAGATTACTAGCAAAAAGCTATTAAAATATAATTATTGCGCAACAGCTTATGCCTTGCAATCAATCTTACAGCAAGTAAAAGAAAGATTACTTCTACCTTTTTACAGAATCTTCTAGGATTTGTTTGATCTTTTAACTAATTTGCTGCTTAAGAAGTGGGCGTTAATTATTAAAATAGATTACCTAGGCAAGCTGTACAATTATAATGTCTACTTAAAGACACTAAGCAATATTATGCCTGTAACTGAAAGCTTTGCTACTAAGATCAAGAGTAAGTATTAGCAGAAGATTGTGGGAATTTACTAGGATAACAATACTGCTACACTGCCTTAGAGAGGGCAATCAAGATATAAAGAATTAGCAATAATGAAAGGAATTGTAATTGAAACGCCACTGCTATATACTTATGAGCTAATCGGCTCAGCGGAGAGAGCTAGACAAGAGCTAATTACAAAGGCTATTAAAATGCGCATGAGCGCTAATCTACTAGCTAAGCTTTAGCTAGTAATTATAGATGCAGCAGCTCTATTACATACAATAAGCCCTACTAAGATCTATAGGTACTGATCTCCTAACTAGGTGCTTGAAGAATAGTTTAGAAAATATTTTTAATACTATTAACTGCTTAAAATTAGCTACTAGACTGCTAATCTACGCCTAGACTAGAGTAGAATTTATGCCTATAGCTGCCGAGCTTATCCTTTAAACAAGGAGAAGGCAGCTAGGCGTAATTGTTAAGGATTTAAGGTTAATCCTTGCGGCTATATTAGTTATTTAGTTAGTTATTAAGCCTCCAACGAATACTACATATAAATACTAACAGTTAATTAAGTAATTACTACTTGTAATACAACTTTTAATAAAGATAAATTCTATTAAAGAGATTGCAAGGAAGAGCTGCTAAAGTAATAAGCAATTAAAATTGTAGAGATTCTTGATAATAGCAAGCTCGTTAGTCTAGGAGAGGACTTAGACCTCTTACCTGTTTAAGGAAGGGCAGATTGGGATACGCAGCTGACTACTGAAGATCTTAAAAGTAATTTATCTACTATCTTAATTAGTAAGAAAAGCCTGCCAACTAAAGAAGAGAATAGATTAGAAGACACTAAGCAAATAGAGCATAAGGCTAGTGCACTATTAAAAACTTGCTTAAATTAGCAGCAAAATACTAGTTTTGCTACCTTAGAACTAACTCTTAAACTAGAGACTTTAGGGAGCAACAACGCGATTAATTGCAGAGTTATTAACAGTTAAACAGCAGTATACTTGCTAAGAGGAGCTAATCTGTTAATAATTAAAGGTGGAGATCCTTTTTTAAATAAGCCTAACAACTTATTACTAGTCTAACAGTTTGTGCTTAAAGAGTCTAACGCACTAGCTTGTTGTAATAGAACACCTGCTTAAGTAAGCAGGATAGCGGAGCGTAAGATATCTTAATCAAGATCTTAGGAATTAATCAGCAGACAGGGTGGGCAATTACAAGCTAAACCTCTACTAATAAAGCGTAGTGCGCAGATTATAGACAAAAGTCTAAATTAGCTTACAAATTGTTATTTTCTACAGCGCAAGCTAGGTAGCGGGTGTAAGCGTAAGGACGCAACTTAAAATCCTAACAATTAACTAATGGATAGAAGTACAAGTAGTGTTAACGCATTAATTGCAGATTATAAGAATTTATTATGGAGTAACTTTTATAATACTTACCTACTAGATTTGCAAGCAATCTAGGAAGATTAAGCAAGCTATAAAATTCTTAATTATATAATTATAGCAGCTTTGCTTACTAAGTATAAGCGGAAGCTAAATGCTTAACAGCATCGCGACAATTTACTTAAACTGCTGGAATCATTAAAGCAATTGCTCTAGCATCTTATAAGGGCCTTGTTTAAGGATGCCTGCAGGAAAGAGATTAATTAGTTAAGTAAGAATATAACTTAGACTCAAATATCAAGAGAAGGAACAAATAATTACTTAATACTTATAATGTAGGTTCGGACCTACAAGTTTGGTTAAGACAACTTCTTTTTCAAATGCAAGGCGCAGATTGTTGTAAGAAGTAATTTTTAGGAGAAGGACTTAATTAACTTAATATACGCTGCTACATTAGCAGCCAAGTCCTTTTAAGCAGTAATAGCTTTGGCTGCTAAGAATAATCTAAAGATCGCACAATATAACATTGTAAGAGCATTTCTTGATTTGTTAATTACAGCGAACAACGCAGTAATTTATAAGATGCTAGATAGCTTTAGGAAGCCAAAAAAGTATATACAGCTTAATTGCGCACTTGATAAATTACAAAAACTACTACTATTGTGGTATAAGGAGTTCTTAGGATTACTAAGAGAGATTAGACTAAACGCCTTACTAGAGGAGCCCTGCCTATTTTTCAATTAAGATAGGAGGATTCTTGTTTTGTTTTATATTGATAATATCCTACTGCTCTTTGCAAAAGATTATGAGCAGAGGGCAATAAATCTTTAGTTAAAAATTATAGACAAGTATAAGAAACAGGAACAAGAATAAGTTAAATAGTTCTTTAGTATTTAAGTAATTAGAGATTGCAGGAAGCAAACAATTACGCTTGTGCATAATGTAAGTATTAATAAAATTACAAAGAAGTTTAAGCTAGACAATAGCAGCTTTCTAAAGACTTTATTGCTGTTTAAGGAGCTAATTAAGAACACTAGCAAAGCAACTAAGCAAGAGATTAAGGCTTACTAAGAAAGGGTTAGATTAGTGCTGTACATAGCTATCATGCTGCGACTAGATGTTGCTTACTTAATCTTAAAGCTCTTACACTTTTTTACAAACTCTAGTAATTAGTATATAAAAGCTGTTAAACAGGTGATTATGTACCTTTATCAAACACGATAGGACGCAATCTAGCACAGAAACTACAATAGCCTAGACTTAACAATTGTAGGCAATGCTTCTTTAGCAAAGGATTTGGAAACTTGTTAATTGTTTTATAATTATATCGCTATTTTGAATAGTAGTCTAATATTGTAAAAGGCAGCTTGTCAGACTAGAGTTACTATATTAACTACTAAAGCTAAGCTGCTTGCCCTTAAGCACACTATAAAGAAAGCTATAGCCTTTAAGAGCTTTTTCTGCAAGCTGTCCTTTAATCTAGAAGACGTCTAGAAAGTTTAGTGTAATAACTAATAAACAATAAGGCTGATAGTTAGGAAAATCAAGCAGATTAGCACTTAATTAAGGCATGTAGATATATAAAACATGTAGCTGCGGTGGGAATATGCTAAAGGATTATTTTAGGTTAAGTACCTAGAAACAGCAATTATGCTAGCTAATAGACTAACTAAGTCGCTCACTTAAAAACAGTTTAAAAAGTTTAAGCAGTTGCTTAACTTTTAGTAAGTTAAGCACTTAATTAAAGGAAATAAGAATTGACAAGCAAAAGGATCTGTATTAAGCAGCAACATATATATACTAAGCTAAATCTCCTCTTAATAGCTTATTTTTATAAGCGGGAGAAAATGAGCTAGACGAGCAGGAAAACTACAAAACAAAAACTAAAATTACTAGTAAGCATTAGAGTTATTATAATTGCTTAACTCTATTGTTAGATTATGGTTAGCTTTTTTAGCTTTAGCAAGCTCAAGAGCATCTTAAGCTTACCTAGCCTAAGCAGCAAGAGTTTAGAGGCGAGCAGCATAACAGCGCGAAATTAATTCATTACTTCTATCAATAGAATTATAATATAATTGCCTGCTTACTTTAGCGTAATAATTGCGCCTATATGTATAAGTTGTATAGCAATCAAGACGACGAACTTGAGGGCGAATGTGCGGAACAGGCGGGGGAAGCATTCCTTGATTACGCTGTTCTTAAAGAGATAATTGCTAGTGAGGTTGTTGTTGTTGTTAAGGCTGCTGCAGCAGCTGTTGTTGTTAATTATATGCTGATTGCTCAACTAGCAGCTACGCAGGTTAACCTAGAATATATGCAGCATAAAGTTGTGTATTGTAAGGCTCTTGTTTATATAGACAACTTCAATTTTAACTTATAGCTTGCTAAGCAGGCTGTGTCTAGCGCAGTTAATTCTTAGCATTAAACCTTAGATTAATAGAAGGAGCGGGGAGCAAGGGTTAAGCGCGGTGATTATTAATAGAGGGCTTCTGCGCAGAATACTTTCTAGAAGACGTGAGACTGCTATTTATTTTTTTGCAGCGAGCAATAATGTTCTTAAGCATTTTAGCTTTTAAAGCTTAGTACTTCTTGTTGTTATTCTGCCCTTAATAGCTAGTTAGCAGCCTAAGTAAGGAGCTTAAAGAATTAAAGAGTACATATTTATTCTTGTACATAGCTATAAATTAATTAGCAAGATTAATATTGATTGTATTGTGGGTATAAGACAAGCAGCTGCTACACTGTAAGCTGCCCTGACTGCTAGTTTGAACGCAATTAAAGCAGTTTTTAGCGTATAAACTGTTTAGTATCTTCTTTATACAGCACTAAAAAGGCAGAACGCAGGGATATAATAGATTAGTAGTAATTTTTAAAAAGCTGTCAAGCGCTTGCTTTTAAGTAGAAGAGGGCGCGTTGCGCCTTGTAGACAGCTTAATAGGCGTTTGTAAGCTATTGCTATTGCTATATTGCTATTTGCAGGATGCTGCTTAAGCAGTAAACTGCTGTAACTTTTACATTAGCTTATTAGGAGCCTTGCCCTTGTGCTAGCTTAACTGCTTAGTTAGACCTTTATGTAGATTGAAATTTAAGCGAGGACTTAACAGCAGACTCAATTTAGCAAGTAAGGTAGTTAGCCTTTAAGCAGAGCTACTAGATGTCTTGCATTAAGCGTACAAATTAGGAGATAGCAGCAACTAACTCATCTCATTTTAAAAATTAGCTGCTTAGTAAATTTTATTGTTAAATAGGCTTTGCTGTGCGCAATACTTATGCTTAGCGCTGTTCTTACGCTTATAACAGCAGCTGACTAATTCACACTCGCGTTTGTTGCTGCTAGGGCCAGACTACACTAGAAAGATGAGCATCTGATTAGTAAGAGAACAGTAAGGCAACGCTGCTTACTATGTTAGTAATAGTGGTTGAGACAGTCCTAGAGGACCTTAGTAATTCATATTAAAGTGAGGTTGAAGATAAAAGATTATAGAGAGATAGTAGACGCAATGAATATTGTTGTAGTGCTGTGCACTAATTACGCGATAATTAGAGTTTATTTAATGTTTTGAAATCACAGAGGGCTGCTAATGAATTAAAGCAACAACAAGCATTACTACGACAACAGAGGATTAGACAGAGGAGCTATAATTACAAAAAGGTCTCTTAATTAACAACCTTAATTTATTATGACTGCCTAGTTGCTTACAGCTTAGCCTAATAGTATCTTACTGACCTGGGGGGTGTGTTAGAGTATTAACGTGCTGCAGAACATGCGGATTATCTTGTTAATTCGGTAATCCTAGTAAGCTGATTACATGACGATTGCGCTAGCGCCTATATATATAGGCTAGATCGACTTATTTCTTTTTAGTAGTTATTGCTTACTTTGTTGTGGCACTTAGTTGATTAATACACTTATTTCACTTCTCCTGATCAAGCAATTGCTCCTTTTCAGCTCCTATAGTTATAAGCCCGGACGGTGAAACTGCGCCAGCGCTTTTAATGTAGTTGCCTAGTTAGGTGGGTGACCATAAGCGAGAAAGCGGCAAAAAGATAAGCCTAGGAGATATGATACACAGACAGCCTATACACCTATTTTTTTTGTAGTTTAACGTCCTTTCTCAGCCTGAAAGGCTATATAAGACGTGTAGGTTTAGGACCTACAGGTATCTACGTGGTGTTTTCTAATATATGATTATTTGCAAGGAGGGGTTTGTCTACATAAAGGTAAGGCTCGTAGCTTAGGGTAGTTTTAACGAGTAGCTTTCTCAGTCCTTTGTTAGGCTCAAAGCCTAGAGTAGTTTTAACGAGTATCTCTCTCAGTCCCTTGTTTTGTAGAAAGTATATATAGCTAGTATGTTAGTCTAGTTATCTCCTTTACTTCTTATTTGTTGTTTTTGTAGGCTATGCTAGCTGCCCTCTTGTATTACTTATATAGGTATGCTAAGCAGTTCAGTATGGGGTTAATATATTAGGTCAGTATATCAAGTTGGTATAGGGATTTCGGTGTAGGTAGATAGCTAGGAGCACTAGCTATCCATTCTAATGTGTAAGTTGGTATATTAGGTTAGTATATCGAGTTGGTATGGAAAGATTTTAGTGTAGGTAGAGAGCTAGTTGCTAGTCTAGCTATTAATTCTAATGTGTAGGTCAATATAGGAGGTCAGTATATTGAGTAGGTATAGGGATTTCGAGTAAAGGTCGGTATATTAGGCCGGTATATCGAGTTGGTATGGAGGGATTTCAGTGTAGGTAAATAGCTAGGAGCGCTAGCTATCTATTCAAATGTGTAGGTCAGTATAGGAGGTCGGTATATTGAGTCGGGATGGATTTCGGATGTGTAGGTCGATACAGGAGGTCGGTATATCAAGTCGGTATAAGGATTTCAGATAATAAATAGCTAGGTAGATAAATCTATTAGTTCACTACGCTGATAAATCTATCTACTTAAGTAGAAAGCCGTTGCTTTGTTGAGTAAGAATTAAATTGCCTTTAATTAAACTCTTAAATTAACTTACGCACAGACTACTTGCAGAGTTTTTTAACAGGTAACTACTCTGTTCACTACAACCAGCTAGCGCGCACGCTACAACACCTGCGCCTAGAAAACAGGTGTTAGAAACTGATTTTGGGAAGGCGTTTAAGATAGTTAAGACGAGAAAAAGGCAAAGCTAGACCTTTTTCTCGCCTCGAAAAGTTGGTGTTTGATGCGTGTTGCACCTTAGTAGCGGCGCAATAACGTTGTTATGATAACTTTTAATTCTTTTGCAACTTTGCAGTCTACAAAAATTGCGCTATTTTTACGCAATTTAATATCTCTGATTGCTTTAAAATTAGGTTGATAGTGGTGGATTTATGACGCGTTAAAGTTGGGATAATTTAAATGTTGTGATGTTTAGGTGGCTTACATGCTAACCTGGCTCACATGGCGCACGGGCACTAAGACGCTTTAAGCACAAGCAGACGAAGTTGCGCATTGATTGGAACATTAAAAACTTCACCGCGAATACTTTGACTACAATACTTGATGCACAACATCTATTACCCTAATAGTTTAAGCAAATAATTTGGTGTGTAGTTAGCTTTCTAGTATATTATGCAGCCTCTTATATATGGCTTAGTTGTTGCCTTTTTATAATTATAATAATGCTGCTAGCAACTACTGCTTTGCTGTTTCTACAACGACACAGGCTAGCGCGCTCTAGCCGCGTTAGGTGTCTTGCATTATACTTTGGAAAAACTACTACTAAACAAGTAAACTGTTATAGCTATAACACTGCTGCTATTGCTCTTAATTGCTGCTGCGAAGACATTACGTGTAGAAGGCTAGATCTAGCAGCTTTCTGAACTAGCTTTAGACTACGCCGACTCTATCTCCCTACTATTAACGCCTGCAAGCAGCCTATTGCTGAAGCAGAAGTGTACAGCGCCCTGTATCTGTACAATATTAACACGCACTGCTAGCCTTAAGCGTTAGAGATGCAATAGCAACACTAAAGTACTTCCTACTTACAGCGTATTAGTAGTTAGAGCAGCCTCTAATGCAAGCGCGCTAGTACTTAATAAAAAAAATACTTTTAGTCTGCCTAGTAGCTAAGCTAGCACTAGAAGCCCTTGTTGAGCAAATAGCCTATTGCGTGTTAACATTGCTGTACTAGCTTCTGCATCTCTTTTAACAATAACGGAACTAAGCTTAGGGCTAAAAGTTCCGCTACCTTAGGAAGTAAGGCATGTTATAGAGCGGCTAGAAAACAGGTTATACAGAGGCTAGATACCTAGTAAGCTGTAGAAGCAAATAAAAGAAGACAAGGACTTTAGATACTAAAGAATTAAGTATTATGCCTAAGGCAACATTACTACACGTACGCTCTTAAATCTAAGCGTTAACAGCAAGGCGTATACAAGATTAGCAGATGTGCTGCAGAAGGTAAAGAACATCTAGCTAAACGCGCAGATGTGCTAGTTAAAGGGTCGCAATAAGAACGCGTGGTGCATAGACGTAACTTAGCTGCTAGTAAAGCTTGCAATAAAGCTAGAAGGGGAAGGAAAGTTCTAGCTTTAGAGCATGTCACTAGCTCTTTATTTTGTTAATACATACATAGTACTTAATGCTAATTTTTGAGCAGACAGTTACAAGCTATTACTACTTAATTCCTCTTGTCTATGTTAGATGCCTTTAGCAAACTTCACCTCCTTAATTACAAAGCCAACTTTACACTCTTCTTCTCTTACATGCTTTCTTTAAGTTTTAAAAACCTATATAGCTGCCTAAGAGCCGCAGACAACTCTGTTGTAAGCTACATAGCTAACATTTTTATAAAGACAACTGCTCTTTTCTCTTGCATAGAGGTTAAGCCCGCTAGCAGCAATTATACAAAAGCTAAATACTAACTTAGCATATAAATAACAGCTAGCTTACCAAAAAAGATGCAGCTTGCGCAACACGTAGAACTAGTAAATATAAGCAGCCTAGTAAAATCTTGCTTTGCTATTATTAGATACAAGACGCACGTTTATTTTGTGTATATTACGTTAGAAGAGAAGGACACAGTAAATATTTTAAAACTAAAAGTTAGTTTCTTGGACCTTTGCAAGACGAGGAGTGTGAGCGGCATCTTCTAGGCACTAAGACTTTAGCAGAATATAATTAGGTATGGGCAGGATAGAGGAGGTAAAGGGTTTTAGAGTGGTTTTATAAGAGTAGTGTTGTAGAGGCTTGCTAGAGATATTAATAAAGAATATCGCGCTTTTCTTGCTTCTGCGGCACAGAGCTTAGAGGCAGGTATACGCATTTAAGCTTAGTAGTACTTAGAAGTAAATAGCTTATGCTTTATACTACAAACACTGTAGAAGGACTAACTAATATTATAATTTTATATGAATTATCTTGTTGTGCAGTGTGCATATATGCATAGTAGAACAGAGTTAAGTTAGTACTATAAGAGCCTACAATAAGGACTTGACTTAGCAATTGCGTTACAGTTACAAAGGCTAAATTTGTAGATGTAGGTTTTAACGCGTAAGATGCAAGCTATAAGCTACTAAGCTAAATACAGCTGCAACGTCCTAAGCCGCGTTAGCCTGTACCTGCTCTAGCTTCTTAGGGTCGTCTTTTAGTCTTACTGTAGACGCTTTCTAGTCTTGCTATTATTTTGTAAACCCTAGCCTAGTTCTGCTCTACTATAAGACTAGTTTTTAAGCCTTGTATTACTTTAGCGAAATATACGCTTAGCAGAGACGTTAACACTTTTGTCTTCTTTATCTTTGTCTGCAGTATTAATAACTTAACATTCTGTCTTTAATAAAGTTAGTGCTGGTGCAGGTCAGCTGTCCTCCTTGCTAGTAGTAGCAACATTAAGTAAGAGAACATATGCGCTACTTAAAGAGATAGCCTCCCAACTGCGACTTGAAGAACTAATGCAGAGATTCTTTGGTAAGATAATGTATATATATAATTACAATAAAGCTAGTAACGCAAGATCTAAAAACAGTATGTTTTACTAACTGCAGTTTAGTCTCTTGTTTATCTAATACCTGCACCTGCCTTTGCTGCGGCTTACTATGCTGTAAACCTGCTTAGCATAACTGCTAGCACTATTACTATTCTGCAGCTTACAAGCAAGGGGATGAATGAATATTAATCATGTTCTAAATAATAGGCTTAAATTACTATTTATTTCTCAAATTTTTGCAGTCTACCCTAGGCCTGTATTATCCCTCCTGGTGGACTATCTAACCTAGAACGCGACCTGAAAAAGCTATATTTAGAAATTCTTAGCAAAGTATTCCTACTTACATTATATGCTCTATAATAATTATATCTTTTATACCTATATATTAGGTTATGGTAACTATTGTGCACATGGAGATAAAGGGTTATAAAGAAGGGTAAGGGCTACAGTCTACAACAACGTGAACTCAACATTGTTATTTTAATTCTAACACTACACAACTATATTAACATAAAGTCTTTTAGCACTAAAATTTTAAGAAATGGCATGCACGGTAGTAAACTGTCTATCTGCTGATGTAATTTTATCCTTGCGCAGTATAAAGCTAGTTGTTTAACGCGCAAAATAGCTACCTTAGTTTAGTGTTTGCAACGCTGCGTTAAGAAAACTATACAGCAATAGGCAACTACTACCAACAACGCCTTACGCCCTTGAGCTAGCTAGCTACCACTATTATTAGATTGCAATTACTGTGTGCTACTCTAAATTGCAAATAGATTCTTCAAAATCAAGTACTAAAAGCTTATTAAGAAGGCTTAAATATGGCCTAATAATTCTAACTACTTTACTATTTTCAAGCGCACTGTTGCGCGCATCTTTGCTGCAGCTAGTTACTGCAAGTTTGGAGCAAAGCGCAGGCTAGTTATTACTAAAGCTATGTTGCTTTTACGTCTATTAATTGCTTTATAGCCCGCAACAACACTGCGCGTCAACAAAGTTACACGTCCTTAAGTTACATTAAAGCCTTAGAGAAGGGATTACTACTTCAATACTAGCCTAGTCAAGCTTTTATGCAGGATATTGCGCCTGTTTACACAATAAAAAAATAAAAAAACAATTTTACAAACTATAGCGTGTAAATAATGTTGTTTTTATTGTAGTATAACGGCCTTTTATAGCCTGAAGGGCTATATAAGACGTGCGGGCTGAGGCCTGCAGGTACCTATGTAGTGTTATCTTCTTAGTTTATTTACAAGGAGTAATTTATCTAAATAAAGATGAGGCTCTTAGCCTATAGTGCAAAGGTAGAGGGGGGGGGGGTGGGGGAAGAGGAGGAGGAGGAGGGAGAGGAGGGGTGAGTAGAGCTAGGTCGCCTATATAGGCGTTTGCATTTAGTTATTAGAGTTTACTTTGTACTAGGCCTGTGTAGTAACCCTAGTTTCTTAAATAAAAGCTATAGTAGCTTTAATGCCTGCTTCTGTTTAAAAAATTACTGTAGAGTGTAATAGGCGGGCCTAAGCCTTGCATGCAACTACACACGCCGACCACTTAGCCAAAAGGCTGGCACAAGACAATTGAGCGTCTGATTGTCTTGCGTAGTTGATACTTATAGGCCGCCGCCGCGACCTGTAATGTGAGGTGTACCACCGAGGTACAACCGAGGATCCACCCTGGGCCTCAGCCCATCACATAGAGAAATTAGCTCTGCATAGGAGTTTTAAAGTATAGCTCTACAATCTTTGTATAGTTAGCACTTTAAAATTATATAAGCTGTGTCTTGTGTAGCTCTAAAATTTTATAGGCAAGTTTTAGGTTTTACTTTTCTTCTCTTAAATAAATAGCTCTCTAAGTAGCTATGACCTAGTTTTAGTTAAATGAAAGAGCTAGATATATCTTGCCTATTGTAAGGATGCGTTGAAATGATTTGAGATGCAGGGAAAACAGTAAATAAAATGAATAAAAAACTACAAAAGCTACCTTAGTAGGTTTATTTACTCCTCTGTAAGATCTAAGCTTAGTACTAAGGAAGAGGCAAAAGTAGCTACATAGCAGCTGCTAACATAGCTTAAAAAAATAACGTAGAGATAAGAGAAAAGTTAAGCAGGCTAGAAAAGCAGAAGGGCTGAGCAGGCTAAGAAGGACTGAGTAGAAGGGCTACATAGTACGCCGAGCCTATAAATGCTGGGTACGCATAGACGCGCAGGATCAGTAAGATAGCAAAATAAGGCTTTTTATTAAGTACTAAAGACATTAAGGCTTTAGCCCTTTACAGTATCCTTCTTCTTAATAAAAGTTTCAAAGTTTTCTTAGTCTAGTAGTGCCTTTGTATTCTCTAGGTTTAAAGCTAGTTCTTACGTTAGTTCTAGGTATTTTTACCTATTTAAGTAGGTTTTTTTTCTTCTTCTTATGCTTCTTTTCTGTAATAGGCGCTCTACTAGATACTCCTCTTCGCCGTCCACTTTAATTAGTAAAGGCTTATTGTTGTCTTGTGGTTGGCTTAGTAAAGGATCTAAACAAGCTAGTTAGAGGTTATTTCTATTAAGTACTAGATGTATCCTTCTAGAAGTATTTAGCTTTACAGCGTTTAGTCTAACAATTTTAAGTACTATGTACTGTAGATTCTTCTAATTAAGTTTTCGGCTTAGTCTCTTTGTCTTATAATAGTCTCCTAGCTTTAACCTAACTTTATTACTTATTTAAAGCTAAAGTAATTGTTTTCTTTTCTTATTTGCTTAACGTTCTTGTTCTTGTTGAGATTCTGCTATTGTAGCTTAAGCTAACTTAATGCTTTAACAAAGTTTGTTAGCTATCTTTTCTGCTTTCTACTAGTCTTCCTGTCTTCTCTTTCCTTGAGCTTAATTCTAAGGTCTATGTTTTCAACTATTTAAAGAGGATCTACCTTGTATCCATGTTGCAGAAAGAAAGGCGATATTCTAGTTAATTGTGCTTGTCTAGCTATAATCGCGATCTTAGCTATCCCTAGGTTGCCTTTCTAATTTGTTTAATTTTAATTGCAAAAAGCTTGTAAGTAAGCTTGTACTGTAGAGTTTATTTGTTCTGTAAAGCTGTCAGTTTTAGGATAGTATTTAGAAGATAAGCGTTGTTTAATCTCTAATAGTTTGCAAAGTTAAGTCTAAAAATAGCTTACAAACTGTACTCCTTAATTAGAAGTAATATAGTCTAGTAACTAGTAGTAAGCTACTACAGAGTTAATAAACACTTTAGCAACGCTTTTAGTAGTCGTGTTCTTAAAGCCTATTAGAACTACATCTTTGCTTAGCCTATTAGTAACTATTATTAGGTTTGTGTAACCTTCGCTTTCCGGTAATCCTGTAACAAAATTAATTAATATTTCCTTCTAAATATGCTTAAGAATTAGCAAAGGCTTTAATAAGCCTTGTAAGCTAACTCTCTATAGAACATTTTTTCTACAAACTAAGCCGTTTCTAATATATTGCCTTACTGTTTAGCTAATAGAGGGCTAAAAGTATTCTCTTGCAACTGCTTAGTAGGTAAGGTTTCTTCCTAGATGCCTTAGAGCTCTAGAACAGTATATATTATAGATAACTCTAGTGCGTAAATGTTTATTGTTTGGTACCTATTTTTAACTACAGTATAGCAGGTTTCTAAAATTGTCTAATCAGCATTTAGAAATAGAAAGCATAAGGTCTAGCTTTGTTGGAAATCAGCGTTCTTTCTTGCTAACTGCTTTCTAGGCTACCTAGTACATATTATCCTCTTTTTTAGCTTTGTTCTAAAGCTCCTCTAAATTTATCTATTTCCGAAGTACTGCTGCAGGATAGCTATTGCAGCTAAAGGTTCTAAGAGTCTTCTTTTCTTTCTGTTCCTCTGTTTCTAGGCTTGTTGCGGTAGATGGTTTAAAGACTTGTAAGAACTTTTTTAAAATTTAGGCATTTAAACTATTAGCAGGCATATCTTGTTATTTTTGTAATAGGGCGTTAGCCCTAGAGTTATCTACTCTAGGCCTATAAGCAATCTCTATGTTAGGAAATTTATTAAGGAATTAGGCCTATTTTATCTGTCTTTTACTAAGCTGTCTAGGCTTTCTAAAATACTATAGGTTTCTGTAGATTGTTAAAACTAGAAACTTCTTTAGAGAGCGTAGCATAGCGTCCTATTTAGATAAGCAGCAAATAACTTCAAGTAATTGCTTATTCTGTATTTTATAAATGCTCTAGGCCCTAGTTATCTTTTTTTAGTAGTACGCTACTAGTTGCAATTTTTCTTAATTGTTGTATTGCGAAAGGACTCCTGCTACAACGTAGCTAGAAGAATTAGTTTCTAGAATTGTTTTTTTGTCAGGGTACTATTAAGCTAGTATTAGTTTAGTAACGAATAGCTCCTTTAGCTTATTAAATGCTTCTTGCTCTGTTTCTCCTTATAAGAAGGAGACGTTCCTAGTGAGCTTTGTGAGCGGGGCAATTATAATAAAGCAATTCTTAATAAAGCGTTAATAAAAGTTTGCAAATCTAAGAAAACTGCGTACTCCTTTAACATTTGTTAGTTCATCCTATTCTTAAATAGCTTTTACTTTCTTATGGTCTATCTAAAGACCTTTTCCAGCCTTAATTATAAATATAAGGTATTTAGTGCTTTGCACGTTAAACTCGGATTTCTTGATATTAAGAGGTAACCTAGCCTTGCCTATAGCTTTTAGAACCTTGTTTGTATTGCGTTGGTGTTCTTTAAGCGTGCCATTCATGTAAATTAATACATGGTCTAGGTAGGCTAAGCCGAGATCGTCAATGTACTAGCGTAATGTCTAGTTAATATATTATTTAAAGGTGCTAGGAGCGTTTGCTATGCTAAAAGGAGTAACTAGCTATTTGTATTATCCAAATCTTGTTTTAAAAGCCGTTTTCTATTTATCTTCTGCGTTAATTCTAATTTTGTACAAGGCTCTAGAGACGTTAATCTTAGTAAACTATTTTGCCTTGGCGATATTGTTAAGCGACTCTTAGAGAAATAGCAAAGAAGTCAATCCTTTTTTGTAATAGCGTTTAGAGCTCAGTAATTAACGCAGAACTGTAATCCTCTCTTAGGTTTCCTAGTAAATAGAATTAGGGAAGAGGCTGCAGATCTGCTAGCTCTAATCTATTCTTTTTTTAATAGAAATATAAGCTCCTTGCGTAAAGCTAAAAGCTCTAGTCTGCTTATATTATATAGAGGACCTTAAAGAAGTTCTTTTTCCTTTCTACTTTTATATTTTTGCAACTTAACTTAGTGATTAACTTTAGGTCTGCGTAGAGGTAGTAGTGCAGAAGCAGTTTGTAACTCAAAAATCTAAGCTATGTGTTCGTACGCCTCAAGAATTAATAACAAAACATTTACTTTTTTTTAGGAGCTAAAGCCTTATTAATATCCTTAAGAGAAGCTGTAAAAGTCTAAATTAACTTATCCTTTCTTGCTTCTCTAATATAGGAGTAATAGGATGTTGCGTTTATTTATTTTGACTTTCTGCTCTTTAAAACAGAGCAATCTTCAGTACTTAGTAGTTTAATCTTTTGTCTAGAAGTGTAGATGTAGATTAATTTTTTAGAAGAAGCAATTGTAACCTCTCTTTTATTTATCTAGGGCCGTCTAAGTATTAAATCGTATCTAGGGTGTGTAGGAGCAATATAGCCCTAGATAGTATCCTTATATTCTTTAATGTTGATCTCTGGCCTAGCAACTTTGTTAATAGATCTAGGTTTTTCTGTAACTCCTTCTAATCTGCGTGGAGAAATAGAGATGCACTGCAAACTAGCTTTCTTAACAAGTTAAAAGCTAATAAAAAAGTATGCAAGATTTTCTGTATTAATTAGAACTAAAGCAAATGTGTAATAATTTATTAATATTTTAACAGTAATTCTATTGCTGCTTATGTGCTTTTTAAAACTAGCCTATTCTTTCGTTGAATCTTTCTAGCTTACGTGTAGCTCTTGCTGGTAACTTTAAGTAAGAGCTATTCTTTTTCTAAATGAGAATATTTGTCCTTTAAAGTGTCTTTGCTATTTAAGCTTTTCTTGCTTGGCTTTTTTGCCTTTGTTTTTAAGAACTTTAATACAAAAGTCCTTCTCTTCTCCTTTTTCCTTAGCGTCTTTTTTGTAGTATAATTTACAGCTAAATGATCTTTTTTCTTGCAGGTAAAACAACGTCTTTTTTTTATTAGCCTGTTTAGTTCTGGAATGCTAAACCTGCGTAGCTTAGCTAATCTTCTGGTAAACTCTATTCCTTTTATCTAGTCTCCTGTAGGAGAAGGAGGAGGAGAAGAAGCAGGTCTTGGTTTGTATCCCTTAGAGTATTGTTCCTTAGGCTTATTTTAGCCTTTAAAGTATTGCTTTATCCTGTACAGGTAGTCTGTAATTTTAAGAGGCTTGTTCTGCAAGTTGTTTAAGTCTGAAAAGGTAATGCTTACAAGCTTTTTTTAAAGAGCATTATCTTTGAGCCCTTATTTAAGTTGCTGTTTAACAGTAGCAACTGTTTCTAAAATTCTATAATATAATGATAGATATTCTTTTTGACTTGGGACATTGACTAGAGTTTATTCCTAGCTCTCTTAGAGCTGTATAGATCTCTAAACATCTGATTAAAGAAGTTTAATAAGTGTTTAAAGTTCTAGGCGTCTAACAATTCTTTCTAGTTAAGGTAGGGCAGCATTAAAGTTGCTGCTGAACCTTTTAACCTGTCAAAAGCGTAATTATACGTTCTTTTTTCTGTATTAAAGTCTTCTTAGTTGTTTTTTACCTTAGCAGTGAGCCGCTTCTTAAAGATTAAGTACATTTTTCTTGTTCTATTGAAAGCGTCTAAATTAGGTTGCTTATAATGCTTCAGTTTCGTCGCTAGCTGCTAAGTTAGTTTTAAGGCAGTAAGTAGTGTTGGTAGCTAAGCAGGTAGCTGTTCTTGTTCTAGTTTTATTTTTTAGAGGCTAAGTTAATTGCCTCCTAAATAGGAAAGGCTTTTTAAATTGTTGTTAAAGTTGCTATCTTATCTAGTTCGCTCGCTTTGCAGAGACCCTCTAGTGTGTTTACTATCTTAGTCCTGCTAACACTATCTGAGTGCAGTCTTGCTATCTAGACAGCAAAGCTTCTTGATGTAATCTCTGCCTCTGCTATTATTGTATCTAAATACTAACTAAATAGTACTTGTATTGTTTAATAGCGAGGATCAGTTTCTAGGGCTACTAGTATTATAGTAGGCTTATCTAACAGTTTATATCGCAAAACGTTTTATGTAGAGTCTTGTACAGTTAAGTATCCCTTAGCACTCCTTGTACTTCTATTACTATTAATCCTTAGTAGATTTAAAACAGCTTTAACTAAGATTAGCAATTTAATTAATTAGAGTCTTGTCTAGATGTAGCTCAAGATGGCTTCTATGCGTAGATATAGCTCTAGCTAGCTTCTTGTCTAGATATAGCTCTAGGGGGCTTCTGGTTTAACGTAGCAGCGTTAGCGCCACAGAAGGATTTAATTCTAGTGTAAGGGTGCGTTAAATTAAATAACAATGCAGAGAAAACAGTAAATAAATTAAATAAATAACTACAAAAGCTATCTTAGTAAGTAAATCTACTCTGTTGTATTGTTTAAGCTTAGTACTTAGGAAGAGGCAAAAGTAGCTACATAGCAGCTGTTAATATAGCTTAGAAAAATAACGTAGAGCTGAGAGAAAAGTTAAGCAGGCTAGAAAAGTAGAAGAGCTAAGCAGGCTAAGAAGGGCCGAGTAGAAGGGCTAGTACGCCGAGTCTACAGATGCCGGGTGCGCACAGACGCCTAGGATCTTTAAGATAGCAAAACAAGGCTTTTTGTTAAGTAATAATGACATTAAGAATAACACACACAACACCAACGTCTACTTTTCTAGAGATTAATTAGAAACAACTAGATCTTAAAGAAACAACCCTAAGGAACTGATTGTGATATTTTTTAAAGTCTACAGCGAGGGCGCTAGCGCGTTAAAGAGGGTAAAAAAGTTACCCACCCCTCCCTTTTAAGAAGAGAATTTTCATTTTCCTTAATAAGCTCAGGCCACATGCCTAAGCATTTTAAGCTAATTGAGATTAAGGAGCTTATTAAAGCCCAACTAAACTAAGACATTGCTACAACCTCAAAAAACAATAAAAAAAGATTTGCCTCTAGAAACCTAAGAGAATTGAATAAAAGGCATATAAAAAAAAAGACAATATATTAACACCGCGCCAAGAAAGGAAAACCCCAGAAAAACTACAGAGGCCCACCTACTCTTAAACTAAGAGCAACTGTTCTCCTTTTATTAAACCTATACCTCAATACTTATTAACAAACAAAACACTGAAAGCCACTTTAGTTAAGGAGGAACTCAAGATTGCTAGGAATCTAGTAATTTAAGTAGCAAATTTAGCAGAAAACAACTCTACCTAGCAAACAAGCCTTCTAGACCTAGTAGAGGTCTTTAAAGACTATACAGAAAACGGCAGAGTTAATAAGAAAAATACTGCTATTTTAGCAAACTAAATATTAAGCCTTTCCAACGTCTTCAAGGAGTTGAGAGAGAAAATTAGACGTATTGAGAAACTAACAACAAATAAGCCTATTCAGATCACCTCTATTTAGAGCACGCCTATTTAGAACACGCCTATTCAGAACACGTCTAATACTACTGCAGCTACCTTCGCTACTATAGCAGGCAACAATAAAGACTAAATATGGACAAATATCCAAAAGACACATAAACTAAAGGTTACTAGCTTAAAAGACCGCTAGCTAGTTCTAGTTAGCGAGACTCTAGCTATATTTAATGCTTTTAAACTTAGAAATGCCTTTAACGACGGCTTTGCAACAAAAGGAGGCGTACAATCTCTTAAAGTTGCCTTAATCTTATTATGCTTTAAAGGCAACAGAATAGTTACAACTACACCAGCCTTTAAGGATAAATACCTCTGAAAGAATTAGGCTATATAGCCAGATATTACAACTTTTAAAGCCGCCCAACTTATTACGCTGTAGTTTAAGGTTATTATTCACAAGCTTCCTACGAACTACAGTCTAAAAGCTGTAAAAGAAGAAATTAAAACCTTTAACAAAAGCCTAAAGGTTATAGGCAATCCTTTTTAGCTTACGCCTAAGGATAAAAGAGAAAACTAAAACTTTGGCTTACCATGCGTAGCCCTTGCTACAGAGGAAGAAGCCTAAAAAGCTATTAGAAGAAAACTCTATATCTTAGGGTAAAGCCTTAGAGCAGAGAAACTGCGAGTTATTAATATTGCAAAGCAATGCACTAAATGCTAAGGATTTAGCCACCTAAAGGTTAGATGCTTAAAATTAGCCTGCTGAATTTGTAGCAAAGCACACTACACTAGTTAACATAAGTGCAAGTCTTGTGCTAGTAAAGGAAAACTTTGTATCTACACTATATTTAAGTGTACTAACTGCAGCAGACTTTATACGGCAAACAGCTAAGAATGCAAAATCCTACAGGATAGGACAGATAGGACTAATTAAACTAATAAGTATAATTAAAGTCCTACAAATAAATGTTAACAGAAGTAGCCCTGCTACAGAAAGTGTAATTAACTTAGCTTTTACAGCAAACGCTAAGATTATTGTAATACAAGAACTGTGGTTAATAAGAGGCCTATACAAGGATACTAGGTCTATTGCTTATCCGGACTTTACGCAAATCCTACTAACTTACTCAGGCTTACGACCTAGAACTCTATTCTATATTTGAAAGGGTTTAGAAGTAGAAATCAACTCTTACATTAGCGACGATAACGACTTTTAATCTATTACGTTACTACTTAACACAAATAAGATCTACATCTATAACATTTACAATAAAAAAAGCCTAAGACAAGGGCTAAATACAACAACAATCTAAAGACGCCTCTTAGAAGAGTCTATAAAATCGCATTTGATTATTTTAGGGGATTTTAATTGCCACTACTCTAAATAGAGCCTACAGGTGTGCAACTTAAACTAATAAGCTGAGGATCTAGTAGAGTGGGTTGACAATAAAAACCTATTTTTATTAAATACTATAGGAGTTGACACTTTCTTTAGAGCTTACATGCAAAGTGAGAGCGTACTTAACTTTACTTTTTTAACAAACAATATAGCTTCTAGTATTTAAGACTAGCAAGCTATCCTAGAAGTTAGATTAGACTACTATGCTATCCTGTTTAGTATTGTTAACTAAGGGCAGCTACTAAGCCAGCCAAGAGAATACAATACTAAGAAATCTAATTAGATCTTGTTTAACACTACTCTACAGGGGGAATTAATTTAAGCAAAGCTAGAGGATTATATACTAGCGCTACCACGCGCCTTAAACAACTTCTTTAGACAACTACTCTTTAGCAATAATAAACCTTTAGTGGAGAGACTAGATAAAATTGCAGAGGACTTTACAACAGTAATCTAGCAGGCACTTTGAAGGTCTATACCTATTGCAAAATAAAAACTAAAACTAAAACCTTAGTGGACTAGCAACCTAGATCTCTGTAAGGCTACCCTAAACAGAACCTTTTAGGAATACAGGCAGATAGCAAGGAGAGGAGCCAACACATTGTACTTATAGAAAAAGGATTACCTACGTGCTAAGAACAAATACTGAAAAGCTATAAAGAAAGCTAAGCTTAACTACTAGGAACAGTTTCTCTAAAATGAATTGCCTAAAGAGATTTTTAAAGCAATAGCCTACACAAAAAACAACCTCTTAACAAGAATCTCTGCTATTAGAGATAGAGACTTTTTTAAAGAAAAGTGTTAAAGCTTTAAAGAGGAGTTATTTTTACCACCTCCTTTTACATCTGCCCTATTACTTAACAACTACTTAAAAAACCGCAAATAGGAGTGGCCAACTCTATCTAAAAAGGAGCTTAACACAGCCTGTTAGAAAATAAAAGCTACCTCACTAGGACTAGATAGAATGCGCTAAGAAGTTATCTTAATGGCATAAATATACTAACCTAGCATCTTATTTAAAATTTATTTAGCATTGTTTCACTTAAGTTACTAACTAAGATGCTAGTAAAAAGCAAAAAGCGTTATTTTTAGAAAGCTAAGCAAACTAGACTACTTAATTCTCAAGGCATATAGAGTTATTTCTCTCTTATAATGTCTAGGGAAGGCACTAGAAAGACTCTACTTAAAAAAATTGGGCGTCTTAGCAGAAACAACTAGCCTGCTACACCCTACATAAATAGGAGGCAGGCTAAAGAAGTTAGCTATTAACGCTGCACTCCTCTTCTACAACAATCTTCAACAACAGAGAAAGAACAACAAAGTCACCTTAACAGCCTTTTTAAACATTAAAGGCTCTTTTCACTATTTATCTAAGAACAAGCATCTAGAAAATATAAGCAACTAACAGCTACCTACATGCCTCTTATTATAGACAAACTCCTTCCTTACAGAGAGGCTCTTAGAGCTATCTTTTAATAGGCAACCAGAAGAATTACAGAAGGTTGATACTAGTACACTTTAAGGGAGCCCAGCCTCGCCTATCTTATTTCTAATCCACAAGAAACCGCTATTTTAGTCAATTACATCAAACAACAACATATACTCCTCATCCTACATGGACGACCTACAGATCTTAATATCAACAACATCTATTAGGAAAAACATTAAACTACTTAAAAAGAAGTTAGCAAACCTCTTTATACAGGCAGAAGAGTTAGCTATTAAGTTTAATAGCTCAAAAACAAAATTAGCAGATTAAACAAGATCTAAAAAAGATATAAGCAAATTTCTTACGCTACCCACCTAAAAGACCTTCAAACTAAAAGAACTAGTTAGATAGCTAAGCATTTTGTCTAACAACATTCTTAAATTTAGAGACTACTACTACATAAAGATACAACAAGCAAACTAAGCCCTTTCCCGCCTAAGCAGGTTAGCCAATATCAATAAAGGCCTCTCACTAAGGGCAATAAAGCAGTTATACCTAGCTTGCATTACTAGTGTAGCTAACTACAGATGCCAGCTATTTGAGAAACGCCGACAACACATTATTTTTAGCAGGCAGAAACTACAAAACCAGGCCTGTAGGAAGATTCTAGGTACTTTTAGATCCTCACCTGCAGTGCCTAGTGAGGTAGGAGCTGCTCGATTTCTACCTAAAGTTAGGCTAGACAACGCTATAAGAAGATACGCCTTTAGATCTACTCTACTAGATCTAAATCACCCTCTGAGAGCTGCTATTAGCAACGACAAAGGAGAACAACTTAACTAAATTTAAGTGTCTATTACTTTAGCCCTCCTAGACAACATAGAGGAAATACAACCTACACTTTCACGCTGTAGAAAGTTAAAACTCCTTACAAGGTATGTATATTAAACAAGCTAAAAGACCTTAAGGCTGAAAACCACAAAAGACAACTAGCAGACAACAACATCTTATTAATATACTTAGACGCCTTAGCTACAAAAGACGGCAAAGAAATTAGCATAGGAGTTGCCTTTTACAAAGGAACTACTTTTATTAAAGACCTACAAGAAAACATAGGTAATAACTAGCTAGTTTACAAGAGTGAACTAGAAAGTATTACTTTAGGTCTAGAGAAAGCAGTTACCCTAGTAAACAACTGCTAAAACATTAACATCTATGCAGATAATTAGGATGCACTGTTCTGATTAAAAGATACCTCAAACAACCCTAGCTAACAGTGGCAAATTAGGTGTATTAGGGCAGCTACCTTACTTAAAGAAAAAGACATTACTCCTACGCTATAATAAGTCCTAGGACACCAAGATATACTAGGAAACAAACAAGCAGACTCCCTAGCAAAAGAGGCTGCAGAAATAAACCTCTTAACAAACAGAACAAGCTTAGCAGTTGTTAATTCTTAAACTAAATAACTAGTAAATTTTAACTGGTTAAGCCTCCTAGAGAATTACAGGAAGAAAGCTACTAGCAAGAACCTAAGCACCTACTCAGCAACCTTTAAATAGAGAATAAGAAAACAGATACTTATTGCTCCTACTAGGCAAGATATATTTAGCTTTTTCTTTTAATTAAAACTAGGTCATAGCTACCTAAAGAGCTATCTATTTAAGAGAGGAAAAGTGGAATCTAAAACTTGCCTTTGCAATTTTAGAGCTACACAAGACACGGCTCATATGATCCTTAAATGTTAACTATACAAGGATAGTAGAGCTATACTCTAGAACTCTTGTACAGAGCCAATCTCTCTACAGCATCTTTTCTAAACAGAAGCAGGTATTAAGGCAACTCTAGCCTTTATTCAAGAAACTAAGGTTGGTACACAGGCATAGTACAAAGGAAACAACAACAACTAGATGCAATCGCTCTTCTAGGCAATTAAACTCTAAGCACCCCTCCTCCCCCCCCTCCCCCTCCTCCTACTTCCCCCCTTCTCTACCTCTACACAATAAGCTAAGAGCCTCACCTTCATTCAGATAAACTTCTCCTTGTAAATTACTCAGAAGATAGAAAGATTACATAGATACCTGCAGGCCTCGGCCTGCACGTCTTATATTGCCCTTCAGGCTGAGAAAGGACGTTAAACTACAATAAAAAAAAAAAAGGCAATTCAACTTCTACTCAACAAAGCAACGGCTTTCCACCTAGGTAGATAGATTTATTGGCGTAGTGAACTAAGAGATTTATCTACCTAGCTATTTATTACTTGAAATCCCGATACTGACTCGATATACCGACCTCCTATATTAACTTACGCATCTGAAATCCATCCTGACTCGATATACTGACCTTCTATACCGACCTACACATTAGGATAGATAGCTAGCGCTCTTAGCTATCTACTTACACCGGAATCCCTCTATACTAACTTGATATACCGACCCATTATACTGACCTACACATTAGAATTAATAGCTAGACTAGTAATTAGCTATCTACCTACACAGAAATCCCTATACCAACTCAATATACCGACCTCATATAGCGACCCTATACCGAACTGCTTAGGTACCTATAAAAGCAATACAAGAGCGCAGCTAGCATAGCCTACATCAACGTATAAGAAGTAAAAGAGATAACTAGACTAGCATACTAGCTCTACATACTTCCTACACAACAAAGGACTGAGAAAGCTACTCGTTAAAAGTACCCTAGGCTACGAGCCTCACCTTTATTTAGACGAACCCCTCCTTGTAAATAAATCATATATTAGAAAACACTACGTAGATACCTGTAGGTCCTAAACCTACACCTCTTATATAGCCTTTCAGGCTGAGAATGGACGTTAAACTACAATAAAAAAAAACTAACTAAGTCGCTTACCTAACAACAGTTTAAGAATTTTAAGCAGTTGCTTAACTTTCAGCAAGTTAAGCACTTAATTAAGGGCAACAACAATTAACAAGCAGAAAGATTTATATTAAGCAGCGACACCTATATACTAAGCCAAGTCTCCCCTTCATATCTTTTTTTATGAGCGGGAGAACGTGAGCTAGACGAGCAGGAAAACTACAGAACAAAAACCAAAACTACTAGTAAGCATTAGAGTTACTATAATTGCTTAACTTTATTATTAGATTATGCTTAGCTTTTTTAGCTTTAGTAAGCTTGAGAGCATCTTAAGCTAACCTAGCCTGAGCAGCAAGAGTTTAGAGGCGAGTAGCGTGACAGCGCGAATCTAATTTATTATTTCTATAGATAGAATTATAAGATATTTGCCTGCTTACCCCAGCGTAATGATTGCGCCTATATGTATGGGTTGTGTAGCGATTAGGACGGCGGGCTAGAGGGCGATTGTAGGGAACAGGCGGGGGAAGCATTTTTTAATTACGCTGTTTTTAAAGAGACAATTGCTAGGGTTATTGTTGTTGTTAAGGCTGCTGCAGCTGCAGTTGTTGTTAATTATACGCTAATTGTAAGACTAGCGGCTACGCAGGTTAACCCGGGGTGTACGCAGCACAAGGTTTTGTATCAAACGGCTCTTATTTATATAGATAGCCTTAATTTTAACTTATGGCCTGCTGAGCAGGCTGTGTCCGGCACAATTAATCTTTAGCATTATACCTTGGATTGAAGTAAGGAGCGGGAAGTGAAAGTTGAGCAGGAGATTATTAGAGGAGAGCTTCTGCGCAGAAGACTTTCTAGTAGATGTAACGCTGTTATTAATTTGTTTTTAAGAAGCAATAATGTCCTTAAGCAATTAAGCTTTTAAAGCTTAGTATTTTTGATTGTTGTTTTATTATTAAGAACTAGTTAACAGCTTTAGCAAGGAGCTTAAAGAATTAAAAATTTACCTCTTCATCTTTGTACATAGCTAAAAATTAATGAGTAAGATTAATATTAACTATGTTGTATATATAAGACGAGCAGCTACTACACTAAGAGCTACCCTAACTGCTAGTCTAAAAGCAATTGAAGCAGTGTTTAGCGTATAAACTATCTAGCATTTTCTTTATATAATGCTTATAAGGTAGAACACAAAAACGCAATAAATTAGCAGCAATCTTTAAAGAGCTATTAGGCGCCTTTTTTTAAGTAGATAGGGGCGCGTTGCGCCTATTAGACAGCCTAGTAGGCGTTTATGGGCGATTGCTGTTGCTATGTTGCTGATTGCGGGACGCTGCTTAAGCAGTAAGCTGCTGTAACTTTTATATTAGCTTTTAAGGAGCTTTAACCTTGCGCTAGCTTAATTGCTTAGTTAGACTCTTATGTAGATTTAAAATTGTTTAAGGACTTGACAGCGGACTTAATACAGCAGGTAAGGCGATTAGCCTGTAAGTAGAACTATTAAATGTTTTACAATAAGCATACAGATTTAGAGGCAGCAGTAACTAACTTTTTTTATTTCAATAATTAGCTGCTTAATAAAATTTATTGTTGAACAGGCTTTGTTGCGCTCGACGCTTATGCTTAGCACTGTTCTTATAATTATAACAACAGCTAGCTGATTGGCGCCTACGCTCGTTGCTGCTAGGGCTGGACTACACTAGAAAGATTAGCAGTTGATTAGTGAGAGAACAGTGAGGTACAGCTGCTTACTATGTTGGTGATAGTAGTTGAGATAGTCCTAGAGGACTGTAGTGATCCGTATTGAAGTGAGGTTGAGGAGAAAAGGTTATAGAGGGGCAGTAGACGCGATTGGTATTATTGTGGAGCTGCGCACTAATTATACAATATTCAAAGTCTATCTAATGTTTTGATATCACGTAGGGCGGCAGATTAATTAGAACAACAACAAGCATTACAACGGAGGATCAGGCAGAGGATCTATGATTACAGAGGGATCTTTTGATCAACGACCTTGATTTATTACAATTGCCTAGTTGCTTACAGCTTAGATTGATAGTATTTCACTAACCTAGGGGTGTGTTGGAGTATCAACGTGCTGCAGAACACGCGGATCACCTTGTTAATCAGGTGATCCTGGTAAGCTGATCACATAACGATTGCGCTGGCGCCTATATATACAGGCCAGATCGTCTTATTCCTCTTTAGCAGTTATTGGACACTTTGTTGTAGCACTTAGTTGATTAATACACTTATTCCACTCCTCCTAATCAAGCAATTGCTCCTTCTCAGCTCCTACAGTTATGAGCCCGGCAGCTTAATTATAGTTTTAATTCCTACTGCGCAATCAGCAAGCTAGAAGGTCAACTATTTAATTATTAATCATTTTACTCTACTCTATTCTCCTACAGCACAGCTAGCGAATCGCAGCAGCTACTGTACTCCACTTTTATTGATTATACGATTAACCTCCTACCAACCTACAGGCTACTGTTATTGTTGTTAGCTACCCACCTACTGACTGACCGATCGATCTGTCGTCACTTTAACAATAACCCACGTCGTGATCCTACACGAAGCATCTCACCGAAATAGACCTTATTAATACACCGCTTGTTGCCTTAGGGGTGATCCTTAAGTCTTAATTAGACTGGCCAACCTAGTTTGCTCTATTAAGGCTATACTGCTCAGAGAAAAGCATTTGGGATTAAGTCAATCCTGATCTCCCGGACGTACCCTTAAAAAAATACTAGGAGCTACAGCATCTAGAACTGCCTAAAGATATTAAGCAGCTAGTTGCTTTATTACTAAGCGCTAGCGCGTAACTACAAGAGGACTATAAAATTGCATAATGCAAATATAAGGTTGAAGCTCTTAATTCTAAGGACAAGAAAATTAATTACAACAAGCTAGTTAATAAGTACAAGGTATCAGCTGCTTAATAAATAAAGGAAGATGCTAAGATTACCAATGTTAAGGACTAGATTAGTAAAACTATTTATCTAAACTTTCTCTTAAGCGTATTAATAAGCATAATTACTTAAAACCTTACTAGCCTTTAAGCCTTAGTAAAGATCCTGAAGAAGGATCTTGCACCTACTAATTAAGAATACTAAGTATTTCATTAGGGCATAGTACAAATTACACCTTGAAAAATAAGGCTTGCTAGAGACAAATAGGCCCTAAGCAATAGTTTACTAAGTAGCAGCTCCTGTATCAACAAGCAATGAACTACTCGCTTCTTAAAGTTATTAAGCTATTAGCAGTTACTAATTTTTTGGATGCCTTAAGCACTAAGATCGCAAAAGACTAGTTGAGCGAGAAGCGCAATAAGCTGGCACAAGCAATAGCGCTTAGTAAAGCTTATTTAACTTTTATTGATTGAGGAAAGATCTTTAGTGTTTTATTGCAGAATTAATTAATTACTTCCTCGAAAGAAAGAGGACACCTAGTGCTCTACACTAGATCTAGATTAAGGGTAGCTTAACATTCTACAAGCGCTAACAACCTAAACAAGAGTAGTAAATAATTGCACTCTTGCCCCTGCAAGGCTAGTAAAGGGCCTGTAAGCAAGCAGTTTTAGACACCGCGCAACTGCTATTAACTTCAAACTATAATTACTTGATTAAGCTTTTCCAGCAGTATACTCAATAAGCTGTTAAATAAAGACAGGAAGAAGATTCTTTATTTTTTAAGGTGTCAAAGGTGGTGGTTGTTGTTGTAGTCAAAATGGGGTTCCAAAAAAGTGAAAAGCAGCTACCCTCTACTAATCAATCGCAAAAGTCAAAGAAAAAGATTGTGTGTAGTTAACAAGATTTGAACGGTGGGTGGATAAGGTCTAGGAGGAAAGCTTAGATCACTAAGCGATAATTAGGGTTAAAAAATTTGCTAAGGTACCAAAAAATAACACTAGTTAAAAGGTGTCCAACGGCGATTGCTAGCCTATGGCTAACAACAGAATTACAGTAGGATTGCAAAAGGTTTGCAATATAATGTAATAGAGGAGAGAAAGGACACGTACGTACTGCAGCGGGAGCCTGCAATACTTTATAAAGCTGAAGCTGCTGCTTTTTACTTACTGCTTTTTACCTTTTCAACAGCACTATAAACGAATAATTTGCATATAATATACTGCAATAGCGTGCAACCTCTGCGATTGGTATCTCCTTAACCTTAACTCTTATCTAAAAACAGGAAGCTTTCCTGTTGTACACCTAGCCCCTAAACTAGTCTAGCTTAAGCTAATTATGCGGACACTTAAGTTTATTAAGCATTTACAAACTTAGCCTTTTTAGCACTTTATAATTACATCCTTTATAAACAACTCTATAATCTGCAATATTTTTATATATAAAAAGAATGTTAAGCCTTAACTTAGCTAGCTGTAGAAGGAATGCAAGATCTACAGAGTGTTTGCTAATATTTGTAAAATACTTAAAATGCTTTACTTTAGTATTCTTTTCTTCTTGTTAATTGTGCATAAGCTAAGTAAAGAAATTATTAACGAGTTAGGCTAGCTGTTGCATAACGTTGAAATAGCAATAAAGAAGAAAGAGGCGGGAAAAGAAGAGTAGGCGTTTTATTGTTGCATGTATAGGTTAGAAAGCAAGGCAATAATAGTGCTGCTTTTTTAATTTGTCTAAAAGAACTTAGAAGTGAAGCTTTGACATAAGTAGGCGGCATAGGCGGGATAAGGCGCATTAAGTTAAGAGGCAATTTGCGTCTTTGTCTTGCTTTTCTTTGTTTCTGTCTGAACATGCAACACACTAATTGCGTGCTAGCAATGCTAAACAAGGGGGCGTGAGCCCAGATACCTGTTGTTAGCAATAAATCTTTTTTTACTAAAAAGGTGTCTACAAAATGTGTGGTCACATCAAAAGGTTGTCTCAAAAGGCTGAAGCCAGAAGAAGATTCTTAATGATAAAACAAAAACAAATAGGCAACCTTACTCACCTAGGTTAAGAAATAAGGCTAGAAAACTAGCACTAGCACATTAGCTACTAATAAGTTATGTAGGTCTTACCTTAGCTTATTAGTTTTAGCATTAATTAACTTGAGAAACTTTATTAAAGAAATTAGGCTAAACGTGTTTAGCACAGCTTTTACATTTTATGCCTTGTCCCTTTGCAAAATCAGAGATAGTAGATTAGCAGTCTACTTAGTTAATACTATAGATTATATAGTACTAGGTACTTTTAGCAAATGCGCTAAGAAAAAGACTATCAAGGCAGGCACTTAAATTATACTAGTTACTAGTGTAAAGGGCTAAAGCCTTGATGATCCTAGTACTCGACCTGTGGCCTTCGTTGGCTTTCCTTACCTCAGCACTAGCACCTCAGCACTAGCAGCTGACTATCGGCCGCACTATTTGCGCTAGCTTCTAGCTGATCTGGTAGCTTCTGCTAGTAACGACACTATCAGCTGCACTAGTTACGCTAACTGTCAGCTGACCCGGCAAACCTCTGATAACCTCGGTTAGTCCTAACCATCCGGGTTGGATATAAAAACCTTTATGTAGTCTCTCTATAGTTCTTTATCTAATTCATTCGCTGTTTACCTTGCATCTTTGGCCAACCCAACGCACCCTTACAACTAGTATAAGAAACAGGCTGCTTAAGGACATCCTGCATAGCAAGGCTAGCCCTAGGACAGCTAATTTTCTGCCCACTAACATTATGGTTGTACTAGGTTTCTATGTTAATATTGTGTCAAAAGCACGGCTCAAGCAGTTAGGCATTTAGTATTTAGGATATAATTATACCTTGCAATTTAGAACAATTAAAAAAAAACGTTGTCTCAATTAACTTTAAGCCTTACTTTAATCTCTTGTTTGTTAAATATAAGAAACTTTCTTGTTACTCTACTTAACTACTGCTTATAAACGCTGTAGCGCAATTAAAGAAACCTTAGTTGCGTACTAGTAATAAAGACCTATAGCATCAATAATTAGGACACCTAGGACAACCGGCTATTAAAGCCTTAGTCTGCTTAGCACAGAACGTTAAGATTACTAGCAAGAAGCTATTAGAATGCAATTATTGCGTAAGAGCTTATACCTCGCAAGCAATTTTACAGCAACTAAAGAAAAAATTACTACAACCTTTGTACAGGATTTTATAAAATCTGTTTAATTTTCTAACTTGTCGGCTGCTTAAGAAATGGGCGTTAATGATTAAGAAAAATTACTTAAGCAAGCTATACAATTACAATATCTAGTCTAAGACACTAAATAATACAGAGGGGTGACAAAAAAAGTTGTCAAAAAAGTTGTTATATTTAAAGCTCGATATTTCTATGATGAGAAAGGCTAGACCAAAAAAAGTTGGTGATTTAAAAAGCCAAGAAGTTCCTCTTTACGACAAACTGCTTAGTAAGCTGCTTAGTCAGAGCGATCGCGCCTGCAATTTTGCTTGAAATAAGATGGAAAAAAATTGAAAAAAATGATTTTGAATTAATTTTTTTTGATCGTGTAAAAATCGCTACATATTACATATATATTGAAATAACACTATTTACACCATTTTGTGTGGGAGTTTCAAGATAATAGCATTTTTAATTATTAGTTAATGGTATAAAGCTTTTTTTAGAGTTTTTTTGAAATAGTAATTAAAATAGCTTACCAAGACTTAATAGACTAGCCCCTAGCTTCTTTAATAGCCAAATAACGCTTTAACAACAAAAAAATAAAATTGTTAACTGCTTTCTGTCAATACCAACCTTTTTGTTATACTATTATTTTAATATGTTAAACAGTGTATTATTTATATACTATAACACTACTTTATAGTCAACTTATTGTACTATAAAACCTAATTTAAGTTCATATGATAAAGTTTCACATGTTTTTGCTTGATATAAATATAATAATAATAAGCTTTTTTTTTCGATTTTGAAGACAACATTTTCCTAAAAATTATTATAAGATAGATATCTTATTTAAAGAAGAAGTATCGTAAGCTTTTAATAGAGAAAAAAAAACTATTTTCTTATAAAAGTTAGAAACTTCATTTTTTAGTTTTTTTATTAAGGTTTTTATGAAGTGTTTTTGAAATTTAGAATAAAAAATTCGTTAGACATCCTGGTTTAGGCCTAGAAGTAGTTAGAAACGCTATTTTTCTTATTTTGCTTAATAAGGAGTGTTAGTAGTACTTTTAAGAAACATTTTTATTATATTACTATATAAGGAAAAAGGCTTATTTCATTAATAATAAGAAATAATTAAATATTTCGAATAACAAGAATTTCAAGCTATAAGAAGAATGCTGTTAAAAAAGCAAGTTTCAAAAGATTAAAAGAGTTAATATACTATAAGTTTACTAAGCTATTACGAATTCAACGATTACGTAAGTAACCTCTATGTTTTTCACCCTTCAATTAAACCCTAAGTAAATAAGATATAGGTCTCTAAGTTCTGCTCACATTATGCTTACGTAAGATAATCAAACTAAGATTTTTATTAGCAATTTTCACACGTTCAAAAACAGGTTATACAAGAATTAAGTTTTTTATTTATTTTTCTCATATTTCAAGCAAGATTACAGGCGTGATTGTGCCAACAATGCTGCTTAGTAAGCAGTCTGTCTCAAAGAGGAAGCTCTTGGCTTTTCGATTCACTAACTCTTTTTAGTCTAGCCCTTGTAGTCATAGAAATATAAAGCCTTAAAAATAACAACTTTTTCGACATCTTTTTTTTTGGTCACCCCTCTGTTTTATGCTTGTAATTAAAGGCTTTGCTGCAAGAGTTAAGAGATAAAATTAGCAGAAGATTGAAGAAATTTATTAAGATGATTATACTGCTACACTGTCTTAAAGAGAGCAATGAAGAAATAAAGAATAGGCTATAGAAAAAGGGATTGTAATCAAAACGCTACCGCTATATAATTATAAGCTAAACGGCTCGGCAGAGAGAGCTAGACAATAGCTAATTACAAAAGCTATTAAGATGCGCACAAGCGCTAATCTACTAGCTAAGTTCTAGCTAGTAACTATAGATGCAGCAGCTTACTTACATAGAATAAGCTTTTCTAAGATCTTTAGCTACTAATCCTCTATCTAGGTCCTCAAAGAATAGTTTAGGAAATATTTCTAATACTATTAACTACTTAAGATTAGATACTAGACGGCTGATCTACGCCTAGACTAGAGTAGAATCTATGTCTATAGCTGCCGAGCCTACCTTTTAAACTAGGAAAAGGCAGCGAGGCGCAATTGTTAAAGATTTAAAGCTAATACTTGCAGCTATATTAATTATCTAGCTAGTTATTAACCCTTTAACAAATTCTACATGTGATAGGCTGAGGCCTAGGGTAGATCCTCGGTTGTATCTCGGTGGTACACCTCACATTACAGGTCGCGGCGGCGGCCTATAAGTATTATTTACGCAAGACAATTCAACGCTCTATTATTTTGTGCTAGCCTTTTAGCTAAGTAATTAGCGTATGTAGTTGCATGCTAAGTCTGTTTAAACCTGCTTACTACATTACAATAGAGTACCCTAGAGTCTAAAGTCTAGAAAAGTCAAGAGGTCGATAGTTTAAGTCTTAGGCATAACTTAGCTTAGCAATAAATTTAGCTTACACGTGCCGGCGTAGGGGCAGCGCAGTACTTCTTTACTTAGCGAAGAGGTAATGTAATAGGCTGAGGCCTAGGGTAGATCTCTAAACATCTGATCAAAGAAGTTTAATAAGTGTTGAAAATTTCAAGCATTTAACAATTCTATCTAGTTAAGGTACAGCAGCGTTAAAGTAGCTGCAGAGCCTGTAAGTCTGCTAAAGGCGTAGTCGCAGGTTCGTCTTTCTGTATTAAGATCTTCCCGATTGTTCTCTACTTCAGCAGTGAGCTGTTTTTTCAAGATTTAGTACATCTTTTTTATTCTATTAAAAGCGTCTGGATTAGGTTGCTTAAAACGCTTAGGTTGTGCTAGCTGCTAAACTAGTTTTAATGCAGCAAGTAAGGTTAGTAGCAAAGTAGGTAGCTATTTATGTTCTAGTTTAGTTTCTTTAGAGGCTAAGTTAATAGCCTCCTAGATAAGAAAGGCTTCTTGTATTATTGTTGAAGTCGCCATCCTATCTAGTTCGTTCGCTCTGCAGAGGCCTTCTAGAGTGTTCTCTATTTTAGCCCTGCTAACACTATCTTGGTGCAGTCTTGCTATCCAGACAGCAAAGCTTCTAGATGTAATCTCTGCCCCTGCTATTGTTGTATATAAATACTAAATAAATAGTACTTGTATTTTCTAACTGCAAGGATTAGTTTCTAGGACTACTAGCAATACAGTAGGCTTATCTAACAGTTTGTATTACGAAACGTTCTAAGTAAGGTCTTGTACAGCTAAGTATCTTTTAGCACTCCTTGTGCTTCTTCTACTGTTAATCTTTAGTAAATTTAAAACAGCTTTAACTAAGATTAGCAATTTAATAAATCAGAGTCTTGTCTGTAAAGGGCTGAAGCCCTGATGCCTTTAGTACTCGACAAAAAGCCTCGTTTTGCTATCTCACAAATCCCGGGGGTCCGTGCGCGCCCGGCACCCATAGGCTTGGCTTATCAGCCCTTCTACTCGGCCCTTCTCAGCCTGCTTAGCTTTTCTGCTTTTCTAGCCTGCTTAACCTTTCCTTTAGCTTTGCGTTATTTTCTTAAGCTACGTTAGTAGCTATTGCGTAGCTACTTTTGCCTTTTCTTTAGTACTAAGCATAGACTTTACAGAGGAGTAGATAAACTTGCTAAAATAGCCTTTGTAGTTCTTTATTTAATTTATTTACTATTTTCTCTGCATTTTTAGTTAATCTAACGCACTTTTATATTTAAATTAAATTTTTTTGTAGCGCTAACGCTGCTACGTTAAATTAGAAGCCCCCTAGAGCTATACCTAGACAAGAAGCTAGCTAGAGCTATATCTACGCATAGAAGCCTCCTAGAGCTACATCTAGACAAGACTCTAATTAATTAAATCGCTAATTTTAGTTAAAGCTGTTTTAAATCTACTAAGAATTAACAGTAGAAGAAGCATAAGAAGTGCTAAAAGATACCTAGCTATACAAGACTCTACCTAGAACGTTTTGCAATACAAACTGTTAGATAAGCCTACTATATTGCTAGTAGCCTTAGAAACTAATCCCTGCTGTTAAACAATATAGGTGCTATTTATTTAGTACTTTTATACAACAATAGTAGGGGTAGAGATTACATCTAGAAGCTTTGCTGTCTAGATAGCAAGACTGCACTAAGATAGTATTAGCAGGACTAAGATAGTAAACACACTAGAGGGTCTCTGCAGAGCGAACGAACTAGATAAAAAAGCAACTTTAATAATAATACAAAAATCCTTTCTAATTTAGGAGGCTATTAACTTAGCTTCTAAGGAAATAAAACTGGAACAAGAATAGCTACCTGCTTAGCTACTAACACTAGTTGCTGCATTAAAACTAACTTAGCAGCTAGCGACAAAACTAAAGCGTTTTAAGCAACCTAATTTTAACGCTTTTAACAGAACAAGAAAGATGTACTAAATCTTTAAAAAATAGCTTACTGCTAAGGTAGAAAAAAACTAAAAAGACTTTAACACAGAAAAAAGGACGTGTAATTACGCCTTTAGCAGGCTTAAAGGCTTAGCAGCAACTTTAACGCTGCCTTACTTTAACTAGATAGAATTGTTAAACGCCTAGAATTTTAAACACTTATTAAACTTCTTTAATTAGATGTTTAAAGATCTACACAGCGCTAAAAGAGCTTAAAACAAGCTCTAGTCTATGTCTTAAGGCAGAAAATCTATCTGTAATCATGTTATAGAGTTTTGGGAACAGTTGCTTTTGTTAAACAGCAACTTAGACAAGGACACGAAGATAATGCTTTTTTAAAAGAGCCTTACTTATAAGCTTTAGTATAAGCTTGTAAGTATTACCTTCTTAAACTTAGATAATTTGCAGAACAAGTCTATTAAAATCGTAGACTACCTGTATAGGATAAGGCAATACTCTAAAGGCTAAGACAAGCTTAAAGAACAATACTTTAAGAACAGAGACTACAAAAGGCCTAAGGAATACAAGCCAAGACGTGCTTTTCCTCCTCCTTCTCCTCCCACAGGAGACTAGATAGAAGGGATAGAGTTTACTAGAAGATTATCTAAGCCACGCAGGTTTAGCGATCTAGAACTAAACAGGCTAATAAGAGAAAGACGTTGTTTTACCTATAAGCAAAAAGGACACTTAGCTACAGATTGTACAAAAGAAAAGACGCTAAGAAAGAAAAAAAAGAAAAAAAGACGAATGGATTAAAGTTCTTAAAGGCAAAAGCAAGAAAGCCTAGCAAAAAAAGCTTAAGTAGCAAAAATACTCTAGAAAACTAGAATTTTAATTTAGAAAAAGAATAGCTCTTGCTTAAAGTTACTAGCAAGAGCTACACGTAAGCTAAAAAAACTTAACAAAACAATAGGCTAGTTTTAAAAAAAATACAAGCAGCAATAGAATTAGTGTTAAAACGTAAGTAAATTATTACACCTTTGCTTTAACTCTTATTAATACAAGAAACTTTACATACTCTCTTATTAGCCTTTAACTTGTTCAGAACGCTAGTTTGCAATACATCTCTATTTCTTTGCGCAGACTAGAAGAAGTTATAGAAAACCTTAGAACTATTAAGAAGGTTACTAGGTTAGAGATTAACATTAAAGGATATAAAGATACTATTTAGAGCTATATTGCTCCTACACACCCTAAATACAATTTAATACTTAGACGGCCCTAAATAAATAGAAGAGAGGTTACTATTGCTCTTTCTAGAAAGTCAATCTACATCTACTCTTCTAGACAAAGGATTAAACTGCTAAGCACTAAAGACTAGCCTGTTTTAGAGAGCAAAAGGTCAGAGCAAATAAACGCGACAGCTTATTACTCTTATATTAAATAAGTAAAAAAGGACAAGTTGATTTAGACCTTTGTGGCTTCTTTAAAGGATATTTAGAAGGCTTTAGCTCTTAAAAAAAAGGAAATGTTTTGTTGTTACTTCCTAAGGCGTACTAACACATAGCTTAGATTTTTGAGTCACAAACTGCCTCTGCACTACCCCCCTTACGTAAACCTTAAGTAAATCACCGAATTAAGTTACAAAAATATAAAAATATAAAGGGAAAAAAATCTTCTTAGGGCCTTTTATACAATATAAGTAGACTAGAGCTTTTTATTCAACGCAAAGAGCTGATATTATTATTAGATAAAGAATAGATTACAGCTAGCAGTTCTGCAGCTTCTTCCCTAGTTCTATTCACTAGAAAACCTAGAGGAGGATTACAGTTCTGCGTTAATTAATAAGCCCTTAACGCTATTACAAAAACAGACTGTTACCTTTTGCCGTTAATTTAAGAGACGCTTAACAATATCGCTAAGGCACAATAGTTTACAAAGATTAACGTCTCTGCAGCCTTCTACAAGATTAAAATTAACGCAGAAGATAAGTAGAAGACTGCTTTCTGCACTAGATTTAGATTATACGAATAGTTAGTTACTCCTTTTAGTATAGCAAACGCTCCTAGCACCTTTTTACAATATATTAACTAGACATAACGCAAGTACATTAATGATTGTGCTTAGCCTACTTAGACGATGTATTAATCTACACGAATAGCACGCTTAAGGAACACTAACACAATATAAACAAAGTTCTAAAAGCAATAGGCAAGGCTAGGTTTCCTCTTAATATTAGAAAATGCGAGTTTGATGTACAAAGCACTAAATACTTATAATTTATTATAAAGGCTAGGAAAAGACTTTAGATAGACCTTAAGAAAGTAAAAGCTATTTAAGAATAAGAAGCGCCTATAAACGTTAAAAGAGTATGCAGTTTCCTTAAGTTCGCAAACTTTTACAAACGCTTTATTAAGAACTACTTTAGTATAGTTGCCCCGCTCTTAACGCTTACTAGAAATGTCTTCTTCTAATAAAAAAAGACAGAGCAAAAAGCTTTTAACAAGCTAAAGAAACTATTTATTTGTAAACTAATACTAGCTTAATAGGATTCTAACAAGAAAACAATTTTAGAGACTAATTCTTCTAGCTACGTTGTAGCAGGAGTTCTTTCGCAATACAACAACTAAGAAAGATTATAACTAGTAGCTTACTACTTTAAAAAGATAACTAGCGCTTAAAGCAACTACAAGATATATAATAAAGAATTGCTTATAGTTATTTGCTGCTTATCTAAGTAAAACGCTATGCTACGCTTTTTGAAGAAGTTTCTAGTTGTTACAAACTACAAGAACCTAGAGTATTTTAGAAAGCTTATGCAGCTTAGTAAGAAACAAATAAGATAGGCTTAGTTTCTTAGAAAGTTCTCTAACATAGAGATTGCCTATAGGCCTAAAGTTAATAACTCTAGGGCTAACGCCTTATTACAAAGATAACAAGATATGCCTGCTAACAGTTTAAATGCATAAATTTCTAAAAGGTTTCTACAAGTCTTTAAACTATCTACCACAACAACTCTAGAAATAAAGAAACAGGAAGAAGAGGAGGCTTTTAGAACCTTTAGCTGCAATAGCTATCCTGCAGCAGTACTTTAGGAACAGATAGATCTAGAGGAGCTTTAGAACAAAGCTAAAGGAGAGGATAACACGTACTAGCTAGCCTAGAAAGCAGTTAGCAAGGAAGAACGCTAATTTCTAACAAAGCTAGACTTTAAACATTTTATTTCTAAATGCTAATTAGACATTTTTAGAAACCTGCTATAATATAGTTAAAAATAGGTACTAAACAACAAACCTTTACGCACTAAAATTATTTATAAAATCTACTGTTCTAGAGCTCTAAGGCATCTAAGAAAGAACCTTACCTACTAAGTAGTTGTAAGAGAGTACTTTTAGCTCTTTATTAGCTAAACAGTAAGGCAATACATTAGGAACTGCTTAGTATGTAGAAAAACGAAACTATAGAGAGATAGCCTACAAGAATAGTTAAGGCCTTTGCCAATTCTAGAGCGTATTTAGAAGGAAATATTAATTAACTTTGTTACAGGATTACTAGAGAGCGAAAGTTGCACAAACCTAATAGTAGTTACTAATAGGCTAAGCAAAGATGTAGTTCTAGTAGGCCTTAAAAACATTACTATAAAAGGCGTTGCTAAAGCGTTTATTAACTCTGTAGTAGCTTACTACTAGTTACTAAACTATATTACTTCTAATTAAGGTGTATAGTTTGTAAGCTACTATAAGACAAAGAGACCTAGCCGGGAACTTAATTAGAAGAATCTAAAGTACACAGTACTTGAAACTGTTAGACTAAATACTGTAAAACTAGATACCCCTAGAGGGATACATCTAGTATTTAATATTAACAATCTCTGACTAGCTTCCTCGGATCCTTTACTGAGCCAACAACAAGACGACAGCGAACCTTTACCAATTGAAGTAGACGGCGAAAATAAGTACCTAGTAGAGCGCCTATTAGAGGAAAGAAGTGCAGAAAGAAGAAAAGAATACCTAGTTAAATAGGTAGGTTACCTAGAACTAACTTAGGAACTAGCTTTAAACCTAGAAGATACAGAGGCACTACAAGACTAGAAAGACTTAAAGACCTTTATTGAAAAGGGGGGTACTGTAAAGGGCTGAAGCCCTAACGTTTTTAGTACTTGACAAAATGCCTCGTTTCGCTACCTTACAGATCCTAGGTGCGCACCTAGAATCTGTAGGCTTGGAGCGCTCAGGCCTTCTACAACGCTTAACCCTTCTAACCTGCCCAGCCTTTCTATCCTGCTCGCTCTACCTAGCCTGCTCGGCCTTTCTTTTATACTTTGCGCAATTTTCTCTTGCTACGTCAGCAGTTACTGCGCAGTTACTTGTACGTACTAACTAGCGCTAAGCTTAGGCCTTATAAGGAGGTAGATAAACTCGCTGCGCAACCTTTATAGTTCTTTAATCAATTTATCACTGTTTTCCCTTGCACCTTTGGTCAACCCAACGCACCCTTACAATTACCCCTCTGCTAGATAAATAAGTACTGCGCTGCCCCCACGCTGGCACGTGTGAGCTAAAGTCATTGCTGAGCTAGGTTATCTCTAAGACTCGAACTATTAATCTCTTAACCTCTCTAGACTTTAGACCCTAGAGTGCTCTATTGTAATGTAGCGGGCGGGCCTACTAGGCCTTGCATGCAACTACACACGCTAACTACTCAGCTAAAAGGCTAGCATAAGACAATAGAGCGTCTAATTGTCTTGCATAGTTGATACTTATAGGCCGCCGCGGCGACCTGTAATGTAAGGTGTACCACCGAGGTACAACCGAGGATCCACCCTGGGCCTTAGCCCATCACAACAGTATCGTAACAATCTACCTAAACTACTAAGATTATAAAAGCAATTGCTTTGGTACTTTATAAGGGCCTTGTTCAAGAAGGCCTGCAGGATAGAGATTAATTAGTTTAGTAAAAATATGACTTAGTCTGAGATATTAAGAGAAGAAGCAGATGATTGCCTAATACCTGTAATGTAATTTTGGACTTGAAAGTTTAATTAGAACAGCTTTTTTCTTAAATACAAGGCGCAGATTGTTGTAGAAAGTAATCTTTAAAGGAAGGACTTAATTAACTTAATATACGCTGCTACATTAGCAGCTAAGTTCTTCTATGCAGCGATAGCTATCGCCGCTGAGAATCATCTAAAGATTAAGCAAAATAATGTTGTAGGAGCATTCTTTAATGCGCTAATTATAGCAGAAAACTTAGTAATTTGTAAAATGCTAGATAGCTTTAAGAAGCCTAGAAAGTGTGTACAGCTTAACTGTGCACTTTATAAATTGCAAGACTCGCTACTGTTGTAGTATAAAGTGTTCTTAGGATTACTAAAAGAGATTAGACTAATTGCCTTACTTGAGGAGCTCTGCTTATTCTTTAATTAAAATACGAGGATTCTAGTTTGATTGAATGTAGATAATATCCTACTGCTCTTCGCATAAGATTATAAGCAGAGGGCAATAGATCTTTAGTTAAGGATTATGGACAAATACAAGATAACGTGTTTCACAAGCGAGCGAGCCACTTTCCTCATGCGCCCTACTATCGCAGCATTATTGAGAGCTACAAACACAATAAATTAAAATCGTAATAAGCTAATCTACTCTTTAGAAGCCTCGCTATTACTGTCTAACTCAATTTCAACTATACAGGTACGCGTGCTGTGCCTAGTCCCCTTACAACGCCCGCAGCGCCTTGCACTGCGCACCCTCTTCGCAGGTATTTTGCTACCCTCAGGCTCGCTACGCGCTGGCTTAGCAATTATATCCCTCACGTAATGAACTGTTAGGGACTCCTCTATCTATATATATTATTGTTTCTAGACTTTGCGCTTTATAAGCTGCTTAATTGCGCTTTGTATGCGCGCCTGTTCTTCCTGTAACAATGCTATAAAATGTACTATTTGCTGCGCTCCTTCACTAAGCTGTTATACCTGCTTATTTAATAAGCTTGCAGAAGACCTAGGGCGGTTTCTTATTTTTTGTTAAATAAGCGTACTCTGCGCCTCAAATTTGTAGGCCTTGCTAGGTGTCTTTGCCTCCTATGTAATACACATGCGCAGTAGTAGTGTTAGCGTCTGTAACTATACATTAAGCTTTAATATTACAGCTTCTAGATTATGTAGGACTAATCTAGCACCTCTAAAGCCTGCTTAGATAGTTTCTTAAGTAAATGCCTGCTTAAATGCTTTTTTAAACGCAGGTACAAAGACTTCTTTACTAATGTAGTTAGTATAGTTGCGTGCTAAGCCTAAGATTATGTCACTATACCTGCGCTTTAACGGCAAGAAACATGCGACATCTAAGGGTTGTAGCAGGTGGGACAAATGAGGAGGCATACAGAGGTAGATAATGTTCTTCTCCTTACAGCGCTTCTAGATTTCAGCTAAGCTGTAGCTCTTATGGCCGTTAATTATTAGCAGCCTATACCCCCTAAGAGTCTGCTGCTTTATATGCTTATTAAAGTGCTCTAGCTACGCAAGAGCAAGCTAATTATTTATCTAACTATTAAGGCTTACGTTAAGAATCTAATTGCTAAGTAAATCTTTAAACTAGGTATTAATAAGCACCTTGCCCGCAAATAATATAAAAAGTAGTAGCACCTGCCCTGCAGCACTAACGCCTTAGATTATAGTAACTTACTTACAGTTCCCTAGCTAAACTCTCTTCTTTTTGCTTAACTAGTCCTAGCCTGTAATAATTTTCTGTAATTATATTTTGCCTATTATAAAGCTAGTCTTATTAAAGTTGTACATATTATTATTAAGAATACCTTACTTCTGTTTTATATCCTTTACTAAGTTAAACTAGCGCTAGATAATTGCTAGATCCTCGCACTTAGCTTGCTAATAGTTGTATAGACAGCTCTAGGCCTTCTTAAGTTTAGGAGTCTGCTTAATAAAGTTGTTAACCTACTTCTTGCTAACAGGCTTGCCGCCGCGCTCGCGCAGCAGTCTATTAGCTACATCGCGTACACTACTCTTTGTTAGCTCAAATCTACGCTTAAACTTATTAAGTATATACTAAACTATTGCCTCTTCTTCTAGTTTGTTTATCTTCTTTAAATTTGGCTCGCAATTGCTTTGCATGCATTGTCTAGCGCGTTAGTGCTGTATTTTTGTTTAAAGAGCGTTATAGATTGTTGTAGCGCGTTGTATGCTTTTTACGCGTTGGGAACTAATATTAGGGATAGCAAGTAGTATATTAGCTTTAGTACAGGCGGTTTCTTGATTGCGTTGTTGAGGCATTACGCGCAGTTGACGCGCTGGTAGGGCGCATGAGGAAAGTGGCTCGCTCGCTTGGGTGGCTCGCTCGCTTGTGAAACACGTTATAGGAAGAAGGATTAATTAAATAGTTCTTTAGTATTAGAGTAATGAGAAATTGCAAAAAGCAAACAATCACGCTTGTATAAAATATATACATTAATAAAATTGCAAAGAAATTTAAGCTAGAGGATAGCAGCTTTCTTAAGACTCTATTGCTGTTAGAAGAGCTAATTAAGAACACTAGCAAAGCAACTAAGCAAGAGATTACGGCTTACTAAGAAAAGGTTAGATTAGTACTGTACACAGCTATTATGCTGCGTCTAAATATTGCTTACTTAATTTCAAAGCTCTTACACTTCTTTACAAACTCTAGTAATTAGCATATTAAAGCTGTAGAACGGGTCATCATGTACCTCTATTAGACAAGATAGGATGCAATCTAGTACAGGAACTAAAATAGCCTAGATCTAATATTTGCAGGTGTAAGAGGCGGGCCTACCAGGCCTTGCATGCAACTACACACGCCGACCACTTAGCCAAAAGGCTAGCACAAGACAATAGAGCGTCTGATTGTCTTGCGTAGTTAATACTTATAGTCTGCCGCCACGCGGCCTGCGGCTCGTAAAGTGAGGTGTACAACTGAGGTACAACTGAGGATCTACTCTAGGCTTTAGCCTATTACAATACCCCTCTGCTAGATAATTACTGCGCTGCCCCTACGCCGGCACGTGTAAGCCAAAGTCATCGCTGAGCTAGGTTTACCTAAGCTAGGTTTTCTAAGCTAGGTCAAGACTTAAACTATTAACCCCTTTACCCCTTAACTCCTTTAGACTTTAGACCTTAGAGTGCTCTATTGTAATGTAAGAGGCAGGCCTAGTAGGCCCGCCTCTTACAGCAGGCAACGCTTTCTTTGCAGATAATTAAGAAACTTATTAATTGCCCTATAGTTAAATAGCTATTTTATATAGTAGTCTAATATTTTAGAAAGCAGCTCGGCAGACTACAGTTACTACATTAACTACTAAGGCCGAGCTGCTTTCCCTTAAGTGCATTGTAAAAGAGGCTATATATAGCCTTTAAGCGCTTTTTCTGCAAGCTGTCTTTTGATTTAGGAGATGTCTAGACAGTCTAGTATAACAACTAACAAACAATTAAGCTTGTAGTTAAGAAAAACAAGCGGAATAGCACTTAATTAAGGCATGCAGATAAATAAAACAGGTAGCAGCAGCTAGAATATACTAAAAAATTATTTTAAGTAAATTACTTAAAAACAGCAATTATGCCACGTAATAAACTAACTCAGTCGCTTACCTAACAACAATTTAAGAAGTTTAAGCAGTTGCTTAACTTTTAACAAATTAAGCACTGAATTATAGGCAACAACGAATAACAAGCAAAAAGTTTTGTATTAAGCAGCAAAATCTATATACTATGCTAAGTCTCTTCTTAGTAGGTTATGAAAATGAGCAGGAGAACGTATGCTAGATAAGCAGGAAAACTACAAAACAAAAACTCAAATTACTAGTAACTATTAAAGTCTTGATAATTGCTTAACTTTATTATTAGATTTTGCTTAGCCTTTTTAGCTTCAGCGAGCTTAAGAGCATTTTAAGCTATCTTAGCCTAAGCAACAAGAGTTTAAAGGTAAGCAGCATAACAGCGCAAATCTAATCTACTACTTCGAGAAATAGAATTGTAAGATAATTGCTAGCTTACCCTTGTGTAATAATTGCTCTTATATAAACAGGTTGTATAGCAATTAAGGCAACAAACTTAAGAGCAAATGTGTAGAACAAGTAGGGGCAACATACTTTAAGCATGCTGTTCTTAAAGAGACATTTGCTAAAAAGGTTATTGTTAGTAAGGCTACTGCTATAGCTGCTGTAATTAATTATACGCTAATTGTTGAACCGGCTGCTACGTAGGTTGACTCAGAACGTGTACAGCATAAGGTTGTGTATTATAAAGCTCTTGTCTATATAGACAACCTTAATTCTAATTTATAGCCTGCAAAGCAAGCTGTGTCTAGCGAAGTTGATTATCAGTAGTATACCTTGGATTAAAAAAAGGAGCAGGAGCAGGAGCGGAAGCAGAAGCAGGCAGTAAGAGCTAAGCGGCAAAACTACAAGACATATCTTAAGCGCGGCAATTATTAGAGAAAGGCTTCTGCGCAGAATACTTTTTGGTAAACCGAACGCTGCCATTAATCTTTTTGCGGCGAGCAATTATATCCTTAAGCAGTTAAGTCTTTATGACTCAGTACTTCTTATTATTGTTTTATCTCTAAAAACTATTTAGCAGCCTAAGCAAAAAGCATAAAAAATTAGAAACTTACTTCTTTATCTCTATATATAGCTATAAATTAATTAGCAAGATTAGTATTAACTGTGTAGCAAGTATGCAATAAGCAACTGCTGCAGTATAAGCTACTCTAACTGCTAGTCTAAACGCAATTAAAGCAATGTTTAGCATACAGATTATTTAGTATCTTCTTTATACAGCGCTTACATAGTATAAAGGGCTGAAGCCCTAACGTTTTTGGTACTCAACAAAATGCCTCGTTTCGCGATCTTACAGATCCCGGGTGCGCACCTAGAATCTGTAGGCTTAGAGCGCTCGGGCCTTCTACACCGCTTAACCCTTCTACCCTGCCTAGCCTTTTTATCCTGCTCGCCCTACCTAGCCTGCTCGGCCTTTCTTTTATACTTTGCGCAATTTTCTCTTGCTACGTTAGCAGTTACTGCGCAGTTACTTGTACGTACTAACTAGCGCTAAGCTTAGGCTTTACAGGGAGGTAAATAAACTTACTGCGCAACTTTTATAGTTCTTTAATTAATTTATTACTGTTTTACCTTGCACCTTTAGTTAACCCAACGCACCCTTATAATTGAATTAATTCCTTTTGTAGCGCTAGCGCTGCTACGTTAAATCGGAAGCCGCCTAGAGCTATATCTACGCACGGAAGCCTTCTAGAGCTATATCTAGACGAGAAGCCAGCTACAGCTACATCTACGCCTGAAGATTCTAATTGATTAGGTTACTGATCGTAGTTGAAGCTGTTTTGAATCCACTAAGAATTAGCAGTAGAAGAAGCACAAAAAGTGCTAAAGGATACTTAGCTGTACAAGACTCTACCTAGAACCTTTCGCGATACAAACCGTTAGATAAGCCTACTATATTACTAGTAGCCCTAGAAACTGATCCTTGCTATTAGACCGCAAGTACTATTTAGTTAGTATTTAAATACAACAATAGCAGAGGCAGAAGTTACATCTAGAAGCTTTGCTGTCTAGATAGCAAAACTGCACTAAGATAGTGTTAGCAGGACTAAGATAGTAAACATACTAGAGGGTCTCTGCAGAGCAAGCGAACTAGATAAGATAGCAACTTTAACAATAATTTAAGAAGCCTTTCTTATCTAGAAGGCTATTAACTTAGCATCCAAAGAAATGAAACTAGAACAAGAACAGCTACTTACTTAGCTACCAACACTACTCGCTGTATTAAAACCAGCTTAGCAGCTAGCAGCGACACTAAAGCGTTTTAAGCAACCTCACCTAGACGCTTTTAACAAAACAAGAAAGATGTACTAAATCTTTAAGAAGCAGCTTACTACTAAGGTAGCAAACAAATAAAAAGACTTTAACACGGAAAGAAGAGCGTGTAATTACGCCTTTAGCAGGCTTAAAGGCTTAGCAGCAACTTTAACGCTGCTCTACCTTAACTAGATAGAACTGTTAGACGCCTAGAGCTTTAAATACTTGTTAAACTTCTTTAATCAGATGTTTAGAGATTTATACAGTTCTAAGAAAGCTAGGAATAAACTTTAGTTAATGTCTTAAGGCAAAAGGAGTATCTGTAATTATTTTTATAATCTTAGGAATAGTTGCTACTGTTAAATAGCAACTTAGATAAGGATATAAAGAGAATGCACTTTTAAAAGAGCCTTACTTATAAGCTTTAAGATAAGCTTGTAAGTATTACCTTTTTAAACTTAGATAACTTATCAAACAAGTTTATTAAAATTGCAGACTACTTATACAGGATAAAGAAATACTCTAAAGGCTAAAATAAGCCTAAGGAATAATACTCTAAGGGATACAAACTAAGACATGCTTCTCCTCCTCCTCCTACAAGAGACTAGATAGAAGAAATAGAGTTTACTAGGCAAATTGCTAGGCTACGCAGGCTTAGTAATATAGAACTAAACAGACTAATAAAAGAAGGACGTTGTTTTACCTGTAAGCAAAAATAACATTTACCTGTAAATTATACTATAGAAAAGACGCTAAAGAAAAAGGAGAAGAAGAGGACTATTGTATTAAAGTCCTTAAAAACAAAAGTAAGAAAGCCTAGTAAGGAAAACTTAAGTAGCGAAGACACTCTAGAGGACTACAATTTTAATTTAGAAAAAAAATAGCTATTGCTTAAAGTTACTAGCAAGAGCTATATGTAAGCTAGGAAGACTTAACAAAAGAATAGGCTAGATTTAAAAAGGACATAAGCAGCAATAGAATTACTATTAAAATGTTAGTAAATTGTTTTACATTTGCTTTAACTCTAATTAGTACAAAAAATCTTGTATACTCTCTTATTAGCTCTTGACTTGTTAGGAACGCTAGTTTGCAGTGCATCTCTATTTCTCTGCGCAGATTAGAAGGAGTTATAGAAAAACCTAGAACTATTAACAAAGTTGCTAGGTTAAAGATTAACATTAAAGGGTACAAGGATACTATTCAAGGCTACATTGCTTCTACACACCCTAGATATATATTAATACTTAGACGGCCCTAGACAAATAAAAGAGAGGTTACAATTGCCCTTTTTAAAAAGTTAGTTTACATATACACTTCTAGACAAAGGATTAAACTACTAAGCACTAAAAATTACCCTGTTTTAGAGAGCAAAAAGTTGAAGCAAATAAACGCGACAGCCTATTACTCTTATATTAAACAAGCAAGAAAGAATAAGTTAATTTAGATCTTTGCAGCTTCTCTTAAGAATATTTAAAAGGCCTTAGCTTCTAAAAAGAAAGTAAATGTTTTGTTATTACTTCCTAAGGCGTACTAACACATAGCTTGTTTTTTGAGTCACAAACTGCTTTTATACTACTATCTCTACGTAGACTTAAGGTTAATTACTAAATTAAGTTGCAAAAAGACAAAAGTAGAAAGGAAAAAGAACCTCCTGTAAAGGGCTGAAGCCTTGATGTTCCCTAGTACTCGGCCTGTGGCCTTCGTTGGCTTTTCTTACCTCAGCACTAGCAGCTGACTATCAGCCGCAGTATACTATCAGCCGCACTATTTGCGCTAGCTTCTAGCTAATCTGGTAGCTTCTGCTAGTAACTACACTACCAGCTGCACTAGTTACGCTAACTGTTAGCTGACCCAGCAACCTCCAATAACCTCGGTTAGTCCTAACCATCCGGGTTGGATATAAAAACCTTTACGTAGTCTCTATAGTTCTTTATCTAATTCATCAACTGTTTACCTTGCATCTTTAGTCAACCTAACGCACCCTTACAATTGAATTAGATCCTTTTTTAGCTACTCGCGTAGCTACGTCGTACTTGGGAGCCCTCTAGAGCTATATCTAGACGAGAAGCCAGCTAGAGCTATATCTACGCGCGAGAATCTAATTGATTAGACCGTTAGTTAATTAGTTGACTGCTTAAATCCACCAAAGGATTAACAGAAGAAGCACTAGATAGAAAGTGCTAAGGGATACTTAGTTGTTCAAGTCCCTAAGGCGTTTAAATTCGTTGGATAAGCCTACTAAGCGTAGTAGCCCTAGAAAACAGACGAAGGATAAGCCTACTAAGCGTAGTAGCACCTACAACGATCCCTGCCGACAATAATAGAGTACTAGCAAGTACCTATAAATACAATAGCAGAACCCTTAGCAGCTTTTTTAGTTGTGAGGATAGCAGAACTACACCGAGATGGTGTTAGTAGACCTAAGTAGAGACTACTTTAGAAGGTCTTTGTAGAGCGGGTGGCCTAGACGAGATGGCTACTTCTACAAGGATACAGAAAGCCTTTTAAGCTTGTGAGGCTATAGGCACATTGCAACAAGAAAGGGAGCCTAGGGTAAAACAACAACCTTAACTACTACCTTGGTTACCTACCCTATTAGCTGCCTTAGGAAATTAACAATCTCAAACGCCTAGTGTAAAGGGCTGAAGCCTTGATGTTCCCTAGTACTCGGCCTGTGGCCTTCGTTGGCTTTTCTTACCTCAGCACTAGTAGCTGACTATTAGCTGCACTATTTGTGCTAACTGTCAGCTGACCCGGCAAACCTCCGATAAACTCAGTCAGGACCTAACCTCGTTTAGTTCTAACCATCCGGGTTAGATATAAAAACCTTTACGTAGCCTCTCTATAGTTCTTTTCTTTATCTAATTCATTCACTGTTTACCTTGCATCTTTGGTCAACCCAACGCACCCTTACACCTAGGCGTTTTAAACAACTAGATCCTGGTACCTTTAACAGAAATAGAAAGATGTACTAAATCTTTCAACAGCAACTTACTGCTAAGGTAGAAAATAACAAGGAAGACTTTAACACAGATAAAAGGACTTGCGATTACGCTTTTATTTGACTAAAAGGCTTAGCTGCAACTCTTACCCTGCCTTTCCTTAACTAAATAGGGGTTTCTAATTTATAGAACTTTAATAAGTTATTAAACTTCTTTGACTAAATGTTTGGCGATCTATATAGCGCAGAGAGAGCTAAGAACAAGCTTTAGTCTATGAGCTAAGGCAAGAAAAGCATCTGCAAATACATTATGGAATTCTAAGAGCAACTGCTATTATCTAATAGTAGCTTAGACGAGGATACAAGAATGATGCTTTTCTAAAAAAGTCTTATTTAGAAACTTTAAGACAAACTTATAGGTATTACTTATAAAGATTTAGATAGCCTGCAAAACAAAACAATAGAGATTGCTGATTACCTCTACTAAATAGAGGAGTACTCTAAAGGCAGAGACAAGCCTAAAGAGGATAAATCTAGGAGAACTTCTCCTCCTCCTTCTCCTTCAAAAGGAGACTAGATAGAAGGGATAGAATACACAGGAAGAACTGCTAAACCTTGACAGTTTAGTAAATAGGAGTTAGAACAGTTGTACAAAGAAAGACGCTGTTTTAACTGTAAACAGAAGGGCCATCTGTCTGCATATTATATAGAGAATAAGAAATCCTTTAAAAAAGAGAAAAAGACTTTAGTTAAGTCCTCTAACTCTAAGAAAGAGAAAAATAATAAGCTTAGCAAGGGAATCTTGAATAAGGACTTAGATTCAGAAAAAAAGTAGCTCGTGTTTAAAGTCACCAGCAGGAGCCTCTAATAAGTTAGGATAACTTAGTTAAGGAGTAGGCTAAATTTAAAAAGAACATAAGCAGCAATAGAATTACTTTAGAGGCGCTAGTTAATTGTTACACTTTTGCCTCTATTTTAATTAATACAAGAAACCTTGCATACTTGATTATTAGTTTCTAACTTGTCAAGAACGCTAACTTATAGTGCATTTCTATTTCTCCTAGGAGATTAGAAGGAGTTATAGATAAACCTAGAACTATTAACAAAGTTGCTAGGTTAGACATTAATATTATAGGTTATAAGGATACTATTTAGGGTTATGTGGCCTCTACACACCCTAGTTATGATTTGAAACTTAGACGGCCCTAAATAAATAGAAGAGAGGTTACTATTGCTCCTTCTAAAGAAACAATTTACATCTATTCTTCTAGCTAAAGGATTAAGTTACTTAGCACTAAGGATCGCCCTATTAAAGAAGACCAGAAATTAAAACAAATAAGCGCAACAGCTTATTACTTCTACATTAGGCAGGCGAAAAAGGATAAGTCTATTTAGACTTTTGCTGCTTTTCTTAAGGATATTAAAAAAGCCCTAGCTCCTAAGAAGAAAGTAGAGGTCCTCCCTTTACTCCCTAAGGCTTATTAACACCTAGCTTAGATTTTTAATCTAAAAACTGCCTCTGTACTACCTCCTTTACGCGGATCTAAAGTAGATTACCGAATTGAACTAGAGAAAGACAATAAAGGCAAAGAAAAGGAGGCTCCCTAGGGACCTCTATACAGTATGAGCCGCCTAGAACTTCTAGTATTACAAAAGGAGCATATTTCTCTACTTAACAAAGAATAGATTAGAGCTAGTAGCTCTCCTGCCTCCTCTCCTGTTCTTTTTGCTAAGAAACTTAGAGAAGAATTACGTTTCTGCGTTAATTACTGAGCCTTAAACGCTATTACAAAGAAAGATTGTTATCCTTTACCTTTAATTTAGAAAACCCTTAACAACATTGCAAAAGCTAAATAGTTTACAAAAATTAACATTTCTGCAGCTTTCTACAAGATTAGAATTAATGCAGGAGATAAGTAGAAAACTGCTTTTCCCACTAGAGTTAGGTTATATAAATAGCTAGTTACTCTATTTAGTATGGCAAACGCTCCTAGTACCTTTTAACGCTATATTAATTGGACCCTCCGCAAGTATATCGACGATTTTTGCTCAGCCTACCTAGACGACGTAATAATTTACACAAATAGCACGCTTAAAGAACACCAACGCAATACAAATAAGGTCTTAGAAGCTATAGGCAAGGCTAGATTACCTTTAGATATCTAGAAATGCGAATTCGACGTACAGAGTACAAAATACCTAGGTTTATTATTAAGGCAAAAAAAGGACTCTAAATAGATCCTAATAAAGTAAAAGCAATTAAAGATTAGCAGGCACCTACAAAGGTTAAAGGAGTACGCAGCTTTCTTAGTTTTACAAACTTTTATTAAGAATTTATTAAGAATTACTTAGAAATAGTAGCTCCTCTTTTAAGGCTTACTAGTAACAACTCCTTTTAATAAGGAAAAACTAAGCAAAAGGCTTTTAATAAGCTAAAAGAGTTATTAATTACTAAACTAGTACTAGCTTAATTGGATCCTAACAGAGAAACAATCCTAGAAACAGACTCTTCTGGATATGTAGTAGCAGGAGTCCTCTTACAATACAACAATAAAGGAAGCTTACGCCCTGTAGCTTATTATTTAAAAAAGATGACTAGCGCGCAAAGCAATTACGAGATACACGACATAGAATTACTAGCAGTTATCTCCTACTTATTTAAGTAGGATGCTATGCTACGGTCTTTAAACAAGTTTATAGTTATTACAGACTATAAAAACCTTGAATATTTTAGCAAGCCTAGACAGCTTAGTGAGAGACAAATAAGATAGGCTTAATTTTTAGAAAAGTTCCCTAACATAGAAATTTCCTACAGGCCTAGGGTTAATAATCTAGAGCTAATGCCTTATCTAGGAGACAACAAGATATGCCAGCAAACGACCAGGATACTAGGATTTCTAGGAGGTTTCTACAAGTATTTAAACCTATAACTACAGCTACTAACAGAGAACTAGAGGAAGAAGAAGTGCTTAAAACTTTTAGCTACAACAGCTATCTAGCAGCTGTACTAGAATTACCTCAAGAGCAGTTAGATCTAGAGAATCTATAGGATAAAGCTAAAAAAAAAGGATAAAACCTACTAAATAGCTTAAAAACTGTAAAGGATAGTAAACGACAATTTCTTACAGCTTTAGACCTTAAACTTTCTATTTTAGAATGCTGACTAGACGATTCTGGAAACCTCCTATACTAAGATCGAAAATAGGTACCAAATAATAAACTTCTAAGAACTAGAATTACTTACGAAATCCACAGTTCTAGAGCTTTAGGCCATCAAGAAAGGCATGTTATCTACTAAGCTATTGCAAGAGAATACTTTCAGCCCTTTATTAGCAAAAGTATTAGAAGATATATAAGAGACTGTTTAGTGTGTAGAAGAACAAAACCCTAAAAAGACGGCCTACAAGGCTTACTAAAACTCTTGCCTATACTTAAGAAAATATAAAAAGAAATTTCTATAAGTTTTATTACAGAGTTACTAGAAAGCGAAGGCTGTACAAACTTTATAGTAGTTATAGATAGGCTTAGCAAGGACGTTGTCTTAATAGGCCTTAAGAACATTACTATAGAAAGTATTGCTAAAGCTTTTATTAACTCTGTAGTAGCTTACTATTAGTTACTAAACTATATTACTTTAGACAGAAGTATACAGTTTGTTAACTATTTTTAGATTAAGCTTTGCAAGTTATTAGAAATTAAGCGACGCTTATCTTCTAGATACTATCCTAAAACTAACAGGTTAACAGAAAGAATAAACTCTACAGTATAGGCTTATTTACAAGCCTTCTGCAATTAGGATTAAACAAATTAAAAAAGAAACCTAAAGATGGCTAAGATTGCAGTTATAGCAAGGCAAGCTTAGTCTACTAAAATGTCTCCTTTCTTCCTACAACACGGCTATAAGGTAGATCCTCTACAAATTGCAACTAAGCACGGCCCTTAACAAAAACTTCTAAGCAAAATACAAGAAGACTATTAAAAGGCAGAAAATATTATTAATAAACTACAGCAAAGTATTAAGCTTGCACAAGCTACAATAGGAGAAAGTTAACAAGAGCAAGAAAAGCAAGCAAATAAGAAAAGACACTAATTACCTTAGCTTAAAGTAGGCAATAGAGTATAGTTAAAACTAGGCGACTACTACAAAACAAAAAGGCCTAGCAGAAAACTTAACTAGAAAAACTTTAAGTACACAGTACTTAAGGTTATTAGACCAAAGGCAGTTAAATTAAATACTCCTAGCTAGATTCACCTAGTATCAAATGTCAATAACTTTAGACTAGCGTCCTCAGACCCTCTACTAAGCCAGCCAATAGACAACAATAAACCTCTACCAATTGAGACAAAGAATAGAGAAGAATACCTAGTAGAGACACTATTAGAAGAAAAAGAAAAAAGAAGAAAAAAGCAGTACTTAGTTAAATGGTTAAGATATCCAGATCTAACCTAGGAACCAGCTATTAATTTAGAAGATACAGAGGCCCTAGAAGAGTGGAACTCTAGGTAACAAGATTATTACTCCTACTATATTTAGGAGGGAGGTATTGTAAAGGGCTAAAGCCTTGATGTTCCCTAGTACTCGGCCTGTGGCCTTTGTTGGCTTTTCTTACCTCAGAACTAGCAGCTGACTATTAGCCGCAGTATACTATTAGCCGCACTATTTGCGCTAACTTCTAGCTAATCTGGTAGCTTCTGCTAGTAACTACACTACCAGCTGCACTAGTTACGCTAACTGTTAGCTGACCCGGCAACCTCTAATAACCTCGGTTAGTCCTAACCATCCGGGTTGGATATAAAAACCTTTACGTAGTCTCTATAGTTCTTTATCTAATTCATTCACTGTTACCTTGCATCTTTGGTCAACCCAACGCACCCTTACATACGTGAATCTTTTTAATTTTAAATTTGTTTTCTTTTTCTGTCTTGTAATAGAAGGTTTTCTAGAGTGGCGTCTCTAGGTCTGCTAGTTCTAACATGTTAACATAGAATCTTAGGTAGAATTTTGTGTTAGCTAGGAGGTTATGTGTATATGTAACTAGTCCCTTCTAGTCTAGAATTAAAAATAGTCTAACCTTAATGTTGTTAAGTCTTTTGTTGGGTCGTTTGGTGCGAAGATTCTTGGTAAGCAGGTATACTTTATCCCTTTTCTTCAGCTAAGGTGCCGTTCTTCGTTTTTAGTTAATATATAAAAGGCATTAGCGTTGGGCCTTCTTAAGTGTCTTCTTAAGTAACTTATGTACTAACTTTAGCTTATTAGCTGTTGCAATAGCTGCTTCTGTTCTTAAACTTAAAAGTGTATGTGTAAAGAGATTTAGGTGTCTTCTATAATTTGCGTAGAATAGAGTTTGTTTTGTAGATTTTGAAAGCTTGTTGTTGTATGCTATCTGTGCTATAAGTAATAATAATACCTAATTGTTCTGTTGTTAGTTGACATATATTTTAAGGTATGCTTTTATTGTTTAATTTGTTTGTTTAGTTTGTCTGTCTGTCTGCAGATAGTACGCTGTTGATAGCTTTCTTATAGTTTTAATTGCGGCGAGTAGTGTTGTCTAAAAGTTTAAAGTAAAGAGCCTGTCTTTGTTACTAATAATTGACTTTGGTATACTGTAATGCCTAATAATTTAGTCGTTGATAATATGCGCAAGCTGTACTGCCGAAAAATAATTTTTAAAGGCTATGTACTCGGCTTGTTTTGTAAATTAATTAACTACCACAAGAATTGCATTGTAAGATACTTTAGTAACAGAGTCTCTTAAGACTAGTAAGCCTGTAACAAAGTTTATAGAAATGTCTAACTACAGTTTGTTAGGTAGTTCTATTACTTACATTTCTCCATAAAGTGCGTAGGTACTGTGTTTGTTTCTCTGACAGTCTACACATTAAGCAATGAAAGTAGTAACCTTGTCCTTTATTCCTAGAAACTCGTAATTTCTCTTAATAAGTTTTATAGTTCTTGTAATACCGGGAGAACTGTGTACTAGGTCATTGTAGTGTTGTCTAATAATTGCTTTCTATAATTCTTCTAGTACGTCGTGCGTGATGCGCATAAGTAGATTAAGCGTCTGTACTAGTTCTAATAATCTGTCGTTATTAACCTTTAGTATTGCAGATTTAGTTATTTCCTTAGTTCCTGCAATATTGTGTTTACAGCTAAGAGCGTTAGCTCTTCTATTATCTTTTTCTAGTGTATACATAATCTTAAACTTGTGTTGTCCTAATTCTTCTAACTATTAAACCTAGCGTTAGTTAAGTCTCTTTGTAGTTGTAAAACTAACTAAGTTCTTGTAATCCATAAATACTGTAAGTTCTAAGTAGCTTTCAGCGTATACTTTCTAATGTCTTAGACAATTAACAATAGCTAGTAACTCCTTGTTATAAATATTATATTGTTCTTCTAGTCCTAAAAACTTGCAAGAAGAGTAGGCAATTAGGTGCTATTTGCCTTTGTGTAGTTAGCTAGCACATTCTTTAAGTGCAAGGTCTAATGCGTTTGTTTTAAATTGTAATAGTTGTCCTGCTTAGAATATGCAGAAGCATAGTAGTTCTATGCTTACATTTTTAAGCGTTTAGAAAGCGTTCTATGCTTCTTTACTCTACTTAAAGGGTACTTCCTTCCTTGTAAGTCTTGTTAACAGAACAGTAATCTTAGAGTAATCTATAGTAAACTGTTAGTTAAAGTTTAGGAATCTTAAAAAAGATTGTATTTTCATAACTGTTGTTAGTTGTAGCTATTCTTTAATTACTTGTATTTTTTCTTTACTTATCCGTACTCCTTGTGCTCCTACAATGTTTTTTAGAAAGGCAACTTTATTCTTGTAAAACTTGCATTTCTTAAGTTTTAGTTGTAGGTTAAACTAGTCTAGGCACCTTAGTACCGTGCGGACATGTTTAACATAATCCCTTAGATTCTTAAAGTAAATAAGAATGTTATCTAAGTATGCAATAACAAAGATATCTAAGTGTGCTCTTAACATGTTGTTAATAAGTTCTTAAAATGTTGCTAGGGCGTTTGTTAACCTAAACAGCATAATAGTATATTTGTAGTGTCTATATTTTGTTTAGAACACTGTCTTTTATTCTTTATCTTTCTTAATCTTAATAAGGTAGTATCTATTTTAAAGGTCTAGTGCCGTAAAGACCTTAGCGCAAGATAATTATTTCTTTAGTTCTGTAATGTTGAGTAGCAGATATTAATTCTTTACTGTAATGTTGTTTAACTTCTAATACTCAACGCACATCTTTAGTGGCTTATTCTTTTTTAGTACAAAGAGTATAAGAAATCCTACTAGCAATGTTAAAAGTCTTATATAGCTTTTTGCTAAATCCTTGTCTAGCTCTTCTCTTAATATCTTGAGTTCTATCTCTAATAGTTAATAAATTAGTCTAAAGGGTAGAGTCTTCCCTTCCTCTAGGTTAATCTTATAATCCTAGGGTTAGTGTTTTAGTAAGGCTTTGCTATCTACTACTTCTGCAAAGAGGTGCTAAAATTCTATATACTTTTTTAAAATATTTAGAGTTACGCATTTCTCTAAAATTCTAACTTTATAATTTAGGGGAGCTCTTTTAGTATCTGTTAAATTAAACCTTCTTGTCTTAAGGCCGTTCTTGTTCAAGGTTTGCTGTCTTTTAGCAATATTGTTAATCTTCCTCTTATCTACTATTACAGTTGTTAGATGCGTAGGCTAGCTTGTATTTACGTCTAGTCTACAGCACTTAAATAAGAACTTTTTTAACTTCTAGTTAATGCGCAGGTTATGTTCTTGTAACTAAAGAAGTTCTAATATAATGTTGTAGGTAGCTAGTCTAAAGACGTCTAGGTCTATCTCTTCCTAGTGTTTTTAGATGCGGAGCGTCACTCTAGTGACCTCGTGGGTAATTATCGTCTCGCCTAGCATAGGCTAACTATTAGCTACGTGTAGTAGGTAGGGTTCTTGTTTCTTTAGTGCTTGTAGACCTGCTACTAACACTGCTTAAGCGGAAACAAAGTTAGCTTATGCGCTAAAATCTACTAGTGCCTGCATCTAGTGTTTGTTAAGCTTTCCTGTAAGCTTAAAGAGGCATAGAGAATTTATTGTGTTAATTTTCCTAGTAGTTCTAGGTGCCTAGGGCGTCTGTCTAAAAAAAACTGTGTACTAAATCTGTAGAACTTCTTTGCGATAATGTATTAGTTGTATTTAATATTAAGGCATGTGTGCTATAAGGGTTAGTTACACTCTTATGCACTAGTTCTATTCTTGTAATTCTTCTGCTGCGTTAGATGCATCTGCAAGTTCTCTTCTAAATTGTTGTGTCTATAAAAGTATAGGCTGTGTCTCTTGTCTTATATATGTACTGCGCATTTATTATTTAGACAATTATGCTATAAGTATTCGTATCTAGGCATTCCCTTTAGTCTCTTAGGAAACTATTCTAATTTACACTTATTAGAATAGTAGATTATACAGTTGTTGTGTATATATGCAGTTTATAAATACTTTGCATGTTCTAAGTTGCGCAGGTCTGTCTAATAGTATATATCTTTAGCGCGGCTGTTATCTTAAGCCTTACGCTGCTGGCGTGTTGCCTAGAGTTTCTTGTAAATCTCCGTCCTCTCTTTGTCTAAGAGCTAGTACGCTAATTTATTCTAGAATGCCTTAGCATCTTTAGTCTATTTTTATACAAAATTGTTATATATAGCTTTATTAATAGTTACTACTAGAGAAAGCCTTTTCTTCTGCAGTTTCTCTAGTAAATTAGCATACTAGGCATAGTCTAGAGATGTTCCTCTGCAGGGTTCTTTAAAGATCTCTTTAAGTTGTCTAAGCTCCCTTAGCAGAGCGTTAATCTTCTCTGCTAAATCTGTTAAGCATCTAGTCTCTGTAGGTGGTAGTACCTATGTGCTAATATTATGTCTGTCTTTTATAGTGTAGGTAAAGAGTTTCTGTAAGGGTGCGTTGGATTAACCAAAGATGCAGGGAAAACAGTAGATGAATTGAATAAAGAACTACAAAGGCTATCTAGCAAGCTTATCTACTCCTCTGTGAGGTCTGTGCTTAGTACTAAGAAAGAGGCAAGGGTAGCTACGTAGTAGCTGCTAACGTGGCTCAAGAAAATAGCGCAAAGCTAAAAGAAAAGTTTAGTAGACTAGAAAAGTAGAAGGGCTAATACGCCCGGCTTACAGATACCGGGTGCGCACGGACACCCGGGATTTGTAGGATAGCAAAACGAGGCTTTTTGTCGAGTACTAAAGACGTTAAGGCTTCAGCCCTTTACAGTACCCCCCTCCTTAACAAAAGTTCTAGAGTTCTTCTAGTCCTATAGTGCTTCTGTATCTTCTAGGTTTAAAGCTAATTCCTTAGTTAGTTCTGTGTATCCTACCTATTTAACTAGGTATTCTTTTCTTCTTCCTATGCTTCTTTCCTATAATAGGCGCTCTACTAGGTACTCTTCTTCGCCGTCTACTTTAATTAGAAACGGTTTATTGTCGTCTTGTGGTTGGCTTGGTAAAGGATCTGAGCAAGCTAGTTAGAGGTTGTTAATATTAAATACTTGATGTATCTTTTTAGGAGTATTTAGTTTTACGGCGTTTAGTCTAACAATCTTAAGTACTATGTACTTTAAATTCTTCTAATCAAGTTTTTAGCTTAGTCTCTTTGTCTTGTAGTAATTTTTAAGCTTTAACTAAACCTTATTGCTTTCTTCTCTTGTTTGCTTAGCGTTCTTGTTCCTATTAAGATTCTGCTATTGTAGCTTAAGCTAACTTAATACTTTGCCAGAGTTTGTTAGCTATCTTTTCTGCTTTCTAGTAGTTCTCCTGTATTCTTTTTCCTTAAGCTTGATTTTGAGGTCTATGCTTTACTACTATTTAAAGAGGATCTACCTCGTATCTATGTTACAGAAAGAAAGGCAACATTCTAGTTAATTATGCTTGTCTTGCTATAATAAATATCTTAGCTATTCTTAGGTTGCCTTTCTAAATTGCTTAATTCTAATTGCAGAAAGCTTGTAAGTAGGTTTGTACTATAAAGTTTATTCATTCTGTAGAGCCGTTAGTTTTAAGGTAATATCTAGAAAATAAACGTTGTTTAATCTTTAGTAGTTTGCAAAGTCTTGTTTAAAAGTAGCTTACAAACTATACACCTTAATTAGATGTAATATAGTCTAGTAACTAGTAGTAGGCTACTACAAAGTTAAAAAACGCTTTAGCTACGCTTTTTGTAGTAATGTCCTTAAGGCCTATTAAAACTACGTCTTTGCTTAACCTATTGGTAACTATTATTAGGTTTGTGCAACCTTCGCTCTCTAGTAATTCTATAACAAAGTTAATTAATATTTCCTTCTAAATACGCTTTAGAATTGGCAAAGGCTTTAACAATTCTTGTAAGCCATCTCTTTATAGTTTCGTTCTTCTACATACTAAGCAGTTTCTAATATATTGCCTTACTATTTAGCTAATAGAGGGCCAAAAGTACTCTCTTGCAACTGCTTAGTAGGTAAAGTTCCTTCTTGGGTGCCCTAGGGCTCTAGAACAGTAGATTTTATAGATAATTCTAGTGCGCAAAAGTTCGTTTTTTAGTATCCATTTTTAACCACGGTATAGCAAGTTTCTGGAATCATCTAATTAGCATTTAGAAATAGAAAGCTTAAGGTCTAGCCTTGTTAGAAATTAGCATTCTTCCTTGCTAACTGCTTTCTAGGCTAGCTAGTAGGTGTTATCCTCTTCTTTAGCTTTGTTCTCAAGCTTTTCTAGATCTATTTGTTCTTAAAGTACTGTTGCGGGATAGCTATTGCAGCTAAAAGTTCTAAGAGTCTTCTCTTCTTCTTGTTCTTCTGTTTTTAAAGTTGTTGTAGTAGATAGTTTAAAGCCTTGCAAGAACCTTCTAGAAATTTAAGAATCTAAACTATGTGCAGGCATATCTTGTAGTCTCTAGGATAAGGCATTAGCCCTAGAGTTATTAACTCTAGGCCTGTAGGCAATTTCTATGTTAAGAAACTTACTAAGGAATTAGGCCCATCTTATCTGTCTTTCACTAAGCTACTTAAGCTTTCTACAATACTCTAGGTTTTTGTAGTCTGTTATAACTAGAAACTTCCTTAAAGAACGTAGCATAGTATCTTACTTAGATAAGCAGCAAATAACTGCAAGTAATTCCTTGTTATGTATTTTATAGTTGCTTTAAGCGCTAGTTATCTTTTTTAAGTAGTACACTACTAGTCTTAATCTTCCTTAATCGTCGTATTGCGAAAGGACTCCTGCTATAACGTAGCTAGAAGATTTAGTCTTTAGAATTGTTTCTCTGTTAGGATCCCATTAAGCTAGTATTAGTTTAGTAACGAATAGCCTCTTTAACTTATTAAATGCTTCTTGCTCTGCTTTTCTTTATAAAAAGGAGACGTTTCTAGTAAGCTTTGTAAGCAGGGCAACTATACTAGAGTAGTTTTTATAAAGCGTTAATAAAAGTTTGCAAATCTAAAAAAACTACGTACTCCTTTAACGTTTGTTAGTGCGTCTTATTCTTGAATAGCTTTTACTTTCTCAGGGTCTACCTAAAGTCCTTTTCTAGCTTCAAGAATAAATCTTAAGTACTTAGTACTCTGTACGTCAAATTTGCATTTCTTAGTATCTAGAGGTAACTTAGCCTTGCCTATTGCTTCTAGAACTTTGTTTGTATTGCGTTAGTGTTCTTTAAGCGTGCTATTTATGTAAATTAATACATTGTCTAAGTAGGTTAAGCAGAAATGGTTAATGTACTCGCTTAGTGTCTAGTTAATATATTGTTAAACGGTGCTAGGAGCGTTTGCTATGCTAAAAGGAGTAACTAGCTATTTGTATAATCTAAATCTTGTTCTAAAAGTAGTCTTCTATTTATCTCCTGCGTTGATCTTGATTTTGTGGAAGGCTACAGAGACGTTAATCCTAGTAAACTCTTTTGCTTTAGTAATATTGTTGAGCGTCTCTTGAATTAACGGCAAAGAATAACAGTTCTTTTTTGTAATAGCGTTAAGAGCTCGGTAATTAACGCAGAACTATAATCCTCCTTTAGGTTTCCTAGCGAATAGAATTAGGGAAGAAGCTGCAAAACTGCTAGCTCTAATCTATCCTTTATTTAATAAAGATATTAGCTCCTTGCGTAGAACTAAAAGCTCTAGTCTACTTATATTGTATAAAGGGCCCTAAGGTAGTTCTTTTTTCTTTTTCTTTTTATCTTTTTGTAACTTAATTCGGTAATTAACTTTAGGTCCACGTAAGGAGGGTAGTGCAGAGGCAGTTTGTAACTTAAAAATCTAAGCTATGTGTTAGTACGCCTTAGGAAGTAACAACAAAACATTTACTTTTTTTAAGAGCTAAAGCCTTCTTAATATTCTTTAAAGAAGCTGCAAAGGTCTAAATTAACTTATCCTTTTTTGCTTGTCTAATATAGGAGTAATAGGCTGTCGCGTTTATTTGCTTTAACCTTTTGCTCTCTAAAACAGGGCGGTCTTTAGTGCTTAGCAGTTTAATCCTTTGTCTAGAAGAGTAGATGTAGATTAACTTTCTAGAAGAAGCAATAGTAACTTCTCTTCTATTTATTTAGGGCTGTCTAAGTATTAAATCGTATCTAGGGTGTGTAGGAGCAATATAGCTCTAGATAGTATTCTTATATCCTTTAATGTTAATCTCTAACCTAGCAATCTTATTAATAGTTCTAAGTTTTTCTGTAACTCCTTCTAGTCTATATTCTTTTAAAACTAGCTTATTTTTTTATTCAGTTTTCTTAGCTTACGTGTAGCTCTTGCTAGTAACTTTAAGCAAAAGCTATTCTTTTTCTAAATTAAAATTTTAGTTTTTTAAGGTATTTTTGCCACTTAAGGTTTTTATGCTAGGCTTTCTTGCTTTTGCCCTTAAGGACTTTAATGGATTAGTTCTTTTTTTTTTCTCTTTTTTTTGCCTTTTTTTTTCTATACAATTTGCAGCTAAGTGTCCTTTTTACTTATAGGTAAAACAACGACTTTTTTTTATTAGCCTGTTAAGTTCTAGATTGCTAAACCTGCGTAGCTTAGCTAATCTTCTAGTAAACTTTATCTCTTCTATCTAGTCTCCTGTAGGAGGAGGAGGAGGAGGAGAAGCGCGTTTTAGCCTGTATTCCTTAGGCCTTTTCTAGTCTCTGTTCTTAGAGTATAGTTTCTTAGGCTTGTCCTAGCCTTTAGAGTATTGCTTTATTCTATACAAGTAGTCTGCAATTTTAATAAACTTATTCTACAAATTATCTAAGTCTAAAAAAGTAATACTTTTAAGCTTATAATAAAGCTTATAAGTAAGGCTTTTTTAAAAGAGCATTATCTTTGTGTCCTTGTCTAAGTTACTGTTAAATAAAAGCAACTGTTCCTAAAACTTTATAACATAATTACAGATAGATTTCTTGCCTTAGAACATAAACTAGAGCTTATTTTAAGCTCTTTTAGCGCTGTGTGGATTTCTAAACATCTAATTAAAGAAGTTTAATAAGTGTTTAAAATTCTAGGCGTTTAACAATTCTATCTAGTTAAAGTAGAGCAGTGTTAAGGTTGCTGCTAAGCCTTTAAGCTTGCTAAAGGCGTAATTACACGTTTTTCTTTCTGTGTTAAAATCTTTTTAGTTGTTTTCTACTTTAGCAGTGAGCTGCTTTTTAAAGATTTAGTACATCTTTCTTGTTCTATTAAAAGCGTCTAGATTAGGTTGCTTGAAACGCTTAGATTGTGCTAGCTGCTAGACTAGTTTTAATGCAGTAAGTAAGGTTAGTAGCCAAGCAGGTAGCTGTTCTTGTTCTAGTTCTTTTTAGAGGCTAAATTAATAGCCTCCTAGATAAGAAAGGCTTCTTGTATTATTGTTAAAGTTGCTATTTTATCTAGTTTGTTCGCTCTGCAGAGACCTTCTAGAGTGTTCTCTATTTCAGCTCTGCTAACACTATCTTAGTGTAGTCTTGCTATCTAGTCAGCAAAGCTTCTAGATGTAATCTCTGCCCCTACTATTGTTGTATAAAAGTACTAAATAAATAGCACCTATATTGTTTAACAGCAGGGATCGGTTTCTAGAGCTACTAGCAATATAGTAGGCTTATTTAATAGTTTGTATTGTAAAACGTTCTAAGTAAAGTTTTGTATAGCTAAGTATTTCTTAATACTTCTTGTGCTTCTTTTACTGCTAATCCTTAGTAAATTTAAAACAGCTTTAACTAAGATTAGCAATCTAATTAATTAGAGTCTTGTCTAGATGTAGCTCTAGATAGTTTCTGTGCGTAGATATAGCTCTAGCTAGCTTCTTGTCTAAATATAGCTCTAGGAGGCTTCTAATTTAACGTAGCAGCGTTAGCGCTATAAAAGAATTTAATTTAAATATAAAAGTGCGTTAGATTAACTAAAGATGCAAAGAAAATAGTAAATAAATTAAATAGAAAACTACAAAAGCTATTTTAGTAAGTTTATCTACTTCTTTGTAAGGTCTGTGCTTAGTACTAGAAAAGAGGTAAAAGTAGCTACGCAACAGCTGCTAACGTGGCTTAAAAAAATAACGCAAAGCTAAGAAAAAAGATAAGCAGGCTAAAAAAGTAGAAAAGCTAAGTAGGCTAAGTAGGCTAAGAAGGGCTAAGTAGAAGGGCTAATATGCTAAGCCTATAGGTGCTGGGCACGCACGGACCCCTAGGATCTGTAAGATAGCAAAACGAGGCTTTTTGTTAAGTACTAAAGGCATTAGGGCTTTAGCCCTTTACAGTTCTTAAAAATAAAAAGTAGCTACTTTCTAATAATTAATTGTAAAAGTTAAATAAGAAAGAAAGATTGTGTGTAGTTAATAAGATTTAAATAGTAGATAGATAAGTTCTAGAAGAAAGGCTTAGACTACTAAGCAATAATTAGGGTTAAAAATTTTGCTAAAGTACTAAAAAACAACACTAGTTAAAACGTGTCTAACGGCGTTTGCCAGCCTATAGCCAACAATAGGATTACAGTAGGATTGCAATAAGATTGCAACATAATGCAATAGAGAAGAGAAAGAATACGTATCTACTGCAGCAGGAGCCTGCAATACTTTATAAAGCTAAAGCTAATACTTTTTACTTACTGCTTTTACCTTTTAAACAGCACTGCATATAAATAATTTATATATAATATACTATAATAGCGTGCAATCTCTGCAATAAGTATCTTCTTAACCTTAACTTTTATTGAAAGACAGTAAGCTTTCCTGTTGTACACCTAGCCCTTATACTAGTCTAGCTTAAGCTAACTATGCAAACACCTAAGTTTATTAAGTATCTATAAACTTAGCTTTTTTAAGACTTTACAATTATATTTTTTATAAACAACTCTAGAATCTGCAATATCTTTATATATAAAAAGAATTTTAAGCCTTAACTTAGCTAGTTGTAGAAGATATACAAGATCTATAAAATGTTTACTAATACTAGCAAAGTACTTAAAATGCTTTGCTTTAGTATCTTTCTTTTCTTGTTAATTATGCATAACCAAAGTAAAGAAATTATTAACTAGTTAGGCTAGCTGTTGAATAACGTTGATATAGCAATAAAAAAGAAAAAGGCAAGAAAGAAGAAGTAGGCGTTCTATCGTTACATATATAAGTTAGAAAGCAAGGCAATAATAGTGCTGCTTCTTTAATTTATCTAAGAGTACCTAAAAGTAAAGCCTTAATATAAGTAAGCAGCATAGGCAGAATAAGGCACGTTAAGTTAGAAGGCAATTTGCGTTTTTGTCTTGCTTTTCTTTATTTTTGTCTAAACATGCAACACACTAATTGCGTGCTAGCAATGCTAAATAAAAAAGCATAAGCCCTAATACCTGTTCTTAGCAATGTTTTTTTATACTAAAAAGGTGTTTACAAAATGTATAGTTACATTAAAAAGTTGTCTTAAAAGGCTAAAGCTAATTAATAAGTACAAAATACAAAGACAAAAATTTGTTAAATAGTTCTTTAGTATAAAAGTAATTAGAAATTGTAAAAAGCAAATAATTACGCTTAAGTATAATACATATATTAACAAGATTGCAAAGAAGTTTAAGCTAGAAGATTTTAGCTTTGTAAAGACTTTATTGCTGTTAGAGGGGCTAATTAAAAACACTAGCAAAGCAACTAAGCAAGAGATTAAGGCCTACTAAGAAAAAAGTTATATTAGTGCTGTATATAGCTATTATGCTGCGACTACATGTTGCTTACTTCATCTTAAAGCTGTTACACTTCCTTACAGACTTTAGTGATTAGCATATAAAAGCTGTTAAATAGGTAATTATGTACCTCTATTAGACAAGATAGGACATGATCTAATATCAAAACTATAATAACTTAAAATTAATAATTGCAGGCGATGCTCCCTTTGCAGATAATTAGGAAACTTATTAATTGTTCTATAGTTATATGCCTATTTTATATCGTAGTCTAGTATTTTAGAAGGCGGCTTAGCAGACTAAAATTACGACACTAACTACTAAGGCTAAGCTGCTCGCTCTTAAGCACACTACTAAGAAGGCTATAGTTCTTAAGTACTTTTTCTGCAAGCTGTTTCTTAATTTAGGAAACATCTAGACAGTTTAGTATAATAACTAACAAACAATTAGGCTTCTAGTTAAAAAAAATACGCAGATTAGCACTTAATTACGGCATGTAAATATACAAAACATGTAGCTGCAGCAGGAATATACTAAAAATTGATTTAAGTTAAGTACCTAGAGACAGCAATTATGCTAGCTAATAGACTAACTAAGTGGCTTACCTAACAATAGTTTAAGAAGTTTAAGCAGTTGCTTAACCTTTAGCAAGTTAAGCACCTAATTAAAGGCAATAATAATTAATAAGCAAAAAGAATTTTATTAAGTAGCAACACTTATACACTAAGCTAGCTTCGGCCTTTTAAGACAACCTTTGAATGTAACTATACATTTTGTAAACACTTTTTTAGTAAAAAAAAAGATTTAGTACTAACAACAAGTATTAGAGCTTTTGCCCCTTTATTTAGCATTACTAGCACGCAATTGGCGTGTTGCATGTTTTGATAGAAACAAAGAAAAGCAAGACAAAAACGCAAATTGCCTTCTAACTTAACGCGCTTTATCTTGCTTATTCTTATTGCTTTACTGCTAGGCGCTCTTAAATAAAGTAAAGTAGTAACACTATTATCGCCTTGCTTGCTTACCTATAGACACGACAATAGAAAGCTTACTTCTCTTTTCCCGCCTTTTTTTTCTTTATTGCTAATTTAACGTCTTGCAATAGCTATTGAAGCTAAGTTATAGTCTTTGTACTTAGCCTTTGCACGATAAATAAGAAAAAGGGGATACTAAAGTAATAAATGTTAAGTACTGCGCTAGTATTAGCAAATACTCTAAAAATTATGTATTCCTTCTACAACTAGCTAAATTAGGGCTTAATAATTTTTTGGTATATAGAGATATTGTAGATAAAGGACTTATTTAAGATTTTTATAAACTTAGAAGTCTAGCTAAGTAGTTTAGTTTTAAAATACTTAATAACTTTAAGTATTTGCATAAGGAGTTTGAATTAGACTAAATTAAGTGCTAGGTAAACAGTAGCAAAGGATGTTTTTTTTAGAAGAGAGCCTAGAATAAGGAAATGCTTGCTGTAAAGGTTATACGCTATTGTAGTGTATTGTATACAAATTATTTGAATGTAGTACTGTTTAAAAGGTAAAAAGCTGTAAGTTAGAAGCAGCAGCTTTATATAGTATTGTAGGATCTAGCTGCGGTACGTACGTGTTCTTTTCCTCCTTTATTGCATTATGTTGCAATCCTTTTGCAATCTTACTATAATTCTATTGCTAGCTATAGGCTAGTAATTGCTGTTAGACACGTTTTAACTAGTGTTGTTTTTTAGTACCTTAGCAAATCTTTTCAACCTTAATTATTGCTTAGTAGTATAAGCTTTTTTCCTAAAACTTATTTACCTACAGTTTAAATCTTGTTAACTACATATAATTTTTTTTAATATTTGCAACTAATTAGTAAAGAGTAGCTGCTTTTTACTTTTTTAGAAACACTATTTTAACTACAACAACATTTACTACCTTTAACACCTTAAAAATAAATATAGTAAGCTAAGTTTCTTCTCACTAGCTTATTTTTTATAAGCGGGAAAACGTAAGCTAAATAAGCAGGAAAAAACTATAGAACAAAATTCAAAATTTCTAGTAAGTATTAGAGTTATTAAAATTACTTACCTCTATTATTAGATTATGCTTAGCTTTCTTAGCTTTAGCAAGCCCAAGAGCATCTTTAGCTAACTTAGCCTAAGCAGCAAGAGTTTTAAAGCAAGCAGCGTGACAACGCGAATCTAATCTATTACTTCTATAAATAGAATTATATGATAATTGTGTACTTACCTTAGTATAATAATCGCGCTTATATGTATAGGTTGTGTAGTAATTAAGACAACGAACTTTAAAGCAATTGTACAAAATAAGCAGGGGCAGCTTTTCTTAATTATGCTGTTCTAAAAAAGACAATTGCTAGAGAAGTTGTTGTTGTTAAGGCTGCTGCTACAGCTGTTGTTGTTAATTATACGCTAATTGTTGAACGAGCGGCTACGCAGGTTAACCTAGGGCGTGTTCAGCATAAGGTTTTCTATTATAAGGCTTTTTTTTCATTATTGTAGTTTAACGTCCTTTCTTAGCCTAAAAGGCTAAATAAAACGTGTAGGCTTAGGACCTACAGGTATCTACGTAGTGTTTTCTAAAATATAATTTATCTATAAGGAGGGGTTTAAATAAATAAAAGTAAAGCTTGTAGCCTAAGGTAGTTTTAATAAGTAGCTTTCTTAGTCCTTTGTTAGGCTTAGAGCCTAGAGTAGTTTTAACAAGTATCTCTCTTAGTTCTTTGTTCTGTAAGAAGTATATAGAGCTAGTATGCTAGTCTAGTAATCTCTTTTACTTCTTATTTGTTGTTGTTGTTGTAAGCTATGCTAGCTGCCTTCTTGTATTGCTTATATTAGTACGCTAAGCAGTTTAGTATAGGGTCAATATATAAGGTTAGCATATTAAGTTAGTATAGAGAGACTTCGGTGTAGGTAGATAGCTAGTTACTAGTCTAGCTATTAATTCTAATTTGTAGTCTGGTATGTTAGGTTAGTATATCGAGTTAGTATAAGGATTTTAGTTTAGGTAGATAGCTAGAAGCACTAGCTATCAAATCTAATGTGTAGGTTGATATAGGAGGTTAGAATATTAAGTTAGGATAGATTTTGAATAATAGATAGCTAGATAAATAGATTTATTAGTTTACTATGCTAATAAATTTATTAATTTAAGTAGTGAGCTGTTGCTCTGTTAAGTAGGAGTTAATAATGCCTTTAATTAAACTTTAAAATTAGCTTGCGCATAGACTACTTGCAGAGTTTTTAATAGTTAACTACTTTATCCCTCTACAACTAGCTAGCGCGCACGCTACAATACTTGCACTAAGAAAACAAGTATTAGAAGCTAATTTTAGAAAAGCGTTTAAGATAGTTAAGGTGAAAAAAAGGCAAAGCTAGACCTTTTTCTTACCTTAAAAAGTTAGTGTTTAATAATTCTAAGGCTCTTGTTTATATAGATAACCTTAATTCTAACTTATAGCCTGCTAAGCAGGCTGTGTCTAGCGCAATTAATTATTAGCATTATACCTTACATTTAAAGAAAGAGTAGGGAGCAAGAGTTAAGCGCGGTAATTAATTAAGGAAGGCTTCTGCGCAGAAAACTTTCTAGTAGACGTGACGCTGTTATAAATCTCTTTGCAGTAAGCAATAATATTCTTAAGTAGTTAAGCTTTTAAATCTTAGTATTTTTTATTGTTGTTCTATAGTTAGCAGCCTAAGCAAAGAGCTTAAAAGATTAAAGACTTACCTCTTTATCCTTGTACATAGCTATAAATTAATTAGCAAGATTAATATTAACTGTGTTGCATGTATAAGACAAGCAGCTGCTACACTAAGAGCTACCCTTACTGCTAGTCTAAATGTAATTAAAATAGTATTTAGCGTACACATTATCTAGCATTTTTATCCAGCGTTTACAAGGCAGAACTTATTAAATACTAACTTTTTAAGGCAAGAAAAAGGTCTAGCTTTGCCTTTTTTTTTGCCTTAACTATCTTAAACGCCTTCTTAAAACTAGCTTCTAATACTTATTTTTTAGGTGTAGGTGTTATAGCGTGCGCGCTAGCTAGTTGTAGAAAAACAGAGTAGTTAACTGTTAAAAACTCTACAAGTAGTCTGTGCGCCAGCTAATTTTAGAGTTTAATTAAAGGCAATTTAACTCCTACTTAATAAAGCAACATCTTTCTTCTTAGGTAGATAAATGTATTAGCGTAGTAAACTAATAAATTTATCTACCTAGCTATGTATTACTCGAAATCTCTATACCGACTTAATATATCAACCTCCTATATCGACCTACAGATTAGAATAGATAGCTAGCGCTCCTAGCTATCTACCTACACTGAAATTCCTCCATACTAACTCAATATACCGACCTAATATACTAACCTACACATTAGAATTAATTGCTAGACTAGCAACTAGCTATCTACCTACACTAAAATCTCTATATACTAACTCAATATACAAACCTCCTATATCAACCTACACTAAAATCTCTATATACTAACTCAATATACAAACCTCCTATATCAACCTACACTAAAATCTCTATATACTAACTCAATATACAAACCTCCTATATCAACCTACACATTAAAATTAATAGCTAGACTAGCAACTAGCTATCTACCTACACTAAAGTCCCTCTACACCAACTTAATTAACTAACCTTATATATCGACCCTATACCAAACTGCTTAGCGTACCTATATAAGCAATACAAGAAGGCAGCTAGCATAGCCTATAACAACAACATTAAATAAAAAGTAAAAAGAATTGCTAGACTAGCATACTAGCTCTATATGCTTTCTACAAAACAAAGGACTAAGAGAAATACTTATTAAAACTACTTTAGGCTTTAAGCCTAACAAAGGACTAAGAAAGCTACTTATCAAAACTACTCTAGGCTACAAGCCTTACCTTTATTTAGACAAACCTCTCTTTGTAAATAAATTATATATTAGAAAATACTACGTAGATACATGCAGGTCCTAAACCTACACGTCTTATAAAGTCTTTTAGGCTAAAAAAGAACATTAAACTACAATAAAAAAAAGGCAAAACGTAAAGACACAACAGATTAGTAGCAATCTTTAAAAAGCTATTAGGCGTCTTTTTTTTAAGTAGATAAGGGCGCGTTGCGCCTAGTAGACAGCCTAGTAGGCGTTTGTAGGCAATTGTTGTCGCTATATTTCTAATTGCAGGATGCTGCTTAAGTAGTAAGCTGCTGTAATTTTTGTATTAGCTCTTAAGGAGCCTTGCCCTTGCGCTAGCTTAATTGCTTAGTTAGACTTTTATGTAGATTAAAATTGATTAAGGACTTAATAGCAGACTTAATTAAGCAGGTAAGGCAATTAGCCTCTAAGCAGAGCTACAAGATGTCTTACAATGCGCATACAAGTTTAGAGACAGCAACAACTAACTCTTCTTATTACAATAATTAGCTGCTTACTAAATCTTATTGTTAAATAGGCTTTGCCGCGCGCGACGCTTATGCTTAGCGCTGTTCTTATAATTATAATAACAGCTAGCTAATCAACGCCCGCGCTTGTTACTGCTTAAGCTAGACTACACTAGAAACATTAGCAATTAATTAAGTAAGAGAACAGTAAGGTACTGCTGCTTACTATGTTAGTAATAGTGGTCGAGACAGTCCTAGAGGACTATAGTAATCCGTATTAAAGTAAGGTTAAGGAGAAAAGGTTATAAAGAGGCAGTAGACGCGATTGATATTGTTGTAGAGCTGTGCACTGATCACGCAATATTTAAGGTCCATCTAATGTTTTGATATCACTAAGGGCAGCTAATCAATCAGGACGACAACAAGCACTACTATAACAACAGAGGATTAGGCATAAGGAGCTATAATTACAGAAGGATCTTTTAATTAACAACCTTAATTTATTACAATTGCCTAGTTGCTTACAGCTCAAATCAATAGTATCTCACTGACCTAGGGGGTGTGTTGGAGTATTAACGTGCTGCAGAACGCACGGATCACCTTGTTGATTAGGTGATCCTAGTAAGCTAATCACATGACGATTGCGCTAGTGCCTGTATATACGGGCCAGATCGTCTTATTCCTCTTCAGTAGTTATTGACACTTTGTTGTGGCACTTAGTTAATTAATACACTCATTCCACTCCTCCTGATCAATCAATTGAACCTTCTCAGCTTCCATAAAACAAAACTAGGATCCTCCTATCTTAAATAAAGAATAGGCAGGGCTTCTCTAGTAAGGCAATTGGTCTAATCTCTCTTAGTAATCCTAAGAACTCTTTAAACTACAACAGTAGCGAGTATTGCAATTTATAAAGTGCGCAGTTAAGCTGTACGCACCTTCTAGGCTTCTTAAAGCTATCTAGTATCTTACAGATTACTAAGTTGTCTGCCGTAATTAACGCATTAAGGAATGCTCCTACAGCATTATATTGCTTAATTTCTAGATTATTCTTAGCAGCAATAGCTATTGCTGCTTAGAAAGACTTAGCTGCTAATGTAGCAGCGTATGTTGAGTTAATTAAGTTCTTTTTCTAGAGATTACTTCTTACAACAAACTGCGCCTTGCATTTAAAAAAGAAGCTGTCTTAATTAAACTTGTAGGTCTAAACCTACTTTATAGGTATTAGGCGATTATTTGCTTCTTCTCTTGATATCTTAGTCCAAGTTATAATCTTACTTAACTAATTAATCTCTTCCCTGCAGGCATCCTAAAACAAGGCCCTTATCAAAGGCTAGAGCAATTGCTTTTATCAATCTAGCAGTTTAGGTAAATTGTTGCGATGCTGTTAAGCATTTAGCTTCTGCTTCTGCTTAGTAGGCAATGCTGCTATAACTGAATAATTAAGTGTTTTGTAGCTTACTTAGTCTTCTTAAGTTGCTTGCAAACCTAGCAAGTAGGCATTACAGAAGTTGCTTTATAATAGATCCTTATAATCTGCGATTCATGCGTTAACACTACCTATGCTTCTACCCTCTAGTTAATTGTTGGGATCTTAAGTTGCGTCCTTACGCTTACGCCCGCCACCTAGCTTGCGTAGTAAAAGATAACAATCTATAAGCTAATTTACACTTTTGCCTGTATTCTGCGCACTACGCCTGATAAGCAAAAGTTTAGCTTGTAATCGCCTACCCTGTCCACTGCCCAATGCCTAAGATGTTAATTAAGATATATTACGCTCTGCTAACTTGCTTACCTAAGCAAGTGTTCTATCACAACAAGCTAGCGCGTTAGAGTCTTTAGGCACAGACAGTTAGACTAGTAATAAGTTGTTAAGCTTATTTAAAAAAGGCTCCCTACTTTTAAGTATTAACAAATTAGCTCCTATAGGGGGATGGCGCAGTGGTAAAGCGTCTGGAAAATCTCTGCTGTCAGCTGACCTCAGCAGAGGTCGAAGGTTCGAATCCTTCTCCTCTCACCACCATATTTTATGGTTTACCCATATTTGCCCACCTTTATTTGGCTGAGAGAGATACTCGTTAAAAAAACTACGCTAGGCTACGAGCCTCACCTTCATTTAGACGAACACCTCCTTGTAAATAATATATTAGAAAAACACCACGTAGATACTTGTAGGTCCTAAACCTACACGTCATACATAGCTCTTCAGGCTGAGAAAGGACGTCTAACTACAATAAAAAAAATTAGCTCTTATTAGCAAGTGCACTGCTGTTTAACTGTTAATAACTCTGCAATTAATCGCGTTGTTGCTCCCTAAGGTCTCTAGTTTAGGGGTTAGTTCTAAAGTAGCAAAACTAGTATTTTGCTGCTAATTTAAGCAAGTTCTTAATAGTGCACTAGCTTTGTGCTCTATTTGCTTAGCGTCTTCCAATCTATTCTCTTCATTAGTAGGCAGGCTTTCCTTACTAATTAAAATAGTAAATCAATTACTTTTAAGGTCTTTAGTAGTTAGCTGCGTATCTTAATCCGCCCTTCCTTAAACAAGCGAGAGGTCTAAGTCCTCTCTTAGATTAGCCAGCTTACTATTATAAAAGATCTCTATAATCTTAATTTCTTAATCTTTTAGCAGCTCTTTCTTGCAATCTTCATTGTGAAAAGGAATGTTTATTAAGAGTTACATTGCAGGTAGTAATTACTTAATTAAGTGTTATTACTGATATATAGTATATGTCAGAGGCTTAATAACCGACTAAATAACTAATATAGCTGCAAGGATTAACCTTGAATCTTTAATAATCACGCCTAGCTGCCTTCTTCTTGTTTAAAGGATAAGCTCGGCAGCTGTAGGCATAGACCCCACTCTAGTTTCGGCGTAAATTAGCAGTCTAGTGTTTAATTTTAAGTAGTTAATAGTATTATAAATATTCCCTAAACTATTCTTGAAGTACCTAGTTAAAATCTTAGTAGCTGTAGATTTCAATAGAGCTTATTCTATGTAGGTAAGCCGCCGTATTTATAATTACTAGCTAAAGCTTAGCTAGTAGATTAGCGCTTGTGCACATTTTAATAGTTTTTGTAATTAGCTCTTGTCAAGCTGTCTCTGCTAAGTCTTTTTGCTCATAAGTATATAGCAGTGGCGTTTTGATTACAATCCCTTTCTCTATTGCCTATTCCTTATATCTAGATTGCCCTCTCTAAGGCAGTGTAGCAGTATTGTTATTTTAGTAGATTTTAACAATCTTCTGCTAATATTTTCTCTTAATCCTAGTAGCGAAGCCTTTAATTACATGTATAATATTGTTTAGTGTCTTTAACTAGATATTGTAATTATACAGCTTGCCTATGTAATCCTCCTTGATAATTAGTGCCCAATTCTCAAGCAGCTGACTAGTTAGGAAATTAAACAGATTCTATAAGATCCTGTAAAAAAGTTGGAGTAATCTTTCTCTTAGTTACTGTAAAATTACTTGCAAGACATAAGCTGTTGCGCAGTAATTACATTTTAATAGCTTTTTACTAGTAATCTTAAAGTTCTGCGCTAAGCAGACTAAGGCTTTAATAGCCTGTTGTCCTAGGTGTCCTAATTGTTAATGCTACAGGTCCTCATTACTAGTTCGCAACTAAGGTTTCCTTAATTGCGCTATAGCTTTCACAAGCAGTAGTTAAGCAAAGTAAAGAGAAAGTTGCTTATATTTAACAAACAAGATATTAAAGTAAGGCTTAAAGTTAATTAAGATAATATTCTTCTTATTTGTTCTAAATCTTAGAGTATAATTATATTCTAAATACTAAATACCTGCCTGCTTAAGCCGTGCTTCCAATACAATATTGACATAGAAACCTAGTACAACCTTAACATTAGTAAGCAGAAGATTAGCTGTCCTAGGGCTAGCCTTGCTATGCAGGACGTTCTTAAGCAGCCTGTTTCCTATACTAGCAACTAGTATATTTTAAGTGCCTGCCTTAACAGTCTCGTCCTCAGCGCATTTGCTAAAAGTGCCTAGTACTATGTAATCTATATTATTAACGAAGTAGACTGCTAATCACTATCTATAATTGTGCATATTAACAAGGCATAAAAAGTAACAGCTGCGCTAATCACATTTAGCCTAATTTCCATGATTAAGTCTTTTAGTTTAATTAATACTAAAACTAATAAGCTAGGGTAGGATCGACTTAATTTATAAATCGCTAATCCGCTAGTGCCAGTCTTCTAGCCTTCTTTCTTAATTTAGGTGTGTAAGGTTGCCTATTTATTGTTGTTCTATTGACTAAAGATCTTCTTCTTGTCTTCGTCTAAAAGCTTAATTAGTATACTGCTAGGAGGGCTTAACTTAACAACTGCAGTTTAAAGTTAATAGTAGTTGCGCAGTGTCTAAAAGTGCTTGCTTACAAGCTCTTTACTAGCCTTACAAGGGCAAAGGTGTAATTGCCTACTACCTTTATTTAACTTATTAGCGCTTGTGGATTGTTAAGCTATTTCTAATTCAAATCTAATTTAAAACACTACATGTCCTTTTCCTTTTAAGGAAGTAATTAACTAATTCTGCAATAGAACACCAAAAAGATTTCTAAGATTATTAAAATTTAAATAAGCTTTACTAAGCGCTATTACTTATGCCAGCTTATTGCGCTTCTCGCGCGACTAGTCTAGTGCGATCTCAGTGCCTAAGGCGTCTAAAACATTAGTAACTGCTAATGGCCTAGCAACTTTAGGAAGCGAGTAGTTTATCGCTCGTCGATACAGGAGCTGCTACTTGGTAAACTATTGCTTAGGGCCTATTTATCCCTAGCAAGCCTTATTAAGGTGTGATCTGTACTGTGCTCTAATTAAATACTAAGTATTCTTATTAGTAGGTGCAAGATCCTCCTTTAAAGTCTTTACTAAGGCTTCAAAGCTAGTAAGGTTTTAAGTAATTATGCTTATTAATGCGTTTAGGAGAAAGTCTAGATAAACAGTCTTACTAATCCAGTCTTTAACATTAGTAATCTTAGCAATTTTCTTTGTTTATTAAGCAGCTTGTACCTTGTACTTGTTAACTAACTTATTGTAATTATTCTTCTTGTACTCAGTATTTAGAGCTAAAGCTTTATATTTGCGTTAAGCAATCTTATAGTCTTCTTGTATTTCAGCGCTAGCGCTAAACGATAGAGCAACTAGCTGCTTAATATTTTTAGGCAGTTCTACATACTGTAGCTCTTGGTGATCTATTAAGAGTACGTCCAGGAGATCAGGATTAACCTAATCCCAAATGCCTTTCTCTAAGCAGTGTAGCCTCAATAAAGTAAACTAGGTTAGCTAGTCTAATTTAGATTTAAGGATCACCCCTAAGGCGACAAGCGGTGTATTAGTAAGGTCTCTCTTAGTGAGATGCTTTGTAGGATGACAACGTAGGTTATTGTTAATGTGACGACGGATCAATCAGTTAGTTAGTCAGTAGGTAGCTAGGTAGCTCGGATTAGAAGGAGGTTAATCGTGTGATCAATAGGTAAGAGAGGTACAGCAATAGCAGCAATCTGCTAGCTGTGCTGTAAGAGAGTAGAGAGTAAAATGCTAATCAAACAGTTGACCTTACAGCTTGCTAATTGCGCAGTAAAAATTAAAACTACAATTAAGCAGCCGGGCTTATAACTGTAGAAGCTAAAAAGAAGCCATTGCTTAATCAGGAGGAGTGGAATAAGTGTATAAATTAAATAAGTGCCACAACAAAGTGAGCAATAACTACTGAAGAGGAATGAGACAATCTAGCCTGTATATATAGGCGCTAGCGCAATCGTCATGTGATCAGCTTACCAGGATCACCTGATCAACAAGGTGATCCGCATGTTCTGCAGCACGTTAATACTCCAATAAAAGTTTAAATTTTTAAGGCTTTCAAATATTTGCTTGGCGTAAATATAACGATTATAAGCCTTTTCAGTGTCTAAAGGCGTCTTTAACTTAAAAATATTAACAGAATAGTTCTCCTCCATTAGAAAGCGTTGTAAGCTTCTAATAGAAAGATCTAGACTATTTTCTTTTAAAAGACGTCGATTTGTCTTTCTAGGGCTTTTAGTAAGGTCTCTATTAAGTACTCTTATTGCTTTATTTAAGATCTTCGTAGGACGACCTTGTTTAGGCCTAAAAGTAGATAAAAAAGCCTTATTTTTGATATAATTCAAGAAAGAGTATTAGAAATACCTCTAGAAAACTTTTTTAGTATATTACAAAGGAATGAAATAGGCTTGTTTTGTAAACATAAAGTATAAACATCTTGCTCAAATTGAGAAAGATTGCGAGACATAGACGAGGTACTACAGAAAAAGCAAGTTAGGATAAACAAGAAGAGTAAATATACGATATACCTACATAGACTCTAGTATCTAGGTGTCTGTTAGTGGTGCTTCTTGCGTTGGGACTTCTGACTAAACCCTAACCCTACTAGATCGCGTGTAGTGATTACCTTAGCTATAGTTAGTACCTATACACGATAAATGTTCTTGGATTGATATCTAACTAGGTATCCAATCTATGCCTTAAGATTAAGCTGCTGTAGTTTGCGCTTGCTGCGCTTTGTATTATCCGTTATTGCAAACGCCTTGCACCTGTATGCTTGTAGATGGCCTTAGTGTAGCTTGCGCGGTAAGGTAATAATCCTGTTTTTGTATGCGTTATGCGTAAAGAACTCTTTATATAGTAATCTCCATCAATTTGCGTATTGCGGTGTTTAATTATAAAGATATACTGCTAATTAAGTGATCTTAAGCCACAGTAGCTATAGCAGGTTAGCGTCTAGTCGCATTGCTTGTGCTTTATTCTTAATTACACCCTCTAAGCGTTCTGCTTTACTGTTTTGTACTTAGGTATTAGGGGCGGAAGACTTAAGTTACATGCCGTAGGACTCTGCCCAGCAAGCTACTTATAGTTTAACTATAATAATTTCATTATCAGTTTTAATTACTTCTACAGTAATATTAAATTAGGTCTTTATAAGAATTACAAAATATTCTAATAACTTAATAATTATCTGCGCTATTAAATTGTTCTTAAAGTAGTAGTCCTACATAAATTTAGTAGCTTAATCTATAATTAGCATTTAGTTTCTTTCTTTAGTTAAGCTGTTAACCTTATAATTATAAAAGTTAAGTAAGATACGTTCTTCTAGAGCCTTATCAATCATGCGCAGTGTGCGGCAGATCAGCCTTTTAGCTTTCGCCCTTCTACAGGCGTCGTATTCTACTGTAAGCACTCTAGTAATCCTCACCCCCTTAGATTGTTGTATAAGGTGCTTAAGCGCACTTAGTTATAAGTAACCTATTCTCTTGTACTATGTAAGCGCTTGTGCGCGTTGTCTTTAATTATATTGTAGTTTCACTAACCTAGAAGCTATTATTGTGTAGTTGTTAATTAAGTTTGCTTTAAGCACCTACTGTCTATGTAGCTTAGTAAGGTTAGCAAGTAGATCGTTAGTAAGCAATCTTTGAAGGACTGTTAAATTATGTTTCGTGTCCTACTACAGGCCTTGTAGGCGGAGTATCCTAAACAAGACAAGATTACAGAGCAGATTAGGACAGTATGCCACGTCTTTTAAGTGCAGTTAGCTTTAAGTTCGTCCGCTTGTTACTATTAAAGTAACTAATTTATATGCTTTCATCTATACTTGTAAGTTACCTGCGTATAGGAAATCTCCTTGCAGTGCTAATCGCGTTTTTATAAATTAGCTCCTATTGTTAGAGACGTGACATGTTAATCTAGAATTAAAGATCTAGAATTGTTGTAGAGAATATACAACTTGGCTTGTTTTAAACAAGACTTTAATAAACGTGTAGTTAATCTCTCTAATCTTCTAACTATATAGTTAGTTGTTGTGCTTAATTGTAGGTGTTGCTGTATACAACTTCTTAATTGCTAGTCTCTAAGATTGTAATTGTTGCTTAGCGTTGCGGAGTGTTTCTTGCATAGCTAGGCTGTTGTTAATACGCAATTAAATTTGATCTATCTTGTCTTTTTAGGGTTGCCACTAGGCTGGCGCGCTGCTTAGGTGCGCGTACTAGCAATCCTTAAGCGCGTGCCTTATATTACATGCTTTGCATTTGCTTGCAGTGTGTTAGATATTAGTTAATTAAGTATCTTTAGTAAGCTTTTAATTTCGGCGGAGTTTACGCTTCTGCCTAAAGTTATATGTTTTATCTTTGTTGAGCGTTAGTAATCTAGCTCCTGCAGCTGCTTTAAAAGATGCCTTAGTAGACTTTGCTTTAGATAGATAAAACAGCTGCATGTAATCTTAATATTTGCAGATTATATCTTTAACTGTAATTAACAGATTCTTTAATCTATAAGATACAAACAATATTGTCTATTGTTCTAAGTGCTTAGCCGTGGCTTAAGTAAAGTCCTCCTTAATATACGTGTCTAGTTAGCACTAAGGTATTCTAACTACTTTGCCCTTAGTTATAGCGTAATTAACTTTAGTAAGCTATGTTTCCTATGCAGTAATTACCTTAGGCGGCTTCATCGCGGCTTTGTACTGCTCTTGGGCCTCCTTAATCTTATCCTTGGCGTCAATGCCCACTGTAGCTATAAAGTTAGTAATCTACTAACAATGTAATTGTCTTGCTCTACAGCAATTTGTGTATAAGTAGTTGTTAACTGTTTACTAGATTTCCTGCTTAATCTTATTAAACGCTGCTTGCTCTCTAGTGTACTTCCTATCTTCTGTTTTGTATTAATCTAGCTTAAGTTTATAGATTTCTAGATCTTCTTTGTATAATGCTTTTGCGTTTGTAGCTAGATTAGCGGGTTAAGTAAGTATAAAGAACAGTATAAGCGTGCTGCTGCTGTAATTAGCTTAGTACAATGTTGCGTGCGCGTTGATTAATTGTCGCGACGCTTAATAGTCGCTTGGTTGCGGTATTTAAGGCATTGTTGGCTTAGTGAGAGGCTTAATTGTAAGGTTTAGATCTATCTTCTTCTACACGCGTAGTAAGTCCGCGCGTGTCTTAAAGTAGCTGATCTATTTAATTTAGTTTGTGTAATCAGTATGTTAATTGGTTGTATAATCTTGTGTTAATCCATTGTACAGATTTCGGGTGCCCGTTTTATCCGTGGAACGATTGGCGGCGCTAGCGCGTTAGCGTCCTAGTGCCACCTTCTGATCATCCTTCCAGGATCCTTTGTTCAGTCTCGCCGATCTTCTGATCACCTCGCGCAAATCTCCTAAATCTGACACGCTTACGTCTAGGGTGTTCGCGAAGCTTAGGAGCTATAGTTATCTAACGCTTTTGTGTCTGTAATAGAGATGCCTTGTTAACTAGTTCTTCTAACACTTCTACTTTCTTGTCGTCCTTGTCGTCCTTGTCGTCCTTGTTGTTGTCTATTCTAGACAAATTTCTCACAGGAAGTGGAAGTTTAAACAGATCTTTAATCTAATTACAAGAGATACTGTCTGCTTTAACTCTAACATCTAGAGTCTTTATTTGCTCTATTTAAAAAATTAAGTCTTTATAAAATATAACTTGTTAAAACGTGGTTCCCAAGCGAGCGAGCGTACCAAGCGGGCGAGCGTATCCCCACCAACGCGACAACTTCAAGACATTATCACAGACCTTTATTGCAGTTAATAAACTATTTTAATATACTAAATTAATTGTTAGAGTTGCAGCTATTACTTTTACTATTTATCTTAACTGCGCAGATACAAGCGTTATGTCTAGTCTGCTTGCAACGCCCGCATAGCCTCTTTTCTTGCACCCTCTTTAACGCACTCTTACCATCGCCACAACTACAACCTGCCTGTTTAGCTAATACTTTTTGTGCTTTACTTACAGTAAGAGTCTTTTCTGTCTGTACGTATTGCTACTTGCAGCTCTTACGCTTATTTGCTGTATCTAGAGCCTCTTAAAGAGCAGCTACTTTCTCTTTTATAAGCGTTATTTTATTTGCTATTTGCTAAGCCCCTTTACTTAACTGCAAAACCTTCTTAATAAAAGAACTTGCAAAAGACTTAAAGCAGTTTCTTACTCTCTGTTAAATAAGAGTACTTTAAGCCTTAACTTTACGCGCATTGCGTAGTGTCTGCGCCTCCTAAGTAGCTGCCTGTTGTAGTAATTGTTTTAGCGTCTGCACTACTACATTAAGCTTTAATAGCACAGCCTGTAAGTTATGTAAGACTAGACTAGCGCCTCTAAAACTAGCTTTAATATTCTCTTTTGTAATAGACTGCTTAAAAGCAGCCTTAAAGGCTAGCAGGAAGGTTTTTTTGCTAATATAGTTAGTGCAGTTACGGGCTAAGCCTGAAACAGCGTTGCTATTCTTGCACTTTAACAGCAAGAAGCAGGCGACATTAATAAGTTGCAACAGGTGAGACAAGTGCGCAGGCATATAGAGAAGAATAATATTCTTCTCCTTGCAAAGATCTTGAAATTTAACTAAGCAGTAGCTCTTATAGCCGTTAATAATAAGCAGTTAATATCTACCTACAGTATGCCTCTTTGTATAAGTATTAAAGTGCTCTAACTAGGCAAGAGCAAGCTAGTTATTTGTCTAGCTATTAGGACTAACTTCAAGCACCTAGTCGGCAGGCAGGTTCTTAAACTAGACGTTAATAAGCACCTTGCCTGCAAAGACAACAAAGAGTAGTAAACAGCAACCTAACGCGCCCACGCCTTAAATCACAGTAACCCACTCCTAGACGCCTAGCTGTATCCGCTTCTTTTTGCTATATTCTTTAGCCGCTATAATAACTAACTGTTATAAAATCTTGCTTATTATAAAGCTAGTTTTATTAAAGTTGTAGATATTATTGTTTACAATACTCTATTTCTGCTTTGTTGTCTTAACTAGATTAAACTAGCGCCAGATAGCTGCTAGGTCCTTGCAGATAGCTTGCTGGTAATTGTAGGGACGGCTCTAGCGCCTACAGAGCTTAAGAGTTCTTTTAATAAAGTTATTAACCTAGTTCTTGCCAACAGGGTTACCCTCTTACTTATATCATAGTTTATTAGCTATTGCGCGAACGTTAGCCTTTGTAGGGGCAAATCCTCGTACAGACTCTTTAAAACTACGCCTAACTATAGCCTCTTCTTCTAGCTTATTAAGGCGCTTTAAATTTACTTTGCAGTTGCGTCAAAAGCGTCTTCCAGCGCGTTAATGCTTAAGAGTTAATTCAGGGAGATTATATATTTTAGCAGCACAATACATACTTTAAACGCGTTAAAAGTTAATGTTAGAAAGAGCAAAGTAATGGATCTTATTTAGTATATAAAGTTTAAGTACTGCGTTGTTGAGACATAAAGCGTTGTAGTGTCGAAGTTGTCGCGTTGGTGGGGATACGCTCGCCCGCTTGGTACGCTCGCTCGCTTGGGAACCACGTTATAGTTGAAGCAGCAAGTTAATGTCTTCTATTGCTAATTACATCCTTCGCAACATCAAAAACTCGCTTGACACTAACACCTGCAATAGTGTTTGCTAGTATATCCTTTGCGACTTGAGCTAAGCAAGGGTAGGTATTTTTATTTAACTACTACTACTCTAGGATGTTCTAAGAGACTAATTGCTTAACAAAAGAAATACTAAGATATTCCTCCCCCATTATGTTAATAGGGCTGCTGTTGTTATTAGCTTTATAACTGTTGCTATTGTCTAGCAATATGAAACTAGCTGCTTATAATAGAGTTGCAGAAGCAGGCTTTTAAAGCTACTTATTAGTTAACAATTGTCTTGCAAAAGATTCTATTTCTGAAGTAACTCGTACCCTATCCTTGTTGTTGTATTAATCTAGGTAGTTTAGAGACTTTTAGTAATATAAATGCTTATTTTGTACCTCCTAGCTATCTTCATGTACGCCTAATTAGTTCGTACTGTAATAATCATATGTATAAACAGTTCTTTATAAATAGTAAGCTTTATAGCTAGATTAAGAACTGTTCCACAGTTAGATAGAAACTTGTGTTTATAATCTATCCTTGCGTAGTACTTGCTAAGTTTTGCTTTACTATAGAGGGCTGCGTTCTATACTACTTCTAGCTACTCTGTTTACTTTTAGTTCTTAAGTTCTTTGTCTAGCTTAACAGTTATTTAATTTAGAAAGTTAAACAGTTTATTGTATACAAGCTAGATAAACTAAATTTAGAGCTTATTATCCTAACTTAGGAAGTTAGTAGCGTCCTTAAACTTCGCAAGCAGCTTATTAATAAGGTCAAGGTAGTACTACTCTATATAAGACAGTTAGAGCTTTCTAATATTGCGGAAGTCTATCTCCTTGGTACTAGAATTACTAGAGATAGTAGCTTAACTAGTTTATAGCTTTGATGCAACCCCTTGTCGTAACTATTTATTAATATATTGCCTAATTGTAGTTGCGCGCTTACGCATGTTATATGTTAAGTTCTCCTAGGTTTTAACGTCGCAAATAACTATAAGACAGTTCTTTGCTAGTAGGTAGCGTTATATAGCAATAAAGCGTTTAAATTGTTAAGGGGATACGTTCATAGCAATACAGATAGTCTAGAGCTAGATTTAGCTTAGCATATAATAACTGTAAGTAATAAATACTAGCTCACCTTGCAAAGCGAGTTTAGGACAAAGATCTAGGTACTAATATCCTAAACATAACGTCTCTTTAAGTGCTGTTTAATATCTGCGTTAAAGGAGGGTGCAAGCTAAAGATTCTAGATAATGTCCTAGAAAATAATGTTAGTAACATGTGTAAGGCATAGAAATGTGTTTTCTTCTAAGCACTATCTCATATGCTCTTCTTGTAAGCTTGTATAGAGAGCTCTTATTAGTGTAGTGTTGTTGCTAGCATTGGTGTAGGTAACAGCTAGGAGGCGATACTTAGTTTGTGTTTCGGCAAGTACTTAGACAACGTCTAACGCTATAGAAGCGCCTGTATGCTAACCTCGTAGTGGCAAGAAATTAAGTAGCTTCTCTTGTAGTTGCTATTTGTAACGAATATAGTATGCTTTTATTACAAGGAAGTTAATATAACTAGCAGCTTACTAGGCGCCAAAAGCAATTGAATTTTTTTTAATAAGCTAAGGTCGCTTAAGATAACAGCTTTAGCTTCTTAGATCTATGTTCTAAAAACCTTCTTAAATTTAAAACGGCTAATAGACACACCATTAGGTTAGAGAAACTAGAGGAAACGCTTAAATATTAGTAGATTAAGCGTCTAGAATAACTAGTTGTTGTTAAATACTACTATTACAAGCTTATGTTAAACAGCCGACGTAGTGTGGATTAGAACTAGAGAAGATATAGCTTTGTTTTGACTTTGTAATAATAAGCCTAAGGTCTAATCTAGTTAATTGTAAACTGCGTCAACAGTGTTTTAACATACTTTTCATTAGAGATAATCATAAAGATGTTTGGTTCTAATAAGCTCTGCGCTAGCTAGGTATTGTAGTGCTAGCCTACAATTCAAACAAAACACATATAGTTAAAAACTAGGAACTTTAGCTGCCTCTTTAACGTTTTGCTAAGCAGTACCTAACTAGCTTGGTAAGTTCTATTTTAGCTTAGAGGTTGTCAGATTTTCTCCCCATAGAGTGCTATTCTACCACTTTCTCTATGCATTTAACACTGCGTCTCCTGTCTCCTTAAGTAACAGGTGCGTAGAAGGATATTTAAGTAAATGCAACAAGTTTTAATCTCTAATCCTTGTAATTCTGGGAGTTATTGATGTCAATCAAGAGAGAATAGGTAGAATATTAATAAATAGTTACAACATGTAACAAATAGCATACGCGAGGCTAAAAGTATGTAGCTGTAATTTAAAGCTGAAATGAATAATAATTATAAGTGTAAATTTTTGACAAAGTCTTTACTGCTGTACAAAGAGCACCAGTATTAACTCCCTATAGCTAGTAGAATATCTATAACGCGTACATAATGCTTATTAAGCTACTAGTAGAGCATGAATCCGCAGCGAAGACGGTAACGCCAACACTAGTAGAGGACATAATTATTGTCTAGGGATTAAAGTTTGTATTTAGTCTATATCTAAAATTGCTAAATTGCTAGTGTAGGTTTTAGTCTACTATAATTTGCTATAATAATCGCTAATCTTTGCTTGTGCCTTAGTGCAATCTTAGCTGTTTTATAATACTAACTTATTCTAAGCCGTCTTAAAAGTCTAAGAAGTGTTTCAACTCTGGCAATAAATCTAAGAACACTTTAAAGTCTATATGTTCATTCCCCTTAGCCTTGCTCCTAGCCTTTGCCTCTGCCTACTATTCCTTAGTCTTATATTTATCTTTAGCTTAGTTATAGTATTTATTTTTAAGATGTCAAAGGTGGTGGTTGTTGTTGTAGTCAAAATGGGGTTTCCAAAAAAGTGAAAAGCAGCTACCCTCTACTAATTAGTCGCAAAAGTCAAAAAAAAAGATTGTGTGTAGTCAACAAGATTCGAACAGTGGGTGGATAAGTTCTAGGAGGAAAGCTCAGACTACTGAGCGATAATCAGGGTCGAAAAAATTTACTAAAGTACGAAAAAAAAATACTAGTTGAAACGTGTCTAACAGCAATTGCTAGCTTATAGCTAGCAATAGGATTATAGTAGGATTGCAATAAGATTGCAACATAATGTGATAGAGGAGGGAAAGGACACGTACGTACTGCAGCAGGAGCCTGCAATACTTTATAAAGCTGAAGCCGCTACTTCTTACCTACTACTTCTTACCTTTTCAACAGCACCGCATACAAACAATTTGCATACAATACACTGTAATAGCGTGTAACCTCCGCAGCAAGCATCTCCTTATTCTAGGCTCTCTTCTAAAAAAAGCATTCTTTGCTACTGTCCACTTAGCACCTAATTTAGTCTAACTTAAACTCCTTATGCGGACACCTGAATTTATTAAGTATTTTAAAACTTAACTACCTAGCTAGACTTCTAAGTTTAGAAAAATCTTAAACAAGTTCCTTATCTGCGATATCTCAATATACAAAAAGATTGTTAAGCCCTAATTTAGCTAGTTGTAGAAAGAATACACAATTCTTAGGGTATTTGCTAATACTAGCGCAGTACTTAAAATTTATTGCTTTAGCATCCCCTTCTTTCTATTTATTGTGCAAGGGCTAAGTACATAGACTTAAACTTAGCTTAAACAGCTATTACAAGACGTTAAATTAGCACTAGAGAAGAAAGAGGCAGAAAAAGAGGAGTAGGCTTTCTATCGTCGCGTCTATAGGTTAGCAAGCAAGGTAATAATAGTGTTGCTGCTTTACTTTATTTAGGAGCGCCTGGTAGTAAAGCAACAAGAATAAGCAAGATAAGGCGCGTTAAGTTAGGAGGCGATTTGCGTCTTTGTCTTGCTTTTCTTCGTTTCTGTCTAAACATGCTAGAGCGACACACCAATTGCGTGCTAGCAATGCTAAACAAGGGAGCATGAGCCCCAATACCTATTGTTAGCAATAAATCCTTTTTTTTACCAAAAAGGTGTCTACAAAATGTGTAGTCACATCAAAAGGTTGTCTTAAAAGGCCGAAGCCATTAGTTATATTATACGTCGATATATAAATTCTTGTTAATCTCTTCCTTGCACTTATCATTATCGCCTTACATGTATAGTTTATTAGCTTATAAGCAGGCGTCGTCCGAAAGTCCTAGGGCCTTAAGCGCGGACAGTAGTTCTACTTGTCTAGGCATGTTAGTATGTTACTGTTATAAAGTACTGTAACAATTTTACTCCTAATGCTTATTAGTTACTATTTCTAACTTCTTAGGCGACATCTTATCTAGAAATTGCTACTACTTTTCTTTAGCTTTTATGCTCTTAAAGCTGTTAGTATTAAGCTTGTATAGTCCTTTATTATATGTACGTCGCATAATCTTCTAGAGCATACTACCTTAGCAGTAAACGCGTATATATAGTTAACTCTAGGTAAGCTTGTCTAGGTTGTCTGTTGCTTGCGTAGCCCTTAACAAAGATTTGCGGTGCTGTCTTAGATTAATTTCTTAGTGTATATTAGCCTATTTCTTGAAGAAAGCGTTAAAATTATTCTTTAACTACTCCGCTACTGTTTATAAGTACTAGTACGTAATCAATACCTGTCTTAACTTAATACTCTTCTTAGTTCAGAAGTGCTTTTTATTAAGCGCTTCTTGCGCCTTATGTAGTATCTCCGCCTAATCCTCCTTACTAGCATTTTAGTACTTATTCTTCTTCTTAATATTAGCTTTAAGGTTGTACTTTGTAGTTCTGTCTACACTTGTTGCTACCTTGATTACTTTTTCTTCTTTACCAAGCAGTGTAGTGCAGTTTATCTATACAATAGCATAAGTAGAGCTGCTTAGCTAACTTGTGTAAGGCACACTAACATTTGTAGAGCAGCTTTTCTAAGATCTAACAGCACCGCGTTGCGCAATAACGCTATTAAACTTCGTCTTTTTCGCAGTTGTAAATCTACATAAGTTAGTACATACTATTATCAATAGCTGTATTAATTACTTCTGTTAGCTTTTCCCACTCCTCGCGATCTAACTCTAGCGGAACTTAGATTGCAATATGCAGGACAAGACCTTTAGGCTTGTTAAAAGTTTTTTGCTTAATAGTTAACATTGCGATAGTATAGGTAGAGGCTGCAATTACAATACTGCTAGTCTTAATGTTAGTAGGTTGCAGAAAACTTAATACGCTGTAGTGCTGCCTAAAATCGCAAATAGGCCGTGCACCACGCTAGCGCCTGCTAAAATATCAGCTCCACACAGAGATTCTTACACAACCTACACTACCTACACCTACACGTTATACAATACAAAGCTCTCAATTATTACATCTATTTATCATATCTACTGTCGCTGCTAACTACTACAATAGCCCGCACAAATTAGACTGCACGTAAGTTAACTAGTAGCAAATCTATCTGCAAAGACTTAGCAGCAAAAGCCGCCTGCACTGCTACTTCTGCGCGCACTTACGCCTCTAATGCCGCACCTTGTCAACGTTGTTAATGTAAGCTAGGCAGTATGTTTGAACAGTATATAATTAAAGTTAAGACTAACTATCCGCCGCTGTCGCACTACAAAAGATAAAGCGCTACTAGAAGTCGACCTCCCTCCTCATCTGCAAGCTGCCCTTCTCCAGGCTTGTTCGAGAGATTGCACTAGGGTATAGAGGAGAAATGCGCTTCTAGGCACAAGCTCTATGCGCTATCCAAGAGGCAGCTAAAGCGTAGTTAGTTAGATTATTTTAATGTATGTTATTTACTCTACTATAGTTCATAAATTATATGCTAATATATACAGACTGCAACTCTAACGCTATACATACAAAGGGGGTTACTATTTAGGCAAAGAATTCTAAGCTAGCTTGTAGGTACTATGGTAGGCTTGATCTTTGTAGATTGCTGTTTTCTAATCATATATAGCTTGTCCTTTGTTAAATTTCTACATTATATCTTTATGATTGCTTTTTACTTTATACAGAATAATGTCGCAATTGTTTGCTTATATCCTTTTACACTGTGATAATATGCTGTAATAAACTATATAAACATAAGCTGTTGAAAAGTCAACATACAACAGAACTCCTACTTAGATAATGAAACCCAGTACAACACATGAAAATGCTAATAAATATACTAATAAAATACTAGAATAACACAGGAAAACTTTGGAAATATCTTAATAAAGTCTAGAAAAAAAACGCAAAAGGATAGCAACCTAACCCCAACCCAACCCCAACCCGTGGTCCGTGCAATCTAACCCCAGACCAACCACACCCCTACCTATTTTGAGTGTCAAAAAAATGGGTAGGGTTTAGGTAGAGGGTGTGGTATTACGTAAACCTACCCAACCCCTACCCAACCCCGACCCATCAACCACCGTGAGTTAATATACTACAGGCTTAGTAAGCTAGAACATAACTAGCGCTTACGTATGCAACCCATATTTTTTCACCGTTTAATCAAACTTTAAGCACATAAGATATAAGCCTCCGAAAATTGCTCACGTTATCATTACGTAAGCTAATCAAACATAGTTTTCAATTAGCGATTTCTACAGGTTCATATTAAAGTCATATTAAAATCTATTTTTACTTTTTTTTCCATCTCATTTCATTCAAGATTGCAGGCGCGATCGTGATGACTAAGCAGCTTCAAAAGCAACCTATGTTAAAGAGGGAGATCTTGGCTTTCTAAATCAATAACCCTTTTTGGTATAGCCCTTCTAGATGTAGGAAATAACGCTTTAAAAATAATAACGTGTTTCACCAGTAAGCGGGCCACCCCAGTAAGCGGGCCACTTCCCCGCACCATCCTCCCTTTATAACAGTATTACGCAACACCACTATAATTTTTCTACTTAAGTAGAATAAGATATTATTCTTTAGACGCGTTGCTATCCTTTATATCCTCTAATCCTACTTAGCATATGCGAGAGCTGTGTTTAATTTAGCTGCAACACCTGCAGCGCCGTTTACTGCGCACTCTCTTTACAAGCGTTGCACTATTATTACAGCTACTACTTTCTGCTTTAGCAATCTAATTAGCTATTTAGCTAACTGTCTGTGACCCCTCTGCCTGTACGTAGCACTGCTTGCGAGTTTTTTGCTTTGTTAACACTTTAACAGCGTCTTGTAGGCGACTTATTTCCTCCTGCATTAACACTATAATAAGCAATCTGCTAGGCTTCCTTACCTAACTGCTGCATCTACTCCTTAAGAGAAGTTGTAGAAGACCCTAACTAGATTTGCATGCAGTTTTAAATTAGCGTAGCCTGCGCCTTTATTTTGCGCGCGTTGCGCGGCGTTTTTAGCTCCTAAGTGCTGCTATCTTGCGCTAGTAGAGTTAGCGTACGCAGTACAACGTTAAGCTGTAATAAAATAACATAATAATTGTATAGCGTAAGCCTAGCACCTTAAAATTCTCTGCAGATATTCTTTAGTGTAATAGCCTTGTAATAGGCTTTTTTAAATGCTAGTAGGAAGGTTTCTTTGCTAATATAGTAGATGCAATTGCGTGCTTAGACTAAGATAGCATTACTATACGCGCGCTTTAACGGCGAGAAGCAGCCCACATTAAAAGGCTATAAAAGGTGCAAAAAGTGTAGGGGCATACAAAGAAGAATTATTTTCTTCTCTTTACAGAGAATTTAGAAATCTACTAAGTAGTAGCTCTTATAGCTGTAAATAATAAGCAGCTTATGCGTCCCCACAGGTCGCGTATAAAAATTAAAGTGACAAAGCTAGTTAAGCGCTAAATTGTTGTTTGTCTAGCCAGTAGAACTGTCTTAGACTACCCAGTCGCGTAGCAGACTCTTTATAAACTAAGTAACAATTAGAACCTTGCCTGCAAAGATAAAAAACGCTAGAATACGCTTTTCTGTTGCGCTAACGCCCTGTATCAGTATAACCTACTTATAATTGTTGAGCTAAATTTTCTTTGTTCTTCTTAGTTTGTCTGTGCCTGTAATAACTGATTTTAATAAAATCTTGCCTATAATAAAGCTAGTTTTATTAAAGTTATAAATTCTTTTGTTTATGATACTAAACTTTGCCTTTGTATTCTAAACTAGCTTAAACTAGCCCTTAATAAGCGCTAGGTCTTTGCAGAGAGCTTGCTAGTAATTATATAGACGGCTTTAGCGCGTATGTAGCTTAGAATTGCGCTAGATAAACTTATTAACCTAGTTCTTGCCAACCTCCTCCCCACCACGCTCTTAAAGTAGTCCATTAGCTATATCTTGTACGTTGTCTCTCCTACGGAGTAGTCCTTGCTTAGCCTTAACTATTACACGTTAAGTAATAGCCTCTTTTTTTAGTTTTGTTAGGCGCTTTGCTAGTAGCTCCTAATTGCTTTAAGAGCGTTGTCTAGCGTGTTGTTGCTAAATTGTTGTTCGTAGCATGCTATATGCTATAGCAGCGCGTCGTTCACTCTGGATTTTCTTAGAATTAATATTAGAGATAGCAATAAACATATTTGCTTTAATAGAGGCTTTTAACGCGTTGCGTAGTTAAGACATTACGCGTTATTGTTGCGAAGGTGGGATGGCGCGGGGAAGTGGCCCGATTACTGGGGTGGCCCGATTACTGGGGTGGCCCGCTTACTGGTGAAACACGTCAACTTTTTTGAAATCTTTTTTTTGTCAACCCTCGGTATTTTATAGGAAACTAGGTTGTTTGTAGAGGTTTTCTTTTGAAGATTATTACTAGACACAGTAGCTAGCTAATTATAAAAACGTACTTTACAATTAACACCTACCTGCAATTCTCTAGCAATTGGTTATTAGCCTTCTTATATAAAGCGCGATCATCTAGCTGTTGTTACATACAACTAGCGCAAGCCTAGTCTTGTGTATGTTCTATATTGCTTTAAGTAGTATATTAAGCTGCAGTCTAGTGCGCTTAAACAGCTCTAAAATGTCGCGTATAGGTTCTAAAGTAGCTGCGTAAGCGCCCGAGGCTCTAATTAATTAGTAAATAATAAAGTGTACGCGTAAATTGCGACAAAGAAAGTTAGTAACCTGAAGATAGCTAACAGGCTTGTTATCATTGTTTATACAGAGAATCCAGGTAGCCATCTCTCGTACACAACTATAAGATGGCAGGTAAGCGCAAAAATTCTTATTTATAATCTCATTAACAAGAAACTGCTCTTGTTCTAGAGTAAGTCGCTGTTGTTGCTATGTAATAAGCTATCGCGTGGCGTTATTGGCCTGCGCGCCAACCGCACAGCATCGATTCTAGTATCTTGTACGCCCAACAAGCTTGTTGCTGGCTAGAAAAGATGCCAGAATCAAGATCAGCGAAAGCAGATTGTATAAGGAACTCGCGATCAGCCATATTGAGTGCGGTGAGGTTGCGTTGTCACGCGTTAAGTGTGGGAATCGCGATTGTGGTGGGGTGCGCGGAAAGTATATTGCCCAGCTTACTACCACCTAACACTATAGAAGAGAAGAAAGTTTAGTGATTATGAACAAAATTCAAAAATGTAATGTAGAAATTAGGCATTGTAAATAGATTACTTTTTTTATTGTAGTTTAACGTCCTTTCTCAGCTTGAATGGCTATATAAGACGCGCAGGCCGAGGCATACAGGTATCTATATAGTTTTTTCTATCTTTTAAGTTATTTACCAGGGATAGTTTATCTGAATAAAGGTAAGGCTCTTAGCCTATTGTGTGAATGTAGAGAAGGGGGAGGAAGGAGGAGAGGGGGGGTGCTTAGAGCTTAGTCGCCTAGATAGGCAATTACATCTAATTATTAGAGTTTCCTTTGTACCAGGCCTGTGTACCAACCGTAGTTTCTTAAATAAAGGCTATAGTATCCTTAATACCTGCTTCTGTTTAAAAAAGATACTGTAGAGAGATTAGCTCTACACAGGAGTTCTTGAGTATAGCTCTACTATCTTTATATAATTAGCACCTAAAAATTATATAAGCTATATATATCTTGTAAAGCTCTAAAATTGCATAAGCAAGTTGTAGATTCTAATTTTTCTCTCTTAAATAGATAGCTCTTTAGGTAGCTATAACCCAGTTTTAATTAAAAGAAAGAGCTAGCTATGTCTCGCCTGGTAGAAGGGATAAGTATTGATTTTCTTATTCTCTACTTAAGAGTTGCTAAGTAAGTACTTAAGTTCTTACTAGTAGCTTTCTTCTTGTATTTCTCTAAAAGGCTTAACTAGTTGACAATTGCTTATTGTTTAATTTAAGACTTAATAACTACTAAGCCTATTTTGTTTATAAAAAAGTTTATTTCTGTAGCCTCTTTTGCTAGAGTGTCTACTTTATTGTTTCTTAGTATATCTTAGTGTCTTAGGACTTATTATAGCGTAAGATTAATGCATTTTTCTTCTAGTTAAGTTGCTGCTCTATTACACTTAATTTGCTGCTCTTAGCTAAAGTTGTTGAAAGTAATTTTTATTTAAAATAACGCAGCCTCATTATCGGCGTGACTATTCAGGTTCTAGTAGTTATTTAATAGGCTAACTGCTTTCTTTAGCCTTAATGTTATACTTTCTAGTATACTATTGTATACTAGCTAGTTATTTCCTTTATTCGCTTGTAGTTTTTTAATAAGAGTAGCTTTTTTATAGAAGGCAACGCCTACGCCAATTCCTTTGCTATTTCTTATAGCTAAAGTATTTAAGTATATTAATTGTAAGTTGTTGTCTACTAATAGTTTCTTATAGCTTTGAGCTTTATAATCTTTTACCCTATCTAATATATTAACCTTCTAGAGAGTCTCAGCATTTTATGCTGTTAAAATATAGTGTTGTTTATTTTTTGTTTTATTTAAGAGAGCTAAAGTAATAGACTCTTAAGTTTGATTAAGTTGCTCTCCTCAATTGTTGTTAATCGCAGCTTTTTAAGGGTAATTTAGATCTAGTCAAGTAGATTTAAAGGCGTATCTTTTTATAATGTTGTTTAGTCTAACTTTGAATAGAAATTAAGCAGCTTCTACTTTACTAGACATTGCAGGAAAACATTTAAATGTTCTTAAAATCGTTTTATAGACTTAGTTTTGTAGTTTTTGCCTACTATAAAGGACGTGTTATTAGCTTTTTAAAAATAGCTCATATCTATAATTAGCTACGCTAGTAATACACGCTATGTATTATTGCCTTATTACCCTTAGTAAAAGGCCTTTATTAATCTTAGCTAGCTTACTTAGGCAGGAAAAATCTAAGTTTGCTTATTGTATTTTTATAGAGCAGCAGTTTTTAATCTAGAAGGTATTGTTGAAGAAGAGACCTAGCTATCTAATTAAACTTTTTAGCTAAAAGGTTTTTTAAGTAAGAAGTGTATAAATTCTAGTTATATTTTTTCTAGATCTTATCTCACTTGCTAATTCAATATTTAGGCTATTAAACTTAATTGCTAACTTTTTTACTTAGTCGAAGAGGTTTGCTAACTCCTTTTTACGTAGTGTAATACTCTTTCTAATAAATGTTGTTAATATTAAGCTTTAAACATTGTCTATATAGAATAAGAAATATATGTTGTTGTTAAATATAACTAACTTAGAAAGCAGTTTGGTGTAGAGTAGAAATAGGGTAGATAAGGCTAGACTCTCTTAAAGTGTACTGGTGTTAACCTTAAATAATTTATTTAGTTGTATATTAAAGAAGGACTCTAAAAGCCTTTCTGTAAGAAAGGAGTTTGTTTATAATAGGAAGCAGACAGGTAGCTATTAGTTGCTTATATTTGTAAAAAGCTTATATTTAAATAAATAGTTAAAAGCGCTGTTAATAGATGAAAAAGCTATTAATGTAACTCTATTTTTCTTTTTTTATTGTTGAATATTGTTGTAAAAAAGAAGTCTAGCGTTTATAGCTAATTTCTTTAGTCTGCCTCTTATTTGCGAAGGGTGGAGCAGGTTAGCTTTTTTTGCTAAAGTACTTAGCCTCTTTAAGTAGAGCCTCTTAAGTGCCTTTTATAAATAGCATAGAAAAGAAATATCTCTATATACTATTAAAATTAAGTAGTCTAGTTTGTTTAGCTTTTTAAGAATGACACTTTTTGCTTCTTGCTAGCACTTTAGTTAGTATTCTAAGTTAAATAGAGCTAAGTAGGCCTTAAAGAACATGCCTAGTTAGTAATAATCTTCTTTTAAGATAATTTCTTAGCTAATTCTATTTAGGCCTAGTAAGGTAGCTTTTATGTTCTAGTAATTAATGTAGAGCTCTTTCTTAGATAAACTTAGCTACTTCTATTCATAGTTTCTTTTGTAGTTGTTAAGTAATAAAGTTAGTATAGAAGAAGAAAGGGAGAACAGCTCCTCTTTAAAGGTTTAGTACTTCTTTTTAAATAATTTTCTGCCTTGAATACTAGAAATTCTTGTTAAGAGATTGTTTTTTGTATAGGCTATTGCTTTTAATATCTCTTTCAGCAATTTGTTCTAAAGAAACTATATCTAATAGCTAAGCTTAGCTGTTTTAATAGCTCTAAGTTATTTGTTCTTAGCAAGTAAGTACTCTTTTTTATATAAGTATAGCGTGTTATTGTTGCTTCTTACTACGCTCTTAAACTCTAAAAAGGCTCTGTTTAGGCTAACCTTAAAGATATCTAAACAACTTGCCCACTAACACTTTAGTTCTGGTTTCTAGTTTACAAGAGGAGTAAATCTCTTAAGTGCCTGTCAAACTGCTGTGTAAGGTCCTCTGCTCTTTATTAAGCTTCTCCTCTAAAGGTTTATTAAGGCCTAGGTGAAGTTGTGTTAAGAGGTAGTCCAAGGCGCGTAGTAGAGCTAGTCATTAATCCTCTAGCTTCCCTCAAATCATCTCCTCCTATAAAGTTTTCTTAAAAAAGTTTTAATCTGAATTTTTCGTGTTGTTTCTTTTTAGCTAGCTAGGTGGCTAACTTTAATTAATACTACTAAACAAGAGAGCGTGGTAGTCTAGTTCAACTTCTAGGACAGCTTACTAGTCTAGAACACTAGATGCTATATTATTTATTAAAAAATTAAAATTAAGTACGCTTTCTCTTTGCATATAAGCTCTCAAGAAATTGTTAACTCCTATGGTATTTAATAAAGACAAGTTTTAGTTGCTAACATACTCTACTCATTTCTCTACTTATTAGTTTAGGTTGCATTTTGGTAGGCTCTATCTATAGTAGTAGCAATTAAAATCCCCTAGAATAATCAAATAATATTCTATAGGCCCTTCTAGGAGGCGTCTTTAAATTATTGTTATGTTTAACCCTTATCTTAGGCTCAAATTATTCTAAATATTATAGATGTAAATTTTCCTTGTGTTAAGGAGTATTGCAATAGCTTAAAAGTCGTTGTCGTCGCTGATATAAGAATAAACTTCTGCTTCTAGGTCCTTTTAAATATAGAATAAAGTTCTAGGTCGTAAGCCTTTATAAGTTGGTAGGAATTGCGTCAAGTCTAGATAAGCAATTAACTTTGTATTATCGTAGGCCTCTCTTACTAACTAAAGCTTCTTTATTATTATAATTTTGGCGTCTGCTTTAATAGCTAGCTTAATTGCGCTTTCTATAGCAAAGCTACTTCTATCAATATTTATTCATAAGAATTTTGATAGACTAATTAGTTTAATACGTCCTAGCTGTCCTAGCTTATAGGATTTTGCATTCTTAGCTGTTTGCTGTATAAAGTTTGCTGCAGTTAGTACACTTGGATATAGTGTAAATATAAGGTTTCCTTCTACTAGAACAAGACTTGCACTTGTTTTAGCTAGCGTAGTATGCTTTGCTAAAAATCTAGCAGGCTACTTTTGAGTATTTATCTTCTAGGTAACTAAACTCTTAGCATTTAGTGCATTGTATTAGGGTATTAATGACTTGTAGTTTCTCTACTCGGAGGCTTTGCCCTAGGTTATAGAGTTTCTCTCTAATAGCCTTTAAGGCTTCTTCTTTTATAGCAAAAGCCACGCATGCTAAACTAAAATTTTAGTTCTATTTTTTATTCTTAGGCGTAAGCTAGAAAAGATTACTTATAACTTTTAGGCCTTTGTTAAATGTTTTGATGACCTTTTTTACTACTTTAAGGCTATAGTTTGTAGGGAACTTGTAGATAACAACTTCAGACTACGGCGTAATAAGCTGAGCAGCCTTTTTTTTTATTGTAGTTTAACGTCCTTTCTCAGCCTGATGGGCTATATAGGACGTGTAGGTTTAGGACCTACAAGTATCGACGTGGTGTTTTCTAATATTTTATTATTTACAAGGAGGGGTTTGTCTAAATGAAGGTGAGGCTCGTAGCTTAGGGTAGTGTTAACGAGTATCTCTTTTAGTCTTTTGTTAGGAAGTATGTAGAGCTAGTATGCTAGTCTAGTTATTTTTTTTACTTCTTCTGTGTTGTTGAAGGCTAAGCTAGCTGCCTTCATGTATTGCTTATATAGGTACGCTAAGCAGTTGGTACAGGGTTGATGTATGAGGTCAGTATATTAAGTTAGTATAGGAATTTTGGTGTAGGTAGATAGCTAGGAGCAAGGTGCTAGGAGCAAGGTGCTAGTTTAGCTATTAATTCTAATGTGTAGGTTAGTATAGAGGGTCATTATATTTAGTCAAGATAGATTTCAGATGTGTAGGTCAGTATTGGAGGTCGGTATATCAAGTTAAGGGGGGGATTTCGGGTGGTAGGTAGCTAGAAAGATCGATTTATTAGTTCACTACGCTAATAAATTTATCTACCTAAGTAAAAGCCGTTGCTTTGTCAAGTAGGAGTTGAATGACCTTTAATTAAACTCTAAAATCAGCTTACGCACAGACCACTTGCAGAGTTTTTAATAGTTAACTACTCTGTTTTTCTGCAAACGGCTAGCGCGCGCGCTACAACACCTGCACTAAGAAAACAGGTGTTAGAAACTAATTTTGGGAAGGCGTTTAAGATAGTTGAGAGAAGAAAAAGGCTACGCTAGACCTTTTTCTCGCCTCGAAAAGTTGGTGTTCGATGCTAAGCAGCCTTAAAGGCTCTAATATCATGCTATTTAGCCTAATTCTCTAAGAGGTATTTTGCTTTAAATGCTAGTGTAGTTATAACTATTTTGTTTCCATTAAAGAATATTGTAATCAAGACAACTACAGGAGATTGTACGCTTTCTTTTGCTGCAAAGGCGTTGTTAAAGACATTTCTGAGTTTTAAGGTATTTCAAGCAGCAAGGGTCTTGCTAACTAGAACTAGCTGGCGATCTTTTAGGCTAGTCGTAGCCTTCGGTTTTTGTGTTTTTTTGATCTCTATCTATAGTTAATCCTTGTTGTTACCTGCTATAGCAGCAAAAGTAGCTGTAGTAGCTTAAGGCGTGTTTTAGATAAGTGTGTTCTAGGTAGGCGCATTCTAGATAGGTGTGTTCGTTATTAGTTTTGAATAGGTTTAATTTGCTCTCTTATCTTCCTTAATACGTTTAAGAGGCTTAATATCTAGTCTGCCAAGATAGTAGTATTCTTCTTGTTTACTCTACTTCTTTCTATATAGTCTCTAAACACTTCTACCAAGTCTTGAAGACTTGTTTACTAGGTAAGGTTGTATTCTGCTAAGTTCGCTGCTTAAATTGCTAAATTTTGAGCAATCTTAAGTGCTTCTTTAACTAAGGTAGCTTTTGGTGTTTTTTTTCTAATTAGGTATCAAGAAATAGGTCTAATAAAAGGAGAAAAGTTACTTCTAGTTCAAATGTGGGTAGGCCATTAAGGTTCCTCTAGGATTTGCCTTTCCAGGCAGGGTGTAGTGGCTTGGCTATTGTCTCTATTATCCTTGTCTATCTCTATTTATTTTTTAAGGTGTCAAAGGTGGTGGTTGTTGTTGTAGTCAAAATGGGGTTACTAAAAAAGTGAAAAGCAGCTACCCTCTACTAATCAGTCGCAAAAGTCAAAAAAAAAGATTGTGTGTAGTTAACAAGATTCGAACAGTGGGTAGATGAGTTCTAGGAGAAAAGCTCAGACCACCGAGCGATAATCAGAGTCAAAAAATTTGCTAAGGTACTAAAAAACGACACTAGTTGAAACGTGTCTAACAGCAATTGCCAGCCTATGGCTGGCAATAGAATTACAGTAGAATTGCAATAGGATTGCAACATAATGCGATGGAGGAAGGAAAGGACACGCAGCAGGAGCCTGCAATACTTTATAAAACTAAAGCCGCTGCTTCTCACCTACTGCTTCTTACCTTCTAAACAGCACCGCATACGAACAATTTGCATACAATACACTGCACTGCAACATAGCGTGCAACCTCTGCAGCAAGCATCTCCTTATTCAAAGCTCTTTTCTAAAAAAAAGCATCCTTTGCTACTGTCTACTTAGCACCTAATTTAGTCTAACTTAAACTGCTTATGCAGACACCTAAATCCATTAAGTATTTTAGGACTTAACCACCTAGCTAGACTTCTAAGTTTATAAAAATCTTAAACAAGTCCCTTATCTACGATATCTTTATATATAAAAAGATGGTTAAGCCCTAATTTAGCTAGTTGTAGAAAGAATACATAATTTTTAGGGTATTTGCTAATACTAGCGCAGTACTTAAAATCTATTGCTTTAGCATCCCCCTCTTCCTGTTTATTGTGCAAGGGCTAAGTACAGAGACTAGAACCTAGCTTAAACAGCTATTGCAAGACGTTAAATTAGCAATAAAGAAGAAAAAGGCAGGAAAAGAGAAGTAGGCTTTCTATTGTCGCGTTTATAAGTTAGCAAGCAAGGCAATAATAGTGTTGCTGCTTTACTTTATTTAAAAACGCCTAGCAGTAAAGCAACAAGAATAGGCAGAATAAGGTGCGTTAAGTTAGAAAGCAATTCGCGTCTTTGTTTTGCTTTTCTTTGTTTCTGTTTGAACATGCAACACACTAATTGCGTGCCGGCAATGCTAAACAAGAGGGCATAAGCCCCGGCACCTGTTGTTAGCAATAAATCTTTTTTTTTACTAAAAAGGTGTCTACAAAATGTGTAGTCACATCAAAAGGTTGTCTCAAAAGGCCAAAGCCAGCAGTAGCTCTTATAGCTGTTAATAATAAGCAGTTAATACTTACCTACAGTGTGCCTCTTTGTATAGGTATTAAAGTGCTCTAACTCAATAGCTACTTAACGACTTTTCTGGAAATTGCTCGGAAACAACCGGATCCTAAGGAAACAACCCCAAGGAATCGATTGCGTTACTTTTCAGAGCCTGCAGCGAGGGCGCCAGTGCGCTAGAGAGAGTGAAAAAGCCACCTGCCCCCTCCTTTTTTTAGAGGAAAATTTTTCGTTTTCCTTAAAAAGCTCGGGCCACATGCCTAGGTATCTTGAGCCAATCGAGATTGAGGAGCTTATCGAAGCCCAGCTTAACTAAGAAATCGCTACAACCTCAAAAAACAACAAAAAAAGATTTGCCTTAAGAGAACTAGGAGGATTATATAAGAGACAAATAGAAATGGAAGAAGACAATATAACAACGCCTCGCTAAGAAAGGCAAAATCTAGAAGAACTACAGAGACCTATACACGTTCAAACAAGGAGCAACTTTTCTTCTTTTATTAGACCTATTCCTTAATATCTTATTGGGAATAAAACACTAAAAGCCACCTTAGTAGAAGAGGCACCTGAGATAGCTAGGAACCTAGTAATTTAAGCAGCTAATTTAGCTGAAAACAACCCTACCTAGCAAACAAGTCTTTTAGACCTAGTAGAAGTCTTTAAAGACTATACAGAAACAGAAGAGTAAATAAGAAGAATACAGCTATACTAGCTAACTAGATATTAAACCTCTCAAACGTCTCAAGGGAGTTAAGGGAGAAAATAAGATGTATTAAGAAACTAACAACAAATACGCCTATTTAGAACACGCCTATCTAGAACACGCCTAATGCTACTGCAGCTACTATTGCTACTATAGCAGGTAACAACAAAGATCAGCTATGGATAAACATCTAAAAGACTCAAAAACTAAAGGTTACTAGCCTAAAAGACCGCTAGCTAATTCCAGTTAGCGAGACCCTAGCTGCATTTGATGCCTTTAAACTTAGAAATAACTTCAACAACGCCTTTGCAACAAAAGAAAGCGTATAATTGCCTGTAGTTGCCTTAATTGCTTTATCTTCTAAAGGCAACAAAATAATTACAACTATACTAGCCTTTAAGGCTAAATACCTCTTAAAGAATTAGGCTATATAGCAAGATATCACAACCTTTAAAGTCGCCTAACTTATTACGCTGTGGTTTAAGGTTATTATCAACAAGCTTCTTACAAACTACAGTTTAGAGGTTGTAAAAGAAGAAATTGAAACTTTTAACAAAGGCCTAAAGGTTATAGGCAATCCTTTTTGGCTTACGCTAGAGAAGAAAAGAGAATACTAGAACTTTGGCTCAGCATGCGTAGCCTTTGCTACAGAGGAAGAAGCCCAAAAAGCTATTAGAGAAAAACTCTATATCTTAGAGCAAAGCCTTAGAGCAGAGAAACTGTGAGTTGTTAATATTGCAAAGCAATGCACTAAATGCTAAGGATTTGGCTACTTAGAAGTCAGACGCTTAAAATTAGCCTGCCATATTTGCAGCAAAGCATACTACACTAGTTAACATAAGTGCAAGTCTTGTGCTAGTAAAGGAAAACCTTGTATTTACACAATATTTAAGTGTATTAACTGCAGCAGACCTTATGCAGCAAACAGCCTAGATTGCGAAATCCTACAGGCTAGGACAGCTAGGACTAATTAAACTCATTAGTATGATTAAAGTCCTATAAATAAATGTTAATAGAAGTAGACTTGCTACAGAAAGCGCGATCAACCTAGCTATTATAGCAAACGCTAAGATTATTGTAATACAAGAGCTTTGGTTGGCTAGAGGACCTTATGAAAAGACTAGGTCAATTGCCTATCTAGACTTTACGCAAATACTACTAACTTATTGAGGCCTACGACCTAGAACTCTATTTTATATTTGAAAGGATTTAGAAGTAGAAGTTAATCTTTACATTAGTGACGACAACGACTTTTAAGCTATCTTAATACAGCTCAACACAAGAAAGATCTACGTCTATAACATTTACAATAAAAAGAGCCTAAGACAAGAGCTAAATACATTAACAATCTAAAGACGCCTCCTAGGAGAGCCTATAAAATTACATTTAATTATCTTAAGGAATTTTAATTGCTACCACCTTAGATATAGCCTACAGGAATGCAACCCAAACCAACAAGCAGAGGATTTAGTAGAGTGGGTTGATAACTAAAACCTATCTCTATTAAATACTATAGGAGTTGGCACTCTCTTTAGAGCTTATATGCAAAAAGAGAGCGTACTTGACCTTACTTTTTTAACAAACAATATAGATTCTAGTATTATAGACTGGCAAGCTATCCCTGAAGTCGGATCGGACCACCACGCTATCCTATTTAGTATCGTCAACTAAGGGCAGCTACCTAGCCAGCTAAAGAAATACAACACAAAAAAACAAATTGGAATCTTTTTAACACTACCTTACAGAAGGAGATAATTTAAGTAAAGCTAGAGGATTAATTACTAGCTCTACCACACGCCTTAAACCACCTCTTAAGACAATTGCTTCTAGGCCTTAACGAACCTTTAGAGGAGAGGCTAGATAAAATAGCAGAGGACTTTACAACAACAATTTAACAAGCGCTTAGGAGATTTACCCCTCTTGTAAACTAGAAACTAAAACTGAAGCCTTGGTGGACTAGCGATCTAGATCTCCTTAAGGATATCCTAAATAGAACCTTTTGAGATTACAAGCGAGCAGCAAGAAGAGGAGACAACACACTATACTTATAGAAAAGATATTACCTGCTAACTAAAAACAAGTACATTAGAGCTATTAAGAAAGCAAAACTTAACTATTGGGAACAGTTCCTTTAAAGCAAATCGCCTGAGGAGATATTTAAAGCAATAGCTTATACGAAAAAAAACCTCTTTACAAGAATCCCTGCTATTAGAGGCAAAGAATCCTTTAGAGAGAAGTGCCGAACCTTTAGAGAGGAGCTATTTCCGCCTCCTCCTTCTACGCCAGCCCCAGTACTTAGCAACTACTAAGGAAACTACAAATAGGAGTAGCCAATTCTATTTATAGAGGAGCTCTACACTGCCTGTTAGAAAATAAAAGCTACCTCGCCAGGACTAGATAGAATTAGCCAAGAAGTTATCTCAGAAGCATATAATTACTAACTAGGCATCTTTTTTAAGGTGTACTCAGCTTTGTTTAACCTAGGATACTAACTAAGGTGCTAGCAAAAAGTAAAAGAGGTTATCCTTAAAAAGCCTAACAAACTAGACTACTTAATCCTAAAAGCATATAGAGTTATGTCATTCTTATGCTGCCTAAGGAAGGCACTAGAAAGGCTATACTTAAAAAGATTAAGTACTCTAGCTAAAACAACTAACCTACTCCACCTTACGCAAATAGGAGGCAGGCTAAAGAAATTAGCTATTGACGCGGGACTCCTCTTCTACAACAATATTTAACAACAGAAAAGAAAAACAGAGTTACTTTAACAGCCTTTTTAGACATTAGAGGCGCTTTTGACTATCTATCTAAGAACAAGCTTTTAGAAAATATAAGCAACTAACAGCTACTTGTATGCCTCCTATTGTGGACAAACTCGTTCCTTACAGAAAGGCTTTTAAAGTTATCCTTTAATAGGCAAACAGAGAACCTACAGAAGGTTAATACTAGTACACCTTAAGGGAGTCTAGCCTCTCCTATCCTATTTCTAATCTACACAAAACCGCTATTCCAATCAATTACAGCAAATGACAATATATACTCTTTATTCTATATAAATAACCTTTAAATTTTAATATTAACAACGTCTATTAGAAAGAAGATTAAACTGCTTAAAAGGAAATTAGAAAATCTCTTTAACTAAGCAAAGGAGCTAGCTATTAAGTTTAATAGCTTAAAAACAGAATCAGCAAATTAGACAAGATCTAGAAAAAATACAAACAGATGCCTTATGCTACCTACCTAAGAGACCTTCTAGCTAAAAAGACTAGTTAGGTGGCTAGGGATCTTCTTTAACAATACGCTTAAGTTTAGAGACTACTGCTATATAAAGATACAACAAGCAAACTAGGTATTTTTCCGCTTAAGCAGGCTAGCTAATATTAATAAAGGCCTCTTACTAAGGGCAATAAGGCAATTATACTTAGCGTGCATTACTAGTGTAGCTAATTACAGATGTCAGCTATTTTAAAAAGGCTCACAACACGTCCTTAACAGCAGGCAGAAACTTCAAAACTCGGCCTGTAGAAAGATCCTAGGTACCTTTAGATCTTCCCCTATATTGCCTAGTGAGGTAGAAGCCGCTCTATTTCCACCTAGTGTTAGGCTAGACAACACTATAAGAAGATACGCCTTTAGATCTATCCAACTAGATCCAAACAACCCTCTAAAAGCTGCTATTAATAACAACAGAGGAGAGCAACTCAATTGAATACAAGTATCTATTACCTTAGCCCTCTTAGACAATATAGAGGAAATACAACACTACGCCTTTACTCGATAGAACGTTAGGACTCCCTACAAGGTCTATATATCAAAAAAGCTAAAAGAAATTAAAGCAGAAAGCTCTATGCAACTATTAGCAGACAACAACCTTCTATTAATATACTTAGATGCCTTAGCTATAAGGGGCGGAAAAGGAATAGGCGTAGGCGTTGCCTTCTACAAAGGAGCCACTCTTATTAAAGAACTACAAGCAAATATAAGAAATAACCAGCTAGTTTACAACAGTGAACTAGAAGGTATTACCTTAGGGCTAGAGAAAGCAGTTGGCCTATTAATTAGCTGCTAAAACGTCAACATCTACGCAGACAATTAGACCGCTTTATTTTAATTAAAAAACACCTTAAACAAACTTACCTAAGAGTGGAAAATTAAGTGTATTAGAGCAGCAACTTAAATAGAAAGAAAAGGCATTACCCCTACGCTACATTGGGTCCTAGGACACCAAGATATACCAAGAAACGATCAAGCAGACCTCCTAGCAAAAGAGGCTACAGAAATAAACCCTTCAATAAATAGAACAAGCCTAGCAGTTGTTAGATCTTAAAACAAACAACTAGCAAGTGTTAATTAGTTAAGCCTCCTAGAGAACTACAGGAAAAAAGCTATTATTAAGAACCTAAGCACTTACTTAGCAATCTTTAAATAGAAAATAAGGAAACAGATATATATCTCTTCTCCTAAGAGAGATATATCTAGCTCTTTCTCTTGATTGAAACTAGATCATAGCTACCTAAAGGGCTATCTATTTAAGAGAGGAAAAGTAGAATTTAAAACTTGCTTATGCAATTTTAGAGCTACTTAAGACACAGCTTATATAATCTTTAGGTGCTAACTATATAAGGATAGTAAAGCTATACTTTAGAACTCCTATGTAGAGCTAATCTCTCTACAGTATCTTTTCTAAACAGAAGCAGATATTTAGGCTACAATAGCTATTATTTAAGAAACTAGGGTTGGTACACAGGCTTGGTACAAAGGAAACTCCAACAATTAGATGTAATCGCCTATTTAGGCGATTAAGCTCTAAGCACCCCTCCAACCTCCCTCTCCCCCTCCCCCTCCTCCCCCCCACCTCCTCTACCTCTACACAATAGGCTAAGAGCCTCACCTTCATTTTGATAAACTACCCCTTGTAAATTACATAGAAGATAGAAAAACTACATAGATATCTGCAGGCCTCGGCATGCACGTCTTATATAGCCCTTTAGGCTGAGAAAGGACGTTAAACTACAATAATAAAAAAGTGCTCTAACTAGGCAAGAGCAAGCTAGTTATTTCTCTAGCTATTAGGACTAACTTTAAGCACTTAGTTAGCAGGCAGGATCTTAAACTAGACGTTAATAAGCACCTTGCCTACAAAGACAACAAAGGGTAGTTGATAGCAACTTAACGCGCCTAGGCCTTAGATTATAGTAACCTACTTACAATTGCCTAGCTGGACCCGCTTTTTTTGCTAGATCTCTCTAAGTCTGTAATAACTAACTGTAATAAAATCTTGCTTATTATAAAGCTAGTCTTCTTAAAGTTGTAGATGTTATTATTTGTAATCTCCTACTTTTTCTTTGTTGCCTTGACTAGGTTGAACTAGCACTGGATAGCCGCTAGGTCCTCGCAGGCGGCTCGCTGGTAATTATAGGGACAACTTTAGCTCGTACAGAGCTTAGGAGTTCTCTTAACAAAGTTGTTAACTTAGTTCTTGCTAACAGGGTTGCTACTATACTTATGCAATAGTTTATTAGCTATTACTTAAATATTAGCCTTTGTAGGCGCAAATATGTGCGTAGACTTTTGAAAATTACGCTTAACTATAGCCTTCTCTTCTAGCTTATTTAGGCGCTTTAAGTTTGCTTTACAGTCGCGTTGGGAGGGCTTTCTAGCGCGTCAGTTAGACAGAGTACTTCGAGGCACGTTATAGATAGAGACAGCACGTCTTTAGCTTTAAACACGTTGCGATTAGACATTAAAAAGAGTAAGCTGAAGATCTAATTTTAGAGAAGTTAATAGATAATTGCGTTGTTGAGACATAACGCGTTGTAGTGTTAACGTCAACGCGCTGGTGGAACGTGTCCGATTCGCTTGGGTGTCCGATTCGCTTGTGAACCACGTTATCCCTATATACAAAAATATTATTAAACCCTAATTTAGCTAGTTGTAGAAGGAATACACAATCTTTAGGGTATCTGCTAATACTAGCGCAGTACTCAAGATTTATTGCTTTAGCATCCTCCTCTTCCTGTTCGTCGTGCAAGGGCTAGGTACAAAGACTAGAACTTAGCTTAAACCGCTATTGCAAGACGTTAAATTAGCAATAAAGAAAAAAAAGGCAGGAAAAGAGGAGTAGGCTTTTTATCGTCGCGTCTATAGGTTAGCAAGCAAGGCAATAATAGTGTTGCTGCTTTACTTTATTTAGGAGCGCCTAGCAGTAAAGCAACAAGAATAGGTAGAATAAGGCGCGTTAAGTTAGAAGGCAATTTGCGTCTTTATCTTACTTTTCTTTGTTTCTGTCTAAACATGCAACACACTAATTGCTTGCCGGCAATGCTAAACAAGGGGGCGTGAGCCCGGATACCTGTTGTTAGCATTAAATCTTTTTTTACTAAAAAGGTGTCTACAAAATGTGTGGTCACATCAAAAGGTTGTCTCAAAAGGCCGAAGCCAGAGATTACCTCTTACAACAATCTGCGCTTTATATTTAGGAAAGAAGCTGTTCTAATTAAACTTGTAAGTTAAACCCGACTTTATACGTAGTATGCAATTAATTACTGCTTCTCTTAATATTTTAGTCCAAGTCTTAATCTTACTTAACTAATTAATCTCTTTCCTGCAGGCATCCTTAAACAAGGCTCTTATAAAATGCTAGAGCAATTGCTTCTATAATTCTAGCAGTTTAGGTGGAATGTTGCGATATAGTTAAGCATTTCCTGTACTTAGCTTATGCTTAGTAAGCAAAGCTGCTAAAACTATGTAATTAAGAGTCTTGTAGCTTGCTTAATCTTTTTAAGTATCTTGCAAACCTAGCAGGTAGGTATTATAAAAGTTGCTTTATAAGATATCTTTATAATCTGCAATTAATGCGTTAACATTACCTATGCTCCTATTCTTTAGTTAATTATTGGGTTCTTAGGTTGCGTTCTTATGCTTATGCCTGCCACCTAGCTTATGTAGTAGAAAATAACAATATGTAAGCTAATCTAGGCTTTTACTAGTAATTTAGGCACTACGTTTTATAAGTAGAGGTTTGGCTAGTAATTGTTTACCCTGTTCGCTGTTTATTGCCTAAAATCTTAACTTGCGAGATCATTTATGCTCTGCTATCTTGCTTACCTAAGCAGGTGTTTTATTACAATTAGCTAGCGCGTTAAAGTTGATAAGCATAGACTTTTAAACTAGTAAAAGAAGTAGTCTACTTCTAGGTAAAAACCAATTAGCTCTCTTGAGTAGTTACACTACTGTGTAACTATTATTTACCTTATGATCAATTTAATTGTTACTCCCTAAGGTCTCTAGTTTAGGAGTCAATTCTAAAGTAGTAAGACTATTAATCTGCTCCTGATCTAAGCAGATTCTTAATAGTGCACTAGCCTTGTACTCTATTTGCTTAGCGTCTTCTAATCTATTCTTATCTTTAGTAGGCAGGCCTTTCTTACTACTTAAGATAGTAAATAGATTACTTTTAAGGTTCTCAGTAGTTAGCTGCGTATTCTAATTAGCCTTTCTTTAAACAGGCAAGAGGACCTCTAAGTTATCTATAGAATTAACTAGCTTGCTCTTAAAAAGGATCTCTACAATATTAATTGCTTAATTCTTTAGTCGCTCTTTTTTGCAAACTTTTTTATAGAACAACTATTTATTAAAGGTTATATTATAGGTAGTAAGTACGCAATCAAGTGTTAGTATCTATATATAGAACATGTTAGAGGCTTAATAACTAATTAAATAACTAATATAGCCGCGAAGATCAACCTTAAATGCTTAATAATTGCGCTTAGCTGCCTAATTTTTGTTTAAAGGATAGGCTCAGCAGCTATAGGCATATATTCTACTCTAGTCTAGGCGTAGATTAGCAGTCTAGTGTCTAATCTTAGGTAGCTAATAGCATTAAAAATATTTCTTAAACTGTTCTTTGAGCACCTTGTTAGAGTATAAGTAGCTATAGATCTTAGTAGGGCTTATGCTGTATAGATAAGCTGCCGCATCTATAATTACTAGTTAAAGCTTAGCTAGTAGATTAGCCCTTATGCGCATTTTAATAGCCTTTGTAATTAGCTCTTGGCTAGCACTCTCCGCTGAGCAGTTAAGCTTATAAGTATATAGTGGTGGCGTTTTAATCACGATTCTTTTCTTTGTTGCATATTCCTTATATCTTAATTGCTCTCTCCATGGTAGTGTATCAGTCTCGTTATCCTAATAGATTTTTATAATCTTCTGCTGATATTTCTTTTTAATCCTCGTAGCAAAGCCTTTAATTACTAGTATAATATTGTTTAGTGTCTTTACCTAAATATTGTAATTATACAGTTTACCTAAATAGTCTTCCTTAAAGAGTAGTGCCTATTTCTGTTAGAGTATTGACATGCGGATCACCCTTCGGCATGCGGAACACCCGATGATAAGGTGATCCTAGTGGGATATCACGTGACGGCGCTAGTAGCGCGCATATAAACAAGCCAGATCGTCTGAAGTCTTTTTAGTAGTTATTAGACACTTTGTTGTAGCACTTAGTTGATCAATATACTTATTCCCCTCTACTAATTAAATAATTACTCCTTCTTAGCTCCTATGGTTATAGACCTAGCCGCTTAATCGTAGTATTGATTCCTACTGCGTAATTAGTAAGCTAGAAGGTCAACTGTTTGATCAGATTTTTACTCTCCTCTATTTTCTCCTACAGCACTAGCCAGTAGAGCGCTGCAGCTGCTTGTGAAGATCGTCCGAAGATGATCTAGGTTAGTTCTCGGGAGAATGAACAAGTACTAAGGACACAAGGTGTACTAGCACGATTAGAAGATTAATATAATAGTACAGGGTGTGTTAGCACAATTAGAAAATTAATGTAATAACACAAGGGTTAAGGATTAAGTCTTAATTCTTAAATTAGTTACTAAAGTAAAACTCTAAGTGAAACACAATAAGCTATAAAGGTATATTGCCTAGTACTATATACTAACAAGTGTGTTATGTTGTCCTACAAATCCTATATTGTCCTATATATAGTATATCGTGGGATTCTGTGGTACATTGTAGGGTTCTATAGTACGTCGTAGGACGCACGTGGCTTGTCCTATAAAGGCTTTCTGCTAGGACTGTAGGATCACGTGCTCCTGCAGGGTAGCATTATCTATTAGCACACAAGGTCTGTCCCTTGCTTAGGTTGTCTAGGTCTTTTTCCTTGCTACTATCCTTTATACATAGTTAGTGTCCTTCTATTCCTTGGGTTTGTAATACTATCTTTTCCTTCTCTTGTTTATGTCCTTATAAACTTAGACTAATAGTTTCCCGTAGCAATACTTATTGTTATACTACAGGTGATTGCATAAACAGGGTTAGTTGTCTTGCTATAGTCTCTTGTAAATACTACGCAAAGTTTAATCTAGAGTGTTAAATGTTGTTGTTAAAAAAAAGTGTAGGAATTGTTATAGAAATAAAATAAAAACTTACGTTCTAGTAGAGGTCCCTCTTCTACACTATTCAAAATTAGATTAGGAGTTAGCTTATTTAGAGTAATAAGAAGTTAAGGCTGACGCGGCAGAGTTAGCAGCGCTTAAGGCTGTCAGAAATAATAGCTGGTTAAATCTGGTAGGATAATGATGATACAATTAATAATAAGTTGATTGTATTGTTGATTGGTTGTATGATCTTGTGTTAATGCATTGTACGGATTTCGGGTGCCCGTTTTATCCGTGGGACGCTTAGCGGCGCTAGCGCGTTAGCGTCCTAGTGCCACCCTCTAATTATCCTTCTAGGATCTTTTGTTCAGTCTTGCTAATCTTCTAATCACCTCGCGCAAATCTTCTAAATCTAACATACCACCTCAGCTTAAATGTAAGGATTAAGCTAACGACTTCTTGCGCGCTACTTAATTACAAGTCTAAGGCGTTAAGACAATTAGTTATTAATCTCAGATTAGCCTCTAGCTTTAGTCAGTTCCCTAGGTCGATCAATCCTATTTGTTGTAAGAATCTCAGCCATTGATTAGCTAGTAAGGGTTTAGTGAGTCCGTTGGTGAGCATCTTGCTTAACTTAACGTAGATTACCTTAATTAACTTGTTCTGTACTTCTTGCTCAAGCTAGTAATTGTAAATATTAACATGTTGTAGCTTTGTAGTTAACTAAGAGATTTCCTCTAAAATTAATTAGATCATCTGCAGGTTATTGCACTGTATAGTAATAGTTTAGTTAACTATCTAGACTTGTAACTTAGTAAGCAGCATTTAGATAAACATAGCTTCCTCAGCGACCTATAAGAGCGCAAGTAGTTCAGCTTTAGTTGTTAAAGTTATAACTGTATCATGTTTGTTTGCTCTTTAGGCTATTAGTCTGCTAAATAGTTTAATTACGTATTCTTAAAAGCTCTTCTAATTAAGTGTATTGTTAGCAAATAATGCGTCGCTTGCAATAACAAGGTGATTATGTTTACTAAATTGTAGTGCGAGCGTATAGGTATAGTAAAGGTAGAGGAGTACGCGATTAGCTGCCGCCTGATAATTAGGTCTAGGGATTGTAAGGAATTGTGCTAGGCGTAATACTGTTAAGGCTATGTTAGGTCTTGTGTTAACTGCTGCGAATAAGAGTAATCTAATCTTTTGTTAGTAGAGGTTAATCTCTCTAGGAGTCGCGTTGCCTTCTTAGGGCAGTAGTTTAGCCTTAATTATTAGGGTATCACTCTTAATTAAGTAATTGCTTACTAGTTAGTTAATCTTCTTAAAATATGCTAATTGGGAGATCTAGATTTTGCGCTGTAGTTAATCCCTAATTAACTTTATGCCCAAAAACTAATGCAGATTATCTCTTCTAGTTATACAGTACTTCTTTCTTATATCCTTAATAGCTGCTTGCGCGTCTAATCTATAGTTCTTGCTGTACATTGCGATAATATTGTTAACGTAGAAGAACACAAAAATTCCTTGGCAGATTATGCAGCATAGCTAATGTAGAACAACAGCAAATTTACAGCTCTTAAGGTAAGTTGTAAAGTCTTGTTGCTAAAGTAGTAGCAATATTTAGAGGCTATAAAAAGCTTTATTAAGCTTATAGATTGTTCCCCTCTTTGTGTATTTACGCGGCATTTTTATATATATAACTTAATTAATTAGTACGTGTGCGAAGGCGTTAGTAACGTTGTACTGCTTAAGCTTAAGGTTAAATTAGGCAGCAATCGCAATAGCTATTTAGAAAGATTAACCTGCTAACGTGGCGGCGTAAGTCTTTTAAGCGGTAACCTTGCGCTGTTAATTGCCTTGTACAACTAAGCGCGCTTTGCACTTAATAAACTCATAATTCTTGTTAATTTTATAGGTATATACATACATAGACTCTAGTATCTAGGTGTCTGTTAGTTGTGCTTTTTGTGTTAGGACTTCTAACTATAAGTTTAATCACTTGTGGCTTGCAAGGTAAACCTTTTCGGCCTTTTTAAACAACTAATAGAATATGTAGTTCTCTTTTAGTTAATTTAGACTCGGCGCTAGCAGGAGCTTGCTTAGAAAAAGCATTTAGTTATAACCTTAACTTTTAAGCAATTAATTAACTACTGCGCTATTAAGTTTTTTGTTATTTAGTTGTTAAACTTCTCCTGCTTTTGCACTTGCTATAAACGCTAAAGCTTATAGGTTTGTCTAGTTTTTTTAAAAGGACTTACTAACAGAACTTAATTCTATATTAGCACTGCGTAAATTAGGACACTTGCTGCAGCTAGTACTTAAGGGGTAATTAGGCCTAGGGTTTAATAGCTGCGCAAGGGCAACATTCTAACTCTTAATATTAAGAAAATTATCTACACGCCTAATGCTCTCTACTGTTATAAAATTAGTTAAGAGGGCTACTAGTAGAGGCGTTAGCGGGGGTAAGGAATAATCTACTCAAACTTTTCTTCCGCGCTAAATATATTAATTAGTTGTTTCTTCTTGTATAAGCCTTTTATTAAAAGACTTATCTTTAAGAAAAGACTGTGTCTCTTCTTAGTTGTTTGTAATCTCTAGGGGAAGTTCTACAGTCCTAATCTATGCCTTAATTTCTTTAAGTGTGCTATGCATTAAGTTATCTATAACATTCTTTTTATCTTTAGTAAAGATTAACTCTTTGTCAAATACTACATTGCGTGTAGTAATTACCTTAGCTATAGTTAGTACCTATACACAATAAATGTTTGTGGATTAATATCTAACTAAGTATCTAATCTATGCCTTGGGATTAAGCTGCTGTAGTTTGCGCTTGCTGCGCTTTATATAATCTGTTATTATAAACGCCTTGCACCCGTATGCTTGTAAGTAGCCTTAGTGTAGCTTGCACAGTAAAGTAACAATTCCGTTTTTGTATGCGTTATGCGTAAAGAACTCTTAATATAGTGATCTTTATTAATTTGCATATCGCGGTGTTTAATTATAGAGATATACTGCTAATTAAGTAAACTTAGGCTATAGTAGCTATAGCAGGTTAGCGTCTAGTTGCATCACTTGTGCTTTATTCTTAATTACACTCTTTAAGCGTTCTGCTCCACCGTTTTGTGCTTAAGTATTAGGGGCGGAAGGCTTAAGTTGCATGCCGTGGGACTCTGCCTAGCAAGCTACTTCTAGTTTAACTGTAATAATCTTGTTATTAGTTTTAATTACTTTTACAGTAATATTAAATTAGGTCTTTATAAGAATTACAAAATATTCTAATAACTTAATAATTATCTACGCTGTTGGATTGTCTTTAAAGTAGTAGTCCTACATAAACTTAGTAGCTTAATCTATAATTAGCATTTAGCTTCTTTCTTTAGTTAAGCTGTCAACCTTATAATTATAAAAGTTAAGTAAAATACGTTCTCCTAGAGCCTTATTAATTATGCGTAGTGTGCAGCAGATTAGCTTTTTAGCTTTTGCTTTTCTATAGGCGTCGCATTCTACTGTAAGTACTCTAGTGATCCTCACCCCCTTAGATTGTTGTACGAGGTGCTTAAGCGCACTTAGTCCTAGGTAACTTATTCTTCTATGCTATATTAGCACTTGTGCGCGTTGTCTTTAATTATATTATAGTTTTACTAACCCTAAGGCTATTATTGCGTAGTTATTAATTAAGTTTGCTTTAAGCACCTACTGTCTATGTAGCTCAGTAAGGTCAGCAATTAGATCATTAGTAAGCAATTTTTAAAGGACTGTTAAATTATGTTTAGTGTCCCACTACAGGCCTTGTAGGCAGAGTATCCTAAACAAGACAAGATTGCAGAGCAGATTAGGACAGTATACTACGTCTTTTAAGTGTAGTTAGCTTTAAGTTCGTTTGCTTATTACTGTTAAGATAACTAATCTATATGCTTTAATCTATACTTGTAAGTTACCTGCCTATAGGAAATCTCCTTGTAGTGCTAATTATGTTTTTATAAATTAGCTCGTATTGTTAAAGACGTAATATGTTAATCTAGAATTAAAGATTTATAATTATTGTAAAGGATTTACAACCTAGCTTGTTTTAAACAAGACTTTAATAAACTTGTAGTTAATCTCTTTAATCTTCTAACTATATAGTTAGTTGTTGTGCTTAATTGTAGGTGTTGCTCTATGCAACTTCTTAATTGCTAGTCTCTAAGATTATAATTGTTACTTAGCGTTGCAGAGTGTTTCTTGCATAGCTAGGCTGTTATTAATACGTAATTAAACTTAATCTATCCTGTCTTCTTAGAGTTGCTACTAGGCTAGCGCGCTGCTTAGGTGCGCGTACTAGCAATCCTTAAGCGCGTGTCTCATATAACATGCTTTGCATTTGCTTGCAGTGTGATAGATAATAGTTAATTAAGTATCTTTAGTAAGCTTTTAATTTTAGCAGAGTTTACGCTTCTACCTAAAGTTATCTATTTTATCTTTGTTAAGCGTTAGTAATCTAGCTCCTGCAGCTGCTCTAAAAGATGCCTTAGTAGACTTTGCTTTAGATAAGTAAAACAGCTGCATGTAATCTTAATATTCGCAGATTATGTTTTTAACTGTAATTAACAGATTCTTTGATATATAAAATATGAACAATATTATTTATTGTTCTAAGTGCTTAGCTGTGGCTTAAGTAAAGTTTTCTTTAATATACATGTCTAGTTAGCACTTAGGTATTCTAACTGCTTTGCCCTTAGTCGTAGCGTAATTAACTTTAGTAAGCTATGTTTTCTATGCAGTAATTACTTTAGGCGGCTTCATCGCAGCTTTGTACTACTCTTAGGCCTCCTTAATCTTGTCTTTGGCGTTAATGCCTACAGTAGCTATAAAGTTAGTAATTTACTCATAATGCAATTGTCTTGCTCTACAGCAATTTGTGTATAAGTAGTTATTAACTATTTACTAAATTTCCTGCATAATCTTATTAAACGCTGCTTGCTCCCTAGTATACTTCTAATCTTCTATTTTATATTAATCTAGCTTAAGTTTATAAATCTCTAGATCTTCTTTGTATAATGCTTTTGCGTTTGTAGCTAGATCAGCAGGTTAAGTAGGTATAAAGGACAGTATAGGCGTGCTGCTGCTGTAATTAGCCTAGTACCATGCTGCGTGCGCGTTAATTAATTGTTATAACGCTTGATAGTCGCTTAGTTGCGGCATTTAAAGCATCGTTGGCTTAGTAAAAAGCTTAATTGTAAGGTTTAGATCTATCTTCTCCTACACGCGTAGTAAGTCCGCGCGCGTCTTAATTTGGCGGATCTATTTGATCTAGTTTGTGTAATTAGTAAGGATCACAGAGGAGTCTCGTAGAAGTAGAGTAGACATCCTGTTAATAACTTGTATAGTTTAGTAATTCATTAGTTATTAATCCTCGTTTAGTTAAGGCAGTGAGACTCTTAATTGTCAGAAATAATAGCTAGTTAAATCTAGTAAGATAATGATAATATAATTGATGATAAGTTAATTGTATTGTTAATTAGTTGTATGATCTTGTGTTGATGCATTGTACGGATTTTAGGTGCCCGTTTTATCTGTGGGACGCTTGGCGGCGCTAGCGCGTTAGCGTCCTAGTGCCCCCCTCTGATCATCCTTCCAGGATCCTTTGTTCAGTCTCGCCGATCTTCTGATCACCTCGCGCAAATCTCCTAAATCTGACAAAGGCGTTGTTGTCAGCGTGTGCAAAGAAAAATCAGCTTTAAAGCAGCAAAAGGTGCTAGTGCGTTGCAAGCAGAAATTAATAGAGGAATTAATGAAGTTTGTTAAAGAGATTAAGGCCTTAGAAGCTGTTAAGGACATTAACAGCGAGGTTAGTATCCTTAAAAGAAGTCTGATGCCTAGTACGTCCGCATTAGACTAGAGTGCCTTTTCTCCCACCTTCTTAGAGGGTAACTCTATCTTTAACAAGTGGCTGAGTAAGTTGCATAGTATTGCGCAAGAAGCTAGCAGTAGTTTGTAAGGTTTGTGTCTAGTTCTTATATGTTGTTGCTGTCTAGGTAGCCTAACTATTTAACTAGGTATTCCCTGCTGTTGTTGCTGTTGCAGTGTGCGAGGATTTTCTTAACTTTAATGACATTGTTTTCTTATACTTTATAGTGAAAGGTTTTCTAAAGTAGCGTTCTTAGGTCTGCTAGTTTTAACATATTAATATAGAATTTTAGGTAGATCTTTGCATTAGGTAGAAGGTCAAGTGTATAAGTAACTAGTCTCTTCTAATTAAAAATCAAAAACAGTCTAACTTTAACGTTATTAAACCCTTTGCTAGGTCGCGTGGTGCAGAAATTCTTTGTGAGTAAATAGACTTTATTTCTCTTTTTTGGCTCATGTGCTGTTTTTTGTTTCTAGTTAACATATAAAATGCTTTAGCGTTGAGCCCTTTTAAGTGTTGTTTTAAGTAACTTATGTACTTTCTTTAGCTTATTAGCTGTTGTAATAGCTGCTTTTGTTTTTAAGCTTAAAAGTGTACGTGTAAAGAGATTTAGGTGTCTCTTGTAGTTTACGTAAATTAGAGTCTATCTTATTAACTTTAAAAGCTTATTGTTATATGCTATTTATGCTATAAATAATAGCAATACTTGATTGTTTTGTTGCTAGTTTGTGTAGATGCGTAGGTATGCTTTTATTGTGCAATTTGTTTACTCAGTTTGTCTGTCTGTCTGCGGGTGGAAAGCTGTTAATAGCTTTTTCCAAGTTCTAATTGCGGCAAGTAATACTGTCTAAAAGTTTAAGGTAAAGAGCTTGTCTCTGTTACTAATAATTAACTTTAGTATGCTGTAATATCTAATAATTTAATTGTTAATAATGTGTACAAGCTGTACTGCTGTAAAGTTGTTCCTAAAGGCTATATACTTAGCTTGTTTTATAAATGAATTAACTACTACAAGAATTGCATTATATAACACTTGCGTTGCAGGGTCTCTTAAGACTAGTAAACCTGTAACAAAGTCTATAGAGATGTTTTCTTAAGGCTTGCTTAGTAGCTCTATTGCTTGCATTTCTCTGTAAAGTGCGTAGGTACTGTGCTTGTTTTTCTAATAGTCTGCGCACTTAGTAATAAAAGAAGTAACTTTATCCTTTATTCTTAGAAACTTGTGATTCCTTTTAATAAGTTCTATTGTTCTAGTAATACTAGAGTGACTATGTACTAGGTTATTGTAATGTTGCCTAATAATTGCTTTCTGCAATTCTTCTAGTACGTTATGCGTGATTTGCATAAGTAATTTTAGCGTCTGTACCATTTCTAATAATCTGTTGTTATTAACTTTTAGTACTGCAGAGTTAGTTATTTCTTTAGTTCCTGCAATGTTGTGTTTACAGCTAAGAGCGTCTGCTCTTCTATTATTCTTTCCTAGTGTGTACACAATCTTAAACTTGTATTGTCTTAGTTCCTCTAACTATTAAACTTAGCTTTAGTTAAGTCTCTTTGTAGTTGTAAAATTAACTAAGTTTTTGTAATCTGTAAATATTGTAAGTTCTAAGCAACTTTTGGCGTATACTCTCTAATGTCTTAGGCAATTAACAATAGCTAGTAGCTCTTTGTTGTAAACATTGTATTATTCTTTTAGTTCTAAAAACTTGCAAGAATAGTAAGTAATTAAGTGCTATTTGCTTTTATATAATTAGCTAGCGTATCCTCTAAGTGCAAGGTCTAATGCGTTTATCTTAAAGCGTAGTAGTTGTCCTGCTTAGAATATGCAACAGTATAGTAGTTTTATGCTTACATTCTTAAGCGTCTAGAAGGCGTTCTCTGCTTCTCTACTCTAACTAAAGGGTACTTCTTTCCTTGTAAGTCTTGTTAATAGAATAGCAATCTTAAAATAATCCTTGATAAACTATTAATTAAAGTTTAGAAATCTTAAAAAAGATTGTATTTTCTTAACTATTTTTAGTTGTGGCTATTCTTTAATAACTTATATCTTTTTTTTTCTTATCTGTACTCTTTGTGCCCTTGAAATGTATCCTAAAAATGTGACTTTGTTCTTGTAAAACTTGCATTTCTTAGGTTTTAGTTGTAGGTTAAACTAGTCTAGGCACCTTAGTACTGTGCGGACATGTTTAACATAATTCTTTAAGTTCTTAAAGTAAATAAAGATGTTATTTAAGTATGTAATAACAAAGATGTCTAGATGTGCTCTTAACATATTATTAATAAGTTCTTAAAATGTTGCCACGGCGTTTGTTAACTTAAACAGCATAACAGTGTATTTGTGATGTCTATATCTTGTTTAGAACGCTGTCTTCTATTCTTTACCTTTCTTAATCTCAATAAGGTAGTATTTATTTTAGAGGTCTAGTGCTGTAAAGACCTTAGCTTAAGATAATTAATCCCTAAGTTCTGTAATGTTTAGTACTAGATATTAATTCTTTACTGTTATGTTGTTCAACTTCTAATAGTTAACACACATCCTTAGTAGTTATTTCTTCTTTAGTATAGAAAGTATAAGGAATCCTACCAGCATTATTAAAAGTTTTATGTAGCCTTTCTTTAAATCTTTGTCCAGCTTTTCTCTTAGTATCTTAAGTTCTAACTTTAATAGTTAATAAATTAGCCTAAAGGGTAGAGTCTTCCCTTTTTCTAGGATAATTTTATAGTCTTAAGGTTAATGTCTTAGTAAGGCTTCGCCGTCTACTACTTCTGCAAAGAGGTGCTAAAATTCTTTATACTTTTTTAAAATATCTAGAGTTACGCATTTCTTTAAAGCTTTAACTTTGTAATTTAGGGGTGCCCTGCTAGTACTTGTTTAGTTAAACCCTCTTGTCTTGCGGCCGTTCTTAGTTAAGGCTTGCTGTCTCTTAGCAATATTATTAATCTTTCTCTTATTAACTATCTTAGTTGTTAAATGCATAGGCTAGCTTGTAGTTGCGTCTAATTTACAGCACTTAAATAAGAACTTCTTTAACTTCTAGTTAATCCGCGGGTTATGTTCTTATAACTAAGGAAGTCTTAATATAATGTTGTAGGTAGCTAGTCTAAAGACGTTTAGGTCTATCTCTTCTTAGTGTTTCTAGATGCTGAGCGTCACTCTAGTGACCTCGTGAATAATCGTTGTCTTGCCTAGCATAGGCTAACCGTTAGCTACGTGTAGTAGGTAGAGTTTTTATTTCTTTAGTAATTATAGACCTGCTACTAACACTGCTTAAGCAGAAACAAAGTTAGCCTGTGCGCTAAAATCTACTAGTGCCTGCATCTAATGTCTGTTAAGCTTTACTGTAAGCTTAAAGAGGCTTAAAGGATTAATTATGTTTAATTCTCTAGCAGTTCTAGGTGTTTAGGGCGTCTATTTAAAAAAGACTGCGTGCTAAATCTGTAGAACTTCTTTGCAACAATGTATTAGTTGCATTATATATTAAGGCACGTGTGCTATAAGAGTAAGTTACACTTTTATGCACAAGTTCTGTCCTTGTAATCCTTCTGCTGTGTTATGTGCATCTGCAGGTTTTCTTCTAAATTGTTGTGTTTATAAAAGTATAAGCTGTGTCTCTTGTCTTATATATATACTGCGCATTTATTGTTTAAGCAATTATACTATTAGTATTTGCATTTAAGCATTCCCTTAAACTTTTTAGGACACTATCTTAATTTATACTTATTAGAATAATAGATTATACAGTTGTTGTGTACACATGCGGTCTATAAATACTTCGCATGTTCTAGGTTGCGCGGGTTTATCTAGTAGTACATATCTCTAGCGTGGCTGTTGTCTTAAGTCCTACGCTTTTAGCGTGTTACCTAGAGTTTGTTATAAATCTTCTTCCTCTCTTTGTTTAAGAGCTAGTGCGATAGTTTATTCTAGAAAGCCTTAGCTTCTTTAGTCTATTTCTTTATAGAATTGTCGTGTATAGCCTTGTTAATAGTTTATTCTAGAAAGCCTTAGCTTCTTTAGTCTATTTCTTTATAGAATTGTCGTGTATAGCCTTGTTAATAGTTTATTCTAGAAAGCCTTAGCTTCTTTAGTCTATTTCTTTATAGAATTGTCGTGTATAGCCTTGTTAATAGTTTATTCTAGAAAGCCTTAGCTTCTTTAGTCTATTTCTTTATAGAATTGTCGTGTATAGCCTTGTTAATAGTTGCTACTAGAGTAAGCCCTTTCTTTAGCAGTTCCTCTAGTAAATTAGTATACTAAGTATAATTCTAGAATGCTCTTCTGCAGAGTCCTATAAAGATCTCCTTAAGTTATCTAAGCTGCTTTAGCAAAGTGTTGATTTTTTTTTGCTAGATCTGTTAAGCATTTAGTCTTTGTAAGTAGTACTACCTATGTGCTAACGTCTTGTTAGTCTTCTGTAGTGTAGGTAAAGAGTTTGTATATAGCTAATAAAACTCTCTTCTTGTTATACGCTACTAGCTCTTCCTATGTAATTAGCGTAGCTAGTTAATAATTCTTTCAAAACTTAGCTATTTTGCTGTGCTTAGTTTAATTTACTAGGGTTGCTTCTACATCCTTGTCTAGCATTATCTTAGAAATGTTGTTATCTAAGGCTTCCTTCAAGGTAACTATAATTAGATTATCTAGACTGTTAATACTTACCTAGTCCTGTCCTTGAACTGTAATAGTAGGCTGTGTAATAACATTTTATTTCTTGTCTAGATTGTAATTAGGTCCTGCACAGTAAATAACATTTAATTATTAAGTTACTTTGCCTTAGCTTTAGTAGTCTTGTTTTATGTAACTTTCTTTGCTACAGCTGTAACAAGTAACTACCTTATTACTCTTGTTATACGCAAACTTCTTCTTTTCTAGTCCTTTATTGATATTATTAAGGTGTATTAGCTTGTAGCTGTTAGTAGCGTAATGCCCTAGGATCCTAGGTGCATAGTTTTGCTAACGTCCTTAGTTAGAGTACAGGTATTAAAATGTTTAACGTGATTAAGCGTCTGTCTTCCTAGGTGCGCGATTCCCTTCTGTAAATAATTAGTTCTCTAACTTAAGCTTATAAAGTTTGTTGTCTACTTAAATAGCTTTAGCTATAAGTTTGTCAAGCGTGTTAAAGGTAGACCTACTTCTTATAAGTTCTTGTTGTACAGTAAGTTTAAGACCTTGTTAGTACCTTTGTACCAAAGCGTTGTTGTCCTATTTAATAACTATCTTGTACTGTTGAAATTTAGTTGTGTAGTGAGTAGCAGACTTAGTTTGTTGTAGCTTTTAAATCTTTTGTTTTGTGACTACAAATTCCTTAAAAGGTTAGAAGATTTCTTGCATCTTTATCTTAAAGTAGTCCTAGTCTTTAACTAAGGTGGTGTTGTCAGCGTCTATAATAGAATTATCTATATAATGTTTAAAAATTAGGTTAGCTTACTTCTCTGCATCTCCCCAAAAGTACGTAGAGGCTAGAACAGTCTTGTTGTTGTCCTTAATTCTGTCTTCTTTAATATGGAAGTATCTGTTAACTTAGAGGAGCTAAGCTTCAAGCTTGCTACGATTACTATAATAGTTGTTAGGCTTCTTGGCGCAGCTTGTAGTTCCTTTAGTGTAGGAATCAGCAGGTGTGTCCATAGCGGTGTTGCTTATCTTTAAAAGTGTTTAAAGTGTAAAGATTGTCTAAAGATAATCTAGGTTAGTTCTTAGAAGAATGAACGAGTACTAAGGACACAGGGCGTACTAGCACGATTAGAAGATTTATGTATCAGTACAGGGTGTGTTAACACGATTAGAAGATTAATATAATAACACAAGGGTTAAGAATTAAGTCTTAATCCTTAAATCAATTACTAAAGTAAAACTCTAAGTTGAACACAATAAGCTATAAAGGCATATTGCCTAGTACTATATACTAACAAGTGTGTTATATTGTCTTATAAATCCTACATTGTCCAATGTGTAGTACATTGTAGAATTCTGTAGTATATTGTGGGATTTTATAGTACGTTGTAGGACGCACGTGGCTTGTCTTATAAAGGCTTTCTGCTAAGACCGTGGGATCACGTGCTCCTGCGGGGTAGCGTCATCTATTAGCACACAAGGTCTGTCCCTTGCCTAGGTTGTCTAAGTCTCTTCCCTTGCTACTATCCTTTATACATAGTCAGTGTCCTTCTATTCTTCGGGTTCGTAACAGTACTTTCAGATCCTCTCCTGCAATGCCTATTGAGGTAGAAGCCGCTCTATTTCCACCTAGAGTTAGGCTAGAAAACGCTATAAGAAGATACGCTTTTAGATCTACTTTACTAGATCTAAATTACCCTCTGAGAGCTGCTATCAGCAACTACAAAGGAGAACAACTTAATTAAATTTAAGAGTCTATTACTTCAGCCCTCTTAGACAATATAGAGGAGATACAACACTACGCCTTTACGCCTTGGAAAGCTAAAACTCCTTATAAGGTTTATATCTTATAAAAGCCAAAAAACATTCAAAGCCGAAAACCACAAGAAACTCCTAGCAGACAACAACCTCTTATTAATATACTTAGATGCCTTAGCTATAAAAGACGGCAAGGGAATTGGCGTAGGAGTTGCCTTTTATAAAGGAACTACTCTTATCAAAGAACTATCAGCAAATATAGGAAATAACTAGCTTGTTTATAACAGTGAACTAGAAGTTATTACCTTAGGGCTAGAGAAAGCAGTCAGCCTATTAAACAATTGCTAAAACGTCAATACTTACGCAGATAATTAGGCCGCGCTGTTTGAATTTAAAGAACACCTTATACAACCCTAGCTAAGAGTAGCAAATTGTGATGGGCTGAAGCCCAGAGTGGATCCTCGGTTGTACCTCGGTTGTACACCTCACTTTACGAGCCGCGGGCCGCGTGGCGGCAGACTATAAGTATCAACTACGCAAGACAATCAGACGCTCTATTGTCTTGTGCCAGCCTTTTAGCTAAGTGGTCGGCGTGTGTAGTTGCATGCAAGGCCTGGTAGGCCCGCCTCTTACACAAATTAGGTGTATTAAGGCAGCTACTTAACTTAAAGATAAAGGCATTACTCCTACGCTACAATAGGTCCCAGGACACCAAGACATACTAAGAAATAATCAAGCAGACTCCCTAGCAAAAAAGGCTACAAAAATAAACCCTACAACAAATAGAACAAGCCTAGCAGTTGTTAATTCTTAAATTAAACAACTAGCAAACGTTGACTAGTTAAGCCTCCTAAAGAATTACAGGAAGAAAGCTACTAGCAAGAACCAAAGCACCTACTCAGCAACCTTGAAATAGAGAATTAGAAAACAGATACCTATCCTGCTTACTAGGCGAGATATATCTAGCTCCTTTTTTTAATTAAAACTAGGTCATAGCTACCTAAAGAGCTATCTATACAAGAGACGAGAGAAGCAGTAGGTGAGAAGCAGCAGCTTCAGCTTTATGAAGTATTGCAGGCTCCCGCTGCGGTACGTACGTGTCCTTTCCCTCCTCTATCGCATCATGTTGCAATCCTATTGCAATCCTACTGTAATCCTGTTGTCAGCTATAGGCTGGCAATCGCCGTTGGACACGTTTTAACTAGTGTCGTTTTTTAGTACCTTAGCAAATTTTTTAACCCTAATTATCGCTTGGTGGTCTAAGCTTTCCTCCCAGAACTCATCCACCTACTGTTTAAATCCCGTTCACTACACACACTCTTTTTTTGACTTTTGCGATTGATTAGTAGAGGGTAGCTGCTTTTCACTTTTTTGGAATCCCATTTTGATTACAACAACAACCACCACCTTTGACACCTTAAAAAATAAATACAAGAGACGAAAAGTAAAATCTAAAACTTGCTTATGTAATTTTAGAGCTACGCAAGACACAGCTTATATTATTCTTAAATACTAACTATATAAGAATAGTAGAGCTATACTTTAGAACTCCTGTACAGAGCTAATCTCTTTACAGTATCTTTTCTAAACAGAAGCGGGTATTAAGGCTACTATAGCCTTTCTTTAAGAAACTAGGGTTAGCACACTAGCCTGGTACAAAGGAAACTCTAATAACTAAATGCAATCGCCTAGCTAGGCGACCTAGCTCTAAACACCCCCCCTCTCCTCCTCCTCCTCCTCCCCGCCACCACATCTACACAACAGGCTAAGAGCTTTACCTTTATTTAGATAAACCACCCCTTGTAAACTACGCAGAAGATAAAACTACTTAGATACCTGCAGGCCTCGGCCTGCACGTCTTATATAGCCTTAGGCTGAGAAAGGACGTTAAACTACAATCAAAAAATTATATAAAAAAAAAGTTAATATAATAAGAAAAAACTTTTTTAGTTAATTATAGTTAGCAACTATTAACGCTAAAAAAGTTTAGGGCGCGCAGTAATAAAAAAATTGTAGAAAAAAAGTGTATATTAAAGTAAGTAAACTGTTGTAAAAATGCTGTAGACGCTGTAGCAAGGTAGAACATAACTTACACATATAAATACAAGATGTAGCAGTAGATATTAAGTAGAATAGTTTATTACAATTTTTAATTACAGTTCTGTGCGGTGCTCTACTGTCGTGTACAGTCGCGATTTTTAATAGGGTCTTGGCAGAGTGAGCCACTCGCCCGTGTGAGCCACTCGCCTATGGAGTACGTTACAGGTCTTATATTAACACTAGTCCGCTGCGGTACGTACGTGTCCTTTCCCTCCTCCATCGCATTATGTTGCAATCCTATTGCAATCCTACTGTAATCCTGTTGTCAGCTATAGGCTGGCAATCGCCGTTGGACACGTTTCAACTAGTGTTGTTTTTTAGTACCTTAGCAAATTTTTTGACCCTGATTATCGCTCAGTGGTCTAAGCTTTCCTCCTAGAACTCATCCACCTACCGTTCGAATCTTGTTAACTACACACAATCTTTTTTTTTAACTTTTGCGATTGATTAGTAGAGGGTAGCTGCTTTTCACTTTTTTGGAACCCCATTTTGACTACAACAACCACCACCTTTGACACCTTAAAAAATAAATATTAACACTAGTAATTCTCTACGCACTTAATTCTCTTTCCATCGCCTGCAACTACGCTTCTCCTTTATGGTTGTCACATTCAGCCGTGTCTAGAAGCGGCAAGCGAGTTCCATGTCCTTAAATCACATAAAGACGCACGCTCCATGCCCCCACATCTTCAGCTGTACAGATGCTTGTAGACACGAAGGGGCTTGTAGGCCACTTTGGCCTCGACATGAACTGAGGCAGGGTCCAAAATACAGGGGCTATCTATACGCTAGCCCATCCTTTAAGATACACATCATCAATCGTTTCTAGTAAGCTATATTGATTATGGAAGGCATGCAAGGTGAGAGCGGCGGGAGACACTGTATCTACTTCCACTCTCCGCGTCCAAACTGCTCAACTTAAGGGCGCAATCGTAGAAGCGAGAGACTGGCAACGTATACTTCAGTCTCCGTCCAAGCGATATACCTGCTGTCTCCTCGATCTGCGCTCCCTAGGACTGTAGAGTGTGGCTGTAGAAGCAATAGCGGCAATCGTCCTGTTGCTGATATTCTACTATAATGACAATGCATGATACAAGGCTCGATAAAGCTAAGTTGCAGAAGCATAATTCTGGAAATTTTTATGGCATGCATGAATGCTGCTAGTATAAGGAAGCTTCCGGACAGAATGTACTTGCAGAGTAGAATCCTGCACTTTATGACCGTAGCACCATATGAATGGGCCCGTTTGCTGCGAGTGAGCTAGTAAAGAGATGCCTACTATGAAAAGCTTGTAGGCTCGCACGATAGGCAACTATTGCTTTGAATTATTACCAATAAGTGAAACAAGTGGAATAGAACTAGTAAAACAGAATGAGTGAGATGAGGTAAGTGAGATAAGGTGAGTAAAAAAGAATAGATAAAGTTAAGACAAGTAACGGTTCCCTGTACGACAGCATAAGGATGAGTTAGATAACTACTATTGAATACTACTATGCAGCAGACCTCAATAAAGGCGAGAATATTTTGCGCTAGTGTGTGCGGATGCTTGTAGCTTTGTCACGTGTCGTAGGCAGCAGCCTGCATTATGTGGCTAACACTTAGCTAATCGTAGGCTGACACGTAACGCAGAGGACGGTGCGCAGCGAATTCCACTCATTTAACTCTGCTCAACTCATCTCACTTCACTCATTTCATTTCCCTCATCTTCCTACATTCAGTTTGTTACATCGGACAGATGTGGCCCTCATCTAATCCTGGAGCCGACGAGGTTCTTGCTCAGATCAACGAAAAAACAAGGCAACTTAAAGAGGGGATAGGGTACAGCGACCAAAAGTTACTAAAGGCTCGCTTCCAGATCGCTTGGAAAGAGGCTGATGAGGTGCAAGTCTCAAGCGGGACAGCATGGCGAAAGAGTCGCGCCCGTGAAACATATACTCGAATCCAGGACGTAAGCGAACATCTCTTTCTTGCTGCAATACTAGTTATTACGCCAACACACTGCAGCAAGAAGAGTTTCAACAACATCGTCGACAGCCTTCTTCGGACTGAAAATTACGAACCGTTCCACCTAAACTTGGGTCCAACAGACAAGAAGTTTTTCGAGACTACTGCTGTAGAACAAGGTTTCTCTGGAAATAGTGGATATTTAAAGTTCATGCGGGCTCTGTTCCCTCAAAGTTGGTAGTCTTCTTTCGCCTTGTAATAAAACGCTGATCTCAACCAGGTGAAGAGCCTCGTCGTAGGTAGTCAAAGTAGTCTTGCTGCATACAACTGCTAACCTCTAGTAGAATACCAGCTTGCGTACTCTAGCATACCCCTTCACAACATTGACATGTTGTTCCACATAATGCGCAAGGGAATCGAATCAAGCCAGCGATGGGCGGAGGAGAGGCAGCGAGGAGAAAGTGTATCCAATTTTGTAACTGCGTTGATACCTACCGGCGATAAAGACTGCTGCTTCACGATCACAATCGGTCGCGAAGAGATGATGGAGGGCTTGCGTCTACTTCAACTCTCCAGACTTAAGCTCTAGTGAACTTAATCTCGGGATTATCGAGCACCTCGCAAGCATGCCACGGAGGAACCTCAAACGTCTTTTCCTCTTCCCCTGCCCATCCTTCATGTACTATGGTGTTCCAGTCACTTCCCCGGATTCTCACAAAACCGTTCTTGAACGATATGCGTTTTCGCGATGCTTCCCCGTTGTGCTTCCCATCTGCTCGCTGCCATACATCGTATAATGTCTAATCCGCGTGCGTCAGCAAAGAAAAGAGTTTCTAAGGCAGTTGTCTAACCTTTTGCTCTTCCGCACTGTGTTCCTCTTGCTCTCCCATAGTTCGATCTTAGGCGTCGCAAGGTAGGTAGAGAATAGCGCGGAGGTCGCGGTGAATGTCGCAAAAGGCTGTTGGAGAGGGACGTTCTATGTAGAGTGACCTGGATATATGGCGGGGTCGTGGTACTTCGTGTTCACCTCAGAGGAGTGTCGCGAATCGAGGGTGCAATCCTGAAGAATCAGTGCGTGAAGAAGCCCCAAGAGTGGCACACTCAACTAAACGGGGGTTCCAAGACTTTCCGAGCTAGAGCAAGAGAGCAGGTTTCGGGAGCAGGCCAAACAGTCTTCGACTTGAAACATGTTGATGCCCAACGGACGGAAGGCAGCCTCCGTCAGGACTTCCGTTTACCCCGCCAAGTGGATGACATAAGCAAGTAACACACATCGCTAACGTGTGAGCTGCGCACCCCACCCAAACGCGCCCAGCGCGTCTCATCTCATCTATCATGACGCCACGCCAGCAGCCTCTACAGCCATCAAAAGAAGGCCGAATGAGTCTTGCTATTGCTTCCTTTCAGAATAATCCATATCTATCTAAGCGTATGCTCGCGTCAGCTTTTGACGTACCAGAATCAACTCTACGTACACGCCTACGAGGTGTCCTCTCTCGGCATGAGACAACGCCAGTCAACGTAAATATGAGCTCTGTCGAGGAGCAGTCTCTAGTTCGATGGGTCCTGGACCTTGGTCAACGTGGATTTCCGCCTAATATTATTGACGTACGACGAATGGCTGATGTTCTCCTCGCTAGCCGCGGCCAAAATCCTCCTCCGTCCGTTGGCAAGAACCGGGTATCACGATTCGTCCAGCGCCAGTCAGAGCTCTAAACAAAGTGGAATAGGAAATTTCACTCACAAAGGGCACGCTGTGAAGATCCTGTTAGGATCAGTGCCTGGTTCAAGCTGGTAGAGGACTCACGCGTCACGTACGGGATAGCTGATCAAGACGTGTTCAACTTTGATGAGACTGGCTTCATGATGGGTGTCGCCTCAACATTAAAGGTAGTCACGAGCTCTGACACGATTGGTCGAGCAACTGTCGTTCAGCCAGGCAATCGTAAGTGAGTAACGACGATTGAGTGTATCAACGCGTCTGGCTGGCGTATCCCACCGTTCGTGATCCTCTCTGGCAAGCTCCACCAGGCCAGCTGGTATCAGGACCTCCCACCTAACTGGGCTGTCGCTGTGAGTAACAATAGCTGGACCAATCATGGACTGGGTTTTAAGTGGATCAAGCATTTCTACAGATATACAGAGTCTCGTACGTCAGGAGCGTATAGACTCTTTATCCTTAATGGGCATAGCAGCCACGCTACGCTAGAGTTTGATTAGTTCTGTATAGAGAACAAGATCGTCACTCTCTGCATGCCACCTCACACCTCTCACCTCCTCTAGCCTCTTAATGTCGGCTGCTACTCTCCTCTTAAGGTATTGTACGGACATAAAAGGTGTCTAAGCTTGCTCGCCAAGGCGTCTTCCATGTCAATAAGCTTAACTTTCTATAAATATACACGAGGATCCGGCTGACAGCTCTGTCTGATTAGAACATCAAGGCTAGACTTCAAGCGACTGGGTTGATCCATTCAGTCCAGAGCGTGTCCTATCAAACCTAACTGTTGTCAGAACGCCATCTCCACCAGGGTCAGCAGCTAATAGATCAGGTCCATGGACAGCTAATACTCCACGTACAATAGAGCAACTACAACAGCAAGCTCAACTCGTACGTAACCTGCTTCGTCGCCGGTCCTAGAGCCCTACAAGCCTGGCAATCAGCCAGCTCGTGAAGTTTTGTCAACTTGCCATCCACGTGAGTGACCAAGGAGAGGCAGCTCACGCACGTACACGCGCACCACCAACATGTAGCAAGTGCCACGAACAAGAACACGATAGACGTCGGTGTAGAGCTATCTAATCTATCATACATTAAAACCTTATCAAATTTGATCATGTGGGTGAGGAGCTATCGTACGGAGAACCTCGCGCGTTTGGGTGGGGTGCGCAGCTCGGTGGTGGAACACGTTAGACCCGGAAAGCTGCTGACTAGTGCGCAGCCTTCTCATTTTACTCCACTCATTCTGCTCCACTCACTTTATCCCACTCATTTTATCTCACTTAATTCATTTCACTCATTCCTCCGCGCAGGGATAAGGGAGAAGGCGCTAGTACACTATGTCAGTCTGCAAGGGTCGACACCTGGTGCCTAGCATTTGTAATAGGAAACATGAGGTGCATATGCATGTTAGGTGGTCGTGTGGCTTCAAACTTCGAATCCTGGGTTTTTGCCTTCAATTGGACATTTTATTAGTGGATCGCTGTAATATTGGACACTTTCATAAACTGAGCAGCGCTCGATCTGCATAGGCAGGCAGTATATTTACCACGAGGTTGAACAAGCATTAATTATTTGCTATGTACGACATTACAGTGCTGACCGAAATCGGTTTCCGGTTCTTGCATATTGTTTGTTCTCAGCGCACAGTACACCTCAGGACGCTTACTATATACGTGCTAACGCCGTACAGAGTCTCTAAAATGTGCAGTTGAGGCTAGCACCAGCGGCAACCAGTTGAAGAGAGAATCAGTCGTCGAGACCCTCCTCAGCATCATTTATAACCGTGCAGTCCCTGCACGGTGCTAGCGCCTGTCTGGTAAGTACCTTGCAAAACGACCGTGCCCTATGAACAAACGACATACGCGAACCGGAAACCGATTTCGGTCAGCACTGTATCTCCATGGTGTCCGTTTGGGTGATCCTACACTCATAGAAGCAAGCCATATGCAACGTACTTTTATTACGCACTTGCTATTTACAGAACAGTCGGCCTTGACAAGGGCTTCTAACTCCTCACACTACCAGATCGAGGCCTCTTTTAGGGTGACGCCCAGAGGTCCTTCTGTTAGATCTGCAGGGATACTGTAACGCAACTGGTCTGCCGCGCACATTACGGATATCACTCATGGACGGAAACCCAGGTCCTACGCTCACCGATAAGTGACCTCGCTTCTAGCATGCGTCTCGTGATCGCTGTAAAACCTACCATTCCGAGATTTGAGGACGGGCGTAAGTATCCTTTATTCGCTGGCGGAGGATAGCCGTTCATGCCTTGCAGGGTTTGTATGATGCAGGTGGTGATGGAGGAGGAAAGCACCTCGTATTTTCCCAAGCATGTGTGTTGGCCCAGCGCCGCTTACATGTTTCCATGAGCGTTACCGTTTTCACTCAGGCGGCATGCTGAATCTCGATGAGTAAATAGGAGCTGGGATGGATTAAGATCCTCGCTCACCATGCACCAAGGACGTTTGACAGTTCTGGAAAGGAGCAGTCTGTCTTGCATGAATCACTATAGAGGCTTGCGCAAGGCTTGTAGAATCAAGATGAGCGATAATGAACGAAAGATATCTTACGATTTATCCGGTTAAACGCTATCAGTTTCAGATATAAGAACCCGCAAGTCCACGAGCCCAACTATCCCAACCTCGCACAATCCACCTCATCGGAAGTCACGTAACTGATTCGTTCACGGTATGTCCTTTCCCTTTCCCCAAGCCTTGGTCTGTCATTAACGCCCGCTAGATGACGGACTTTGGTAACGACACTCGAATAGTCCATAAAATCCAAGCTGTCTGCCATCCGCTCTCCCAAGACTACAATCATTGGTCTCTCAACATCCAGTTCAAGAACACTCCGACGAGCAATACAGTAGCAGGCTCACTTCGCTGCCACATGACCATTGATGAGACGAACAATGACACAGTCTATATGGTTGTTGCCCACGCCTACGCCATCACAAACAATTGTGTACTTACGGTTGACTTTCCCCCAACCTCGAACAAGGTGCCAGTCGGCTATATTAGCCAAGTCATCCGTAACAACAAGCTCCACAAGTTCGAGTTTTCATCAGAAGGATCTGGATGCAGACATTGGATGTGAGTTTTGTCCATGTATCCTTTGACCATCAATGGCTGACGAACCAGCTATTTGGCCATCAAGCATCTCGAGACGGCGCAATATATTGCCCCAGGAAGTGCTGCACGACTTTGGCAGTACCTACACAGCTTCTGGTCAATGAGTCCTGATCATATGGGCGTGATGCAACCTCGCTCTCAACCATCACCATTGATTTATGGGATAACGCAGTAAAGGTAGCATGGGAGGCCCTCAGATGATGCGTTTTAGTGGGAACACGGTAGAAGAATGAAGCTTAGCTCTGCTCTACCTTAGACCATTTGAATTTTTTGGTGGAGCGAGTAACTGCCGTGCTTAGCACTAAACACCTTCTCATTGGCCGTCAAACGTCGAAATAAGATCTCCCATGAATTGCAGGATGCTGGTTTTTGAAACGAAGGATCCTGTGCATTTTTGTAGGACGCTGTTGACGGGGACGTCGATCTGCAATTCACCGGGCGCTATCGATCGTATCAAATGCGGGAAGCCGGCGGAGTAAATTGTTGATCTCTTTCCATGCCCTTTTCAGCGCCGATGTCTTAGTTGGACCCCTCCTGCGGCTACGACAAGTCAAAATGCCAAAAAAATACCTTCCTCCTAACGCGCAGCACCTCTCATCGCAGCTCATACTTAGTGCACACAAGATCGAAGCCTCCACCGCTCAGGAGTCGATCACCGTCAAGGAGCCGATCACCATCCTCACACAAGAATCCGTCGCCGCCCGTGATCGAGTACTTCATAAGCCTACGCTCCGATGCGTGCTCTCTGGGAAGCTTTGGCCCTCTGACTGATTGATGGCCCTGGTTAGTGGCGTCTGGGTTCATCCGATTTGTGACTTACAAAACACGAAATTGACTGTGTCGCAAAGTTTCCAACGCAGTCTGTGCGCTCTCCAGTTCTTTATCAGACAAAGGAGTAAGGAATGGTCTTAGAAGATTGAAGAAGCCAAGATCTTGCGGGAGGAACTGGTACAATATATGCTCAAAGAATCGAGGGAAATACCCAGCAGAAGACCAGTCGACGAGATAGATGCCATTGCTATTGACTATAATGTTTCTTGGATTGAAATCCAGGTGACACATAGATAGTGAATAGCAACGAAGATCAAGTTTGTGCCCTAAGCTGGGTGAATGTTGATCGAACCAAAGTTGGAGGTCGTTAGACTCTGAAAACTCCACCTCTTCATGTTCAGGCCAGAGCACACCAGATACCGGTCCGCCTCCAAGTGATCCAGGAATGGTTGCTTCCTGTTGATGGATATGATCCAAGACCTTGGCCAGCTCCTCAGCCATGTTTCTGGCGCTCACCAGGTCAAGCGTTTTGCCATCAACGTAATCCATTACAATGTATCCAACTGCCTCTTTCTGCACAAACCGATAAGCTCTCGGTACGTTAACAATGTCTGCGTTGAGACGCTGCTGCGCGGCCTGTTGGTTCTTAAATTCTTCAGCGGTAACAAAATGTCCGAACTTCACGGCTAGGCTGTCTATAATAAGCACCACCTTGTTTGAGCACTGCTGCGCTGAGAGAACTTTGGTCGCTGGATCGTGACAGAGCGAGATGATTTGATCGTCAGTGAGAGCAGACATAGTGTAGAGAGGATGAACGGTGGATGCAGGAATTTGCTTGAACAATTTATTCTTATCCTCACCTAGGTGCTTGGCACCTTTGTTGCACGTGACCACAATTGCATCATGGAAACACGGATCTTGAGATCCCGTATCGACCGTGAAGGAGCGAAACACACAACAGACGGAATATCATTGTGGCACGGTGAGGATGATAATTGTATTATTCTCTTGTATCACGTTAACGATTGAGAAGACTCAGTATTCTAGGTAGAATGATTGCGATATCTCCTTCGAACAACCAGTCATTGTCATTTAAATCATCCGCCAGTCCGTGATTTCTGTTCGCATCAATGATCGCCAAAGATGCTCCACATTCTCGCGCTGTATTCACCCATTCCGCAGCTGGGTAAACTTCCAAGCTTGTACCAGCAGCGATCACCAGATTGATGCGTTCTTCTGATGTCCACTCGTAAATTTTATCTGGTGCACCGGCAGCGAGTGTCTCACCGAACCAAACGACTCCTGGGCGCAATAAATTTGTACATTTAGGGCAACGCGGAAGGTCAGATAATATTACCGAGCGCGATTGATTATTAGCATTGGACAGCGACAGCAGGAACGGAAGATCTTGCAGCTTATGAACGTTGGTGTCGTAATCGCATGTGGTACATCGAACAATCTTCAATGTGCCGTGAATGTCTAGTAGCCTTGATGAGGGATGATCGGTTTGCTTGAGAAGCCCTGTGTTATGACATTAGCGCACGGCCCGCATGATTCCTGTCTTCCAGGCTAATATCCGTACCATCGACATTTTGACTGACACTCAACCATCCTTTATGCCACCTAGCAAGAGCCGCTAGCGCATGATGTGCTGCATTTGGTTGAGCCTCCAAGGACTTGAGTAAACGCTCGCCGTAAAAGCTCCACACTGCGACTGGATCCTCTTGAAACTTTTTGGGTGAGGCAAGCTCTCTCAAATTGATGTCGTTCCATAATCCGTTCGTCCCACGCCAGGTAGCCAGGCCAGATGGTGCGCTGAGCCCCGCACCCACGAGGCACAGAACCCGTGGAGATGTTTCCAGGTAATCTGCAAAAGCTAACCAAGCAGAATTATCGCCAGTATCAGCACCATCCATGCTGAAGTCAGGCTAGAGTTTGAGGGTGCTCGTAGCTCTCTGAGGTTGGATAAGAAGGTTAACGTGTCGATGGTGGGCGACGATAATGTAGGTCAAGACACATGCTGCGCCGCTTCTTATCGATACCGGTAAAAGTCACTGCAGTGACCCATGGTGCGCCTAGCCTAAAGCGCCTAGCGTGTTCTGCGCCAAGGAGGAGAAGCAAGTGCGGCCCTGTCGCTTCGGCAGCGGTGGGGTGCGGGTGGGCTAGACTGTGTTGTGTTTACTGTGCCTGCTAAAGAGCGAAGGCGAAGGCATAGATAATAAGAGTGTTGCAAACGCGCCATTAACGCACAGACTACTGAGGATGACGGTGGTACGATCAGGACGGTGGTACGATCGCTTTTGAACACTAAAACTACTCCAAAACTTAAGTATATTAATGCTATTCACTTTTTAACTAATAAATATTTTTAAAAATATGTAATACAAAAGTTACTTGAAAAGTTAAGCTCTATAAGTCTAGAATTTTAGTATCCAATATTTTATTATTATAAAATATTGAAAAAAAACTCAAATTCTAAAGTTAAAGAGAAAAAAGGAGTTTACTATATAATATAAATAAGAACGTATAAGTAAGTATCTATTTTAAAACATTTTCAAAAGAATAATCTTTGTAAATAAAATATTAAAAACTAAAATCTACATCTATAGAGCTTAGAATTCTAAGTAACTTTAGCAATCTATATCTTTTAAAACGTTTATTAGTTAAAAAGTAAAAAGTATTAATATACTTAAGTTTTAAAGTAGTTATCCTTAGTGTAAAGGGCTGAAGCCTTGATGTTCTCTAGTACTCGGCCTGTGGCCTTCGTTGGCCTTTCTTACCTCAGCGCTAGCAGCCTCACTATTTTAGCTCCTAAGCTAAACTAGTAGCCTCTATTAGTAGCTACACTACTAGCTGCACTAGTTACGCTAAGTGTTAGCTGACCTAGTAAACCTCTGATAACCTTAGTTAGTCCTAACTATCTAGGTTGAATTTAAAAACCTTTACATAGTCTCTCTCTATAGTTTTTTATCTAATTTATTTACTGTTTACCTTGCATCTTTAGTCAACCCAACGCAACTTTACAATTAGTTTAGATCCTTCTTTAGCTACTTGCGTAGCTACGTTGTACTTAGCAGCCTGCTAGAGCTATATCTACGCACGAGATCCTAATTAATTAAACCACTAGTTAATTAGTTAACTATTTAAAATCTACTAAAGGATTAACGGAAGAAGCACTAGAAAGTGCTAAAAAAAACTTAGTTGCATAAGTCCCTAAGGCGTTTAAATTTGTTAAATAAACCTACTAAGCGTAGTAGCCCTAGAAAGCGGACGAAGGATAAGCCTACTAAGCGTAGTAGCTCCTACACGAAGGATAAGTCTACTAAGCGTAGTAGCCCCTACACGAAAGGATAAGCCTACTGAGCGTAGTAGCTCCTAAAACAATCTCTGCCGACAATGATAGAGTACTAGCAAGTACCTATAAATACAATAGCAGAACCCTTAGTAAGTTTTTTAGTTGTTTTAAGGATAGCAGAACTACACTAGAATAGTGTTAGTAGATCTAAAGTAGAGACTACTTTAGAAGGTCTTTATAAAGCGGGTGGCCTAGATAAGATAGCTACTTCTACAAGGATACAGGAAGCCTTTTAAGCTTAAAAGGCTATAAGCACATTATAACAAGAAAGAGAGCCTAAAGTAGAACAACAACCTTAACTACCACCTTAGTTACCTACCCTATTAGCTGCTCTAGGGAATTAACAAGCTTAAACGTCGAGGCGTTTAAAACAACTAGATTTTAATACTTTTAAAAGAAATAAAAAGATGTACTTGATCTTTCAACAACAACTTACTGCTAAGGTAGAAAACAATAAAGAAGACTTTAACATAGATAAAAGGACTTGTAATTACGCCTTTAGTTAACTAAAAGGCTTAGCTATAACTCTTACCTTGCCGTTCCTTAACTAAATAGGGATTTCTAATTTATAAAACTTTGATAAGTTATTAAACTTCTTTAAATAAATGTTTGGCAATCTCTATAGCGCAGAGAGAGCTAAGAACAAGCTCTAGTCTATAAGCCTAGGCAAGAATATCATCCGCAAATATATTATAGAATTCTAGGAGCAACTGCTATTATCTAATAGTAGCTTAGACGAGGATACAAGGATAATAATTTTCTAAAAAAGTTTTATATTGAAACTTTAGGACAAACTTGTAGGTATTACCTATAAGGATTTAGATAGTCTACAAAACAAAGCAATAAAGATTGCTAATTACCTTTACTAAATAGAGGAGTACTCTAAAGGCAGAGACAAGCCTAAAGAGTATAAATCTAAGAGAACTTCTCCTTCTCCTTCTCCTTTAAAAGGAGACTAGATAGAAGGGATAGAATATACAGGAAGAACTGCTAAACGTCAATAGTCTAGTAACTAGAAGTTAGAACAATTGTATAAAGAAAGACGCTGTTTTAGTCGTAAACAGAAGGGCTATCTATCTGCATATTATATAGAGAATAAGAAATTTTCTAAAAAAGAGAAAAAGACTTTAGCTAAGTCCTCTAACTCTAAGAAAAAGAAAAAGAATAAGTATAGTAAAGGAAGCTTAAATAAGGACTTAAATTTAGAAAAAGAGTAGCTCTTGTTTAAAGTTACTAGCAGGAGCCTTTAATAAGTTAGGATAACTTAGTGAAGAAGTAGGCTAAATTTAAAAATAATAAAAGCAGCAATAGAATGACCTGAAAGGCGCTAGGTAATTGTTAAACATTTGCCTTTACTTGAATTAATATGGAAAACCTTGTATACTTGCTTATTAGTCCTTGACTTGTTAAGAACGTCAAATTACAGTGCATTTCTATTTCTCTAGGGAAATTAGAAAGTGTTACAGATAAACTTAAAACTATTAACAAAGTCGCTAGGTTAAAGATAAATATTAAGGGTTATAAGGATGCTATTTAGGGTTATGTGGGCCCTACATACTTTAGTTACAATTTAATACTTAGACGGCCCTAGATAAATAAAAGAGAGGTTACTATCGCTCCTTCAAAGAAAACAATTTACATCTACTCTTTTAGCTAAAGGATTAAGTTACTTAGCACTAAGAATCGCTCATTTAAAGGAGACAAGAAATTAAAACAAATAAACGCAACTGCTTATTACTCCTATATTAGGCGGGCAAAAAAGAATAGGTCTATTTAGACTTTTGCTGCTTTTCTTAAGGATATTAAAAAAGCCTTAGCTCTTAAGAAGAAAGTAAAGGTTCTACCTTTACTCTTTAAGGCTTATTAACACCTAGCTTAGATTTTTAATTTAAAAACTGCCTCTGTACTACCTCCTTTATGCAGATCTAAAGTAGACTACTAAATTGAACTAGAAAAAGATGATAAAGGCAAAGAAAAAGAGGCTCTATAGGGATCTCTATACAATATAAGCCGCCTAGAACTTCTAGTTTCATAAAAGGAGCTTATTTCTCTACTTAACAAAAAATAGATTAGAGCTAGTAGCTCTTCTGCCTTCTCCCCTGTCCTTTTTGCTAATAAACCTAGAGGAGGATTATGTTTTTGCGTTAATTACTGAGCCCTAAACGCTATTACAAAAAAAGATTGTTATTCTTTACCTTTAATTTACGAAACTCTTAACAATATTGCAAAAGCTAAATAGTTTATAAAGATTAACGTTTCTGTAGCTTTTTACAAGATCAGGATTAATGTAGGAGATAAGTGAAAAACAGCTTTTTGCACTAGATTTAGGTTATATAAATAGCTTGTTACTCTATTAAGTATAGCAAACGCTTCTAGTATCTTTCAACGCTATATTAATTAGACTCTCCGCGAGTATATTGACGATTTTCTTAGCCTACCTAGACAACGCTTTAGTATATATTTAAACGGCTTACTTAAGGATCACTAAACCAATACAAATAAGGTCCTAGAAGCTATAAGTAAGGCTAGATTACCTTTAAATATCTAGAAATGCGAATTTGACGTACATAGTACAAAATACCTAGAGTTTATTATTAAGGCAGGAAAAGGACTTTAAATAGATCCTGACAAAGTAAAAGCAATTAAAAATTAGCAGGCACTTACTAACATTAAAGGAGTACACAGTATCCTTAGTTTTGCAAACTTCTATCAGCAATTTTTTGAAAAACTACTTAAAGATAGTCGCTCCTTTTTTAAGGCTTACTAGAAACATCTCTTTTCTATAGAGAAAAGCAGAGCAAGATGCTTTTAATAAGCTAAAGAAGTTATTTATTACTAAGCTAGTACTAGCTTAATAGGATCCTAATAGATAAACAATCCTAGAAATAGACTTCTCTAGGTATGTAGTAGCAGGAGTCCTTTCTTAATATAACAATTAAAGAAGCTTACGCCTTATAGCTTATTATTTAAAAAATATAACTAGCGTGCAAAGCAATTACAAAATATACAACAAAAAATTACCAGCAATTATTTCCTATTTTTTTAAGTAAGATGCTATGCTACAACTTTTAACTAAGTTTATAGTTATTACAGACTATAAAAACCTTAAGTATTTTAGCAAGCCTACACAGCTTAGCAAAAGACAAATAAGATAGGCTTAATTTCAAAGAAAGTTTTTTAACATAGAAATTTTCTACAGGCATAGGTTTAATAACTCTAGGGCTAATGCCTTATTTAGGAGACAACAGGGCATGCTAGCAAATAACTAGAATACTAGGATTTCTAGAAAGGTTCTACAAGTATTTAAACCTATAACTGCAGCCACTAACCAGGAACTAGAGGAAGAAGAAGTGCTTAGAACCTTTAGCTGCAACAGCTATCTAGCATCTGTACTAGAATTACCTTAAGAGTAGTTAGATCTAGAGGATTTATAAGATAAAGCTAGAAAAGAAGATAAAACTTACTAAATAGCCTAGAAAGCTGTAAGGAATAGTAAACAACGATTCCCTATAGCTTTAGATCTTCAAATTTTTAGTTCTAAATACTAACTAGACAATTCAAGAAACCTTCTATACTAACATTAAAAATAAGTACTGAATAACAAACCTCTAAGAACTAGAATTATCCACAAAATCTACAGTTCTAGGGCTTTAGGCTATCTAGGAAAGAAAATTACCTACTAAGCTATTCTAAGAGAATACTTTTAGCTATCTGTTAGTAAAAGTACTAGAAGATATATAAAGAACTTCTTAGTGTGTAGAAAAACAAAACTTTAAAAAGACAGCCTATAAGACTTACTAAAACCCTTACTTATACTTAAGCAATTATAGAAAGAAATTTTTATAAGTTTTATTACAGGGTTACTAGAAAGCAAAGGCTGTACAAACCTTAAAGTAGTTACAGATAGGCTTAGCAAGGACGTTGTCCTAATAGGCCTTAAGAACATTACTATAAAAAGTATTGCTAAAGCTTTTATTAACTCTGTAGTAGCTTACTATTAGTTACTAAACTATATTACTTTAGACAGAGGTATACAGTTTATTAACTATTTTTAAATTAAGCTATGTAAGTTATTAGAAATTAAGTAATACTTATCTTCTAAATACTATCCTGAAACTAACAGGTCTACAGAAAGAATAAACCCTACAGTATAGGCTTATTTATAAGCCTTCTGCAATTAAAATTGAACAAATTAAAAAAGCAACCTAAGGATAGCTAAGATTGTAGTTATAGCAAGGCAAGATTAGTCTACTAAATTGTCTCCTTTCTTCTTACAACACGGCTGTAAGGTAGATCTTCTACAAACTGCAACTAAGCACAGCCTTTAACAACAAATTTAAAGAAAAATACAAAAGGACAATTAAAAGGCAGAAATTAATATTAATAAACTACAGCAAAGTATTAAGCTTGCACGAGCTATAATAAGAAAAAGTTAACAAAAATAAGAAAAGTAGGCAAATAAAAAAAGGCACTAATTACTCTAACTTAAAATAGGCGATAAAGTATAGTTTAAACTAAGCAACTACTACAAAATAAAAAGGCTTAGCAGAAAACTTAACTAGAAGAACCTTAAGTACACAGTACTTAAGGTTATTAGACTAAACGTAGTTGAATTAAATACTCTTAGCTAGATTTACTTAGTATTTGATGTTAATAACCTTGGACTAGCGTCCTTAAACCCTCTACTAAGCTAGCTAATAGACAACAATAAACCTCTGCTAATCAAGACAGAGGATAGAGAAGAATACCTAGTAAAGTCTTTATTAGAAGAAAAAAAAAAGGAAGAAAAAGCAGTACTTAGTTAAATAGTTAGGATATCTAGATCTGACTTAGAACCTAGCTATTAATCTAGAAGATACAGAAGCCCTAGAAGAGTAGAACTCTAGGTAACAAGATTACTACTCCCACTATTTTTTAGGAGGGGGGTATTGTAAAGAGCTAAAGCCTTAATGTTCCCTAGTACTCGGCCTGTGGTCTTTGTTGGCCTTTCTTACCTCAGCGCTAGCAGCCTCACTATTTTAGCTCCTAAGCTAAACTAGTAGCTTCTATTAGTAGATACACTACTAAGCTGCACTAGTCACGCTAACTGTTAGCTGACCCGGTAAACCTCTGATAACCTCGGTTAGTCCTAACTATCCGGGTTGGATATAAAAACCTTTACGTAGTCTCTTTATAGTTTTTTATCTAATTCATTCACTGTTTACCTCGCATCTTTGGTCAACCTAACGCACCCTTACCAGATATTAGCTCTTTGCGTAAAACTAAAATCTCTAGTCTGCTTATATTATATAAAGAACCCTACGGAGGTTCTTTCTCTTTTCTATTTTTATCTTTTTGGAATTTAAGTTAGTAATTTACCTTAAGTTTATGTAAAAAGTGTAGTGCAGAAGCAATTTGTAACTTAAAAATCTAAGCTATGTGTTAGTACGCCTTAGGAAGTAACAACAAAACATTTACTTTCTTCTTAAGAGCTAAGGCCTTTTTAATATCCTTAAGAAAAGCTGCAAAGGTCTAAATCAACTTGTCTTCGTTTACTTATTTAATATAGGAGTAATAGGCTGTTGCGTTTACTTATTTTAACCTTTTGCTCTTTAAAACATGGTAATTTTAAGTACTTAGTAGTTTAATAGTTTGTCTAGAAGTGTAGATGTAGATTAACTTATTAGAAAGAGCAACAGTAACTTTTTTTTTATCTAGGGCCGTCTGAGGATTAAATCATATCTAGGTTGTGTAGGAGCAATATAGCTTTAAATAGTATCTTTATATCTTTTAATGTTAATCTTTAACTTAGTATCTTTGTTAATAGTTTTAAGTTTGTCTATAACTTCATTTCATCTGCATAGAAAAATAGAGATGCACTGTAAACTAGCGTTTCAAATAAGTTAAGGGCTAATAAGAGGGTTTATAAGGTTTTCTATATTAATAAGAGTTCAAGCAAAAGTGTAATAACTTACTAACATTTTAACAGTAATTCTATTGATGCTTATATTCTTTTTAAAACTAGCTTTTTCTTTTATTAAGTTTTTTTAGCTTACGTATAGCTCTTGCTAGTAACTTTAAGCAAGAGCTATTCTTTTTCTAAATTATAATTTTCGTCTTCTAAAGTGTCTTTACTACTTAAGCTTTTTTTGCTAGGCTTTTTTACTTTCGCTTATAAAAACTTTAATGTAATAGTTTTTTAGTTTTTTTTTTTGCGTTTTTTCTTCTATACAATCTACAGCGAAGTGTTCTCTTTACTTGCAGGTAAAATAACGTCCTTTTTTTATTAGCTTGTTTAGTTCTAGATTGCTAAACCTACGTGGCTTAGCTAATCTTCTGGTAAACTCTATTCTTTCTATCTAGTCTTTAGTAGAAGGAGGAGGAGGAGGAGAAGAAGCGCGTCTTAGCCTGTATTCCTTAGGCCTTTCTTAGTCTTTGTTCTTAGATTATTGTTCTTTAGGCTTGTCCTAGCCTCTGGTGTATTGCTTTATCCTGGATAAGTAGTTTGTAATCTTAATAAACTTATTCTGCAAATTATCTAAGTCTAAGAAGGTGATACCTACAAGCTTTTTTTTAAGCTTATAAGTAAAGCTCATTTAAAAAAGCAATTTTTTTGTGTCTTTATCTTAGTTGCTGTTTAACAAAAGCAACTGTCTTGAAAACTTAATAACATAATTATAAATAAATTTCCTGCTTTAGGACATTAACTAGAGCTTAATTTAAGCTCTTTCAGCGCTGTGTAGATCTTAAAATATCAAATTAATGAAGTCTAATAAATATTTCAAATCTTAGGCGTTTTACAATTCTATCTAGTTATGATAAAGCAGCGTTAAAGTAGCTGCAGAACTTATAAGTCTGCTAAAAGCGTAATTGCAGGTTCTTCTTTCTGTGTTAAAATCTTTCTAGTTGTTCTTTACCTTAGCAGTAAGCTGCTTCTTGAAAATTTAGTATATCTTTCTTATTTTATTAAAAGCATTTAAGTTAAGTTGTCTAAAATGCTTTAGTTGTACTAGCTACTAAACTAGTTTTAATGCAGCGAGTAAAGTTAGTAGCTAAGCAGGTAGCTGTTTTTGTTCTAGTCTTATTTTTTTAAAGGCTAAGTTTATAGCCTCTTAAATGAAAAAGGCTTTTTGTATTATTGTTCAAGTGGCTATTTTATCTAGTTTGTTTGCTCTGCAGAGGCCTTCTAGAGTATTCTCTATTATAGCCCTGCTAACACTATCTTAGTGCAGTCTTGCTATCTAGACAGCAAAGCTTCTAGATGTAACCTCTGCCTTTGCTATTATTATATATAAATACTAAATAAATAGTACTTATATTGTCTAACAGCAAGGATTAGTTTCGAGAGCTACTAGCAATATAGTAGGCTTATCTAACAGTTTCTATTGCAAAACATTCTAAGTAAAGTCTTATATAGCTAGGTATCTTTTAGCACTCCTTGTACTTCTTCTACTATCAATCTTTAGTAGATTCTAAACAGCTTTAAACTAAGATTAGCAATTTAATTAATTAGAGTCTTATCTAAATATAGGTCTAAAGGGCTTCTGCACGTAAATTTAGCTCTAGCTAGCTTCTTGTCTAGATGTAGCTCTAGGTAGCTTCTGATTTAACGTAGCAGCGCTACAGAAGAATTTAAATCATAATATAAAAGTGCGTTAGATTAATTAAAAATGTAAGGGAGACAGCAAATAAATGAAATAAAGAGCTATAAAATCTATTTAGCAAGCTTATTTACTCCTCTGTAAGGTTTGTGCTTAGTACTAAAAAAGAGACAAAAGTAGCTACGTAGCAACTGCTAACGTGGCTTAGAAAATAGCGTAGAGCTAAGAAAAAAGTTTAGTGGGCTAGAAAAGCAGAAGGGCTGATATGCTAGGCTTACAGATGCCGGGTGCGCACGAACACCTGGGATCTATAGGATAGCAAAACGAGGCTTTTTGTCGAGTACGAAAGACGTAAGGGCTTCAGCCCTTTACACAACTATTAAAAGCGTTGCTAAAGCGTTTATTAACTCTGTAGTAGCTTACTACTAGTTACTAGACTATATTACTTTTGATTAAGGAGTACATTTGTAAGCTACTTTTAGACTTAACTTTGAAATCTACTAGCAATTAAACAATTCTTATTTCCATATACAACTTTAAAACCGACAGCTCTACCAAATAAATAAACTTTATAGTACAAGCCTACTTACAAGCTTTCTGCAATCAAAATTAAACAAATTAGAAAGGTAACTTAGGCATAGCTAAAATTGCAATTATAGCAAGACAAGCATAATCTACTAGAATATCGCCTTTCTTTCTACAACATACATACAAGGTAGATCCTTTTTATATAGCAATAAAATATAGACTTTATAATTAAGCTTAAGGAAGAAAAATACAGGAAGACTACTAGAAAGCAGAAAATATAGCTAACAAACTCTAGTAAAGTATTAAGTTAGCTTAAGCTACAATAGCAGAATCTTACCAAGAACAAAAACGTTAAGCAAACAATAGAAGAAAATAATTACTTTAGCTTTAAATAGGTAACAAAGTTTAGTTAAAGCTAAGAAACTACTATAAAACAAAGAGACTAAGCTGAAAAATTAATTAAAAGAATCTAGAATATGCAGTACTAGAGATTGTTAGACTAAACGCTGTAAAACTAAATACTTCTAGAAAGATACATCAAGTATTTAATATTAACAACCTCTAGCTAGCTTGTTAAGATCCTTTACTAAGCTAATTACAGGACAACAATAAACCTTTACTAATAAAAGTAGACAGCAAAGAGGAGTACCTAGTAAAACGTCTGTTATCAAAAAGAAGCAAAGAAAGAAGAAAAGAATACTTAGTTTAGAAGGAAGAATACCTAGAATTAACGTAGGAACTAGCTTGAAACCTAGAAAATATAGAAGCACTACAGGACTAGAAGAACTCTAAAACTTTTATTAAGATAGGGGGTACTGTAAAGAGCTAAAACCCTAACGTCTTTAGTACTTAACAAAAAGCCTTATTTGCTATTTTACAGATTCTAGGTGTCTATGTGCACCTAGAATCTGTAAGCCTAGCGTATTAGCCTTTTTGCTTTTTTAACTTACTAACCTTTTCTTTTAGCTCTGCGCTATTTTCTAGAGCTACGCTAGCAGTTGCTACGTAGCTACTTTTGCCTCTTTTTTAGTACTAAGCACAGACCTTACAGAGTAGTAGATAAGCTTGCTAGATAGCCTTTATAGTTTTTTTTTTTTTTTTTTACTGTTTTCCCTGCATCTTTGGTCAATCCAACGCACCCTTACACTAGAGGTAGTCTCCAACATGTAGCTTGTTAATTTATTCCTTAGTAAGCCTCGTCCCTTAAGGGAAAGCAACATATCTTAGTTTCAACAGATAGTTATATAGTCCTGTATCAGCATCACGAATGCTTCGTCGGAGGAGCTGTTATTCCTTCGCTCTTTCTTTCTAGTCTTCTCGTCCAAATTCTATTAGTATCTCCTGCTAAGAGATATTAATAGGTTAAACTTTCTTGTCTAGTGTCTTGTACATTTTGTAGAGATTATTGCGTTGTTAGATAGATTTAAACAATCTCTTTTACAAAAGTTGACAATTAAGTTCGCACATAATTAAAAATTTACTAAGTCTATAGTTTCTTATAGGGTCCTTAGACTGCCTGACCGCGTGAGTAAACACTTAGTTTATTTAGGCTATTTAGTCTTCCTTATTATTGTTGGTATACAGCATGTTAAAGTTGCTAAATCTAACTTTTAGATCTAACTATGCAGCTTTCTATATGTATTTTACTGCAGCTGCTTAGGATCTGCTGTCTGCTGTATTAGTAATTGTATGCACCTGTACATTACCTGCTATTTCTCTGTCTAAGTCTTTGTTAGAGGCTTTATTCCTAATTGTCTGCGCAGGGTAACTTAGAGATAGATTAGACGCAACAAAGACTGCGTTCCTAGTGCTATCCTTAGAAAGGACTTAGCATGTAATCTGTCTAAACACATTGTACTGTATTGCTATCCTTGCGCATGCACACTAAGGTCCCCCTAAAATTGCAGATTTAGTAACATTAGCAATAATTTTATATGTAGTTCTAATAGTAACTGTCCTTATTTGTATAAGTTTATTAAACGCAGTCCTAACAAACAAATTATGTGTGCTATTAGCTAAAGTAATACTAGGAGATAGCTGTCCTAGTCTGTGTTCTATTATTTTATACACTATCTTTAATGCTTGTGCAGCACTAAGTCTTAGGATATTTATTTGTGCTCTAGTGTTAATTAAGTACTTTAAGTAGCTACTGTTTACAATAACTTTGCATTCCGGCAGGTCTTTTTAAGCAAAGACTTGCCTATTACTTTGCTAGACTCTTTAGACCTCCTTAATAGGTATATTGTCTAACTTATCTATCTAGAAGTCTTCCTTTCTATGCACTTTATAACAAGTTTTCGCATTTAATTAATACAAATTTATTACATTGCAATATGCGTTTTTAATAGGCAGTGTAATTAGTAGGGTTTTATTAGTAGGGTGCTCCAGGTTCGTGCGTTAGTTTAGCTAATTAGCAGCTAGAACAGATTCTAGGTGCGCAAAATTACACCTAGATTCTGTAATCTCTTTACTAATTATAACTTTAAGCGTACCTAAACTATCTGCAACTTTAATATTGTTATTAAGAAGATTGCGCAGCTGTTATAAATGTGGTCTTGTCCTATAAGGTCTAATACAGTGACACCTCTTACTTCCTATCTAAGCAGGGCAGTCGCGATACAATTTAGCTGCCCTTATACTATCTTTCTTTACTTAAGATTAGAAAGGGCATTTATAAACTTTACAGCCTTTTTCTTTAGCTCTTGCTGTAAGTGCTTTAGATCAGCTAACAAGTTATTATCTTGCTAAGATAATTATAGCAGTCTAATAATTAAAAAATAGTGTATTATAAAGCTAACTTGCAAAAGGAATATTACCTTATGTTTCCTCCTACAGAAACTGCATATCTATAGGCTGTGAGTTAGGGATAGAAGCATTACCTTGTATTGTTTAATCGCTTCTTTGGGTACTTGTATCCTTGCTTGGCCTTCCTTATTTCTTTATTCCTCTATCTTAGACACAATTAATATCGTAGTAGAGGGCAGGGCCTTTGCCCTTTAAGCGCGTAGCAGTATTTAACTTAAAAATGTTATATAAAGCGTTTTCTCCGCCTTCTAGTATAATGTTAGCAGTATTAATATTATTAAGCTTCGTAACGTATTTGTCTGTAGCAAGATTGTATAATTGTTCCTAGAACTGTTAGAACTGCTAGAGAATATTATTGTAGTAACCTTAGTTTATTAAACTAGTTGCTACGTTTGCAGAACTAGAGGCTTTCTCTCTAAACCTTAAGCCTAGTTAAAAGTCTCTACTACTAAACTTCTTAGGTATTACACTAGATGCTAGTTAATTAAGTACGTTGTTAGTAATGTTGTAAAACTCTTAGATCTTTGCCTTTAACTATAACAGGACTTAGTTTAATAATAGCTGTCTTAGGATTTCCTCTAGACGTTTATGTAGTGGCTGGAAGTAGTAAGTTCTTTTCTTAGCTGCAATATCCCAGTTAAAACTCACTTATCCTATCTAATTTAAGGCGTAGTATAGCTTACAATCCTTAAGTATGTGTCCTACAACACTATATATATAGTAGAGGGTATTTGGCTTTGTATTGTTTAAGTATGCTGTACTTGTTTTGTTAAGTAATTCATTTTTAGCAGTAGAAATAAAAAAACTGTTATTTCTTTGGCTAGGGAGTTTAGTATTAGTTACTTGTACAATAAAGTACGCGTAGTTAGTAGGTTTCTCTAGAAGTCTCTTATTTGTAGGGTAAGCTATAAGCATGTTAACAGTTGATAGTTTAAGCTTTAGATTGCCTAAAGACTTAATAAAGTCTTTTACTTTTAAGGTAACATCTGCTAGTGTACTTGTCTTTTTATGTGCTTTGCTAATCTTAACTGCTGCCTCCTTTACCTTCTTAGGAGTGAAGGTTGGGCGCTAGTTAGATAGCATAATCTAGCGTATCTCCGCATTAGCGCCTTCTTGTTCTAGCTAATAAATTTTATCTAGGCTAGCTATCTTCTTATTGTAGGATTTAAGAAAAGAATAGATTAGAGCTAATTTATATGTTTTCAAATTATTACTATTTAGGGCAGCAGGCATGTAGTACATAACTGCCTCTTTGTCTATTTGTAGTAGACTTTAAAAGAAGAGAATGCTTTTCTCTTTTTAAGGGATTTGCTTGTTCTTAATGCATGTATTAGTGACAGAAGTAAAATAAGTGTAGTACTCTACTAGCCTAGGCTAGTTTTGTACGGATTTATAAATGTAAGCTTAAAGGTAAGAGCGTTTGCCTATTTTAATAGCAGTATCTTTGTCTTTCTACGATTTCTTTATATGTGCTTGTAACTTAGACTAATCTCTCTTTGTATATCTACGTAAGCGTTTTAGAATATAAGAGAGCGATTGATCTTTGTTAAAGAAATAGTCTAGTAGAATAGAGACTCTTATAGTATTACAGATACTTCTATTATTAGCTTGTTAGTTGAAGTCTTCTAGGAATTTAGTAATATTCTTTTTAGTAAAGACTAATGTACTGTGTCTTAGTAAAACTATGGACAACAATAAGTTGTGCGTAGGTGTAGTTATAGTATTGATGACTGAGCTTAATAGTGTTGATAGTAACTTAGGACTAGCAGCTGTAGGTCTAGCGGAAGGAAGTGTTTCGCCTTCTTGTCCTTAACCTAACTTCTAATCCTTTTTTAACATTTGTAGTACAGCAGGACTTATAGGAGTTCTTTGTATAAATAGTTAATAGTAGTTAGTTAGTAAAGTAATAAACAAGGTTTAGTCCCTAAGAGAAACAAGATATTTATTCTTTGATTCTTTGTAGTGTATGCTTATTTAAGATTATTTATATAAATCCTTGCCTCTTTAGTACCCCTTATTTTGCTAGGTAGGCTCTAATTTATACTTGTGCTATCTTAATTGTTGGTAACTGTAAAGATGCGTTGGATTGACCAAAGATGCAGGGAAAACAGTAAATGAATTAAATAAAGAACTATAAAGGCTATCTAGCAAGCTTGTCTACTTCTCTGTAAGGTCTGTGCTTAGTACTAAGAAAAAGGCAAAAGTAGCTACGTAGCAACTGCTAACGTAGCTCTAGAAAATAGCGCAGAGCTAAGAGAAAAGTTAGTAGACTAGAAAAGCAGAAGGGCTGATACGCCAGGCTTATAGATGCTGGGTGCGCACAGACACCCGGGATCTGTAGGATAGCAAAACGAGGCTTTTTGTCGAGTACTAAAGACGTTAGGGCTTCAGCCCTTTACATCTAGCTATTAGAAAAAGAGATATTTATACATATGCTCCTTAACAGAGAGTGAGCGCTCTTATAGCAATTTAAGGAATTAGGAAGGATTTACCCTAATGTATGCCTCCTATACAAGATACAAACAATACCACACAAAGCTTAGCAAGTGCGAGGTTTTGCCGTCCTAAAAGCTTTAGAATTGCAAGTAGTGGATATAGTTAATATCTGCCTGAATTGAGGAACATAGGAAAGGTGTAATAGCCAATATTGCAATCTATAGCACCTAGTACTAAAGAAGGACGAAGGCGTTTAATAGATTAGCAATGCGCAAAGGATAAATACAGTTATTATCCGAGATGCGAACCTGCTACAAACAGCTAATGAGTTTTTAGAGAGGTTTGCAGGATGCAAGGTTATCTTACTTATAGACTTGTTCTTAGGATATAACTAAATTACACTACATCTAGAAAGCAGAGACATAATAGCTTTCTAAACGCTAGTAGGACTTATACAGTTATGTACAATAGTTATAGGTGCTACTAACTCTATGGCAGCATTCTAACAAGTAATAATAAAGATTCTGAGAGACTACTAGCCTAATACTATGCCCTTTATTGACGACATCACATGTGGAGGATCTAAGACCGACTATAGTAGTGAAGAATTAATGCTAAGGGTGCAACGTTATGTTCTTAAGCATATTATGTAATTAGCCAAAGTGCTAGCTAATATTGAACAAGCTAGAGGCACTGTATTAAGAAAGAAGTGTTATTTTCTTATAGAACGACTTACGGTTGTAGGCTATAAAGTTAGCCCTTAAGGTGTTATCTGTTGGAGTATTGACATGCTGCAGGACATGCGGATCACCTTGTTAATCAGGTGATCCTGGTAAGCTGATCACATGACGATAGCGCTAGCGCCTATATATACGGGCCAGATCGTCTTATTCCTCTTTAGTAGTTATTGACACTTTGTTGTGGCACTTAGTTAATTAATACACTTATTCTACTCCTCCTGATTAATTAATTGAACCTTCTCAGCTCCTACAGTTATGAGCCCGGCCGCTTAATCGTAGTTTCGATTCCTACTGCGCAATTAGCAAGCTGGAAGGTTAACTATTTAATTATTAATTATACCTTACTCTACTCTATTCTCCTACAGCACAGCTAGCAGATCGCTGCGGCTGCTGTACCTCTTATTAATCATACGATTAACCTTCTACTAAACTAACCTACAGGCTACTATTATTGCTGTTAGCCACCTACTAACTGACTAACTAATTGATCCGTCGTCACCTTAACGATAACCCACGTCGTAATCTTACACAAAGCATCTTACTAAGATAGACCTTACTAATACACTGCTTGTCGCCTTAGAGGTAATTCTTAAGTCTTAATTAGACTAGCCAACTTAGTTTGCTCTATTAAGGCTACACTGCTTAGAGAAAGGCATTTAGGATTAGGTTAATCCTAATCTCCCGGACGTATCCTCAATAGATCACTAGGAGCCACAGTATCCAGAACTACCTAAGGATATTAAGCAGCTAATCGCTCTATTACTAAGTGCCAGCGCTTAAATACAAGAGGACTATAAAATTGCTTAACGCAAATACAAGGCTTAAGCTCGAATTGTTTGTATGCAGTGCTGTTTGAAAGGTAAAAAGCAGTAGGTAAGAAGCAGCAGCTTTAGCTTTATAAAGTATTGCAGGCTCCTGCTGCAGTATGTATGTGTCCTTTCTCTTCTTTATTGCATTATATTGCAATTCTATTGCAATTCTATTGCAATCCTACTATAATCTTATTGCTAGCTATAGGCTGGCAATTGCTGTTGGACACGTTTCAACTAGTGTCGTTTTTTAGTACCTTAGCAAATTTTTTCAACCCTAATTATTGCTCAGTAGTCTGAGCTTTCCTTCTAGAACTCATCCACCTACTGTTTTAATCTCGTTAACTACACACAATCTTTTTTTTGACTTTTGCAACTAATTAGTAGAGGGTAGCTGCTTTTCACTTTTTTGGAAACCCCATTATGACTACAACAACAACCACCACCTTTGACACCTTGAAAATAAGTATAGAACGCTAAGAATGTTAAAATAAAAGAAATAGCACGTGCTGTGTGTAAGTACTGCGCTGTAATATATATAAAACAGGTTATTTTAAGACAACTAAAGGAGAAAGCACCTTAGCTATACTAAAAGATAGCATAGGATTTATTTAACATGCTAATTAGGCAAAACAGAGAGCTCTAAATTCCAGTGCTTAATAATAATTATAGCAAAAAAATTTAATAATATGCTTTTCAAGCTAAAACGCTTATTAAAATAGCAAAAGTATTTAAGAACTTTACTAATTTTCTTAAAGCCTGCTACAGGCTTAATATAAGCGTAATTCTTTAAGATAACAACGTTGTAACGCTCCCTTAGAGAGGAAAGTTAAGTTTTAAAATCTAGGCAGAAGAACAACGGATTATTATAAAAAGCACACTAGTATATACGCATGAACTAAATAGGGGTGTAAAGAAAGCAGACTAAGAACTTATAATAGAAGCAATTAAGATGGGGATTAGAGCAAACCTACTAACAAAATTCTAGCTAGAAATTATTAAAGCAGTAGCTTAGCTCTACAGTATAAGTTTATTACACGCTTATAATTTCTAAGCTCTAAACACAGTGCTTAATAAATAGTACAACAAAAATTAACAAAAGGTTAGAGTATATACAGCTAACTTATGCCCTAATTAGAGTACAGTATACGTATACGGCTGCAAAGCATACCCTTTAAATAAGGAGAGAGCAGCTAGTAGAAATTGCAGAGGATTCAAGGTTAATCCTAAGGGCTATATTAAATATTTAGTAGGATACAGAGCATTTAACATCTACAGAACATATGTTTTATTGCTTAACTAAGTTATTACAACTTAGAATGTTACATTTAATAAGGAGCTCTTCTACAAAAACAAGGACATGAATGCTCTAAAGTAAATAATAGAAAAGCTTACTACAGTTATAGACTTATTATACAAGGACAAGCTGCGTTATGTAAAAGAAGTATTCTAAGACTTTAATAAGCAACTTCAAATTGAAGCAGGCAAGTAACAAAGGACTAAAGTAATAAGGTACTTATTTAGGAGAAAGGAGATAATAAGTTACAAGTTTTATTAGAGCAGGCTAGCTAGCCTGCTTTAAAAAGAGAAGTTAATTTATCGCCTGCATAGGTAAAAAGCACGGCTAGCAATTTATTTAGGAATTTATATAGACTTTTATAAGCAAACAGGACTTTTTACTCTAAAGTGAATACTAAAGCCTAGAGCGTACTAGCAACGCGCTAGTCCAGAATACAAAGGCAGCGCCTAGGATATGCATAAAACTAGAGAAGAGCGCCCGCCTGTATTTATAGATAAAGAGCATCTTCTTTAAAAGAACTTTTATTAGAGTAAGTAATACCTAGCTTATTAACTAAAAGTGCAGAACACTTTAAATGTGCTTACTTGTTTTTTTCCTGCGCCTTCTGCAGCAGGAAATAAGCAGGAAATACTATTAGCTTTAAAACTTTAAAAAGTAAAAAGAAATTGTAAGTTACTAACTTGCTTAAGTACTTAATTCAAAAACAAAAGAAGTAGTAGCAAGGCTAGAAGCTTAAGAGTACACGCATTTTATAAAATAAGTATAGCTTTAGAGTGTAATAACTTACTAAGCGCTCTTCTTTGAACTATACATAGAGCAGGAGAAGACAGAAGATAGCATGTAATAGTACACGCTATAATTACTGCTGCTATCTTAAGTAAAGACCTAAAACCCTAACTATATACTAAAATGTATTGCAACGAACTACTAGCGCTTTTAAAGAAATAGAAAGATCTCTATTCTTATTTTTATAAAAAGCTCTTTCTATAGGCAGCTAAAAAGGAGATTAATAAACTACTAGGAAAAGGAACTTAGAAGGAGGTTTAACGCTCTATAGTAAAAGAGTAGCTACTTCTGCTTAAAATTTTTTTTTTATAAGCTTAACTATGACGGCTATTTTATTAAATGCAAAGCTGAGATTGTTGTATAAGAAGACTTATAAGTGCTTAATTCAATATAATTAATAAACGCAGCAACGCTTGCAGTACGTTTCTTTAAAACTGCTATAGCAATAGCAGCAGAATTTCATCTAAAAATTATGCAATATAACATATTTAGAGCAGTTCTCTATACTTCTAGAAAGCACTAACTAGAAGTTGTATACAAATTGCTGAATAGATACAAGAAAGTAGGTAAGTGTATAAGGCTAAAAAGAGTACTTTACAGTTTAAAAGACTTACTATTGCTTTAGTATAGAGAACTGTTAAGGACTGTTAGAAAAGCAATCTTTACTGCATTAAAATAAGAGCTCTGTTTTTTTTAAATAAGTAAAGGAAAATTCTACTGCTTTTTTATGTTAATAATATACTCTTGATGTATTGCAGAGCAGGACTAGAGGAAACACAGCACGTTATAGGCGCTATTAAAGAAGTATACAACGTGGAGGGAAAAGGAGCAGTCTAGTAGTTTTTAGAGGTAAGAGTTCTGCGCGATAAAGCATCTACATAGGACAATAACGCTTGTACATAATAAGTATATTTACAAAATTGCTAAAAAGTTTAACTGAGCTAATTTGTTTTTCTGCTAAAGTACTTTACTCCTTTTAGAAGAGCTTAAAAATAGCACTAGCGACTTAACTAAGCAGGAAGTTAAAAATTTCTAAGAAAAAGTAGGCTTAGGACTTTATACTGCAATAATGCTTAGGCCTAATATAGCGTACGCTGAATCTTAACTATTATATTGCTTTATAAATCTAAGCAAGGCGCATTTTAAAGCAGTTAACAGAGTAATTATATACCTTTATTGCACAAGATACTAAGCGATAAGCTATAGTGCTTATATAGGAGCAGAGCGAATAATCTGCAGAGACACTTTATTTACTAATAACCTAGAGATAAGATGCTCTTTGCAAAGCTATATAATAATGCTTTCTAGAGAAGCAATTGTTTAGAAAGCAGCTTAACAAGTAACAGTCACAACTTTAACTACTAAAGTAAAGCTTCTTGCTCTAGAACATGTTAGTAAAGAAGCAATAGTGTTAACAAGATTTTTCTAAGAGCTTATTTTAACATTCGAAGCACCCTAGAAGATTTTTTGTAGTAACTAACAAACTATAAGGCTAGTTGTTAGCGCATATAAGCGTATCTCTACACGCCTGCGCTATATTAACATACAAAACATATAGCTTAAACAAAAGTACGTAAAAGGCTTTTTCTAAGTAAAGTACTTTAAAATAAGAAGTATACTAGCAGACAGTCTTACTAAGCACTTGTCTACATAACTCTTTAAAATTTTTAAAGAACTGCTTAACCTAAAAGAAGTTAAGCATTAGTTGTATTACAGAGCAAGTAGAAAAAGAGGGATTTTAAGCACTAAAGCGCAAGGTTATTATTTACTACAAGCGTGTTTAGACTTTATAAAATTATTGTAATTATGCAGGTTTAAAGACTAGTGCTTAGAAAACAATTACTAAAGAGTAGATCTAAAATCTTCTTAACTAAGGTAGCAAGGGCTTCTTAAGCCTCCTCTTTAGAATTATTGTATTTAAGCATACAAATAATGTTAGTAGTAATAAAGCTAAAAAACAACAGCTTGTTAGAGTTGCATATAAGATAACTAAGCTTAGTCTTAAAAGCATTTTAGAGAATAGAAAGCTTAAAATAATCAAAAGCAGATAAAATTTGCTTAGAAATAGCCTTAAAGTTAGCATTGCTCTTGTTAAGAGCAAAGTGCTTACAATGCTAAAAAGAAGAAGTTTTAGGAGTATTAAAGTTAGTCTATTAAACGCGTGCGTCTTTAGCAACAATAAAAGCAGGAGAAAGCCTGCACTTCTTTTAAGAAGAAGTACTAAGGTTATTAGAGCTTAAAGTAACAACCTAAGTATTAGTTTTAGTGCTTCTAGCTAGGCGTTTAGCCTTAGATTTAACAGGCTATTTAAGCTAGTTAGAGTTAGTAAGCAGGTTAACTTTAGAGCAGAATGCTTAGTCAAAGTTAATAGTGTATAAAGTATACTTGGCCTTGCCAAGACTATTATAAAGGAGAGCGCAAATAGCGGTAAGCATACAAATACTATTTTTGAAAAGACTTCTATACCTAAGAACGCAGACAGAAGTTAGCAATACTTTAAAATTAAGTAAGCAAGGTACTTACAAAGCATAGCAAGAATAATTAAAAGCAGCGCAAGAGAAGCAATAATTAGCCTTTTTGCTAAACTTCAACGCAGAGGCTATTAAAGTAGTAAAGGGCTAAAGCTTTGCTAAAACAATGCTTATATAGTAGTTTATGCAAGGAGTACTGAAATTACAGCTTTAAAATACACTAAACTTAAACTCCTTAAGAGAAGTAAGACTATGCTTAGTTAAAGCAAATATTTATTAAAAAAAGCACAGGTTATTTTAGCAACGTTACTTAACTAAACAAAGGGAGCCTTGTTAATTAACAACACTTAGTAAGGAGCAACAGGAGGAGCAACGCTAGATTTCAAGGTATTACCTTTATTACTCTGCGCTCTGTTAGCAGTGCGCTAAGTAGCAATCTTCCTAAAGCTAGCTTTTACTTTAGTAGAAAAGAGCTAGTTGTTGGTAAAATGCTTTTTTTTATAAGTGCCTGCTCTTCTTACATTACTTAAGTGTCCTCTTAAGCCTTTGCAACACGCTTATCTTTAGCTTTCTAAGCAGCGGCCTGCTTGGCAGCTACTCTCTTAGCAGCAGCCTGCTTAGAAGCTACTTTTTTAGCAGCAGCCTGCTTAGCAGCTACCTTCTTAGCAGCGGCCCGCTTAGTAGCTATCTTCTTAGCAGTCGCCTGCTTAGCAGCCACACAATTAGCTACACCTTTTTTAGCAGTAGCATGCTTAGCAGTAGTAGCTTACGAAGCAAAAAACCAAAAAAAAAAAATTTAAAAAGTACAAAAGTTGTAAATATTAAAAAGCTTTGCTTTGCTTTCACTCTTTTCCTTGCCTCTCTTACAAGGATTTAGAGCGGTGTTATTACTGTTAGCAGTAGAACAGCAGCAGACGCGCATAGGCAGAGAGCTTTTAAGCAGGGATACTAGAGCACTAGTACTTTTAACTTTTAACTAAGTTGTATGGTTGTTTATTAAAGACAACTTAGGGTTACCCCTTTTTAGAGTAAAGATACCTATAGTAAAGCTTAAAAATTAACAAAATAGCGTTGTTAGTATATATAATTAGTAGAGCGCTGTTGCTGGTACTGCTTTAGTTAGTATAGCGCAAGTGCTAAAAAGTTAAAAGGTGCTTATAAAGTATAGACTAGTTAAGCTATAAAAAAGTAAATCTTAGGCAAAACACTAATAAGCTTTTGTTTTAGTAGAGTGCTCTGTGCGCAGAAGTAAGGCTTAGCGCAACACGTACTCCTACACAGTACGTAATTAAACAATTTTTACGTATACTAAGTTAGCAGTGCACAGATACACGTGACCTCTCTAGCAAGGATTACGTGGGGGGTGTGTTGCAAAACGCTGCCCTACATGCTACGCTACATCTAACAAATAACTTAGCTAAGCTAAGCTAACATGAGAGCACGTGATCTGTGCTAATACAGAAAGGACAGCACTACTCGCTAAGCAGTGTATATATAGCAGCACTTTTGCAGCACTTCTTAGAATTAATGATTATCTCCCATTCATTTCTATGCTCTTTTCTGCCACAATATTATTTATATACAAGTTGTTAATATGCAGTACTGTGTAGTGTAGGAAATTCTACAAGGAAAAGTAGTAGGCAGTGAGCTTTTAAAAACAAGTAATATAAGCTTCTGCTGCAGTAACGTACGTGTCTTTACCTTTCTTCTCTATCTCTATTGCAATCTTGTTGCTAGCTATAGGCTAGCAATTTCTATTAAACAGGTCTTAATTAGTGTTGTTTTTAGTATCTTTAGCAAATTTCTTTAACCTTAATTTTCGCTTAGTAGTCTAAGCTTTTCTACTCTGAGCGCTTAGCGCGTAGACCTTATCCACTCACCTTTCAAATTTCGTTAACTTCACACAATATTTTTTTGACTTTTGCGACTAATTAGTAGAGGGCAGCTGCTTTTCACTTTTTTAGAAAACCCATTTTGACTACAACAACAACTAGCACCTTTGATATCTTAAAAATAAACTTAACTACTAACACTTGATTAGGTAATTACTACCTTTAATTTTACCTTTCATAAACAACAGTTCTACAAAGGATTTTACAAGAAAATGCTACTAAGAAATTAGGTAATGAAAATTGTTAAAATCTTTTATTTAGACGAGCTAGTTAATCCTAAAAATAACTTAGAAGTCCTCTTGCTTGTTAAATAAAGGGCAGATTAAGAAACGCAGCTAACTACTAAAAGCCTTAGAAGTTATCTATTTACTATCTTAAGTAGTAACGAAAGCCTGCCTACTAAAAATAAAATCAGATTAGAAGTGGCTTCGGCCTTTTAAGACAAGCTTTTAACATAACTACATATTTTGTAGACACCTTTTTAGTAAAAAAAATTGATTACTAACAACAGGTATCCGGGCTCATGCCCCTTTATTTTGTATTACCTGCACGCAATTAGTGTGTCACATGTTTAGATAGAAACGAAGATACGCAATATCCTTCTTACTAACCCTCTGAACTAATAAACATTTACTGATGACTATTTACTGCTGACTGCAACTTGCGCCTATACTTAGATGTGAACATACGACAACAGCGTCACTATCTAAGCATAGCTCTTCTATCCCTAGAGGCAACTTACAAAATCCTCCTGCTTGTTAGTTTGTCCTAGCTACTTAATAGCTGTTTCAACACGCTCTTGCTCTTTATAAAGCTACTATAAGGTCTGTCTACTAAAGTTGTTTTTGCGCAGGAGGAGATTAGTAAAATAACATATTATTACTACGCCTAGACTATTAACATGCGCAACGTATTTAATAGACTTACTGCTAAATAAGCCTTTTACAACCTTTATAAAAACTTTAACATCTTTAATACTAGACGCATTAATAAAGTGTTGATAAATAACAGAATTTAACCTCTGCGTCTATTTGATTACTATAGAAGCTACCGCCGACAGCTCCTCTTTAACTAACTAGGGAGGCCGCTCAACCAAAGTAAACGCAGGCTTTATAATCTATCACTATAGCTTCTTGTATAGTGACCTAGTAAGGTCTAACTTTACTTCATATAAGCTATTAGTCTTTGTGTTAAATAGAGAGAAGAATAGTTTAAGTATTATATTCTTTGTATGCGAGTTATTTGTATGTAGTACTATGTAGTGTAGGAAATCCTAAAGGTAAAAAGCAGCAGGCAGGGAGCTTTTACAAAGTATGTATTACAGGCTCCTGCTGTGGTAACGTACGTGTCCTTACTTTCCTCCACCTCCTCCACCTCTATCGCTACTTGTTGCTAGCTATAGGCTGGCAATCGCTGTTGAACACGTTTTTTATATTGTAGTTCAACGTCCTTTCTCAGCCTGAAAGGCTATATAAGACGTGTAGGTTTAGGACCTACAGGTATCTACGTAGTGTTTTCTAATATATAATTTAATTACAAGGAGGGGTTCGTCTAAATGAAGGTAAGGCTCGTAGCCTAGGGTAGTTTTAACGAGTAGCTCTCTCAGTCCTTTGTTAAGCTTAAAGCCTAGGGTAGTTTTAAAGAGTATCTCTCTTAGTCCTTTGTTTTGTAGGAAGTATGTAAAGCTAGTATTCTAGTCTAGTTATCTCCTTTACTTCTTATTTGTTGTTGTTATAGGCTATGCTAGCTGCTCTCTTGTATTGCTTATATAGGTACGCTAAGCAGTTCGGTATAGGGTCGATATATTAGGTCGGTATATCGAGTTGGTATAGGGATTTCGGTGTAGGTAGATAGCTAGTTGCTAGTCTAGCTATCAATTCTAATGTGTAGGGCGATATAGGAGGTCGGTATATCGAGTTGGTATAAGGGATTCGGTGTAGGTAGATAGCTAGAGGTCTAGCTATCGATTCTAATGTGTAGGTTGGTATATTGGGTCGGTATATCGAGTTGGTATGGAGGGATTTCGGTGTAGGTAGATAGCTAGGAGCACTAGCTATCCATTCTAATGTGTAGGTTGATATAGGAGGTCGGTATATCGAGTCAGTATAGGGATTTTGAATAATAGATAGCTAGGTAGAAAAATCTATTAGTTTACTACGCCAATAAATCTATTTACTTAAGTAGAAAGCTGTTGCTTTGTTGAGTAGGAGTTGAATTGCCTTTGATTAAACTCTAAAATTAGCTTACGCACAGACTACTTGCAGAATTTTTAATAGGTAACTACTCTGTTCACTACAAACAGCCAGCGCGCACGCCACAACACCTGCACCTAGAAAACAGGTGACGGAAACTGATTTTAGGAAGGCGTTTAAGATAGTTGAGACGAGAAAAAGGCAAAGCCAGACCTTTTTCTCGCCTCGAAAAGTTGGTGTTCGATGGTTGAACAGGTTTTAATTAGTGTCGTTTTTGGTGCAAAGTCCTTCAGCAAATTTTTTAACCCTAATTTTGCTTGGTAGTCAAAGCTTTTCTGCTCTAAGCGATTAGCGCGTGAACCTTATCCACTCACCTTCCAAACTTCGTTAACTACACAAAATCTTTTTTTGACTTTTGTGACTAATTAGTAGAGGGCAGCTGCTTTTCACTTTTTTAGAAAACCCATTTTGACTACAACAACAACCATGACCTTTGATACCTTAAAAATAAGTAGATTAGAAGACGCTAAGCAAATCGAGCACACAGCTAGTGCACTATTAAGAATTTACTTAAGTTAGTAGCAAAATACTAGTTTTGCTACTGTAAAACTAACTTCTAAACTAAAGACCCTAAAGAGCGACAACTTAATTGATTACACAGTTATTAATACTAAAATAGCAATGCTCTTGCTAAAAAGAGCTTATCTATTAATACTTAGAGGTAAAGAGTCTTTTTAAATAAGCTTAAAAACCTATTACTAGTCTAATAGTCTGTGCCTAGAGACTTTAATATGCTAGCTAATTAAGATATAACTTTGATTCTTGGTAAGCAAGTTGTAGGGCGTAAATAATCTTGAAAGTTAATATCTTAAACCTTAAGCAGTAAATAAAGTTAGTAATTATAAGCTAAACCTCTGCTTATAAGACGTAGTGCTTAGATTGCTAGTAAAAGGCTAGATTAGCCTACAAATTGTTATCTCTTACTATATAAGCTAGGTAGTAGGCGTAAGCGTAAAATCGCAACCTAGATTTTAACAATTTACTAGATACTAGAAGTATAGGTAGTGTTAACGCATAAATTACAGATTATAAGATTTTATCATAAACCAACTTTGAAAATACTTACCTGCTAGGTATAAAAGTAACCTAAGAAAACTAAGCAAGCTATAAGACTCTAAATTAAATAGTTATAGTAGCTTTGCTTACTAAGCATAAACTAAATATAAAAAATGCTTAACTGTATTATAATAATCTACTTCAACTGCTAAGATTTTAAAAGCAATTGCTCTAGCATCTTATGAAAGCCTTATTTAAAGTTGTCTACAGAAAAGATATCCATTAGTTAAGTAAAAATAAGACTTAGACTAAGATATTAAAAAAAGATGCAAATAATTGCTTAATACCTATAAAGTAGATCTAGACCTATGAGTTTAATTAAGACAGCTTTTTTTTGTTGGAGTATTAACATGCTGCAGAACATACGGATCACCCTGTGGATAAGCTGATCTTGGTAAGCTGATCACATGACGATAGCGCTAGCGCCTATATGTACAGGCCAGATCGTCTTATTCCTCTCTAGTAGTTATTGCTCACTTTGTTGTGGGACTTAGTCAATTAATACACTTATTCCACTCCTGCTAATTACTTAATTAAACCTTCTCAGCTCCTACATTTATAAGCCCGGCTGCTTAATTGTAGTTTTAAATCCTACTGCGCAATTAGCAAGCTGTAAGGTTAACTGTTAAATTAGCATTTTACTTTTTATTTTCTTACAGCACAGCTAGCAGATTACTGCAGCTGCTGTAATTCTTATTAATTATACAATTAACCGTCTACTAATCTAACTTACAAGCTACTGTTATTACTGTTAGCTATTTACTAACTAACTAACTAATTAATCTGTTGTTACTTTAACAATAACCTATGTTGTAATCTTACACAAAGCATCTTACTAAGATAGACCTTACTAATATACTGCTTGTTGCCTTAGAAGTAATCCTTAAGTCTTAATTAGACTAGCTAACCTAGTTTGCTCTATTAAGGCTACACTGCTTAGAGAAAGGCATCTGGGATTAAGTTAATCCTAATCTCCCGGACGTACTCTTAATAGATTGCTAGGAGCCACAGTATCTAGAGCTGCCTAAGGATGTTAAGCAGCTAGTTGCTTTATTACTAAGTGCTAGCACTTAACTACAAGAGAACTATAAAATTGCTTAACACAAATATAAGGCTTAAGCTCTTAATACTAAGTACAAGAAGGATAATTATAACAAGCTAGTTTATAAATACAAAGTATAAGCTGCTTAATAGATTCTCTAAGCTCCTAAGGCTACAAGTTTAAGCTTATTAAATAGCCTTTTAAGCGCTATAGACTCCTTTGCTACATGCTCTAATGTAAGGAGCTTAGCTTCTATTATTAAGGTTGTTACTGTAGCTTAACAAGCTGCTTTCTAAACAATTAGACCTCTAAAAAGTATAATAACGTAGCCTTAAGGAAACTAATAAGTTTCAATATTATTTGCAAAAGACGCGTCTTTATATATAGTAAGCTCCTTACTATTATTATTGCTGTATATAATCTCCTTATGCCTTGCATAGTAAAAATACTGTATAAGATAATCTACAGCCTTTATGTAGGCTTCTAAGGGGTTAAAAAGAAAGTAAGAGAGCTTAGAAACTGCGTAGGCAGCGTTAGGACGCAGCATAATAGCTGTGTACAGCGCACTGCTAACGCGCTCCTAGTAGGCCTTAATCTAAGGCTTTAAGGCCTCTTCTAGATTCTTAACTAGCTTCTTCAAAAGCAGAGGGGTTTTAGGAAACCTACTAAGAGTATTTAAATTAAAGCGTTTAGCTACTTTTTTGATATTAGTATTGTGTAGTAGCGCTACTGTACGCTTTTTACAGTCTTTTACAATCCTTATACCTAGAAACTAGCTTGCTTTTCCTTTATTCTTAGCCTTGTAGGTGTCTTTAATAGATTAAAGGAGCTTATAGGCCTGAGTTTAGTGAGTTTAATAATACATAAGGAGTATATCGTTTACATAGAATATTACAAGTATAGAGCGCTCCTTAGTAAAGAACAAGCATAGCTTCTTAGCTAAGGCCTACAGGCTAAGCTTTCTTAGTGTGCTTAAGAACTTATATACTATAATAATAGCATGTCTATTAGGCCGTATAAGGATCTCTTAAGCTTAATGTATTTACCTAGGCGCGTATAACTGTATAGTAGGTTGTACAGGACTATTGTTCCGTTACTAATATTAGCGTTAAGAAACGCGCCTACTACATTAAGCTGCTGTATCTCTATGTTAAACTTAGCTGCAATAGCAATTGCAAGCCTAAAAGATTGCACAGCTAGTATTGCTGTATACACTAAGTGTATTAAGTTCTTTACTTGAAGATTTCCTCTTACTATTAGACATGCTTTACATTTAAAAAAGTAGCTGTTCTTATTAAGCTTGTAGGTAAATACCTTTCTAAGAGGGAGAAGTTTAGTATCCTTTAAGATCTCTTTCTTTATCTAGGTGCCTCTTTAAAGTAGAGTATTATTCTCTTTCTAGCTAGCCTATTTAATTAAAGTCCTATATTAGTAGTTGTAGAAGTCTTTCTATTTATTTAGAAGCTTTAGGATATCATTAAAATGCGTTTAAGATTAATTAAACTTTCTAAGAGCTACTGCTACTACAGCGTAAACTATAATTAGCTCTCTATTAAAGTCCTGAAGCTAAGGGAGTAGTGCCTTAAGCTTGAGAGCCTTTAAGAAGTTATATAACTGGCAATATATACCTGCACCTTCTATATTAAGACAGCATTAGTTCTTATTTTTTTTAGCCTTAAAAAGATCTTTGTAAAAAGTTTTTAAACTTTCTTTTTATATAGTCTTTTTACTAGAAGGTCTTAAAAGGATTTAGTTAGTAGTGTAAGATTCTTAGTATTGCACTAGGCAACCTTAAAAGTAATTCTTGCTTCTCTTTAAGACTGCAAGAGTCTTTTTATATTTATTAAACTTAATTTACTAGTTGTTTATAATTTCTAATAGCTAAGCAGCTTATTGCTACTTTTAGCTATTTAAGCTAAGGTGCCTTACCCTAGCATTTGCGCTCTTAGTAAAGGAGGCGCTAGTGTTGCCTTAGGCGTTAGTAGCTGTCTTAAAAGACCTTTCTGCCCTGCACAAATTCTTTAAAAAGTGTTAGTCTAACGCTCTTTATATACTATTAGCGTACTGCCTGTTAGAGATTGTAACAGGCCTTCTAAAGTCTCTATTACTAGCTAATTGCTTATTAGCTGCAGGTCCTCCTGTATTATTACTACTACTTAACTACTAGTAAGCTGTTTAAGTTCTTCTTTAGTCTTACTAATTTTGTTTTTTATTAAATATGTTTACTATAAAGACTGCGTCCTGCCTAGGCAGCTTATAAGCTGATTTTTAGTAGTATAGTGTCTTATTAAATCTAACGTTGCGTGTTGTAATAACTTAGTTAAGCGCTAAAACCTATATACAGTATATGTTAGGGGCTCTGTAGCCTACTAAGTAACTAATATGTTTTTTAAGAAGAGTTTTAAAGCTCTTTTTATATTACCTAGATGCTTTATTTTTGTTTAAAGGATAGACGCGCCAGCTGTAGGCGTATATACTGCTTTAATCTAGTTTTATGTTAGCTGTAGGGCTGCTAAAAGGCTTAGGCTTATAGTACTTAAATTACCCTCTGCTTTATTAGTTAAAGAGCTTGTTTAGTAAGCGCAAACTGTGTGCGTAAAAAAAAACTTATATTATAAAGCTAGGCTGAAGCCTTAACTATTTCTAGCTAGAGATTCTTAGGTAGATTTGCGCTTGCTCCTATTTTAATTAACTTAGTTAATAGCTTCTAGCCTACTTATTTAGCAGCTCTATTTAGTTTATGTGTGTGTAGTAGAAAAAGCTTAATAGTAATGCCGCGTTCTTTACACTATGTTTAGTACTACAACGTTTCTTGCTAAGAAAGTGTTGAAAAGTTAATATCTTGTGTAATTTTAACTATATAAAGCTTGTATTATAATTTAAGGAGTGCCTTAAAGTAGTAAAAGGCTCTTTTAATCTTTAAAATAAATTTTGCCTGTAAAATACATATATAAAGCTTGCTACTAAAGGGGTCCTTTATTACTTATATTTACTGCTCTCCTAAACAACCTTAAGGCATGTTAAATAGGTCCTATAAAATCCTCTAGTATAGTTAAGAAGAGGGCTTTTTTAGCCTTTGTAATATAACCTGTTTTGCATAAGTTTAAACACAGTGCTTACATTTAATATTTACTTTCTTTTAATTCTTACGCCCTAAGCTGCGTTTATAAGTGCTTTTAGTACTTTAAGTCCTAAGTGCCTTATGCAAGCATGCTAGAGGTCCTCTAAGTTGCTCCTTAAATAAGTTACTTATAAGCTTCTAACCAAAGGCATTACATTTAAAATAAAATTAGAATAAGAGAATAAAAGCTTGTATTTAAAAAAACAAATGTTAAAACAGGATTTAAGCCTTGCTAGTATAATGTTTTTACTTAGTATACTGTAGCAGAGAGTATTATTTAAGCCTAAGTACTAGACTCCTTCTTTATGTAGGCAAGCTTCTAAGATAAAATTTAAATAAAAACTTTTAACAACTGCTACGTCTATAAACGTAAAGTTTTTAGTTTTCTTACTACGTGTTTTATTTAAGACTTAGTAGAGGATACAAGTGCTTTAGCTGCTTATAAAGAAAGCTTAAGTGCCTGCCTTTACTGTCTCTACCTCCCTAGCGGGTACAAAGGAGCTTAGTATAAGCAGTTCCCTATTATTAACTAAGCACAACGCGGCTTTATTGTTAAGTATAGTGCTCCCTAACAGAATATAAGCGTTAAGGTTGCTAGTGTAGTATACACTAAGATTGTTATTATCTTTAAGAAGCGCTAGGTTAATTAGAGATGCAATTATACTTTCTAGGAAGGTCTTTAACTTGCTCTTTTCCTTCTAAAAAAGCTTATATCCTGCTTTAATAAGTTTATTTTAAAGATCTTTATACTTGTTAGTGTACAGGCAATCTTAAACCTTTTTAGATCTCTCTTTACTAATATTAATATTAACTTTTAAGCGTGCTTTAATTGCTGTTAGAAATACGTAGCACTTTACAGGATTCTAGTGATACTTAGCGTCGTTGCTATTTTCTTAACATAAGTACTTATAACTGCATTTGTAGCTTGCTTTAGCGCTGTTACACGGGGTTAGGCTATACTTCTCTAGGCTCGGTCCGTACTAAGGCGAGGTAGACTAAAGCAGTAGCCCGTGCGGTTTGTCTGGCGATTCGTGTAGAAAAGAGTTATCGTAGATTAACAGAGTAATAAAGACAATCTAATTCTATATAAGATAGAATAACTAGTTGACAATTTGTGTAAGAGATAAACTATTAATAAGTTGACTACAAGAAGTATAATAATAAAATCTAACCCATTCTTATACCCCTTGTGTTTAGGTCCTAACATCTAAGACTTCTCCTTAGTTGCTAGCATCCTTAAATTCCCTAGATGTCTCGACATCTCTAGATGTTGTAGCATCTACCTTCTTAGCAGGATACCGCATCTTAACAAGATGCTAATTACGTGATTATAGCCCTACGATAATTATAACCTTTTAACGTAGTTGCTGGTTAGCCTCTAACCCTAACTCTTGCGTTAAGGAGGGAACCTTACTTGTTACTTATAACATTATCCCCCTTTTTAGGGTCATTGTCCTGATACCCTAGATTATTGTTTCCCCGCGCTGTGTTTCGTGGCGCTGGCTGCATATAAAGTTAGTAGGCCTTGGGCTATTGTAGCTGCCTTTTTCTTCCTCTAGCATCCCTAACCATGCCTAAGGTTTTAAAGCCCTGCAGTCCCCGTCCTTATTCCTTAACTAATTAAAAGCGCGCTTAGGCCGCTCGCGTTGCGCAGGAGGGTCTTAAAATTAATTTCTAGTGTAAGCGTTGCAAAGAGAAGAAGCTTTGTTATTTTATAAAGACAACCTTTAGTTGTTGTGCTAGTTGTATTTTTGTAAGTGCTAAGTGCAGTTTGTTTTTTTCTAAGCAGGAGTAGGAAGAAGTTTAGGCAGAGCGCGAGCGCAAGGAGCTAGAAGTAGCTTAGGCTAACGAGCATTAAGCTCTAGCAGCCGCAGAGGCCTCTTGCTTGCGTTGTAAGCTTCTTAAGGTAAAGAGCAGGGAGCGTTTCTTTGCTTAATAAGATTTAGCTCTTCTAAGTCTCTAGGATTGTGCAAAAGAGCAAGCTAAGAAGAGCTCTGCCCCTAGTACAGACCTTCTAACAACTAAACTATTGCTACCTAAACTGTTAACTAACTTGGGCTAGTTACAGGCTAACGCTTCTTTTAATCTTTTTTTAATTACTTCTTTTTTCTTAAGGACCTAGTCCTTTCTTCTCTAAGTGCTTTTAGTAGTACTTAAGTACCTATAACTTATAGTTTGTTAAATTTTCTTTTAGTTTTTAAGTGTTCTAGCTCTTTAGCTATTTTTGCTACTTAATAAGTATTACTACTGACAACTAACTTTCTGTAGGTCCTTGATTTCTTTAACCTTATACTTGTTGTCTTTAAGCTCTATATCTGTTGCTAGCTTAGCATTTAGAAGTGCTAGTTCTAGGAGTTTTTTGTAAAAAACAGAGTAAACACGTATGCCCAGTAGCAGTTAGAGTTTGTAGTTTACTATGCCTATTTTCTCTAAGGTTTAAATAGTTTTACTTAGAGGTTATCTAGTTTCTTGCTTAGTCGCTTAGTTTTTAAGTTCTGTTGTAACAAAAAAACTTTATCCTCTTTTTTAAAAGTTAATCTCTTAATTTTTTGCTTATTTGCTGCTTTAAATGTTATAAAGTTTTTATAAGCAATGTTTTTGCTTAATTCTTTGTGTAGTTCTTGCATAAGGCAAGCTTTATTATCTGCGCCTACTGTAATACTTTCTACGTCCTTTAGATCTCAATAAGCAACTAGCTTATATCTATAACTCGCGTAGTGTAGCGAGTACTTTGTTGTTGCTAATCTAGTGCTGTTGTAGGCTAATTGTGCTGTTAGCAAGAGCTTAACTTAGTTGTCTTGCAGCTTGTTAGCGTACATTCTTAGATACTATTCTAGTGTCTAGTTCGTTCTTTCTGTCTAGCTATCTGTTTCTATGTAAAAGCTAGTTAATAGCTTCTTCTTTACTTCTATTTTTGCTAGGAATGTTGTCTAATACTTAGACGTGAAACAGCTTATTTTTGTTTGTTATAAATTCTTTAGGCATCTTGTGTTCTAATACTAGTGCCTTTGCAACCTCGTACGCGCATTCTTTTGCTGTAATAGTCTCTTCTGTAGGCACGAACTTTGCTCCCTTAGTTAATTAATAGACAATTATTAGAATAGTGTTGCAAAGTTAAGCAGATCTTAGTTTTAACAATTTTAGAAGCTTTACTATAAAGTCTATTATTATGCTGCTCTATAGTCTTGTTAGTGGCTATAAAGGTTATAACAGGCTGTAGGGCTTATATCTCTTAGGCTTGTTCTAGTAATAAGCTAAACAGTTGCCTAGGACATCCTGCACCTTTACTTGCAAGCGTAGTATTGCAAACACTTTAGCTAGTTGTCTAACTATTTCTTTAGTTACTGCATGCCTGTATTCTAGAGACTTGTGCAGTTCCTTAATAAGACTTAATCTTATATATAGAGGTACATATGTTTAATTTTTTTTGAATTATATCTTAGTACTCTTGTTTGTCCTGTAGTAGTTTATTAAAGCCGTCTTCCTTAGGCTTAAACTTCTAGTTAGCGGCTTTCTGCTGCTATTATTGTTGTAACAATTCTACCTGCTTAGCTACTTTAGCTACTTTAGCTAGTTCCGGCTAGTTATATTGTAGGCTGCTGTTAAGCATCTTCTTAAATATAGCGTTATGTAGTTTCTTATAGCTTTCTTCGCGCAAGTCAGATCTTTAGCTTAAAGCGTCTACTACTTTATTAAGTGTTTCAGCGCAGTAAGTTATCTTAAAGTTGAACTAAGCTAGCATTTTAGCTTATTAGACTTGTTGTTAGTTGAGTCCCTTCGTTGTTATAAAACCTGCTAAGTTCTAATAATCAGTAAAAACCTCAATTTAGTGTAGTAGTCTTAGTAAATAGACTTCCTACTGTTTAAAGGCATTAACTACTCTTAGTAGTTCCTTATTGAAAACGTTGTAGTTATGTTCTGCTCTAGAGAACTTCCTTAAATAGTAGAACACTAGTCTCTATTTCTTGTCTAAGTACAGCTGTGACAATATAGTTCTAAGTATATAATTTAACGCGTTAGTCTCAACTCGCGTCTCCTTTTTAGGGCCGTACATCTCTAGTACAGGTGCCTTAAGAAATATCTGCTTAATTTAATTAAAAGCCTTTTAATGTTCCTTGTTCTATTTAAAACTTATTTCCTTTTTTGTAATTTTAGAGAGGGGTGCTGTAATCTTTAAGTAATCCTTAATAAACTTTTAGTAGTAGTTAGCAAATTCTAAGAAGGATTACACATCTTTAACTGTTTTAGAATTTAGCTAATCCTGTACAGCTGCAATCTTCTTTAGGTTTATCTCAATTCCCTCTGTAGATATTATAAAGCCTAAGTATTCCGTCTTTTTTATATAGAATTCGCACTTCCTTAGCTGTAGGTACAGCTTGTAACCCTTAAGCTTCCTAAGCACTTTCTTAATATGCTCTACATGTTCTTTAAGCAATCTAGTAGAGTACACTAGTACATTGTCTATATACGCTGTAACGAAGATTCTAAGGTACTTGTAGAGCGCGTTGTTTATAACTAATTAAAAGGTTGCCGGCGCGTTTGTTAATCTAAACAGCATAACTGTATACTTAAAGAGTCTATACTGTGTCTTAAACACTGTTATCTATTTGTAACCTTCTTTAATCCTAATTTAGTAGAATTCTTCCTAAATGTTAAATTCTGTAAAGTACTTAGCTTCTTAGAGTTAATCTATAAGCTTGGTAATAAGTAGTAAGAGATATTAGTTCTTCTAAGTTACGCTGTTCAACCTCCTAAAGTTAAGACATAGTCGCCACTTCCTGTTAGGCTTCTTTACAAACAAGATAGGTAAGGCTATTAGGCCTAATTCTAGTTAGATAAATCCCTTCTTTAGATTCTTCTAGATGTAATCCTGTAGCTCGGCATTGTGCTCGGGCGATATAAAGTACATTAGTCCTAGGCTTAACTTAGCTCCTTTGTCTAGGATAATCTCGTAATCTTAATCTTAATAGTCTGCTAGATCTGTAGCCTTGTTTTTCTTAAACAGTTCTCTAAACTTGTTTGTTTAATACTCTCTTAGTATTTCTAGTAGTAAAGGTCCTTCCTTTATAGTTGCAACTCTTCTTATTTATATAACTCCTATCTTCTAAGAGTCTTTTGCATAAATTCTCGCGATCTTATGCAGTAAGATCTTGCCGAATCTCCTGTCCTTAGGTAAGCTCTAATTCGTCAAGCGTGTCTTGTGTCGTACTCTAGCAACCTTGTACACAAGCTCTCGGCTAAGTATAGTCTTCTTTCGCCAGTCAATAGCAGGGTTATAGGCATCTAGCTAGTTATAACCTATTAGCATGTCTAGTTCGCCTAGATCTATAATATTAATGTTTATTTAACATTTTGTGTTCGCTACTCGTAGCGTTGTTAATTTAGTTTCTAACTGTATTATACTATTTTTATATTCTATAGGTTTCTCGTCAGCTAGCATTATTAGAATTAGGTTCTTCATAACCCTGTACAGTATTTTGTGCTTCTCTACTGTTCGTGGTAAGATTACTATTCGTGCGGCCCCGCTATCTACAAGCGCTCTAATTTTCTAACCTGATACAGATACAGTCGCATACAACTGCATTACTTAACTACTAGTATTTTGTACCTTCCTAAGGGTTGTTGTAGAACTACCTTTACCAGCGTAACCTTGTCTCTAGTAGCATTTTAGTTTTTTAACTGCTTGCTTTTCTTTTTCCTAGGAAAGTAGCCTGCACTGTACTTAGTGCTATAGTGTATTAAGCAACTATTATTGTAGCAGAAGCTCTAATAGAGGTTTTTACAAGGTATTTCTTGCCTTAGGGCTTACTTTCTTAGTTCCAGTTTTTTTGCTTTGTAAATCGGGCAATCTGCTGCCTTACAAATGTTAAATAATAGGGTAGTATAGTAGTAGTTATTTACTTGTCCTGCTTTTTTAAATTGTTCTTAATAAAAAGAGCATCTATCCTTGCATTGCGTCTATAGAAGTTAGTAGTAGATTTCCACTTTCTTAGGTTCGTGGAGGGAGCAGTTGTCCGCTAGGCACTTATCTGCCTATAAGTTTAGGTAACAGCACTAGTCTTAGTCTACTCTGCAATCCTCCTTGTCTTTTTTATAGAACTCGCATTCTAGTGTATAATTATATTAACACAATTCCTTGTGTTCTTAAGTATCTTCTACTTCTTAAGCTTTTTAGTCCTCAACCTTAGCTATTAAATTATTAAAGTAGGGCTGTTAGTGTATCGCCTAATACCTAACTTCCTCAGCATTCTTGCCAGTAATTATAATTTGTTCTTAAACTAAGTAGTTGTTAGCATAGTGCGTTGCGTCTGCGCATACTTAACGCTAGTTCTTGGCTAATTTTTCTAGTACAACCGTGTTCTTAATCTTCTAGTCTGTTAACCTAAGTTTGCTTAGAGTAAAGACCTTATTATTTAGTTTAATTTGTAGTACAATCTTGTAGCTATTCTCTAAGCGTGCTTCCTTGTAGAGGTCTAAGTTGCTTACGTTGTTATCTAGCTTTATTCTAGCTAGGTAAGGCGTTCCTTGTTAGATTATTCTAATCTTGACAGCCGCTTGCCTTACTTTATTCTTTAGGCAGTCTCTGCAGAAGTAGCCTACTTTGCCGCATTAAAGACATGCTTTATTGTTGTAACGCTTCTAGCGTTCTTCCTTAGAAAGTCTATTATAGTTCTTTTTTTGGGTTTTTCTATTTTTAGCCTTCTCTTGTATTTTACTCGTTATAATAGTGTTGTTATCTTTGTTATATCTGTTGCGCTGCTTTCTTGTATTAGCTATTGTAGGCTAGAACTGTCCCTTCTGCTAGGAGTGTTCCTATAAGCAGTTGTTAATGCGTGTAGCTAGCTTAATTAGAGCTTGTAGCGTCCTAGGCTTATTGTAGTGTACAAGGCTGTTCTTAACATTTTCCTTTAGGCTTGCTTTAAATACTGTTTAAGGTGCTGCGTTGTCTTAATTATGCCTAGCCTGTAGTTGCTTGAATTCTGCTGTGTAGGCTAATATAGACTTAGTTTGCCTTAAATAAGTAATTTGTTTCTCTGCCTAATTCTTGGCGTTTACCTCCTTAAAGATGCGTCCAATCTCTTGTTTAAATTCTGTCTAGCTAGCAAATATAGCTTACGTCTCTTTCTTAGTCCTGTTCTGCTTTATGTCTAGCAGGTAGTTGTTCACGTATAGTTGCATCTAGTTAGAAGCTTTTCTTTTTATATACGTGCTTGCTATAAAAATCTTGTCTTATTTAGTTAGTACCTTATTAAATTCGCAGTATAAGTTAACATTAGTAAAAAATATTTGTAGCTCCTCCTAACTTCTGTTGTACTTTTTAAGTACTACTATTTTAAGTTTTCTAGAAGGTTTTTGTTTGTTAGGAGTAGCTATTAGCTGTCCCGCTAGCTAATTAATCATGTTCTGTATTTTAGCTATCTGCTAAGCCTAAACATAGGCCTGTCGCCTAAGGTTCTTAAGCTCTGTAGCTTTAGAATTCTCTTCTGTCTCTAACTTAGATGCGCTAAGCATATTGTTGTCCACCAGCGCCTACGAGGGTCCTGGTCCCTAGGCCGTGGTGTTCTAAGCAGCTTTTAGGAGTAACATTTTATTAACCTTAACTAGGCAACTTGTTTGTTAATTACGTCCACTAAATTTAAAGGTGGTTAAAGTGTTACACAAGGTGAAGCTATACTTCTCTAGGCTTAGTCCGTACTAAGGCAAGGTAGACTAAAGCAGTAGCCTATGCAGTTTGTCTAGCGATTTGTGTAGAAAAGAGTTATCGTAGATTAACAGAGTAATAAAGACAATCTAATTCTATATAAAATAAGATTACTAGTTAACAATCTGTGTAAGAGATAAACTATTAATAAGTTAACTACAACAAGTGTAATAATAAATTTAACTTATTTTTATACGCCTTGTGTTTAAGTCCTAACATCTAAGACTTCTCCTTAGTCGCTGGCATCCTTAGATTCCCTAGATGTCTCGACATCTCTAGATGTTGTAGCATCTGCCTTCTTAGCGGGATGCTGCATTTTAGCGAGATGCTAATTACGTAATTATAGCCCCGCAATGATTATAACCTTTTAACGTGGTCGCTAGTTAGCCTCTAACCCCAACTCTTGCGTTAAGGAGGGAACCTTACTTGTTACTCATAACAAGCGCCTTGTTTTAGTAGGCAAAGTTTTAAGCTTTTTAATGTAGTATAAGCTTTTAAAGATTTTGCTAAGCTTAGTAAGCTAATTAAGCGCTAGTAGAGCATTTCTAAAAATATTTCACTAGTTTAGTCTAAATTAGAATAATTATTCCTAAGCGTCTAGGGCTGCTAGTAGAGCGTCTTTGTAGTGCTAGCCTATTTAGGAGCGTCTTTAGCCTCTACAGCATCTAGAAAGTTAAATACAGTAAGTGCGCCGTCTACTTTAGGAATTTTTAGCTCTTTAGCTTTTAGTTAGCTTATTTACTACTTATTATACTAAGCTTGTAGTTCTAAAGTACTAAGCTTTGCTTTTACAAAGCTTGCGCGGTATTCTTAGCATGTTACTATTTAGTTAACTACATCTTTTAGTGCTAGTTTAAGCTTTAATTTCTTAATAAGCTTATTTAGAGTTTAGCTTAGTCTGTCTCCAAGTTTTATTATAATTAAAGCTAGTAACTGCTTGTTAACAGTTGCATAAACTTAATCCTAAATTTGCTGCAGTACGCTTGCGTTTGCAGCCTTGTCTGCGTGCCTTACGCAATATTCATTAAGCTTTTTGTTATAGGCTTTAGGCTTTCCTTTGAATAAGTTCTTTAGAGGTACTTAGGGCCTTAGAGGCGGCCCTGTTGATATATTAACAGTTGCAATAACCTCTAGGTTAATATACTCCTAGACTTCTATAAATTTAGCATTAAACTTAAGCTAGGTATACTAGTAAGTCTAGCTTAAGCAGCCTAAAAGGCGCGCTAAGTTGGTAACTTGCAAAGAGTTGCTTGCTATTGTATTACATATGATTAGTTAGTAGGTTAAGGGGTGTAAGTAAACAAGTTAGAAAGTCTAAACTACTGCTAGCGTACTCTAGGTTGCGCAAGCAGAATTTCAACTGCAATTTAAAGCGCGGGGCTTACAACAGTAAAGAACTATAATGATTAAATCTAGGCTATTGTAGTTTCTGTACTAGATCGCGTTCTATCTTGTTTAATAGAGGTACATAATAAGCTGTTTAACAGCTTTTATATACTAAATACTTAAGTTTGTAAGAAAGTGTAAGAGCTTAGAAATTAAGTAAGCAATATTTAGACAGAGCATATTAGCTGTATACAGCACTAATTTAACTCTTTCTTAGATGGCCTTAATCTCTTGCTTAGTTGCTTTGCTAGTGTTCTTAATTAGCTCCTTTAACAGCAATAGAGTCTTATAAAAGCTGCTATTCTCTAGCTTAAACTTCTTTGCAATTTTGTTTCTGTACGTATTATGTATAAGCGGAATTATTTGCTTCTCGCAATCTGTAATCACTCTAATACTAAGAAACTATTTAACTAATTCTTGTTCCTGTATTTTATATTTGTTATAGTTTTTAACTATAGATTCATTACCCTCTGCTTATAATCTTTTGCAAAGACAGTAGGATATTATCTATATAGAACAAAGCTAGAATTCTTCTATATTAATCAAAGAATAGGCAGGGCTCCTTTAGTAAGGCGATTAGTCTAATCTCTCTTAGTAATCCTAAGAACTCCTTATACTATAGCAGTGGCGAGTCTTGTAATTTGTAAAGTGCGCAGTTAAGCTGTATACACTTTCTAGGCTTTTTAAAGCTATCTAGCATCTTACAGATTACTAAGATATCTGCTATAATTAATGTATTAAGAAAAACTTCTACAATATTATATTACTTAATCTCTAAATTATCTTTAGCAGTAATAGCTATTGCTGCTTAGAAAGACTTAGCTACTAATATAGCAGCATATGTTAAGTTCATTTAGTTCTTTTCTTAGAGATTACTTTTTACATTAATCTGCGCCTTACATTTTGAAAAAAGCCGTTTTAATCAAACTTATAAGTCTTAACTTACTTTAGTTGTATTAAGCAATTATCTGCTTCTTCCTTTTATATCTTAGTTTAATTCTTATTCTTACTTAAATAATTCTTTTCTTTTCTGCAGGTATCCTTAGACAAGGCCCTAATAAAATGCTAAAGCAATTGCTTTTATAATCTTAGCAGTTTAAGTAGATTGTTGCAATAATATTAAGCAATTAGCTTTTGCTTATACTTAGTAAGCAAAGCTGCTATAACTACGTAATTAAAAGTCTTATAGCTTGCTTAATCTTCCAAGGTTGTTTACAAACCTAGCAGGTAAGTATTACAGAAATTACTTTGAAATAAATTTTAATAATCTGCAATTAATGCATTAACACTACCTGTGCTTCTACCTCCTAGTTAATTGTTAGGATCTTAGGTTACGTCTTTATGCTTACGCCTGTTACTTAGCTTATGCAGTAGAAGATAACAATTTATAGGCTCATTTAGGCTTTTACCTACAATCTGTGCACTACATCTTATAAGTAGAGACTTAGCTTGTAATTACCTACCCAGTCTGCTGTTCAACGCCTAAGATCTTAATTTAGATATTTTACGCTCTGCTATCCTACTTACCTAAGCAGGTATTTTATTACAACAAGCTAGCGCGTTAAAGTCTTTAGGCATAAACTGTTAGACTAGTAATAAGTTATTAAGCTTATCTAAAAGGAGCTCCTAACCTTTAAGTATAAATAAATTAGCTCTTTTTAGTAAGTGCACTGCTGTTTAACTATTAATAACTTTGCAATTAATTGCGTTATTGCTCCCTATAGTCTCTAGTTTAGGAGTTAGCTCTAGAGTAGCAAGACTAGTATTTTGCTGCTAGTCTAAAAAAGTTCCTACTAGTACACTAGCCTTATGCTCTATTCACTTAGCGTCTTCTCATTATTGTTGTCCTTAGTAGGCAGGCCTTCCTTACTAATTAAAATAGTAAATAGATTACTCCTAAAGCCTTTAGTAGTTAGCAGCATATCCTAATTTGCCCTTTCTTAAACAGGCAAGAGTTCTAAGTCCTCTTCTAAATTCACTAGCTTGCTATTATAAAAGATCTTTATAATCTTAATTACTTAATCCTTTAGTAGCTCTGCCTTGCAATTTTCTCCGTAAAATCAATGCTTATTAAAAGTTACATTACTGGTAGTAATTACTTAATTAAGTGTTAGTACTTATATATAGTATATATTTAAGGTTTAATAACTAACTAAATAACTAATATAGCTGCAAGTATTAACTTTAAATTCTTAATAACTACGCTTAGCTGCCTTCTCCTTGTTTAAAGGATAAGCTCGGCAGCTATAGGCATAAATTCTACTCTAGTCTAGGCGTAGATTAGCAGTTTAGTGTCTAATTTTAAGTAGTTAATAGTATTTGAAATATTTCTTAAACTATTCTTTAAGCACTTAATTAGGGGATTAGTAGCTATAGATCTTAGTAGAGCTTATTTTATATAAGTAAGCTGCCGCATCTATAATTACTAGCTAAAGCTTAGCTAGTAAATTAGCGCTTATACACATTTTAATTGCCTTTGTAATTAGCTCTTGTCTAGCTCTCTCTGCTAAGCCGTATAGCTTATAAGTATATAGCAGTAGCGTTTTAATTACAATCCCTTTCTCTATAGCCTATTCCTTATATCTTAATTGCCCTCTTTAAGGGGGTATAGCAGTATTGTTATTTTACTAAATTTCTACAATTTGCTTCTAATGTTTCCTTTTAATTCTCGCAGCAAAGCCTTTAATTACAGGCATAATATTACTTAGTGCCTTTAACTAGATATTGTAATTATATAGCTTGCCTAAGTAATTCTCTTTAATAATTAATACTTATTAATTAAGCAGCTAACTAGTTAGGAAATTAAACAGATCCTATAAAATCCTGTAAAAAGGTTGTAGTAATCTCTCTTTTAGTTGCTGTAAGATTACTTGCAAGGCATAAGCTATTGTACAGTAATTACATTCTAATAGCTTTTTGCTAGTAATTTTAACGTTCTGCGCTAAGCAGACTAAGGCTTTAATAGCTTGTTGTCCTAGGTGTCCTAGTTGTTAATGCTATAAGTCCTTATTACTAGTACGCAACTAAGGTTGTTTTAATCGCGCTACAGCGTTTACAAGTAGTAGTTAAGTAGAGTAACAAGAGAGTTGCTTGTATTTAACAAAAAAAGATTAAAGTAAGGCTTAGAGTTAGTTAAAACAACGTTCTTTTTTATTGTTCTAAATTTTAAAGTATAATTAAATCTTAAATACTAAATGCCTACCTGCTTAAGCCGTGCTTCTAATACAGTTTTAATATAGAAACCTAGTACAACCTTGACGTTGGTGAGCAGAAGATTAGCTGTCATAGGGCTAGCCTCGCTATGCAGGACGTTCTTGAGCAGCCTGTTTCCTATACTAGCAACTAGTATAATTTTAGTGCCTGCTTTAACAGTTTTGTTCTTAGCGCATTTAATAAAGGTGCCTAGCACTATGTAATCTACAGTACTAACTAGGTAGACTGCTAATCTACTATTTTTAATTGTACAGAGGGACAGGGCATAAGAAGTAAAGGCTGTGCTAAACATGTTTAGTCTAATTTCTTCAATTAAGTCTTTTAGGTTAACTAATGCTAAAACTAATAAGCTAGAGTAGGATCTACTTAACTTATTAGTAGCTAATCTGCTAGTGCTAGTCTTCTAGCCTTCCTTCTTAATTTAGGTTCGTAAGGTTACCTATTTGTTGCTATTCTATTACTTAAGAATCTTCTTCTTCTCTTTGTTTAATAGCTTAATTAGTATACTACTAAGAGGGCTTAATTTAATAACTAAAGTTTAAAGTTAATAGCAGTTGCGCAGTGTCTAAAAGTGCTTACTTATATGCCCTTTACTAGCCTTGCATAGGCAAAGGTGTAATTACCAACTAGCTTTATTTAACCTTAAGTTGTTAGCGCTTGTAAGTTGTTAAGCTATCCCTAATCTAATATAGTTTAGAACACAGCGTGTCTTTTTCCTTTGAAGAAAGTAATTAACTAATCTTGTAACAAAACACCAAAGATCTTTTTGAAATTGTTAAGTGTCGCATATATTAGCTACGCCTCAACCACGAGGCCCTAGCGTCAAGGCCTACGCGGCCCGCGCAGCGCCAAGCACCGAGGCTGCACAGCTTTTACGCCGAGGTGTAGAGATTTTACGCTAAGCTTAGATACTTATATCTAAGCTCTACAAAACACTTACTGTGCTTAAAAGCATCTTTCTAAGCTTTACAACAGTTATTGTAAACTATAGTATTTCTTTTCTATATATAGAGCGTTTTAGACGCAGGTAAAAAGACAGAAGTAACTATTAGTTTCTCCTAAACTACTGTTACTAGCTCTAGTTCTCTACAGTTATAAGCCTAGCACTTTAAATTGCAGTTTAGTTTCTCCTTGCGCAACCTAGAGTACGCTAGCAGTAGTTTAGATCCTCTAATCTATTTACTTACACCCTTTAACCTACTAAATAATTGCACGCAATATAATAGCGAGCAACTTCTTATAAATTACTAACTTAGTGCGCCTCTTAGGCTACTTAGGCTAGACTTACTAGTACACCTAGCTAAAATTCAACGCTAAATTTAAAGAAGTCTAGGAATTTGTTAACTTAAAAGCAATTGTAACTGTTAATATATTAATGGAGCTGTTTTTAAGGCCTTTAGTGCCTATAAGAGACTTATTTAAAAAAAAGCTTAAAGCCTATAACAGAAAGCTTAATAAATATCGCGCAAAGCACGCAGACTAGGCTGCAAACACGCGCATACTGCAGTATATTTAGAATTAAGTCTATGCAACTGTTAACAAGCAGTTACTAGCTCTAATTATAATTAAACTTGCAGATAAACTAAGCTAAACTCTGAATAAGCTTGTTAAGTAATTAAAGCTTAAACTAGCGCTAACACACGCAGTTAACTAAATAGTAATAGGCTAGGAACACTGCGTAAGCCTCAAAAAAGGAAAGCTTAGTACTATAGAACTATAAGCTTAGTACAACAAGTAGCAAATAAGCTAATTAAAAGCTAAAGGGCTAAAAATTCTTTAAAGTAGACAGTGCAATTACTGTATTTAACTTTTTAAATGCTGTAAGGGCTAAATACGCTCTTAAAAAGGCTAGCACTACAAAGACGCTCTATTAGCAGAGCTAGACGCTTAGAAAGAATTATCTTAACTTAGACTAAACTAGTTAAATGTTCTTAGGAATGCTCTACTAGCGCTTAATTAGCTTACTAAGCTTAGCAAAATTCTTAAAAGCTTACGCCATATTAAAAAGCTTAAAACCTTGCCTACTAAAACAAGGCGCTAAAGCAAGCCACAAACGTAGTTATAAATGCCTATATTAAGAAAGTAGCAATAATGCTAAGCATTACTAGGATCCTGTGAAGTGCTACATACGTTTAACAGCGATTAAAGTATGCTTAAAAAGCAATATTAATATTAGTAAAAAGAGATATAAAAAGATTTAGAATTACTTGTACACTAACTAGTACAAAGAGCTCTCAAACAAACTTGTTAAAGCAAGATATAAGCTCTTTTAGAAGAAAAAAAGTAAGTTAAAGACTTTTTTAGGAAGTACAATTGCATCTTTAATTAACTTAGCGCTTCTTAAAAATAATAACAATCTTAGTGTATACAATACTAGCAACTTTAACGCTTATATACTGTTAAAGAGCACTATACTTAACAGTAGGGCCGCGTTGTACCTAATTAACAATAGGGAACTGCTCGTACTAGGCTCTTTTGTACCTGCTAAGAAAGTAGAGACAGTAAAAGCAGGCACTTAGGCTTTCTTTATAAGCAGCTAAGGCACTCATATCCTCTGCTAAGTCCTAAATAGAACATGTAGCAAGAAAACTAAGAACTTTACACCTATAAATATAGTAGTTGTTAAACATTTTTATCCAAATATTGTCTTAGAAGCTTGCCTACATAAAAAAGAAGTCTAGTACTTAAGCCTAGACAATACTTTCTACTAAAGTATACTAAGTAGAAACATTCTACTAGCGAGGCTTTAACGCTGTTTTAACCTCTGTTTTTTTAAATATAAGCTTCTATCTTTTTATTCTAATCTTGTTCTAAACGTAATGCCTTTAGTTAGAAGCTTATAAGTAACATATCTAAAGAGCGACTTAGAGGACCTTTAGCATGCCTGTATAGGGCACTTAGGACCTAAAGTATTAAAAGCACTTGTAAACACAGCTTAAGGCGTAAAAATTAAAAAAATAGCACGTGTTAAATGTAAGCACTGTGTTTAAACTTATATAAAACAGGTTATATTACAAAGGCTAAAAGAGCTCTCTTTTTAACTATATTAGAGGATCTTATAGAACCTATTTAACATGCCTTGAGGTTGTTTAGGAGAGTAGTTAATATAAGTAATAAAGAACGCCTTTAGTAGCAAGCTCTATATATATATCCTACAAGTAAAATATATCTTAGAGATTTTAAAAGCCTTTTACTACCTGAAAGCACTCCTTAAAGTATAATACAAGCTTTATATAGTTAAAATTACACAAGATATTGACTTTTCAACACTTTCTTAGCAAGAAACGTTGTAGTACTAAACATAGTGTAAAGAACGCGGCATTACTATTAAGCCTTTTCTACTACACACACATAAACTAAATAGAGCTGCTAAATAAGTAGGCTAGAAGCTATTAACTAAGTTAATTAAAATAGGAGCAAGCGCAAATCTACCTAAGAAACTCTAGCTAGAACTAGTTAAGGCTGCAGCCTAGCTTTATAATATAAGTTTTTTTTTACGCACACAGTTTGTGCTTACTAAACAAGCTTCTTAACTAATCAAGTAAAAGGTACTTTAAGTACTATAAGCCTAAGCCTCTTAGAAGCCTTACAGCTAACATAAAACTAAATTAGAGTAGTATATATGCCTACAGCTACCGCGCCTATCCCTTAAGCAAGGATAAAGCAGCTAGGTAATACAAGAAAAGCTTTCAAACTCTTCTTAAAGAACACATTAGTTACTTAGTAGGCTATAGAGCCTTTAACATATACTATATATAGGTCTTAGCGCTTAACTAAGTTATGACAACGCGCAACGTCACTTTTAACAAAACGCTATACTACTAAAGACTAGCTTACAAGCTGCCTATGCAGGACGCAGTTCTTATAGTAAATACACTTAATAAAAACAAAATTAGTAAAGCTAAAAAAGTACTTAAACAGCTTACTAGTAGTTAAGCAGTAGTAATAACACAGGAGAACCTGCAGCTAATAAGCAATTAGCTAGTAATAAAGACTGTAAAAGGCTTATTATAATTTCCAGTAGGCAGTACGCTAACAGCACGTAAAGAGCGTTAAGCTAACGATTTTTAGAGAATTTGTGCAGGGCAGAAAGGTCCTTTAAGATAGCTACTAACGCCTAAGGCAACGCTAGCGCCTTCTTTACTAAGAGCGCAAATGCTAGGGCAAGACACCTTAGCTTAAATAACTAAAAGTAGCAATAAGCTGCTAAACAACTAGTAACTTAAGTTTAACAAACACGCAGAGACTCTTGCAGTCTTAAAAAAGAGCAAGTATTACTTTTTAAGTTGCTTAGCGCAGTGCTAAGAATTTTAAACTACTGACTAGAGCCTCTTAAGACTCTCTAGCAAAAAGACTGTACAAAAAAAAAGTTTAAAGACCTCCTGTAAGGAGCTTCTTAAGGCTAAAAGAAAATAAAAACTAACGCAGTTCTAAGATAAAAAGTGCAGGCGTATATTGCCTGTTATATAACCTCTTGAAGGCTCCTAAGCTTAAGGCACTACTTTTTTAGCCTTAAGACTTTAATAAAAAGCTATTTACTGTTTATGCTGTAATAGCAGCAGCTCTTAGAAAAGTTAATTAATTTTAAACACACTTTAACATTCTCCTAAAGCTTTTAAATAAATAAAAAACCTCTACAACTACTAATATAAAACTTTGTTTAAACAGGCTAGCTGAGAGGAGATTGATACTCTACTTTTAAAAGGCACCTAGAGTGAAGAAGAGATTTTAAAGGACACTAAACCTCTCCCTCTTAGATAGGTATTTACTTATAAGCTTAATAAGAATAGCTACTTTCTTGAATGTAAAGCACGTCTTGTAGTAAAAGAAGATTTTTAAGTAAAAGACTTAATACACTCAACGTACGCAGCAACGCTAGCCGCGCGATTTTTTAGGCTCGCAATTGCTATTGCAGCTAAGTCTAACATAGAAATACAGCAGCTTAACGTAGTAGGCGCGTTTTTTAACACTAATATGAGTAAAGGAATAGTAGTCCTTTGCAATCTACTGAATAGTTATAAGCGCCTAAGCAAATGCAGTAAGCTTAAGAGAGCCTTGTACGGCCTAAAAAACTTACTATTATTATAGTATAGCAAGTTCTTAAGCACACTGAAAAAGCTTTGCCTGTAGGCCTTAGTTAAGGAGCTATGCCTGTTCTTTACTAAGGAGCGCTCTATACTCTTAATATTTTATATAGACGATATACTTCTTATAAATTATTAAACTTACTAATTTAAGGCCTACAAGCTCTTTTAATTTTTTAGAAACACTTACAAGGTTAAGAATAAAAAAAAGGCAAGCGAGTTTTTAGGTATAAGGATTGTAAGAAACTGTAAAAAGCGTATAGTAGCGCTACTACACAACACTTATATTAACAAAGTAGCTAAACGCTTTAGTTTAAACGCCCTTAGCAGGTTTTTTAAAACTTCTTTGCCCTTGAAAGAGCTATTTAAAAATCTAGAAGAGGCCTTAAAGCCTTAGATTAAGGCCTACTAAGAGCGCGTTAGTAGTGCGCTGTATAAAGCTATTATGCTGCGTCCTAATGCTGCCTACGCAGTTTCTAAGCTCTCTTACTTTCTTACTAACTTCTTAGAAGCTTACAGAAAGGCTATAGATTATCTTATACAGTATCTCTACTATACAAGGCATAAGGGGATTATATACAGCAATAATAATAGTAAAGAGCTTACTATATATAAAGACACGTCTTTTGCAGATATTTTAGAAACTTATTAGTTTTCTTAAAGCTATAGCATTATGCTTTGTAAAAGTTTAATTAATTAAAAAGCAGCTTATTAAGCTACAGTAACAACTTTAACAATAGAAGCTAAGCTCCTTATATTAAAGCATGTAGTAAAAGAGTGTCGCATATACCAGCCACGCGCCTTAGCCACGAGGCTCAGAGCCTTTACGCCGAGGCTTAGAGCCTTCACGCCGAGGCTTAGAGATTTCACGCCAAGCTCAGATACTTGCATCTAAGCTCTACAAGACACTTACCGTGCTTAGAAGCATCTCTCCAAGCTCTACAACTGTAGTTACAGACTACAGTATTTCCTTTATATTTATAGAGCGTTTTAGACGCAGATAAAAACAGAATTAACTATTAAGTTCTCTTAAACTACTGTTTTTAGCTTCTTGTTCTTTACAGTTATAAGCCTAGCGCTTTAAATTGCAGTTTAGATTCTCCCTGCGCAACTTAGAGTACGCTAGCAGTAGTTTAGACTCTCTAACATGTTTAAACACACCCCTTAACTTACTAACTAATTACACACACTATAATAGCGAGTAACTCCCTACAAATTACTAACTTAGCGCGCCTCTTAAGCTACGCAAGCTAGACTTACTAGTACACTTAGCTAAAGTTTAACGCTAAATTTAAAGAAGTCTAGGAATATGTCAACCTAGAGGCTATTGTAACTGTTAATATATTAACAGAGCCGCCTTTAAGGCCCTTAGTGCCTACAGAGGACTTCTTTAAAGAAAAGCTTAAAGCCTACAATAGAAAGCTTAATAAATATTGCGCAAGGCACGTAGACTAGGCTATAAACATGCACGCACTGCAGCATATTTAGGATTAAGTTTACGCAACTGTTAACAAGCAGTTACTAGCTCTAATTATAATAAGACTTGTAGACAGACTAAGCTAGACTCTTAATAAGCTTGTTAAGCAATTGCAGCTTAAACTAGCGCCAACAGATGCTGTTAACTAAATAGTAATACGCTAAGAGTACTATGCGAGCCTTGAAAAAGCAAAGCTTAGTACTATAGAACTACAAGCTTAGTACAACAAGTAGCAAACAAACTAACTAAAAGCTAAGAGGCTAAAAATACCTAAAGTAGACGGCGCGCTTGCTGTATTTAACTTTCTAGACGCTGTAGGAGCTAAATACTCCCCTAAATAGGCTAGCACTACAAAGACGCTCTACTAGCAGCACTAGACGCAAAGGAAAGATTATCCTAATCTAGACTAAACTAGTTAAGTATTTTTAGGGATGCTCTACTAGCGCTAAATTAGCTTACTAAGCTCAGCTAAATCCTTAAAAGCCTACGCTACATTAAGAAGCTTAAAACCTTGTCTACTAAGACAAGGCGCTAAAGGCACAAGCTATAAACGCGGCCTTAAGTGCCTATGTTGAGATAGCAACGACAGCAGGCATTACTAGGATCTTGTGGAATGCTACAAACTCTTAGCAGCAATTAAGGCCTGCTTAAAAGTTAACTACAATGTTAGTAAGAAGAAATTTAAAAAGATTTAGGAACGCCTGCACACTAACTAGTACAAAGAACTATAAAACAAACTTGTTAAAGCAGGACACAAGCTCCCTTAGAAAAAAAGAGCAAGTTAAAGGCCTTCTTAAGTAGTATAGTTGCATTCTTAATTAACCTAGCGCTTCTTAAGGAAAACAAGAATCCTAGTATATACTACACTAGTGACTTTAACGCTTATGTACTATTAGGGAGCATTATACTAGACAGTAGGGCCGCGTTGCACCTAGTAAACAATACGGAACTGCTTGTACTAGGCTTCTTTGTACCCGCTAGGGAAGTAGAGACAGTAGAGGCAGGAACTTAGGCTTTCTCTATTAGCAGCTAAGGCACGCGTATCTTACGCCAAGTTCTAAGTAAAACACGTGGCAATAAAACTAAGGACCTTACGCTTATAGACGTAGCAGTTGTTAAAAAAAATTATTTAAATATTGTCTTAGAAGCTTGCCTACATAGAAAAGGAGTCTAGTACCTAAGCCTAGACAATACTCTCTGCTAAGGTACACTAGGCAGAAACGTTGTACTAGTAAGGCTTGAACGCTGTTTCAACCTCTTATTTCTTAAATACAAGCTACTATCCTCTTATCTTAAGCTTGTTCTAAACGTAATACTTTTAGTTAAAAGCTTATAAGTAACTTATTTAAGGAGCAACTTAAAGGACATTTAGCATGCCTGCACAAGGCACCTAGGCCCTAAAGCGCTAGAAGCACTTGTTAACGCAGCTTAGGGCGTAAGAATTAAAGGGATAATACGTGTTAAGTGCAAGCACTGTGCTCTAACCTATGCAAAACAGGTTATATTAAGAAAGCTAAAGGAGCCCTCTCCTTAACTATACTAAAGGATATTGTAGGACCTATTCAACATGCCTTAAAGTTAGTTAAGAGAGCAGTAAATACAAGTAATAAAAGATGCCTTTAGTAACAAGCTTTATGTGTATATCCTGCAAGCAAAATCTATCTTAGAGATTATAAGAGCCTTTCAACACTTTAAGGCACTCCTTTAAGCTCGTTACAAGCTCTAGATAGTTAAAATTACATAAGATAACAACCTTTCGACACTCCCTTAGCAAGGGACATCGCAGTACTAAACATAGTATAAGGAACGCGGCATTACTATTAAGCCTTCTCTACTATATATATAAACTAAATAGAGCTGCTAAAAAAGCAGGCCAGGAGCTAATTACTAAGTTAATTAAGATAAAGACAAGCGCAAACTTGCCTAAGAAACTCTAGCTAGAAATTGTTAAAGCTGCAGTCTAGCTTTATAATATAAGTTTTTTTATTTACATAGCTTGCGCTTACTAAATGAGCTCCTTAAGTAATAGAGTAAGGGGTACTTTAAGTACTTCAAGCTTAAGCCTCTAAAGCCTTACGGCTAACATAAAACTAGATTAGAGCAGTATATACGCCTACGGCTGCCGCGCCTATCCCTTAAACAAGAATAGAGCAGCTAGGCGATATAGGAAGAGCTTTAAGACTCTTCTTAGAGGCTATATTAGTTACTTAGTAGGCTACAGAGCCTCTAACATATACTGTATATAAGTTCTAGCGCTTAACTAAGTTATTACAACGTGTAACGTTACATTTAACGAGACACTGTACTACTAAGGACTAGCTTATAAGCTGCCTAGGCAGGACACAGTTTTTATAGTAAACACCTTTAATAAGGACAAAATTAGTAAGGCTAGAGAAGTGCTTAAACAGCTAACTAACATTAGTTAAGTAGTAGTAATAACACAAAAGGACTTGCAGCTAATAAGTAATTAGCTAGTAATAAAGACTATAAAAGGCCTATTACAATCTCTAACAGGCAGTACGCTGACAGCACGTAAGAAGCGTTAAGCTAACGCTTTTTAGAGAATTCGTGCAGGGCAGAGAGGTCCTTTAGGACAGCTACTAACGCCTAAGGCAACGCTAGCGCCTCCTTTACTAGGAGCGCAAATGCTAGGGCAAGACACCTTAGCTTAAAAGGCTGCAGGTAGCAGTAATAAGCTGCTTAGCTCTTAGAAATTGTAAACAACCGGTAGATTAAGCTTAACAGACGCGCCGAGACTTTTACAGTCTTAAGAGGGAGCAGGGATTGCTTTTAAGGACGCCTAGCGCGGTGCTAAGAATCTTACAACACTAACTAGAGCCCTTTAGAATCCTTGAGTAAAAAGACTTTATAAAAAAAAGGCGTAGGGACTTTCTGCAAGGAGCTTTTTAAGGCTAAAGAATAAAGACTAACGCAGTTTTAACGTAGGGGGTGCAGGCGTACATTGCCTATTATATAACCCCTTAAAGGCTCCTAAGCTTAAAGCACTACTTTCTTAGCCTTAGGACCTTGATAGAGAGTTAATTATAGTTTACGCTGTAATCTAAGCAGCTCTTAAAAAGGTTAAATAATCTTAAACGCACTTTAACAATCTCCTAAAGCTTCTAAATAAATAGAAGAACCTCTACAACTACTAATATAAGACTTTATTTAGATAGGCTAGCTAAAAGGAGATTAATACTCTACTTTTAAAAGGCATCTAGATAAAGGAAGAGATCCTAGAAGTTACTAAGCCTTTCCCTCTTAAGTGGGTATTTACCTACAAGCTTAATAAGAATAGCTACTTTCTTAAATGCAAAGCACGTCTTGTAGTAAGAGGAGACCTTTAAGTAAAAGACTTAATACACTTAATGTACGCGGCAACACTAGCCGCACGATCCTTTAGGCTTGCAATTGCAATTGCAGCCGAGTTTAACATAAAAATACAGTAACTTAACGTAGTAGGCGCGTTCCTGAAATGTATATATTAATAAGGGAACGATAGTCCTGTGCAACCTACTAGATAGTTATAAGTGCCTAGGCAAATACGTTAAGCTTAAAAGAGCTTTGTACAGTCTACGAGACTTGCTATTATTATAGTATAATAAGTTCTTAAGCACACTAAAAAAGCTTAGCCTGTAGGCCTTAGCTAAGAAGCTATGCTTATTTTTTACTAAGGAGCGCTTAATACTCCTACTATTTTATGTAGACAATATACTTCTTATGTATTACTAAACTTACTCAACTAAGGCCTACAAGCTCCTTTAATTTATTAAAGACACCTACAAGGTTAAGAATAAAGAAGAGGCTAGCTAGTTTCTAAGAATAAGGATTGTGAGAGACTGTAAGAAGCGTATAGTAGCGCTACTACATAATACTGATATTAACAAAGTTGCTAAACGCTTTAGTTTAGACGCTCTTAGTAGGTTGTTTAAAACTCCTCTGCTTTTAGAGGAGCTAGTTAAAAATTTAGGGAAGGCCCTAAAGCCTTAAATCAAGGCCTACTAGGAGCGCGTCAGCAGTGCGCTTTACACAGCCATAATGCTGCGTCCTAACGCTGCCTATGTAGTTTCTAAGCTCTCTTACTTTCTTACTAACTTTTTAGAAGCTCACATAAAGGCTGTAGATTATTTTATATAATACTTTTACTATATAAGGCATAAGGATATTACATATAGCAATAATAACAGTAAGGAGTTTACTATATATAGAGACGCGTCTTTTGCAGATAATTGTAAGGGTGCGTTGGGTTGACCAAAGATGCAAGGTAAACAGTTGATGAATTAGATAAAGAACTATAGAGACTACGTAAAGGTTTTTATATCCAACCCGGATAGTTAGGACTAACCGAGGTTATTGGAGGTTGCCGGGTCAGCTAACAGTTAGCGTAACTAGTGCAGCTGGTAGTGTAGTTACTAGCAGAAGCTACCTGATTAGCTAGAAGCTAGCGCAAATAGTGCGGCTGATAGTATACTGCGGCTGATAGTTAGCTGCTAGTGTTGAGGTAAGAAAAACCAACGAAGGCTATAGGCTGAGTACTAGGGAACATCAAGGCTTCAGCCTTTTACAATACCCCCCTCCTAAATATAGTAGAAGTAATAATCTTGTCACCTAGAGTTCTACTCTTCTAGAGCCTCCGTATCTTCTAGATTAATAGCTGGTTCCTAGGTTAGATCTAGATATCCTAACTATTTAACCAAGTACTGCTTTTTTCTTCCTTTTTCTTTTTCTTCTAATAGTGTCTCTACTAAGTATTCTTCTTTATCCTTTGTCTTAATTGGTAGAGGTTTATTATTGTCTATTAGCTGGCTTGGTAGAGGGTCTGAGGACGCTAGTCTAAGGTTATTGACATTAAATACCAGGTGAATCCGGCTAGAAGTATTTAATTTAACTGCGTTTGGTCTAATAACCTTAAGTACTGTGTACTTAAGGCTTTTCTAGTCAAGTTTTCTGCTAGGCCTTTTTGTTTTGTAGTAGTCGCCTAGTTTTAACTATACTCTATCGCCTACTTTAAGCTAAGGTAATTAGTGTCTTTTCTTATTTGCCTGCTTTTCTTGTTCTTGTTGACTTTCTCCTATTGTAGCTTGTGCAAGCTTAATACTTTGCCGTAGTTTATTAACAATATTTTCTGCCTTTTAATAGTCCTCTTGTTTTTTCCTTAGAAGTTGTTGTTAAGGGCCGTGCTTAGTTGCAATTTGTAGAGGATTTACCTTATAGCCGTGTTGTAGGAAGAAAAGAGACATTTTAGTAAACTAAGCTTGCCTTGCTATAACTGCAATCTTAGCCATTTCTAGGTTGCTTTTCCAATTTGTTTAATCCTAATTGCAGAAGGCTTGTAAATAAGCCTGTACTATAGAGTTTATTCTTTCTGTAGACCCGTCAGTTTCAGGATAGTATCTAGAAGATAAGCGTCGCTTAATTTCTAATAACTCGCAAAGCTTAATCTAAAAATAGTTAACAAACTGTATACCTCTGTCTAAAGTAATATAGTTTAGTAACTAATAGTAAGCTACTACAGAGTTAATAAAAGCTTTAGCAACACTTTCTGTAGTAATGTCCTTAGTGCCTATTAGGATAACCTCCTTGCTAAGCCTATCTGTAACTACTATAAGGTTTGTACAGCTTTTGCTTTCTAGTAACCTTATAATAAAATCTATAGAAATTTCTTTCTATATTTGCTTAGGTATAGGCAAGGGTTTTAGTAAGCCTTGTAGGCCGTCTCTCTAGGGTTTTATTCTTCTACACACTAAGCAGTTTCTTATGTATCTTCTAATACTTTTGCTAATAGAGAGCCAAAAGTATTCTCTTGCAATAGCTTAGTAGGTAACATTCCTTCCTAGATGGCCTAAAGCTCTAGAACTGTAGATTTCGTGGATAATTCTAGTTCTTAGAGGTTCATTATTTGGTACCTATTTTCGATCTCGGTATAGGAGGTTTCCAGAATCGTCTAGTCGGCATTCCGAAATAGAAAGTTTAAGGTCTAAAGCTGTAGGAAATCGTCTATCACCATCCCTTACAGCTTTCTAAGCTATTTGGTAGGTTTTGTCCTCTTTTTTAGCTTTATCCCATAGATTCTCTAGATCTAACTGCTCTTGAGGTAATTCTAGTACAGCTGCTAGATAGCTGTTGCAGCTAAAGGTTTAAATACTTGTAGAAACCTCCTAGAAATCCTAGTATCCTAGTCGTTTGCTGCCATATCTTGTTGTCTCCTGGATAAGGCATTAGCCCTAGAGTTATTAACCCCAGGCCTGTAGGAAATTTCCATGTTAGGAAACTTTCCTAGAAATTAAGCCCATCTCATTTGTCTCTCGCTAAGCTGTCTAGGCTTGCTAAAATATTTAAGGTTTTTATAGTCTGTAATAACTATAAACTTGTTTAAAGACCGTAGCATAGCATCTTACTTAAATAAGCAGGAGATAACTGCTAGTAATTCCTTGTCGTGTATCTCGTAGTTGCTTTGTGCGCTAGTCATCTTTTTTGAATAATAAGCTACAGGGCGTAAGCTTCCTTTATCGTCGTATTGTGAGAGGACTCTTGCTACTACATATCTAGAAGAGTCTGTTTCTAGGATTGTTTCTCTGTCAGGATCCCATTAAGCTAGTACTGGTTCAGTAATAAATAACTCTTTTAGCTTATTAAAAGCCTTTTGCTTAGTTTCTCCCTATTAAAAGGAGATGTTACCAGTAAGCCATGAAAGAGGAGCTACTATTTCTAAGTAATTCTTGATAAATTGTTAATAAAAGTTTGCAAAACTAAGAAAGCTGCGTACTCCTTTAACCTTTGTAGGTGCCTGCTAATCTTTAATTGCTTTTACTTTATTAGGATCTATTCGGAGTCCTTTTCCTGCCTTAATAATAAAACCTAGGTATTTTGTACTCTGTACGTCGAATTCGCATTTCTAGATATCTAAAGGTAATCTAGCCTTGCCTATAGCTTCTAGGACCTTATTTGTATTGCGTTGGTGTTCTTTAAGCGTGCCATTTGTGTAAATTAATACGTCGTCTAGGTAGGCTAAGCAAAAATTGTCAATATACTTGCGGAGGGTCTAATTAATATAGCGTTAAAAGGTACTAGGAGCGTTTGCCATACTAAATAGAGTAACTAGCTATTTATATAACCTAAATCTAATGCGAAAAGCTGTTTTCCACTTATCTCCTGCATTAATCCTAATCTTGTAGAAAGCTGCAAAAACGTTAATCTTTGTAAACACTTTAGCTTTTGCAATATTGTTAAGGGTTTCCTAAATTAAAAGTAGAGAATAACGATCTTTCTTTGTAATAGCGTTTAGGGCTCAGTAATTAACGCAAAAACGTAATCCTCCTCTAAGTTTCTTAGCAAAAAGAACAGGAGAGGAGGCAGGAGAGCTACTAGCTCTAATCCATCCTTTGTTAAGTAGAGGAATAAGCTCCTTTCGTAATACTAGAAGTTCTAGGCGGCTTATACTGTATAGAGGTCCTTAGGGAGCCTCCTTTTCTTTGCCTTTATTGTCTTTCTCTAGTACAATTCGGTGATCTACTTTAGATCCGCGTAAAAGAGGTAGTACAGAGGCAGTTTTTAAATCAAAAATCCAAGCTGGATGTCAATAAGCCTTAAGGAGTAAAAGTAGAACCTCTACTTTCTTCTTAGGAGCTAGGGCTTTTTCAATATTTTTAAGAGAAGCAGCAAAAGTCTAAATAAACTTATCCTTTTTTGCCCGCCTAATATAGGAGTAATAAGCTGTTGCGCTTATTTGTTTTTATCTCTAGTCTCCTTTAATAGGGCGATCTTTAGTGCTAAGTAACTTTATCCTTTAGCTAGAAGAATAGATGTAAATTGTTTCTTTAGAAGGAGCAATAGTAACCTCTCTTCTATTTATCTAGGGCTATCTAAGTATCAAATTGTAACTAGAGTGTGTAGGGGCAACATAACCCTAAATAGTATCCTTATAACCTATAATATTAATCTCTAACCTAGCAACTTTGTTGATAGTTCTAGTTTTATCCGTAACTCCTTCTAATTTCTTAGGAAAAATAGAAATGCACTGTAAGTTAGCGTTCTTGACAAGTTAAGAACTAATAAGCGAGTATACAAGGTTTTCTGTATCAATTAAAGTAGAGGCAAAAGTGTAACAATTAACTAGCGCCTTTAAAGTAATTCTATTGCTGCTTATGTTTTTTTTTGAATTTAGCCTACTTCTTAACTAAGTTATCCTAACTTATTAGAGGCTCCTGCTGGTGACTTTAAACAGGAGCTACTCTTTTTCTAAATCTAAGTCCTTATTTAAGCTTCCCTTGCTAAGCTCATTATCTTTCTCTTTCTTAGAGTTAGAGGACTTAACTAAAGTCTTTTTCTCTTTTTTAAAGGATTTCTTATTCTCTATACAATATGCAAACAGATAGCCCTTCTGTTTACAGTTAAAACAGCATCTTGCTTTGTACAACTATTCTAACTCCTAGTGACTAAACTGTTAAGGTTTAGCAGTTCTTCCTGTGTATTCTATCCCTTCTATCTGGTCTTCTTTTAAAGGAGAAGGAGAAGGAGAAGTTCTCTTAGATTTATACTCTTTAGGCTTGTCTCTGCCTTTAGAGTACTCCTCTATTTAGTAAAGGTAATTAGCAATCTTTATTGCTTTGTTTTGTAGACTATCTAAATCCTTATAGGTAATACCTACAAGTTTGTCTTAAAGTTTCTAAATAAGACTTTTTTAGAAAAGCATTATCCTTGTATCCTCGTCTAAGCTACTATTAGATAATAGCAGTTGCTCCTAGAATTCTATAATGTATTTGCGGATGCTTTTCTTGCCTTGGCTTATAGACTAAAGCTTGTTCTTAGCTCTCTCTGCGCTATAGGGATCGCCAAACATTTAGTCAAAGAAGTTTAATAACTTATTAAAGTTCTATAAATTAGAAATCCCCATTTAGTTAAGGAAAGGCAGGGTAAGAGTTGCAGCTAAGCTTTTTAGTCGACTAAAAGCGTAATCGCAAGTCCTTTTATCCGTTTTAAAGTCTTCCTTGTTATTTTCTACCTTAGCAGTAAGTTGTTGTTGAAAGATTTAGTACATCTTTCTATTTCTGTTAAAGGTATTAAGATCTAGTTGTTTAAAACGCCTAGGCGTTTGAGATTGTTGATTTCTTAGGGCAGCTAATAGGGTAGGTAACTAAGGTGGTAGTTAAGGTTGTTGTTCTACCTTAGGCTCCCTTTCTTGTTGCAATGTGCCTATAGCCTCCTAAGCTTAAAAGGCTTCCTGTATCCTTGTAGAAGTAGCCATCTCGTCTAGGCCACCCGCTTTACAAAGACCTTCTAAAGTAGTCTTTACTTTAGGTCTACTAACACCATCTTAGTGTAGTTCTACTATCCTCACAACTAAAAAAGCTGCTGAGGGTTCTGCTATTGTATTTATAGGTACTTGCTAGTACTCTATTATTGTTGGCAGGGATCGTTATAGGTGCTACTAAGCTTAGTAGGCTTATCCTTCGTGTAGGAGCTACTACGCTTAGTAAGCTTATCCTTTGTCTGTTTTCTGGGGCTACTACGCTTAGTAGGCTTTTCCAACGAATTTGAATGTCTTAGGGACTTATACAACTAAGTATCCCTTAGCACCTTAGTGCTTCTTCTGTTAATCCTTTAGTAGATTTAAACAGTTAACTAATTAACTAGCGGTCTAATTAATTAGGTTCTCACGCGTAGATATAGCTCTAGCAGGCTTCTTGTCTAGATATAGCTCTAGAGGGCTTCTAAGTACGACGTAGCTACGCGAGTAGCTAAAGAAGGATCTAATTCAATTGTAAGGGTGCGTTGGGTTGACCAAAGATGGAAGGTAAACAGTTAATAAATTAGATAAAGAACTATAGAGACTACGTAAAGGTTTTTATATCCAACCCGGATAGTTAGGACTAACTGAGGTTATTGGAGATTGCCGGGTCAGCTAACAGTTAGCGTAACTAGTGCAGCTGGTAGTGTAGTTACTAGCAGAAGCTACCTGATTAGCTAGAAGCTAGCGCAAATAGTGCGGCTGATAGTATACTGCGGCTAATAGTTAGCTGCTAGTGCTGAGGTAAGAAAAACCAACGAAGGCCACAGGCCGAGTACTAGGGAACATCAAGGCTTCAGCCCTTTACAATAATTTAGAGACTTGTTAGTTTTCTTAAAGCTATGTTATTATGCTCTTTAAAGGACCAATTATTTAAAATGCAGCTTATTAAGCTACAGTAACAACTTTAACTATAAAAGCTAAGCTCCTTGCGTTAAAGCATGTGGCAAAAGAGTCTATAGCGCTAAAGAGGCTATTTAATAAGCTCAAACTTGTAGTTTCAGGAGCCTAGAAAATCTTCTACAACAACTAGCAAACTATACGCCTAGTTGTTAGAGAGCAAGAGAGAATTACTACTAAGCTCTATTATGTAGATATATAGAACATATAGCTCTGCTAAGAGCATGCTAATGGCTCGTTTTAGATTAAGTATTTGCTAACAGCTAAGATGCTAGCTAACAGACTTACTAAATACTTGTTAAGATAGAAGCTAAAGCACTTTAAAAAACTTATTAATATAAGACGCGTATCTCACGAGGGTTTACAAAAGAAAGAGAGCATAAAAAAAGAAAAGACAAATGTTTAATTGTTAGAGTAGATTAGCCTTCTTCCTCTAAGGAACTTAAAAAATTCTAGGAGCACAACCCCCTCCTAAATAGGTTTTCAGATGACTAGAAGATCTACTAACTTACCTAACAGCTTCTTAACGCGCAGACGACGCGCAAGGAGACTATTAGAAGAGCTAGTAGGCTTTTTTTAGTTATTTTAACTTTTCTTCTTATTACAAAGGTCCTCCTTAGACTGCTCCTCCTAAGCCGCTTTCTTTAGAAGGACGCGGACGGCAGCTTGCAGGCTTTTTAGCCTGCTTGCCCTGCAATTTATTAGTATAAGGAGCTTAAAAAAAATAGAAAAAGGGCTTACAACAGCGCATTTTTTTTAAAGCTTAGTTAAAAACTTTTTAGCTAAAAAGACAGCAATTTAAAGACTTTAATCGTTAGCAGAAGCTTAAAATATAAAAAAGAATTACATACAGGACCTTGCAGGTCTTTCTATTAAAGTACTACTAGTAGCGCGCCTTAGAGCTAGAAGCCCTGTCTTAACAAGCTTTATTAGAACTGCTAAACAAAGCGCTCTTAACGCACTTAAAATAAGGCACGCTGCAATGCGCACTAAGTGCGCTCTAACAACTAGAAGTTGCTGCTAAGGTTTTACGCCTGTAGGCAGTCTTAACTAGGGCTTTAACTTTACTTACACGCCCTTTAAACGTGCGGGCTAATACTATACTTAAAGCAGCACTAGTTGACTTTGCGCAAGAAGCGCGGTTTAGTAGAAGCAGCTACAGCTCCGGCGACGGCGACGGCGACGGCGCGGGCGGCGGCGCAGGCGGCGGTAGCTTTTTAAAGTTTTAACTTCTATATAAAGTTAGTAACTAAGTAGAAGGCGTGCTAAAGTAGAGCTAGAAGCTGCGTAGAAGTATATAAGTAGCGCGTAATAGCTTAAAAAGCTATACAAGAGTATAGTAATGTTGAATACTAAGCTTAGAAAGCTTAAAGGTTTGTTATTGTTTTAGCGCTTTACGCTAAGCTGCGCGTACGCAGTGTGTTACAGGACGCGCTATAACTACATAGAGCTCTGTATAGCTAACTGAAGTTTTAGTTACTTAGGGGGTGTGTCGCATATACTAGCTACACGCCTTAGCCACAAGGCTTAGAGCCTTTACGCCGAGGCTTAGAGCCTTCACGCCAAGGCTTAAAGATTTCACGCTAAGCTTAAATACTTACATCTAAGCTCTACAAGACACTTGCTGTGCTTAGAGGCATTTCTCTAAGCTCTACAACTGTAGTTATAGACTACAGTATTTCCTTTGTACTTATAGAGCGTCTTAGACGCAGATAGAAAGACAGAATCAACTATCTAGTTCTCCTAAACTACTGTTTCTAGCTCCTTGTTCTCCACAATGAGTTTATAGCGCTTAAAAAGCTATTTAATAAGCTTAAACTTGTAGTCTTAGGAGACTAAAAGATCTTCTGCAACAACTAGTAAACTATACGCCTAGTTATTAGAGAGCGAGAAAGGATTACTACTAAGCTCTGTTATATAGATATATAACATATGTAGCTCTGCTAAGAGCACGCTAAAAGCTTATTTTGAATTAAGTATTTGCTAATAGCTAAAATGCTAGCTAACAGGCTTACTAAGTACTTATTACAAGAGAAGCTTAAGTACTCTAAAGAACTTATCAATATAAAACCCGTGTCTTATAGAAGTTTAAAAAAAAGCATAAAATTTTTTTTATTAAAGTAAATTAGCCTCTTACCCCTAGGAAACTTATAAATCTCTAGAAAAACAACTCCCTCTTAATAGGCCTTTAAGTAACTAAGAGGTCTACTAACTTACTTAACAGCTTTTTAACACGCAGACAACGCGTAAGGAGACTATTAAAAGAGCTAGTAGGCTTATCTTAGTTGTTTTAACCCTTCTTTTTCTTCTTTTTACTAGCAAGGTCCTCTTTAGACTTCTCCTCCTTAGCTGCTTCCTTTAGAAGGACGCAGACAGTAGCTTACAGGCTTTTTAGCCTGCTTGCCTTATAACTTATTAGTGTAAGGAGCTTAAAGAAGAATAAGAGAAAAGCTTACAATAGCGCATTTTTCTAAAGCTTAGCAAGAAGCTTCTTAGCTAAAAAAACAGCAATTTAAAAGCTTTAATTATTAGCAAAAGCTTGAAATTTATAGAAAATTTACATACAAAACTTTGTAAGTTTTTTTATTAAAGTACTGCTAGCAGTACGCTCTAGAGCTAAAAGCTCTGTCTTAACAAGCTTTATTAGAGCTACTAAACAAAGCGCTTTTAATATACTTAAGACAGAGTACATTACAATGCACAGTAAGTGCGCCTTAATAATTAAAAGTTGCTGCTAAAGTCTTACGCTTGTAGGTAGTCTTAACTAGGGTTTTAACTTTGCTTATATACTTTTTAGACGTGCAGGCTAATACTACACTTAAAGCAGCACTAGTTGCTTCTACTTAAAAAGCGCAGTTTAGTAAAGGCAGCTGCACCACTAGCGAGGGCAACAGCAAGGGCAAGAGCGCAGGCACGAGCGCAGAGGCACAGGCAGCAGCGCAGGTAGCAGCAGCTTTTTAAAGTTTTAACTTCTGTTAGAAACAAAATACTGACCGATTAATAAATCGCGCTCCGGCTAGAGGATATATATACACATTGCGACACACCCCCTAGATTGCTAGCAGTGCCCACTGCTTAGTCAATCTACCTAAGAGCTGATGGCCCTTCAAGCTCATAGCTCTTAGCGCTCTCTTAAGCAGGAGGCTAGGATACTAGCTACACTAGCTCTAGCACTCTAAAGGCGCACTAACCCTATCTTTGCGGGCTGTCTGTGTGTGTTGTATCCCCTAGGCTTATCTTTTTGCCGCTTTCTCACTTATAGTTACCTACCTAGGTAAGCGACCACATCAAAAGCGCTTATGCAGGTTTAACCGTCACCGGGCTTATAACTGTCAGAAACAAAATACTGACTGATCGATAAATCGCGCTCCGGCTAGAGAATACATATACACATTGCGACAACTTCTATATAAAGTTAGTAACTAAGCAGAAGGCATGCTAAAATAGAGCTAGAAGCTGCGCAGAGGTATATAAGTAGCGCGCAATAGCCTAAAAACTTATACAAAAGTATAGTAAACCTTAAAAAAGTAATTAGTATTGCTTTTAAAGAAAATTTAAGCAAGTTTCTAAGTAATACTTATAGTAGCTATAGTAGTGTTAGATACTAAGCTTGCAAGGCTTAAAATTTTGTTATTATTTTAGCACCTTACGCTAAGCCGCACGTGCGCAGCGCGTTATAGGACGCGCTATAACTACATAGAGCTCTGTACAGCTAACTAAAGTCTTAGTTACCTAAGGGGTGTATTGCATATATTAGCTACGCCTTAACTACAAAGCCTTAGCGTTAAGGCATACGCAGCCTGCACAGCGCTAAGCACTAAGGCTGCAGAGCTTTTACGCTAAGGTGCAGAGATTTTACGCTAAGCTTAAATCCTTACATTTAAGCTCTACAAAACACTTACTATGCTTAAAGGTATTTTTTAAGCTCTATAATAGTTGTTATAAACTATAGTATTTTTTTGGTATTTATAGAGTGTCTTAGACGCAGGTAGAAAGACAGAATTAACTATTAGTTTCTCCTAAACCACTGTTACCAGCTCCAGTTCTCTACATTAAACAATTGCTCCCTCTTAGCTCCTACATATTATATATATACAGTAGGGTGACACCGAAAAAGAGACTTTTGAAAAGTTATACTTTTTAAAGCTCTATATATAATGAACTAGAGGTGCTAGGACTATAATTTTTAGAGTTTTGAAAAGCCAAGAACTTCCTTTTTAAGTAAGTCTATTAGTAAGCCTAATAGAAAAGATAAAAAGCAGTGAAAACAGCTAATAAAAAAAGCCTTAATAAATGTAGCTACAACTTTTTATTCACAGTATCTTTTTAGCTAAAAGTTATAAGGTTTATATAATAGTGTAAGATCTATAATGTATCCATATTAAAAATGATTCTAATTAATACTAGAAAAGTTAGATAAGAGAGTTATTTTTTAAGGTTTTTTATATTAAAGTAGCTAAAGCTAGTAACTAGTACTTAGTATACCAACCTTTAGCAGCTTTAACAGCTAAATAACGCCTAGGTAAAGAATTAATACAATTATCAATCGCCTGTTGTGGTAAAAGGTTTCATTCTTCTAAAATTGCCTTTTCAAACAATTCTACTGCTTTAACGCTTTTACCTGTGCCTAAAGAGGCAATAGGCCTTTTTCCTAGCGCGTTTTTAAGTAGACTCCAAACGTTTTCTATAGGATTTAAATCCGGGCTATAGGCAGGATGCTCGAAAAGGGGAATCCTATTTCTAGAAAACCAGGCGATAACTTGTGGCGTTTTTTGGATCTTGGCGCTATCCTGCTGAAATTTCCAGCCTAAATAGAATTAGCTATAAGCTTTTTAAATATAAAATAATATTAAAAAATATAGAGTAATAACAAAGTTAAAGCCTTTTAAAGTAAAAAATAAGAGAGTTTGTACTTATCTCTTTTAAAAAGAGGTTTAACAATAGAATTTAAAACTGCGTTTAAATATCGAGTATTTGAAAAGATTGTAGTATCTTTTAGTGATCTAGTTATGTGTAACTTAGATCTACCACCTAGCCAAATAGCTCCCCAAACAGAGATAGAAATATCGCGAGCTATATCTTAGTCAGCAGGCTAGCTATAAATAATTCAAAATACTAGAAAAATATTAGATTTTCTAGTAAAAGTCAAAGGTTAATTGAAATATTTCTAAACTCACTTGTATTTGTAGTAGACACCTGTTCCTTGCCAAGTCGCTTATTTCTCCTTTTTCGGACGTATTCTTGCCTAGCGCCGTGTCCACGCTGAATAGAAGACTCGTCAGAAAATATATCTTTTCTAAAGTTAATATCTTTCAATATTTTTATAGTCTTCTTAGCGTATTTCTTGCGATTCAAAGCTCTTTTCTCGTTTAAAAGCTGTTTTTTCTTAGCAGTAGAAATAGAGTATTTCTCTGCTTTTAATAAGCGTTGTAAGCTTCTAGTAGAAACAGATAAACTATTCTCTTCTAGAATACGCTTATTTGTTTTCTTAGGACTTCTTTCTAGGTCTCTATTAACTACTCGCGTAGCTCTTTTAGAGACCTTTGTAGGCAGGCGCTGTTTAGGCGTAGAAAGTGGTAAAGAAGTATTTTGTTTCTTTTTAATAGGTTGTATAGTATTATAAATATACTTGTAAGATTTTTCTAGTATAGTACTAATAGTACTAGTAGATTTGTGTTGTAAAGATAAAGTATAGACTTGTTTTTCAAACTTAGAAAGTTTGACCGACATAGAGAGATAATAAAGAAGAGAAAATCTCAGGTTAGAAAGAGATTATTATATAGACTAACGCTAAAAAAAGCTTACGTGATTTTAGCGTACTTTTTTATTATTTTTATTTCTAAACTTATTATATTATAAACTTGTGCCAAGACTTTGCTTACGTAGTGCTTATATAATCTAGTATTACATGTCCTAATTTTAGCGATATTGATACGCTCATTAAAAAGTTGTAGCTAGATTTATCTAGCGATTTTTTTCCACCTGTTTTTACTGCTTTTTATCTCCTCTATTATGCTTACTAAGCAGGCGTACTAATAGCCTAACTTGAAATGGAAGTTCTTGGCTTTTCAAAACTTTAACAATCATAGTCCTAGCACCTCTAGTTAACTATATAAAAAGCTTTAAAAAGTATAACTTTTTAAAAGTCTCTTTTTCGATGTCATCCCTCTGTAACATACTCTAATATAGTACTGCTTAATTTTCTTTCGTAAAAATTAAGGTATAAGTTATACTTCTTTTTACTTGTAGCAATTGATATTTCTACTTATTACGTATTTTAAAATAAGTTTATTAAAGTACTAGTAGACAGTAATTAACTTAGTATACTTTAACTCCTTTTTACGCACTTTATAAGGTAAAATTTTATATCATAGCTTATGTAAGTGCAAGGCCTTACATAGTAAGCTACTTAATATACAATAAAAGCTCTTGCTTTTATTATAAGTAAATAGCTTGCTAGTTCTTATAGTAGGTAGCGCGCAAAGTTAAAAGGCCTTAGTGTTTTTTGGATAGCACTACGCAGCTACAACTATACTTATTTACAATTTAGTAATAGCTAAATTGTTCTTTAAGTTTACGCAACTTAATTGCTGTAGTTACAGCCGTTGTTAGGGTTATATTAGTAGAGTTATCAAGTGTTGAAGTTGAGGTGCTGTTTTGTTAGGGTGGCACTGTATGATATGGGGGGGGGGGCCGCTATGACCGTCCACCTCGGTAGCGCACGGGCACTGTAGATGAGTCACTTGCTCTCATGTAAGCTTATCTTAGATAAGTCATATTGGCGTCAGCAAAGCATGTGAAGCAGTGCTCTGCGACAATTTTTTCTTTAGGCCTAACAGGTATACTTAGAATGGCCCTAGCTGTTGCTGTGGCTGTGGCTATGGCTTGTAGCTACCTTGTAGGGATCTTGTAGGAGGGTTGCGACAAGACTGTTACAAGGTCACGGCAAGAGGAATAGACCTTAAAGCGCCCCTGAAGGCAGGCTCTTGTGGAAATCCATGGCAGGCCCGTGGGTAGACTCCTACTTGCTAAACAAAAGGCGATGCACGTTCCCTTGACTACTACTATGATTTATAACTATACGACCGTGGGTTCATAACTATACGACCGTGGATTCATAACCATACGACCGTGGTTTAGTCCCTAATTAGCGCAGTCATAGCAAGCCACCACCAGTGAAAACGCACGAAAACGGCACAGCACACAACATGTCCTAGAAAAAGCGCGCAGCTAGCTGCGAACTCTAAGCTTCTAAAGACATAAAGCTACAGAAAGATTTTTTGTTCTCTAACTCCACTATCGTCCTAAAACCTCCCACTTCGTACACGGCCACATCGTTCCCTAACTCTATTTTTGTTACAAAATCTCCTACTCTGTCCCTAATTACATTAGAAACCCTTTTAGCTCCTAAATCTAAAAACAAAACTATAATTATTAACAAGCGACTTACATATTAAATTAGGAGTCTAATATTGCGCGCTCTACCTCTAGAGATCGTATACTACTAGGATCTGCCTTCCTAGGGCACAGTTATGCCTACAATAAGCAATATTCTCTGCAAAGAGAACATATACGTATGTTAAATAGACATTGTACGTTAACTACGTTAGAGCGAACTGCATTACTATGTTCTACCAAGCATACTTATACAGTTAAACGCATTAATTACAGACTAATACTATAAATAGGAGATTAGCGTTAAGAGAATCTAGGCAGTGCTAAATAATGCGGAGGTTAAGGCTGCTGTAGAGATTAATAATGCGTTGGCTGCTACCTAGAAGAACGTAGCTGTTATTAAAGGAAGTAAGCAAGATATTATTAAGAACTAGGATATAGTTTATAAAGAGGTTCTCCTTGCGCTCTGTGATAGCTGATAGCTAGCCGTTAAAGTTCTACACGGCTTAACTAGCGAGCGATTACATCTAAACTATAGAGTAACTATCTTCCTCTCGTTACTAGACGCTAACAAGGAAGAGTACTATAGTAAAGTGTTAGACAAGATTTAACCTAAAGTTAAGCTACACTTTACGTTTAAAATCTAATACGCGGCAGAGATACAAATAACTAGATTAAATAGCAGTAAGCTATTAGAAGATAAAATAAGCAAAGGGCTTACTAAACTTATCTAAGAAGGGTCTGTAAAAGACCTTAGCAAAGAGCCTACAAATATAAACATCTTTAACTTTAGCTAAGAATCCTACGACTAAACTTGCCTAATAAGAGTGTCTATTAGTTAAACTTACTAATAGTATTTAGGCACATTAGGTATAGGCCTTGACCTCTAAGGTCTAGATAGTAAGGAACTAGGAATGTTTAGTTTAACTAATTACTACGTGGTTGCAAAGCTCTAGATAGAGAAACAGGATCCTAATCTCCCTCTCTGCCTAGAGGACATACTAGTAGGAGACGAGGTGCTCACCGTCTTATCTCTATTTAACAGCGATTATAGGCGCTTAAGACAATATTAGTAAGGCGAATTTGCTAAACTAGACAAACAACAAGAGGCTTTAAAGGACAACTTTAGTGCGTTGTAGGCAAGCAGACTTGCTAACGCTTTGTTAGAGCTTTAGTTCTTTAACAGTAACCTTAATTAACAGCTAGGCACTATTTTTGCCTTATCTAGGTTTTAGTTTATAAAGAACCTAGACTTCACGTATAAGCAGACGACTTCCTAGTTAAGAATATTAGAACCTTCTAATAATTAAACATTAGACAAGAACACCCCTGCTACTATAAAGCAGAGGATTAGTAGACGAACGTTAGGCTAGAGCCTTAATTAGGCCCTAATTAAGACAACTACTACTTAGAAGATTAGGAACCTTATTACAAAAACCCCGTCCACAGTAAAGATTAAGTTAAACATAATAATAAAGGGTTATAAACACCTGCGTCTAGATAGAGGCTATCTAGTAGCTAAGATAGGCCGGACAACTAGTTAGACTACTAGACAGATTAACGCTATTAGATTAATTATGCGTATTAGGAAAGACTTCTTATTAGTAGTACTAATTAAGTTTTAAAAAGACGAGAAATAATTTAACAAAGTCGTTCTTGCGTTCAGAATTCTAGCAGATAAGCACACTGTCGCGTTTATAGCAGGCGGAGATTCTAGCAGCGTAGTTCTACACAATAGGGACAGCAGCATAGTTCTTAAGTTAAGTTTTGTAGGAAACTCTGCCACCTTATTGTTGTACATAATGCTAATGTCGCACGTTATCTGTAATATTAAAGCTATTACTAGGGCGAAAGTCATTAGCCTTACGGATTGCAGCACAGTAGAGGGAAAAGACCTAGTAAGACATTGTGTGCTCAAAGGATAGCGAGAAAAAGAGCATAATAGGTTAGGCGTGGAAGTATCAGCACGGAGCTATAATTATTACGTACATAAGATATTAGTAACGTAGACGCTTAACTAGGGAAGGCTCGCATGATTTAGGCATGCTACCTTGGCCTGCAGCACAACTTGCTTCCAGAATTTGCGTGACCCCTTCTGGTGGCAACCTTGCCGCCAAGGATGACCAAGATACCCGCAAGGCGATCACCACATGCCCACAAGACTCTTACAAGACTTTCACAAAATAATCTAATTATAACTAAATAACTTAACGTGGTTCCCAAGCGAGCGAGCGTACCAAGCGGGCGAGCGTATCCCCACCAACGCGACAACTTTAAGACATTATCACAGACCTTTATTGCAGTCAATAAACTATTGTAATATACTAAATTCATTATTAGAGTTGCCGCTATTACTTGCACTATCTATCTTAACTGCGCAAGTATAAGCGTTATGTCTAGTCTGCTTACAACGCGTACACCGCCTTTCTCCTTGCACCCTCTTTAACGCACTCTTACTATTGCTACAACTACTACTTGCTTATTTAACTAATACTTCTTGTACTTTACTTATAGTAAGAGTCTTTTTTGTTTATACGTATTACTGCTTGCAGCTTTTATGCTTATTTGCTGTATCTAAAGCTTTTTAAAGAGCAGCTACTTCTTCTCTTATAAGCGTTATCTTATGTGCTATTTACTAAGCCTCTTTACTTAACTATATAACTTTCTTGTTAAGAGAACTTGCAGAAGACCTAGAGCATCTTCTTACTTTCTATTAAATAAAAGTACTTTAAGCCTTAACTTTGTGCGCATTGCGTAGTGTCTGTGTCTTTTAAGTAGCTGCTTGTTGTAGTAATTATTTTAGCGTCTGCACTACTACATTAAGCTTTAATAGCACAGCCTATAAGTTATATAGGACTAGACTAGCGCTTTTAAAGCTAGCTTAAATATTCTCTTTTGTAATAAACTGCTTAAAAGCAGCCTTAAAGGCTGGCAAGAAGGTCTTTTTACTAATATAGTTAGTGTAGTTACGTGCTAAGCCTAAAATAGCGCTGCTATGCTTGCGCTTTAATAGCAAGAAGCAGGCGACATTAAGAGGCTGCAATAGGTAAGACGAGTGCGTAGGTATATAAAGAAGAATAATATTCTTTTTCTTGCAAAGATCTTAAAATTTAACTAAACAGTAGCTTTTATAGCTGTAAATAATAAGCAGTTAATACTTACTTACAGTATACCTCTTTATATAGGTATTAAAGTGCTTTAACTAAGCAAGAGTAAGCTAGTTATTTGTTTAGCTATTAGAACTAACTTTATGCACCTAGTTAGCAGGCAGGTTCTTAAACTAAACGTTAATAAGCACCTTGCCTACAAAGAAAACATAGGGTAGTAAACAGCAACTTAACGCGCCTGCGCCTTTAATTATAGTAACTTACTTTTAGTTGCCTAGCTGTATCTGCTTTTTTTTGCTATATTTTTTAGACGCTGTGTAAAGGGCTGAAGCCTTGATGTTCCCTAGTACTCGGCCTGTGGCCTTTGTTGGCTTTTCTTACCTCAGCACTAGTAGCTGACTATTAGCTGCACTATTTGTGCTAGCTTCTAGCTGATCTGGTAGCTTCTGCTAGTAACTACACTACCAGCTGCACTAGTTACGCTAACTGTCAGCTGACCCGGCAAACCTCTGATTAACTCAGTTAAGACCTAACCTTGTTTTGTTCTAACCATCCGGGTTGGATATAAAAACCTTCACGTAGTCTCTCTATAGTTTTTTTCTTTATCTAATTCATTCACCGTTTACCTTGCATCTTTAGTCAACCCAACGCACCCTTACACGCTGTAATAACTAACTGTAATAAAATCATGCTTATTATAAAGCTAGTTTTATTGAAGTAGTAGATATTATTGTTTATAATACTTTACTTCTGCTTTATTGTCTTAACTAGATTAAACTAGCGCTAGATAGCTGCTAGGTCCTCGCAGATAGCTTGCTAGTAATTATAAGGACAGCTCTAGCGCGTATAGAGCTTAAGAGTACTTTTAATAAAGTTATTCACTTAGTTCTTGCTAACAAGGTTACTCTCCTGCTTATATAATAGTTTATTAGCTATCGTGCGAATGTTAGCATATGTAGAGGCAAATTTTTGTACAGACTCTTTAAGAATACGCTTAACTATAGCCTCTTCTTTTAGCTTATTAAGGTGCTTTAAATTTACTTTGCAGTTGCGTTAAAAGCGTCTTCTAGCGCGTTAATACTCAAAAGTTAATTTAGAGAGATTATATATTCTAGCAGCACAATAACTACTTTAAACATGTTAAAAGTTAATGTTAGAAAGAGCAAGTAATAGATCTAATTTAGTATATAAAGTTTGAGTACTGCGTTGTTAAGACATAACGCGTTGTAGTGTCAAAGTTGTCGCGTTAGTGGGGATACGCTCGCCCGCTTGGTACGCTCGCTCGCTTGGGAACCACGTTATAAAGCGCAGTAACTGCAAAATCCTTTTTTACCTCGCCTATCTATTGCTAAAAGTTAATTTTACCTCTATAATAGCGCGTCTCTTACTTCTTGCGTTAAAAGCACTATAATGTCTCTAAGAAAAATAGTAACATAGGTGCATAACTGGTGGTTAGTACAAGCGAGTGGTTGATCTTCGCTAAGACTCTATTAAAACTACAACTTCACACAACTATATAGCATTATTAAGAATTGTAATTTATATTTGTAATAGACTAAATTGTTTAAAAACTGCTACTGCATGTTATTTATATATGCGTAAGTTGTGCTTTGCCTTACTACAGCCTATACAGCATTTTTCATCTAGTTTTTTTACTTTTATTTATGCCTTCTTTTTTGCCTTCTTCTTATGACCACACGCTTTGAACTAATTTAAAATTACTTTTTAAAGACTATTCTTAACTATAAAAGTTGTTTTTTATACCTACCTTTTTTGAAAAAATTATGATTAAGTAGTAGCTTGATTATCTACTTTAAGCTTAGTAATAAACTTTTAGAACAATACCAAAGCATACGCTATTTTCAAGTGCCTTTAAGAAGGCTTTTTACGATATTAACTATAAAAGTAAGTAAACTATTTATATACTTCTTGTCGGAAACAAAATACCGACCGATCGATTAATCGCGCCCCGGCTAGAGGATACATATACACGTTGCGATACACCCCCTGGATTACTAGTAGTGCTTACTGCTAGTCAATCTACCTAAGAGCAACCAGCTCTTCTCTTGGCGCTCTCTTGAGCAAGGAGCTAAGATACTGGCTCGCTGGCTCTAGCGTCTAGGCGCACCTACCCTATAAGGCTAGCGAAGCTACCTTGTACTGCAGGCTGTCTGTGTGTATTGTATACTCTAGGCTTATCTTTTTTGCCGCTTTCTCGCTTATAGTCACCCACCCAACTAGGCAACCACATTAAAAGCGCTGGTGCAGCTTCACCGTCCAGGCTCATCACTGTCGGAGGCAAAATACCGACCAATCAATAGATCGCGCTCCGGCTAGAGGATACATATACTGAGACATTTCTTATAAGGACTAGGCTTATCTGCGACTAAGCTATATTTCTAGCTAGTTGCTAGCTCTAAGCTAGAGGTTACATAGATCCGTGTTAGTATATATACTACTCTAGACTAAGAATAACTATCTTAGTTTTTAATCTTCTTTTAGGGTATAGTAGCATAGTGGTCTAAAGCTATGTCCTTATACTTTTAAAACTTTTCAAGAACTAGCTTTAATTACAACTTTAATTTCAAAGTATTACTTAAAGTTTATAACTACTAAAAACTATTTTTGATAGTAAATATTAGTAAAGTACAAAGGCAAATATGAAGTATTAATACAATAAGATTTAAGTTAAGTAGAACTAAGCTAGTGCCTTCTTAGCTTTTTAAAGTACTACCTTTTATAATAGTAATTTTGAAAACATTTTTTTATTGTAGTTTAACGTCCTTTCTCAGCCTAAAAGACTATATAAGACGTGTAGGTTTAGGACCTACAGGTATCTACGTAGTGTTTTCTAATATATGATTTATTTACAAGGAGAGGTTCGTCTAAACAAAGGTAAGGCTCGTAGCCTAGGGTAGTTTTAACGAGTAGCTTTCTCAGCCCTTTGTTAGGCTTAAAGCCTAGAATAGTTTTAACAAGTATCTCTCTTAGTTATTTGTTTTGTAGGAAGTATATAGAGCTAGTATGCTAGTCTAGTTATCTCCTTTACTTCTTATTTGTTGTTGTTGTAGGCTATGCTAGCTGCTCTCTTGTATTGCTTATATAGGTACGCTAAGCAGTTTAGTATAGGGTCAATATATTAGGTCGGTATATCAAGTTGGTATAGGGATTTCGGTGTAGGTAGATAGCTAGGAGCACTAGCTATCTATTCTAATGTGTAGGTCGGTATATTAGGTTTGTATATTGAGTCGGTATAGGGATTTCGGTGTAGGTAGATAGCTAGGAGCACTAGCTATCTATTCTAATGTGTAGGTCGGTATAGGAGGTCGGTATATTAAGTCAGGATGGATTTCGGATGTGTAGGTCGATATAGGAGGTCAGTATATTAAGTCAGTATAGGGATTTCGAGTAATAAATAGCTAGGTAAATAAATCTATTAGTTCACTACGCTAATAAATCTATCTACTTAAGTAAAAAGCTGTTGCTTTGTTGAGTAGGAGTTGAATAGTCTTTAATTAAACTCTAAAATTAGCTTACGCACAGACTACTTGCAGAGTTTTCAACAGTTAACCACTCTGTTTTTCTGCAAACAGCTAGCGCGCGCGCTACAACACCTGCACCAAGAAAACAGGTGTTAGAAACTGATTTTAGGAAGGCGTTTAAGATAGTTGAGACGAGAAAAAGGCTACGCCAGACCTTTTTCTCGCCTCGAAAAGTTGGTGTTCCTTGAAAACATCTTTAAAATATAGTAAAACCTTTATTTTAGTCATATAAGTAACTGGAATATATATTATCTTTTTAGCTTAGTACTTTTACAACTTCTTTAGTAGCACAATATACCTTATATTTAGTAGCTAAAACAGCTATACTTAGTTCAAAAGTATATAAAGAGTAGTTAATTTCTTTCTTGCAGAGCTTGTCAAAATTGATTAAGTTATAGCTTTTATAACAAAGAATATAGATGATCGTAGTAAGTCTTAAAAAAGTTTTTATACTATATAGTATATTACTACGTGTTGTAGTAGATTGCAGTTGCTGCGTAGTTGCGTTAGTGATGTTAGCGTGGCTACTTGCTTAGGGTAGCCACTAATTTATAAAACACGTGTCGCAGAGTATATATATCGTCTAGCCGGAGTGCGATTTGTCGAACGGTCGGTATTTTGCCTCCGACAACACGTTACTTAGAAATCTAAACCTTGTAAAAAACAATATGATTACTAACAGGAGTATAAAAGCTATATATTATAAAACTAATATCAATATAAACTAAAATACCTTATTAAAGTTGAAAATAAGCTTATAATGAGACTAGAAAATAGGTTGTAGTTGGGCCGCTCGTGTGGGTTGTCAATTTTCTCGGCTAATACTAGTCTAAATTAGGTAAATTATAGCTCGTTAAAAAGCGAAAGTCAAGTTCTACACAACTGTTTAATAAAGTTTCTGAATCACTACCAAGTTACGCTAGCTAAAGCTAAAAAAAATGCTGTAGATTCAAGGCAACCTAACTCACAACCTACAGAAACGTAGGTTGTTTAATAACATCTGCAACATAAGAGATAAAAGAACACTTCATATAACAAAGAGAAATAGTTACGCGAATTACGCTGGTAAATAGGTAAAGGTTGGGTATAGGTTGGGTCAGCTTAGTCAGACTACAACCCAACCCCACTATTAACCTAACTTCTATACGCTAAAATTGGGTATAGGTTAGGTTGTGGTCGCATAGACTAGTAGTTGTGGTTCGGTTAGGTCGCATAGACTAGTAGTTGTAGTTAGATTATAGCGCATAGACCGTAGATATAGGTTAGGTTATAGTTAGGTTATAGAGAGAAGTGGTTAGGTTGTAGTTGTTATTATAGTTAGGTATCACAGTAAAGAAAGTAAAATAAATACATCCTAATATTATTATACACAGAAAAAGCCCTTACTACTTACTATGCAATCTTAGTGTAACAAGCTAGTAAAACGAAAAGTTAGTAAAAAATCTCTTATAGTATTTAATAGTTATTTTGAATTTTTTTGCTTAAATAATAACTCTCTTCGCAAATATAGCATAGAGGTTATAATCTATACTTTTTAGTAAGTATATAATTTCTAAATAACAAGAGTAGTTTCAAAATTTTAAAGTATCTAACTAGAAACGCTTTAGTTAACTATTTAAGAGTATACATTGCCTCTAACTAATTGTATAGATCAAAGTAATAAGTAAGAATAATTCTAGAAACAAGACAGCAAAACAAAATTTGTGTAGTAATAGATTTTTTCAAATTTTACGACTTTTTTTTAAGAGCGCAATAGCTATATAGTATTACAGAGGGGCGACAAGGAAAAAGATGTCAAACAAGTCATAGTTTTTAAAGCTTTATGTTTCTAAACTAGAAGGACTATACCCGAAAAAGTTAGTGATTTGGAGAGCCAATATCTTCCTCTTTGAGTTGTGTGGCTTAGTAAGCTGCTCAGTCAGCACAACTGTCCTTGTAAACTTGCTTGAAATGAGATGAAAAAAAAATAGATTTTAGTATAACTTTTTTATAAATGTATTAAAAATCGCTAAGAAGAAATTTAGTTTAGTTAGCTTACATAAGTATAATGTGAGCAAATTTTAGAGGCTTATAGCTTATTTCCTTAGAGTTTATTTGAAGAATGAAAAAAAGGGTTGCTTACGTAAGCACTAATTACGTAATAGCTTAGTAAGCTTTTAGTCTATCATCTCCTCTTGTTTATCCTAACTTGCTTTTATTGTAATACCTTCTCTATGTCTCGCAATCTTTCTCAATTTGAGCAAGAAGTTTATACTTTATATTTACAAAACAAGCCTATTTTTTTATTAGTAATCTACTAGAAAAGTCTTCTAGAAATATCACTAACACTCTTTATCGAATGAAACAAAAAAAAGGCTCCTCTATCTACTTTTAGGCCTCAAAAAGGTCGTCCTACAAAGATCTCAAATAAAGCAAAAAGAGTGCTCAATAGAGACCTTACTAAAAGCCTCAAAAAGACAAATCAAAGTCTTTTGAAAGAAAATAGTCTAGATATTTTTATTAGAAGCTTACAACGCTTTTTGAAAAAGGAGAACTATTCTGCTAACATTTTTCGAAAAAAGACGCCTTTAGACGCTGAAAAGGCTTATAATCGTTATATTTACGCAAAGCAATTACTTAAAAACCTCAAAAATATCGACTCTTATAAATTTATACCTTCAGACGAGTCTGCTATTAAGCGAGGGCACGGTGCTAGGACAGAATACTATCAAACACGGCAAAATAATAGGGTTGGAAGGGAAATAGTTTCTACAACTAACACAAGTAAGTTTAAAAAATCTCTGTTTAACTGAAAAAATACTTGAATATAACTATTATTTTGCTATGATTTTAATAGACTTTTAGCACGCTTACTAATCTAAATATAAGTCAAGATATTTCTATCCAAGTTTGGGAAGCGATTTGGATAGGTGGCAGATCTAAACTAGTAGTAATCAAAAACCCTTAAGTTACTACTCTTTTTAGGAATTTCGACTTTTTTAAAAAGATCCTTATTCCTATAGTAAAACCTGCAATAAAAAAAGGTAAATTACATATACTCCTTTTAGCTACTTAGAGACTGTTTACTCTTGATTTAAATTTTAAAGTAGCAATCTTTTTTTATTCAATTAAAAGACTTACTACTTCTATATAGGCTAGAAGTTTCAGCAGGATGAAGCTAAGAATCATAGAACTACAGAAGTTTTATCTTGCTTTTCTAGAAATAGGATATCGCTTTTTAAGCATCCTGCCTATAGTTCTAATCTAAATCCTGTAGATAACGTGTAGGCTTTGCTAAAAAACGCTTCAGCAAAAAGGCTTATTACTTCTTTAGGTATAGGAAAGAGTAAGAAACGAATAGCAGCCTTTGAGGCTGCTATAAGGGAAAATGGGATCAATTACCTTAAAAGGCGATTAATAATTGTATTCTATCTTGACCAAGACGTTGTTTGGACGTTAAGGAAGCTGAAGGCTAGTACACTAAGTATTAGTAACCTTTTTTCGTTATTTATTTCGAAAAAAAACCCTAAAAACAAGCTCTTTATTACTACTTAATAGTTTTTCCCATAATTACCTTCAAACTTTTACACAAAAGAGCTCATATAGTATTCTTTAATAAACATACTCTACAGCGATTTGAAGACGTTCAAAAACAGTTATTTTGTTATTAATTTTTAAGTTTTTTTAACTTTATTTTGCCAGCAAATGTTGAGAGCAAAGATGCTTACTAAGCAGCTTAATAAGTAATCCTACTTAAAAAAGAAGATCTTGGCTTTTCAAATCACTAATCTTTTTGGGTATAGCTTTTCTGGTTGTAGAAATATAAAGCTTTCAAAACTATAACTTTGTTGATATCTTTTTTTTTGGTCACCCCTCTGTAATTAAGGCGCAGTACAGATCACACCTTATTAGGGCTTGATAGAGACAAATAGGCCCTAAAAATAGTTTACTAAGTAGCAGCTCCTGTATTTACAAGTGATAAACTACTCAGTCCTTAAAGTTTTTAGGCTATTAGTAGTTACTAATTTTTTTGGACGCCTTAGGCACTAATATTGCACTAGACTAGTTGCGCGAGAAGCGTAATAAGCTAGCACAAGTAATAGTGCTTAGTAAAGCTTAATTAACTCTTAATAATCTAGAAAAGACCTTTGGTATTTTGTTACAAGATTAATTAATTACTGTTTTAAAATAAAAAGGACACGCAGTGTTCTAAACGAAATTCAAATTAGAGACATCTTAATAATCTACAAGCGCTAACAGCTTAAGTTAAAAACAAGTAATAAGCAATCGCACTCTTGCCTCTGCAAGGCTAGTAAAGAGCCTGTTTGCAAGCACTTTTAGACACTACGCAACTGCTATTAACTTTAAACTACAGTTACTAAATTAAGCTCTTCTAGTAGTATACTAATTAAGCTGTTAGACAACAATAAAAAGAAGATTTCTAGGCAATAGATTGGTAACAAATAGGCAATCTTACGCACTTAGATTAAGAATGAAGGCCAGAAGACTAGCACTAGCGGATTAGCTACTAATAAGTTAAGTAAATCCTACTCTAGCTTATTAGTTTCAGCATTAATCAATCTAAAAAACTTTGTTAAAGAAATTAGACGGGAGAAGAACAGTCCGGGCATTGTATTATTCTGTTGGAGTATTGACATGCTGCAGAACATGCGGATTACCTTGTTGATTAGGTGATCCTGGTAAGCTGATCACATGACGATAGCGCTAGCGCCTATTTATACGGGCCAGATCGTCTTCTTCCTTTTCCGCAGTTATTGAGACTTTGTTGTAGCACTTAGTTTATTAATACACTTCTTCCACTCCTCCTGATTAATTAATTGAACCTTCTTAGCTCCTACAGTTATAAGCCTGACTGCTTTATTGTAGGTTTAATTCCTACTGCGAAATTAGCAAGCTAGAAGGTTAACTTATTAATTTTTCATTACTTTACTCTACTATATTGTCCTACAGTACAGCCAGCAAATCGCTGCGGCTGCTGTACCTCTCTCATTAATTATACACCGCTTATTGCCTTAGGGGTGATCCTTAAGTCTTAATTAGACTAGCCAACCTAGTTTGCTCTATTAAGGCTACATTGCTTAGAGAAAGGCATTTAGGATTAGGTTAATCCTAATCTCCTAGACGTACCCTTGATAAATCACCAGGAGCTACAGTATCTAGAACTGCTTAAGAATATATAGCAGCTAGTTGCTCTATTACCTAGCGTCAGCGCTTAAATACAAGAAGACTATAAGATTGCTTAACGTTAATACAAGGCTTAAGCTCTTAATGCTAAACACAAGAAAAATAATTACAATAAGCTAGTTAATAAGTACAAAGTACAAGCTGCTTAATAAACAATAAAAGTTGCTAAAATTACTATTAATAAAGACTAAATTAGTAAGACTGTTTATCTGGACTTTCTTTTAATCGCCTTTATAAGCATAATAACTTAAAACTTTACTAGCCTTTAAGCTTTAGTAAAGTTTATAAAGGAGGATCTTGCACCTACTAATTAGAATACTTAGTATTTTATCAGGGCACAGTACAGATTACACCTTAAAAAGGCTTGCTAAGGACAAATAGGCCCTAAGAAATAGTTTACTAAGTAGTAGCTTTTATATTAACAAGCAATAAACTACTTGCTTCCTAAAGTTGTTAGACTATTAGCAGTTACTAATTTTTTAAATGCCTTAGGCACTAAGATCGCACTAGACTAGTTGCGCAAGAATCGCAATAAGCTAGCATAAGCAATAGCACTTAGTAAACCTTAATTAACCCTTAATAGTTTTAGAATTTTTTTTTAGTATTTTGTTGCAGGATTAGTTAATTACTTTCTTACAAGGAAAAGGACACGTAGTGTTTTAAACTAGATTTAAATTAGGGACAGCTTAACAATCTACAAGCGCTAATAAGTAAAATAAGGGTAGTAGGCAATTGCACCCTTGCCTATGCAAGGCTAGTAAATAGCTTATAAGCAAGCGTTTTTAGACACTGCGCAACTGCTATTCACTTTAAACTGCAGTTACTAGATTAAGCCCTTCTAGCAGTATACTAATTAAGCTGTTGGACAAAGATAAGAAAAAGATTCTTAGTTAATAAAAAAACAATAAATAGGCCACCTTACGTATTTAGATTAAGAAAAAAGACGAGAAGACTAACACTAGCGAATTAGCTACTAATATGTTAAGTAGATTTTACTTTAGCTTATTAGTTTTAGCATTAATTAACTTAAAAGACTTAATTAAGGAAATTAAACTAAATGTGTTTAGCGCAGCTTTTACTCTTTATGCCTTAACTTTCTGCACGATTATAGATAGTAGATTAGCAGTCTACTTAGTTAATACTATAGATTATATAGTACTATGCACCTTTAGCAAATGCGCTAAGGACGAGACTATTAAGGCAGGCATTTAAATTATACTAGTTGCTAGTAAAGGAAACAGGCTGCTTAAGAACATCCTGCATAGCAAGGATAGCTCTAAAATAGCTAACTTTCTGCTTACTAACGTTAAGGTTGTACTAGGTTTCTATATTAATACTGTATTAGAAGCACGGCTTAAGCGAGCAGGCATTTAGTATTTAAAATATAATTATACTTTAAGATTTAGAACAATTAAGAAGAACGTTGTCTTAAATAATTTTGAGCTTCACTTTAATTTCTTGTTTGTTAAATACGAGCAACTTTCTTGTTACCTAGCTTAACTACTGCTCGTGAATGCTGTAGCGCGATCAAGGAAACTTTAGTTACGTACTAGTAATAAGGACTTATAGCATTAACAATTAAGATACCTAGGACAACAAGCTATTAAAGCCTTAGTCTGCTTAGCGCAAAATATTAAAATTACTAGCAAAAAGCTAACAGAATGCAATTATTGCGCAATAGCTTATGCCTTGCAAGTAATTTTACAGCAACTAAGAGAAAGATTACTATAACCTTTTTATAAGATCCTATAAGATTTGTTTTATATCCTAACTAGTTAGCTGCTTAAGAAATAGCACTAATTATTGAAGAGGATTACTCAAGCAAGTTATATAATCACAATATCTAGTTAAATACACTAAATAATATTATGCTTGTCATTAAAGTCTTTGCTACAAGGATTAAAAAGAAATATTAGCAAAAAATTGTAGAGATTTATTAAGATAGTAATACTGCTACACTACCTTAGAGAGGGCAATTAAGATACAAGGAATAGGCTATAGAGAAAAAGATTGTAATTAAAACGCCACCGCTATACACTTATAAGCTAAACAGCTCAGCAAAGAGAGCTAAACAAAAGCTAACTACAAAGGCTATTAAGATGCGCACAAGCGCTAATCTACTAGCTAAGCTTTAGCTAGTAATTATAGATGCGGCGGCTTACCTATATAGAATAAGCCCTACTAAGATCTATAGCTACTAATCTCCTAACTAGGTGCTTGAAGAATAGTTTAGAAAATATTTCTAATACTATTAACTACCTAAGATTAGACACTAAACTACTAATCTACGCCTAGACTAGAGTAGAATTTATGTCTATAGCTGCCAAGCTTATCCTTTAAACAAGAAGAAGGCAGCAAGGCATAATTATTAAGAATTTAAAGTTAATTCTTGCGGCTATATTAGTTATTTAGTTGGTTATTAAGCCTCTAACATATACTACATATAAGTACTAACACTTAATTAAGTAATTACTACCTGCAATATAACCTTTAATAAACATTAATTTTACAAGTAAGATTGCAAGGCAGAGCTGTTAAGAAATTAAACAATTAAGATTGTAGAAATCTTTTATAATAGCAAGTTAGTTAATCTAGAGGAGGACTTAGACCTCTCACCTATTTAAGGAAGGGCGGATTAAGATACGCAGCTGACTACTAAAGGCCTTAAAAGTAATCTATGTATTATCTTAATCAGTAAGGAAGGCCTGCCTACTAAGAGAGAAAATAGATTAAAGAACACTAAGCAAATAGAGCACAAAGCTAGTGCATTATTAAAACTTGCTTAAATTAGCAGTAAAATACTAGTCTTGCTACTTTAGAACTAACTTTTAAACTAAAGACTTTAGAGAGCAACAACGCGATTAATTGCGGGGTTATTAACAGTTAAACAGTAGTGCGCTTACTAAAAGAAGCTAATTTGTTAATACTTAAAAATAGGAAGCCTTTTTTAAATAAGCCTAACAACTTATTACTAGTCTAACAGTCTGTGCTTAAAGACTTTAACGCGCCAGCTTGTTGTAATAGAACACCTACTTAGTTAAGCAGGATAGCAGAGCGTAAGATATCTTAATTAACACCTTAGGCATTGAGTAGCGGATAGAGTAAGTAATTACAAGCTAAACTTCTGCTTACAAGGCGTAGTGCGTAGATTGTAGGCAAAAGTCTAAATTAGCTTACAAATTGTGATCTTTTACTGCGCAAGCTAGGTAGTAGGCGTAAGCGTAAGGACGCAACCCAAGATCCTAACAATTAACTAGGGGGTAGAAGCATAGGTAATGTTAATGTATTAATTGCAGATTATAAAGGTTTTTTTAGAGCAATTTTTGTAAAACTTACCTGCTAGGTTTGCAAGCAAACTAAAAAGACTAAGCAAGCTACAAGACTTTAAATTACGTAGTTATAGCAGCTTTGCTTACTAAGCATAAGCTAAATACTTAACAGCATTGCGACAATCTACCTAAACTGCTAGGATTATAGAAGCAAATGCTCTAGCATCTTATAAGGGCCTTGTTTGAGGATGCCTACAGGAAAGAGATTGATCAGTTAAGAAAGAATATAACTTAGACTAAGATATTAAGAGAAGAAGCAAATAATTGCTTAATATCTATAAAGTAGGTTTAGATCTATAAGTTTTATTAGGACAGCTTCTTTCTTAAATGTAAGGCGCAGGTTGTTGTAAGAGGTAATCTCTAAAAAAAGAACTTACATAATTGTTACGACCCGGACTCAGGGACGATCAAGATGATCCTTCAGGGAACATGCAACACGGGCAGATGATTACAGCCAGGCAACCGCGCCGCTGTCACGTGACTGCTCACTGACGAGCACGCTCGTACACGAGCACTACGTTTATTAGTATATAGTAGTAGGCACTGAACTCTTATGGCTTAGTGTGTTCATCTTAGAGTTTTACTCAGTGATTAATCCAAGGATTAAGACTTGATTCTCAACCCTTGTGTTATTACATCGATCTTCCAATTGTGCTAACACACCCTCGTACTATTACATCGATCTTCCAATCGTGCTAGTACACCCCGTGTCCTTAGTACTCGTTCATTCACCCGAGAACCAACCTAGATCATCTTCGGACGATCTTCACAATAATTAACTTAACATACGCTACTATATTAGCAGCTAAGTCCTTCTAAGCAGCAATAGCTATTGCCGCCAAGAAAAATCTAGAGATTAAGCAATATAATATTGTAGGAGCATTCCTTAATGCGTTAATTACGGCAGACAACTTAGTAATCTGTAAGATGCTAGATAGCTTTAAGAAGCTTAGAAAGTGTGTACAGCTTAACTGCGCACTTTATAAATTGCAAGACTTGCCACTGTTGTAGTATAAAGAGTTCTTAGGATTACTAAGAAAGATTAAACTAATTGCCTTACTAAAGGAGCCCTGCCTATTCTTTAATTAAGAAAAGAGAATTCTAATTTTGTTTTATGTAAATAATATCCTACTGCTCTTCGCAAAAGATTATAAGCAGAAAGCGATAGATTTTTAGTTAAAAATTACAGACAAGTACAAGATACAGGAACAAGGATTAGTAAAATACTTCCTTAGTATTAAAGTAATTAATGTTGGAGATTAAGCTACTCAGCTGTTTCTCTACAGAATTCAGGTGCTCAAATCACCTCTGGAATCTACAATCAAAACTACAATCAATTGATTACTAAGAGCTATTACGCTACTAGTATTTCTTATCATTGTTATCAATTGATTGTTATCATCAATGACGTTCAGGATTACGCAATCTACTACGCAAGCTACTGCGTAATACAGATCTTTCTAGAATGCAAGTCACAGGTATATATAGACTGTAGTTTAGCAGATAGGAAGATAGTAAGACAGGACATTAGGACAATACAACAACAACTTTTTTTTATACTGTCTTCCCCTAGTCTCTATTATTTTTATCTCTTATCCTTTTATTACCTACCTTGCGTAACTCCTCCTGAATCTCCAACAGGTTATAAGCCTAGATCAGGCTGCCTCTGAGTCTACTACAAACAAGTAGAAGGCAGAGACCTCTACCTCTGAGTTAATAGTAGAACAAGCAGCAACTACCTAGAGATTCGATCCGCCACAGGTTATGAGCCCGGTATAGCGTAATCCGCAACAATTAAAAATTGCAAAAAGCAAACAATCACGCTTGTACATAATACATATATTAACAAGATCGCGAAGAAGTTTAAGCTAGAGGATAGCAGCTTTCTAAAGACTCTATTGCTGTTATAAAAGCTAATCAAGAACACTAGCAAAGCAACTAAGCAAGAGATTAAGGCTTACTAAAAAAAGTTAAATTAGTGCTGTATACAGCTATTATGCTGCGGCTAAATGTTGCTTACTTAATTCTAAAGCTCTTACACTTCTTTACACATTCTATTAATTAGCATATAAAAGCTGTTAAACGGGTGATTATGTACCTTTATTAGACAAGATAGGAGGCAATCTAGTACAGGAACTACAATAGCCTAGACCTAATAATTGTAGACAATGCTTTTTTTACAAATAATTAGGGAACTTGTTAATTGTCTTATAGTTATATAGCTATTTTGTATACTAGTCTAATATTTTAGAAGGCGGCTTAGCAGACTACAGTTACTACATTAACTACTAAGGCTAAGCTACTTACTTTTAAGCACACTACAAAGAAGGCTATAGCCTTTAAGCGCTTTTTCTGCAAGCTGTCTCTTAATTTAAAAGATGTTTAGACAGTTTAGTATAATAACTAACAAACAATTAGGCTTGTAGTTAAGAAGAATAAGCAAATTAGCACTTAATTAAGGCATGTAAATATATAAAATATATAGCTGCGGCAGGAATATGCTAAAGAATTATTTTAAGTTAAGTACCTAGAAACAGCAATGATGCTAGCTAATAGACTAACTAAGTCGCTTACTTAACAATAGTTTAAGAAGCTTAAGCAGTTGCTTAACTTTTAGCAAGTTAAGCACTTCATTAAAAGCAACAATAATTAATAAGCAAAAAGATTTATATTAAGCAGCAACACTTATATACTAAGCTAAGTCGTTTTTTAATAGCTTATTTCTTTATAAGCGGGGGAATATGAGCTAGACGAGCAGGAAAACTACAAAACAAAAACTAAAATTACTAGTAAGCATTAGAGTTATTATAATTGCTTAACTCTATTATTAGATTATGCTTAGCTTTCTTAGCTTTAGCAAGCTCAAGAGTATCTTAAGCTAACTTAGCTTAAGCAGCAAGAGTTTCAAGGCAAGTAGCGTGACAGCGCGAATCTAATCTATTACTTTTATAGATAGAATTATAAGATAATTGCCTACTTACCCTAGCGTAATAATTGCGCCTATATGTATAGGTTGTGTAGCCATTAAGACGGCGGGCTAGAGGGTAATTTAAAAAACAGGCAAGGAAAGCATTTTTTAATCATGCTGTTTTTAAAGAGACAATTGCTAAAGTTGTTGTTGTTGTTAAGGCTGCTGCTGCTGCAGTTGTTGTTAATTATACACTAATTGTTAGACTAGCAGCCACGCAGGTTAACCTAGGGTGTACACAGCATAACGTTGTATATTAAAAGGCTCTTGCTTATATAGAAAACCTTAATTCCAACTTATAGCCTACTAAGTAGGCTGTGTATAGCATAATTAATCTTCAGCATTATACCTTAGATTAAAGAAAAGATCGGGGAGCAAGGGTTAAGCAGGGCAATTATTAGAAGAAGGCTTCTATGCTAAAGACTTTCTAGTAAATATAATAATGTTATTAATCTCTTTGCAGCAAGCAATAATGTCCCTAAGCAGTTAAGCTTTTAAAGATTAGTATTTCTTATTGTTATTCTATTTCTAAAAACTAGTTAGCAGCCTAAGTAAAGAGCTTAAAGGATTAAAGAATTACTTTTTTATTCTTGTATATAGCTACAAATTAATTAGCAAGATTAATATTAATTGTGTTATAGATATAAGACGAGCAGCAGCTACAATAAGAGCTATTTTAACTGCTAGTCTAAACGCAATTAAAACAGTGTTTGGCATACATACTATTTAGTATCTTTTTTATACAGCGCTTACAAGGCAGAACGCAAAAACATAACAAATTAGCAATAATTTTTAAAAAGCTGTTAAGCGCCTTTTTCTAAGTAAATAAGGGCGCGTTGCGCTTAGCAAACAGCTTAGTAAGCATTTATAGGCAATTGCTGTTACTATATTGCTAATTGCAGGATGCTGCTTGAGTAGTAAACTACTGTAACTTTTGCATTCGCTTTTAAGGAGCCTTGCCCTTGCTCTAGCTTAATTACCTACATAGTTAGACTCTTATGTAGATTAAAATTTAAGTAAAGACTTAACAGCAAACTTAATTTAACAAGTAAAGCAATTAGCCTTTAGGTAGAGCTATTAAATGTCTTATAATAAGCATACAAATTTAGAGGCAGCAGCAACTAACTTTTCTCATTTTGAAAATTGGCTGCTTGCTACATTTTATTGTTAAACAGGCTTTGCCGCGTGCAATGCTTATGCTTAGCGCTGTTCTTATAATTATAATAACAGCTAGCTAATTAACGCTCGCGCTTATTGCTGCTAAGGCCGGACTATACTATAAAGATTAGCAGTTAATTAGTAAGAGAATAGTAAGGTACTGCTGCTTACTATTTTAGTAATAGTAGTTAAGATAGTCCTAGAGAACTGTAGTAATTAGTATTAAAGTGAGGTTAAGGAGAAAAGGTTATAGAGGGGCAGTAGACGCGATTAATATTATTGTAGAGCTGCGTACTAATTACGCAATATTTAGAGTTTATTTAATGTTTTAATATTACTTAGGGCAGCTAATTAATCAGAACGACAACAAGCATTACTACAACAACAGAAGATTAGGCAGAGGAGCTATAATTACAGAGGGATCTCTTAATTAACAACCTTTATTTACTACAATTGCCTAGTTGCTTACAGCTTATATTAATAGGATCTCACTGACCTAGGGGGTGTGTTAGAGTATGAAAGTGCTGCAGAACACGCGGATCACCTTGTTAATCAGGTAATCCTAGTAAGCTAATTACATGACGATTGCGCTAGCGCCTATATATACATGCTAGATCGTCTTATTCCTCTTCAGTAGTTATTGCTCACTTTATTGTGGCACTTAGTTCATTGTCGCAACGTGTATATGTATCCTCTAGCCGGAGCGCGATTTATTAATCGGTCGGTATTTTGTTTCCGACAGTTATGAGCCCGGTAACGGTCAAACCTGCGTCAGCGCTTTTAATGTAGTTGCCTAGTGGGGTAGGTGACCACAAGCGAGAAAGCGGCAAAAAGATAAGCTTAAAGGATACAACACACAGACAGCCTGCAGTACAAGGTAGCTTTACTAGCCTTATAGAGTTGGTGCGCCTTTAGAGCGCTAGCGCTAGTGTAGCTAGTATTTTAGCCTCTTGCTTAAGAGAGCGCTGAGGGCTATAAGCTTAAAGGGCTATTAGCTCTTAGGTAGATTGACTAAGCAGTAGGCACTGCTAGCAATCTAGGGGGTGTGTCGCAACGTGTATATGTATCCTCTAGCCGGAGCGCGATTTATCGATCGGTCGGTATTTTGTTTCCGACATTAATCAATACACTCATTCCACTCCTCCTAATCAAGCAATTGCTCCTTTTCAGCTCCTACAACTTTCTTGTTACTCTGCCTAACTACTGCTTTAAAATGCTGTAGTGCAATTAAGGAAACTTTTGTTGCGTACTAGTAATAAGGACTTGTAGCATTAACAATTAGAACACCTAGGACAATAAGCTATAGAAGCCTTAGTCTGCTTAGCGCAGAACGTTAAAATTACTAACAAGAAGCTATTAGAGTGCAATGATTGCGCAACAACTTATGCCTTGTAAGTAATCTTACAGCAACTAAAGAAAAAATTAATATAACCTTTTTACAGGATCTTATAAGATCTTTTAAATTCTTTAATGCTTAAGAAATAAGCGTTCATTATTAAAAAGGATTACTTAGGCAAGCTTTACAATTACAATATCTAGTTAAAAACACTAAATAATATTATGCCTGTAATTAAAGGCTTTGCTACTAGAATTAAGAGGAAATATTAGCAGAAAATTGTAGAAATTTACTAAGATAACAATACTGCTACACTGCCTTAGAGAGGGCAATTAAGATATGAGGAATAGGCTATAAAGAAAAAGATTGTAATTAAAACGCTACTGCTATATACTTATAAGCTATACAGCTCGGCGGAGAGAGCTAGACAAGAGCTAATTACAAAGGCTATTAATATACGCACAAGCGCTAATCTACTAGCTAAGCTTTAGCTAGTAATTATAAATGCGACGGTTTACTTACATAAAATAAGCCCTACTAAAATCTATAGCTACTAATTCCTTAAATAGGTGCTTAAAGAATAGTTTAGGAAATATTTTTAATATTATTAACTACCTAAAATTAAACACTGGACTGCTAATCTACGCCTAGACTAGAGTAGAATTTATGCTTATAGCTGTTAAGCTTATCCTTTAAATAAGGAGAAGGCAGCTAGGCGCAATTGTTAAGGATTTAAAGTTAATCCTTGCAGCTATATTAGTAATTTAGTTAGTTATTAAGCCTTAAACATGTACTACATATAGGTACTAATACTTAATTAAGTAATTACTACTTGCAATGTACCTTTTAATAAACATTAACTTTACAAAAAAAATTGCATAAAAGAGCTGCTCAAGAATTAAGTAATTAAGATTGTAGAAATTCTTTATAATAGCGAGCTAATTAATCTAGGCGAGGACTTAGACCTCTCGCCTGTTTAAGGAAAGGCAGATTAGGATACGCAGCTAACTACTACAGGCCTTAAGGGTGATTTATCTACTATTTTAATTAGTAAGGAAGGCCTGCCTACTAAAGACAAGAATAAATTAGAAGACGCTAAGCAAATAGAGCACAAGGCTAGTGCACTATTAAGAACTTGCTTAAATTAGCAGCAAAATACTAGTCTTGCTACTTTAGAACTAACTCTTAAACTAGATACTCTAGAGAGCGACGACGCAATTGATTGCAGGATTATTAACAATTAAACAGCAGTGCGCTTGCTAAAAAGAAGTAATCTAATAATACTTCTTGGAGTATTAACGTGCTGCAGAACATATAGATCACCTTGTTGATTAGATAATCCTAATAAGCTGATCACATGACGATTGCGCTAGCGTCTATATATACAGGCTAGATTGTCTTATTCCTTTTTAGTAGTTATTGCTCACTTTGTTGTGGCACTTAGTTGATCAATACACTTATTCCACTCCTCCTGATCAAGCAATTGCTCCTTTTCAGCTCCCACAACTACTCTCCTAAGCGACCTTGAGGCATGTTAAATAGGTCCCACAAGATCTTCTGATATAGTTAAGAAGAGGGCTTTTTTAGCTTTTGTAATATAACCTGTTTTGTATAAGTTTAAGCACAGTGCTTACACTTAACATGTGATATTTTTTAATCTTTACGCCTTAAGCTGTGTTAACAAATGCTTCTAGTGCTTTAGGTCCTAAGTGCCCTGTGCAAGCATACTAAAGATCTTCTAAGTTACTCCTTAAATAGGTTACCTATAAGCTTCTAACTAAAGGCATCACGTTTAAAACAAGCTTAAGATAAAAAGATAAAAGCTTATATTTAAGGGAACATATGTTAAATCAGCATTTAAGCCTTGATAGTACAATATTTCTTTCTAGTGTACCTTAGCAGAGAGTATAGTTGAGGCTTAAGTACTAGACTCTTTTTTCATATAGGCGAGCTTTTAAGATAATATTTAAATAAAAACTTTAAACAACTGCTACGTCTGTAAGCAAAAAGTCTTTAGTTTTCTTGCTATATACTCTATTTAGAACTTAGCGCAGGATATAAGTACCTTAGTTGCTAATAAAAAAGGCTTAAGTGCATGCTTTTACTATCTCTACCTCCTTTGTAGGTATAAAGAAGCCTAGTATAAGCAGTTCCCTGTTGTTTACTAGGTGCAACGCGGCTCTACTGTCTAGTATAGTGCTCTCTAACAGTACATAAGCGTTAAAGTTGCTAGTATAGTATACTAAAGTTGTTCTTATTATTCTTAAGAAGCGCAGAGTTAATTAAGAATGCAATTATACTTTTCAGGTAGGTTTTTAACCTGCTCTTTATCTTTTAAGAGAGCTTGTATTCTACTTTAATAAATTTGTTTAAAGTTCTTTGTACTAGTTAGTGTACAGGCAATTTTAAATCTTTTTAGATCTTCCTTTACTAATATTGTAGTCAACTTCTAAGCGTGCCTTAATTGCTGCTAAAAGTGTGTAGCACTTTACAGAATTTTAGTAATGCTTAGCGTTATTGCTATTATTTTAACATAGGCACTTAAAACTGCGTTTGTAGCTTGCTCTTTTGGCGCCTTGTCTTAGTAGACAAGATTTTTAGCTTTTTAATATAGTGTAAGCTTTTAAGGATTTTGCTGAGCTTAGTAAGCTAATAAAGCGCTAGTAGAGCATCTCTAAGAATACTTAACTAGTTTAGTCTAGATTAAGTTAATCCTTCTTAAGCGTCTAGTGCTGCTAGTAGAGCGTCTTTGTAGTTCTAGCCTATTTAGGAGCATATTAAGCCCTTACAGCATCTAAAATGTTAAATACAGCAAGTGCGCTGTCTATTTTAGGAATTTTTAGCCCCTTAGCTTTTTGTTAGTTTATATACTACTTGTTATACTAAGCTTATAGTTTTATAGTACTAAGCTTTGCTTTTTTAAGGCTTGCGCAGTACTCTTAGCATGTTACTATTTAGTTAACTGAGTCTGTTAGCGCTAGTTTAAGCTTTAATTGCTTAACAAGCTTATTAAGAGTTTAGCTTAGTTTATCTATAAATCTAATTATAATCAGAGCTAGTAACTGCTTGTTAACAGTTGCGTAGACCTAATTTTAAATATACTGTAGTGCGCGCGCGTTTGCGGCCTAATTTGCGTGCCTTATACAGTATTTATTAAGCTTTTTGTTATAAGCTTTAAGTTTTTTTTAAAAAAAAGTTTTCTGTAGGCACTAAGGGCCTCAAAGGCGGCTCTATTAATATATTAACAGTTACTATAGCTTCTAAGTTAACATATTCTTGTACTTCTTCAAAATTAGCATTAAACTCTAGCTAAGTATGCTAGTAAGTCTAGCTTGTGTAGCTTAAAAGGCGCGCTAAGTTAGAAATTTGCAGAGAGTCGTTTATTATAGTAGTGCGTGTAATTAGTTAGTATGTTAAGGAGTGTGTTTAAACAAATTAGTAGGTCTAAACTACTGCTAGCGTACTCTAGGTTGCGTAGAGAGAATTTAAACTGCAATTTAAAGCGCTAGGCTTATAACTGTAAAGAATAAGAAGCTAGTAATAGTAGTTTAGGAGAACTATATAGTTAATTCTGTCTTTCTACCTGCGTCTAAGACGCTCTATAAATACAAAGAAAATACTATAGTCTATAACAACTGCTGTAGAGCTTAGAGAAATGCTTTTAAGCACAGCAATTATTTTGTAGAGCTTAGATATAAGTATCTAAGCTTAGTGTAAAATCTCTATACCTGTAAAGGGCTGAAGCCTTGATGTTCCCTAGTACTCGGCCTGTGGCCTTCGTTGGCTTTTCTTACCTCAGCACTAGTAGCTGACTATTAGCTGCACTATTTGTGCTAACTGTCAGCTGACCCGGCAAACCTCCGATAAACTCAGTTAGGACCTAACCTCGTTTAGTTCTAACCATCCGGGTTAGATATAAAAACCTTTACGTAGCCTCTCTATAGTTCTTTTCTTTATCTAATTCATTCACTGTTTACCTTGCATCTTTGGTCAACCCAACGCACCCTTACAATACCTTAGTGTAAAGGCTCTGCACCTCGGCGTGAAGGCTATAAGCCTCGGTGGTTGGCGCTGCGCGAGCCGCGCAGGCCTTGACGCTAGAGCCTCGTGGCTAAGGCGCGTGGCCAATATATGCGACAATAATAATAATAATAATAATTTCTTTTTTTAAAAACAGGCTTATTTATTTGTAAAGAGCCTCAAGCCTATCCCTACTAGCTATTTATATAATCTTTTTAACTATAACAGTAACGTGGTTCACAAGCGAGCGCGCCACCTAAGCGAGCGCGCTACTTTTCTCTAGCGCGTCGACGTCGCAACAATAACGCGAAATGTCTTAACAACAGATAACTTAACAAACTAATACTAAAGCTAATATACAACTTGCTCTTTTTAATATTAAATTCTAACGTTTTTAAAGCCAAAGACGTGCTGCAGTAATCTACAACGTCCTACAAAGAACGCTCTAGCATAAAGTTGCTAGTGTACACATTTAACGCAACTGTAAACTAAATTTAAAGTGCCTAAATAAGCTAGAAGAAGAAACTGTAGTTAAGTATATTCTTAAAGAGTCTGCGCGAGGATTTGCGCCTACAAAAGCTAATATTTAAGTAATAGCTAATAAACTGTTGCAGGAGTAGGAGAGCAACTCTGTTAGCAAGAACTAAGTTAACAACTTTGTTAAGCAAACTCTAGAGCTCTGTACGCGCTAGAGCTGTCCTTATAATTACTAGCGAGCCGCCTGCAAGGATCTAGCAATTATCTAGCGCTAGTTTAATCTAGTTAAGGGGATAAAGAAGAAGTAGAGCATTGTAGACAATAATATCTACAACTTTAATAAGACAGGCTTTATAATAAGCGAGATTTTATTATAGTTAGTTGTTACATCATTAAAAGGCTTTAGCAAAGTCAAGCAGGTTTAGCTAGGCAATTATAAGTAAGTTACTATAATCTAAGGCATAGGCGCGTTAGGTCGCTAGCTACCTCTCTTTGTTGTCTTTGCAGGCAAGGTGCTAATTAACGTTTAGTTTAAAAATCTACCTACTAACTAAGTTTTTAAAGTTAGTTTTAATAGCTAGACTAACAATTAGCTTGCTTTTATGTTGTTAGTGCACTTTAGTACCTATACAAAGAGCTGCACTATAAGTAAGTATTAACTACTTATTATTAATAGCTATAAGAGCTACTGCTTAGTTAATTTTTGAAATCTTTATAAGAAAAAAAATATTATTCTTTTTTGCATGCCTGTGCACTTATCTTACTTACTATAGCCTCTTAATGTAGGCTGCTTCGCGCCGTTAAAGCGCAGGTATAGTAACGTTGTTTTGGGCTTAGCACGCAAATGCATCTACTATATTAGTAAAGAAGCATTTCTACTAGCCTTTAAGACTGCTTTTAAGCAGTCTATTACAAAGAAGAATATCTTAGCTAGCTTTAAAGGCGCTAGTCTAGTCTTATTTAACTTACAGGCTGTGCTATTAAAGCTTAATGTAGTAGTATAGACACTAAAATAATTACTGCAACAGGTAGCTACCTAGAAGGCGTAGACACTACACAACGCGCGTAAAGTTAAAGCTTAAATTAGTTTTATTTTAAAAAAGCGTAAGAAAGCGCTATAAGTCTTCTACTAATTTACTTACTAATTAAATCGCGCAGTTAAGTAAAAGGGCTTAGCAATTAGCACATAAAATAACGCTTATAATAAAGGAAATAACTACCCTTTAAGAGGCTTTAGATAAATTAAATAAGCGTAAGAGCTGCAAGCGGCAATACGTACAGACAGAAGAGACTCTTACTATAGGCAAGGTACAAGAAGTATTAGCTAAACAAGCAGGTAGCAGTTGTAGTAATAGTAAAAGCGCGTTAAAGAAGGTGTAAGAGGAGAGGCAGTGCAGGCGTTGTAAGCAGACTAGACACAACGCCCGTACTTATGCAGTTAAAATTAATAGTGCTAGTAATAGTAATAGATCTAAGGAGTAAATTAGCTTATTACAATTTTTAATATACTGTGCTGAATAGCTATAATAATGTTACGACGTCGACGCGCTAAAGAAAAGTAACGCGCTTGCTTAGGTGGCGCGCTCGCTTGTAAACCACGTTATACTTAGTTTTGCTTTAGCTAAGCCTACTACTTTTTAAGAATATTAGTTTATAGATTTTACTACTTATTTTTTAGTCTTTCTAATAATTTTACAGCTTTTTTTATAGCCTTTACAGCAAATTAGAAGAAGCTATAGAAGGCTTTAAATGTGTTATAAGATATTTAGTATAGTTATAGTTTACTAAATTTAGAAGAATGTTTTGTATAGCTATAAGTGATAAGTCTATATGTTTTAAGGACTAATACAGCGTTTTTAGATAGAATAAGTTTATTATACGTACTTAGAATTGACTTTCTAGAGCTTTGTTTTTGCCCTTTTTAGGGCTGTAGAGCTGTGTTTAGCCTTATATTAGAAGCTTACTTACTATAAACGTGCTTTAATTTAAGTGATGCCTAGGTGATTTTCGCTTACTAACAACAAAGAAAAATTTTACTAGCTAATCACCTAGTATACTATACTTTGTTACAAATTCAAGATATAAGAAAGCTACGCTTAGTACACGTGAATTAACTTTATACATTTGTTTCTAGATCAGATCTATAGTAGTAGAGTTATTAGGTGTTAAAAGGTAGTGTTGTTTTGGTGGGGGTGCGCGTTACGCCGTCATGCGCGTTACGCCGTCCACCTCGGTAGACCAATGCAGCTCACCTCCGCGTTCATCTCCGCAACCACTCGTTAACCAAGCTGACTGACATGTCCAACGCAAACATGTCGACCTTGGGGGTCAACTTGGCAGTTACCAAAGACGGTGAGACCTACAACAAACTACGGCGGCCTGATGGTTACCTTATATCGACGCAGCCAGCTCCAACAAGTCCTCCGTCAGCTTCTCCAACGGTACACGGCAGCAAAAGAAAGTGCGCGCAAGAGGAAGTACCTGAAGTTAAGCGCGCCAGGACTGAGCGCAACACGGCGCATTCTAGGAAACGACCACGCGTTCTAGATTCATACCAAGAGTATGGAACACGGACAGTGCTACCAGGACTCGATGGCGAAGAGCAGTCGTCCGACGAGTCGTCAAGCGAAGCATTGGCGTACCTTCACAGCGTCCGGTGAGTACTTGTCCCATGGGTCGAAAAAAAGTCGCTCAGAAACTTGTTCATAGAATTGAGTTTGTTGCTTACGTCTACGGCATAGGTCCGAAGCATCAGCGATTCCCACGCTGCTCGTAGCGCCGAAGAACAACTTCATCACCGGTGACATTGACTCGGACGATGACGACGAACCGAACTACAAACGCTCCATGCACACTCAGCGCGTCATATATAAAGAAGGAACGTGGATTGCAGTGGATAGAGAGCACGACGCTACTAAGTGGGAGGAGAAAGACTCGTTCGCCCTCGATCCGCAGCAAGGTTGCAACAACATGCTCCTTCGGCGCTTCCGTAATCTTCGCAACAAGCTCGCTGAAATGAGGAAGCATGGGCAGATACCGAGACCAGCGGCGAAGCAGGCGAATACGGAAAAGTTGGGGAAGCAGAAATGGTCGGAGACGATAGAGAGGGGGTTTCCTAACCTCCAAGAGGTCGCTCACTTGGATGAATCGTCGCTGTACGTTGCTTTACAAGGATGCACGCTAGCTTTGGGTCGGTCGGCGAAGGTATCTCGTCAGAAGAGCTGTTGGATATGGACTTTGTTAGCTCTGGTCGGAGACTTTGGTACTTTGGACCATGAACGTGTCGGCAGGATTCGGGATTTGGGGCTCAGTGCTGGTCGCCTGATGGGGCGATTCTGTGCAGACCTAGCGACATCGACGCGCGATGCAGAAGAGGACGAAGACACCATTGCGAACGTCTCTGATTCCAACCCTGGACAACAAAAACCTTGTAGCCACAACGAGGAAGATTTCACAGAAGAAGAGAACTCGGCTCTCACCAAAACTGACAATGTCGTGCTGGGTCATGACACAGTAACTGAAGAGGCGGATGAATCTGACGCAGAGATGGTCATGTCTGAGGATGAAGAGCAACCCGAAGATGCCTCAGAAGATGGAGGTCTTGAAGAGGCACGGGCGCGTCTTCTTGCGCAGCTCGGAGATCGTTTGGTACATTCGCAGATGCCCATGCCTGATACGCCACCGACACAAACCTTCCACCATCTTTCGAGAGTCGAGGCCGAGAGACAGCGACAGGAAATACGCAGAGGAGGGCCTCAGCATGAGATGGCTCCCAGCAAGTTGACACCTGTCTCCGAGCCGACACAGGCCATCACTCCATTGACCGAGAGTGACTGGAACACCAAGGCGGCCGTCGATATGATTCTGACGGTAGCAGCAGAGTGCTATGGACAGAGTGATCTGCTCAAATTCCGAGCAGCATGGTAGCTGCACGCAGAGACTACACTAGATACCCATGCAGCAACTCATCAATGGCAATTCTCTGAATGTATTTTTCTGCTACGGCTGTGACGTCGGTATAGATGTGCACGGGCCAAGTCGCGGAACAGAAGGATTCTTTGCACATGCGCGCTTGCTCTTGGGCGATTGAGTCACTTTCCAGGTCCATGCAGCCCATTTCACCCCACCTTGTCCGCCCCACGCTCTTCCAAGACGCCCTCCGATACACGTTTGCATACCACAAAGGCAGCCCAACACCTCTCCGTGTTCGCCTTCTCGCACCCCGCCGCCGCTTCTGTGCGCAAAATTCGCTGTTGGGCTACGACGACATGGGCAAAGAAGACAAGGGCAAGACGTTCAACCTGAAGGTGCCAAAGGGCACACGCGACTGCACGTCTTGCCTCCGTTGCGCCCAGATGATTTACTGACTAGCTTAGGGACCGGCGAGGATGCCGCACTCCGCGACCACCTGTTCCAGACCGTGACGGAAGTCTTCAAGCGCCACGGAGCCACGACACTCGACACGCCCGTCTTCGAACTCAAGGAGATCCTCAGCGGCAAATACGGAGAAGACTCCAAGTTGATATACGACCTGCAGGATCAAGGCGGCGAGCTCTGTTCACTGCGCTACGACCTTACCGTTCCGCTTGCACGATGGCTCGCCATGAACCCCAGCGTGCAGAACTTCAAGAGATACCAAATCGCCAAGGTGTACCGTCGCGACCAACCGGCCATGACCAAGGGCCGCATGCGAGAGTTTTACCAGTGCGACTTCGACATTGCAGGCTCCTACGACGCCATGATCCCCGATGCCGAAGTCCTCAAGATTGCAACCGATGTGTTCGAAGCGCTCAAATGGGATTCATACACGATCAAGATCAATCACAGGAAGATCCTGGACGGCATGTTCAAGGCAGCTGGTGTCAAGGATGAGCTGATACGGCCGATCAGCTCTGCGGTGGACAAGCTAGACAAGGTAATAAGGAGAGCGTCAGTCCTCTGTCAGTCACTAACGTGCCGCAGTTACCATGGTCGGAGGTGAAACAAGAAATGGAGACCAAAGGACTGCCAGCGGACATTGCGGACAAGATTGGCGAGTGGGTGCAGCGCAAAGGCGGCGACGATATCATCGAGTATCTGAAGACGAACGAGATTCTCTCTCAGTCGGAACATGTCAGCCAGGGTGTTCGGGAGATGGAACAGCTCTTCGCATACCTTGACGCTTTTGGCGCCCGCAGGAGGATTTCCTTTGACCTCTCGCTCGCCAGAGGCCTGGACTACTACACGGGTCTGATCTACGAGGTTGTCACAGAAGGCTCAGCGCCGCGCGTGCAAGGCCAGCAGCAAGAGATTGGCGTAGGGAGCGTTGCCGCAGGTGGTCGTTACGACGGGCTGGTGGGCATGTTCAGTGGCAAGCCCATTCCCTGCGTCGGCATCTCCTTCGGCATCGATCGAATCATCAGCATCATGAAAGCCCGCGGCGAGTCGACACCGCGTGCCAAGGACGTGGATGCCTTCGTCATGGCGTTTGGTGGCAAAGGCTTTACCGGCCTACTGACGGACCGCATGCAAGTCGCTCAGGAGCTGTGGGCTGCAGGCATCAAGGCCGAGTTTTCTTACAAACTCAAGCCCAAGCTCCCACAGCAGTTCAAGCAAGCGGAGCTCGCAGGCGTTCCGCTCGCCGTCATCCTTGGCGAGGATGAGCTCAACGAGGGCAAGGTCAAGATCAAGGTCCTTGGAATTAAAGACGAGAACGACCCCGAGAAGGATGGTGTACTGGTCGAGAGGCGTAACATGGTGGCTGAGATCCAGAAGAGGCTGCCAAGCGCTGCTTGATTGTCGTTGACGCTAGACGGAACGGACTGACAGTGCATTTATAGATACCCATAGACTACTTTCTACCAGCTGTAGTCACAGTAGCATCCGCAAAGGACCAGACATGGAGGAAGCCTGCGATGACAAAAGCTTGTATATTTTTGATCCATGGTCTCTGGCATGGCATGTATCTTCCTAGTCGGGCAGGGAATAGATTTTCCTAGCATTACCTAAGCGGGGGCATGGGCATGGATAAAATCAGAGTGGTGAACTACACGAATGTACGAATTTAAGAAGCACATGTGTGTGGAAAAAAAAAGGAAAAGAGAATTGTTTGATGTATGCAATGGCAACAATGTTGGTATTATGTACAGACGCATAACAAAAAGGGGATTCCGCACCCCACTGCCATGAGCCTCCGATTGGGAAATGGGCGATGAATAGCAATTTGCATGTTTAGTAGCCGTCCTTGCCCCACTTGTTGTATGCGTCGTGGAGCTCCTGTAGTCTCCATCAGTACAATCAACTTTTCAATTCTCAGCTGGCTCCAGCTTACCTTGGGGAGAGTAACGTTGGGGATGACGACAACGTTAAGGGCAGAAGGCGCGTCCTTCTTGATGCTGGTGTCGCCTCCAGGGTGGTACTGGTACGGGCCTTTTCCGCCATCCTGCTTCCAGGGCTCGCTGTTCGAGGCCTTGGCGACGCTCCGTTCGGACGAGGCACTGGTGGGAGAGCGGGCTTTGCAATTGTTAGCATGCGAAGATTGGGCGGCCGCCCGAGGGCAGCATGGATATGGGCTGGGCTGGGGAGCTTACAAAAGTGCCATCCTGCAAGACCGAAAACGCCGCTCATGATGGCAAAGAGCACCTGCAGGCGAAATCAGCTATCCGGCTCAGGTACTCTAGTGGGTGTGTCGGCATCGTACGTAGAGTTCCGGGTCGCGCTTTGCTCCCGTCTTGAGGGCGTCCTTGCCGGCTTGTCTCTCGCCCTCAGCGGCGGCGCTGGCCCAGCGTCGGAGCGCAGGCGTTGGACGGACACGCGGGGCGGCGCCGAAGGCCGAGCGGGCAATGATGGAGGACATGGTGGCGTGTGTCTGGCGTGGGTGTTCTGCGAGAGATGGGGTTGCGTACTTGCGCGGGAGCGGTGGTTCGATGTTGAATCTCGAGGCGCCAAGCTTCGCGGGCGTCATAGTGGCGCTATGCCGGAAACAGATAGGCGGACTTTGGTGTGCGCCACGCATCCTCGAGGGTCGAGGGTCGTTGAGCACTCGACTTTATGCGCCCCTTTCACTGCAACCACACGTCTTGTCCGTCTTTCCACTAGCCCCCGGCGTCGCAGCCCTTCCCTTCCCTTCACTCACTCCCAGTCGTTCCTTCCCCTGCCCGTCGCTGTCCTCGGCCCTGCGCGCTCTCGGTAGCCGTCGCGACGTCGCGCTGCACCGGCCGTGTCTCACCTCGAGTCCCAAGTTGTGCCGATCTGATGTCATGCTGTGTGTAGAGAAAGTAATAGCGCCGGCAACAACAACAGCAATAGCAACAGCAACACCATGGCCATGGCCATGACACCGTCCGAACAGAAGCGCAGCTCGACTGGCAGCCGTGTGCTGGGCATGACGGGCCCGGCAGGAGAGCCCGGCCTGCCGCCGTCGCGACCCTCGTCGATTGCGACGGCCAACTCGGGCAGCCAGAACAGATGGTCGCAGGCCAGCCCGGCACGACGAGGAGGCGGCATGAGCGTCTCCGGCAGTCTAGGACACCAGAGTCGCCCCACGACCTCTGCCAGCAGAACCCATGTTCCGCTGGCAGCCCACGGCTTCTTTCGCCCCATGAGCTCCCAGCGTCTCCAGCAACAGCGCAACCAGCGCCCCAACTCTCTCCTCGGCCACGGCTCGCTCTACTCGGACGCTGCATACGATACGGGCAGCAACCCGTACCGCCAGAGTACAGGGTCGACACAAACCATCCGGGGTGCCTCAACGCTGGGCCTCCATCACGAGCTGGACCCGCAGCCTCCGCCTTCGCGCGGCACCGACGTCACAGATAGAGACATGCCCGACCGCACCACAGCCAACACCACGCCCACAGGCGCAGAGACGGTGCGTAGTCGTGGCGAAAGCATCACTCCCTTGCAGCGACCCAGGCCCCAGCATCTAGATCTTTCCAATGTCCATGGCCACGATTCCAGCAAACTCCCAACGCCCAGCAAATCTCCCCGCTCTTTTGCATCAAGCTTTATGCTGTCTAGTCGCGACGGGCGCCCAGCTCAGATACGCCCCCATCAAGGACACGAGAAGCTCACTTCCGCGGAATCGTCTCCCAGGTTGGCGCGCAGGGAAGCTACCAAAGAGGCGGTCAAGCGGGAGCTGGGCAAGAATTACCAGTACTTCTCTGGCAACACGGCGTTTTGCTGGGGCGGCAGACTACAAAATACGCGAGACCGGCCGGTTAACGTAGCGACGGCTATCCTAATCTTGTTGCCTGCTGGTCTCTTTTTCGGTTTCTCGTTCGTGCAACCCTCCTTGCAGTTATCGTGTCTTATGCTAAACATGATGATAGGGCGCCTTGGCTATGGACTCACGTTTCTCCTTCGATACCCATTCTCTTTGCATACTTGCTTCTGGTCTCCATGTCCTCGTTTCTTCATGCGTCGGCTTCAGATCCGGGCGTATGTGATGCACCCGCTTCGTTTTGAGCATCACTGACTCTTACAGATACTTCCCCGGAATCTACATCCATTTCCACCACCTAATTCTAATGACGACCCGCTCAGTCTCGGTCCTCCCACCACCGAGTGGACCATGGTTGTTTCCGCAACGGGCACCAGTGCTGCCATGGAGGTGCCGACAAAGTATTGCAAGAGTTGCAATATCTGGCGACCCCCACGTGCTCACCATTGCCGTGTGTGTGACAACTGCATTGAGACGCAAGATCACCATTGCATTTGGCTTAACAACTGTGTGGGACGCCGCAACTACCGTTACTTCTTCGTCTTCGTCTGCGCCACCACCTTGTTAGGTCTTTTTCTCCTGGGCGCTAGTCTGGCACATGTCCTGGTCTGGCGGGCACAAACCGGAGCGTCCTTTGGCGAGGCGATTGATCGATGGCGCGTCCCTTTCGCCATGTGTATATATGGACTTGTTGGGTGGTCTTATCCCTTCAGTCTCGGCGTCTATCATCTGTTCTTGGTCGGTAGGGGCGAAACGACACGTGAATATCTGAACTCGCACAAGTTCCTCAAGAAGGATCGGCACAGGCCTTTTACCCAGGGTTCGGTCTTGAAAAACTGGATTACTGTATTACAACGACCGCGTCCGCCGACGTATCTGCACTTCAAGAGGAAGTTGGAGGAAGGCGATCAAAGATTTGGCCCGCGCAGAGATAAACGGACTGCGCCTCTGGTTCCGGAGCAGCAGGGCGGCGGAGTGGAGATGCAGGATGTTCGCGGGTCGGATGCCTTTGAGGGCCCAGCTAGCAGGTCAGGACGGGACGCTGCAGATACGACTGTGTCATGAGACGATGGTACTGATCAGCTTAATTATAGATGAGCCCATGTTAAGTTATAACTTCTTCACAATACATGAGTGCAATGCCAGGCACAGTGCAACCAGTTGCATGCATTGACAATGATTTCTTTTTTGAAGGTGTATACTTGCCGTAGTATTATTCCCGTAGGCTTGCATCTAGACTTTTGCTTGGACGTGCTGGTGACGAGACGGAATGCGAGGGGTGCTGGTGGTTGCAACACTGATAGACAGGGACGGCGGCCTAATTGGCTGACTGACTAGTTACATGTGTTTACCTCGCATTCCTCACCCATCCATCCATCTCCTAGTCACGGCTCGATGCACCAGCCATTGCATGCTCACCTTTTCTTCTGAGCCGGACTGACTGCTGTGCACGTTTCCACGCTTGCTGTTTGCCTACTGCGTGTAGGCTTTGGCAGTGTTGCTTCGTGAGCGCCGGTGATCCGCCGAAACCGTCGACCTCCTTCGCGCGTCAGTGCCTCACCCCTCAAGACCACGACCGCGACGCGTGCTGCAGCCTTCCTTCGCCGCTGTCATGGCCGAGCGCCATCTCTCGCCGACTTCGACTTCCTCGATTTCCTCTACCCTCTCCAACATCACGGTGCGGACGGATAAGCAAGGCGAGGCTCGCGCCATGTCCAGCGCGTCGCCTTCCATCTCGACGCCTCCTACTAGCCTCGGCGACGAAGCCAGCGTCATGTCTGAGACGACCAAGATCGAACAAGCCGTCCAAGTGCACGAGGAGGCCGCTGGCTTGCACATGATTGGCGACACAGCGGTACCCGCGCAAACCACGCCCGATGCCGCCAGCAGTGAGACCCGCCGGCCTGCGAGGAGCTCGCGCAAATCCGTTCCCACGTACAATGTGCAGATTCTCGCCGGAACTGCCATCCATACGCCGACCAAGTACCTCGAGAAGCATCACAAGCACGTCGTGCACGGCTCGCTTGAGAGCACTGCGAAGCAGGAGCATGCCACATCCATGCGGAAGAAAATGCTGAAGCGGAAGTCTGCCATGACGGATGCCAGCGATCAGATCGACGAGCAGCTGGCTACCGAAGCCGCTCAAGCAGCACGACGCCGCACTTCCACGCGCATAACGGACCTTCGCAAGGAGGCCTTCCGCAACATAACGAGCACCAGTCCAGACGGAAAGGCTCCCATTCAAGGCACTCTACGACGTAGTACTTCGGAACCATGTTTGAAATCCAGCCAATCGGCTTCCTCGGCGGCTCCCCTAAAGCGCTCCCGCGCTGCAATGGAAGATGGAGGTCGCCAAGCAAATAGCGAAGCGCAGGAAGAGAAGATCTTCTCGAAGCCCAAGTCCAAAGTCTGGCTCCAGCAAGGTCTGTATGTAGGCCAGGATCGCGACTTTGATCCTCGTCTCTCGGAGAGCCAGAACCGCGCGAGGAAGAGGGCCAAGAAACCAAGGGAGATTAATGTTTTACCCCTTCCCATCTTTGCTTGTGAACGTCTTTTGAACGAGGACCCCAGACATGTGTTTCGCGATTTCAAATTACCATTCGACACTTATAGCCCTCTTCCCAGGAAGGTCAAAGTCGACGGCTGGGTCAAGCTCAACAAAAGTAAGACTACTGCGCTTTTAATCTGGTGGACACCACTAATGCCTTGTAGACAGATTCATCGGCGACGCATCTGCACTATGGAAACGCGATAAGCAAGACAACTCTCAGTGCTCTTGCGATGCTGAAGATGGTTGTGGAGAAGCCTGTCACAACCGAATCATGGCGTATGAATGTGACAATACCAACTGTCCCCTTCCATCAGAAATATGCAACAATCGGCCGTTTGCAGAGCTCAGGCGACGTGCCAAAGGCAACCGTTACGATTACGGCGTCGAGGTTCTCGATACGAAAGACCGAGGCTTTGGTGTGCGTGCTATGCGGACTTTCGAGCCGCATCAGATTATCGTAGAATATGCCGGAGAGATCATTACCCAGTCTGAATGCGAGCGGCGCATGAAGCAGGTCTATAAGAAAGACAAGGTGGGTGTTCAGTGTCTGGGCTTGCCCACTTCCGCTAACCAGTTGCAGTGTTATTATCTTATGAGTTTCGACAACAAAATGATTATAGATGCGACTCGTGGAACTATTGCTCGTTTCGTCAACCACTCCTGTGAACCCAACTGCGAGATGATCAAGTGGACTGTGGGCGGAGAGCCGCGAATGGCTTTGTTTGCTGGTCCTCGAGGCATTATGACTGGCGACGAGTTGACGTACGATTACAATTTCGAGTAAGTCGTTTTATATCACACGCATTGGGCCAAGCTGACTTGCTTAGTCCTTTTTCCCAGAAGAATATCCAGGAATGTCGTTGTGGCGCGGAGACATGTCGCGGCGTCCTTGGTCCCAAACCGAAGAAACCGATTGAGGACAAGTCTATGGCTTCGGCTCTCATCGCTGGCACCAAACGCAAGCTTCAGGATTTGCTGGGTTCCCGTAGATCCGGTTCCGAAAGCACTCAAAGCTCCCCCAAAAAACGCAGGATGCTTCCTGGGAGTTCAATCAGCACAAAGGCAAAGAACGCCTTCGCACAATCAGAGTCTGCTCGCGAGCGAGCCGAACGGGAGGCACGCGAGCTGTCGCGCCAGAATGCGTCCCGCGAAACCCGCGCTCTCAAACGATCAAGTTCCGGGAGCGTTGATAAACGTTCAAAGTCAACTGATTCGCGCACGGCACAACAACCAACCACCGTCAAGTATACCCGACACACAACTGTCAGCTTTCACAAGAAGGTCCCCAGGCCTGGTGCATTGAACAATATCAACAAGTCTTGTCGGCTACAATCATCCACGCTCAACAACAGAAAGCCACTCCGTCGTCCCCAACGACCAAGCACGCCTAGTCGAGAATCAAGCACCGAGCTGTTGTCGGACTCGGACCAAGATGATGCTTCACCAAATATCACACCTGCTTCTCTGCGTAGCGCAACTAGGAAATCTCCCCCTCCCCTTACTAGTTCCCCCATCATACGGAAGTCGGTTTGAGGAAAGACGAGAGATATGGCTTCAGCAGTAAAACAAGATTGTATTTTACGCGATTTTTCGACTTGGAGTGGTGTACAAGGGAGGTGAAGGAGGGATTTTATTATCAATTTATTTTTCTTCTAAGTTACGTCGTAGAAACTTTTTATCAAGTTATATATATTTTTTTCTGTGCGTTGGGTTTTTTTGCCTGAGGGGTGGTTTGTTGAAGCAAGTCTGGCTAGACTGGACTGGACTGTTTCTGGGGTTATTGGGATAGGAGGAGATGTGTGTGTGTGTGTGTGTGTGTGTACGGATAGTGATTTCCAGTATCAACTATGGGAAATAGAGAGGTGTGGGGGTTCCTTGTTAATGAATACTGTTGTTGTGTTATGTTTGACTTGGAATGTTGTGTTGTTTTTCAAAATTTTGCTCTTTGTTGATGACGTTGGGATTGATGAAGGGGTTAGTTGTGTCAAGATTAAATGACGACTAGGTAGTCGCTAGAGGTTTTTCCGGTTCGATGCCGCGTGCTCGAAACAAACCACTGTAGATGGTAAGGTAAGGAAGGGTACATGGCGACAACACATCCATCCATCAATCACAAGCATTGCGCAATCAGCAGAAAATGGGGGAGAAAATAGGTTCGAGGTATTTGAATTCGCCCCCCTGTAAATTATAACATACATGGAGAATCCAATATTTGCAAAACGAAAAATAAATAAATAAACAGAAGCAGAAAAGTAAAAGCCTTGCTGTATGTAATGGTAAATTCTTAGAACACGAGTTTTTTTTAGTTTTTTTTTTGCAATCTTCACGGCTGTGCATGGGGGAAGGTCATTCATCGGTCGTGGGGGGAAGATTGTTTGTTTGCTCGTCGCGTGTTTGTCGGATTGATTTGTCAGTGTGGTGTTACGGTAAGTAAGGCGGTCAGGCATCATGTCTAGTCTTGTGTCTTGTCTCTGGGTTCCTAGACATGATCCTCTGATGTGTTGGAAAAAGGGTGTGTGTGATGAAGTAGAGTGCGGGTTGAGCCAGAACCTGTGGACATGTAGTTTGTTGGTTTGGGGATAGAACTACATGTCATCGAGAGAGAGAGAGACACCGTTTATAGGACGGTGCACTGCGTGCCGGGGACGGGATCGCGGCGGCTGATAGTGCATTGCGTGCCGGGGACAGGATCGCGGCGGCTGACGGTGCACTGCGGGCCGGGGACGACGCCGCGGGCGATGGTGCACTGAGTGCCGGGGACGGGTCCGGAGAACATCATGTTGATAGTTTGGTTGGTTGATTGGTTGGTTGGCTGTTCAAAGAATGGTTGGATGAGAGTGTGGAGTTGCTAAATGACTGAATGTTGTGATGGCTTGGAGATGGATTCGAGAGGACTTGTGCTTCACTTTATACATCGTTTGCTGCAGAGCTTTCAGAAAGGGAAATAAAGAAGCGGCCCTTTGTCGTTGTCGTTGTCACGGGTCCAGAGCGTGCTCGTGATGAGGGAGAAGCGAGTCACTGTTGTCGTTACTATTGTTCTCGGATATGGTCCGTTGTGCCAAGCGTTTTTGCTTGTCATTGTACTAACGCCTCACGACCTGTTAGGGATTGGCAACCAAGAAATTCCAGCGACAGGCGAACGCCTCGATAGTCTTTAGGTCGATTTTTGTGCAAGGAGGTGATCTGGGTGGTTAGCAACATCTCGTAGAACAGGCCTGGGCACGCTCATGGACCTCAACTATCAATTAGTTGCTGTGGGTATGCCACTATCCAGTGGCCGGCCTGAAGTTGGCATTCGAGCCAGTGACGCCCGTTTCTTGACCTTCTATGCCTACACATCTGTCAGCACTTCTAATGTAGGGGACCTGGCGCGTGCATTGCACTGACTTTGTATGGGTGCATCGCCAGCTTGTGCTTGTGTGGAGGCGACACTTGTTCGTGAAGGCGGGCGCGTCGGTGCTCTGCTATTGACGTTGCTATGCGGGTAATTCTCATGACCTAGAGCATAGTCTATGTAGTGTGGCGGATTTGTTGTCCTACCGAGGTGGACGGCGTGACGCGCATGACGGCCTAACGCGCACCCCCACCAAAACAACAATACCTTTCAACACCTAATAACTCCACCAATATAGATCTGATCCAGGAAGCAATTAATAAAATTAATTTACGCGCACTAGGTGCATTTTTCTTGTATACAAAGTTTGTAGAAAAGTATAGTGTAGTATAATCTACGCTCTTTTAAAGACACTAAGGTGTTTTAACCTTACGCAACCTTAAGTCTTAAAATTAATAAGCTTTCTACCTATAACAGGAGCTAGAGCTCCTATAGTATATTAAATAGCTTACTAGGCGAGGCCCTCTACCTATATAAGCTATAATATGAAATTTTGCCTTATAGATTGTAAGGAGAGAGGTTGGATTACACTAGATTGATTGCTTTGTCTACCAGTACCCTAATGAGCTTATTTTAAAATAGACAATAGGTATAGATAATAATCGCCATAAGGCTAATTTAAGGAGGAAGTACAGCCTATACTTTAATCTCTTACGCAAGAAAATTAAGTAGTACTACGTTAAGGCGCGTTATATATATAATATAGATAAGAAGGGCTTCCTTCTTAATATTCTAGGAAGATTAAAGAGGATCTTTAGTAAGCCCTTATATAAGCAGGGAAAAAGGAGGAGTACTATTTAGGATAGCTCGCAAGAGTAGATAACACTCCTAGCTAGTATCTATGCTAATAGATTTTACTTAACGCCTACCCTTATATATTAATTAACCTTAGGATTAATATAGAATACCTAGTTACAAGCTCTTAATTCTAAAACTTATTAAGTTTAAATTTGCTTATTGCTCTCTAGCTAGATAAACAATAATATCAGTTTTGCGTAGCTTAAATAAGTGTTAAATTGCAATACTAAGGCAAAGGCTTAATTCTTTTATTAATTACTTCTTTTAGACAGCTATAGATCTTACCTTACTAGAGATTTTACTAAGTACTGTAATTAGAACAAGATTCTTCTTGTAGTTTATTATTCTTATTCAACTTACATGCTGCAGCTTTTTGATATTACTCTATTTAAGCTTCTTTTATTAGCTTACTAGGCCATAATATCTAGATTTCTAGAGAGGAACTAGGGCCTTACCTTCATAAGCAAGAGGGATTTCTTTCTCCTCTTTTACTAAGCCTAGCAGGCCTTCTTTAAGAAAATAACAATTCTAAAGGCCTTTAAGTCTATAGGTCTCTTACCCTTTAATCTTAAGGTTATATTAAAAAGGTTTAGTATTCAGAGCCCTTTAAGCAATAGTAAGTTTTTAGGCTTAAGTGCCTTAAACTAGAGGAAAGTTAAATGCCTACTACGCAAGGTAGTAAAAGATTAAAGTAGTAAATAAGCTTAAAGGCTAAGCTAAGTTTATTACTAGATCTTAACTTAAAAGACTTTTTTTAAGCATGAAGTTAAAGGCCTACGCAAGGCTCTAATTAATAAAAAGACGCATAGAATACAAGGGAAGCCTCTCCTACTTTAAGAGCCTAAGGAGTACTAAGGTGGAGCTATAGTCTAGTCTTTAAGGAAGGTAAAAAAGGCACGTAATTGCTAACAACTCTAGGAGCGCAAGGAGGAGCAGATACAACACTAAAAAGCTAAGATAAATCGGCATTGTGAGGAGATAAGGCAGGCAAAGAGGAAGAAGAAGGAAATAAGGCAATAGGCAAGGGCTGCAGCTTAATTAGTGAAGGAGAAGGAGAAGGCCTCTAGGGCTGCTGAACAGGCCTCTAGGGCAGCTGCTCGCAGGGCTACAAAACAACTCTAACAATTTATAAAAACTTCTTAAAAGGTTAAAAGGACTAGTCTTAAGGCTCTTAAAAAGGTTACTTAAAAAAAGAGGCCTATCGCGAGCCCTACAAGTAGTAGAGAGCCTTAAGGTGGTGTTACAGCTTAACCAGCGTCTACCTCGCGCACAGGGCGCGCGATTAAAACTCTAACATAATTTCTATAGCTATATATATTATTTAAGCCTTATAGATTTTTACTACTAGAAAACCTTGCGATAGTAGCTATTATGTGAGGCTCTACAGCCTCAAGTTTAGTGGTGGTTTTGGTGTTCAAACCGCGCGTTGGCCCGTCCTGCGCGTTGGCCCGTCCACCTCGGTAGCCAAGAAGCAGACTAAAGCTAATTTAGGAGCTAAGTACAGCTTGTATTTCAAGCTGTTACATAAAAAGATAGAGGAGTACAACGTACAACTAACACATATATTTAATATAGATAAAAAGGGGTTTTAACTTAGCTAAGTTAGCAGAACAAATTGTGTATTTAACAAGAAGCTCTATAAGGCAAAAGGGGTAAGGCAAGCACTTAAAGATAGCTTTAGCAAGTAGATAACAGTAATAGCTTGTATTTGTTTAGATAGCAAAGCTTTAAGTTTAACTCTTATCTTCTAAAAAGCTAACAAAGCTGTTTAATTAAGCTAAGTTAATACTGTACAAGCAAAAGAACACTTAGTGTTTACTACGTTATGACCTTCTAGCTAAAGCAACAACAATATTAGGTTAGCTTAGCTTAAGGGAATATTTAAAAGAGAAACTATACGGCATGCTTTAACTAGATATTAATTACTACTTCTTAATAGCCACAGATTACACGTAACTATAGAGTTTATTAAGTATTGCTATAACTACAAGATCCTCTTATTTGTATTTCCCCCTTACGCTACCTATACGCTTTAACTACTTAATATAGTAATATTTAAACCCTTCTCAAACGCTTACTTAGCTTAGTTAGCTAGATACTTCTAGGACAGCTAGAGGTTGCTTAATTTAACTAAAGAAGACTTCTTCCCGCTCTTCTAGAGGTCCTAGACCTCTGTATTGAAACCTCTACTTATCTAGAGGTTGTTTAAAGCCACTAGTATATACTTACCTAACCTAAACGCTATACATAAGAAGTTTGCTAAGAAAGCTTTAGATTCTAAGAATAGCTAGTTAGTCCTTTCTAGTAAATATTTAGCTTAAGCTTAAGTTAATTGTACGCTGTAAAGTAAGGAATTAAGGCAGTAAAAATATTAAAAAGCTTTAACAAAGTTTGTGCTACATTACAGCTTAAAACAGTACACTCTATAAGAAGATTAAGGGCCTTAGGCAGTCTTTAGCTATTAAAAAAAAGTGACTAAAGCAGTCCTTTACCCTCTAGCTTAATAAAGACAAGGTTTACTATAGGGGAGCCAAACTGTAGTCACCTAGAAGTGTACAACAAGCTCGCGATCTTTTGGCATTATAACAACAATAATAGAAGCTTAAAAAGCTTTAAAAAGCTAAGTAAGCTAAAATTAAGAAGGCAGCTTACAATTATAAGCTTTAACTTAAAGCTATAAAGCGTGTTAAGCAGAAAAGATAGGCAGAGGAGAAGAAGAAGAAGGACGCTACAAAACTAGCTAAGAAACAACACTAGGAGCTTATTAATAACACTAAAAAGCTTATACAATTGTCCTAAAAGGGTAAGCGCAAAGCTTTAACAGCTTATAAGCTAGCTACAAAGCGTTAAAAACGTATTAGAAGTAGTACAGCTTCTGTAGGAGCCTAGGTAGTTGCACAGCCAGTTCCACATAAAACTACCAGAACGCGAACACTCCGCCGCCTAAAAAAAAGATTTAGACTAGCGTAAAGTCTTCGCAGGCTATGCTATAGTATAAATCTACTTTTGCGCAATTTTATCACGTTTTGTTAAGACGTTACAGCTGCAATACTCATAAAGCTGTTGTGTTGTAGGTAGGGCGTTAACTGACCCGGGGCGTTGATTGACCCGCTACTGTAGTACAATAGCAGCGCTAAGCCCGACCTCGGTAGTGTGCATGGACACCTTTTGCACATGGAGCGTTTTGTACACCCCACCAAAAAATCTTATTATCAAAAATAAGGCTGTTGTTTTTGCTTGGCTAAGTAGCAGACGCCGTCTAGTCTAAAACCTTTAACAAAACTGCGAAAATTATTTCTGCAGCTTTTATAGCATCACACAATACTGTATACCTTCTTTATAGCTTTTTATTACAGGTTGTGATTATATTATACTTTATTTTGCATAATACCTTAGCTGTTGTATAAACTTCTACAAATTCTTATTTTACTTATAACAAGCAGTTGTTAAATTACTAAAAAAAGAAATAAAAAGAAACTGCAGTTAGTTAAATACACCCTGCAAGAGTTATAAAAGGCGAGATAAGAGCTAAAGTGCTGTCTATATATAATAATTAGTAGAGTCTAACTAAATAAGCTAGAGATCCTGCAGCGTCTATTCTACAATAAAACTTTTTTACTTAGTTTAGCTAAGTGTAAGCACAGTTTAAAGAAGGCGCAAATTTTTTTAATAGCTATCTTTACGTGTTTTGCTTTAACTGTATTATTATTCTTTAGTATCTAGCAGCGAAGAAAAGCATTAGAATAAAATATTTTATTAACTACTTTAAGACGCAAAGTTGCATTGCTACTTTAGTTTTAGTTTATTTAATGTTACTTAAACTACTTTTTTAGTTTATCTAACTTTAGCAAATAAAAAAACATCTGCTGTAGTTTGAATATTTATTAGAATATCTTATAAAAAGGAGCTAGTGCAAGTAGTAGTTAACAGTAATTAGTTTTTCTAAACAGTTAAACAGCTATAATTTTAGTACTATATCTAATTCTTAGTCCAAATACTGCAATAATTAGCTGTTATATATTTAAAAAAAAAATTTCACTTGATTTTGAAAAGCAAGAGCTGCCCTCCTTAATAGCCTTAGCCTAACTACTAAGACTTTAATTGCATTAGATGCTTGGTCTGTAGCTAATTACCTTAGCTTCCTTGCTGTAAAGAAATACTTTAAGAAAAGCTTCTAAATTTTATCTTAATACGTAAACAACATACTAGAATTTTTGTAGCAGCAGATGTACTAAGCGTACTAGAAGAAAAAGATACAAGATTCTGTCTCTTAGCTGAACATATAACAACGCTGGCAACATTAATACTTTTTCTTAAGTTTTAAAGAGAACATTAAATTAGTATAGTGTTTACTAAAGTGCTGTAAAGAACACTAGTCTATGTAAGGGTGCGTTGGATTAACTTAAGATGCAGAGAAAATAGTAATAAATTTAATAAAAATCTATAAAGGCTATCTAGCAAGCTAATTTACTCCTGTGTAAGGTCTGTGCTTAGTACTAAGAAAGAAGCAAAAGTAGCTACGTAGCAGCTGCTAACGTAGCTCAAAAACATAGCGCAGATCTAAGAGAAAATTTTAGTAAGCTAGAAAAGCAGAAGGGCTAATACACTAACCTTATAGATGCCGGGTGCGCACAGACACCTAGAATCTGTAAGATAGTAAAACCAGGCTTTTTATTAAGTAATAAAGATGTTAGGGCTTCAGCTCTTTACTGTACCCCTTTTCTTAATAAGAGTTCTAGAGTTCTTCTGGTCCTATAGTGCTTTTATATCTTCTAAGTTTAAAACTAGTTCTTAAGTTAGTTCTAGGTATCTTACTTATTTAACTAAGTATTTTTTTCTTCTTCCTATACTTTTTTTCTTGTAATAAGTACTCTACTAGGTACTCTTCTTTGCTATCTACTTTCATCAGTAAAAGTTTACTGTTATTATATAGTTAGCTTAGTAAAGAATGTAAAGAAGCTAGCTAGAGGTTGTTAATATTAAATACTAGATGAATCCTTCTAAGAGTATTTAGCTTTACAGGGTTTAGTCTAATAATTTTAAGTACTATATACTTTAGATTCTTCTAATTAAGTTTTTAGCTAGGTCATTTTGTCTTATAGTAGTCTCCTAGCTATAACTAAACTTTATTACTTATTTAAAGCTAAAGTAATTATTTTCTTCCTTTATTTGCTTAGTATTCTTGTTCTCATTAAGATTCTATTATTATAGCTTAAGCTAACTAAATACTTTCCTAGAGTTTATTAGCTATATTTTCTGCTTTCTAGTAGTCTCTTTGTATTCTCCTTCCTTAAGCTTAATTCTAAGGTCTATGTTTTACTACTATTTAAACAAAGTCTACATTATATCTATGTTGTAGAAAGAAAGGTAACATGCTAGTAGATTATACTTATCTTGCTATAATCATGATCTTAGCTATCTTTAGGTTACTTTTCTAGTTTATTTAGTCTTAATTATAGAAAGCCTATAAGTAGGTCTATATTGTAGAGTTTAATGAATCTATAAAGCTGTTAGTTTTAGGGTTATATCTAGAAGATATACAATGTTTAATCTCTAGTAGCTTATAAAGCCTAGTCTAAAAGCAGCTTACAAACTGTACACCTTAATTAGAAGTAATATAGTCAGGTAACTAGTAGTAAGCTACTACAGAGTTAATAAACGCTTTAGTAACGCTTTTTGTAGTAATATCTTTAAGGCGTGTTAGAACTATATCTTTACTTAGCCTATTAGTAACTACTATTAGGTTTATGTAACCTTCGCTTTCTAGTAATCTTGTAACAAAATTAATTTATATTTTCTTCTAAATACACTCTAGAATTAATAAAGACTTCAATAATCCTTATAAGCTATCTCTTTATAGTTTTATTCTTCTACATACTAAGTAGTTTCTAATATATTACTTTACTATTTAGCTAATAAAGAGCTAAAAGTACTCTCTTACAACTGCTTAGTAAGTAAATTTCCTTCCTAGATACTTTAAAGCTCTAGAAAAGTAGATTTTATAAATAGTTCTAGTGCGTAAAGGTTTGTTAATAAGTACCTATTTTTAACTATAGTATAGTAAGTTTCTAGAATTATCTAATTAGCATTTAGAAATAGAAAGCTTAAAGTCTAGCTTTATTAGAAATTAGCATTTTTTCTTGCTAACTGCTTTTTAAGCTAGCTAGTACGTGTTATCCTCTTCTTTAGCTTTGTTCTAAAGCTCTTCTAGATCTATTTATTACTAAAGTACTATTGCAGGATAGCTATTATAGCTAAAAGTTCTAAGAGTCTTCTCTTCTTCCTGTTTCTCTATTTCTAGAGTTATTGTAGTAGATGGTTCAAAGACTTATAAAAACTTTCTAGAAATTTAAGAATCTAAACTATTTACAAGCATATTTTATTGTCTCTAAAATAAGGTATTAGCTTTAGAGTTATTAACTCTAGGCTTATAGGCGATTTCTATATTAGGAAATTTACTAAGGAATTAGGCCTATCTTATCTATTTTTTACTAAGCTACCAAGGCTTTCTAAAATACTCTAGGTTTTTGTAGTCTATTATAACTAGGAACTTTAAAGAACGTAGCATAGTATTCTACTTAGATAAGTAGTAAATAACTATAAGTAATTCCTTATTATATATCTTATTTATTTTTTAAGGTGTCAAGGGTGGTGGTTGTTGTTGTAGTCAAATTGGGGTTCCAAAAAAGTGAAAAGCAGCTACCCTCTACTAATCAATCGCAAAAGTCAAAAAAAAAAGATTGTGTGTAGTCAACGAGATTCGAACGGTGGGTGGATGAGTTCTGGGAGGAAAGCTCAGACCACAATTATATATCTTATAGTTGCTTTAAGCGCTAGTTTTGTTTCTTAAGTAATACGCTACTAGTTGTGATCTTCTTTAATTATTATCTTGCGAAAGGACTCCTACTACAACGTAGCTAGAAGAATTAGTCTTTAAGATTGTTTCCTTGTTAAGATCTCATTAAGCTAGTATTAATTTAGTAATAAATAGCTTTTTTAGCTTATTAAAAGTTTCTTATTCTATTTTTCTTTATTAAAAGGAGACGGTTCTAGTAAGCCTTGTGAACAGAGTAACTAGATTAGAGTAGTTCTTAATAAAGTGTTAATAAAAGTTTGCAAGTTTAAAAGAACTATATACTCCTTTAATATTTGTTAGTATGTCCTATTGTTTAATAGCTTTTATTTTCTTAGAGTCTATCTAAAGTCCTTTTCTAGCCTTAATCATAAATTTTAGGTACTTAGTACCCTACACGTTAAATTTGTATTTTTTAATATCTAGAAGTAACTTAGCCTTGTCTATTACTTCTAGAACCTTATTTATATTGCGTTAGTGTTCTTTAAGCGTGATATTTGGATAAATTAATATATTATCTAAGTAAGCTAAGCAGAAATTGTTGATATACTTACGTAGTGTCTAGTTAATATATTATTAAAAAGTGCTAAGAACGTTTGCTATGCTAAAAGGAGTAACTAGCTATTTATCTCTTATACTAATCCTAATTTTGTAGAAGGCTGCAGAGACGTTAATCTTAGTAAACTATTATGCTTTAGTAATATTATTAAGCGTCTCTTAGATTAATAGCAAAGGAAAACAGTCTTTTTTTCTAATAATATCAAGAGCTTAGTAGTTAATACAGAACTATAATCCTCTTCTAAGTTTCTTAGTAAATAGAACTAGGGAAGAAGCTACAGAGCTACTAGCTCTAATCTATCCTTTATTTAATAGAGATATTAGCTCTTTATAGAGAAGAAAAAGCTTTAGTCTACTTATATTATATAAAGGACTCTAAGGAGGTTCTTTTTTCTTTCTATTTTTATCTTTTCGTAACTTAATTTAGTAATTAACCTTAAGACTACAACAAGGGGGTAGTGTAAAAGTAGTTTATAACTTAAAAATCTAAGCTATATATAAGTACGCCTTAGGAAGTAATAACAAAACATTTCCTTTCTTTTTAAGAGCTAAGGCCTTCTTAATATCCTTGAAAGAAGCTATTCAAGTTTAAATTAACTTATCATTTTTTACTTATCTAATACAAGAGTATTAAGCTGTTATGTTTATTTACTTTAACTTTTTACTCTCTAAAATAAGGTAGCCTTTAGTGCTTAGCAGTTTGATTCTTTGTCTAGAAGAGTAGATGTAGATTAACTTCTAAGAAGGAGTAATAGTAACCTCTCTTTTATTTATCTAAGGCTGTCTAAGTATGAAATTGTATCTAGAGTGTGTAGGAGTAATATAGCCCTAGATAGTATGTTTATATCTTTTAATATTAATCTCTAACTTAGCAACTTTATTAATAGTTCTAAATTTTTCTATAACTTCTTTAAATCTATGCAGAGAAAAAGAGATACACTATAAACTAGCGTTCTTAATAAGTTAAAAGCTAATTAAAGAGTATTTAAAGTATTTTGTATTAATAAGTATTAAAGCAAAAGTATAATAATTTACTAACGTTTTAATAGTAATTCTATTGTTACTTATATCCTTTTTAAAACTAGCTTACTTCTTTATTAAGTCTTTTTAGCTTACGTGTAGCTCTTACTAGTAACTTTAAGCAAAAGCTATTCTTTTTCAAAATTAAAATTCTAATCTTCTAGAGTATCTTTACTACTTAAGCTTTTCTTACTAAGCTTTCTTGCTTTTGCTTTTAAAGACTTTAAAATATTAGTCTTCTTTTTCTTCTCTTTCTTTATTAGTATCTTTTCTTCTATATAATCTATAGCTAAATGTCTTTTACTCTTATAAGTAAAACAACATCTTTCTATTATTAGCTTATTTAGTTCTAGATTACTTAATCTACATAGCTTAGCCAATCTTCTAGTAAACTCTATTTCTTCTATCTAGTCTTCTGTAGAAGAAAGAGGAAGAGAAAAAGCGCGTCTTAGCCTGTATTACTTAGGCTATTCCTAGTCTCTGTTTTTCAAGTATTGTTCTTTAGGCTTATCTTTAGCCTTTAGAATATTACTCTATCTAGCATAAGTAGTCTATAATTTTAATAGACTTATTTAATAAATTATCTCAGTCGAAAAAAGTAATACTTATAAGCTTATTTTAAAGCTTATAAGTAAAACTCTAGCTTCGGCCTTTTGAGACAACCTTTTGATGTGACCACACATTTTGTAGACACCTTTTTAGTAAAAAACAAGATTTATTGCTAACAACAGGTATTAGGGCTTATGCCCTCTTGTTTAGCATTACTAGCACGCAATTAGTGTGTCACATGTTTAAACAGAAATAAAGAAAAGCAAGACAAAGATGCGAATTACCTTTTAACCTAACGCGCTCTATCCTGCTTATGCTGCTTACTTATATTGAGGCTTTACTTCTAGGTACTCTTAGACAAATTGAAGAAGCAGCACTATTATTACCTTGCTTTTGAACTTATACATACAATAATAGAACGCCTACTTCTCTTTTTCTACCTCTTTCTTCGTTTTTGCTATTTCAACGTTATACAACAGCTAGCCTAACTAGTTAATAGTTTCTTTACTTAGCTTATGCACGATTAATAAGAAAAGAGGAATACTAAAGTAGAGCATTTTAAGTACTTTGCTAGTATTAGTAAACACCTTATAAATCTTGTATTCCTTTTACAACTAGCTAAGTTAAGGCTTAACATTCTTTTTATGTATAGAGATATTATAGATTCTAGAGTTATTTATAAGAGATATAAGTATAAAGTCCTAAAGAAGCTAAGTTTGTAGGTATTTAAAAAACTTAGGTGTCTGCATAATTAGCTTAAGCTAGACTAGTTTAGAGGCTAAGTGTATAGTAAGAAAGCTTCCTGTCTTTAGATAAAAGTTAAGGTTAAGGAGATGCTTATTACGGAGGTTATACGCTATTTCAGCGTATTATATGCAAATTATTCGTATATAGTGCTGTTTAAAAGGTAAGAAGTAGTAAGTAAGAAGCAGCAGCTTTAGCTTTATAAAGTATTACAGGCTCCTACTGCGTGTCCTTTCTCTCCTCTATCGCATTATGTTGCAATCCTATTGCAATCCTACTGTAATCCTGTTGTTAGCTATAGGCTAGTAATCACTGTTAGACACGTTTTAACTAGTGTTGTTTTTTAGTACTTTAGCAATTTTTTTAACCCTGATTATTGCTTAGTGGTCTGAGCTTTCCTCCTAGAACTTATCTACCTACTGTTCGAATCTCGTTGACTACATACAATCTTGTTTTTATGACTTTTGCGATTAATTAGTAGAGGGTAGCTGCTTTTCACTTTTTTAGAACCCCATTTTTACTACAACAACAACCACTACCCTTGACACCTTAAAAAATAAATAATTGCCTACCTTATCCACTGTTTAAGGCCTAAGATCTCAACCTATAAAATAATTTACGCTCTGCTATCCTACTTAACTAAGTAGGGGTTCTATTATAATAAGTTAGCGCAATAGAGTTTTTAGGCACAAACAATTAGACTAGTAATAAGTTAGTAGGCCTATAAAAAAGAAGCTCTCTACCTTAAAGTATTAATAGGATAGCTCTTTTTAGTAAGCGTACTGCTATTTAACTATTAAAACTTTATAAATAATTGCGTTGTCGCTCCTTAAAGTCTTTAATTTAGAAGTTAGTCTTAGGGTAGCAGGACTAGTATATTGCTACTAATCTAAGTAAGTTCTTAATAATGCACTAGCTTTGTGCTCTATTTACTTAGCCTCTTTTAACTTAATTTTGTCTTTAGTAGGCAGACTTTGCTTACTGCTTAAGATAGTAGATATATTACTTTTAAGGTCTTTAATAGTTAGCTGTATATCTTAATTTACTCTTTCTTAAAAAGGTAAGAGGTCTAAATTCTGTTCTAGTTCCTAGTTATAGTTTAATTATCTAGCTTACGTTCTCCCGCTTATTTTAAGCAATTAAGGGGAGGCTCAGCCTAGTATATAGATGTTGCTAATTAATATAAATCCTTTACTTGTTAATTGTTAGTTCTTTTAATTAAGTGCTTAACTTGCTAAAGGTTAAGTAACTACTCAAACATTTTATACTGTTGTTAAGTAAGCGACTTAGTTAGTCTACTAGCTAGCATAATTACTGTTTCTAGGTATTTAACCTAAAATAATCCTTTAGCAAATTCCTACTACAGCTACATGTTTTGTATATCTACATGCCTTAATTAAGTGCTAATCTACTTATTTTTTCTAACTACAAGCTTAATCTTTTGTTAATTGTTATACTAGACTATCTAGACATCTTCTAGATTAAGAGACAGCTTACAAAAAAAGCGCTTAAGGGCTATAGCCTCTTTAGTAGTGTACTTAAGGGCGAGTAGCTTAGCCTTAGTAGTTAACGTGGTCACTGTAGTCTGCTAAGCTGCCTTCTAAAATATTAGACTACTATATAGAATAGCTATGTATTTATAGAAAAATTAACAAGTTTCTCAATTATCTGCAAAGAAAGTATTGCCTATAATTATTAAGTTTAGGCTATTGTAGTTCCTATATTAGATCGCATCCTATCTTGTCTAATAGAGGTACATAATTACCTGTTTAACAGCTTTTAGATACTAATTTCTAAAGTTAATAAGGAAGTGTAAGAGCTTTAAAATTAAGTAAAAGCAACATCTAGTTACAGCATAATAGCTATGTACAGCACTCAACTGATTCTTTTTAAGTAGGCCTTAATTTCTTGCTTAGTTGCTTTGCTAGTGTTCTTAATTAACTCCTCTAATAGTAATAGACTCCTAAAAAAGCTGCCATTCTCTAGCTTAAACTTCTTTGCAATCTTATTAATGTATGTATTGTATATAAGCGTAATTATTTGCTTCTTGCAATTTCTAATTATCTAGATACTTAGGAACTATTTAACTAATCCTTGTTTCTGTATTTAATATTTGTCTATAATTTTTAACTAAAGATCTATCGCCCTCTGCTTATAATCTTTAGCGAAGAGTAGTAGGATATTATTTACATAAAATAACACTAGGATCCTCCTTTCTTAATTAAAGAATAGGCAGGGCTCCTGTAGTAAGGCGATTAGTCTAATCTCCTTTAGTAACTCTAAGAACTCCTTATACTACAATAGTGGCGAGTCTTGTAATTTATACAGTGCGTAGTTAAGCTGTACACACTTACCTAGCCTTTTAAAGCTATCTAGTATCTTACAGATTACTAGATTATCTGCTGTAATTAACATATTAAGTAATGCTCCTATAATATTATATTGCTTCATCTCTAGATTATTCTTAGCGGCGATAGCTATTACTACTTAGAAAGACTTAGCTACTACAGTAGGGTGACATCGAAAAAGAGACTTTTGAAAAGTTATACTTTTTCAAGCTCTATATATAATCAACTAAAGGTGCTAGGACTATAATTTTTAGAGTTTAGAAAAGCCAAGAACTTCCTTTTAAAGTTAGGCTTCTAGTAAGCCTGATTACTAAGCATAATAGGAAAGATAAAAAGTAGTAAAAACAGCTAATAAAAAAAGCCTTATTAAATGTAGCTACAACTTTTTATTCACAGTATCTTTTTAGCTAAAAGTTAGAAGTGTTATATGATGGTGTAAGATCTATAATGTATCCATATTAATAATTATTCTAATTATTACTAGGATAGTTAGATAAGAGACTTATTTTTAAGGTTTTTTTATATTGAAGTAGCTAAAGCTAGTAACTAGTACTTAGTATACCAACCTTTAGCAGCTTTAACAGCTAAGTAACGTCTAGGTAAAGAATTAATACAATTATTAATCGCCTGTTGTGGTATAAGGTCCTACACTTCTAAAATTGCCTTTTCAAACAATTCTACTGCTTTAACGCTTTTACCTATTCCTAAAGAGGCAATAGGCCTTTTTCCTAGCGCGTTTTTAAGTAGACTGCAAACATTTTCTATAGGATTTAAATCCGGGCTATAGGCAGGATGCTCGAAAAGGGGAATCCTATTTCTAGAAAACCAGGCGATAACTTGTGGCGTTTTATGGATCTTGGCGTTATCCTGCTGAAATCTCCAGCCTAAATAGTATTAGCTATAAGCTTTTTAAATATAAAATAATATTTAAAAAACATAAAGTGATAACAAAGTTATAGCCTTTTAAAGTAAAAAATAAGAGAGTTTTTACTTACCTCTTTTAAAAAGAGGTTTAACAATAGGATTTAAAACTTCTTTTAAATATCGAGTATTTGAAAAGGTTGTAGTATCTTTTAGTGATCTAGTTAAGTGTAACTTAGATCTACTACCTAGCCAAATAGCTCCCCAAACAGAGATAGAAATATCGCGAGCTATATCTTAGTCAGCAGGCTAGCTATAAATAATTCAAAATACTAGAAAAATATTAGATTTTCTAGTAAAAGTCAAAGGTTAATTGAAATATTTCTAAACTCACTTGTATTTGTAGTAGACACCTGTTCCTTGCCAAGTCGCTTATGTCTCCTTTTTCAGACGTATTCTTGCCTAGCGCCGTGTCCACGCTCAATAGAAGACTCGTTAGAAAATATAACTTTTCTAAAGTTAATATCTTCCAATATTTATATAGTCTTCTTAGCGTATTTCTTGCGATTTAAAGCTCTTTTCTCGTTTAAAAGCTGTTTTTTCTCAGCAGTAGAAATAGAGTATTTCTCTGCTTTTAATAAGCGTTGTAAGCTTCTAGTAGAAAAAGATAAACTATTTTCTTCTAGAATACGCTTATTTGTTTTCCTAGGACTTCTTTCTAGGTCTCTATTAACTACTCGCGTAGCTCTTTTAGAGACCTTTTTAGGCAGGCGCTGTTTAGGCGTAGAAAGTGGTAAAAAAGTTTTTTTTTTCTTTTTAATACGTTGTAAAGTATTATAAATGGATTTGTAAGATTTCCCTAGTATAGTACTAATAATACTAGTAGGATTTTGCTGTAAAGATAAAGTATAGACTTGTTTTTCAAACTTAGAAGGTTTGACTGACATAGAGAGATAATAAAGAAGAGAAAATCTCAGGTTAGAAAGAGATTATTATATAGACTAACGCTAAAAAAAGCTTACGTAATTTTAGCGTACTTTTTTAGCGTACTTTTTTTATATTTTAAATTTTAAACTTATTAAATTATAAACTTGTGCTAAGACCTTTGCTTACGTAATGCTTATATAATCTAGTATTAAATGTCTTAATTTTAGCGGTTTTGATACGCTCATTAAAAAGTTGTAGCTAGATTTATCTAGCTATTTTTTTCCACCTTTTTTTACTGCTTTTTACCTCCTCTATTATGCTTACTAAGCAGGCGTACTCATAGCCTAACTTAAAATGGAAGTTCTTGGCTTTTCAAAACTTGAACAATTATAGTTTTAGCACCTCTAGTTAACTATATAAAAAGCTTTAAAATATATTACTCTTTAAAAGTCTCTTTTCCGATGTCACCCCTCTGTAATATAGCAGCGTATGTTAAGTTAATTAAGTCCTTCACTTAGAGATTACCTCTTATAACAATCTGCGCCTTGCATTTAAAAAAACAAGCTATCTTAATTAAACTTATAAGTCTAAACTTACTTTATAGGTATTAAGCAATTATTTACTTCTTCTCTTAATATCTTAGTCTAAGTTCTATTCTTACTTGACTAATTAATCACTTTCCTGCAGGTATCCTTAAACGAGGCCCTTATAAGATGCTTAAGTAGCTACTTCTATAATCTTAGCAGTTTAGGTAGATTATTGCGATGCTGTTAAGTATTTCTACTTAGCTTATACTTAGTAAGCAGAGCTGCTATAACTATGTAATTAAGAGTTTTATAGCTTACTTAGTAGCTTCAGCCTTTTAAGACAATCTTTCAATATAACTACATATTTTGTAGACACCTTTTTAGAAAAAAAAAGATTTATTGCTAACAACAAGTATTGGGGTTTATGCCCCCTTATTTAGTATTACTAGCACGCAATTAAAATGTCGCATGTTTAGATAGAAACAAAGAAAAGCAAGATAAAGACGCAAATCGCCTCCTAACTTAACGCGCTCTATCCTGCCTATACTGCCTACTTATATTAAGGCTTTACTTCTAGGTACTCTTAGATAAATTAAAGAAGCAGCACTATTATTGCCTTGCTTTCTAACTTATACATACAACAATAGAACGACTGCTCTTTCTTTTCTACCTCTTTCTTCTCTATTGCTATTTCAACGTTTTGCAATAGCTAGCCTAACTAGTTAATAGTTTCTTTACTTAGCTTATGCACTATTAATAAGAAGAAAGAGATATTAAAGTAGAGCATTTTAAGTACTTTGCTAGTATTAGTAAACACCTTATAAATCTTATATTCCTTCTACAACCAGCTAAGTTAAGGCTTAACATTCTTTTTATGTATAGAGATATTATAGATTCTAGAGTTATTTATAAGAGATATATGGATAAAGTCCTAAAGAGACTAAGTTTATAGATACTTAATAAACTTAAGTGTCTACATAATTAGCTTAAGCTAGACTAGTTTAGGGGCTAAGTATATAACAAGAAAGCTTCCTGTCTTTAAATAAGAGTTAAAGTTAAGGAGATACTTATTATAGAAGTTACACGCTATTACAGCGTATTATATACAGATTATTTGTATATAGTGCTGTTTAAAAAGTAAGAAGTAGTAGGTAAGAAGTAGTAGCTTTATAAAGTATTGTAGGCTCCTACTGCGATACGTACGTGTCCTTTCCCTCCTCTATTGCATTATGTTGCAATCCTATTGTAATCTTACTATAATCCTATTCTTAGCTATAGGCGAGTAATCACTGTTAGACACGTTTTAACTAGTGTTGTTTTTTAGTACTTTAGCAAATTTTTTAACCCTAATTATTGCTTAGTGGTCTGAGCTTTCCTCCTAGAACTTATCTACCTACTGTTCAAATCTCGTTGACTACATACAATCTTGTTTTTATGACTTTTGCGATTTATTAGTAGAGGGTAGCTGCTTTTTTCTTTTTTAGAAACCCTATCTTAACTACAACAACAACTACTACCCTTAACACCTTAAAAAATAAATAGCTTACTTAATCTTCCTAGGTTACTTGCAGAACTAGCAGGTAGGTATTGCAAAAATTATTTTATAATAGATTTTTATAATTTATAATTAATGCATAAATACTACCTGTGCTTCTACCTCTTAATTAATTATTAGGGTCTTAAGTTGCTTTTCTATACTTCTACCCGCTACCTAGCTTAAAAAGTAGAAGATAATAATTTATAGGCTAATCTAGACTTTAGCTTGCAATTCTAGCACTATGTTTTATAAGTAGAAGTTAAGCTTGTAATTGCTTAATCTATCTGCTATCTAAGGCTTAAGATCTTGAATTTTAAGATAACTTACGCCTTACTATCTTGTTCACCTAAGTAGGTGTTGTATTACGACGAGCTAGCGCGTTAGAGTTATTAGGCACAAACTATTAGACTAGTAATAAGTTATTAGGCTTATTTAAAAGAAGCTCCCTACTTCTAAGTATTTATAGATTAGTTCTTTTTAGCAAGCGTACTACTATTTAACTATTAATAACCCTGCAATTAATTGCGTTGTCGCTCCTTAAAGTCTCTAGTTTAAGAGTTAGTTCTAAGGTAGCAAGACTAGTATTTTGCTACTAATCTAAGCAAGTTTTTAATAGTGCACTAGCCCTTTACTCTATTTGCTTAGCGGCTTTTAATCTACTCTCGTCTTTAGTAGGCAGGCCTTCTTGACTTCTTAAGATAGTAAATAGATTATTACTAAGGTCTTTAGTAGTTAGCTACGTATCCTAATCTACTCTTCCTTAAACAGGCAAGAAGTCTAAATCCTCTCCTATATTAATTAGCTCGCTATTATAAAGAATCTCTACAATCTTAATTACTTAATCCCTTAGTAGCTCTTCCTTACAATCTTTTTTATAAAATTAATATTTATTAAAGTTTATATTACAGGTAGTAATTACCTAATTAAGTATTAGTACGTATATGTAGTATATGTTAGAGACTTAATAACTAATTAAATCACTAATATAGCTGTAAGGATTAACATTAAATTCTTAATAATTACGTCTAGCTGCTTTCTCCTTATTTAAAGGATAAGCTCGGCAGCTATAGGCATAAATTCTACTCTAGTCTAGGCGTAGATTAGCAGTCTAGTGTCTAATATTAGGTAGTTAATAATATTAGAAATATTTCCTAAACTATCCTTTAAGCACCTAGTTAAGGGATTAGTAGCTATAGATCTTAGTAGGGCTTATTCTATGTAGGTAAGCTGCTGCATCTATAATTACTAGCTAAAGCTTAGCTAGTAGATTAGCGCTCATACGTATCTTAATAGCCTTTTTAATTAGCTCTTAACTAGCTCTCTCTGCTAAGCTATTAGGCTTATAAGTATATTGTGGGAGCTGAGAAGGAGTAATCAAATAATTAGTAGAGAGGAACGACTATATTGATTAACTAAGTGCTACAATAAAGTGTCCAATAACTACTAAAAAGACTTTAGATAATCTGGCTTGTTTATATGCGCGCTACTAGCTCCGTCACGTGATATCTTACTAGGATCACCTAGTAACCTAGGTGATCTAGATATCAAAGGAGAGATCTAGAGTGATCCGCATATTAGTACTCTAATACACCCCCTAGGTTAGTAAGATACTTATTAATCTAAGCTGTAAGCAATCTAGGTAATTATAATAAATCTAAGTTGTTAATTAAGAAGGCCTCTGTAATTATAGCTCCTCTACGTAATCTTCTATTGCTGTAGTAATGCTGCGTGTTGTTGCTTTAATTAATCTAGTAGCTCTAAGTAATATTAAAACATTAGATAGACCCTAAATATCGCCTAAAAAGTCATTGCGCAATTACTACAACAAAGTTAATCACGTCTATCACTCTTCTAAAACTTTTTGTCCTTAACCTTACTCTAATATTAATTGCTAAGCTTTTTTAGGACTGTCTCAACTACTATTACTAATATAGTAAGTAAGATTGCCTTACTGTTCCCTTACTAAACAGCTGCTAATCTTTCTAGTGTAGCCCGCCCTAAGTAACAACGAGCGTAGCTTAGAGAGCTGTTGTTAACGTAATAATAGTGCTGAGCATAAGAGTCGCGCGCGCTAAAGCCTCTTTAACAATAAGATTTAGCAAGCAGCTAATCTCTAAGATAATAAGAGTTAGTTGCCTCTGCCTGTTAATCCTTTTATTTACTATAAGATATCTAGTAGCTCTGCTTAGAGGCTAATTACCTTACCTGTTGAATTAAGTCTACTATTAAGTTCTTATTTAAATTTTAATCTATATAAGAGTCTCACTAAGCAATTAAGCTAGCGCAAGAGCAAAACTCCTTAAGAGCTAAAGTAAAAGTTATAGTAGCTTACTGTTTAAGCAGCGTCCTGCGATTAGCAACAAGACGACAACAATAGCCTACAAACGCCTATTAAGCTGTCTACTAGGCGTAACGCGCCCTCCTTAACTTAAAAGAAGGCGTTTAATAGCTCTTTAAAAATTACTACTAATCTATTATGTCCTTGAGTTCTGCCTTGTAAGCGTTACATAAAAAAGATACTAGATAGTTTATACGCTAAACACTGCTTTAATTACGTTTAGACTAGTAGTTAGAGTAGCTTACGCTGTAGTAGTTGCTTGTCTTACACCTACTATATAGTTAATATTAATCTTGCTAATTAATTTATAGCTATATATAGAGATAAAGAGGTAAGTCTTTAACTTGTTAAATTTCTCGCTTAGCTTGCTAACTAGTTTTTAAGAATAACATAATAAGAAGATGTACTAAGCTTTAAAAGCTTAATTACTTAAGAATATTATTACTTACTGTAAAGAGATTAAGAGCAGCGTTACGTCTACTAGAAAGCCTTCTTTATAGAAGCCTCCTGTCTATAATTATCGCGTTTAAGAAATGTTGTATCGCGGTTTTACTGCTTAACCTCCTGTTTTTGCTCCTGCTCCCGTGTTCGCTCCTGCTCCCGCGTTCGCTTAACAGCCGCAACATTCAGCTTATTATCTTTAGCAGTAATAGTAGCAACAACAATATTAACAATAATATAAGTAGCCTTAGCAGTAACCTGCTTAAAGGTTACTGCTTTAAGAACAGGCTGCTTACAGAATGTTGCCTTTTACTATTCTATATAATTGTCTTTTTCCTTGTCGCCCTAATCGCTATGCAAATTATTTATATAACAGTAATTATTACGCTAGGGTAAAGAGGCGATTATCTAACAACTCTATGTATAGAAGTAATAGGTTAGAATCGCGCTGCAATGCTGCTTACCTCTAGACTCTTGCTATTTAAGCTTAGATAGCCTAAATTGCTCTTAAGCTAGCTAAAGCTAAGTAGGCTAAGTATAATATAATAATAGAGTCTAGCAAGTATAATAAGTCTAATACCTATTAGTAATAAGGTTTTAAAGTTTAGTGTAAGAGTCTAGCTTACGTTCTCTCGCTTATTTTAAGCAATTAAGAGGAGACTTAGCCTAGTATATAGATGTTGCTGCTTACTACAAAACCTTTGCTTGTTAATTATTATTTCTTTTAATTAAATGCTTAACTTACTAAAAGTTAAGTAACTACTTAAACTTTTCAAACTATTATTAAGTAAGCGACTTAGTTAGTCTATTAGCTAGTATAATTACTATATCTAAGTACTTAACTTAAAATAATTCTTTAGCAAATTCCTACTGTAGCTACATGTTTTGTATATCTACATGCCTTAATTAAGTGCTAATCTACTTATTCTTTCTAACTATAAGCTTAATTGTTTGTTGATTGTTACACTAGACTGTCTAGATATCTTCTAGATTCAGAGATAGCTTACGAAAGAAGCGCTTAAGAGCTATAGCCTCTTTAGTAGTGTACTTAAGGGTAAGCAGCTTAGCCTTAGTAGTTAACGTGGTTACTGTAGTCTGCTAAGCTGCCTTCTAAAATATTAGACTACTATATAAGATAACTATGTATCTATAGAATAATTAACAAGTTTTCTAATTATCTGCAAAGGAAGCATTGCCTGCGATTGTTAGGTCTAGGCTATTGTAGTTCTTATATTAGAACGCATCTTATCTTGTCTAATAGAGGTACATAATTACTTATTTAATAGCTTTTATATGCTAATTGCTAAAGTTTGTAAGGAAGTGTAAGAGCTTTAAGATTAAGTAGGCAACATTTAGTTGTAGCATAATAGCTGTGTATAGCACTAATCTAACCCTTTTTTAGTAGGCCTTAATCTCTTGCTTAGTTGCTTTGCTAGTATTCTTAATTAGCTCCTCTAATAGCAATAGAGTCTTTAGAAAGCTGCTATCCTCTAGCTTAAACTTTTTTGTAATCTTATTAATATACATATTGTGTACAAGCATAATTGTTCGCTTCTTACAATCTCTAATTATTTAGATACTAAGGAACTATTTAACTAATTCTTATTCTTTTATCTCCTACTTGTCTATAATCTTTAACTAAAGATCTATTGCCCTCTGCTTATGATTTTTCGTGAAGAGTAGTAAGATATTATTGATATAAAATAACACTAAAAATCATCTTTTCTTAATTAAAGAATAGGCAGGGTTCCTCTAGTAAGGCAATTAGTTTAATCTCTCTTAGTAACTCTAAAAACTCCTTATACTACAACAGTAGCAAGTCTTACAATCTATATAGTGCGCAGTTAAGCTATACGCATTTCTCTAGCTTCTTAAAGCTATCTAGCATCTTGTAGATTACTAGGTTATCTACTATAATTAACCCATTAAGGAATGCTCTTATAACATTATATTACTTAATCTCTAAATTATTCTTAGCGGCAATAGCTATTACTACTTAGAAGGACTTAGCTGCTAAGGTAGTAGCGTAGGTTAAGTTAATTAAATCTTTTTCCTAGAGATTACTTTTTATAATAATCTGTGCCTTGCATTTAAGAAAGAAGCTATGCTAATTAAACTTGTAGGTCTAACCTTACTTTGTAAGTATTAAGTAGTTAATTGCTTGTTTCTTTAATATCTTAGTCTAAGTCTTTGTCTTACTTAACTAATTAATCTCCCTCCTGTAGACATCCTTAAATAAGGCCCTTATAAAATGCTAGAGTAACTACTTTTATAATCGTAGCAGTTTAAGTAGATTGTTGTAATGCAGTTAAGCATTTCCTGTACTTAGTTTATGCTTAGTAAGCAAAGCTGCTATAACTACGTAATTAAGAGTTTTATAGCTTGCTTAGTCTTTCTAGGTTGCTTGTAAACCTAGCAGTGGCTTCGGCCTTTTGAGACAACCTTTTGATGTGACCACACATTTTGTAGACACCTTTTTGGTAAAAAAAAAGATTTATTGCTAACAACAGGTATCGGGGCTTATGCCCCCTTGTTCGGCATTGCCGGCACGCAATTGGTGTGTCGCATGTTCGGACAGAAACAAAGAAAAGCAAGACAAAGACGCGAATCACCTCCTAACTTAACGCGCCCTATCCTGCCTATGCCACCTACTTATGTTAAGGCTTTACTTCCAGGTACTCTTGGACGAATTAAAGAAGCAGCACTATTATCGCCTTGCTTTCTGACCTATACATACGACGATAGAACGCCTACTCCTCCTTTCCCGCCTCTTTCTTCTCTATCGCCATTTCGACGTCATGCAACAGCTAGCCTAACTAGTTAATAGTTTCTTTACTTAGCCTATGCATGATTAACAAGAAGAGAGGGATGCTAAAGCAGAGTATTTTAAGTACTTTGCTAGTATTGGCGAACACCCTGTAGATCTTGTATTCCTTCTACAACTAGCTGAGTTGAGGCTTAACATTCTTTTTGTATATAGAGATATCGCGGATTCTAGAGTTGTTTATAAAGGATATAATTGTAAAGTCTTGAAGAGGCTAAGTTTGTAGATGCTTGATAAACTTAGGTGTCCGCATGATTAGCTCGAGCTAGACTAGTTTAGAGGCTAGGTGTACAATAGGAAAGCTTCCTGTCTTTAGATAAGAGTTAAGGTTGAGGAGATGCTTGTTGCGGAGGTTGCACGCTATTGTAGCGTATTGTATACGAATCGTTCGTATGCGGTGCTGTTTGAAAGGTAAGAAGCAGTAGGTGAGAAGCAGCAGCTTTAGCTTTATGAAGTATTACAGGCTCCCGCTGCGGTACGTACGTGTCCTTTCCCTCCTCTATCGCATTATGTTGCAATCCTATTGCAATCCTACTGTAATCCTGTTGTCAGCCATAGGCTGGCAATCGCCGTTGGACACGTTTCAACTAGTGTCGTTTTTTTGGTACCTTAGCAAATTTTTTGACCCTGATTATCGCTCGGTGGTCTGAGCTTTCCTCCCAGAACTCATCCACCCACCGTTCGAATCTCGTTGACTACACACAATCTTTTTTTTTGACTTTTGCGATTGATTAGTAGAGGGTAGCTGCTTTTCACTTTTTTGGAACCCCATTTTGACTACAACAACAACCACCACCCTTGACACCTTAAAAAATAAGTAAACCTAGCAGGTAAGTATTATAAAAGTTGTTCTATAATAAATCTTTATAATTTGCAATTAATACATTAATACTACCTATGCTTCTACCCTTTATTTAATTGTTAGGATCTTAGGTTGCGTTTTTATACTTACGCCCGCCACCTAGCTTGCGTAGTAGAAGATATTAATTTGTAGGCTAATTTAAGCTTTTGCTAGTAATATAAGTACTACGTCTTGTAAGTAGAGGTTTAGCTTATAATTGCTTACCCTGTCTACTGTTTGTTGCCTAAGATCTTAACTTGTGAGATAATTTACGCCCTGCTATTCTGCTTACACAATTAGGTGTTCTATTACAATTAGCTAGCGCGTTAGAGTCTATAGGCATAGATAGTTAGACTAGTAAATAAGGTATTCTACTTATAGGTTTTAATAGATTAGCTCTTTTAAGTAGTTATACTGCTGTTTAACTATTAATTACTATACAATTAATTAAATTGTTGTTCCCTAGAGTCTCTAGTTTAGGAGTAAGTTCTAGGGTAGCAAGACTAGTAATCTACTGCTAATCTAAGCAAACTCCTAATAGTGCACTGGCCTTGTGCTCTTTTTGCCTAGCGTCTTCTAATCTACTTTTATTTTTAGTAGGCAGGCCTTCGTTACTGCTTAAGATAGTAGATAGATTATCTTTAAGGTTATTAGTAGTTAGCTGCGTATCCTAATCTGCCCTTTCTTAAACAGGCGAGAGGACCTCTAAGTCGTCTCTAGGATAAACTAGCTCGCTATTATAAAGGATCTCTATAATCTTAATTACTTAATTCCTTAGCAGCTCTTCCTCGCAATCTCCTTTATAGAACAACTGTTAATAAAGGTTATATTATAAGTAGTAATTACTTAATTAAGTGTTAGTACCTATATATAGTATATGTTAGAGGCTTAATAACTAACTAAATAACTAATATAGCTGCGAGGATTAACCTTAAATCCTTAATAATTACGCTTAGCTGCCTTATCTTTATCTAAAGGATAGGCTCGGCAGCTATAAGCATATATTCTAATCTAGTCTAGGCGTAGATTAGTAGTCTAATGTCTAATCTTAGGTAGTTAATAGTATTAGAAATATTTCCTAAACTATTCTTTGAGCACTTAGTTAGGGGATTAGTAGCTATAGATCTTAGTAGGGCTTATGCTATGTAAGTAAGTAGCCGTATCTATAATTACTAGCTAAAGCTTAGCTAGTAGATTAGCGCTTGTGCGCATCTTAACAGCCTTTGTGATTAGCTCTTAGCTAGCTCTCTCTGCTAAGCTATTAGGCTTATAAGTGTATAGCAGTAGTGTCTTGATTACAATCTCTTTCTTTATTGCCTATTCTTGATATCTTGATTGCCCTCTCTAAGGGAGTGTAGGAGTATTGTTATCCTAATAGATTTCTATAATCTTCTGCTAATATTTCCTCTTAATCCTTGCGGCAAAGCCTTTAATTACAGGCATAATTTTATTTAGTATCTTTAACTAGATATTATAATAATACAGCTTGCCTAAGTAGTCTTCTTTAATCATTAACGCCTATTTTGTAAGTAGCTAACTATTTAGGAAATTAAACAGATCCTATAAGATTCTTATAAAAAGGTTGTAGTAATCTCTCTCTTAGTTGCTATAAGATTACTTACAAGGCATAAGCTGTTGCGTAGTATTTACATTTTAATAGCTTCTTGCTAGTAATCTTAATATTCTGCGCTAAGCAGACTAAGGCTTTAATAGCTTATTATCTTAGGTGTTCTAATTATTAATGCTATAGGTCCTTATTGTTAGTACGCAACTAAGGTTTCCTTAATTACGCTACAGCGTTCACAAGTAGTAGTTAAGTAAAGTAATAAGTAAGTTGCTTGTATATAACAGACAAGAGATTAAAGTAACACTTAAAGTTAATTAAAACAACGTTCTTTTTAATTATTCTAAATAGCAAGGTGTAATTATATTTTAAGTACTAAATACCTACTTACTTAAGCTGTGCTTCTAATACAATATTAACATAGAAACTTAGTACAACCTTAACATTAGGAGGTAGAAGATTAGCTGTCTTAGGGCTAGCCTCGCTATGCAGGACGTTCTTAAGCAGCCTATTTCTTATACTAGCAACTAGTATAATTTAAGTGCCTACCTTAATAATCTTGTCCTTAGCGCATTTGCTAAACGTGCCTAGTACTATGTAATCTATAGTATTAACTAGGTAGACTACTAACTTACTATCTATAATTGTGTAGAGGGACAGGGCATTAGAGGTAAAAGCTGCGCTAAATATGTTTAGTCTAAATTCCTTAATAAGGTCCTTTAGGTTAATTAATGCTGAAACTAATAAGCTAGAGTAGGATCTACTTAACTTATTAATAACTAATCTGCTAGTGCTAGCCTTCTAGCCTTCGTTCTTAATCTAGGTGCGTAAGGTTACCTATTTGTCACTATTCTATTACTTAAGGATCTTCTTTTTGTCGTTGTTTAACAGTTTAATTAGTATACTGCTAGGAGAGCTTAATCTAGTAACTATAGTTTAAAGTTAATAGCAGTTGCGTAGTGTCTAGAAGTGCTTACTTATAGGCCCTTTACTAGCCTTGCAGGGGCAAAGGTGCAATTACTTACTACCTTTATTTAACTTATTAGCGCTTGTAGATTATTAAGCTGCCCTTATTCTAGATCTAGTTTAGAACACTGCGTGTCTTTTTCCTTTTAAGAAAGTAATTAACTAATTCTATAATAAAACACTAAATATCTTTCCTAAATTATTAAGAGTTAAATAAGCTATTTTAAGCGATATTATTTATACTAGCTTATTGCGCTTTTCACGCAACTAGTCTAGTGTAATTTTAGTGCCTAAAGCGTCTAAAAAATGAGTAATTGCTAACAGCCTAACAACTTTAGAAAGCGAGTAGATTGTTGCTTATTAATACAGTAGCTACTACTTAGTAAACTATTACTTAGGGCTTATTTATCCTTAGCAAGCCTTATTAAGGTAAAATCTATACTGCGCCTTAATTAAAAACTAAGTATTTCAATCTATAGGTGCAAGGTCCTTCTTTGGGATCTTTACTAAGGCTTAAAGGCTAGTAAGGTTTTAAGTAATTATGCTTATTAAGGCGTTTAGAAGCAGGTCTAGATAGACAGTCTTGCTAATCTAGTCTTTAACATTAGTAATCTTAGCAACTTTTCTTGTTTATTAAGCAGCTTATACCTTATACCTATTAACTAGCTTATTATAATTATCTTTCTTATACTTAGTATTAAGTAATTAAGCCTCGTATTTGTGTTAAGCAATCTTATAGTCCTCTCGTATTTAAGCGCTAGCGCTAGGTAATAAAGTAACTAGCTACTTAATATCCCTAAGCAGTTCTAGATACTGTAGCTCCTAGTGATCTATTAAGAGTACGTCTAGGAGATTAGGATTAACCTAATCCTAGATACCTTTCTCTAAATAGTGTAGCCTTAATAGAGCAAACTAGGTTAGCTAGTCTAATTAAGCCTTAAAGATTACCCCTAAGACAACAAGCAGTGTATTAGTAGAGTCTATATTAAAATAACATGCTTCGTGTAGGATCACGACGTAGGTTATTATTAAGGTGACAACAAATTAATTAGTTAGTTAGTAGGTAGCTAGGTAGCTTGTATTAGAAAGAGGTTAATCGTATGATTAATAAGAGGTATAGCAGCTGCAGCGATCTGCTAGCTGTGCTGTAGGACAATAGAGTAAGGTATAATTAATAATTAAATTGTTAACCTTCTAGCTTGCTAATTACGCAGTGAGAATCAAAACTATAATCAAGTAGCCGGGCTTATAACTGTGGGAGCTGAGAAGGAATAATTAATTGATTAGGAGGAGTAGAATAAGTGTATTAAACAACTAAGTGCCACAACAAAGTGGTCAATAACTACTTAAGAGGAGTAAGACGATCTAGCTTGTATATATAGGCGCTAGCGCGATCGTCACGTGTTTAGCTTACTAGGATCACCTGCTTAACAGGGTGACCCGCATGTTGCGCATGTCAATACTCTAATAATATTATTAAGGTGCATTAGCTTGTAGCTATTAGTGTGCCGGTGCACGGGGTGATACCCTGCTGCTTACTAGGTCAGTGCTCAACCACCTGATCTGAGTGTATATAGCTCGTTTCGGGGATCGAAACGAGCTGGAGTCATCTATTAATCCTCCACCTCAGAACTCAACTCTTGTACTTCTCTTAGATAGCTAACCTATAATAAGATCTTTATCTTACCACTCTCGTTCTCGCATAATCTAACTACTAGTAATCTCTTACCCTTATAGTAGTATGTCTTTATACACTCTAACACCCGTACAAATAACGAAGCCTATAAGAACATACTTTACTACTTAGTGTATAAAGGAACTAGTGCACGATTATTGTAAGAATAATATAATAATCTTACGTAAGCATAAAATTCTTAAGATTCTTGCTAGACTTACTTTTAGGGGGTTAGCACTATCCCCTATTACAGACTACGTTAAGGACAAAGTTACCTAAGTTAGCACTAATAGCAATAATAAGGAAGAACAAAACCTACTAATAAAAATAGAGTACGATATTAAATGCTAATTTAAAGTCTATCTAGCGAAATAAAGGCAGTAAACTATTTAGCAAAATAGAAGTAGTCTTATATATATTCTAAACGCTAATTTAAATTCTACCTAGCAAAATAGAGGTAGTAACCTGTTTAGTAGAATAGAGACAGTAATACATGCGTAAAGAAATGCTAAGCTAAAGTACTATCTAGCAAAATAGAAACAGCACTAAAAGCTTATATATAAGTACTAGCTTTAAGTATAAATCTAAGCCTACTTAGCAAAATAAGAGGTACCTAAAAGGCAAGGATTAATATACTTATACTTAAGAAAACACACACTATAAAGACTTAAAAAGAGATATTCTTTTTTTAGAGACTATACCTTGTTTATTTCTTTACTAACACTTGTTAACTATTTATACAAAAACTTATATAAGTTTTATTATACTCTAGATGTTAAAAAGGGATTAGAAGACAGGTTAAGGGCAGGAAAGCGCAATGCCTCCTCCCTCTAGACCTACTACTGCTAGCCCTAATCTACTATTAACCCTATTAAGCTCTGTTATTAACACTATAGCTATATCTATATACAACTTAGTGTTAACTATAATTTAACTAAGACACAGTACATTAGTTTTTACTAGAAAAAATATTACAGAATTCTTAGAAGACTTTAACTAACAAGCTAATAATAAAAGCATTTATAATGCTATAAAGGTCTTTATTCTTCTAAACTACTTTTCGAATAAGAATTAATCTCTCTCTTATATACTAAAACGCTTACCTAGATATGCTAAGAAGGATTAGTCTAAATTACAGACACATATAAAGGAATAGTAGAAAAATAAAGATATAGCTATTAAGATAGGTAAATACTTATACTTTTAAGCCTACATCTATAAATATATACAAAATTAGCTTAGTCTAGTAAAGTACTATACGCACTTTACCTCTATCGCTAATACATATATTAAGAATAGGCAAATCCTTTAAAAAGAAAAAAGTATTCTCTTCTTCTAAGGCCTACTACAAACTAACAAAGAGGCAGTTATGTACTATATACTTTCTGCCCTAAATAGAGATAATTAGGATACGTATAAACTAAAAGAGATCTATTCTTTTCTAAAATCCTAATACGAGAAGATAACTAGCCTAGATAAAATTTATTAGCTAGAGCGAGGAGGCGCTAATGCTAAGATGCACTAGATTATGCTATCTAACTAGTAAGCGACCTTTACTCTAGAGGAAGTAAGGGAAGCAGGGATTAAGATTAGCAAAGCACATAAGAAGACAAGCACGCTAGTAGACGTTAACTTAGAGATTAAAGACTTTATTAAGTCTCTAGGTAACCCAAAGCTTAGACTATTAACTATTAACATGCTTATAGCTTATTCTACAACTAAGAAACTCTTAGAGAAACTCTCTAACTATACCTACTTTGTTATATAAGTAAAAATGCAGAATTCCTTAGTAAAAGAAATAATAGTTCCTTTATTGCTAAAGTCCTAAAGAAGGTATTGAACAAGACAAGTACAGCATATATAAGTAATATAGAGATACACTCTCTCTACTGTATATGTAATAGAGTAGGACATATACTTAAGAAGTGTAAACAATACTACGCCTTAAAGTAGATAAGATAAGTTAGTTTTGACTAGGATATTTCTAGTAAGAAAGGAACATACTACTTTAGTCTACTATATAAGCGTTTAGAAGAAATCCTAGAGCAACTACTATTAAACTAAGTCTTGCTGTAGTTAAAGGCAAAGATCTAAGAGTTTTACAACATTACTAATAATGTGCTTAATTAGCTAGCCTTTAGTATGCTACTAAAGAAGTTTACTAAAAGAGACTTTTAACTAGGTTTAAGGTATAAAGAGAAAAACTCTAATTCTGCAAATATAGCAACTAGTTTAACGAGCTAAGTCTACTACAATAACGTTCTTTAGTAGTTCTAGCAATTCTAGGAATAGCTATACACTCCTTCTACTAAGGAATATGTTAAGAAGCTCAATAATATAGATGCAGCTAACATTATACTAGAAAGTAAAAAAAAACGCTTTATATAGCATCTCTAAGTTAAATGCTGCTACGCGCTTAAAAGGCAAAGGCCCTGCCCTCTACTAGGATATTAATTGTGTCTAAAAGGAAGGAGTAAAGAAGCAAGGAAAGCTAAGCAAGGATTTAAGCACATAAAGAAGCAATTAAATAATATAGAATAACTCTCCTATCCCTAACTTGCAGCCTATAGATATATAGTATCTGCAGAAAAAAACATAGAGCAATATACCTTTTGCAAGCTAGACTTATAATACACTATTTTTAATTATTAAACTACCTTAATTAGCTTATTAAGACAACAACATGTTAGCAGATCTAAAGCACTTACAGTAAGGAAGAAAGAAGAAGGCTATAAAGTTTATTAATGCTCTTTCTAATCTAGAACTTAAAGATCCAGTGCGAGGACAGCTGAACTATATTATAACTACTCTACTTAGACAGGAAGTACAAGGAGTTACAGTATTAGACTTTATAGAGTAAGCTAGTATTTAAAAACAGCTGCGTGATCTTCTTAATAATAGTATTAATATTATAGATAGTTTAGGTGCGCTTAATGTTATAACGTGTGTAAAAAACACTAAGCTAACAGATACTAGGTGCGCTAAATTACACCTAAGATCTGTTCTAGTCTCTAATTAGCCAAACAAGCGCACAGGCCCTACCTATAGAATTTTACTTAATATACTACTTGCTAAGAGCGCGCATTGCAATGTATTAAATTTGTATTAATTTAATTCACAAACTTGCTATAAGGTAAGTAGAAGAAAAGATTCCTGGATAGATAAGTTAGATAATATACCTACAAAAGATGTCTAAAAAGTTTAGCAAAAAAATAAATAGGCTTTTGCTTAAACTAACCTACTAGAATGCTAAGTTACTGTAAACGGCAGCTTTCTAAAGTGCTTAATTAACACTAGAGCACAAATAAATATCCTAAGACTAAGTGCTGCGCAAGCATTAAAGATACTGTATAAAATAATAGAGCACTAGCTAGGGCAGCCTCCTCCTAGTATTACTTTAGCTAATAGCATATATAACCTGTTTGTTAGGACTGCATTTAATATACCTATACGAATAGAGACGGTTACTATTAGGACTATATTTAAGATTGTTGCTAATGTTACTAAATCTGCAATTCTAGGAGGGCCTTAGTGTGTAAGCGCTAGGATATTAATTTAGTACAATACGTTTAGGCAAATTACGTGCTAAGTCTTATCTAAAGATAGTACAAGAAACGTAGTCTTTGTTGCGTCTAACTTATCTCTAAATTTCCCTACGCAGACAATTAAAAATAAAGCCTCTAACAACAACTTAAATAAAGAAACAGCAGGTAATATACAGTTGCATGTAATTACTAATAAATTGGGTAATAAACTATAAGCAATAGCAGTAAAATACATATAGGAAGCTGCATAGTCTAATCTAGCAGCTAGATTTAGCAACTTTAACATACTATATACAGAAAGCAGTAGGAAGGATTAGATAGTCTAAATAAACTAAGTATTTACGCACGTATTTAGATAGTGTAAGGACTCTACAAGAAACTGCAAACTTAGTAAATTTTTAATTATGTATAAGCTTAATTATTAGCAGATGCAAGAAAAGCTACTTAAATATACCTAATAACGCAATAATCTTTACACATTATATAAGATAGTAGATAAGAAAGTTTAACCTATTAATATCCTGTAGTAGGAGATGCCTATAGAATTTAGACGAGAAGACTAGAAAGAAAAGGCAAAAGAACAGCAACTCCTTAGAATAAGCATTTGCAATTTTAATAAGGGGCTGTGTAACAATCTATTTAAACTAAGATATGCTACTTTCCTGCAAGGGACAAGGCTTACTAAAGAATAACTTAACAAGTTATATACTAGAGACCACCTGCAGCTATTAGAAAAGGAGATATTTACACATATGCTTCTTAATAGAGAAGGAGTGCTCTCCTAGCAATTTAAGGAATTAGGAAGAATTTACCCTAATATATGTCCGCTATACAAGATATAAACAATACTATATAAAGCTTAGCAAGTATAAGGGTTTGCTGTCCTAAAAGCTTTAAAGCCGCAAGTAGTAGATATAGTTAACGTCCGCCTAAATTAAAGAACATAGGAAAGGTGTAATAGTTAATATTATAACTTATAGCACCTAGTACTTAAGAAGGACAAAGGCGTTTAATAGATTAGCAATGTGCAGTAAATAAACGCAGTTACTATACAAGATGTAAACTTACTACTAATAGCAGATAAGTTTTTTAAGAGGTTTACAGGATGTAAGATTATTTTACTTATGGACTTGTTCTTAGGATATAACTAAATTATACTACATCTAGAAAGCAGAGACATAATAGCGTTTTAAACACTAGTTAGGCTTATATAATTATGCATAATAGTTATAGGTGCTACTACCTCTGTAGCAGCATTTTAACGTTTAATAATAAAGATTCTAAGAGACTACTAGCCTAATACTATGCCCTTTATTAACGACATTACGTATAGAGGGCTAAAAACTAATTATAGCGGAGAAGAATTAATGCTAGGAGTTTAATATTATGTTCTTAAGCATATCTTGCAACTAGACAGGGTGCTAGCTAATATTTAACAAGCTAGAGGCACTATGTTAGGAAAGAAGTATTATTTTCTTATAGAAAGGCTTAAGGTTGTAGGCTATAAAGTTAGCCCGCAAGGACGTTATTCTAACTAGAAGAAAGTTAAGAACATTATAAACTAGCTACTATGCAAGAATAAAAGGGAGGTATAATCCTTTATAGGCATATACGTCTACTACTGTATATAGGTAAAGGACTTTACTTAGATCGCTAAACCTCTATTTACACTCTTACAAGATAATATCCCTTTTAAATAGAGAGATGCACAAGACGCAACAATGTACAGGCTAAAATAGGTAATATACAATATACCTGCACTCGCGAACCTTAACTACACTAACACTAAAAATTACAAGATATTTTTAATAACTAATGCAAGTAAAGACAGTGCGGGAGCATGTATTAAACAACTTAAGGAGGACAACATGCAACACCTAGTGCAGTTTAAAAGCACACTATAGTTAGCGCAAGAGAGGTAATAGCACTCTACTAAGTTAGAATACAAGGCTGTGCTGTAGGCTTTTAAGAAGTTTTGTACCTACCTCTATAGTGTTTACTTTACTATAGAAACTAACGCGGCAACTCTTATTGCTTAACTAAACTGCTTATCTACCGACAATCTAGGATCTGTTATAAACAGGTAGATATTAATAATTCTTATATAGGACTTTAACATTAAGCATATACTAGGACTAAAAAATGTAGTTGCAGATGCACTATTAAGGTATCTAAAACTTAATAATTAGAAACTACCTCTAGAACCTAAAAAGGATTTAGAGAAGTTTATTAATTATATAATTAGAAATGTAAATACACTAATACTAATAAGAGAGGCAAGGATACTCTGTTAGGAATTCTTGCTAGAGTTAAAATAATACGCTTAATTTTTAGTTAACTTCAAAACTTCTAGGAATATAGAACTATAAAAACTATAAGTATAGAAGAAGTAAGCTCTAAACTTTTTTGTACAAGACAGGATACTCTTTAGGAAAACGTCTAGGAACATTGCAATCTAGAGGGTTATAAATAATGCTAACTTAAGAACAGCTACAGTATAAAACGTACACACTTAGATTAAATATAGAGGAGTTAACGCAGTGTACTCTATACTTGCTTAGCAATACTAGTAGAAAGGAATATACTAGCACGTACGGCAAAAGCTAGCAACTTATCTAGACTATTAACTGCAATCTTCTAAGAAGAAAGTTAATATGCTTACTAACACCTATAGTTTTGCTATTTAAGAGACAGTGGCGATTAATGTAGTATACATGCCTTAGTGTTGTAGGAGGAAGTTTTTAGTTATTATAAGAGACTACCTTAGTAGCTAGCCTAAAGCAAAAGCCCTGTTAAACAACTAGTTAAAGACAATTACAAAGTTTGTATATAAGGATATTATATGTTAATAGAGCACAGCGCGCAAACTTATAGTTAATAGAGGGCCTAATTTCGCTAAGGTGGTATCACATCTATTGTATATGTACAGGATTAACTAAGTCTAGTCTTTAGGACACAACCCTTAAGCTATAAGAAAAATTAAAGGAGGGTACAAGCCTATTATAAATGCCCTTGCAAAGCTACTAGGACCTTAAGTTAAGAACTTACTAACAGTTCTCTATGTAGACAGGATCTTAATGCAAGAATAGACAGGTTACTTGCCGTACTAGTTAGTTACAAGGCAGAACCTAGTGCTTTCTATTAAACTCACGCTACCTATATAGCAAACGCTTCTATTTAGAGAAGTAAAAAACCGTGCATAGCTACTTGCAATTTAAGCAATGCAGTTAGATCTTAGAGATTAGTTTACAAAAAATACTGTTGCTTGTACTAATTAGATGAGAGCTGCTAAAAAGGAATACTAAAATAACACTAAGGAAATACGATATAAGGATAAAAAGCCAGGAGACTTAGTTCTTCTCTAGAACTCCGTTTAGGAAATCAATATGTCGCGAGACTGCAAGCTAGATACAAGATAGTTAGGCCTATACTATATTTATAAAGCTAGACCTAATAAAGGAACCTATTATCTTAAGGACCTTAATAGTTCACGCTTCCCCTACACGACACCTAGATAGCGATTAAAGCTGTTTAGACAAAGACTTATCTAAGATATTATTAAAGAAGATTAAAAAAATATAAAATTATAGGATCCTAACTATTAGGAACGAACTAGCCTTATAGTAGACATTCCTATCTTACTAGACTTGTCTAAGCTACATACAGAACTACAACTAAATTTACCTCCTACAATAAGTAATAAGCTTTATCCTTAAGTTGTTATTACTAAACGTTTTATAGAAGAAGAGCGTTGTGCATATAGACAAGACTTTAAAAGCTTAGACTCTTACTCTAATACTACTACATTAGACAACTAATAAGCTATAGGATAGCCTATAATTTTAGGAAGGAGAGGGGATACTATGCTAGTAGTACCTACTTTTACTTTTAGCTACTTATTTACTAATTTCCTATGTAAAATTTAGGTACAAGCTACTTATCCCACTAATTTTAGGTGCTTACTGCTACACTAAAACTATACTCAATTTCACGCACTCTTAGGGCAACAGCTAATTACAATAACTGTTTTAATTGCGAAACCTGCTTATTTTAGCGCGATTTAGACCCTGTTTACTTCTACCTGCTAGCTAGCAGGATACCGCTACTACGCATAAACTAGAACTATAACCCTGCTAGCTATCTAACTCTCCTACTAGACAAACTTTACTACCTTTTATTAAAGTAGTTACTTTCTAAAATAATAATAATAATAATACTTCTTCTTACAAACTAGTAGTAGCTAAAGACAATATTTAACTTACATTAGCTAACTTGCTTAAATAATACTTCTAGTGCTGTTAGATAAGGCCTAGGGCAAGCAGCTACAGCCGCAACTGCTGTAAACACTAGGACTATTAAAAGTTTTTAACAACTTTAGAGTTATTACTAAGAAAAAAGACTATGTTGCAGACTAAATCCCTAAAGTTGTATAGCATTAAGATAGAGTACTAGAGCTCGCAAAGCTTAGTAACAACATTAGAGTTATTAATATCTAGACTCTAGTAGACAAAATCTTTTTAAACGCTCTAAGATAATAACATATTATTGTAGATTATTAGTTTAACAACGCCTTCTACTAATTTAACTTAATTCTTAAGGTTGTCCTAAGAGTAGGTAACTTTTGTGATTAGCTCTCTAAACTTATAGATAAATATAGTAGTGTTAAAGGTTTCTAAGAACACTATTCTATTATTAGTGCAGCATTCTTAACGCAAGACAAGAGGGCTGAAAAACTAGGTAGAGCTATTGTAACTATAAAGAAACTAGCTCTAAAATTTATTTTTAAATGCGTTAGCATCTACATACTTTATACGCTACTTAGTTACTAAGAATTAACTAATATAGCCTTTGTATTAAGGCGTATAGATCTTAAAGATACTGCTTAGTTCTTTAATGCTATAGCAGCTTACTGTATTAACTTTAAGAACTAAGGTAAAGAAGAATATATGTTAACAGCTAACTAGGCAATAGTAAAACTGCTATATAAGGATATTGATGCTTTTATTAATTAGAATAACTTTTACAACTAAGCACCTTACCTAGATATTAATAAGCAAGAGGCAAAGGAGCTTTATAATATCTGCGCTAAGCCGCAAGTCTAGAAAGAAGATATTAAGTTTAACTTACAGAAGCTACAGCCTAATACTAAGGCAAAGGATAAGTATGGCAAGCCTAATCCTCTCTATGCGTTCTAGCAAAAGGTTTTTTAACTTATAGCTAAAGCTAAAGACTCTAAAACTAGCCTAGTCTACTCTGCACAAAATATTTTAAGTGATAAATATAGGCCGCTTAGTATAAAGACGTATCTAATATATAGTGTAGTTATCTCTATAACTATAAAGCTAGAAAGGACTCTGAATAAAGCTTAAGCTATTAATTGCTATAAAGATTTTATAATATCTAAAACTTGCTCTTTAGAGACTTGTAGTCTGTTAGTTATAACTAAAAATCTAAAGTAATCTACAAGAATGTTAGCTAGTTAAAGACCTAACTAATACTTAGTAATGAAGTTATATAAGTTTTAGAACAGAATAACTGTAGTACAATAGAGGCGTGACGCTGCTAACATCTAGGCAGGACAAGTTAGAACTAAGGCTAGTAGCTAATAAGTCTCTGTACTACTGCCTCTACTAAGCTCTTATGCTCTAAAAGCAACACTAGCCTACTAACAGGCAGCTACTTATTTAGATACTAACCTTAACAACGCTTCCTATGTAGACAAGGAGCTAGATACTCTTAATTAGGAATAAGAGATTCTTTAGGCAAGGTATTATTGTAAGAATTCTACTTTAGCTTTCTTTAAGTTACTTAAGCAAGCTTACGCAAAGAAGCTAATTACTAATCTAGACTATATTAAGGTTATTAAAGAATAGTACTGTAGAGTTAATATTGTATAATAGCCTAGCTCTAACAATTTGTTGTATAAGCAAGTATACTTTATTTATAAGTATACTGCCGCAAGTGTTATAAGTTTGTTTAAAAGGGCTATGCTATCTAATATACTTAATAAATATCTACTCTTACTATACATGGGACAAAGCTGCTAGCAAGAATTCTTATTAGCCTTTATTATTTTAAAGCTTTTTACTAGCAAATATTGTCTAGCTAAGTAAAATAAGGACCTACTAAGCTACTGCTATTAGCCTTCTTAACTTAATCTTTATCTCTTCTTTACTTAGATCAAGGTTATTAATACTATAGAGTTTTAACTATAAGCTAAGGAGTTTTAACACACTAGAAGCATTGTTACTAACACCTATACCTAGCTGTTTAAGGACGGTTAGGTTAAGAATATTATTATTAAAACTTTTAAAATATACTACTTCTATCTACAACTTATAGATAGAAAGCTAAACCTTAAATAGCTGTGTAACATATACTATTTACTTATCTAACAAGCTATACGCACTAATCTAGAATACTAGTTATAATATACTATACTCTATAAGGAACATACTTTAATTTTCTTCCCCTACTACGCTTAATATGCTAAGAAAAGTAATTAAACTTACTTTAAGCACATTAACTTTAAATTTAAGCAAGCAATAACTAAAGGCCTTAGTGCAAATATAATCTAAGGCAGCATATTATGTAACAATAAAAATAAGAACAACTACATAATAATACTTTTAGGCTTTTATAACTTTATACTAGAGTACTTAAAGTAGCGTAAAGACGCAGGTATTAAATTATTAAATAGTCTTATTAAAAAATAAGAAGATAAGACAGACTAGCTAAAGAACGTATAGAAACTAGCTCTTAACGCTTACTAGATAAAGCAAATCTACAAGAAAAGACAAGTTTAAATTTTATTACCTCTACTACCTTATAGATCTACTAGCCCGACTACTCGCAACTGCCGCACTATCCTCTCTTAGTTTATTATAGTTTATAATAGAGTAATAAAAGTGCCTACTATAAGAACTTATAAGGAAATTTATCAGGCTTATTATAACTTTACTACTACTTTTTATACTTTTTTAGGCTATTTTAACAAGTTTGGAAAAATTAATTAGCTATTCTCTACTAATATTTATATTAAGTATAAGTTTTAGATCTAGAAGGCCCTTATTAAACAAGCTAAGTAAGACAATTCTCTTGTCTGTAAAGAGCTAAACAACATGCTATAAAATACTAACAAGGAGTAGATTAACAACTATATGAAGGAACACCCTAACTCTATATTATAATAAATTATTAGCTTATAGCCTATAGTATAAGAGTTAGAAAAGGACGCTTTTTATACTAATCTAGTTTAAGAATTCTTAGACTGTTTATACTTTACTAACTTTAAATAGAACTCTCTCTATACAACAAAAAACTAGAATAAGTAAGATACTGATTTATTTTAGGCTAATTCTCTATAACGTCTTTAAGAGGAACTTAGCCTAGAAGCTAATAAGCGCTAAGTTTTCTAAAAAAGCAAAGATTCTACAATATTCTTTTTTATGCAACGCCTTCTTAGTATTTGTTCTTAGTTAGGTACTGTTATCTTAAATAACGTCTTAGTACTTAATACTTTAACTAGGCAGCCTTGTTATCGCTACCTTTAATTAATATTAGAATCTTAAGCGCCTGCTACTCCTGTCCCTACTCCTACTACTGCACCTGCGCCTAGGCTACGTGCTTTAACTACTACTTAAGAACCTTGCTAAAGTAAACATTTAAAGAAGTAAGAAAAAGTGTCTAGGCTAGACATAAAGTAATTAAGTTATATTTTTTTTTGTTTTGCTGTTTTTCCTTATGCTAAGTAAGATGCTTAATAGAGCTAAGCTCGCAGGAAGGGGAGGTATGTGCTAGTGCACAGGGTAATACCCTACTGCTTACTATGTTAGTGCTTAACTACTTAATCTAAGTGTATATAGCTTGTTTTAGGGATTAAAACAAGCTAGAGTTATCTATTAATCCTCTACTTTAGAACTTAACTCTTGTACTTCTCTTAGATAGCTAACCTATAATAAGATCTTTATCTTACCACTCTCGTTCTCGCATGATCTAACCACTAGTAATCTCTTGCCCTCGTAGCAGTATGTCTTTATACACTCCAACACCTGTACAGTATATATTAAGTGCAAGCACTATGGTTAAACTTATATAAAATATGTTATATAGCGAAGGCTAAAGTAGTTATCGCTTTAACTATACTAATAGATCTTGTCGGACCCATTTGACATGCCTTAAGGTTATTTAGAAGAGCAGTAGATATAAGTAATAAAAGACACTCTTAGTAGCAAGCTCTATGTGTATATCCTGTAAGCAAAATCTATTATAGAAATTATAAGAGCTTTTTACTACTTTAAAGCACCCCTTAGAGCTTAATACAAGCTCTAGATAGTTAAAATTACACAAGATAACAACTCTTTAACACTTCCTTAGCAAGAAACGTCGCAGTACTAAATATAGTATAAGGAACGCAGTATTACTATTAAGCTTTCTCTACTATATACACATAAACTAAATAGAGCTGCTAAAAGAGCAGGCTAGGAGCTAATAACTAAGTTAATCAAGATAAGAGCAAGCGCAAACCTGCCTAAGAAACTCTAGCTAGAGATCATTGAAGCCATAGCCTAGCTTTATAAGATAAGTCTTTCTTATACACACAGGTTACGCTCACTAAACGAGCTCTTAGAGTAATAGAGTAGGGGGTATTTTAAGTACTATAGGCCTAAGCCTCTTGAGGGCCTTACGGCTTATATAAAACTAGATTAGAGTAGTATATACGCCTACAGTGTAATGATCGTCTAAAGATAATCTAGGTTAGTTCTTAGGGATAAGCGAGTACTAAGGGCACGAGGGTGTATTAGCATAATTAGTAGATTAATGTAATAATACAAGGTTTAAGAAGCAAGCCTTAATCCTTAGATTAATTACTAAGTTAATAGATAAGTTGAACACACTAAGCTATAAGGATTTAGTGCCTAGTACTATATATATAAGGAGTTCTAGAGATTCTATAGTATTCTACAGTCCTAATAATCCTAAAGTCTATCCAGGACTTCTTAAGATTTTAGGATGTCTATAGTCTTAAAGATCCTAAAGTCTAGCTAGGACTTTCTAACATTCTAGGACTCTAGGACTAGCTATGTAATCTCTTACTACTTAATCTTTAGGTCTGTGCTATTAGTTGTTAGTACTTAAGGTAGCGATGCTCTATTCTAGGCTTTAGGTTATAACACTATTTTTTCTCTTTAAGCTTAATTTCCTTATAAGCTATCTACTATTATTTTATTCTGCTAAGTTCTATTATTGTTAAGCTAATTATATAGAAGCTGTAGGTGTTTTTATAATAGTTACTTATACTTACTACGCGAAGTAATAGTTGCTTCACAAGCTGACCTCTCTATATAAGAAGTGTAGAAATCGAATTTATTTTAGTGTTTAGTCCTGTAAGCTAAAGGTAGTTCTATTACTTAACTAATCCTCTATTAATAAGGAAACAAGTTGCTTAGAAAAGATAGAAGATAAAGAAAAAGCGCGTTTACGTGTAGAAGAAGATGTTACTAAAGCGGCTTTATAGCGTGCGCGTCTAGCGCGTAAGAAGCTAGAAAGGCTTTAAAAACAAAAAAGACTTCTACGTTAGAAGGAGCAGGAGTTTTTTAATAAAAAAATAAGTTCTATTAAGAAGTTAGAAGCTCTTGAGGCTCGTAAAGAACTCAATTTTATAGTTCTTTTAGCAAATCTTAAGGCTGCATTAGGCGCTGCTTTTAAAAATTAGTTTCTATTCTAAGGTGTTAATAATAATATGCCTAAAGCTAGTAGCAGTTTATAAAGTACGTTGTTTGTTTTGTTTTTACTACTTAAGTGTTGCCACACGTTAGTGCAGTTGTAAAACTAAAATAGGTTATGTTTTTTAGCTAGTGTATGTGCTAACGTCTTTAGTTTACTTTTTAGTATAGTTGTTGTATTTTTGCAATATTTATTGGCAGTTCATTAGGTTTGTGTTTAGTTCCTATGTATTGTTACTATCTAGGTAGCCTAACTATTTAAGTAGGTATTTTTTGCTGTTGTTTTGCGTTTAATGCGCAAGGATCACTTTAATCTTAAATTTGTTTTCTTTTTCTTTTTTATAATAAAAGGCCTCTAGAGTAGCATCTCTAGATCTGCTAGTTCTAACATGTTAATATAGAATCTTAGGTAGATTTTTATACTAGGTACAAGGTTAAGTGTGTATGTAACTAGTCCCTTCTTTTCTTAAATTAAAAACAGTCTAACTTTAACGTCGTTACCTTTTACTAGGTTACTTAGTGTGAAGATTCTTTGTAAGCAAATATACTTTATCCCTCTTCTTTAGCTAAGGTGCTGTTTTTTGTTTCTAGTTAATATATAAATGGCTTTAGCGTTGAGCCTTCTTTAGTGTCTTCTTAAGTAACTTGTGTACTAATCTTAGCTTATTAGCTGTTGTATTAGCTACTTTTATTTTTAAGCTTAGAAGTGTACGTGTAAAGAGATTTAGGTGTCTCCGGTAATTTGCATAGAATAGAGTCCGTCCTATAGACTCTAAAAGCTTGTTATATTATGCTATTTGTGCTATAAGTAGTAATAATACCTCATAATTCTATTATTAGTTAACTAATATTCTAAGGTATGCTTTTATTATATAAACTGTTTGTTTATTCTGTCTATCTGTCTGCAGATAATACGCTATTAATAACTTTTTCTTAGTTCTAGTTGCAGCAAGTAGTATTGTCTAAAAATTTAAAGTAAAGAGCTTGTCTCTGTTACTAATAATTAACTTTAGTATACTATAATGTTTAATAACTTGGTTTTTAGAAATGTAAGTAAGCTGTACTGCTGTAAAATCTTTCTTAAAGGCTATATACTTAGCTTGTTTTATAAATTAGTTAACTACTACAAGAATTACGTTATAAGATACTTTTATAATAGGGTCTCTTAAGACTAGTAGATTTATAACAAAGTTTATAGAGATGTCTAGCTATAATACTTTAAGTAGTTCTATTGCTTATGTTACTCTGTAGGGTGTATGTGTGCTATGCTTATTCTTCTAATAGTCTATTTATTAAGTAATAAAGGTAGTAAATTTGTCTTTTCTTTCTATAAACTTATAATTTCTCTTAATAAGTTGTATAGTTCTTGTAATGCTTAGGTAACTATATACTAGATTATTGTAGTGTTGTCTAATAATTGCTTCTTACAACCCTTCTAGTACGTTATGTGTAATGCGCATAAGTAGATTAAGCGTCTATAAGTCTTAATAACTTATTGTTATTAACTTGTAATATTGCAGAGTTTTTTATCTTTTTAGTCCTGCAATATTATGTCTATGGCTAAGAGCGTCTGCTTTTTTATTATTCTTTCTTAGTATATACACGATCTTGAACTTGTGTTGTCCTAGTTTCTCTAACTATCTAATCTAGCGTTAATTTAGTCTTTTAGTAGTTATAAAATTTACTAAGTTTTATTAACTGTAAATATTATAAGTTCTAAGCAGCTTTTAGCGTAGACTTTCTAATATCTTAGGCAATTAATAATATCTAGTAGCTCTTTGTTGTAAATATTATATTGTTTTTTTAGTCCTAAAAACTTACGTAAATAATAAGCAATCAGGTGCTTTTTGTCTTTATATAGTTAGCAAGCGTACTTTTTAAGTGCAAGGCCTAATGTGTCTATTTTAAAATTATAGTAGTTATCCTACTTAAAATATATAAAAGCATAGTGTGGTGGTGCATAGGGTGATACCCTGCTGCTCACTAGGTTAGTGCTTAACTACCAGATCTAAAGGTATATAGCTTGTTTTGGGGATTGAAACGAGCGATATTATTGATCCTCTACCTCACCACTCAACTCTTGTACTTCTCTTCTAGATACAACCTAGAATAAGATCTTCATCTTACTACCCTTGTTCTCGCAATGATCTAACTACTAGTCATCTCTTACCTTTGTAGTAGTATGTCTTTATACACTCCTACACCTGTATAAATAGCAAAGCCTATAGGGACATACTCTACTACTTAGTATACAAAGGAACTAGTGCACGATTATTACAAGAACAATATAATAATCTTATATAAGTATAGAATCTTTAGGATTATTACTAGACATACTTTTAAGGAGTTAGCACTATCCCCTATTATAGACTACATTAAGGACGATGTTACTTAAGTCAGTACTAACAACAACAACAAGGAAAAACAAAATTTACTAATAAAAAAAATAAAATGCGTTATTAAATGCTAATTTAAAGTCTATCTAGCAAAATAGAGGCAGTAAACTGTCTAGCAAAATAGAGGCAGTAAACTGTCTAGCAAAATAGAGGCAGTCTTATATGTGTTATTAAACGCTAGTTTAAAGCATGCTTAGTAAAATAGAGGTAGTAACCTATCTAGTAAAATAGAGACAGTAATACATGCGTAAAAAAATACCAAGTTAAAGCACTATTTAGTATAATTAAGATAGCACTAAAAGCTTATACATAAGTACTAGCTTTAAGTATAAATCTAAGCCTACTTAGCAAAATAGGAAGTACCTAAAAGGCGAAGATTAATACACTTATACTTAAAAAAACACACACTATAAAGACTTAAAAAAAGATATTCTTTTTTCTAAAATTATACTTTGTTTATTTCTTTACTAACACTTGTTAACTATCTATATAAAAAACTGATATAAGTCCTACTATACTCTAGATGTTAAAAAGGGATTAGAAGACAGGTTAAGGGCAGGAAGGCGCAACGCTTCCTCCCTTTAGACCTACTACTACTAGCCCTAATCTACTATTAACCCTATTAAGCTCTGTTGTTAACACTATAGCTACACCTACGTACAACTTAGTATAAACTATAATTTAACTAAAATATAGTATATTAGTTTTTACCAAGAAAGATGTTATAAAATTCCTAGAAGACTTTAACTAATAAGCTAATAATAGAGGCATTTATAATGCTATAAGGGTCTTTATTCTACTAGACTACTTTTTTAATAAAGATTAATCTCTCTCTTGTATTCTAAAGCGCCTACCTGGATATGCTAAGAAGGATTAGTCTAAGTTATAAACATATATAAAGGAATAGTAGAAGGATAAAGACATAGCTATTAAGATAGGTAAACGCTTATACTTTTAAGCCTATATCTATAAATGCGTACAAAACTAGCCTAGTCTAGTAGAGTACTACACGTATATTACTTCTGTTGCTAATACATGCATTAAGAACAAGCAAATCTCTTAAGAAGAGGAAAGTATTCTCTTCTTTTAAGGCCTACTACAAACTAACAAAGAAGCAGTTATATACTATATACTTTCTACTTTAAATAAAATTAATTAAGATACTTATAAACTAAAAGAGATTTATTCTTTTCTTAAATCCTACTACAAGAAGATACCTAGCCTAGATAAGATTTATTAGCTAGAGTCAGGAGGCGCTAATGCTAAGATGCACTAGATTATGCTATCTAACTAGCAAGCAACCTTCACCCTAGAGGAAGTAAAGAAAGTAGAGATTAAGATAAACAAAGCACATAAGAAGACAAGCATACTAGCAGACGTTAACCTAGAAGTTAAGAACTTTATTAAGTCTCTAGGCAACATAAAGCTTAGATTATTAACTATTAACATACTTATAGCTTATTTTATAACTAAGAGACTTTTAGAGAAACTTTCTAACTATACGTACTTTATTGTACAAGTAACCAATACAGAATTCTTTAGTAAGAAGAATAATAGTTTCTTTATTACTAAGGCCTTAAAGGGGTTATCTAATAAGATAAGTACAGTATATATAAGTGATATAGAGACACACCCTCTCTGCTATATATATAATATAGTAGATTACATGCTTAAGGAGGGTAAAAAATACTACACTCTAAAGTAGATAAGATAGGTTAGTTTTAACTATGATATTTCTAGCAAGAAAAGAACGTACTACTTTAGTCTACTATATTAGCGTTTAGAGGAAATCTTAAAGTAACTACTATTAAACTAAGTCTTGTTATAGTTAAAGGCAAAGATCTAAGAGTTTTATAACGTTACTAATAACATGCTTAATTAACTAGCCTCTAGTGTGCTACAAAAGAAGTTTACTAGAAGAGACTCTTAACTAGATTTAAGGTATAAGGGGAAAAACTCTAATTCTGTGAATATAGCGACTAGTTTGACGAGCTAAGGCTACTACAGTAACATCCTTTAGCAGTTCTAGCAATTCTAGGAACAACTATATACTTCTTCTGCTAAGAATTACGTTAAGAAGCTTAATAATATAGATACAGCTATCATTATACTAAGAGGCGAAAAAAACGCTTTATATAGTATGTCTAAGTTGAATGCTACCATGCGCTTTAAAGATAAAGGCCTTACCCTCTACTAAGATATTAATTATGTCTAGGAGGGAAGAGTAAAGAAGCAAGGAAGGCTAAGCAAGAATTTAAGTATATAAGAAAGCAATTAAATAATATAAAGTAACTCTCTTATCTCTAATTCGCAGCTTCTAGATATACAGTATCTATAGAAAGAAATATAGAGTAATATACTCTTTGCAAGTTAGCCTTATAATATGCTATTTTTAATTATTAAACTACCTTAATTAGCTTAAGAAGGCAACAATATGTTAGTAGATCTAAAGCACTTATAGTAAGAAAAGAAGAAGAAGGCTGTAAAGTTTATTAACGCTCTTTCTAATCTAGAACTTAAAAAGATAGTGCAAGGATAGCTAAACAATATTATAACTACTCTACTTAGACAGGAAGTATAAGGAGTTATAGTATTAGACCTTATAGAGCAAGCTAGCATTTAAAAACAGCTGCGCGATCTTCTTAATAATACTGTTAGTATTACAAATAGTTTAGGTATGCTTAATATTATAAAGTGTGTAAAAAACGCTAAGCTAACAGATGCCAGGTACGCTATTTTACACCTAGGATCCATTCTAGCCTCTAATTAGCCAAACAAGAGCACAGGCCCTACCTATAGAATTTTGCTAAATACGCCACCTATTAAGAGCGCGTATTGCAATGCGATAAATTTGTATTAATCTAATACGTAAACCTGCCACGAGGTAAGTAGAAGAAGAGATTCCTAGATAGATAAGTTGGATAATATACCTACAAAGGATATCTAAGAGGTTTAGTAAAGAAATAAGTAGCTTTTCACTTAAACTAATTTACTAGAATACTAGGTTACTATAAATAGCAGCTTTCTAAAGTGCTTAATTAACACTTAAGCACAAATAAAGATCCTAAGACGAAGTGCTATGTAAGCATTAAAGTTACTAAATAAAATAATAGAGTACTAGCTAGAGCAGCCTTCTCCTAGTGTTACTTTAGCTAATAGCACACATGACCTGTTTGTTAGGACTATATTTAATATACTTATACAAATAGGGACAGTTACTATTAAGACTATATTTAAGATTATTGCTAATGTTACTAAATTTATAATTTTAGGAGGACCTTAGTGTATAAGCGCTAAAATATTAATTTAGTCTTATACGTTCAAGTAAATTACGTGCTAAGTCCTTTTAAAAGGTAGTATAAGAAATACAGTCTTTATTACGTCTAACTTATCTCTAAATTACTCTACGTAGACGATTAGAAACAAAGCCTCTAACAACAACTTAGATAGAGAAATAGCAAGTAATATATAGTTGCATGTAATTACTAACAGATTAGGCAATAAACTGTAAGTAGCTTTAGTAAAATATATATAGGAAGCTGCATAGTCTAATCTAGTAGCTAGATTTAGTACTTTTAACATGCTTTATATAGAAAGCAGTAAGAAGGATTAGATAGTCTAGATAAACTAAGTGTTTACGTACGTAATTAGATAGGTTAAGGACTTTATAAGAAACTATAAGTTTAGTAAATTCTTAATTATATGTAAGCTTAATTATTAGTAGATGTAAGAAAGGCTACTTAAAAATGCTTAACAATGTAATAATCTTTACACACTATACAAGACAGGAGACAAGAAAGTTTAACCTATTAATATCTTATAGTAGAAGATGCTTATAGAATTTAGACAAGAAGATTAGAAGGAAAGGGCGAAAGAACAGCAACTCCTTATAATAAGCATTAACGATCTTAATAAGGAGCCGTACAATTATTAATTTAAACTAAGGTATACTGCTTTTCTACAAAGAACAAGGCTTACTAAAGAACAACTTAATAAGCTACATACTAGCGACTACCTACAGCTATTAGAAAAGTAGATATTTATATATATGCTTCTTAACAGAGAAGGAGCGCTCTCCTAGCAATTTAAGGATTTAAGAAAGATTTACCTTAATATATATCTGCTATACAAGATACAAATAATACTATAAAAAGCTTAGTAAGTATAAGAGTTTGCTTTCTTAAAAGCTTTAGAGCTGTAAGTAGTAGATATAGTTAACGTCTACCTAAATTAAGGAATATAGAAAAGGTGTAATAGTTAATATTACAACTTATAGCACCTAGTACCTAAGAAGGATAAAGGCGTTTAATAGATCAGCAATGCGCAGCAAATAAATATAGTTACTATATAAGATGTAAACCTACTACTAATAGTAGACGAGTTTTCTAAGAGGTTTGCAAGACATAAGATTTTCTTACTTATAAACTTGTTCTTAAGATATAACTAAATTACACTACATCTAGAAAGTAGAGACATAACAGCGTTTTAAAAACTAGTTAGGCTTATATAATTATATATAATAGTTATAGGTGCTACTAACTTTATAGCAGCATTTCAACCTGTAATAGTAAAAATTCTAAAAGACTACTAGCCTAATACTATGCTCTTTATTAACGACATCACATGTAGAGGGCTAAAAACTAATTATAGCAGAGAAGAATTAATACTAGGAGTTTAATATTATGTTCTTAAGCATATCTTGCAACTAGACAGGGTGCTAGCTAATATTTAACAAGCTAGAGGCACTATGTTAGGAAAGAAGTATTATTTTCTTATAGAAAGGCTTAAGGTTGTAGGCTATAAAGTTAGCCCGCAAGGACGTTATTCTAACTAGAAGAAAGTTAAGAACATTATAAACTAGCTACTATGCAAGAATAAAAGGGAGGTATAATCCTTTATAGGCATATACGTCTACTACTGTATATAGGTAAAGGACTTTACTTAGATCGCTAAACCTCTATTTACACTCTTACAAGATAATATCCCTTTTAAATAGAGAGATGCACAAGACGCAACAATGTACAGGCTAAAATAGGTAATATACAATATACCTGCACTCGCGAACCTTAACTACACTAACACTAAAAATTACAAGATATTTTTAATAACTAATGCAAGTAAAGACAGTGCGGGAGCATGTATTAAACAACTTAAGGAGGACAACATGCAACACCTAGTGCAGTTTAAAAGCACACTATAGTTAGCGCAAGAGAGGTAATAGCACTCTACTAAGTTAGAATACAAGGCTGTGCTGTAGGCTTTTAAGAAGTTTTGTACCTACCTCTATAGTGTTTACTTTACTATAGAAACTAACGCAGCAACCCTTATTACTTAACTAAATTACTTATCTACTAACAATCTAGGATCTGTTAAAAACAGGTAGATATTAACAATTCTTTTATAGGACTTCAACATTAAGCATATACTAGGACAGAAGAATGTAGTTGTAGATGCACTATTTATTCTTAAGGTATCAAAGGTGGTAGTTATTGTTGTAGTCAAAATGAGTTCTCTAAAAAAGTAAAAAGTAGCTGCCTTCTACTAATTAGTCGCAAAAGTTAAAAAAAGATTATGTATAGTTAACGAAATTCAAATAGTAAGTAGATAAGGTCTACGCGCTAAGCGCTTAGAGTAGAAAAGCTTAGACTACTAAGCAAAATTAGGGTTAAAAAATTTACTTAAGGGACTAAAAAACAACACTAATTAAAACGTGTTTAACAGTAATTGCTAGCCTATAGCTAGCAACAAGATTGTGATAGAGGTAGAGGAGGTAGAGGTAGAGGAGGGTAAGGACACGTACGTTACTGCAGTAGGAGCCTGTAATACTTTATAAAAGCTTCCTGCCTACTGCTTCTTACTTTTAAGATTTCTTACACCACATAGTACTATATATAGATAATATAATGCTTAGACTATTCTTTTCTCTATTTAACATAAAGACTAATAGCTTATATTAAGTAAAGTTAGACACTACTAGGTTACTATATAAAAAGCTATAGTAGTAGATTAAAAAGCCTGCGTTTACCTTTATTAAGCGGCCTCCCTAGTTAGTTAAAGAGGAGCTGTTAGTAGTAGCTCCTATAGTAATTAGGTAAATGTAGAAGTTAAATTCTGTTATTTATTAACACCTTATTAATGCGTTTAGTATTATAGATGTTAAAGTTATAATAAAGGTTGTAAAAGGCTTATTTAGCGGCGAGTCTATTAAATACGTTGCGCATATTAATAGTCTAGGTGTAGTAATAGTGTGTTATTTTACTAATCTCCTTTTGCGCGAATATAACCTTAGTAGAGAGACCTTATAGTAGCTTTACAAGGAGCAAGAGCGTGTTAAAACAGCTATTAAGTAGCTAGGACAAACTAATAAGTAGGAGGATTTTATAAGTCGCCTTTAGGGATAAGAGAGCCGTGCTTAGATAGTAACGCTGTTATCGTATGTTCACATCTAAGTATAGGCGCATGCTAGAAACGCCGCGACTGCAACACTGCTAGGATAGTAATAGAGACAATAGAAGTTGTAGTTAGTAGTAAATAGTTATTAGTAAAGAGGGTTAGTTAGAAGGATATTGCGTATCTTTGTTTCTGTCTAAACATGTAACACATTAATTGCGTGCTAGCAATGCTAAATAAGGGGGCATAAGCCCTGATACTTATTATTAGCAATAAAACTTTTTTCTTACTAAAAAGGTGTCTACAAAATGTGTTGTTACATTAAAAGGTTGTCTTAAAAAGCTGAAACCGTAGATGCACTATTAAGGTATCTAAAACCTAATAATTAGGAACTTCCTCTAGAACCTAAGGAGGATTTAGAGGAGTTTATTAATTATATAATTAGAAATGTAACTGCACTAATACTAATAGGACAAGTAGGGATACTCTGTTAGGAATTCTTAGCAGAGTTAGAATAATACGCTTAATTTTTAGTTAACATTAAGACTCCTAGAGATATAGAACTACGAGAACTATAAGTACAGAAGAAGTAAGCTCGAAATTTCTTTGTACAAGACAAGATACTCTTTAAGAAAACGTCCAGGAATATTGTAATCTAGAAGGTCGTAGATAATACTAACCTAAGAACAGCTACAGTATAGAACGTACACACTTAGATTTGACATAGAGGAGTTAATGCAGTATACTCTATACTTACTTAGCAATACTAGTAGAAAGGAATGTATAAGCACGAGTAGCAAAAGCTAGTAACTTGTCTAGACTATTAACTGCGATTCTCTAAGAGGAAAGTTAATATGCTTACTAACACCTACAGTTTCGCTATTTAAGAGACTATTATAATTAATGTAGTATACATGCCTTAGTGCTTTAGTAAGAAGTTTTTAGTTATTATAAGAGACTACTTTAGTAGCTAGCCTAAAGCAAAAGCCCTGTTAAACAACTAGTTAAAGACAATTGCAGAGTTTGTATATAAGGACATTATATGTTAATAGAGCATAGCGCGCAAACTTATAGTTAATAGAGAGCCTAATTTCGCTAAGGTAGTATTACATCTATTGAATATGTACAGGATTAACTAAGTCTAGTCTTTAGGACACAACTCTTAAGCTATAAGAATAATTAAAGGAGGGTATAAGCCTATTATAAATGCCCTTACAAAGCTGCTAGGACCTTAGGTTAAGAACTTGCTAACAGTTCTCTATACAGACAGGATCTTAATACAGGAATAGACAGGTTACTTACTGTACTAGTTAGTTACAGGGCAGAACCTAGTGCTTCTTATTAAACTTGCGCTACTTACATAGCAAACGCTTCTATTTAAGGAAGTAAAAGACTATGCACAGCTACTTACAATTTAAGCAATACAGTTAGATCTTAAAGATTAGTTTATAAAGAATGCTGTCGCCTGTACTAACTAGATAAGAGCTGCTAAAAAGGAATACTAGGATAATACTAAAGAAATACGACATAAGGATAAAAAGCTAAAAGACTTAGTTCTTCTCTAGAACTCTGTTTAAGAAATTGATATGTCGCGAGATTGAAAGCTAGATACAAGATAGTTAGGCCTATACTGTATTTATAAAGCTAGACCTAATAGAGGAACCTATTGTCTTAAGGACCTTAATAGTACACGCTTCCCCTACACGACACCTAAATGGCGATTAAAGCTGTTTAGACAAAGACTCGTTTAGGATACTATTAAAGAAAATTAAGGAAATATAAAGTTATAGGATCCTAATTATTAGGAATAAACTAGCCCTACAGTAGACATTCCTATCTTGCTAAACTTGCCTAAGCTACATATAGAACTACAACTACCTTTACCTCTTGTAATAGGTAATAAGCTTTGTTCTTAAGTTATTATTACTAAACGTCTTATAGAAAAAGAGTGTTGTGTATATAGACAAGACTTTAAAAGCTTAGACTCTAACTTAGACGCTACTACATTAGACAACTAATAGGCTATAGGACGGCCTATAATTTTAGGAAGAGGAGGGGATACTATACTAGTAGTACCTACTTTTACCTTTAGCTAAACGTTTACTAATTCCTATGTAAAATTTAGGTACAAGCTACCTATCCTACTAATTCTAGGTGCTTACTGCTACACTTATACTATACTTGATTATACGCACTCTAAAGGCAATAGCTAATTACAACAACTATTTTAATTGCAAAACCTGCTTATTTTAGCGCGATTTAGACCCTGTTTACCTCTACCTCTACCTACTAGCTAGCAGGATACTGCTACTACGCATGAACTAGAACTACAACCCTGCTAACTATTCAACTCTCTTTCTACACAAACTACACTACCTTTTATTAGGGTAGTTACTTTTTAAGATAATAATTATAATAATATCTTTCCCCCTTCTTAGACTAGCAGAGGCTAAAGACAACATTTAACTTATATTAGCTAACCTGCTTAAATAATGCTTCTAGCGCTTTTAGACAAGGCCTAGGGTAAGCAGCTACAGTAGCAACTACTGTAAACACTAGGACTATAAAAGGTTTTTAATAACCTTAGAGTTATTGCTAAAAAGGAAGACTTTATTGTAGACTAAATCTCTAAGGTTGTACAGTATTAAGACAGAGTACTAGAGCTTGCGAAGCTTAGCAACAACATTAAAGTTATTAGTATCTAAACCTTAGTAGACAAGATCCTTTTAAACGTTCTAAAATAATAACGTATTATTATAGATTATTAGTTTAACAACGCCTCTTACTAATTTAACTTAATCTTTAAGGTTGTCTTAGGAGTAGATAACTTTTGTGCTTAGCTCTCTAGACTTATAGACGAATATAGTAGTGTTAAAGGTTTCTAGGAACACTATTCTATTATTAGTGCAGCATCTTTAACGTGAGACAAGAGAGCTAAAGAACTAGGTAGAGCTATTATAACTATAAAGAAGCTAGCTCTAGGATTTATCTAAGAATGCGTTAGCATCTACATACCTTGTACGCTACTTAGTTACTAAGGATTAACTAATATAGCCTTTATGTTAAGGCGTATAAATCTTAAAGATACTACTTAGTTCCTTAACGCTGCAGCAGCGTACTACATTAACTCTAAGAACTAAGGTAAAGAATAATATATATTAACAGCGAACTAGGCAAAAGTAAAACTACTATATAAGGATATTTATACTTGTATCAATTAGAATAACTTTTATAACTAAGCACCTTACCTAGATATTAATAAGTAAGAGGTAAAGGAGCTTAATAACATCTATGCTAAGCCGCAAGTATAGAAAGAAGATATTAAGTTTAACTTATAGAAGCTACAGCCTAATACTAAGGTAAAGAATAAGTAAGGTAATCCTAATCCTCTCTATATGTTTTAGTAAAAGGTTTTTTAACTTATAGCTAAAGCTAAGGTCCTTATAACTAGCCTAGTCTACTCTACATAAAATGTTTTAAGTAATAAGTATAGACCGCTTAGTGTAAAGACGCATCTAATATATAGTATAGTTATCTTTATAACTGCAGAGCTAGAAAAGACCCTAAATAAGGCTTAAGCTATTAATTGCTATAGAAATCTTATAACATCTAAGACTTGCTCTCTAAGGACTTATAGTCTGTTAGTTATAACTAAAAATCTAAGGCAATCTATAGGAATGTTAGCTAGTTAAATACTTAACTAATACTTAGTAATTAAGTTGCATAAGTTTTAGAATAGAATAACTATAGTACAATAAAGGCGTAACGCTACTAACATCTAGGTAGGACAAGTTAGAACTAAGGCTAGTAGCTAACAAGTCCTTGTACTACTGCCTTTACTAAGCTCTTATGCTTTAAAAGTGACACTAGCCTACTAACAGGTAGCTACCTAATTAAATACTAATTTTGACAACGCTTCCTATGTAGACAAGGAGCTAGATACCCTTAATTAGGAATGAAAAATCTTTTTGACAGAGTGTTATTGCAAGAATTTTACTTTAGCTTTCCTTAAACTACTTAAGAGAGCCTACGCAAAGAACCTAATTACAGATCTAGACTACGTTAAGGTTATTAAGGAATAGTACTATAAGGGTAATATTAGTTAACAGCCTAGTCCTAATAACTTATTGTATAAGCAAGTATACTTTATCTATAAGTATACTACTGCAAGTATTATAAGTTTGTTTAAGAGGGCTATACTATCTAATATGCTTAACAAGTGTCCGTTCTTACTATATATAGAACAGAGTTGCTAGCGGAAATTCTAATCTAATCTCGTTATTTTAAAGCTTTTTACAAGCAAGTATTGCCAAGTAAAGCAGGATAAAGACTTACTAAGCTACTAATATTAATCTTCTAAACTTAATCTCTACCTACTCCCTACTTAAGACGAGGTTATTAATACTATAGTTAACTAGAAGCTAAGGAGTTCTAACGCACTAGTAGCATTATTACTAACGCCTATACTTAGCTGTTTAAGAATAGTTAAGTTAAAGATATTATTATTAAAACCTTTAAGATGTATTACTTCTATCTACAATATATAGACAGGAAGCTAAACCTTAAATAGCTGCGCAACATGTACTACTTACTTATCTAAGAAGCTATACGCACTAATCTAGGATACTAGTTACAATATGCTATGCTCTATAAAGAACATACTTTAAATTCCTACCTTTACTACGCTAAATACGCTAAGAAGGGTAATTAAACTTACATTAAGCACATTAACTTTAACCTTAAGCAAGTAATAACTAAAGGCCTTAGTGTAGAGATAATCTAAGGCAGCGTATTATTTAATAATAAAGATAAAAATAACTTTATAGAGATGCTCTTAGGCTTTTACAACTATGTACTAGAGTACTTGAAGTAGCGTAAAAACGCAGGCGTTACAATATTAAATAGTCTTATTAAAAAATAAAAAGACAAGATAGACTAGCTAGAGGACGTACAGAAACTAGCTCCTAATACTTACTAGGTAAAGCAAATCTATAAGAAAGGGCAAGTTTAAATTTTATCACCTCTACTACTTTATAGATCTACTAGCCTAACTACTCGCAACTGCCGCACTATCCTCCTTTAGTTTATTATAGTCTATAATATAGTAATAGAGGTGCCTACTATAAGAACATATAAAGAGATTTGCAAAGCTTATTACAACTTTACTACTACTCCTTATACTCTCTTAGGCTATCCTAATAAGTTTAGAGGAATTAATTAGCTATTCCCTACTAATGTTTATATTAAGTATAAGTCTTAGATCTAGAAGGCCCTTATTAAATAAGCTAAGTAGGACAATCCTCTTGTCTGTGAGGAGCTAAACAACATGCTATAGAACACTAACAAAGAGTAAATTAATAACTATATTAAAGAACACTACAACTATATGCTATAATAAATTATTAACTTATAGTATGTAGTATAAGAGTTAGAGAAAGACGCTTTTTATACTAATTTAGTTTAAGAATTCTTAGACTATTTATACTTTACGAACTTTAGATAGAATCTTCCTTATATAACAAAGGACTAGAATAAGTAAGATACTAATTTCTCTTAAGCTAATTCTCTACAACGTCTCTAAGAGAAACTTAGCCTAGAGGCTAATAAGTGCTAAGTTTTTTAGAAGAGCAAAGATTCTATAATGCTCTCTTCTATATAACGCTTTCCTAGCGTTTGTTCTTAATTAAGTACTGTTATCTTAGATGACGTTTTAGTGCTAACATCTCTTACTAGGCAGCCTTATTATAGTTGCCTTTAATTAATATTAGAATCTTAACTGCCTGCTACTTCTGTCCCTGCTCCTACTACCGCACCTGCGCCTAGACCACGTGCTGCAACTACTACTTAAGAACCTCACTAAAGTGAACGTTTAAAGAAATAAAGGAAGGTGTCTAAGATAGATATAATGTAATAGAGTTACATTACTTTTGTTTTATTTCCTTTGTTTTGCTGTTTTTCTTTCTACTAAGTAGGTCGCTTAATAGGGCCAAGCTCGCAGGAAGGGGAGATATGTGCTAGTGCACAGGGTAATACCCTGCTGCTTACTAGGTTAGTGCTCAACTACTAGATCCAAAGGTATATAGCTCGTTTCAGGGATCGAAACGAGCGAGATCATCGATCCTCCACCTCACAACTCAACTCCTGTACTTCTCTTCTAAATACAACCTAGAATAAGATCTTTATCTTACCACCCTCGTTCTCGCAATTATCTCATCACTAGTGATCTCTTGCCCTCGTAGTAGTATGTCTTCATACACTCCTACACCCGTACAATAGTAGTTCTGTACTTACATTCTTAAGTGTTTAGAAGGCGTTCTCTACTTTTTTACTCTACTTAAAGGGTACTTCCTTCATTATAAGTTTTATTAATAGAATAGCAATCTTAAATTAAACTTTAATAAACTATTAGTTAAAGTCTAGGAATCTTAAAAAGGATTATATCTCTTTAACTATCTTTAGTTACAGCTATTCCTTAACTACTTTTATTTTGTCTTTACTTATTTATACTCCTCGTGCCTCTATAATATATCTTTGAAAAGTAACTTTATATTTATAAAACTTGTATTTCTTAGGTTTTAGTTGTAGATTAAACTAGTCTAGGCACTTTAATACTATACAGACATGTTTAACATAAAATCTTAAGTTCTTAAAGTAGATAAAAATATTATCTAAGTATGTAATAACAAAGATGTCTAGGTATACTCTTAATATATTAATAATAAGTTCTTAAAATGTTGCTAGAGGGTTTATTAACTTAAATAGCATAATAGTATATTTGTAGTATCTATATTTTATTTAGAATGCTGTCTTCTATTTTTTGCTTTTCTTAATCCTAATAAAGTAGTATTTATCTTAGAGGTCTAGTGCTCTAAAGACCTTAGCGCAAGACAATTAATTCCTAAGTTCTATAATTAATTAGTAGCAGATACTTATCCTTTACTATAATATTGTTTAACTTCTAAGATTCAATATACATCCTAGGTAGTCCTGTCTTCTTGAGTACAAAGAGTATAGAAAATCTTATTAGTAATATTAAAGGTCTTATATTACTTAGTGCTAAATCCTTTTCTAGCTTTTCTCTTAGTATCTCAAATTCTATCTCTAATAGTTAATAGATTAGTCTAAAGAGTAGAGTCTTCCCTTCTTCTAGAACAATCTTATAGTCTTAGAGTTAGTATCTTAGTAAGGCTTTGCTATCTACTACTTTTATAAAGAAGTGCTAAAATTCTTTATACTCTTTTAAGATATATAGAGTTATGTATATCTCCAAAACTCTAACCTTGTAATTTAAAGGAACTCTTTTAGTATTTAACAAGTTAAACCTTTGTGGGAGCTGAGAAGGAGTATTTGAGTGATCAATGGAGGGGAATGAGTGTATTGATTAACTAAGTGCCACAACAAAGTGTCCAATAACTACTAAAAAGACTTCGGACGATCTGGCTCGTTTATATGCGCGCTGCTAGCGCCGTCACGTAATATCCCACTAGGATCACCTAATAACGCGGGCGATCCAGAGTGATCCGGAGTGATCTGTATGTTAGTACTCCAACACACCCCCAGGTCAGTAAGATACTATTAATCTAAGCTGTAAGCAACTAGGTAATTATAATGAATCTAAGTTGTCAATTAGGAGGGCCTTAGTAATTATAGCTCCTCTTTATAATCCTCTGTTGTTGTATTAAAATGCTGCGTGTTATTGTTTTAATTAATCTAGCAGCTCTAGGTAATATTAAAACATTAGATAGACCCTAAATATCGCGTAAATAGTTAGTGCGCAATTACTACAACAAAATTAATCGCGTCTATTACCTCTCTAAAACCTTTTGTCCTTAACCTTAATTAATCTAATTACTAAGTCTTTCTAATCCTGTCTTAACTACTATTACTAACATAGTAAGCAAGATTGCCTTACTATTGTCTTACTAATTATCTGCTAATCTTTCTAGTGTAGTCTGTCCTAAGCAACAATAAGCGAAGCTTAGAGAGCCGTTATTAATAAAATTAACGCTTAGAAAGCCTGCAACAACAATATAAAAATAGTACTAAGTATAAGCGTCGCGCGCGCTAAAGCCTGTTTAACAGTAAAATTTAGCAAGCAGCTAATCTCTAAGATAATAAAAGCTAGTTGCCTTTGCCTATTAATTCTTTTGCTTACTGTAAGACATCTAGTAGCTCTGCTTAGAAGATAATCGCCTTACCTGCTAAATTAAGTCTGCTGTTAAGTTCTTATTTAAATTTTAATCTACATAAAAGTCTAACTAAACAATTATTCTAGCGCAAGGGCAAAGCTCCTTAAGAGCTAAAGCAAAAATTATAGTAGATAACTACTTAAGCAGCAACGCGTAATTAGTAATATAGCAATAGCAATAAGCTAAAAACGCTTATTAAGCTGTCTACTAAGCGCTTAGCGCTCCCCTCTACTTAGAAAAAGGCGCCTAGCAGCTCTTTAAAAATTGCTGCTAATCTATTACGTCCTTGCGTTCCTCTGTGTAAGCGCTATATAAAGAAAATACTAAATAGTTTATACGCTAAACACTACTTTAATTACGTTTAGACTAGTAGTTAGAGCAGCTTACGCTGTAGTAGTTGCTTGTCTTACACCTGCTACACAGTTAATATTAATCTTGCTAATTAATTTATAGCTATGTATAGAAATAAAGAGGTAAGTCTTTAGTTTTTTAACTTTCTTGCTTAGCTTACTAACTAGTTTTTAAGGATAGAAAAATAATAAGATGTACTAAGCTTTAAGAGCTTAACTGCTTAAGAACATTATTGCTTGCTGCAAAGAGATTAAGAGCAGCGTTATAACTACTAGTAAGCCTTCTACAAAGAAGCCTCCTGCTAATAATTATTATGCTTAAGAAATATTGTATTGCAGTTTTGCCGCTTAGCCTTCTACTCCTGCTCCTGCGCTTGTTCCTGTTTCCTCGTTCGCTTAACAGTTGCAACAGTCGGCTTATTATTTTTAGTATTAACAGCAGCAATAACAACATTAACAACAACGTAAGTAACCTTAGCAGTAACCTACTTAAAGGTTACCACTACAAGGGTAGTCTGCCTGTAGAATATTGCTCTCTACTACTTTATACAATTATCCTTTTATTTGTTATCTTAATCGCTATACAACTTATTTATATAAGCGCGATTATTACGCTAGGGTAAAAAGGCAATTATCTAACAACGCTAGGGTAAAAGGCAATTATCTAACAACTCTATATAATACTGCTTACCTCTAGACTCTTACTATTTAAGCTTAGATAGCTCAAATTGCTCTTAAGCTAGCTAAAGCTAAGTAGGCTAAGCGTAATACAATAATAGAGTATAGCAAGTATAATAAGTCTAATACTTATTAGTAATAAGGTTTTTGGTTTTAGTTTAATAGTCTAGCTCACGTTCTCCTGCTTATTATAAGCAATTAAGAGAAGACTTAGCCTAGTATATAAATGTCGCTGCTTAATACAAATCCTTTGCTTATTAATTATTATTTCCTTTAATTAAATACTTAACTTACTAAAAGTTAAGTAACTGCTTAAACTTCTTAAACCATTGTTAGGTAAGCAACTTAGTTAGTCTATTAGCTAGCATAATTATTGTTTCTAGGTATTTAACTTAAAATAATCTTTTAGCAAATTCCTGCCGTAGCTACATATTTTATATATCTACATAACTTAATTAAGTGCTAATCTGCTTGTTCTTCCTAACTATAAGCTTAATTATTTATTAATTATTACACTAAACTGTCTAGACGTCTTTTAAATTAAGAGACAGCTTGCGAAAGAAGCGCTTAAGGGCTATAGCCTCCTTAGTAGTGTGCTTAAGGGCGAGCAAATTAGCCTTAGTAGTTAACGTGGTTACTGTAGTCCGCTAAGCTGCCTTCTAAAATATTAAACTACTATATAAGATAGCTATGTAATTATAAGACAATTAATAAGTTTCCTAATTATCTACAAAGGAAGCATCGCCTATAATTATTAAGTTTAGGCTATTGTAGTTCCTATATTAGATCGCATCCTATCTTGTCTAATAGAGGTACATAATTACCTGTTTAACAGCTTTTAGATACTAATTTCTAAAGTTTATAAGGAAGTGTAAGAGCTTTAAAATTAAGTAAAAGCAACATCTAGTTACAGCATAATAGCTATGTACAGCACTCAACTGACTCTTTCTTAGTAGGCCTTAATCTCTTGCTTAGTTACTTCGCTAGTGTTCTTAATTAGCTCCTCTAACGGCAATAAAGTCTTAGGAAAGCTGCTATTCTTTAGCTTAAACTTCTTTGTAATCTTATTAATATATATATTATGCACAAGCGTAATTATTTACTTCTTGCAATCTCTAATTATCTAGATACTAAGGAACTATTTAAATAATTCTTGTTCCTGTATCTTGTATTTGTCTATAATTTTTAACTAAAGATTTATTGCCCTCTGCTTATAATTCTTTGCGAAGAGCAGTAGGATATTATTTATATAAAACAATACTAGAATCCTCCTTTCTTAATTAAAGAATAGACAAGGCTCCTCTAGTAAGGCGATTAGTATAATCTCTTTTAGTAATCCTAAAAACTCCTTATACTACAACAGTAGCAAGTCTTGCAATTTATATAGTGCGCAGTTAAGCTTTACACACTTCTCTAGCTTCTTAAAGCTATTTAGCATTTTATAAATTACTAAGTTGTCTACTATAATTAACGCATTAAGGAATGCTCCTACAATATTATATTGCTTAATCTCTAGATTATTCTTAGCGGCAATAGCTCTTGCTGCTTAGAATGACTTAGCTGCTAAGGTAGTAGCGTAAGTTAGATTAATTAAATCTTTTTTCTAAAGATTACCTCTTATAACAATCCCCGCCTTGTATTTAAGAAAAAAGCTATTTTAATTAAATTTATAGGTCTAAACCTACTTTATAGGTATTAGGCAATTAATTGCTTCTTCTTTTAATATCTTAGTCTAAGTCTATGTCTTACTTAACTAATTAATCTCTCTTCTGCAGGCATCCTTAAACAAAGCTCTTATAAAATGCTAGAGCAATTACTTTTATAATCCTAGCAGTTTAGGTAAATTATTGCAATATAGTTAAGTATTTTCTATACTTAGCTTATACTTAGTAAGCAAAGCTGCTATAACTACATAATTAAGACTCTTATAGCTTGCTTAGTCTTCCTAGGTTGCTTGCAAACCTAGCAGGTAGGTATTATAAAAATTATTTTATAATAAATTCTTTAAAAATCTATAATTAATGCGTTAATACCATCTATGCTTCTACCCCTTAGTTAATTATTAGGATCTTAAGTTGCGTTCTTACGCTTACGCCCGCCTTCTAGCTTACGTAGTAGAAAATATTAATTTGTAAGCTAATTTAGGCTTTTACTAGCAATCCTAGCACTACGTCTTATAAGTAGAGGTTTAGCTTATAATTGCTTACCCCGTCCGCTGTTTGTTGCCTAAGATCTTAACTTACAAGATAATTCACGCTCTACTATCCTACTTATATAAGCAGGTGTTCTATTACAATTAGCTAGCGCGTTAAAGGCTATAGGCACAGACTGTTAGACGAGTAAATAAGGTATAATACCTATAAGTTTTAACAGACTAGCATCTTTAAGCAGTTATACTACTGTTTAACTATTAATCACTGTATAATTAATTAAATTATTGTTCTTTAAGGTCTCTAGTTTAAAAGTAAGTTCTAGGGTAGCAAGTCTAGTAATCTGCTGCTAATTTAAGCAAATTCCTATTAGTGTACTAGCCTTGTGCTCTATTCGCTTAGCGTCTTCTAATCTATTCTTATCTTTAGTAGGTAGGCCGTCCTCACTACTTAAAATAGTAAATAGATTACCCCTAAGGTTCTTAGTAGTTAGCTGTGTATTATAATCTGCTCTTCTTTAAATATAAGAGAGGACCTCTAAGTTATTTCTAGAATTAACTAGCTCGCTATTATCAAGAATCTCTACAATTTTAATTGCTTAATCCTTTAGTAGCTCTTTCTTGTAATCTTCTTTATAGAACAACTTACTAGTAAAGGTTACATTATAAGTAGTAATTATCTAATTAAGTATTAATACCTATATATAGTATATGTTAGAGGCTTGATAACTAACTAAATAACTAATATAGCCGCAGGGATTAACTTTAAATCCTTAATAATCGCGCTTAGCTGCTTTATTCTTGTTTAAGGGATAGGCTCGGCAGCTATAGGCATATATTCTACTCTAATCTAGGCGTAGATTAGCAGTTTAGTGTCTAATCTTAGGTAGTTAATAGTATTAGAAATATTTCCTAAACTATTCTTTAAGCACCTAGTTAGGGGATTAGTAGCTATAGATCTTAGTAAGGCTTATGCTATGTAGGTAAGCAGCTATATTTATAATTACAAGCTAAAGCTTAGCTAGTAGATTAGCGCTTGTGCGCATCTTAATAGCCTTTGTAATTAGCTCTTAGCTAGCTCTCTTTGCAAAGCTATTAGGCTTATAAGTGTATAGCAGTAGTGTTTTAATTACAATCTCTTTCTCTATTGCCTATTCCTTATATCTTAATTGCCTTCTCTAAGGCAGTGTAGCAGTATTATTATCTTGGTAGATTTCTATAATCCTCTACTAATATGTCCTCTTAATCCTCGCGGCAAAGCCTTTAATTACAGGTATAATATTGTTTAGTATCTTTAACTAGATATTGTAATTATACAGCTTGCCTAAGTAGTCTTCCTTAATAATTAGTACTTATTTCTTAAGCAATTAACATGTTAGGAAATTAAACAAATCCTATAAGATTCTATAAAAAAGTTATAGTAATTTTTTCTATAGTTGCTGCAAGATTACTTGCAAGGCATAAGCTATTGCGTAGTAATTATATTCTAATAGCTTCTTGCTAGTAATCTTAACGTTCTACGCTAAGTAGACTAAGGCTTTAATAGCCTGTTATTCTAAATAACCTAATTGTTAATGCTACAGGTCCTTATTACTAATGCGCAACTTTATTATCCTTAATCGTGCTACTGCGTTCACGAGCAGTAGTAGTTAAGCAGGGTAACAAAAGACTTGCTTGTATTTAACAAATAAAAGATTAAAATAACACTTAAAGTTAATTAGAACAACGTTCTTCTTAATTATACTAAATTATATAGTGTAATTATATCCTAAATACTAAATGCCTAATTACGTAAGCCGCGTTTTCGAGACAATATTAGTATAGAAACCTAGTACAAGCTTAACGTTAGTAAGCAGTAAATTAGCCATATTAGAGCTAGCCTCGCTATGCAGGACGTTTTTAAGCAGCCTGTTTCCTATCCTAGCAACTAGAATAGATTAAGTGCCTACTAACACGGTCTTGTCCTCAGCGCATTCGCTAAAGGTGCTTAGTACTAGGTAATCTATAGTATTAACTAAGTAAACTGCTGCTCCACTGTCTAAGATCGTACAAAGGGACAAGGCATAAGAAGTAAAAGCTATACTAAAGACGTTTAGCCTAATTTCCTTAATTAGGTTACTTAGGTTAATTAGTGCTAAAACTATTAATCTAGAGTAGGATCAACTTAGCTTATTAATAGCTAATCTACTAGTGCTAGTCTTCTAGCCTTCCTTTTTAATCTAAGTACGCAGGGATGCTTAAGTGTTGCTGTTCTATCGCTCAAAAATCTTCTTTTTCTTATTGTCTAACAGCTTAACTAGTATATTGCTAGCAGGGCTTAATCTAGTAACTGCAGTTTAAAGTTAGAAGCAGTTACGTAGTACCTAGAAGTACTTACTTGTAAGCCCTTTACTAGCCTTGCAGGGGCAAGATTAAAGTTGCTTGCTACCTTTAGTTAACTTTAAGTTAATAGCACTAGTAGATTGTTAAGCTAGCGCTAATCTAGATCTAGTTTAGAATACTGCGTGGCCTTTTCTTTTTAAGAAAGTAATCAACTAATCCTGCAACAAAACACTAAAGATCTTTCCTAAATTATAAAAAGTTAATTAAGCTTTACTAAGCACTATTACTTATACTAGCTTATTGCGTTTCTCGCGCGCCTAGTCTGGTGCGATTTTAGTGCCTAAGGCGTCTAAAAAATTAGTAATTGCTAACAGCCTAATAACCTTAGAAAGCAAGTAGATCGTCGCTTGTTAATACAGGAGCTGCCACTTAGTAAACTATTGCTTAGGGCCTATTTGTCTCTAGTAAGCCTTATCTAAGTAGAATTAGTACTGCGCCCTAATTAAATACTAAGTATTCCAATTTGTAGGTGCAAGATCTTCTTTTAGGATCTTTACTAAGGCTTAAAGGCTAGTAAAGCTCTAAGTAATTATGCTTATTAAGGCGTTTAAGAGCAGGTCTAAATAGACAGTCTTGCTAATCTAGTCCTTAATATTAGTAATCTTAGCAACCTTTCTTATCTATTAAGCAGTCTATACTTTATACCTATTAACTAGCTTGCTGTAATTATTCTTTTTATACTTAGTATTAAGAACTTAAGCCTTATATTTGTGTTAAGCAATTTTATAATTCTCTTGTTTTTATGCGCTTGCGTTAGGTAGTAGAGCAACTAGTTGCTTAATATCTTTAAGTAATTTAGGATACTGTAGCTCCTAGTAGTCTATTAAGGGCACGTCTAGGAGATTAGGATTAACCTAATCCTAGATGCCCTTCTCTAAGCAGTGCAGTTTTAATAGAGCAAACTAGGTTAGCTAGTCTAATTAGGCCTTTAGGATTACCCCTAAGGCAACAAGCAGTGTATTAGTAAGGTTTATATTAGTTAGATGCTTCTATAGGATTATAACAAAGGTTATTATTAAGGTAACAACAAATTAGTTAGTTAGTAGGTAGGTAGTATAATAGGTTAGAAAGAGGTTGATTATATAATTAATAAGTAAGAGAGGTACAGCAGTAGCAGCGATCTGCTAGCTAGTGCTGTAGGAGAAAAGAGGAGAGTAAAATCTAATTAAACAAATAATTTTCTAGCTTGCTAATTGCGCAGTAGAAATTAATACTACAATTAAGCAGCTAGGCTTATAACTGTAAGAGCTAAGAAGGAGTATTTAAGTAATTAGTAGAGGGGAATGAGTATATTAATTAACTAAGTGCCACAACAAAGTGTCCAATAACTACTAAAAAGACTTTAGACGATCTGGCTCGTTTATATGCGCGCTGCTAGCGCCGTCACGTGATATCCCACTAGGATCACCTAATAACGCGGGCGATCCGGAGTGATCCGGAGTGATCCGGAGTGATCCGTATGTCAGTACTCCAACAACCTTTTTCTCTAAAGGCTATTCATAATTAGGGTTTACTATTCTTTAGCAATATCATTATTCTTCTTCTTATTTACTACTTTTGTTATTAAATGCGTAGGCTAGCTTATAGTTGCGTTTAATTTACAGCACTTAAACAAAAAAAATTTCAACTTCTAGTTAATTTGCAAGTTATGTTCTTATAAATAATAAAGTTATAATATAATGTTATAAGTAGCTAGTCTAAAGACGTCTAGGTTTATCTCTTTCTAGTGTTCTTAGATACAGAGCGTTACTTAGGTAACCTTATAAGTAATTATTGCTTTACCTAGCATAAGCTAACTATTAGCTACGTGTAGTAGATAGGGTTCATATTTCCTTAGTAGTTGTAGACACTGCTACTAGCACTGATTAAGCAGAAAAACATTTAGCCTATACGTAGAATTTCCTAGTACCTATATTTAGTGTTTATTTAGCTTCACTGTAAGCTTAAGGAGGCTAAGAAGATTAATCTTATTAATCTCTCTAGCAGTTCTTAGGTGTTTTAGCTATTTATCTAAAAAAAGACTATGTACTAAATTTAAAAAACTTCCTTATAACAATGTGTTAGTTGTATTTAATATTAAGGCACGTGTAATATAAAGGTTAGTTATACTTTTTTACACTAGTTCTATTCTTGTAATTCTTTTGCTGCGTTATATACATCTGTAAAGCTTATTCTAGATTGTTATATCTATAAAAGTATAAGCTATGTTTCTTATTTTATATATGTACTGCGCATTTGTTGTTGAGACAGTTATACTATCAATGTTAGCATCTAGGCATTCTCTTTAATTTCTTAAGACACTATCCTATTTTACACTTATTAGAATAGCAGATTGTACAGCTATTATGTACACATATAGTTTATATATAGTTTATATATTCTAGGTTGCGTAGGTCTATCTAATAGTATATATTTATAGCGCGGCTACTATCCTAAGCCTTACGCTTCTAGCGTGTTGCCTAGAGTTTGTTATAAATCTCCTTTGTCTCTTTTTCTAAGAGCTAGTGTACTAGTTTATTCTAAGAAGCTTTAGCTTCTTTAGTCTATTTTTATACAAAGTTGTTGTATATAGCCTTATTAATAGTTGCTACCAAAGTAACTCCTTTCTTCTGCAGTTCCTCTAGTAGATTAGTATACTAGTTATAATTTAGGAATATTCCTCTGCAAAGTTTTATAAAGATCTTGTTAAGTTATTTAAGCTACCTTAGTAGAGCGTTGACTTTTTCTGCTAGATTTATTAAGCATCTAGTCTTTGTAAGTAGTAGTACTTATGGGCTAACATTATATCTGTTTTTTAAAGTATAGGTAAGGAGTTGCTGTATAGCTGCTAGAACTATCTCTTTATTATAAGCTACTAGCTCTTCTTTTGTAATCAGTATAGCTAATTAATAGCTTTCCTAAAACTAAGCTATCTTGCTATGTTTAGTTTCTTCTACTAGGGTTGCTTCTATATCTCTGTCTAGTACTATTTTCGAAACATTCTTACAGAGTGGTGACAAAAAAGAAAGATGTCAAAAAAGTTCTTATATCTAAAGCTTGATATTTCTATAACTAGAAGGGCAAGATAAAGAAAGTTTAGTAATTTAAAAAGCCATGAACTTCCTCTTTAGGACAGGCTGCTTAGTAGTCTGCTTAGTCAGCACGATCGCGCCTGCAATTTTGCTTGAAATAAGGTGAAAGAAAATATAGAAAATTAATTCCGAATTAACTTTTTTTTGAAGGTATAATAATCGCTATAGGTTGCATGTATTAAGAGAACACTATTAACACCATTTAGTGTAAGAGTTCCGAGGTAATAGCATTATAAGTTATTAGTTAAAAGTTAAAAGCTTGTTTTTGGGTTGTATGAAATAATAATTTAAAGTAGCTTACAAATACTTAGTACTCTAGCCCTTAGCTTCTTTATTAGCTACATACTTCTTTAACTACAAAAAAGTATTACTGTTAACTGATTTTTGTTAAAACTAACCTTTTTAAAATACTATTATTTTATTATGTTAAATAGTGTTTTAATTTCATACTATAACACTATTTTATAGTCATTTTTATTTACTAAAAAACTTAATTTAAGTTCATATTATAAAGTATCACATGTTTTTGCTTATTATACATTTAATAATAATAAGCTTTTCTTAGATATTAAAGGCAACATTTTCTTGAAAATTATTATAAAATAAATTGGATTCGGCCTTTTAAGACAACCTTTTGATATGATCACACATTCTATAGATACCTTTTTGGTAAAAAAAAAGATTTATCGCTAACAACAAGTATCTAGGCTTAGGCCCCCATGTTTAGTATTGCTAGCACGCAATCAATATGTCGCATGTTTAGATAGAAACAAAGAAAAGCAAGACAAAGACGTAAATCGCCTCTTAACTTAACGCGCTCTATCCCGCCTATTCTTGTTGCTTTACTGCTAGGCGCTCTTAGATAAAGTAAAGTAGTAATACTATTATCGCCTTGCTTGCTAACCTATAGACGCGACAATAGAAAGCCTACTCCTCCTTTCTTGCCTTTTCTTCTCTATTGCTAATCTAACGTCTTGCAATAGCTATTTAAGCTAAGTTCAAGTCTCTATACTTAGCTCTTGCATAATAAACAGGAAGAGAGGGATGCTAAAGTAGAGATCTTAAGTACTGCGCTAGTATTAGCAAATACTCTAGAGATCGTGTATTCTTTACACAACTAGCTAAATTAGGGCTTAATAATCTTTTTGTATATAGAGATATTGCAGATAAAAGACTTATTTAAGATTTTTATAAACTAAGAAGTCTAGCTAAGTAGTTAAGATTTAAGACACTTAATAAAATCAGGTGTCTACATAAGCAGTTTAAGTTAAACTAAATTAGGTACTAAGTAGATAGTAGCAAAGGATGCTTTTTTTAGAAAAGAGCTTAGAATAAGGAGATACTTGCTATAGAGGTTGCACGCTATATTACAGTGTAGTGTATTATATGCGAATTATTTGTATACAGTGCTGTTTAAAAGGTAAGAAGTAGTAGGTAAGTAGCAGCAGCTTTATAAAGTATTGCAAGCTCCCGCTGCAGTACATATATATCCTTTCCCTCCTCTATTGTATTATGTTGTAATCCTATTGCATTCCTACTATAATCCTATTGTCAGCTATAGGCTACCAATCGCCGTTAGACACGTTTTAACTAGTGTCGTTTTTTAGTGCCTTAGCAAATTTTTTTGACCCTAATTATTGCTTAGTGGTCTGAGCGTTCCTCCTAGAACTTATCCACCTACTATTCGAATCTCGTTAACTACACACAATCTTTTTCTTGACTTTTGCGATTGATTATTAGAGGGTAGCTGCTTTTCACTTTTTTGGAACCCTATTTTAACTACAACAACAACTACTACCTTTGACACCTTAAAAAATAAATAAAATAGTTAATTTTTTGAACAAGTTCTGTGGGCTTTTAGTAGAGAAATAAAAACTATTGTATTTTAAAAGTTAGCAATTATATTATCTGATTTTTTTAGTAACGATTTTATTCAGTATTTTAGTAAACTTTTTGAAACAATCTTAGTTAGACGGCCTATTTTAGGCCTGAAAGTAGTTTAACACGTTTTTCATTTACCCTTTTATAATAAGGAGTATTCGTAATACTTTTAGGAAACTTTTTTGCTGTATTACTATATAAGAAAAAAGGCTTATTTTTTGAATAGAAAGAAATAATTTAGTATTTAGAATAACAAGAATTTTAAGCTATTAGAATAATCCTATTGAAAAAGCAAGTTTTTAAAAATCATAAGTGTTAATATACTATAAGATTACTAGGCTATTACGTAATTGACGATGATATAAATAATCTCAATTTTTTTCACTCTTCAATTAAACTCTAAGTAAATGAGGTATAGGTCTCTAAATTTTGCTCACATTATGCTTACGTAAGCTCATTAAACTAAGATTTTTATTAGCAATTTTTACACGTTTAAAGAAAAGTTATACTAGAATTGAGTTTTTTTTATTTTTTCTCTTATTTCAAACAGGATTACAGTAACAGTTGTGCTGACTAAGCAGGTTACTAAGCAGCCTGTCCTGAAGAGACAGTTCTTGGCTTTTCAAATCACCAACCCATTTTAGTCTAGCCCTTCTAGTCATAAGAATTCAAAGCCTTAGAAGTAACAACTTTTTTGACATCTTTTTTTTTATCACCCCTCTGTATCTGAGGTTTCTTCTAGAGTAATTATGATAAAGTTATCTAGATTATTAATAGTTGCCTAGTCTTATCCTTAGACTGTAATAGTAGGTTGTATGATAACGTTCTATCCTGAATCTAGATCGTTATTAGGTTCTACACAGTAAATAACATTTAATTATTAAGTTACTTTGCTTTAGCTTTAGTAGTCCTGTTTTATGTAACCTTCCTTGCTATATTTATTATAAGTAACCTTCTTCTTACCCTTGTTATACGTAAACTTCTTTCTTCTTAGTCCCTTATTAATATAGTTAAGGTATATTAGCTCGTAGCTTTTAGTAGCATAATACTTTAGGATTCTAGGTGCATAGTTTTGCTAACGTCTTTCGTTAGGGTACAGGCGTTAAAATGTTTAACATGCTTAAGCGTCTTTGTTTTCAAGTGCGTAATTTTCGTGCGCAAATAATTGTTTTTCTAATACAAGCTTAAAAAGTTCATTATTAACTTTAATAGCTTTAGCTATAAGTTTATTAAGCGTGTTCTAGCTAGATCTGCTTTTTATAAGTTCTTGTTGTACAGTAGGTTTAAACATTGTTAGTATATCTGCATTAAAGCGTTGTTATTGTATTTAATAACTGTCTTGTATTGTTAGAATTTAGTTGTATAGTTAGTATTATACTTAGTTATTATAGTCTATAAATCTTCTATTCTGCAACTACAGATTCTTTAAGAGGTGAGAAAACTTCTTTATTTTTGCTTTAAAGGCGTCTTAGTCTTTGACTAGGGCTGTATTGTTGCTATTCATAATAGAACTATCTATAAAGTATTAAAGGATTAAGTTAGCTTACTTCTCTGCATCTCCTTAAAGATACGTAGAGGCTAAGACTACTTTATTATTATTATTAATTTTGTCTCCTTTAGACTAAAAGCTTCTATTAACCTAGAGGAGCTAAGCGTTGAGCTTGCTACAATCGCTATAATAAGTCTTAGGCTTGTTAGCGCGGCTTGTAGTCCTCTTAGTATGGGAATTAGTAGGTATGTTTATAGCAGTATTATTTATTTTAAGAGTTTTTAAAGTATAAAGATTATCTAAAGATAATGTAAGTTAGTTCTAAGAGATAAGCAAGTACTAAGGGCATAAGGGTATGTTAGCATAATTAGTAGATTGATGTAATAACATAAGGGTTAAGAAGCAAGTCTTAATCCTTAGATTAATTACTAAGTTAATAAATAAGTTGAACACACTAAGCTATAAGAGTTTAGTGCCTAGTACTATATACATAAAGAGTTCTAGAGATCTTACAGTGTGCTACAGTCCTAATAATCTTAAAGTCTATCTAGGACTTCTTGGGATTCTAAGATGTTTACAGTCCTAAGGATCCTAAAGTCTAGCTAAGACCTTCTAGAATTCTAGGACTCTAGGACTAGCTACGTAATCTCTTATTACCTAAACCCTAGGTCCGTGCTATCAGTTGTCAGTACTTGAGGTAGCAGTGCCCTAATCTAGGCTTTAGGTCGTAATATACAGCTGCCGCGCCTATCCCTTAAACAAGGATAGAGCAGCTAGGCAATAAAAGAAGAGCTTTAAGACTCTTCTTAAGAGCTATATTAGTTCCTTAGTAGGCTATAGAGCCTCAGATATGTACTATATATAGGTCTTAGCGTTTAACTAAGTTATTATAACGCGTAACGTTACATTTAAAGAGACACTATACTACTAGGGACTAGCTTATAAGCTGCCTAGGTAGGACGCGGTCTTTATAGTAAACACACTTAATAAGGACAAAATTAGTAAAGCTGGAAAAGTGCTTAAATAGCTTATTAGTATTGGTTAAGTAGTAGTAATAATACTAGAGGACTTAGAGCTAATAAGTATTTAGCAAGTAAAAGAGACTGTAGAAGGCCTATTATAATTTCTAATAGATAGTATGCTAACAGCACGTAAAGTGCGTTAGGCTAACACTTCTTAGGGAATTTGTGTTAGGCAGAAAGGTTCTTTAAGATAGCTACTAACGCCTAAGGCAACGCTAGAGTAAGGCACCCTAGCTTAAAGGGCTATAGGAAGCAGTAATAAGCTGCTTAGCTCCTAGAAATTATAAACGACTAGTAGATTAAGCTTAATAGACGCGCTAAGACTCTCACCGTCTTAAGGGGGAGCAAGGATTACTTCTAAGGACGCCTAGCTTGTTGCTAAGAATCTTACACTACTAACTAGAGCCTCTTAAAATCTTCTAGCAAAAAGACCTTCTAAAAAAAAGTATAGAGACCTCTTATAAGGAGCTCTTTAAGGCTAAAGGATAAAGACGAACGCAGTACTAATGTAGAAGGTGCAGGCGTATATTACCTATTATATAACTCCTTAAAAGCTCTTAAGCTTAAAGCACTACTCTCTTAGCCTTAAGACTTTAATAGAGTGTTAATTATAGTTTACGCTGTAATCTTAGTAGCTCTTAGAAAAGTTGATTAATCTTAAACGCACTTCAACAATCTCCTAAAGCTTCTAAATAAATAGAAGGACCTCTACAACTACTAATATAGGACTCTATTTAGACAGGCTAGCTAAAAGAAGATTAATACTCTACTTGCAAAAAGTACCAAGATAGAGAAAGAGATCTCAGAGGACACTAAGCCTCTCCCTTTTTAGTAGATATTTACCTACAAGCTTAATAAGAACAGCTACTTTCTTAAATGCAAAGCACGTCTTGTAGTAAGAGGAGACCTTTAAGTAAAAGACTTAATACACTTAATATACGCGGCAACACTAGCTGCGTGATCCTTTAGGCTCGCAATCGCAATTATAGCTGAGTTTAACATAGAAATACAGCAGCTTAACGTAGTAGGCGCGTTCCTTAACGCATATATTAGTAATAGAACAATAGTCCTGTACGACCTAATAAATAGTTATAAGCGCCTAGGTAAATGCGTTAAGCTTATAAAAGCCTTATACAGTCTAAAAAACACACTATTTTTATAGTATAACAAGTTCTTAAGCACACTAAAAAAGCTTAGCCTGCAGGCCTTAGCTAAGAATCTATGCTTATTTTTTACTAAAGAGCGCTTGATACTCTTACTGTTCTAAATAGATGATATACTCTTTATGTATTACTTAACTCACTAAACTATGGCCTATAAGCTCCTTCAATTAAGTAAAGATACCTACAAAGTTAAGGATAAAAGAGATGCTAGCTAGTTTCTAAGGATAAGGATTATAAAAGACTGTAATAAGCGTATGGTAGCGCTACTACAAGACATCTATTTTAATAAAGTCGCTAAGCGCTTTAATTTAGACGCTTTTAGCAAGTCCCCTGAAACTTCTCTATCCTTAGAGGAGCTAATTAAAAATCTAGGGGAGGCCCTAAAGCCTTAAATTAAGGCTTACTAGGAGCGCGTTAGTAGTACGCTATACACAGCTATTATACTACGTCCTAACGCTGCCTACGTAGTTTCTAAGCTCTCTTACTTTCTTACTAACTCTTTAGAAGCTTATATAAAGGCTGTAGATTATCTTATATAATACCTCAACTATACGAGGCATAAGTAGATTATATACAGCAATAACAATAGTAAGGAGCTTACTATATATAGAGACACGTCTTTTGTAGATAATTTAGAGACTTGTTATTCTTCTTAAGGCTACGTTATTATGCTCTTTAGAGGACTAATTGTTGAGAAAGTAGCTTGTTAAGCTATAGTAACAACTTTAACTATGGAAGCTAAGCTCTTCGCGTTAAAGCATATAGCAAAAGAGTTTATAGCGATTAAGAGGCTATTTAATAAGCTTAAACTTGTAGTCTTAGGAGCCTAAAAGATCTTCTGTAATAACTAGCAGACTATACGCCTAGTTGTTAGAGAGTAAGAGAGGATTACTACTAAGCTCTGTAATGTAGATATATAGAACATGTAGCTCTGCTAATAGTACGCTAAAGGCCTGTTTTGAATTAAGTATTTACTAATAGCTAAGATGCTAGCTAATAGACTTAGTAAATACTTGTTAAGATAGAAGCTTAAGCACTTTAAGGAACTTATTAATATAAGACGCGTATCTCACGAGGGTTTACAAAAGAAAGAGAGCATAAAAAAAGAAAAGACAAATGTTTAATTGTTAGAGTAGATTAGCCTTCTACCTCTAGGGAACCTATAAAATTCTAAGAGGACAACCTCTTCCTAATAAGTTTTAAGGTAACTAAGTGTAAAGGGCTGAAGCCTTGATGTTCTTTAGTACTCGACCTGTGGCCTTCGTTGGCTCTTCTTACCTTAGCACTAGCACCTTAGCACTAGCAGCTATCGGCCGTACTATTTTACACTAACTGTTAGCTGACCTAGGCTAACTGTTAGTTGACCCGGCAAACCTCCGATAACCTCGGTAAGTCCTAACCTCAGTTAGTCCTAACCATCCGAGTTGGATATAAAAACCTACGTAGTCTCTCTATAGTTCCTTATCTAATTCATTCACTGTTTACCTTGCATCTTTAGTTAACCCAACGCACCTTTACAACTACCTACTTAACTAAGCTTTTATTCTACCTTTATAAAAGCTAGATGCTCCTACTGGTAGTAGAAAAGAGACTTCTTTCTCCTTTTTTAAAGGGCCTAAGGTACTGCTTGAAAGAATAAGACTATTAGAGATTCTTTCTAGGTAACTAAGTTCTACTTACCTAATTTCAAAGTTATTGTTTAAAAATTCTACAAAAAAGCCTTGAGTTTAGATAAATTAGCTTCTGTACTTAGTACAGATAATGAGCTTAAAATAGAGACTTTTATACGCCGTTTAGTGCAAGATTAGGGCACTAAGGAGGTAAAACAAATTTGTCTAAACCTCTACTATATCTTAGCTTAAGATAGTATCATTTATAAAGAAATTTAAAGCTTAAAGAAGGCTTTGTGAGTTAAAAAGAAATACAAAAACAAAAGCTATACTCTCTAACATAACAATTCTTAAGAGTACTATAGTAGTGTTGTTTTCTAGTTACTTAAAAAAGTCTATTAGACTTCAAACAACAAAGTAGTTTAACAATATAAATGACAACTACTACAACTCTAAAAAGCTAAGCAGTCTTACTTAAAAGAGCAAGCTTGATTATATAAGGCTTAATAAGCTAAGAAAAGAGCTATTTAAAAGAGAGAGGCTTAAGGAGGTAAGGCAGAAAGAGAAGGCTAAAAAGGCAGCTAGAAAGAAACGTTATAAATCAGCTCGCGACGCTCAAAAAGCTATACAACTGTCTTAATTAGCTAAGCGCAAGGTCTTACAAGCCTCTAAGACGTTTAAAAAGTGTTAAAAGCGTATTGTTGTTGTACTATCTTAAGTGCAAGATAAGGGGGCTGCATTAGCTGCCCAAACGCTCACCACCCGCCGCGGCCGCAACATTAAGTTACCTACTACATTTAAATAGTCTAAATTAATCGCAAGTATCTGTTTAGTACTACTTTATAAGATCTTACAATGAATTGCAATAGTAGGTGGCTTTACAGCCTCAGTTTTATTAAGTTGTGATGTTTTTTTTTGTAGTTTAACGTCCTTCCTCAGCCTAACAGGCTATATAAGACGTGTAGGTTTAGGACCTACAGGTATCTACGTAGTGTTTTCTAATATATAACTTATTTACAAGGAGGGGTTCTTCTGAATGAAGGTGAGGCTCGTAGCCTAGGGTAGTTTTAATAAGTAGCTTTCTCAGTCCTTTGTAAGGCTCAAAGCCTAGAGTAGTTTTAACAAGTATCTTTTTTAGTCTTTTGTTTTGTAGGAAGTATATAGAGCTAGTATGCTAGTCTAGTTATCTCCTTTACTTCTTATTTGCTGTTGTTGTAGGCTATGCTAGCTGCCCTCTTGTATTGCTTATATTAGTACGCTAAGCAGTTTAGTATAAGGTCAATATTTTAAGTTAGTATACTAAGTTAGTATAGAGATTTCAGCATAGGTAGATAGCTGTGAGCACTAGCTATTAATTCTAATGTGTAGGTCAGTATATTAGGTTAGTATATCAAGTTAGTATGGAGGAATTTGGGTGTAAGTAGATAGCTAGGAGCACTAGCTATCGATCCTAATGTGTAGGTTAATATAAGAAGTCGGTATATTAAGTTAGTATAAGGATTTCAAGTAATAGATAGCTAGGTAGATAAATCTATCTGTTCACTACGCTAATAAATCTATCTACCTAAGTAGAAAGTTGTTGCTTTATTAAGTAGGAGTTGAATAGTCTTGAATTTAACTCTATAATTAGCTTACGCACAGACTACTTGTAGAGTTTTTAACAGTTAACTACTCTGTTTCTCTATAAACAGCTAGCGCGCATGCTATAATACCAACACTTAGAAAACAAGCATTAGAAGCTAATTTTAGGAAGGCGTTTAAGATAGTTAAGGCGAGAAAAAGGTAAAGCTAGACCTTTTACTCGCCTTTAAAAGTTAGTGTTTAATAAGTAGATCTTTTTTTAATAGCTGTAAAGTATAGACCTTAGAATTAACCTTAAGAAAAGAGAATACAAGAAGACTATTAGAAAGGAGAAAGTATAGCTAACAAACTCTAGCAAAGCATTAAGTTAGCTTAAGCTATAATAGTATAATCTTAATAAGAACATGAACTTTAAGCAAATAAGAAAAAAAAATACTTTAGATTAGTATAGGTATGAAGGTTTAGCTAAAGCTAAGAGACTACTATAAGATAAAGAAACTAAGCCAAAAACTTAATTAGAAGAATTTTAAGCACACAGTACTTAAAACTGTTGGACTAAACGATGTAAAGCTAAATACCCTTAGAAGGTTATATCTAGTATTAAATATTAACAACCTCTAGCTAGCTTCTCTAAATCTTTTACTAAGCCAACTACAAGACGACAATAAACCCTTACTAATTAAAGTAGATAGCAAAGAGGATTACTAAGTATAGCGCCTATTACAGAAAAGAAGTAAAGGAAGAAGAAAAGGATACTTATTTAAATAAGTAGAATACCTAGAACTAACTTAGAAACTAGCTTTAAACCTAGAAGATACAGAGGCACTATAAGACTAGAAGAACTCTAAGACTCTTAATAAGGAGGAGAGTACTGTAAAGGGCTAAAGCCTTAACATCTTTAGTACTTAACAAAAAGCCTTGTTTTACTATCCTACAAATCTTAAGTGTCTGTGCGCACTTAGTATCTATAAGCTTAGCGTATTAGCCTTTCTGCTTTTCTAGCCTACTAAACTTTTCTCTTAGCTCTACGTTATTTTCCTAAGCTACGTTAGCAGCTGCTACGTAGCTACTTTTGCCTCTTTCTTAGTACTAAGCATAGACCTTATAGAGGAGTAGATAAGCTTGCTAGATAGTTTTTGTAGTTTTTTATTTAATTTATCACTGTTTTTCTTGCATCTTTAGTTAACCTAACGCACCTTTACAAAAATTATTCAAAATAATATTATCTTAATTAAACTTGATTGTTACTTAAGTTTTTGATTTATTAAATACAAGCAAAATTCTTGTTACTTTGCTTAACTGCTACTTGTAAACGCTGTAGCGTAGTTAAAGAAACCCAAGTTGCGTACTAGTAATAATAAATTATAGCATTAACAATTAAGACACTTAAGACAACAAGCTATTAAAGCATTAGTCTACTTAGCGCAGAATGTCTAGATTACTATCAAGAAGATTTAAAATGTAATTACTACGCAATAGCTTATACCTTACAAGTAATCTTATAGTAACTAAGAGAAAGATTACTACAACCTTTTTACAAAATTTTATAAGATCTATTAGATTTCCTAACTAGTAAGATACTTATGAAATAGGCAGTAATTATGAAGAAAAATTACTTAAGCAAACTATATAATTACAATATCTTATTAAAGACACTAAACAATATTATGCTTATAATTGAAGGTTTCGCTATAGGAATTAAGAAGGAATATTAGCAGAAAATTATAGAAAATTATTAAAAAAACAATACTGCTACACTGCCTTAGAGAGGGCAATTAACATATAAAGAATAGGCTATAGAAAAAAGAATTATAATGAAAACTTTACTGCTATATACTTATAACCCTAAAGGCTTAGTAGAAAGAGCTAGACAAGAGCTAATTACAATGGCTATTAAGATGCACATAAGCGCTAATCTACTAACTAAGCCCTAGCAAGTAATTATGAATACAGCAGCTTACCTACAAGGCATAAGCTCTACTAAAATTTATAGCTACTAATCCCTTAACTAGGTGCTTAAAGAATAGTTTAGAAAATATTTCTAATAATATTAATTACTTAGGATTAGACACTAGACTGCTAATCTACGCCTAGACTAGAGTAGAATCTATGCCTATAGCTGCCGAGCTTATCCTGTAAACAAGGAGACAGCAGCTAAGCGTAATTTTTAAAGATTTAAGGTTAACCCTTGCAGCTATATTAGTGATTTAGTTAGTATTAAGTTTCCAACATATACTACATATAAGTACTAACACTTAATTAAGTAATTACTACTTGTAATATAATATTTACTTAACATTAATTTTATAAAAGAGATTGCGAGGAAGAGCTACTAAAAAATTAAGCAATTAAGATTAGAGATATGTGGGAGCTGAGAATGTTCAATTAATTGATTAAGAGGAGTGGAATAAGTGTATTAATCAACTAAGTGCCACAACAAAGTAGTCAATAACTACTAAGGAAAAATAAGACGATTTGGCCCGTAGATATAGGCGCTAGCGTGGTCGTCACGTGCCCAGCTTACTAGGATCACCTGCTCAACAGGGTGATCCGCATGTTCCGTATGTTAATACTCTAACACACCCCCTAGGTTAGTGAGATGCTATTAATCTGAGCTGTAAGCGCCTAGGCAATTGTAATAAATTGAGGTCGTTGATTAAGAGGTCCTTTTATAATTATAGCTCTTTTGCCTAGTTCTTTATTGTTGTAGTAATGCGCCTGTTGATGTTTTGTTTAATTAAGAAGCCTTGATATTAAAACATTAAATAGACCCTAAGTATTGCGTAAGTAGTTAGTGCGTAGCTCTACAAAAATACTAATTGCGTTTACTGCCTCTCTAAAACCTTTTCCTCTAGCCTTATTTAATATGAATTACTAAGCTTCTTTAGGACTGTCTTGACTACTATTACTAGTATAGTAAGCAGCGTTACTCTATTGTTCTTTTACTAATTAGCTGCTAATCTTGTGTAGTCTGCCCCTAGTAGCAATAAGCGTGAGCGTCGCTTAGAAAGCTGTCGTTAAGATTGTAAGAATAACGCTAAGTATAAACGTTGTGTGCGTCAAAGCCTGTTTAATAATAAGATTTAGTAAGCAGCTAATTTTTAAAATAAACGAGTTAGTTACTACTGTCTCCTAATCTATATACCTACTGCAAGATATCTAGTGGCTCTGCCTAGAGGCTAATTACTTTACCTACTAAATTAAGTCTGCTGTTAAGTCTTTTATTAAATTTTAATCTATATAAGAGTCTAACTAAGCAAATAAGCTAGCGCAAGGGCAAGGCCTCTTAAGAGCTAAAGTAAAAGTTATAGTAGCTTACTACTTAAACAGCGTTGCGTGAACAGCAATATAATAATAGTAATAGGCTATAAACGCCTATTAAGCTGTCTACTAGGCGCAACGCGCCTCTATCTACTTAGAAAAAGGCGCCTACTAGCTTTTTAAAGATTGCTGCTATTCTATTACGCTCTTGCGTTCTGCCTTGTAAGTGCTGTATAAAAAAGATGCTAGATAGTTTATACGCTAAACACTATTTTAATCGCGTTTAGACTAGCAGTTAGAGTAGCTTACGCTGTAGCAGTTGCTTATCGCACACCTACTATATAGTTAATATTCATCTTACTAATTAATTTATAGCTATGTACAATAATAAAGAGGTAGGTCTCTAATCTTTGAAGCTTCTTGCTTAGCTTACTAACTAGTTTTTAGGGATAGAACGACAATAAAGTATACTAAGCTCTAAAAACTTAACTATATAAGGACATTATTACTTGCTGTAAAGAGATCATTAGTAGTGTTACGTCTACTAGATAATCTTCTGTGCAGAAGCCTCCTGTCAATAATTGCTGTGCTTATAAGATGTTGTCTTGTGGTTTCGCTGCTTAGTCTTTGCTGCCTGCTCCTGCTCCTGCTCCTGTTCCTGTAAGCGTTTTCAATCTAAGGTTGAATAATAAGGATTATTTTTGTTAGACACAGCCTGCATGGCAGCTAGCTTAACAGCTAGCATATAATTAATAGTAGCAGCAGTAGTAACCTCCTTAGCAAATTTTTCTTTAAGAACAGCATGCTTGAGGAATACTACCTCTACCTACTCTATACAATTGTCCTCGCTTACAACGTCGTCCTAATTGCTATACAACCTATTTATATATGCGCAATTATTATGCTAGAGTGCGCAGGTGATTATCTTATCACTCTATATATAGAAGTGATAGGTTAGATTCATACTATTATGCTGCTTACCTCTAGACTTTTGCTACTTGAGCTAGAATAGCTCAAGATGCTCTTGAACTGGCTAAAGCTAAGAAAGCTAATCATAATTGTTGGTGTACTGACATACGGATCACTCCGGATCACTCCGGATCGCCCGCGTTATTAGGTGATCCTAGTGGGATATCACGTGACGGCGCTAGCAGCGCGCATATAAACGAGCCAGATCGTCTAAAGTCTTTTTAGTAGTTATTGGACACTTTGTTGTAGCACTTAGTTAATTAATATACTCATTCCCCTCTACTAATTACTTAAATACTCCTTCTTAGCTCTTACAGTTATAAGCCTAGCTGCTTAATTGTAGTATTAATTTCTACTGCGCAATTAGCAAGCTAGAAGATTATTTATTTAATTAGATTTTACTCTCCTCTTTTCTCCTACAGCACTAGCTAGCAGATCACTGCTGCTGCTGTACCTCTCTTACGTATTAATTATATAATTAACCTCTTTCCAACCTATTGTACAACCTACTAACTAACTAATTAATTTATTGTTACCTTAACAATAACCCACGTTGTGATCCTACAAAAGTATCTTACTAATATAGACCTTACTAATACACTGCTTGTTGCCTTAGGGGTAATCCTAAAGGCCTAATTAGACTAGCTAACCTAGTTTGCTCTGTTAAGACTGCACTGCTTAGAGAAGGGCATCTAGGATTAGGTTAATCCTAATCTCCTAGACGTGCCCTTAATAGACTACTAGGAGCTACAGTATTCTAAATTACCTAAGGATATTAAGCAACTAGTTGCTCTACTACCTAACGCAAGCGCATAAGAATAAAAAGATTATAAGATTGCTTAACATAAATATAAGGCTTAAGTCTTTAATACTAAGTATAAGAAGGATAATTACAGCAAGCTAGTTGATAGGTATAAGGTACAAACTGCTTAGTAGACAAAGAAGGTTGCTAAGATTACTAATGTTAAAGACTAGATTAGCAAGACTGTCTATCTAGACCTGCTCTTAAACGCCTTAATAAGCATAATTACTTAGAACCTTACTAGCCTTTAAGCCTTAGTAAAGATCCTAAAGGAGGACCTTGCACCTATAGATTAGAATACTTAGTATTTAATTAGGGCGTAGTACTAATCTTACCTAGATAAGGCTCGCTAGGGACAAATGGGCTCTAAGCAATAGTTTACTAAGTGGCAGCTCCTGTATTAACAAGCGACAATCTACTCGCTTCCTAAAGTTATTAAGCTGTTAGCAATTACTAATTTCTTAGACGCCTTAAGCACTAAAATTGCACTAGACTAGGCGCGTAAGAAGCGCAATAAGCTAGCATAAGTAATAGCGCTTAGTAAAGCTTAATTAACTCTTAATAATCTAGGAAAGATCTTTAGTGTTTTATTACAGGATTAGTTAATTACTTCCCTAAAAGGAAAAGGACACGCAGTATTCTAAACTAGATCTAGATTAGCAGCAACTTAACAATCCACAAGTACTAACAAGTTAAATAAAGGTAGTAAGTAATTGCACTTTTGCATCTGCAAGGCTAGTAAAAAGCCTATAAGCAAGCACTTCTAGATACCGCGCAACTACTATTAACTTTAAACTACAGTTACTAGATTAAGCCCTCCTAGCAGTATACTAATTAAACTGTCAGACAACGACAAAAAGAAGATTATTAAGTAATAGAACAGCAACAAATAAGCAACCTTACGCACCTAAATTAAGAAGGAAGGCTAGAAGGCTAGCACTAGCAGATTAGCTACTAATAAGTTAAGTAGATTCTACTCTAGCTTATTAGTTTTAGCATTAATTAACCTAAAAGATCTTATTAAGGAAATTAGACTAAATGTGTTTAGCATAGCCTTTACCCCTTATGCTCTATCTCTCTGCACGATTATAGATAGTGGATTAGCAGTCCACCTAGTCAATACTATAAATTATATAGTACTAGGCACATTTATTAAATGCGCTAAGAACAAGACTGTTAAGGCAGGCACTTAAGTTATACTAGTAGCTAGTATAAGAAACAGGCTGCTCAAGAACGTCCTGCATAGCGAGGCTAGCCCTAAGATAGCTAATTTTCTACTTACTAACGTTAAGGTTATACTAGGTTTCTATGTTAATATTGTATTAGAAGCACGGCTTAAGCAGGCAGGCATTTAGTATTTAGAATACAATTACACCTTGCAATTTAAAATAATTAAGAAGAACGTTATCTTAATTAAATTTAAGTATTACTTTAATCTCTTGTTTGTTAAATACAAGCAACTTACTTATTACCCTGCTTAACTACTGCTCGTGAACGCTGTAGCGCGATCAAGGAAACCTCAGCTACGTACTAGCAATAAGGACCTATAGCATTAACAATTAGGACACCTAAGACAACAGGCTATTAAAGCCTTAGTCTGCTTAGGGCAGAACGCCAAAATTCCTAGTAAGAAGCTATTAAAATATAAGTACTACGCAATAGCTTATGCCTTGCAAGTAATCTTGCAGCAACTAAGAGAGAGATTACTACAACCTTTTTATAAGATCTTATAGGATCTATTTAATCTCCTAACTAGTTAGCTGCTTAAGAAATAGGCACTAATTATTAGAAAAGACTACTTAAGCAAGCTGTATAATTACAATATCTAGTTAAAGACACTACACAATATTATGCTAGTAATTAAAGGCTTTGCTGCAAAGATTAAGAGGAAATATTAGTGAAAGATTGTAGAGATTTATTAGGATAATAATACTGCTACGCTACCTTAGAGAGAGCAATTAAGATATAAGAAATAGGCTATAAAGAAAGGGATTGTAATTAAGACGCCACTGCTATATACTTATAAGCCTAATAGCTCGGCGGAGAGAGCTAGTTAAGAGCTAATTACAAAGGCTATTAAGATACGCACAAGCGCTAATCTACTAGCTAAGCTTTAGCTAGTAATTTTAGATGTAGTAGCTTACTTACATAGAATAAGCCCTACTAAGATCTTTAGCTACTAATCCTTTAACTAGGTACTTAAAGAATAGTTTAGGAAATATTTCTAATACTATTAACTACCTAAGATTAGACACTAGACTGCTAATTTACGCCTTGACTAGAGTAGAATTTATGCCTATAGCTGCTAAGCTTATCCTTTAAACAAAAAGAAGACAGCTAGGTGTAATTATTAAAGATTTAAGGTTAATCCTCACAGCTATATTAGTTACTTAGTTAGTTATTAAGCCTCTAACATATACTATATATAGGTACTAACACTTAATTAGGTAATTACTACCTATAATGTAACCTTTAATAAACGTTAATTCTACAAAAAGATTGCAAAGAAGAGCTACTAAGAGATTAAGTAATTAGGATTGTAGATATTCTTTATAATAGCGAGCTAGTTAATTCTAGAGACGACTTAGAGGTCCTCTCTTATATTTAAGGATGGGCGGATTAGAATACGAAGCTAACTACTAAAGACTTTAAAGATAATTTATCTACTATCTTAAGTAGTAAGGAAGGCCTACTTACTAAAGATAAAAGTAGATTAGAAGACACTAAGTAAATAGAGCATAAGGCTAGTGCACTATTAAGAACTTGCTTAAATTAGCAGCAAAAAACTAGTCTTGCTACTCTAGAACTTACTCCTAAACTAGAGACCCTAGAGAGCGACGACGCGATTAATTGCAAAGTTATTAACAGTTAAACAGCATTGCGCATACTAAAAAGAGCTAATCTGTTAATACTTAAAGGTAAAGAGCCTCTTTTAAATAAGCCTAACAACTTATTACTAGTCTAACAGTCTGTGCCTAAAGACTCTAACGCGCCAGCTTGTTGTGATAGAACACCTACTTAGGTAAGCAGGATAGCAGGGCGTGAATTATCTTAAAATTTAAGATCTTAGGCCTTAAACAGCAGACAGAGAAAGAAATTATAAGCTTAACTTTTGCTTATAAGACGTAGTGCTAAAATTGCTAGCAAAAGCCTAAATTAGCTTATAAATCAATATTTTTTACTGCATAAGCTAGGTGGCGGGCGTAAGCGTAAGAACGCAACCTAAGATTCTAATAATTAACTAGAGAGTAAAAGCATAAGTAGTGTTAACGCATTAATTGCAGATTATAAAGATCTATTATAGAATAATTTTTATAATACCTACCTACTAGGTTTGCAAGCAACCTAGAAAGACTAAGCAAGCTACAAGACTCTTAACTACGTATTTATAGCAGCTTTACTTACTAAGCATAAGCTAAGTACAAGAAATGCTTAACTGTATCGCGACAATTTACCTAAACCGCTAGAATTATAAAAGCAATTGCTCTAGCATCTTATAAGGGCTTTGTTTAAGAATGCCTATAAAAAAGAGATTAATTAGTTAAGTAAGACAAAGACTTAAACTAAAATATAAAAAAAGAAGTAATTAATTGCCTAATACTTATAAAGTAGGTTTAGACCTACAAGTTTAATTAAAATAGCTTCTTTTTTAAATGTAAGGCGCGGATTGTTGTAAAAAGTAATTTCTAAGAAAAGGATTTAATTAATTTAACTTACGCTGCTACCTTAGCAGCTAAGTCCTTCTAAGCAGCAATAGCTATCGCCGCTAAGAATAATCTAGAGACTAAGCAATATAATGTTATAGGAGCATTCTTTAATGCGTTAATTACAGCAGACAACCTAATAATCTATAAGATGCTAGATAGCTTTAAAAAGCTAGAAAAGTGCGTATAGCTTAACTGCGCACTGTATAGATTGCAAGACTTGCTACTATTATAGTATAAAGAGTTTTTAGGATTACTAAAAGAGATTAGACTAATTGCCTTACTAAAGGAGCTCTGTCTATTCTTTAATTAAGAAAAGAGGATTTTAGTGTTATTTTATATAGATAATATCCTACTACTCTTTGCAAAAGATTATAAGCAGAAGGCAATAGATCTTTAGTTGAAAATTAAAGATAAATATAAAATACAGGAACAACAATTAGTTAAATAGTTCCTTAGTATCAAGATAATTAAAAATTGTATGAAGCAAATAATTACGCCTGTGTATAATACATACATTAACAAGATTGCAAAGAAGTTTAAGCTAGAGAATAGTAGCTTTCCTAAGACTCTATTGCTATTAGAGGAGCTAATTAAGAACACTAGCAAAGCAACTAAGCAAGCAATTAAAGCTTACTAAAAAAAAATTAGATTAGTGCTGTATACAGCTATTATGCTACAACTAGATGTTGCCTACTTAATTTTAAAGCTTTTACACTTCTTTACAAACCCTAGCAATTAATATATAAAAGCTATTAAATAGGTAATTATGTACCTCTATTAAAAAGATAGGAAGCAATCTAATATAGGAACTACAATAGCCTAGACCTAATAATTGCAAGTAATGCTGTTTTTGCAAATAATTAGGAAACTTATTAATTGTTCTATAAATATATAGCTATCTTATATAGTAGTCTAATATTTAAGAAGGCAGCTTGGCAGACTATAGTAACTATATTAACTACTAAGGCTAAGCTGCTCGCCCTTAAGTATACTACTAAGAAGGCTATAGCCCTTAAGCGCTTCTTTCGCGAGCTATCTCTTAATCTAGGAGACGTCTAGACAGTTTAGTATAACAATTAATAAACAATTAGGCTTTTAGTTAGGAAGAATAAGCAGATTAGTACTTAATGAAGATATGTAGATATATAAAACATGTAGCTACGGCAGGAGTTTGCTAAAGAATTATTTTAGGTTAAATACCTAAAAATAGCAACTATGCTAGCTAATAGACTAACTAAGTTGCTTACCTAACAACAGTTTAAGAAGTTTAAGCAGTTACTTAACCTTTAGCAAGTTAAGTATTTAATTAAAGGAAATAATAATTAACAAGTAATGGATTTATATTAAGTAGTAACATTTATATACTAAGCTAAGTCGTCTTTTAATTGCTTACAATAAGCAGGAGAACGTAAGCTAGACTATTAAACTAAAACTAAAAACCTTATTACTAATAAGCATTAGACTTATTATACTTGCTAGACTTTATTATTACATTACGCTTAGCCTACTTAGCTTTAGCTAGCTTAAGAGCTATTTAAGCTATCTAAGCTTAAATAGCAAGAGTTTAGAAGTAAGTAGCATTACAGCGCAATTCCAACCTATTACTTCTATACATAGAGTTGTTAGATAATTGTCTTTTTACTTTAGTATAATAATTGCGCTTATATAAATAAGTTGTATAGCAATTAGGACAACAAACAAAAGGATAATTATATAAAGTAGTAGAGAGCAACATTCTATAAGCAGCCTACTCTTATAACAGCAACCTTTTAGCAGGTTGCTGCTAAGGTTGCTTATATTATTATTAATATCGTTATTGCTGCTGTTAATACTATGAATAATAAGCTAACTGTTGCGACTGTTAAGCGAACGCAGAAGCAGGAGCAGACGCAAGAGCAAAAGTAAGAGCAAGAGGTTAAGCAGTAAAACTAAAATACAACATTTCTTAAGCACAACAATTATTAGCAGGAGGCTTCTTTATAAAAGGCTTGCTAATAGTTGTAATACTACTCTTAATTTCTTTGCAGCAAGCAATAATATCCTTAAGCAGTTACGCTTTTAAAACCTAGTACACTTTATTGTTGTTCTATCCTTAAAAAACTAGTTAGCAAGCTAAGTAAGAAGGTTAAAAAATTAAAGACTTACTTCTTTATTTCTATATATAGCTATAAATTAATTAGCAAGATTAATATTAACTGTGTAGTAGGTGTAAGACAAGCAGCTGCTACAGCGTAAGGTACTTTAACTACCAGTCTAAACGCGATTAAAGTAGTGTTTAGCGTATAAACTATTTAGTATTTTTGTTATGCAGCGCTTACAAGGCAGAACGTAAGAATGTAATAAATTAGCAGCAATCTTTAAAGAGCTGCTAGGCGCCTTTTTCTAAGTAGAGGAGAGCGCTAAGCGCTTAGTAGATAGCTTAAAAGGCGTTTTTAGCCTATTGCTGTTGCTATATTGCTAATTACGCGTTGCTGCTTAAGTAGTTATCTACTATAACTTTTGCTTTAGCTCCTAAGGAGCGTTGCCCTTGCGCTAAAATAATTGCTTAGTTACACTTTTATGTAGATTAAAATTTAAATAAAAACTTAACAGCAGACTTAATTTAGTAGGTAAGGCAATTATCCTCTAAGCAGAGCTACTAGATATCTTGCAGTAAGCGAAAGGATTAATAAGCAGAGGCAACTAGCTCTTATTATTTTAGAGATTAGCTGCTTGCTAAATCTTATTGTTAAACAGGCTTTAGCGCGCGTGACGCTTATACTTAGCACTATTCTTACGTTGTTGTTGCAGGCTTTCTAAGCGTCAATTACGTTGTTAACAACAGCTCTCTAAGCTTCGCTTATTGTTGCTTAGGACAGACTACACTAGAAAGATTAGCAGATAATTAGTAAGACAATAGTAAGGCAATCTTGCTTACTATGTTAGTAATAGTAGTTAAGACAGGATTAAAAAGACTTAGTAATTAGATTAATTGAGGTTGAGGACAAAAGTTTTAGAGAGGTAATAGACGCAATTAATTTTGTTGTGGCGATTGCGCACGAACTATTTACGCAATATTCAGGGTCTATTAAATGTTTTAATATTACCTAGACCTGCTAGATTAATTAGAACAATAACACGCAGCATTTTAATACAACAACAGAGGATTATAAAGAGGAGCTATAATTACAAAGGCCCTCCTAATTAACAACTTAGATTTATTATAATTACCTAGTTGCTTACAGCTTAGATTAATAGTATCTTACTGACCTGGGGGGTGTGTTGGAGTACTGACATACGGATCACTCCGGATCACTCCGGATCGCCCGCGTTATTAGGTGATCCTAGTGGGATATCACGTGATGGCGCTAGCAGCGCGCATACAAACGAGCCAGATCGTCCGAAGTCTTTTTAGTAGTTATTGGACACTTTGTTGTGGCACTTAGTTGATCAATACACTCATTCCCCTCCACTGATCACTCAAATACTCCTTCTCAGCTCCCACAATAATCTAATAATAGAGTTAAGTGAGTATAATAACTCTAATGCTTATTAGTGAGCTCGTTCCTCGTTCCTAGTTTTCTATTCGTCTAGCTTGCGTTCTCCCGCCTATTCTAAGCAATTAAGCAGAGACTTAGCCTAGTATATAGATGTTGCTGCTTAATATAATTTTTTTGCTTATTATATATTGTTACTTTTCATTAAATGCTTAACTTGCTAAAAGTTAAGTTAGTGTTTAAACTTCGCAAATTGTTGTTAGGTAAGCGACTTAGTTTATCTATTAGCTCGCATAATTGCTGTTTTAAGGTACTTAACTTAAAATAATCTTTTAGCAATTTCCTGCTGCAGCTACATGTTTTATATATCTATCTATCTTAATTAAGTGCTAATCTACTTATTCTTCTTAACTACAAGTCTAATAGTTTGTAAATTATTATAATAAACTGTCTAGACGTCTCTTAGATTAAAAGACAGCTCGTAGAAGAAGCGCTTAAGGGCTATAGCCTCCTTTGTAGTCTACTTAAGGGCGAGCAGCTTAGCTTTAGTAGTCGACGTGGTCACTATAGTCTGCTAAGCTGCCTTCTAAAATATTAGACTACTATATAGGATAGCTATGTAACTATAAGATAATTAATAAGTTTCTCAATTATCTGCAATAAACGCGTCGTCTGCAATAATTAGATCTAGGCTATTGTAGTTCTTATACTAGATTGCATCTTATCTTATCTAATAGAGGTACATAATTACTTGTTTAACAGCTTTTATATATTAATTGCTTAGGTTTATAAAGAAGTGTAAGAGCTTTAAGATTGTGTAAGCAATATCTAGTCGCAATATAATAGCTATATATAGCACTAATCTAACTTTTTCTTAGTAGGCTTTAATCTCTTACTTAGTTGTTTTATTAGTGTTCTTAATTAGCTTCTGTAACAGTAATAGAATCTTAAAAACGCTACTATTCTTTAGCTTAAACTTCTTTGTAATCTTATTAATATATATATTATATACAAGCGTAAATTTTTATTTTTAACAATTTCTAATTACTTAGATACTAAAGAACTACTTAACTAATCTTTGTTTATATATGTTGTACTTTTTCATAATCTTAAACTAAAGATCTATTGCCTTCTACTGTTCATCTTTTGCGAAGAGTGATAGAATATTATCTATATAAAACAAAACTAGGATCCTCCTATCTTAATCAAAGAGTAGGCAAGGCTCCTCTAGTAATGCAATTAGTCTAATCTTTCTTAGTAATCTTAAGAACTCCTTATACTATAATAGTCGCGAGTCTTGTAATCTATAAAGTGCGCAGTTAAGCTGTACGCACTTTTTAGGCTTCTTAAAGCTATCTAGCATCTTATAGATTACTAAGTTATCTACTATAATTAACGCATTAAGGAATACTTCTATAACATTATATTGCTTAATCTCTAGATTATTCTTAGCAGCGATAGCTATTGCTACTTAGATAGACTTAGCTGCTAATATAGCAGCGTATATTAAGTTAATCAAGTTCTTCTCTTAGAAGTTACCTTTTATAATAATCTAAGCCTTATATTTAAAAAAGCAGCTGTTTTAATTAAACTTATAAGTCTAAACCTACTTTATAAGTATTAGGCAATTATCTACTTCTTCTCTTAATATCTTAGTTTAAGTCTTAATCTTACTTAACTAATTAATCTCTTTCTTGCAGGCATCCTTAAACAAGGCCTTTATAAGATACTAAAGTAATTACTTCTATGATCTAAGTAGTTAAGGTAGATTATTGTAATACTGTTAAGCACTTAGCTTCTGCTTATGTTTAGTAAGTAATGCTGCTATAACTACGTAATTAAGAGTCTAATAGCTTGCTTAAACTTCCAAAGTTGCTTATAACCCTAGAAGGTAGGTATTGTAAAAATCGCTTTATAATAGATTCTTATAATCCGCGATTAATGCGTTAACACTACCTGTGCTTCTACTTCCTAGTTAAATATTAGGATCTTAGGTTGCGTCTCTATGCTTACTCTTGCCACCTAGCTTACGCAGTAGAGATAAATATTTATTGGCTAATTTAGGCTTTTGCTAGTAATCTAAGTACTATATCTTATAACAAGAGGTTAAGCTTGTAATCGCTTACCCCTTCTGCTGTTTGATGCCTGAGATCTCGCCTCGTGAGATAATTCACGCCCCGCTATCTTGCTTACACAAGCAGGTATTCTATCTTAATTAGCTAGCGCGTTAGAGTCTACAGGCTCAGTCTATTAGACTAGTATAAGAGCTAGTCTACCTCTAGGTCTTAAAAGATTAGCTCCTCTTTGTAGTTACACGGCTATTTATATGTTAATAACTCTGTAATTAATTAAATTGTCGCTCTCTAGGGTCTCTAGTTTAGGAGTTAGTTCTAGAGTAGCGACACTAGTATTTTACTGCTAAACTAAGCAAATTTCTAATAGTGCACTAGCCTCGTACTCTATTTACTTAGCGTCTTCTATTTAACTCTTATCTTTAGTAGGCAGGCCTTCTTTACTGCTTAAGATAGTAGATAGATTACCTTCAAGGCTTTTAGTAGTTAGCTGCGTATCCTAATCTACCCTTCCTTAAACAGGCGAGAGGACTTTCAAGTCGTCTTTAGTATTAAATAGCTTTCTATTATAAAAGACTTCTACAATCTTAATTACTTAATCTTTTAGTAGCTCTTCCTCGCAATCTCCTTTGTAGAATTAATATTTATTAAAGATTACATTACAGGTAGTAATTACTTAGTTAAGTATTAATATCTATATGTAGTATATATTAAAGGCTTAATAGATAACTAAAATACTAATATAGCCGCGATAATTAACCTTAAATCATTAATAATTGTGCCTAGCTGCTTTCTCCTTGTTCAAAAGAAAAGCTCAGCAGCTATAAGCATTAATTCTACTCTAGTCTAGGCATAGATTAGCAGTCTAGTGTCTAATCTTAAGTAGTTAATAGTATTAGAAATATTTCCTAAACTATTTCTTAAGCATCTAGTTAGGAGATTAGTAGTTATAGATCTTAGTTAGACTTATTCTATGTAAGTAAGCCGCTGCATCTATACTTAATAGCTAGAGCTGAGCTAGTAGATTAGCGCTTATGCGCATCTTAATAGCTTCTGTAATTAACTCTTGTCTAGCTCTCTTCGCTAACCTATTAAATACGCTTATGTGTGTATAGCGGTGAAGTTTTAATCACGATCCTCTTCTTTATTACTTATTCCTTACATTTTAATTGCCCTCTCTAAGGCAGTGTAGGAGTATTGTTATCTTTATAGATTTCTACAATCTTCTGCTAAGATTTCCTCTTAATCTTTGCAGTAAATCTTTTAATTATAGGCATAATATTATTTAGTGTCTATGACTAGATATTGTAATTGTACAGCTTGCTTAAGTAGTCTTCCTTAATAAATAACGCCTATTTTTTAAGCAACTATCTAGTTAGGAAACTAAATAAATCTTACAAGATCTTATAAAAAAGTTGTAGTAATCTTTCTCTTCGTTGTTGTATGATTAGTTAAGAGGCATAAGCTATTGCGCAATCAATATATTTTGATAGCTTTTTTTCTAGTAATCTTAACATTCTGCGCTAAGCAGACTGAGGCCTCAATAGCCTGTTGTACTAGGTTTCTTAATCATTTATGCTATAAGTCCTTATTACTAGTACGCGAATAAGGTTTCCTTAATCGCGCTACAGCGTTCACGAGCAGTAGTTAAGCAAGGTAATAAGAAATTTGCTTGTATTTAATGAACAAATGATTAAAGTATAGCTTAAGGTTGATTAAGATAATGTTTTTCTTAATTATTTTAAATCTTAAAGTAAAATAATATCCTGAATACTAAATGCCTGCCTGTTTAAGCCGTGCTTCTAATACAATATTAATATAAAAACCTAGTACAGCCTTAACATTAGTAAGCAAAAGATTAGCTGTCTTAGGGCTAGCATTGCTATGCAGGACGTTCTTGAGTAGCCTGTTTCTTATACTAGCGACTAGTATAATCTGTGTGCCTGCCTTGACTATCTTGTCCTTAGCGCATTCGCTAAAAGTGCCTAGTACTATGTAATCTATAGTATTAACTAAGTAGATTGCTAATCTACTATCTATAATTATGCAAAGAGACAAGGCCTAAAGAGTAAAAGCTGTGCTTTATATATTTAGTCTAATTTCCTTTATAAGGTCCTTTAGGTTGATTAATGCTGAAGCTAATAAGCTAAGGTAGGATCTACTTAACTTATTAGTAGCTAATCCGCTAGTGCTAGTCTTCTAGCCTTCCTTCTTAATCTAGGTGCGCAGGGTTGCCTAACTATTGCTATTCTATTGCTTAACAATCTTCTTTTTCTCGTTGTCTGTTAATTTAATTAGGATGTTGCTAGGAGGACATAATCTAGTAACTGCAGTTTCAAGTTAGTAGCAGTTGCGTAGTAACTAGAAGTGCTTGCTTATCAGTCTTTTAATAGCCTTGCAGAGGCAAGAGTAGGGTAACTTACTACTCTTGTTTAATTTTTTTAAGTTGTTAGCACTAGGAGATTGTTAAGCTAACCCTAATCTAGATCTAGTTTAGAACACTGCGTGTCCTTTTCCTTTTAAAGAAGTAATTAACTAATCCTATCATAAAAACTAAATACATTTCTTAGATTATTAAGAGTTAATTAAGCTCTACTAAGCGCTATTGCTTGTGATAGCTTATTTCGCTTCTCGCGCGCCTAATCTAGAGCAATCTTAGTGCCTAAGGCATTTAAGAAATTAGTAACTACTTATAGCCTAACAACTTTAGGGAGCAAGTAGATTATTGCTTGTTAAATTAGGAGCTGCTACTTAGTAAACTAACGCTTAGGTCCTATTCATCCTTAGCAAGCCTTATTAAGGTAGGATCTATACTGCGCGCTAATCAAATACTAAGTATTCTAATCTATAGGTGCAAGGTCCTCCTTTAGGATCTTTACTAAGGCTTAAAGGCTAGTAAGGTTCTAAGTAATTATGCTTATTAAGGCGTTTAAGAGCAGGTCTAGATAGACAGTCTTGCTAATCTAGTCTTTAACATTAGTAATCTTAGCAACCTTCTTTGTCTACTAAGCAGTTTGTACCTTATACCTATCAACTAGCTTATTGTAATTATTTTTCTTATACTTAGCATTAAATATTTGAGCCTTATATTTGCGTTAAGCAATCTTATAGTCTTCTTATATTTGTACGCTAGCGCTAGGTAATAGAGCAACTAGCTGCTTAATATCCTTAGGCAGTTCTAGATACTGTGGCTCCTAGTGATCTATTAAGAGTATGTCTAGAAGATTAGGATTAACTTAATTCTAGATGCCTTTCTCTGAGCAGTGTAGCCTTAATAGAGCAAACTAGGTTAGCTAGTCTAATTAAGCCTTTAGGATCACCTCTAAGGCGACAAGCAGTGTATTAGTAAGGTCTATCTTTGTAAGATGCTTTATACGATCACGACGTGGGTTATTGTTAAGGTGACGACAAATTAATTAATTGATTAGTAGGTAGCTGTGTTAACAATAACAGTAGCCTGTAGGTTATAAGATAGATTAGTAGGAGGTTAATTGTATAATTAAAGGTGAGAGAGGTACAGCAGTAGCAGCAATCTGCTAGCTGTGCTGTAGGAGAATAGAGGTAAGTAAGGTAATTAATTATTAAATAGATAACCTTATAGCTTGCTAATTTGCTATTAGAATTAAGACTATAATTAGGCGGCCGGGCTTATAACTATAGGAGCTAAGAAGGAGCAATTAGTTAATTACGAGGAGTAGAATGAGTGTATTAACTAACTAAGTGCTACAATAAAGTGTCTAATAACTACTAAAGAAGAAAAAGATGATCTAGCCCGTATATATAGGCGCTAGCACAGTCGTCACGTGTTTAGCTTACTAGAATCACCAAGTTAACAGGGTAATCCGCATGTTGCGTATGTCAATACTCTAATAACTAATGAACTAGAAACAAGAGAGTCCTTGAAAGGCTATATAATAATATTTTTTAAAAAAGTAATTGTTTAGAAAGTAGCTTGTTAAGCAACAGTTACAACATTAACTACTAAAGCAGAGCTTTATGCTCTAGAGCACGTTAGTAAAGAAGCAATATTATTAAAAAGATTTTTCTTAGAGCTTTCTTTAACATTAGAAGCACCCCAGAAGATTTTCTGTAATAACTAACCAACTATAAAGCTAGTTGTTAGCGCAAATAAGCGTATCTCTACTCACCTACGCTATAATAATATACAAAACATATAGCTTTAATAAGAGCATGTAAAAGACTTTTTTTAAATAAAGTACTTTAAAGTACAAAGTATGCTAGTAAATAGTCTTACTAGGCACTTGCCTGCTTAGCTATTTAAGAGGTTTAAAGAACTACGTAACTTAAAAAAAGTTAAAATATTAGTTACATTATAAAGCAAGTGTAAGGGTATGTTAGATTAACTAAAGATGTAGAGAAAATAGTAGAGAATTAAATAGAGAACTACAAAGGCTTTCTAGCAAGCTTATCTACTCCTCTTTAAGGTCTGTGCTTAGTACTAAGAAAGAGGTAAAAGTAGCTACGTAGCAGCTGCTAACGTGGCTTAAGAAAATAGCGTAGAGCTAAGAGAAAAGTTTAGTAGGCTAGAAAAGCAGAAGAGCTAATACACTAGGCTTACAGATAACAGGTGCGCACAGACACCTAGGATCTGTAGGATAGCAAAACGAGGCTTTTTGTTGAGTACTAAAGACGTTATGGCTTCAGCCCTTTACAGCAGGTAAAAAAGAATAGATTTTAAGCGCTAAAGCGCAAAGTTATTATTTACTACAGCGGGTTTAGACTTTTTAAAAGTATTATAATTATTCAATTTTAAGAACAAGTGCTTAGCATGCAATTACTAGGGAACAGATCTAGAACCTTCTAAACAAAGGAAGCAAGGGCTTCCTAAGCTTCTTTTTTAGAACTATTATATCTAAGCATATAGTTAATGTTAGTAGTAATAAAGCTAAAAACAACAGCTTGTTAGAGTTATGTGTAAAACAACTAATCTCAGTCTTAAAAGCATCTTAAAGACTAGAAAGCTTAGAATAATAAAAAGTAGTTAAGACTTGCTTAAAAATAGCTTCAAAGCTAGCATTGCTCTTATTACGAGTAAAATGCTTAGAATGCTAAAAAGAAAAATTTCTAGTAGTGTTAAGGTTAGTTTACTATACGTATGCTTCTTTAGTAATAAGAAAAGTAAAAAAAAGCCTGCAATCTTTAAAAAAGAAGTACTAAAGTTATTAGAGCTTAGAGTAAGAACCTAAGTATTGTTTCTAGTGCTCTTAGCTAGGCGTTTAGTCTTAGAATTAATAAGCTCTTTAAGCTAGTTAGAGTTGATAAGCAGGTTAAATTTAGAGCAGAACGCTTAGCAAAGGTATATAATATATAAAGTATACTTAGCCTTACTAAACTATCTATAAGGGAGACCGTGAACAGCAGTAAGCATATAGATACTATCTTCTAAAAGACTGTTATGCCTAAGAACGTAGACAAAAGTTAGCAAATGCTTTTAATTAAGTAAGAAAAATACTTATAGAGCATAGCAAGAATAATTAAAAGCAGCACACAAGAAGTAATAATTAGCCTTTTTGCTAGTCTTAATGCAGAGGCTTTAAGAGCAGTAAAAGAACGACGCTTTGCTAAAAATAATGCCTATATAGTAATTTCTACAGAGAGTACTACAATTACAGCTTTAAAACACACTAAACTTAAACGTCCTATAAGAAGTAAGACTATACTTAGTTAGAGCAAATAAATTATTAGAGAGAGCAGAAGTTATCTTAGCAACGTTGCTTAGATATATAAAAAGAGCCTTATTAAAGAAAAAAGCTTTGTTAAACAAGAGAGCCTTATTAAACAACAAGGAGCTCTTAGAACTAAAACTACTAAGCCTAATAGGAAGCTAGCTAGCGGAAGACTTCGCAAGCAACAATACTTGCTAAAAAGTAATAAGAGAAGCGATGCTACATTTTAAAGTATTACTTTAATTACTCTAGCCTTTAAAAGCAGCGCGCTAAGCAGCGATTCGCTTGAAATTAGCCCTAACTTTAGTAAAAAGAAGCTATTGCCTAGTAAGATATTAAGCTCTTATATGCTTTTTTTACTCTTAAGCTAAGCCAAGTTCCCTGAACAGCTTTATCTATAGTATAACTTTAAGCTTTTTACTTATAAGTTTTAGTAAGCTTTATCGTGCTCTTACTTTTTTTGTATTACTTAATTGTTCTCTTAAGCTTTTGTAATACTCTTATCTTTAGCTTTATTAGCAGTAGCTTACTTAGTAGCTACCCTCTTAGCAGTTACTTACTTAGCAACTACTTTATAAGCAGCTGCCTACTTAGTAGCTATGCAATTAGCTTAAGCTTTACTAGTAGCTGCCTGCTTAGCAGTTACTTAATTAGTCTTAGCCTTCTTAGCAGTAGCGTGCGAAGTAGTATAAGCCTAAAAAGCATAAAACTAAAGATCTTTCCTAAAAATATATAATTCTTGTAAATAAGTATAATCAGTAAAGCGCTATTAGTAAGACTACTTTAGTTAATATAGCGCGAGCGCTAAAAAAGTTAAATGGTACTTAAAAGGTACAAATTAGATAAGCTGTAAAAAACTAAAAGTTAGGTAAAATACTAAAAAAGCCTTTATTTTAGAAGTATGCTCTGTACGTAGAAGCAAGGCTAAGTATAACATATACTCTGCAAAGCACGTAATTGAATTTTTTTTTAGGCATGATAAGTTAGCAGCGCTTAGATACAGGTAATCTCTTTAGTGAGAATTACGTAGAGGTTGTGTTGCAGAGCACTGCCCTACGTTCTACGCTACTATTAACAACTAACTTAGCTAAGCTAAGCTAATATACGAGCACGTGACCTATGCTGTTAGCTAACATAAGATAGTAAGCACTACTTGCTAAGCAGTGTATACATAGCAGCACTTCTGTAGTACTTCTTCAGAATTAATAATAATCTCCTAATTATTCCTATACGCTCTTCTGCTACATAAGCTTTTTATACTATAAAGTGCTTGTTTTAGCTTTATATATTTGCATACTTTCTTGTACCTATCTAGTAACTTGCATATAACCTTTAGTGAGTGCTCTCTATAAGCATTAAGAAATGCTTTTACAACATTATGTTATATAACTTTTAGAATAAATTCTACTGCTATTACTATAATAGTCCTAATAGAACGTGCTGTAACTGTTGCTGCGTATATCAATTCTATTAGATTAAGTACTTGTAGATCTTCTTGTATAACAATTTAAGTTTTGCATTTAATAAAATAGCTATCTTAGTTAAGCTTGTAAGAAAAAATCTGTTTAGGTACAAGTAGCTACTCTTTTACTATAGAGCATTGAACCTCTTTTTAGGTTTCTTTCTCTAGCATTATATTAATCTCCTTTTAAGCTGCTTGTAAGAAGAGCTTTATAGAAAGATTATAATAGAGTTTTCTCTATTTTTTTTACAAGCGCTAGTGGTTTGTCGCAATGCGTTTTGTAAAATAGTTAAGAATTTAAGTTTCACATAAAATAGCAGCAGCAATTGTAGCGTATACTATTGCAAATACTTTGTTTCTTTCTCTGCTTTATGTGAAGTTTAAAGAAAAGCGCTTAGTAAGTTGTTACTTTTTAAAGCTATGCTTATTTATCAGAGTGCATGCGCTTTTAAGCTTCTAGTCTTGTTACTGCTCTTTATATTCTTTAATTAAGTACTTAAGCAGGTTAGTAATTATAATCTCTTATTCCTCTTTAAGGTCTTAAAGCTGCTAGCATTTTATACTTATTCTTTGCTGCAGAAGGCGCAGTGTAAAGGGCTGAAGCCTTAATGTTCTCTAGTACTCGGCCTGTGGCCTTCGTTGGCTTTTCTTACCTCAGCACTAGCACCTCAGTACTAGCACCTTAGCACTAGCACCTTAGCACTAGTAGCTGACTATTAGCTGCACTATTTGCGCAAGTTTCTAGCTGATCTGCTAATCCAACAACCTCCAATAACCTTAGTTAGTCCTAACTAGGGTTAAGTCCTAATTACCTAGTTTAGATATATAAACCTACGTAGTATCTCTCTATAGTTTGATATTTAATTTATTTACCTTTACTGTTATTTTACATTTTTTGTTAATCTAACGCACCTTTATAATTGTATTAGATCTTTTTTTAGCTACTTGCGTAGCTACGTTAAATTAGAAGCCGCCTAGAGCTATATCTACGCACGGAAGCCACCTAGAGCTATATCTAGACAAGAATCTAATTAATTCGATTGCTAATCTTAGTTAAAGCTGTTTTAAATCTATTAAGGATTAACAGTAGAAGAAGCACAAGGAGTGCTAAGAGATACCTAGCTAAATAAGACTTTACTTAGAACGTTTAAATGTGTTAGATAAGCCTACTAAGCGTAGTAGCCTCTACACGAAAAGGATAAGCTTACTAAGCGTAGTAGCACCTACACTAATCCCCGCCAATTTTATAATAAAAAGCATTATTTATTTAGTACGCTTATACAACTATAGCAGGAGTAGAGATTACATCTAGAAACTTAGCTATCTAGATAGCAAGACTACACTAAGATAGTATTAGCAGAGCTAAAATAGAGAGTACTATTAAATGTCTCTGCTAAGCAAATGAACTAGATAAGATAGCGACTTTAATAATAATATAAGAAGCCTTTCTTTATTATAAGGCTATTAACTTAGCCTCTAAAGAGATGAAACCTAAACAGCTACCTACTTAGCTACTAACGTTACTTGCTGCATTAAAACTAATACAAGAAGTAGCACAACCTAAGTATTTTAAACAACTTAATCTAGACGCTTTTAATAGAATAAGAAAGATGTATTAGATCTTTAAACAGTAGCTTACAGCTAAGATAGAAAATAACTAAGAAGATTTTAGTATAGAAAGAAGGACCTGCGATTACGCCTTTAGTAGGCTAAAAGGTTTAGCAGCTACTCTAACACTGCTCTACCATAATTAAATAGAATTATTAGACACCTAGAACTTTAAATACTTATTAGACTTCTTTAATTAGATGTTAAGAGATCTATATAGCTCTAAAAAAGCTTAAAACAAGCTCTAGTCAATGTCTTAAGGTAAAAAGAGTATCTAAAATTATATTATAAAATTTTAGGAACAATTATTGCTGTTAAACAGCAATTTAGATAAGGACATAAAGATAATGCTTTTCTAAAAAAGTTTTATTTAGAAACTTTAAGACAAACTTGTAGGTATTACTTATAAGGATTTAGATAGCCTGTAAAACAAAGTAATAGAGATTACTAATTACCTTTATGGAATAGAGGAGTACTCTAAAGGCAGAGACAACAAGCCTAAGGAGTATAAATCTAGAAGAACTTCTCCTCCTCCTTCTCCTCCAAAAAGAGACTAGATCGAAGGAATAAAATACACAGAAAGAACTGCTAAACCTTAATAGTTTAGCAACTAGGAGTTAGAATAGTTGTATTAAGAAGGACGCTGTTTTAACTATAAATAGAAAGGTTATTTGTCTGCATATTATACAGAAAATAAGAGATCCTCTAAAAAGGAGAAAAAGACTTTAGTTAAGTCCTCTAACTCTAAGAAAAAGAAAAATAATAAGCTTAGCAAGGAAAGCTTAAATAAAGAATTAAATTTAGAAAAAGAGCAGCTCCTGTTTAAAGTCACTAGCAGGAGCCTTTAATAAGTTAAGATAATTCAGTTAAGGAGTAGGCAAACTTTAAAAAGAATATAAGCAGTAATAGAATTACTTTAAGAGCGCTTGTAAATTGTTACACTTTTGCTTCTACTTTAATTAATACAGGAAACCTTGTATACTCGCCTATTAGCCCTTAACTTATTAAGAACGCTAACTTATAGTACATTTCTATTTCTCCTAGGAGATTAGAAGGAGTTATAGATAAACTTAGAACTATTAACAAAGTTGCTAGGTTAGACATTAATATCAAAGGCTATAAGGATACTACTTAGGGTTATATAGCCCCTACACACCCTAGTTACAATTTAATACTTAGACGGCCCTAGATAAATAGAAGAGAGATTACTATTGCTCCTTCTAGAAAAACAATTTACATCTATTCTTCTAGCTAAAGGATTAAGTTACTTAGCACTAAAGATAGCCTTATTAAAAGAGCCTAGAGATTAAAATAAATAAGCACAACAGCTTATTACTTCTATATTGGGCAGGCAAAAAAGATAAGTCTATTTAGACTTTTGCTGCTTCTTATAAGGATATTAAAAAAGCTATAGCTCCTAAGAAGAAAGTAGAGGTCCTACCTTTACTCTCTAAGGCTTATTAACACTTAGCTTAGATTTTTAATCTAAAAACAGCTTCTGTACTACCTTCTTTACGCGGATCTAAAGTAGATTACTAAATTGAACTAGAGAAAGATGATAAAGGCAAGGAAAAAGAGGCTCCCTAGGGACCACTTTACAGTATAAGCCGCCTAGAACTTTTAGTATTATAAAAGGAGCTTATTTCTCTACTTGATAAAGGATAGATTAGAGCTAGTAGCTCTCTTACCTCCTCTCTTATTCTTTTTGCTAAGAAACCTAGAGGAGGATTACGTTTCTGCATTAATTACTAAGCCCTAAATGCAATTATAAAGAAAGATTATGATTTTTTACTTATAATTTAACAAACCCTTAACAATATTGCAAAAGCTAAATAGTTTACAAAGATTAACGTTTTTACAGCTTTCTACAAGATTAGGATTAATGTAGGAGATAAGTAGAAAATAGCTTTTTGTACTAGATTTAGGTTTTATAAGTGGCTGGTTACTTTATTCAGTATAGCAAACGCTCCTAGTACCTTTTAACGCTATATTAATTAGACCCTCCGCGAGCATATTAACGATCTTTGCTTAGCCTACCTAGACGACATATTAATTTACACTAATAGCACGCTTAAAGAACACTAACGCAATACAAATAAGGTTTTAGAAGCTATAGGCAAGGCTAAATTACCTTTAGATATCTAGAAATGCAAATTTAATGTATAGAGTACAAAATACTTTAGATTTATTATTAAGGCTAGAAAAGGACTTTGAATAGACCCTAAGAAAGTAAAAGCAATTAGAGATTAGCAGGCGCCTATAAACGTTAGAATGAGTACGCAGTTTTCTTAGTTTTACAAACTTCTATTAACAATTTATTAAGAACTACTTAAAAATAGTAGCTTCTCTTTTAAGGCTTACTAGTAACATCTTCTTTTAATAGGGAAAAACTAAGCAAAAGGCTTCTAATAAGCTTAAGAAGTTATTTATTACTAAGCTAGTACTAGCTTAATGGGATCCTGACAGAGAAACAATCCTAGAAACAGACTCTTCTAGATATGTAGTAGCAGGAGTCCTCTTACAATATAATAATAAAGGAAGCTTACGCCTAGTAGCTTATTATTTAAAAAAGATAACTAGCACGCAAAGTAATTACGAGATACACAACAAAAAATTATTAGCAGTTATCTTCTACTTATTTAAGTAGGATGCTATGCCACAATCTTTAAAGAAGTTTATAGTTATTACAGACTATAAAAACTTTGAATATTTCAGCAAGCCTAGACAGCTTAGCAAAAGACAAATAAGATAGGCTTAATTTCTAAGAAATTATCCTAACATAGAAATTACCTACCGGCCTAGAGTTAATAACTCTAGAGCTAACGCCTTATTTAGGAGACAACAAGATATGCTAGCAAACGACTAAGATACTAAGATTTCTAGAAGGTTTCTATAAGTATTTAAACCTACAACTGCAGCTACTAATAAAAAACTATAAAAAAAAAGTGCTTAGAACCTTTAATTGTAACAGCTATCTAGCAGTAGTATAAGAGTAGTTAGATCTAGAGAATTTATAAGATAAAGCTAAAAAAGAAGATAAAACTTACTAAATAGCCTAGAAAGCTATAAAGGATAGTAAACAATAATTTCCTACAGCTTTAGATCTTAAACTTTCTATTTTTAAATGCTAACTAGACAATTCTAGAAACCTCCTATACTAAGATCGAGAATAGGTACCTAATAATAAACCTTTAAGAACTAGAATTATCCACAAAATCCACAGTTCTAGAGCTTTAGGCTATCTAGAAAGGAATATTACCTATTAAGCTATTGCAAGAGAAAACTTTTAGCTCTCTATTAGTAAAAGTATTAAAAAGTACATAAGGAACTGCTTAATGTGTAGAAAAATAAAACTCTGGAGAAATAGCTTATAAGGCTTACTAAAACCCTTGCTTATACCTAAGTAAATATAGAAAGAAATTTCTATAGATTTTATTATAGAGTTACTAGAAAGCAAAGGCTGTACAAACCTTATAGTAGTTATAAATAGACTTAGCAAGGACGTTGTCTTAATAGGCCTTAAGAACATTACTACAAAAAGTGTTACTAAAGCTTTTATTAACTCTATTATAGCTTACTATTAGTTACTAAACTATATTACTTTAGATAGAGGTATATATTTTGTAAACTATTTTTAGATTAAGCTTTGCAAGTTATTAGAAATTAAGTAATACTTATTTTCTAAATACTATCCTAAAACTAACAGTTCTATAGAAAGAATAAATTTTATAGTACAGGCTTATTTATAAGCGTTCTATAATTAAGATTAAATAAATTAAAAAAGTAACCTAGAGATAGCTAAGATTGCAGTTATAGCAAGGCAAGCTTAGTCTACTAAAATATCTTCTTTCTTCCTACAACACGGCTATAAAGTAGATCCTCTATAAATTGCACCTAAGTACGGTCTTTAACAACGACTTCTAAGGAGAATATAAGAGAATTATTAAAAGGCAGAAAATATTGTTAAAAAGCTATAACAAAGTATTAAGCTTATACAAGCTACAATAAGAGAAAGCTAATAAGAATAAGAAAAGCAGGCAAATAAGAGAAGGCACTAATTACTTTAGCTTAAAATAGGCAATAGGGTATAGTTAAAACTAAGCAACTACTACAAAACAAAAAAGCCTAGCAGAAATCTTAACTAGAAGAATCTTAAGTACACAGTACTTAAGGTTATTAGACTAAACGTAGTTAAATTAAATACCTCTAGCTAGATTCACTTAGTATTTAATGTTAATAACCTCAGACTAGCGTCCTTAGACCCTCTACCAAGCTAGCTTATAGACGACAAGAAACTTCTACTAATTAAGACAGAGGATAGAGAAGAATACCTAATAAACACCCTATTAGAGAAAAGAGAAAAAAAAAGAAAAAAATAGTACTTAGTTAAATAGTTAGAATATTTAGATCTAACTTAAGAACTAGCTATTAATCTAAAAAATACAGAAGCCTTAAAAGAGTAGAACTCTAAGTAATAAGATTACTACTTCTACTATTTTTTTAGGAGAGGGGTATCGTAAAGAGCTAAAGCCTTAATATTTTTTAGTACTTAGCTTAAAGCCTTTGTTAGCTTCTCTTACCTTAGCACTAGCACCTCAGCACTAGTAGCTAACTATTAGCCGCACTATTTACGCTAGTTTCTAGCTGATCTACTGATCTAACAACCTCCAATAACCTCGGTTAGTCCTAACTGAGGTTAAGTCCTAATCACCTAGGTTAGATATAAAAACCTACGTAGTATCTCTCTATAGTTTGATATCTAATTCATTCACCTTCACCGTTACCTTGCATCTTTGGTTAATCCAACGCACCCTTACACGCAGGAGGAGGATAAGTAAAAATATTTAGAGTGCTCTGTACTCTAAGTTAATAAGCTAAGTGCTACTCACTTTAATAAGAGCTCTTTGAAATAGAATGCTCTTTATCTAAAAATATAAGTAGGCGCTAATTTTTCGTTAGGTGCATATCCTAGACGCTACTTTTGTATTCTACACCAGCGCGTTTCTAGTACGCTTTAAGCTCTAGTGTTTACTTTAGAGTAAAAAGTCTTGTTTGCTTATAAAAGTCTGCATAAATTCTTAGTAAATTGCTAGCTGTGCTTTCTACCTATACAGAAGATAAATTAACTGCTTTTTTTAGATTAGGCTAGCCAGCCTGCTTTGTTAGAGCTTGTAACTTATTACCTCCTATCTCCTAGATAAGTACCTTACTTGCTAAATTCCTTTTGCGGCTTGCCTGTTGCTATTTAGAGTTATTTATAAAAGTTTTTTAATACTTCTTCTGCATTACACAGCTTATCTTTGTGTAATTAGTCTACAATAATAGTAAGCTCTTCTATTATACACTTTAAAGTCTTGATGTCCTTGTTTTTGTAAAAGTGCTTTTTTTATATATAACGTTCTAAGTTTTAATAACTTAGTTAAGCACAAGAATTTATCATTTATTTATTTTTTAGGGTGTTAAAGATGGTGGTTGTTGTTGTAGTCAAAATGGGGTTCTAAAAAAGTGAAAAGCAGCTACCCTCTACTAATAAATCACAAAAGTCAAAAAAAAGATTGTGTGTAGTTAACAAGATTTGAACGGTGGGTAGATCAGTTCTAGGAGGAAAGCTCAGAATACTGAGCAATAATTAGGGTCAAAAAAATTTGCTAAGGTACCAAAAAACAACACTAGTTAAAACGTGTCTAACAGCAATTGCTAGCCTATAGCTAACAACAGGATTATAGTAGGATTACAATAAAACTACAATATAATGCGATAGAGGAGGAAAAGGACACGTACGTACTGCAGCAGGTGCCTGTAATACTTTATAAAGCTACTACTTCTTACTTACTGCTTCTCACCTTTTAAACAGCACTGTATACAAATAATTTGTATACAATACACTGTACTATAATATAGCGTACAACCTCTGTAATAAGTATCTCCTTAACCTTAACTCTTATCTAAAAATAGGAAGCTTTCCTGTTATACACCTAGCCTCTAAACTAGTCTAGCTTAAGCTAACTATGCAGATACCTAAGCTTATTAAGCATCTATAAACTTAGCCTCTTTAGAACTTCAAATTACATCTCTTACAAATAACTCTAGAATCCGCGATATCTCTATATACAAAAAGAATATTAAGCCTTAACTTAGCTAGTTGTAGAAGGAATACAAGATCTATAGAGTATTCGCTAATACTAGTAGAGTACTTAATATACTATACTTTAGTATCTCTCTTTTCTTGTTAATTATGTATAAGCTATTTTAAAAAATTATTAACTAGTTGGGCTAGCTGTTGCATAACGTTAAAATAGCAATAAAAAAGAAAGAGATAGGAAAGGAGGCGTAGGCGTTCTATAGTCATATGTATAGGTTAGAAAGCAAGGCGATAATAGTGCTGCTTTTTTAATTTGTCTAATAGTACCTAGAAGTAGAGCCTTACCATAAGTAGGCAGTATAAGCAGAATAAGGCGCGTTAAGTTAGAAGGCAATTTGCGTCTTTGTCTTGCTTTTCTTTATTTCTATCTAAACATGCGACACACTAATTGCGTACTAGCAATGCTAAACAAGAGGGCGTGAGCCTGGATACCTATTGTTAGCAATAAATCTTTTTTTTACTAAAAAGGTGTTTACAAAATATGTGGTCACATTAAGAGGTTGTCTTAAAAGGCCGAAGCCAGTTTATATTTTATAGATGTTACGTGCTCTGTATTTTACTAATTATCTAATATAGCCCCTAGGATTTACCTTGAACCCTCTACAATCTCTACTAGCTGCTTTCTCACTATTTAACGGGTATGCTCTACAGCCGTATACGTACACTGTACTCTAATCAGGGCGTAAGTTAGCTATGTCAACTACAACTTTTCCTAATTCTTGTTGCACTGTTTATCAAGCATAGTATTCAGAGCTTAGAAATTATAAGCATGTAATAAACTCATATTGTAAAGCTCTGCTGCTATTTTACTAATTTCTAGCCCGAGATTTGTTATTAAGTTTTCTCTAATACTTATCTTAATTGCTTTTATAATAAGTTGTTAGCCTGCTCTCTCTGTACTTTTATTTTGTTCGTGCGTATATGCCAGTGTGCTTTTAATAGTAATTTTCTGCTCTTCTACCTAAATTTTAAATCCTAACATTTCTCTTTAAAAAAATGTTTTAATTTTATTATCCTAAAAGATTATACATATCTTAAGCCTGTACCAGGCTCTTAAAAGACTAGTAAAGTTATCGAATGCTATTATTATTTTACTAAGTGGTTTAGCTTGGAGAGCATATTAATAAATCTTTCTGCTGTAATTATGCTTAAGTACTTTATTCTAAGGCTCTCTGTTTCGCCTAATTAGTATATGAAGTAGATCCTGTGCTCTCTTCTTTATTTGTTTTAAGATGACTCACTTTATTTAATAAAAGTAAAGTTATACATTTTCTAAAGCTATGCTAATACAAAGCTGTTATTAAAAAGTCCTATTTAGAGCATTAACTTTTCTCTTAAGTACTAGACTCTAGTATAGTTTAATTGAGCTTCTAAGACAATGTTAAGGTACAGGGTTACTGTTGGAGTACTAACCTGCGGATCACTCCTTTGACATCCCGATCACCCGGGTTATCAGGTGATCTTAGTAAAATATCACGTGATGGCGCTAGTAGCGCGCATATAAACGAGCCAGATCGTCTAAAGTCTTTTTAGCAGTTATTAGACACTTTGTTGTAGCACTTAGTTAATTAATATATTTATTCCCCTCCACTAGTTATTTAATTACTCCTTCTTAGCTCCTATAGTTATACGCCTGGCCGCTTAATTATAGTATTAATTCTCACTGCGCAACTAGCAACCTAGAAGATTTTTTTTTAATTGGATTTTTACTCTCCTCTTTTTTATCTCCTACAGCACTAGCTAGCAGATCGCTGCTGCTGCTGTACCTCTCTCACTTATTGATCATACGATCAACCTTTTCTAACCTATCCTCTAATCTACAGGCTACTGTCATCGTTGACACAGCTACCTACCTACTAACTGACTAATTAATCTATCGCACTCTAACGATAACCCACGTTGTGATTCTACAATAGCGTCTTACTAATATAGACCTTACTAATACACTGCTTATTGCCTTAGGGGTAATCCTTAAGGCTTAATTAGACTAGCTAACCTAGTTTGCTCTATTAAGACTGCACTGCTTAGAGAAGGGCATCTAGGATTAGGTTAATCCTAATCTCCTAGACGTGCACTTAATAGATCACTAAAAGCTATAGTATTCTAAACTGCCTAAGGATATTAAGCGACTAGTTGCTCTACTACCTAACGCAAGCGCACAAGAACAAGAAGATTATAAAATTGCTTAACATAAATATAAGGCTTAAGTCCTTAATACTAAGTATAAGAAAGATAATTACAGCAAGCTAGTTAACAGATACAAAGTAGAGGCCTCTTAATAAATAAATAAAGTTGCTAAGATTACTAACGTTAAGGACTAGATTAGTAAGACTATCTATCTAGGCCTACTTTTGAACGCCTTAATAAGCATAATTAATTAGAACCTTACTAGCCTTTAAGCTTTAGTAAAGATCTTTAAGAAGGATCTTACGCTTACTAATTAGAATACTTAGTATTTAATAAGGGCGCAGTACTAATCCTACCTAGATAAAGCTCGCTAGAGACAAATACGTCCTAAGTAATAGTTTACTAAGTAGCAGCTCCTGTATTAACAAGTAACAAGCTACTTGCTCCCTAAGGTTGTTAGGCTGTTAGCAATTACTAATTTTTTAGACGCCTTAAGTACTAAAATTGCACTAGACTAGTCGCATAAGAAGCGCAATAAGCTAGCATAAGTAATAGTGCTTAGTAAAGCTTATTCAACTCTTAATAATCTAAGAAAGATCTTTAGTGTTTTGTTATAAAATTAGTTAATTGCATTTTTAAAAGGAAAAGGACACGTAGTATTCTTAACTAGATCTAGATTAGCGTTAGCTTAATAATCTACTAGTGCTAACAACTTAAAGTTAAATAAAAGTAGTAAGTAACCCTACTCTTGTCCCTACAAGGCTAGTAAAGGGCCTATAAGCAAGCACTTCTAGACACTGCGCAACTGCTACTAACTTTAAACTGTAGTTACTAGATTAAGCCCTACTAGCAATATACTAATTAAGCTGTTAGATAATGAGAAAAAGAAGATTGTTAAGCAATATAATAGTAACACTTAGGCATCCTTACGCACTTAGATTAATAAGGAAGGCTAGAAGGCTAGCACTAGCAGATTAGCTATTAATATGCTAAGTAGATTCTACCCTAGATTATTAGTTTTAGCACTAATTAACCTAAATACTTTATTAATAAAATTAGGCTAAAAGTCTTCACTGCAGCCTTTACTCCTTATGCCTTATTTCTTTGTACAATCTTAGATAGTGGAGTAGCAGTTTACTTAGTTAATACTATAGATTACCTAGTACTAGGCACTTTTAGCGAATGCACTGAGGACGAGACTGTATTAGTAGGCACTTAATCTATTCTAGTTACTAGGATAGGAAACAGGCTGCTCAAGAACGTCCTGCATAGCGAGGCAGGCCCTAAGACAGCTAATCTACTACTTATTAACGTTAAGCTTGTACTAGGTTTCTATACTAATATTGTGTTAGAAGAGCAGCTCAACTAGTTAGGCATCTAGTATTTAGGATATAATTACACTATGTAATTTAGTACTCCTAAGAAGAACGTTGTCTTAATTAACTTTAAGTATTTTTTTAATTTTTTATTTGTTAATATAAGTAAGTTTTTTATTACCCTGCTTAACTAAAACTACTTGTAAACGCTATAGCGCGATTAAAGATACTAAACTTGCGTACTAGTGATTAGGACTTGTGGCATTAACAATTAGGTTACCTAGGACAATAGGCTATTAAAGCCTTAGTCTACTTAGCGCAGAATGTTAAAATTACTAGCAAGAATTATTAGAATGTAATTACTACGCAATAGCTTATGCCTTGCAAGTAATTTTGCGGCGACTAAAAGAAAGATTACTATAACTTTTTTATAGGGTTTTATAGAATTTATTTAATTTCCTAACAAGGTAATTGCTTAAGAAAGAAGTACTAATTATTAAGGAACTCTACTTAGGCAAGCTTTATAATTATAATATCTAGTTAAAGATACTAAATAATATTATGATAGTAATTAAAGGTTTTACTAAAAGAATTAAGAGAAAATATTAGCAAAGAATTATAGACATCTATTAGGATAATATTACTACTACACTGCCTTAGAGAGGGCAATTAAGATTGAAGGAATAGGTAACATAGAAAGAGATTATAATTAAGACGCTACTGCTATACACACATAAGCCTAATGGCTTAGTAGAGAGAGCTAGCTAAGAGCTAATTACAAAGGCTATTAAGATGCGCATAAGCGCTAATCTACTAGCTAAGCTTTAGCTTGTAATTATAGATGTAGCTGCTTACTTCCATAGCATAAGCCCTATTAAGATTTATAGCCACTAATCTCTTAACTTGGTGCTTAAAGAATAGTTTAGGAAATATTTCTAATACTATTAACTACCAAAGATTAGACATTAGATTGCTAATCTACGCCTAGACTAGAGTAGAATATATGCCTATAGCTGCCTAGCCTATCCTTTTAATAAAGATAAGGCAGCTAGGTATAATTATTAAAGATTTAAGGTTAATCCTTGCGGCTATATTAGTTATTTAGTTAGTTATTAAGCCTCTAACATATACTATATATAGGTATTAATACTTAATTAGATAATTACTACTTATAATGTAACCTTTAATAGTAAGTTGTTCTATAAAGAAGATTACGAGAAAGAGCTACTAAAGGATTAAGCAATCAAAATTGTAGAGATTTTTTGTAATAGCGAGCTAGTTAATTCTAGAAATAACTTAGAGGTCCTCTCGTCTGTTTAAGGAAGAGTAGATTAAGATATATAGCTAACTACGAATAACTTTAGAGGTAATCTATTTACTATCTTAAGTAGTAAGGAAGGCCTGTCTACTAAAGATAAGAGTAGATTAGAAGACGCTAGGCGAATAGAGCACAAGGCTAGTGCACTATTAAGAATTTGCTTAGATTAGCAGTAGATTACTAGTCCTATTACCCTAGAACTTACTTCTAAACTAGAGACCCTAGGGAACAATAATTTAATTAATTATATAGTTATTATTAGTTTAATAGTAGTATAACTACTTAAAGGAGCTAATCTGTTTAAACTTGTAAGTGGAATACCTTATTTACTAGTCTAATAGTCTACGCTTGTAGACTCTAACACGCTAGATAATTGTAATAAAATACCTGCTTGTATAAGCAAGAAAGCAGAGCGTAAATTATCTTGCAAGTTAAGATCTCAGGCAACGAACAGCAGATAAGGTAAGCAATTATAAGCTAAACCTCTACTTATAAGATGTAGTACTTATATTGCTAGTAAAAGCCTAGATTAGCCTATAAATTAATATCTTCTACTGCGTAAGCTAGGTAGCAGGCGTAAGCGTAAGAACGCAACTTAAGATTTTAAAAATTAAACAAAGAGTAGAAGCATTAGTAGTGTTAACGCATTCATTGTAGATTATAAAGATTTATAATAGAACAACTTTTATAATACCTACCCGCTAGGTTTGCAAGTAACCTAAGAAGACTAAGTAAGCTATAAGACTCTTAATTACGTAGTTATAGCAGCTTTGCTTACTAAGCATAGTCTAAGTATAAGAAATACTTAACTGCATTATAACAATCTGTCGCAACGTGTATATGTATCCTCTAGCCGGAGTACGATTCATCGATCGGTCGGTATTTTGTTTCCGACAGTTATGAGCCCGGTTCGGTCAAAACTGCGCAAGCAATCTCGTTGTAGTCGCTTACTTAGGTGGGTGACCACAAGCGAGAAAGCAGCAAAAAAAAAGACAAAAATAAGCCTAGGGGATATTAGAACACACAGAGACAGCCCGCAGAACAAGGTAGCTTCGCTAGCCTTATAGGGTCGGTGCGCCTAGAGCGCCAGAGCCAACGAGCCAGTATCCTAGCCTCCTGCTCAAGAGAGCGCCAAAGAAAAAGGGTCATGAAGCTCTTAGGTAGATTACCTAGCTCGTTGCTAGTAATCTAGGGGGTGTGTCGCAACGTGTATATGTATCCTCTAGCCGGAGCGCGATTTATCGATCGGTCGGTATTTTGTTTCCGACACAATCTATTTAAACTGCTAAGATTATAAAAGCAGTTGCTCTAGCATCTTATAAGGGCCTTGTTTAAGGATACCTGCAGGAGAGAGATTAATTAGTTAAGTAAAATAAAGACTTAGACTAAAATATTAAGGGAAGTAGCAATTAATTGCCTAATAATTTTAAAGTAAGTTTAGACTTATAAGTTCAATTAGAATAGCTTCTTTCTTAAATGCAAGGCGTAGATTATTGTAAAAGGTAATTTTTAAAAAAAGAATTTAATTAATTTAACTTACGCTGCTACCTTAGCAGCTAAGTCTTTCTAAGCAGTAATAGCTATTGCTACTAAGAATAACTTAGAGATTAAGCAATATAATGTTATAGAAGCATTCCTTAATATATTAATTACAGCAGACAACTTAGTAATTTATAAGATGCTAGATAGCTTTAAAAAGCTAGAGAAGTATGTACAGCTTAACCGCGCACTATATAAATTATAAGACTTACTACTGTTGTAGTATAAAGAGTTTTTAGGATTACTAAGGGAGATTAGACTAATCGCCTTACTAGAGGAACTTTGCCTATTCTTTAATCAAAAAAGGAGGATCCTAGGATTGTTTTATGTAGATAATATCCTACTGCTCTTTACAAAAAGTTATAAGTAGAAAGCGATAGATATCTAGTTAAAGATTATAGATAAATATAAGATAAAAGAACAAAGATTAGTTAACAAGTTCCTTAGTATCTAAATAATTAGAGATTGCAAGAAGCAAATAATCACGCTTGTACATAATATGTATATTAATAAGATCGCAAAGAAGTTTAAGCTAGAGAATAGTAGCTTTCTAAAGACTCTATTGCTGTTAGAGAAGCTAATTAAGAACACTAGCAAAGCAACTAAGCAAGAGATTAAGGCCTACTAAGAAAGAGTTAAATTAGTGCTGTACATAGCTATTATACTACAACTAGACGTTGCCTACTAAATTTTAAAGCTCTTACACTTTCTTACAAACCCTAGTAATTAGCATATAAAAGCTGTTAAAAAGGTAACTATGTACCTCTATTAAACAAGATAGAATGCGATCTAATATAGGAACTATAATAGTCTAGACCTAATAATTATAGGCGATGCTTCTTTTGTAGATTATTAGGAAACTTGTTAATTGTTTTATAGATATATAGCTATCCTATATAGTAGTCTAATATTTTAGAAGGCGGCTTAGTAGACTACAGTAACTACGTTAACTACTAAGGCTAAGCTGCTTGCCCTTAAGTACACTACTAAGGAGGCTATAGCCCTTAAGCGCTTCTTTTATAAGCTATCTCTTAATATAGGAGATGTCTAGACAGTCTAGTGCGACAAATAATAAATAATTAGGCTTATAGTTAGGAAGAATAAGTAGATTAGCACTTAATTAAGGTATGTAGATATATGAAACATGTAGCTATAGCAGGAATTTACTAAAGGATTATTTTAGGTTAAGTACCTAGAAACAGTAATTATTCTAGCTGATAGGCTAACTAAGTTGCTTACTTAACAACAGTTTAGAAAGTATAAGCAGTTACTTATCCTTTAGCAAGTTAAGCATTTAATTAAAGGAAATAATAATTAACAAGTAAAGGTTTTATATTAAGTAGTAACATCTATATACTAGGCTAAGTCTTCTCTTAATTGCTTACAATAAGCAGGAGAACGTGAGCTAGACTATTAAACTAAAACTAGGAACTGTATTACTAATAAGCATTAGATTATTATACTCCCTAGACTTTATTATTGCATTACGCTTAGTCTGCTTAGCTTTAGCTAGCTTAAGAGTAATTTAAGCTATCTAAGCTTAAATAGCAAGAGTCTTAAGGTGAGCAGCGTTGCGTCTTAATTCTAATTTATTACTTCTATACAAGAAGTTGTTAGATAATCGCCTTCTTACTCTAGCGTAATAATTACGCTTATATAAATAAGTTGTATAATAATTAAGACGTTGAATAAAAGGAAAGTTGTAAAGACTAGGCGGGGGCAATATTTTGTAGGCAGCCTGCTCTTAAAGCGGCAATCTTTAAGTAGGTTGCTGCTAAGACTACTTATATTACTGCTGTTGCTACTACTGTGTATAGTAAGCAGTCTGTTGCGGCTGTTAAGTAGGTTGCCAAGCAGGAGCGAACGCGGGAGCAGGAGCGAACGTGGGAGCAGGAGCAGGAGTAGGAGGTTGTGCAGCAAAACTGCAATACGACATTTCTTAAGCGCGACAATTATAGACAAGAGGCTTCTATAAAGAAGGCTTTCTAGTAGACGTAATACTGCTATTAATCTCTTTATAGTGCGCAATAATGTCCTTAAGTAGTTAAGCTTTTAAAGCTTAGTATATTTTATTATTATTTTATCTCTAAAAACTAGTTAGCAAGCTAAGCAAGAAGGGTAAAAGATTAGAGACTTACCTCTTTATCTCTATACATAGTTCTAAATTAATTAGCGAGATTAATATTAACTGTGTAGTAGGTGTAAGATAAGTAGCTACTATAGCGTAAGCTACTCTAACTGCTAGTCTAAATACAATTAAAGCAGTGTTTAGTATATAAACTATCTAGTATCTTTTTTATGCAGCGCTTACAAGGCAGAACGCAAAAACGTAATAGATTAGCAGTAATCTTTAAGGAGCTATTAGGCGCCTTCTTCTAAGTAGAGAGAGGCGCAGTGCGCTTAGTAGATAGATTAGTAGGCGTTTTTAGCTTATTGCTGTTGTTATATTGCTGTTTACGTGTCACTGCTTAAGCAGTTATTTGCTGTAACTTTTGCTTTAGCTCTTAAAGAGCCTTGCTTTTACGCTAGCTTAATTGCTTAGTTAGACTTTTATGTAAATTAGAATTTAAGCAAGAACTTAATAGTAGGCTTAATTTAGCAGGTAAGGCAATTAGCCTCTAAACAGAGCTACTAGATGTTTTGTAATAAGCGTACAGATTAAAAGGTAGAGGCAACTAACTCTTATTATTATAGAGATTAGCTGCTTGCTAAATCTTACTATTAAACAGGTTTTAGCGCGCACAACACTTATGCTTAGCACTATTCTTACGTTGCTAACAGCTTTCTAAGCGTTAATTACGTTAATAACAGCTCTTAGAGCTGCGCTCGTTATTGCTTAGGGCAGACTACACTAGATAGATTAGCAGCTAATTAGTAAGGAAATAGTAAGGCAATCTTGTTTACTATGTTAGTAATAGTGGTTAAGACAGGATTAGAAAGACTTAGTGATTAGATTAATTAAAGTTAAGGACAAAAAGTTTTAGAGGGGCAATAGACGTGATTGATTTTGTTGTAGTAATTGCGCATTAACTATTTACGCAATATTTAGGGTCTATCTAATGTTTTAATATTACTTAGAGCTGCTAGAATAATTAAAGCAATAATACGCAGCATCACTACGACAACGGAGGATTACGCAGAGGAGCTATGATTATAAAGGCCCTCTTAATTAACGACTTAGATATATTATAATTATCTAGATGCTTACAGCTTAGATCGATAGTATCTCATTAACCTAGGGGGTGTGTTGGAGTACAAACCTGCGGATCACTCCTTTGACATGTAGATCACCCGGGTTATCAGGTGATCTAAGTAGGATATCACGTAATAGCGCTAGTAGCGCGCATATAAACGAGCCGGATCATCCGAAGTCTTTTTGGCAGTTATTGGACACTTTGTTGTAGCACTTAGTTGATCAATATACTCATTCCCCTCCACTGATCATTCAATTACTCCTTCTCAGCTCCCACACTTGCAAATAGTGCTACTTGAGTAAGCACAAAATCTTTAGTGTAAAGTTCTCTTACTTTTATAAAAGCGTTCTTAATTCTGCGCGTTTTATAGCTAGAAATTTTAAATGAAGTAGTTTCTGCTTTAATACTACACAGGAGCATAGATCAATTGTAAAGGTCTAGTTTTATTAACCTAATGTTATTAACTAGATATTGGGCTGCTTTATTATGAAGGATAGTACAGTTTGTAAGCAGATAAGCATTAAAATCTATTTTAAAAAAGATGCGATCAATAGGCAATAAGTTTATAAGCATAAGTAAGCTAATAAGCATTGCTTAGATGCTCTTTAGCTAGTTAGATCTACTTAGCCCTTTAATTCTAGCTTGTTAAGTAGCAATCTATCCCTTCTTAGCTAAAGCTGTCTTAAGCCTATTATAGTTTAGGTCCTTAAGAGCGTTCAGAATATTACTTTTTAGCTTAACTTTAATTTTAGGTTCTCTAGTAAGTGCTCCTTGTACCTTTTTTCAGGTAGTAGCAAACTATTTATTTATTTTCAAGGTGTCTAAGATGGTGGTTGTTGTTGTAGTTGAGATAGGGTTTTCAAAAAAGTGAAAAGCACCTACCCTCTACTAATCAGTCGGAAAAGTAATAAAAAAAAGATTGTGTATAGTCAACGAGATTCGAACGGTAGGTATTAAGTTCTAGGAGGAAAGCTCAGACCACTAAACAATAATTAGGGTTAAAAAATTTGCTAAGGTACTAAAAAACGACACCAGTTGATACGTGTCTAACGGCGATTGCCAGCCTATAGCTAGCAATAGGATTTCAGTAGGATTGCAATAGGATTGCAACATAATACGATAGAGGAGGTAAATAAGAGCTGTAGTACTTTATAAAGCTGCTACTTCATACTTACTGCTTCTCACTTTTTAAATAGCACTGCATACGAATAATTTGCATATAATACACTGCATTGCAATATAGCGTGCAACCTCTACAGCAAGCATCTCTTTATTCTAGGCTTTCTTCTAAGAATAAGCATCTTATGCTACTATCTACTTAGCACCTAATTTAGTCTAACTTGCACTGCTTATGCAGACACCTAAATTCATTAAGTATCTTAAAACTTAACTGCCTAGCTAGACTTCTAGGTTTATAAGAATCTTTAACAAGTCCCTTATCTATAATATCTTTATATATAAAACGATTATTAGGCCCTAATTTAGCTCGTTGTGCAATCAATACACAATTACTAGAGTATTTACTAGTACTGTTACAGTACTTAAGTTCTATTGCTTTAATATCCCCCTTTTCTTATTCGTCGTGTAAGAGCTAAGTATAGAGACTAGAACTTAGCTTAAACAGCTATTGCAAGACGTTAAAGTGGCAATAAAGAAGAAAGAGGTTGGAAGAAAGAAGTAGGCTTTCTATTGTCGCGTATATAAGTGAGTAAGCAAGGCAATAATAGTGTTGCTACTATTATCACGTAATTAAATGTCTTGTAGCTTGCTTTATCTTCTTAGTTTACCTACAAACTTAGCAGGTAGTTATTACAAAAGTTGCTTTATAATAGATTTTTATAATCTGCAAGTGATGTATTAACACTACCTATGCTTTTACCCCTTAGTTAATTGTTAGGATCTTAAGTTGCGTCTTTACGCTTACGCCTGCTACCTAGCTTGTATAGTAGAAGATAACAATTTGTAGGCGAATTTTAACTTTTGCCTTCAATCTGCGCACTACGCCTTGTAAGCAGAGGTTTAGCTTGTAATTGTTTACTCTGTCTGCTGCTTAATGCCTAAGATCTTAAGTAAGATATCTTACGCTCTGCTATCCTGCTTCCCTAAGCAGGTGTTCTATTACAACAAGCTAGCGCGTTAGAGTCTTTGGGCACAGATTGTTAGACTAGTAATAAGTTGTTAAGCTTATTTAACAGAAGCTCCCTACTTCTAAGTATTTATAAGTTAGCTTCTTTTAGCAAGCGCACTGCTGTTTAACTGTTAATAACTCTTCAATCAACTACGTCGTCGCTCTCTAAGGTTTCTAGTTTAGCAGTTAGTCTTAGGGTAGCAAGACTAGTATTTTGCTGCTAATTTAAGCGAGTTCCTAATAGTGCACTAGCCTTGTGCTCTTTTTGCTTAGCGTCTATTAATCTATTCATGTACTTAGTAGGCAAGCTTTTCTTACTATTTAAATTAATTAATAGATCACTTTTAAGGGTTAGCTGTATATCTTAATCTGCTCTTTCTTAAACAGACAAAAGGTCTAAGTCCTCTTATAGATTAACTAGCTCGCTATTATAAAGAATTTCTACAATCTTAATTTTTTAATCTTTTAGCAGCGCTTCCTTGAAATCTTCTTTGTATAGTTAAATTTTATTATAAGTTACATTTTAGGTAGTAATTACTTTATTAAGTGTTAGTACATATATGTTGTATATGTTAAAGGGTTAAAAAGAAAATAAATAACTAATATAGCTGTGAGAATTAAGTTTAAATTCTTAAAAATTGCACCTAGCTGCCTTCCCCTTGTTTAAAGGATAAGCTTTGCAGCTATAGGCATAGATTCTACTTTAGTCTAGGCGTAAATTAGCAGTCTAGTGTCTGATCTTAGGTAGTTATAGGTATTAGGAATATTTTCTAAACTACTATTTTAGCACCTAGTTAGGGGATTAGTAGCTGTAAATCTTCGTAAGGCTTATTTTATGTAGATAAGCCGCTGCATCAATAATTGTTAGCTAAAGCTTAGCTATTAGAATAGTGCTCGTGCGCATTTTAATAGCCTTTGCAATTAGCTTTGTTTAGCTCTCTCTACTAAGCCGTTTGGATTATTAGTATATAGCAGTAGTGTTTTAATTACACTTCCTTTCTCTAAAGCCTATTTCTTATATCTTAATTGCACTTCTTAAAGTAGTGTAACAGTATTGTTATCTTAATAGATCTCTACAATTTTCTGCTAATATTTCTTCTTATTTTTTGCAGCAAAGACTTAAATAACAGGCATAATATTGCTTAGTGTCTTTAACTCAATATTGTATTCTTACAGCTTGCCTTAGTCAACCTTTTTAATAATAAACGCCTATTTTTTAAGCAGCTAACTAGTTAAGAAATTGAACAAATTATATAAGATCCTGTAAAAAGGTTGTAGTAATCTTTCCCGTAGTTACTGTAAGATTACTTGCAAGGTATAAGCTGTTGCGCAGTGTTTACATTCTAATAGCTTCTTGCTAGTAATTTTAACGTTCTGCGCTAAGCAGACTAAGGCTTCAATAGCTTGTTATCTCAAGTATCCTAATCGTTAATGCTACAAGTCCTTATTACTAGTACGCAACTAAGATTTCCTTAATTGCACTACAGCGTTTACAAGCAGTAGTTAAGTAGAGTAATAAGAATGTTGCTTGTATTTAACAAATAAGAAATTCAAGTTAAGCTTAAAGTTAATTAAGACAACATTTTTCTTGATTAATCAAAATCTTAAGGTATAATTAAATTCTAAATACTATATGCCTGCCTGCTTAAGCCGTGCTTCTGATGCAATATTAACATAGAAACCTAGTACAACCTTAACGTTAGTAAGCAGAAGATTAGCTGTCTTAGGGCCAGCCTTGCTATGCTAAACGTTTTTAAGCAGCTTATTTCCTATACTAGTAACTAGTATAATTTAAGTGCCTGCCTTAACAATTTTGTCCTTAGCGCATTTGCTAAAAGTGCCTAGTACTATATAATCTATAGTATCAACTAGATAGACTACTAATTTACAGTCTATAATCATGCAAAAGGACAGGGCATAAGAAGTAAAAGCTGCGCTAAACATTTTTAGCCTAATTTCCCATATTAAGTTCTTTAAGTTAATAAATACTGAAACTAATAAGCTAAGGTAGAACCTACTTAACTTATTAGTAGATTATCTGCTATTGCTAGTTTTACAGCCTTTCTTCTAAATCTAGATGCATAAAGTTGCCTCTCTGTTATTATTCTATTAATTACCAATTATCTTCTTGTTATTGTCTAACAGCTTAATTATTATACTGCTAGAAGGTCTAAATCTAGTAACTGCAGTTTAAAGTTAATAGCAGTTGCGCAGTGTCTAAAAGAGCTTGCTTACAGGCTCTATACTAGCCTTGCATAAGCAAGGGTGCAATTACTAACTACTTTTATTTAACTTGTTAGCGCTTAGAGATTATTAAGCTGCCCTTAATCTAGATCTGGCTTAGAACACTACGTATCCTCTTCTTTTTCAGAAAGTAATTAACTAATCCTGCAATACAACACTAAAGATATTTCCTAAAATGTTAAGAGCTAAATAAGCTTTACTAAGCGCTATTACTTGTGCCAGCTTATTGCGCTTCTCGCGCAACTAGTCTAGTGCAATCTTAGTGCCTAAGGCGTCTAAAAAATTGGCGACTGCTAATAGCCTAGCAACCTTAGGAAGCAAGTTGTTTATTGCTTGTTAATACAGGAGCTGCTACTTAGTCAACAATTGCTTAGAGCCCATTTGTCTTTAGCAGGCTTTATTAAGGTATAATCTGTACTGTGTCCTTATTAAATACTAAGTATTTTAATCGGTAGGTGCAAGATTCTCCTTCAGGGTCTTTACTAAGGCTGAAAAGATAGTAAGGTTTAAAGTAATTATGCTTATTAAGGCGTTTAAGAGAAAGTCTAGATAAACAGTCTTGCTAATCTAGTTCTTAACATTAGTAATCTTTGCGACTTCCCTTATTCATTAAGCAGCTTATACCTTGTACCTGGTAACTAGCTTGTTGTAAGTATCCTTTTTATACTTAGCATTTAGAGCTTGAGCCTTGTATTTGCATTTAGCAATCTTATAGTCCTCTCGTATTTAAGCGCTGGCACCTAGTATTAGAGCAACTAGCTGCTTAATATCCTTAGGCAGTTCTAGATATTGTGGCTACTAGTAATTGTAAGGGTGCGTTGGATTGACCAAAGATGCAGGGAAAACAGTGAATGAATTAAATGAAGAACTACAAAGGCTATCTTAGCAAGTTCATCTACTTCTCTGTAAGGTTTGTGCTTAGTACTAAAGAAGAGGCAAAAGTAGCTACATAGCAGCTGCTGACGTGGCTTAGGAAAATAACGCAGAGCTGAGAGAAAAGTTAAGCAGGCTAAAAAAGCAGAAGGGCTGAGCAGGCTAAGAAGAGCTAAGTAGAAGGGCTAGTATGCTAAGCTTACAAATGCCGGTTTGTACAGACACCTAGGATCTATAAAATAGTAATACAAGGCTTTTTATTAAGTACTAAAGATATTTAGGCTTTAGCTCTTTACAGTATCCCCCTCCTTAATAAAGGTTTTTAAGTTTTCTTAGTGTTGTAGTGCTTCTATATTCTTTAAGTTTAAAGCTAGCTCCTACATTAGTTTTAGGTATTCTACCTATTTAACTAGTTATTCTTTTCTTCTTTCTATGCTTTTTTCTATAATAGGTGCTTTACTGGGTACTCTTTTTCGCCGTCTACTTTAATTAGTAAAGGCTTATTGTTGTCTTGTAGTTAGCTTAGTAAAAGATCTAAACAAGCTAGTTAGATGTTATTAATTTTAAATACTAGACATATCCTTCTAGGTGAATTTAAGTTTGCAGCACTTAGTTTAACAATTTTAAGTACTGTGTACTTTAGATTCTTCTAATTAGCTTTTTAGCTTAGTTTCTTTGTCTTAAAGTAGTGTCCTAGCTTAAACTAAACCTTATTACCTATTTAAAGCTAAAGTCTTTGTTTCTTTCTCTTGTTTGCTTAACATTCTTGTTCTCGTTAAGATGCTGCTATAGTAGCTTAAGCTAACTTAAAACTTTGCTAGAGTTTGTAAGCTATCTTTTTTGCTTTCTAGTATTCTTCCTAAATTCTTTTTTCTTAAGTTTAATGCTAAAGCTTATGTTTTACTGCTATTTAAAGAGGATCTACTTTGTATCTATGTTGTAGAAAGAAAGGCAACAATTTTGTTAATTGTGCTTGTCTTGCTATAATTATAATCTTAGCTATCCTTAAGTTGCCTTTCTAATTTATATAATTTCAATTGCAGAGAGCTTGTCAGGAGGCTTATACTATAGAGTATATTTGTTCTTTAGATTTGTTAGATTTGGGGTAGTATTTAGAAAATAAGCGTTATTCAATCTTTAGTAGTTTACAAAGTTAAGTCTAAAAGTAGATTACAAACTGTACTTCTTAATTAAAAGTAATATATGCTAGTAACTAGTAGTAAGTTACTACAGAGTTAATAAACGCTTTAGAAACACTTTTAGTAGTTATGTTGTTAAAGCTTATTTGAACTTTATACTTGCTTAGCCTATTAGTAACTACTACTAGGTTTGTGTAACCTTCGCTTTCTAGTAATCCTATAACAAAGTTAATTAAAAAAAAATTTATTACGCTCAGGAATTAGCAAAGGCTTTGATAAGCTTTATAAGCTATTATTGAATAGTTTTGTTCTTTTACAAACTAAGCAGTTTCTAATACATTGCTTTACTGTTTAGTTAAAAGAAGGCTAAAAGTATTCTCCAGCAACTACTTAGTAGGTGAAGTTTCTTCGTAAATGCCCTAAAGCCCTAGAATTTAAGATCTTATAGATAATTCTAGTGCGTAAAGGCTTGTTGTTTAGTACCTATCTTTAACTTTAATATAGCAGGTTTCTAAAATTATCTAGTTTACATTTAGATATAGAAACTTGAAAGTCTAGCTTTGTTAGATATTAGCATTTTCTCTTACTTACTGTTTTTTAGGCTAGCTAGTAAGTTTTATCTTCTTTTTTTAGCTTTGTTCTAAAGCTCCTCTGGGTTTAATTGTTCTTAAAGTACTGTTGCTCGATAGCTAATATAGCAAAAAGTTTTAAGAGTCTCTTTGTTTTCTTGTTCTTCTGTTTCTAGAGTTATTACAGTTATAAGTTTTAAGACTTGTAAAAGCTTTTTGAAATTTTAAGTATTCAAACTATTTATAGGGATATGATATTATTTGTGATATAAAACGTTAGCCTTAAAGCTATGAACTCTAGGTCTGTAGACAATTTCTGTATTAGAGTCTTTCATAAAAAACTAAGCCTATCTTATTCATCTCTTTCTAAGCTGCCTAAGCTTTTTAAAATACTCTAGGTTTTTAATGTTTGTATTAACTAGAAACTTCCTTAAAGAGCGTATTATAGCGTCCCACTTAGATTAGCAGCAAATAACTACAAGTAATTCCTTATTATGTATTATATAGTTGCTTTAAGCGCTGGTTATTTTTTTAGAGTAGTACACTATTAGTTGTAATCTTCTTTAGTTGTTGTATTGCGAATGGACATCTGCCACAACGTAGCTAGAAGAATTGATTTCTAAAATTGTTTTCTTGTTAAGATCTTATAAAGCTAGTATTAGTTTAGAAATAAATAGTTCCTTTAGCTCGTTGAAAGCTTCTTACTCTATCTTTTGTTATAAAAAAAAGACACTATAAGTAATCCTTAAGAGCAGGGCAACTATACTAAAGTGGTTTTTGATTAAGTGTTAGTGAAAGTTTGCAAACTTAAGAAAACTGCGTACTTCTTTAACATTTGTAGACGCTTTTAGTTCTCAAATAGCTTTTACTTTCTTAAAGTCTATCTCAAGTCTTTTTCTAGCATTAATAAAAAATTTCAGGTATCTAGCGCTTTGCATTTTAAACTGATATATCTTCATATTAAAAGGTAACCTAGCCATGCTTATTGCTTTGAGACCTTTGTTTGTATTGCATTAGTGTTTTTTAAGCGTGCTATTTGTGTAAATTAATACATTTATAAGTAGGCTAAGCAGAAATTGTCAATACACTTGCGTAGTGTCTAGTTAATATATTGTAAAAAGGGGCTAGGAGCGTTTGCTATACTAAAAGGAGTAACTAATTATTTGTATAATTTAAATTTAATGCAGAAAGCAGTCTTCTGCTTATTTCCCGTGTTAATTCTAATCCTGTAAAAGGCTGCAGAAATGTTGATTTTTGTAAACTATTTTGCTTTAGCAATATGATTGAGCGTCTTTGAAATTAACAGCAAAAAGTAACAGTTCTTCTTTATAATAGCGTTAAGAGCTTAGTAAATAATGCAGAACTGTAATTCTTTTTTAAGTTTCTTAGTATATAAAACTAGAGACGAAGCTGCAGAACTGCTAGCTCTGATTTATCCTTTATCTAAGAGATATATTAGCTCTTTACGTAAAACTAAAAGGTTTAGTCTACTTATATTGTATAAAAGGCCCTAAGAATGTTTTTTTTACTTTTTATTACAATCTTTTTGTAACTTAATTTGGTAATTAACCTTAGGTCTATGTAAAGAGGGTAGTGCAGAAGTAGTTTGTAACCTGAAAATTTAAGCTATGTGTTAGTACGCCTTAGAAAGTAATAACAGAATATCTACTTTCTTCTTAAGAGCTAAGGCCTTTTTTATCTCTTTAAAGAAAGCTGTAAAGGTTTAAATTAACCTGTTCTTCTTTGCTTTTTTAATATCTAAGTAATAATCTGTTGTGTTTATTTGCTTAAGTCTTTTATTTTTTAAACAAGGCGATTTTTAGTGCTTAGTAGTTTAATTCTTTGTTTAGAAGTGTAGATGTAGATTAACTTTTTCAAAGGAGCATTAGTAACCTCTCTTTTATTTATTTAGGGGTGATAAAGTCTTAAATTATATCTAGGGTGTGTAGGAGCAACATAGCCCTAGATAGTATCCTTGTATTCTTTAATGTTAATCTCTACTTAGCAACTTTGTTAATAGTTCTAAGTTCTTTTGTAACTCCTTTCAAATTACGTAGAAAAATAGAGATGCACTTTAAACTAGCGTTCTTAATAAGTTAAAGGCTAACAAGAAAGTATGCAAGGTTTTCTGTATTATTCAAAGTTAGAGCAAATGTATAACAATTGACTAATGTTTTAACAGTAATGCTATTGCAGCTTTTATGTTTTTTTAAAATAGCTTATTTCTTTGCTAAAATATTTTAGCTTAAGTGTAATTCTTGCTAGTGAATTTAAACAAGAGCTATTTTTTTCTTAATTAGAACTCTAGTTCTTTAGAGTGTCTTTATTACTTAAGCTTTCCTTGCTAGGCTGTCTTGCCTTTGTTTGTAAGAACTTGAATACAATATACTTCTTTTTCTCCTTCTTCTTTAGCGTTTTTTTATAGTATAATTTGCAGCTAAGTGTCCTTTTTACTTACAAGTAAAACAACGTCCTTCTTTTATTAGCTTATTCTGTTCTAGATCGCTAGACCTGCGTAGCCTAGCTAATTTACTAGTAAACTTAACTCCTTCTATCTAGTTTTCTGTAGGAGAAGGAGGAGAAACGCGTCTTAGTTTGTATTTCTTCGGCCTTTCTTAGTTTCTGTTCTTAGAGTAGTATTTCTTAGGCTTGTTCTAGCCTTTATAGTGTTGCTTTATCCTGTATAGATAGTCTGTGATTTTAATAGACTTGTTCTGCAAATTATTTAGTCTAAAAAAGTAATTATTACAAGCTTATTCTTAAGCTTATAAGTAGTATTTTCTAATAAAAGCATTGTTTTTGTGTCCTTATCTAAGTTGTCGTTTAACAGTAGCAACTGTTCCTAGAATTTAATAATATAATTGCAGATACATTTTTTGCATTAAGATAATAACCAAAGTTTGTTTCTAGGTTTTTCAGAACTGTATAAATCTCTAATTATCTAATCGAAGAAGTTCAATAAGAGTTTAAAGTTCTAGGCGTCAAACAATTCTATCCAGTTAAGGTAGAGCAGTGTTAAGGTTGCTGCCAAGCCTTTAAGTCTGCTAAAAGCGTAATTACACGTCTATCTTTCTGTGTTGAAGTCTTCTTAGTTGTTTTCTACTTTAGCGGTAAGCTTTCTTAAAGATTTACAGAGGGGTGACAAAACAAAATATGTCAAAAAAGTTGTTATATTTGAAGTTTTTCATTTCTATAACTAGAAGGGCAAGACCAAAAAGAGTTAGTGATTTAAAAAGCCAAGAACTTCCTTTTGAAGACAAGCTGCTTGGTAATCTGCTTAGTCAGCACGATCGCGCCTGCAATTTTGCTTGAAATAAGGAGTATAAAAAAGAAAAAATTGATTTTGAAATAACGTTTTTTTGAAGGTGTAAAAATCGCTACAATTTACATGTGTTGAAAGAACACCATTAACACCATTTAGTGGGGAAGTTTCAAAGTTATAGCATTAAACATTATCAGGTAATGGTAAAAAGCTTGTTTTTGAGTTTTTTGAATTAATTCTTTGTAATAGCTTACTAATACTTAGTACTCTAGCCCTTAGCTTCTTTATTAGCTAAATAACACTTAAACCACAAAAAATATGACTCTTAACTGCTTTTTGTAAAAACCAACCTTTTTGTCATACTATTATTTTATTATGTGAATAGTGTATTATTTTTATACGATAACACTACTTTTGTGACAATTCAATTTACTATAAAACTTAATTTAAGTTCATATAGAAAAGTCTCACATGTTTTTGCTTGAAATAAAAATCATAATAATAAGCGTTTTTTAGACTTCAAAGGCATCATTGTTTCAAAAATTATCGTACACAAGATACTTTTTGAAAAAGTTTTGTAAGCGTTCAATAGAAAAATAAATACGGTTTTATTTTAAACTTTAGAAATTAAATTTTGTAGTTTTTTCATTAAGGTTTTTATTAAGTATTTTTGAAACTTATAAAAAATCTTAAACAGACGGTCTTTTTTAGGCCTAAAAGTAGTTTAAACCGTTTTTTCTTACTTTTACTTATTAAGGAGTATTAGTAATACTTTTGGGAAACTTTTTTACCGTATCACTATATAAGAAAAAAGGCTTATTTTATAAATAAAAAGAAATAATCCGGTATTTAGAATAACAATAATTATTAGCTATAAGAATAATACTTTCAAAAAAGCAAGTTTAAAAAAATTAAAGGGTTAATATACTATAAGATTACTAAGCTATTATGTAATTAACGATTATGTAAGTAACCTCAATTTTTTTTACCCCTTAATTAAACTCTAAGTAAGTAAGATATAAGCCTCTAAAATTTTCTCACATTATGCTTACGTAAGCTAATTGAACTAAGATTTTTTTGACAATTTTTACATGTTCAAGAAAAAGTTATACTAGAATTAAGTTTTGTATTTTTGTTTCCTCTAATTTCAAACAAGATTACAAGCGCAATGGTGCAAACTAAGCAGTTTACTAAGCAGACTGTCTTAAAGAGGAAGTTCTTTGCTTTTCAAATCAGTAACGCCTTTTAATTTAACTTTTTTAGTCATAGAAATATAAAGCCTTCAACATAACAACTTTTTTGACATCTTTTTTTTTGTCACCCCTATGTAGTACATATTTCTTGTTCTGTTAAAAGGGTCTAGATTAGGTTGCGCTTTAGTGTTGTTGCTAGCTGCTAAGCTAGTTTTAATGTAGCAAGTAGTGTTAGTAGCTAAGCAGGTAGCTGTTCTTGTTTAAGTTTCATTTCTGTAGAAGCTAAGGTAATAGCATCTTAGATAAGAAAGTCTTCTTAATTTAAAGGGCTAAAGCCTTGATGTTCTCTAGTACTCGACCTGTAGCCTTCGTTAGCTCTTCTTACCTTAGCACTAGCACCTCATCACTAGCACCTTAGCACTAGCAGCTATTAGCTGTACTATTTTACACTAACTATTAGCTGACCTAGGCTAACTGTTAGCTGACCTGGTAAACCTCTAATAACCTCAGTTAGTCCTAACTTTAGTTAGTCTTAACTATCTGAGTTAGATATAAAAACCTACGTAGTCTCTCTATAGTTCCTTATCCAATTTATTTACCTTTACTGTTTACTTTACATCTCTAGTCAACCTAACTTAATCTTATAATTAAATTAGATCTTTCTTTAGCTACTTGCGTAGCTACGTTGTACTTAGAAGCCCTCTTGAGCTATATCTAGACAAGAAGCTAGCTAGAGCTATATCTACGCGTGAGATCTTAATTAAATAGACTACTAGTTAATTTGTTAACTCTTTAAATCTACTAAAGGATTAACAGTAAGAGAAGCACTAGAAAGTGCTGAGGGATACTTAGTTGTATAAGTCTCTAAGGCGTTTAAATTTGTTAAATAAGCCTACTAAGCGTAGTAGCCTTAGAAAACAGACGAAGGATAAGCCTACTAAGCGTAGTACCGTTTACACAAAAAGGATAAGCTTACTAAGCGTAGTAGCTCCTACATAAAGGATAAGCCTACTAAGCGTAGTAGCACTTATAACAATTTCTGCTAACAATAAGAGAGTACTAGCAAGTACTTATAAATATAATAGTAGAACCCTTAGTAGCTCTTTTAGCTCGAAGAATAGCAAAACTATACTAAGATAGTGTTAGTAAACTTAAATAGAAACTACTTTAGAAGGACTTTGCAGAGTAGAGGGCTTAGATAAGATAGCTACTTTTATAAAAATATAAGATGCTTTCTAAGCCTAAGAAGCTATAAGTACAATAGAATAATAATTTCTACCTTAGTTAACTACCTTATTAGCTGCTCTACGGAATTAATAAGCTTAATCGTCTAAGTGTCTTGATTACCTAGATTTTAATACCTTTAATAGAAAAAGAAAGATATACTAAATATCTTTACAATAACTTAATCTTAGAGTAGAAAATAACAAAGAAGATTTTAATATAGATTAAAAGATTTGTAATTACGCCTTTAATTTATTAAAAAACTTAACTGTAACTTTTACTCTGCCTTTTCTTAACTAAATAAGGATTTCTAATTTAAAGAACTTTAATAAGCTATTAAACTTCTTTAACTAAATGTTTAGAGATCTCTATAGTGTAGAGAGAGTTAAGAATAAGCTCTAGTTTATAAGGTAAAGCAAGAAAAGCATACGCAAATACATTATAGAATTCTAGGAACAACTACTATTATCTATTAGTAGTTTAGACAAGGATACAAGAATAATGCTTTTCTAAAAATATCTTATTTAGAAATGTTAAGATAAACTTGTAGGTATTACTTATAAAGATTTAGTTAGCCTGCAAAATAAAGCAATAAAGATTGCTAATTACTTCCATAGAATAAAGAAGTACTTTAAAGGTAGAGACAACAGGCCTAAGAAGTATAAATCTTGAAGAACTTCTCCTTCTCCTTCTCCTTTAAAAGGAGACTAGATAGAAGAGATATAATATACAGAAAGAACTGCTAAACTTTATTAGTTTAGTAACTAGGAGTTAGAACAGTTGTATAATAAAAGACGCTATTTTAACTATAAATAGAAAGGTTATCTATTTGTATATTATATTTATTTTTTAAGGTGTTAAGGGTGGTGGTTGTTGTTGTAGTTAAAATAGGGTTCTAAAAAAGTAAAAAGTAGCTACCCTCTACTAATTAATTGTAAAAGTTAAAAAAAAATTGTGTGTAGTTAACAAGATTTAAACAGTAGGTAAATAAGTTTTAGGAGGAAAGCTTAGACTACTAAGCAATAATTAGGGTTAAAAAATTTGCTAAGGTACTAAAAAACAACACTAGTTAAAACGTGTCTAATAGCGATTGCTAGCCTATAGCTAATAATAAGATTATAGTAGGATTGCAATAGGATTGCAACATAATATAAAAGAGAAGGGAAAGGACACGTATATACCCCAGCGGGAGCCTAAAATACTTTATAAAGCTAAAGCTGCTGCTTTTTACTTATTGCTTTTTACTTTTTAAATAGTACTGTATACTAATAATTTGTATATAATACGCTGCAATAGCGTGTAACCTTTGTAATAAGTATCTTCTTAACCTTAACTCTTATCTAAAGATAGAAAGCTTTCTTGTTATACACCTAGCCCCTAAACTAGTCTAGCTTAAGCTAATTATGCGGACACATAAGTTTATCAAGCATCTACAAACTTAGCCTTTTTAGAACTTTACAATTATATCTCTTATAAATAACTCTAGGATCTGCAATATCTCTCTACATATTGTATAGAGAATAAGAGATCCTCTAAAAAGGTGAAAAAGATTTTGGTTAAGTGTACTAACTCTAAAAAAGAAAGATAATAAGCTTAGTAAAGGGAGCTTAAATAAGAACTTAGATTTAGAAAAAGTGTAGCTCCTGTTTAAAGTTACTAGCAGGAGCGTCTAATAAGTTAGAATAGCTTAGCTAAGAAGTAGGCTAAATTTAAAAAGAATATAAGTCGTAATAGAATTACTTTAGAGGCGCTTGTTACTTATTACAATTTTGCCTTTACTTTAATTAATATAAAAAACCTTGTATACTTACTTACTAGCTCTTAACCTATTAAAAATGCTAACTTATAGTGTATTTCTATTTCTTCTAGGAGATTAGAAGGAGTTACAGATAAACTTAGATCTATTAACAAAGTTGCTAGGTTAGACATTAATAATAAGGAATATAAAAATACTATTTAAGGTTATATAGTACTTATACACCCTAGTGATAATTTAATACTTAGATAGCCTTAGGTAAATAGAAAAAAGGTTACTATTACTCCTCCTAAAGAAACAGTTTACATCTATTTCCCTAGCTAAAAGATTAGGTTATTTATTACTAACGATTGCTCTATTAAAGAGGACTAAAGATTAAACTAAATAAGCGCAATAGCCTATTACTTCTATATTAAGTAGGTAAAAAAAGACAAGTCTATTTAGACTTTTACTACTTTTCTTCAAAATATTAAAAAAGCCCTAGCTTCTAAGAAGAAAGTAGAGATCTTACCTTTACTCTCTAAGGCTTATTAACACCTAGCTTAGATTTATAATTTAAAAGCTGCCTTTGTACTACCTCCTTTACGCGTATCTAAAGTAGATTACTAAATTAAACTAGAGAAAGATAATAAAGGCAAAGAAAAGGAGGCTCCTTAAGGACTTCTATATAGTATAAGATGCCTAGAACTTCTAGTATTACAAAAGAAGCTTATTTCTCTACTTAATAAAGAATAGATTAGAGCTATATAGTAGCTCTTCTGCCTCCTTCTCTGTCTTTTTTGCTAAGAAACCTAGAAGAAGATTACGTTTTTTTGCTAATTACTAAGCCCTTAACGCTATTACAAAAAAAATTATTATCCTTTACTTTTAATTTAGGAAACTTTTAATAATATAGCAAAAGCTAAATAGTTGATAAAGATTAATATTTTTGCAGCTTTCTACAAGATTAAGATTAATATAAGAGATAAGTAAAAAATAGCTTTTTATACTAGATTTAGGTTATATAAATAGCTAGTTACTCTATTTAGTTTAGCAAACGCTTTTAGTACCTTTTAACGCTATATTAATTACACCCTTTGCAAGTATATTAATAATTTTTGCTTAGCCTACTTAGACAACAAATTAACTTACATAAATAGTATGCTTAAAGAACACTAACGTAATATAAATAATGTTCTAAAAGCTATAGGCAAGCCTAAATTGCCTTTAGATATTTAGAAATGCAAATTTAATGTACAGAGTACAAAATACCTTGTTTTTTTTATGAAAGTAAGAAAAGGGCTTTAAATAGATCTTAACAAAGTAAAAGTAGTTAGATATTAGTTAGCACTTACAAATGTCAAAGTAGTACGCAGTTTTCTTAATTTTATAAACTTTTATTAATAATTTATTAAAAACTACTTAGAGATAGTAGCTTTTTTTTAAAGCTTACTAGAAACGTCTTCTTCTTACAAAGAAAAATATAGTAAGATGCTTTTAAAAAGCTAAAGAAGTTATTTATTACTAAGCTAGTTCTAGCTTAATAAGATACTTACAGAGAAACAATTCTAGAAATAGACTCCTCTATATATGTTGTAGTAGAAGCCCTTTCTTAATATAATATCAAAAGAAGCTTACGCCTTATAGCTTATTATTTAAAAACGACAACTAGCGCGTAAAGCAATTACAAAATACACAACAAAGAATTTCTAGTAATTATTTCTTACTTATTTAAGTAGGATTTTATACTATAGTCTTTAACTATGTTTATAGTTATTACAGACTATAAAAACCTTAAGTATTTTAGTAAGCTTAGACAGCTTAGTAAAAGGCAAATAATATAGGCTTAATTTCTAAGAAAGTTCCCTAACATAGAAATTTTCTACAGACCTAGAGTTAATAACTCTAAAGCTAATACTTTATTTAAAAAACAATAAGATATGCTAGCAAACAATTAGGATACTAGGATTTTTAAGAAGTTTTTATAAGTATTTAAACCTTTAACTACAGCTACTAACAAAGAACTAGAGGAAGAAGAAGTGCTTAGAACCTTTAAGTGCAACAAGTATCTAGCAGCTATACTAGAATTACTTTAAGAGTAGCTAGATCTAGAGGATCTATGGAATAAAGCTAGAAAAAAGGATAAAACCTACTAAATAGCTTAAAAAGCTGTAGGAAATAGTAAATAATAATTTCCTACTACTTTAAACCTTAAACCTTCTCTTTGTAAATGCTAACTTAACAATTCTAAAAACCTCCTATACTATAATTAAAAATCAATACTAAATAATAAATCTCTAAGAACTAGAATTATCTATAAAATCTATAGTTCTAGGGCTTTAAGCTATCTTAAAACAAATATTACTTACTAATTTATTGCAAGAGAATACTTTTAGCCCTTTATTAGTAAAAGTATTAGAAGATATATAAAGAACTGCTTAGTGTATAGAAGAACAAAACTCTAGAGAGACGGCCTATAAAGCTTACTAAAACTATTACCTATACTTAAGTAAATAAAGAAAGAAATTTCTATAGATTTTATTATAAGGTTACTAGAAAGCGAAGGCTGTACAGAATATATAGAAGTTATAGATAGGCTTAGTAAGGACGTTGTCCTAATAAGCTTTAAAGACATTATAATAAAAAGTATTGCTAAAGCTTTTATTAACTTTTTTTCTTTTTTTAAGGTGTCAAAGGTGGTGGTTGTTGTTGTAGTCAAAATGGGGTTCCAAAAAAGTGAAAAGCAGCTACCCTCTACTAATCAATCGCGAAAGTCAAAAAAAAAGATTGTGTGTAGTCAACGAGATTCGAACGGTGGGTGGATGAGTTTATTAACTTTATAGTAGCTTACTATTAGTTACTAAACTTTATTAATTTAGACAAAAGTATATAGTTTATTAACTATTTTTAGATTAAGCTTTGTAAGTTATTAAAAATTAAGTAACGCTTATTTTTTAGATACTATCCTAAAACTAACAGGTCTATAGAAATAATAACTTTATAGTATAGGCTTATTTAAAGCCTTCTGTAATTAGGATTAAACAAATTTAAAAAGTAACCTAGAGATAGCTAAGATTATAGTTATAGCAAGGCAAGCTTAATCTACTAAAATATCTCTTTTCTTCCTACAACACAGCTATAAGGTAGATCTTCTACTAATTATAACTAAGCACAGCTCTTAACAACAACTTCTAAAGAAAATTTAAAAGGACTATTAAAAGGTAGAAAATGTTATTAATAAACTACAGCAAAGTATTAAGCTTATATAAGCTATAATAAGAGAAAGTTAATAAGAATAAGAAAAGTAGGCAAATAAGAAGAAGGACTAATTACCTTAGCTTAAAAAAGGTAATAAAGTATAGTTAAAACTAGGCGACTACTATAAAATAAAAAGGCCTAGTAGAAAACTTAACTAAAAAAACTTTAATTATATAGTACCTAAAGTTATTAGACTAAACGTAATTAAATTACTTACTCTTAGCTATATTTAATTAGTATTTATAATTAATGACCTTAGACTAGCGTCCTTAGACCCTCTACTAAGCTAGCTAATAGACGACAATAAACCTCTACTAATTAAGATAGAGGATAGAAAAGAACACCTAGTAGAGACCCTATTAGAGGGAAAAGGAAAAGGAAGAAAAAAGAAGTACTTAGTAAAATAGTTAGGATATCTAGATCTAACTTAGGAACTAGCTATTAATTTAGAGGATACAGAAGCTTTAGAAGAGTAGAATACTAGGTAACAAAATTACTACTCCTAATATTAGGAGGGGGGGATTATAAAGGGCTAAAGCTTTAATATTCTCTAGTACTTAACCTGTAGCCTTCGTTAGCTCTTCTTACCTTAGCACTAGTACCTCATCACTAGCACCTTAGCACTAGCAGCTATTAGCTGTACTATTTTACACTAACTGTTAGCTAACCTAGGCTAACTGTTAGCTGACTTAGCAAACCTCTAATAACCTTAGTTAGTCCTAACCCTGGTTAGTCCTAACTATCTAAGTTGGATATAAAAACCTACGTTGTCTCTCTAGAGTTCCTTATCTAAATTATTTACCTTCACTGTTTACCTTGTATCTTTGGTTAACCTAACGTACCCTTACACTTAAGTTGTTGTTGAAGTTGCTATCTTATTTAGTTTGCTCTCTTTACAGAGACCCTCTAGTGTGTTTACTATTTTAGTCCTGCTAACACTATCTTAGTACAGTCTTGCTATCTAGATAGCAAAGCTTCTAGATGTAATCTCTGTCTCTGCTATTGTTGTATATAAATACTAAAAAAATAGTACTTGTATTATCTAACGGCGAGGATCAGTTTCTAGGACTACTAGTAATATAGTAGGCTTATCTAACAGTTTATTGTGCAAAACGTTCTAGGTAAGGTCTTCTATAGCTAAGTATCTCTTAGCACTTATTATGCTTCTTCTACTGTTAATCCTTAGTAGATTTAAAATAGCCTTAACTAAGATCAGCAATCTAATTAATTAGACTCTTGTCTAGATGTAACCCTAGGTGGCTTCTGTGCGTAAATATAGCTCTAGCTAGCTTCTAGTCTAGATATAGCTTTAGGAGGCCTTAAATCTAACATAGTAGCTTTAGTGGTACAAAAGAACTTAATTTAAGTGTAAAAGTGCGCTAAATTAACTAAAGTTGCAGGGATAATAGTAAATAAATTAAATAAACAATAACAAAGGCTGTTTTAATAAGTTTATCTACTTTTCTATAGAGTCTGTGCTTAGTACTAAAGAAGAGGCAAAAGTAGCTATATAGCAGCTGCTGACGTGGCTTAGGAAAATAACGCAGAGCTAAGAGAAAAGTTAGGCAGGCTAGAAAAGCAGAAGAGCTAAGCAGGCTGAAGGGGGCTAAGTGGAAGGGCTGGTACGCCAAGCTTCTGGATGCTAGGTGCGCACAGACACCCGATATCTGTGAGATAGCAAAACGAGGCTTTTTGTCGAGTACTAAAGACATTAGGGCTTCAGCCCTTAACAGTAATCTATTAAGGGTACGTCCGGAATATCAGGATTAATCTAATCCTAGATGGCTTTCTCTAAGCAGTGTAGCCTTGATAGAGCAAACTAGGTTGGCTAGTTTATTTAAGACTTAAAGATCACCCTTGAGGCGACAAGCGGTATATTAGTAAGGTCTATCTTAGTGAGATGCTACGTGTAGGATAACGACGTAGGTTATCGTTGAGGTGACGACAGATCGATCGGTTCGTCGGTTAGTAGGTAGCTGACAGCAATAGCAGTAGCCTGTAGGTTGGATTAGTGGGAGGTTGATCGTATGATCAAAAAGAGGTACAGCAGCTGCAGCAAATCGCTAGCTGTGCTGTAGAAGAATAGAGTAGAGTAAGGTATAATTAATGATTAAACAGTTAACCTTCTAGCTTGCTAATTGCGCAAGAGGAATCAAAACTACAATTAAGCAGCCAGGCTCATAACTATAAGAGCTGAGAAGGTTCAATTAATTGATCAGGAGGAGTAGAATAAGTGTATTAATTGACTAAGTGCCACAACAATGTGTCAATAACTACTGAAGAGGAATAAGGCGATCTGGCCCGTATATATAGGCGCTAGCGCTATCGTCATGTGTCGGAGGCAAAATACCGACCGATCAATAAATCGCACTCCGGCTAGAGGATACATATACACGTTGCGACACACCCCCTAGATTACTAGCATGCTGCTAGTCAATCTACCTACGAGCAACTAGCTCTTCTCTTGGCGCTTAACAGTGGGGGGGGAAGAAGAAGGCACAACAGCCTAGAATAAGGCACTATAGCCTATAGGTACAGGGTGAACAGTCCAATACAATACGTGTCTATGTAGTAATATCCTCTAGACTTATCTTTTTACTACTTTCTCGCTTGTAGTTACCTACCTAACTAGGCAACTACATTAAAAGCGCTAGCGTAGCTTCACTGTCTAGGCTTATAACTGTAGGAGCTGAGAAGGTTTTATTAATTAATTAGGAGGAGTGGAATAAGTGTATTAATTAACTAAGTACCACAACAAAGTAGTCAATAACTACTAAGGAGGAATAAGATAATCTAGCCCGCATATAGAGGCGCTAGTGTGGTCGTCACGTGCTTAGCTTACTAGAATTGCCTAGTCAACAGGGTGATCTGCATGTTGCGCATGTTAATACTCCAACACACTCTCTAGTTTAGTGAGATACTATGAATCTAAGCTGTAAGCGACTAGGCAATCATAATAAATTCAGGTCGTTAATTAAGTGGTCCCTCTGTTATTATAGCACTTTTGCCTAATCCTCTGTTATTGACGTAATGCGCCTGTGAATGTTTTGTTTAATCTAGAAGCCTTAATATTAAAACATTGAATAGACCCTAAATATTGCGTAAACAGTTAGTGCGCAGCTCTATAATAGTATTATTTACGTTTACTGCCCCTCTAAAACCTTTTCTTCTAGCCTCATTTAATATTAATTACTAAGCTTTTTTAGGACTATCTTAACCACTATGACTAATATGGTAAGTAGTGTTACCCTATTATTCTCTTACTTATGAGCTGCTAATCCTGTATAGTCTGCCTCTAGTAGCAATAAGCGTAAGCGAAGTTTAGAAAGCTGTTGTTAAGATTATAAAAGCAGCACTAAGTATAAACATCACGCGCGTTAAAGCCTGTTTAAAAATAATATTTAGCAAGCAGCTAATCTTTAAAATAATAAAAGTTAGTTGCTACTACCTCTTAATCTATATGCTTACTGCAAGTCATCTAGTAGCTCTGCTTAGAGGCTAATCACTTTACCTACTATATTAAGTCTGCTGTTTAGTCCTTAATTAAATTTTGATCTATATAAGATTTTAACTAAGCAAATAAGCTAGCGCAAAGGCAAGGCCCCTTAAGAGCTAAAGTAAAAGTTATAGTAGCTTACTGCTTAAACAGCGTTATGTAAACAGTAACATAACAATAGTAATAGGCTATAAACGCCTTTTAAGCTGTCTACTAGGCGCAACGCGCCTCTGTCTACTTAGAAAAAGGCGCCTACTAGCTCTTTAAAGATTGCTGCTAATCTATTATACTCTTACGTTCTACTTTGTAAACGCTATATAAAAAAGATACTAGATAGTTTATACGCTAAACACTGCTTTAATTACATTTAGACTAGTAGTTAGAGTAGCTTACGCTGTAGTAGTTGCTTGTCACATACTTACTATATAGTTAGTCTTAATCTTGCTAATTAATTTATAGCTATGTTTAAAGATAAAGAGGTAAGTCTCTATTCTTTTAAGCTTCTTGCTTAGCTTACTTACTAGTTTTAGAGATAGAACAACAACAAAATATACTAAGCTACAAAAGCTTAACTTCTTAAAGACATTATTACTTGTTATGAAAAGATTAATAACAGCGTTACGTCAACTAGAAAGCTTTCTATATAGAAGCCTTCCTCTAATAATTACTGCGCTTAAGAGATGTCTTGTAGTTTCGCTGCTTAGACTTTATTGCCTACTCTCACTCCTTTCTTTAATTCAAGGTATACTACTAATAATTAACTACGCCGTATACAGCCTGCTTAGCAGGCTATAGGTTAGAATTAAGGTTGTCTATATAGATAAGAATCTTATAATATACAACTTTATGCTGTATACGTCCTATGTTAACCTGCGTGGCTGCTAGTTTAACAATCAGCGTATAATTAACAATAACAGCTACAGTAGTAGCCTTAACAACAACAACCTCCCTAGTAAATGTCTCTTTAAGAACAGTATACTTAAGGAATTTTACCTCTACTTATTCTATACATTCGCCTTTCAGTTTGTTGCCCTAATTGCTATAAAACTTGCTTATGTAGGAGCAATTATTACGCTAGGGTAAGCTAGTGTTTATCTTAAAATACTATCTATAGAAGTAAACGATTAGATTCGCGCTATTATGCTGCTTACCTCTAAACTCTTGCTACTTAGGCTAAGTTAGCTTAAGATGCTCTTGAGCTTGCTAAAGCTCAAAAAGCTAAGCAAGATCTAATAATAGAGTTAAGCAATTATAATAACTTGAATACCTACTAGTAATCTTAGTTTTCTATTCTATAGTTTTCCTGCTTATCAAGCTCACGTTCTCTTGAATAATTTTATAAGCTACTAAGCAGAGACTTAGCCTAGTATATAGATGTTGTTACTTAATACAAATCCTTTACTTATTAATTATTATTGCTTTTAATCAAAGGCTTAACTTGCTAAAAATGAAGTAACTACTTAAACTTCTTAATAGATTGTTAAGTAAGCGACTTAGTTTATCCATTAGCTAGTACGATTACTGTTTTAGTGTACTTAACCTAAAATAATTCTTTAGCATACTCCTGCTGCAGCTACATATTCTATATATCTATATGCCTTAATTAAGTGCTAATCTACTTATTCTTCTTAACTATAAGCCTAATTATTTATTGATTATTACACTAAACTGTCTAGATATCTCCTAGATTAAGAGACAGCTTATAGAAGAAGCGCTTAAGAGCTATAGCCTCTTTTGTAGTATGCTTAAGGGCGACCAGCTTAGCCTTAGTTGTTAACGTAGTTACTGTAGTCTGCTAAGCTACCTTCTAGAATTTTAGATTACTATATAGGATAGCTTAATAACTATAAGATAATTAGCAAATTTCCTAAATATCTACAAATGAAGCGTCGCCCGCGATTATTAGGTTTAAGCTATTATAGTTCTTGTACTAGATCGCGTTCTATCTTATCTAATAGAGGTACATAATTACCTGTTCAACAGCTTTTATATACTAATTACTAGAGTTTATAAGGAAGTGTGAGAGCTTTAAAATTAAGTAAACAACATCTAGTTATAGCATAATAGCTACATATGTATAGTACAGATTTAACTCTCTCTTAGTTAGCCTTAATCTCTTGCTTAGTTGCTTTGCTAGTAGTCTTAATAAGCTCCTCTAATAGTAATAAAGTCTTAAGAAAGCTACTATCTTCTAGCTTAAACTTTTTAGCGATCTTGTTAATATATATATTATATATAAGCGTGATTGTTTACTTTTTGCAATCTCTATGTAATTACTTAGATACTATAAAACTACTAACTAATCTTTATTCTTATATCATATAGTTTTCCATAATCTTGAAATAAAGATCCATTACTCTCTATTTATAATCTTTTGTAAAGAGCAGTAAGATATTACTTATATAAAATAAAACTAGGATCCTCCTATCTTAATTAAAGAATAGGCAGGGCTCCTCTAGTATAGCAACTAGTATAATCTCTCTTAGCAAACCTAAGAACTCCTTATACTATAACAGTAGCGAGTCTCACAATCTATAAAGTGCGTAGCTAAGCTATACACACTTTCTAGGCTTTTTAAAGCTATCCAGCATCTTATAGATTACTAGGTTATCTACTATAATTAATATATTAAAGAATACTCCTACGATATTATATTGCTTAATCTCTAAGTTATTCTTAGTAACAACAGCTATTACTGCTTAAAAGGACTTAGCTACTAATATAGCAGCGAATATTAAGTTAATTAAGTCCTTCTTCTAGAGATTACTTACAATAATCTACGCCTTCCATTTAAGAAAGAAGCTGTCTTAATTAGGCTTTTAAGTCCAAACCTACTTTAAAGATATTAGGCGATTATCTGCTTTTTCCGTAATATCTCAGCCTAAGTCTTATTCTTACTTAACTGATTAATCTCTTTCCTGCGTGTATCCTTGAACAAGGCCCTTATAAGATACTAAAGCATTTACTTCTATAATCTTCGTAGTTTAGATAGATTGTCGTGATGCTATTAAGCATTTCTACTTAGCTTATACTTAGTAAGCGAAGCTGCTATAACTATGTAATTAAGAGTTTCATAGCCTACTTAATCTTCTTAGGTTACTTATTAACTTAGCAGGTAGGTATTACAAAAATTATTCTATAATAGATCTTTATAATCTACAATTAATGCATTAATACTACTTATGCTTCTACTCTCTAGTTAATTATTAAGATCTTAAGTTACGTCCTTATGCTAACACCTACTACCTAGCTTACGTAGTAGAAGATAAAAATTTGTAGGCTATTCTAGACTTTTACTCATAATCTAAGCACTACGTCTTATAAGTAGACGTTTAGCTTATAATTACCTACCTCTTCTACTATTTAAGACCTAAGATCTTAAATATTAAGATAATTTACGCCCTACTATCCTACTTAACTAAGTAAGTAATTTATCACAACAATCTAGCGCGTTAAAGTCTTTAGGCACAGACATTTAGACTAGTAATAAGTTATTAGGCTTATAAAAAAGAGGCTCTCTACTTCTAAGTATTAATAGATTAGCTTTTTTTAGCAAGTGTACTACTGTTTAACTATTAATAACCCTGCGATTAATCACGTTATTGCTCCTAAAGGTCTTTATTTTAAGAGCTAGTTCTAGGGTAGCAAGACTAGTATTTTGCTACTAATTTAAGCAAGTTCCTAATAGTGTACTAGCCTTGTGCTCTACTTGCTTAGCGTCTTCTAATCTACTCTCGTCTTTAGTAAGTAGGCCTTCCTCACTACTTAAGATAGTGGATAGATTACCTTTAAGGTCTTTAGTAGTTAGCTATGTATCTTAATCTACTCTTCCTTAAATAGGCGAGAGGACTTCTAAGTTATCTCTAAGATCAACTAGCTCACTATTAGAAGAGATCTCTATAATTTTAATTACTTAATTCCTTAGTAGCTCCTCCTTACAATCTCCTTTATAGAATTAATATTTATTCAAGGTTATATTACAGGTAGTAATTACCTAATTAAGTGTTAGTACTTATATATAGCATATGTTAGAGGCTTAATAACTAACTAAATAACTAATATAGCCTCAAAAATTAACTTTAAATCCTTAATAATTGCACCTAGCTGCCTTCTCCTTATTTAAAGGATAGGCTCGGCAGCTATAAGCATTAATTCTACTCTAGTCTAGACGTAGATTAGCAGTCTAGTGTCTAATATTAGGTAGTTAATAGTTTTAGAAATATTTCCTAAACTATTCTTTAAGCACCTACTTAGAGAATTAGTAGCTATAGATCTTAGTATAGCTTTTTTTATATAAGTAAGCCGCCGCATCTATAATTACTAGCTAAAGCTTAGCTAGTAGATTAGCGCTTATGCGCATCTGAATAGCCTTTATGATCAGCTCTTGTTTAGCTCTCTCTGCTGAGCTATTAGGCTTATAAGTATATAGCAGTAGCGTTTTAATTACAATTCTTTTCTCTATTACCTATTCCTTATATGTTGTTTGCCCTCTCTAAGGTAGTGTAGCAGTATTATTATCCTAATAGGTCTCTATAATCTTCTGCTAATATTTCCTCTTAATCTTTGTAACAAAACCTTTAATTACAGGCATGATATCATTTGGTGTCTTTAACTAGATATTGTAATTATATAGATTGCCTTAGTAATCCTCTTTAATAGTCAACGCCTATTTCTTCAACAGCTAACTATTTAGGATATTAAACAGATCTTATAAGATCCTATAAAAAGGTTATAGTAAACTCTCCCTTTGTTAATATAAGATTACTTATAAGTCATAAGCTGTTATATAGTAATTACATTCTAATAGCTTCTTACTAGTAATCTTAACGTTCTACGCTAAGTAGACTAATGCTTTAATAGCCTATTATCTTAAGTGTCCTAATTATTAATGCTAGAAGTCCTTATTACTAGTACGTAACTAAAGTTTCCTTAATTGCGCTAAAGCGTTCACAAGCAGTAGTTAAGCAAGGTAGTAAGAAAGTTGCTTATATTAAATAAACAAGAGATTAGAGTGTACCTTAAATTAATCAAGATAAAAAATTTTGATTATTCTATATTTTAAAGTATCATTATATCTTAGATACTAAATACCTGCCTGTTTAAGCCGTGCTTCTAATACAAAATTAAAATAGAAACCTAGTACAACATTAACATTAGTAAGCTGAAGATTAACTATCCTAGGCTAGCATTACTATATAGGACGTTCTTAAGCAGCCTTTTTCTTATACTAGCAACTAGTATTATCTAAGTACCTACCTTAACCGTCTCGTCCTAAGCGTATTTACTTAAGATGCCTAGTTCTATGTAATCTATAGTATCAACTAAGGAGATTACTAATCTACCATCTATAATTGTGCAAAGAGACAAGGTATAAGAGATAAAAGCTGCGCTAAATATATTTATTCAAATTTCCTTAATAAGGACCTTTAGATTAATTAATGCTAAAACTAATAAATGAAGATACAATCTACTAGTTTTATTAGTAACTAATCTGCTAGTACTAGCCTTCTAACCTTCCTTCTTAATCGAGGTGCGTAAGGTTACCTACTTGTTACTATTCTATTACTTAAGAATCTTCTTTCTGTTGTTATCTAATAGCTTAATTACTATGCTGCTAGGAGGGCTTAATCTAGTAATTGCAGTTTAAAGTTAATAGCAGTTGCGCAGCGTCTAAAAGTACTTACTTATAGGCTCTTTACTAGCCTTGTAGGGGTAAAAGTATAATTAGTTACTACTTTTATCTAACTTATTAGCGCCTGTAGACTATTAAGCTGTCTCTAATCTTAATCTAGTTTAAAATACTGCGTGTCCTTTTTCTTTTAAAGATATAATTAACTAAATTTTAAAATAAGACACTAAAAATCTTTCCTAGATTATTATAGGTTAATTAAGCTCTACTAAGCGCTATTGCTTATGCTAGCTTATTGCGCTTCTTACGCAACTAGTCTAGTACAATCTTAGTGCCTAAGGCGTCTAAGAAATTAGTAACTACTAATAGCCTAACAACCTTAAGAAGTGAGTAGATTATTACTTGTTAATATAGGCGTTGCTACTTAGTAAACTATCACTTAAGGCTTATTTGTCCCTAGTAAGCCTTATTACGGTAGGATTAGTACTGCGCCTCAATTAAATAATAAGTATTCTAATTAGTAGTTGCGAGATGCTCTTTTAAGATCTTTACTAAGGCTTAAAGGCTAGTAAGGTTCTAAGTAATTATACTTATTAAGGTATTTAAAAGCAGGTCTAGATAGACTATCTTGCTAATCTAGTCTTTAACACTAGTAATCTTAGCGACCTTCTTTATATACTAAGCAGTTTTTACTTTGTACCTATTGACTAGCTTATTATAATGATCCTTCTTATACTTAGTATTAAGTATTTAAGCTCTATATATGCGTTAAGTAATTTTATAGTCCTCTCGTATTTGTGCGCTAGCGCTAGGTGATAAAGCAACTAGCTGCTTAATATTCTTAGGCAGTTCTAGATACTATAGCTCCTAGTAATCTATTAAGGGTACGTCTAGAAGATTAGGGTCAACTTAATCCTAGATACCTTTCTTTAAGCAGTGTAGTCTTAATAGAGCAAACTAGGTTAGCTAGTCTAATTAAGCCTTAAGGATCACCCCTAAGGCGATAAGCAGTGTATTAGTGAGGTCTATCTTAGTAAAATGCTTTGTAGGATCACGACGTAGGTTATTATTAAGGTAACAACAGATTAATTGGTCGATTAGTAGGTAGCTATGTCAATAATAATAGTAGGCTATAGGTTGTAAGATCGATTATTAAGAGGTTGATTGAATAATTAATTGGTAAGAGAGGTACAGCAGTAGCAGCAATCTGCTAGCTATGCTGTAGGGGGATAGAGGAGAGTAAAGTAATTAATAATCAAATAGTTAACCTTACAGCTTGCTAATTGCGCAGTAGGAATTGAAATTACAATTAAGCAGCCGGGCTTATAACTGTTAGAGGCAGAATACTGACTGATTGATAAATCGCACTCCGGCTAGAGGATACATATACACGTTGCGATACACCCTCTAGATTACTAGCATGCTGCTAGTCAATCTACCTAAGAGCAACTAGCTCTTCTCTTGGCGCTTAACAGCGGGGGGGAAAGAAGAAGGCATAATAGCCTAGAATAAGGCACTATAGCCTACACGTATAGGGTGAACAGTCCTGTACAATACGTGTCTGTGTAGTAATATCCTCTATGCTTATCTTTTTGCCACTTTCTTGCTTGTAGTCACCTACCTAACTAGGCAACTACATTAAAAGCGCTTTTCGACATCTTTTCTTTTGTCACCTCTCTGTCAATAAAATTAGAAATCAAAACGCGTTCCTGTCTCCTTGCCAGTATTGTGCAACTGTAACTAAATTGTTTTATAATTCCGCAATTGTGGGAGCTCAGAAGGAGTAATTGAATGATTGGTGGAGGGGAATGAGTATATTGATCAACTAAGTGCCACAACAAAGTGTCCAATAACTACTAAAAAGACTTCGGACGATCTGGCTCGTTTATATGCGCGCTACTAGCTCCGTCACGTGATATCTCACTAGGATCACCTAGTAACCCGGGTGATCCGGATGTCAAAAGAGAGATCCGGAGTGATCTGGGGTGATCCGCATATTAGTACTCTAATACACCCCCTAGGTCAGTAAGATACTATCAATCTAAGCTGTAAGCAATCTAGGTAATTATAATAAATCTAAGTCATTAATTAAGAGTGCCTTTGTAATCATAGCTCCTCTGCGTAATCCTTTATTGTTATAGTAATACTGCGTGTTGTTGCTTTAATTAATCTAGCAGCTCTAAGTAATATTAAAACATTAGATAGACCCTAAATATCGCGTAAAAGTTAGTGCGTAATTACCACAACAAAATTATTTGCGTCTATTACCCCTCTAAAACCTTTTGTCCTTAACCTTACTTAATCTAATTACTAAGTCTTTCTAATCCTATCTTAACTACTAGTACTAACATAGTAAGCAAGATTGCCTTATTACTCCCTTACTAATTAGCTGCTAATCTTTCTAGTGTAGTCTACTCTAAGCAACAACAAGCGCAGCTCTAAAAGCTATTATTAACGTAATTAACGCTTGAAAAGCTATTAGCAATATAAGACCAGTGCTTAGCATAAGCGTTGCGCGCGCTAAAACCTGTTTAATAGTAAGATTTAGCAAGCAGCTAATCTTTAAAACAATAAAAGTTAGTTGCCTCTGCTTTTTAATCTGTACGCTTATCGCAAGACATCTAGTAGCTCTGCTTAGAGGCTAATTACATTACCTACTAAATTAAGTCTACTGTTAAGTTCTTGCTTAAATTTCAATCTATATAAGAGTTTAACTAAGCAATTAAGCTAGCGTAAGGGCAAGGCTCCTTAAGAGCTAAAGCAAAAATTACAGTAGCTTACTATTTAAGCAGCATCCTGCAGTTAGTAACAAGATAACAACGTTGGCCTATAAAAGCCTATTAAGCTATCTACTAGGCGCAACGCGCCCCCCTCTACCTAGAAAAAGGCGCCTAATAGCTCTTTAAAGATTACTGCTAATTTATTACGCCCTTACATTTTACCTTGTAAGCGCTATATAAAAAAGATGCTAAATAGTTTATATGCTGAACACTTCTTTAATCGCGTTTAGACTAGTAGTTAGAGCAGCTTACGCTATAGCAGCTACTTGTCTTACACCTACTACACAGTTAATCTTAATCTCGCTCATTAATTTATAGCTATATATAGAGATAAAGAGGTAAGTCTCTAATCTTTTAACCTTTTTACTTAGCTTGCTAACTAGTTTTTTAGGGATAGAATAATAATAAGATGTACTAAGCTTTAAAAGCTCAACTGCTTAAGGACATTATTACGCGCTGTAAAGAGATTAATAGCAGCGTTACGTCTACTAAAAAGCCTTCTTTACAGAAGCCTCCTGTCTATAATTGTCGCGCTTAAGAGATATTATATCGCAGTTTTGCCGCACAACCTCCTGCTCTTGCTCCTGCGTTTGCTTCTACTCCTGCGTTTACTCCTACTCCTGCGTTTGCTTAACAGCCGCAACAGTCAGCTTATTATCCTTAGCAGCAACAGCAGCAACAACATAAGCAGCCTTAGTAGTAACCTGCTTAAAGGTTGTCGCTTTAAGAGTAGACTGCCCGTGGAATATTGCCCTCTGCTGTTCTATACAATTGTCCTTTTCCTTATCGCCCTAATTACTATACAAATTGTTTATATAACAGCGATTATTACGCTAGGGTAAGGAGGCGATTATCTAACAACTCTATGTACAGAAGTAATAGGTTAGAATCGCGCTGCAATGCTGCTTACCTCTAGACTCTTACTATTTAAGCTTAGATAGCTCAAATCGCTCTTAAGCTAGCTAAAGCTAAGCAGGCTAAGCGTAATATAATAATAAAGTCTACTAAGTATAATAAGTTTAATACTTATTAGTAATAAAGTTCCTAGTTTTAGTTTAAGAGTCTAGCTTACGTTCTCCCGCTCATTGTAAGCAATTAAGAGAAGACTGTGCCTAGTATATTGATATTGCTACTTAATACTAGTCCTTTGCTTATTGATTATTGTTTTCTTTAATTAAATGCTTAACTTGCTAAAAGTAAAGTAACTACTTGAACTTTTTAAACTGTTGTTAGGTAAGCAACTTAGTTAGTCTATTAGCTAGCATAATTGCTGTTTCTAGGTATTTAACCTAAAATAATCCTTTAGTAAATTCTTACCGCAGCTACATGTTTTATATACTTATATATTTTAATTAAGTGCTAATCTGCTTGTTTTACCTAACTACAAGCTTAATTGTTTGTTAATTATTACACTAAACTGTCTAGATGTTTCCTAGATTAAGAGATAGCTCGCAAAAGAAGCGCTTAAAAGCTATAGCCTTCTTAGTAGTGTGCTTAAGGGCGAGCAGCTTAGCCTTAGTAGTTAACGTAGTTACTGTATTCTGCTAAGCTACCTTCTAAAATATTAGACTACTATATAAGATAACTATATATCTATAAGACAATAAAAGTTTCCTAATTATCTGCAAAGGAAGTATCGCCTGCAATTATTAAGTCTAGGCTATTATAGTTTCTATATTAGATCGCATCCTATCTTGTTTAATAGAGGTATATAATTACCTATTTAATAGCTTTTATATGCTGATTACTAGGGTTTGTAAAGAAGTGTAAGAGCTTTAAGATTAAGTAGGCAATATCTAGTTATGGCATAATAGCTGTGTACAGCACTAATTTAACTTTTTCTTAGTAGGCCTTAATCTCTTGCTTAGTTGCTTTGCTAGTGTTCTTAATTAGCTCCTTTAACAGCAATAGAGTCTTTAGAAAGCTGCTATTCTCTAGCTTAAACTTCTTTACAATCTTGTTAAAATACGTATTATACATAAGCATAATTATTTACTTCTTATAATCTCTAATTATCTAAGTACTAAGGAACTATTTAACTAATCCTGGTTCCTGTTGTGATGGGCTGAAGCCCAGAGTGGATCCTCGGTTGTACCTCGGTTGTACACCTCACTTTACGAGCCGCAGGCCGCGTGGCGGCAGACTATAAGTATCAACTACGCAAGACAATCAGACGCTCTATTATCTTGTGCTAGCCTTTTAGCTGAGTGGTCGGCGTGTGTAGTTGCATGCAAGGCCTAGTAGGCCCGCCCACTACACCTGTATCTTGTATTTGTCTATAATCTTTAACTAAAGATCTATCGCCCTCTGCTTATAACCTTTCGCGAAGAGCAGTAGGATATTATTAACATAAAACAACACTAGAATCCTCCTTTCTTAATTAAAGAATAGGCAGGGTTCCTCTAGTAAGGCGATTAGTCCAATCTCTCTTAGTAATCCTAAAAACTCCTTATACTACAACAGTGGCGAGTCTTACAATCTATATAGTGCGCAGTTAAGCTGTACACACTTCTTTAGCTTCTTAAAGCTATCTAGCATCTCGCAGATTACTAGGTTGTCTGCTATAATTAATATATTAAGAAATGCTCCTACAACATTATATTACTTAATCTCTAAGTTATTCTTAGCGGCAATAGCTATTGCTACTTAAAAGGACTTAGCTGCTAAGGTAGTAGCATAAGTTAAATTAATTAAACCATTTTTCTAGAGATTACCTCTTATAACAATCTGCGCCTTATATGTAAGAAAGAAGCTATCTTAATTAAACTTATAGGTCTAAACTTACTTTATAAGTATTAAGCAATTAATTGCTCCTTCCCTTGATATCTTAGTCTAAATCTTTATTTTACTTATCTTATTAATCTCTCTCCTGTGAGTATCCTTAAATAAGGCCCTTATAAGATGCTAGAGCAACTACTTTCATAATCCTAGCAGTTTAGGTAGATTTTTACAATGCAGTTAAGCATTTTCTATACTTAGTTTATACTTAGTAAGCAAAGCTGCTATAACTACGTAATTAAGAGTTTTATAGCTTACTTAACCTTCCTAAGTTGCTTGCAAACCTAGCAGGTAGGTATTATAAAAGTTATTTTATAATAGATTCTTATAATCCGCGATTAATGCGTTAATACTACTTATATTTCTACTCTCTAGTTAATTGTTATAATCTTATGTTGCGTTTTTACGCTTACGCCCGCCACCTAGCTTGCGTAGTAGAAGATATTAATTTATAGGCTAATTTAGGCTTTTGCTAGCAATATAAGCACTACGCCTTATAAGTAGAGGTTTAGCTTGTAATCACTTACTCTGTTTACTATTTATTGCCTAAGATCTTAACTTGCGAGATAATTTACGCCCTGCTATCCTACTTATACAAGCAGGTGTTCTATTACAATTAGCTAGCGCGTTAGAGTCTACAGGCATAGACTATTAGACTAGTAAATAAGGTATTCTACCTACAAGTTTTAATAGATTAGCTCCTTTAAGTAGTTGTACTACTGTTTAACTATTAATTACTATATAATTAATTAAATTGTCGTTCTTTAGAGTCTCTAGTTTAGAAGTTCTAGAGTAATAAGACTAGTAATCTACTGCTAATCTAAGCAAATTCCTAATAGTGCACTAGCCTTATGCTCTATTTGCTTAGTGTCTTCAAATCTACTCTTATCTTTAGTAGGTAGGCCTTCCTTACTGCTTAAGATAGTAAATAGATTATTTTTAAGGTTATTAGTAGTTAGCTACGTATCTTAATCCGCCCTTCCTTAAACAGGCGAGAGGACCTCTAATTTATCTTTAGGATTAACTAGCTTGCTATTATAAAAAATCTCTACAATCTTAATTACTTAACCCTTTAGCAGCTCTTCTTTGCAATCTCTTTTATAAAACAACTATTTATTAAAGGTTATATTACAGGTAGTAATTACCTAATTAAATATTAGTACTTATATATAGTATATGTTAGAGGCTTAATAACTAACTAAATAACTAATATAGCCGCGAGGATTAACCTTAAATCTTTGATAATTATGCTTAGCTGCCTTATCTTTATCTAAAGGATAGGCTTGGCAGCTATAGGCATATATTCTACTCTAGTCTAGGCGTAGATTAGCAGTCTAATGTCTAATCTTAAGTAGTTAATAGTATTAGAAATATTTTCTAAACTAGTCTTTGAGCACCTAGTTAGGGGATTAATAGCTATAGATCTTAGTAGGGCTTATGCTATGTAAGTAAGCAGCCGCATTTATAATTACTAGCCAAAGCTTAGCTAGTAGATTAACGCTTATACGCATCTTAATAGCCTTTATAATTAGCTCTTAGCTAGCTCTCTCTACTAAGCTATTAGGCTTATAAGTATATAGCGGTTGTATTTTAATTACAATCTCTTTCTCTGTTGCCTATTCCGTATATCTTAATTGCCCTCTCAGAGGCAGTGTAGCAGTATCGTTATCTTAATAGATTTTCATGATCCTCTACTCATATTTCCTCTTAATCCTTTTAGTAAAACCTTTAATTACCGGCATAATATTGTTTAGTGTCTTTAAATAGATATTATAATTGTACAGCTTGCCTAAGTGTCTTTTTTAATAATTAGTGCTTATTTCTTAAGCAATTAACTTGTTAGGAAATTAAATAGATCCTATAAGATCCTATAGAAAGGTTGTAGTAATCTTTCCTTTAGTCGCTGTAAGATTACTTGCGAGGCATAAGCTGTTGCGCAGTAATTACATTCTAATAGCTTCTTGCTAGTAATTTTGACGTTCTGCGCTAAGCAGACTAAGGCTTTAATAGCTTGTTGTCCTAGGTAACCTAATTCTTAATGCTACAAGTCCCTATTACTAGTGCGCAACTTTAGTATCCTTAATCGCGCTATAGCGTTCACAAGCGTTAGTTAAGTAGGGTACCAAGAGACTTGCTTCATCAAACACCAACTTTTCGAGGCGAGAAAAAGGTCTAGCGTAGCCTTTTTCTCGTCTCAACTATCTTAAACGCCTTCCCAAAATCAGCTTCCGATACTTGTTTTCTAGGTGCAGGTGTTGTAGCGCGCGCGCTGGCCGTTTATAGAAAAATAGAGTGGTTAACTGTTGAAAACTCTACAAGTGGTCTGTGCGTAAGCTGATTTTGGAGTTCGATCGAAGGCAATTCGACTCCTACTTGACAAAGCAACGGCTTTCTACTTGGGTAGAGAGATTTATTGGCGTAGTGAACCAATGGATTTATCTACCTAGCTATCTATTACTCGAAATCCCTATACCGACTCGATATACCGACCTCCTATATTGACCTACATATTAGAATAGATAGCTAGTGCTCCTAGCTATCTACCTACACCGAAATACCTCCATACCAACTCGATATACCGACACAATATACCGACCTACACATTAGAATCGATAGCTAGACTAGCAACTAGCTATCTACCTATACCGCAATCCCTATACCAACTCGATATACCGACCTCATATATCGACCCTATACCGAACTGCTTAGCGTACCCATATAAGCAATACAAGAGGGCAGCTAGCATAGCCTACAACAACAACAAAGAAGAAGTAAAGGAGATAATTAGACTAGCATACTAGCTTTATATACTTTCTACAAAACAAAGGACTGAGAGAGATACTCGTTAAAACTACTCTAGGCTTTATGCCTAACAAAGGACTAAGAAAGCTGTTAAGGGCTGAAGCCTTAATGTTCTCTAGTACTTGGCCTGTGGCCTTTGTTGGCTTTTCTTACCTTAGCACTAGCACCTTAGTACTAGCACCTTAACACTAGCACCTTAGCACTAGTAGCTGACTATCGGCCGCACTATTTGCGCTAGTTTCTAGCTAATCTGCTGATCTAACAACCTCTAATAACCTCGGTTAGTCCTAACCGGGGTTAAGTCCTAATTACCTGGGTTAGATATATATACCTACGTAGTATCTCTCTATAGTTTAATATATAATTTATTTATCTTCACTGTTACCTTGCATCTTTAGTTAATCTAACGCACTCTTATAATTAAATTAGATCCTTCTTTAGCTACGTACGTAGCTACGTAAAATTAGAAGCCGCCTCGAGCTATATCTACGCACAGAAGCTACCTAGAGCTATATCTAGATAAGACTTTAATTAATTAGATTACTAATCTTAGTTAAAGCTGTTTTAAATCTATTAAGGATTAACAGTAGAAGAAGCACAAAGAGTGCTAAGAGATACCTAGCTAAATAAGACTTTACTTAGAACGTTTAAATTTGTTAGATAAGCCTACTAAGCGTAGTAGCCTCTACACGAAAAGGATAAGCTTACTAAGCGTAGTAGCACCTACACTAATCCCCGCCAATTATATAATAAAAAGCACTATTTATTTAGTACGCTTATATAACTATAGCAGAGGCAGAGATTACATCTAGAAACTTAGCTATCTAGATAGCAAGACTACACTAAGATAGTTTTAGTAGAGCTAAAATAGAGAGTACTTTTAAAAGTCTCTGCTAAGCGAATAAACAGATAAGATAGCGACTTTAATAATAATATAAGGAGCCTTTCTTATTTGTGAGGCTATTAACTTAGCTTCTAAGGAGACAAAACCTAAACAGCTACCTGCTTAGCTACTAATGTTACTTGCTGCATTAAAACTAACACAATAACTAGCACAACCTAAGCGTTTAAAATAACCTAATTTAGATGCTTTTCATAGAATAAGAAAGATGTATTAGATTTTTAAAAAGCAGCTTACTGCTAAGATAGAAAACAACTAAGAAGATTTTAGTATAGAAAGAAGGACCTGCGATTACGCTTTTAGTAGGCTAAAAGGTTTAGTAGCTACTCCAACACTGCTCTACCTTAATTAGATAGAATTGTTAGACACCTAGAACTTTAAACACTTATTAAACTTCTTTAATTAGATGTTTAGAGATCTATATAGCTCTATAAAAGCTTAAAACAAGCTCTAGTTGATGTCTTAAGGCAAGAAAAGCATACGCAAATATATCATAGAAATCTAGGAACAACTACTATTATCTAATAGTAGTTTAGATAAGGATACAAGGATAATGCTTTTCTAAAAAAGTCTTATTTAGAAACTTTAAGATAAAGTTGTAAGTATTATATATAAGGATTTAGATAGCCTGCAAAACAAAGCAATAGAGATTACTAATTACCTTTATAGAATAGAGGAGTACTCTAAAGGCAAAGACAACAAGCCTAAGGAGTATAAATCTAAGAGAACTTCTCCTCCTCCTTCTCCTCCGAAAAGAGACTAGATAGAAGGAATAGAATACACAGGAAGAACTGCTAAACCTTAATAGTTTAGAAACTAAGAGTTAATACAGTTGTATAAAGAAGGACGCTATTTTAACTATAAATAGAAAGGTTATCTGTCTGCATATTGTATAGAGAATAAGAGATCCTCTAAAAAGAAGAAAAAGACTTTAGTTAAGTCCTCTAACTCTAAGAAAAAGAAAGATAATAAGCTTAGCAAGGGAAGCTCAAATAAGGAATTAGATTTAGAAAAAGAGTAGCTCCTGTCTAAAGTTACTAGTAGGAACCTCTAATAAGTTAGGATAACTTAGTTAAGAATAGGCAAACTTTAAAAAGAATATAAGCAGTAATAGAATTACTTTAGAGGCGCTAGTAAATTGTTACACTTTCGCCTCTACTTTAATTAATACAGGAAACCTTGCATACTTGCTTATTAGCCTTTAACTTATTAAGAACGCTAACTTATAGTATATTTCTATTTCTCCTAGGAGATTAGAAGGAGTTACAGATATACCTAGAACTATTAACAAAGTTGCTAGGTTAGATATTCATATTAAAGGCTATAAGAATACTATTTAGGGTTATGTGGCCCCTACACACCCTAGTTATAATTTAATACTTAGACAGCCCTAGATAAATAGAAGAGAGGTTACTATTACTCCTTTTTAAAAAACAATTTACATCTATTCTTCTAGCTAAAGGATTAAGTTACTTAGCACTAAAGATAGCCTTATGAAAAGAGCTTAAAGATTAGAACAAATAAGCGCAACAGCTTATTACTCCTATATTAGGCAGGCAAAAAAAACCAAGTCTATTAAGACTTTTGCTGCTTCTTTTAAAGATATTAAAAAAGCCCTAGCTCCTAAGAAGAAAGTAGAGGTCCTACCTTTACTCCCTAAGGCTTATTAACACCTAGCTTAGATTTTTAATTTAAAAACTGCTTCTGTATTACTTCCTTTACGTGGATCTAAAGTAGATCACTAAATTAAACTAAAGAAAGATAATAAAGGTAAGAAAAAAGAAGCTCCCTAGGGACCTCTATGCAGTATAAGATGCCTAGAACTCCTAGTATTATAAAAGGAGCTTATTTCTCTACTTAATAAAGAATAGATTAGAGCTAGTAGCTCTCCTACCTCCTCTCTTATCCTTTTTGCTGAGAAACCTAGAGGAAGATTACGTTTCTGCATTAATTACTAAGCCCTAAACGCTATTACAAAGAAAAATTGTTATCTTTTACTTTTAATTTAGAAAACCTTTAATAATATTGCAAAAGCTAAATAGTTTATAAAAATTAACGTTTTTGCAGCTTTCTACAATATTAAAATTAATACAAGAGATAAGTGGAAAACAGCTTTTTAGATTAAATTTAGGTTATATAAGTAGCTAGTTACTCTATTTAGTATAGCAAACGCTCCTAGTACCTTTTAACACTATATTAATTAGACTCTCTAAGAGTATATTGACGATTTTCGCTTAGCCTACCTAGACGACGTATTAATTTACACTCATAGCACGCTTAAAGAACACTAACGCAATATAAATAAGGTTTTAGAAGCTATAGGCAAGGCTAGATTACCTTTAGACATCTAGAAATGCAAATTTAACGTATAGAGTACAAAATATCTTAGATTTATTTTTATGGCTAAAAAAGGACTTTAAATAGACCTTAAGAAAGTAAAAGTAATTAGAGATTAGCAGGCGCCTACAAACGTTAAGAAAGTATACAGTTTTCTTAGTTTTGTAAACTTCTATTAATAATTTATGAAGAACTACCTAAAAATAGTAGCTCCTCTTTCAAGGCTTACTAGTAACATCTCCTTTTAATAGGGAAAAACTAAGCAAAAGGCTTTTAATAAGCTTAAGGAGTTATTTATTACTAAGCTAGTACTAGCTTAATAGGATCCTGACAGAGAAACAATCCTAGAAATAGGCTCTTCTGGATATGTAGTAGTAGGAGTCCTCTCACAATACGTCAATAAAAGAAACTTACGCCTAGTAGCTTATTATTCAAAAAAGATAACTAGCACGCAAAGCAATTACGAGATACATAATAAGGAATTACTAGCAGTTATCTTCTGCTTATCTAAGTAGGATACTATGCTACAATTTTTAAAAAAGTTTATAGTTATTATAGACTATAAAAACCATAAATACTTTAGTAAGCCTAGACAGCTTAGCAAGAGACAAATAAGATAGGCTTAATTTCTAGAAAAGTTTCCTAACATTGAAATTTCCTACAGGCCTAGAGTTAATAACTCTAGGGCTAACGCCTTATCTAGAAGACAACAAGATATGCTAGCAAACGACAAGGATACTAGGATTTCTAGGAGGTTTCTACAAGTATTTAAACCTACAACTACAGCTACTAACAAAGAACTATAGGAAGAAGAAGTACTTAGAACCTTTAACTACAACAGCTATCTAGCAGCAGTACAAGAGCAGTTAGATCTAGAGGATCTATAAAATAAAGCTAAAAAAGAGGACAAAACCTACTAAATAGCCTAGAAAGCTGTAAAGGATAGTAAATAACAATTTCCTACAGCTTTAGATTTTAAACTTTCTATTTCTAAATGCTAACTAGATAATTCTAGAAATCTCCTATAATAAGATCGAAAATGGGTACTTAATAATAAACTTTTAAGAACTAGAATTATCCACGAAATCTACAGTTCTAGAGCTTTAGGCTATCTAGGAAAGAATATTACCTATTAAGCTATTGCAAGAGAATACTTTTAGCCCTCTATTAGTAAAAGTATTAGAAAGTACAAAAGGAACTGCTTAGTATGTAAAAGAACAAAACTTTAAAAAGACAGCCTATAAGGCTTACTAAAGCTTTTGCCTATACCTAAGTAAATATAGAAAGAAATTTCTATAAATTTTATTATAGAGTTACTAGAAAGCAAAAGCTGTATAAACCTTATAATAGTTATAAATAGGCTTAGCAAGGACGTTGTCCTAATAGGCCTTAAGGACATTACTATAGTAAGTGTTGCTAAAGCTTTTATTAACTCTATTATAGCTTACTATTAGTTACTAAACTAAATTACTTTAGAAAAAGGTATATAGTTTATTACCTATATTTAGATTAAGCTTTGCAAGTTATTAGAAATTAAGTAACACTTATTTTCTAGATACTATCCTAAAATTGACAGTTCTATAGAAAGAATAAACTCTACAGTACAGGCCTATTTACAAGCCTTCTATAATTAGAATTAATTAAATTTGAAAAGCAACCTAGGGATAGCTAAGATTGTAGTTATAGCAAGGCAAGCTTAGTTTACTAAAATATCTTTTTTCTTCTTATAACACGGCTATAAGGTAGATCCCCTATAAATTGCACTTAAGCACAGTCCTTAATAACAACTTCTAAGAAGAATACAGGAAGATTATTAAATGGCAGAAAATATTATTAAAAAGTTACAACAAAGTATTAAGCTTGCATAAGCTATAATAGGAGAAACCTAATAAGAATAAGAAAAGTAGGCAAATAAGAAAAGTAGGCAAATAAGAAAAGGTACTAATAACTTTAGCCTAAAATAGGCAATAAAGTATAGTTAAAACTAGGCAACTACTATAGAATAAAAAGGCCTAGTAGAAAACTTAACTAGAAAATTTTAAGTACACAGTACTTAAGGTTATTAGACTAAACGCAGTTAAATTAAACACTTCTAGCTAGATTTACCTAGTATTCAATGTTAATAACTTTAGACTAGCATCCTCAGACCATCTACTAAGCTAGCTAATAGACGACAATAAACCTCTACTAATTAAGACAAAGGATAGAGAAGAATACCTAGTAGAGACCCTATTAGAGGAAAAAGAAAAAGGAAGAAAAAAGTAGTACTTAGTTAAATAGTTAGGATATCTAAATCTAACCTAAAAACTAGCTATTAATCTAAAAGATACGGAAGCCCTAGAAGAGTAGAACTCTAGGTAACAAGATTACTACCCCTACTATCTTTTTAGAAGGGGGGTATTGTAAAGGGCTAAAGCCTTAATGTTCTCTAGTACTTAGCCTGTGGCCTTCGTTAGCTTTTCTTACCTTAGCACTAGCACCTTAGTACTAGCACCTTAGCACTAGCACCTTAGCACTAGTAGCTAACTATTAGCCGCACTATTTACGCTAGTTTCTAGCTAATCTGCTAATCTGACAACCTCTAATAACCTTGGTTAGTCCTAACCAGGGTTAAGTCCTAATTACCTGGGTTGGATATATAAACCTACGTAGTATCTCTCTATAGTTTGATATCTAATTCATTCACCTTCACCGTTACCTTGCATCTTTGGTTAATCCAACGCACCCTTACAAAAGCTACTCATTAAAACTCCCCTAGGCTACGAGCCTTACCTTCATTTAGATAAACCCCTCCTTGTAAATAAAACATATATTAGAAAACACTACGTAGATACCTGTAGGTCCTAAACCTACACGTCTTATATAGCCTTTTAGGCTGAGAAAGGACGTTAAACTACAAAAAAAAAGACTTGCTTGTATTCAACAGATAAAAGATTAAAATAACACTTAAGGTTAATTAAGACAACGTTTTTCTCTAGCGTACTAAATTGCATAGTGTAATTATATTCTATATACTAAATGCCTAACTAGTTAAGCCGCTCTTCTAACACAATATTAGTATAGAAACTTAGTACAAGCTTAACTTTAGTAAGCAGTAAATTAGCTATCTTAGGGCCTGCCTTGCTATACAAGTCATTCTTAAGCAGCCTGTTTCCTATCCTAGCAACTAGAATAGATTAAGTGCCTGCTAATACAGTCTTGTCCTCGGCGCATTTAGTAAAGGTGCCTAGTACTAGGTAATCTATAGTATTAACTAAGTAGACTGCTGCTCTACTATCTAGAATCGTACAAAGAGATAATGCATAAGAGGTAAAAACTATACTAAAAACGTTTAGCCTAATTTTTTTTAATAAAGTTATTTAGGTTAATTAGTGCTCAAACTAATAATCTAGGGTAGAATCTACTTAGCTTATTAGTAGCTAATCTACTAGTGCTAGCCTTCTAGCCTTCCTTCTTAATCTAAGTTCGCAGGAATGCCTAAGTGTTGCTATTCTATTACTTAATAATCTTCTTTTTCTCATTATCTAACAGCTTAATTAGTATATTGCTAGTAGGGCTTAATCTAGTAACTACAGTTTAAAGTTAGTAGCAGTTGCGTAGTGTCTAGAAGTGTTTGCTAATAGGCCCTTTACTAGCCTTATAAGGGCAAGGGTAAGGTTGCTTACCACCTTTATTTAACTTTAAGTTGTTAGCACTAGTAGAATATTAAGCTAACGCTAATCTAGATCTAGTTTAGAACACTGCGTGTCCTTTTCCTTTTAAGGAAGTAATTAACTAATCTTACAACAAAACACTAAAGATCTTTTCTAGATTATTAAGAGTTAACTAAGCTTTACTAAGCGCAGTTACTTATACTAGCTTATTAGGCTTCTCGCGTAACTAGTCTAGTGTAATTTTAGTGCCTAGGGCGTCTAAAAATTTAGTAATTGCTAACAGCCTAATAACCTTAGGGAGCGAGTAGATTGTCGCTTATTAATACAGCAGCTGCTACTTAGTAAACTATTGCTTAGAACCTATTTATTCCTAGCAAGCCTTATCTAGGTAGGATTAGTACTACGCCCTAATTAAATACTAAGTATTTTAATTAGTAGGTGCAAAATTCTTCTTAAGAATCTTTACTAAGGCTTAAAGGCTAGTAAGGTTTTAAGTAATTATACTTATTAAGGCGTTTAAGAGCAGGTCTAGATAGACAGTCTTGCTAATCTAGTCCTTAATATTAGTAATCTTGGCGATATCTCTTGTCTATTAAGAAGCCTGTACTTTATACCTATTAATTAGCTTACTATAATTATCTTTCTTATACTTAGTATTAAGGACTTAAGCCTTATATTTGCGTTTACTAATCTTATAATCCTCTTGTTCTTATGCGCTTACGTTAGGTAGAGGAGTAATTAGCTTCTTTATATCTTTAGGCAGTTTAGGATACTGTGGCTCTTAGTAGTCTTTTAAGGGTACGTCTAGAAGATTAGGATTAACCTAATCCTAGATGCCCTTCTCTAAGCAGTGCAGTCTAAACAGAGCTAACTAAGTTAGCTAGTCTAATTAGGCCTTTAGGATTACCCTTAAGGCAACAAGCAGTGTGTTAGTAAGGTCTATATTAGTAAGACGCTATTATAGGATTACAACGTAGGTTATGGTTAGAGTGCAATAAATTAATTGGTTAGTTAGTAGGTAGCTGTGTTAACAATAACAGTAGCCTGTAGGTTAGAGGATAGGTTGGAAGAGGTTGATCGTATAATCAATAAGTGAGAGAGGTACAGCAGCAGCAGCGATCTGCTAGCTAGTGCTGTAGGAGATAAAAAAGAGGAGAGTAAAAATCTTATTAAACAAATAATCTTCCAGCTTGCTAATTGCGCAGTAGGAATTAATACTACAATTAAGCAGCCGGGCTTATAACTATAGGAGCGAAGAAGGAGTAATTAAATAATCAATGGAGGGGAATAAGTATATTAATTAACTAAGTGCCACAACAAAGTGTCTAATAACTACTAAAAAGACTTCGGACGATCTAGCTCGTTTATAGGCGCGCTACTAGCTCCGTCACGTGATATCTCACTAGGATCACCTGGTAACCCGGGTGATCCGGATGTCAAAGGTGAGATCCGGAGTGATCCGGAGTGATCCGCATATTAGTACTCCAACAGCAATTATATTAGTTCTATTTCTAGTACTAGAAACCTTATTAATGCAAGGTTACCTTTAATTAGTGTTAATTTAGTAGAGTTTATTGCTTGTTAAAATTGAGGCCTTGTTATCGCGTAGCGATCGCCTGGTCTTCATCTATAGTATAGGCGCAACGTGACATTAATAAGTAAATATCAGTTGCACAAGTTATTTGCATTAATATATATAACACAATTATATAATATTGCGTGATACTAGCTATTAGAGGTGGCTGTACATCTATATTTCTTGAAAATTGCTGTACTAGTAGTTTATTTTTGGTGCATGCTAGTGTATGGGTGCGTTGATTTCACCAAAGATGCAGGGAAACGGTAATCGATTTGATAGCAAACTACAGAGGCTATAAAGAGGGTTTTTATGTTATCCCTCTTTTGTGCGTCTGTGCTTAGCGCTAGTCGCTAAGCAAAGACGAAGGAACACTAAACAAAGGCTACAGGCTATGTAGCAATAAACCTCTCGGGCTTTCGACCTTTACTGCTGGCAGTTGCAATAAGTACTTAAAATTATGTTAGATGCACGCTAGCAACAAACAAAGCGATCTTTATCAGCTTACATGCCGTTACTCTCGAAATCACAATACCAAGTAGAACCTTTCTGGGCCTTGCACTAAATTAGGTTAGTAGGTTAATAATATAGCTACGTATTAAGATAGGGGGTAGATCTTACTTCGGCCGCACAATACGTTTCACACGCTATCTGACCATCATAAGTATGGCCAGTCCAGCCGTAGACAACTATTGGAGCGAAAAGCCAAATAGTGAGCGTAGTAAACTTCATAGTGGGCGTTTGATAAATTTGCAACTGAGGTTAAATTGTATGCAGGCTAGTTATAGATATAATTCGATGTTATATAGATATAGAGGTTGCTTCATATCTTTAAATAAGAAATCTTTCATCCTTATGAATAATTGTTAATCTATTGCTTCTATATGTAAGCAGAGAAATAAGTTTTTGTTTAGCCTTTCAAAACTTTCTTTGATGAGAGCCAAGACATAAGCGCCGTTAACTAGAAAATAAGTCTTTGTGCTACTGTGTCCTTGCGCGCAATAATGATACTTAAGCAACAAAATATTGCAAAGCACGGCCCCTATAGGCTAAGCTTACGCTAGCACGTTCTACGCTTACGCTTAGGCTAGTAAATAGGTTAAGGGTACCTATACTTAGGCTGTAGTTGGGTTAAGGTCGCACGGACTAGTAGGTGTAGTTAGGTTAGAGTCGCACAAACTATTAGTTGTAGTTAAGTTGTAGTTGCATTGACTAAGTAGTTAAGTTAAGTTGTAGTTACATTAACTAGGTAGTTGTAGTTGTAGTTAGGTTACACGGACGTGTAGTTGTGGTTAAGTCAAAAGTTAACTAAATTAGTGCTTATTCAGCTAACGTAATCTTATCTTAACCTATCTTAGCTAATTACTACAGCTATAAGCACGTAACTACAACCTAACTACTTCCCTCTATAACCTAACTACAGCTTAACTACTACCTACGGTCTGTGCACTATAATCTAACTATAACCACAAAGACACGTCTATGTAATTTAACTATAACTACAACTATACCCTTAAGCCACTTAACTTTAATCCACGTTATTGCGACTATAATTTAACTACAACTACTGTTTTTAACGCACAGACTAGTAGTTGTGGTTAAGTTATTGTTATATTAGCTTATGTAAGACCTAATCACAACCTAACTACAACCTAACCACAGCCTATTTGCTAGCCTACTATTAACTAGCCTACTTACGTTAGCATATAGCTCGTCGAAGCTAAGCTAAGGTAAGATAATAAGCACTACTTAATATAGAGTTGTTGCAGAGCACTGCCTCTATATACTGCGATAACACTAGCATATGACTTATCGAAGCTAAGCTGACATTAAATAATAAGCACTAAGCTTAGGCATAAAGAAGTCAGCTACATATGTGTCGCAGAGCGCTACCCCACATGCTACGCTACCACCAACGAATGACTCAGCTGAGCTAAGCTGACATGAGAGCACGTGATCTGTGCTAATATACAATAGTCAGCACTACTTGCTGAGCAGTGTATATATAGCAGCACTTTTGCATCATTTCTTAGAATCAATAATTATCTCCTATCCATCGAACACTAACTTTTCGAGGCGAGAAAAAGGTCTGGCTTTGCCTTTTTTTCGCCTCAACTATCTTATAGGCCTTCCCAAAATCAGCTTCCGATACTTGTTTTCTAGGTGCAGTTGTTGTAACGTGCGCGCTGGCTGTTTGTAGAGAAACAGAGTGGTTAACTGTTGAACACTCTGCAAGTAGTCTGTGCGTAAGCTGATTTTGTAGTTCGATTGAGGGCCATTCGACTCCTACTCGCATAAGCAACGGCTTTCTACTTAGATAGATAGATTTATTAGCGTAGTGAACTAATAGATTTATCTACCTAGCTATCTACTATCCGAAATCCCCTTCACTCGATATACCGACCTCCTATACAGACCTACACATCCGAAATCTATCTCGACTCGATATACCGACACAATATACCGACCTATACATTAGAATGGATAGCTAGTGCTCCTAGCTATCTACCTACACCGAATTCCCCCATACCAACTCGATATACTGACCTAATATATCGACCCTATACCGAACTGCTTAGCGTACCTATATAAGCAATATAAGAGGGCAGCTAGCATAGCCTACAACAACAAATAAGAAGTAAAGGAGATAACTAGACTAGCATACAAGCTCTATATACTTCCTAACAAAGGACTGAGAGAGATACTCGTTAAAACTACCCTAGGCTACGAGCCTCACCTTCATTCAGACAAACCCCTCCTTGTAAATAATAAAAATTCGAAAACACCACGTAGATACTTGTAGGTCCTAAACCTACACGTCTTACATAGCCCTTCAGGCTGAGAAAGGACGTTAGACTACAATAAAAAATTATCTCCTATCTATTCCTATGTTCTTTTCTGCCACAGTTATAAGCCCGACGCGCTAAGACAGCACTACAGTTCTGTATTGCTTCTTACAACAAAAAGCTACGCAATTAAGCATCGTTACTTTAATTATTCTTGTTACTCTCCTCTAAGAGAGCATACCTTAAAGCTTAATATAAGCAACATGACTACTATTCTACAAGACAACTATACCCTTACTAAAAGAACGCATTTGCTAGAATAGTTTATGCAGTTTAAATTCTATGCTAAGAGTAGGGAATTATAGAGCAATGTTAACTTAGACAGAGTTACTGCTAAATAAATATATAAAAAGAAACTTGTTTAACTAACTGCTTATAAAAGGAGGCAGACTAGATAAAGCTTAATTTATACAAACTTAAGGTTGCAGACTATAAAATAGACTTAGCAAATTAAGCTGTTAAAGGAGCACGCCTTAGCTACCTTTAGAACTAGTTTAACTAGACTGTTAGCCTAAAGCTCCTTGCCCCTGCTATGCTCTTACTGTTAGCATCAGGCGTGACAATGCTATAGGCGCTAGTCAAGCATCTAAATAATGCGCTCTTTCTAAGAGATAATTATACTAAGAACCTTGTACGCTCTTAGTACAGAGCACACCTGCAGAAAGCAAAGCAAGGACGTCTAAAGGCAGAGCATTAGCAGCAGAAATAGCTACGTCTTCATTAACGCGCTAAAGAATGCAATATTAATAAGATTTTAGGTACATTAGCAACGCAGGATTACCTAGATGCAGTAAGCTAGAGGCTCACTCTAGAATAGGGCTAATCTATGCAGCAGGAGCTTGTAAAAGCGCTTACTCTAGGCAAAATTAGACTAGCCTAGAGCAGGCGGGATAAATCTTCTTAGCGCTTATTTATAAACATGCAACGCGTGCTATTAATAAAGAAGCGGTGTTTGCAACTATAAGAGTGGAGGAAAAAGACCTTACTAAATAAAAGTTGAGAAACCCTGCTTTAAAAAAATACTTTTGTAAATTAAGCTGTAAGTATTCTGCTACTACCTGTAAAAAGGTACAAGAAGCACTTACTAGAAAACCTTTAGTTAAGGACAAGCTAAAGAGCAAGATTTTGAACACTCTTAAGGACCTAGTGTTGGAGTATCAACGTGCTGCATAACATGCGGATTACCTTGTTGATCAGATGATCCTGGTAAGCTGATCACATGATGGTTGCGCTAGCGCCTATATAACGGGCTAGATCGTCTTATTCCTCTTTAGTAGTCATTGCTCACTTTGTTGTGGCACTTAGTTGATTAATATACTCAGTCCACTCCTCCTAATTAAGCAATTGCTCCTTTTCAGCTCCTATAGTTATGAGCCCAGCTGCTTGATTGTAGTTTTAATTCCTACTGCGCAATTAGCAAGTTGTAAGGTCAACTGTTTAATTAGCATTTTACTTTCTACTCTCCTACAGCACAACTAGCAGATTGCTGCTGTTGCTGTACCTCTCTTACCTATTGATCACACGATTAACCTCCTTCTCATTTAAGCTACTTAGCTACCTACTAACCGACTAATTAATCTGTTGTCACTTTAATAATAACACACGTTGTCATCCTACGAAGCATCTTACTAAGGTAGACCTTACCAATACACTGCTTGTCGCCTTAGGGGTGATCCTTAAGTCTAGACTAGACTAGCTAACTTAGTTTGCTTTATTGAGGCTACACTGCTTAAAGAAAGGCATCTAGGATTAGGTTAATCCTAATCTCTCAGACGTACCTTTAATAGATTACTAAGAGCCACAGCATCTAGAACTGCCTAAGGATATTAAGCAGCTAGGTGCTTTATTACCTAGCGCCAGCGCTTAAATAAGAGAGGACTATAAGATTGCTTAACGCAAATACGAGGCTGAATTACTTAATACTAAGTATAAAAAGGATATTTACAACAAGCTAGTTAATAGGTACAAGGTACAAGCTACTTAACAAGCAAAGAAAGTTACTAAAATTACTAATGTTACAAACTAGATTAGTAAGACTGTTTATCCAAACTGTCTCTTAAACGCCTTAATAAGCATAATTACTTAAAACTTTTCTAGCCCCTAAACCTTAGTATAGACTCTAAAGAAGGATCTTGCTCTAACTAATTAGAATACTTAGTATTTAATTAGGGCACAGTCTAGATCACACCTTAATAAGGCTTGCTAAAGTTAACTAGGCCTTAATTAATAGTTTACCAAGTAGCAGCCCCTGTATTAACGAGCAATAAACTACTTGCTTCCTAAAGTTGTTAGGCTATTTGCAGTCACTAGTTTTTTAGACGCCTTAGGCACTAAGATCGCACTAGACTAGTCGCGCAAGAAGCGCAAAAAGCTAGCATAAATAATAGCGCTTAGTAAAGCTTAATCAACTTTTAATAATTTTAGAAAGATTTTTAGAGTTTTGTTGTAGGATTAGTTAATTACTATCTTAAAAGGAAAGAGACACGCAGTGTTCTAAACTAGTTTTAGATTATAAACAGCTTAATAATCTATAAGCGCTAATAAGTTGAATAAAAGTAGTAAGCAATTGCACTTTTGCCTTTGCAAGGCTAGTAAAGGGCTCATAAGTAAGCACTTTTAGATACAGCGCAACTGCTATTAACTTTAAACAGCAGTTATTAGATTTAGCCCTTTTAGCAGTATACTTATTAAGCTATTAAACAAAGACAAGAAGAAGATCTTCAATTAATGAAATAATAATAAATAGGCAACCTGAAGCACCTAGATTAAGAAAGAAGGCTGGAGACTAGCAATAGCAGACCAGCTACTAATAAGTTAAGTATGTTTTATCCTAGCTTATTAGTTTTAGCATTAATTAACCTAAAGGACTTAATTAATGAAATTAAGCTAAATGTGTTTAGTGCAGCTTTTAAGATTTATACCTTGTCTCTATGCATAATTGTAGATAGTAGATTAGCAGTATACTTAGTTAATACTATTCATTATATAGTACTAGGCACCTTTAGCAAATGCGCTAAGGACGAGACTATTAAGTTAGGCACTTAAATTATACTAGTTACTAGTAGAAGAAACAGGCTGCTTAAGAACGTTCTGTATAGCGAAGCTAGCCCTAGGACAGCTAATCTTCTACTTACTAATTTTAAGGTTGTACTAGGTTTCTATGTTAATATTATATTAGAAGCACAGCTTAAGCAGGCAAGCATTTAGTATTTAGGATATAATTATACCTTAAGATTCAAAACAATTAGGAAGAATGTTGTGTTAATTAACTTATAGCTTTACTTTAATTCCTTATTTGTTAAATATAAGCAACTTTTTTAATTACCTTGCTTAACTGCTACTTGTAAACATTGTAGCGCGATTAAGGAAACCTTACTCACGTACTAGTAATAAGAATTATAGCATTAATAATGAGGACACCTAGGACAATAAGCTATTAAAGCTTGAGTCTGCTTAGCGTAGAACGTTAAGATTACTAGCAAGAAGCTATTAGAATGTAATTATTGCGTCATAGCTTATGCCCTATAAGTAATCTTATAGCAACTAAGAAGACGATTACTACAATTTTTTTATAAGATTTTATAAGATCTGTTTAATTTCTTAACTAGTTGGCTGCTTAATAAGTAGACATTAATTATAAAGGAGAATTACTTAGGCAAGCTTTTTAATTACAATACTTTGTTAAAGATACTAAATAATATTATGCTTGTAATTGAAGGATTTGCTGCTAGGATTAAGAGGAAATATTAGCAGAAGATTCTAGGAATCTACTAGAATAATAATAATACTACACTGCCTTAGAGAGGGCAAAAAAGATATAAGGAGTAGGCAATAAAGAAAAAGATTGTAATTAAAACACTACTGCTATATACTTATAAGCTAAACAGCTCAGCGGAGAGAGCTAGACAAGAGCTGATTACAAAGGCTATTAAGATGCGCATAAGCGCTAATCTACTAGCTAAGCTTTAGCTAGTAATTTTAGATGCAGCAGCTTACCTACATAAAATAAGCCTTACTAAGATCTATAGCTACGAATCCCCTAACTAGATGCTTAAAGAATAGTTTAGGAAATATTTTTGATACTATTAACTACTAAAGATTAGATTTTAGACTACTAATCTATGCCTAGACTAGAGTAGAATCTATGTCTATAGCTGTCGAGCTTATCTTTTCAATAAGGAAAAGGCAGCTAGGCGTAATTATCAAGAATTTAAGGTTAATCCTCGTAGCTATAATAGTTATTTAGTTAGTTATTGAGCCTCTAACATATACTATATATAGATATGAACACTTAATTAGGTAATTACTACCTACAGTGTACCTTTTATTAAATATTAATTCCCTATAAGAGAATGTAAGGTAGAGCTGTTGAAAGATTAAGTAATTAAGATTGTAGAGATCTCTTATAATAGCGGGCGAGTTATATTAGGAGAGGACTTAAGCCTCTCGCCTGTTTAAGGAAGGGCAGAATAGGATACGCAGCTAACTACTAAAGACCTGAAAGGTAATCTATCTACTATCTTAATAGTAAGGAAGGCCTGCCAACTAAAGAAGAGAATAGATTAGAAGACGCTAAGCGAACAGAGCACAAGGCTAGTCTAATATCAAGAACTTGCTTAGATTAGCAGCAAAATACTAGTTTTGCTACCTTACAACTAACTTCTAAACTAGAGACCCTATGGAGTAACAACGCGATTAATTGCAGTGTTATTAATAGTTAAATAGCAGTGCGCTTGCTTAAAGAAGCCAATCTGTTAATACTTAAAGCAGGAAGCCTCTTTTAAATTAGCTTAACAACTTATTACTAGTCTAACAGTCTGTGCTTAAAGGCTCTAACGCGCTAGCTTATTGTAATAGAACACCTACTTAGATAAGCAGGATAGCAGAGCATAAGACGTCTTAATTAGGATCTTAGGCATTAAGCAGCAGACAGGGTAAGTAATTACAAGCTAAACCTCTGCTTATAAGGCGTAATGCGTAGATTGTAGGCAAAAGTCTAGATTAGCTTACTAATTATTATCATCTACTAGGCAAGCTAGGTAGCGGGCGTAAGCGTAAGGACGCAACTTAAGATCCTAATAAATAACTAAAAGGTAGAAGCACAGGTAGTGTTAACATATTAATTGCATATTATAAATATTTATTCTAGACCAACTTTTTTAATACTTACCTACTAGGTTTGCAAGTTACCTAGAAAAATAAAGCAAGCTATAAGACTTTTAATCACGTAGTTATAGTAGCTTTGCTTACTTAGCATAAGCAGAAGCTAAATGCTTAACAGCATTACAAAAATTAACCTAAACTACTAGAATTAAAGAAGCAATTGCTCTAGCATCTTATAATAGCCTTGTTTAAGGATGCCTACAGGAAAGAGATTAAATAGTTAAGTAAGAATATAACTTAGACTAGGATATTAGGAGAAAAAGCAAAGTATTGCCTATTACCTATAAAGTAGGTTTAGACTTATAAGTTCAATTAAGACAGCTTCTTTTTTATATAAAAGGCGCAGATTATTGTAAGAGGTAATGTCTAGGAGAAGGACTTAAATAACTTAACATGCGCTGCTACATTAGCAGCTAAGTCTTTTTAAGCAGCAATAGCTATTACCGCTAAAAATAATCTAGAGATCAAGCAATATAACGTTGTAGGAGCATTCCTTAATATATTAATGTTGGAGTACTAATATCCGGATCACTCCGGATCACTCTGGATCTCTCCTTTGATATCCGGATCACCCGGGTTACCAGGTGATCCTAGTGAGATATCACGTGACGGAGCTAGTAGCGCGCATATAAACGAGTCAGATCGTCCGAAGTCTTTTCAGTAGTTATTGGACACTTTGTTGTGGCACTTAGTTGATCAATATACTCATTCCCCTCCACTGATCATTCAATTACTCCTTCTCAGCTCCCACAATTAATTATTGTAGAAAACTTAGTAATTTGTCAAATGCTAGATAGCTTTAAGAAGCCTAGAAAGTGTGTACAGCTTAACTGCGCACTTTATAAATTACAAGACTTGCTACTATTATAGTATAAGGAGTTCTTAGGATTACTAAGAGAGATTAGACTAATCGCTTTACTAAAGGAGCCTTACCTATTCTTTAATTAAGAGAGAAGGACTCTAGTTTTGTTTTATGTAGATAATATCCTACTGCTCTTCGCAAAAGCTTATAAGCAGAGAGCAATAGATTTTTAGATAAAGATTATAAATAAGTACAAAATACAAGAACAAGGATTAATTCAATAGTTCTTTAGTATTAGTGTAATCAAAAACTACAAGAAGTAAACAATTTACGCTTATATATAAGGTATACATTAATAAGATTATAATGAAGTTTAAGCGAGAGAATAGTAGCTTTGTATAGACTTTATTGCTGTTAGAGGTGCTGATTAAGAACACTAGCAAAACAACTAAGCAAGAGATTAAGGCCTACAAAAAAAAGCTTGAATTAGTGCTGTACACAACTATTATGCTGCAACTAAATATTGCTTACTTAATTTTAAAGCTCTTACACTTCCTTCTAACCCTTAGTAATTAGCATATAAAAGCTAGTAAATAGGTTATTATATACCTCTTTTAGACATGATAGGACGCGATCTAGTACAGGAACTACATTAGCCTAGACTTAATAATTGCGGGCGATGCCTTCTTTGCAGATAATTAGGAAACTTGTTAATTATCTTATAGTTATATAGCTATTCTTTATAGTGGTCTTATATTTTAGAAGGCGGCTCGGCAGACTAAAATTACTATATTAACTACTAAGGCTAAGCTGCTTGCCCTTAAGCACGCTAGGAAGGGGGCTATAGCTCTTAAGTGCTTTTTCTGCAAGTTGTCTCTTGATCTAGAAGACGTATAGATAGTTTAGTGTAATAACTAACAAATATTTAGTCTTGTAGTTATAAATAATTAGCAGATTAGCACAAAATAAAGGCATTGGGATATTTAAAACATGTGGCTGCAGCAGGAATATGCTAAAGGATTATTTTAGGTTAAGTATTTAGAAGCAGCAATTATGCTAGCTAATAGACTAACTAAGTTGCTTACCTAACAACAGTTTAAGAAGTTTAAGTAGTTACTTAACCTTTAGCAAGTTAAGCCCTTAAGTAAAGGCAATCATATTTATTAAGCAAAATGATTTTGATTAAGCAGCAACATCTATATACTAGGCTAAGTCTCCTTTTGATAGATTATTCTTATAAGCGGGATAACGTGAGCAAGACAAGCAGAACAACTTTAAAACAAAAACTAAGATTACTAGTAAGCATTAGAGTTATTATAATTGCTTAACTTTATTATTAGATCATGCATAGCTTTTTTAGCTTTAGCAAGCTTAAGAGCATCTTAAGCTAACTTAGCCTAAGCAGCAAGTGTTTAGAGGCAAGCAGCATAGCAGCGTAAATCTAATTTATTACTTCTATAAATAAAACTTCAAAATAATTACCTGCTTACTTTAGCGTAATAATCGCGCCTAAATGTATAGTTTATATAGCAATTAGGACAACAGACTCTAGGGCGATTGTGCAGAATAGGCAGGGGCAACATTCCTTAAGCATGCTGTTTTTAAAGAGATAATTGCTAAAAAGGTTATTATTGTTGTTGTTAAAGCTTTTGCTGCAGCTATTGCTGTTAATTATACACTAATTATTAAACAAGCGGCCACGCAGGTTGACCTAAGACATAAACAGCATAAAGGTGTATATTATAAGGCTCTTGTTTATATGAACAACCTTAATTCTAACCTATAGCCTGCTAAGCAGGCTATGTATGGCGCAGTTAATTCTTAGCATTATACCTCAAATTAAAAAAAAGAGCGGGGAGCGAGAGTAAAGCGCGGCAATTATTAGAGGAGGGTTTCTGCGCAGAAGACTTTCTAAAGAAAGTAACGCTGTTATTAAATTCCTTGCAGCATGTAATACTGTCCTTAAGCAATGAAGCATTTAAAGCTTAGTACTTCTTATTGTTATTCTATCCCTAAAAACTAGTTAGCAGCCTAAGCAAGGAGCATAAAGAATTAGAGACTTACCTCTTTATCCTTTTACGTAGCTATAAATTAATTAGCAAGATTAATGTTAACTCTATTGTAAGTATAAGACAAGCAGCCGCTACACTGTATGCTGCCCTAACTACTAGTCTAAACGCAATTAAAGCAGTGTGCAGCCTATAAACTGTCTAGCATCTTCTTTATACAGCGCTTACAAGGCAGAACGTAAGAACGCAATAAATTAGCAGCAATTTTTAAAAAGCTGTTAGGCGCCTTTTATTAAGAACATAAAAGCGCGTTGCGCCTAGTAAATAGCTTAATAAGCGTTTGTAAGCTATTACTGTTGCTATATCGCTGTTTGCGAGACGCTGCTTAAGCAGTAAGCTGCTATAACTTTTATATTAGCTCCTAAGAAGCCTTGCCCTTGCCCCGGCTTAGTTGCTTAGTTAGGCTCTTATATAGATTGAAATTTAAGCGAAGACTTACTAGCAGACTTAATTTAGCAGGTAAGGCAATTAGCCTTTAAGCAGAGCCACTAGATCTCTTGCAATAAGCATACAGATTAGGAGGCAGCAGTAACTAACTCTTCTTATTTTAAAGATTAGCTGCTTGCTAAATCTTATTATTAAACAAGCTTTGCCTTACGCAATGCTTATGCTTAGCACTGCTCTTACGCTTATAACAGCAGCTAACTAATTAACGCTCACACTTGTTGCTACTAAGGCTAGACTAAACTAGAAAGATTAGCAGCTAGTTAGTAAAAGAACTGTAAAGCAATGCTGCTTACTATGTTAGTATTAGTAGTTAAGACAGTCCTAGAGGACCTTAGTAATTAGTATTAAAGTAAAGTTAAGGATAAGAGATTATAGAGGGGTAGAAGACGCAATTAATATTGTTGAAAAGCTGTGCACTAATCACACAATATTTAAGGTTTATTGAATATTTTAAAAATACTAAGGGCTGCTAATTGATTAGAACAACAGCAAGCATTACTACAACAACAAAGGATTAGGTAGAGAAGCTACAATTATAGAGGGATCTCTTAATTAACAACCTGAATTTCATACAACTGCCTAGTTGCATAAAGCTTAGATTAATAGTATCTTACTAACCTAGGGGGTGTGTTAGAGTATTAACGTGCTGTAGAACATGCAGATTACCTTGTTAATCAGGTAATCCTAGTAAGCTAATCACATCACGATTGCGCTAGCGCCTATATATACAGGCTAGATTATCTTATTCCTCTTTAGTAGTTATTGCTCACTTTGTTGTAGCACTTAGTTAATTAATACACTTATTCTACTTCTCCTGATTAAGCAATTGCTCCTTTTTAGCTCCTACACTAATTACGTGCTAGTAATGCCAAATAAGGGGGCGTGAGCCTAGATACCTGTTGTTAGCAATAAATCTCTTTTATTACTAAAAAGGTGTCTACAAAATGTGTAGTCACATTAAAAGGTTGTCTTAAAAGGCTGAAGTCACACATATTCTTATAAAGCAGTAGTCTCTAAACTTAAGAGCATTGTTAAAAAAATGCCTAGCTATTTGACTAGTCCTTTTAGCTAGAAGATCTTTTAAGTACGTAGCGTTAAAAATTTGTTTATATTCTTTCTAGATCTTGTCTAATAAGCTAATCCTGTTTTTAAGCTATTAAATTCAATAGCTAACTATTTTGCTTATTTTAAGAGTTTTGCTAACTTTCTTTCTAGTAGTCCAAAGTCTTTTCTAATAAGTTTTGTTAATGTTAAGACCTAAATGTTGTTTATGTAGAATAAAGAGTAAATATCGTTTTTTACTGTAATTCTTTAGAATAACAGTTTCGTGTAGATTAAAAATAAGATAGGATAACCCATGCTTCCTTAAGGTGTACTAGTATTAACTTTTTATAGTTTTTCTATTTGCCTATAAAAAGATAATGATAAAAGCCTTTTTGTAAAAAATAAGTTTGTTTACAATAAGAAGCAGACGAATAGTTGTTATTTGCTTATATTCTCTAGAAGCTTGTTTCTAAATAAATAGTTAAAAACGCCTTCAATATCTAAAAAGGCTGTTAGAGTAAATCTACTCTTCTCTCTTTGTTGTTAAATATTGTTGTAGAAAGGTAACCTAGCCTTTATAGCGAATTGCTTTAGTCTAACTTTCAATTGCGTAGAGTAGAGCAGGTTTGTTATTTCTAGTAAAATTTCTAATCTTTTTAAGTATAGCCTCTCTAGTGCCTTCCTAGACAGCATAAGAGGGAGAAAACTTAATATACTTTTAGAATCAAGTAATCTAGTTTGTTTAGCTTTCTAAGGATATCACCTTTTGCTTTTCTCTAGTACCTCAGTTAGTATTCTAGGTTAAACTGCGTTAAATACACTTTAAAGAAAATGCCTAGTTAGTATTTGCATATTTTTAACATAACTTCTTAGCCAATCCTACCTAGTCCTATCAAGGTAGCTTTTGTTTTTTAACAGGCAGTGTAGAGTTCTTCTTTAGATAAAATTAGATACTCTTATTGATAGGTTCCTTAGTAGTTATTAAGTAATAAGGCTAGTGTAGAAGTAAGTAGTAGAAATAACTCTTCTTTAAAGGTTTAGCACTTCTCTCTATAAAGTTCTTTGTCTCTAATAGTAAAGATTCTTGTTAAGAAGTTGTTTTTTGTATAGGCTATTACTTTAAATATCTCTTTAAGTAATTCGTTTTAGAAGATCTATCAACAATAGCTAATCATAGCTTTCTTAATAGCTTTAAAGTATTTGTTCTTAGCAAGCAGGTAATCTCTTTTCCATAAGTATAGCGTGTTGTCTTTTCTTCTTGCTACTTGCTTGTATTCTTAAAAGCTCTGTTGAAGTTAGCCTTAATAAGATCTAGATCGCTAGTCTACTAGGGCTTTAGTTTTAGTTTCTAGTTTATAAGCAGATTAGATTTCTTACGTGCCTGTTATATTGCTATTGTAAAGCTTTCTGCTATTTTATCTAGAAACTCCTCTAAGGGGTTATTATAGCCTAGGAGAAGTTATCTTAAGAGGTAGTTAAAGGTCTGTAGTAGAGCTAGTAATTAAATCTTCACACAGTTTCATGGCTTATTAATACTAACTTTTTTTTTTATTGTAGTTTAACGTCCTTTCTCAGCCTAGAGGGCTATATAAGACGTGTAGGTTTAGGACCTACAAGTATCTACGTAGTTTTTATCTGAGATTTATTTAATTACAAGGAGGGGGCCATCTAAATGAAGGTGAGGCTCGTGGCCTAGTGTATAGGTAGTAAGAGGGCTTGCGGAGACGAAAGGAAAAATAAAAAGGAAAAATAAAAAGGATATGCAGTTTACACACTAATATATAGTGTGGACACAAGACTCTTCTCTAGTATAACAAGTCTTACACTTGTGTTAGCTTGTGTAGTGAGGCTTACTACAGAGCTGGCAGGCTATTATTAAGCACCTAGCCTTGTCGTGACTAAAGCCTTGGCACCTTTCGCATTGTTGTTCTAGAGTTATTTTTCTTATAACTCTAAGCTTTTCTGCTTGAAGGCTTTCTCCTAAAATATAGAGCTTTCCTCTAATAGCCTCTTAGGCTTCTTCCTTTGTTGCAAAGGCCACGTATGCTGAACTAAATTTTGGTTTTCTCTTTTATCCTTAGGCGTAAGCTAAAAAGGATTGCTAATAACTTTTAAGCCTTTATTGGAGGTTTTAATTTCTTCTTTTACTACCTCTAGGCTGTAGTTTGTAGGAAGCTTGTGGATAACAACCTTAAACTAAGGCGTAATAAGTTGGGCAGCCTTAAAGGTTGTAATATCTTGCTATATAGCTTGATTTTCTAAGAGGTATTTTGATTTAAAAGCTAGTGTAGTTGTGACTATTTTGTTTCTCTTAGAGGATATTGTGATTAAGGCAACTACAGGCGATTGTATACCTTCTTTTGTTGTAAAGGCGTTGTTGAAGGCGTTTCTGAGCTTAAAGGCATTCAATGCAGCTAGGGTCTCGCTAACTAGAACTAGCTATCGCTCTTTTAGGCTAGTAGCCTTTAGTTTTTTTGTATTTTAGATATTTGTGTATAGTTGATTGTTGTTGTTGCCTGCTATAGTAGCAAAAGTAGTTGTAGTAGTGTAAGGCGTGTTTTAGATTGGCGTGTTCTAGATAGGCGTATTCTAGATAGGCGTGTGTGTTGTTAGTTTCTTAATGCGTCTGATTTCCTCTCTTAACTTAATAAAGACGTTTAAGAGGCTTGATATTTAGTCTGCTAAGATAGCAGTATTCTTCTTGTTTACTCTGCTATTTTCTGTATAGTCTCTAAAGACTTCTACTAAGTCTAGGAGGCTTGTTTGCTAGGTAGGATTGTTTTCAGCTAAATTAGCTGCCTAGATTACTAAATTTCTAGCAATCTTAAGTGCTTCTTTAACTAAGGTGGCTTTTAGTGTTTTATTTCTAATTTGGTATTAAGGGATAAGGCTAATAAAAGGAGAAAAGTTACTCCTAGTTTAAATGTGGGTAGGCCTTTAAGGTTCCTCTAGGGTTTGCCTTTCTAGGCGGGGTGTTGTAGCTTAGCTACTGTCTCTATTATCCTCGTCTTTCTTTATTTGTTTTTTGTTTATTCCCCCTAAGTCTCTAGAAGCGATTTTTTTTTTTTTTTTGAGTAGTTGTAATTTCTTAGTTCAATTGGGCTTTAATAAGCTCTTTAATCTTAATTGGCTTAAGATGCCTTAGCATGTGGCCTAAGCTTTTGTGGAAAACGAAAATTTTTCTCTCCTCAAAGGAGGGGGGGGCGACTCTTTCACCCTCTCTCGCGCCCTCGCGCCCTCGCTGCAGGCTTCAAAAAGTATCGCAATCGATTCCTCGGGGTAGTTTCCTTTAGATTCGGTTGTTTCTGATCAATATCCAGAAAAGTCGACGTTGGTGTTCTACTAGCTTTTCTTTGTTAATATTTAAATTGCTAGCTTTTGAATAGCTAATATTGTTAGCTAACATCTAAGCAGAGGCAGCACTTTAAACATCCTACAACAGCATATTCTATTACGTTATGCAGCTTTTTAACTACCTACAACTGTAAGTTGTCGCAGAGCTATTATAGGCACAGAGCAAAATACACATAGGTTTTTACAGCTAGAGAACAAAGGGTAGCAAGCTTAGCTTCTTAAGTATTATTGCCTACTATGTTCACAAGCAAGGCAATATTGTAAACCTACCTATTTTGCTGCCGCAGTTAACAAGCGCCTACAGTAAACAGATAATAGCAAAGGTTATTATTTGAATGTTAACAGAGTTTAGTATAATTGCTAAACGTATTGGCTACTTTATACTTAACAACGCAAGCGATAACAATACTGCAATAGACGTAGTTGTGTAGACAATAGGCTTTAACTTTTACTATTGCTGCCTCTGCTATAACCCTTATACAATTAGTCTTGTCAGCCAAATACTTCTCTAAGTCGAAAACAGCGCTTTATACAACAACAACACTGCTAAATTTGCTACTGAAAGCAAATTTATAAGCTAGTAGTAGCGTAATAGACTCTTAGAGGTGCTTCTAAGTAGTGTTAACTATATTAAATTACTACAGCAATACGCTTTATATGCTAACTTTTAGCGCCTTACTTATTGCGAGCTGATAGCTATCGCACCTGCTAAGAAACACAAGATTCTTAAGCCTGTAAAGCCTGTTCTTATGCACTAGAACTTTTTCTACTTATGCTTTAAGCGCGCTGTACAGCTTCAACTAGCAATTAATGTATACGCTAGCCACTACATAAAGCGTATACAAGATAAGAATACATACACTAGGTTACGGCGCAATAATCTGCCTAACGCGCTACACTGAATACAATTGGACAGCCTTATAACGCATAACTAGGCATTAGTTACTAAGTATATAAATGCTTTAAAGCTACTAAAAGCTGCTACAAAGCGCCTTAAAAAGTACAGCAATAACAGCAAGTTTAGCTGTATTACTTAAGTAATTTTAGTATTGAAGTATATACTTGACTACTACAAATTGCGCGTACTAGCTTACTAGGCTGTTAAGTATGACGCCTATAACAAGGCCCCTAAAGACTATTTTTTAATCAATATGCGCGCAGCGTAGGTAACCGCTAGCAAGTACTACGCTGGATTAAACCTATCGCCCGCCTACTAAGCAGCTACCATACTCTACTAGTACTGCTATTTATATTGTAACTAGTCATAGAGTACTAAAGAGCCTAGCTACAACACAGTAATGTCGACTTTTCTAGAAATTAATAAAAAAATTCTGGATTTCAAGGAAACAACTCTGAGAAATCGATTGTGATACTTTTTAAAGCCTGCAGCAAGGGCGTTAGCGCGCTAGAGAGGGTAAAAGAGTCGCCCGCTCCCTCTTTTTAGGAGAAAGAATTTTTGTTTTTCTCAAAAAGCTTAGACTACATGCTAAGGCATTTACAGCTGATTAAGAATAAAGAAGCTTATTAAAGCCTAATCACACAAAGAAATTACAACAACATTGAAGAACAATAAAACACAAATAGCACTAAGGGATATAAGAGGAGAAAACAAAAGACAAATAGAGATAGACAAGGACAGTACAATAGTAGACAACAGCTAAGCTACTATACTCTGCCTAAAAAGGCAAACCCCGGAGCAACTTCAAAGGCCTATCCACAATTAGAATAAGAGCTATTTTTCTTCTTTCTTTAGGCCTATTCCTTAATACCTAATTCAAAATATAACCTAAAAACTACTTAAGACAAAGAAGCACTCAAGATTGCTAGAAATCTAGTAATTTAAGTAGCTAATTTAGCTAAAAATAACTCCACTTATTAAACTAGTCCCTTAAACTTAGTAGAAGCCTTTAAAGACTATACAAAAAAAGACAAAGTGAATAAAAAAAATACTGCTATCTTAGCAAACTAAGTATTAAGCCTTTGAGCGTCTTAAGAGAGCTAAGAAAAAAAAATAGACGTGTTAAGAAATAATTAACAAACACACCTATCAAGAATACGCCTATTAAGAAGTCGCCTACTTAAAACAGATATTAAGCTACTACAACTACTGTTGCTACCATAGCAGGCAACGACAAAGATTTACTATAGACAAACATTTAAAAAACACAAAAACTAAAGGCTAAAACAACTAGCCTAAAAGACTGCTAGCTAGTTTTCGTTAGCAAGACTTAAGCAGCTTTTTACGCCTTTAAACTTAGAAATGCCTTTTACAACGCCTTTGCAACAAAAAAATACGTACAGTTTCTTATAGTTGCCCAAATTACAATATTTTTTAAAGAAAGCAAAATAATTAAAACTACACTAGCTTTAAAAGCAGAATACTTCTTAGAGAAATAGGCTATATAGCAAGGTATTACAACTTTCAAGGCTGTTTAGATGATTAGGCCCTAGTTTAAGGTTGTTATTGTGCCGGTGCACAGGGTGATACCCTGCTGCTCACCAGGTCAGTGCTCAACCACCTGATCTAGAGGTATATAGCTCGTTTCGGGGATCGAAACGAGCGAGGGCATCCATCAATCCTCCACCTCACAACTCAACTCTTGTACTTCTCTTCGATAGCCAACCCATAATAAGACCTTTATCTTACTACCTTCGTTCTCGCATAATCTGACCACTAGTGATCTTATGCCCTCGTAGCAGTATGTCTTCATACACTCTAACACCTTTACAAATAGCGAAGCTTATAAACACATACTCTACTACTTAGTACACAAAGGAACTAGTACAAAATTATTGCAAGAACAATATAATAATCTTACATAAGCACGGAATTTTTAAGATTGTTACTAGACATACTTTTAGGGGGTCAGCACTATCCCCTGTTATAGACTACGTTGAGGACGATGTTACCTGAGTCAGCACTAACAGCAACAACAAGGAAAAACAAAATCTACTAATAAAAAAACTGAATGTGTTATTAAATGCTAATTTGAAGTCTGTCTAGTGAAATAGAGGCGGCAAACTGTCTAGCGAAATAGAGGCAGTTATACATGTATTTTAAACGCTAATTTAAAGTCTACTTAGCGAAATACAGTCCGTGCGCACCCAACGAGCCAGTTTAGTTAACGAGCCACCCCAACAAGATCAGGCGACAAAAAAGATGAAGTTATTGAGCCACCCACGATAGCTATTATCGTGTGATTTTTTAATGTATTAATATATTAACGCTACTAAAGCGTTTGCACTACTTGTATCTTGCTGGCGTCTTAAGTTGGCGCTCGCGCAGGCCAAATCTAGGTGGGGAGGGCGCCTAAGGCGGACTAGCAACCACCCGACTTAATAGAGCAACAACACGACAAAGCTTTGTTAGTTTTTTTGCTAAAATGTGTAAGGCTTCTTGCTTACGCTTATTTGCTGTATTGCGACTTTTTTAAGCAGTTGTAGCTTGTTGTTTCTGCTTTTTAAGTGCCTGTTCGGCAGCTTTCTCTTCACGCTGCTGTAACTACTCTACATCTCTAGCAATTTTAGCTTGTTGTTGAGCCACCTTTGCAGCTTCTTAAGAGCGCTTTTTCTCAGCTGCTTTTGCTGCTTTTCTCTCTCTATTGCGAGCTTTTTAGAGTTGTAGCTCTGCGGCTTTGTCTAGTTCTGCGGCCTTACGCGCGTAGAGGCTAGCAAGCTTCCTAGGACTGTAGAATATAGCTCTGCCGTGCTAATTATCGCCCTCTTAAGTAGTTAGTGTTGTTAATTTAGACAGTCAGGATCTTATAAGGTCGAGTTCAGCGCGTAGCTCTGCGTTTTAGAGGTAGAGAAGCTTGTTAACCTGCAGCGAGTGTAGGCCTTAGGACAGCTGTTTAGCTTTAAATTTAGCCTTATTAGCTGCTGCAGCGTTAAAAATTTTGCGTAGTTAAGGCTAGGTATTGCTGTTGCCTTGCTCACTAATTTTTAGCTTGTTATCTTATTATTGTAGTTAGTTGTTAAAGCGTTAAAGTACTAGGTTAGCGTCTCTCAGCCACATGCCTGTAGCTTAAAAACTCTTTAATATAAGATCATAAGTCATTGTAGCGCTCTAAGCTAGCTAAAAGTTGCTGTAGGAGTCGCGTTTAGTAATCCTTAAGAGGCCTTAGGTACGCTAGAGGTGTTAAGTAAGCTCCTTAGTGTAGTGCTTTAAAAGCAGCAAAAAGAGTATAACATTTAACAGCTGTAAACTGTGTATTAAATATAGTAAGTACACTATAACTATAATACGTTTAGCTTTACAATACTCTAAAAAATTAGGCTAAGGTAGCTAGCGTGGCTGTTAAGGATTAAAAGGCGCTATTGCTAGCAAGCTTTAGCTCCTGTAAAGCGTTTAAAGACCTATTAAAGCTAGGCAAGTCTTAAATTATTATTGAACTATCCTAAAGCTGAGTAGGATACGAAAACCTAGTGTTTTTTAGCTAACAGGTTGTTAACCTAGCTTGATTAAACCCTAGAGATGCCCTAGTAGATAAGAGCGGGCAGTAATGCCTCTCTAGAAGCGCATACGCAAGCCAGCAGCGTTACCTATTCCTTATTACTATCTCTTATCGCCGCGGTACGCTCTCCTAACTTATAAACTACTTTAGAGAAGATCCTCTTCCTGCGCTTAGCAATGCTAATAAAGAAGCCCTTCTTATCTATATTGTACATGTTGCGCTCTTTAATCTCATATTCTCGCATCTTAAAGTGCAGTAAGTTAAAGTACAACTTATATTTACGCTTGTTGTTAGCTAAGTGACGCTTATGATCTATACTAGTGTCTTATTTAGCGATAAGCTCATTAGGATGACAGTGTTTTAACTAGGTAACCTAGCTATCTAAAACTTTATGCTGCGCAACTGCGCTACTAAAATTTCTTAAAATACTTCTTGTAGGTAGTACGCCTTCTCTTGTTTGCCCTTCTATAAAGCTAATAAGCTTATTCTCTTGATGTAAGTTAAGGTTTCGTTAATGTTCGGCCGCCTTTGTGTCCTGGGGTTGTTGTGCGCTCTAGTGCCTCCGCAACAACGTCGTTTAATTAACTTTAAATATTTTTGCAACTTAGCGGTACAAGAAATTATCTCCAGCCTCACGCGATTTAATATATTCAATTGCTTCTTGAATCGGGTCCAATGTTGTGGAGTTATAACGCGTCGCAGTTGGGATAGTTCATCAGGTTGCGGGGCTTCGGGTGGCTCGTTGACTGAACTGGCTCGTTGGGTGCGCACGGACTGTAGAGGTAGCAACCTATCTAGCGAAATAGAGACAGTAATACATGCGTAAAGAAATGCTAAGCTAAGGTGCTGTCTAGCGAAATAGAGATAGCACTAAAAGCTTACATATAAGTACTAGCTTTAAGTATAAATCTAAGCCTACTTAGCGAAATAAGGGGTACCTAAGAGGCGAGGATTAATACACCTACACTTAAGAAAACACACACTACAAAGACTTAAAGAGAGATATTTTTTCTTCTAAAGACTATACCTTGCCTATTTCTTTACAAACACTTGTTAACTATCTATATAAAGAACTTATATAAGTCTTACTATACCCTAGATGTTAAAAAGGGATTAGAAGACAGGTTAAGGGCAGGAAAGCGCAATGCTTCCTTCCTCTAAACCTACTACTACTAGCCCTCATCTACTATTAACTCTATTAAGCTCTGTTATTAACACTATAGCTATACCTACGTACAACTTAGTGTTAACTATAATTTAACTAAGATATAGTATATTGCTTTTTACTAAGAAAGATGTTATAAAATTCTTAAAAGACTTTAACTAATAAGCTAATAATAGAGGCATTTATAATGCTATAAAAGTCTTTATTCTAGTAGACTACTTTTCTAACAAGAATAAATCTATCTCTTATATTTTAAAGCGCTTACCTAGATATACTAAGAAAGATTAGTCTAAGTTATAGACATACATAAAAGAATAGTAGAAGGATAAAAATATAGCTATTAAGATAGGCAAATACTTATACCTTTAAGCCTACATTTATAAATGTGTACAAAACTAGCCTAGTTAAGTAAAGTACTACACGCACTTTACTTCTATTGCTAATATATGTATTAAGAACAGGCAAATCCCTTAAAAAGAGGAAGGTATTCTCTTCTTTTAAGGCCTACTACGAACTAACAAAGAGGCAGTTATGTACTATATACTTTCTACTCTAAATAGAGATAATTGAGATACGTATAAACTAGAAGATATTTATTCTTTTCTAAAATCCTACTACAAGAAGATAAGTAGCCTAGATAAGATTTATTAGCTAGAGCAAGGAGGCGCTAATGCTAAAATACACTAGATTATGCTATCTAACTAGCAAGTCACTTTCACCCTAGAGGAAGTAAGGGAAGTAGGGATTAAAATTAGCAGAGCATATAAGAAGACGACTACGCTAGTAAATATTAACTTAGAAGTTAAAGACCTTACTAAGTCTCTAGGCAACCTAAAGCTTAGACTATTAACTATTAGCATGCTTATAGCTTATCTTACAACTAAGAGACTTTTAGAGAAACTCTCTAACTATACGTACTTTATTATATAAGCAACTAATACAGAATTTTTTAGTAAGAAGAATAATAGTTTTTTTATTACTAAGGCCCTAAAGAGGTTATCTAACAAGATAGGTACAGCATATGTAAGTAATATGAAGACATACCTTCTTTACTGTTTATATAATATAGTATGACACATACTTAAAGAGTATAAATAATACTACGCCCTAAAGCGAATAAGATAGGTTAGTTTTAACTAGGATATTTCTAGTAAAAGAGGAACATATTACTTTAGTCTACTATATAAGCGTTTAAGAGAAATTTTAAAGTAGCTACTATTAAACTAAGTTTTGCTATAGTTAAAGGCAACAATCTAAGAGTTCTACAATATTACTAATAACGTGCTTAATTAACTAGCCTCTAGTGTGCTACTAGAGAAGTTTACTAGAAGAGACTCTTAACTAAATTTAAAGTTTAAAGAGAAAAACTCTAATTCTGCAAATATAGTAACTAGTTTAACAAGCTAAGGCTACTACAGAAATGTTCTTTAGCAGTTCTAGCAATTCTAAGAACAACTATACACTTCTTCTGCTAAAGAATACGTCAAGAAACTTAATAATATAGATATAGCTAATATTATACTAGGAGGCGAAGAAAACGCTTTATATAGTATCTTTAAGTTAAATACTACTACGCGCTTAAAAGGCAAAGGCTCTGCCCTTTACTAAGATATTAATTGTGTCTAGGAAATAGGAGTAAAGAAGCAAGGAAGGCTAAGCAAGGATTTAAGTACACAAAAGAGCAATTAAATAGTATAAAGTAACTCTTTTATCCCTTACTTATAGTCTATAAATATACAGTATCTACAGGAAGAAACATAAAGTAATATACCTTTTACAAGCTAGCCTTAAAATACGCTATTTTTAATTATTAAACTACCTTAATTAGCCTGTTAAGAGAACAATATATTAGCAGATCTAAAACACTTATAGTAAGGAAGAAAGAAGAAGGCTATAAAGTTTATTAACGCTCTTCCTAATCTAGAACTTAGAGAGATAGTACAAGGATAGCTAAACTGTATAGCAACTACCCTACTTAGATAAGAAGTATAAGGAGTTACAGTATTAGACCTTATAAAGCAAGCTAGCATTTTAAAATAGCTATATAATCTTCTTAATAACAGTGTTAATGTTGTAGATAGTTTAAGTGCGCTTAATATTATAATATATGTAAAAGACGCTAAGCTAATAGATGCTAAGTGCGCTAAATTACACTTAGGATCTGTTCTAGTCTCTAATTAGCTAAACTAGCGCACAGGCCCTACCTATAGAATTTTACTAAATATACCACTTTCTAATAGCACGCATTACAATGCAATAAATTTGTATTAATATAATACGTAAACTCGCTATAAGGTAAGCAGAAAGAGAGATTCTTAAATAGATAAATTAGATAATATACCTATAAAGGATGTCTAAAAGGTTTAGTAAAAGAATAGGCAGGCTTTTGCTTAAACTAACTTACTAGAATGCTAGGTTACTACAAATAGCAGCTTTCTAAAGTGCTTAATTAATACTAGGGTACAAATAAATATCTTAAGACTAAGTGCTACGCGAGCATTAAAGATACTGTATAAAATAATAAACTACTAGCTAGGGCAGCCTCCTCCTAGTGTTACTTTAGCTAATAGCACATATAACGTATTTGTTAGGACTGTATTTAATATACTTATACAAATAGGGATAGTTACTATTAGGACTTTGTTTAGGATTGTTGCTTATATTACTAAATTTATAATTCTAGGAGGACCTTAGTGTGTAAGCGCTAAGATATTAATTTAGTAAAATATGTTTAGGCGAATTACGTGCTAAGTCCTATATAAAGATAGTATAAGAAACGCAGTCTTTATTACGTCTAACTTATCTCTAAATTACTCTACGCAGATAATTAGGAACAAAGCCTCTAACAAGAACTTAGATAGGGAAATAGCAAGTAATATATAGTTGCATGTAATTACTAATAGATTAAGTAATAAACTAAAAGCAGCTGTAGTAAAATATATACAGGAAGCTGCATAGTCTTATCTAGTAGCTAGATTTAGCGACTTCAACATGCTATATATAGAAGGCAGTAGGAAGGATTAGATAGTCTAGATAAACTAAGTGTTTACGCACGCGGTTAGATAGTCTAAGGACCTTACAAGAAACTATAAACTTAGTAAATTTTTAATTATATATAAGCTTAATTGTTAGTAGATGTAAGAAAGGCTACTTAAATATGCCTAACAATATAATAATCTTTACACACTATACAAGACAGTAGATAAGAAAATTTAACTTATTAATATCTTGTAGTAGGAGATGCCTATAGAATTTAGATAAGAAGACTAAAAAGAAAGAGCAAAAGAACAGCAACTCCTTAGAATAAGCATTTGTAATCCTAATGAGGGGCTGTGCAATTATATATTTAAACTAAGATATGCTGCTTTCTTATAAGAGATAAAGCTTACTAAAGAATAACTTAACAGGCTACATACTAGAGACCACCTACAGCTATTAGAAATGGAGATATTTATATATATACTTCTTAATAGAGAAGGAGTACTCTCCTAGCAATTAAAGAAATTAAGAAGGATTTACCCTAATATATTAACTACTATATAAGATACAAACAATACTATACAAAGCTTAGCAAGTACAAGGTTTTACTGTCCTAAAAGCTTTAGAGCTTTAAGTAGTAGATATAGTTAACGTCTGCCTAAATTAAAGAATATAGGAAAGGTATAATAGTTAATATTACAACTTATAGCACCTAGTACCTAAAAGGACGAAGGCGTTTGATAGATGAGCAATGCGCATTAAATAAATGTAGTTACTATAGAAGATGTAAACCTACTACTAATAGTAGATAAGTTTTCTAAGAGGTTTACAGAAAGCAAGATTATCTTACTTATAGACTTGTTCTTAAGATATAACTAAATTATACTATATTTAGAAAGCAGAGACATAATAGCGTTTTAAACACTAGTTAGGCTTATACAATTATATATAATAGTTATAGGCGCTACTAACTTTGTAACAGCATTTTAGCGTGTAGTCATAAAGATTCTAAGGGACTACTAGCCTAATACTATGCCTTTTATTAACGACATCACATGTAGAGGGCCAAAAACTAATTATAGTAGAAAAGAATTAATACTAGGAGTTTAACTTTATGTTCTTAAGCATATCTTACAACTAGACAGGGTGCTAGCTAATATTAAATAAGCTAGAGGCACTCTATTAGGAAAGAAGTGTTATTTTCTTATAGAAAGGCTTAAAGTTGGAGGCTATAAAGTTAGCCCGCAAGGACGTTATCCTAACTAGAAGAAAGTTAAGAAGATTATAAACTAGCTACTATGCAAGGATAAAAGGGATGTACAATCTTTTATAGGCATATGCGTCTACTACTATATATAAGTAAAGGACTTTACTAAGATTGCTAACCTCTATATATATTCTTACAAGACGATGTCCATTTGAAATAAAGAGATATATAAGACGCAGCAATATATAAGCTAAAATAGGCTATATATAACACACCTGCATTTATCGAACACCAACTTTTCGAGGCAAGAAAAAGGTCTGGCGTAGCCTTTTTCTCGTCTTAACTATCTTAAACGCCTTCCTAAAATTAGTTTCCAACACCTATTTTCTTAGTGCAGGTGTTGTAGCGCGCGCGCTGGCCGTTTGCAGAAAAACAGAGTGGTTAACTATTAAAAACTCTGCAAGTAGTCTGTGTGTAAGCTAATTATAGAGTTTAATTAAAGGCTATTCTACTCCTACTTAACAAAGCAACAGCTTTCTACTTAGGTAGATAGATTTATTAGCGTAGTAAACTAATAGATTTATCTACCTAGCTATCTATTACTTGAAATCCCTATACCGACCCGATATACCAACCTCCTATATCAACCTACACATTAGAATGGATAGCTAGTGCTCCTAGCTATCAACCTACACTGAAATCCTAATACTGACTTGATATACTAACCTAATATACCGACCTACACATTAGAATGGATAGCTAGTGCTCCTAGCTATCTACCTACACTGAAATCCTAATACTGACTCGATATAATAACCTAATATACCGACCTACACATTAGAATAGATAGCTAGTGCTCTTAGCTATCTATCTACACCCAATTCCCCCATACCATCTCAATATACTAACCTAATATATCGACCCTATACCGAACTGCTTAGCGTACCTATATAAGCAATACAAGAGGGCAGCTAGCATAGCCTGCAACAACAACAAATAAGAAGTAAAGGAGATAAGTAGACTAGCATACTAGCTCTATATACTTCCTACAAAACAAAGGACTAAGAGAGATACTTATTAAAACTACTCTAGGCTTTAAGCCTAATAAAAGACTTAGAAAGCTACTCGTTAAAACTACCCTAGGCTACGAGCCTCACCTTTATTTAGACGAACCCCTCCTTGTAATTAAAATATATTAGAAAACCCTACGTAGATACTTGTAGGTCCCAAACCTACACGTCTTATATAGCCTTTTAGGCTGAGAAAGGACGTTTAACTACAAAAAAAACAAAAAAAAACACACCTGCACTTGCGAACCTTAACCACACTAACACTAAGGATTACAAGATATTCTTAATAACTAATATAAGTTAAGACAGTACAGGAGCATGTATTAAACAACTTAAGAAGGATAACAAGCAACACTTAGTGCAGTTTAAAAGCACACTATAGTTAGTGTAAGAGAGGCAATAGCACTCTACTAAGTTAGAATACAAGGCTGTGCTATAGGCTCTTAAGAAATTTTGTACCTACCTCTGTAGTGTTTACTTTACTATAGAAACAAATGCGGCAACCTTTATCGCTTAACTAAATTGCTTATCTACTAATAATCTAGAATCTGTTATAAATAGGTAGATATTAACAATTCTTCTATAGGACTTCAACATTAAGCATATACTAGGACAAAAGAATGTAGTTATAAATGCACTATTAAGGTATCTAAAACCTAATAATTAGGAACTACCTCTAGAAGTTAAAGAGGATTTAGAGGAGTTTATTAATTATATAATTACAAATGTGAATGCACTAATACTAACAGGACAAGTAAGAATACTCTGTTAAGAATTCTTAACAGAATTAGAATAATACGCTTAATTTTTTGTCAACTTTAAGACTTCTAAAGATATAGAACTATAAGAACTACAAGCATAGAAGAAGCAAGCTCTAAACTTCTTTGTACAAGATGAGATACTTTTTAAGAAAACATCTAAGAATATTTTAATCTAGAGAGTTGTAGATAATACTAACCTAAGAACGGCTGTAGTATAGAACGTACACACTTAGATTAGATATAGAGGAGTTAACGCGGTGTACTCTTTACTCGTTTAGCGATACTAATAGAAAGGAATATACGAGCACGTGCGACAAAAGCTAGTAACCTATCTAGACTATTAACTGCAATCTTTTAAGAGGAAAGTTAATATGCTTACTAACACCTATAGTTTTGCTATTTAGGAGACTGTTGCGATTAATGTAGTATACATGCCTTAGTGTTTTAGGAAGAAGTTTTTAGTTATTACAAGAGACGACTTTAGTAGCTAGCCTAAAGTAAAAGCCCTATTAAACAACTAGTCAAAGACAATTGCAGAGTTCGTATATAAGGACATTATATATTAATAGAGCATAGCGCGCAAACTTATAGTCAATAGAGGGCCTAATTTTGCTAAAGTAGTATTATATTTATTAAATATGTACAGGATTAACTAAGTCTAGTCTTTAGGACACAACTCTTAAGCTATAAGAAAGATTAAAAGAGGGCATAAGACTATTGTAAACGCTCTCGCAAAGCTGCTAAGATCTTAAGTTAAAAACTTGCTAATAGTTCTCCTTATAAACAAGATCTTAATATAGGAACAGACAGGTTACTCGCTGTACTAGTTAGTTATAAGGTAGAACCTAGTGCTTCCTATTAAACTTGCGCTACCTATATAGCAAACGCTTTTATTTAAGGAAGTAAAGGACTATGCATAGCTACTTACAATTGAAGCAATATAGCTAGATCTTAGAAATTAGTTTATAAAGGATGCTGTTGCTTGTACTAACTAGATAAAAGCCACTAAAAAGAAATACTAGAATAACACTAAGAAAATACAACATAAAGATATAAAGCTAAGAGACTTAGTTCTTCTCTAGAACTCTGTTTAGGAAATCAATATATCGCAAGACTACAAGCTAGATACAAGATAGTTAGGCCTATACTATACTTATAAAGCTAGTCCTAATAGAGGAACCTATCGTCTTAAGGATCTTAATAGTACACGCTTCCTCTACACCACACCTAGATAACAATTAAAGCTGTTTAGACAAAGACTCGTTTAAAATATTATTAAAGAAGATTAAGGAAACATAAAGTTATAGGATCCTAATTATTAAGAACGAACTAGCCCTACAGTAGACATTCCTATCTTGCTAGACTTGCCTAAGCTAAATACAGAACTACAACTACGTTAACCTTCTATAATAAGTAATAAGCTTCGTCCTTAAGATGTTAATACCAAACGTTATATAGAAGAAGAGTGTTGTGTATACAAACAAGACTTTAAAAGCTTAGACTCTAACTTCAATGCTACTACATCAGACAACTAATAGGCTATAGAACGGCCTATAATTTTAGAAGGGGGAGAGGATACTATGCTAGTAGTACGTACTTTTACTTTTAGCTACCCGTTTACTAATTTCTTATGTAAAATTTAGGTACAAGCTACCTATCTTACTAATTCTAAGTGCTTACTGCTATACTAATCTTATACTTAATTTCACGCACTTTTAAGGTAACAGCTAATTACAATAACTATTTTAATTACAAAACCTACTTATTTTAGCGCGATTTAGACCCTGTTTACCTATACCTGCTAGCTAGCAGGATACTGCTACCACGCATAAACTACAACTACAACTCTGCTAACTATCTAACTCTTCTACTACACAAACTTTACTACTCTTTATTAGAATAGTTACTTTCTAAGATAATAATAATAATAATAATAATAATAATACTTCCCCCCTCTTAAACTAGCAGCGGCTAAAGACAATATTTAACTTACATTAGCTAACCTGCTTAAATAATGCTTCTAGCGCTGTTAGACAAGGCCTAGGGTAAGCAGCTACAGCTATAACTGCCGCAAACACTAGGACTATTAAAGGTTTTTAATATCTTTAGAGTTATTGCTAAGAAGGAAGACTATGTCGCAGACTTAATCCCTAAGGTTGTATAGTATTAAAACAGGGTACTAGAGCTTATAAAGCTTAGCAACAACATTAGAGTTATTAACATCTAGACTTTAGTAGATAAGATCCTTTTAAATGCTCTAAGACAACAATATATTATTGTAGATTGTTAGTTTAACAACGCCTCCTACTAATTTAACTTAATTTTTAAGGATGTCATAAGAGTAAGTAACCATTGTGCTCAGCTCCCTAGACTTATAGACGAATATAGTAGTATTAAAGGTTTCTAGGAACACTATCTTATTATTAGTGCAGCATTCTTAACGCAAGACAAGAAGGCTAAAGAACTAGGTAGAGCTATTATAACTATAAAGAAGCTAGCTCTAAGATTTGTCTAAGAATGCGTTAGTATCTACATGCCTTATACGCTACTTATTTACTAAGGATTAACTAATATAGCTTTTGTATTAAGGCGTATAGATCTTAAAGATGCTACTTAGTTCCTTAACGCTGCAGTAGCTCACCGCATTAACTCTAAGAACTAAGGTAAGGAACAATATGTGTTAATAGCTAACTAGGCAACAGTAAAACTACTATATAAGGACATCTGTGCTTTTATTAATAAGAACAACCCTCACAACTAAGCACCTTACCTAGACATTAATAAGCAAGAGGCAAAGGAGCTTCGTAATATCTACGCTAAGCCGCGAGTCTAGAAAGAAGATATTAAGTTTAACTTACAGAAGCTACAGCCTAATGCTAGGGCGAAAGATAAGCAAGGCAAGCCTAATTCTCTCTATACGTTCTAGCAAAAGGTTTTTCAACACTTAACTTAGATCACCAACGTCGACTTTTCTGGAGATTGATCAGAAACAACCGGATCTATAGGAAACAACCCTAAGGAATCGATTGCGACACATTTCAAAGCCTGCAGCGAGGGCGCCAGCGCGCGACAGAGGGTGAAAGAGTCGCCTACCCCCTCTTTAGAGGAGAGAAAAAATTCTTATTATTTTTTAAACCTTAGGCCACATGCTAGGCCATCTTATGCTAATTAAGATTAAGGAGCTTATTAAAGCTTAACTAAACTAAGAAATTACATTTACTTAAAAAATTAACAAAAAACAGTCTGCTTCTAAAGATCTAGGAGGAGTAAATAAAAGGTAGATAGAGATAGAGGAAAACAACATAACAACGCCGCGCTAAGAAAGGCAAAATATAGAAAAACCTTAATGGCCGACCTATATTTAAACAAGAAGTAATTTTTCTCCTTTTATTGGACTTATTCCTTAATATCCTATTAGAAATAAAACACTAAAAGCTACCTTAGTAGAAGAGTCTCTTAAGATAGCTAGGAACCTAGTAATCTAAGCAGCTAACCTAGCTAAAAACAATCCTACCTAGCAATTAAGTCTTCTAGACTTAGTAGAAGTTTTAAAGACTATACTAAAAATAGTAGAGTAAAGAAGAAGAATACTACTATCTTAGTAGACTAGATATTAAGTCTCTTAAACGTCTTAAGAGAGTTAAGAGAGAAAATTAGACGTATTAAGAAACTAATAACAAACACGCCTATTTAAAACACCTCTATCTAGAACACACTTATCTAGAATACGCCCATTGCTACTACAGCAACCTTCGCTACTATAGCAGGTAACAACAAAGATTAACTATAGACAAATATCTAAAAGTCACAAAAACTAAAAGTTACTAGCCTAAAAGATTACTAGCTAGTTCTAGTTAGTAACACTCTAGCTGTATTTAATGCTTTTAAATTTAGAAATAATTTTAACAACGCTTTTATAATAAAAAGAGGCGTGTAATTACTTATTCTTACCTTAATTACACTATTCTCTAAAGGCAACAAAATAATTACAACTACGCTAGCCTTTAAGGCTCAATACCTCTTAGAGAATTAGGCTATATAGCAGGATATTATAACTTTTAAAGCCGCTTAACTTATTATGCTGTAGTTTAAGGTTGTTATCTACAAGCTACCTACAAACTATAGTTTAGAGGTTATAAAGAAAAAAATTGAAACCTTTAACAAAGGCCTAAAAGTTATAGGTAATCCCTTTTAGCTTACGCCTAAGGATAAAAGAAAATACTAAAACTTTAGCTTAGCATGCGTAGCATTCGCTACAAAGGAGAAAGCCTAAAAAGCTATTAGAGGCAAACACTATATCTTAAATTAAAGCCTTAGAGCAGAGAAACTATAAGTTGTTAATATTTTAAAGCAATGCACTAAATGCTAAGAATTTAGCTACCTTAAGGTTAGATGCTTAAAATTAGCCTGCTAAATTTGTAGCGAAGCATACTATACTAGCTAATATAAGTGCAAGTCTTATGCTAGTAAAAGAAAACCTTGTATTTACACTATACTTAAGTGTACTAATTGCAGTAGACTTTATACAGCAAATAGCTAAGAGTGTAAAATCCTACAGGCTAGGATAGCTAGGAACAATTAAACTAACTAGTATAATTAAAGTCCTACAAATAAATGTTAATAGAAGTAGCCCTGCTACAGAAAGCGCAATTAACCTAGCTATTATAGTAAACGCTACAATTATTACAATACAAGAGCCTTAGTTAATAAGAGGACCTTATGGAGATACTAGGTTAAATGCTTATCTAGACTTTACGCAAATACTACTAAATTATTAAGGCCTACAACCTAGAACTCTACTCTATATTTAGAAGATTTAGAAGTAGAAGTTAATCCTTATATTAGCAACAACAACGACTTTTAAGCTATTTTAATACAACTTAACACAAGAAAGATCTACGTCTATAACATTTATAATTAAAAGAGCCTAAAATAAGGGCTGAATACAACAACAATCTAAAGACGCCTCTTAGGAAAGCTAATTAAATCATGTTTAGTTATCTTAGGGGATTTTAATTACTACTACCCTAAATAGAGCCTACAAGAGTGCAACACAAATTAACAAGTAGAGGAATTAGTAAAGTAGGTTAATAACTAAAACCTATCTCTATTAAATACTATAGGAGTTAGCACTTTCTTTAGAGCTTATATACAAAAAGAGAGCGTACTTAACTTTACTTTTTTAACAAGCAATATAGTTTCTATAATTACAGACTAGCAGGTTATCCTTAAAGTTAGATTAGACTATTACGCTATCCTGTTTAGTATTGTCAACTAAGGGCAGCTACCTAGCTAGCCAAAAAAAAATACAACACAAAAAAAATTAGAATCTTTTTAATACTGCTTTATAAAAGGAGATAGCCTAAGTAAAGCTAGAAGATTAATTACTAGCCTTACTACACGCCTTAAACCACCTCTTAAGACAATTACTTCTAGGCCTTGATAATCCTTTAGAGGAGAGGCTAGATAAAATAGCAGAGAATCTTACAACAACAATTTAACAAGCGCTTAAGAGATCTACTCTTCTTATAAACTAAAAACTAAAACTAAAGCCTTAATAGACTAGCGATCTGGATCTCCTTAAGGCTATCCTAAGCAGGACTTCTTAAGATTATAGGCGAGCAGCAAGGAGAAGAGACAACACGCTATACCTATAGAAAAAAGATTACCTGCTAGCTAAAAACAAGTACCTTAGAGCTATTAAGAAAGCTAAACTTAACTATTAGAAGCAATTTCTCTAAAATAAATTGCCTAAGGAGATATTTAAAGCAATAGCCTATACAAAAAATAACCTCTTTACTAGAATCTCTGCTATTAGGGGCAAAGAATTTTTTAGAGAGAAGGGCTAAACCTTTAAAGAGGAGCTATTTCTGCCCCCTTCTTCTACTCCTCCTTAATTGCTTAATAATTACTAAGGAAACCTTAAATAGGAGTAGCCAATTCTATTTATAGAGGAGCTCTACACTGCCTGTTAGAAAATAAAAGCTACCTTACTAGGACTAGATAAAATCAGCTAAGGAGTTATCTTAAAAGTATACAATTACCTGCTAAGCATCTTCTTTAAGGTGTACTTAGCCTTGATTAACCTAGAATACTAACTAAGATGCTAGCGAAAAGCAAGAGAAGTTATCCTTAGAAAGCCTAACAAACTAGACTACTTAATCCTAAAAGTATATAGAGTTATCTCCCTCTGGTGCTGCCTTAGGAAGGCACTAGAAAGGCTCTATTTAAAAAATTTAGGTATTCTAGCAGAAACAACTAACGTACTCTACCCCTCCTAAAAAGAAGGCAGATTAAAGAAATTAGCTATTAACGTAGGACTCCTTTTATATAACAATATACAATAACAGAGAAAGAAAAATAGAGTTACTTTAATTGCTTTTTTAAATATTAGAGACGCTTTTAACTATTTATCTAAGAATAAGCTTTTAGAAAATATAAGCAACTAGCAGCTACCTATATACTTTTTATTATAGACATACTTGTTCCTTACAGAAAGGCTTTTAGAGTTATCCTTTAATAGGCAAATAGAGAACCTATAGAAGGTTAATACTAGTACACCTTAAGGGAGCCTAGCCTCTCTTATTCTTTTTCTCATTTACATGAAACCGCTATTTTAATTAATTACAGCAAACAACAATATATACTCCTAATCCTATATAGACGACCTTTAAATCTTAATATTAACAACATCTATTAGGAAAAACATTAAAATTCTTAAAAAGGAGTTAGTACACCCCTTTAACTAAGTAAAAAAGTTAGCTATTAAGTTTAATAGCTTAATAACAGAATTAGCAAACTAGACAAGATTAAAAAAATATATAAATAGAGTCTTTACGCTACCTAATTAAGAGACCTTTTAGCTAAAAAGACTAGTTAGGTAGCTAGGTATCTTCTTTAATAATACCTTAAAGTTTAGAGACCACTGCTATATAAAGGTACAATAAGCAAACTAGGCCTTTTTCCGCCTAAGCAGGCTAGCTAACATTAATAAAAGCCTCTTACTGGAAGTAATAAGGCAGTTATACCTAGCGTGCATTACTAGTGTAGCTAATTATAAATGCTAGCTATTTTAGAAAGGCTAACAACACGTTCTTAACAGTAGGCAAAAAATCTAAAACTAGGCTTATAGAAAGATTCTAGAGACTTTTAAATCTCCCCCTGCAATGCCAAGTAAGGTAGAAGCTGCTCTATTTCCACCTAGAGTTAGGCTAGACAACTGTATAAGGAGATATGCCTTTAGATTTATTTTATTAGATCTAAGCTACTCTCTAAATGCGGCTATTAACAACAACAGAGGAGAGCAACTCAATTAAATACAACTATCTATTACCTTAGCCCTCTTAGACAATACAGAGGAAATACAATACTACGCCTTTACGCTATAGAACGCTAGGACTCCTTACAAGGTCCTTATATTAAACAAGCTAAAAAAGATTAAAGTAGAAAGCTATAGGAAACTATTAGTAGACAACAACCTTCTATTAATATACTTTGATGCCTTGGCTACAAGGGATAGTAAAAGAATAGGCGTAGGTGTTGCCTTCTACAAGGGAGCTACTCTTATTAAGGAACTATAAGTAAATATAGAAAATAACTAGCTAATTTACAATAGTAAACTTAAAGCTATTACCTTAGGGCTAGAGAAAGCAGTTAGCCTAACAAACAACTGCTAAAACGTTAATATCTACGCAGACAATTAGGCAGCTTTATTTTAATTAAAACACACCTCAAACAACCCTAGCTAAGAGTAGCAAATTAGGTGTATTAAAGCAGCAACTTAACTAGAAGAAAAAGGCATTACCCCTACACTACATTAGGTTCTAGAATACTAAGATATACTAGGAAACGATTAGGCAGACCTCCTCGCAAAAGAAGCTACAAAATCAAACTCTTTAACAAATAAAATAAGCCTAGCAGTAATTAGCTTGCAAATTAAATAACTAGCTAATGTTAATTAGTTAAGCCTTCTTAAGAACTACAGGAAAAAATCTACTACTAAGAACCTAAGCACCTACTTAGTAACCTTTAAGTAAAAAATAAGGAAACAGATACCTATCCCTTCTACTAGGAGAGATATATCTAGCTCTTTCTTTTAATTAGAACTAGGTTATAGCTACCTAAAGAGCTATCTATTGAAGAGAGACAAAGTAGAATCTAAAACTTGCTTATGCAATTTTAGAGCTACTTAAGACACAGCTTATATAATCCTTAAGTACTAACTATATAAGGATAGTAGAGCTATACTTCAAAACTCCTGTACAGAGCTAATCTCTCTACAATATCTTTTCTAAACAGAAGCAGGTATTAAGGCTATAATAGCCTTTATTTAAGAAACTAGGGTTGGTACACAGGCCTAGTACAAAGGAAACTCCGACAACTAGATGCAATCGCCTACATAGGCGATCAAGCTCTAAGCACCCCTCCCCTCTCCTCCTTCTCCTCCCCTTCCTCTACCTCCACCTAATAGGCTAAGAGCCTCACCTTTATTCAGATAAACCACCCCTTGTAAATTACTCAAAGATAGAAAAAACTACATAGATACCTGCAGGCCTCGGCCTGCACGTCTTATATAGCCCTTTAGGCTGAGAAAGGACGATAAACTACAATAAAAAAAATTGATTTCATAACAAAACACTAAAAATCTTTCTTAGATTATTTATTTTTTAAGGTGTCAAGGGTGGTGGTTGTTGTTGTAGTCAAAATAGGGTTCCAAAAAAGTGAAAAGCAGCTACTCTCTACTAATTAATCGCAAAAGTCAAAAAAAAAAGATTGTGTGTAGTCAACGAGATTCGAACGGTGGGTGGATGAGTTCTGGGAGGAAAGCTCAGACCACCGAGCGATAATCAGGGTGAAAAAATTTGCTAAGGTACCAAAAAACGACACCAGTTGAAACGTGTCCAACGGCGATTGCCAGCCTATGGCTGACAACTTCTTAGATTATTAAGAGTTAATTAAGCTTTTCTAAGCGTTATTGCGTATGCTAGCTTATTTTGCTTTTTACGCAACTAGTCTAGTACAATCTTAGTGCCTAAAGCATCTAAAAAATTAGTAATTACTAACAGCCTAATAACCTTAGAAAGCAAGTAAATTATTGCTTATTAATATAGTAGCTGCTACTTAGTAAACTATTGCTTAGGGCTTATTTATTCCTAGTAAGCTTTATTAAGGTGTAATCTGTACTACGTCCTAATTAAATACTAAGTATTCTAATTTGTAGGTGCAAGATCCTCCTTTAAGATCTTTACTAAGGCTTAAAGGCTAGTAAGGTTTTAAGTAATTATGCTTATTGAGGCGTTTAAAAGCAGGTCTAGATAGACAGTCTTACTAATCTAGTTTTTAACATTAGTAATCTTAGTAACTTTTCTTGCCTATTAAGTAGCTTGTACTTTGTACCTATTAACTGGCTTATTGTAATTATCCTTTTTATACTTAGTATTAAGTAAATAAGCCTTATATTTATGTTAAGCAATCTTATAGCCCTTTTGTATTTAAGCGCTAGCGCTAGGTAATAAAGCAACTAGCTGCTTAATATCCTTAGGCAGTTCTAGATACTATAGCTCCTAGTAATCTATTAAGGGTACGTCTAGGAGATTAGGATCAACTTAATCCTAGATACCTTTCTCTAAGTAGTGTAGCCTTAATAGAGCTAACTAGGTTAGCTAGTCTAATTAAGCCTTAAGGATTACCCTTAAGGCGATAAGTAGTATATTAGTAAAGTCTATATTTAGATAAGATGCTTCGTGTAGGATTACAACGTGGGTTATTATTAAGGTAACAACAAATTAATTAGTTAGTTAGTAGGTAGCTAGGTAGCTTGAATTAGAAAGAGGTTAATCGTAAAATTAATAAGAGAGGTACAGTAGCAGCAGCAATCTGCTAGCTATGCTGTAGGAGAATAGAGGAGAGTAAAATGCTAATTAAATAGTTAACCTTACAGCTTGCTAATTGCGCAGTAGGAATTAAAACTATAATGAAGCGGCTAGGCTTATAACTGTGGGAGCTTAGAAGGTTTAATTAATCAATTAGGAGGAGTGGAATGAGTGTATTAAACAACTGAGTGCCACAACAAAGTGGTTAATAACTACTTAAGAGGAATAAGATGATCTAGCCCGTATATATAGGCGCTAGCGCAATCGTCACGTGTTTAGCTTACTAGGATCACCTGCTCAACAGGGTGACCCGCATGTTGCGCATGTCAATACTCCAACAATAGCTTAAAGAACTTAATATTGTTTTAATATAAAATAATACTTAAACCTAATAAAAAATTAGGCCTTATCATATCAAAGAAAGAGTTTTATTTCACTTTAAATAAGTAAAGTTTAATTTTATTAAGATTTTATATTAATAATATACTTTTTGTATGTTGTAGAGCAGGACTTAACAAAGTATAATCTATTATAAGCGCTAAAAAAGAAGTATGTAATGTATAAAAAAAAGTTCTTTAGTAGTCTTTAAATGTATGAGTTCTACGTAATTAAGGTATAAGAATAATAACATTTGTTCATAATAAGTATATGACTAAAGCGTAAAGACTAGGCTTAACTAGGACCAGGCTATTTACTAGTTAGTCCCTATCTCTAAGCTAAAGATTACAGAGATTCTGCTAGTATATATACTATTCTAGACTAACAATAACATCTTAGTAATTAATCCTCTTTTGTAAGAGTGTAGTAGCGTAGTAGTCTAGAGCTATGTCCTTACATAAAGTTATTAAAAACTTCAACTTAGCTAACTTATTTATCTACTTAAGTACTTTACTACCTTTAAAAGAGCTTAAAAAGAGCGCTGGCAACTTAACTAAGTAAGAATTGAAGAATTTTTAAATAAGAGTAGAACTAGTACTATATATAATAATAATGCTCTAACCAGATGTAGCATACGCTGCATTAAAACTATCTTGATTTCTTTTGAATCCAAGCAAGGCACACTTTAAAGTAGTTGATAAAGTAATTATATATCCTTACTATATAAAATACTAAGTAATAAGCTTTAGTACTTATAAAGGAGTAGAGCTAATGTTGGAGTATTGATATGCGGAACATGCGGATCACCCTGTTGACCAGGTGATCCTAGTAAGCTGAGCACGTGACGACCACGCTAGTGCCTATATATACGGGCCAGATCGTCTTAATACTCTTTAGAAGTTATTGTCCACTTTGTTTGTGACACTTAGTTGAGTAATACACTTATTCCACTCCTCCTAATTAAGCAATTGCTCCTTCTTAGCTCCTACAGTTATGAGCCTAGGCGCTGAACTATAGTTTCAATTCCTACTGCGCAATTAGTAAGCTGTAAGGTTAACTATTGAATTATTAATTACTTTTACTCTCCTCTATTCTCCTACAGCACAGCTAGCAGATTGCTGCTGCTGCTGTACCTCTCTTACCTATTGATTATACGATTAACCTCTTACTAATCTATCCTATAGCCTACTATTATTGTTGATACAGCTACCTTCTGATTAATTTGTTGTCACCTTAACAATAACCTACGTCGTGATCTTACAAAGCATCTTACTAAGATAGACCTTACTAATACACTGCTTGTCGCCTTAGGGGTGATCCTTAAGGCTTAATTAGACTAGCTAACCTAGTTTGCTCTATTAAGACTACACTGCTTAGAGAAAGGTATCTAGGATTAAGTTGACCCTAATCTTCTAGACGTACCCTCAATAGATTACTAGGAGCTATAGTATCTAGAACTGCCTAAGGATATTAAGCAGCTAGTTGCTCTATTACCTAGCGCTAGCGCATAAATACAAGAGAACTATAAGATTACTTAACACGAATACAAAGCTTAAATACTTAATGCTAAGTATAAGAAGAATAATTATGATAAGCTAGTTAATAGGTATAAAGTTTAAACTGCTTAGTAGACAAGGAAGGTTACAAAGATTACTAATGTTAAGGACTAGATTAGCAAGACAGTCTATCTAGACCTGCTTTTAAACGCCTTTATAAGTATAGTTACTTAGAACTTTACTAGCCTTTAAGCCTTAGTGAAGATCCTAAAAGAGGATCTTACACCTACTAATTAGAATACTTAGTATTTAATTAGGGCGCAGTACTAATTCTACCTTAATAAGGCTTGCTAGAGACGAATAGGCTATAAGAAATAGTTTACTAAGTAGCAAATCCTATATTAACAAGTGACAATCTACTCGCTTCCTAAGGTTGTTAGGCTATTAGCAGTTACTAAATATTTAGACGCCTTTGGCACTAAGATTGTACTAGACTAGTCGCGTAAGAAGCACAATAAGCTAGCACAAGCAATAGCGCTTAGAAAAGCTTAATTAACTTTTAATAATCTAGGAAAGATCTTTAGTGTTTTATTATTGATTTTTTAGGGTATCAAGGGTGGTGGTTGTTGTTGTAGTCAAAATGGGTTTTCCAAAAAAGTGAAAAGTAGCTGCCCTCTACTAATTAGTCGCAAAAGTCAAAAAAAGATTGTGTGTAGTCAACGAATTTTGAACGGTGAGTGGATAAGGTCCACGCGCTAAGCGCTTAGAGTAGAAAAGCTTAGACTACTAAGCGAAATTAGGGTTAAAAAATTTGCTGAAGGTACTAAAAAACGACACCAATTAAAACGTGTTTAACGGCGATTGCTAGCCTATGGCTGGCAACAAGATTGCGATGGAGGTGGAGGAGGTGGAGGTGGAGGAGGGTAAGGACACGTACGTTACCGCAGCGGGAGCCTGCAATACTTTATAAAAGCTCTCTGCCTGCTGCTTCTCACCTTTAGGATTTCCCACACTACACGGTACTGCATATAAATGATACAATGCTTAGACTGTTCTTCTCCCTGTTTGACACGAAGACTAATGGCTTACATTAAGTGAAGTTAGACCTCACTAGGTTACTATACAAGAAGCTATAGTGGTAGATCACGAAGCCCGCGTTCACCTTCGTTGAGCGGCCTCCCTAGTTAGTTGAAGAGGAGCTGTTGGCGGTAGCTCCTATAGTAATTAGGTGGACGCAGAGGTTGAATTCTATTATTTATTAACACCTTATTAATGCGTCTAGTATTATAGATGTTAAGGTCACAATAGAGGTTGTAAAAGGCTTATTTAGCGGCGAGTCCATTAAATACGTTGCGCATGTTAATAGTCTAGGTGCGGTAACGGTGTGTTATCTTACAAATCTCCTCCTGCGCGAATGCAACCTTAGTAAAGAGACCTTGCAGTAGCTCTACAAGGAGCAAGAGCGTGTCAAAACAGCTATTAAGCAGCTAGGACAAACTGACGAGCAGGAGGATTTTGTGAGTCGCTTCTAGGGATGGGAGAGCCGTGCTTGGATGGTGACGCTGTTGTCGTATGTTCACATCTAAGTATAGGCGCAAGTTGCGGTCAGCGGTAAATGGTTATCGGTAAATAGTCATCAGTCAAGAGGGTTAGTTGGAGGGATATCGCGCATCTTCGTTTCTGTCTGAACATGCGACACACCAATTGCGTGCCGGCAATGCCGAACAAGGGGGCATGAGCCCGGATACCTGTTGTTAGCAATAAATCTTTTTTACCAAAATGGTGTCTACAAAATGTGTGGTCACATCAAAAGGTTGTCTCAAAAGGCCGAAGCCAAGTGTTTTATTATAGGATTAGTTAATTACTTCTTTAAAAGGAAAAGGACACGTAGTGTTCTAAACTAGCAATAGATTAGTGTTAGCTTAACAGTCTACTAGCGCTAATAACTTAAAGTTAAATAAGAGTAGTAAGCAACCTTAACCTTGCCCCTACAAGGCTAGTAAAAGGCTTATAGGCAAGCATTTCTAGACACTGCGTAACTACTACTAACTTTAAACTATAGTTACTAGATTATGCCCTCCTAGCAGCATACTAATTAAGCTATTAGACAACAACAAAAAGAAGTTTCTTAAGTAATAGAACAGCAACAAGTAGGCAACCTTACGCACTTAGATTAAGAAGGAAGGTTAGAAGGCTAGCACTAGCAGATTAGCTACTAATAAAATAGTAGATTATACCCTAGTCTATCAGTTTTAGAATTAATTAACCTAAAGGACCTTATTAAGGAAACAAGACTAAATATTTTTAGCGTAGCTTTTACCTCTTATACTTTATCTCTTTGCACAATTATAGATAGTAAATTAGCAGTCTACCTAGTTAATACTATAGATTACATAGTACTAGGCACCTTTAGCGAATGCGCTAAGGACAAGACAGTTAAAGTAGGCACTTAGATTATACTAGTCACTAGTATAGGAAATAGGCTGCTTAAGAACGTCCTACATAGAGATGCTAGCCCTAGGACAGCTAATCTTCTACTTACTAATGTTAAGGTTGTACTAAGTTTCTATATTACTATTTTATTAGAAGCACGGCTTAAACAGGTAGGTATTTAGTATTTAAGATGGAATTATACTTTAAGATTTATAACAATTAAGAAAATTTTTATCTTAATTAACCTTAAACTACACTTTAATCTCTTGTTTATTAAATACAAGTAACTTTCTTATTACCTTACTTTACTACTACTTATGAATGCTGTAGCGCAATTAAGGAAACCTTAGTCGCGTACTAGTAAAAAAGACTTGTAACATTAATAATTAGGACACCTAGGACAGTAAGCTATTAAAGCCTTAGTCTACTTAGCGCAGAATATTAAGAGTACTAGCAAAAAGCTATTAGAATATAACTACTACGCAACAGCTTATGCCTTGTAAGTAATCTTATTACAACTAGCAGAGAAATTATTATAACTTTTTTATAAGATATTATAAGATCTATTAAATTTCTTAACTAGTTAGCTGTTTAAGAAATAGGCGTAAATTATCAAAGAGGTTTACTCAGGCAAGCTGTATAGATGTAATATCTAGTTAAAGACACTAAACAATATTATGCCTATAATTAAAAGTTTTGTTACAAAGATTAAGAAGAAATATTAGTAGAAGATTGTAGAGATCTATTAGAATAATAATACTGCTATACTGCCTTAGAGAAGGCAATTAAGATATAAGAAATAGGCAATAAAGAAAGAGATTATAATTAACATGCTACTGCTATATACTTATAAGCCTAATAGCTTAGTAGAGAGAGCTAAATAAGAGCTGATTACAAAAGCTATTAAGATGCGCATAAGCGCTGATCTACTAGCTAAGCTTTAGCTAGTAATTATAGATGCAGCAGCTTACCTACATAGAATAAGCCCTACAAAGATTTATAGCTACTAATCCTTTAACTAGGTGCTTAAGGAATAGTTTGAGAAATATTTCTAATACTATTAACTACTTAAAATTAGACACTAGACTGCTAATCTACGCCTAGAAAAGAGTAGAATCTACATCGAACACTAACTTTTCGAGGCGAGAAAAAGGTGTGGCGTAGCCTTTTTCTCGTCTTAACTATCTTAAACGCCTTCCTAAAATTAGTTTTCAAGACCTATTTTCTTAGTGCAGGTGTTGTAGCGCGCGCGCTGGCTGTTTGCAGAAAAACAGAGTAGTTAACTATTGAAAACTCTGCAAGTGGTCTGTGCGTAAGCTAATTATAGAGTTTAATTAAAGGCTATTCAACTCCTACTTAACAAAGCAACAGCTTTCTACTTAGGTAGATAGATTTATTAGCGTAGTAAACTAATAGATTTATCTTCCTAGCTATCTATTACTCGAAATCCCTATACTGACTCGATATACCGACCTCCTATATCGACCTACACATTAGAATGGATAGCTAGTGCTCCTAGCTATCTACCTACACCGAATTCCCCCATACCAACTCGATATACTGACCTAATATACCGACCTACACATTAGAATGGATAGCTAGTGCTCCTAGCTATCTACCTACACTGAAATCCTAATACTGACTCGATATAATAACCTAATATACCGACCTACACATTAGAATAGATAGCTAGTGCTCCTAGCCATCTATCTACACCTAATTCCCCCATACCAACTCGATATACTGACCTAATATACCGACCTACACATTAGAATGGATAGCTAGTGCTCCTAGCTATCTACCTACACTGAAATCCTAATACTGACTCGATATAATAACCTAATATACCGACCTACACATTAGAATAGATAGCTAGTGCTCCTAGCCATCTATCTACACCTAATTCCCCCATACCAACTCGATATACTGACCTAATATATCGACCCTATACCGAACTGCTTAGCGTACCTATATAAGCAATACAAGAGGGCAGCTAGCATAGCCTACAACAACAACAAATAAGAAGTAAAAGAGATAACTAGACTAGCATACTAGCTCTATATACTTCCTACAAAACAAAGGACTAAGAGAGATACTTGTTAAAACTACTCTAGGCTTTGAGCCTAACAAAGGACTGAGAAAGCTACTTATTAAAACTACCCTAGGCTACGAGCCTCACCTTTATTCAGACGAACCCCTCCTTGTAATTAAAATATATTAGAAAACCCTACGTAGATACCTGTAGGTCCTAAATCTACACGTCTTATATAGCCTTGAGGCTGAGAAAGGACGTTAAACTACAATAAAAAAAAGAGTAGAATCTATGCCTATAGCTGCTAAGCTTATTTTTTAAATAAGGATAAGGCAGCTAGGCATAATTATTATAGATTTAAGGTTAATCTTTACAGCTATATTAGTTTTTTAGTTAGTTATTAAGCCTCTAATATATACTACATATAAGTACTAACACCTAATTTAGTAATTACTACTTATAATATAACTTTTAAAGAACAGTTATCTTTTAAAGAAGATTATAAGGAAGAGCTACTAAGAGATTAAGTATTTAAGATGATAGAGATCTTTTATAATAGCGAGCTAGTTAATCTTAAAGACAACTTAGAAGTCCTCTTACCTGTTTAAGAAAGGGCGGATTAAAATACATAGCTAACTACTAAAGATCTTAGAAGTAATCTATCTACTATCTTAAGTAGTAAAGAAGGCCTGCCTACTAAAGATAAAAGTAGATTAGAAGACACTAAGCAAATAGTGTACAAGGCTAGTGCACTATTAGGAACTTACTCAAATTAGTAGCAAAATACTAGTCTTACTACCTTAGAACTAACTCTTAAACTAGAGACCTTAAGGAGCGACGACGCAATTAATCGCAGAATTATTAATAGTTAAACAGTAGTATACTTACTAAAAGAAGCTAATCTATTAATACATAGAAGTAAGGAGCCTCTTTTTGATAAGTTTAACAATTTATTACTAGTCTAATAGTCTATGTTTAAAGACTCTAACACGCTAGCTTGTTGTAATAGGAAACCTGCTTAGTTAAGTAGGATAGCAGGGCGTAAATTATCTTACAGGTTAGGATCTTAGGCCTTAAATAGTAGAAGAGGTAGGCAATTATAAGCTAAACCTCTACTTATAATATATAGTGCTTAGATTATAGGCGAAAGTCTAGAATAGCCTACAGATTGTTATCTTCTACTACGCAAGCTAAGTAGCAGGTGTAAGTATAAGGACACAACCTAAGATCCTAATAATTAACTAAGAAGTAGAAGTATAAGTAGTGTTAATGCATTAATTACAGATTATAAAGATCTATTATAGAATAATTTTTGTAATACTTATCTACTAAGTTTACAAGTAACTTAGGAAGATTAAGTAAGCTATAAAACTCTTAATTATGTAGTTATAGTAGCTTTGCTTACTAAATATTAGTAGAAGTTAAGTGCTTAATAGCATTATAACAATCTACCTAAACTGCTAAGATTATAGAAGTAATTACTTTATTATCTTATAAACGCCTTGTTTGAAAATGCCTATAGGAAAGAGTTTAATTAATTAAGTAAGAATAAGACTTAGACTAAGATATCAAGGGAAGAAGCAGATAATCGCCTAATATCGATAAAGTAGGTTTAGACCTATAAGTTTGATTAAGATAGCTTTTTTTTTAAATGCAAGGCGTAGATTATTGTAAGAAGTAATCTCTAAGATATAGACTAAATTAACTTAACATACGCTACTATATTGGTAGCTAAGTCCTTCTAAGTAGTAATAGCTATTACTGCTAAGAATAATCTAGAGATTAAGTAATATAATATTGTAGAAGGATTTCTTAATGTATTGATTATAGTAGATAACTTAGTAATTTATAAGATACTAGATAGCTTTAAGAAGACTAGAAAGTGCGTATAGCTTAACTACGCACTTTATAGATTGTAAGACTCGCTACTATTATAGTACAAGAAGTTCTTAAGATTACTAAAAGAGATTAGACTAATTACCTTACTGGAGGAGCCTTGCCTTTTCTTTAGTTAAGATAGGGAGATCCTAGTTTTATTTTATATAGATAATATTATACTGCTCTTTATAAAAGATTATAAGTAGAGAGCAATAGATCTTTAGTGAAAGATTATAGAAAAGTACAAGATACAGAAACAACGATTAGTTAAATAGTTCTTTAGTATCTAAGTAATTAGAGATTATAAGAAGCAAATAATTACGCTTATATATAATACGTATATTAACAAGATCGCGAAGAAGTTAAAGCTAGAAGATAGTAGCTTTCTTAAGACTCTATTACTATTAGAGAAGCTAATTAAGAATACTAGCAAACTAACTAAGCAGGAGATTAAAGCTTACTAAGAAAAAGTTAGATTAGTGCTGTATATAGCTATTATGCTATAACTAGATGTTACTTACTTAATCTTAAAGCTCTTACACTTCTTTACTAACTCTAGCAATTAGTATATAAAAGCTATTAAATAAGTGATTATGTATTTCTATTAAACAAGATAGGATGCATTCTAATATAAAAACTATAATAGCCTAGACTTAATAATTGTAGGCAACGCTTCTTTTGTAGATAATTAAGAAACTTATTAATTCTCTTATTAATATATAGCTATCCTATATAGTAGTCTAATATTTTAGAAGGCAGCTTAGTAGACTGTAGTAACTACGTTAACTACTAAGGCTAAGCTGCTTGCCCTTAAGCATACTGCAAAAGAGGCTATAGCCTTTAAGCGCTTCTTCTACAAGCTGTCTCTTAATCTAGGAGACATTTAGACAGTTTAGTGTAATAATTAACAAATAATTAGGCTTATAGCTAAGAATAATAAGTATATTAGCACTTAATTAAGAAATATAGATATAGAAAACATATAGCTGCAGTAAGAATTCGCTAAAAAAATATTTTAATTTAAGTACCTAGAAATAGCGATTATACTAGCTAATAGACTAACTAAGTTGCTTACTTAATAGCAGTTTAAAAAGTTTAAGGAGTTACTTCACTTTTAGCAAGTCAAGCATTTAATTAAAGGTAATAATAATTAATAAGCAAAAGATTTATATTAAGTAGCAATATCTATATAATAGGCTAAGTCTCTGCTTAGTAACTGATAAAAATAAGCAGGAGAACGTAAGCTAGACGAGAAGGAAAACTATAGTTCAGAAAATTAAGATTACTAGTAAGCATTAGAGTTATTAAACTTACTTAACTCTATTGTTAGATTATGCTTAGCTTTCTTAGCTTTAGCTAGCTTAAGAGTATCTTGAGCTATCTTAGCTTAAGTAGCAAGAGTCTAGAGGTGAGCAGCATAGCGGCGCGAGTCTAACCTATTACTTCTATATATAGAGTCGTGAGATAATCGCCTACGTACCCTAGCATAATAAGTAGGTTGCTAAACAGGTTAGCTAAGTTGTGTCTAGCGAAATTAATCTTTAGCATTATATCTAAGATTAAAAGCTCTTCTAAGAGCAGGGGCAGGAGCAGGCACTAGAGGCTAAGCAGCAAAACTATAAGACATCTCTTAAGCGTAGTGATTATTAGAGGAGGGCTTCTGTGTAGAAAGCTTTCTAGAAGATATAACGCTGTTATTAATCTCTTTACAGCGAGCAATAATGTCTTTAAGTAATTAAGCTTTTTAAGCTTAGTACACTTTATTATTATTCTATCTCTAAAGACTAGTTAGTAAGCTAAGCAAGAAGCTTAAAAGATTAAAGACTTACTTCTTTATCCTTATATATAGCTATAAATTAATTAGCAAGATTAATACTAACTGTGTAGCAGGTGTAAGACGAGTAACCACTACAGCGTAAGCTGCTCTGACTATTAGTCTCAATGCGATCAAAGCAGTATTCAGCGTACAAACTATCTAGTATCTTTTTTATACAACGCTTATACGGCAGAACGCAAGGGCGTAATAGATTAGCAGCAATCTTTAAAGAGCTAGTAGGCGCATTCTTCTAAGTAGAGGGGGGCGCGGTGCGCTTAGTAGACAGATTAATAGGCGTTTTTAGCTTATTGCTGTTCCTTATTTTTTAAGGTGTTAAAGGTGGTGGTTGTTGTTGTAGTCAAAATAGGGTTCTAAAAAAGCGAAAAGCAGCTACCCTCTACCAATCAATCGCAAAAGTCAAAAAAAGATTATGTGTAGTTAACGAGATTCAAATGGTAGGTGGATGAGTTCTAGGAGGAAAGCTCAGACCACTAAGCAATAATTAGGGTTCAAAAAATCTGCTAAGGTACTAAAAAACAACACTAGTTAAAACGTGCCTAACGGCGATTGCTAGCCTATAGCTGACAACAAGATTACAGTAAGATTGCAATAGGATTGCAACATAATATAATAGAGGAGGGAAAGAACACGTACGTACCGCAGCGGGAGCCTATAATACTTTATAAAGCTACTGCTACTTACCTACTGCTTCTTACCTTTTAAACAGCACTGCATACAAATAATTCGCATACAATATGCTGCACTGCGATATAGTATACAACCTCTACAGCAAGTATCTCCTTATTTTAGGCTCTCTTCTAAAAATAAAGCATCCTTTGCTACTATCTACCTAGCACCTAATTTAGTCTAACTTAAACTACTTATATAGACACCTAAATTCATTAAGTATCTTAAAACTTAACTACTTAGCTAAACTTCTTAGTTTATAAAATTCTTAAACATGTTTTTTATCTGCGATATCTTTATATACAAAAAGATTATTAAGCCCTAATTTAGCTAGTCGTATAAGGAATACACAATCTCTAGGTAATTTACTAATAGTAGCGCAGTACTTAAGATTTATTACTCTAGTATCTTTCTCTTCCTATTTATCGTGTAAGAGCTAAGTTTAGAGACTAGAACTTAGCTTAAATAGCTATTGCATAACGTTAAATTAGCGATAAAGAAAAAAGAGGCAAGAAAGAAAGAGTAAGCTTTCTATTATTACGTCTATAAGTTAGCAAGTAAGGTAATAATAGTGTTACTACTTTACTTTATTTAAGAGCGCCTAGCAGTAATGTAACAAGAATAGGCAGGATAGGGCGTGTTAAGTTAAGAGGTAATTCGCGTCTTTGTTTTGCTTTTCTTTGTTTCTGTCTAAACATGCGACACACTAATTGCATACTAGCAATGCTAAACAAGGAGGCGTAAGCCTCAATACCTGTTGTTAGCAATAAATCTTTTTTTTTTACTAAAAAGGTGTTTACAAAATGTGTAGTCACATCAAAAGGTTGTCTCAAAAGGCTGAAGCTAATTGCTGTTACTATATTACTGTTCACGCGTTGCTGCTTAAGTAGTTATCTACTGTAACTTTTGCTTTAGCTCTTAAGGAGCCTTGCCCTTGTGCTAGCTTAATTGCTTAGTTAGGCTCTTATATAGATTAAAATTTAAATAAGAACTTAACAGCAGGCTTAATTTAGCAGGTAAGGCGATTAGCCTCTAAGTAGAGCTACTAGATGTCTTGCAGTAACCATATAGATTAATAGGTAGAGGCAACTAACTCTTCTTATCTTAGAGATTAGCTGCTTGCTAAATCTTATTGTTGAACAGGTTTTAACACGCACGATGTTTATACTTAGCGCTGTTCTTACGATTTTGACAACAGCTTTCTGAGCGACGCTTGCGCTTATTGTTACTAAGGGCAGACTACACAAGATTAGCAGCTAAATAGTAAGAGAATAAAAGGCAACGCCGCTTACTATGTTAGTAATAGTAGTTGAGATAGTCTAGGAAAACTTAGTGATTCATATTAAATAAGGTTAAAGAAAAGTTTTAGAGAGAGAGTAGACGCGATTGATATTTAGAGATGCGCACAGATCAGTTACGCGATATTCAAGGTCTATCTAATGTTTTGATATTAAGGCTGCTAGATCAAATAAAACATCACAGGCATACTAATACGACAACAGAGGATTAGGCAAAAGAGCTATAATTATAGAGGGACTTCTTGATTAACAACCCTAATCTATTACAATTGCCTAGTTGCTTACAGCTCAGATTAATAGTATCTCACTGACCTAGGGGGTGTATTAGAGTATTAACATGCGGAACATGCGGATCACCCTGTTGACCAGGTGATCCTGGGTAGCTAAGTACGTGACGACCACGCTAGTGCCTATATATACGGGCCAGATCGTCTTAATCCTCCTTAGTAGTTATTGTCCACTTTGTTTGTGACACTTAGTTGAGCAAAACACTCATTCCACTCCTCCTGATCAAGCAATTGCTCCTTCTCAGCTCCCACAGCTAATAATTTATAGAAATACTTTACTTACTAATACCTTAAAGACAAGCTGCTCTTTACAAAGCTATATAATAATACTCTTTAAAAGAAGTAATTGTTTAAAAATTAGCTTTATAAATGATATTTATGACTTTAACTACTAAAATAGAGCTCCTTGCTCTAGAGCATGTTGATGAAGAAGTAATAGTGTTAAAAAGACTTTTTTCAGAGCTTACTTTAATACTTAGAGTACTGTAGAAGATCTTTTACAATAACCAACAAACTATAGGGCTATTTATTAGCACAAATAAGCGTATAACCACGCGCCTTTGACATATAGACATAGGAAATATGTAGCTTCAACAAGAGCATGCAAAAGGCTTTTTGAAGTAGAATATCTTAACCTAAAGAGCATGCTAGCAGACAGTCTAATTAAGCACTTACCCGTTTAGCCTTTTAAAAGGTTAAAAGAACTACTTAACGTGGTTTATAAGCGAATAGCCCACCAAAGCAAATAGCCTACACCCCACAAGCGCGTTAACGTTAACACGTTATTACAGACTTTTAGTACAGTTAATAAACTATTACAATATACTGAATTAATTATCAGATTTACTACTATTACTTACACTATTTATCTTAACTACAGAGCGGTGACAAAAAGAAAAACGACTAAAAAAAGTTATAGTTTTCAATTGCTAATAACTAATTAACGAAATAAGCTAGTCTGAAAAGATTAAGTGATTTGAAAAGCCAAGAACTTGGCCTTGAAGTTGGGCTACTAAGTGAGCAGATTATTCAGCACTAGTACGCACGCTAATTAACTTGAAAACAGAGAAAGAAAAACATAAAAATAGAACTTCTCGGTTCTAATTAGTGAGCGTATCAAAATTTCTAATAATAGACTAAGTTTAATTAGATGACGTGAGTATTATGTGAGCGAGTTTTAACTTATAGTTTCTTACTTCCTTAAAGGTTAATAAGCGATTTAAAGAAAAGGATGTTGCTTAAGTAAGCAATTAGTCTAAAACAGATTACTAATCCTTTTCTATTTAGTTTTTCTTTCTATTCCTAATTTTCTTTTTTTAAATTATTACTTCAATGTCTCCACAACTTTCAAAGTTAGAAGAAAACGTTTATATCTTACTTATACAAAACCAATCACTTTCCTCTATTAGTACTATACTAAAAAAGCCTCCTAGTAGTATTTATTATACTATTCAACGTAATCAAAGAAAAACAACAATCTTTTACCTACTTTTACGCCTACTATAGGCCGCCCTACAAAGATTACAAAAAGAGTAACAAGAGATGTTAATAGAGACTTGACTAGAAGTCCTAAAAAACAAATAAGCGTATATTCGACGGAAATAGTATAAGTCTTTTTACTAGAAGCTCACAACACTTACTAAGAGTTGAGAATTACTCCTTTAGTACTTCTAAGAAAAAACAGCTTTTAAACAAAAAAAAATCTCAAAATCGTTTAATATATGCTAAGGAGAAGCTTACTAATATTGATAATAAAAACTTTAATAAAGTTTTATTTTCTGATAAGTCAGCTATCAAGCGTGGGCACGGTGCTAGGACAGAATATTGCCGAAAACGTCGAAATAAGCGTCTTAGCAAGGAATGGGCCTCTACAATCAACAGAAAGGAGTTAAAAAATATTTCAAATTATTTAAAAATTACTTTACAATTTAAAATATATTTCTAGTATTTAAAATTGTTTTTAGAAAGCTTACTAATCAATCTATAGGCCGAGATATTTCTATATAAGTTTGGGGAGCAATTTGGATAGAAGAAAGATCAAAGTTTGTAGTTATCAGGACGCCTAAACCTACTACATCCTCTTGGAATACAAACTATATTAGTAAGATTCGAATACCAGTAGTAAAACCTACTGTTAAAAAAGGTAAGTTAACTATACTGTTTTTTCTTATTCAAAGTACTATAACTTTATATTTTATTAATATATTTAATTTCTTTTTCATTACTCTTAAAGTCCTTATTACTATTATATAGAATGGAAGTTTTAGCAGGATAATGCCAAGATCTATAAAACTCCAGTGGTTCTATCTTAGTTTTCTAGAAATAAGGTAGCTCTTTTTGAGCATCCTCTTTATAGTCCGGATTTAAATCCTATTGAATACGTTAAGGCTTTGTGAAAAAATGCTTTAACTAAAAGCCCTACTTCCTCATTAGGCGTAGGTAATAACAAAAAAAGTATAGCAAAATTTATAGAGGCTATATTTAAAGAGTGGGATCTGATACCCAAACAAGCGATAGATAACTGTATTTTATCTTTACCTAGGCGTTATCAAGACGTAAAAGAAGCTAAAGGCTAGTACACTAAGTATTAGTAATCAATATTAGCTTTTATAATTAAAAAAAAGACGCTTTTCTTTATAACTATTATGTCACAATTCAAAAATTACTAAACTAATAGTTATTAATGGTCGAAACTATTTATTTAACATTAGAAACTTGTAGCTATTTTGATAATGTGAATAAAATAATATCATTGATTATAATTGTCGTTTTTTGAGTACTCAGTCTCACTGCAGTAAATCGCCAATAAGATGCTGACTAAGCTGCTTGTTAAGTAGCCTTGCCTCAAGAGGAAGTAATTGGCTTTCTGAATCACTAACTCTTTTTAAATCAGCTTATCTGGTTAACTAGTTATCAGCAGTTGAAAACTATAACTTTTTTCATTCGTTTTTCTTTTTGTCACCCCTCTGTACGTAGGTACGAGCGTAGTGTCTAGTCTGCTTGCAACGCCTGCACCGCCTCTCTCTTTGCATCTTTTTGAACGCACTCTTACTATTACTACAACTGCTACTTGCTTATTTAGCTAATACTTCTTATTCTTTACCTACTGTAAGAGTCTTTTCTATTTATAAATTGCCGCTTATAGCTCTTATCCTTATTTAACTTATTAAAAGCTGCTTAAAATGTAGTAATTTTCTTTATTTGAAGCAATATCTTATGTGCTATTTGCTAAGCCTTTTTAATTAAATACGCAATCTACTTAGCAAGTAAGTCAGTAAAAAACTTGCAGCGCTTTCTTATACATTTTTGAATAAAACTAATTTAAGCCTTATCTTTACCCGCATTGCGTAGTGTCTACGCCTACTAGGCAGCTACTTATTACAGTAATTAATATAGTGTTTACACTACTATATTAAGCTTAAATAGCACAGCCTATAAATTATATAGAACTAGACTAAAGCCTCTAAAGCTAGCTCAGATATTCTTCTTTATAATAGACAATTAATTTTTTATTTTTTAAGGTGTCAAAGGTGGTGGTTGTTGTTGTAGTCAAAATGGGGTTCCAAAAAAGTGAAAAGCAGCTACCCTCTACTAATCAATCGCAAAAGTCAAGAAAAAAAAGATTGTGTGTAGTCAACGAGATTCAAACGGTGGGTAGATAAGTTCTAGGAGGAAAGCTTTGACCACCGAGCGATAAATAGGGTTAAAAAACTTGCTACGGTACTAAAAAACGACACTAGTTGAAACGTGTCTAACGGCGATTGCCAGCCTATGGCTAACAACAGGATTACAGTAGGATTGCAATAGGATTGCAACATGATGCGATGGAGGAGGGAAAGGACACGTACGTACATAGACTACTTAAAAGCAGCTTTAAAGGCTAGCAGAAAGGTCTCACTACTAATATAGTAAGTATAGTTACGCGCTAAGCCTAAAATAGCGTTACTATACATACGCTTCAATAGTAAGAAGTAGGTAATATAAAAAAGCTACAATAAGTAAGACAGGTGCGTAGGCATATAAATAAATAAAAAATTTATAAAAATTTTAAAATTCAATAAAGTAGTAGCTCTTATAGCTATGAATAATAAGTAGTTAAAACTTACTTATAGTACAGCTTTTTGTATAAGTATCAAAGTACTCTTACTAGGCAAAAGCTCGCTAATCATTTGTCTAGCTATTAAAATTAACTTAAAAATCTAATTAGCAGGCAAATTTTTAAACTAGACATTAATAAGCACCTTACCTATAAAATTACCAGAAGGTATTATTTAGCAACTAAACGCGCCTACGCCTTAGATTACAGTAACCTACTTATAGTTACCTCGCTATATCTGCTTCTTTTTGCTATATTTCTCTGAAGTTATAATAAATAACTATAATAAAATCTTGCCTATTATTAAGCTAGTTTTTTTAAAGTTATAAATGTTATTGTTTATAATACCCTACTTTAGCTTTATCCCCTCTACTAAGTTAAACTAACGCTAGATAGCTGTTAGGTCTTTGCAGGAATCTTGCTAGTAATTATAAAGACAGATCTAGCGCGTATAGAGCTTAGAAGTCTGGTTTATAAAGTTGTTAACTTAGTTCCTACTAACAAAGTTGCTAGCCCGCTTATCTAATAGTTTATCAGCTATTATTTAAATATTAAGCTTTATAGGCACAAATCCTTACGTAGACTTTTTAAAAATACGCTTACTTATAGCCTTCTCTTCTTGCTTATTTAGGCGCTTTAAATTTAGTTCGCAATTGCGTTAGAAGCGCTTTCTAGCGCGTTAGTAAGACAAAGTTCTTTAAGGCACGTTATAGATAAAAGCAGCACATCTTTAGCTTTAAATACATTGTAATTAAATATTAAAAAGGGCAAGCTAAAGATCTAATTTAGAATAAGTTAAAAAATTATTGCGTTGTTAAGATATTAGCGCGTTATAGTGTTGACTTTAACGCGCTGGTGGGGTGTTGTTACGACCATCGCTGCCTAGCCCCACTATAGCCGCGACCTAGACTAGGGCTGCTCTCACTAAGCGAGAAGACCCGCAGAGCAGAAGAAGTCTTAGCACTCTTACTAATTTTATAATCTGCACAGAGCACGCAGAGCAAAAGAGCAGTAGTGCTCTTACTAATCTTTTTAGTCTTACAGAGTAAGCAGAGCACAAAGATTAAGATATATCTACTTACTAGTATATAGTCTTAGGCATTAAACTCTTACAGTTTAGTGTGTTTAACTTTAAGTAATAATCTAAGGATTAGTTAATATTTTCCAAACTCTTGTATTATTATATTAATCTTTTAATTATGCTAACACACCTTGTATTATTATATTAATTTTCTAATTATGCTAGTACAACCTGTGTCCTTAGTACTTGTTTATTCTCTAAGAACTAACACTAGATTATCTTTAGATAATCTTTACACTTTAAATACTCTTAAGATAAGTAATACTGCTATAAACACACCTGCTAATTCCCTTACTAAGAGGACTACAAGCCGCGCTAATAAGCCTAAGACTTATTATAGTAATTATAGCAAGCTTAACGCTTAGCTCCTCTAAGTTAACAAATACTTCTATATATCAAAGTAGACAAGATTAACAACAATAATAAGGTAGTCTTAGCCTTTACGTATCTTTAAAGAGATGCAGAGAAGTAGGCTAACTTAATTCTTTAACACTATATTGTAAAGGGCGGAAGCCTTGATGTTCCCTAGTACTCGACCTGTGGCCTTTGTTGGCTTTTCTTACCTCAGCACTAGCAGCTGACTATCAGCCGCACTAGTTACGCTAACTGTCAGCTGACCTGGCGACCTCTAATAATCTCAGTTAGTACTTACCTTGGGTAGTCTTAACTATCCGGATTGGATATAAAAAACCTACGTAGTCTCTCTATAGTTCTGTATCTAATTCATTCACCGTTTACCTTGCATCTTTGGTCAACCCAACGCACCCTTACATATATAAATACTGCTATTATAGACGCTGATAACATAGCCTTAGTTAAAGACTAAGATACCTTCAAAGCTAAGATAATAGAAGTTTTCTTACCCCTTAAAGAATCTGTAGTTGTAGAGTAGAAGATTTAAAGACTATAATAAACTAAGTCTACTACTAACTATACAACTAAATTCTAACAGTACAAGACAATTATTTAATAGGATAACAACACTTTAATATAGATATACTAACAAGGCTTTAAACTTATCATACAACAAGAACTTATAAGAAGCAGAGCTGACCTTAACACGCTTAAAAAACTTATAGCTAAAGCTATTAGAGTTAACAACAAACTTTATAAGCTTACAGTATATTAAAAGAATAGTTATTTGCGCTAGATAATTGCGCACCTAGGAACACAGACGCTTAAACACGTTAAACATTTTAACGCCTATACTCTAACTAAGGACGTTAGTAAAACTATGTACCTAGGACCCTAAGGCATTACGCTACTAATAGCTATAAGCTAATACACCTTAACAATATTGATAAGAGACTAGAAAGGAAGAAGTTTACAAATAATAAGAGTAACAAGAAAGTTACTTATTACAGATATAGCAAAGAAAGTTATATAAAACAGGACTACTAAAGCTAAGGTAACGTAACTTAATAACTTAATATTTTCTACTATGCAGAACCTAATAACAATCTAGATAATAGATAGAACGTTGTTACCTAACCTACTATTATGATTTAAGGACAGGACTAAGTAAGTATTAATAGACTAGATAACCTAATTATAATTACTCTAGAGGAAGCCTTAGATAACAAGATTTCTAAAATAGTGCTAGACAAAGATTTAAAAGTAACCCTAAAAGAAGAAACTAAATACAGCAAGATAGCTAGGTTTGAGGAAAGCTATTAAATAGCTACATAAATTATATAGAAAGAGCTAGTAGTATATAATAAGGAGATAGTTCCCATGTGTATATAGAAACTTCTTACCTACACTATAGAAGATAGACATAATATTAGTATATAGGTACTACTACCTACAGAGACTAGATGCTTTATAGATCTAGTAAAGAAGACTAACGCCTTACTTAAGTAACTTTGACAACTTAAGGAAATCTTTATAGAACTTTATAAAGGAATATTCCTAGACTATAGCTAGTATGCTAATTTACTAGAGGAACTATAGAAGAAAGGACTTACTCTAGTAGCAACTATTAACAATACTATACATAATAATTTTATATAAAAATAGACTAAAGAAACTAAGGCTTTTTAGAATAAACTAACACACCAACTCTTAGATAAAAAGGAAAAAGAAATTTACAACAAACTTAAGGCAATATAATAATAGTATAAAGCTTAAGATAATAGCTACGCTAAAGATATAAACAACTAGACAGACTTACGTAATCTAGAATATATAAAGTATTTATAGACTGCATATATACATAATAACTATATAATCTATTATTCTACTAAATATAGTTTAAGATATTTTTCTAAGAGACTAAAGAAAATACCTAGATATAAATACTAATAGTATAATTGCCCTAACAACAAAAGCGCAGTACATATATAGAATAAGAGACATAGCCTATACTTTTATAAATATAACAATCTAGAAAAGACCTTATAGATATATATAACGCAGTATAAGGATTATAGGGATAGAACTAGTATATAGAAGTGTAACTAACCCTTATAGTATACATGCCGTAATATTAAATGTAATAAATACCTTATTACAAAGAAGTTCTATAAATTTAGTATATAGTCTTTATTAGATAGACACCTTAGACACCTAGAACTGCTAGAGAAATTAACACAATAAATCCTTCAAGCCTCCTTAAGCTTATAGTAAAGCTTAATAGACACTAGATACAGGCACTAGTAGATTTTAGCGTATAGGCTAACTATGTTTCCGCTTGAGTAGTGCTAGTAGCAGGTTTATAACTACTAAGGAAACAAGAACCCTATCTACTACACGTAGCTAATAGTTAGCTTATACTAAGCATGATAATAATTACTTATAAGGTTACTTAAGTAACGCTCTACATCTAGGAATACTAGGAAGAGATAAACTTAAATGTTTTTAGACTAGCTACCTACAATATTATATTAGGACTTTCTTAGTTATAAGAATACAACTTATAGATTAACTAGAAGTCAAAGAAGTTTTTATTTAAGTGTTATAAACTTAATGTCACTATAAGCTAGCTTATGTATCTAATAACTAAGATAGTAAATAAGAAGAAGATTAACAATATTACTAAGAGATAGTAAACCTTAACTAAGAATATCCTTAAGACAAGAAGGTTTAACTTAATAGATACTAGAAGAGCTTTTCTAGATTATAAAGTTAGAGTTTTAGAGATATACGTAACTCTAGATATCTTAAAAAAGTATAAAGAATTTTAGCACCTTTTTGTAGAAGTAGTAAACAACAAAGCCTTACTAAAATACTAACATTAGGACTATTAAATTGTTCTAGAAGAAAGGAAGACTCTACCCTTTAAACCAATTTACTAACTATTAGAGATAGAACTTAAGATATTAAGAGAAAAGCTAGATAAGGATCTAGCAAAAGGCTATATAAGACATTTAATATTACAGGTAGGATTCTCTATACTCTTTATACTAAAGAAGAATAAGCTACTAGAGATGTATGTTAACTATGAAAAGTTAAACAATATTATAGAACCAAGGAATTAATTGTCTTATGCTAAGGTCTTTACAGCACTAGACCTATAAGACAAATACTATCTTATTAAAATTAAGAAAAGTAAAGAATAGAAAACAACATTTTAAATAAGATATAGACTCTATAAATACACTATTATACTCTTTAAGTTAATAAACGCCCTAGTAACATTTTAAGAACTTATTAACAATATATTAAGAATATACCTAGACATCTTTATTATTGTATCCTTAGACAATATCCTTATCTACTTTAAGAACTTAAAGAATTATGTTAAATATGTCTACATAGTACTAAGGTGCCTAGACTAGTTTAACTTATAACTAAAACCTAAGAAATATAAGTTTTACAAGAATAGAGTTGCCTTTCTAAGATATATTATAAGAGTATAAGGAGTATAGATAAGTAAAGAAAAGATATAAGTAATTAAAAAAAAGCTATAACTAATAATAGTTAAAGAAATATAATCTTTTTCAGAATTTCTAAACTTAAACTAATAGTTTATTAAAAATTACTTTAAAATTGCTATTCTATTAACAAGACTTATAAGGAATGAAATACTTTTTAAGTAGAATAAAGAAGTACAGGATGCCTTCTAAACGCTTAAGAATATAAGCATAAAACTACTATACTTTTGTATATTTTAAGTAGTACAGCTACTATAAATTAAGACAGACGCATTAGAACTTACACTTAGAAGATACTCTAGCTAACTATATAAAAGCAAATAGTACTTAATTGCCTATTATTCTTGCAAATTTCTAAGACTAGAGGAATAATTTAAAATTCATAATAATAAGCTGTTAGCTATTATTAATTGTCTAGGATATTAGAGAGTATACGCTAGAAGATACTTAGAATTTATAATATTTATAAATGACAAGAACTTAGTTAATTTTATAACTACTAAAAGACTTAACTAACGCTAGGTTTAATAATTAGAGGAACTAGAACAGCATAAGTTTTAGATTATATATATACTAAAAAAAAATAGAAGAGTAGATGCTTTTAGCTACAGACATAACATTGTAGGAATAAAAGAGATAACTAACTCTACAATATTACAAGTTTATGATAACAAATTATTAGAACTAGTATAAACGCTTAATCTACTTATACGTCTTACGCATAACGTACTAGAAGAATTATAAGAAGTAATTATTAGACAATACTACAACAACTTAGTCTATAATTACTTAGGCATTATAAGTTTCTAGGAATAAAAGACAAGGTTACTACCTTTATTACCTAATATATAGACTGTTAGAAGAATAAGCACAGCACACACGCACCTTATAAAGAAATGCAAGCAATAGAACTACCTAACGCACTATAGTTAGACATCTCTATAGACTTTATTATAAGATTACTAGTCTTCAGAGACCCTATTTTAAAAGTATCTCATAACGCAATCTTTATAGTAGTTAACTAATTTACAAAATAAGTAAAGTATATTACCTTTAAAAAAGATTTTACAGTAGTACAACTTACACACATGATTAATAATTAAATTATTAGATACTATAGCATACTAAAGTTAATTATTAGTAATAGAGACAAGCTCTTTAACTTAAATTTTTAGATAACACTACTCGCCGCAATAAGAACTAAGAGAAAGCTACTAACAACGTATTATCTGTAGATAGACAGATAAATAGAACAATTAAATTGCATAATGTTGGAGTACTAACATACAGATCACTCCGGATCACTCCGGATCGCCCGCGTTATTAGGTGATCCTAGTGGGATATCACGTGACGGCGCTAGCAGCGCGCATATAAACAAGCCAGATCGTCCGAAGTTTTTTTAGTAGTTATTAGACACTTTGTTGTGGCACTTAGTTGATTAATACACTTATTCCCCTCCACTAATCACTTAAATACTCCTTCTCAGCTCCTATAGTTATAAGCCTAGCTGCTTAATTGTAGTATTAATTCCTACTGCGCAATCAGCAAGCTAGAAGATTATTTGTTTAATTAGATTTTACTCTCCTCTTTTCTCCTACAGCACTAGCCAGCAGATTACTGCTGCTGCTATACCTCTCTTACTTATTGATTATTCGATCAACCTCTTTCCGACCTATTATATAACCTACCTACTAACTAACCAATTAATCTATTATTACCTGAACGATAACCCACGTTGTAATCCTACAGAAGCATCTCACTAATATAGACTTTACTAACACACTGCTTGTTACCTTAGAGGTAATCTTAAAGGCCTAATTAGACTAGCTAACCTAGTTTACTCTGTTAAGACTGCACTACTTAGAGAAGGGCATCTAGGATTAAGTTAACCCTAATCTCCTAGACGTGCACTTAATAGACTACTAGGAGCTACAGTATCCTAAATTGCCTAAGGATATTAAGCAACTAGTCGCTTTACTACCTAACGCAAGCGCACAAGAACAAGAGGATTATAGAATTACTTAACATAAATATAAGGCTTAAGTCCTTAATACTAAGTATAAAAAAGATAATTATAGCAAGCTAGTTAATAGGTATAAAGTACAGACTGCTTAATAGACAAAGAAGGTTACTAAGATTACTAATGTTAAAGATTAGATTAGCAAGACTCCTTATCTAGACCTGCTCTTAAACGCCTTAATAAGCATAATTACTTAAAACTTTACTAGCCTTTAAGCCTTAGTAAAGATCCTAAAGGAAGATCTCGCACCTACTAATTAGAATACTTAGTATTTAATTAGGGCGTAGTACTAATCTTACCTAGATAAGGCTCGCTAGGGACAAATAGGCCCTAATCAATAGTTTACTAAGTGGCAGCTCCTGTATTAACAAGCGACAATCTACTCGCTTCCTAAGGTTGTTAAGCTGTTAGCAATTACTAATTTTTTAGACGCTTTAGGCACTAAAATTGCACTAGACTAGGCACGCAAAAAGCGCAATAAGCTAGTATAAGTAATAGCGCTTAGTAAAGCTTAATTAACTCTTAATAATCTAGAAAAGATTTTTAGTGTTTTATTGCAGGATTAGTTAATTACTTCCTTAAAAAGAAAAGAACACGCAGTATTCTAAACTAGATCTAGATTAGTATTAGCTTAACAATCTACTAGTGCTAACAACTTAAAGGTAACTAAAGGTAGTAAATAGCTTTAATCTAGCCACTGCAAGGCTAGTAAAGGGCCTATAAGTAAGTACTTCTAGGCACTACGCAACTGCTTCTAACTTTAAACTGCAGTTGCTAAATTAAGCTTTACTAGCAATATACTAATTAAACTGTTAGACAATAAGAAAAAGAAGATTATTAAGTAATAGAACAGCAACACTTAGGCATCCCTGCGCACTTAGATTAAAAAGGAAGGCTAGAAGACTAGCACTAGCAGATTAGCTACTAATAAGCTAAGTAGATTCTACTCTAGATTAATAGTTTTAGCACTAATTAACCTAAGTAACCTAATTAAGGAAATTAAGCTAAACGTCTTTAGTGTAGCCTTTACTTCTTATGCCTTGTCTCTTTGTACAATTCTAGATAGTAGAGCAGCAGTTTACTTGGTTAATACTATAGATTACCTAGTACTAGGTACTTTTAGTAAATACGCCGATGATAAGACTGTGTTAGTAGACACTTAATCTATTCTAGTTGCTAAGATAGGAAACAGGCTGCTTAAAAACGTCCTGCATAGTAAAGCTAGCCCTAATATAGCTGATCTACTGCTTACTAACGTTAAGCTTGTACTAGGTTTCTATACTAATATCGTCTCAGAAGCGCGGCTTAAGCAGTTAGGCATTTAGTATTTAGGATATAATTATACTATGCTATTTAGTATAATTAAGAAGGAACGTTGTCTTAATTAACCTTAAGTGTTATTTTAATCTTTTATTTGTTAAATATAAGCAAGTCTCTTATTACCCTGCTTAACTACTACTGCTTATGAACGCAGTAGCACAATTAAGAATACTAAAGTTGCGTACTAGTAATAAGGACCTATAGCATTAACAATTAGGTTATTTAGGACAACAGGCTATTAAAGCCTTAGTCTACTTAGCGCAGAACGTTAAGATTACTAGCAAAAAGCTATTAGAATGTAATTACTACGCAACAGCTTATGCCTTACAAGTAATCTTACAGCGACTATAAGAAAAATTACTACAACCTTTTTATAGAATCTTATAAGATCTATTTAATTTCCTAATAAGTTAATTGCTTAAGAAATAAGCACTAATCATTAAGAAAGACTACTTAGGCAAGCTGTATAATTACAATATCTAGTTAAAGACACTAAATAATATTATGCCTGTAATTAAAGGTTTTGCTAAGAGGATTAAGAGGAAATATTAGCATAGGATTGTAGAAATCTACTAAGATAACAATACTGCTACACTGCCTTAGAGAGGGCAATTAAGATATAAGGAATAGGCAATAGAGAAAGAGATTGTAATTAAAACGCTACCGCTATATACTTATAAGCCCAATAGCTTAGCAGAGAGAGCTAGCTAAGAGCTAATTATAAAGGCTATTAAGATGCGCATAAGCGCTAATCTACTAGCTAAGCTTTAGCTAGTAATTATAAATGCAGCTGCTTACTTACATAGCATAAGCCCTACTAAGATTTATAGCTACTAATCCACTAACTAGGTGCTTAAAGAATAGTTTAGAAAATATTTCTAATACTATTAACTACCTAAGATTAGACACTAGACTGCTAATCTACGCCTAGATTAGAGTAGAATATATGCCTATAGCTGCCGAGCCTATCCCTTAAATAAGGATAAGGCAGCTAGGCGCAATTATTAAGAATTTAAAGTTAACTCTTGCAGCTAGATTAGTTATCTAGTTAGTTATTAAGCCTCTAACATATACTATATATAAGTACTAACACTTAATTAGGTAATTACTACCCGTAATTTAACTTTTAATAAACAGTTGTTCTATAAAGGAGATTGCAAGAGTAAGCTACTAAGAAATTAAGTAATTAAGATTATAGAGATCCTTTATAATAGCGAGCTAGTTTATTCTAGAGAAAACTTAGAGGTCCTCTCTTATGTTTAAGGAAAGGCGGATCATAATATATAGCTAACTACTAAAAACCTTAAAAGTAATCTATTTACTATCTTAAGTAGTAAGGACAGCCTACCTACTAAAAATAAGAATAGATTAGAAGACGCTAAGCAAATAGAGCACAAGGCTAGTACACTATTAGGAACTTGCTTAGATTAGCAGCAGATTACTAGTCTTACTACCCTAGAACCTACTCTTAAACTAGAAACCTTAGGGAATAATAATTTAATTAATTGTATAGTTATTAATAATTAAATAGCAGTGCAACTACTTAAAAAAGCTAATTTATTAAAACTTATAAGTATTATACCTTATTTACTAGTCTAACAGTCTGTGCCTGTAAACTCTAACGCGCTAGCTAATTATAATAGAACACCTGCTTGTGTAAGCAGGATAGCAGGGCGTAAATTATCTCGCAAGTTAAGATCTTAGGCAATAAACAGCAGACAGAGTAAATAATTATAAGCTAAACCTCTACTTATAAAACATAGTGCTAAAATTGCTAGCAAAAGCCTAAATTAGCCTACAAATTAATATCTTCTACTGCGCAAGCTAGGTGGCGGGCGTAAGCGTAAGAACGCAAGTTAAGATTTTAACAATTAACTAGAAAGTAAAAGCATAGGTAGTATTAACGCATTAATTACAGATTATAAACATCTATTATAGAACAACTTTTATAATACTTACCTGCTAGGTTTACAAGCAACCTAGGAAGACTAAGCAAGCTATAAGACTTTTAATTACGTAGTAATAGCAGCTTTACTTACTAAGTATAAACTAAGTACAAGAAATGCTTAACTGTATTACAATAATCTACCTAAACTGCTAAAATTATAAAAGTAGTTACTTTAGTATCTTATAAGGGCCTTGTTTAAGGATGCCTACAGGAGAAAGATTAATTAGTTAAGTAAGATAAAGACTTAGACTAAGATATTAAGGAAAAAAGTAATTAATTACCTAATACTTATAAAGTAGGTTTAGACCTTCAAGTTTAATTAAGATAGCTTTTTTTTTAAATGCAAGGCGCAGATTGTTGTAAGAAGTAATCTCTAAAAAAAAGATTTAATTAATTTAACTTACGCTGCTACCTTAGCAGCTAAGTTATTCTAAGCAGCAATAGCTATCGCCGCTAAGAATAATCTAGAGATTAAGCAATATAATATTGTAGGAGCATTCCTTAATGCGTTAATTATAGTAGACAACTAAGTAATTTATAAAATACTAAATAGCTTCAAAAAGCTAGAGAAGTGCGTACAGCTTAACTACGCACTATATAAACTGTAAGACTTACTACTGTTGTAGTATAAGGAGTTCTTAGGATTACTAAGAGAAATTAAACTAATTGCTTTACTAGAGGAGCCCTGTCTATTCTTTAATTAAGAAAGGAGGATTTTAGTGTTGTTTTATGTAGATAATATCCTACTGCTCTTCGCAAAAGATTATAAGCAGAGGGCGATAGATCTTTAGTTAAAGATTATAGACAAATACAAGATATAGAAACAAGGATTAGTTAAATAGTTCTTTAGTATCTAGATAATTAGAGATTACAAGAAGCAAATAGTTACGCTTGTATATAATATGTACATTAATAAGATTGCAAAAAAGTTTAAGCTAGAGAATAGCAGCTTTTTTAAGACTCTATTGCTGTTAGAGGAGCTAATTAAGAATACTAGCAAAGCAACTAAGCAAGAGATTAAGGCCTACTAAGAAAAGGTTAGATTAGTGCTGTATATAGCTATTATGCTACAACTAGATGTTGCCTGATTAATTTTAAAGCTCTTACACTTCCTTACAAACCCTAGCAATTAGCATATAAAAGCTGTTAAACAGGTAATTATATAACTCTATTAAACAAGATAGGATGTAATCTAATATAAGAACTATAATAGCCTAGACTTAATAATTACAAGCGATGCTTTCTTTACAGATAATTAAGAAACTTATTAATTGTCTTATAAATATATAGCTATCCTATATAGTAGTCTAATATTTTAGAAGATAGCTTAGTAGACTACAGTAACTATGTTAACTACTAAAGCTAAGCTGCTTGCCCTTAAGTACACTACTAAGAAGGCTATAGCTCTTAAGCGCTTCTTTTGCGAGCTGTCTCTTAATTTAGAAAACATCTAGACAGTTTAGTATAACAATTAATAAACAATTAGGCTTATAGTTAAAAAGAATAAGTAAATTAGCACTTAATTAATATATGTAGATATATAAAACATGTAGCTACAGCAGGAATTTGCTTCAGAATTATTTTAGGTTCAATACTTAAAAACAGCAATTATGCCGGCTAATAAACCAACTAAGTTGCTTACCTAACAACAGTTTAAGAAGTTTAAGCTGTTACTTAACCTTTAGCAAGTTAAGCATTAAATTGAAGAAAACAATAATTAATAAGCAAAGAATTTCTATTAAGTAGCAACATCTATATACTAGGCTTAGTCTTTTCTTAAATGCTTAGAATAAGCAGGAGAACGTAAGCTAGACAATTAAACTAAAACTAAGAACCTTATTACTAATAAGCATTAAACTTATTATACTTACTAAACTTTAATATTACATTACGCTTAGCCTGCTTAGCTTTAGCTAGCTTAAGAGCAATTTAAGCTATTTAAGCTTAAATAGCAAGAGTCTAGAGGTAAGCAGTATTGCAGCGTAATTCTAACCTATTACTTCTATATATAGAGTTGTTAGATAATTACTTTTTTACTTTAGCGTAATAATCGCGCTTATATAAATAAGCTGTATAGCAATTAGAACAATAAACAAAAGGACAATTGTATAAAGCAGTAGGAGGTAATATTTTATAAGCAGCCTGCTCTTGTAGCAGCAACCTTTAAGTAAGTTACTACTAAGGTTGCTTATATTATTATTAATGTTGTTGTTGCCGCTGTTGCTACTAAGGATAATAAGCCGACTGTTGCGGCTATTAAGCGAGCGCGGGAGCAGGAGCAGAATGCTAAGCAGTAAAACTGCAATATAACATTTCTTAAGCGCAATAATTATAGACAGGAGGCTTCTGCAAAGAAAGCTTTCTAGTAGACATAACGCTGCTCTTAATCTCTTTGCAACAAGTAATAATGTCCTTAAGTAGTTAAGCTGTTAAAGCCTAGTACATTTTATTGTTATTTTATTCTTAAAAACTAGTTAGCAAGCTAAGCAAGAAGGTTAAAAAATTAAAGACTTACTTTTTTATCTTTATACATAGCTATAAATTAATTAGCAAGATTAATGTTAACTATGTAGTAGGTGTAAGATAAGCAACTGCTACAGCGTAAGCTGCTCTAACTGCTAGTTTAAACGCAATTAAAGCAGTGTTTAGCGTATATACTATTTAGCATTTTTTTTATACAGCGCTTACACAGAGGAACGTAAAAACGTAATAGATTAGCAGTAATCTTTAAAGAGCTGCTAAGCGCCTTTCTCTAAGTAGAAGAGAGCGCTAAGCGCTTAGTAGATAGCTTAAAAGGCGTTTTTAGCTTATTGCTATTGCTATGTTACTAATTACACGTTACTGCTTAAGTAGTTATCTGCTGTAACTTTTGCTTTAGCTTTTAAGGAGCTTTGCCCTTACGCTAGAATAATTGCTTAGTTAGACTTTTATATAGATTAAAATGTAAATAAGAACTTAACAGCAGACTTAATTTAGCAGGTAAGGTAATTATCCTTTAAGTAGAGCTACTAGATGTCTTGCAGTAAGCAAAAGGATTAACAAGCAGAGGTAACTAGCTCTTATTATTTTAGAGATTAGCTGCTTGCTAAATCTTATTGTTAAACAGGCTTTAGCGCGCGTAATGCTTATGCTTAGTACTATTCTTACATTGTTGTTGCAGGCTTTCTAAGCATTAATCTCGTTAACAACAGCTCTTTAAGCTTTGCTTATTATTGCTTAAGGCAGACTACACTAAAATTAGTAGCTAATTAGCAAGAAAACAGTAAGGCAATCTTACTTACTATGTTAGTAATAGTAGTTAAGATAAGATTAGAAAGACTTAGTAATTAGATTAATTAAAGTTAAAGACAAAAGGTTTTAGAAAAGTAATAGACGCAATTAATTTTGTTGTAGCAATTGCGCACTAACTATTTACGCGATATTTAGGGTCTATCTAATGTTTTAATATTACTTAGAGCTGCTAAATTAATTAAAACAACAACAAGCAGCATTTTACTACAACAACAAACTATTACAAAGAGGAGCTATAATTACAAAGGCTCTCTTAATTAACAACTTAGATTTATTACAATTACTTAGTTGCTTACAGCTTAGATTAATAGTATCTTACTAACCTAGGGGGTGTGTTAGAGTACTGACATACGGATCACTCCGGATCACTCCGGATCGCCCGCGTTATTAGATGATCCTAGTAGGATATCACGTGACGGCGCTAGCAGCACGCATATTAGCGAGCTAGATCGTCCGAAGTCTTTTTAGTAGTTATTGGACACTTTGTTGTGGCACTTAGTTGATTAATACACTCATTCCCCTCCACTGATCACTCAAATACTCCTTCTCAGCTCCCACACATAATAAAAGCATATCTAAGAATATATATTAGCTAATAGTAGAACAATTAGGTATTATTACTACTTATAGCACAAATAGCATACAATAACAAGCTTTTAGAGTCTACAAGATAGACTTTATTCTATATAAATTATAAGAGATATTTTAATCTCTTTACACGTATACTTCTAAGTTAAAAATAGAAGTAGCTTATACAATAGCTAATAAGCTAAAGAAATTACCTTAGTTACTTAAAATAACATTTAAGAAGGCCTAACGCTAAAGCCTTTTATATATTAACTAGAAACAAAAAACAGCACCTGAGTTAAAAAAAGGTGATAAAGTATACTTGCTTATAAAGAATCTTTGTATTAAATAACTTAGCAAAAGGCTTAACAATATTAAAGTTAGACTATTTTTAATTCTTAACTAAAAGGGACTAGTAATATACATACTTAACCTTCTACTTAATACAAAAATCTATCTAAGATTCTATATTAATATATTAGAACTAGCAGACTTAAGAACACTATTATAGAAAACATTTTACTACAAAATAGGGGAAGACAATGTCTTTAAAGTTAAGAGAATTCTTATATACTAGAATAATAATAATAGCAAGGAATACCTAGTTAAGTAGTAAGAATATCTAGATAGTAATAATATATAGGAACCTAATATAAACTTTATAAACTACTACTAGTTACTTGCGTAGTACTACCTTTACTAGAAGTATCATTTAAGAGATTACTAAGATAGGCAGGAATATTAGCTCCCTAAATACTATCTGTAAGACTAGACATAGCGCTCTAAGTAAAAAGAGAAAGAGCTAGGTTACTAGCAATATAAGCCTGTGCCTCTTAGCGCTCTAGAAGCTTAATATTAGTTTCTTCAACCAATATTACTTCTACTACCTACCTAGTATTTTTATAAAAAGCTTTTTAAATTTCAAGCTTTTTCTATTTTATTGCTTTTAGCTAAGCTTAAAGACAATCTGTTTCTGCTTTAATAATTAACTACTTATTTTTAAAAATATAAATATAATAATCTTAAAAGTTGTAATAGTTGCACTTATTATAGTAGCTAAAACAAATATCTACTAAATAAGTAAGACTATTATTATAACAATTACAATATATAATAGGTATACTATTTCTATATAAATTAATAAAAAAAGTAAAATAAAAATCATAAGTTATGCTATTTAAAGATAGTGCTTTAGGTATTATCTATAAAAGCTTTAAAGACAAAACTTAGGAAGAGGAGGATAGTGTTACAACTATTGCTGCCTAGCCCTACTATAGCTGCGACCTAGACTAGGGCTGCTCTTACTAAGTAAGAAGACCTATAAAGTAGAAGAAGTCTTAGCGCTTTTACTAATCTCACGATCTACATAGAGCACGTAGAGTAAGAGAGTAGTAGTATTCTTACTAATCTTATTAATCTTAAAAAGTAAGTAGAGCATAGAGATTAAGAAATATCTACTTACTAGTATATAGTCTTAGGTATTCAACCCCTATAGTTTAGTATGTTTAACTTTAAGTAATAATCTAAGGATTAGTTATTACCTTCTTAACTCTTGTGTTATTATATTAATCTTCTAATTGTGCTAACACACCCTGTACTATTATATTGATCTTCTAATCGTGCTAGTACAACCTGTGTCCCTAGTACTCGTTCATTCCCCGAGAACCAACACTAGATCATCTTCGGACGATCTTCACAGGTGTAGGCTATTCGCTTGGGTGGGCCATTCGCTTATGAACTACGTTAACATAAAAAAAATTAGAGCATTAGTTACATCACAGAGCAGGTAGAAATAGGGGATTTAAGCGCCGAAGCGCGAGTATATTAACTACATCGTGTTTAGACTCCATGAGAGTAGAGAGATCATACTGATCCAAGGACCAGCGCTCAAAGCGCACCAAGGAAAGTATCCAGAAGCTTCTTAAAGGAAGCACGGCTTCCTAAGCCTCGTCAGGAGCGTCATAGCCAAGCATACGGATAATGTCGTTGGTAATAAGGCCGAAAAACATCAGCTTGTCAGCGTTGCTTACAGGACGGCCAAGCTCAGTCTCAAAAGCGCTCTGAAGAACGGAGAGCTCAGAATGATGAGTAGAAACGGAACCTTCCTCAGAAGCAGTCTCAGAGCCATCAGTGCTCTCAACAGGATCAGCGTGCTTAGAGAGCGGAGGAGTAGGAGTCTTGGGAGCACGAATCTCATTCCATTCAACTCGTGCTTCCTTAAAAGCAAGAGATCCTGGAGAAAGCTTTTGCTTCTTGCGGGAAGCGTTGGGTACATTGTCAGAACTGGGAGCAACGATATTGTTCTCGATGCTCTCAGCCATGCGCTCGTATTTGTCGGCATTAGGAGCCTTTGAGGTCTGCTTGCCTTTTCCTTTGCCCTTGTTGAGATCGTTGTTGTTGTCATCGTTGTTATCGGTGGACAAAGTACGACGACGTCGAACTCTCACCGGAGGAGAGCACTGAAGCGGGGAAGACGGAGCAGCAGTGTCCTTGGCATTTGAACGAGTCGTGCGCTTGCTGGCTGGGGACGATTTGGATTCGCCCTGCTTTCGCTGGGTAAAAATACCCATGGTTGAGCACGGAGAACGGCGGGCCGCGGGAGCTTTGTCGGTATGTATGATTGGTGGAGCGCTGTTGGAAGTACTGCTTCAGTCAGTATAGCGCAAGCGCCAAAAGTACAAGGGTGCTTACAAGGGGTGGATTGGATAAGCTGTGGAGGGACAAGAAACAAGCGGAACGCTAAACAAAGCCTTTGTTTTGGTGGGGCGCTCGGTGCGCAGAAGCGAGGCTTGGCACAACGCGTACCCCGCCAAGCACGTGAATTGAAAATTTTTCGCGACACTGAGTCAGCAGCGCTCGGATACACGTGATCGCTCTAGCGAGGATCACGTGGGGGGACTCACCTAAGATAAGCTTACATGAGAGCAAGTGACTCATCTTAGCTAAGCTGAAAGGAGAGAATAAGCACTACTTAACAAGAGCAGTGTATATAGCAGCACTATAATAGTGCTTCCTAGAATCAATAACTATCTCCCATTCATTCCTATGCTCTCTCCTGCAACACCTAAGGCTTTTAATAAATACTTAGCACCTTTGTAGTCTGTAGTTCTCTTCTCTTCCTATTGAATGGTAAATACAACTCTAGTAAACCTGTGCGATACTCCTTGAGCGTAGCCCCTTACAAAATGTAAGCAATAAGCAAAATACTAGATAAGCTTTTAGTTTAGTAAAGTGCTTTATGCGTAGAAGCAAGGCTTAGCATAATACATATATACTGGAAGGACTAGGCTTCACTAGGACTAGGCTGTTCACTAGCTAGTCCCTAGCTCTAAGCTAGAGATTACAGAGATCTGCGCTAGTATATATACTATTCTAGACTAAGATTAACTATCCTAGTTATTAATACTCTTTTGTTAGAGGTGTAGTGGCGTAGTAATCTAGAGCTATGTCTTTATATATACTATACTAAATATATAATGAAAAAAAATCACTTACACTAAGTTAGCAGCACTTATACGTACATAATTTTTTCAATAAAAATTACGTAGAAGGTGTATTATAGAGTACTACTCTTTATGCTTTGCTACTACTAGCAAATAACTTATCTAAGCTACGCTAATATAAGAGTATATTACTTGTGCAATACGCTAATATAAGATAAGAAGCACTACTTGCTAAGTATTATATATATAGCAGCACTTTTGCAGTGCTTCTTGTAATTAATAATTATCTTCTATTTATTACTATGCTCTTTTCTACAACAGTAAATTTTAACAAAGAGGTTGTAAGGCAGACTTCACGCATAGAAGAGCAACTAGTTAAAAGATAGCTTGTATTCGGAGTAGAGAATAGCAGACGCAGACCTGGAAGAGGCTGAGTATGCAGGCAACTATATAGTAAAAAAGGAGGAGCTAGTGCTAGCTTGGTGGGCGCTAAGCCTAGTGCTACGCCTAGCTAGTACTAGTGCTTGCTAAGTAGTAAGGCAGGCTTTTATCTCTAGTGTGAAGATCGTCCGAAGATGATCTAGTGTTAGTTCTTAGGGAATAAACGAGTACTAGGGACACAGGCTGTACTAGCACGATTAGAAGATTAATATAATAGTACAGGGTGTGTTAGCATAATTAGAAGATCAATATAATAACACAAGGGTTTAGAAGATAATAACTAATTTTTAGATTATTACTAAAAGGTTAAACATACTAAACTATAGGGGTTTAATACTTAAGACTATATACTAGTAAGTAGACATCTTATAATTTCTGTGCTCTACTTGCTCTATAAAATTAACAAGAGTAGTAAGAATATTACTACTCTCTTGCTCTAGGTGCTTTGTGCAGATTATAAGATTAGTAAAAGCGCTGTTACTTTCTTACTTTAGGTGCTCTATGCAGATTGTGAGATTAGTGAGAGCGCTAAGACTTCCTCTGCTCTACAGGTCTTCTCGCTTAGTAAGAGCAGCTCTAGTCTAGGTTGTAGCTATAGTAGGGCTAGGCAGCAATAGTTATAACACTATCCTCTTCTTCCTAAATTTTGTTCTTAAAGCTTCTATAGACAATGCCTAAAGTATTATCTTTAAATAGCATAACTTGTTGTTTTTATCTTGCTTTTTTTCTTAAATTATATAGAGATATTATGCCTATTATATATTATACTTATTATAATAATAGTCTTGCTTGTTAGGTGCATATTTGTTCTAGTTACTATAATAGATACAACTATTACAACTTTTAAGATTATAATATTTATATTCCTAAAAATAAGTAGTTAGTTATTTAAGCAGGAAAGGATTATCTTTAGGCTTAGCTAGAAGTAATTAAACAAGAAGAGCTTAAAATTAAAAAGGCTCTTTATAAAAATGCAAAGAAGGTAGTAAAAGTAATATTAGTTAAAGAAACTAATATTAAGCTTTTAGAGTGCTAAGAGACACAAGCTTATATTGCTAGTAACTTAGCTTTTACTCCTTTTACTTAGAGCGCTATATCTAGTTTTATAGATAGTGTTTAAGAGGCTAACATTCCTGTCTATCTTAGTAATCTCTTAAAAGATGCTTCCTGTAAAAGTAGTACTATGTAAGTAACTAGTAATAGTTTGTAAAGTTTATATTAAGTTCTTATATATTATTACTATCTAGATATCTTAACTACTTAACTAGGTATTCTTTGCTGTTATTATTAGTTTAGTATATAAAGATTTTCTTAACTTTAAAGATATTATCTTTCTTTGTTTTATAGTAAAATATTTTCTGTAATAGCGTTCTTAAGTCTGCTAGTTCTAACATATTAATATAGAATTTTAAGTAAATTTTCATATTAAGTAGAAAGTTAAGTGTATATGTTACTAGTCATTTCTAGTTAAGAATTAAAAATAGTCTAACTTTAACATTGTTAAGCCCTTTACTAGGTTATTTAATGCGAAGATTCTTTGTAAGCAAGTATACTTTATCTCTCTTCTTTAGCTACGGTACTGTTTTTTATTTCTAGTTAATATATAAAAGGCTTTAGCGTTAGGCCTTTTTAAGTGTCTACTTAAGTAGCTTATATACTGTACTATCTTTAGCTTATTAGCTGTTATAATAGCTACTTCTATTTTTAAACTTAGAAGTGTGCGTGTAAAGAGATTTAGGTGTCTCCTGTAATTTATATAGAATAGAGTCTATCTTATAAACTCTAGAAGCTTGTTATTGTATGCTATATATACTATAAGTAGTAATAATACCTAATTGTTCTATTATTAATTAATATATTTCCTTAGGTATGCTTTTATAGTACAGTTTGTTTGTTCTGTCTATCTATTTGTTTATAGATAGTATGCTAGTAATAGCTTTCTTTTAGTTCCTATTGTAGCGAGTAGTGTTATCTAAATACTTAAGGTAAAGAGCTTATCTCTATTACTAATAGTTAACTTTAGTATACTATAGTATCTAATAAATTAATTGTTCATAATATACGCAAGCTGTACTGCCTTAAAATCTTTTTTCAAGGTAATATAGATACTCTACTTATTTTATAAATTAATTTACTACTATAAGAATTGCGTTGTATAATACTTTTGTTGCAGAGTCTCTTAGGACTAGTTATCCTGTAACATATTTTATAAAAATGTCTAACTATAGTGCGTTAAGTAGTTCTATTGCTTGTATTTCTCTGTAGGGCGCGTGTGTGCTGTGCTTATTCTTCTAATGGTCTGCATATTAAGTAATCAAGGTAGTAACCTTGTCTTTTATTCTTAGAAACTTGTAATTTCTCTTATTAAGTTCTATAGTTCTTATAATGCCTAGGTAACTATGTACTAGGTTGTTGTAGTGTTGTCTAATAGCTACTTCTTACAATTCTTCTAGTACATTATGCGTAATACGCATTACTAGATTAAGCGTCTATGCTAGTCTTAATAATTTATTATTATTACCTGTAATATTATAGAATTAGTTATCTCTTTTGTTCCTGCAATGTTGTGTTATTAGCTAAGAACATTTACTCTTCTATTATCCTTTCTTAGTATATACATAATCTTAAACTTATGCTATTCTAGTTCTTTTAACTATTAAACCTTGCGTTAGTTAAGTCCTTTAGTAGTTGTAAAATTAACTAAGTTCTTTTAATCTGTAAATATTGTAAGTTCTAAGCAGCTTTTAGCGTATACTCTTTACTATCTTGAATAATTAATAATAGCTAATAGCTCCTTGTTGTAAACATTATATTATTCTTCTAGTCCTACAACTTGTAAGCATAATAAGTAATCAGGTACTATTTACCTTTGTGTAATTAGCTAGTGTATCCTCTAAGTATAAGGTCTAATGCGTCTGTCTTAAATTGTAGTAGATATTCTACTTAGGATATATAAAAGCATAGTAGTTCTATACTTATATTTTTAAGCGTTTAGAAGGCGTTCTCTACTTTTCTACTCTACTTAAAAAGTATTTCTTTCCTTGTAAGTCTTGTTAATAGAATAGCAATTCTAGAGTAATTCTTAATAAACAGTTAGTTAAAGATTAGAAATCTTAAAAAGGGTTGTATTTTCTTAACTATTATTAGTAATCGCTATTCTTTAACTACTTGTACATTTTTTTTACTTATCTATACTCCTTAAGCCTCTAGAAAATATTCTAGAAAGGCAATTTTATCTTTGTAAAACTCAATTTTTTTAGGTTTTAGTTGTAGGTTAAACTAGTGTGTGTAAGGGTGCGTTGGGTTGACCAAAGATGCAAAGTAAACAGTGAATGAATTAGATATCGAACTATAGAGAGAGACTACGTAGGTTTATATATCCAACCCGGGTGATTAGGACTTAACCTAGGTTAGGACTAACCGAGGTTATTAGAGGTTGTTGGCTCAGCTAACAGTTAGCGTGATTAGTGCGGCTGGTAGTGTAGTTACTAGCAGGAGCTACCAGATCAGCTAGAAACTAGCACAAATAGTGCGGCTAATAGTCAGCTACTAGTGCTAAGGTGCTAGTGCTAAGGTGCTAGTACTAAGGTGCTAGTACTGAGGTGCTAGTGCTGAGGTAAGAAAAGCCAACGAAGGCCATAGGCTAAGTACTAGAGAACATCAAGGCTTTAGCCCTTTACAATACCCCACTCCTAAAAAAAATAAAAATAATAGGGGTAGTAATCATGTTACCTAGAGTTCTACTCTTCTAGGGCTTCTGTATCTTTTAGATCAATAGCTAGTTCCTAGGTTAGATCTAGATATCCTAACTATTTAACTAAGTACTGCTTTTTTCTTCCTTTTCCTCTTTCCTCTAATAGGGTCTCTACTAGGTATTCTTCTCTATCCTCTGTCTCAATTGGTAGAGGTTTATTGTCGTCTATTGGCTGGCTTAGTAGAGGGTCTAAGGACGCTAGTCTAAGGTTATTAACATTAAATACTAAGCGAATCTAGCTAGAGGTATTTAATTTAACTACGTTTAGTCTAATAACCTTAAGTACTGTGTACTTAAGATTCTTCTAGTTAAGTTTTCTGCTAGGCTTTTTTGTTTTGTAGTAGTTGCTTAGTTTTAACTATACCCTATTGCCTATTTTAAAGCTAAAGTAATTAGTGCCTTCTCTTATTTGCCTGCTTTTCTTATTCTTATTAGCTTTCTCTTATTGTAGCTTGTGCAAGCTTAATACTTTGTTGTAGCTTATTAATAATATTTTCTACCTTTTAATAATTCTCTTATATTCTCCTTAGAAGTCGTTGTTAAAGATTATACTTAGGTGCAATTTATAGGGGATCTACCTTATAGCCGTGTTGTAAGAAGAAAGAAGATATTTTAGTAGACTAAGCTTGCCTTGCTATAACTGCAATCTTAGCTATCCCTAGGTTGCTTTTCTAATTTGTTTAATCCTAATTACAGAAGGCTCGTAAATAAGCCTGTACTATAACGTTTATTCTCTCTGTAGAACTGTTAGTTTTAGGATAGTATCTAGAAGATAAGCGTTACTTAATTTCTAATAACTCGCAAAGCTTAATCTAAAACTAGTTAACAAACTGTATACCTCTGTCTAAAGTAATATAGTTTAGTAACTAATAGTAAGCTATAACAGAGTTAATAAAAGCTTTAGTAATACTTTCTATAGTAATGTCCTTACAGCCTATTAGGACAACGTCCTTGCTAAGCCTATCTATAACTACTATAAGGTTTGTACAGCCTTTGCTTTCTAGTAACTCTATAATAAAATCTATAGAAATTTCTTTCTATATTTACTTAGGTATAAGCAAGTGTTTTAGTAAGCTTTATAAGCTATTTCTCTAGAGTTTTATTCTTCTACACACTAAGCAGTTCCTTATATACCTTTTAATACTTTTACTAATAGAGAGCTAAAAGTATTCTCTTGCAATAGCTTAATAGGTAATATTCCTTCCTAGATAGCCTAAAGCTCTAGAACTGTAGATTTCGTGGATAATTCTAGTTCTTAGAGGTTTATTATTAGGTACTTATTTTTAATCTTAGTATAGGAGGTTTCTAGAATCGTCTAGTTAGCATTTAAAAATAGAAAGTTTAAGATCTAAAGCTGTAGGAAATTGTTGTTTACTATGCTTTACAGCTTTCTGGGCTATTTAGTAAGTTTTATCTTCTTTTTTAGCTTTATTTTATAGATTCTCTAGATCTAACTGCTCTTGTACTACTGCTAGATAGCTGTTGCAGTTAAAGGTTCTAAGCACTCCTTCTTCTTCTAGTTCTTTGTTAGTAGCTGCAGTTGTGGATTTAAATACTTATAGAAACTTTCTAGAAATTTTAGTATCTCAGTTGTTTGCTAGCATATCTTATTATCTCCTAGATAAGGCGTTAGCCTTAGAGTTATTATCTCTAGGCCTGTAGGAAATTTCTATGTTAAACTTTTCTAGAAATTAAGCCTATCTTATTTGTCTCTTGCTAAGCTGTCTAGGCTTGCTAGAATATTTAAAGTTTTTATAGTCTATAATAACTATAAACTTCTCTAAAGATTGTAGTATAGTATCTTACTTAGATAAGTAGAAGATAACTGCTAGTAATTCTTTGTTGTGTATCTTGTAATTGCTTTGCGTGCTGGTTATCTTTTTTAAATAATAAGCTACTAGGCGTAAGCTTCCTTTATTATTATATTGTAAGAGGACTCCTGCTACTACATTTCTAGAAGAGTCTGTTTCTAGGATTGTTTCTCTGTCTGGATCTCATTAAGCTAGTGCTAGCTTAGTAATAAATAACTTCTTAAGCTTATTAAAAGCCTTTTGCTTAGTTTTTCCTTATTAAAAGGAGATGTTACTAGTAAGCCTTGAAAGAGGAGTTACTATTTCTAAGTAGTTTTTCATAAATTGCTAATAGAAGTTTGCAAAACTAAGAAAATTACGTACTTTTTTAACATTTGTAGGCGCCTGCTAATCTCTAATTGCTTTTACTTTCTTAAAGTCTATTTAAAGTCCTTTTCTAGCCTTAATAATAAATTTAAGGTATTTTGTACTCTATATGTTAAATTTGCATTTCTAGATGTCTAAAAGTAATTTAGCTTTACTTATAGCTTTTAAAACCTTATTTGTATTACGTTGGTGTTTTTTAAGCGTGCTATTAGTGTAAATTAATACGTCGTCTAAGTAGGCTAAGCAAAAATCGTCAATATACTCTTAGAGAGTCTAATTAATATAGTGTTAAAAGGTACTAGGAGCGTTTGCTATACTAAATAGAGTAACTAGCTACTTATATAACCTATATTTAGTCTAAAAAGCTGTTTTTTCCTTATCTCTTGTATTAATTCTAATATTGTAGAAAGCTGCAAAAACGTTAATTTTTATAAACTATTTAGCTTTTGCAATATTATTAAAGGTTTTCTAAATTAAAAGTAAAAGATAACAATTTTTCTTTGTAATAGCGTTTAGGGCTTAGTAATTAATGCAGAAACGTAATCTTCCTCTAGGTTTCTTAGCAAAAAGGATAAGAGAGGAGGTAGAAGAGCTACTAGCTCTAATCTATTCTTTATTAAGTAGAGAAATAAGCTCCTTTTATAATACTAGGAGTTCTAGGCAGCTTATACTGTATAGAGGTCCCTAGAGAGTTTCTTTTTTCTTACCTTTATTATCTTTCTTTAGTTTAATTTAGTGATCTACTTTAGATCCACGTAAAGGAAGTAATACAGAAGCAGTTTTTAGATTAAAATCTAAGCTAGGTGTTAATAAGCCTTAGGGAGTAAAGGTAGGACCTCTACTTTCTTCTTAGGAGCTAGGGCTTTTTTAATATCTTTAAAAGAAGCAGCAAAAGTCTAAATGGACTTATTTTTTTTTGCCTGCCTAATATAGGAGTGATAAGCTGTTGCGCTTATTTGTTTTAATCTCTAGGCTCTGTTAATAAGGCTATCTTTAGTACTAAGTAACTTAATCCTTTAGCTAGAAGCATAGATGTAAATTGTTTTTTTAGAAGAAGCAATAGTAACCTCTCTTCTATTTATCTAGGGCTGTCTAAGTATTAAATTGTAACTAGAGTGTGTAGGGGCTACATAACCCTAAATAGTATCTTTATAGCCTTTAATATTAATGTCTGACCTAGCAACTTTGTTAATAGTTCTAGGTTTATTTATAACTCTTTCTAATCTCCTAGGAGAAATAGAAATGTACTACAAGTTGGCGTTCTTAATAAGTTAATGGCTAATAAGCGAGTATGCAAGGTTTCCTGTATTAATTAAAGTAGAGGCGAAAGTATAACAATTTACTAGCGCCTCTAAAGTAATTCTATTATTACTTATATTCTTTTTAAAGTTTGCTTACTCTTTAACTAAGTTATCTTGATTAAAAGAGGCTCCTGCAAGTAACTTTGAACAGGAGCAACTTTTTTTTTAAATTTAAGTCCTTATTTAAGCTTCTCTCGCTAAGCTTATTATCTTTCTTTTTCTTAGAGTTAGAGAACTTAACTATAGTCTTTTTCTCCTTTTTAGAGGATCTCTTATTCTCTATATAATATGCAGACAGATAGCCTTTCTATTTGCAGTTAAAACAGCGTCTTTCTTTGTACAACTGTTCTAACTCCTAGTTACTAAACTATGAAGGCTTAGCAGTTCTTCCTGTGTATTCTATTCCTTCTATCTAGTCTCTTTTCGGAGGAGAAGGAGGAGGAGAAGTTCTCTTAGATTTATACTCCTTAGGCTTGTTGTCTCTGCCTTTAGAGTACTCCTCTATTTTATAAAGGTAATTAGTAATCTTTATTGCTTTGTTTTGCAGGCTATCTAAATCCTTATATGTAATACTTACAAGTTTATCTTGAAGTTTCTAAATAAGACTTTTTTAGAAAAGCATTATCCTTGTATCCTCATCTAAACTGCTATTAGATAATAGTAGTTGTTCCTAGATTTCTATAATATATTTGCGTATGCTTTTCTTGCCTTAGCTCATAGACCAGAGCTTGTTTTTAGCTCTCTCTGCACTATAAAGATCTCTAAACATTTAATTAAAGAAGTTTAATAGCTTATTAAAGTTCTATGAATTAGAAATCCGTATTTAGTTGAGGAAAGGCAGGGTAAAGGTTGCAGCTAAGCCTTTTAATCAACTAAAGGCGTAGTCACAAGTCCTTTTATCCGTATTAAAATCTTCTTTATTGTTTTCTACCTTAGCGGTAAGCTGTTAGTAAAAGATTTAGTACATCTTTCTGTTTCTGTTAAAGGTATCAGGATCTAGTTATTTAAAACGCCTAGGCGTTTGAGCTTATTAATTTCCTAAGGCAGCTAATAAGGTAGGTAACTAAGGTAGAGGTTGTTCTACCTTAGGCTCCCTTTGTTGTAGCGTGCCTATAGCCTCCTAAGCTTAGAAGGCTTCCTGTATCCTCGTAGAAGCAGCTATCTCATCTAGGCCACCTACTCTACAAAGATCTTCTAAAGTAGTTTCTACTTTAGGTCTGCTAACACTATCTTAGTGTAGTTCTGCTATCCTTACAGCTAAAAGAGCTGCTAACGGTTCTGCTATTGTATTTGTAGGTACTCGCTAGTGCTCTATATTGTTGACAGAAATCGTTATAGGTGCTACTACGCTTAGTAGGCTTATCCTTCGTCTGTTTTCTAGAGCTACTACGCTTAGTAGGCTTATCTAACACATTTAAACGTTCTAGGTAGAGTCTTTTTTAGCTATGTATCCTTTAGCACTTTTAATCTAGTGCTTCTTCTGTTAATCTTTTAGTAGATTTAAACAATTAACTAATTAACTAGCAGTCTGATTAATTAGATTCTCGCGCGTAGATATAGCTCTAGCTAGCTTCTCGTCTAGATATAGCTCTAGAGGGCTTCTAAGTACGACGTAGCTACGCAAGTAGCTAAAGAAGGATCTAATTTAATTGTAAGGGTGCGTTGGGTTGACTAAAGATGCAAAGTAAACAGTAAATAAATTAGATATTAAACTATAGAGAGAGACTACGTAGGTTTATATATCTAACCTAGGTGATTAGGACTTAACCTAGGTTAGGACTAACTGAGGTTATCAGAAGTTGTCGGATCAGCTAACAGTTAGCGTGATGAGTGCTGCTGGTAGTGTAGTTACTAGCAGGAGCTACTAGATCAGCTAGAAACTAGCGTCAATAGTGCGGCCGATAGTCAGCTACTAGTGCTGAGGTGCTAGTGCTGAGGTAAGAAAAGCCAACGAAGGCCACAGGCCGAGTACTAGAGAACATCAAGGCTTCAGCCCTTTACAGTGTGGGAGCTGAGAAGGAGTAATTGAATGATCAGTGGAGGGGAATGAGTATATTAATCAACTAAGTGCTACAACAAAGTGTCCAATAACTGCTGAAAAGACTTCGGACGATCTAGCTCGTTTATATGCGCGCTACTAGCTCCATCACGTGATATCTCACTAGGATCACCTAGTAACCCGGGTGATCCGGATGTCACAGGAGAGATCCGGAGTAATCCGCATATTAGTACTCCAACACACCCCCTAGGTTAGTGAGATACTTATTAATATAAGCTGTAAGCAATCTAGGTAATCGTAATAAATCTAAGCTGTTAATTACGAGGGCCTCTATAATTATAGCTCCTCTACGTAATCCTCTGTCGCCGTAGTAATGCTGCGTGTTGTTGCTTTGATTGATCTAGCAGCTCTAAGTAATATTAAAACATTAGATAAACCCTAAATATCGCGTAAATAGTCAGTGCGCAATCACTACAACAAAATTAACTACGTCTATTGCCTCTCTAAAACTTTTTTCTTTAACCTTACTCTAATATTGATTACTGAGCTTTTTAGGACTGTCTTAACTACTATTACTAATATAGTAAGCAAGATTGCCTTACTGTTCCCTTACTAAACAGCTACTAATCTTTCTAGTGTAGTCTACTCTAAGCAACAACAAGCGCAGCTTAGAGAGCCATCGTTAACGCAATTGACGCTCAGAAAGCCGCCGCTAGCAACATAATAACTGTGCTAAGCATAAGCGTCACGCGCGCTAAAGCCTGTTTAATAATAAGATTTAGCAAGCAGCTAATCTCTAAGATAATAAGAATTAGTTGCCTCTGCCTGTTAATTCTTTCGCTCACTGCAAGACATCTAGTAGCTCTACTTAGAGGCTAATCACCTTACTTACTAAATTAAGTCTGCTGTTAAGTTCTTATTTAAATTTTAATCTATATAAGAGTTTAACTAAGTAATTAAGCTAGCGTAAGGGCAAGGCTCCTTAAGAGCTAAAGTAAAAGTTACAGTAGCTTACTATTTAAGTAGTGTCCTATAATTAGTAATAAGATAATAACAATAGCCTACAAACACCTATTAAGCTGTCTACTAGGCGTAACACGCCCCCCTTAACCTAGAAAAAGGCGCCTAATAGCTCTTTAAAAATTACTACTAATCTGTTATACCCTTATGTTCTACCTTGTAAGCGCTATATAAAAAGGATGCTAGATAGTTTATACGCTAAACACTACTTTAATTACGTTTAGACTAGCAGTTAGGGCAGCTTACGCTATGGTAGCTGCTTATCTTACACCTGCTACACAGTTAATCTTAATCTCATTAATTAATTTATAGCTATATATAGAGATAAAGAAGTAAGTCTTTAACCTATTAACCTTCTTGCTTAGCTTGCTAACTAGTTTTTAGAGATAGAACAACAATAAAATATACTAAGCTTTAAAAACTTAACTGCTTAAAGACATTATTACTCGCTGTAAAGAGATTAAGAGCGGCGTTACGTCTACTAGAAAGCTTTCTTTATAGAAGCCTTCTATCTATAATTTTCGCGCTTAAGAAATGTTGTATTACAGTTTTGCTACTTAACCTCCTGCTCCTGCTCCTGCGTTCGCTCCTGCTCCTGCGTTCGCTTAACAGCCACAACAGTCAGCTTATTATTCTTAGCAGTAATAGCAGCAACGACAACATTAACAATAATATAAGCAGCCTTAGCAGTAACCTGCTTAAAGGTTACTACTTCAAGAGCAGGCTGCCCGTAGAATATTGCCCCCTACTGCTCTATATAATTATCCTTTTCCTTATTGCCCTAATCGCTATACAAATTATTTATATAATAGCAATTATTACGCTAAAGTGAAGAGGCAATTATCTAACAACTCTATATATAGAAGTAATAGGTTAGAATCGCGTTGCAATGCTGCTTACCTCTAGACTTTTGCTATTTAAGCTTAGATAGCCTAAATTACTCTTAAGCTAGCTAAAGCTAAGTAGGCTAAGCGTAATACAATAATAAAGTCTAGTAAGTATAATAAGTCTAATGCTTATTAGTAATAAAGTTCCTAGTTTTAGTTTAATAGTCTAGCTCACGTTCTCCTGCTTATTATAAGCAATTAAGAGAAGACTTAGCCTAGTATATAGATATTACTGCTTAATACAAATCCTTTTCTTATTAATTATTATTTTCTTTAATTAAATGCTTAACTTGCTAAAGGTTAAGCAACTGCTTAAACATTTTAAACTGTTGTTAAGTAAACAACTTAGTTAGTCTATTAGCTAGCATAATTACTGTTTCTAGGTATCTAACCTAAGATAATCCTTTAGCAAATTCCTACTACAGCTACATATTTTGTATATCTACATATCTTAATTAAGTACTAATTTGCTTGTTCTTCTTAACTATAAGCCTAATTGTTTATTAATTGTTACACTAAGCTATCTAGACGTCTCTTAGATTAAGAGACAGCTCACAAAAAAAGTACTTAAGGGCTATAGCCTTTTTAGTAGTGTGCTTAAGGGCGAGCAGCTTAGCCTTAGTAGTTAATATAGTTACTATAGTCTACTAAGCTGCCTTCTAAAATATTAGACTACTATATAGAATAGCTATATATCTATAGGATAATTAACAAGTTTCCTAATTATTTATAAAAAAAGTATTGCCTGCGATTGTTAGGTCTAGGCTATTATAGTTCTTATATTAGATAGTACCCTATCTTGTTTAATAGAGGTATATAATTACCTGTTTAATAGCTTTTATATACTAATTGCTAGGGTTTTTAAGGAAGTGTAAGAGCTTTAAAAATAAGTAAGCAACATTTAGTTATAGTATAATAGCTATATACAGCACTAATTTTACTCTTTCTTAGTAGGCTTTAATCTCTTGCTTAGTTACTTTGCTAGTGTTTTTAATTAGCTCCTCTAACAGCAATAGAGTCTTTAGAAAGCTGATATTCTTTAGCTTAAACTTCTTCGCGATCTTGTTAATATACGTATTATATAAAAGCATAATTATTTACTTCTTGCAGTCTCTAATTATCTAGATACTAAGGAACTATTTAACTAATTCTTGTTCCTTTATCTTGTACTTGTCTATAATCTTTAATAAAGATCTATCGCGCTCTGCTTATAATCTTCTGCAAAGAGCAGTAAGATATTATCTATATAAAATAATACTAAGATCCTCCTATCTTAATTAAAGAATAGGCAGGGTTCCTCTAGTAAGGCGATTAGTCTAATCTCTTTTAGTAATTCTAAGAACTCCTTATACTACAACAGTAGCAAGTCTCGCAATCTATATAGTGCGCGGTTAAGCTATACGCACTTCCCTAGCTTCTTAAAGCTATTTAGCATCTTACAGATTACTAGGTTGTCTGCTGTAATTAATATATTAAGGAATGCTTCTATAACATTATATTGCTTAATCTCTAAATTATTTTTAGCGGCAATAGCTATTACTGCTTAAAAGAATTTAGCTGCTAAAGTAGCAGTCTAAGTTTAATTAATTAATTTTTTTTCTAGAGATTACTTCTTATAATAATCTGCGCCTTGTATTTAAGAAAGAAGCGATCCTAATTAAACTTATAAGTCTAAACCTACTTTATAGGTATTAGGCAATTAATTACTTCTTCTCTTAATATCTTAGTCTAAGTCTTTATCTTACTTAACTAATTAATCTTTCTCCTGTAGGCATCCTTAAACAAGGCCCTTATAAGATACTAAAGTAACTACTTTTATAATTTTAGCAGTTTAGGTAGATTATTGTAATCCAGTTAAGCATTTCTTGTACTTAGTTTATACTTAGTAAGTAAAGCTGCTATAACTACGTATTTAAAAGTCTTATAGCTTGCTTAGTCTTCCTAGGTTGCTTGTAAACCTAGCAGGTAAGTATTATAAAAGTTGTTCTATAATAGATGTTTATAATCTGTAATTAATGCGTTAATACTACCTTTGCTTTTACTTTCTAGTTAATTGTTAAAATCTTAACTTGCGTTCTTACGCTTACGCCCGCCACCTAGCTTGCGCAGTAGAAGATATTAATTTATAAGCTAATTTAGACTTTTACTAGTAATATAAGCACTACGCCTTGTAAGTAGAGGTTTAGCTTGTAATTGTTTACTCTATCTGCTGTTTGTTGCCTAAGATCTTGACTTGCAAGATAACTTACGCCCTGCTATTCTACTTACACAAGCAAGTGTTCTATTATAGTTAGCTAGCGGGTTAGAGTCTACATGCATAGACTATTAGACTAGTAAATAAGCTATTCTACCTACAAGTTTTAATAGATTAGCTTCTTTAAGTAGTTGTACTACTGTTTAACTATTAATTACTATATAATTAATTAAATTGTCGTTCTTTAGAGTCTTTAGTTTAGAAGTAGGTTCTAGAGTAGCAAGACTAGTAATCTGCTATTAATCTAAGTAAATTCTTAATAGTGTATTAGCCTTATGCTCTATTTGCCTAGCGTCTTTTAATCTACTCTTATCTTTAGTAGTCAGGCCTTCCTTACTACTTAAGATAGTAGATAGATTACTTTTAAGATTATTAGTAGTTAGCTATATATCCTAATCTGCTCTTCCTTAAACAGGCAAGCGGACCTCTAAGTTGTCTCTAGGATTAACTAGCTTGCTATTATAAAGAATCTCTATAATCTTAATTACTTAATCTCTTAGTAGCTCTTCTTTGCAATATCTTTTATAGAACAACTGTTTATTAAAAGTTATATTATAGTAGTAATTACCTCATGAAATATTAGTACCTATATATAGTATATGTTAGAGGCTTAATAACTAACTAAATAACTAATATAGCTGCGAGGATTAACCTTAAATCTTTAACAATTACGTCTAGCTGCCTTAGCTTTATCTAAATTATAGGCTCGGCAGCTATAGGTATATATTCTACTCTAGTCTAGGCGTAGATTAGCAGTCTAATGTCTAATCTTAAGTAGTTAATAGTATTAGAAATATTTCCTAAACTATTCTTTAAGTACCTAGTTAGGGGATTAGTAGCTATAGATCTTAGTAGAGCTTATGCTATATAAGTAAGCAGCTGCATCTATAATTACTAGCTAAAGCTTAGCTAGTAGATTAGCGCTTGTGCGCATCTTAATAGCCTTTGTAATTAGCTCTTAGCTAGCTCTCTCCGCCGAGCTATTAGGCTTATAAGTATATAGCGGTGGCGTCTTAATTATAAACTTTTTCTTTGTTGCCTATTCCTAATATTTTGATTGCCCTCTCTAAGGTAGTGTAGCAGTATTGTTATCCTAATAGATTTCTACAATCCTCTGCTAATATTTCCTCTTAATCCTTTTAGTAAAACCTTTAATTACTAGCATTATATTATTAAATGTCTTTAACTAGATATTGTAATTATACAGCTTGCCTAAGTAGTCTTCTTTAATAATTAGTGCCTATTTCTTAAGTAGTTAACTTATTAGAAAGTTAAACAGATTTTATAAAATCTTATAAAAAGGTTATAGTAATCTTTCCTTTAGTTGCTGTAAGATTACTTGCAAGGCATAAGCTGTTGCGTAGTAATTATATTCTAATAGCTTCTTACTAGTAATCTTAACGTTCTGCGCTAAGTAGACTAAATCATTAATAGCCTGTTGTCTTAGGTGACCTAATTATTAATGCTATAGGTCCTTATTACTAGTGTGCAACTTTAGTATCCTTAATTCTGCTACAGCGTTCACGAGTAGTGTTAGTTAAGCAAAGTAACAAGAGACTTGCTTATATTTAATAAATAAAAGATTAAAATAATACTTAAGGTTAATTAAGACAACGTTTTTCTTAGAAGTACTAAATTGCATAGTGTAATTATATCCTAAATACTAAATGCCTAACTAGTTAAGCCGCTATTCTAGCACAATATTAGTATAGAAACTTAGTAAAAGCTTAATGTTAGTAAGCAGTAGATTAGCTGTCTTAGAGCCTACTTTACTATGCAGGACGTTCTTAAGCAGCCTGTTTCCTATCCTAGTAACTAGAATAGATTAAGTGCCTGCTAATATAGTCTTGTCCTTAGTGCATTTACTAAAGGTGCCTAGTACTAGGTAATCTATAGTATTAACTAAGTAAACTGCTACTCCACTATCTAGGATTGTATAAAGGGATAAAGTATAAGAGGTAAAGGCTGCACTAAAGACTTTTAGCCTAATTTTATTCATAAAGTTATTTAGGTTAATTAGTGCTAAAACTTATAATCTAGAGTAAGATCTACTTAGCTTATTAGTAGCTAATCTGCTAGTGCTAGCCTTCTAGCCTTCCTTCTTAATCTAAGTGCGTAGGAATGCTTAAGTGTTGCTATTCTATTGCTTAACAATCTTCTTTTTCTTATTGTCTAACAGCTTAATTAGTATATTGCTAGTAGGGCTTAATCTAGTAACTACAGTTTAAAGTTAGTAGCAGTTGCGCAGTGTCTAGAAGTGCTTGCTTATAGGCCCTTTACTAGCCTTGTAGGGACAAGAGTAGGGTTGCTTACTGCCCTTATTTAACTTTAAGTTGTTAGCACTAGTAGATCATTAAGCTAACGCTAATTTAGATCTAGTTTAGAACACTATGTGTCCTTTTCCTTTTAAGGAAGCAATTAACTAATCTTGTAACAAAATACTAAAGATCTTTCCTAAATATTAAAAGTTAACTAAGCTTAACTAAGCGCTATTGCTTATGCTAGCTTATAGCGCTTCTTGCGTAACTAGTCTAGTGTAATCTTAGTGCCTAAGGCGTCTAAAAAATTAGTAATCGCTAATAGCCTAACAACTTTAGGTAGCGAGTAGATTATTTCTTGTTAATAAAGTAGCTGCTACTTAGTAAACTATTGCTTAAGGCCTATTTGTCTCTAGTAAGCCTATTAAGGTGTGATCTGTACTGCGCCCAAATTAAATACTAAGTATTCTAATTAGTAAGTGCGAGATCCTCTTTAAAGATCTTTACTAAGGCTTAAAAGCTAGTAAAGTTCTAAGTAATTATGCTTATTAAGGCGTTTAAGAACAGGTCTAGATAGACAGTCTTGCTAATTTATTCCTTAACATTAGTAATCTTAGCAACCTTCCTTGTCTATTAAGAGGCCTATACTTTGTACTTATTAACTAGCTTACTAAAATTATCCTTCTTGTACTTAGTATTAAGGACTTAAGCCTTATATTTGCGCTAAGTAATCTTATAGTCCTCTTGATCTTGTGCGCTTGCGTTAGGTGGTAGAGCGACTAGTCGCTTAATATCCTTAGGTAGTTTAGGATACTGTAGCTCCTAGTAGTCTATTAAGTACACGTCTAGGAGATTAGGATCAACTTAATCCTAGATGCCCTTCTCTAAGCAGTGCAGTCTTAATAGAGCAAACTAAGTTAGCTAGTCTAATTAGGCCTTTAGGATCACCCCTGAGGCAACAAGTAGTATGTTAGTAAGGTCTATATTAGTGAGACGCTATTGTAGGATTACAACGTAGTTATCGTTGAAGTGCGATAGATTAATTAGTTAGTCGGTAGGTAGCTGTGTCAACGATAACAGTAGCCTGTAGGTTAGGTAGGATAGGTTAGAAAGAGGTTGATCGTATGGTTAATAAGTGAGAGTGGTACAGCAGCAGCAGCGATCTACTAGCTAGTGCTGTAGGAGATAAAAAGAGGAGAGTAAAGATTTAATTAAATAAATAATCTTCTAGCTTGCTGATTGCGCAGTGGGAATCAATACTACGATCAAGCGGCTAGGCTCATAACTGTGGGAGCTAAGAAGAAGTAATTGAATAATCAGTGGAGGGGAATGAGTATATTAATCAACTAAGTGCCACAACAAAGTGTCTAATAACTGCAAAAAGACTTCAGACGATCTGGCTCGTTTATATGCGCGCTACTAGCTCCATCACGTGATATCTCACTAGAATCACCTGGTAACCCGGGTGATCCGGATGTCACAGGAGAGATCCGGAGTAATCCGCATATTAGTACTCCAACAACTAGTCTAGGCACTTTAGTACTATGTAGACATGTTTAACATAATCTCTTAGGTTCTTAAAGTAGATAAGAATATTATTTATATCTATAATAATAAAGACGCCTAGGTGTACTTTAAATATATTATTAATAAGTTCCTAAAATATTACTAGTGCGTTTATTAACTGAAACAGTATAATAATGTATTAATAGTATCTATATCTTGTTTAAAATGCTATCTTCTATTCTTTACCTTTTTTTAATTCTAATAGGGTAGTATCTGTCTTATAGGTCTAGTGCTGTAAAGACCTTAGCGCAAGACAATTAATCCTTAAGGTCTATACTATTTAATAGTAAATATTAATTTTTTACTATAATATTATTTAGCTTTTAGTAGTTAACGCACATTTTTAGTAGCTTATTTTTCTTTAGTATAAAGAGTATAGAAAATCTTACTAGTAATATTAAAAGTCTTATATAGCCTTTTGCTAAATCCTTATCTAGCTTTTCTCTTAATATCTTAAGTTCTATCTTTAATAGTCAATAAATTAGTCTAGAGGGTAGAGTCTTCTCTTCTTCTAGGATAATTTTATAGTCCTAGAGTTAGTATTTTATTAAGGCTTTACTATCTACTACTTCTATAAAGAGGTGCTAAAATTCTTTATACTTTTTTAGAATATCTAGAGTTACGCATGTTTTTAAAACTCTAGATTTATAATTTAGAGGAGCTCTTCTAGTATTTATTAAGTTAAACTCTCTTATCTTAAGGCTGTTCTTAGTTAAGGTTTACTATTTCTTAGTAATATTATTAATCTTTCTCTTATCCACTATTTTAGTTGTTAGATACAAAGGCTAGCTTATAGTTATATTAAGTTTACAGTACTTAGATAAAACCTTCTTTAACTTTTAGTTAATCTGTAGGTTGTATTTTTATAACTAAAGAAGTCTTAAAATAATATTGTAAGTAGCTAGTCTAAAAACGTCTAGGTTTATTTCTTCCTAGTGTTCTTAGATGCAGAGCGTTACTTAGGTAACTTTATAAGTAATTATTGTCTTGCCTAGCATAGGCTAACTGTTAGCTACGTATAGTAGATAAGGTTCTTATTTCCTTAGTAGTTATAGACCTACTACTAGCACTACTTAAGTAGAAATAAAGTTAGCCTATGCGCCAGAATTTACTAGTGCCTATATCTAGTGTCTATTAAGCTTTACTATAAGCTTAAGGAGGCTTAGGAGATTTATTATATTAATCTCTCTAGTAGTTCTAAGTATCTAGGGCGTCTATCCAAAAAAACTATATACTAAATCTATAGAACTTCTTTATAATAAGGTTTTATTATATTTAATATCAAGGTATATATGTTGTAAGAGTTAGTTATATTCTTATATACTAGTTCTATTCTTATAATCCTTCTGCTGCGTTATATGCATTTGCAGGGTCTCTTCTAGATTATTGTATCTATAAAAGTATAGGCTATGTTTTTTATTCTATATATATACTGCGTATTTGCTGTTAGAGCAATTATACTATTAGTATTTATATCTAGGCATTCCCTTTAGTCTCTTAAGAAACTATCCTAATTTATTTTTATTAGAATAATAGATTATATAGTTGTTGTGTACACATATAGTCTATAAATACTTCGCATGTTCTAGGTTGCGTAGGTCTATCTAGTAGTACATATTCTTAGCGTAGCTATTATCTTAAGTTTTATACTATTATTATGTTATTTTATGTTTATTGTAAATCTCCTTTTTCTCTTTATCTAAGAGTTAGCGTGTTAGCTTATTCTAAAAAGCTTTAGCTTCTTTAGTTTATTTTTATACAAAATTATTATATATAGCCTTATTAATAGTTACTACTAGAGTAAGTCCTTTGTTCTAGAGTTCCTCTAGTAAATTAGTATACTAGCTATAGTCTAGAAATATTCCTCTATAGAGTTCTATAAAAATTTCCTTAGGTTATCTAAGTTACCTAAGTAGGGTGTTAGTTTTCTTTACTAGATCTGTAAAGCATCTAGTCTTTATAAGTAGTAGTACTTATATGCTAATATTATGTCTATCTTTTATAGTGTAGGTAAGGAGTTTCTATATATATATAGCAACTATCTCCTTGTTATATACTACTCACTCTTCTTATGTAATTAATATAGCTAGTTAATAGCTTTCCTAAAACATAGCTATCTTGCTGTATTTAGTTTCTTCTATTAGAGTTGCTTCTATATCTTTGTCTAGCACTATCTTAGAAATATTGTTATCTAAGGCTTCCTCTAGAGTAATTATAACTAAGTTATCTAGTCTATCAAGACTTACTTAGTCCTGTTCTTAAATTGTAAAAATAGGTTGTGTAACAATATTCTATCTATTATTTATATTATTATTAAGTTTTGTATAGTAAATAATATTAAAATGTTATGTTACTTTACTTTAGCTTTAGCAGTCCTATTTTATGTAACCTTACTTGCTATATTTATAATAAGTAACTCTCTTATTACCTTTATTATACGTAAACATCTTCTCTTCTAGTCCTTTATTAACGTTGTTAAAGTGTATTAGCTTATAGCTATTAGTAGTGTAATGCCTTAAGGTCCTAGGTACATAGTTTTACTAATATTTCTTGTTAAAGTATAAGCGTTAAAATATTTAACATGGTTAAGCATCTATGTTCCTAAGTACGCGATTTTCTAGCGTAAATAACTATTCTTTTAATATAAGGTTTTAAAGTTTATTGTCAACTCTAATAGCTTTAGCTATAAGTTTATTAGGTATATTAAGGTTAGCTCTACTTTGCATAAGTTCCTATTATATAGTAAGTTTAAGACCTTATTAGTATATCTATATTAAAGCGTTGTTGTCCAATTTAATAACTGTCTTATACTATTAGAATTCTGTTGTATAGTTAGTAGTAGACTTAATTTATTATAGTTTCTAAGTCTTCTACTCTGCAACTATAGATTCTTTAAGAGGTAAGAAAACTTCTTTTATTTTAGTTTTAAAGGCATTCTAGTCTTTAACTAAGGCTATATTATTAGTGTTTATAATAGCACTATCTATATAGCATTAAAAGATTAAGTTAGCCTACTTCTCTACATCTCTTTAAAGATACGTAGAGGCTAAGACTACCTTATTATTATTATTAATCTTGTCTTTTATAATGTAGAAGTATCTATTAACTTAAAGGAGCTAAGCGTCAAGCTTGCTACAATTACTATAATAAGTTTTAGGCTTATTAGCGCGGCTTATAGTCCTTTTAGTAAGAAAATTAGTAGGTGTATCTATAGTAGTATTACTTATCTTAAAGGTGTTTAAAGTGTAGAGATTATCTAAAAATAATCTAGTATTAGTTCTTAAAGAATAAATAAGTACTAGAGACACAGGTTGTACTAGCATAATTAGAAGATTAATATAATAGTATAGGGTGTGTTAGCATAATTAGAAGATTAATATAATAATATAAGAGTTAAGAAGGTAATAACTAATCCTTAGATTATTACTTAAAGGTAAACACACTAAAGTATAAGAGTTTGATGCCTAAGACTATATACTAGTAAGTAGACATCTTATAATCTCCGTGCTCTGCTTACTCTATAAGATTAATAAGAGTAGTAAGAGCGCTGCTACTCTCTTACTCTAGGTACTCTATGCAGATTAGAAGATTAGTAAGAGCGCTGTTACTCTCTTGCTCTAGGTGCTCTATGTAGATTATAAGATTAGTAAGAGCGCTAAGACTTCCTTTCCTCTGCGGGTCTTCTCGCTTAGTGAGAGCAGCCCTAGTCTAGGTCGTGGCTATAGTGGGGCTAGGCAGCGATGGTCGTAACATCTAGCTACATACTTCGAAGTGTATAGAACTAACTCTAAGGTATGTAGTAGTAAGTAGATAGAGGCTATATTCTTATAGATGTAAGGTAGAAATTATTATAGCTATTATAAGCAAATTAAGTATAATATGCGCACCTACGCAGCAGAAATAAATAATGCAAGCAATAGCAATAGGTTTAAAGAATAAAGTAGCTTACTAAGTTTTTCTAAATTATATTATTAAAGCAAGTAGTTGTGTGTTAAGGTAGACGCGTTTAAAGATTGTAGCTTGCTTAGTTAGTTAAAGGACTTAGTCTTGTAAAGAGATAAGTAGCCTTAGTAATCTATATATCCTATTCTAGGCAAGCAATAAATATGTTGGTTATTTACTACACTTTTAAAGAGGTGTTTGGCGCACACAGATTGCCCTCGTCGGCCCTTTCTTTACAAGCCAAGGGGACCGCCACGTTATCCTGCCTCGCATCCATAATGCGCTCTCTAACCCGTCGCCACGCGCTGTAAATCTTAGTCTTATTCGCTACATTTGTCACATTCTTCCGCTATCCTATACAATATCCGTTACTTACTTACTACGCGTTGCTTTGCTTGCGATGGCTTTGAAGACAAAAAAGGATAGTAAACTGACGCGCCTGTTGAGTAAATCACGCGTGCGAGGACCAGGCAGGAGGTTCGAGAAGCCTTTTAACAAGTCTGGAATCTCCGAGGTTACCCACTGTTAGAAGCTGGAATATCTACGACATTCTGGACGATTTACTGACCCCAACAAGTCCGACGCCTCAACAGGAGGTGCCTATTGACGCCTACACTGTATAGGCTTCTTGGAGACACTGGTGTCCAAGGGCAAGACCCTCCGAGCCCCTGTTGCTCACCACCAATATTAGTGTCGCCACCTGCGCTTAGTGCGCCCACTGAGGACGCCGGCGGCGCGGAGACGCTGGAGGATGAGATGGCCGTACCGGTTAGTCTGTGGCTGCCTATTTGCTGTACCAACCCCGGAAACTCACAGCTAATTTTGTAGCAAAAGTCGCGGAAACCAAAGGGTGTTAAAAGCAGAACAGTAAGCTACCCTAGGATAGCATTACCCGGCCCCGAAGCCGCTGCGCGTCGTGCCCACTGGCAGAGGGGATGGGGCAAGAGGCCTGAAAACCCCGAGACAATGGAAGAGAAGTTTCGGTAATTTATACGATTCAAAATACATGCTAGCAACGGGACGTCTTTACTTATACAGAACTAGGTCAAGCTTCTGGGGGAATGGCGACGCCCGCCCTCGCTGCTACAGCTGCAGGGTGTCACAGTCTGTAAGTACAACGTGTCGCAATTCTCTAGTCTTTCTGTAAGCTAATCGTCGCACACGCGAAAGCGGATTGCTACCGGCGAGCATGGCCCAGATGGCACAGAAGAAAGAGAGCTTCTACCATGCGGGTGTCTCTACGAGGTATGCATGTCACTAAATAAATAGTCTTGTTAGCTACTACTAGCTTCTTAGTTCTTCTTGCTTACTAGCTTTAGGCATCGGCGCTCGAGATGTGGTGTGTGAAGAAGGGGTTTTTTGCAGTATGCCCTCGCCCGCGCTAATATTTTTTGCGACTTTCTGGTTGCTAACCCTTGTAGGATGCGGAGGACGAGCGCGTAGAGCTTGAGAGGGCAGGTCGTTGGGTCGAGCACCTAGGCCCTAATACATTTAGGAAGTATAAGCTCATGTTTCTTCGGTTTTAGGAGATGATGATTGGGCGCTTTGATATTGACACGGTATGTATGTCTCGTACTAGACGGCTATTTGCCAGTTAGTCTTCTCGGTATTAACGACTGTAGCTGTTCAATTATCGAGGTCAGCGGGAAGCGAAGCTAATTGAGTTTAGCAACGAGGAGGCTCGCACCGCGCCATATCTTAGTACGTCTTTATTTGCAACCTGCCTGCTTAACAACAGCTTTTGTTTACTATTAATTAGTAGTTGCAGAACTATAAACCCTAGGTATTTGCGACGGGTGCAGAGGAAGCGCAAGCGGTCGCAAAGTTTATAATACAAGTGTGTAGCGAATGAAATAATTTTGTTTGCATAGCCGCTCTTGTCGCTCTTGTTGATGGGACTAGGTTGACTTCTTCAGCATCTTTCAGCCCGCCTAAGCCTATACACAATGAGGCCAGAGACCGAAATGACTCAGGCAGCAACACCAACACCAACACCAATACCAATAGCTACAGAGAGCCCCCGCAAAATATCCCCAAAACTATACTACCAAGCAAGTCAAGTCGAGTCAAGTCAAGTCAACTATTGAAGCCAAGCCACAACCTCTCTCAACCTCTCATTACCTACAACTCTCTACACTAACCGTGCGCGTGACGAGCCACTTCGCGTGACGAGCCACCCCACCATCCCAACATTGCGCGTCGTCCCATCTTCAACGCGTCATAACTCAACCACCATGGATCCGATTCAAGAAGCGATTAAATATATCAAATCGCGTGAGGCTAGAGATAAATTCTCGTACCGCCAAGTTGCAAAAATATTTAGAGTTAATTAAACAACGCTGTCGCGGCGGCACAAGGGTTTGCAGGTCTCCCATGAAGCTAAATGCGCAAATCAACAACAACTCAACCCACAACAAGAGGATAAAGTTGTTAGTTATATAGAGAGGGCAACAAGAGATAGTCTACTACCTACAAAGTTTATTTTAAAGAATTTTAGCAGCGCAGTTGCGCTGCATAAAGTTTTAGATAGCTAGGTTAACTAGTTTTGCTATCGCCATCCTAACAAGCTTATTGCTAAATAGGACACTAGTATTAATTGTAAGCGTCACCTAGCCGACAGCAAGCATAAATACAAGTTGTACTTCAACTTGCTACACTTTAAGATAGAAGAACACAGGATTAACAAGCGCAATACGTATAATATAGATAAGAAGGGCTTCTTTATTAGTATTGCTAACTGCAGAAAGAGGATCTTCTCTAAGGCAGTTTAAAAAGTAAGAGAGCGTACCTAGGCAATAAAGAATAGCAATAGAGAATAGATTACGCTGTTAGCTTGCGTATGTGCTTCTAGAGATGCATTACCGCCCGCTCTTATCTACTAAGGCACCTCTAGGGTTTAATTAAGCTAGGTTTACAACTTTTTAGAGGCTAAATAACACCAAGTATTTATATTCTACTTAGCTTTAAGATAGTCTAACAACAAGTTAGGTATTGCCTAGCTTTAATAGGTGTTTAAACGTTATACAGCAGCTAAAGCTTATTATTAATAGTAGCTTCTAATTCTTAACAGGCACGCTAGCTACCTTACGCCTGAATTTTTAGAGTTTTATAAAGCTAAACGTATTATAGTTATAGTATATTCTCCCTATTTAACCTACAGCTTGCAGCTGTTAGATGTAGTTTTTTTTAAGCCGCTTTTAAAGCACTATACTAAGGAGCTTACTTAACACCTCTAGCAAACCTAAGGCCTTTTAAAGATTACTAAACAGGACTTTTATTATTACTTTTAGCTAGTGTAGAGCTTTATAATAACTTACAATTTTATATTAAAAAGTTTTCAAGCCATAGGCGTATAGCTAATAGACATAAGCTAGGTACTTTAACGCTTTAACAACAACTTACAACAACAAAATAATAACTTAAAAATTAAGGAGCAAGGCAACAGCAATACTTAGCCTTAGCTACGCAGAATTTTTAATGCTGTAGTAGTTAATAAAGCTAAAATTAAAGCTAAACAGCTATCTTAAGGCCTGTACTTACTATAAGTTAATAATATGATTCTCTGCCTCTAAAACAAGGAGCTACGCGCTAAACTTAACTTTATTTAAAAGCGCCTAATTAAGTCTACAATACTAACTACACAAGAAGGTAACAAGTAGTATTGTAGAGCTGTATTCTATAGTCCTAAGAAGCTTGCTAGTAAGCACACGCGTAAGGCTGCAGAACTAAATAAAGCTGTAGAGCTATAACTCTAAAAAGCTTACAATAAAAAGATTAAAGCAGTAGAAGTAGCTAAGAAAAAGCGCTGTTAAGAAGCTGCAAAGGTGGCTTAACAGCAAGCTAAAATTGCTAAAAATATAGAGTAGTTACAGTAGCGTAAGAAGAAAGCTGCTACGCAGGAACTTAAAAAGTAGTAATAATAAGCTGCAACTGCTTAAAAAAGTTACAATATAGTAAATAAGCGTAAGCAAAAAGCCTTACATAAGCTAGCAAAAAAACTAACAAAGCGTTGTTGTGTTGTTGCTCTATTAAATAGTATGGTTGCTAGTCCGCCTAAGGCGTCTTCTCTACCCAAATTTGGCCTGCACACCCGCTAAATTAAGACGCCAGTGAGATACAAGTAGTGCAAACGCTTTAGTAGCGTCTATATATTAATATAACAAAAAATCTTACGATAATAGCTTTTGTGGGTGGCTTAATAACTTTATCTTTTTTGTCGTCTGATCTTGTTGGGTGGCTCGTCACGCGAAGTGGCTCGTCACGCGTACCGTGTCTGTGCGCGTTTTGGCCATGTTCGAGTTTTGGCCACCCCAACAAACAGAGATTTTAGAAAAATAAGGCTGTACAGCCACCACTAATAGCTAGTATTGCGAGGTTTTGTAGAGTTGTAGTATATATATCATTGCAATCAATTTGTGCTACTTATATTTACTTAGTAAGTTGACGCTACGCCCGCGGCGGGTGGTGCGCGCTGGGGCAGCTGGTGCAGCTACCTCAGCTTCAACATAAGATAAATTAACAACAACACGTTTTTAACGCTTTTGCTTTTAAGTAGAGGCTTGTGAGGCCTTGCGCTTACCTTTTTAGGACAGTTGTATAGCTTTTTAAGCGTCGCGAGCTGATTTCTAACGCTCCTTTTTAGCTGCCTTTTTAGCCTTCTTTTTCTACCTTACTTTCTTAAGCCTCTCTCTTTTAACACGCCTCTTCTTAGCTTGTTAAGCCTTATATAATTAAGCTTGCTCTTTTAAGTAAGACCTTTTAGCTTTTTAGAGTTGTAGTAGTTATTATTTGTGTTGTTAAACTACCTTATTATCCTAAGCCTAACGGACCTTCCTAGGCGACTAGAAAACAGCACTACTGTAGTACTCCTAAGGATTGTTAAGTTAGAGAGTATAGCTCTTTTTTTAGTATCTCTTTTTAACTAAAAGAGCCTCCTTTAAGCCTTAAATTTCTCTACAGAGGATACTATTTTAAGCTAAGATGTAGTAAAGGCTTTAACAAATCTTTTTTACCTTCTTAGTGCCCTAATTTTGCACTAAACAGCGTATAAAAGTCTTTATTTTAAGCTAATTATCTCTACTAAGTACAGAAGCTAAAGATTTATCTAAACTAGAGGCCTCTTTGCGGAATCTTTAAAGGATAACCTTAGGATTAGGTAGGTAGACCCTAGTTACCTAGAAAGACTTTCTAATAGTTTCCTTCTTAAAAGCAGTACCCTAGGCCCTCTAAAGAAGGAGAAAGAAGTCTCCTTTTACTATTAGTAGGAGCCCTTAGCTTTTATAAAGGTAGGATAAAAGCTTAGTTAAGTAGGCAGTTAAAAGAGGCTTAAATAATTTAACGTTAAGTAGTTAAAGCGTATAGGTTAAATAAGGAGGAAATATAGCTAATAAGATCTTGCAGTTGTTACAGTAATTAATAAAATCTATAGTTAAGTAAGATTTATAGCTGTTAAGGAGGAGTAATTAGTATCTTAAATAAGCTTTCTATCTAGTTTTTCTCTTAAAAACCTCCTTAAGCTAGGCTAGACCTATATTATTGTTAGTCTAGCTAGAAGGAGATAAGCTAACAAATACTAAGTGCTTTTTGTTATTAATATCCTTAACCTAGCTTAATTTTAGAGCTCTAACAGCTAACTAAAAGATAAGAGCTAGGGATAAAGCTGTACTGTCTAAACAAACGCAGGCTAAGATAGTTACCTACTCTCTAGAACTGTCTTAAGTTGTAGCTGTTACTTTTTTTTAATTGTATATCCTCTTGTTAAATACCCTTTTTAACTTTCTAGTTACTTTAATTATAAAGCCTTTCTTATCTATATTAAAGATTTAAGAAGGCCCTATATTATATTCCCTTATCTTCTTATGTAGTAGCTTAAAGTAGAGGCTATATTTAGCCTTTAAATTAGCTTTGTGGCAATTGCGATCTATTTCTGCCTGCTAGCGTAAGATAAGATAGGTAGGATTCCTGTTAATAAAGCGAGTAACCTAGCTTTCTAAAACCTCTCTACTAGCTAAAGATAAGGCAAAGTTGCGTATTATTACTTGTGTAGGTAGTGTATGTCGTTTAGTAAGCGTAGTAATATACTGTAGGAGCTCGGTTTCTTGGTGTGGGTGAAGGAGTTGGTGGGCGAGTTGGCGTGGTTGAGTTTGGCCCTGGTGTCTTTGAGCGAGCGTTTGACGATCAATACTATACTTTGCTGCAAATCTTGTATACGAAAAAGATGCGCCTGGTGCGCGCGATTTGATTTCTTTAATTGCTTCCTGAATCGGATCTATATTGGTGGAGTTATGACGCGATTTGTGTAGGTGGTTGTTGTGTTGGGGTGGGCATTGCGCGAACACGGGCATTGCGCGCACGGACACGGTAGTGTACCGACGCAAAAAAAAAACAAGCTCAAAATATCATTTACGTGCAAAACGTACGTACGAGGGATAGAAGTGGTACTTCAATATAACTATAACGTGGCACAAACGTCAAGTGAGTGAGTGGGAAGACCAAGGGAACGAGCACTTTCACCACACAGCCCCTAGTTCCGCAGCATCCCGTTACACAGGGGTGAGGGAGGGGGGGAATTGCAGGCGAAGGAGGGACTCTCAGCGAGCCAAAGCGGGCGAAATATACCATGACCAAGTTCCACCGAACGCATAAACGTTCTTTGTACGAGACCCAAGGCCACCACTGTACACCAGTAGTAGTCACCAAGAAATAAAGAAGTAAGAAGTCCTTATTTCAATCGAGCGCGCAAGGCAGAAGATAGCCCCGTTGTGCGAGAGAGAGAGAGAGAGCAATTGCATCAAGCCCCAGCAGCAGCAGCAGCAGCAGCAAGTCGATTTACGGTAGTGCGTTCGGCAAGGCAGGAGAGAGAGAGTGGAAGTTTCTCTGTTTTGATAACCAAAAAAATACTTTTAAAAGAACCATCTCTCTCATCTCCTTTCGCGTTTTTCATGATAAACAAGGTGACAAACGTTTTCACCACCAGCGTGAAATATATATTCGCAAAGTGTGCGGGAAAAAAAAACTCCAGCCGGAACAAAACGCTACAATCTCATTTCGCCCTTCCTACCTCTCTCCATCCCGCATGAAAAGGAGCTTCCGTGTCTTAGACCCCATCATTGCGCCTTCCTCTCCATATTCTCTTCTTCAACAGGCAGGTACGGGTACTTGATAGCAAGACACCAAATATCCAAATAGTCGCAAATCGTCCAAATGACATCCACCACAAAACTCGCATGCACACCGACAGCAAAGCCCAAGCACATGAAGACAAAGGCGACTTGGTAGACACTGTTGCCTAGGGCACTGGGCCAGCCGACGCCAAGGAGGTCGTGTAGCCAAGGCCCAAGCGAGTCGACGACGCCGTAGATAAGCGGGTACATGAGGACGTTGCCTCTGGGAAACCGAGACGTTGTAAGATGAGAGATGATGATGCGGCCGACCGAGTACGCATTCATGAGGCCGGCGTAGAAGATGAACGGCACGAGATGGTGGTGCAGGATCATGGGCTGCAGGTACAGGTACGCGGGGATAAGAAGCCAAGCCGCGGCGAAGGGGAGGAGGCCGAGTAGAGCAACCCGGGCTTTTTGGCCACGGGCACGACGCGCTTTCATGACGTTTTGTGCGCTGTTTTTTTTCCACTGTTAGTCCGCGTTTTCTTGGTTCTGATGGGGGTTTCTTCTTTATTTACCTCGAAACAGTGTTAAACACTAACACGATGCCTCCGTAGACCATGTACCACTCGTTCCACGCCATGTTGTACAGCACGTCCGGGATGAAATCCCGCTGTTTGACCCCGAGACTCTGCATCAAGGGGCGTTGCCAGAAGCTGCCGCCACCAAGGTACGCAGTTGAAGCATAGACAATGCACAACGTCAAGATACCCTCTACAGGCCCAGAAATCACACCAAGCGTGAGCGTATGCGTATGGTACTCGTCCCAGGTTTGGACGTAAAACGTCATTGACGCTGTAGTAGTAGTTAGTAATTTAGTAACAAAAACAGCCGTTTCAAATACAAAAGCGAATGAACTTACAAGCAAAGAGCGTAAGCACCGTCTTCCAGCCTTGACCGAGGTTCATGGTCGCGGAAAACAACAGCACTTCCAACGTGGTATCGATGGCATCGACGCCATGGTCGAAGAGCTCGCCTAGCGGACCACTCTGGCGAGTCCTGCGGGCCTGGCTGCCGTCGACGGCATCGAAAGTCTGGTAGAGGAAGAGGCCCATGGCCCAGCTGGCGTAGACCCAAGGCGGGCAATCCTGGTCCAGAGTCGGCGTGTACCAGAGCAAGGTAAGGAAGTTGACGATGATGAATCCGAAACCAGAGAGGGTTATTAGGTTGGGTCTGACACTCCAGTTAGTCTCTCTCTCTCTCTCTCTCTATACAAAAGACCTCCTCCGTCCGTAACAACTTACGCCATCCACATGGGGAAACATTTAATAACCACATGGGAATAAAAGGGCTTGAGGACATATTGCGAAAGCAGACTGTGGTCCACGCCCGAGTACTTGTACTCTCTGAGCTTGGGCAGCTTGTCCTGTCGTATGTACACCATGATCTGTAAACTTATTTTTTTGTCGACTAGCAAAAAAAAACTGTTGGCGAGCTGTTGTTGTGGGTGGGGGTTCTGGCAGCGAAAACGATTTGGACGGCGCTCGTTGTTGTTGTTGCTGCATGGGTCGAGTGCCAAGCGCAAGACCTTATGACGTAGCGTTTGCCCGTCCGGTCCCGGTTTTTTTGCCAGGGCAACAACTGTCATGCACGAGTTCAGGTGTATCACAACGAACAAGCATCATCATAAACATTCAGTCTTGCTTATATCTTGTTTCGCAAACTTATGACTAGCATTGGTGCACCCCTTTGCAATAACGCAGCATCACATGCTGGATAAGTTCACCGTCCCACCAACCAGACTTGAGAATCATTCTGTCGTTATCGTACCCTATTTCCCTTGATCTGATCGAAAGCCTACGCGACCGTGCTCCAAGAACAAGGAATCAAAATGCTGCTCCTCATAGTCTGAATGAGCGGCACAGTCTTGTGCACGGTCTCGCCCCAGCCTTGCACGCTCCAGCTCTGTTCACGGCGGACCTTGCGTTCCTCCAGGTTGGCAAACTGCCACAGATGATGTACCGTGTTGAGGTCGCCAATCTGAACGAACCACGCACCCACACCCTCCATGACTTCGCGCCGAGCCTTCAAGCCACGTCTCCAATGTGTCTCCCATTCGAGCAGGTTGCCTGGATGCAGCGTGTACGAGCGCAGTTCGAACAAGCCGCCGAGCTGGCGTGGCGGTGTGGTGGGCCAAAAGGAGAACTCTTGCATGAGAGAGTTCTTCTTGGAACGGATCAGCGTCTTGAGTTTGGCGTCAAAGGCAGGGAAATCCGGGTGGGATTGGATGTTGTGCCGCGACTCGTGGTAACCCTCGTAGCGTTGGTACTCCCAGATGTGCACTACGGCGCGCATAGTCAGTACACGTGAGAGAATACGGCGCGCCCTTGAAAGTAAACTGCAGTCTTACCAAAGGTGTTGCAGTCTCCCACTTCGGTCCTCCAGCTACCCACAAGATGGACCTTGTTCTCCGGAATAGAAGCCATCTTCGGATACCAACTTCCAACCAGCGCAGTGTATTCTTCGACCTTGTCTGGTTGCACCTCATGGAACACAATCGAGTGGACGTATTTGCCGCGAGCTAGGACCTGCGAAAAGCTGCGCTCAATGTCCTTGTCGAGTTCGCGGCCCTCGGGCGTGCCGTAGATGAGGGACGACAGTGCACCGCCCTTCTTCTTGGCGTTTTCTTGCTCACGGGCGCGGGCCTCTTCTACAGTTGATCGGATTAGCCCTCTTGGGTTGCCCATGGTGAGTGAGACATGAACCGACTTTCTTCCTGTTCCTTTCGCTTCTGGGCCGCCGCCAGCCCGTCGCGGAAGCTCTTCTGCTTCTCGTTGAAGCTAGCAGCACTGTCCGGCGTGATGTCTGCGAGAGTAGGAGCTCTAGCCGGGCTTTGTGTCGGAGCCCGCGTGCCGAATGCCTGGCAGCGGACAACTGTGGCAGATGGCGGGGAGAGGATGCCGCCGCGCACGCTGGCACAGACACGACGCGTGAGCATGATGTGGTGTCAGAACAGGCGGTCACTATCTCTGGCAGCCGGTGTAGCGCGGAGTAATGGTGGATGGTGGTGAGGCGGTATGTGGGTTGGCGTGGGCGGGCGACTTGGGAAGCTTCCCCTCAGCTCTCCCTGTCAAGCCCACTAGCGCAGGGATCCACCTGGGCCTGGGCACTGGGGTAAGCTCCCCTCCGCCCTTCTCCAGGTACGCCTCCACGCTCCGAGTCCCCAGCCTGAGAAGTTGTTCAACAGTGAATTCACATGGTCATAACAGTCAAGCATGTCTCTCTGCATATAATTCCACTACCTCTGAGTTCCAAGGGCAAAATGGCCATGTTCTCTTATACCACGTTCCTCTTCACCATGTCTCACTCTACTACGGCGTACACAAAGTGTCCATGACCGTCCCGCAGAAAACTACGGCCCCACGATAATAAATACTACACGTTTGCACACGGCAGGATAGAAATGGAGAAACGCAGTCGATACCAAGACACCGTGCGTGGCAGAAAGAAACTCGTGTCCCGGGGAAAAGACGAAATGCTTAATCCTCGTCGAAGATTTGGAGGACGTTGTCGAGAATGGTGATGATGACGCGGGCTTGCAGACCGGCGTCGGCCAAGTTGTTGCCTTGGTGTGGTCCCATTATCGATGGTCTACATGATGTTGTTAATGGATGAAATATGTGGCTTGGGGACGGGGGCGACGACGACGACGACGACTTACGCCCAACAGATGGCCAGATTCGCAGTGCTCATGCGGTTGACCTCGGAAGATTGCTGCACACGGTGTAGATGCAGAGCAAGGGCACGAAGTGTCGCATAGTTGGGATCCGGTAACGCATTGATCAGCGCGTGCATGGAATCTCGGCGCATCGTCTCGTCGTCGATACGTGCAGCGTCCATGTACTTGGCGTAGAATTCGCGAGTGAGCAGTGGGTCGGGAAGCTCGCGGAAGAATTGTTTCACTAGCCCAGCCACGCTGTTGACGTCGTGCTGGAACGCTTCTGGGTTGCGGAAATCCACCTGCGAAGCATCTGCGCAGCATTAGTTCAACACGCTACTACAGCTTCATCATCACGTACCGCTGTCGAAGAGCGCTTTCATCTGCTGGATATGTGACAAGGTCCCAGGGATACGGTAGATGCCCTCTACCTCTAACCCGTACAGATCCACAGCCTGTATGCACTGGTAAACCACCATTGGTACAGGTGAGCCATCTCGGTGGAGCAGGTCTTCCAGAGTGACACCAAACACAGGATTCGCCGGGGGTTGAGTATTGTTGTAAACGACTCCACTGCTTTGCTGCGCAGTGGCCTGACCGACGGGTCCACGAGCATAGTCGGGCTGTGAGTAAATGTAATGCGTTACGGGTGAGTAGAGCGAGTTGTTGAACTGCGGTGCTTGCGTTTGTAGCGATGACGGCGGCTGTGAGGGCTGCTGTAACGGTTCAAGGCTAGACGAGCCCTGGGGGGATAGAGGATTGGCGTCTGGTTGCGGCGTGGAGAACGAGGGCGGCGGCTGGCTCTGCAGCTGCATGGAGGCGCGTCGGTTACCGCTTGCGGGCGCTGGTGGTGTTGGATGAGACGGCGTCGGCGCCTGTGTTGGGTGCTTCACGTACTGTAGCTCCGATTTGGCCAGCGGTGCCTTGGACGCCTGGCTCAACACGTACTCATCAAAGTCTCGCTCGTTGTTGATTTTGTAGATCATCTGGTTGATGCTGGGCGGCGTTGGAGTAGCGGCGCCTTTGAGCGGCTGAGGGCTGACCACCTGGCCGTTGTTGACGACGAGCTTTTCGTTGAACGAGGCTGCGGCAGTGTCAGTGGGAGTCGGCGTCGGGTCAGAACAGACGAACCGTATTTCTGCATCTCCATGGTCAGCGCGGCGTCGGTTTCCTTGATGAGGTCCACCAGTGCAGCGACGGCCTGGGGACGCTGCGTCGCGACGAGCTCTTTGCGGGCGCCCTGGGCGGCTTGCACTTTGCTCGCGTAGTCGTGGTCTGCCGCCTGTGTTTTGCGCTGCAGGTCCTCCTCGTGCTGGGCGGCCGACTTGGGCCCCTTGAGCCCAAACTTCCTGCCCGCGCCCGTGTCGCCCGTCCTGACCCGGTCCAGGTCGTCGGCCAGCTGGTCGTACTTGGCCTTGGCCTTGTCCGCCAGCCGTTCGGCGTCCTGCACCCTGTTCTCTGCGGCGAGCCCCTGCTGCTTCCACGTCTTGCGGCTCGCGTCCATCCTGGTGGCCAGCTGCAGCAGGTTCTCGTGCATGGCGTGCAGCGCAAGCCCAAACTGGGTGCCGTTGTCGGCGATGCCCTCGTTCGCGTGCAGAAGCTGCTCGAGCTGCGTCTGGTAGCTCTCGTGCCGCGCATCGGGCTTCCGCACGCCGTCGAGCGCCAGCCGACTCAGCTTCCGCAGGCTGACGGCGTGTTCTTCCTCGAGCGCGCCGCGGCGCTTGAGGAAGCTGGCAAAGTCCTGCCGGGCGTGTTAGCGCAGGCGCATGCAGTCGCGTCGGTTGGGCCGCCACTGACTCTGGCGCTCGCGATGCTGGCCTTGAGGCGGTGCAGGAGCGTCGCCACGCCCACGTCCGAGTGCAGCACTTGGTGCACGCGCTGCTGCGTCTGCGCATCGTGGGCGGCCGTCCGCTGTCCGGGCGATGTGGGAGTTGCCTCTTCCATGGGCGAGGATGCGCTGTTCAGACTGGCATTGAAGCTGTCGGTGCCCTCCATGGGCGGCATCGCGGGCGGGGCAGCCATTTTACGCGTACGTGTCGTGGTGGATGGCGTCTAGGTAGTCGTAGTCGTGGTGTGGGCAATGCCGCGCGGTTCGGCCGAGGCCCCATGCACCGCCATCCTTCCCGCCCTCAACTTCTGCTCGACGTCTACAGAGTACCGCGCCACATCAAGTGCTGCCGCCGCCTCTGTCTCGGGCACTGCCCCTTTCTTGATTTCATTGACCACCATCACCCACCCGCTGCTCCCCTCCGCAATGGCTAGCCGCTTGCCGGATGAGGTGGTGACCTGCCTCCAGAACGCCCGCTTTGTGAGTCTTCTCCAACCACTTTCATCTTCCCGTCAAGTCTTGTGTCTCGTGTCCGCTGTGCAAACCCGTGCTTCCCCTGCGCATTGCACCGACGTGCTCGGTTCTGACACGCTGAACAGCTTCATCTTGCAACGTGCTCGGACAACATTCCCCATGTCTCGTTGATGAACTACACCTATCTCCCCAACACACCCTATTCCCCAGCTCCCACCATCATCATGACAACACCCTCCACCTCGCGCAAGACACAAAATCTCGAGGCCAATGCTCTCGTTTCTCTCCTGGTCCACGACTGGATCTCCCATCGCCCCCCCACCTTGAACCACCCTGGTCGCTCGCCCTCGCCACCAGGCCCAGTTGCACGTTCCGGCTCACTGGCCGAACTTCTCCTGAGCATCAACACGGCGTCCTTGAGTCGCATCAGCACCACCATCAACGGCGTTGCCGAGCTGGTGCCTTCTGGTTCCGAACAAGAGACATGGTACAAAGCCCAGCACCTAGCCAACAACACCTTCACTCAGAGTGCCGAGCACACGCACTCGAGCTCCCCCGTTGGACACGGACTATGGGCCGGCGGTGCACTAGGCTCACGAGCAACTGCCCACGAAGCCCCAAGAGAGAGCGACGGAGACACCAATTGCTATGTCCAAGGCGAAGACGTCAGAGTCGTCGTCGTCAAGCTTCGTGACGGACGCATCGCAGATTGGAAAGGCCAAGTCAGAGACTGGAGTCTCGCACAGCACTTGCTCCATACCATTCCCAACGGCGTATCTCCATGATCTTTTTCCATGCATTTTATCTCAGCACACACCAAAGGTGAGAAGCCACGTGCTTGTTATGTATCTGGGAGCGATAACGTCGCTTGCCTGCGGCTTCATACTACTGAATCTTTGTCTGCATTTCCTCAAGACGCGAAGTGTACTTGGCAGATGTCGCTTGTCGTCTTCAATACATGTTGCGCTGTTTAATAGGTGAGAGATATGTGAGGTTTTTAATGCCTCGTCGTTGCTTATGCAAGGGGGCTGCTGCATGCCCTTAGCTTCTGATTAGTGCACGTCTTGCCTCGAATTAGGTAATGTGTTAGCACTTCCGCATGTGGGGCTATGAAACAGTGCCAATTGCGATCTTTTTTCTTTAAGAGGTGAAGGTGAACTCTGGCGCTCTGGCCGGCTGCCTGCACCGCCAAGCCGTTTAAGCCCAAACTCCTTTCTTTGTTCTGTCTTAACCACTCACCAACACCACCTACACAATTTTTTTTCCCTGGACAACTTTTTTTTAATTCTCTTACAACGACACTCCACCCAGTCATGACGACCGAAGCTTTCGTTGCACGGCTCTTGCGCAACCCGGCTGAGGCGGAGATCGACAGATTTCTCCAGACCCGCAGCGGCAAGCAAATGGTTCAGTTGTTCCGTTTGATACCAGAGCCTGCAGCGCAGGCTGCGCTCACAGCCAGGCTGCTGCTCCTTGGGCCCCCAGTTATGAGTGGTCGCCATCGCTTCATTACCCAAGAGAAAGCTAAGAAAGCTCTCAATGCCTTCGTCGGATTCCGATGTAAGTACACTACTCACCCTCACAGCAACCCCAGCTAACCTTTAAAGGCTATTACATCACGATCCCTCTTTTCAAGTCATGGCCCATGAAGAAGCTCTCCAACCTCATCGGACTCCTTTGGGAAGCCGATCCAAACAAGTCACTCTGGTCATTGATGGCGAAAGCCTGGTCTGCCATTCGCGACCAAATTGGCAAGGACAAAGCTCCATTGTACCAGTTCTTCGAACTCATTTGTACTCACCTCAATATGCCCACACCAGAGTCATACCTCACGGTTCTTGGATGGTCTGTCTCACTCAACGAAGAGGGTGATCCCACAATCTCTCGCGATGGCTCTCCCAAGCCTGCATGCATCGGCGCTGGACTTGCGGACACTGCGCTCTCTGTTCAAGACATCATTGTCTATGTACAGTCAATGGGTTACGCATCTACCTATGTCGCTAACGCCAACACTTCGTCACCAACTTTCCTCGGACACTCGCTCAACTCCACCGGGGAGAAGAGCAGTCTCGCCATGGCGGCGACACCGACCGTAGCGCCAGAAACCGACCGTCGCATACTCGCACGCAACAAGCGCCGCACGAAGCGAGATATTGCTAGGGTTACTGGCTTAAGGGTGAACCTTGAACAAGACATCCTTAACGCGCATAGGGCTGACACTAGCCGCGCCGGCGAGTACATGCCTGACCGCTACCCCACTCCTGGCCCCGTTAGCTACGACCCCAACCCGTTCTACGATGAGCTTGTTGGTTACTTTGACGGCCCGATCCTCGACTTTCAAGACAACGCAGATCTTTATTCTGACGCAGCTCTGATCAACGCTACCTTTGTCTCTGACGACATGCCTCATGGCGAGATGGACGACTTCGCATTGAACGCGGCCTTCCACCAGACCGACTTCGATGCTTTCCGCCCAGGTGCCAACGAGGATGCAACCCTTCCCGCATTCGACAATGCTCCCAACGCTTGATCTCTCTGTCCTTTAAGCTGTGTCTCCATAGATTGTGTACCAGAAACACGCACATCAATGATCAATGACTCACGCTTTCTGAGAGACCGGCAAACCCCACACACTGTCACTCATTTCTTGTCCACCTATTTCACACAACTCCCTCTTCTCGATGTTGCCAGTGGCCGATCACATTTCGCGTTCGTTTGGCAACTCAATCGACTCACCTACAAAGCTCGCCAATACCTCATCGATCAGGCAACCCCCTTGCTTTAGCAACATCCCTTGCTTTCGGCACACCCAAAATCTCTTGCTTGCCACTAGCCTACCCTTGCAGTGCCTACAAACTTGGCCTCGGTCGATCTTCTGATGGACGCAGCTGGAGTCTCAATGGGAGACCACCAAGCAGCACCCACCATCAAGCACACCTTCCCCTTCCCCAACGATTACGACAACGACTCACGACCCCACACTCCCAGCATTATGCACCAACGGCTGCACGATGCCAAAATAAAGAGGCTTATGAGTCTTAATGATGGAACAGACGGATGGAGCGTGGTGCTTTGTCGACCAAACACCTCAATGCCGTTCATGGTCACTTTTTCCTTTGTCCAAGAATAAGAATTCAGATACCCCCTTTCAGACCCCTACTACTTGGTCACACGATGTACTTTAGATACCGTCGGTTGGGGGGCATATGTGCCATACCAATCGACCAAACAAACGACTCAAAAACAGATAGATTAAAAGATGGAAAAAATGTACAAAAAAACCAAAAAAACCTCTTGTTGTCCTTGCGTAATAGTGATGCAATGTGATGTGACTTGCCGACTTGCTCGATCTACCTAATCACTTGACCGTGTGTGTGTGTGTGGAGGAGTGAGGAAGATGTACGTGATGCTGTAATGGTGGCGTCGGTAGCGTCGGTGGTTTCCATGGGACGATGTGATGGCGCTTGCATGGTGGTGGTGGCGTTTAAGCAAGGGAGAGCAGTTGAAATCCTGCCGCTGAGTACGTTCTGGAATATCCATTTGATGACACTAACATGATTATTAGACTAGGAGTGAATCATCTACTGGTCTCCCCCGCGGCTAAGTGTTGGGGGGGGGGGCGATGGGTTGTGGTGGCGCAGTGGTTGGTGTCTTGGGTGCTGAGATGGGTCTCGCTACTTGCCCCGAGCCAACGTGTGTGTGTGTGTGTGTGCCGCGGAGCACCTATCAGTCTAAGGATACGCGGGAATTTTCTTCCTGGGGGTTATTGGTTAATCGCTTGGTACTCTGGCTAAGTTGATGGGATAGGTCGGGTCTCATATTGTAGATTCGCGAGGTGTTTGTTGTGTTGGGTGCTGAGATGGGGGTGGGTGGGCTCACTGACAGGAGGAGTACTGTCAGCGCAACCTTGTGGCAAGCCTGGCGGGAGAATGGCGAGTAATTGCAAAGGGCGTTTTGAAGACTGTGCGAAGGTTTTCTATTTTATATGGTTCTGTTGGACTTTTGGTGGAGATGGGATGGTTTCTGTGGGAGAAGGTCCAGTAGGGATACTGGACAGACAAAGCTACGAGTGGGTCTTTGCGTCAAGCCTGGCAAGGGGTCTTGGGGATGACTTGTAACTGCTATGAGAATGGTCTGCGAAGACGAGGGACTTTACAGGTGTGGTGGTGGTGGTGGTACGGTAATCATGCAGTATAGGGGACGAAGAGTGGAAGTCGTTGTGCAGTGTTAGACGCGGAATGTTGTGTCAAGCCTCGCAAGCGTTTTCATCAAACCTTTGTAAGCACTTGAAGAGCGATTTGGCAAGCCTACTTTCCCAATTCTAGAAGTTGGTTATTGTGTTGTGTTGAAGAAATGCGTTTTGATAATTGGAGTCCAAAAGGCGTGATGCGTTGAGGATGTAGCTCTATGTTAGGCCTGGCAAGCAAGAATTAAAACGTTTAGATAGGACTATAAAACTTCTCTGATCCATCTGGGAAGAATCCGTACGGCAGTGACGAAGTCCGGCTCTTTGCCCGCGACGAGTCAGTTAAAGGTTCAAGGGGTAATAAGTGAATAACTCATGTAATTCCGTGTCAAGCGTGGCAAGAGACTGAACATACGTTAACAGAGTAGTTTAGATTCTTCCATCAATCACTGGTAATACTCTGGGATAGTTGTGTAAGAGTATGCCACTGTCAGTGAGGTATGTCTACGCGTAGACCAGAAGTAACCAAAGTACCATTCACCTTCCTATTAAGAACACACAAGACCTCACTTCAACTCATTTCGAGTACTACAAAATACCTAGTTTCAAGTTTCAAGTCCTCGAGTATAGTGGTCGAGGCGTAATAGCCAGATGTGCTGCCAAAGCAAACGAATTCATCGCGACATCCGCATACAACTTTTTATTTTCCTTTGCGTCAAGCATGGAAAAGCTAATGATTGTATCTTCCACTAGCATCAATAAACCCCATACAGGATTTCCGATTGTCTAAAATAAACCGCTGAGACTGTTCTCCGTCACATAGCTGTCAAAGCCGTCGAACCCGCGCAACATGAACAGCATAGGTACCGCAGACACACATGTCCAGCCTAGCAAAGGATCCTCTCAAAACAGCTTTTAGAGTACCGAAACGAGAAAGCAGTGTGAAAGCGTAACAAGGGCCTTTTTTAACAAAGTAAAGCGTTAGCAAAAAACTATTCCTCGGGACTTTTTCGCGTTTGCATACAGCTACAACAGTAGGTAGTTGTCCCCAGAATTCGGGGGGGGACGTAACATAGAAACGTGGAAATGTTGCGGCGTCAACGGTGGTAAATTGGTTGTTGATCGAGATAACTTGACATGTATTTTTATTTATTAATGTTTTCAAAAAATATCAACTCTCCAAGATTCACAAAGTCTCTATGAGAAAACCACAGTCGTAGCTTTTTGCGGGTTTTGGGGTTTTGGCGACGAGGTCGCTCGCTCTGAGGGTATATCATATAACTAACAGCTGAACTTTTTCCCCCCCCTACCCCGCTGCACCCCCTGTAAATTAGCCAAAATACTCTCTAAACCCCCTATTTGTGTTTTTTAACTCCTTACACTTTATTACAGCCTATAGCCCTTGCTATCATTGTTGTAAGTTAGCACGTTCTGTCTATGCACTTTAACTTTCTTTTTAATACAAACGCTTCGCTCTATTTATAGCCTTATAGTATTCTAGTTTACAGTTAATGTCTTTCTCTTTTTCATTTTCCCTCCTTGTTTTTAGTTTTCTCTTCTTCTTTTTAGTCTTCTTACGCCTAAAACTATTCCTTTACAATAGAACCATCTCTTGTTATAATAGACCTTTACAGCTGTTTTTATGTAGCTATTATGATTATCAATTTTCTTTAAGACTTGTAAATTAAACTAGGAAGCTAAATACTTTATTTTGAACAAGCAAGGCGCACTATGTTAGCTCTGCTAGGACTACAAAGATATATATATTTATATAGTATTGTTTATAGTTATCAATAGGTTTATAAGACTGTAAGAGCTAGGCGCTACTAACTACTTTTTATAACTTTAATTAATAATTGTCCTACTAAGCGCGTCTGTACATAGTCTCCTGTAAAGGTGCGGTGGATTAACTAATTTGCAGGGTAACAATAATAAATTTGATAGGGCTTTAGAAGCGCTAGGGGCGAGATTTAAATCCCCCTAGTCTCCCCCTATCGCGGAAAAACTAACTACTAATAGCTAATTGCTAATTACCAATAGTACAACTAAGGCTATCTATTTACTAGAGCTATAGCCTTTTATAGTACCTCGCTTGTTTTGGCATTGTTATTTTCTTTTTTTCTTTCTTTCTTATATTTCTAAGGCTTTTGTAATTTTTATGTTGTAGGAGGGCTGCTAGTAGGTTTAGGATACTTTGACTATTTTACTGTTGGAGTATTGATATGCTGCGGAACATGCGGATCAGCCTGTTGATCAGGTGATCCTGGTAAGCTGAACACGTGACGACCACGCTAGCGCCTATATATACGGGCTAGATTATTTAATACCTCTTTAGTCATTATTGGACACTCTGTTGTAGCACCTGGTTAATTGATATACTTATTCTACTTCTTCTCATGAAGCAATTGCTCCTTCTTAGCGCTTACAGTTATAAGCCCGGCTGCTTAATTGTAGTATTAATTCCTACTGCGCAATAGCAAGCTAGAAAGTAAACTGTTTAATTAGAATCATACATACTTCTATTTTCTTACAGCACAGCCAGCAGATTGCTGTAGCTGCTGTACCTTTCTTACCTATTAATTATACAATTAACCCTCTACTAATTTATTTTACAACCTACAGGCTACTGTTATTGTTGATACAGTTACTTACTATCTTACTAATGAATCTGTTGTCAACCTAACAATAACCCACGTCGTGATCCTACATAGCATCTTAAGATAGACTTTACTAATACACTGCTTGTCGCCTTGGGGGTGATCCTTAAGGCTTATTTAGACTAGCTAAGTTAGTTTACTTTATTAAGGCTACACTGCTTAGAGAAAGGCATCTAAGATTAAGTTAATCCTGATCTCCCAGACGTACCCTTGATAGATCACTAGGAGCCACAGTATCTAGAACTGTCTAAGAATATTAAGCAGCTAGTTGCTTTATTACCTAGCGCCAGCGCTTAAATACAAGAGGAATATAAGATTACTTAGCACAAATACAAGGCTTAAATACTTAATACTAAGTATAAGAAAGATAATTACAACAAGCTAGTTAATAAGTATAAAGTACAAACTGCTTAGTAAACAAAGAAAGTTGCTAGGATTACTAATTTTAGGGACTAGATTTGCAAGACTATCTATCTAGACCTGCTTTTAAACGCCTTAATAAGCATAATTACTTAGAACCTTACTAGCCTTTAAGCTTTAGTAAAGATTTTAAAAGAAGATCTTACACCTAGAGATTAGAATACTTAGTATTTAATAAAGGCGCAATGCAGATCCTATCTTAATAAGGCTCGCTAAGGACAAATAGGTCCTAAGCAATAGTCTACTAAGTGGCAGCTACTGTATTAATAAGCGACGATTTACTTGCTTCCTAAGGTTGTTAGGCTATTAGCATTTACTAATTTTTTAGATACTCTAGGCACTAAGATTGCACTAGACTAGTCGCACAAAAAGCGCAATAAGCTAGCACAAGTAATAGCGCTTAGTAAAGCTTAATTAACTTTTAATAATTTAGGAATAATCTTTAGTGTTTTGTTACAGGATTATTTGGTTACTTCCTTAAAAAGAAAAGGACACGCAGTGTTCTAACCTAGATCTAAATTAAGAGTAGCTTAACAATTACTAAATAACTTAAAGTTAAATAAGAGTAGTAGGCAATTGCAACCTTGCTCTTGCAAGGCTAGTAAAGGGCCTGTAAGCAAGCACTTCTAGACACCGTGCAACTGCTATTAACTTTAAACTGCAGTTGCTAAACTTATCCCTCCCGGCAATATACTAATTAAGCTGGCAAACGACAAGAAAAATAAATTGTTAAGCAATAAAACAGCAACAAATAGGCAACCTTACGCACTTTGAGAAAGATAGAAGGCTAGAAGTCTGGCACTAGCAGATTAGCTACTAAAAAGTCAAGTAGTTTCTACTTTAGCTTATTAGTTTCAGCACTAATTAACTTGAAAGACTTTCTTAAGAAAATCAAGCTAAACGTGTTTAGCGTAGCTTTTACTTTTTATAGTTTGTCTTTTTGTACAATTATAGATGGTAAAGCAGCATTCTACTTAGTTAATACAATAAATTACTTAGTACTAGGCATCTTTAGCAAATGTACTAAGAACAAGACAGTTAAGGTAGGCACTTAATTTATTCTAGTTGCTAGAACAGGAAACAGGCTGCTCAAAAATGTCCTGCATCGCGAGGCTAGCCCTAAAATAGCTAATCCTTTACTCACCAACATTAAGGTTGTACTAGGTCTCTACGTTAATATCGTCTTAGAAGCACAGCTTAAGCGGGCAGGCATTTAGTATTTAAAATATAATTACTTTATATAATATAAAATAATTAAAAAGAACATTGTCTTAATTAACTTTTAGTGTTCCTTTATTTTCTTGTTTGTTTAATACAAGCTATATTCTTGTTACATAGCTTAATAACTGCTTGTGAATGCTGTAGCGCAATTAAAGAAACCTTAGTTACGCACTAGTGTTAAGGACCTGTAGCATTAACAATTAGAACACCTAGGACAATAGGCTATTAAAGGCTTAGTCTGCTTAGCGCAGAAGGTTAAAATTACTAGCAAAAAGCTATTAAAATAAAATTACTGCGCAACAGCTTATGCCTTGCAAGTAATCTTACAAAAACCAAAAAAGAAATTACTACAACCTTTTTGCAGGATCTTATAAGATCTGTTTAATTTCCTAAATAGTAAGCTGCTTAAGACGTAGGCACTAATAATTAAGGACAATTCTACAGGCAAGCTTTATAACTACAATATCTAGTTATAGAAACCAAACAATGTTATGCTAGTAATTAAAGGCTTTGCTACAAGACTTGAGAGGAAATATTAGCAGAAGATTGTAGAAATTTGTTAAGATAACAATACTACTACACTGCCTTAGAGAAGGCAATTAAAATATAACAAAAAGGCTATAGACAAAAGGATTGTGATTCAAAAGCCACCGCTATATACTTATAAGCCTAACGGCTCGGCAGAGAGAGCTAGACAAGAGCTAATTACAAAGGCTATTAAGATGCGCACAAGCGCTAATCTACTAGCTAAGCTTTAGCTAGTAATTATAAATAAGGCAGCTCACCTACATAAATTAAGCCTTACTAAGATTTATAGCTACTAATCTCTTAACTAAGTGCTTAAAGAATAGTTCAAGAAATATTTCTAATACTATTAACTACTTAAGATTAGACACTAGAGTGCTAATCTACGCCTAAACTAGAGTAGAATCTATGCCTACGGCTGCCGAGCCTACCCTTTAAACTAGGAGAAGGCAGCTAGGCATAATATTTAAGAATTTAGGGTTAATCCTTGCAGCTATATTAGTTATTTAGTTAGTTATTAAGCCTCTAACATATACTCAGTATAAGTACTAATACATAATTAAGTAATTACTACTTGTATTATAACTTTTAATAAACAATAATTCTACAAAAAAAATTGCGAAGAAGACCTACTTAGAAATTAAGCAAATAAGATTGTAGAAATCTCTTATAAAAGCAAGCTAGTTAATTTAAAAGAAGACTTAGACCTCTCGGCATTTTAAGGAAAGGCAGATGAAGATACGTAGCTAACTACTAAAGACCTTAAAAGTAATCTATCTACTATCTTAAGCAGTAAGGAAGACCTGCCTACTAAAAATAAAAGTAGATTGGAAGACGTTGAGTAAATAAAGTACAGGACAAGTATACTATTAGAAATTTGCTTAAATTAACAGCAGGATACTAGTCTTACTACCCTAGATGTAACTCCTAAACGAAAGACCTTAGGGAGCGACAATTTAATTAATTGCAAAGTAATTAAAAGTGAAACAGCAGTGCAACTGCTTTAAAGAGCTAATCTGTTAAGACTTAAAAGTAAACTACCTCTTTTACTAGTCTAACAGTCTAAGCCTGTAGACTTTAACGTGCTAGCTAATTAAAATAGAACACTTGCTTAAGTAAGCAGGATAGCGGGGCGTGAATTATCTCACAAGGCGAGATCTTAGGCGTCAAACAGCAGACAGAGTAAGTAATTTCAAGCTAAACTTCTGTTTACAAGGCGTAGTGCTTAAATTGCGAGTAAAAGTCTAAATTAGCTTACAAATTGTTCTATTTAACTGCACAAGCTAAGTAGCGGGCGTAAGTGTAAAGACGCAACCTAAGATCCTAACAATTAACTAAGAGGTAAAAGCACACGTAGTGTTAATGCATTAATTGTAGATTATAAAAATCTATTATTAATTAACTTTTGTAATACTTACCTGGTAAGTTTGCAAGCAACTTAGGAAGATTAAGCAAGCTACAAGGCTCTTAATTACATAGTTATAGCAGCTTCGCTCACTAAGTATAAGCTAAGTAGAAATGCTTAACTGCATCGCGACAATCTACCTAAACTGCCAAGATTATAAAAGCAATTACCTTAGCATCTTATAAGGGCTTTGTTTAAGGATGCCTGTTGGAAAAAGATTAATTAGTTAAGTAAAAATAAGACTTAGACTAAGATATCAAGAAGAGAAGCAAATAATTGCTTAATACTTATAAAGTAAGTTTAGACCTACAAGTTGAATTAAAACAGCTTCTTTCTTAAGAGCAAGGCGCAGATTGTTGGAAAAAGTAATCTCTAGAAGAAGGACTTAATTAACTCGATATATGCTGCTACATTAGCAGCTAAGCGTTTTTTAGCAGCAATAGCTATCGCTGCTTAGAATAGCTTAGAGATGTTAAACTTTAGCAAGTTAAGCACTTAATTAAAGGAAACAACAATTAACAAGCAAAAGAATTAGTATTAAGTAGCAACACTTATATATAAGGCTTAGTCTCCTCTCAATAGCTCTTTTTAAGCGGGAGAACGTAAGCTCAACAACTAAGAAACTAGAAAACAAAACTAAAATTACTCGTAAGCATTAAAGTCCTTATACTTGCTTAACTCTATTCTTAGATAATGCCTAGCTTTTTTAGCTTTAGCAAGCTTAAGAGCATCTTAAGCTAACTTAGCCTAACCAGCAAGAGTCTAGAGGCAAGCAGCATAGCAGCGCAAATCTAATCTATTACTTTTATACATATAGTTATAAGACGATTGCTTGCTTACTTTAGCGTGATAATTGCGCCTATATAAATAAGTTATATAGCAATTAAGACAACAGACAAGAAGGCAATTGTATAGACTAGGCAAGAGCAGCATTCCTTAAGCATGCTGTTCTTAAACAGTTAATTAACAAGGAGGCTGCTGCTGTTGCTACTAATGCTGCTGCTGCTGTTGTTAATTATACGCCGGCTGTTAAGTTGGCTGCCACGCAGGTTAACTTAGAATATACGCAGCATAAAGCTACGTATTGTAGAGCTTTTATCTATAAAGCCAACCTTAATTTAAACATGCAGCCTGCTAAGCAGGCTATATTTAGCGCAGTTAATTCTTAGCATGATATATTAGATTAAAAAAAGGAGCAGGAGCAAGAGCAGGAGCAGGAGCAGGCAGCAGGGGATAAGTAGCAAAACCACAAGACGACATTTCTTAAGCGCGGCAATTATTAGCAAAAGGCTTCTGCGCGGAAAACTTCTTAGTAAATATAACGCCGCTATTAATCTCTTCGCAGCAAGCAATAATAACCTTAAGCAGTTAAGCTTTTAAAGCTTAGTACATATTATTGTTGTTCTATCTTTAATAACAAGTTAGCAGCCTAAGCAAAAAGCTTTAAAAATTGAAAACTTACTTTTTTATCTTTATACATAGCTATAAATTAATTAAGAATATTAATATTAACTGTGTTGCAAGTGTGAGACAAGCAGCCGCTACAACGTAAGCTGCCCTAACTGCTAGTTTAAACGCAATCAAAATAATGTTTAGCATACAAACTATTCAGCATCTCTTTTATACAGCGCTTATAAAACAGAACCCAAAAATAGAATAAATTAGCAGTAATTTTTAAAAAGCTGCTAAGCGCCTTTTTTTTAAGGAAACAAAGGCGCGTTGCCGTGCTCGAAATCCCCATACCGACTCGATATACCGACCTCCTATATCGACCTACACATTAGAATTGATAGCTAGTGCTCCTAGCTATCTACCTACACCGAAATCCCTCCATACCAACTCGATATACCGACCCAATATACCGACCTACACATTAGAATGGATAGCTAGTGCTCCTAGCTATCTACCTACACTGAAATCCCTATACCAACTCGATATACTGACCTAATATATCGACCCTATACCGAACTGCTTAGCGTACCTATATAAGCAATACAAGAGGGCAGCTAGCATAGCCTACAACAACAACAAATAAGAAGTAAAGGAGATAACTAGACTAGCATACTAGCTCTATATACTTCCTACAAAACAAAAGACTGAAAGATATACTTGTTAAAACTACTCTAGGCTTTGAGCCTAACAAAGGACTAAGAAAGCTACTCATTAAAACTACCCTAGGCTACGAGCCTCACCTTTTTTTAGACGAACCCCTTCTTGTAAATAAATTATATATTAGAAAACACTACGTAGATACTTGTAGGTCCTAAACCTACACGTCTTATATAGCCTTTTAAACTAAGAAAGGACGTTAAACTACAAAAAAAAAGGCGCGTTGCCACATCGAACACCAACTTTTCGAGGCGAGAAAAAGGTCTGGCGTAGCCTTTTTCTCGTCTCAACTATCTTAAACGCCTTCCTAAAATTAGTTTTTAACACCTGTTTTCTTAGTGCAGGTGTTGTAGCGCGCGCGCTGGCCGTTTGCAGAAAAACAGAGTAGTTAACTGTTAAAAACTTTGCAAGTGGTCTGTGCATAAGCTGATTTTAGAGTTTAATTAAAGGCAATATTGACTTCTACTTGACAAAGCAACAGCTTGCTACTTAAATTAATAAATTTATTGGCGTAGTGAACTAATAAATCTACTCATCTAGCTATCTATCATTCGAAATCCATCCTGACTTAATATACTAACATCCTATATAAACACACACATTAGAAAAGATAGCTAGACCTCTAGCTATCTACCTACACCGAAATCTCTTTATACCAACTTGATATACTAACACAATATACTAACCTACACATTAGAATGGATAGCTAGTGCTCTTAGCTATCTACCTACACCGAAATCTCTTTATACTAACTTGATATACTGACCTCCTATATTGACCTACACATTAGAATTGATAGCTAGCCTAGCAACTAGCTATCTACCCATACCGCAATCCCTATACTAACTTAATATACTGACCTAATATATTGACCTTATACCGAACTGCTTAGCGTACCCATATAAGCAATACAAGAGGGCAGCTAGCATAGCCTACAACAACAACAAAGAAGAAGTAAAGGAGATATCTAGACTAGCATACTAGCTCTATATACTTCCTACAAAACAAAGGACTAAGAGAGATACTTGTTAAAACTACTCTAGGCTTTGAGCCTAACAAAGGACTGAGAAAGCTACTTATTAAAACTACCCTAGGCTACGAGCCTCACCTTCATTTAGACGAACCCCTCCTTGTAAATAAAACATATATTAGAAAACACTAACGTGGTTCCCAAGCGAGCGAGCGTACCAAGCGGGCGAGCGTATCCCCACCAACGCGACAACTTTAAGACATTATCACAGACCTTTATTGCAGTCAATAAACTATTGTAATATACTAAATTAATTGTCAGAGTCGCCGCTATTACTTGCACTATCTATCTTAACTGCGCAGGTACAAGCGTTATGTCCAGTCTGCTTGCAACGCCTGCACTGCCTCTCTCTTTGCACCCTCTTTAACGCACTCTCACTATCGCCACAACTACTACCTGCCCGTTTAGCTAATACTTCTTGTGCCTTACTTATAGTAAGAGTCTCTTGTGTCCGTACGTATCGCCGCTTGCGGCTCTTACACTTATTTGCCGTATCTAGAGCTTCTTAAAAAGCAGCTACTTTCTCTCTTATAAGCGTTATTTTATATGCTATTTGCTAAGCCCCTTTACTTAACTACATAACCTTTTTGTTAAGAGAACTTACAGAAGACTTAGGGCAGTTTCTTACTTTTTATTAAATAAGAGTACTTTAAGCCTTAACTTTGCGCGCGTTGCGTAGTGTCTACGCCTTCTAGGTAGCTGCCTATTATAGTAATTGTTTTAGTGTCTGCACTACTATATTAAGCTTTAATAGTACAGCCTGTAAGTTATATAGAACTAGACTAGCGCCTTTAAAGCTAGCTTAAATATTCTCCTTTATAATAAACTGCTTAAAAGCAACCTTAAAGGCTAGCAGGAAGGTCTTCTTACTAATATAATTAGTGCGGTTGCGTGCTAAGCCTAAAACAGCGTTGCTATACCTGCGCTTTAACGGCGAGAAGCAGGTAATATTAAGAGGCTGCAACAGGTAAGACAAGTGCGCAGGCATATAAAAAATAATAATATTCTTCTTTTTACAAAAATCTTAAAATTTAACTAAGCAGTAGTTTTTATAGCTGTTAATAATAAGCAGTTAATACCTATCTACAGTATGCCTCTTTGTATAGGTATTAAAGTGCTCTAACTAGGCAAGAGTAAGCTAGTTATTTGTTTAGCTATTAGAACTAACTTTAAGCACCTATTTAGCAGGTAGGCACTTGAACTAAACATTAAAAAGCACCTTGCTCGCAAAGACAACAAAAGGTAGTAAATAGCAACCTAACGCGCTTACGCTTTAGATTACAGTAACTTAATTTTAGTTGCCTAGCTGTATCAGCTTTTTTTTGCTCTATCTTTTTAACGCTGTATTAACTAACTGTAATAAAATCTTGCTTAATATAAAGCTAGTTTTTTTAAAGTTGTAAATATTATTGTTTATAATACTCTACTTTTGCTTTATTGTCTTAACTAGATCGAACTAGCGCTAGATAGCTGCTGGGTCTTTGTAGATAGCTCGCTGGTGATTGTAGAGACGGCTCTAGCGCGTACAGAGCTTAAAAGTTCTTTTAATAAAGTTATTAACTTAATTCTTGCTAACAGGGTTACCCTTTTGCTTATATAATAGTTTATTAGCTATTGCGCGAACGTTAGCCTTTGTAAGGGCAAATTCTTGTACAAACTCTTTAAGAATACGCCGAACTATAGCTTCTTCTTCTAGCTTATTAAGGCGCTTTGAATTTACTTTGCAGTCGCGTTAAAAGCGTCTTCTAGCGTGTTAATGCTTGAGAGTTAATTTAGGGAGATTATATATTTTAGCAGCACGATAACAACTTTAAACGCGTTGATAGTTAATGTTAGAAAAAGCAAGTAATAGATCTAATTTAGTATATAAAGTTTAAGTACTGCGTTGTTAAGACATAACGCGTTGTAGTGTCAAAGTTGTCGCGTTGGTGGGGATACGCTCGCCCGCTTGGTACGCTCGCTCGCTTGGGAACCACGTTACGTAGATACCTGTAGGTCCTAAACCTACACGTCTTATTTAGCCTTTTAGGCTGAGAAACGACGTTAAACTACAATTAAAAAAAAGGCGCGTTGCGCCTAGTAAACTGTTTAATAAGAGTATGTAGCTTATTGCTGTTGCTATGTTGCTGCTTACGCGTTGCTGCCTAAGCAGTAAGCTGCTGTAACTTTTGTATTAGCTTTTAAGGAGTCTTGCCTTTACGCTAGCTTAATTGTTTAGTTAGGCTCTTATGTGGATCAAAATCTAAACAAGGACTAAATAGCAGGCTTAATTTAGCAGGTAAGACAATTAGCTTTTAAGCAAAGCTACTAGATATTTTGTAATAAGCGTACAAATTAGCAGGCAGTAGCAACTAACTTTTATTAGTTTAAAGATTAGCTGCTTGTTAAATCTTATTATTCAACAAGCTTTGGCGCGCGCGACGCTTATGCTTAGCGCTGTTCTTACAATCTTAACAGCAGATTTCTAAGCAACGCTCACGCTTGTTGCTGCTAAAGGCGGACTACACTATAAAGATTAGCAGTTAATTAGTGAGAGAAGAACGAGGCAACGCTGCCTACTATGTTAGTGATAGTGATCGAGACAATGAAAAGGCTTAGTGATCAATATTAGAGTAAGGTTGAGGACAAAAGATTTTAGAGGGGCAGTAGACGCAATTAATATTGTTGTGGCGACTGAGCACTGACTGATTACGCGATATTCAAGGTCTATCTAATGTTTTGATATTACTAAGGCTGCTGGATCAGTTAAAAGTTAACGAGCAGCATTACTACAAAAACAGAGGATTAGGCAGAAGAGCTATAATTACAGAGAGACCTCTTTATTAACGACCTTAATTTATTACAATTGCCTGGTTGCTCACAGCCTAGATCAATAGTATCTCACTAACTTAAGGAGTGTGTTAGAGTATTGACATGCTGCGGAACATGCGGATCAGCCTGTTGATCAGGTGATCCTAGTAAGCTGATCACATAACGATAGCGCTAGCGCCTATATATACAGGCCAGATCGTCTTATTCCTCTTCAGCAGTTATTGACACTTTGTTGTAGCACTTAGTTGATTAATATACTCACTCCACTCCTCCTGATCAAGCAATTGCTCCTTCTCAGCTCCTACATTTACTAAGTACTCTATCCTCTTTCTTCTTATTCTTTTCTCTAAGACAGCTTTTAAAATATATTTAGTATCCCTATTAACTTTAATAAGCTTTAGCTGTATATTTTCTTAGGACTAGCTTAGCAAGGTATTTAAGCTTATAAAGCAGAGCTAAAAAAAATATTGAATACCAAATAGATACAACTTCCTGTGTTAAATTTTATAGCGTTAAGTCCAATTAGCTTATAAATAGTATTGGCTTCGGCCTTTTAAGAAACCCTTTTGATGTAACCACACAATTTGTAGACACCTTTTTAGGAAAAAAAGATTTATTGCTAACAACAGATGTCCGGGCTTACGCCCCCTTATTTGGCATTACCGGCACGCAATTAGTGTGTCGCATGTTTAGACAGAAACAAAGAAAAGCAAGATAAAGACGCAAATCGCCTTCTAAATTAATACGCCTTATCTTGCCTATTTTTATTGCTTTACTGCTAGACGCTTTTAAATAAAGTAAAGTAGTAATACTATTATTGCCTTGCTTGCTAACTTATAGACGCGACAATAGCAAGCTTACTTCTTTTTTTCTGCCTTTTTCTTCTTTATTGCTAATTTAACGTCTTACAATAGCTGTTTACTTCTTTTTCTGCCTTTTTCTTCTTTAAGCTTACTTCTTTTTCTGCCTTTTTCTTCTACAACTAGCTAAATTAAGGCTTAACAAGTTTTTTAGATATAAAAATGTCGCAGATAAGAGACTTATTTAAAATTCTTAAAAACTAAGAAGTCTAGCTAGATAGTTAAGTTTTAAGATACTTAATAAATTTAAGTGTCTATATAAGTAGTTTAATTTAGACTAAATTAAGTGCTAAATAGACAGTAGCAAAGGATGCTTTTTTTAGAAAAGAGCCTAGAATAAGGAGATGCTTGCTACAGAGATTGCACGCTATTGTAGTGTATTATATGCGAATTGTTCGTATGCGGTGCTGTTCAAAAGGTAATAAGTAGTAGGTAAAAAGCAGCGGCTTTATAAAGTATTGCAGGCTCCTGCTGCAGTACGTACGTGTTCTTTCCCTCCTCTATTACATTATGTTGCAATCTTATTGCAATCTTACTGTAATCCTTTCGCCAGCTATAGGCTAGTAATTGCTGTTAGACACGTTTTAACTAGTGCCGTTTTTTAGTACCTTAGCAAGTTTTTTTTAACTCTAATTATTGCTTAGTAGTCTGAGCTTTCCTCCTAGAACTTATCGACCTACCGTTCGAATCTCATTGACTACACATAATCTTTTTAGTTTGACTTTTGCAACTAATTAGTAGAGGGTAGCTGCTTTTCACCTTTTTAGAAACCCTATTTTGACTACAACAACAACCACCACCTTTGACACATTAAAAATAAATAAATAGTATACTTAAAGTTTTTTAAGTTCAACTTCTTGTTAGGCCTTATAGTCTTAGAGTAATCTTCTGACTATAGCTCTACTTAATCTTTGAATTTTAGTTGTAGAGGTTGCTTTTTATATATTAGCTTACTTTTTTTACATTCACTAAGCTTTGCTTATAGAAGCTTAAGCTAACTTTAGGCTAAGGCAGAGTTTGTCTACTATCAATTAGGCTTTCTTATAATCTAGACGGGTGTTATTTAGTGATAGCTTATTCTTGGATCTATACTTTACAGTAATCTATATTAGATCTACATTATCGGCGTGTTGCAAGAAGAATAGTAACACTTTTATTAACTAGGCTTCTCTTACTATAATAGCTACTCTTGCTATTTCTAGGAAGTCTATCTAGTTGTTCTACTTCCAGTAGTAAAAAATAGGTAAGATATTTTTACCACTATATTTTTTACTTAATTAAATAGTTTTGAAGTAATAGCCTAAGCAAGGTTATTGTTAAATTTTTATAAGTTTGTAAAGCTTAGGCTAGAGGTAACTAACAAATTAAACTTTCTAGTCTAAAACTATTAAGTTTAGTACTTAGTAGTATACTATTACTTAGTTAAAAAGGCACAAGCAATTGTCTTTACTTAAAATCTGAAAAGCTGACTAGGATAATATTTTTGCTTAGCTTATCTATTACTACTATTTTGTTGGTGCATTTTTTGCTTAGAGGCAGATCTGTAACAAAGTCTATTAATATCTCTTTCTAGATTTGCTCTAGGACTAGTAAGGGGCAGAGTAGTTCTTAAAGTCTATCTCTTTATAGCTTGGTTCTTTTATTAACAGAACAATTAGAAATATATTAATTGGTTTAAGTACTTATATTAGGCTATCAGTTTTGTCTTGCTACTGCCTTATAAACCGCGTTCTTTTCTAGGTAACTAAGTGCTTTTAATAAGTAAACTTCCCTAATCAGTTAAGTGTAAAGTAGGTTATTAATTAGCACCATTTATCTCTGTTAATATAGTAGGTTACTATATTAGCCTAGCCTGCATTTATTAATCGCTAGTTTTAAGTCTAAGGCGGTAAGGCATCTACAAGTTCTATTTTTTACAGCTTTTGAAGCGTCCTAGTCTACGGGTTTTGGAGTGTATAAAGACATACTGCTACGAGGGCAGGAGATCACTAGTAATCAGATCATGCAAGGACAAGGTTGGTAAGATAATAATCATATTGTAGGTTAAGTATTAAAGACTAATAGTAGAAAAATAGGCTTGTTCAATAGCACAGTACAAGAGTTAAGTTGTGGAGTAAACAGATAAGATATAGTTTACCCTTTCTGCAAGCCGCAGAACAGATTACGTACCTTATAACTAAGTAGTTAAGCACTAACTTAGTATGCAATGGAGTATTACCTTATGCACTAGCACAAACTTCCTCTTTCTAAAAGCTTAGCCCTATCAAGCTTTTTAATCTATAAAAAGAATAAAAAGAAAAATGGCAAAACAAAGAAAATAAAACAAGAGAAATATAAGTTTATTACTTAGATTGCTGCTTAGTATTAGCAGAACGCAATTCTTTATAGTAGCTACAGAATCTAGGTGTTTAGAGAACACCTAGATTCTACAGAGTTAGCAATTTTCTTACTACATACTTATCCTAGACACATCTTCATTCTAAGCTTATCTGTTTCTTCTTCAAGCGCTTACCTTAATAAAGTTTCTCAGCAGTAGTATTTAACGCACTTAGTCTAGGCGTAGGTGCAGCAGTAGCAGGAGTAGCAAAAGCTTAAGTTTCCAATATTAAGTAAAAACAACTATAATGAGGCTGCCTAGTTAGAGTGGTATGTACTAAGACGTTATTTAAAATAACTATACCTAATTAGGTACAAGCGTAACTCCCTTGGGAGGCGTTATGTAAAGAAAAGTATAATAAGGTTTTTGCTCTCCTAAAATTCTTAGCGCTTATTAGCCTCTAGGCTAAGCTGTTCTTAAAGGCGCTGGAGAGAATTAGCTTAAAAAACAATTGATATTCAACTTCTTCTGAAACTTTATTGTGTAAAGAGGGTTTTCATTATAATTAGTAAAGTATGATTAGTTAGAAAAACCTTAGATTAAATTAGTAAAAAAGGCATTCTTTTCTAACTCTTAAACAATAAGCTATATATCAATAATTTTGTACATAACTGTTGAAGTATTGACATGCTGCAGAACATGATGATCACCTTGTTGATCAGGTGATCCTAGTAAGCTGATCACATGACGATAGCGCTAGCGCCTATATATACGGGCCAGATTGTCTTATTCCTCTTCAGCAGTTATTGACACTTTGTTGTAGCACTTAGTTAATTGATACACTTATTCTACTCCACCTAATTAATTAATGGAACCTTCTTAGCTCCTAGAGTTATGAGCCCAGCCGCTTAATTGTAATTGTAATTCCTACTGCGCAATTAGCAAGCTAGAAGGTTAACTGTTTGATTATTAATTATATCTTACTCTACTCTATTCTCCTACAGCACAGCCAGCAAATCGCTGCGGCTGCTGTACCTCTTATTAATTATACAATCAACCTCCTACTAATTTAACCTACAGGCTACTATTATTGCTGTCAGCTACCTACTAACCGACCAACTGATCGATCTGTTGTTACCTCAACAATAACCCACGTTGTAATCCTACACGAAGCATCTTACAAGATAGACCTTACTAATACACCGCTTGTCGCCTCAGGGGTGATCTTTAAGTCTTAATTAGACTAGCTAACCTAGTTTGCTTTATTAAGGCTACACTGCTTAGAGAAAGGCATTTAGGATTAAGTTAATCCTAATCTCCCGGACGTACCCTTAATAGAATACTAGGAGCTCCAGTATTCTAAAACTGCCTAAGAATGTTAAGCAGCTAGTTGCTTTATTACTAAGTGCCAGCGCTTAGACATAAGAAGACTATAAGATTGCTTAACACAAATCTAAGGCTTAAGCTCTTAATACTAAGTACAAGAAAAATAATTACAGCAAGCTAGTTAATAAGTACAAGTTACAAGCTACTAAATAAACAAAGAAAGTCGCTAAAATTACAAATGTTAAAGACTAGATTAGCAAGACTGTTTATACAGACTTTTTCTTAAACGCCTTGATAAGTATAATCCCTTAAAACCTTACTAGCCTTTAAGCCTTAGTAAAGATCCTTAAGAAGGATCTTGCACCTACTAATTAGAATACTTAGTATTCAATTAGGGCACAGTATAGATTACACTTTAATAAGGCCCGCTAGAGACAAATAGGCCCTAAGCAATAGTTTACTAAGTAGCAGCTTCTGTATTGTTAAGCAATAAACTACTTGCTTCTTAAGGCTATTAGGCTATTAGTAATTACTAATTTTTTAGACGCTTTAGGCACTAAGATCACACTAGACTAGTTGCGCAAGAAGCGCAATAAGCTAGCACAAGCAACAGCACTTAGCAAAACTTATTTCACTTCTAATAATTTAGAAAAGATTTTTAGTGTTTTGTTACAGAATTAATTAATTACTTCCTTAAAAGGAAAAGAACACGCAGTGTTCTAAGCTAGATCTACATTAAAGGCAGCTTAACAATCCACAAGCGCTAACAAGTTAAATAAAAGTAGTAGGCAATTGCACCCTTGCCTATGCAAGGCTAGTAAAGAGACTATAAGCAAGCACTTTTAGACACTGCGCAACTGCTATTAACTTTAAACTGCAGTTACTAAATTAAGCCCTCCTAGCAGTATACTAATTAAGCTGTTAGACAATAATAAAAGGAAGATTTATAATTAATAGAACAACAACAAATAAGCTAATTTACGCACCTATATTAAGAAGGAAGGCTAAAAGTCTAGCACTTGCAGATTAGCTACTAATAAGTTAGGTAAATCTTACTCTAGCTTATTAGTCTTAGCATTAATTAACCTAAAGAACTTTATAAAAAAGATCAGGCTAAATATGTTTATTGCATTTTTACTTCTTATGCCTTGTCCCTCTGCACAATTATGGATGGTAAATTAGTAGTCTACTTAGTTAATACTATAGATTACATAGTGCTAGACACCTTTAGCAAATGCACTAAGGACAAGACTGTTAAGGCAGGCACTTAAATTATACTAGTTGCTAGTATAAGAAACAGGCTGCTTAAGAACGTCCTGCATAGCGAGGCTAGCCCTAAGACAGCTAATCTTCTGCTTACTAACGTTAAGGTTGTACTAGGTTTCTATGTTAATATTATATTAGAAGCACAGCTTAAGCAGGCAGGTATTTAGTATTTAAGATATAATTATACCTTAAGATTTAGAACAATTAAAAAGAATGTTGTCTTAATTAACCTTAAGCTTTACTTTAATCTCTTGTTTGTTAAACACAAGCAACTTTCCTTTTACTTTGCCTAACTACTGCTTATAAACGCTGTAGCGCAATTTAGGAAACTTTAGCTGCGTATAATTAATAAGGACTGATAGCATTAAGAAACAGAACACCTAGGACAACAGGCTATTAAAGCCTTAGTCTGCTTAGCGCAGAACGTTAAGATTACTAGCAAGAAGCTATTAGAATGCAATTATTGCGCAACAGCTTATGCCTCGCACGTAATCTTACAGCGACTAAGAAAATATTACTATAACTTTTTTACAGGATCTTATAAGATCTATTTAATTTTATAACTAATGAGCTGCTTAAGAAGTAGGCATTAATAATTAAGGAAAATTACTTAGGCAAGCTATACAATCACAATATTTAGTTAAAGAAACTAAGCAATATTATACTTGTAATTAAAGGCTTTGCTGCAAGGATTAAGAGAAAATATTAGTAGAAGATTGTAGAGATTTATTAAGATAATAATACTGCTACACTGTCTTAGAGAGGGCAATTAAGATATAAGAAATAGGCTATAAAAAAAGATTGTAATAAAAATACTACTGCTATATACTAATAAGCCAAACAGCTCAGCGGAGTGAGCTAGACAAAAGCTAACTACAAAGGCTATTAAGATGCGCATAAGCACTAATCTACTAGCTAAGCTTTAGCTAGTAATTATAAATGCAGCAGCTCACTTACATAGAATAAGCTATACTAAAATTTATAGCTACTAGCCTCTTAACTCAGTGCTTAAGGAATAGTTTAAGGAATATTTCTAATACTATTAACTACCTAAGATTAGACACTAGACTGCTAATCTACGCCTAGACTTAAGTAGAATCTATGCCTATAGCTGCTAAGCTTATTCTTTAAACAAGAAGAAGGCAGCTAGGCATAATTATTAAAGATTTAAAGTTAATCCTTGCAGCTGCGTTAATTATTTAGTTAGTTATTAAGCCTCTAACATATACTAAATATAAGTACTAATACTTAATTAAGTAGTTAACACCTGTAATGTAACTTTCAATAAATATTAATTCTATAAAGAAGATTGCAAGGAAGAGCTACTGAAAAATTAAGTAGTTAATGTTATAGAGATTCTTTATAATAGCAAGCTAGTTAATCTAGAAGGGGACTTAAACCTCTTGCCTGTTTAAGGAAAGGCAGATAAGAATACGTAGCTAACTACTAAAGGCCTTAAAAGTAATCTATCTACAATCTTATTTGTAAGGAAGGCCTGCCTACTAAGAACAAGAATAGATTAGAAGACACTAAGCAGATAGAGCACAAAGCTAGTGTACTATTAAGAACTTGCTTAGATTAGCAGCAAAATACTAGTCTTGCTGCCCTAGAACTAACTTCTAGACTAGAGACTCTAGGATGCAACAACGCGATTAATCGCAGGGTTATTAACATTAAAACAGCAATGCACTTACTAAAAAAAGCTAATCTGTTAATACTTAAAGATAGGGAGCCTCTTTTAGATAAGCTTAACAACTTATTACTAGTCTAACAGTTTGTGCCTAAAGACTTCAACGCACTAGCTTATTATAATAGAACACCTGCTTAGGTGAGCAGGATAGCGGAGCGTAAAATATCTTAATTTAGATCTTAGGCATAAAGCAGCAGACAGGGTAGGCATTTATAAGCTAAACTTCTGCTTACAAGGCATAGTACGCAGATTGCAAGCAAAAGTCTAAATTAGCTTACAAATTGTTATCTTCTACTACGTAAGCTAGGTAGCAAGCATAAGCATAAAGACGCAACCCAAGATCCTAACAATTAACTAGAAAGTAAAAGCATAAGTAGTGTTAATGCATTAATTGCAGATTATAAAAATTAATAATAAAGCAACTTCTGTAATACCTATCTGCTAGGTTTGCAAGCAACCTAGGAAAATTAAGCAAGCTATAAGACTCTTAATTATGTAGTAATAGCAGCTTTGCTTACTAAGCATAAGCAGAAGCTAAATACTTAATAGCATTACAACAATTTACCCAAACTGCTAAGATTATAAAAGCAATTGCTTTAGTATTTCATAAGGGCCTTGTTTCAAGATGCCTGCAGCAAAGAGATTTATTAGTTAAGTAAAAATAAGACTTACACTAAGATATTAAGAGAGAAAGCAGATAATTGCCTAATACTTATAAAATAAATTTAGACTTACAAGTTGAATTAAGAGAGTTTCTTTCTTAAATGCAAAGCGCAGATTATTGTAAGAAGTAATTTCTAGAAAAAGGACTTAATTAACTTAACGTACGCTGCGACATTAGCAGCCAAGTCCTTTAAGCAGCAATAGCTATCGCCGCTAAGAATAATTTAGAGATTAAGCAATATAATATCATAGGAGCATTTCTTAATGCGTTTTATTATTATTATTGTAGTTTAACGTCCTTTCTCAGCCTGAAGGGCTATATAAGACGTGTAGGTTTATGACCTACAGGTATCTACGTAGTGTTCTCTAATATATGATTTATTTACAAGGAGGGGTTCGTCTAAATAAAGGTGAGGCTCGTAGCCTAGAGTAGTTTTAACGAGTAGCTTTCTTAGTCCTTTGTAGGCTCAAAGCCTAGAGTAGTTTTAACGAGTATCTCTCTCAGTTCTTTGTTTTGTAGGAAGTATATAGAGCTAGTATGCTAGTCTAGATATCTCCTTTACTTCTTATTTGTTGTTGTTATAGGCTATGCTAGCTGCTTTCTTGTATTGCTTATATAGGTACGCTAAGCAGTTAGGTATAGGGTCGATATATAAGGTCAGTATATCAAGTTGGTATTTATTTTTTAAGGTGTCAAAGGTGGTGGTTGTTGTTGTTGTCAAAATGGGGTTCCAAAAAAGTAAAAAGCAGCTACCCTCTACTAATTAATCGCAAAAGTCAAAAAAAAAAGATTATGTGTAGTTAACAAGATTTGAACGGTGGGTAGATAAGTTCTAGGAGGAAAGCTCAGACTACTAAGCAATAATTAGGGTCAAAAAATTTGCTAAGGTACCAAAAAACGACACTAGTTAAAACGTGTCTAACGGCGATTGCCAGCCTATAGCTGACAACAGGATTATAGTAGGATTGCAATAGGATTGCAACATAATACAATAGAGGAGGGAAAGGACACGTACGTACCGCAGCAGGAGCCTGTAATACTTTATAAAGCTAAAGCTGCTGCTTTTTACCTACTGCCTACTTCTTTCCTTTTAAACAGCACTGTATACAAATAATTTGCATATAATACACTGTAATAGGGTGTAACCTCCACGGCGAGTATCTCCTTATTCTAGGCTCTCTTCTAAAAAAAGCATCCTTTGCTACTGTCTACTTAGCACCTAATTTAGTCTAACTTAAACTGCTTATGCGGACACCTAAATTTATTAAGTATCTTAAAACTTAACTACTTAGCTAGACTTCTAAGTTTTTAAAAATCTTAAACAAGTCCTTTATCTGCAATATCTCTATATACAAAAAGATTGTTAAGCCCTAATTTAGCTAGTTGTGTAAGAAATACACAATCTTTAGGGTATTTGCTAATACTAGCGCAGTACTTAAGATCTATTACTTTAATATCCTCTTCTTCTTGTTTGTTGTGCAAGAGCTAAGTATAGAGACTAGAACTTAGCTTAAATAGCTATTGCAAGACGTTAAATTGGTAATAAAGAAAAAAGAGGCAGGAAAAGAAGAGTAGGCTTTCTATCGTCGCGTTTATAGGTTAGTAAGCAAGGTGATAATAGTGTTACTGCTTTACTTTATCTAGGAGCGCCTAACAGTAAAGTAACAAGAATAGGCGGGATAAAGCGCGTTAAGTTAAGAGGCAATTTGCGTCTTTGTCTTACTTTTCTTTGTTTCTGTCTAAACATGCTGGAGCGACACACTAATTGCGTGCTAGCAATGCTAAATAAGGGGGCATAAGCCCTAATACCTGTTGTTAGCAATAAATCTTTTTTTTTACTAAAAAGGTGTCTACAAAATGTGTGGTCACATCAAAAGGTTGTCTCAAAAGGCCGAAGCCAATCAAGTTAGTATAGGGATTTCGGTGTAGGTAGATAGCTAGTTGCTAGTCTAGCTATCGATTCTAATGTGTAGATCGGTATATTGGGTCGGTATATCGAGTCGGTATAGGGATTTCGAGTAATAGATAGCTAGGTAGATAAATCTATTAGTTCACTACGCTAATAAATCTACCTACCTAAGTGGAATGCCGTTGCTCTGTCAAGTAGAAGTCAAATTGCCTTTAATTAAACTCTAAAATTAGCTTGCGCACAGACTACTTGCAGAGTTTTCAACAGTTAACCACTCTGTTTCTCTACAACCAGCCAGCGCGCACGCTACAACACCTGCACCTAGAAAACAAGTATCAGAAGCTGATTTTGGGAAGGCGTTTAAAATAATTGAGGCGAGAAAAAGGTCTGGCTTTGTCTTTTTCTCGCCTCGAAAAGTTGGTGTTCAATGAGGTATAATTGCCTTATTGCCCTTGGTGAGAGGCCTTTATTAATGTTGGCTAGCCTGCTTTCTCAATGCGTTGATTATAGTAGATAACCTAGTAATTTGTAAGATACTAAATAGCTTTAAGAAGCCTAGAAAGTACGTACAGCTTAACTGCGCACTTTATAAATTACAAGACTCGCTACTGTTGTAGTATAAAGAGTTTTTAGAATCACTAAAAGAAATTAGACTAATTGCCTTACTAAAGGAGCCCTGCCTATTTTTTGATTAACATAGAAGGATCCTAGTTTTATTTTATATATATAATATTCTACTGCTCTTCGTAAATATTATAAGCAGAAAGCAATAGATCTTTAGTTAAAAACCAGAAACAAATACAAAATACAGAAACAAAAATTAGTTACATAGTTATTTAGTATTAAAGTAATTAGAGATTATAGGAAGCGAACAATTACGCTTGTACATAATGTTGCGGATTCAATCTCTAGGTATAGTTGCTTGTTCTACTATCAACTCAGAGGTAGAGGTCTCTGCCTTCTACTTGTTTGTAGTAGACTCAGAGGCAGCCTAATCCAGGCTAATAACCTATCAGAGATTGAGGAGGAGGTGCGCAGCGTGAAGGATAAGAATAAGAGAATAAAATAATAGAGACTAGGGGAAGACAGTATTGTAGAGGATAGCAATTGTATTGTCTTATCTCTTGGTCTTAATTGTCTTATTGTCTTATCTGTCTTGCTTCTACTTGCTTGTCTTTCTAACTACAGTCTATATATACTTGTAACTTGCATTCTAGAAAGTTCTGTATTACGCAATAGCTTGCGTACTAGATTGCGTAATCTATAGTAGATTGCGTAATCTTGAACGTCATTGATGATAACAATCAATTGATAACAATGATAAGTTATACTAGTAGCGTAATAGCTTCTAGTAATCAATTGATTGTAGATTTCAGGTGTGATTTTGACCACCTGAATTCTGTGGAGAAACAGCTGAGTAGCTTAATCTCCAACACATAATACATAAAGTAACAAGATTGCAAAGAAGTTTATGCTAGAAGATAGCAGCTTTATAAAGACTTTATTGCTGTTAAAGAAGCTAATTAAGAACACTAGCAAAGCAACTAAGCAAGAGATCAAGGCATGCTAAGAAAAAGTTAGACTAGTGCTGTACACAGCTATTATGCTGCGTCTAAATGTTGCTTATTATATCTTAATGCTCTTACACTTCTTCACAAACCTTAGTAATTAGCATATAAAAGCTATTAAACAGGTGATTATATACCTCTATTAGAAAAGATAGAACGCGATCTGGTACAGGAACTATAATAGCCTAAACTTAATAATTGCAGGCAACGCTTTCTTTGCAGATAATTAGGAACCTTGTTAATTGTCTTACAGTTATATAGCTATTTTATATAGTAGTCTAATATTTTGGAAGGCAGCTTAGCAGACTACAGTTACTACATTAACTACTAAGGCTAAGCTGCTTGCCCTTAAGCATACTACAAAGGAGGCTATAGCTCTTAAGTGCTTTTTCTGCAAGCTGTCTCTTAATTCAAAAGACATTCAAACAGTCTAGTGTAATAACTAACAAATAATTAGGCTTGTAGTTAAAAAGAACAAGCGGATCAGCACTTAATTAAGACATGTAAATATACAAAATATGTAGCTGCGGCAAAAATATGCTAAAAAATTATTTAGGTTAAGTACTTAGAAACAGCAATTTTGCCAGCTAATAAACTAACTAAGTTCTTTATCTAATAATAGTTGAAGAAGTTTAAGCAGTTGCCTAACCTCTAGTAAGTTAAGCACATAATTAAGGGCAACAACAATTAATAAGCAAAAAGATTTATATTAAGTAGCAACATCTATATACTAAGCTAAGTCTCTGCTTAGTAGCTTATAAAGATAAGCAGAAGAACGTAAGCCAGACAAGCAGGAAAACTACAAAACAAAAATCTAAAATTACTAGTGAACATTAGAGTTTTTATAATTGCTTAACTTTATTATTAGATCTTGCTTAGCTTTTTTAGCTTCAGCAGGCTTAAGAGCATCTTAAGCTAACTTAGCCTAAGCAGCAAGAATTCCGAGGTAAGCAGCATAATAGCACAAATCTAATCTATTACTTCTATAAATAGAAATGTAAGATAACTTCTAGCTTACTCTAGCGTAATAATCGCTTCTATATAAACAGGTTGTATAGCAATTAGGGCAACAAACTTAAGGGCGAATATGCAAAACAAGCAGTAGCAACATTTCTTAAGCATGCTGTTCTTAAAAGGACATTTACTAAGAAAGTTGTTGTTATCAAGGCTGCTGCAGCAGCTACTATTGTTAATTATACGCTGATTGTTAAACTAGCGGCTGCGCACGTTATCTTAGGACATACGCAGCATAAAGTTGTGTATTACAAGGCTTTTGTTCATATAAACAACCTTAATTCTAACTTATAGCCTGCTAAGCAGGCTGTGTACAGCGCAGTTAATTATCAGCAGTATACCTTAAATTAAAGGAAGCAGCAGGAGCAAGAGCAGAAGCAGGAGCAAGAGCAGGTAGCAAAGGCTAAGTAGCAAAACTATAAGACTTCTCTTAAGCGCGGCAATTGATGAAAAAAAGGCTTCTACGCAGAAGACCTTTTAGTAAATATAACGCTGCTATTAATCTCTTTGCAGCAAGCAATAATGTCTTTCAGCAGTTAAGCCTTAGAGGCTTAGTACTTTTTATTGTTGTTCTATCCCTAAACAACTAGTTAGCAACCTAAGCAAGGAGCTTAAAGAATTAAAAACTTACCTCTTTATCTCTGTACATAGCTATAAATTAACCAAAAAGATTAGTACTAACTATGTACTAGGTATACAACAAGCAACTGCTGCAGCGTACGCTACTCTAAATGCTAGTCTAAACGCTATTAAAGCAATGTTTAGTATATAAACTATTTGTTGTAGATTCAATCTCCAGGTGTATAACCTGTTGCGGATATATAGTCGCTGCTTGTTCTACTATCAACTCAGAGGTAGAGGTCTCTGCCTTCTACTTGTTCGTAGTAGACTCAGAGGTAGCCTAATCCAGGCTTATAACCTTTTGGAGATTGAGGAGGTGCGCAGTGTGAAGGGTGCGCAGGGTGAAGGATAAGGATAAGAGAACAAAGAGACTAGGGGAAGACAGTCTTGTAGAAGATAGCAATTGTAGGCTTGTTCTGTTGTCTTACTGTCTTGAATCCTAACTATCTGCTAAACTACAGTCTATATATACTTGTAACTTGCATTCTAGAAAGATCTGTATTACGCAATAGCTTGCGTAGTAGATTGCGTAATCTATATTAGATTGCGTAATCCTGAACGTCATTGGTTACCACAATCAAGTGATAACAATGATAAGTAATACTAGTAGCGTAAAAGCTTCTAGTAATCAATTGATTGTAGGTTGATTGTAGATTCCAGGTGTGATTTGAGCACCTAGATTCTGTGGAGAAACAGCTAAGTAGCTTAATCTCCAACACTATTTAGCATCTTTTTCATGCAGCGCTTACACAGCAGAACATAAAAATACAACAAATTAGCAGCAAACTTTAAAAAGCTGTTAGGCGCCTTTTTTTAGGTAGAGGAGGGCGCGTTGCGCCTAGTATTCAGCCTAATAAGCGTTTGTAAGCTATTGCTGTTGTTCTATTGCTATTTGCAGGACGCTGCTTAAGTAGTAAGCTACTAAAATTTTTGTATTAGCTCTTAAAGAGCTTTGCTCTTGCATTAGCTTATTTTCATAGCTAGACTCTTATATAGATTAAAGTCTAATTAAAGACTTAAAAGCAGACTTAATTCAGCTGGTAAGGCAATTAGCTTTTAAGCAGAGCTACTATATATCCTGCAATAAGCGTACAGATTAAACAGCAGTAGCAACTAATTTTTATTATTACAAAGATTAGCTACTCGTTAAATTTTATTATTAAACAGGCTTTAACGCACGCAATGCTTATACTTAGCGCTGTTCTTACGTTGCTAATAGCTGCTATCCAAGCAATTCTTATGCTTATAACAGCAGCTTGCTAATTAACGCTCGCGCTTATTGCTGCTAAGGGCGGACTACAATGAATTAGCAGCTTAATTAGTAAGACAACACTAAAGGAACGCTGCTTACTATATTAGTAATATTGGTCAAGATAGTCCTAAAGAACTTAGTAATTAGTATCAAAGTAAGGTTAAGAATAAAAAGTTTTAAAGAGGCAGTAGACGCAATTAATATTGTTTTAGAAATGCGCGCTAACTAATAACGCGATATTCAGGGTCTATCTAATGTTATAATATTACTAAGAGCTGCTAGATCAATTAGAACAACAACAAGCATTACTACAACAACAGTGGATTAGGCAGAAGAGCTATAATTATAGAGAGATCTCTTAATTAACGACCTCGATTTGTTACAATTGCTTAGTTGCTCACAGCTCAGATCGATAGTATCTTCCTGACCTAGGGGGTGTGTTAGAGTATTAACATGCTGCAGAACATGCGGATCACCTTGTTGATCAGGTAATCCTAGTAAGCTGATCACATAACGATAGCGCTAGCGCCTATATATACAGGCCAGATCGTCTTATTCCTCTTCAGCAGTTATTGACACTTTGTTGTAGCACTTAGTTGATCAATACACTCATTCCACTCCTCCTGATCAATTAATTGTACCTTCTCACCTCCCACAATAACATAGTTGCAATACTATTTAATATAGTTATTGTTGGAGGACTAATATGCGGATCACTCCGGATCTCTCCTTTGAAATCCGGATCACCCGGGTTACCAGGTGATCCTAGTGAGATATCACGTGACGGAGCTAGTAGCGCGCATATAAACGAGCCAGATCGTCTAAAGTCTTTTCAGTAGTTATTGGACACTTTGTTGTAGCACTTAGTTAATTAATATACTTATTCCCCTCCACTAATCATTCAATTACTCTTTCTCAGCTCCTATAGCTATGAGCCTAGCCGCTTAATCGTAGTATCAATTCCTACTGCGTAATTAGCAAGCTAGAAGATTATTTGTTTAATTAGATTTTTACTCTCCTCTTTTTTTTATCTCCTACAGCACTAGCCAGCAGATCGCTGCAGCTGCTGTACCTCTCTTACTTATTGATCATACGATCAACCACTTTCCGACCTATCCTACTACCTACTAACTGACCAATTGATCTATCACACTTTAACAATAACCTACGTCGTAATCCTACACAAAGTATCTTATCTTAATATAGACCTCACTAATACACCGCTTGTCGCCTTGGGGGTGATCCTTAAGGCTTAATTAGACTAGCTAACCTAGTTTACTCTATTAAGGCTACACTGCTTAGAGAAAGGCATCTAGGATCAGGTTAATCCTAATCTCCTAGACGTACCCTTAATAGATTACTAGGAGCCACAGTATCTAGAACTGCCTAAGGATATTAAGCAGCTAGTTGCTCTATTACCTAGCGCTAGCGCTTAAATACGAGAGGACTATAAGATTACTTAACGCAAATACGAGGCTTAATTACTTAATACTAAGTATAAGAAGAATAATTACAACAAGCTAGTTAACAGGTATAAAGTACAGGCCTCTTAATAGACAAGGAAGGTTGCTAAGATCACTAATATTAAGGACTAGATTAGCAAGACTGTCTATCTAGACCTGCTCTTAAACGCCTTAATAAGCATAATTACTTAGAACCTTACTAGCCTTTAAGCCTTAGTAAAGATCCTAAAGGAGGATCTTGCACCTACAGATTAGAATACTCAATATTTAATTAGGGCGCAGTATAGATTACACCTTAATAGGGCTTGCTAGGGACAAATAGGCCCTAAGCAATACTTTACTAAGTAGTAGCTACTGTATTAACAAGCGATGATCTACTCGCTTCCTAAGGTTGTTAGGCTATTAGCAATTACTAATTTTTTAGACGCCTTAGGCACTAAGATTGCACTAGACTAGTTACATAAGAAACAAAATAAGCTAGTACAAGTAATAGCGCATAAAAAAGCTTATTTAACTCTTAATAATCTAGGAAAGATCTTTAGTATTTTGTTGTAGGATTAGTTAATTACTTCCCTAAAAGGAATAGGACACGCAGTGTTCTAAACAAGATCTAGACTCAGGGCAGCTTAACAATTCACAAGCGCTAACAAGTTAAACAAAAGTAGTAAGCAATCGCACCTTTGCCCCTACAAAGCTAGTAAAGGGCCTATAAGCAAGCACTTCTAGACACCGCACAACTGCCACTAACTTTAAACTGCAGTTACTAGATTAAGCTCTACTAGCAATATACTAATAAAGCTGTTAGATAATAAGAAAAACAAGATTGTTGAGCAATAGAACAGTAACACTTAGGCATCTCTGCGCACACAGATTAAGAAGGAAGGCTAGAAGGCTAGCACTAGCAGATTAGCTACTAATAAGCTAAGTAGATCCTACTCTAGATTATTAGTTTTAGCACTAATTAACCTAAATAACTTTATTAATAAAATTAGGCTAAACGTCTTTAGTGCAGCTTTTACCCCTTATGCCTTATCCCTTTGTACAATCCTAGATAGTAGAGCAGCAGTCTACTTAGTTAATACTATAGATTACCTAGTACTAGGCACCTTTACTAAATACGCCAATAATAAGACAGTCTTAGCAAGCACTTAATCTATTCTAGTTACTAGAATAGGAAACAGGCTGTTCAAGAACGTCCTACATAGTAAAGCAGGCCCTAAGACAGCTAATCTACTGCTTACTAACGTTAAGCTTGTACTAGGTTTCTATACTAATATTATGTCAGAAGAGCAGCTTAACTAGTTAGGTATTTAGTATTTAAAATATAATTATACTATACAATTTAGTACTCCTTAAAAGAGCGTTGTCTTAATTAACCTTAATTGTTATTTTAATCTTTTATTTATTAAATACAAGCAAGTCTCTTGTTACCCTACTTAACTACCGCTCGTGAACGCAGGAGCACAATTAAAGATACTAAAGTTGCGCACTAGTAATAAGGACTTGTAGCATTAATAATTAGGTTATCTAGGACAACAGGCTATTAAAGCCTTAGTCTACTTAGCATAGAACGTTAAGATCACTAGTAAGAAGCTATTAGAGTATAATTATTACACAACAGCTTATGCCTTACAAGTAATTTTATAGTAACTAAGAGAAAGATTACTACAACCTTTTAATAAGATCTTATAGAATCTATTTAATTTCCTAATAGGTTAATTGTTTAAGAAATAGGCACTAATTATTAAGAAAGACTACATAGGCAAGCTGTATAATTACAATATCTAGTTAAAGACACTAAATAATATTATACTAGCGATTAAAGGCTTTGCTGTAAGGATTAAGAGGAAATATTAGCAGAGAATTGTAGAAATCCATTAAAATAATAATACTGCTACACTGCCTTAGAGAGGGCAATTAAGATATAAGGAATAGGCAACAAAGAAAAAAATTATGATTAAGACGCTACTACCGTACACACATAAGCCTAATAGCTCAACAGAAAGAGCTAGCTAAGAGCTAATTAGAAAGGCTACTAAGATGCGCACAAGCGCTAATCTACTAGCTAAGCTTTAGCTAGTAATTATAGATGCAGCTGCTTACCTATATAGCATAAGCCCTACTAAAATCTATAACTACTAATCCCCTAACAAAGTGCTTAAAGAATAGTTTAGGAAATATTTCTAATACTATTAAATACCTAAGATTAGACATTTGACTGCTAATCTACGCCTAGACTAGAGTAGAATATATACCTATAGCTGCTAAGCCTATTCTTTAGATAAAGATAAAGTAGCTAGGCGTAATTATTAAGGATTTAAGGTTAATCCTTACGGCTATATTAGTTATTTAGTTAGTTATTAAGCCTCTAATATATACTATATATAGGTACTAACACTTAATTAGGTAATTACTACCTATAATATAACCTTTAATAAATAGTTGTTCTACAAAGGAGATAGCGAGGAAGAGCTACTAAGAGATTAAGTAATTAAGATTATAGAGATCCTTTATAATAGTAAGCTAGTTAATCCTAGAGACAACTTAAAGGTCCTCTCGCCTGTTTAAGGAAGGGCGGATTAGGATACACAGCTAACTACTATAAACTTTAAAAGTATTTTATTTACTATTTTAAGTAGTAAGGACGGCCTGCCTACTAAAAATAAGAGTAGATTAGAAGAAGCTAAGCAATTAGAGCATAAGGATAGTGCACTATTAACAATTTGCTTAGATTAGTAGCAGATTACTAGTCTTACTACCCTAGAACTTACTCCTAAACTAGAGACCCTAGAGAACGACGATTTATTTAATTATATAGTTATTAATAGTTAAATAGCAGTGTAACTGCTTGAAAGAGCTAATCTGTTAAGACTTATAGGTGGAATACTTTATTTACTAGTTTAATAGTCTATGCCTATAGACTCTAACGCGCTAGCTAATTATAATAGAACACCTACTTGTGTGAGTAGGATAGCGGGGCGTGAATTATCTCGCAAGTTAAGATCTCAGGCAATAAACAGTAGAAAAGGTAAGTAATTACAAGCTAAACCTCTATTTATAAGATATAGTGCTAGAATTACAGGCAAAAGCCTAAATTAGCTTATAAATTAATATCTTCTACTGCGCAAGCTGGGTAGCAGGCGTAAGCATAAGAACGCAACCTAAGATCCTAATAATTAACTAGAGGGTAGAAGTATAGGTAGTGTTAACGCATTAATCGCAGATAATAAGGATCTATTATAGAACAACTTTTATAATACCTACCTACTAGGTTTGTAAGCAACCTAGGAAGACTAAGCAAGCTATAAGACTCTTAATTACGTAGTTATAGCAGCTTTTCTTACTAAGTATAAACTAAGTACAGGAAATACTTAACTGTATTGCAACAATCTACCTAAACTGCTAGGATTATAGAAGCAGTTGTTTTAGCATCCTATAAGAGCCTTATTTAAGGATACCTGCAGGAGGGAGATTAATTAGTTAAGTAAGATAAAGACTCAGACTAAGATATTAAAAGAAGAAGTAATTAATCACCTAATACCTATAAAGTAAGTTTAGACCTATAAGTTTAATTAAGATAGCTTTTTTTTAAATACAAGGCGTAGATTATTATAAAAAGTAATCTCTAGGAAAAGGATTTAATTAATTTAACTTACGCTGCTACCTTAGCAGCTAAGTCCTTCTAAGGAGTAAGAGCTATTACTGCTAAGAATAATTTAGAGATTAAGTAATATAATATTGTAGGAGCATTTCTTAATATGTTAATTATAGTAGATAACTTAGTAATGTATAAGATGCTAAATAGCTTTAAGAAGCTAGAGAAGTGCGTATAGCTTAACCGCGCACTCTATAGATTGTAAGACTCGCTACTATTATAGTATAAGGAGTTCTTAAGATTACTAAAAGAGATTAGACTAATTACCTTACTGGAGGAGCCTTGCCTTTTCTTTAGTTAAGATAGGGAGATCCTAGTTTTATTTTATATAGATAATATTATACTGCTATTTATAAAAGATTATAAGTAGAGAGCAATAGATCTTTAGTGAAAGATTATAGAAAAGTACAAGATACAGAAACAACGATTAGTTAAATAGTTCTTTAGTATCTAAGTAATTAGAGATTATAAGAAGCAAATAATTACGCTTATATATAATACGTATATTAACAAGATCGCGAAGAAGTTAAAGCTAGAAGATAGTAGCTTTCTTAAGACTCTATTACTATTAGAGAAGCTAATTAAGAATACTAGCAAACTAACTAAGCAGGAGATTAAAGCCTACTAAAAAAGAGTTAGATTATTGCTGTACACAGCTATTATACTATAACTAGATGTTGCCTACTTAATCTTAAAGCTCTTACACTTCCTTACAAACTCTAGTAATTAGTATATAAGAGCTATTAAACAAGTAATTATGTACCTCTATTAAATAAGATAGAATGCAATCTAATATAGAAACTATAATAGCCTAAACCTAATAATTGCAGGCAATACTTCCTTTGCAAATACTTAGGAAACTGGTTAATTATTCTATAAATATATAGCTATTCTATATAGTAGTCTAATATTTTAGAAGGTAGCTTAGTAGACTACAGTAACTACGCTAACTACTAAGGCTAAGCTACTTACTCTTAAGCACACTACTAAGGAGGCTATAGCCTTTAAGCACTTCTTTCGCGTGCTATCTTTTAATCTAGGAGACATCTAGACAGTTTAGTATAATAATTAACAAAAATTTAGGCCTGTAGTTAGAAAGAATAAATAGATTAGCACTTAATTAAAACATGTAGATATACAAAATATATAGCTACAGTAGGAATTTGCTAAAGAATTATTTTAGGTTAAGTACTTAGAAACAGCAATTATGCCGGCTAATAGACTAACTAAGTTGCTTACCTAACAACAGTTTAAGAAGTTTAAGCAGTTACTTAACTTTTAGTAAGTTAAGCATTTAATTAAAGGAAATAATAATTAATAAGCAAAAAAATTGTATTAAGTAGCAATATCTATATACTAAGCTAAGTCTCCTTTCAAAAGCTTATTGTATTAAGCAGGAGAACGTAAGCTAGACTATTAAACTAAAACTAGGAACCCTATTACTAATAAGTATGAGACTTATTATACTTGCTAGACTCTATTATTGCATTATGCTTAGCCTACTTAGCTTTAGCTAGCTTAAGAGCGATTTAAGCTATCTAAGCTTAAATAGTAAGAGTCCTAAGGTAAGTAGCGTTGCGTCTTAATTCTAATCTATTACTTCTATACAAAGAGTTGTTAAATAATTGCCTTTTTACTTTAGCGTAATAATCGCGCTTATATAAATAAGTTGTATAGTAATTAGGATGACGAACAGAAGAACAATTGTATAGACTAGGCAAGGGCAATATTCTGCAGGCAGCCTACTCTTAAAGTAGCAACCTTTAAGCAGGTTACTACTAAGGCTACTTATGTTGCTACTATTGCTGCTGCTATATATAGTAAGCCGTCTGTTGCGGTTGTTAAGCGGGTTGCTAAGCAGGAGCGAACGCAGGAGCAGGAGCAAACGCAGGAGCAAGAGCGAACGCAGGATTAGGAGCAGGAGCAGGAGGTTAAGCGGCAAAACTGTAATACAACACTTCTTAAGCGCGACAATTATAGACAGGAGGCTTCTATAAAGAAGGCTTTCTAGTAGATATAACGCTACTATTAATCTCTTTGCAGCGCGCAATAATGTCCTTAAGCAGTTAAGCTTTTAAGGCTTAGTACATCTTTTTATTATTCTATCCCTAAAAACTAGTTAGTAAGCTAAGTAAGAAGGTTAATAGGTTAAAGACTTACCTCTTTATCTCTATACATAGCTATAAATTATTTAGTAAGATTAATATTAACTGTGTAGCAGGTGTAAGACGAGTAACTACTATAGCCTAAGCTACTCTAACTACTAGTCTAAACGCGATTAAAGCATCGTTTAGCGTATAAACTATCTAGTATTTTCTTTATATAGTGCTTACAAGGCAGAATATTAAAGCGTAATAAATTAGTAGCAATCTTAAAAGAGCTATTAGGCACCTTTTTCTAGGTTAAGAGGGGCGCGGTGCGCTTAGTAGATAGATTAGTAGGCGTTTTTAGCCTATTACTCTCGCTATGTTGCTGTTTACGCGTTGCTGCTTAAGTAGTTATCTACTATAACTTTTACTTTAGCTCTTAAGGAGCCTTGCCCTTGCGCTAGCTTAATTGCTTAGTTAGACTCTTATGTAGATTAAAATTTAAATAAGAACTTAACAGCAGGCTTAATTTAGCAGGTAAGGCAATTAGCCTCTAAGCAAAGCTACTAGATGTCTTGCAATAAGCGTACCAATTAAACAATAGAGGCAACTAACTCTTATTATTTTAGAAATTAGCTGCTTGCTAAATCTTACTGTTAAACAGGTTTTAGCGCGCGGAATGCTTATGCTTAGCACTATTCTTACGTTGCTAGCGGCTTTCTAAGTATTAATTACGTTAACAACAGCTCTTAGAGCTGCGCTTATTATTGCTTAGGGCGGACTACACAAGATTAGCAGCTAATTAGTAAGAGAACAATAGAGTAACGCTGCTTACTATGTTAGTAATAGTGGTTAAGACAGTCCTAAAAAGCTTAGTAATTAATATTAGAGTAAGGTTAAGGACAAAAAAGTTTTAGAGAGGTAATAGACGTGATTAATTTTGTTGTAGCAATTGCGCACTAACTATTTACGCGATATTTAGGGTCTATCTAATGTTTTAATATTACTTAGAGCTTCTAGATTAATCAAAGCAATAAACACAGCATCACTACAACAACAGAGGATTACATAGAGTAGCTTTAATTACGGAGGCCCTCTTAATCAACGACTTAGATTTATTATAATTACCTAGATTGCTTACAGCTCAGATTAATAGTATCAAACTGACCTAGGGGGTGTGTTAGAGGACTAATATGCGGATTACTCTGGATCTCTCCTTTGAAATCCGGATCACCCAGGTTACTAGGTGATCCTAGTGAGATATCACGTGACAGAGCTAGTAGCGCGCATATGAACGAGCCAGATCGTCCAAAGTCTTTTTAGTAGTTATTAGACACTTTGTTGTGGCACTTAGTTGATCAATATACGCATTCCCCTCCACTGATCATTCAATTACTCCTTCTCAGCTCCCACAGTTATTAATTCATTTCTGTGGAAGCTTAGAAGGAGCAATTGCTTGATCAGTGGAGTAAGATAAGTATATTAATCAACTAAGTGCCACAACTAAGGGTCTAATAACTACTTAATAGACTTCAGACAATCTGGCTCGTTAATATGCGCGCTACTAGGGCTGTCACGTGGTATCTTACTAGGATCATCTAATCACCAGGGTGATCTGTATGTCAATACTCCAACACAGCCCCTAGGTTAGTGAGATATTGTTAATCTAACCTGTAAGCAACTAGGCAATTGTAACAAATCAAGGTTGTTAATTGAGAAAGCTCTCTGTAATTATAGCTCCTCTTCCTAATCTTCTCCTGTTGTAGTAATGCTGCTTGTTGATATTTTAATTGAGCCAGCAGCCTTTAGTGATATTAGAATATTAGTTAAACCCTAAACATTGCGTAAATAGTTAGTGCGCAATCGCTACGATAATATTTATTACGTCTACTTCTTCTCTAAAACCTTTGTTTTTAGCCTTACTTATTATTAATTACTAAGCCTTCTTAATCATTACTGTACTGCTCTTACTAGCATAGTAAGCAGTGTTGTTTTATTATTTTGTATTAATGAGTTGCTAGTATTTCTAGTGTAGTCTACCTTTGACAGCAACAAGCGTAAGCGTTAATTAGAGAGCTGTTATTAAGAGCGTAATTATTGCTTATAAACCCTGCGCCAGCAACGTAAGAACAGTGCTAAGCATAAGCATTATGCGCGCTAAAGCCTGTTAAATAAATAGATTCAGCAAGCAGCCAATCTTAAAAATAATAAAAGTTAGTTGCTACTGCCTGTTAATCTATATAAATATTTTAAGAATTCAAGTAGCTTTACCTAAAAACTAACGACCTTGGCTTTTTAATCAAGTCTATTACTACGTGCTTATTCAAATTTTAATCTACATAAAAGCCTAACTAAGCAATTAACCTAGCGCAAAGGCAAGGCTTCTTAAAAGCTAAAGCAGAAGTTACAGCAGCTTACGGCTTAAGCAGCAACACATAAACAGTGATATAGCAACAGTAATGAGCTATATTAATCCTGTTGTCAGCCATAGGCTAGCAATCGCCATTGGACACGTTTCAATTGGTGTCGTTTTTTGGTACCTTAGCAAATTTTTTGACCCTGATTATCGCTAGGTGGTCTGAGCTTTCCACCCAAAACTCATCCACCCACCGTTCAAATCTCGTTGACTACACACAATCATTTTTTTGGTTTTTGCGATTGATGAGTAGAGGGTAGCTGCTTTTCACTTTTTTCAAAACCCATTTTGACTACAACAACAACCACCACCTTTGACACCTTAAAAAAATAAAGTAATAAGCTATATATGCTTATTGAGCTGTCGACTAAGCGCAACTCGCCTTTATTCACTTAAAAAGAGGCACTTAATGGCTCTTGAAAAATTGCTACTAAGTTATGACGTTTTTGCGTTCTGCCTTGTAAGCGCTGTATAAAGAAATGCTTAATAGCTTATTTGCTATAAAGTGTTTTAATTGCGTTTAGAATAGCGGTTAGAGCAGCTTACGCTGTAGAAGCTGCTTGTCTTACACCTGCTATACAGTTAATACTAATCTTGTTAAATATCTTATAGCTATGTATAAAAATAAAAAATAAGTATTACATTTCTTAAGCTTCTTAATTAGCTTGCTAACTAGTAATTGAGAATGAAATAATAATAAAATGTACTAAGCTTTGAAGTCTTAACTGCTTAAAGATAATATTGCTTGCTGCATTGTGTAAGGGTGCTTTAAATTAACTGAAAGTGCAAGGTTAACAGTACATGAATTTAATAAAGAACTACAAAGGCTACATAGCAAGTTAATCTACTCCTCTGTTAAGCCTGTGTTCGGTGCTAGAAAAGAAGCAAAAGTGACTACGTAGCAGCTGCTGACGTAGTTGAAAAAATAACGCAGAGCTAAAAGAAAGGCTAAGTAGGCTAGAAAAGTAAAAGGGCTAAGCAGAAGGGCCGAGCAGGCTAGAAGCTTACAGAATCCAGGTGTTCATCGCACACCGAGAATTTGTAGGAAACAAGGTTTTAGCCAAGTACTAAGACCTTAAGGCTTTAGCCCTTGACAGTACCTCCTTTTTTAGCAGAGTTTTTTTAGTCCTTTAGTGCTTCTGTACCCTCTAAGTTTGAAGCTAGTTTCTAAGTTAGTTCTAAGTAACTTACTTATTTAACTAGGTATTCTTTCCTTCTTCTTGTGCTGCTTTCTTTTAATAGACGCTCTACTAGGTACTCTTCTTCGCTGTCTACTTTAATTAGTGAAGGCTTATTGTCGTCTTGTGGTTGGCTCAGTAAAGGATCTGAAGAAGCTAGCTAGGAATTTTTAATATTAAATACTAGGTGTATCTTTCTAAAAGTATTTAGCTTAGCCTAACAATCTTAAGTACTGTATACTTTAAATTGTTCTAAATAAGTTTTCAGCTTAGTCTCTTGGTCCTGTAGTAGTCTCCTATCTTTAACTAAACTCTATTATCTATTTGAAGCTAAAGTGATTTTTTTTTGCCTGTTGTTCTTGTTCTTGTTGAGATTCTGCTATTGTAGCTTAGACTAACTTAATACTTTGCTAGAGTTTGTTAGCAATATTTTCTGCCTTCTAATAGTCTTCTAGTATTCTCCTTTCTTGAGGTCAATTCTAAGGTCTATTTTTTACAGATATTTAAAGGGGGTCTACCTTGTATCTATGTTGCAGAAAGAAAGGCGACATTCTAGTAGATTGTGCTTGCCTTGCTATAATCGCGATTTTAGCAATTCTAAGGTTGCCTTTCTAGGTTGTTTAATCTTAATTGCAGAAGGCTTGTAATTGGGCCTGTACTATAGAGTTTATTCGCTCTGTAGAGCCGTCAGTTTCAGGTTAATATCAAGAAAATATGCGATATTTAATTTTAAGTAGCTCGCAAAGCTGAGTCCAAAAGTAGCTTAAAACTTTACACTTCTACTAAAAGTAATAAAGTCTAGTAACTAGTAGTAAGCTACTACTGAATTAATAAACGCTTTATCAATGTTCTTAGTAGTAGTGTTCTAAGACCTATTAAAACTGCATCTTTGCTTAGCCTATTAGTAACTACTGTTAGGTTTGTTCAACATTTACTTTCTAGTAATTCTGTAACAAAGTTAATCAAGATTTGATTTTAAATACGCTTAGGAATTGGCAGAGGCTTTAAAAAGCCTTCTAAGCTATCTCTTTATAGTTTTGTTCTTCTACACACTGAGCAGTTTCTAATGTATTGCCTTATTGTTTAGCTATTAGAATGCTAAAAGTATTCTTTTGCAACTGTTTAATAGGTAAGATTCCTTCCTAGATGCCCTGGGGCCTTAGAGCAGTAGATTTTATAGATAATTCTAGTGCGTAAAGATTTATTGTTTGGTACCTATTTTTGACCTCAGTCTAGTAAGTTTCTGAATTTGTCTAATTAGCATTTAGAGATAGAAAGCTTAAGGTCTAGCTTTATTAGAAATTAGCGTTCTTCTTCTTTTACTGCTCTCTAGGCTAGCTAGTAGGTCTTATCCTCGTCTTTAGCTTTGTTCTAAAGCTTCTCTAGATCTAACTGTTCTTGAACTACTATTGCTAGATAGCTATTGCATGTCAAAGTCTTAAGAGTCTCTTTTTTATTGTTTCTAGAGTTGTTGCAGTAGATGGTTTAAAGACGTGTAGAAACTTTCTAGAATTCTAAGCATTTAATCTGTTTACAGGCATATCTTGTTGTCTTTAGATTAAGGCATTAGCCCTAGAGTTATAAACTTTAAGCTTATTGGCAATTTCTATGTTAGAAAATTTACTAAAGAATTAGACCTATCTTATTTGTCTCTTACTAAGCTGCCTAAGCTTTTTACAATACTCTAGGTTTATGTAATTTCTTATAACTAGAAACTTCTTCAAAGAGCGTAGCATAGCATCTTACTTAAATAAGCAGCAAATAACTGCAAGTAATTCTTTGTTATATATATTGTAGTTGCTTTAAGCGCTAGTTATTTTATTTAAGTAGTACGCTACTAGTCTCAATCTTCCTTAACCGTCGTATTACAAAAAGACTCCTGCTACAACGTAACTAAAAGAAATAGTTTCTAAAATAGTTTCCTTGTTAGGATCCTATTAAGCTAGTATTAGTTTAGTAACAAACAGCTCTTTTAGCATATTAAGAGCTTCTTGCTCTTTCTTTCCTTTTTAAAATAAGACGTTTCTGGTAAGCTTTAAGAGCAAGGCAACTATATCAGAGTAGTTCTTAATAAAGCGTTAATAGAAATTTGCAAATTTAAGAAAACTTTGTACTTCTTTAACATTTGTTAGTACATTCTATTCTTGAATAGCTTTTATCTTCTTAAGGTCTATCTAAAGTCTTTTTCTAGCCTTAATAATAAATTCTAAGTACTTAGTACTCTGCACATCAAACTCGCATTTCTTAATATTAAGATCTTACCTAGCCTTGCTTATAGCTTCTAGAATCTTGTTTGTATTGCGTTAGTGTTTTTTAAGCATGCTATTAGTGTAAATTAATATGTTGTATAAGTAAGCTAAGCAGAAATTGTCAATGTACTTGCGTAGTGTCTAGTTAATATATTGTTAAAAGATACTAGGAGCGTTTGCTATCCTAAAAGGAGTAACTCGCAATTCGTATAATCTAAATCTTATTTTGAAAGCAGTCTTCTATTTATCTCCTGCATTAATTCTAATCTTGTAAAAGGCTGTAGAGACGTTAATCTCTGTAAACTATTTTGCTTTAGCAATATTGTTGAGAGTCTCTTAAATTAATAGCAAAGGATAACAGTCCTTTTTCATAATAGCGTTAAAAGCTTAATAATTAATGCAAAATTGTAATCTTCCTTTAAGTTTTCTAGCAATTAGTACTAGAGAAGAAGCTGCAGAGCTGCTAGCTCTAATTTATTCTTAATTTAATCAGAGATATAAGCTCCTTGCGTAAAACTCAAAGCTCTAGTTTGCTTATAATGCATAAAAAACCCTAAGGAGGTTCTTTTTTCTTTCTATTTTTTTTATAACTTAATTTAGAGATTAACCTTAAGTCTGCTGTAAAGAGCTGAAGCCCTGACGTTTTTGGTACTCGGCAAGATGCCTCGTTTTGCGATCTCACAGATTCCGGGTGCGCACCCGGAATCTGTAGGCTTGGCGCGCTCGGGCCTTCTACACCGCTCAACCCTACACCGCTCAACCCTTCTACCCTGCTCGGCCTTTCTTTTATACTTTGCGCAATTTTCTCTTGCCACATTAGCAGTCGCTGCGCAGTTACTTGTACGTACTAACTAGCGCCAAGCTTAGGCCTCACAGGGAGGTAGATAAACTCGCTGCGCAATCTTTGTAGTTCTTCAATCAATTCATCACCATTTTCCCTTGCATCTTTGGTCAATCCAACGCACCCTTACATCTGCGTAGTAGTGGTAGTGCAGAAAGAGTTTTTAACTTAAAAATCTAAGCCATTTGTTAGTACGCCTTAAGAAGTAGTAACAAAACATTTATTCTCTTTTTAAGAGCTCAGGCTTTTCTAATATTCTTAAGAGAAGCAGCAAAAGTTTAAATTAATTTGTACGTTTTTTCTTGTCTAATATAAGAGCAATTAGCTGTTGCGTTTACTTGCTTTAACTTTTTGATTTCTAAAACAAGGCAATCTTTAGTGCTTAGTAGTCTAATTCTTTGTTGAAAAGTGTTAAGGTAGATTCACTTTTTAGAAAGAGCAATAGTAACCTCTCTTCCAGTTATCTAGGGCTGTCTAAGTATTAAATTATATCTAGTTTGTGTAGAGGTATTATAACTCTGAATAGTATCTTTGCATTTTTTATTGTTAATCTTTAACCTAGCAACTTTAATAATAGTTCTAAGTTTTTCTGTACCTTCTTTTAATTTGCGCAAAGAAATAGAGATGCATTGTAAACTAGCGTTCTTAACAAGTTAAGGGCTAATAAGAAAGTATACAAAGTTTCCTGTATTTATAAAAGTTAAAGCAAAAGTGTAGCAATAAACTAACATTTCTATTATAATTTTTTTGCTGCTAATATTCTTTTTAAAGCTAGCCTATTTCTTTGCTAAGTTCTTTTAAGTTACATGTAGCTCTTGATAATAGCTTTAAGCAAGAGCTACTCTTTTCCTACATTAGAATTCTAGTCTTTTAGACTATTGTCTCTGCTTAAGCTTTTTTTACTTAGTTCTTTTGCTTTTGCCTTTAAGGTCTTTAAAAACAGTAGTCTTTCTTTTCTTTTCTTTCTTTTTTAGCTTTTTTTCTTTTGTACGATTTGCAGATAAGTGTCCTTTTTGCTTGCAAGTAAAATAACGTCTTTTTCTTATTAGCTTGTTTAATTCTAGATTACTAAACCTGCGTAGCTTAGATAGTTTACTAGTAAACTTAATTCCTTCTATCTAGTCTTCTATAGGAGGAGGAGGAGAAGCGTGTCTTAGTCTATACTTCTTAGGCCTTTCCTAGTCTTTGTTTTTAGAGTATTGTTCCTTAGGCTTGTCCTAGCCTATAAAGTAATAATTTATCCTATACAAGTAATCTGCAATTTTGATAAACTCATTTTGTAAATTATCTAAGTTAAACAAAGTAATACTTACAAACTTATCTTGAAGCTTATAAGTGAGGCTCTTTTAAAAAAGCATTTTTTTTGTATCTTTAACTTAGTTATTGTTTAACAAAAGCAACTGTTCTTAAAATTCTAGAATATAATTCTAGATAATCCTCTTGCCTTAAGACATTAACTAGAGTTTGTTTTAAGCTTTGTTAGAACTGTATAGATCTTTAAATATTTAATTAAAGAAGTTTAATAAATGTTTAAAGTTCTAGGCATTTAACAGTTTTATATAGTTAAGGTAGAGCAACGTTAGAGTTGCTGTAGAGCCTTTAAGCCTGCTAAAGGCGTAATTGCACGACTTTCTCTCTGTGTTAAAGTCTTCTTAGTTGTTTTCTACCTTAGCAGTAAGCTACTTTTGAAAAATTTAATACATCTTTCTTATTCTATTAAAAGCATCTAAATTAGGTTGCTTAAAACGCTTAAAACATGCTAGCTGCTAAACTAGCTTTAATGCAGCAAGTAAGACTAGTAGCTAAGCAAGTCGCTGTTTGTGTTCTAGTTTATTTTCTTTAGAGGCTAAGTTAATAGCCTCTTAGATAAGAAAAGCTTCTTAAATTGTAGTTAGTTGCTATCTTATTTAGTTCGTTTGCTCTACAGAGACCTTTTAGAGTGTATACTATTTTAGTCTTACTAACACTATCTTAGTGCAATCATGCTATCTAAACAGCAAGGCTTTTAGATGTAATTTATGCCTTTGCTATTATTTTATATATAAAAGTAAAAAAAAAATAGTACTTGTATTGTCTAACAGCAATGATCAGTTTCTAAAGCTACCAAGAATATAGTAGGCTTATCTAATAGTTTGTGTTAAGAAATGTTCTAGGTAGAGACTTGTAAAGCTAAGTATCTTTTAGCACTTTTTATATTTTTTGTACTATTAATCCTTTAGTAGATTTAAAACAGATATAACTAAAATTAGCAATTGAATAAATGAAAATCTTGTTTAAATGTAGCTTTAGGTGGCTTCTGTGTGTAAATATAGCTCTAAGTGGCTTCTATGCGTAGATATAGCTCTAGGTGGCTTCTGTGCGTAGGTATAGCTCTAGGTGGCTTCTGTGCGTAAATATAGCTCTAGGCGGCTTTTATTTAAACGTAGCAGCGCTAGCGCTACAAAATAAATTGATTTATATTATAAGAGTGCGTTAGATTAACTAAAAGTGCAAGGTGAATAGTAAATAAATTTAATAAAGAACTATCAAGGCTATATAGTAAGTTTATTTACTTCTTTACTAAGTTTGTAATTAGTCCTAAAAAAGAAGCCAAAGTAACTACGTAGCAGCTGCTAACATAGTTTAAAAAAATAACGCTGAGCTAAAAAAAGGCTAAGTAGGCTAATAAAGTAAAAGAGCTAAGCAGAAGGGCCAAACAGGCTAAAAGCTTACAGAGTTTAAGTATTTACCGCATACCTAAAATTTAAACATAATAAAGTTTTAGCTAAGTACTAAAATATTAAAGCTTTAGCCCTTTACAAAAAAATCTTAATAGCAGTATTATATTATCTAAAAAGCCTTTTATGCAGAAGCCTTTTGTTAAAAAATACTACACTTAAAAGATGTTATTAAACTGCTAAGATTAAAGATAACTTATTAAGTAAGCGTGCTGCTTATTACTTTGCAGTCTTTCTGCTTTGTGTCTGTTACCTACTCTTAATCTTCTAAGCATCCTTAATTTAAAATATAATACTCAAAATAATATATGCTAAATACAGCTTACTTAGTAGACTATAAGTTTAAATAGCAGTGGTTCTTTTGAAAAAGAGCTTTTAATACGCAGCTTTATACTACATATGTTTTTAGTTAACGCGCTTAGCAGCCTGCTTGATAGCCACAACAGCCGGCTTATTATCTGCAGTAGCAGCGGCAACAGCAGTAGTAGTAATATAAACAGCTTTAGTAATAACTTGCTTAAATTTTATACTTCTAAAGCAGCATGCTTATAAAGTATTACTTTTTTTCATATTCTTGCGCTTGTGTTTGTTGCTCTAATTACTATATAACTTATTTATATAGGCATAATGTGATGGGCTGAGGCCCAGGGTGGATCCTCTGTTGTACCTCGGTGGTACACCTCATATTACAAGCCGCGGGCCGCGTGGCGGCAGACTATAAGTATTAACTACGCAAGACAATCAGACGCTATATTGTCTTGTGCCAGCCTTTTGGCTGAGTGGTCGGCGTGTGTAGTTGCATGCAAGGCCTAGTAGGCCCGCCCACTACACATAAACATTTTGCTAACGTAAGTAAGTTATAGTTTTACAGCATCATGTATAAAAGTAAAAAAGTAAATATACACTGCTATGCTACTTACTATTTAACTCTTGCTGCTTAAGCTAAAATAGCTTAAGATACTTTAAAGCTAGCTAAAGCAAAAAAAGCTAAGCATAATTAAATATTGAAGTCTAGCAAGTAAGAAAACCTTAAAACTAAATAATAAACTTGTTTCTAACTCTAGTTTCTTCTGCTGGCTTAGCTTACGTTCCCCTGCTTAAGCTAAGCTATTAAGAAAAGACTTAGACTACTATATAAATGTTGCTGCTTAATACAATTTTTTTTTGCTTATTTAATTTCATTACTTTGAATTAAGTACTTAACTTGCTAAAGGTTAAGAAATTGCTTAAACTCCAGAAACTGATGTTTAGTAAGCAACTTAGTTAGTTTATTAGCTAGCCTAATTGCTGTTTTTAAGTACTTAACTTAAGAAAATCTATTAGTATATTGTTACTATAGCTACATGTTGTAAATTTTAATATATTTTAATTAAATACTAATCTTTTTTTTTTTCAACTACAAGCTTAATTGTTTAATAGTTATTAAACTAAACTATTTAGATATTTTCTAGATTAAGGGACAGCTTACAGAAGAAGTGCTTAAAAGCTATAGTCTTTTTAGTAGTGTGCTTATGGGCAAGTAGCTTAGCCTTAGTAGTTAGCGTAGTTACAGTAGTTTGCTAAGCTACCTTCCAACATATTAGATCACTGAAAAAAATAGCTGTATAATAATACAATAATTAATAAGTTTTCTAATGATCTGCAAACAAAGCGTTGCCTGCTGATATTAAGTTTAAGCTATTATAGTTTTTATATTAAATTGTATCCTATCTTATCTATTAAAAATACATAATTACTAGTCTGATATTTTTTATATACTAGGGAATAAAGTTTGTAAGGAAGTGTAAGTGCTTTAGGATTAAGGCAGCAACATTTTGTTACAGCATAATAGCTGTATATAGTACTACTTTAACTTTTTTTAATAAGCTTTAATTTCTTACTTAGTCGTTTTGCTAGTGTATACATTTAGCTTCAGCTTTAGTCTTTTAAGACAACTTTTTAATGCAACTAAATATTTTGTAGACACCTTTTTAGTAAAAAAAATTTGCTAACAATAAGTATTGAAACTCACGCTACTTTGTTTGGTATTACTAGCACAGAATTAGTGTATTATATATTTAGACAGAAACAAAAAAAAGTAAAATAAAGATATAAATTGCCTCCTAACTTAACACAATTTATCCTGCTCTTATTCTGCTTCTTCTGCCTATGCTGCCTACTTATATTAAGACTTTACTCCTAGGTACTTTTGTATAAATTAGAAAAGCGGCACTATTATTACTTTGCTTTAAAACCTATACATGCAACAAAAAAACGCTTACTCTTCTTTAGCTTTTTTTTCTCTAGATAACTACTTTAACGTCATGCAACAGCTAGCCTAACTAGTTAATAGTTTCTTTACTTAGCTTATAGACAATTTAGAAGAAAAAAATATGTAAGTTAAGTATTTTAAGTACTTTACTAGTATTAGCAAACACCTTGTTAATCTTATATTCTTTCTACAACTTACTAAGTTAAAGCTTACTATTATTTTATATATAGATATAACGTGTTTCACAAGCGAGCGAGCCACTTTCCTTATGCGCCCTACCAGCGCGTCAACTGCGCGTAATGCCTTAACAACGCAATTAAGAAACCGCCTGTACTAAAGCTAATATACTACTTGCTATCTCTAATATTAGTTCTTAACGCGTAAAAAGCATACAACGCGTTGCAATAATCTATAATGCTCCTTAAACAATAATACAGCACTAACGCGATAGATAACGCGTTTAAGGCAATTGTAAGCTAAATTTAAAGAAAATAAACAAATTAAAAGAAAAGGCAATAGTTTAGTATATACTTAACAAGTCTAAGTGTAGAGTTGCGCTACTAAAGAGTAGCATACGCAATATAGCTAATAGACTGCTGCGCTTGCGCAGCAGTAAGCCTATTAGCAAAAACTAAGTTAATAACTTTGTTAAGCAGACTTTTAAACTCAAGAAGGCCTAGAGCTGTCTATACAACTATTAGCAAGCTAGGTACAAGGATCTAGCAATTATTTAGCGCTAGTTTAACTTAATAAAGAATACAAAACAGAAGTAAGGTATTCTTAACAATAATATATATAACTTTAACAAGACTAGCTTTTGAATTAGCAAAATATTATTATAATTGTTATTATAGGCTAGGACTAGTTAGGCAAAAAGAAGAGAGTCTAGCTAGAGAACTGTAAGTAGGTTACTATAATTTAAGGCGTTAGTGCTGCAAGATAAGTGCTACTACTTTCTATAGTATTTGCAGGCAAGGTGCTTATTAATACCTAGTTTAAAACTTTACTTAGCAATCAAATTCTTAAAGTAAGCTCTAATAGTTAAATAAATAATTAGCTTACTCTTGCGTGGCTAAAGCACTTTAATAAGCATATAAAGCAGCAAACTGTTAAAAAGTATAGGCTACTAATAATTAACAGCTATAAAAGCTACAGCTTAGCTAAATTCTAGAAGCGCTATAAGAAGAGGAATATTATCTACCTCTATATGCCTCCTTATTTGTTCTACTTACTACAACTCTTAGATGTTGCATGTTTCTCGCCGTTAAAGCGCAGGTATAGTAACATAATCTTAAGCTTAGTACACAACTATACTAACTACATTAGTAAAAAAGTTTTTCCACTTACGTTTAAAAAAGCATTTAGGTAAGCATTTACTTAGAAAACTATTTAAGCAGGCCTTAGAGTTGCTAGATTAGTTCTATATAATTTAGAAGCTGTAATATTAAAGCTTAATATATAGTTACTAATACTAACGCTACTTCCGCGCATGTGTATCGCATAGGAGGTAAAAACACCTAGCAAGGCCTACGAATTTAAGGCGCAAAGTACGCTTATTTAATAAAAAATAGGAAACTGCCCTAAATCTTCTGCAAGCTTATTAAATAAGCAAGTTTAGGAGCTTAGTAAAGAAGCACAGCAGATAGTATATTCTATAGCATTGTTATAGGAAGAACAGACGCGTATACAAAGCGCAATTAAGTAGCTTACAAAGCACAAAGTCTAAAAACAATAATATATACAAACAAAAGAGTCCCTAACAGTTAATAAAGTAAGAAATAATATTGCTAAGCTAGCACGTAGTAGGCCTAAAGGTAGCAAAATACTTGCAAAGAAGGTGCGCGGTACAAAGCGCTGCGGGCGTTGTAAGGGGACTAGGCACAACACGCGTACTTGTATAGTTAAAATTAAGTTAGACATCAATAGCAAAGCTTCTAAAAAGTAGATTAGCTTATTATAATTATAATTTTATTGTGTTTGTAGCTTGCAAAAATGCTGCGATAGTAGGGCGCATAAGGAAAGTGGCTCGCTCGCTTAGGTGGCTCGCTCGCTTGTGAAACACGTTATTGCAGATTTTAAAGCTGTTTATAAAATGTATAATTATAAAGTTATAAAAAGGCTAAGTTTGTAAATGCTTAATAAACTTAAGTGTTAGTGTAATTAGCTTAAGCTAAAGTAGTTTAGAGACTTAGTGAACAACAAGAAAGCTTTCTGTCTTTAGATAAAAGTTAAAGTTAAAAAGATACTTGTCGCAGACGTTGCACGCTATAGCAGTATATTATGTATGAATTCTTTGTATACAGTGCTATTTAAAAAGTAAAAAGCAGCAGGTAAAAAGCAGCAGCTTCAGCTTTTAAAGTATTACCGGCTCCTGCTGCAGTATATACGTGTCCTTTCTATTCTCTTTTGCATTATTTTGCAATTCTATTACAATTATATTGTGATCTTGTTATAAGTTCTAAGCTAGCAAGTGCAGTTAGACCCGTTTTAACTAGTGTTGTTTTTTAGTACTTTAGCAAATTTTTTAGACCCTAATTATTCCTTAGTAGTCTAAGCTTTCCTTTTAGAACCTATCTACTTACTGTTGAAATCTTGTTAACTCTATATAATCTTTTTTTTTAACATTTGCAATTAATTAGTCGAGGGTCACTGCTTTTAACTTTTTTAGAACTCCATTTTAACTACCACAACAACCACTACCTTCAACACCTTAAGAAAAAATACAATTAGCCTTTCTAACAGCAAAAAGGTTTCAAAAAAGCTACTATTTTTCAAGCTTAAAGTTTCTGCTATATATGTATTGTGTACAAGCATAATTATATACTTTTTATAATTTTCAATTACTTAGATACTAAAAAACTATTATATTAAATCTTGTTTCTGTATCTTGTATTTGTTATTAATATTGTACTAAGAATTACTTGCTTTCTGCTTATAATCTTTTGCAAAGAGCAGTAGGATACTATTTATATAAAATAGAACTAGAATTTTTCTATCTTAATAAACAAATAGGTAGGGCTTCACTAGCAAAGCAATTAGCCTAATCTCTTTTAGTAATCCTAAAAATTTCTTAAACTATTGTTAGATTTAGGAGGTTTGCGCGGTTAATTAGGAGTCCTGCAAAGGTAAATAAGGGGTAGCGCTAAAGGACGCTAAACGCGCTAGCGACGCCATGGCCTGCCTAAAATCTAAGTGTTAAAAGGAGCACCCGGAATCTATACAATCAAGCAGACGAACAACTTAATATTTAATTCAATAAATTACTATTACTTATATTACAGAGGGGTGACAAAAAAAAATGTCAAGAGTGTTATATTTTCAAAGCTTTATATTTCTACAACCAGAAGGGCTAAACCCAAAATGGTTAGTGTTTTGGAAAGCCAAGATCTTCTTCTTTAAATTAGAACACTTAGTAAACTACTTGGTAAGCACTTTTGCGCTTAGCTTCAGCAGTGAAAATAAAGGTAAGAAAACTCAATAATAAATAACAAAATAACTTTTTTTTGAAGTTGTCAAAATCGCTATAAAGTAAATATATTAATTAATACTAGTGGAAATCTTTTGTGTGTAAGCTTGAAGGTAATTATAAAAAACCCTTTTAAGTATTAATAAAAAGCTTGTTTTTAGGGTTTTTTTCCAGATACATAACGAAAAAAGCTTACTAATACTTAGTGTACCAGCCTTCAGCTTCCTTAACGTCCACATAACGCCTTAGTAAAGATAAAATACAATTATTAATCGCCTTTTAAGATAATTAATCATATTTCTCGCTTATAGCAGCCTTTGAGGCTGCTATACTTTTTTTACTCTTTCTTATATCTAAGGAAGAAATAGGCCTTTTAGCTAAAGCGTTTTTCAGCAAGGCCCACACGTTTGATATAGAATTTAGATTAGGACTATAAGCAGGATGCTTAAAAAGCGATATCCTATTCCTAGAAAACCAAGATAAAACTTCTGCAGTTTTATGAATCTTAGCGTTATCCCGCTGAAACTTCGAGCCTATATAGAGGTTAGTAAGTCCTTGAATTATATAAATCAAAATTGCTACTTTATAATTTGAATATAGAGTAAACAGTCTCTAAGTAGGAAAAAGGAGTATATGTAACTTACCTTTTTTTATCGCAGGCTTTACTATAGGTATAAGGATCTTTTTAATATAGTCTAAATTCCTTAAAGAAGTAGTAATTAAATAGCTTTTTATTACTACTAGTTTAGAATCTACTACCTATCCAGATCGCTCCCCAAACTTGAATAGAAATATCTTGACTTATAACTTGATTAGTGAGCGTGCTAAAATTAGAATAGATTAATAGAGAATAAATAGATATATAAAAGTATTTTTTTAGTCAAATAGAGTTTTTTTCAACTTGTGTTAGTTGTAAAAACTACTTCCCTTCTAACCCTATTATTTTGCTGTGTTCGATAGTATTCTGCCCTAGCACCGTGCCCTCGCTTAATAGCAGACTCATCGGAAAATATAACTCTATTGAAGTTAATATTTTTAAGGTTTTTAAGTAATTGCTTGTCGTAAATTTGACGATTATAAGCCTTTTCAGCGTCTAAAGGCGTCTTTTTTCGAGAAATGTTAACAGAATAGTTCTTCTTTTTTAAAAAAGCGTTGTAAGCTTCTAATAGAAAGATCTAGACTTTTTTCTTTTAAAAGACGTCAATTTGTCTTTTTAGAGCTTTTAGTAAGGTCTCTATTAAGCACTCTTTTTGCTTTATTTGAGATATTTGTAGGACAACCTTTTTGAGACCTAAAGGTAGATGAAGGAGCCTTTTTTTTTGTTTTATTCAATGAAGATCATTGGTTATACTTCTAGAAGACTTTTCCAGTATATCACTGATTAAAGAAACAGGCTTGTTTTGTAAATATAAAGTATAAACTTCTTGCTCAAATTGAGAAAGATTGCGACACATAGAGGAGGTATTACAAAGAAAGCAAGTTAGAATAAACAGGAGGAGTGTAAGGGTGCGCTGGGTTGACCAAAGATGCAAGATAAACGGTGAATGAATTAGATATCGAACTATAGAGAGAGACTACGTAGGTTTATATATCCAACCCGGGTGATTAGGACTTAACCTAGGTTAGGACTAACCGAGGTTGTCAGAGGTTGTCGGATCAGCTAACAGTTAGCGTGAATAGTGCGGCCGATAGTCAGCTACTAGTGCTGAGGTAAGAAAAGCCAACGAAGGCTACAGGCCAAGTACTAGAGAACGTCAAGGCTTTAGCCCTTTACAATACCCCCCTCCTAAAAAAATAGTATGGGTAGTAATCTTGTTACCTAGAGTTCTACGCTTCTAGGGCTTCCGTATCTTTCAGATTAATAGCTAGTTCCTAGGTTAAATCTAGATATCCTAACTATTTAACCAAGTACTGCTTTTTTCTTCCTTTTCCTCTTTCCTCTAATAGGATCTCTACTAGGTATTCTTCTCCATCCTCTGTCTTAATTAGTAGAGATTCATTGTCGTCTATTAGCTGGCTTGGTAGAGGGTCTAAGGACGCTAGTCTAAAGTTATTAACATTAAATACTAGGTGAATCTAGCTAGGGGTATTTAATTTAACTGCGTTTAGTCTAATAACCTTAAGTACTGTATACTTAAGATTCTTCTAGTTAAGTTTTCTGCTAGGCCTTTTTGTTTTGTAGTAGTTGCCTAGTTTTAACTATACCTTATTGCCTATTTTAAGCTAAGGTATTAGTGCCTTCTCTTATTTACCTGCCTTTCTTGTTTTTGTTAGCTTTCTCCTATTATAGCATGTACAAACTTAATACTTTGTTGTAGCTTATTAATAATATTTTCTACCTTTTAATAATCCTCCTGTATTCTCTTTAGAAGTTATTATTAAGGACTATGCTTAGGTGCAATTTGTAGAGAATCTACCTTATAGCCGTGTTGTAGGAAGAAAGGAGACATTTTAGTAGACTAAGCTTGCCTTGCTATAACTACAATCTTAGCTATCCCTAGGTTGCTTTTCTAATTTGTTTAATCCTAATTACAGAAGGCTCGTAAATAAGCCTGTACTATAACGTTTATTCTCTCTGTAGAACTGTTAGTTTTAGGATAGTATCTAGAAGATAAGCGTTACTTAATTTCTAATAACTCGCAAAGCTTAATCTAAAACTAGTTAACAAACTGTATACCTCTGTCTAAAGTAATATAGTTTAGTAACTAATAGTAAGCTACAATAGAGTAAATAAAAGTTTTAGTAACACTTTCTGTAGTAATGTCCTTAAGGCCTATTAGGACAACGTCCTTGCTAAGCCTATCTGTAACTACTATAAGGTTTATACAGCCTTCGCTTTCTAGTAACCCTATAATAAAATCTATAGAAATTTCTTTCTATATTTGCTTAAGTATAGGCCAGGGTTTTAGTAAGCCTTGTAGGCCGTCTCTCTAAGGTTTTGTTCTTTTACACACTAAGTAGCTCCTTATATATTTTCTAAAACTTTTGCCAATAAAGGGCTAAAAGTATTCTCTTGCAATAGCTTAATAAGTAATATTCCTTCCTAGATAGCTTAAAGCTCTAGAACTGTGAATTTTGTGGATAATTCTAGTTCTTAGAGGTTCATTATTAGGTACCTATTTTTAATCTTAGTATAGGAGGTTTCTAGAATCGTCTAGTCAGCATTTAGAAATAGAAAGTTTAAGATCTAAAGCTGTAGGAAATCGTTGTTCACCATCTTTTACAGCTTTCTAGGCTATTTAGTAAGTTTTATCCTCTTTTTTAGCTTTATCTTATAGATCCTCTAGATCTAACTGCTTTTGTACTGCTGCTAGATAGCTGTTGCAGTTAAAGGTTCTAAGCACTTCTTCTTCCTCTAGTTCTTTGTTAGTAGCTGTAGTTGTAGGTTTAAATACTTGTAGAAACCTCCTAGAAATCCTAGTATCCTAGTTATTTGCTAGCATATCTTGTTGTCTCCTAGATAAGGCATTAGCCCTAGAGTTATTAACTCTAGGCCTGTAGGAAATTTCTATGTTAGGAAACTTTCCTAGAGATTAACCCTACCTTATTTGTCTCTTGCTAAGCTGTCTAGGCTTGCCAAAATATTTAAGGTTTTTATAGTCTATAATAACTATAAACTTCTTTAAAGATTGTAGCATAGCATCCTACTTAGATAAGCAGGAGATAACTGCTAGTAACTCCTTGTTGTGTATCTTGTAATTGCTTTGCGTGCTAGTTATCTTTTTTAAATAATAAGCTACTAGGCGTAAGCTTTCTTTATTATTATATTGTAAGAGGACTCCTGCTACTAAATATCTAGAAGAGTCTGTTTCTAGGATTGTTTCTCTGTCAGAATCCCATTAAGCTAGTACTAGCTTAGTTATAAATAACTCTTTAAGCTTATTAAAAGCCTTTTACTTAGTTTTTCCCTATTAGAAGGAGATGTTTCTAGTAAGCCTTGAAAGAGAAGCTACTATTTCTAAGTAGTTCTTAATAAATTGTTAATAGAAGTTTGCAAAACTAAAAAAACTGCATACTCCTTCAACGTTTGTAGGCGCCTGCTGATCTCTAATTGCTTTTACTTTCTTAGGGTCTATTTGAAGTCCTTTTCTAGCCTTAATAATAAATCTAAGGTATTTTGTCCTCTGTACGTCAAATTCGCATTTCTAGATGTCTAAAGGTAATCTAGCCTTGCCTATAGCTTCTAAAACCTTATTTGTATTGTGTTAGTGTTCTTTAAGCGTGCTATTAGTGTAAATTATCACGTCGTCTAGGTAGGCTGAGCAAAAATCGTTGATATACTTGCGGAGGGTCTAATTAATATAGCGTTGAAAGGTACTAGTGTGCGGGTGTTGGAGTGTATGAAGACATACTACTACGAGGGCAAGAGATCACTAGTGGTTAGATCATGCGAGAACGAGGGTGGTAAGATAAATATCTTACTATAGGTTGTCTATCAAAGAGAGATACAAGAGTTGAGATGTAGAGTAGAGGATAGATAATAGACCCTCGCTCGTTTCGATCCCCAAAACGAGCTATATACCTCTAGATTAGGTGGTTGAGCACTGACCTAGTGAGCAGCAGGGTATCACCCTGTGCACTAGCACATACCTCCCCTTCCTGCGAGCTTGGCCCCATCAAGCAACCTACTTAGCAGAAGGAAAAACAGCAAAACAAAGGAAATAAAACAAAGAAAATATAACTTAATTACCCTATATCTATCCTAGACACCTTCCCTTACTTCTTTAATTGCTTACTTTGGCGAGGTTCTTAAGTAGTAGTTAAAGCACGTGGCCTAGGCGCAGGTGCAGTAGTAGGAGCAGGAACAGGAGTAGCAGGCGCTTAAAATTCTAATATTAATTAAAAGCGACTAAAACAAGGCTGCCTAGTAAGAGTAGTTAGCACTAAGACATTATCTAAGATAACAGTACTTAATTAAGAATAAACACTAGGCAGGCGTTGCGTAGAGGAGAGCATTATAGGATCTTTGATCTTCTAGAAAACTTAGCGCTTATTAGCCTTTAGGCTAAGTTCCTCCTTAAGACGTTGTAGAGAATTAGCTTAAAAGAAATTAGTATCCTACCTATCCTAGTCTTTTGTTGTATAAGGAGGGTTCTGTCTAAGTCTAGTAAAGTATAAATAGTCTAAGAAGCCTTAAACTAGATTAGCATAAAAAGCGTCTTTCTCTAACTCTTGCACTATAAGCTATAGGTTAATAATTTATTACAGCACATAGTTGCAGTGTTTCTTAATATAGTTATTAATCTACTCCTTATTAGTATTCTATAGCATATTATTTAGCTCCATACGGACAAGAGGATTATCCTACTTAGCCTGTCTAATAAGTGCCTTCTAGATCCAAGACTTATACTTAATATAAATATTAGTAGGGAATAGCTAATTAATTCCTTTAAACTTGTTAAAATGGCCTAAAGAAGTATAAGGAGTAGTAGTAAGGTTATAATAAGCCTTACAAATTTCCTTATTAGTTCTTATAGCAGGTACCTCTATTACTCTATTACAGACTATAACAAACTAAGAGAGAATAGTGTAGTAGTTGTAAGTAGTTAGGCTAGTAGATCTATAAGGTATTAGAGGCGACAAAATTTATACTTACCTTTTCTTATAGATTTACTTTGCTTAGTAAGTATTAGGAGCTAGTTTTTATACGTCCTCTAACTAGTTTGTCTTATCTTCTTATTCTTTAATAAGACTATTTAACAATTTAACACCTACGTCTTTGCGCTACCTTAAGTACTCTAGCATATAGTTATAAAAGCCTAAAAGCATCTCTATGCAGTTGTTCTTATCCTTATTATTAAATAACACGCTGCCTTAGATTATATCTATACTAAGGCCTTTAGTTATTGCTTGCTTAAAGTTAAGGTTAATGTATTTAAAATAAGTTTAATCTCCCTTCTTAGCATATTTAGTGTAGTAGGTGTAGGAAATTAAAGTATATTTCTTACAAAGTATAGCATATTATAACTAGTATCCTAGATTAGTATGTATAGCTTATTAAATAAGTAAGTAGTACATGTTGCGCAGCTATTTAAGGTTTAGCTTCCTATTTATATATTATAGATAGAAGTAGTACATCTTAAATATTTTAATAATAATATCCTTAACCTAACTGTCCTTAAACAGCTAAATATAGGCGTTAGTAATAATGCTTCTAGTGCGTTAGAACTCCTTAGCTTATAGTTAAAACTTTATAGTATTAATAACCTTGTCCTAAGTAGGGAGGGGATAAAGATTAAGTTAAGAAGGCTAATAGCAGTAGCTTAGCAGGTCCTTATCCTGCTTAGCTAGACAATATTTGCTAGTAAAAAGCTTTAAAATAACAGAGTCTAATTAGAATTCTTGTTAGCAGCTCTATCCTACGTATAGTAAGAGTAGACATTTATTAAGTATATTAGATAGCATAGCCTTTTTAAAAAAACCTATAACGCTTGCGGCAGTGCGCTTATAGATAAAGTATACTTACTTATATAATAAGTTATTAGAGCTAAGCTGATATTTAATTTTAACCTTATAGTACTATTCCTTAATAACCTTAACGTAGTTTAGATTAGTAATTAGCTTCTTTACGTAAGCTTGCTTAAGCAACTTAAGAAAAGCTAAGATAGAATTCTTGTAATAACACTCTGCCTAAAGAATCTTCTATTCCTAATTAAAGGTATCTAGCTCCTTATCTACATAGGAAGCGTTGTTAAGGTTAGTATCTAATTAAGTAGCTGCCTGTTAGTAGGCTAGTGTTGCTTTTAGAGCATAAGAGCTTAGTAGAGGCAGTAGTATAAGGACTTGTTAGCTACTAGCCTTAGTCCTAACTTGTCCTGCTTAAATGTTAGCAGCGTCACGCCTCTATTGTACTATAGTTATTTTGTTCTAAAACTTATACAACTTAATTACTAAGTATTAGTTAATTCCTTAACTAGCTAACATTCTTATAGATTGCCTTAAATTCTTAGTTATAACTAACAGACTATAAGTCTCTAAAGAGCAAGTCTTAGATATTATAAGATCTCTATAGTAATTAATAGCTTAAGCCTTATTTAAGGTCCTTCCTAGCTCTATAGTTATTAAGATAATTATACTATATATTAGATGGGTCTTTATACTAAGCGGCCTATACTTATTATTTAAAACGTTTTGTGTAGAGTAGACTAGGCTAGTTTTAAGGTCCTTAGCTTTAGCTATAAGTTAAAAAACCTTTTACTAGAATATATAGAGAGGATTAGCCTTGCCTTGCTTATTCTTTGCCCTAGCATTAGGCTATAGCTTCTGTAGGTTAAACTTAATATCTTATTTCTAGACTTGCGGCTTAGCGCAGATATTACAAAGCTCCTTTACCTTTTGCTTATTAATGTCTAGGTAAGGTACTTAGTTGTAAGAGTTATTTTAATTAATAAAAGCATAGATGTCCTTATATAGCAGTTTTACTATTACCTAGTTAGCTGTTAACATATATTATTTCTTACCTTAGATTTTAGAGTTAATACAGTAAGCTGCTGTAGTATTAAGGAACTAAGTAGTATCTTTAAGATTTATACACCTTAACACAAAGGCTATATTAGTTAATTCTTAGTAACTAAGTAGTGTATAAGGCATGTAGATACTAACGCATTCTTAGATAAATCTTAGAGCTAGCTTCTTTACAGTTACAATAGCTTTACTTAGTTCTTTAGTCTTTTTATCTTGCGTTCAGGATGCTGCACTAATAATAAGGTAGTGTTCCTAGAAACCTTGAATACTACTATATTTATTTATGAGTCTAGGGAGCTAAGCATAAAGGTTACCTACTTCTAGAACAACCTTAAGGATTAAGTTAAATTAGTAAGAGGCGTTATTAAACTAATAATCTATAATAATACGTTGTTGTCTTAGAGTGTTTAAAAGGATCTTGTCTACTAGAGTTTAGATGTTAATAACCTTAATATTATCGCTAAGCTTTACAAGCTCTAGTACCCTGTCTTAATACTATATAACTTTAGGGATATAGTCTACAACTTAGTCTTCCTTCTTAGTAATAACTCTAAAGTTATTAAAAACCTTTAATAGTCCTAGTGTTTGCGTTGGTTATAGCTGTAGCTGCTTGCCCTAGGCCTTGTCTAACAGCGCTAGAAGCATTATTTAAGCAGGTTAGCTAATGTAAGTTAAATATTATCTTTAGCTGCTACTAGCTTATAAGGGAAGGTATAATTATTATTATTATTTTAGAAGGTAACTACCTTAATAAAAGGTAGTAAAGTTTGTATAGTAGGAAAGTTAAATAGTTAGTAGGGTTGTGGTTCTAGTTTATACGTAGTGGCAGTATCCTGCTGGCTAGTAGGTAGAGATAAACAGGGTCTAAATTGTGCTAAAATAAGTAGGTTTTGTAATTAAAATAGTTGTTGTAATTAGCTATTGCCTTAAGAGTACGTGAAATTAAGTATAGTATTAGTGTGGCAGTAAGCACCTAAAGTTAGTAGGATAGGTAGCTTGTACCTAAATTTTATTTAAGAAATTAGTAAACAAGTAGCTAAAAGTAAAAGCAGGTACTACTAGCATAGTATCCTCTCCCCTTCTTAAAATTATAGGCTGTCTTATAGCCGATTAGTTGTCTAATGTAGTAGTATTAGAGTTAGAGTCTAAGCTTTCAAAGTCTTATTTATATACACAACACTCTTCTTCTGTAAAATGTTTAGTAATAATAATTTAAGGATAAAGCTTATTACCTATTGCAAGAGGTAAATATAGTTGTAGTTCTGTATATAGCTTAGGCAAGTCTAGTGAGATAGGAATATCTACTATAGGGCTAGTTTATTCCTAATAGTTAGGATCTTATAACTTCATGTTTTCTTAATCTTCTTTCATAATATTTTAGACAAGTCTTTGTTTAAACAGCTTTAATTACTATCTAGGTGTTATGTAGGGGAAGCGTGAACTATTAAGGTCCTTAAGACAATAGGTTCCTTTATTAAGTCTAGCTTTATAAATATAGTATAGGCCTAACTATCTTGTATCTAGCTTATAGTCTTGCAACATATTAATTTCCTAAACAGAGTTCTAGAGAAGAACTAAGTCTCCTAGCTTTATATCCTTATGTTGTATTTCTTTAGTGTTATCTTAGTATTCCTTTTTAGTAGCTCTTATCTAGTTAGTATAAGCAATAGTATCCTTTGTAAACTAATCTCTAAAATCTAACTACATTGCTTAAATCGCAAGTAGCTATATATAGTCCTTTACTTTCCTAAATAGAAGCGTTTGCTATATAAGTAGCGTAAGTTTAATAAGAAGCACTAGGTTCTACCCTATAACTAACTATTACGGTAAGTAACCTGTCTGTTCCTGTATTAAAATCCTGTCTATATAAAGAACTATTAGTAAGTTCTTAACTTAAGGTCCTAGTAGCTTTGCAAGGGCGTTTATAATAGGCTTATACCCTCCTTTAATCTTTCTTATAGCTTAAGGGTTATGTCCTAAAAACTAGACTTAGTTAATCCTATACATATACAATAAATATAATACTATCTTAGCAAAATCAGGCTCTTTATTAACTATAAGTTTACCCGCTGTGCTCTATTAATATATAATGTCTTTATATACAAACTCTGTAATTAACTTTAACTAGTTGTTTAACAGGGCTTTTACTTTAAGCTAGCTACTAAAGTAGTCTCTTGTAATAACTAAAAACTTCTTCCTAAAACACTAAGGTATATATATTATATTGATTGTAACTGTCTCCTAAATAGCAAAACTGTAAGTGTTAGTAAGCATATTAACTTTCCTCTTAGAGGATTACAGTTAATAGTCTAAATAGGTTACTAGCTTTTACTGCACGTGCTTATACATTCCTTTCTACTAGTATTACTAAGCAAGTATAAAGTATACTGTCTTAACTCCTTTATATCTAATCTAAGTGTGTACGTTCTATACTGTAGCTGTTCTTAAGATAGTACTATCTATAACCTTTTAGATTATAATGTTCCTAAATATTTTCTTAAAGAGTATCTTGTCTTATATAAAGAAGTTTAGAGCTTGCTTCTTCTATGCTTGTAGTTCTTGTAGTTCTATATTCCTAGGAGTCTAAAAGTTAACTAAAAATTAAGCGTATTATTCTAACTCTAGCAAGAATTCCTAACAGAGTATCCTTGCCTGTTCTATTAGTATTAGTGTATTTACATTTCTAATTATATAATTAATAAACTCCTCTAAATCCTCCTTAGGTTCTAGAGGTAGTTCTTAATTATTAGGTTTTAGATACCTTAATAGTACATCTGCAACTATATTTCTTAGTCCTAGTATATACTTAATATTAAAGTCTTATAAAAGAATTGTTAATATCTACCTGTTTATAACAGATTCTAAATTGTTAGTAGATAAGTAGTTTAGTTAAGTAATAAGAGTTGCTGCGTTAGTTTCTATAGTAAAGTAAACACTATAGAGGTAGATATAAAACTTCTTAAGAGCCTATAGCACAGCCTTGCATTCTAACTTAGTAGAGTGCTATTACCTCTTTTATGCTAACTATAGTGTACTTTTAAACTGCACTAGGTGTTACTTATTATCCTCCTTAAGTTGTTTAATATATGCTCCCGCCCTATCTTAACTTGTATTAGTTATTAGAAATATCTTATAATTTTTAGTATTAGTGTAGTTAAGGTTTGCAAGTGTAGGTGTGTTATATATAGCCTATTTTAGCTTATACATTGTTGTGTCTTGTGTATCTCCCTATTTAAAAGGGACATTATCTTGTAAGAGTATAAATAAAGGTTTAGTAATCTTAGTAAAGTTCTTTACTTATATATAGTAGTAGTAGACGCATATGCCTACAAAGGATTGTACCTCTCTTTTATTTTTATATAGTAGCTAGTTTATAATCTTCTTAACTTTCTTCTAGTTAGGATAACGTCCTTGTAAGCTAACCTTATAGCCTACAACCTTAAGCCTTTCTATAAGAAAATAATACTTCTTTCTTAACATAGTGCCTTTAGCTTGTTTAATATTAGCTAATACTCTCTTTAGTTACAAGATATGCTTAAGAATATAATATTAAACTTCTAACATTAATTCTTCTCTGCTATAATTAGTTTTTAGCTCTCTACATGTAATGTTGTTAATAAAAGGCATAGTATTAGGCTAGTAGTCTTTTAGAATCTTGATTATTACACGTTAAAATACTGCTATAGAGTTAGTAGCACTTATAACTATCGTGTATAATTATATAAGCCTAACTAGTGTTTAAAACGCTGTTATGTCTCTGCTTTCTAGATATAGTATAATTTAGTTATATCTTAAGAATAAGTTTATAAGCAAGATAATCTTGCATCCTGTAAACCTCTTAGAAAACTTGTCTACTATTAGTAGTAGGTTTATATCTTGTATAGTAACTACATTTATTTGCTACGCATTACTAATCTATTAAACGCCTTCGTCCTTCTTAGGTACTAGGTGCTATAGGTTGTAATATTAACTATTACACCTTTCCTATGTTCCTTAATTTAGGCAGACGTTAACTATATCTACTACTTACAGCTTTAAAGCTTTTAAGACAGTAAACTCTTATACTTGCTAAGCTTTATATAATATTGTTTGTATCTTGTATAGTAGATATATATTAGGGTAAATCCTTCCTAATTCCTTAAATTGCTAGGAGAGCACTTCTTCTTTATTTAGAAGCATATATATAAATATCTCCTTTTCTAATAGCTGCAGATAGTCTCTAGTATATAGCTTATTAAGCTATTCTTTAGTAAGCCTTGTCTCTCGCAGGAAAGCAGCATATCTTAGTTTAAATAGATAATAATACAGCCTCTTATTAGGATCGCAAATACTTATTCTAAGGAGTTATTATTTTTTTATTATTTTCTTCGAGTCTTCTTGTTTATATTCTATAGGCATCTCTTAATATAGGATATTTACAGGTTAAACCTTCTTATCTACTATCTTATATAATGTGTAAAGATTATTACGTTGTTAAGCATATTCAAGTAGCCTTTCTTGTATCTGCTAATAATTAAGCTTATACATAATAAAAAATACTCTAAGTTTATAGTTTTTTATAAAGTTTTTAGACTATCTAACTGCATGCGTAAATACTTAGTTTATCTAGACTATCTAATCCTTCCTACTACTTTCTATATACAGCATGTTAAAGTTACTAAATCTAGCTACTAGATTAGACTATGTAGCTTTCTATATATATTTTACTGCTACTACTTATAGTTTGTTGCCTAATCTGTTAGTAATTATATGTAACTATATATTACTTGCTGTTTCTCTATCTAAGTTATTATTAAAGACTTTGTTTCTAATTGTCTTTGTAAAGTAATTTAGAGATAAGTTAAATATAATAAAGACTATGTTTCTTGTACTATCTTTAAATAGGAATTAGTACGTAATTCGCCTAAATGTATTATACTAAATTAATATTCTAGCGCTTGTACACTAAGGTCCTCCTAAAATTATAGGTTTAGTAATATTAGCAATAATCCTAAACGTAGTCCTAATAGTAATTATACCTATTTATATAGGTATATTAAATGTAGTTCTAATAAACAGGTTATGTGTGCTATTAGCTAAAGTAATACTAGGAGGAGGCTGCCCTAGCTAGTGCTTTATTATTTTATACAGTATCTTTAATGCTCGCGCAGCACTTAGTCTTAGGATATTTATTTATACCTTAGTGTTAATTAAGCACTTTAGAAAGCTGCTTTTTACAGTTACCTAGTATTCTAGTAAGTTAGTTTAAGTAAAAGTCTGCCTATTCTTTTACTAAACTCCTTAGACATCCTTTGTAGGGATATTATTTAACTTATCTATCTAGGAATCTCTCTTTCTGCTTACCTTATAGCAAGTTTACGTATTAGATTAATATAAATTTATTGTATTATAATACGCACTCTTAGCAGGTTGTGTATTTAGTAAAATTCTCTAAGTAGGACCTATGCGCTTGTTTAGCTAATTAGCAACTAGAACAGATCCTAGGTGTAATTTAGCGCACCTAGTATCTGTTAGCTTAGCGTTTCTTATACCTACTATAACATTAAGTGCACCTAAACTATTTATAATATTAATACTATTATTAAGAGAATTATACAGCTGTTTTTAAATGCTAGCTTACCTTATAAAGTTTAATACTGTGACTCCTTGTACTTCCTGTTTAAGTAGGGTAGTTATAATACAGTTTAGCTATCCTTGTACTATCTCTTTAAGTTCTCGATTAGGAAGAGCGTTAATAAACTTTATAGCCTTCTTCTTTTTTCCTTACTATAAGTGCTTTAGATCTGCTATCATGTTGTTGTCTTAATAAGCTAATTAAGGTAGTTTAATAACTAAAAATAGCGTATTATAAGGCTAGTTTACAAAAGGTATATTACTTTATGTTTCTTCTTGTAGATACTGTATATCTATAGGCTGTAAGTTAGGAATAGGGGAGTTACTTTATATTGTTTAATTACTTTCTTGTGTACTTAAATCCTTGCTTAGCCTTCCTTGCTTCTTTACTCCTCCTTCTTAGACACAATTAATATCCTAGTAGAGGGCTTGGCCTTTGCCTTTTAAGCGCGTAGCAGCATTTAACTTAGAAATACTATATAAAGCGTTTTCTTTGCCTTTTAGTATAATGTTAGCTGTATCTATATTATTAAGCTTCTTAACGTATTTCTTAGCAGAAGGAGTATATAGCTATTACTAGGATTACTAGAACTGCTAAAGGACGTTATTATAGTAGCTTTAGCTTATTAAACTAGTTGCTATATTTGTAGAATTAGAGTTTTTCTCTTTATACCTTAAACCTAGTTAAAAGTCTCCTCTGGTAAACTTCTTTAGTAGTACACTAGAGGCTAGCTAATTAAGCACGTTATTAGTAACGTTGTAGAACTCTTAGATCTTCGCCTTTAACTACAGCAAGACTTAGTTTAATAGTAGTTACTTTAGAACTTCTCCTAAAGGCTTATATAGTAGACTAAAGTAGTACGTTCCCTTCTTGCTAGAAATATTCTAGTTAAAACTAACCTATTCTATCTACTTTAGGGCGTAGTATTATTTGTACTCTTTAAGTATATATCCTACTATATTAAATATATAGTAGAGAGTGTGTGTCTCTAGAATACTTATATATGCTGTACTTATCTTGTTAGATACCCCCTTTAGGACCTTAGTAATAAAGAAACTATTATTCTTCTTACTAAGGAACTTTGTATTTGTTGCTTATGCAATAAAGTATGTATAGTTAGAGGGTTTTTTTAGAAGTCTCTTAGTTATAAGATAAGCTATAAGCATGTTAATAGTTAATAGTCTAAGCTTTAGGTTACCTAGAGACTTAATAAGGTCCTTAACCTCTAGGTTAATGTCTACTAGCGTACTTATCTTCTTATATACTTTACTAATCTTAATCTCTATTTCCCTTACTTCCTCTAAGGTAAAGGTTACTCGCTAGTTAGATAGTATAATTCAACGCATCTTAGCATTAGCGCCTTCTTACTCTAGCTAATAAATCTTATCTAGGCTAGTTATCTTCTTATAGTAGAATTTTAGAAAAGAATAGATCTCTTCTAGTTTATACATATCCTAATTATCTCTATTTAGAGTAGAAAATATATAGTACATAACTACCTTTTTATTAGTTTATAGTAGGCCTTGAAAGAAGAGAATACTTTCCTCTTCTTAAGGGATTTGCCTGTTCTTAATACATGCATTAGCGACAGAGGTAAAGTGCATATAGTACTCTACTAAACTAGGCTAATTTTTTATATATTTATAGATGTAGGCTTAAAGGTATAAATGTTTGCCTATCTTAATAGCTATATTCTTATCCTTTTACTGTTCCTTTATGTGTGTCTGTAATTTAGACTGATCTTTCTTAGCATATTGAGGTAAGTGTTTTAGTATACAAAAGAAAGATTAATCCTTATTAAAGAAGTAGTCTAGAAGAATAGAAACCCTTATAGCATTATAGATGCCTTTATTATTAGCTTGTTAGTTAAAGTCCTCTAGGAATTCTATAACATCCTTCCTAGTAAAAACTAATATACTATGTCTTAGTTAAATTATAGTTAATACTAAGTTATGCGTAGGTGTAGCTATAGTGTTAATAACAGAGCTTAATAGGGTTGATAATAGATTAGAGCTAGTAGTAGTAAGTCTAGAAGGAGGAAGTATTGCGCCTTCCTGCCCTTAACCTGTCTTCTAATCTCTTTTTAATATCTAAGGTATAGTAGGACTTATATAAGTTCTTTATATAGATAATTAATAAGTGTTATTAAAGAAATAGACAAAGTATAGTCTCTAAGAAAAAGAAAAATTTCTTTTTAAGTCTTTATAGTGTGTGTTTTTTTAAGTATAGGCGTATTAATTCTTGCCTTTTAGGTACTCCTTATTTCGCTAAGTAGGCTTAGATTTATACTTAAAGCTAGTACTTATGTATAAGCTTTTAGTGCTATCTCTATTTTACTGGATAGTACCTTAGCTTAGTATTTCTTTACGTATGTATTACTGCCTCTATTTTGCTAGACAAGTTACTACCTTTATTTTACTAGGTAGACTTTAAACTAGCGTTTAGAACACATGTAAGACTACCTCTATTTTGCTAGACAGTTTACTGCCTCTATTTTACTAGACAGACTTTAAATTAGCATTCAATAATATATTTTGTTTTTATTAGTAGGTTTTGTTCTTCCTTATTGTTACTATTAGTGCTAACTTAGGTAACTTTATACTTAACATAGTCTGTAATAGGGGATAGTACTAACCCCCTAAAAGTAAGTCTAGTAATAATTCTAAGGATTCTGTGCTTACGTAAGATTGTTATATCATTCTCGTAATAATCGTACACTAGTTCCTTTATGCACTAAGTAGTAGAGTATGTCCTTATAGGCTTTGCTATTTGTGCAGGTGTTAGAGTGTATAAAGACATACTACTACAAGGGCAAGAGATTACTAGTGGTTAGATTATGTAAGAACGAGGGTGGTAAGATAAATATCTTACTATAGGTTGTCTATTAAAGAGACATACAAGAGTTGAGATGTAGAGTAGAGGATAGATAATGGACCCTCGCTCGTTTCGATCCCCGAAACGAGCTATATACCTTTAGATCAGGTGGTTGAGCACTGACCTGGTGAGCAGCAGGGTATCACCCTGTGCACCGGCACACTAGGAGCGTTTGCTATACTAAATAAAGTAACTAGCCACTTATATAACCTCAATCTAGTACGAAAAGCTGTTTTCTACTTATCTCCTACATTAATCCTAATTTTATAAAAAGCTACAGAAACGTTAATCTTTGTAAACTATCTAGCTTTTGCAATATTGTTAAGGGTTTCCTAAATTAAAAGTAAAGGACAAAAATTCTTCTTTGTAATAGTGTTTAGGGCTTAGTAATTAACGCAGAAACGTAATCCTCCTTTAGGTTTCTTAGCAAAAAGGATAGAGGAGAAGGCAGGAGAGCTTCTAGCTCTAATCCATCCTTTATTAAGTAGAGAAATAAGCTCCTTTTGTAGTACTAGAAGTTCTAGGCAGCTTATACTATATAGAGGTCCCTAGGGAGCCTCTTTTTCTTTGCCTTTATCATCTTTCTCTAGTTTAATTTAGTAATCTACTTTAGATCCCCATAAAAGAGGTAGTTTGTAGGCAGTTTTTAGATTAAAAATCTAAGCTAGGTGTTAATAAGCTTTAGGGTGTAAAGGTAGGACCTCTACTTTCTTCTTAGGAGCTAGGGCTTTTTTAATATTCTTAAGAGAAGCAGTAAAATTCTAAATAGACTTTTCCTTTTTTGCCTGCCTAATATAGGAGTAATAAGCTGTTGCGCTTATTTGTTTTAATCTCTAGTCTCCTTTAATAAGGCAATCCTTAGTGCTAAGTAACTTAATCCTTTGCCTAGAAGAATAGATGTAAATTGTTTTTCTAAAAGAAGCAATAGTAACCTCTCTTCTGTTTATCTAGGGCTGTCTAAGTATTAAATCGTAACTAAGGTGTGTAGGGGCTATATAACCCTAAATAGTATCCTTATATCCCTTAATATTAATGTCTAACCTAGCAACTTTGTTAATAGTTCTAGGTTTATCTGTAACTCCTTCTAATCTCTTAAGAGAAATAGAAATGCACTATAAGTTAGCGTTTTTAACAAGTTAAGGGCTAATAAGCGAGTACACAAGGTTTCCTGTATTAATTAAAGTAAAGGCAAAAGTGTAACAATTAACTAGCGCCTCTAAAGTAATTCTATTGCTGCTTATGTTCTTTTTAAATTTAGCCTACTTCTTTACTTAGTTATCTTAACTTATTAGAGGCTCCTGCTAGTAACTTTGAACAGAAGCTACTCTTTTTCTAAATCTAAGTCCTCGTTTACGCTTCCCTTGCTAAGCTTATTATTTTTCTTTTTCTTAGAGTTAGAGAACTTAACTAAAGTCTTTTTCTCTTTTTGAAAGGATTTCTTATTCTCTGTATAATATACAGACAGATAGCCCTTCTATTTGCAGTTAAAATAGCGTCTTTCTCTATACAACTGTTCTAACTCCTTGTTACTAAACTGTTAAAGTTTAGCAGTTCTTCCTGTGTATTCTACATCTTCTATCTAGTCTCTTTTTAAAGGAGAAGGAGGAGGAGAAGTTCTTCTAGATTTATACTCTTTAGGCTTGTCTCTGCCTTTAGAGTACTCCTCTATTCTGTAAAGGTAATTAGCAATCTCTATTACTTTGTTTTGCAGGCTATCTAAATTCTTATAGGTAAAACCTACAAGTTTGTCTTAAAGTTTCTAAATAGGACTTTTTTAGAAAAGCATTTTCCTTGTATCCTCGTCTAAGCTACTATTAGATAATAGCAGTTGCTCTTAGAATTCTATAATATATTTGCGGATGCTTTTCTTGCCTTAGCTTATAGACTAGAGCTTGTTCTTAGCTCTCTCTACGCTATAGGGATCGCTAAACATTTAGTTAAAGAAGTTTAATAACTTATTAAAGTTCTATAAATTAGAAATCCCCATTAAGTTAAGGAAAGGCAGGGTAAAAGTCACAGCTAAGCCTTTTAGTTAACTAAAGGCGTAATTATAAGTCCTTTTATCTGTTTTGAAGTCTTTTTTGTTGTTTTTTACCTTAGCGGTAAATTGTTGTTAAAAGATTTAGTACATCTTTCTATTTCTGTTAAAGGTATTAGGATCTAGTTGTTTAAAATGCATAGGCGTTTGAGCTTGTTAATTCCCTAGGGCAGCTAATAGGGTAGGTAACTAAGGTGGTAGTTAAGGTTGTTGTTCTACTATAGGCTCCCTTTCTTGTTGCAATGTGCTTATAGCCTTTTAAGTTTAAAAGGCTTCCTGTATTCATGTAGATGTAGCTATCTCGTCTAGGCCACCCGCTCTACAAAGACCTTCTAAAGTAGTCTCTACTTTAGGTTTACTAACACCATCTTAGTATAGTTCTGCTATCCTTACAACTGAAAAAGCTGCTAAGGGTCCTGCTATTATATTTATAAGTACTTGCTAGTACTCTATTATTGTCAGCAAGGATCGTTGTAGGTGCTACTACGCTTAGTAGGCTTATTCTTTTTCTGTTTTCTAGGGCTACTACGCTTAGTAGTCTTATCTAACGAATTTAAACGCCTTAGGGACTTATAGAACTAAGTATCCCTTAGCACTTTTTAGTGCTTCTCATACTGTTAATCCTTTGGTGGATTTGAACAGTTAACTAATTAACTAGCAGTCTGATTAATTAGGATCTCGGGCGTAGATATAGCTCTAGCAGGCTTCCAAGTACAACGTAGCTACGCGAGTAGCTAAAGAAGGATCTAATTTAATTGTAAGGATGCGTTAGGTTAACCAAAGATGCAAGGTAAACGTTGAATAAATTAGATAAAGAAAAGAACTATAAAGAGACTACGTAAAGGTTTTTATATCCAACCCAGATAGTTAGAACTAAACGAGGTTAGGTCTTAACTGAGGTTATCAGAGGTTTGCCGGGTCAGCTGACAGTTAGCACAAATAGTGCAGCTGATAGTCAGCTACTAGTGCTGAGGTAAGAAAAGCCAACGAAGGCCACAGGCCGAGTACTAGGGAACATCAAGGCTTCAGCCCTTTACACTAACACTTAACAAAGACAAATTAGATAACCTTAGGCAGAAGTGTAAACATCGACGAAATTAGAAGCCTACTAAGAATTCTTAATTAACTAATATACAACATACTGTAAGCAAATGCAAAGCATGTAATATAAAACACGCGCTTAAGGATTGCTAGTACGCGCACCTTAGCAGTGCACTAGCTTAGTGCCAACTTTAAGACAACAGGATAGATTAAGTCTAATTACGTATTAACAACAGCCCAGCTATGCAAGAAACAATTCGCAACGCTAAGCAGCAATTACAATCCTTAAGACTGGCGATTAAGAAGTTGCACACAGCAACACCTACAATTAAGCACGACAGCTAACTATATAGTCAAAAAATTAAGAGATTAAATACACGTTTATTACAGCCTTGTTTAGAACAAGCTAGGTTATATATCCCCTATAACAATTATAGATTCTTAATTCTATATTAACATGTTACGTCTTTAACAATACAAGCTAATTTACTAAAACACAATTAGCGCTGGGAGAAGACTTTCTATAAGCAGGTAACTTACAAGTATGAATTAAGGCATACAGTTTAGTTACTTTAATAGTAGCAAGTAAACAATCTTAAAGCTAATTACCCTTACAGGACGTAGTATACTGTCCTAATCTGCTCTGCAATCTTGTCTTGTTTAAGATACTCTGCCTATAAGGCTTGGAGTAGGACACTAAACATAATTTAACAGTTTTTTAAAGATTGCTTACTAACAATTTAATTGCTAACCTTACTAAGTTGCATAGACAGTAGGTGCTTAAAGCAAACCTAATTAATAACTACGCAACAATAGCCTCTAGGGCAGTAGAGCTGTAATACAATTAAAGACAACGTGCACAAGCGCTTATATAGCATAAAAAGATAAGTTACTTAAAACTAAGTGCGCTTAAGCACCTTGTACAACAATCTAAGAAGGTAAGAATTTCTAAAGTGCTTACAGTAAAATACAATGCCTGTAGAAAAGTAAAAGCTAAAAAGCTAATCTGCTGTATACTACACAAGAATCATAAAGCTCTAAAAAAACATATCTTACTTAACACTTATAATTATTAGGTTAACAGCTTAACTCAAATAAGAAGTTAAATACTAATTACAGATTAAGTTACTACTACTATATAAGACTACTACTTTAAGGACAACTAAATAGCACAGACAATTATTAAGTTACTAAAGTCCTTTATAACGTGTTTCACAAGCGAGCGAGCTACCTAAGCGAGCGAGCCACTTTCCTTATGCGCCCTACCAGCGCGTCAACTGCGCGTAATGCCTTAACAACGCAATCAAGAAACCGCCTGTACTAAAGCTAATATACTACTTGCTATCTCTAATATTAGTTCCAAACGCGTAAAAAGCATACAACGCGCTGCAACAATCTATAATACTCCTTAAATAACAATACAGCACTAACGCGCTAGACAACGCATACAAGGCAATTGTAAGCTAAATTTAAAGAAAATAAACAAATTAGAAGAGGAGTTAATAGTTTAGTATATACTTAATGAGTCTGAGCGTAGATTTGCGCTAACAAATAGTAGCGTATGTAATATAGCTAATAAACTGCTGCGCAAGCGCGGCGGCAAGCCTGTTAGCAAAAACTAGGTTAACAACTTTATTAAGCAAACTCTTAGACTTAAGAAGGCCTAGAGCTGTCTATACAACTATTAGCGAGCTAAGTGTAAGGATCTAGCAATTAATAATCGCTAGTTTAACTTAGTAAAGGATACAAAACAGAAGTAGGGTATACTTAACAATAATATGTACAACTTTAACAAGACGAGCTACATAATAAGCAAAGTAATATTACAGATAGTTATTACAGGCTAAAATTAGTTAAGTAAGAAAAAAAGAGTCTAGCTAAGGAACTGTAAGTAAGTTACTGTAATCTAAGGCGTTGGTGCTACAGGGCAGGTGCTACTACCTTTTATAGTTTTTACAGGCAAGGTGCTTATTAGTACCTAGTTTAAATATCTACCTAGTAATTCAATTCTTAAAGTAAGCTCTAATAGTTAGACAAATAATTAGCTTGCTCTTATATAGCTAGAGCACTTTAATAAGTATATAAAGCAGCAGACTGTTAGGAGGTATAAGCTGCTAATAATTAACAGCTATAAGAGCTATATCTTAGCTAAATTCTAAAAGCGCTATAAAAAGAAGAACATTATTTACTTCTGTATGCCTCTTTATTTGTTCTACCTGCTATAACTCTTAGATGTTGCATGTTTTTTGCTTTTAAAGCGCAAGTATAGCAACATAATCTTAAGCTTAGCACGCAACTATACTAACTATATCAGTAAAGAAGTTTTTCTACCTGCGTTTAAAAAAGCATTTAGGCAGGCATTTACTTGGGAAACTATCTAAGCAGGCTTTCAAAGTGCTAGATTAGTTTTACATAATTTAAAGGCTGTAATATTAAAGCTTAATATATAGTTCCAAACGCTAACACTACTACTGCGTATGTATATTGCATAGGAGGCAAAGACACTTAGCAAGGCCTATAAATTTAAGGCGCAGAGTACGCTTATTTAATAGAAAATAAAAAACTGCCTTAGGTCTTCTGTAAGCTAATTAAATAAGCAAGTTTAACAGCTTAGTAAAGAAGCGCAGTAGATAGTATATTTTATAGCGTTGTTACAGGAAGAACAGGCGCGTATATAAAGCGTAATTAAGTAGCTTACAAAGCACAAAGTCTAGAAACAACAATATATACAGACAGAGGAGTCCCTTATAGTAAATAAAGTAAGGGATATAATTACTAAGCTAGCGCGTAGCAAGCTTAAGGGTAGCAAAGTACCTATAAAGAGAGTGCGCAGTACAAGGCACTGCGGGCGTTGTAAAGGGACTAGGCACAACACGCGTACCTGTATAGTTAAAATTAAGTTAGACAGTAATAGCAAGGCTTCTAAAAGTCAATTAGCTTATTATAATTTAATTTTATTGTGTTTGTAGCTTGCAATAATGTTGCGATAGTAGTGCGCATGAGAAAAGTAGCTCGCTCGCTTAGGTGGCTCGCTTGCTTGTGAAACACGTTAATTCTTATAAAGACTTAATTTAATATTACTGTAAAAGTAATTAAAACTAATAAAAAGACTGCTACAGATAAACTAGAAGTAGCTTGTTAAGCAAAGTCTTATAGCGTGCAATTTAAGCTTTCTGCTCTAAATACTTAAGTACAAAACAGTAAAGCAGAACGCTTAAAAGATGGGATTAAGGATAAAGCACGAGCGATGTAACTAGACGTTAACCTGCTATAGCTACTGTATCCTAAGATTACTTAGTTAGCAGTATATTTCTATAATTAAACACTGTAAAACGCTGTAAAGGGCTGAAGCCTTGATGTTCCCTGGTACTCGGCCTGTGGCCTTCGTTGGCTTTTCTTACCTCAGCACTAGCAGCTGACTATTGGCCGCAGTAGTTACGCTGACCCGGCAAACCTCCGATAACCTCGGTTAGTCCTAACCATCCGGGTTGGATATAAAAACCTTGACGTAGTCTCGCTATAGTTCTTTATCTAATTCATTCACTGTTACCTTGCATCTTTGGTCAACCCAACGCACCCTTACACGCAGTGCTAATATAAGATTAAGTTCTGTTAGTAAGACCTTCTAAAAAAACTAAACAGACTTATAGGCTTTAGCGTTTATAGCAGGTGCAAGAGTAGAATAAGTTTAACAATTAAACAACATGAAACTTAATAGCGCGGCAGTTAATTAATTGCTAAAAGGTTAAGGTTGTAACTAGATGCCTTTGTTAAGCGAGCTCCCGCCAGCACCAAGTCTAAATTAACTAAAAAACAATTATATATTCTACTACTTGTTTAAAAAGGCTAAAGAGGATTACCTTTTAAGCTACAAGCGATTGAACTTATGGTTAAAAGTCCTAACACAAGAAGCACGACAAACTAACACCTAAATACTTAAGTCTATGTAGGTTCATACTTACAAAATTAACAAGGAGTTTTAGTTTTTTAAGTGTAAAGCGCACTTAGTTGTGTAAGGCAATTAACAACGCAACGTTACTGCTTAAAAAACCTACGCTGCTATGTTAGCAGGTTAAATTTTCTTAATGGCTCTTGCAATTGCTGCCCAATTTAACCTTAAACTTAAGCAGTACAACGTTACTAACGCTTTAGTACACGCACAGATTAATTAACTAGTATACATAAAAATGCTACATAGATACGCAAAGAAGAGAACAATACTAAAGCTTAACAAAGCTCTATACCGCCTTTGATTATTATTTTTGCTATAGCAAAGACAATTTACTACTTACCTCTAAAGCTGTAGATTTACTATTGTTCTACATAAGCTATATTACATAATCTGTTAAGAGATCTTCGTGTTCTTCTACGTTAACAATATTATTGTAATGTACAGAAATGAACAAAGATTAAATGCACAAGCAGCTGTTAAGAATATAAGAAAGAAGTATTATATAACAGAAGAAGACAATCTGCATTAGTTCCTGGGCATAGAGTTAATGAGAAACTAATTACAACGCAGGGTCTAGATCTCCTGATTAGTAAGCAACTACTTAATCAAGAGCAACACTCTAATAATTAAAGCTGAGCTGCTGCCCTAAGATAGCTACGCAACTCCTAGCAAAATTAACCTCTACTTGTTGCGGATTCAATGTCCAGGTGTATAACCTGTTGCGGATATGTAGTTGCTTGTTCTACTATCAACTCAGAGGTAGAGGTCTTTGCCTTCTACTCGTTTGTAGTAGACTCAGAGGCAGCCTAATCCAGACTTATAACCTGTTGAAGATTGAGGAGGTGCGCAGGGTGAAGGATAAGGATAAGAGAACAAAATAGAGACTAGGGGAAGACAGTGTTATAGAAGATGACAATTATATTGTTATTCTGTTGTCTTAATTTGACTTATTGTCTTGCTGTCTTGATTTCTAACTATCTGCTGAACTACAGTCTATATATACTTGTAACTTGCATTCTAGAAAGATCTGTATTACGCAATAGCTTGCGTAGTAGATTGCGTAACCTATAGTAGATTGCGTAATCGTGAACGTCATTGATGATAACAATCAATTGATAACAATGATAAAAAAAACCAGTAGCGTAATAGCTCCTAGTAATCAATTGATTGTAGGTTAATTGTAGATTCCAGGTGTGATTTGAGCACTTGGATTCTGTGAAGAAACAGCTGAGTAGCTTAATCTCCAACACTACTAACAAAAGATCAGATCACTCCTTTTTACAGCAGTTAACATAAGACCTAACACAGCCTTTGCAGTATTACGCCTAGCAAGATTTCTCACAAACCCTAAACCTAATCATTAGTTAGCAGCTAATCGCGTATTCTTATACTTTAACCACACACGAACGCTCGCAGTACAATTGTGGGAGCTGAAAAGGAGCAATTGCTTGATCAGGAGGAGTGGAATGAGTGTATTGAACAACTAAGTGCCACAACAAAGTGGTTAATAACTACTTAAGAGGAATAAGACAATTCAGCTCGTATATATAGGTGCTAGCGCGATCGTCACGTGTTCAGCTTACTAGGATCACCTGCTTAACAGGGTGATCCGCATGTTGCGTATGTTAATACTCCAACACACCCCCTAGGTTAGTAAGATACTATTAACCTAAGCTGTAAGCAACTAGGTAATTGTAATAAATTAAGGTTGTTGACTAAGAGGTTCCTCTATAATTATAGCTTTTCCTGCCTAATCCTCTGTAGTTGTAGTAATGCTGCTTATTAATGTTTGAATTAATCTTAGCAGTCCTAATATTAAAACATTAGATAGACCCTTAATATCGCGTAATTCGTTAGTGCGCAGCCTCTACAACAATATTAATTACGTCTACTACCCCTCTAAAACTTTTGTCCTTAACCTTACTCTAATATTAATTACTAAGCTTTTTAGGACTGTCTTAACTACTATTACTAATATAGTAAGTGTTGCCCTATTGTATTCTTACTAATTAGCTGCTAATCCTTCTAGTGTAGTCTGCTCCTAGCAATAATAAGCGTAGCTTAGAAAGCTGTTGTTAACAACGTAATTAAAGCTTAGAAAGCCTTACTAACAACGCAAGAATAGTGCTAAGTATAAGCATTACGCGCACTAAAGCCTGTTTAATAATAAGATTTAGCAAGTAGCTAATCTCTAAGATAATAAGATTTAGTTGCCTCTATCTGTTAATCCTTTTATTTACTATAAGACATCTAGTAGCTCTACTTAAAAGCTAATTGCTTTACCTATTAAATTAAGTCTATTGTTAAGTTCTTATTTCAATTTTAATCTACATAAAAGTCTAACTAAGTAATTAAGCTAGCGCAAGGGCAAGGCTTCTTAAAAGCTAAAGTAAAATTATAGCAGATAACTACTTAAGTAGCAACACATAAACAGCAATATAGCAACAGTAATAGGCTAAAAACGCCTACTAATCTATCTACTAAGCGCACCGCGCCCTCCTCTACATAGAAAAAGGCGCCTAATAGCTCCTTAAAGATTGCTGCTAATTTGTTACGCCCTCGCATTCTACTATGTAAGCGCTACATAAAGAAGATACTAGATAGTTTATATACTAAACGCTGTTTTAATTACGTTTAGACTAGTATTTAGAGTAGCTTACGCTGTAGTAGTTGCTTATCTTACACCTGCTATACAGTTAATATTAATCTTGTTAATTAATTTATAGCTATGTATAGAGATAAAGTAGTAAGTCTCTAACCTGTTAACCTTCTTGCTTAGCTTACTGACTAGTGTTTAGAGATAAAATAATAATAAAATGTACTAAGCTTTAAAAGCTTAACTACTTAAGGACATTATTACTTGCTACAAAGAGATTAAGAGCAGTGTTACGTTTACTAGAAAGCCTTCTTTGTAGAAGCCTCCTATCTATAATTATTGCGCTTAAGAAATATTGTATTGCAGTGCTACTTAGCCTTCTACTCCTACTCCTACTCCTATACCTACGTTCGCTCCTGCTCCTGTATAGCAACCCGCACACTAGGCGCAACAGTCAGCTTATTATCTTTAGCAGCAATAGTAGCAATATAAGCAGCCTTAGTAGTAACCTACTTAAAAGTTACTACTTTAAGAGTAGGCTGCTCGCAGAATGTTACCCCCTGCTACTCTATATAATTGTCCTTCTGTTTATTGTCCTAATTGCTATACAACTTATTTATATAAGCGCGATTATTATACTAAAGTAAGAAGGCAATTATCTAACAACTCTATATATAGAAGTAATAGGTTAGAATTGCACTGTAATGCTACTTACCTCTAGACTCTTGCTATTTAGGCTTAGATAGCTTAAATTGCTCTTAAGCTAGCTAAAGCTAAGCAGGCTAAGCGTAATGCAAGAAGAAAGTCTAGCAAGTATAATAAGTCTAATGCTTATTAGTAATAAGATTCTGAGTTTTAGTTTAATAGTCTAGCTTATGTTCTCCTGCTTAATAGAATAAGCTATTAAAAGGAGACTTAGCCTAGTATATAGATGTCGCTGCTTAATACAAATTCTTTACTTGTTAATTATTATTTCCTGTAATTAAATGCTTAACTTACTAAAGGTAAAGCAACTACTTAAACTTTTCAAACTATTGTTAGGTAAGCAACTTAGTTAGTCTATTAGCTAGCATAATTGCTGTTTCTAGGTAGTTAACTTAAAATAATCCTTTAGCAAATTCCTGCTGTAGCTACATATTTTGTATATCTACATGTCTTAATTAAGTACTAATCTACTTATTCTTCCTAACTACAAGCGTTATTGTTTGTTAATTGTTATACTAGACTATCTGAATATCTTCTAGATTAAGAGACAGCTTGCAAAAGAAGCGCTTAAGGGCTATAGCCTTCTTAGTAGTGTACTTAAGGGCGAGCAGCTTAGCTTTAGTAGTTAACGTAGTTACTATAGTCTACTAAGCTGCCTTCTAAAATATTAGACTACTTTACAAGATAGCTATGTATCTATAGGATAATTAACAAGTTTCCTAAATATCTGTAAAAGAAGTAATACCTACAATTATTAGGTCTAGGCTATTATAGTTCCTATATTAGATCGCATCCTATCTTGTTTAATAAAGGTACATAATTACTTATCTAATAACTTTTATATACTAATTGCTAAAGTTTGTAAGGAAGTGTAAGAGCTTTAAGATTAAGTAGGTATTATCTAGTTATAGCATAATAGCTATGCACAGCACTGATCTAACCTTTTCTCAGTAGGCCTTAATCTCTTGCTTAGTTGCTTTGCTAGTGTTCCTAATCAGCTCCTCTAACAGCAATAGAGTCTTTAGAAAGCTACTATCTTCTAGCTTTAACTTCTTTGTAATCTTGTTAATATATATATTATATATAAGCGTAATCATTTGCTTCTTGCAATCTCTAATTACTCTAATACTAAGGAACTATTTAACTAATCCTTATTCCTGTATCTTATACCTGTCTATAATCTTTAACTAAAGATCTATTGCCCTCTACTTATAATCTTTTGTAAAGAGTAGTAGGATATTATCTACATAAAATAATACTCAGATCCTCCTTTCTTAATTAAAGAAAAGGCAGGGCTCCTCTAGTAAGGCGATTAGTCTAATCTCCTTTAGTAATTCTAAGAACTCTTTATACCACAATAGTAGTGAGTCTTATAATCAATATAATATGTAGTTAAGCTATACATACTTCTCTGGCTTCGGCCTTTTAAGACAACCTTTTGATGTGACCACACATTTTGTAGACACCTTTTTAGTAAAAAAAAGATTTATTGCTAACAACAGGTATCTAGGTTTATGCCCCCTTGTTTAGCATTGCTAGCACGCAATTAGTGTGTCGCATGTTTAGACAGAAACAAAGAAAAGCAAGACAAAGACGCGAATCGCCTCCTAACTTAACGCGCCCTATTCCGCCTATTCTTGTTACTTTACTGCTAGGCGCTCCTAGATAAAGTAAAGTAGTAACACTATTATTACCTTGCTTGCTAACCTATAGACGCAACAATAGAAAGCCTACTCTTTTTTCCCTACCTTTTTCTTTTCTATCGCTAATTTAACGTCTTGTAATAGCTGTTTAAGCTAAGTTCTAGTCTCTGTACTTAGCCCTTGCATAATAAACAGGAAGAGGGGGATGCTAAAGTAATAGATCTTAAGTACCGCGCTAGTATTAGTAAATACTCTAGAGATCGTGTATTCTTTGTATAACTAGCTAAATTAGGGCTTAACAATCTTTTTGTATATAGAGATATTGCAGATAAAGAACTTATTTAAGATTTTTATAAACTTAGAAGTCTAGCTAGGTAGTTAAGTTTTAAGATACTTAATAAATTTAGGTGTCCCTATAAGTAGTTTAAGTTAGACTAAATAAAGTGCTAAGTAGACAGTAGCAAAGGAAGCTTTTTTTAGAAGAGAGCCTAGAATAAGGAGATGCTTGCTGTAGAGGTTGCACGCTATTACAGTGTATTATATGCAAATCGTTTGTATACAGTGCTATTTAAAAAGTAAGAAGTAGTAGGTAAAAAGCAGCAGCTTTATAAAGTATTGTAGGCTCCCGCTAGAGTACGTACTTGTCCTTTCCCTCCTCTATTGCATTATGTTGCAATTCTATTACAATCATACTGTAATCCTGTTGTTAGCTATAGGCTGGCAATCGCCGTTGGACACGTTTCAACTAGTGTCGTTTTTTAGTACCTTAGCAAATTTTTTAACCCTGATTATCGCTTAGTGGTCTAAGCTTTCCTCTTAGAACTTATCCACCTACTGTTCGAATCTCGTTAACTACATACAATCTTTTTTCTTTGACTTTTGCGATTAATTAGTAGAGGGTAGCTGCTTTTCACTTTTTTAGAAACCCATTTTAACTACAACCACAACCACCACCTTTGACACCTTAAAAAATAAATACATACTTCTCTAGCTTCTTAAAGTTATTTAGTATTTTATAAATTCCTAGGTTGTCTGCTGTAATTAACGCATTAAGAAATGCTTCTATAATATTATATTACTTAATCTCTAAATTATTCTTAGCGGCAATAGCTATTGCGGCTTAGAAGGACTTAGCTGCTAATGTAGCAGTATATATCAAGTTAATTAAGTCCTTCTTCTAGAGATTACTTCTTACAACAATATGCGCCTTATATTTAAGAAAGAAGCTATCTTAACTAAACTTATAGGTCTAAACCTACTTTATAGGTATTAGGCGATTATTTTCTTTTTCTTTTAATATCTTAGTCTAAGTTCTATTCTTACTTGACTAATTAATCTCCTTCCTACAGGCATCCATAAACAGGGCCCTTATAGGATACTAAAGTAACTACTTTTATAAGTCTAGCAGTTTAGGTAGATCGTTATAATGCTGTTAGGCATTTTTACTTAGCTTATACTTAGTAAGCGAAGCTGCTATAACTACGTAATTAAGAGTTTTATAGTTTACTTAGTCTTCCTAGGTTACTTGTAAACCTAGCAGGTAGATATTACAAAAATTATTCTATAATAAATCCTTATAATCTGCGATTAATGTATTAGCACTACTTATACTTCTACCCCTTAGTTAATTATTAAGATCTTAGGTTGTGTCCTTATGTTTACGTCCGCCAACTAGCTTGCGCAGTAGAAGTTAATAATTTATAAACTAATTTAGACTTTTACCTACAATCCTAGCACTACGTCTTATAAGTAGAGATTAAGCTTATAATTACTTACTCTGTCTGCTGTTTAAGGCCTAAGATCTTAAATTTTAAGATAATTTACGCCTTGCTATCCTACTTACCTAAGCGGGTGTTCTATTACGACAAGCTAGCGTCTTAGAGTCTTTAGGCATAGACTGTTAGACTAGTAATACGTTGTTAAGCTTATTTAAAAGAGGCTTCCTACCTCTAGGTATTAATAGATTAGCTTTTTTTAGCATGCGCAATACTATTTAACTATTAATAATCTTATAATTAATTGCGTTGTCGCTCCCTAAAGTCTCTAGTTTAGGAGTTAGTTCTAGGGTAGCAAGACTAGTATTTTGCTACTAATCTAAGTAAGTTTCTAATAGTATACTAGCCTTGTACTCTATTTACTTAGTGTCTTCTAATCTACTCTTGTCTTTAGTAAGTAGGCCTTCTTTACTACTTAAGATAGTAAATAGATTACTTTTACAGTCTTTAGTAATTAGCTGCATATTCTAATTTGCTCTTCTTTAAATAGGCAAGAGGTCTAAATTTCCTTTTAGATTTACTAGCTTGCTACTATAAAAGATCTCTATAATTCTAATTACTTAATCTCTTAGTAGCTTTTCCTTGCAACCTTCTTTATAGAACTAACGTTTATTAAAGGTTAGATTACAGGTAGTAATTACTTAATTAAGTGTTAGTACTTATATATAGTATATTTTAGAAGCTCAATAACTAACTAATCAACTAATATAGCTGTAAAAATTAACTTTAAATCCTTAAAAATTACACCTAGCTGCCTTCTTCTTATTTAAAGGATAAGCTTAGCAGCTATAGGCATAGATTCTACTCTAGTCTAGGCGTAGATTAGCAGTCTAGTGTCTAATCTTAGGTAGTTAATAATATTAGAAACATTTCCTAAACTATTCTTTAAGCACCTAGTTAGGGGATTAGTAGCTATAGATCTTAGTAAGGCTTTGTAAAGGGCTGAAGCCTTGATGTTCTCTAGTACTCGGCCTGTGGCCTTCGTTGGCTTTTCTTACCTCAGCATTAGCACCTCAGCACTAGCTGCTGACTATCGGCCGCACTAGTTACGCTAACTGTCAGCTAACCCGGCGACCTCCAATAACTTTAGTTAGTCCTAACCTTAGTTAGTCCTAACTATCTAGATTAGATATAAAAACCTACGTAGTCTCTCTATAGTTCTGTATCTAATTTATTCACCTTCTACTGTTACCTTGCATCTTTAGTCAAACTAACGCACCCTTACAATTAAATTAGATCCTTCTTTAGCTACTCGCGTAGCTACGTCGTACTTAGGAGCTCTCTAGAGCTATATCTAGACGAGAAGCTAGCTAGAGCTATATCTACGCGCGAGAATCTAATCAATTAGAGCGCTAGTTAATTAGTTAACTGTTTAAATCTACTAAAGGATTAACAGAAGAAGCACTAGATTAAAAGTGCTAAGAGATACTTAGTTATATAAGTCCCTAAGGCGTTTAAATTCGTTGGATAAGCATACTAAGGGTAGTAGTCTTAGAAAACAGACGAAGGATAAGCCTACTAAGCGTAGTAGCCCCTACACGAAAAGGATAAGCCTACTAAGCGTAGTAGCACCTATAATAATTCCTGTTAACAATATAGAGTACCTACAAATACAATAGCAGAACTCTTAGCAGCTCTTTTAGCTATAAGGATAGCAGAACTACACTAAGATAGTGTTAGCAGACCTAAAGTAGAAACTACTTTAGAAGGTCTTTGTAGAGCAGGTGGCCTAGATAAGATAGCTGCTTCTACAAGGATACAGGAGGCCTTCTAGGCTTAGGAGGCTATAGGCACGCTACAACAAAGAGAGCCTAAAGTAGAACAATAACCTCTACCTTAGTTACCTACCTTATTAGCTGCCTTAAGAAATTAATAAGCTTAAACGCCTAGGCGTTTTGGAACATTTAGATCGTAATACTTTTAATAGAAATAGAAAGATATACTAAATCTTTTAACAACAGCTTACTGCTAAGGTAGAAAATAATAAGGAAGATATTAATACAGATAAAAGGACTTGTAACTACGCCTTTAGTTAACTAAAAAGCTTAGCTGTAACCCTTACTCTGCCTTTCCTTAACTATATAGGATTTTCTAATTTATAGAACTTTGATAAGTTATTAAACTTCTTTAATTAAATGTTTAGAGATCTTTATAGTACAGAGAGAGCTAAGAACAAGCTCTAGTCTATAAGCTAAGGCAAGAAAAGCATACGCAAATACATTATAGAATTCTAGGAATAACTACTATTATCTAATAGTAGTTTAGACGAGGATACAAGGATAATGCTTTTCTAAGAAAGCCTTATTTAGAAACTTTAAGATAAACTTGTAGGTATTACTTATAAGGATTTAGATAGCCTGCAGAATAAAGTAATAGAGATTGCTAATTACCTATACAGAATAGAGTAGTACTCTAAAGGCAGAGACAACAAGCCTAAGGAGTATAAACCTAGGAGAACTTCTCCTCCTCTTTCTCTTTTAAAAGAAGACTAGATAGAAGGGATAGAATACACAGGAAGAACTGCTAAACCTTAACAGTTTAGTAACTAGGAGTTAGAATAGTTATATAAAGAAAGACGCTGTTTAACTGTAAATAGAAGGGCTATCTGTCTCCATATTATACAGAGAATAAGAGATCCTCTAAAAAGGAGAAGAAGACTTTAATTAAGTCCTCTAACTCTCAGAAAAAGAAAGATAATAAGCTTAGCAAGGGAAGCTTAAATAAGAATTTAGATTTAGAAAAAGAGTAGCTCCTGTTTAAATTTACTAGCAGGAGCCTCTCATAAGTTAAAATAACTTAGTTAAGGAGTAGGCAAACTTTAAAAAGAATATAAGCAGCAATAGAATTACTTTAGAGGCATTAGTAAATCGTTATACTTTTGCCTCTACTTTAAAAAATACAGGAAACCTTGTATACTTGCTTATTAGCCCTTAACTTGTTGAGAACGCTAACTTATAGTGCATTTCTATTTCTTATAGAAGATGAAAAGGAGTTACAGACAAACCTAGAACTATTAACAAAGTTACTAGGTTAGACATTAATATTAAAGGCTATAAGAATACTATTTAGGTTTATATACCTCCTATACACCTTAGTTACAATTGAATAATTGGACGGCCCTAGATGAATAGAAGAGAGGTTACTATTGCTCCTTCTGGAAAAACAATTTGCATCTATTCTTCTAGCTAAAGGATTAAGTTACTTAGCACTAAGGATTGCCCTATTAAAGAAGACTAGAGATTAAAACAAATAAGCGCAACAGCTTATTACTCCTATATTAGGCAGGCAAAAAAGAATAAGTCTATTTAGACTTTTACTGCTTCTCTTGGGAAATATTAAAAAAGCCCTAGCTCCTAAGAAGAAAGTAAAGGTCCTACCTTTACTCCCTAAAGCTTATTAACACCTAGCTTAGATTTTTAATCTAAAAACTGCTTCTATACTACCTCCTTTACGCGGATCTAAAGTAGATTACTGCATTAAACTAGAGAAAGACAATAAAGGCAAAGAAAAAGAGGCTCCTTAGGGACCTCTATACAGTATAAGCCGCCTAGAACTCCTAGTATTATAAGAGGAGCTTATTTCTCTACTTGATAAAGGATAGATTTGAGCTAGTAGCTCTCCTGCCTCCTCCCCTGTCCTTTTTGCTAAAAAACCTAAAGGAGGATTACGTTTCTGCATTAATTACTAAGCCCTAAACGCTATTACAAAGAAAGATATTTATCCTTTACCTTTAATTTAGGAAATCCTTAACAATATTGCAAAAGCTAAATAGTTTACAAAGATTAACGTTTCTGCCACTTTCTACAAGATTGGAATCAATGCAGGAGATAAGTAAAAAACAGCTTTTTGTACTAAATTTAGGTTATGTAAGTAGCTAGTTAATCTATTTAGTATAGTAAACGCTCCTAGTACCTTTTAACGCTATATTAATTAGACCCTCCGCGAGTATATTAACAATTTTTGCTTAGCCTACCTAGACGATGTATTAATTTACACTAATAGCACGCTTAAAGAACACTAACATAATACAAATAAGGTTTTAAAAGCTATACGTAAGGCTAGATTACGTTTAGACATGTAAAAATGCAAATTTAACGTACAGAGTACAAAATACCTTAGATTTATTATTAAGGCTAGAAAAGGACTTTAAATAGACCCTAAGAAAGTAAAAGCAATTAGAAATTAGCAGGCGCCTACAAACATTAAAAGAGTATACAGTTTTCTTAGTTTTGTAAACTTCTATTAAAAATTTATTAAGAACTACATAGAGATAGTAGCTCCTCTTTTAAGGCTTACTAGTAACATCTCCTTTTAATAGAGAAAAACTAAGTAAAAGGCTTTTAATAAGCTTAAGGGGTTATTTATTACTAAGCTATTACTAGCTTAATATGATCCTGACAGAGAAAGAATCCTAAAAACAGACTCTTCTAAATATGTAGTAGCAAGAGTCCTCCTATAATACAACAATAAAGAAAGCTTACGCCTAGTAGCTTATTATTTAAAAAAGATAAATAGCACGCAAAGCAATTACGAGAAAGATAATAAAGAATTACTAGCAGTTATCTCTTGCTTATCTAAGTAGGATGCTATACTATAATCTTTAAAGAAGTTTATAGTTATTATAGACTATAAAAACCTTAAATATTTTAGCAGGCCTAGACAGCTTAGCAAGAGACAAATAAGATAGGCTTAATTTCTAGGAAAGTTTCCTAACATAGAAATATCCTACAGGTCCAGAGTTAATAACTCTAGGGCTAATGCTTTATCTAGGAGACAACTAGAATACTAGGATTTCTAGAAGGTTTTTGCAAGTATTTAAACCTACAACTACAGCTACTAACAAAGAATTAGAAGAAGAAAAGGTGCTTAGAACTTTTAGCTGCAACAGCTATCTAGCAGCAGTACTAGAATTACCCTAGAAGCAATTAGATCTAGAAGATCTATAAAATAAAGCTAAAAAAGAGGACAAAACTTACTAAATAACCTAGAAAGCTGTAAGGGATAGTAAACAACGATTTCCTACAGCTTTAGATCTTAAACTTTCTATTTCTAGATACTGACTAGACGATTCTAGAAACCTCCTATACTAAGATCAAAAATAGGTACCTAATAATAAACCTCTAAGAACTAGAATTATCTACAAAATCTACAGTTCTAGAGCTTTAGGCTATCTAGAAAGGAATATTACTTATTATGCTATTATAAGAGAATACTTTTAGCCCTCTATTAGCAAAGCTATTAAAAAGTACATAAGGAACTGCTTAGTATGTAGAAGAACAAAACCCTAGAGAGACAGCCTATAAGGCTTACTAAAACCCTTGCCTATACTAGAGCAAATATAGAAAGAATTTTTTATAGATTTTATTATAGGGTTACTAGAAAGCAAAAGCTGTACAAACCTTATAGTAGTTATAAATGAGCTTAGCAAGGACGTTGTCCTAATAGGCCTTAAGGACATTACTATAGATAGTGTTACTAAAACTTTTATTAACTCTATTGTAGCTTACTAATAGTTACTAAACTATAATACTTTAAACAGAGGTATATAGTTTGTTAACTATTTTGAGATTAAGCTTTGCAAGTTGTTAAAAATCAAGTAACACTGATCTTCTAGATACTATCTTGAAACTGACGGTTTTAATGAGAATACAGGAGAATTATTAAAACGCAGAAAATATTATTAATAAGCTACAACAAAGTATTAAGCTTGCATAAGCTACAATAGAAGAAAGCTAACAAGAACAAGAAAAGTAGGTAAATAAGAGAAGGTACTAATTACCTTAGCTTAAAATAGGCGATAAGGTATAGTTAAATCTAGGCAACTACTACAAAACAAAAAGGCCTAGCAGAAAACTTAACTAGAAGAATCTTAAGTACACGGTACTTAAGGTTATTAGACTAAACGCAGTTAAATTAAATACTCCTAGCTAGATTTACCTAGTATTTAATGTTAATAACCTTAGACTAGCGTCCTTAGACCCTCTACCGAGCCAGCTAATAGACGACAATAAACCTCTACTAATTAAGACAGAGGATAGAGAAGAATACCTAGTAGAGACCCTATTAGAGGAAAGAGGAAAAGGAAGAAAAAAGCAGTACTTAGTTAAATAGTTAAGATATCTAGATCTAACTTAGGAACTAGCTGTTAATCTAAAAGATACAGGAGCCCTAGAAGAGTAGAACTTTAGGTAACAAGATTACTACCCCTACTATTTTTTTAGGAGGGGGGTATTGTAAAGGGCTAAAGCCTTAATGTTCTCTAGTACTCAGCCTGTAGCCTTCGTTGGCTTTTCTTACCTCAGCATTAGCATCTTAGCACTAGCTGCTGACTATCGGCCGCACTAGTTACGCTAACTGTTAGCTGACCCGGCGACCTCTGATAACCTTAGTTAGTCCTAACCTTGGTTAGTCCTAACTATCCAGATTGGATATAAAAACCCACGTAGTCTCTCTATAGTTCTGTATCTAATTCATTCACCGTTTATCTTGCATCTTTGGTCAACCCAACGCACCCTTACAGCTTTCTATCTAGTCTCTCTCTCAAAAACCTCCTTAAGCTAGGCTAGACCTATATTATTGTTAGTCTAGCTAGAAGGAGATAAGCTAACAAATACTATGTGCTTTTCGTTATTAATATCCTTAACCTAGCTTAATTTTAGAGCTCTAACAGCTAACTAAAAGATAAGAGCTAAGGATAGAGCTGTACTGTCTAAACAAACGCAGGCTAGGATAGTTACTTACTCTCTAGAACTGTCCTAAGTTATAGCTGTTACTCTCTTTTAATTGTATATCCTCTTGTTAAACACCCTTTTTAACCTTCTAGTTACTCTAATTATAAAGCCATTCTTATCTATATTAAAGATTTATGAAGGCCCTATATTGTATTCCCTTATCTTCTTATATAGTAGCTTAAAGTAGAGGCTATATTTAGCCTCTAAATTAGCTTTATAGCAATTGCGATCTATTCCTGCCTGCCAGCGTAAGATAAGATAGGTAGGATTCCTGTTCATAAAGCGAGTAACCTAGCTTTCTAAAACCTCTCTACTAGCTAAAGATAAGGCAAAGTTGCGTATTATTACTTATGTAGGTAGTGTACGTTGTTTAGTAAGTGTAGTAATATACTGTAGGAGCTTAGTTTCTTAGTGTAGGTAAAGGAGTTAGTAGGCGAGTTAGCGTAGTTGAGTTTGGCCCTAGTGTCTTCAAGCGAGCGTTCAACAATCAATACTATACTTTGCTACAAATCTTATATACAAAAAAGATGCGCCTAGTGCGTGCGATTTAATTTCTTTAATTGCTTCCTAAATTAGATCTATATTAGTGGAGTTATATCGCGATTTGTGTAGGTGGTTGTTGTGTTGGGGTAGGCATTGCGCGCACAGACACGGTATCTCTTGCTATAGCAAGGGGATAATTAGGGTACAGCACAAAGCTAGTTTAGGGGCTAAGTACAGCTTGTACTTCAAGCTTCTGCATAAAAAAATAGAGAAGTATAACGTTCCGCCTACCAATATGTTTAATATAGACAAGAAGGGGTTTTAATTTAGAAGATTTAGTAGAACAAAACGCGTATTTAATAAAGTACTTTATAACTAAAAGGGGGTAACATAAGCCCTTGAAAATAGCTTAAGCAGGTAAATAACAGTACTAGCTTATATATACTTAGTTAGCTTATTTCTGAGTCCTTTACTCATCTTTGAAGGAGCTAATAGAGCGCTTTAATTAAGCTAGAGAGATGCTATACAAGCAGGTACCTACTTAGTCTTCGTCACCTTACCTCTCACTAGCTAGAGCAACAACAATATAAAACTAGCTTAGCTTAAGGACGTGTTTAAGAGAGAGACTAGACGATACGCTTTAACTAGATATTAATTACTACTCCTTAACGGCCATAGATTCTATGTTATTATAGGTTTTATTGTGGGAGCTGAAAAGGAGCAATTGCTTGATCAGGAGGAGTAGAATGAGTGTAGTGAACAACTAAGTGCCACAACAAAGTAGTTAATAACTACTTCAGAGGAATAAGACGATCTAGCCTGTATATATAGGCGCTAGCGCGATCGTCACGTGTTCAGCTTACCAGGATCACCTGCTCAACTGGGTGACTTGCATGTTGCGCATGTCAATACTCCAACACACCCCCCAGGTTAGTAAGATACTATTGATCTAAGCTGTAAGTAACCAGGCAATTGTAATAAATCTAGGTCGTTGATTAAGAGGTCCCTCTGTAATTATAGCTTTTCCTACCTAATTCTCCGTTGTCGTAGTGATGCTGCTTGTTAATATTTTGATTAATCTTAGCAGTCCTAATATTAAAACATTAGATAGACCCTAAATATTGCGTAATTAGTTAGTGCGCAGCCTCTACAACAATATTAATCGCGTCTACTACCCCTCTAAAACTTTTGTCCTTAACCTTACTCTAATATTAATTACTGAGCTTTTCAGGACTGTCTTAACTACTATTACTAACATAGTAAGTGTTGCCCTATTGTACTCTCACTAATTAGCTGCTAATCTTTCTAGTGTAGTCTGCCCCTAGCAACAATAAGCGCAGCTTAGAGAGCTGTCGTTAACAACGTAATTAACGCTTAGAAAGCCTTCGCCAACAACACAAGAATAGTGCTAAGTATAAGCGTTACACGCGCTAAAGCCTGTTTAACAATAAGATTTAGCCAGTAGCTAATCTCTAAAATAATAAGAGTTAGTTGCCTCTACCTGTTAATCCTTTTACTTACTGTAAGACATCTAGTGGCTCTACTTAGAGGCTAATCGCCTTACCTACTAAATTAAGCCTGCTGTTAAGTTCTTATTTAAATTTTAATCTACATAAGAGCCTAACTAAGCGATTAAGCTAACACAAAGGCAAGGCTTCTTAAGAGCTAAAGCAAAAGTTACAGTAGATAACTGCTTAAGCAGCAACACGTAAACAGCAATATAACAACAGCAATAAGCTAAAAACGCCTACTAATCTATCTACTAAGCGCACTGCGCCTCTCTCTACTTAGAAGAAGGCGCCTAATAGCTCCTTAAAGATTACTGCTAATCTATTACGTTTTTGCGTTCTGCCTTGTAAGCGCTGCATAAAAAAGATACTAGATAGTTTATATACTAAACACTGCTTTAATTGTATTTAGACTAGCAGTTAGAGTAGCTTACGCTGTAGTAGCTACTTATCTTACACCTACTACACAGGTAATATTAATCTCGCTAATTAATTTAGAACTATGTATAGAGATAAAGAGGTAAGTCTCTAACCTATTAACCTTCTTGCTTAGCTTGTTAACTAGTTTTTAGGGATAGAACAATAATAAAATGTACTAAGCTTTAAAAGCTTAACTACTTAAGAACATTATTGCTTGCTATAAAGAGATTAAGAGCAGTATTACGTCTACTAGAAAGCCTTCTTTGCAGAAGCCTCCCGTCTATAATTGTCGCGCTTAAGAAATGTTGTATTACAGTCTTGCCGCTTAGCCTCCTGCTCCTACCCCTACACCTGCGTTTGCTCCTGCTTCTACATAGCAACCCGCACACCAGCCGCAACAGTTAGCTTATTATTTTTAGTAGCAACAGCAGCAACATAAGCAGCCTTAGCAGTAACCTACTTAAAGGTTACTGCTTTAAGAGCAGGCTGCCCGCAGAATGTTACCCCCTTCTAGTCTATACAATTGTTCTTCTGTTCGTCGTCCTGATTACTATACAACTTATTTATATAAGCGCAATTATTACGCTAGGGTAAGAAGGCAATTATCTAACAACTCTATGTATAGAAGTAATAGATTAGAATCGCGCCGCAATGCTGCTCACCTCTAGACTCTTGCTGTTTAGGCTTAAATAGCTTAAATAGCTCTTAAGCTAGCTAAAGCTAAGCAGGCTAAGCGTAATGCAATAATAAAGTCTAGTAAGTATAATAAGTCTAATGCTTATTAGTAATAAGGTTCCTAGTTTTAGTTTAATAGTCTAGCTTACGTTCTCCCGCTCAATAAAATAAGCTATTAAGAGGAGACTTAGCCTAGTATATGGATGTTGCTACTTAATACAAATCCTTTGCTTGTTAATTATTATTTCCTGTAATTAAATGCTTAACTTACTAAAGGTTAAGCAACTACTTAAACTTTTTAAACTATTGTTAGTTAAGCAACTTAGTTAGTCTATCAGCCGGCATAATTACTATTTCTAGGTATTTAACCTAAAATAATCTTTTAGCAAATTCCTGCCGCAGCTACATATTTTGTATATCCACATGCCTTAATTAAGTGCTGATCTGCTTATTCCTCCTAACTACAAGCCTAATTGTTTATTAATTGTTGCACTAAACTGTCTAGACGTCTCCTAGATTAAGAGACAGCTCGCAAAAGAAGTGCTTGAGGGCTATAGCCTCCTTAGTAGTGTGTTTAAGGGCGAGCAGCTTAGCCTTAGTAGTTAACGTAGTCACTATAGTCTACTAAGCTGCCTTCTAAAAGATTAGACTACTATATAGGATAGCTATATATCTATAGAATAATTAACGAGTTTCCTAATTATCTACAAAGGAAGCATCGCCTGCAATTGTTAGGTCTAGGCTATTATAGTTCCTATATTAGATCGCATCCTATCTTGTTCAATAGAGGTACATAATCACCTATTTAATAGCTTTTATATGCTAATCGCTAAGGTTCATGAGGAAGTGTAAGAGCTGTAAGATTAAGTAGGTAACATCTAGTTATAGCATAATGGCTGTGTACAGCACTAATCTAACCTTTTCTTAGTAGGCCTTAATCTCTTACTTAGTTGCTTCGCTAGTGTTCTTAATTAGCTCCTCTAACAGCAATAGAGTCTTTAGAAAGCTGCTATTCTCTAGCTTAAACTTCTTTGTGATCTTGTTAATGTACGTATTATGCACAAGCGTAATTATTTGCTTCTTGCAGTCTCTAATTATCTAGATACTAAAAAACTATTTAACTAATCCTTGTTCCTTTATCTTGTACTTGTCAATAATCTTTAACTAAAGGTCTATCGCCCTCTGCTTATAATCTTTTGCAAAGAGCAGTAGGATATTATCTACATAAAACAGCACTAGGATCCTCCTTTCTTAATTAAAGAAAAGGTAGGGCTCCTCTAGTAAGGCGATTAGTCTAATCTCCCTTAGTGACCCTAAGAACTCCTTATACTACAACAGTGGCGAGTCTCGCAATCTATATAGTGCGCGGTTAAGCTGTACGCACTTCTCTAGCTTCTTAAAACTATCTAGCATCTTACAGATTACTAAGTTGTCTACTGTAATTAACGCATTAAGCAATGCTCCTACAACATTATATTGCTTAATCTCTAAATTATTCTTAGCGGCAATTGCTATTACTGCTTAGAAGGACTTAGCTGCTAAGGTAGCAGCGTAAGTTAAATTAATTAAAATCTTTTTCTAGAGATTACCTCTTGCAATAATCTGCGCCTTGCATTTAAAGAAAAAGCTATCCTAATTAAACTTGTAGGTCTAAACTTACTTTATAAATATCAGGCGATTAATTGCTTCTTCCTTTAATATCTTAGTCTAAGTCTTTATTTTACTTAACTAATTAATCTCCCTCCTGCAGGCATCCTTAAACAAGGCCCTTATAGGATGCTAGAGCAACTGCTTCTATAATCCTAGGAGTTTAGGTAGATTATTACAATGTAGTTAAGCATTTCCTATACTTAGCTTATGCTTAGTGAGCAAAGCTGCTATAACTACGTAATTAAGAGTCTTGTAGCTTGCTTAGTCTTCCTAGGTTGCTTGCAAACCTAGCATGTAGGTATTACAAAAATTATTCTATAATGGATCCTTATAATCTGCGATTAATGCGTTAACACTACTTATGCTTCCACCCCCTAGTTAATTATTAGGATTTTAGGTTGCGTCTTTACGCTTACGCCCGCCACCCAGCTTGCGCAGTAAAAGATAATAATTTATAAGCTAATTTAGACTTTTGCCTATAATCCTAGCACTACGTCTTGTAAGCAGAGGTTAAGCTTGTAATCGCTCACCCTGTCCGCTGTTTAAGGTTTAAGATCTTAAATTTTAAGATAATTTACGCCCTGCTATCCTGCTTACTTAAGCAGGTGTTCTATTACGACAAGCTAGCGCGTTAGAGTCTTCGGGCACAGACTATTAGACTAGTAATAAGTTATTAGGCTTATTTAAAAGAGGCTCCCTACCTCTAGGTATTAATAGATTAGCCCCTTTTAGCATGCGCAATGCTGTTTAACTATTAATAACTCTGCAATTAATCGCGTTGTTGCTCCCTAGGGTCTTTAGTTTAGGAGTTAGTTTTAGGGTAGCAAGACTAGTATTTTACCGCTAATCTAAGCGAGTTCCTAATAATGCACTAGCCTTGTGCTCTATTTGCTTAGCGTCTTCTAATCTACTCTTATCTTTAGTAGGTAGGCCTTTGTTACTGCTTAAGATAGTAGATAGATTACCCCTAAGGTCTTTAGTAGTTAGCTGCGTATCCTAATCTGCCCTTCCTTAAACAGGCGAGAGGTCTAAATCCTCTCCTAGATTAACTAGCTTACTATTGTAAAGGATCTCTACAATCTTAATTGCTTAATCTCTTAGTAGCTCTTCTTTGTAATCTCCTTTGTAGAATAAACATTTATTAAAGGTTACATTACAGGTAGTGATTACCTAATTAAGTATTAGTACTTATATGTAGTATATGTTGGAGGCTTAATAACTAACTAAATAACTAATATGGCCGCAAAGATTAACCTTAAAACCTTAATAATTATGCCTAGCTGCCTTCTTCTTATTTAAAGGATAAGCTTAGCAGCTATAGGCATAGATTTTACTCTGGTCTAGGCGTAGATTAGTAGTCTATTGTCTAATCTTAGGTGGTTAATGATATTAGAAATATTTCTTAAACTATTCTTTAAGCACCTAGTTAGGGGATTAGTAGCTATAGATCTTAGTAGGGCTTATTCTATGTAGGTAAGCTGCTGCATCTATAATTACTAGCTAAAGCTTAGCTAGTAGATTAGCGCTTATGCGCATCTTAATAGCCTTTATAATTAGCTCTTAACTAGCTCTCTCCGCCAAGCCATTAGGCTCATAAGTATATGGCGGTGGCGTCTTAATTACAATCTCTTTCTTTATAGCCTATTCCTTATATCTTGATTGCCCTCTCTAAGGCAGTGTAGCAGTATTGTTATCCTAATAGATCTTTACAATCTTCTGCTAATATTTCCTCTTAATCCTTGCAGCAAAGCCTTTAATTACAAGCATAATATTATTTAGTGTCTTTAACTAGATATTGTAATTGTACAGCTTGCCTAAGTAGTCTTTTTTAATAATTAGTGCCTATTTCTTAAGCAGCTGACTAGTTAGGAAATTAAATAGATCTTATAAGATCCTATAAAAAGGTTGTAGTAATTTCTCTCTTAGTCGCTGTAAGATTACTTATAAGGCATAAGCTATTGCGTAGTGTTTACATTCTAATAGCTTCTTGCTAGTAATCTTAACGTTCTGCGCTGAGCGGACTAAGGCTTTAATAGCTTATTGTCCTAGGTGTCCTAATTGTTAATGCTATAGGTCCTTATCGCTAGTACGCAACTGAGGTTTTCTCAATCGCGATACGGCGTTCACGAGCAGTAGTTAAGCAGGGTAACAAGTAAGTTGCTTGTATTTAACAAACAAGAGATTAAAGTAACACTTAAGGTTAATTAAGACAACGTTCTTCTTAATTGTTCTAAATTATAAGGTATAATTATATCCTAAATACTAAATGCCTGCCTGCTTGAGCTGTGCTTTTAATACAATATTAATATGGAAACCTAGTACAACCTTAACGTTAGTGAGCAGAAGATTAGCTATCTTAGGGCTAGCCTCGCTATGCAGGACGTTCTTAAGCAGCCTGTTTCATATACTAGCAACTAGTATAATTTAAGTGCCTGCCTTAATAGTTTCATCCTCAGCGCATTTGCTAAAGGTGCCTAGTACTATGTAATCTATAGTATTAACTAGGTAGACTGCTAACCTACTATCTATAATCGTGCAGAGGGACAGGGCATAAGGGGTAAAGGCTGCGCTGAATACATTTAATCTGATATTCTTTATAAGGTCCTTTGGGTTAATTAATGCTGAAACTAATAAGCTAGAGTAGGATCTACTTAACTTATTAGTAGCTAACCTGCTAGTGCTAGCCTTTTAGCCTTCCTTCTTAATCTAGGTGCGTAAGGTTGCCTATTTATTGCTGTTCTATTACTTAAGGATCTTCTTTTTGTCGTTGTCTAACAGTTTAATTAGTATACTGCTAGGAGGGCTTAATCTAGTAACTGCAGTTTAAAGTTAATAGCAGTTGCGCAGTGTCTAGAAATGCTTGCTTATAGGCCCTTTACTAGCCTTGCAGGGGCAAAGGTGCGATTGCTTACTACTCTTGTTTAACTTTAAGTTGTTAGCGCTAGTAGACTATTAAGCTGCCTCTAATCTAGATCTAGTTTAGAACACTGCGTGTCCTTTTCCTTTCAAGAAAGTAATTAACTAATCTTGTAACAAAACACTAAAGATCTTTCCTAGATTATTAAGGGTTAACTAAGCTTTCCTAAGCGCTATTGCTTGTGCTAGCTTATTTTGCTTCTCGCGCGACTAGTCTAGTGTAATCTTAGTGCCTAAGGCGTCTAAAAAATTAGTAATTGCTAATAGCCTAATAACCTTAGGGAACGAGTAGATTGTCGCTTGTTAATATAGTAGCTACTACTTAGTAAACTATTGCTTAAGACCTATTTGTCCCTAGCGAGCCTTATTAAGGTGTTATCTGTACTGCGCCCTAATTAAATATTAAGTATTCTAATCTGTAGGTGCGAGATCCTCCTTTAGGATCTTCACTAAGGCTTAAAGGCTAGTAAGGTTTTAAGTAATTATGCTTATTAAGGCGTTTGAAAGCAGGTCTAGATAGACGGTCTTGCTAATCTAGTCCTTAACATTAGTAATCTTAGTGACTTTTCTTGTCTATTAAGCAGCTTGTACCTTATACTTGTTAAATAGCTCGTTGTAATTATCCTTCTTATACTTAGTATTAAGTAATTAAGCCTTATATTTGCGTTAAGCAATCTTATAGTCCTCTTGTATTTAAGCGCTAGCGCTAGGTAATAGAGCAACTAGCTTCTTAACATTCTTAGGCAGTTCTAGATACTGTAGCTCCTAGTGATCTATTAAGGGTACGTCTGGGAGATTAAGATCAACCTAATCCTAGATGCTTTTCTCTAAGCAGTGTAGCCTTAATAGAGCAAACTAGGTTAGCCAGTCTAATTAAGGCTTAAGGATCACCCCCGAGGCGACAAGCGGTGTATTAGTAAGGTCTATCTTAAGATAAGATGCTACGTGTAGGATCGCGACGTGGGTTATCGTTGAGGTGACGACGAATTAATTAGTTAGTTAGTAGGTAGCTAGGTAGCTTGTATTGGAAAGAGGTTGATCGTATGATCAATGAGTGAGAGAGGTATAGCAGCAGCAGCGATCTGCTGGCCAGTGCTGTAGGAGAATAGAGGAGAGTAGAATGCTAATTAAATAGTTAACCTTACAGCTTGCTGATTGCGCAGTAGGAATCAAAACTATAATTAAGCGGCCGGGCTCATAACTGTGGGAGCTGAAAAGGAGCAATTGCTTGATTAGGAGGAGTGGAATGAGTGTATTGAACAACTAAGTGCCACAACAAAGTGGTCAATAACTACTTTAGAGGAATAAGACGATATAGCCTGTATATATAGGCGCTAGCGCGATCGTCACGTGTTCAGCTTACCAGGATCACCTGCTCAACCGGGTGACCCGCATGTTGCGCATGTCAATACTCCAACATTTATTAAGTATTGCAAAAGCTACAAAATCCTATTAGCTGAATTTCTACTTTATGCTAGTTATACGCTTTAACTACTTAACGTTAGAATGTTTAAACCTCTCGCAACTGCTTACTTAAATAAGCTAGCTAAATACTTTAAATACAGTTAAGGGATACTTAGTATAAGCAAAGGAGACTTCTTTCCGCTCTTTTAGAGGGCTTAAAGTACTACTTTTAAGCCTCTACTTATCTAAAGGTCCTTTAAAGTAACTAGTATACAACTACTTAACTTAAAGGTTATACTTAAGAAGTTTGCTAAGGAGATATTAAATTTAGATAACAGCTTAACCTTTATACTTAGTAGAAAAGATTAGCTTAAGGTTAAGTCTATTGTACGCTGTACAGTAAAAGATTAGAGTAATAAGGACGTTAAAAAGCTTTAACAAAGCTTGCACTATGTTTTAGCTTAAATTACACTACTTTGTACAGAGGTTAAGGGGCTTAGAGACTTCCTAGCTATCAAGAAAAGACAGAATAACAAGTCCCACACTGTCTAGCTTGATAGCAATTAGTAGTATTACAGAGGAGCTGTTTTCTAGTTACCTAAGCATGTACAACAAGCTCAGGATAATAAAGTATTACAACAACAACAAGCTAATCAAACGCAGCTTTAAAAAGCAGAGAAAATTGAAATAAGAGAGCAGTCTTGCCTTTGCAAGCTTTAGCTACATAAGACAAGGCGTGTAAAGCAAGAAAGACGTTGAGAGGTGCAGAAAAAGGAGCAAGCCGCTAAGGCAGCTCAAAAGAAGGCCTAAAAGGCTGCCCGCGACGCTAAAAAAGCTATACAATTGTCCTAAAAGAGTAAGCGCAAAGCTTTACAAGCTTATAAGTTAGCTATAAAGCGTTAGAAACGTGTTAGTGTTGCTATAGCTTCTGTGGGAGCCTAGGTAGTTGCACAGCTAGTTCTACCTAAACCCACTAAAACGCGGGCAATCCGCACTCTGGAAGATACTCTAAATAGCGCAAAGTCTTCGCAGGCCTGTATATAGTATAAAACTACTTTGGCGCATTCATATCACGATTTGTTAAGGCGTTACAGCTGCAATACTTGTAAAGGCGTTGTGTTGTTGGTGGGGCGTTGAGTGACCTACTACCGTGTCTGTGCGCGCAATGCCCATGTTCGCGCAATGCCCACCCCAACAACATCAAATATATAGAAAAATGAGGCTGTAGAGCCACTACTAATAGCTAGTATCGCAAGATTTTATAGAGTTGCAGTAAATATATTATTATAATTAATTTGTGCTACTTGTATTTACTTAGTAAGTTAACGTTACGCCCGCAGCAGGTGGTGCGCGCTAGGGCAGCTAGTGCAGCTACCTTAGCTTTAACATAAAATAAATTAATAATAACACGTTTTTAATGCTTTTGCTTTTAAGTAGAGGCTTATAAGGCCTTACGCTTACCTATATAGGACAGTTGTATAGCTTTTTAAGCGTCACAAGCTAATTTCTAACACTCTTTTTTAGCTACCTTTTTAGCCTTCTCTTTCTACCTTACCTCCTTAAGCCTCTCTCTTTTAATATGCCTCTTCATAGCTTGTTAAGCCTTATATAATTAAGCTTGCTCTTTTAAGTAAGACCTCTTAGCTTTTTAAAGTTGTAGTAGTTATTATTCATGTTGTTAAACTACCTTGTCGTCCTAAGCCTAATAGACCTTCTTAAGCAACTAGAAAATAGCACTACTATAGTACTCCTAAAGATCATTAAGTTAGAGAGTATAGCTCTTCTTTTAGTGTCTCTTTTTAACTAAAAGAGCCTCCTTTAAGCCTTAAATCTCTTTATAAAGGATACTATTTTAAGCTAAGATGTAGTAGAGGCTTTAACAAATATTTTTTACCTCTTTAGTGCTATAATCTTGCACTAAACAGGGTATAAGAGTCTCTATTTTAAGCTACTTATTTCTACTAAGTACAAAAGCTAAGAATTTATCTAAACTCAAGGCCTCTTTACAGAATCTTTAAAGGATAACTTTAGAATTAAGTAGGTAGACCCTAGTTACCTAGAAAGACTTTCTAATAGTCTCCTCCTTAAAAGCAGTACCCTAGGCCCTCTAAAGGAGGAAAAAGATGTCTTTTTTTACTATTAGTAGAAGCCCTTAGCTTTTATAAAGGTAGAATAAAAGCTTAGTTAAGTAGGCAGTTAAAAGAGGCTTAAATAATCTAATATTAAGCAGTTAAAGCGTATAAGTTAAATAAAGAGAAAATACAGCTAATAGGATCTTGTAGTTGTTATAGTAATTAATAAAATCTATAGTTAAGTAAAATCTATAGCTATTAAGGAGAAGTAATTAGTATCCTAAATAAGCTTTCTGTCTAGTCTCTCTCTTAAAAACCTCCTTAAGCTAGGCTAGACTAATATTATTATTAGTCTAGCTAGAAGGAGATAAGCTAACAAATACTGAGTGCTTTTTATTATTAATATTCTTAACCCAACTTAATTTTAGAGCTCTAACAGCTAACTAAAAGATAAGAGCTAGGAATAGAGCTATACTGTCTAAACAAACGCAGGCTAGAATAGTTACCTACTCTCTAAAACTGTTTTAAGTTGTAGCTGTTACTCTTTTAAAATTATATATCTTTTTGTTAAACACCTTCTTTAACCTTCTGGTTACTCTAATTATAAAGCCTTTTTTATTTATATTAAAGATTTTAAAAGGCCCTATACTGTATTCCCTTATTTTCTTATGTAGTAGCTTAAAGTAGAGGCTATATTTAGCCTCTAAATTAGCTTTGTAGCAATTGCAATCTATTTCTGCCTGCTAGCGTAAGATAAGATAGGTAGGATCCCTATTAATAAAGCAAGTAACCTAGCTTTCTAAAACCTCTCTACTAGCTAAAGATAAGGCAAAGTTGCGTATTATTACTTATGTAGGTAGTATACGTTGTTTAGTAAGCGTAGTAATATACTGTAGGAGCTTAGTTTCTTAGTGTAGGTAAAGGAGTGAGTAGGCAAGTTAGCGTAGTTAAGTTTAGCCCTAGTGTCTTTAAGCGAGCGATTTATAATTAATACTATACTTTGCTACAAATCTTGTATACAAAAAAGATGCGCCTAGTACGCGCAATTTAATTTCTTTAATTGCTTCCTAAATTAGATCTATATTAGTAGAGTTATAACGCGAATTATGTAGGTGGTTGTTGTGTTAGGGTGGGCATTGCGCGAACATGGGCATTGCGCGCACAGACACGGTATGGTTGGGCACTAGTCGACTCAGGTCGCTACTCGCCTCACCCGAACATCATAACATCGAAATCGTCCCAACTTCAGCGCGTTATAACTCCACCACCATAGACCTAATTTAAGAAGCGATTGAATATTTAGAATCACGTGAAGCTGGAGAACAATCCTCGTACTGCAAAGTTGCAAAAATATTTAATGTTAGTCTAACAACGTTGGCGCGGAGGCACTAGGGCAAACAGCAACTAGATGCAACCTACTGCGCTGACAGGCGCTTACTTAACCTATAACAAGAGCATGAACTTGTGTTATATATAAAAAGATGCACAAGGAGAGGCTTGCTGCTAACGCGCAAGATAGTACAAAATTTCGCGTTAACAGTAACAGAGTGGGAGGGTTCTTAAAGCTAGGTTATCTAGTTTCTTTATTGCTACGCTAACAAGCTTACTATTAAATAGAGCTTTAGAATTAATTGCAATAGGCACAAAGCTAATTTACTATACAAGTAAAAGCTTTACTTTAATTTGTTATATTTAAAGATGCGCGAACATGCTGTTAACGCGCGCAATACGTACAATATAAATAAAAAAGGCTTCTTTATTAGTGTCTTAGAATACAGAGAAGAATCTTTACTAAGGCCTTATTATGCTTAAATTAATTAGTAGCTGCTGTATAAGATAGTAACTAGAAATAGATAATACTGCTAGCTTGCGTATACACTTTTAGAGAAGCATTGCTGCCGGCGCTTGTGTACTAGGGCTTAGCTAGACTTTAATTAAGCTAGCTTAACGCTGTAGAGGCTAAGAAACACAAAATTTCTTTCTTAAACTTACTTATAGGATAAAGCGATAATAAGATAAGATTAGCTTAGCTTAAACAGGTATTTTATTGCTATATAAAGCAGAAAGCGCGTTATAATTACTAACTTTTTATTCTTAACAGCTACGGCAGCTATGTTACTACTAATTTTTTTAATTTTTGCGACGGCGATTAAATCTTCCTAGCTATATTTCTACTGCATGCTACCTACAGTCTCTAGCTGCTTAATGTAATAGTATTTGGGCCTTTATTTTAATACTATACTTAAGAACTTAATTAATACATCTACTATACGCAGAACCTTACAAGGACTATAAAACGTAATTTCTTTAGCCTCTTTTAGCCCGCGTAGAAGTCTATTATAACACCTAATCTTATTTGAAAAAGTTTTTAAGCTACAAGCGTCTAGCTAATAGATGCAGACGCTGTACTAAAACGCTTTAACAACTACTAATAATAATAAGATAAGGCTCTAGAACTTAGGTAGCTTAGTAATAGTAATAGCTAGAGAGGGCTGCAAAAATTTCTAGACTCTACGCTGTAGTATACCTTAAAAGTTAACTAAGATTAGATTAAGTCTTTATTTTATTCTTTATAGGTACAAAACAAGCTTGTTAACTACAGAAACAACAGTCTACGCAGTAAGCTTAGTACTAAAAGAAAGTAAAAACCTTAGCTCGTAACACTAACTACTTAAGACAGTAGTAATTATTATAGCGACACTACATTTATAAGTCCTAGGAAGCTGCGCACAGCGCGCGCGCGTATAGCTACACAATAAAACAAAGCTAACTAACTATAACTTTAGAAAACTTATAATAAAGAGCTTAAAGCAGCGGCAATAGTATACAAAAAGCAGCTAGTAGAGGCAGCAAAGGTAATCTAATAGTATGCTAAAAAGGAGCGCAATTACGAGCGCAAGGCAAGGGCTAAGGAACTTGCTGTAAGCTAGGCACTTAAAAAGCAACAACGCAACGCTGCAACTACACAAAAATCTTATAATATACTTATAAGACTTAAGCAAAAAGCTTTATACAAAGTAGCAAAAAATCTAACAAAGCGTCGTTGTGTTAGTGGTAGTCAAACTAGTGCTAACGCTGGTCCGCCGGCTGCGTCTTCTCCACCAAAAACCAGCGCGCGCAGACGCCAAATCAAGACGCCAGCGAAATTTAAGTAGATAGAAAGTTTCGCATACAGCTATATATTAATACACTAAGAATTCTTGCGATAATCGCTTTTGTGGCTGCCTCTACAGCCTTATCTTTTTGGTCGTCCGATCTTGGTGGGGTGAGGCGAGTAGCGACCTAAGTCGACTAGTGCCCAACCATAGTAGGGCGTTGAGTGACCGTGCACTGTAGGCTACGAGCCTTACCTTCATTTAGACGAACCCCTCCTTGTAAATAATATATTAGAAATCACCACGTAGATAGTTGTAGGTCCTAAACCTACATGTCTTATATAGCCCTTCAGGCTGAAAAAGGACGTAAAACTACAATAATAACAATAATAATAAGAGGCAGGGCGGGGTTTTACAGTGCCTGTACGCCATGTAAGCCAGGTCAGCATGTGAGCCACCCCAACAAAAAGTCGCAATTGAAAAGATAAGGCTGTAGAGCCCCTTACAAAAGCTGTTATTGCGAGATCTCTTAGTGTATTACTATATTAAGGCTTGCGCGTTTTTTGTGCTATTTGAATTTTGCTAGTGTCTTGATTTAGCGTCCGCGCGCGCTAGTTTTAGGTAGGGAAGACGCAGCTAGAGGACTAGCGTTAGCACATCTTGCTGTAACTACAACACAATAATGCTTTGTTAAATTTAAACTAGCTTTATATAAGGCTTTTTATTTAGACTTTTTGCTTATATTGTAAAAAGTTTGTAAGGTTATAGCGTCGCGTTTTTGCTTTCTAAGCGCCTAGTACATAGCTAGTTTTTTAGCCTTTGCTTTTTACTTACAATTACACTCCTTTTTAGCATGTTGTTAAGCCACTGTAGCCTCCTCTACTTACTACCTTTTATATAAAGTTGTAGCTACTTTTAAGTTTTTATGTTAAATTCTTAAAAATTGTAGCTGCTTAGCTTTGTTTAATTTTGTTGCCTTACGCGCGAAGGCTATATAGAGCTGTCTAATAGCTTCGGCCTTTTAAGACAACCTTTTGATGTGACCACACATTTTATAGACACCTTTTTAGTAAAAAAAAAGATTTATTGCTAATAATAGGTATTAGGGCTTATGCCCCCTTATTTAGCATTGCCGGCACGCAATTAGTGTGTCGCATGTTTAGACAGAAACGAAGAAAAGCAAGACAAAGACGCAAATCGCCTTCTAACTTAACGCGCCCTATCCTGCCTATTCTTATTACTTTACTGCCAGGCGCTCCTAAATAAAGTAAAGCAGCAATACTATTATCGCCTTGCTTACTAACCTATAGACGCGACGATAGAAAGCCTACTCCTCCTTTCCCGCCTCTTTCTTCTTTATTACCAATTTGACGTCTTGCAATAGCTATTTAAGCTAAGTTCTAGTCTCTATATTTAGCCCTTGCATGACAAATAGGAAGAGAGGGATACTAAAGCAATAGATTTTAAGTACTGCGCTAGTATTAGTATATACCCTAGAGATTGTGTATTCCTTGCACAACTAGCTAAATTAGGGCTTAATAATCTTTTTGTATATAGAGATATTGCAGATAAGGAACTCGTTTAAGATTTTTATGAACTTAGAAGTCTAGCTGAGTAGTTAAGTTTTAAGATACTTAATGAATTTAGGTGTCTGCATAAGCAGTTTAAGTTGGACTAAATTAGGTACTAGGTAGACAGTAGCAAAGGATGCTTTTTTTAGAAGAGAGCCTAGAATAAGGAGATGCTCGCCGTAGAGGTTGTACGCCATATTGCAGTGCAGTGTATTGTATGCAAATCGTTCATATGCAGTGCTGTTTTAAAGGTGAGAAGCAGTAGGTGAGAAGCAGCAGCTTTATAAAGTATTACAGGCTCCCGCTGCGGTACGTACGTGTCCTTTCCCTCCTCTATCGTATTATGTTGCAATCCTATTGCAATCCTACTGTAATCCTGTTGTCAGCTATAGGCTAGCAATCGCCGTTGGACACGTTTCAACTGGTGTTGTTTTTTAGTACCTTAGCAAATTTTTTGACCCTAATTATTGCTTAGTAGTCTAAGCTTTCCTCCTAGAACTCATCCACCCACCGTTTGAATTTCGTTAACTACACACAATCTTTTTTTTTGACTTTTGCGATTAATTAGTAGAGGGTAGCTGCTTTTCACTTTTTTGGAACCCCATTTTGACTACAACAACAACCACCACCTTTAACACCTTAAAAAAATAAATAGAGCTTTCTAAGACTTTCAAAAACTGCACTACTATAGTATTTATTGCTGTCTTTTGTAGCTAGTGTTGTACGCTTTATTTAGCGCCTCTATTTAGCATTAAGCTTGTTCTAAAAGCTTTCATTTGAGTTATAAATTAGCTTATTATTTACTTGTTGCAATATATATTTTATAATAGCTGTTCAGCTTTAACTTTTGCCTTATTAGCAACTGTAGAGTTAGAAAGATTTTGCAGCTAAATCTAGCTATTACTATTACTACATTACTTGAGTTTTAAAGCCTTATTTTGCTTTCTAGTAGTAGTGTTAAAGCGCTTAATTACAACCTCTGCATACATTAGCTATACGCCTGTAGCTTAAAAACTTTTTACAACAGTATTCTGCTTTATTATCAAGCTTTAGGCTGCCTGAAATTTTATCAAAGAGTTATGTTTTCCACTTTTGTAATACATTATACTTGCTATATATAGTAGTTGTGGAAGCTGAGAAGGAGCAATTGCGTAATCAGGAGGAGTGGAATGAGTGTATTGATCAACTAAGTGCTACAACAAAATGTCCAATAACTACTGAAGAGGAATAAGACGATCTGGCCCGTATATATAGGCGCTAGCGTGGTCGTCACGTGTTCAGCTTACCAGGATCATCTGATTAACAGGGCGATCCGCATGTTCCGCATATCAATACCATAACAGTAGTTAAGCTATATTGTATGGTTTTGCAAAAGTAGTAAAAATAGTACATTTTTAAGTAGCTCAAAACTGTAAGTCAAGTAAAGTGGAAGAAAAGCCAATAAAATTTGATTAGTGTTGCAAAAATGAATAGAATTTGTAGTAAAGTAGCTACTATAGCTGTTAAAAACTCAAAGCTGCTATTTGCGTGGCGCTTTGGCTTTTATATAGTAACTATACACCTTTGTAAGCTAGGCAAGGCTAGGATTATTATTTATTTTCTTAAGGGCGAGTAGAAGACAGAATCCTTGTGTTGTTTAGCCATAACATTGTTAACCTAGCTTAATTAAATTTTAGCAGTGCTTTAGTAAACAAATGTAGAGAGTAATGCTTTCCCAGAAGCGTATACGCAGGCTAGCAATATTAATTACTTTTTATATCTATTTTCTACTGCTACAGTGGGCTTTTTTTAAGTTGAAAAAGCTTTACTAAAAACTTCTTTCAAGCAAGTTGTACAGCTAACAAAAAAGCTTTTCCATTTCTATTACATATATCTTGCTTATTAATACTGTACTCTTGCATTTCTGCGTGAAGGAAGTTAAACTAAAGCTTATATCTAACACTGTTGTTAGGCTTATACTAGTTCTAATCAAATTTTGTGCTTTATTTAGCTGTAAGTTTGTTAAAACAGAAATATAGAAACTAAGTTACCTAGCTTTTGAACGCCTTTTATTTTATAACTATACTACTAAAAAAATTTGCAATTTTTTGTATAAGTGGTGAGCCTTGCTTTGTGCATTTTTTTATATAATCTACAAGTTTTGTTTTTTTTGATAGGATATCTAACTGCTGCGCTTGTCTTTAGGCTATATTCAAGCGTGTTGCACTTTAGTAGCAGCGCAAGAATATGATTTTATTAACTTTTAATTTTTTGGCAACTTTGCAGTACAAAAAAAATTACGCTGTCTTTATGCAATTTAATATCTTTAATTGCTTCCTATATTAAGTTTATAGTTGTAGAGTTATAACGCGTTGAAGTTGGGATAATTTTGATGTTGTGATGTTTAGGTGGCTCACATGCTGACCTGGCTTACATGGCGCACGGGCACTGTACCGTCTCACGCCCTAGACGGCGGTACGACCCACCCACCAAAATAACACCTTAACTTCAACACGCGATACCTCTACTAATATAACTTCAATTGAGGATGCGCTTGCAGCAGTAGAATTACAAAAATTAGAAAAACTATCTAGCTATTGTTAAATTGCAAGAGAGCATAATTGCAGCTATACAACGCTAAGATAGAGACATTAGGGTATTTTAACCACGCGCGCTACCTGCTATGAATACCAGCAGGCTGTTTACCTATAATAAAAGCTAGAGCTCTTACACTATATTAAACAGCTTACTAGGCAAGGCCTTCTACTTACACAAGCTATAATACGAAATTTCGCCTTACAGATTGCAAGGAGAGAGGTTAGAGTACACTAGGTCAATTAGTTCGTCTACTATTATCTTGAAAAGCTTATTTCAAAATAGACAACAGGTATAAATAATAATTGCTATAAGGCTAATGCTAGGAGGAAGTATAGCCTATATTTTAATCTTTTACGCGAGAAAATTGAGCACTACTACGTTAAAGCGCGTTACATATATAATATAGATAGAAAGGGGTTCTTCTTTAGTATCTTAAAAAATAAAAGCGAATCTTTAGCAAGCCTTTATACAAGCAGGGAAAAAGAAGAAGTACTATTTAGGATAGCTTACAAAAGTAAATAACACTTTTAGCCCACATATGTGCTAATAGATCTTACTTAGCGCCTATCTTTATTTATTAACTAACCTCTAAGATTAATACAGAACACTTATGTTGGAGTATTGACATGCGGAATATGCGGATCACCCTGTTGATCAGGTGATCCTGGTAAGTTAATTTTTTAAATGTAAGGCGCAGATTGTTGGAAAAGGTAATTCATAGAATAAAGACTTAATTAACTTAACATATACTGCTATATTAGCAGCTAAGTACTTTCAAGCAGCAATGGCTATTGCTGCTAAGAATAATCTAGAGATTAAATGATAAAATATGGTGGAAGTAATCCTTAATACATTAATTATAGCAGACAAATTAGTAATTTATAGGACAATCAATAGCTTTAAGAAGCTTAGAAAGTGTGTACAGCTTAACTGCACACTTTATATATTGCGAGACTTGCTACCGTTGTAGTATAAGAAGTTTTCAGGATTACTGAGAGAAATTGGACTAATCGCCTTACTAAAAGAGCTCTGCTTATTTTTAAATAAAAAAATGAGGAACCTAGTGTTGTTTTATATGGATAATATCCTACTGCTTTTTGCAAATGATTATAAGCAGAAGGCAATAGATCTTTAGCCAAAAATTATAGACAAGTACAAGAAACAGGAACAAAGATTAGTTAAATAATTTTTTAGTATTTAAGTGATTAGAGATTGCAAGAAGTAAACAATTACGCTTATGTTAGAGTATTGCCATGCGGAACATGCGGATCACCCTGTTGAGCAGGTGATCCTAGTAAGCTGAACACGTGACGATCGCGCTAGCGCCTATATATACAGGCTAGATCGTCTTATGCCTCCTTAGTAGTTATTGGACACTTTTTTGTGGCACTTAGTCAATTAATACACTTATTTTACTCCTCCTAATCAAGCAATTGCTCTTTCTAAGCTCCCACAGTTATAAGCACGGCTGCTTAATTGTAGTATCAATTCCTACTGCGCAATTAGCAAGCTGTAAGGTCAACTGTTTAATTAGCATTTTACTCTCCTCTATTCTCCTACAGCACAGCCAGCAGATCGCTGCTGCTGCTGTACCTCTCTCATTAACCATACGATCAACCTCCTTCCAATCCAAACTACCTAGCTACCTATCGACCGACTAATCGATCTGTCGTCATATTAACAATAACCCACGTCATGATCCTACATAGCATCTGAAGATAGACCTCACTAATACACCGCTTGTTGCCTTAGGGGTGATTCTGAAGGCTTAATTAGACTAGCCAACTTAGTTTGCTCTATTAAGGCTACACTGCTCAGAGAAAGGCATCTAGAATTAAGTTAATTCTAATCTCCCGGACGTACCCTTAATAGATCACTAAAAGCCACAGTACCTAAAACTGCCTAAGTATATTAAGCAGCTAGTTGCTCTATTACTTAGCGCCAGCGCACAAATACAAGAGGACTATGAAATTGCTTAACACAAATACAAGCCTCAAGTTCTTAATGCTAAGTACAAGAAAGATAATTACAACAAGCTAGTTAACAGGTACAAGATACAAGCTGCTAATTAGACAAGAAAGGTTGCTAAGATTACTAATGTTAAAGACAAGATTAGCAAGACTGTCTATCTAGACCTGCTTTTAAACGCGTTAATAACTATAATTACTTAGAACATTACTAGCCTTCAAGCTTGGGTAAAGATCTTACAAGAAGATCTTGCACCTACGGATTAGAATACTTTGTATTTAATTAGGGCGTAATACAGATCTTACTTAGATAAGACTTGCTAAAGACAGATAGGTCATAAGCAATAGTTTACTAAGTGGCAGCTACTTTATCAACAAGCGACGATTTACTTGCTTCCTAAGGTTGTTAGGCTATTAGCAGTTACTAATTTTTTAGATAATCTAGGCACCAAGATCGCACTAGACTAGTCGCACAAAAAGCGCAATAAGCTAGCACAAGCAATAGCGCTTAGTAGGGTTTATTTAACCTATAATAATCTATGAGAGATTTTTATTGTTTTATGGCAAGATTAAATAATTACTTCCTTCAAAGGACAAGGACACGCAGTGTTCTAAACTAAATTTAAATTAAAGACAGCTTAACAAATTACAAGCGCTAACAACTTAAAGTTGAACAAGGGTAGTAAGCAACTGCACTCTTGCCCCTGCAAGACTCGTAAAGGGCTTATAAGTAAGCACTTCTAGACACTGCGCAACTACTATTAACTTTAAACTGCAGTTACTAGATGAAGCCCTCTTAGCAGTATACTAATTAAGCTAACAAACAACAACAAAAAAAGATTCTTAAGCAATAGAACAGCAACAAATAGACAAGCTTACGTACCTAAAATTGTAAGGGTGCGTTGGGTTGACCAAAGATGCATGGTAAACAGTGAATGAATTAGATATAGAACTATAGAGAAACTACGTGAAGGTTTTTATATCCAACCTGGATGGTTAGGACTAACCGAGGTTAGTGGAGGTTTACCGGGTCAGCTGACAGTTAGCGCAAATAGTGCGGCTGATAGTTAGCTGCTAGTGCTGAGGTAAGAAAAGCCAACGAAGGCCACAGGCCGAGTACTAGGGAACATTAAGGCTTCAGCCCTTTACAATAACCCCCCTCCTAAAAATATAGTAGAAGTAGTAATCTTATTACCTAGAGTTCCACTCATCTAGGGCTTCTGTATCCTCTAGATTAATAGCTAGTTCCCAGGTTAGATCTAGATATCCTAACCATTCAACCTAGTACTGCTTTTTTCTTTACTTTCCTTTTTCTTCTAATAGGGTCTCTACTAGGTATTCTTCTCTATTCTCTGTCTCAATTAGTAGAGGTTTATTGTTGTCTATTAGCTGGCTCGGTAGAGGGTCTGAGGACGCTAGTCTAAGGTTATTAACACTAAATACTAGGTTAATTTAGCAAGGAGTATTTAATTTAACTGCGTTTAGTCCAAAAACCTTAAGTACCGTGTACTTAAGGTTTTTCTAGTTAAGTTTTCTCCTAGGCCTTTTTGTTTTATAGTAGTCGCCTAGTTTAAACTATACTCTATTGCTTATTTTAAGCTAAGGTAATTAGTGCCTTTTCTTATTTGCCTGCTTTTCTTGTTTTTGTTAACTTTCTCTTATTGTAGCCTATGTAAGCTTAATACTTTGCTGTAGTTTATTAACAATATCTTCTGCCTTTTAAATAGTCTTCTTGTATTTTCCTTAGAAGTTATTGTTAAGCGCTGTGCTTAGTTACAATCTATAGAAGATCTACCTTATAGCCGTGTTGTAGGAAGAAAGAAGACATTTTAGTAAACTAAGCTTGTCTTGCTATAACTGCAATTTTAGCTATCCCTAGGTTGCTTTTCTAATTTTTTTAATCCTATATTGCAGAAAGCTCGTAAATAAGCCTGTAAAGTAGAGTTTATTCTTTCTGTAAAGCTATTAGTTTTAGGGTAGTATCTAGAAAATAAGCGTTGCTTAATTTCTAATAACTTGCAAAGCTTAATCTAAAAATAGTTTACTAACTGTATACCTCTATCTAAAGTTATATAGTTTAGTAACTAATAGTAAGCTACTACAGAGTAAATAAAAGCTTTAGTAACACTTTCTGTAGTAATGTTCTTAAGGCCTAATAGAACAACATCCTTGCTAAGCCTATCTGTAATTACTATAAGGTTTATACAGCCCCTGCTTTTTAGTAACCCTGTAATAAAATTTATAGAAATTTCTTTCTATATTTGCTTAGGTATAGGCAAGGGCTTTAGTAAGCCTTATAAGCCGTCTCTCTAAGGTTTTGTTCTTCTACACACTAGGCAGTTCCTAATGTATTTTCTAATACTTTTGCTAATAGAGCCTAAAAGTATTCTCTTGCAATAGCTTAGTAGGTAATATTCCTTTCTAGATAGCCTAAAGCTTTAGAACTGTAGATTTTGTAGATAATTCTAGTTCTTAGAGGTTTGTTATTTAGGACCTATTTTCAATCTTAGTATAGGAGGTTTTTAGAATCATCTAGTCAGCATTTAGAAATAGAAAGTTTAAGATCTAAAGCTGTAGGAAATAGTTGTTTACTATTCCTTATAGCTTTCTAGGCTATTTAGTAGGTTTTGTCCTTTTTTTTAGCTTTATTCTATAGATCCTCTAGATCTAACTGCTCTTGTACAGCTGTTAGATAGCTGTTGCTGCTAAAGGTTCTAAGCACTTCTTCTTCTTCTAGTTCTTTATTAGTAGCTGCAGTTGTGGGTTTAAATACTTGTAAAAACCTTCTAGAAATTCTAGTATCCTAGTTGTTTGCTGGCATATCTTGATATCTTCTTAATAAGGCATTAGCCCTTAAGTTATTAACTCTAGGCTTGTAGGATATTTCTATGTTAGGAAAATTTCCTAGAAATTAAGCCTAACTTATTTGTTTCTTGCTAAGCTGTCTACGCTTGCTAAACTATTTAAGGTTTTTATAGTCTTTAATAACTATAAACTTCTTTAAAGACCCTAGCATAGTATCTTACTTAGATAAGCAGGAGATAACTGCTAGTAATTCTTTATTATGTATCTCGTAATTGCTTTACATGCTAGTATCTCCTTTAAATAATAAGCTACAGGGCGTAAGCTTCTTTTATTATTGTATTGTAAGAGGAGTCCTGCTACTACATATCTAGAAGAGTCCGTTTCTAGGATTGTTTCTCTGTCAGGATCCCATTAAGCTACTTCTAGTTTAGTAATAAATAACTCCTTTAGCTTATTAAAAGCTTTTGCTTAGTTTTTCCCTATTAAAGGAATATTTTACTATTAAGCCTTAAAAGAGAAGCTTTTATTATTAAGTAATTCTTAATAAATTCTTAATAGAAGTTTGTAAACTTAAGAAAACTGCATACTCTTTTAATATTTGTAGGTGCCTGCTAATTTCTAATTGCTTTTACTTTATTAGGATCTATTAAAAGTCCTTTTCCTGCCTTAATAATAAAAAATAGGTATTTTGTACTCTGTACGTTAAATTCCTATTTCTAGATATCTAAAGGTAATCTAGCCTTACTTATAGCTTTTTAGACCTTATTTGCATTGCGTTAGTGTTCTTTAAGCGTGCTATTTGTGTAAATTAATACGTCGTCTAGGTAGGCTAAGCAAAAATCGTTAATATACTTGCAGAGGGTCTAATTAATATAGCGTTAATAGGTACTAAGAACGTTTGCTATACTAAATAGAGTAACTAGCTATTTATATAACCTAAATCTAGTGTAAAAAGCTATTTTCTACTTATCTACTGCATTAATTCTAATCTTGTAGAAAGCTACAGACATGTTAATCTTTATAAACATTTTAGCTTTTGTAATATTGTTAAGAGTTTCCTTAATTAAAAGTGAAGGATAATAATCTTTCTTTATAATAGCGTTTAGGGCTTAGTAATTAACGCAGAAACGTAATCCTCTTCTAAGTTTCTTGGCAAAAAAGACAGGAGAGGAGGCAGGAGAGCTACTAGCTCTAATCTATCCTTTGTTAAGTAGAGAAATAAGCTCCTTTTATAATACTAGAAGTTCTAGGCGGCTTATACTGTATAGAGGTCCCTAGGGAGCCTCTTTTTCTTTGCCTTTATTATCTTTCTCTAGTTCAATTTAGTGATCTACTTTAGATCTGCGTATAGAAGGTAGTACAAAGGCAGTTTTAGGATTCAAAATTTAAGCTAGGTGTTAATAAGCCTTAGAGAGTAAAGGTAGGACCTCTACTTTCTTCTTAGGAGCTAGAGCTTTTTTAATATCTTTAAGAAAAGCAGCAAAAGTCCTGATAAACTTATCCTCTTTCGCCCGCCTAATATAGAAGTAATAAGATGTTGCGCTTATTTGTTTTAATCTTCAGTCTCCTTTGATAGGGCAGTTCTTAGTGCTAAGTAACTTAATCCTTTAGCTAGAAGAATAGATGTAAATTGTTTTCTTAGAAGAAGCAATAGTAACCTCTCTTCTTTTTATCTAGGGCCGTCTAAGTATTAAATTGTAACTAGGGTGTGTAGAGGCTATATAATCCTAAACAGTATCCTTATAACCCTTAATATTAATGTCTAACCTGGCAACTTTGTTAATAGTTCTAAGTTTATCTGTAACTCCTTCTAATCTCCTAAAAGAAATAGAAATGCAATGTAAGTTGGCGTTTTTAACAAGTTAAGGGCTAATAAGTAAGTATACAGGGTTTCCTGTATCATTTAAAGTAAAGGCAAAAGTATAACAATTAACTAGCGCCGCTACAGTAATTCGATTGCTGCTTAAATTCATTTTGAATTTAGCCCACTTCTTAACTAAGTTATCTTAACTTATTAGAGGCTCCTGCTGGTAACTTTAAACAGGAGGTACTCTTTTTCTAAATCTCAGTTCTTATTTAAGCTTCTCTTGCTTAGCTTATCGTCTCTTTTTTTCTTAAAGTTAGAAGTCTAAACTAAAGTCTTTTTCTCCTTTCTAGAGGATTTCTTTATACAATATGCAAACAAATAGCCCTTCTATTTACAGTTAAAACAGCATCTTTCCTTATACAACTATTCTAACTCCTAGTTATTAAACCCGTTAAGGTTTAGCAGTTCTTCTTGTGTATTCTACCCCTTCCATCTTGTCTCCTTTCAAAGAAGAAGGAGAAGGGGAAAAAGGAGGAGAAGTTCTCCTAAATTTATACTCCTTAGGCTTGTTGTCTCTGCCTTTAGAGTACTCCTCTATTCTGTAGAGGTAATTAGCAATCTCTATTGCCTTGTTTTATAGACTAACCAAATTCTTATAGGTCATATCTACAAGTTTGTCTTGAAGTTTTTAAATAAGACTTTTTCAGAAAAGCATCATCCTTGTATCCTTGTCTAAGCTACCATTAAATAATAGCAGTTGCTCTTAGAATTCCATAATGTATTTACAGATACTTTTCTTGCCTTAGCTTAGAAACTAAAGCTTGTTCTTAGCTCTCTCTGCGCTATAGGGATCGCTAAACATTTAGTTAAAGAAGTTTAATCACTTATTAAAGTTCTTTAAATTAGAAATCTCTATTTATTTAAGGAAAGGCAGAGTAAAATTTGCAGCCAAGCCTTTTAGTCAGCTAAAGTCGTAGTCGCAAGTCCTTTTATTTGTGTTAAAGTCTTCCTTATTGTTTTCTACCTTAGCAGTAAGTTGTTGTTAAAAGATTTAGTACATCTTTCTGTTTCTGTTAAAGGTATTAGGATCTAGTTGTTTAAAACGTCTGTGCGTTTAAGCTTGTAAATTCCTTAAAGCAGCTAATAAAGTAGATAACTAAGGTGGTAGTTAAGGTTGTTATTCTACCTTATGCTCCCTTTCTTGTTGCAATGTACTTATAGCCTCCTAAGCTTAAAAGGCTTCCTGTATCCTTGTAGAAGTAGCGATCTTATCTAGGCCATCTGCTCTACAAAGACCTTCTAAAGTAGTCTCTACTTTAAGTCTGCTAACACTATCTTAGTGTAATTCTGCTATCCTCACAACTAAAAAAGCTACTAAGGGTTCTGCTATTGTATTTATAGGTACTCGCTAGTACTCTATTATTGTCGGCAGGGATTGTTGTAGGTGCTACTACGCTTAGTAGGCTTATCCTTCGTCTGTTTTCTGGGGCTACTACGCTGAGTAGGCTTATCCAACGAATTTAAACGCCTTAGGGACTTATACAACTAAGTATCCCTTAGCACTTTCTAGTGCTTCTTCTGTTAATCTTTCGGTGGATTTAAACAGTCAACTAATTAACCAGCAGTCTGATTAATTAGGTTCTCGCGCGTAGATATAGTTCTAGCAGGCTCCCAAGTACGACGTAGCTACGCAAGTAGTTAAAGAAGGATCTAATTCAATTGTAAGGGTGCGTTGGGTTGACCAAAGATGCAAGGTAAACAGTGAATAAATTAGATAAAGAACTATAGAGAAACTACGTGAAGGTTTTTATATCCAACCTGGATATTTAGGACTAACCGAGGTTTACCGGGTCAGCTGACAGTTAGCGCAAATAGTGCGGCCGATAGTTAGCTGCTAGTGCTGAGGTAAGAAAAGCCAACGAAGGCCACAGGACGAGTACTAAGGAACATCAAGGCTTCAGCCCTTTACAAAAATATAAAAAAAGGCTAGAAGACTAGCACTAGCAGATTAGCTACTAATAGGTTATGTAGATTCTACCTTAGCTTATTAGTTTCAGCATTAATTAACCTAAGAGACTTTATTAAAGAAATTAGACTAAATGTGTTTAGCGCAGCTTCCACCTTTTATGTCTTGTTCATTTGCACAATTATAGATTGTGGAGCAGTATTCTACTTAGGTAATACTATCGATTACATAGTACTAAGCACTATGAGCGAATGTGCTGAGGACAAGACTGTTAAGGCAGGCTATTAGTCCATTCTAGTTACTAGAATAGAATACAGGCTGCTCATGAACGTCCTACATAGCAAGGCTGGCCTTAGGACAGCTAACATTTTGCTTACTAACTTCAAGGTTGTACTAGGTTTCTATGTTAATATTTTATCAAAAGCACGACTTAAGTAGGCAAGCATTTAGTATTTCAAATTTAATTTTATCTTGCGATTGAAAACAATTAAGAAGAAGGTTGTCTTAGTTGACTTTAAGTGTTACTTTAATCTCTTTTTAAATAATTTAAGCAACTTTCTTATTATACTACATAACTACTGCTCGTGAACGCTGTAGCGCAATTAAGTAAGCCTTAGTTGCGCACTAGCAATAAGGACCTATAGCATCAACAATTAAAACACCTAGGACAATAAGCTATTAAAGCTTCAGTCCGCTTAGCGTAAAACGTTGAGACTACTAGCAAGAAGCTATTAGAATGCAATTACTGCACAACCGCTTATGCCTTGTAAGTAATCTTACAATAACTAAAAGAAAGATTACTACAACCTTTTTAGAAAATCTTAGAAAATCTGTCTAATTTCTCAACTAGTTAGTGGCTTCAGAAATAGACGATAATTATCGAAAAAGAATACTTAGGCAAGCTGTACAATTACAATATCTAGTTAGAGACACTAAATAATATTATACCTGTAATTAAAGGCTTTGCTACAAGGATTAAGAAAAAATGTTAGCAGAAGATTGTAGAGATCTAGTAAGATAACAACACTGCTACACTGCCTAAGAGAGGGCAATTAAAATATAAAGAATAAGCAATAGAAAGAAAAATCAGGATCAAAACGCTACCGCCATGTACATATAAGCCTAACAGCTCGGCGGAGAGAGGTAGACAAGAGCTAATTACAAACGCGATTACAAGCGCTAATTTACTAGCTAAGCTTTAGCTAGTAATTATAGATGCAGCAGCTTACCTACATAAAATAAGCTTACCCAAATTTATAGCAACTAAACCCCTAACTAGGTGCTTAAAGAATAGTTTAGAAAATATTTCTAATACTATTAACTACCTAGGATTTGAATCTAGACTGCTAATTTACGCCTAGACTAAAGTAGAATCTATGTCTATAGCTGCTAAGCTTACCCTATGAACAAGAAGAAGGCAGCTAGGTGTAATTGTTAAAAATTCAAGGTTAATTCTTGCGGCTATATTAGTTACTTAGTTAGTTATTAAGCCTCTAGCATATACTACATATAAGTACTAACACTTAATTAGGTAATTACTAATTGTAATATAACTTTTAATAAAAGTTAATTCTACAAAAGAGATTACAAGAAAAAGCTGCTAAGAAATGAAATAATTAAGATTATTGAGATTCTTTACAAAGGCAAGTTAATTAATCTATAAGAGGATTTAGATCTCTCGCCTGTTTAAGGGAGGGCGAATTAGGGTATATAACTAACTACTAAAGACCTTAGGAGTAATATTTCTACTATTTCAACCAGTAAGGAAGGCCTACCTACTAGAAAAAAGAGTAGATTAGAAGACGCTGAGTAAATAGAGTACAAGGCTAGTGCACTATTAGAAATTCGCTTAGATTAGCAGCAGGTTACTAGTCTTGCTACCCTAGAACTAAATCCTAAACTAGAGACCCTAGGGAGCAACAATTTAATTGATTATAGAGTAATTGACAGTTAAACAGCAGTGCAACTGCTTAGAAGAGCTAATGTAATAAGACTTAGAAGTATACTACTCTTTTTACTAGTTTCATAGTCTAAGCCTGTAGACTCTAACGCGCTAGCCAATTAAAATAGAACACCTGCTTAAGTAAGCAGAATAGTAGAGCGTGAATTATCTTGCAAGGCGAGATCTTAGGCGCCAGATAGTAGACAGAGTAGACAATTATAAGCTAAACTTCTGCTTACAAGGCGTAGTGCTTAGATTATAAGCAAAAGTCTAAATTAGCTTATCAATTGTTATCTTCTACTGCACAAGCTAGGTGGCAGGCGTAAGCGTAAAGACGTAACTTAAGATCTAAATAATTAAATAGAAAATAAAAGCACAGGTAGTGTTGATGCATTAATTACAGATAATAAAGATTTATTATAAAGGAACTTTTGTAATATCTACCTGCTAGGTTCACAAGCAACCTAAGAAGATTAAATAAGCTATAAGACTCTTAGTTACGTAGTTATAGCAGCTTCGCTTACTAAGCATAAGCTAAGTAGAAATGCTTAACTGCATTGCGACAATCTACCTAAACTGCCAGAATTATAGAAGCAATTGCTCTAGCATCCTATAAAGGCCTTATTTAAAGATGCCTACAGAAAAGAGATTAATCAGTTAAGTAAGAATAAGATTTAGACTAAGATATCAAGAGGAGAAGCAAATAATTGCTTAATACCTATAAAGTAAATTTAGACCTACAGGTTTAATTAAGATAGCTTTTTTTGTAAATGCAAGTCGCAGATTGTTGTAAAAAGAAATTTTTAGGAGAAGGACTTTATTAACTTAATATATGCTGCTACATTAGCAGCTAAGTCTTTTTTTAGCAGCAATAGCTATCGCTGCTAAGAACAATCTAGAGTTTAAGCAATATAATATTGTATAAGCATTTCTTGATATATTTATTACAGCAGACAACTTAGTAATTTATAAGATGCTAAATAGCTTTAAGAAGCTTAAGAAGTGCGTACAGCTTAATCGCGCACTGTATAGATTACAAGACTCACTATTGTTGTAGTATAAGGAGTTCTTAGAATTACTAAGAGAGATTAGACTAATTGCCTTACTAAATAAGCCCTGCCTATTCTTTAATTAAGATAAGTAGATCTTAGTATTATTCTATATAGACAATATACTACTGCTCTTCGCAAAAGATTATAAGCAGAGAGCAATAAATATTTAGTTGAAAATTATAGACAAGTACAAGATACAAGAACAAGAATTAGTTAAACAGTTTCTTAGTATTAGAGTAATTAGAGATTATAAAAAGTAAAAAATCACGCTTGTACATAATACGTATATTAACAAGATTATAAAGAAGTTTAAGCTAGAAGAAAGTAGCTTTCCTAAGACTCTATTGCCTTTAGAGAAGCTAATTAAGAACACTAGCAAAGCAACTAAGCAAGAGATTGAGGCCTACTAAAAAAGAGTTAAATTAGTGCTATACACAGCTATTATGCTGCAAGTAAACGTTGCTTAATTAATTTTAAAGCTTTTACACTTCCTTACAAACTCTAGTTATTAGTATATAAAAGCTGTTAAACAGGGAATCATGTACCTTTATTTGACAAGATAGGACGCAATCTAGTACAGAAACTATAATATCCTAGATCTAATTATTGCAGGCGACGCCTTTTTCATAGATAATTAGGAAACTTATTTATTGTCTTAGAAATATATAGCTAACTTATATAGTGGTCCAATATTTTAAAAGGCTGCTCGGCAGACTACAGTTACTACATTAAATACTAAGGCTAAGCTGCTTACTCTTAAGCACACTACTAAAAAGGCTATAGCCCTTAAGCGCTTCTTTTGCAAGCTGTTCTTAATCTAAAAGACATCTAGAGAGTCTAGTGTAATGACTAACAAACTATTAGGCTTATAGTTAAGAAGAAAAAGCAGATTAGCACTTAATTAAGACATATAAAGATACAAAAGCTGTAGCTGCAGCAGCTATATGCTAAAGGATTATTTTTAGTTAAGTACTTAGAAACAGCAATTTTGTCGGCTAATAGATTAACTAAGTCGCTTACCTAACAACAGTTTGTAAATTTCAAGCAGTTCCTTAACATTTAGCATGTTAAGTAGTTAATTAAAGGTAACGAAAATTAACAAGCCAAAATATATGTATTAAGCAGCAACATTTATATACTAGGCTAAGTCTTCTCTTAATAGCTCCTTTTAAGCAGGAGAACGTGAGCTAGACAACTAAGAAACTAGAAAACAAAACTAAGATTACTAGTAAGCATTAAAGTCCTTATACTCACTTAACTCTATTATTGGATTATACTTAGCTTTTTTAGCTTCAGCAAGCTTCAAAGCATCTTAAGCTAACTTAGCCTAAGCAGCAAGAGTTTAGAGGCAAGTAGCATAATAGCGCAAATCTCATCTATTACTTCTATACATAGAGTTATAAAATAATCGCCTACTTATTCTAGCGTAATAATCGCGCCTGTAAAATAGTTTGTATAGCGATTAGAACAACAAACAAGAGGGCAATTGTACAAACTAGGCAAAGGCAGCATTTCTCTAGCATGCTGTTCTTGGATAGTTGATTAGAAAGGAGGCTGTTGTTGTTAAGGCTGCTGCTGTTGCTGCTATTGCTGCTGCTGCTGCTATTAATTATAAGCCGGCTTAACAGCCGGCTACCACGCAGGTTAACTTAGAATATATACAGCATAAAGCTGCGTATTATAAAGCTCTTATTAATAGACATTTTCTTTGGCTTCGGCCTTTTAAGACAACCTTTTAATGTGGCCACATATTTTGTAGACACCTTTTTAGTAAAAAAAAAAATTTATTGCTAACAACAGGTATTAGGGCTTATGCGCCCATGTTTAGCATTACCGGCACGAAATTAGTATGTCGCATGTTTAGACAGAAATAAAGAAAAGCAAGATAAAGACGCGAATTACCTCCTAACTTAACGTGCCCTATCCTGCCTATTCTTGTTACTTTACTACTAGGCGCTCCTAGCTAAAGTAAAGTAGTAACACTATTATTGCCTTGCTTACTAACTTATAGACGTGATAATAGAAAGCCTACTCCTCTTTTCTTGCCTTTATCTTCTCTATTACTAATTTAACGTCTTGCAATAGCTATTTAAGCTAAGTTCTTATTTCTATACTTAGCTCTTGTACGATAAATAGGAAGAGGAGGATACTAAAGCAATAAATCTTAGGTACTGCGCTAGTATTAGTAAATACTTTAGAGATTATGTATTCCTTGCACAACTAGCTAAATTAGGGCTTAATGATCTTTTTGTATATAGAGATATAGCAGATAAGAGACTTATTTAAGATTTTTATAAACTTAGAAGTCTAGCTAGGTAGTTAAGTTTTAAAATACTTAATAGATTTAGGTGTCTGTATAAGCAGTTTAAGTTAGACTAAATTAGGTACTAGGTAGATAGTAGCAAAAGATGCTTTTTTTTAGAAGAGAGCCTAGAATAAGGAGATGCTTGCTGTAGAGGTTGCACGCTATTACAGTGTATTATATGCGAATCGTTTGTATACAGTGCTATTTAAAAAGTAAGAAAGCAGCTTTATAAAGTATTGTAGGCTCCCGCTACAGTACGTACTTGTCCTTTCCCTCCTCTATTGCATTATGTTGCAATCCTATTACAATCCTACTGTAATCCTGTTGTTAGCTATAGGCTGGCAATCGCTGTTAGACACGTTTTAACTAGTGTTGTTTTTTAGTACCTTAGCAAATTTTTTGACCCTAATTATCGCTTGGTGGTCTAAGCTCTCCTCCTAGAACTCATCCACCTACCGTTCGAATCTCGTTGACTACACACAATCTTTTTTTTTGACTTTTGCAATTAATTAGTAGAGGGTAGCTGCTTTTCACTTTTTTGGAACCCCATTTTGACTACAACAACAACAACCACCGCCTTTAACACCTTAAAAAAATGAATAGACATTCTCTTAATTTAAACCTATAGCCTGCTAAGTAGGCTGTGTCAAGCGCAAATAATCCTCAGCATTATACCTTAAATCAAAAACGCTAATCAGAGCTAGAGCAGGAGCCGGAGCAGGCAGCGAGGGCTAAGCAGCAAGACTACAAGACAACATCTCTTCAGCGCAGCAATTATTTGCGGGAGGCTTCTACGCAGAAGTCCTTCTAGTAGACATTACGCCGCTATTAATCTCTTTACAGTAAGCAATAGTATTTTTAAGGAGTTAAGCCTTTAAAGCTTTGTACTTCTTACTGTTATTCTATTCTCAAAAGACTAGTTAGCTGGCTAAGCAAGGAGCTCAAAGACAGCAACACAGAACACCAACGTCGACTTTTCTGGAAATTGATCAGAAACAACCGGATCCCAAGGAAACAACCCCGAGGAATCGATTGCGACACTTTTCAGAGCCTGCAGCGAGAGCGCTAGCGCGCTAGAGAGAGTGAAAGGGTCACCTGTCCCCTCCATTTTGGAGGAGAAATTTGCGTTTTCCCTTAAAAGCTTAGACCACATGCTGAGGCATCTTGAGCTAATTGAGATTGAGGAGCTTATCAAAGCCTAACTAAACTAAGAAATTACAACAACTTTAAAAAGTAATAAAAAATAACTTGCTTCTAAAGGCCTAAGAAGATTAAACAAAAGACAAATAGAAATAGAAGAAGACAACATAACAACGCCTTGTTAAAAAAGGCAAAATTTAGAGGAACTATAAAGGCCTACACACGTTTAAACTAAAAGCAATTTTTCTTTTTTTATTAGACCTATTCCTTAATACTCTATTGGAAATAAAACACTAAAAGCCACTTTAGTAGAAGAAGCACTTAAAATAGCTAGGAACCTAGTAATCTAAGCAGCTAATTTAGCTGAAAACAACCCTACCTAGCAAACAAGTTTTTTAGACCTAGTAGAAGTTTTTATAGACTATACCGAAAATAGGAGAGTAAATAAGAAGAATACAGCTATTTTAGCTAATTAGATATTAAGCCTCTTAAACGTCTTAAGGGAGTTAAGGAAGAAAATTAGACGTATTAAGAAACCTGAAAACACGCCTATCTAGAATACACCTATCTAGAACACGCCTATCTAAAACACGACCTATACTACTACAGCTACTTTTACTACTATAGCAGGCAACAACAAAGATTAACTATAGACAAATAGCTAAAATACACAAAAACTAAAGGCTACTAGCCTAAAAGACCGCTAGCTAGTGCTAGTTAGCAAGACCCTAGCTGCATTTAATGCCTTTAAACTTAGAAATACCTTTAACAATGCCTTTGCAGCAAAAAGAGGTGTACAATTACCTGTAGTTGCCTTAATTATAATATCTTCTAAGAGAAACAAAATAATTACAACTACACTAGCTTTTAAAGCAAGATACCTTATAAAGAACTAGGCTATATAGCAAGATATTACAACCTTTAAGGCTGCCCAACTTATTACGCCTTAGTTTAAAGTTGTTATCTACAAGCTTCCTATAAACTACAGCTTAAAAGGAGTAAAAAAAGAAATTAAACACTTTATCAAAGGCTTAAAAGTTATTAGCACTACCTTTTAGCTAACGTTTAAGGATAAAAGAGAAAACTAAAACTTTAGTTTAGCGTGCGTGGCCTTTGCAACAGAGAAAGAAGCCTAAAATACTATTAGAAGGAAGCTCTATATTCTAGGGCAAAGCCTTAGAGCAGAGAAACTACAAGTTATTAATATCTTAAAACAATGCACTAAATACTAAGAATTTAGCTACCTAAAAGTTAGGTGCTTAAAAGTAGCCTGCTAAATTTGCAGCAAAACACACTATACTAGCTATCACAAGTGCAAGTCTTGTGCTAGTAAAGGGAAATCCTGTATTTATACTATATTTAAGTGTATTAACTGCAATAAACCTCATGCAGTAAACAGCCAAGAATACGAAATTATATAAGCTTGGACAGCTAGGACTAATTAAACTGATTAGTATAATTAAAGTCCTACAAATAAATGTTAATAAGAGCAGCCCTGCTACAGAAAGCGCAATCAATTTAGCTATTACAGCAAACGCTAAGATTATTGCAATACAAGAGCCTTAGTTAGTAAAAGGTCTATATAAGGACACTAGGTTAATCGCCCACCTAGACTTTACACAAATACTAATAACCTATTAAGGCCTTTAACCTAGGTCTTTATTTTATATTTAAAAGGATTTAGAAGTAGAAGTTAATTTTTATATTAGCAACAACAACAACTTTCTAGCTATTTCAATACAACTCAACACAAGAAAGATCTACATATACAATATCTACAACAAAAAAAGCCTAAAACAAAGGCTAAATACAACAACAATCTAAAGACACCGAATAGGAAAGTCTATAGAATTATTTTTAATTATCCTAGGGGATTTCAATTGCCACCACCCTAGATAGAGCCTACAGGAGTGCAACCTAAACTAACAAGCAGAGGATTGAGTAGAGTAGGTTAATAACTAAAACTTATCTTTAATTAATACTATAGGAGTTAGCACTTTCTTTAGAGCTTATATGCAAAAAGAGAGCGTACTTAACCTTACTTTTTTAACAAATAATATAGCTTCTAGTATTCTAAACTAGCAAGCTATCCGTAAAGTCAGATTAGACTACCACGCTATCCTATTTAGTATTGTTAATTAAGGGCAGCTACATAGCCAGGCAAAAAAGTATAAAACGAAAAAAGTAAATTAGTACCTTTTTAACAATACCTTACAGGAGGAGATATCTCAAGTAAAGCTAGAGGAATAACTACTAGCTCTACTACACGCCTTAAACTACCTCTTAAGACAACTCCTGCAAGGCCTTAAACCCTTAGAGGAGAAAATAGATAAAATAGCAGAGGACTTTGAAGCATTAATTTAACAAGCGCTTAGGAGATCTACCCCTCTTATAAACTAAAAGCTAAAACTAAAGCTTTAGTAGACTAGCGATTTAGATCTCCTTAAGGCTATCCTAAACAGAACCTTTTGAGATTACAAGCGAGTAGCAAGAAGAGGAGACAACACGCTATACCTATAGAAAAGGGACTACCTGCTAGCTAAAAACAAATACCTTAGAGCTATCAAGAAAGCTAAACTTAACTATTAGGAACAGTTCCTCTAAGACAAATTGCCTAAATAGATATTTAAAGCAATAGTCTAAACAAAAAACAACCTCTTGACAAGAATCTCTGCTATTAGAGGCAAAGAATCCTTTAGAGAGAAGTGCTAAACCTTTAGAGAGGAGCTATTTCTACTACCCCCTTCTACACTAGCCCTATCACTCAATAACTACTAAGGAAACCACAAATAGGAGTAGCTAATTCTATCTAAAGAGGAGCTCTACACTGTCTGTTAAAAATAAAAGCTACCTCACTAGGCCTAAATAGAATTAGCTGGGAAGTTCTCTCAAAAGCATACAAATACTAACTAAACATCTTTTTTAAAGTTTACTTAGCCTTGTTTAACCTAGGATACTAACTAAGGTGCTGGCGAAAAGCAAAAGGGGTTATCCTTAGAAAACTAAACAAACCAGACTACTTAAACCTAAAAGCATACAGAGTTATCTCCCTCTTATGCTGCCTAGGGAAGGCACTAGAAAGGCTCTACTCTAAAAGATTAAGTATCTTAGCAGAAACAACTAGCCTGCTACACCCTACACAAATAGGAGGCAGGCTTAAAAAATCAGCTATTAACGCTGTACTCCTCTTCTACAACAATATTCAACAACAAAGAAAGAAGAATAGAGTTACTTTAACAGCCTTTTTAAATATTAAAGGCGCGTTTAACTATTTATCTAAGAACAAGCTTCTAGAGAATATAAGCAACTAACAGCTAACTACCTGCCTCTTATTATAAACAAACTCCTTCCTTACAGAGAGGCTCTTAGAACTATCTTTAATAGGCAAACAAAAAAACTACAGAAGGTTAATACTTGTACACCTTAAGAAAGCCTAGCCTCGCCTATCCTATTTCTAATCTACACAAAACCGCTATTCTAGTTAATTACATTTAACAGCACCATATACTCCTTATTCTATATAGACGACCTTTAAATCTCAATATTAACAACATCTAATAGGAAAAACATTAAACTACTTAAAATGAAGTTAGCAAACCTTTTTATACAAGCAAAAGAGTAAGCTATTAAGTTTAATAGCTTAAAAACAGAATTAGCAAATTAGACTAGATTTAAGAAAGATACAAACAAATCTCTTACGCTACTTACTTAAAAGAACTTCTAGCTAAAAAGACTAGTTAGATAGCTAGGCATCTTTTTTAACAACTCTCTTAAATCTAGAGAACACTGCTACATAAGGATACAACAAGTAAACTAAGCCTTTTCCCGCCTAAGTAGGCTAGCTAATATGAATAAAGGCCTCTTACTAAGGGCAATAAGGCAATTATAACTAGCGTGCGTTACTAGTGTAGCTAATTACAGATGTTAGCTATTTTGGAAAAGCTAACAACACGTCCTTAATAGCAGGCAAAAACTACAAAACTAGGCCTATAGAAAGATCTTAGGAACTTTTAGATCTTCCCCTGCAATGCCTAGTAAGGTAGAAGCCGCTCTATTTCTACTTAAAGTTAGGCTAGACAACACTATAAAAAGATACGCCTTTAGATCTACTTTACTAGATCTAAATCACCCTCTAAAAGCTGCTATTAACAATAACAGAGAAGAGCAACTTAATTAAATTTAAGAATCTATTACCTTAGCCCTCTTAGACAATATAGAGGAAATACAACACTACGCCTTTACACTATAGAACGCTAAGACTCCCTATAAGGTCTATATTTCAAACATGCTAAAAGACTCTAAAGCTAAAAGCTTTAAGAAACTACAAGCAGACAACAACCTTCTATTAATATACTTAGATGCCTTAGCTATAAGAGACAGCAAAGGAATTAGTATAGGTGTTGCCTTCTACAAAGAAGCTACTCTTATTGAAGAACTACAAGTAAATATAGGAAATAACTAGCTAGTTTACAGCAGTAAACTAGAGGGTATTACCTTAAGTCTAAAGAAAGCAGTTAGCCTATTGAACAACTGCTAAAACATTAATATTTATACAGATAATTAGGCTGCTCTATTTTAATTAAAAAACACCTTAAACAACCCTAGTTACAAGTAGCAAATTAAGTGTATTAAAGCAGCAACTTAACTAGAAGAAAAAGGCATTACCCCTACGCTACATTAGGTCCTACGACACCAAGATATACTAGGAAACGATCGAGCAGACTCTCTAGCAAAAGAGGCTACAAGAATAAACTCCTTAACAAACAAGACAAGCCTAACAGTTGTTAGTTTTTAAATTAAACAATAGGCAAATGTTATGTAGCTAAGCTTCTTAGAGAATTACAGGAAAAAAGCTACTACTAAAAACCTAAGCACCTACTTAGCAACCTTAAAATAGAAAATAAGGAAACAAATACCTATTCTTGCTACTGAGAGAGATAAATCTAGCTCTTTCTTTTAAATAAAATTAGGGCATAGCTACCTAAAGAGCTACTTATTCAAGAGAGGAAAAGTATAATCTAAAACTTGCCTATGCAATTTTAGAGCTACATAAGACACAGCTTATATAATTCTTAGATGTTAACTATACAAAGATAGTAGAACTATACTTTATAACTTATGTATAGAGCCAATCTCTTTACAACATATTTTTTAAACAATAGCCTTTCTAGCGTTGCGAGCAGCCTTCTAGGTCTTCTTTTAAGCAGCCTTAGCGGCTTGCTCCTTCCTCTGCACTTCCTAACGTCTCTCTCGCTCTATACGCCTTGCCATAAGTAGCTAAAGCTTGCAGAGGCGAGCTTGCTTTCTGATCCAAACTCTCTTTACTTAAAAAATGCTTTTGCTTAGCTTGTTGTTATTGTAATACTTTATTATCCTGAGCTTGTTGTACACGCTTAGGTGACTAGAAAACAGCTCCTCTGTAATACTCTTAATTGCTATTAAACTGGAGGGTATAGGGCTTGTTATCCCGTCTTTTCTTGATAGCTAGGGACTTTTTAAGACTCTTAACCTCTCTATAGAGTAGTGTATTTTAAGCTGCAATATAGTACAAGCTTTGTTAAAGCTTCTTGACGTCCTTATTGCTCTAATTCTTTACTGTACAGCGTATGATAGACTTAAGCTTAAGCTAATTTTCTTCTAATAGTACTAAGTTGCTGCTATTAGAATCTAATGCTTTTTTAGCAAACTTCTTAAGTATAACCTCTAGGTTAGATAGTTGTATACTAGTTGCTTTAAAGGACCTTTAGATAAGTAGAGGCTTAAAGGTATTACTCTAAGCCTTCTAGAAGAGCGGGAAGAAGTCTCCTTTATTTATATTAAATATCTTTTAACTGTCTTAAAGGTTCTTAGCTAGCTTATTTAAGTAAGCGGTTGCAAGAGGTTAAAACATCCTAACGTCAAGCGGTTAAAGCGTTTAGGTAGTATAAGGTAGAAATACAGCTAATAGGATCTTGTAATTGTTGCAGTAGTTAATAAAGTCTTTAGTAACATAGGATTTATAGCCGTTAATAAGTAGTAATTAATACCCAGTTAAAGCGTATCGTCTAGTCTCTCTCCTAAATACCTTCTTAAGCTAAGATAGGCCTATATTGTTGTTGCTCTAGCTAGTAGGAGATAAGGTGACAAAGACTAAGTAGGTACTTACTTGTATAGCATCCGTCTAGCTTAATTGAAGCGTCCAATTGGCTCCCTTGAAGATAAGTGAAGGACTTAGAACTAAGCTATTTAAGCAAATACAAGCTAGTACTATTATTTACGTGCTTAAGCTATCTTTAAGAGCTTGTGTTACTTTTTTTTAGGTCTAGAGTACTTTGTTAAATACGCGTCTTATTCTACTTACTTGTCTAAGTTGAGACCGTTTCTCGTCTATATTAAAAATATAGGTAGGCGCAATGTTGTACTTCTTTATCTTTTTATGTAGAAGCTTAAAGTAGAAGCTGTACTTAGCCCTTGAATTAGCTTTGTGCCGTACTCTACTTGTCCCCTTGCTATAGCGAGAGATGAGATGGTTCGGATGCCTGCGGAGGAACTGGGTAACCCAGGTTTCTAAAACCTCTTTTCTAGCCAAAGATAAAGCAAAGCGTCTTATTATTGGCCTTGTAGGTAGTACACGTCGCTCGGTAAGCGTTTTGATGTACTGTACAAGCTTAGTTTCGTGTGGTGGATAGAGGGAGAGGTTGCGTAGGCTATATACTTTGTTTTGGCCCTTGTGCCTTCGAGCTACCGTGTCTGTGCGCGCAATGCCCATGTTCGCGCAATGCCCACCCCAACAACATCAAATATATAGAAAAATAAGACTGTAGAGCCACCACTAATAGATAGCATCGCGAGATTTTGTAGAGTTGCAGTAAATATATTATTGCAATCAATTTATGCTACTTGTATTTACTTTGTAAGTTAACGTTACGCCCGCGGCGGGTGGTGCGCGCTGGGGCAGCTAGTGTAGCTACCTTAGCTTTAACATAAGATAAATTAATAACAATACATTTTTAATGCTTTTGCTTTTAAGTAAAGGCTTGTAAGGCCTTGTGCTTACCTAATTAGGATAGTTGTATAGCTTTTTAAGCGTCGCAAGCTAATTTCTAACGCTCCTTTTTAGCTGCCTTTTTAGCTTTCTCTTTCTACCTTACCTTCTTAAGCCTCTCTCTTTTAATATGCCTCTCCTTAGCTTGTTAAGCTTTATATAATTGAGCTTGCTCTTTTAAGTGAGACCTTTTAGCTTTTTAAAGTTATAGTAGTTGTTATTTATATTATTAAACTACCTTGTCGTCCTAAGCCTAACAGACCTTCTTAGGCGACTAGAAAACAGCACTACTATAGTACTCCTAAGGATTGTTAAGTTAGAGAGTATAGCTTTTCTTTTAGTGTCTCTTTTTAACTAAAAGAGCCTTCTTTAAGCCTTAAATCTCTTTACAGAGGATACTATTTTAAGCTAAAGTATAGTAAAGGCTTTAACAAATCTTTTTTACCTCCTTAGTGCCCTAATCTCGCACTAAACGGCGTATAAGAGTCTCTATTTTAAGCTAATTATCTCTACTAAATACAAAAGCTAAGAATTTATTTAAACTAAAGGCTTCCTTGCAAAATCTTTAAAGGATAACCTTAGAATTAGGTGGGTAGACCCTAGTTACCTAGAAAGACTTTCTAATAGTCTCCTCCTTAAAAGCAGTACCCTAGGCCCTCTAAAGGAGGAGAAAGAAGTCTTCTTTTACTATTAGTAGAAGCCCTTAGCTTTTACAAAGGTAGAATAAAAGCTTAGTTAAGTAGGCAGTTAAGAAAGGCTTAAATAATTTAACGTTAAGTAGTTAAGGCGTATAAGTTAAATAAGGGGGAAATACAGCTAACAAGATCTTATAGTTGTTATAGTACCACACATTTTGTAGACACCTTTTTGGTAAAAAAAAAGATTTATTGCTAACCTACTGTAATCCTGTTGTCAGCCATAGGCTGGCAATCGCCGTTGGACACGTTTCAACTAGTGTCGTTTTTTGGTACCTTAGCAAATTTTTTGACCCTGATTATCGCTCGGTGGTCTGAGCTTTCCTCCCAGAACTCATCCACCCACCGTTCGAATCTCGTTGACTACACACAATCTTTTTTTTTGACTTTTGCGATTGATCAGTAGAGGGTAGCTGCTTTTCACTTTTTTGGAACCCCATTTTGACTACAACAACAACCACCACCCTTGACACCTTTAAAAATAAATAGTTGTTATAGTAATTAATAAAATTTATAGTTAGGTAAGATCTATAGCTGTTAAGGAGGAGTAATTAGTATCTTAAATAAGCTTTCTGTCTAGTCTCTCTCTTAAAAACCTTCTTAAGGTAGGCTAGACCTATATTATTGTTAGTCTAGCTAGAAGAAGATAAGCTAACAAATACTAAGTGCTTTTTGTTATTAATATCTTTAACCTAGCTTAGTTTTAGAGCTCTAACAGCTAACTAAAAGATAAGAGCTAAGGATAGAGCTGTACTGTCTAAACAAACGCAGGCTAGGATAGTTACCTACTCTCTAGAACTGTCCTAAGTTGTAGCTGTTACTTTTTTTTATTTTATGTCCTTTTGTTAAACACCCTTTTTAACCTTCTAGTTACTTTAATTACAAAGCCTTTCTTATTTATATTAAAGATTTAAGAAGGCTTTATATTATATTCCCTTATTTTCTTATGTAGTAGCTTAAAGTAGAGGCTATATTTAGCCTTTAAATTAGCTTTATAGCAATTGTAATCTATTCCTGCCTACTAGCGTAAAATAAGATAGGTAGGATTCCTGTTAATAAAGCAAGTAACCTAGCTTTCTAAAACCTCTTTACTAGCTAAAGATAAGGTAAAGTTGCGTATTATTACTTGTTTCAGTAGTATACGTTGTTTAGTAAGCGTAGTAATATACTATAGAAGCTTAGTTTCTTAGTGTAGGTAAAAGAGTTAGTGGGCGAGTTGGCGTAGTTGAGTTTGGCCCTGGTGTCTTTAAGCGAGCGTTTAATAATTAATGCTATACTTTGCTACAAATTTTGTATACGAAAAAGATGCACCTAGTGCGCGCGATTTAATTTCTTCAATTGCTTCCTAAATTGGATCTATATTAGTGGAGTTATGACGCGATTTGTGTATGTGGTTGTTGTGTTGGGGTAGGCATTGCGCGAACATAGGCATTGCGCGCACAGACACGGTAGCGTACCATGCCTGTGCGCGTAGTGCGCCAGGTCGCGTAACGCGCCACCCTAATACAACAACACCTAACTGCGACGCCCTATAACTTCACTAATATAGATCTAATTTAAGAAGTGATTAAAGATTTAGAATCGCGTAAAGCTAGTAATAATTTTAGCTACTGCTAAATTGCAAAAGAGTATAGTGTTGTACAGTCTACACTGCAACGCCGCTACTAAAATTAAATGTGTACCTGCACAGTTTCTTACTTCCTCTTTAATCTACAACGCGAAACTTAGCTTGTATAATATGTTAAAACCTTAACTAAGAGGCGTAACGTGTTTCACCACCGAGCGGGCAGCCCTACTAAACGGGCAGCTTTTCTACTGCGCCCCGCCTTCGCAACACCGCCGCTTTACACCACTATAATTTTTCTTATTAAGTAGAACATGATATTATTCTTTAGACGCGTTGCTATCCTCTATATCCTCTAATTTTACTTAGCAAGTGCAAGAGTTGTATCTAATTTAGCTACAACATCTACAGCGCCTTTTACTATGTACCCTTTTTGCAGACGTTGCACTATTATTACAGCTACCACTCTCTACTTTAGTAATCTAATTAACTACCTAGCTAACTATCTAGGACCTCTCTACCTATACATAGTGCTGCTTGTAAGTTTCTTACTTTGTTAACACTTTAACAGCGTCTTGTAGTTAACTTATTTCTTTTTATATCAATACTATATTATTAGCTATTTATTAAGCTTTTTTACTTAACTGCGGTATCTGCTCTTTAAAAGAACTTATAAGAGACCCTTGCTAAATTTGTATATAGTTTTAAATAAGCGTAACTTACTTTTCTATTTTACACGCGTTATATAGCATTTTTAGCTCTTAGGTAGTAGTCTCTTGCGCTAGTAGATTTAGCGTACACAGCATAATGTTAAGCTGTAATAAAACAACATAATAGTTTTGTACAGTAAGTCTAGCACTTTAAAACTCTTTATAAATATTTTTTAGTATAATAGCTTTATAGTAGGCCTCTTTAAACGCTAGTAGGAAGGTTTCTTTGCTAATATAGTAGATGCAGTTACGTGCTAAGACTAAGATAGCATTACTATACGCGCGCTTCAATAGCAAGAAGCAGCTTATATTAAGAGGCTGTAAGAGGTGCAACAAATAGAAGAGCATATATAGAAGGACTATTTTTCACTTTATACAAAGATTTGAAAAATTTACTAAGCAGTAGCTCTTATAGCTATTAATAATAAGTAGCTTATACGTCCCTATAGGGCGCGTATAAAAATTAAAGTAATAAAGCTAGTTAAGCGCTAAATTATTGTTCGTCTAGCTAGTAGAACTAACTTAAATTACTTATTTGCGAAGAAAATTCTCTGTAAACTAGGTAGAAACTAGAACCTTGCCTATAAAAAAAAACGCTAAAATGATTTTTTTTTATTGCGCTAACGCCTTGTATTAGCGTAACTTACTTACAATTGCCTAGCTAAATCTTTTTTAATTTTTTTAGTTTGTTTAAGCCTGTAATAACTAACTTTAATAAAATCTTGCCTATAATGTAGCTAGTCTTATTAAAGTTATAGATGTTTTTATTTATAATACTATACTTTGCCTTTCTATTCTAAACTAGCTTAAACAAGCCCTTAATAAGCGCTAGGATTTTGTAAGCAGCTTGCTAATAATTATATAAACAGCTACAGCGCGTGCGCAGCTTAATATTGCGCTAGATAAACTTATTATCCTAGTTCTTGCTAACCTCTTCTCTGCTGCGCTCTTAGAGCAGTCTATTAGCTATATCTCGCACGTCGTCTCTCCTATAGAGTAGTCCTCTCTTAGCCTTAACTATTATATGCTAAGTGATAGCCTCCTTTTCTAATTTAGTTAGGCGCTTATAGTTTACCTTGTAGTTGCGTTAAGAATGCTGTCTAGCGCGTTGTCTTTAAAGAGTAGTTTGTAGAATGTTATAGGTTGTAGCAGCGTGCTTCTTACTTCTAATCTATTGTAATTAGATATCTTAAATAGCTAAAAAATATATCTGCTTTAGTATAGGCTTTTTGCGTATTATGTTGTTAAGCTATTACGCGTTGTTGTTGCGAAGGCGGGGCGCAGTAGAAAAGCTGCCCGTTTGGTGGAGCTGCCCGCTCGGTGGTGAAACACGTTACGCCTTTTATAAAAGAGATAATACGAAGCTTTGCGTTATCTTTAGCTAGTAGAGAGGTTTTAGAAAGCTAGGTTACCTGCTTTCTCTACAGAAACCCGAACTATCTTATTTTACGCTAGCAGACAGGGATAAACTATAATTGCTACAAAGCTAATTCTAAAGCTTACAAAGCTAATTCTAAAGCTAAGTACAACTTGTACTTTAATCTTTTGTTTAATAAAATAAAGAAGTATAAGGTAGAGTGTAAAGGGCTGAAGCCTTAATGTTCCCTAGTACTCGGCCTGTGGCCTTCGTTGGCTTTTCTTACCTCAGCACTAGCAACCGACTACAGGCCGCATTAGTTACGCTAACCCGGCAAACCTCTAATAATCTTAGTTAGTCCTAACCTTGGTTAGTCCTAACTATCTAGTTTAGATATAAAAACCTTTTACGTAGCCTCTCTATAGTTCTTTATCTAATTGATTTCACTGTTTACCTTGCATCTTTGGTCAACCTAACGCACCCTTACACTTAATAATCCTTTAGAAGAAAGCTTAGACAAAATAGCAGAGGACTTTACAATAGCTTTTTAAAAAGCGCTTAGAAAATCTACTCCGCTTGAAAACTAAAAGCTAAAACTAAAGCCTTAGTAGTCTAGTGATTTAGATATCCTTAAGGCTAGCCTAAACAGAGCCTATTAAGATTACAAACTAATAGCAAGTAGAGAAGGCAGTACTCTATACCTATAGAAATAGCTTCAGCCTTTTAAGACAACCTTTTAATGTGACCACACATTTTGTAGACACCTTTTTAGTAAAAAAAAAAAGATTTAATACTAACAACAGGTATCTAGGCTTATGTCCCCTTGTTTAGCATTGCTAGCACGCAATTAGTGTGTCGCATGTTTAGATAGAAACAAAAAAAAGCATGACAAAGACACAAATTGCCTTCTAACTTAATGCGGCTTATCTTACTTATTCTTATTACTTTACTGCTAGGCGCTCTTAGATAAAGTAAAGTAGTAATACTATTATTGCCTTACTTACTAACTTAAAGACGCGATAATAAAAAGCCTACTCCTCTTTTCTTACTTCTTTCTTTTTTATTGCTAATTTGACGTCTTGTAATAGCTGTTTAAGCTAAGTTCTAGTCTCTATACTTAGCCCTTGCACAACAAACAGGAAGAGGGAGATACTAAAGTAATAGATTTTAAGTACTGCACTAGTGTTAGCAAATACCTTAAAGATTGTATATTCCTTTTACAACTAGCTAAATTAAGGCTTAACAATCTTTTTATATATAAAGATATCGTAGATAAAGAACTTATTTAAGATTCTTATAAACTTAGAAGTCTAGCTTAGAAGTTAAGTTTTAAGATACTTAATTAATTTAGGTGTTTACATAAGCAGTTTAAGTTAGACTAGATAAAGTGCTAAGTAGATAGTAGCAAAGGATGCTTTTTTTAGAAGAAAGCCTAGAATAAGGAGATTCTTGCCGCGGAGGTTGTACGCTATGTTTTAGTGTAGTGTATTATATGCGAATTGTTTGTATGTAGTGCTGTTTAAAAAGTAAGAAGCAGCAGCTTTATAAAGTATTACAGGCTTCTGCTGCAGTATGTACGTGTTCTTTCCCTCCTCTATTGCATTATGTTACAATCCTATTACAATCCTACTGTAATCCTGTTGTTAGCTATAGGCTAGCAATCGCCGTTAGACACGTTTTAACTAGTGTTGTTCCTTAGTACTTTAGCAAAATTTTTTGATCCTAATTATCGCTTGGTGGTCTAAGCTTTCCTCCTGGAACTTATCCACCCACCGTTCAAATCTCTTTAACTACATACAATCTGTTTTTTTTTACTTTTGCGATTAATTAGCAGAGGGTAGCTGCTTTTCACTTTTTTAGAACCCCATTTTGACTACAACAACAACCACTCCCTTTGACACCTTAAAAAATAAATACCTATAGAAAAGAGACTACTTGCTTGCTAAGAACAATTACCTTAAAGCTATTAGAAAGGCTAAATTTAAACATTAGTAATAGCTTCTCTAAAACAAATTACTTGAAGAGATATTTAAAGCTATAGCCTATTCAAAAAACAGCATCTTAACAAGAATCCTAGCTATTAGAGGCAAGGAATCTTTTAAAAAGAAGTGCTAAATCTTTAGAGAGGAACTATTTCCACCACCTCCTACTACACCAGCACTAAGGCTTAACAATTACTTAGGAAACAACAAATGGGAGTGGCTAATATTAACTAGACAGGAGCTCTACACTGCCTGCAAAAAGATAAAAGCCACCTCACTAGGACCTAATAGAATTAGCCAAGAAGTTATCTTAATGGCGTACGAATTCCAACTAAACACCTTCTATAAAGTTTATTTAACGCTCTTTGACCTAGAATACTAACTAAGGTGTTAGAGATAAGCTAAAGGAGTTATCTCAAGGAAACCAAACAAGCCTAATTACTTAATCCCTAAGGCAAATAGAGTTATTTCTCTTCTGTGCTGTCTAGGGAAGGCACTAGAGAGACTCTACGCAAAGAGACTAGATGTACTAGCTAAAACAACAGACCTACTCCATCCTTATAAATAGGAGGCAGGCTTAAAAACTCAGCAATTGACGCTGCACTACTTTTCTTTAACAATATTCAACAACAGAGACAAAAGAAAAGAGTTAATTTAACAGCCTTTCTAGATATTAGAGACGCTTTTAACTATTCATTTAGAAAAAAGCTGCTGAAGAACAAGTGCAACTAACAACTACCAACCTGCCTTATATTGTGGACTAGTTTATTTCTTACTAAAAGGCTCCTAGAGCTATCCTTTGATGGGCAAACAGAGAAACTATAGGAAGTTAATACTAGTACGCCACAAGGAAGCCTAGCATCGCCTGTCCTATTTCTTATTTATACAAAACCGCTATTCTAATTAATTACAGCAAATAACAATATATACTCCTTATCCTATATAGACAACCTCTAGATCTCTATATTAACAACATCTATTAGGAAGAACATTAAACTACTAGAAAGAGAACTAGTAAATCTCTTTATCTAAGCAAAGGAGTTGGCTATTAAGTTTGATAGCTTAAAAACAGAATTAGCCAACTAGACAAGATCAAGATAGGACACTAGCAGATTTCTTACGCTACCTACTAAGGAGACCTTCCAACTAAAAAGACTAGTTAGATAGCTAGGCATCTTCTTTAATGATACTTGAAAGTTTTAAGATTACTGCTACATAAAGATACAACAAGCAACTTAAGCCTTTTCCTGCCTAAGCAGGCTAGCTAACATTAATAAGGGCCTTTTACATATAGTAATAAGGCAATTATATCTAGCTTGTATTACAAGTGTAGCTAATTACGGATGTTAACTATTTTGGAAAGGACAACAACACGTCCTTAATAGTAGGCAGAAACTTTAAAACTAGGCCTATAGAAAGATCCTAGGAACTTTCAAATTATCACCTGTAATGCTAAGTAAGTTAGAAGCTGCTCTTTACCCACCTAGAGTTGGGCTTAACAACTCTATTAGGCAATACGCATTCAGATTTACTCTACTAGATCTAAACCACCCTATAAAAACTGCGATTACTAGTGTACGGGTGTTGGAGTGTATGAAGACATACTACTACGAGGGCATGAGATCACTAGTGGTTAGGTCATACGAGAACGAGGGTGGTAAGATAAAGATCTTATTATGGGTTGTATCTAGAAGAGAAGTACAGGAGTTGAGTTGTAAGGTTAAGGATCCCCCCTTCGCTCGTTTTAATCCCCAAAATGAACTATATACCCTTAGATTAGGTGGTTGAGCACTAACCTAGTAAGCAGCAGGGTATTACCCTGTGCACTAGCACATACCTGCCCTTCCTGCGAGCTTAGCCCTATTAAGCGACCTACTTAGCAGGAAAAAAAACAGCAAAATAAAGAAATAAAACAAAAGAAATAAAAGAAATATAAGTTAATTACCCTATATCTACCCTAGACACCTTCCCTTACTTCTTTAAACGTTCACTTTGGCGAGGTTCCTAAGTAGTAGTTGTAGCACGTGGTCTCGGCGCAGGTACAGTAGTTGGAGTAGGGACAGGAGTAGCAGGCGCTTAAGATTCTAATATTGATTAAAGGCGGCTATAACAAGGCTGCCTTGTTAGAGTTATTAACACTAAGACGTTATCTAAGATAATAGTACCTAATTAAGAATAAACGCTAAGAAGGCGTTGCGTAAAGGAGAGTATTATAAAATCATTACTCTCCTAAAAAACTTAGCGCTTATTAGCCTTTAGGCTAAGTTCCTCTTAGAGACGTTGTAGAGAATTAGCTTAAGAGAAATTAGTATCCTACTTATTCTAGTCCTTTATTGTATAAAGAGGGTTCTATCTAAGGTTAGTAAAGTACAAATTGTCTAAAAATTCTTAAACTAGATTAGTATAAAAAACGTTCTTCTTTAACTCTTATACTACAAGCTATAAGTTAAGAATTTATTATAGTATATAGTTGTAATATTCTTTGTTATAGTTGTTAATCTACTCCTTGTTAGCGTTCTATAGCATGTTGTTTAGCTCCTTATAGATAAGAGAGTTGTCCTACTTAGCCTATTTAATAAGGGCCTTCTAGATCTAAGACCTATACTTAATATAAATATTAGCAACAAATAGCTAATTAATTCTTCTAAACTTATTAGGATAGACTAAAGAAGTGTAAGGAGCTAAGGTAAGGTTGTAATAAGCCTTATAAATTTCTTTATAAGTTTCTATAGTAGGTACTTCTATTACTCTATTAGGGACTATTTATTTTTTAAGGTGTCAAAGGTGGTGGTTGTTGTTGTTGTAGTCAAAATAGGGTTCTAAAGAAGTGAAAAGCAGTTACCCTCTCCTAATCAATCGCAAAAGTAAAAAAAAAAGATTGTGTATAGTTAACAAGATTCAAACGATGGGTAGATGAGTTCTAGGAGAAAAGCTTAGACCACTGAGCGATAATTAGGGTAAAAAAAATTGCTAAGGTACCAAAAAACGACACCAGTTGAAACGTGTCCAACGGCGATTGCCAGCCTATAGCTAACAACAGGATTACAGTAGGATTGCAATAGAATTGCAACATAATGCAATGGAGAAGGGAAAGAACACGTACGTACCGCAGCGGGAGCCTGCAATACCTTATAAAGCTGCTGCTTCTTACCTACTGCCTGCTTCTTACCTTTTAAACAGCACCGCATACAAACGATTCGCATACAATACACTGCAATAGCATGTAACCTCCGCAGCAGGTATCTCCTTATTCTAGGCTCTCTTCTAAAAAAAGTATCCTTTGCTACTGTCTACCTAGCACCTAATTTAGTCTAACTTAAACTACTCATGCGGACACCTAGATTTATTAAGTATCTTAAAACTTAACTACCTAGCTAGACTTCTAAGTTTATAAAAATCTTAAACAAGTCCTTTATCCGCGATATCCCTATATACAAAAAAATTATTAAGCTCTAATTTAGCTAGTTGTGCAAGGAATACATAATCTCTAAAGTATTTACTAATACTAGCGCAGTACTTAAGATCTATTACTTTAGCATCCCCCTCTTCCTATTTATCGTGTAAGGGCTAAGTACAGAGACTAGAACCTAGCTTAAATAGCTATTGCAAGACGTTAAATTGGCAATAGAGAAAAAAGAGGCACGAAAAGAGGAGTAGGCTTTCTATTGTCGCGTCTATAGATTAGCAAGCAAGGCAATAATAGTGTTACTGCTTTACTTTATCTAGGAGCGCCTAGCAGTAAAGCAACAAAAATAGGCAAAATAAGGCGCGTTAAGTTAGGAGGCAATTTGCGTCTTTGTCTTGCTTTTCTTTGTTTTTGTCTAAACATGCTAGAGCGACACACCAATTGCGTGCCGACAATGCCGAACAAGGGGGCGTGAGCCTAGATACCTGTTATTAGCAATAATTTTTTTTTTTACTAAAAAGGTGTCTACAAAATGTGTGGTCACATTAAAAGGTTGTCTTAAAAGGCCGAAGCCACTATTATAGACTATAACGAACTAGAGGAGGATAGTGCGGCGCTTATAAGAAGTTAGGCTAGTAGATCTATATAGTAGTAGAGGCAATGAAATTTAAACTTACCTTTCCTTATAGATTTACTTTGCCTAGTAAGTATTAGGAGCTAGTTTCTATGCGTTCTTTAGCTAGTCTGTCTTGTCTTCCTATCCTTTAATAAAACCATTTAATAATCTAATGCCTACGTCTTTACCCTACCTTAAGTACTCTAGTATATAGTTATAAAAGCCTAGAAGTATCATTATACAGTTGTTCTTATCCTTATTATTAAATAATACACTACCTTAGATTATATCTATACTAAGGCCTTTAGTTATTACTTACTTAAGGTTAAAGTTAATATACTTAAAGTAAGGTTAATTACTTTTCTTAGCGTATTTAGCGTAATAAGAGTAGAAAATTAAAGTGTGTTCCTTATAGAGTATAGCATATTATAACTAGTATTCTAGATTAGTGCGTATAGCTTGTTAGATAAGTAAGTAGTATATATTGCGTAGCTATCTAAGGTTTAGCTTCCTATCTATACGTTGTAGATAGAAGTAGTACATCTTAAAAGTTTTAATAATAATATCTGTAACCTAACTATCCTTAAACAGCTAAGTGTAGGCGTTAGTAACAATACTTCTAGTGCGTTAAAACTCCTTAGCTTATAGTTAAAACTTTATAGTATTAATAACCTTGTCCTAAGTAGGGAGTAGGTAGAGATTAAGTCTAGAGGGTTAATATTAGTAGCTTAGTAGGTCTTTATCCTACTTTACTAAGTAATACTTGCTTATAAAAAGCTTTAAAATAACTAGATTAGATTAGAATTCTTGCTAGCAGCTCTATTCTACGTATAGTAACAGCAGATACTTGTTAAGTATATTAAATAGCATAGCCTTCTTAAACAAACTTATTACACTTGTAGTAGTATACTTATAAATAAAGTATACTTGCTTGTATGATAAGTTATTAGAGCTAGGCTATTATCTAATATTAACTTTATAGTACTACTTCTTAATAACCTTAACGCAGTCTAGATTAGTAATTAGCTTCTTTACGTAGGCTTGCTTAAGCAGCTTAAAGAAAGCTGAGGTAAGATTCTTGTAATAATACTATACCTAAAGAATCTTCTGTTCCTAATTAAGGGTATCTAGCTCCTCGTCTATATAGGAAGCGTTATTAAGGTTAGTATCTAAAAAAGTAACTGCCTATTAGTAGGCTAGTGTCGCTTTTAGAGCATAAGAGCTTAGTAGAGATAGTAGTATAGAGACTTATTAGCTACTAGCGTTAGTCCTAACTTGTCCTGCCTAGATGTTAGTAGCGTTACGCCTCTATTATACTATAGTTATTCTATTCTAAAACTTATGTAACTTGATTACTAAGTATAAGTTAAGTCTTTAATTAGCTAATATTTCTGTAAATTGCCTTAGATTCTTAGTTATAACTAATAGACTACAAGTTCTTAGAGAGCAAGTCTTAGATGTTATAAAATCTCTATAATAATTAATAGCTTAAGCCTTATTTAGGGTTCTTCCTAGCTCTATAGTTATAAAGATAACTATACTATATATTAGATGTATCTTTATACTAAGTAGCTTATACTTATTACTTAAAACGTTTTGTGCAGAATAGACTAAGCTAGTTTTAAGGTTCTTAGCTTTAGCTATAAGTTAAAAAACTTTTTGCTAGAATGCATAGAGAGGATTAGGCTTACTTTATTTATCCTTTGCTCTAGTATTAGGCTGTAGCTTCTGTAGATTAAACTTAATATCTTCTTTCTAAACTTGTAGCTTAGCGTAAATATTACAAAGCTCCTTTACCTCTTGCTTATTAATATTTAAGTAAGGTGCTTAGTTGTAAGAGTTGTTCTAATTAATAAAAGCATAGATATTTTTATATAGCAGTTTTACTATTACCTAGTTAGCTGTTAACATATATTATTTCTTACCTTAGTTCTTAGAGTTAATGTAGTGCGCTGCTGTAGTGTTAAGGAATTAAGCAATATTGTTAAAATCTATACACCTTAACACAAAGGCTATATTAATTAATCTTTAATAACTAAGTAGTGTATAAGGCATGTAGATGCTAACGCATTCTTAGATAAATTCTAGAGCTAGCTTCTTTACTATTATAATAGCTCTACCTAGTTCTTTAGCTCTTTTGTCCTGCGTTAAGGATGCTGCGCTAATAATAAGATAGTGTTCTTAGAAACCTTTAACACTACTATATTTGTCTATAAGCCTAGGGAGCTAAGCATAAAGGTTACCTACTCTTAGAACAACCTTAAGAATTAGGTTAAATTAGTAGAAGGCGTTATTAAACTAACGATTTATAATAATACACTATTATCTTAGAGCATTTAAAAGGATCTTGTCTACTAAAGTCTAGATATTAATAACTTTAATGTTGTTGCTAAGCTTTATAAGCTCTAGTACCCTGTCTTTATACTACACAACCTTAGGGATTTAGTCTATAATATAGTATTCCTTCTTAGTAATAACTCTAAGGTTATTAAAAACTCTTAATAGTTCTAGTGTTTGTGGCAGTTACTACTATAGCTACTTGCCCTAGGCCTTGTCTAACAGCGCTAAATGTATTATTTAAGCAGGTTAGCTAATATAAGTTAACTGTTGTCTTTAGCTGCTGCTAGTTTAAGAGGGGGGAGAGCTATTATTATTATTATTATCTTAGAAGGTAACTACCTTAAAAAAAGGTAGTAAGGTTTGTGTAGCAGGAGAGTTAGATAGTTAGCAGGGTTATAGTTCTAGTTTATACGTAGTGGCGGTATCCTACTAGCTAGTAGGTAGAGGTAAACAGGGTCTAAATTATGCTAAAATAAGTAGGTTTTGCAATTGTAATAGTTGTTATAATTAGCTATTACCTTAAAAGTGCGTGAAATAGAGTATAGTATTAGTGTAGTAGTAAGCACCTAGAATTAGTAGGATAAGTAGCTTGTACCTAAATTTTACATAGGAAATTAGTAATTAAGTAGCTAAAGGTAAAAGTAGGTGCTACTAGCATAGTATCCCCTCTCCTTCCTAAAACTATAGGCTATCCTATAGCCTATTATTTGTCTAATATAGAGGCATTTAAGTTAGAGTCTAATCTTTTAAAGTCTTATTTATATATATAATACTCTTTTTCTATACAACGTTTAGTAATAACAACTTAAGGACAAAGTGTCGGAAACAAAATACCGACTGATTGATAGATCGCGCTCCGGCTAGAGGATACATATACACGTTGCGACACACCCCCTAGATTGCTAGCAGTGCCCACTGCTAGTCAATCTACCTAAGAGCTTATGGCCCTTCTTTAGGCGCTCTCTTGAGCGGAAGGCTAGGCTACTGGCTCGCTAGCGCTGGCGCTCTCTTAGCGCACCTACCCTACAAGGGATCTACCTTGTTGGGCTGTCTGTGTGTATTGTATCCTCTAGGCTTATCTTTTTGCTGCTTTCTCGCTTGTGGTCACCCACCCTACTAGGCAACCACATCAAAAGCGCTTACGCAGGTTTAACTGAACCGGGCTCATAACTGTCGGAAACAAAATACCGACCGATCGATAGATCGCGCTCCGGCTAGAGGATACATATACACGTTGCGACACAAAGCTTATTACTTATTATAGAAGGTAAAGGTAGTTGTAGTTCCTTATGTAGCTTAGGCAAGTCTAGCGAGATAGGAATATCTACTATAGGGCTAGTTTGTTCCTAATAATTAGTATCTTATAACTTTATGTTTCCTCAATCTTTCTTAATAATATTTTATATAAGTCTTTGTCTAAACGGCTTTAACTGCTATTTAGGTGTCGTGTAGGGGAAGCGTGTACTATTAAGGTCTTTAAGATAATAGGTTCCTCTATTAGGTCTAGCCTTATAAATATAGTCTAAGCCTAACTATCTTGTATCTAGCTTGTAGTCTTGTAATATATTCATTTCCTATACAGAGTTCTAGAGAAGAACTAAGTCTCTTAGCTTTATATCTTTATGTTGTATTTCCTTAGTATTATTCTGGTATTCTTTTTTAGTAGCTCTTATCTAGTTTATATAAGTAACAGTATTCTTTGTAAACTAATCTCTAAGATCTAGCTATATTACTTAAATTGTAAGTAGCTGTACATAGTCCTTTACTTTCTTAAATAGAAGCGTTTGCTATATAGGTAGCGCAAGTTTAATAGGAAGTACTAGGTTTTATCCTGTAACTAACTAGTACAGTAAGTAAATTATCTATTCCTATATTAAGATCTTGTCTGCAAGGAGAACTATTAGCAAGTTCTTAACCTAAGGTTCTAGTAGCTTTATTAAGGCGTTTACAATAGGCTTATGCCCTCCTTTAATCTTTCTTATAGCTTAAGAGTTATGTTTTAAAGACTAGACTTAGTTAATTCTATACATGTTTAATAGATGTAATACTACCTTAGCAAAATTAGGCCCTCTATTAACTATAAGTTTACGCGCTGTTTTCTATTAACATATAATATCCTTATATACAAACACTACAATTATCTTTAACTAGTTATTTATTAAGGCTTTTGCTTTAAGCTAGCCGCTAAAATAGTCTCTTGCAATAACTAAAAACTTCTTTCTAAAATATTAAGGCATGTATACTACATTAATTGCAATAGTCTCCTAAATAGCGAAACTATAGGTGTTAGTAAGTATATTAACTTTCCTCTTAGAGGATTGTAGTTAATAGTCTAGACAGGTTACTAGCTTTTGCCGCATATGCTTATACATTCCTTTCTACTAGTATTACTAAGTAAGTATAGAGTACACTACGTTAACTCTGTTGCAGATTAAGCTACTCAGCTGTTTCTCTACAGAATCCAGGTGCTCAAATCATACCTGGAATCTACAATCAACCTACAATCAATTGATTACTAGGAGCTATTACGCTACTAGTATTTCTTATCATTGTTATCAATTGATTGTTGTGATTAATGACGTTCAGGATTACGCAATCTACTACAGATTACGCAATCTACTACAGATTACGCAATCTACTACGCAAGCTATTGCGTAATACAGATCTTTCTAGAAAGCAAGTTACAGGTATATGTAGACTGTAGTTCAGCAGCTAGTTAGGAATCAAGACAAAAAAACAACAATTAAGACAGCAAGACAGCAAGACAATAAAGACAGAGAGATAAGACAATACAATTGCTATCCTCTACAATACTGTCTTCCCCTAGTCTCTATTATTTTATTCTCTTATCCTTATCCTTCACGCTGCGCACCTCCTCCTCAATCTCTAATAGGTTATAAGCCTGAATTAGGCTGCCTCTGAGTCTACTACAAACAAGTAGAAGGCAGAGACCTCAACCTCTGAGTTGATAGTAGAACAAGCAACTATACCTGAAGGATATCGAATCCGCAACAAACTCCTCTATATCTAATCTAAGTGTGTACGTTCTATACTATAGCTGTTCTTAGGTTAGTATTATCTATAACTCTCTAGATTATAATGTTCCTAGATATTTTCCTAAAGAGTATCTTATCTTATACAAAGAAGTTTAGAGCTTACTTTTTCTATACTTGTAGTTCTTATAGTTCGATATTCTTAGGAGTCTTAAAGTTAACTAAAAATCAAGCGTATTATTCTAACTTTATTAAGAATTCTTAATAGAGTATCCTTGCTTGTCCTACTAGTATTAGTACATTTACATTTCTAATTATATAATTAATAAACTCCCCTAAATCCTCTTTAGGTTCTAGAAGTAGTTTCTAATTATTAAGTTTTAGATACCTTAATAGTGCATCTGTAACTATATTCTTCTGTCCTAGTATATACTTAATGGTAAAGTCCTATAAAAAATTGTTAATATCTACCTATTTATAATAGATCCCATATTGTTAGTAGATAAATAATTTAGTTAAGCAATAAGGGTTGCCACGTGAGTTTCTATAGTAAAGTAAACATTATAGAAGTTGGTACAAAACTTCTTAAGAGCCTATAGCATAGCCTTATATTCTAACTTAGAACAGTGCTATTACCTCTCTTTCGCTAACTATAGCGTGCTTTTAAACTACACTAGGTGTTACTTATTATTCTCCTTAAGTTATTTAATACATGCTCCCACCCTATCTTAACTTATATTAGTTATTAAGAATATCTTGTAATCCTTAGTGTTAGTGTAGTTAAGGTTCACAAGTATAGGTGCGTTATATATAGCTTATTTTAGCTTATATATTACTACGTCTTATATATTTCTTTATTTAAAAGGGATATTATCTTGTAAGAATGTAAATAGAGGTTCAATAATCTTAGTAAAGTCCTTTACCTATATATAGTAGTAGACGTATATACCTATAGAGGATTATACCTTCCTTTGATTCTTGCATAGTAGCTAGTTCATAATCTTCTTAACTTTCTTCTAGTTAGGATAAAGTCCTTGCAGGCTAACTTTATAGCTTATAACCTTAAGCCTTTCTATAAGAAAATAACACTTCTTTCCTAATATAGTGCTTTTAGCTTATTTAATATTAGTTAGCACCCTGTCTAGTTGCAAGATATACTTAAGAATATAATATTAAACTCCTAGTATTAATTCTTTTCTACTATAATTAGTTTTTAGCCCTCTACATGTAATGTTGTTAATAAAAGGCATAGTATTAAGCTAGTAGTCTTTTAGAACCTTTATTATTACACGTTAAAATGCTACTATAGAGTTAGTAGCACCTATAACTATTGTATATAATTATAAAAGCCTAACTAGTGTTTAAAACGCTATTATGTCTCTCCTTTTTAGAAATAGTGTAATTTAGTTATATCCTAAAAATAAGTCTATAAGTAAGATAATCTTGCATTTTGTAAACCTCTTAGAAAACTTATTTACTATTAGTAGTAAGTTTGCATCTTATATAGTAACTGCATGTATTTGCTGCGTATTACTAATCTATTCAACGCCTTTGTCCTTCTTAGGTACTAGGTGCTATAAGTTCTAATATTAACTATTACAACTTTCCTATGTTCTTTAATTTAGGCAAATATTAACTATATCTACTACTTACAGCTCTAAAGCTTGTAGGATAGTAAAACCTTATACTTGCTAAGCTTTATATAGTATTATTTATATCTTGTATAGCAGATATACATTAAGGTAAATCCTTTTTAATTCCTTATATTACTAGAAAAGCGCTCCTTCTTTGTTGAGAAGTATATATAGAAATATCTTTTTTTCTAATAGCTGCAGGTAGACTCTAGTATATAGCTTGTTAAGTTATTCTTTAGGAAGCCTTGTCTCTTATAGGAAAGCAGCATATCTTAGTTTAAATAGACAATTACATAGCCCCTTATTAGGAGCGCAAATGCTTATTCTAAGGTGTTACTATTCTTTCACTTTTTCTTTATAGTCTTCTTATCTAAATTCTATAGGCATTACCTACTATAAGATATTAATAAGTTAAACCTTCTTGTCTACTATCTTGTATAGTGTGTAAAGATTATTGTGTTATTAGGCATATTTAAGTAGCTTTTCTTACATCTACTAACAATTAAGCTTATATATAATTGGAAATTTACTAAGTTTACAGTTTCTTGTAAATTATTTAGACTATCTAGCCACGTGCGTAAATACTTAGTTTATTTAGACAATCTAATCCTTCCTACTACCCTCTATATATAGCATGTTAAAGTTGCTAAATCTAGCTACTAGATTAGACTATGCAGTTTCTTATATGTATTTTACTACAGCTACTTACAGTTTATTACCTAATCTATTAGTAATTATGAATAACTATATATTACCTACTGTTTCTCCTTCTAAGCTATTGTTAGAGGCTTCGTTTCTAATTGTCTATGTAGAGTAATTTAGAGATAGGTTAGACACTACAAAGACTACGTTTCTTATACTGTGCCGGTGCACGGGGTGATACCCTGCTGCTTACTAGGTCAATGCTCAACCACCTGATCTAAGGGTATATAGCTCGTTTTAGGGATCGAAACAAGCGGGATTTATCTATTAATCCTCTACCTCACAACTCAACACTTGTGCTTCTCTTTAATAGCTAACCTATAATAAGACCTTTATCTTACCACCCTCGTCCTCGCATGATCTAACTACTAGTAATCTCTTGCCTTTATAGCAGTATGTCTTTATACACTCTAACACTCGTATAAATAGCAAAGCCTATAGGGACATACTTTACTACTTAGTGCACAAAGGAACTAGTACATAATTATTATAAGAATAATATAATAATCTTACGTAAGCATAGAATCCTTAAAATTATTGCTAGACTTACTTTTAGGGGGTTAGCACTATCCCCTATAACAGACTACGTTAAGGACAAAGTTACCTGAGTTAGCACTAACAGTAAGAATAAAAAAGAACAAAACCTACTAATAAAAACAGAATGCATTATTAAATACTAATTTAAAGTCTATCTAGTAAAATAGAGACAGCAAACTGTCTAGTAAAATAGAGGTAGTCTTATATATATTTTAAACGCTAATTTACAGTCTACCTAGCAAAATGGAAGTAGTAACCTGTCTAGTAAAATAGAGACGGTAATACATGCGTAAAGAAATGCTAAGCTAAGGTACTATCTAGTAAAATAGAGATAGCACTAAAAGCTTATATATAAGTACTAGCTTTAAGTATAAATCTAAGCCTACCTAGCAAAATAAGGGGTACTTAAGAGGAAGGATTAATACGCCTATACTCAAGAAAACACACACTATAAAGACTTAAAGAGAGATATTCTTTCTCCTAGAGAATATACCTTATGCATTTCTTTACTAATACTTATTAACTATTTATGCAAAGAACTTATATAAGTCCTACTATACTCTAGATATTAAAAAGGAATTAGAAGATAGGTTAAGGGCAGGAAGGCGCAACGCTTCCTCCCTCTAGACCTACTACTACTAGCCCTAATCTACTATTAACCCTATTAAGCCCTGTTATTAACACTATAGCTACACCTACATACAACTTAGTGTTAACTATAATTTAACTAAGATATAGTATATTAGTTTTTACTAGAAAGAATATTACAGAATTCCTAAAGGACTTTAACTAATAAGCTAATAATAAAGGCATTTAGGATACTATATGGGTCTCTATTCTACTAGACTACTTTTTTAACAAGGATTAATCTCTCTCTTATATACTAAAACGCTTACCTAGATATACTAAGAAGGATTAGTCTAAATTACAGACACACATAAAGGAACAGTAGAAAAATAAAGATATAGCTATTAAGATAGGTAAACGCTTATACCTTTAAGCCTATATCTATAAATATGTACAAAATTAGCCTAGTCTAGTAGAGTACTACACGCACTTTACCTCTATTACTAATATATTTATTAAGAACAGGCAAATCTCTTAAGAAGAGGAAGGTATTCTCTTCTTCTAAGGCCTACTATGAACTAACAAAGAGGCAGTTATATACTATATACCTTCTACCTTAAATAAAGATAATTAGGATACGTATAAACTAGAAGAGATCTATTCTTTTCTAAAATCCTACTACAAGAAGATAACTAGCCTAAATAAAATTTATTAGCTAGAGCAAGAAGGCGCTAATACTAAAATACGTTAGATTATACTGTCTAACTAGCGAGCAACTTTTACCCTAGAGGAAGTAAAGAAAGCAGGGATTAAGATTAGTAAAGCACATAAGAAGATAAGCATACTAGTAGATATTAACTTAGAGGTTAAGGACCTTATTAAGTCTCTAGGCAACCTAAAGCTTAAACCATTAACCATTAACATGCTTATAGCTTATCCTACAACTAAAAGAATCTTAAAGAAACTCTTTAACTATACGTACATTATTGCATAAGCAATAAATACAGAATTCCTTAGTAAGAGGAATAATAGTTTCTTTATTACTAAAGTCTTAAAAGGGGTATATAATAAGATAAGTATAGCATATGTAAGCAATATAAAGACACACCCTCTCTGCTGTATATATAATATAGTAGGACAAATGCTTAAAAAGTGTAAATAATACTACGCTCTAAAGTAGATAAGATAGGTTAGTTTTAACTAAGATATTTCTAGCAAGAAGGGAACTTATTACTTTAGTCTACTATATAAGCGTTTAGAGGAAATCTTAAAGTAATTATTATTAAACTAAGTCTTGCTATAGTTAAAGGCAAAGATCTAAGAGTTCTACAACATTATTAATAACGTGCTTAATTAGCTAGCCTCTAGTGTACTACTAGAGAAGTTTACTAGAGGAGACTCTTAACTAGGTTTAAGGTATAAAAAGAAAAACTCTAATTTTATAAATGTAGTGACTAGTTTAACAAGCTAAGGCTACTATAATAACGTCCTTTAGTAGTTCTAGTAATTCTAGGCACAGCTATATACTCCTTCTGCTAAGGAATACGTTAAGAAGCTTAATAATATACATATAGCTAATATTATACTAAAAGGCGTAGAAAACGCTTTAAATAGCATCTCTAAGTTAAATACTACTACGCACTTAAGAGGCAAAGTCCTAGCCCTCTACTAGGATATTAATTATGTCTAAGAGGGAGGAGTAAAGAAGCAAGGAAGGCTAAGTAGGAATTAAAATATATAAGGAAGCAATTAAATAATATAAGGTAACTCTCCTATCTCTAACTTACAGCCTAAAGATATATAGTATCTATAAGAAGAAATATAGAGTAATATACCTTTTGTAAGCTAGCCTTATAATACGCTATTTTTAATTATTAAACTACCTTAATTAGCTTATTAAGACAATAATGTGTTAGTAGATCTAAAGCACTTACAGCAAGGAAGGAAAAAGAAAACTATAAAGTTTATTAATGCTCTTCCTAATCTAGAACTTAAAGAAATAGTATAAGGACAGCTGAACTGTATTATAACTACCCTACTTAGACAGGAAGTATAAAGAGTTATAGTATTAGACTTTATAGGGCAAGCTAGCATTTAAAAACAGCTACACAATCTTCTCAATAACAGTGTTAATGTTATAAATAGTTTAAGTACGCTTAATGTTGAAACGTGTGTAAAAAACGCTAAGCTGATAGATGCTAGGTGCGCTAAATTACACCTAAGATCTATTCTAGTCTCTAATTAGCTAAATAGGCGCACAGGCCCTACTTATAGAATTTTACTAAATACACTACCTGCTAAGAGCGCGTATTGCAATGCAATAAATTTATATTAATCTAATATATAAACTTGCTATAAGGTAAGTAGAAGAAGAAATTTCTAAATAAATAAGTTAGATAATATACTTATAAAGGATGTCTAAGGAGTTTAGTAAAGAAATAGGCAGGCTTTTGCTTAAACTAACTTACTAGAATACTAAGTTACTGTAAACAGTAGCTTTCCAAAGTGCTTAATTAACACTGGAGCATAAATAAATATTCTAAGACTAAGTGCTGCGTAAGCATTAAAGGTACTGTATAAAATAATAGAGTACTAGCTAGGGCAGCCTCCTCCTAGTGTTTCTTTAGCTAATAGCATACATAACCTGTCTGTTAAGACTGTATTTCATATACCTATATAAATAGGGATAGTTATTATTAGGACTATGTTTAGGATTATTACTAATATTACTAGATCTGTAATTCTAGAAGGACCTTAGTGTATAAGTGCTAGAATATTAATTTAGTATAATGCGTTTAGGCGAATTACGTGCTAAGTCCTATCTAAGGATAGTATAAGAAACACAGTCTTTATTATATCTAACTTATCTCTAAATTACTCTTCGCAGACAATTAGAAACAAAGCCTCTAATAACAACTTAGATAGAGAAATATTAGGTAATATACAGTTATATGTACTTACTAACAGATTAGGTAACAAACTATAAGTAGTAGTAGTAAAATATATACAAGAAGCTGCATAGTTTAATCTAGTAGCTAGATTTAGCAACTTTAACATGCTGTATATAGAAGGCAGCAGAAAGGATTAGATAGTCTAAATAAAGTAAGTATTTACGTACGTAGTTAGACAGTCTAAGGATTTTACAAGAAACTATAAACTTAGTAAATACAAGAAAAGCTACTTGAATATACTTAATAACGCAATAATCTTTACAAATTATACAAGATAGTAGATAAGAAGGTTTAACCTATTAATATCCTATAGTAGGAGATGTTTATAGATTTTAGACAAGAAGACTAGAAGAAAAGGGCAAAAGAATAGTAATTCTTTAGAATAAGTATTTACAATCCTAATAGGGGGCTGTATAATTATTTATTTAAACTAAGATATGCTACTTTCTTATAAGAGACAAGGCTTACTAAAAAACAACTTAATGAGCTACATACTAAAGACTACCTGCAGCTATTAGAAAAGGAGATATTTATAAATATGCTTCTTAACAGAGAAGGAGCACTCTTCTAGCAATTTAAGGAATTAGGAAGGATTTACCTTAATATATGTCTGCTATACAAGATACAAACAATACTATATAAAGCTTAGTAAGTATTAGAGTTTACTGTCCTAAAAGCTTTAGAGCTGCAAGTAGTAGATATAGTTAACATCCGCTTAAATTAAAGAACATAAGAAAGGTGTAATAGTTAATATTACAACTTATAGCACTTAGTACTTAAGAAGGACAAAGGTATTTAATAGATTAGTAATGCATAGCAAATAAATGTAGTTACTATACAAGATGTAAACCTACTACTAATAGTAGATAAGTTTTCTAAGAGGTTTGCAGGATACAAGATTATCTTACTTATAAACTTATTCTTAGGATATAACTAAATTACACTATATCTAGAAAGCAGAGACATAATAGCGTTTTAAATGCTAGTTAGACTTATATAATTATGCATAATAGTTATAGGTGCTACTAACTCTATAGTAGCATTTTAATGTGTAATAATATCAATTCTAAGAGACTACTAGCCTAATACTTTGCTCTTTATTAACGAGATTACATGTAGAGGGCTAAAAACTAATTATAGCAAAGAAGAATTAAAACTAGGAGTTTAACGTTATATTCTTAAGTATATCTTATAACTAGACAGGGTGCTAGCTAATATTAAACAAGTAGAAGGCACTATGTTAGAAAAGAAGTATTATTTTCTTTTAGAAAGGCTGAAGTTTGTAAGCTATAAGGTTAACTTATAAGGACGTTATCCTAACTAAAAGAAAGTTAAGAAGATTATAAACTAGCTACTATGTAAGAATAAAAGGGAGGTATAATTCTTTATAAGTATATGCGTCTTCTACTATATATAGGTAAAGGACTTTACTAAGATTACTAAACCTCTGTTTATACTCTTACAAGATAATGTCCCTTTTAAATAAGGAGATACATAAAACGTAACAATATATAAGCTAAAATAAGCTATATATAACGCACCTACATTTGCGAACCTTAACTACACTAACACTAAGGATTACAAGATATTCCTAATAACTAATATAAGTTAAGATAGCGCAGGAGCATATATTAAACAACTTAAGGAGGATAATAAGTAACACCTAGTATAGTTTTAAAGCACACTATAGTTAGCGTAAGAGAGGCAATAGCATTCTTCTAAGTTAGAATATAAGGCTATGCTATAGGCTCTTAAGAAGTTTTGTACCTACTTCTATAATGTTTACTTTACTATAGAAACTAACGTAGCAACTCTTATTACTTAACTAAACTGCTTATCTACTAACAATCTAGGATCTGTTATAAATAGGTAGATATTAAAGATTCTTTTATAGGACTTTAACATTAAGTCTATACTAGGACTAAAAAATATTGTTGCGGATGCACTATTAAGGTATATAAAACTTTATAATTAAGAACCCTCTCTAGAACCTAAGAAGGATTTAAAGGAGTTTATTAATTATATAATTAGAAATGTAAATGTACTAATACTAGTAGGACAAGCAAGGATACTCTATTAAGAATTCTTAATAAAGTTAGAATAATACGCTTAATTTTTAGTTAACTTTAAGACTCCTAAGAATATAGAACTATAAGAACTACAAGTATAGAAAAAGTAAGCTCTAAACTTCTTTGTATAATATAAGATACTCTTTAGGAAAATATCTAGGAACATTATAATCTAGAGAGTTATAGATAATACTAACCTAAGAACAGCTGCAGTATAGAACGTACACACTTAGATTAGACATAGAGGAGTTAACGCAGTGTACTCTATACTTACTTAGTAATACTAGTAGAAAGGAATATATAAGCACGTGTAGCAAAAGCTAGTAACTTATCTAGACTATTAACTATGATCCTTTAAGAGAAAAGTTAATATGCTTACTAATACTTATAGTTTCGCAATTTAGGAGACTGTTGCAATTAATGTAGTATACATACTTTAGTGTTTTAGGAAGAAGTTTTTAGTTATTACAAAAGACTACCTTAGTAGCTAGCCTAAAGTAAAAGCCCTATTAAACAACTAGTTAAAGACAATTACAGAGTTTGTATATAAGGACATTATATATTAATAAAGCATAGCGCGCAAACTTGTAGTTAATAGAAAGCCTAATTTTGCTAAAGTAGTATTACATCTTTATATATATACAGGATTAACTAAGTTTAGTCTTTAAGATACAACTCTTAAGCTATAAAAAAGATTAAAGGAGGGTACAAGCCTATTATAAACGCTCTTGCAAAGCTACTAGGACCTTAAGTTAAGAACTTACTAATAGTTCTTTATACAGACAGAATCTTAATATAGGAATAGATAGGTTACTTACTGTATTAGTTAGTTATAGAGTGGAACCTAGTGCTTCCTATTAAACTTACGCTGCCTATATAACAAATGCTTTTATTTAAGGAAGTAAAAGCTATACATAGCTACTTATAATTTAAGCAATATAGTTAGATCTTAGAAATTAGTTTATAAAGAATGCTGTTACTTAAACTAATTAGATAAGAGCTGCTAAAAAGGAATACTAGGATAACACTAAGGAAATACAATATAAGAATATAAAGCTAGAAGACTTAGTTCTTCTTTAGAACTTTGTTTAGGAAATTAATATATTCCAAGATTACAAGCTAGATACAAGATAGTTAGGCCTATTCTATATTTATAAAGCTAGACTAGATAAAGGAACCTATTATCTTAAAGACCTTAATAGTACACGCTTTCCCTACACAACACCTAGATAGCGATTAAATCTGTTTAGACAAAAACTTATACAGGATATTATTAAGGAAGATTAAAAAAACATAAATTTATAAGATCTTAACTATTAGGAATAAACTAGCCCTATAGTAGACATTCCTATCTTGCTAGACTTACCTAAGCTATATACAGAACTATAACTACATTTACCTCTTATAATAAGTAATAAGCTTTGTCCTTAAGTTATTATTACTAATTGTTTTATAAAAGAAGATAGTTGTGTATATAGATAAGACTTCAAAAGCTTAGACTCTAACTCTAATACTACTACATTAGACAACTAATAGGCTATAAGACAGCCTATAAATTTAAAAAGGGGAGGGGATACTCTGCTAGTAGTACCTGCTTTTACCTTTAGCTACTTATTTACTAATTTCTTATGTAAAATTTAGTTACAAGCTACCTATCCTACTAATTCTATGTGCTTACTGCTATACTAATACTATACTTAATTTCACGCACTTTTAAGGCAACAGCTAATTACAACAACTATTTTAATTATAGAACTTACTTATTTTTAGCGCAATTTAGACCCTATTTATCTTTACCTACTAGCTAGCAGGATACTGCCATTATACATAAACTAGAACTATAACCCTGCTAACTATTTAATTCTCCTACTACACAAACTTTACTACCTTTTATTAGAGCAGTTACCTTCTAAGATAATAATAATAATAATACCCCCTCTTACAAACTAGCAGTAGCTAAAGACAACATTTAACTTATATCAGCTAACCTACTTAAACAATGCTTCTAGCGCTGTTAGATAAGGCTTAGAGTAAGCAGCTATAGCTACAACTGCTGTAAACACTAGGACTATTAAGAGTTTTTAACAACCTTAAAGTTATTACTAAAAAGGAAGACTACGTCGCAGACTAAATCCCTAAGGTTTTATAGTATTAAGACAAAGTACTAGAGCTTACTAAGCTTAGCAACAACATTAGGGTTATTTACATCCAGACTTTAGTAGACAAGATCCTTTTAAACGCTCTAAAACAATAATGTATTATTTTAGATTGTTAGTTTAAGAACGCCTCTTACTAATTTAACTTAATTCTTAAGGTTGTCTTAGGAGTAAGTAACCTTTATGCTTAGCTCCCTAGACTTATAGATAAATATAGTAGTATTAAAAGTTTCTAAGAATACTATCCTATTATTAGTACAGTATTCTTAACGCAAAACAAGAGGGCTAAAAAACTAAGTAAAGCTATTACAACTATAAAGAAGCTAGCTCTAGAATTTATCTAAGAATGCGTTAGCATTTATATACTTTATACACTACTTAGTTACTAAGAATTAACTAACATAGCCTTTGTGTTAAGGCGTATAGATCTTAAGGATACTACTTAGTTCTTTAATACTGCAGCAGCTTACTATATTAACTCTAAGAACTAAGGTAAAGAATAATAAATATTATTAGCTAACTAGGCAATAGTAAAACTGCTATATAAGAATATTTATGCTTTTATTAATTAGAATAACCCTTACAACTAAGCACCTTACCTAAATATTAATAAGTAAGAGGTAAAGGAGCTTTATAATATTTATGCTAAGCGGCAAGTCTAGAAAGAAGATAATAAGTTTAACCTACAGAAGCTACAGCCTAATACTAGAGCAAAAAATAAGCAAAGTAAGGCTAATCCTCTTTATATATTCGAGTAAAAGGTTTTTTAACTTATAGCTAAAGCTAAAGACCTTTAAACTAGCCTAGTCTACTCTACACAAAACGTCTTAAATAATAAGTATAGGCTGCTTAGTGTAAAAACGCATCTAATATATAGTGTAGTTATTTCTATAATTATAGAGCTAGGAAGGACACTAAATAAGTCTTAAGCTATTAATTGCTATAGAAATCTTATAACATTTAAAACTTGCTCTCTAGGGACTTGTAGTCTGTTAGTTATAACTAAGAATCTAAAGTAATCTATAGAAATGTTAGCTAGTTAAGAACTTAACTAATACTTAGTAATTTAGTTGTATAAGTTTTAGAATAGAATAACTATAGTATAATAGAGGCGTAACGCTGCTAACATCTAGGCAGGACAAGTTAGAACTAGAGCTAGTAGCTAATAAGTCCTTACGCTACTGCCTCTACTAAGCTCTTATGCTCTAAAAGTAATACTAGCCTACTAATAGGCAGCTGCTTAATTAGATACTAACTTTAATAATACTTTCTATGTAGACAAGGAGCTAAATACCCTTATGTATAAATAAGAGATCTTTTAGGTAAAGTATTATTATAAGAATTCTACTTTAGCTTTCTTTAAGTTGCTTGAGCAAGCTTACGTAAAGAAGTTAGTTACTAATCTAGACTACGTTAAGGTTATTAAGGAATAGTACTGTAAGGTTAATATTAAATAACAGCCTAGCTCTAATAACTTGTTATATAAGCAAGTATACTTTATCTATAAGTATACTACTACCAGCGTTATAGGCTTGTTTAAGAAAGCTATACTGTCTAATATACTTAATAAATATCTGCTCTTACTATACGTAGGACAAAGCTGCTAGTAAAAATTCTAATTAGACTCTATTATTTTCAAGCTTTTTACTAGCAAATATTGTCTAGCTAAGTAGGATAAGAACCTGCTAAGCTACCGCTATTAGCCCTCTTAACTTAATCTCTATCCCCCCCCTACTTAGGACAAGGTTATTAATACTATAAAATTTTAACTATAAGCTAAAGAGTTCTAGCGCACTAAAAGCATAATTACTAACACCTATACTTAGCTGTTTAAGGACAGTTAAGTTAAGAATATTATTATTAAAACTTTTAAGATGTACTACTTCTATTTATAATGTATAAATAGGAAGCTAAACCTTAAAGAGCTACATAATATATACTACTTACTTATCTAGCAAGCTATATGCACTAATATAAGATACTTGTTGCAATATACTATGCTCTATAAAAAATATACTTTAATTTCCTACCCCTACTACGCTAAATACGCTAAGAAAGGTAATTAAACTTACTTTAAGCATATTAACCTTAACCTTAAGCAAGCAATAACTAAAGGCCTTAGTATAAATATAATCTAAGGCAGCGTATTATTTAATAATAAAGATAAGAATAACTACATAGAGATGCTCTTAGGCTTTTATAACTATATACTAAAGTACTTAAGGTAGCGTAAAGACGTAAGTGTTAGATTATTAAATAGTCTTATTAAAGAATAAGAAGATAAGATAGACTAGCTAGAAAACGTATAAAAATTAGCACTTAATACTTACTAGATAAAGCAAATCTATAAGAAAGGACAAGTTTAAGTTTTATTACTTTTACTACCTTATAGATTTACTAGCCTAACTACTTGTAAGTTAGTTCGTTATAGTCTATAATAGAGTAATAGAGGTGCCTACTATAGGAACTTATAAGGAAATTTGTAAAGCTTATTATAACCTTACTACTACTTCTTATACTCTTTTAGTCTATCCTAACAAGTTTAAAGAAATTAATTAGCTATTCCCTACTAATATTTACATTAAGTATAGGTTTTAGATCTAGAAGGCCCTTATTAGACAAGCTAAGTAGGATAATCCTCTTGTCTATAAGGAGCTAAACAACATGCTATAGAACGCTAATAAAGAGTAGATTAACAACTATATTAAGAAATACTACAATTATATGCTGTAATAAATTATTAACTTATAGCTTATAGTGCAAGAGTTAGAGAAGGATGCTTTTTATACTAATCTAGTTTAAGGCTTCCTAGACTGTTTATACTTTACTAACCTTAGATAGAACTCTTTCTATATAGCCAAAAACTAGAATAAGTAGAATGCTAATTTCTCTTAAGCTAATTCTCTACAATGTCTCTAGGAGGAACTTAGCCTAGAAGCTAATAAGCGCTAAGTTTTCTAAGAGAGCAAGGATCTTGTAATGCTCTCCTCTACGCAACGCCTTTCTAGCGTTTATTCTTAATTAAGTACTATTATCTTAGATAACATCTTAGTGCTAATAACTCTAACAAGGCAGCCTTGTTATAGTCGCCTTTAACTAATATTAGAATCTTAAGCGCCTGCTACTCCTGTCCCTGCTCTTACTACTGCACCTGCGCTAAGACTATGTGCTACAACTACTACTTAAGAACCTTGCCAAAGTAAACGTTCAAAGAAGTAAGAGAGGATGTCTAGGGTAGATATAGGTTAATTAACTTACATTTTTTTTATTTCTTTTGTTTTATTTCCTTTGTTTTGCTATTTTCTTTCTGCTAAGTAGGTTGCTTGATAGGGCTAAGCTCGTAGGAAGGGGAGGTATGTGCTGGTGCACGGGGTGATACCCTGCTGCTTACTAGGTCAATGCTCAACCACCTAATCTAAGGGTATATAGCTTGTTTTGGGGATTAAAACGAGCGGGATTTATCTATTAATCCTCTACCTCACAACTTAACACTTGTGCTTCTCTTTAATAGCCAACCTATAATAAGACCTTTATCTTACCACCCTCGTCCTCGCATGATCTGACCACTAGTGACCTCTTGCCCTCGTAGCAGTATTTCTTCATACACTCCAACACCCGTACAATACTATCTTTAGATAAGACTTAGCACGAAATTTGCTTAAATACATTATACTAAATTAATATTCTAGCGCTTGTATACTAAGGTTTTCCTAAAATTATAGATTTAGTAATATTAGTAATAATCCTAAACATAGTCCTAATAGTAACTGTCTCTATTTATATAAGTATATTAAATGTAGTCCTAACAAACAGTTTATGTATACTATTAGCTAAAGTAATACTAAGAGAAAGCTGCCTTAGCTAGTGCTCTATTATTTTATACAGTATCTTTAATGCTTACGCAGCACTTAGTCTTAGGATATTTATTTATGCCTTAGGGTTAATTAAGTACTTAAGACAGCTGCTATTTATAGTAACTAAGTATTCTAGTAAGTTAGTTTAAGTAAAAGCCAACCTATTTCTATGCTAAACTCCTTAGATATCTTTTATAGGTATATTATTTAATTTATCTATCTAGAAATCTCTTCTTCTACTTACTTTATAGCAGGTTTATACATTAGATTAATACAAATTTATTGTATTGCAATACGCGCTCTAAGTAAGTAGTAAATTTAGTAAAATTCTATAAGTAGGGCCTATGCGCTTGTTTAGCTAATTAGAGGCTAGAATAGATTCTAGGTGTAATTTAGCGCACCTAGTATCTATTAGCTTAGTGTTTCTTACACATATTATAATATTAAGCGCACCTAAACTATTTCTTTAAGTTCTAGATTAGGAAGAGCATTAATAAACTTTATAGCCTTCTTCTTCTTTTCTTGCTATAAGTGCTTTAGATCTACTAACATATTATTATCTTAATAAGCTAATTAAGGTAGTTTAATAATTAAAAATAGCGTATGATAAGGCTTACTTGTAAAATGCATATTACTTTATGTTTCTTCTTATAGATACTATATATCTATAGGCTGCAAGTTAAGGATAAAAGAGTTACTTTATATTATTTAATTACTTTATTGTGTGCTTAAATCTTTGCTTAGCCTTCCTTGCTTCTTTACTTCTCCCTCCTAGACACAATTAATATCCTAGTAGAGGGCAGGGCCTTTGCCTCTTAAGCGCGTAGTAGTATTTAACTTAGAAATGCTATATAAAGCGTTTTCTTTGCCTCTTAGTATAATATTAGCTGTATCTATATTATTAAGCTTCTTAATGTATTCCTTAGTAGAAGGAGTATATAGTTGTTCCTAGAATTGCTAGAATTACTAAAGGACATTACTGTAGTAGCCTTAGCTTATTAAACTAGTTGCTATATTTATAGAATTAGAGTTTTATTCTTAAACTTTAAACCTAGTTAAGAGTCTTCTCTAGTAAACTTCTCTAGTAGCACACTAAAGGCTAGTTAATTAAGCATGTTATTAGTAATGTTGTAGAACTCTTAGATTTTCGCCTTTAACTACAGTAAGACTTAGTTTAATAGTAGTTACTCTAGGATTTCCCCTAAACACTTATGTAGTAGACTAAAGTAGTACGTTCTTTTTTTGCTAGAAATTTTCTAGTTAAGACTAACCTACCCTATCTACTTTAAGGCGTATTATTGTTCACACTCCTTAAGTATATATTCTTCTATATTACATATACAGTAAAGAGGGTGTGTCTCTATATTACTTGTATATACTATACTTGTCTTCTTAAATAACCTCTTTAGAGCCTTAATAATAAAGAAACTATTATTTCTTTTACTAGGGAATTCTGCATTAGTTACTTATGCAATAAAGTACGTATAGTTAAAGAGTTTTTCTAAGAGTCTTTTAGTTGTAGAATAAGCTATAAGCATGTTAATAGTTAATAGTCTAAGCTTTAAGTTACTTAAAAACTTAATAAGGTCCTCTACCTCTAGGTTAATATTTACTAGCGTGCTTATCTTCTTATGTGCTTTGCTAATCTTAATCCCTGCTTCCCTTACTTCCTCTAGGGTGAAGGTTGCTTGCTAGTTAAACAGTATAATCTAGCGCATCTTACTATTAGCGCCTCCTTGCTCTAGCTAATAAATCTTATCTAGGCTAGTTATCTTCTTATAGTAAGATTTTAGAAAAAATTAGATCCCTTCTAGTTTATACGTATTCTAATTATCTCTATTGAGGGTAGAAAGTATATAGTATATAACTACCTCTTTGTTAGTTTATAGAAGGACTTAGAAGAAGTGAATACCTTCCTCTTCTTAAGGGATTTGCCTATTCTTAATACATGTATTAGCGACAGAAGTAAAGTACGTGTAGTACTCTACTAGACTAGGCTAGTTTTATATACATTTATAGATATAGGCTTAAAGGTACAAGTATTTGCCTATCTTAATAGCTATATCTTTATCTTTTTATTATTCTTTTATGTGTGTTTGTAACTTAAACTAATCTTGCTTAGTATATTTAGGTAAGCGCTTTAGGATATAAGTGTAAAGGGCTGAAGCCTTGATGTCCTCTAGTACTTAGCCTGTGGCCTTCGTTGGCTTTTCTTACCTCAGCATTAGCACCTCAGCACTAGCTGCTGACTATCGGCCGGACTAGTTACGCTAACTGTCAGCTGACCCGGCGACCTCTAATAACCTTAGTTAGTCCTAACCTTAGTTAGTCCTAACCTTAGTTAGTCCTAACTATCTAGATTAGATATAAAAACCTACGTAGTCTCTCTATAGTTCTGTATCTAATTTATTTACTATTTATCTTACATCTTTAGTTAACCTAACGCACCCTTACAATTAAATTAGATCCTTCTTTAGCTACTTGCGTAGCTACGTCGTACTTAGAAGCCCTCTAGAGCTATATCTAGACAAGAAGCTAGCTAGAGCTATATCTACGCGCGAGAATCTAATTAATTAGAGCGCTAGTTAATTAGTTGACTGTTTAAATCTACTAAAGGATTAACAGAAAAAGCACTAGATTAAAAGTGCTAAGGGATACTAAGTTATATAAGTCCCTAAGGCGTTTAAATTCGTTAGATAAGCCTTCTAAGCCTAGTAGCCCTAGAAAACAGACGAAGGATAAGCCTACTAAGCGTAGTAGCCCCTAAGCAAAAAGAATAAGCCTACTAAGCATAGTAGCACTTATAACAATTCCTGTTAACAATATAGAGTACCTACAAATACAATAGCAGAACTCTTAGCAGCTCTTGTAGCTGTAAGGATAGCAGAACTACACTAAGATAGTGTTAGTAGACTTAAAGTAGAAACTACTTTAGAAGGTCTTTGTAGAGCAGGTAGCCTAGATAAAATAGCTGCTTCTACAAGGATATAGGAGGCCTTCTAGGCTTAGGAGGCTATAGGCACGCTACAACAAAGAGAGCCTAAGGTAGAACAACAACCTTTACCTTAATTACCTACCTTATTAGCTGCCTTAGGAAATTAATAAGCTTAAACGCCTAGGCGTTTTATATAACTAGATCCTAATACTTTTAATAGAAATAGAAAGATGTACTAAATTTTTCAACAACAGCTTACCGCTAAAGTAGAAAATAATAACGAAGATTTTAAGATAGATAAAAGGACTTATAACCACGCCTTTAGTTAACTAAAAGGCTTAGCTGCAACTCTTACTCTGCCTTTCCTTAACTAAATAGGGATTTCTATCTTATAGAACTTTAATAAGTTATTAAACTTCTTTAATTAAATGTTTGGAGATCTCTATAGTATAGAAAGAGCTAAGAACAAGCTCTAGTTTATAAGCTAAGGCATGAAACGCATACGCAAATATATTATAGAATTCTAGGAATAACTAGTATTATCTAATAGTAGTTTAGACGAGGATACAAGGATAATACTTTTCTAAAAAAGCCTTATCTAGAAACTTTAAGACAAACTTGTAGGTATTACTTATAAGTATTTAGATAGCCTGCAAAACAAAGCAATAGAGATTGCTAATTACCTCTATAGAATAGAAGAGTACTCTAAAGGCAGAGATAACAAGCCTAAGGAGTATAAATCTAGAAGAACATCTCCTCCTCCTTCTCCTTTAAAAGGAGACTAGATAGAAAGGATAGAAACACAGGAAGAACTGCTAAACCTTAATAATTTAGTAACGAGGAGTTAGAATAGTTATATAAAGAAAGACGCTGTTTTAACTGTAAATAAAAGAGCTATCCGTCTGTATATTATATAGAGAATAAGAGATCCTCTAAAAAGAAGAAGAAGACTTTAGTTAAGTCCTCTAAATCTAAAAAAAAGAAAATAATAAGCTTAGCAAGGGAAGCTTAAATAAAGACTTAGATTAAGAAAGAGAGTAGCTCCTGTTTAAAGTTACTAGCAGGAGCCTCTAATAAGTTAGGATAACTTAGTTAAGGAGTAGGCAAACTTTAAAAAAAATATAAGCAGTAATAGAATTACTTTAGAGGTATTAGTAAATTATTATACTTTCGCCTCTGATTTAATTAATACAGGAAACCTTGTATACTCACTTATTAGCCATTAACTTTTTAAATACGCTAACTTACAGTGCATTTCTATTTCTCCTAGAAGATTAGAAGGAGTTATAGACAAACCTAGAACTATTAACAAAGTTGCTAGGTTAGACATTAATATTAAAGGCTATAAGGATACTATTTAGGGTTCTATGGCTCCTACACACCCTAGTTACAATTTAATACTCAGATAGCCCTAGATAAATAGAAGAGAGGTTACTATTACTCCTTCTAGAAAAATAATTTACATACATTCTTCTTGCTAAAGGATTAAGTTACTTAGCACTAAGGATTACCCTATGAAAAGAGACTAGAGATTAAAACAAATAATCGCAACAGCTTATCACTCCTATATTAGGCAGGTAAAAAAAGATAAGTCTATTTAGCCTTATACTACTTCTTTTAAAGATATTAAAAAAGCCCTAGCTTCTAAGAAGAAAGTAGAAGTCCTACCTTTATTCCCTAAGGCTTATTAACACTTAGCTTAGATTTTTAATTTAAAAACTGCTTCTATACTACCTCCTTTACGCAGATCTAAAGTAGATTACTAAATTAAACTAGAGAAAGATGATAAAGGCAAGGAAAAAGAGGCTCCCCAGGGACCTCTATATAGTATAAGCTGCCTAGAACTCCTAGTATTACAAAAGGAGCTTATTTCTCTACTTAATAAAAGATAGATTAGAGCTAGTAGCTCTCCTGCTTTCTCCCCTGTCCTTTTTACTAAGAAACTTAGAACAGGATTACGTTTCTGCATTAATTACTAAGCCCTAAACGCTATTACAAAGAATGATTGTTATCCTTTACCTTTAGTTTAGGAAACTCTTAATAATATTGTAAAAGCTAAATAGTTTACAAAGATTAACGTTTCTGCAGCTTTCTATAAGATTAGGATTAATATAGAAGATAAGTAGAAAATAGCTTTTTGCACTAGACTTAGGTTATATAAGTAGCTAGTTACTCTATTTAGTATAGCAAATGCTCTTAGTACTTTTTGATGCTATATTAATTAGACCCTCTGCGAGTATATTAACAATTTTTGCTTAGCCTACCTAGATGATGTATTAATTTACACTAATAGCACGCTTAAAGAACACTAACACAATACAAATAAGGTTTTAGAAGCTATAGGCAAGGCTAGATTACCTTTAGACATCTAGAAATGCGAATTTGACGTACAGAGGACAAAATACCTTAGATTTATTATTAAGGCTAGAAAAGGACTTCAAATAGACCCTAAGAAAGTAAAAGCAGTTAGAGATTAGTAGGCACCTACAAACATTAAAGGAGTATATAGTTTTCTTAGTTTTGCAAACTTCTATTAACAATTTATTAAGAACTACTTAGAAATAGTAACTCCTTTTTTAAGGCTTACTAGTAACATCGCCTTCTAATAAGGAAAAACTAAGCACAAGGCTTTTAATAAGCTAAAGGAATTATTTATTACTAAGCTAGTACTAGCTTGATAGGATCCCAACAGAGAAATTATCCTAGAAACAGACTCTTCTAGATATGTAGTAGTAAGAGTCCTCTTACAATATAATAATAAAGGAAGCTTACGCCTAGTAGCTTATTATTTAAAAAAGATAACTAGCACGCAAAGTAATTACAAAATACACAATAAGAAATTACTAACAGTTATCTCTTACTTATCTAAGTAAGATGCTATGCTACAGTCTTTAAAGAAGTTTATAGTTATTATAAACTATAAAAACCTTAAATATTTTAGTAAGCCTAGACAGCTTAGTAAGAGATAAATAAGATAGGCTTAATTTATAGGAAAGTTTCCTAACATAGAAATATCTTACAGGCCTAGAGTTAATAACTCTAGGGCCAATGCCTTATCTAGGAGACAACAAGATATACTAGCAAACAACTAGGATGCTAGGATTTCTAGAAGGTTTCTATAAGTATTTAAACTTATAACTACAGCTACTAGGAAAGAACTAAAAGAAAAAGAGGCGCTTAGAACCTTTAGCTGCAACAGCTATCTAGTAGTAGTACTAGAATTACTCTAGGAGCAATTAGATCTAGAAGATCTATAGAATAAAGCTAAAAAAGAGGACAAAACCTACTAAATAGCCTAGAAAGCTATAAGGAATAGTAAACAACAATTTCTTACAGCTTTAGATCTTAAACCTTCTATTTCTAAATGCTAACTAGACAATTCTAGAAACCTTCTATACTAAGATTAAAAATAGGTACCTAATAATAAACCTTTAAGAACTAGAATTATCTATAAAATCTACAACTCTAGAGCTTTAGGCTATCTAGGAAGGAATATTACCTATTAAGCTATTGCAAGAGAATACTTTTAGCCCTCTATTAGCAAAAGTATTAGGAGGTACATAAGGAACTACTTAGTGTGTAGAAGAATAAAAATCTAGAGAGACAGCCTACAAGGCTTACTAAAACCTTTGCCTATACCTAAGTAAATTGGCTTCGGTCTTTTGAGGCAACATTTTGATGTGACTCCACATTTTGTAGACACTCTTTTAGTAAAAAAAAAGATTTATTCCTGACAACAGGTATTAGGGCTCATGCCCCCTTATTCAGCATTGCTGGCACGCAATTAGTGTGTCGCATGTTTAGACAGAAACGAAGAAAAGCAAGACAAAGACGCGAATCGCCTCCTAACTTAACGTGCCCTATCCCGCCTATTTTTATTGCTTTACTACTAGGCGCTCCTAAATAAAGTAAAGCAGTAACACTATTATTACCTCGCTTGCTAACCTATAGACGCGACGATAGAAAGCCTACTCCTCCTTTCCCGCCTCTTTCTTCTTTATTACCAATTTGACGTCTTGCAATAGCTATTTAAGCTAAGTTCTAGTCTCTATATTTAGCCCTTGCATGACAAATAGGAAGAGAGGGATACTAAAGCAATAGATTTTAAGTACTGCGCTAGTATTAGTATATACCCTAGAGATTGTGTATTCCTTGCACAACTAGCTAAATTAGGGCTTAATAATCTTTTTGTATATAGAGATATTGCAGATAAGGAACTCGTTTAAGATTTTTATGAACTTAGAAGTCTAGCTGAGTAGTTAAGTTTTAAGATACTTAATGAATTTAGGTGTCTGCATAAGCAGTTTAAGTTGGACTAAATTAGGTACTAGGTAGACAGTAGCAAAGGATGCTTTTTTTAGAAGAGAGCCTAGAATAAGGAGATGCTCGCCGCAGAGGTTGCACGCTATATTGCAGTGCAGTGTATTATATGCGAATTATTTGTATACAGTGCTGTTCAAAAGGTAAAAAGCAGTAGGTAAGAAGCAGCAGCTTTAGCTTTATAAAGTATTACAGGCTCCCGCTGCGGTACGTACGTGTCCTTTCCCTCCTCTATTGCATTATGTTGCAATCCTATTGCAATCCTACTGTAATCCTGTTGTCAGCTATAGGCTGGCAATCGCCGTTGGACACGTTTTACCTAGTGTCGTTTTTTGGTACCTTAGCAAATTTTTTAACCCTAATTATTGCTCGGTAGTCTAAGCTTTCCTCCTAGAACTTATCCACCCACTGTTTGAATCTCGTTAACTACACACAATCTTTTTTTTTAACTTTTGCGATTGATTAGTAGAGGGTAGCTGCTTTTCACTTTTTTGGAACCCCATTTTAACTACAACAACAACCACCACCTTTGACACCTTAAAAAATGAATACCTAAGTAAATATAGAAAGAAATTTCTATAGATTTTATAATAGAGTTACTAGAAAGCAAAGGCTGTACAAACCTTATAGTAGTTATAAATAAGCTTGGCAAAGATGTTGTCCTAATAGGCCTTAAGAACATTACTATAGAAAGTGTTACTAAAGCTTTTATTAACTCTGTTGTAGCTTACTATTAGTTACTAAACTATATTACTTTAGACAGAAGTATATAGTTTATTAACTATATTTAGATTAAGCTTTGCAAGTTATTAGAAATTAAGCGACGCTTATCTTCTAGATACTATCCTAAAACAAACAGGTCTACAGAAAGAATAAACTTTATAGTACAGGCTTACTTATAAGCCTTCTACAATTAGAATTAAACAAATTAGAAAAGTAACCTAGAGATAACTAAGATTGTAGTTATAGCAAGGCAAGCTTAGTCTACTAAGATGTCTTCTTTTTTCCTACAACACAGCTATAAGGTAGATCCTCTACAAATTAGAACTAAGCACAGCCCTTAATAACAACTTCTAAGGAGAATACAAGAGGACTACTAAAAAGTAGAAAATATTGTTAATAAACTACAACAAAGTATTAAGCTTACACAAGCTATAATAGGAGAAAGTTAACAAGAATAAGAAAAGTAGGCAAATAAGAAAAGGCAATAATTACTTTAGCTTAAAATAGGCAATAGGGTATAGTTAAAACTAAGTGACTACTATAAAATAAAAAGGCCTAGCAGAAAACTTAACTAGAAAAATCTAATGTACACAGTACTTAAGGTTATTAGACTAAACGCAGTTAAATTAAATACTCCTAGCTAGATTTACCTAGTATTTAATGTTAATAACCTTAGACTAGCGTCCTTAGACCCTCTACTAAGCCAGCCTATAGACGACAATAAACCTCTACTAATTAAGACAGAAGATAGAAAAGAATACCTAGTAGAGACCCTATTAGAGGAAAAAGGGAGAGGAAGAAAAAAGCAGTACTTAGTTAAATAGTTAGGATATCTAGATCTAACCTAGAAACCAGCTATTAAACTAAAAGATACAGAAGCCCTAGAAAAGTAGAACTCTAGGTAACAAGATTACTACTCCTACTATGTTTTTAGGAAGGGGGTATTGTAAAAGGCTGAAGCCTTAATGTCCTCTAGTACTCAGCCTGTGGCCTTTGTTAGCTTTTCTTATCTCAGCATTAGCACCTCAGCACTAGCTGCTAACTATTAGCCGCACTAGTTACGCTAACTGTCAGCTGACCTAATAACCTCTGATAACCTTAGTTAGTCCTAACCTTAGTTAGTCCTAACTATCCGGATTAGATATAAAAACCCACGTAGTCTCTCTATAGTTCTGTATCTAATTCATTCACCGTTTATCTTGCATCTTTGGTCAACCCAACGCACCCTTACAATAAGAAAGAGATTAATCTTTATTAGAAAAGTAGTCCAGTAGAATAGAGACCCTTCTAGCATTATAAATGTCTCTATTATTAGCTTATTAGTTAAAGTCCTCTAGGAATTCTATAACATCCTTTCTAGTAAAAACTAATGTACTATATCTTAGTTAAATTATAGTTAATACTAAGTTGTGCGTAGGTGTAGCTATAGTGTTAATAACAGAGCTTAATAGGGTTAATAGTAAATTAGGGCTAATAGTAGTAGGTCTAGATAGAGGAAGCGTTACGCTTTCCTGCCCTTAACCTGTCTTCTAATCCCTTTTTAACATCTAGGGTATAGTAGGACTTATATAAGTTTTTTATATAAATAGTTAATAAGTGTTAGTAAAGAAATAGATAGAGTATAGTCTTTAGAAGAAAATATATTTCTCTTTAAGTCTTCCTAGTGTGTGTTTTCTTAGGTGTAAGTGTATTAATTCTTGTCTCTCAGGTACCTCTTATTTTGCTAAGTTAGCTTAGATTTATACTTAAAGCTAGTACTTATGTATAAGCTTTTAGTGCTATCTCTATTTTGCTAAATAATAACTCTGCTTATTATTTCTTTACATATGTATTACTATCTCTATTTTGCTAGACAGGTTGCTACCTCTATTTTGCTAAGTAGACTTTAAATTAGCGTTTAGAACACATGTAAAACTGCCTCTATTTTACTAAATAGTTTGCCGCCTCTATTTCGCTAGATAGACATTAAATTAGCATTTAATAACGCATTCTGTTTTTCTATTAGTAGATTTTGCTTTTCCTTATTGTTGTTGTTAGTGCTAACTTAGGTAAAATCGTCCTTAACATAGTCTATAATAGGGGGTAGTGCTAACCCCCTAAAAGTAAGTCTAGTAATAATTCTAAGAATTCTATACTTGCATAAGATTGTTATATTATTCTTGTAATAATTATGCACTAGTTTCTTTGTGTACTAAGTAGTAGAGTATGTCCCTATATGCTTCGCTATTTGTACAGGTGTGAGAGTGTATAAAGACATACTACTACAAGGGCATAAGTTTACTAGTAGTTAGGTTATGCAAGAACAAGGGTAGTAAGATAAAGATCTTATTATGGGTTGTATCTAGAAGAAAAGTACAGGAGTTAAGTTGTGAGGTCGAGGATCCCACCTTCGCTCGTTTCGATCCCCGAAACGAGCTATATACCCTTAGATCAGGTGGTTGAGCACTAACCTAGTGAGCAGCAGGGTATCACCCTGTGCACCGGCACAGTAATTAGTGGCTGAAGTAGGCTTTCTGTCTAGTCTCGCGATCGAACACCTCCTTAAGCCAAGCCAGCCTAATATTATTGTTTAACTAGCCTAAAGGAAATAGGCTAACAAAGATTAAGTGCTTTTTTTGTTTAATAAATGCTACTTAGCTTAATTGTATAGTGTTGTTAGCTGATTTAAATATAAGACTTGGCGATAAAGCTCTACTGTCTAAACAAATACAAGCTATAACTAATATCTACTCTTTATTACTATCTTAAAGAGCTGTAGTTACTCTTTTTCAGTAGTATACCCGCCTATTAAGTACTCTTTTTAAGCGTCTAGTTACACTAATTATAAAGCTCTTTTTATCTATATTGTATATATTTTAAGCTTCTAGTTAATACTCAGCTAACATATTATATGAAAGATTAAGATATAGCTTGTATTTAGTCCCTAAATTGGCTTTGTAGCAATTGCGGTCTATCCCTCTCTACTAGCATAAGATAAGATAGTGTAAGTTTCTGTTTATAAACGCATAACCTAGCTTTCTAAAACGTCTCTTTTTACTAGTTTAGTGGTATAACCGCGTATAATTAATTATGTAGGTAGTATACGTTGATCGGTGAGTAATTTTATGTACTATATAAGCTCCGTCTTATGTTCTAGGTTAAGAAATTAATAAGTGAGCCGGCGCTGTTAAGTTTAGCCTTAGTGTCTTTAGGCGAGCGTACAATAACTAATCTTATACTTTCTTACTAGCTTCGGCCTTTTAAGACAACCTTTTGATGTGACTACACATTTTGTAGACACCATTTTAGTAAAAAATATTTATTGCTAACAACAGGTATCTGGGCTTATACCCTCTTATTTAGCATTGCCGGCATGTAATTGGTGTGTCGCATGTTTAGACGGAAACGAAGAAAAGAAAGACAAAGACGCGAATCGCCTCTGAACTTAACGTGCCCTATCCTGCCTATTCTTATTACTTTACTGCTAGGCGCTCCTAGATAAAGTAAAGTATCAACACTATTATCGCCTTACTTACTAACCTATAAACACAACAATAGAAAGCCTACTTCTCCTTTCCTACCTCTTTCTTCTTTATCACTAATTTAACGTCTTATAATAGCTGTTTAAGCTAGGTTCTAGTCTTTATACTTAGCCCTTGCACAACAAATAGGAAAAAGGGGATACTAAAGTAATAGATCTTAAGTACTGCGCTAGTATTACTAGATACTTTAGAGATTATGTATACCTTATACAACTAGCTAAATTAGGGCTTAATAATTTTTTTGTATATAGAGATATTGTAAATAAGGGACTTATTTAAGATTTTTATAAACTTAGAAGTCTAGCTAAGTAGATAAGTTTTAAAATACTTAATAAATTTAGGTGTCTGTATAAGCAGTTTAAGTTAGACTAAATTAGGTACTAGGTAGACAGTAGCAAAAGATGCTTTTTTTTAAAAGAGAGCCTAGAATAAGGAGATGCTTGCTGCAGAGGTTACACGCTATTATAATGTATTGTATACAAATTGTTTGTATGCGGTGCTGTTTAAAAGGTAAGAAGCAGTAGGTAAGAAGCAGCAGCTTTTTAAAGTATTACAGGCTCCTGCTACGGTACTCACGTGTCCTTTCCCTCCTCTATTGCATTATATTATAATCCTATTACAATCCTACTGTAATCCTGTTGTTAGCTATAGGCTAGCAATTGCTGTTAGACACGTTTTAACTAGTGTCGTTTTTTAGTACCTTAGCAAATTTTTTAACCCTAATTATTGCTTAGTGGTCTAAGCTTTCCTCCTAGAACTTATCCACCTACTATTCGAATCTCGTTAACTACACACAATCTTTTTTTTGACTTTTGCGATTAATTAGTAGAGGGTAGCTGCTTTTCACTTTTTTAGAACCCCATTTTGACTACAACAACAACCACCACCTTTAACACCTTAAAAAATAAATACTTTTTTACAACTTTGTAATAGCTAAAAGATACGCCTTTATTGCAAAATTTAATATCTTTAATCGCTTCTAAGATTAGGTCTATATTAGTGGAGTTGTTAACGCGTTTTGTGGTAGTGGTGGTTTTAGTAGGGTGGGTTATTGACTAAACTAGGTTATTAGGCGCACAGACATGGTACTTGCTAAGTTTTTAATAGATTAATACTTTGTTTCTCTACAACAGCCAGCGCGCACGCTACAACACCTGCATTAGGAAAACAGGTATTAGAAGCTGATTTTAGGAAGGCGTTTTAGATAGGTGAGGCGAGAAAAATGTCTGGCGTAGCCTTTTTCTCGTCTTAACTATCTTAAACGCCTTCCTAAAATCAGTTTCTAATACCTGTTTTCTTAATTCAGGTGTTGTAGCGCGCGCGCAAAGCCGTTTGCAGAAAAACAGAGTAGTTATCTGTTAAAAACTCTGCAAGTGGTCTGTGCGTAAGCTGACTTTAGAGTTTAATTAAAAGCAATTCAACTCCTACTCAACAAAGCAAAAGCTCTCTACTTAGATTAATAGATTTATTGGCGAAGTGAACTAATAAATCTATTTATTTAGCTATCTATTATTCGAAATCTATCCTAACTTGATATACTGACTTCCTATATTAACACACACAATGGAATGGATAGCTAGACCTCTAGCTATCTACCTACTCTGAAATCCCTCTATACCAACTTGATATACCAACACAATATACCGATCTACACATTAGAATAGATAGCTAGTGCTCCTAGCTATCTACCTACACCGAGATCCCTCTATACTAACTTGGCATACTGACATAATCTTCTGACCTACACATTAGAATAGATAGCTAGTGCTCTTAGCTATCTACCTACACCGAAATCTTTCTATACTAACTCAATATACCGACCTCCTATATCAACCTACACATTAGAATTAATAGCTAGACTAGCAACTAGCTATCTACCTATACCGCAATCCCTATACCAACTCGATATACTAACCTAATATATCGACCCTATACCGAACTGCTTAGCGTACCTATATAAGCAATACAAGAGGGCAGCTAGCATAGACTACAACAACAACAAAGAAGAAGTAAAGGAGATAACTAGACTAGCATACTAGCTTTATATACTTTCTACAAAACAAAGGACTAAGAGAGATACTTATCAAAACTACTCTAGGCTTTAAGCCTAACAAAGGACTGAGAAAGCTACTTATTGAAACTACCTTAGGGTACAAGCCTCACATTCATTTAGATAAATCTCTCCTTGTAAATAAAACATATATTTATTAGAAAACACTACGTAGATACCTGTAGGTCCTAAACCTACACGACTTATATAGCCTTTTAGGCTGTGAAAGGACGTTAAACTACAATATAAAAAACTTAGGTAGTAACACTATTGTAAAACGCCTAAAGCGCTCTCTCTGCTTGTAAGTTAGCTATTGATATAACATGTTAAAAAGCTAGCAATTTAAACGTAGAAAGCGGCGGGTTTGCCTCTATAAGCTAGCTAACAGCAGCACATCTAAAGTGCTGTATATTAAAGCTAGAGAGCTTATTCGCGACCGTCTAGCTAACCCAGTGCCTACTAAGTATACGCTAGAGGGCGCTAGAGCTGGTGGACTAGAAGCTTTTGTAAGGTGGCTAATACTTATAGCTGCGTTTTATCTCTCTAAGGTGTTGCTAAGCTACTAATATTAAGCGTGTTGTCTGGTATACTTAGGTAACGCTAGCGTTAATAAAATTATGCTCGTGGCAATAGCGGCATATAAAGTATATCGGTGTATGATACTTGTAATATGCGACGCAGTAGCTGTAGCAATGTATCTAGCTTTTCTTCTAACGCTGTAACGCTATAAGCTTTATATATTGCTGCAGACAACTTTTATTAATGCTATTAAAGTTGTCTACCAAGCTCTCTTTAAAGCTTTCAGTATCCTTGTTGTTAGTTGTTATTATTGTTGCCTCCTTGCTGCTAACAACAGGCAGTATAATAGCTTCTTCAACTTGCGTTTCGCGCAGTCGCGCTTCAAAATTTAACGCCTATGACGCTTTAACTAGGGCTTTACGAGGAGATAAACGAGGAGAGAGACGAGGGGAGCGACAAGGCGACAATAGAGGGCTTTTAACATGTATAAGTTAGCTTAGAGTACTGTAAGGCAGAGGCACGCTCTTCTAACGCTTTCTTGACGTGCTAGCAACGTTGTAGACGCGTCTTTTCGGTGGCATATTTACGATCGCGAGAGGGAGGTAGGCAGGTAGTAATAGCGACAATAAATTAGCGCGTATAGGTTGAGGTTAAAAAGATATTGTAGCTTTGTTGTTGTTAAAGTTGTAATATTAAAGCTTGGCGCGTCCCTGCGTATTGCAGCTACCTGTACCTACAACAATATATATAGTAATATTACGCTTATACTTAACTCAACTAGGCCTGGCAAGCTTGATAGAGGTGTATAATAGCCAAGCTTTAACTCAGCGACCTTAGAGAGTGAGGCTTACAATTGTCCAACCTTTGTAGAGTTAGTTAATTGTAATCTTTACGCCCTAGGGTTGCTAACTTACAGCAATCTCTTTTTTGCAAGTTTGAATTGTAGCAGTAATAAGTCTTTTGTGAAGATTTAATATATACATAATATATATATATATATCTAGCGATGTTATGATTTTTTTTGTAATATTTTTAGTTACTACAACTCCAAAATAGTATCACGATATCGCTCCTACAGCAAACCTAACAGCCTCCCGCTCGGGCCGAATCCTATCAATTCTATTAATCAATCTGGCAATTTTGAGCTTGATTGACTGCTATTTTACGATTTGCTGGATTGGCTTGGCTTGAAGTACAAATTGTCACAGCTTGATTGATGAGATTGATCTGGATTGATTGTTGACAAGTTTGATATTGATCAACTAAGTGCTACAACAAAGTGTCAAATAACTACCGAAAGGACATAAGACGATCTAGCCCGTATATATAGGCGCTAGCGCGATCGTCACGTGTTTAGCTTACCAGGATCACCTGATCACTCACCTAATCGGCAGGGTGATCCGCATGTTCCGCATGTCAAACTAGTTCCTTTGTGTACTAAGTAGTACAGTATTTCCCTATAGGCTTCGCTATTTGTACGGGTGTTAGATCGTATGAAGATATACTGCTACAAGGGCAAGAGATCACTTGTAGTAGATTACGCAAGAACAGGGTTAGTAAGATAATAATCTTATTATAGGTTAAGTGATAAAGAGAAGTACAAGTAGAGTAGAGTAATAAGGATCAATGTTGAATAATTGCGATCCTCGGAGCAAGTTATATACCTCAAGATCAGGTGATTGAGCACTGACCTTATGTGTAGCATGGTATCAATCTATGCACCGGCACACTATGTTAGTAGTAATAGTGCAGTAAGGATTAAGAAAGCGTAGTAATTAATATGATAGTAAGGCTAAGGACAAAGAATTCAGAGAGGCAGTAGACGCAAGTATTATTATTGTAGCCAATTGCGCGTTAACTTATTACGCATTGTTTAAAGTCTCTTACTGTTCTAATGTGACCAAGAGCTGCTAGCTTAATTGAAGTATCAACAGGCAGTATTACTACAACAACAGAGAATATAAAAAATGGAGCTACAATTATAAAAAGCTCTTTCAATTAAAAACCTTAATTTATTAAAATAACTTAGTTAATTACAGCTTATACTCATAATTTATTAATAACCCAGAGGGTGTGTTCAAGTATTGACATGCGTATCACTCTTATAATTATGTAATCCTGGTAGAATACCATGTGACGGCCCTAGTAGCGTGGATGTAATTGAGCTAGATCGTCCAAAGTCTCTCTAGTAGTTGATGGACACTTAATTGTGGCACTTAATTGCTTAATACACTTGACTTCCACACCACTAATCAAGCAATTGCTCTATCTTAGCTTCTACAATTTTACTTTTTTTTACGCGTTATTTACTTAGTTGTGACCATTTATTACTGTGTAAGCTTATAGTTTCGTGTAGCTTAGAGCGTGTTTTAACATAATAATAGCTTAGTACTTTTTATAAGGTAAAAAAAGCCTATTTTTGTAGCTGTTAGTGACTAAGAAAAGAAGTCCATTATAAGCTTTAATTAAGATCTAAACTTGAGTATATTACATAGTATCCTTGACTACTATAGCTTTTCTAGTGCAAGGAGTTATAACAAAGTATAAAAAAGAACTTTAACGCAATTTAATACTGCAGAGGGGTGACGAAAAGAAAAACCAATAGAAAAAGTGATACTTTTGAATTGAGAAAAATCAAACAACAAAAGCAGCTAGACTAAAGAAATTTAGTGTTTTGAAAAGCCAAGAACTTTCTCATTGAGTAAGGCTGCTTAAAAAACAGATTACTCAGCATCCTTCTAACAATTTATTGCAGTGAAACTCGGTACCTAGTAAATGCCAATTACAATTAACAATAACTTTTCATAAACAGTATCGAGATGTCTAAAACTCTCTAATATAATACAAATGGTTAATCGCTGTAATATGTATAAGGTTAGTAATTTCTGTATCAGTAGTGAGAAAGTCATGGAGTAGAGCGTTTGTTCAAGAGTTTTTTATATTTAAACGCTAATATTGATTACTAATACTTCCTATACTAGCCTTGACCCCTTTTAACGTCTTGATAACGACTAGTCAAAGAAAGAATACAGTTTTCTATCGCGTGTTGCGGTATTAGATCTCAACCGTCAAGTATAGCCTCTATAAACTTGTCTATACTCTTTTTGTTATTAGCTACCTCTAATGAGGAAGTAGGCCTTTTAGTTAAAGTGTTTTTAACAAGGCCTATACGTTCTTAATAGGACTTAAATCTGGACTATAAGGGGGATGCTTAAAAAGAGCTATCCTATTTCTTGAAAACCAAGATAAAACTTCTGGATTTGATGAATCTTGGCATTATCCTGCTGAAACTTCCACCCTATAGAATAGTTAGTCATGCCTTCTAAGTTATAAAAATATATATCAAACTTATTAATGATCTATGATTTTAGAAGACTCCAAATAGGAAAAAATAGTAGAGTTAACTTGCCTTTTTTAAAAGTAGGTTTAACTACAGGTATTATTATCTCACTAATGAGGTTTCTATTTCTGAAGAATGTAGTAGTTTTGGGCGTCCTAATAACTTCAGATTTCAATCTTCCTCCTATCCGAAATGATTCGCAAGCTTAGATACGAATATTTCGGCCAATAGGTTGATTAGTAAGCTTTTCAATGTTAGTTTAACATACTCAAAATGTACTCCATATAGTAAAGTATATTTTAAGTTATTAGAATTACAGAGGGGTGACAAAAAAAAGATGTCAAAAAAGTTATAGCTTTCAAAGTTTTTTATTTCTACAACTAGAAGTATTATATCTAAAAGAGTAAGTGATTTGAAAAGCCAATATCTTTCTTTTTGAGTTGGGTGCCTTAGTAAGCTGCTTAGTCAGTACGGTTGTCCCTGTAATCTTGCTTGAAATGAGATAAAAAAAAAGTAAAAATAGATTTCAGTATAACTTTTTTATTGTTGTATAATAAAACGCTAAGAAAAAAATAAGTTTCATAAGCTTACATAAGTATAACGTGAGCGTATTTTAGAGGCTTACATCTTATTTCCTTAGAGTTTGATGAAAGGGTGAAAAAATAGAGGTTGCTTGCGTAAGCGCTAATTACGTAATAGCTTAGTAAGCTTTTAGTATATTTACTCCTCTTGTTTATTCTAACTTGCTTTCTTTGTAATACCTCCTCTATGTCTCGCTATCTTTCTCAATCTGAGCAAGAAGTTTATTCTTTATATTTACAAAAAAAGGCTATTTCTTTAATTAGTAATATACCAAAAAAGTTCTCTAAAAGTATTAGTAATACTCTTTATCGAATAAAACAAAAAAAAGGCTTCTTTATCTACTTTTAGGCCTCAAAAAGGTTGTCCTACAAAGATCTTAAAGAAAGAAAAAAGAGTGCTTAATAGAGACCTTACCAAAAGCCCTAAAAAGACAAATCGACGTCTTTTAAAAGAAAATAGTCTAGATCTTTCTAATAGAAAGCTTACAACGCTTTTTGAAAAAGCAGAACTATTCTGTTAACATTTCTCTTAAAAAAATGCCTTTAGACACTGAAAAGGCTTATAATCGTCATATTTACGCCAAGCAATCACTTAAAAACCTCGAAAATATTGATTTTTACAAAGATATATTTTCAGTCGAGTCTGCTATTACGCGAGGGCACGGTGCTAGGACAGAATACTATCGAGCACGGCAAAATAATAGGGTTAAAAGGAAAATAGTTTCTACAACTAACAAAAGTAAGTTTAAAAAAACTCTATTCAACTAAAAAGAATACTTTACTAGACCTATTATTCTTTTATTCTTCTTTTCTATTTTTAGTACGCTTACTAATCAAGTTATAGGTCAAGATATTTCTATACAAGTTTGGGGAGCGATTTGGATAGGTGGTAGATCCAAACTAGTAGTAATTAAAAGACCTTTAATTACTACTCCTTTTAGGAATTTAGACTATATTAAAAAGATCCTTGTACCTATAACGTGATTCACAAGCGAGCGAGCCACATTCCTCATGCGCCCTACTAGCGCGTCAACTGCGCGTAATGCCTCAACAACGCAATCAAGAAACCGCCTGTACTAAAGCTAATATACTACTCGCTATCTTTAATTTTGGTTCCTAACGCGTAAAAAGCATATAATGCGCTGTAATAATCTAAAAACTCCTTAAATAATAATACAGCACTAACATGCTAGACAACATATATAAGGCAATTGCAAGCCAAATTTAAGAAAATAAATAAACTAAAAAAGGAGGCAAGAGTTTAGTATATACTTAACAAGTCTAAGCATAAATTTGTACTAACAAAGAGTAGCGTACGTGATGTAGCTAATAGACTGCTGTATAAGCGCGGCGGCAAGCCTGTTAGCAAGAACTAGGTTAACAACTTTGTTAAGCAGACTCCTAAACTTAAGAAGGCCTAAAGCTGTCTATATAACTATTAGCAAGCTAGGTACAAGAGTTAAGCAATTATTTAGCGCTAGTTCAACTTAGTAAAGGATACAAAATAGAAGTAAAGTATTCTTAACAATACTATATATAACTTTAACAAGACTAGCTTAATAATAGGCAAGATATTATTACAGATAGTTATTATAGGCTAGAAGTAGTTAAGCAAAAAAAAAAGAGTCTAGCTAAGGAACTATAAGTAAGTTACAGTAATTCAAAGCGTTAGTGCTGCAAAGTAAGTGCTACTACTCCTTGTAGTATTTATAAGCAAGGTGCTTATTAATATCTAGTTTAATAATATACTTAGTAATTAGATTTTGAAAGTAAGGCCTAATAGTGAAACTAATAATTAACTTGCTCTTACGTGGCTAAAGCACTTTAATAAGCATACAAAGTAGTAGACTATTAAAAAGTATAAGCTGCTAATAATTAACAGCTATAAAAGCTATAGCTTAGCTAAATTCTAAAAGCGCTGTAAAGAGAAGAACATTATTTAATACTATATGCCTCCTTATTTATTCTACCTGCTATAACTCTGAGATATTGCATGTTTTGTGCTGTTAAAGTGCAGGTATAGCAACATAATTTTAGGCTTAGCACACAACTATACTAACTATATTAGTAAAGAAGTCTTTCTACTTACGTTTAAAAAAGCATTTAGGCAGGCATTTACTTAAAAAACTATTTAAGCAGGCTTTAAAGGTGCTAGATTAGTCCTATATAATTAAGAAGCTATAATATTAAAGCTTAATATACAGTTACAGATGCTAACGCTACTACTGCACATGTGTATTGCATAGGAGGCGAAGACACCTAGCAAGGCCTACAAATTTAAGGCATAAAGTACGCTTATTTAACAAAAAATAAAAAAATGCCTAAAGTCTTCTGTAAGCTTATTAGATAAGCAGGTTTAACAGCTTTGTAAAAGAGCGCAGCAGATAGTACATTTTATAGCATTATTACAAAAAAAACAGGCGCGGATACAAAGCGTAACTAAGTAGCTTACAAAGCGCAAAGTTAAGAAACAATAACATATACAAACAGAGAAGTCCTTAATAGTTAATAAAGTATAGGATATAATTGCTAAGTCAGCGTATAGTAAGCGCAATTAAGTAGCTTACAAAGCGCAAAGTTGAGAAACAATAATATATACAAACAGAGAAGTCCTTAATAGTTCATAAATTCTAGGATATAATTGCTAAGTCAGCGTATAGTAAGCCTAAGGGTAGCAAAATACCTGCAAAGAAAGTACGCAGTGCAAGGCACTGCGGGCGTTGTAAGGGGACTAGGCACAACACGGGTACCTGTATAGTTAAAATTAAGTTAGACAGTAATAGCAAGGCTTCTAAAGAGTAAATTAGCGTATTGCAATTTTAATTTTATTATGTTTATAGCTTGCAATAATGTTGCGATAGTAGGGCGCATAAGGAAAATAGCTCGCTCGCTTGTGAAACACGTTAGTAAAATCAGTTATAAAAAAAGGTAAGTTACATATACTCCTTTTTCTTACTTAGAGAGTGTTTACTCTATATTTAAATTATAAAGTAGCAATCTTGATTTATATAATGATGGTACTTACTAATCTCTATATAAACTGGAAGTTTCAGCAAGATAACGCTTAAATTTATAAAACTCCAGAAGTTTTATCTTGGTTTTCTAGGGATAAGATATTGCTATTTAAGCATGATGCTTATAGTGTACGGGTGTTGGAGTGTATGAAGACATACTACTACAAGGGCATGAGATCACTAGTAGTTAGGTTATGCGAGAACGAGGGTGGTAAGATAAAGATCTTATTATAGGTTGTATCTAGAGGAGAAGTACAGGAGTTAAGTTGTAAAGTAAAGGATTAATAGATAAATCCTGCTTGTTTTGATCCCTAAAACGAGCTATATACCCTTAGATTAGGTGGTTAAGCACTAACTTAGTAAGCAGCAGGGTATTACCCTGTGCACTAGCACATACCTCCCCTTCCTGCGAGCTTAGTCCTATTAAGCGACCTACTTAGCAGAAAGAAAACAGCAAAACAAAGAAAATAAAGCAAAAAAAATAAAAGAAATATAAGTTAACTACTTTATATCTACACTAGACATCCTTCTTTACTTCTTTAAACGTTCACTTTAGCGAGGTTCTTAAGTAGTAGTTGTAGCACGTGGTCTCAGCGCAGGTACAGTAGTAGGAGTAGGGATAGGAGTAGCAGGCGCTTAAGATTCTAATATTAATTAAAGGTAACTATAACGAGGCTGCCTTGTTAGAGTTGTTAGCACTAAGACGTTATCTAAGATAACAGTACTTAATTAAGAATAAATGCTAGAAAGGCGTTATGTAGAGGAGAGCATTGCAGGATCTTTACTCTCCTAGAAAACTTAGCGCTTATTAACCTCTAGGCTAAGTTCCTCTTAAAGCTGTTGTTAAGAATTAGCTTAAGAGAAATTAGTATTCTACCTATTTTAGTTTTTTGTTGTATAAGGAGAGTTTTGTCTAAGGTTAGTAAAGTATAAATAGTCTAAGAAACCTTAAACTAAATTAGTATAAAAAGCGTCCTTCTCTAACTCTTGCACTATAAGCTATAGGTTAATAATTTATTACAGCATATAGTTGCGGTGTTCTTTAATATAGTTGTTAATCTACTCCTTGTTAGCGTTCTATAGCATGTTATATAGCTTCTTACAGACAAGAAGATTATTCTACTTAGCCTATTTAATAAGGGCCTTCTAGATCTAAGACCTATACTTAATATAAATATTAGTAGGGAATAGCTAATCAATTCCTCTAAACTTGTTAGGATAGCCTAAAGAAGTATAAGGAGTAGTAGTAAGGTTATAATAAGCTTTGCAAATTTCCTTCTAGGTTTCTATAGTAAGTACTTCTATTACTCTATTACAGACTATAATAAACTAAGAGAGAATAGTGTAGCAGTTGCAAGTAGTAGGGCTAGTAGATCTATAAAGTAGTAGAGGTAATAAAATTTAAACTTGTCCTTCTTTATAGATTTGCTTTATTTAGTAAGTGTTAGAAGCTACTTTCTGTGCGTTTTCTAGCTAGTCTGTCTTGTCTTCCTATCCTTTAATAAGACTATTTAATAATTTAATACCTGTGTTTTTGCGCCACTTTAAGTACTCTAGCATATAGTTATAAAAGCCTAAGAGTATCTCTATACAGTTATTCTTATCCTTATTATTAAAAACACGCTGCTTTAGATTATGTTTATACTAAGGCCTTTAGTTATTGCTTGCTTAAGGTTAAGGTTAATGTACTTAAAGTAAGTTTAATTACCTTGCTTAGCGTATTTAGCGTAATAAGGGTAGGAAATTAAAGTATGTTTCTTACAGAGCATAGTATATTATAACTAGTATCCTAGATTAGTGCGTATAGCTTGTTAGATAAGTAAGTAGTACATATTGCGTAGCTATTTAAAGTTTAGCTTCCTATCTATATATTATAGATAGAAGCGGTACATCTTAAAGGTTTTAATAATAATATTCTTAACCTAACTATCCTTAAACAGCTAGGTACAGGTGTTAGTAATAATGCTTCTAGTGCGTTAGAACTCCTTAGCTTGTAGTTAAAACTCTATAGTATTAATAACCTTATCCTTAGTAGGAAGGGGATGGAGATTAAGTTGAGAAAGCTAATAGTAGTAGCTTAGCAGGTCCTTATCTTACTTAGCTAGTTAATACTTGCTAGTAAAAAGTTTTAAAATAATAGGGTTTAATTAGAATTCTTGCCAGCAGCTCTATCCTATGTATAGTAAGAGTAGACATTTATTAAGTATATTAGATAGTATAGCCCTCTTAGATAAACCTTTAACTCTTGCAGTAATACGCTTATAGATAAAGTATACTTATTTATATAATAAGTTATTAAAGCTAGGCTGTTATCTAATATTAACCTTATAATACTATTCCTTAATAACTTTAACGTAGTCTAGATTAGTAATTAGCTTCTTTGCGTAAGCTTGCTTAAGCAACTTAAGGAAAGCTAAAGTAAGATTCTTATAATAATACTCTGCCTAAAGGATCTTCTACTTCTAATTAAGGGTATCTAGCTCCTTGTCTACATAGAAAGTGTTGTTAAGGTTAGTATCTAATTAAGTCGCTGCCTGTTAATAAGCTAGTGTCGCTTTTAGAGCGCAAGAGCTTAGTAGAGGTAGTAGCGCAGGGACTTGTTAGCTACTAGCCCTAGTCCTAACTTGTCCTGCCTAGATGTTAGTAGCGTTACGCCTCAATTATACTACAGTTATTTTGTTCTAAAACTTATACAACTTAATTACTAAGTATTAGTTAAGTCCTTAACTAGCTAACATTCTTATAAATTGCTTTAGATTTTGAGTTATGACTAACAAACTACAAGTTCCTAGAGAGCAAGTCTTAGATGTTATAAAATCTCTATAGCAATTAATAGCTTAAGCCTTATTTAGGGTCCTTCCTAGCTCTACAGTTATAGAGATAACTACACTATATATTAGATACGTCCTTACACTAAGCAGCCTATACTTATTATTTAAGACGTTTTGTGTAGAGTAGACTAGGCTAGTTTTAAGGTCTTTAGCTTTAGCTATAAGTTAAAAAACCTTTTGCTAGAATGTATACAGAGAATTAGGCTTACATTGCTTATCCTTTGCCCTAGCATTAGGCCGTAGCTTCTATAGGTTAAACTTAATATCTTCTTTCTTGACTTGCAGCTTAGCGTAGATATTATAAAACTCTTTTACCTCTTGCTTATTAATGTCTAGGTAAAGTGCTTAGTTGTAAGGGTTATTCTAATTAATAAAAGCATAGATATTCTTATATAGCAGTTTTATTATTGCCTAGTTAGCTGTTAACATATATTATTCTTTACCTTAGTTCTTAGAGTTAATACAGTAAGCTGCTACAGCATTAAGGAAATAAGTAGCATTTTTAAGATCTATACGCCTTAACACAAAGGCTATATTAGTTAATTCTAAGTAACTAAGTAGCGTACAAGGCATATAAATACTAACACATTCTTAGATAAATTCTAGAGCTAGCTTCTTTATAGTTGCAAAAGCTCTACTTAGTTCTTTAGCCCTCTTATCTCACGTTAAGGATGCTGCACTAATAATAAGATAGTGTTCCTAGAAACTTCTAACACTACTATATTTGTCTATAAGTTAAGGGAGCTAAGCACAAAGGTTACCTACTCTTAGGACAACCTTAAGGATTAGGTTAAATTAGTAGGAGGCGTTATTAAACTAATAATCTATAATAATACGTTGTTATCTTAAAAGATTTAAAAGCATCTTATCTACTAGAGTCTAGATATTAATAACTCTAATGTTATTGCTAAGCTTTGCGAGCTCTAGTACCCTGTTTTAATACTATACAACTTTAGAGATTTAGTCTACAACATAGTCTTCCTTTTTAGCAATAACTTTAAGGTTATTAAAAACTTTTAAAAGTTCTAGTGTTTGCGGCAGTTGTAGCTATAGATGCTTGCCCTAGGCCTTGTCTAACAGCGCTAAAAGCATTATTAAAGCAGGTTAGCTAATATAAGTTAAATTTTATCTTTAGCTGCTGCTAGTTTGTAAGAGAGGGTATTATTAATATTATTATCTTAGAAGGTAATTTTTCTAATAAAAAGTAGCAAAGTTTGTGTAGTAGGAAAGTTAGATAGCTAGCGGGGTTATAGTTCTAGTTTATGCGTAGTGGCAGTATCCTGCCGGCTAGCAGGTAGAGGTAAACAGGGTCTAAATTACGCTAAAATAAGTAGGTTTCGCAATTAAAATAGTTGTTGTAATTAGCTATTACCTTAAAAGTACGTAAAATTAAGTATTGTATTAGTATAGAAGTAAGCACCTAGAATTAGTAGGATAAGTAGCTTGTAACTAACTTTTATAAAGGAAATTAGTAAACGAGTAGCTAAAGGTAAAAGCAGGTACTACTAGCATAGTATCCTCTCCTCTTCCTAACATTATAGGCTGTTCTATAGCCTATTAGTTATCTAATGTAGCAGCATTAAAGTTAGAGTCTAAGCTTTTAAAGTCTTGTTTATATGCATAATACTCTTCTTCTATAAAATATTTAGTAATAACAAGTTAAGGACGAAGCTTATTACCTATTGTAGGAGGTAAATGTAGTTGTAGTTCTATATATAGCTTAGGCAAGTCTAGCAAGATAGGAATGTCTACTATAGGGCTAGTTTGTTCTTAATAGTTAGGATCTTATAACTTTATGTTCCCTTAATCTTGCTTAATAATATCCTGTAAAAATCTTTGTCTCAACAGCTTTAATTGCTATCTAGGTGTTGTGTAGAAGAAGCGTGTACTATTAAGGTCTTTAAGATAATAGGTTCCTTTATCTAGTCTAGCTTTATAAATACAGTATAGGCTTAACTATCTTATACTTAGCTTGTAATCTTGCGATATATTAATTTCCTAAATAGAGTTCTAGAGAAGAACTAAGTCTCTTAGCTTTATATCTTTATGTCGTATTTTCTTAGTGTTATCCTAGTATTCCTTTTTAGTAGCTCTTATCTAGTTAGTATAAGCAATAGCATCCTTTGTAAACTAATCTCTAAGATCTAAATGTATTGCTTAAATTGTAAGTAGCTGTATATAGTCCTTTACTTTCTTAAATAGAAGGGATTGCTATATAGGTAGCGCGAGTATAATAGGAAGCACTAGGTTCTACTCTATAACTAACTAGAACAGCAAGTAACCTGTCTATTCCTGTATTAAGATCCTGTCTATATAGAGAACTATTAGCAAGCTCTTAACCTAAGGTCCTAGTAGCTTTGCAAGGGCGTTTATAATAGGCTTATACCTTTTTTTAATCTTTCCTATAGCTTAAGAGTTGTGTCCTAAAGACTAGACTTAGTTAATCCTATACATATACAATAGATGTAATACTACTCTCAGCAAAATTAGGCTCTCTATTAACTATAAGTTTGCGCGCTGTGCTCTATTAATATATAATGTCCTTATATACAAACTCTACAATTGTCTTGAACTAGTTGTTTAACAGGGCTTTTGCTTTAGGCTAGCTACTAAGGTAGTCCCTTGTAATAACTAAAAACTTCTTCCTAAAACACTAAGGCATGTATACTATATTAATTATAATAGTCTCCCAAATAGCAAAACTTTAGGTGTTAGTAAGCATATTAAATTTCCTCTTAGAGGATCGCAGTTAATAGTCTAGACAGGTTACTAGCTTTTACCGCACGTGCTTATACATTCCTTTTTACTAGTATTGCTAAGTAAGTATAAAGTACACTGCGTTAACTCCTCTATATCTAATCTTAGAGTGTACATTCTATACTGCAGCTGTTCTTAAGTTAGTATTATCTACAACCCTCTAGATTATAATGTTCCTAGAAGTTTTCCTAAAGAGTATCCTATCTTATATAAAGAAGTTTAGAGCTTACTTCTTCTATGCTTATAGTTCTTATAGTTCTATATCCCTAGGAGTCTTAAAGTTAACTAAAAATTAAGCGTATTGTTCTAACTCTAGCAAGAATTCCTAATAGAGTATCCTTGCCTATCTTGTTAGTATTAGTGTATTTATATTTTTAATTATATAATTAATAAACTCCTCTAAATCCTCCTTAGGTTCTAGAGAGAGTTCCTAATTATTAGGTTTTAAATACCTTAATAGTGTATCTATTTATTTTTAAGGTATCAAAGGTGGTGGTTGTTGTTGTAGTCAAAATGGGTTTTCCAAAAAAGAGGAAAGCAGCTGCCCTCTACTAATCAGTCGCAAAAGTCAAAAAAGGGTTGTGTGTAGTCGACGAAATTCGAACGGTGAGTGGATGGGTTCTGGGAGGAAAGCTCAGACCACCGAGCGATAATCAGGGTCAAAAAATTTGCTAAGGTACCAAAAAACGACACCAGTTGAAACGTGATCTACGGCAATTGCCAGCCTATGGCTGACAACAGGATTACAGTAGGATTGCAATAGGTAGCAATAAATCTTTTTTACCAAATTGGTGTCTACAAAATGTGTGGTCACATCAAAAGGTTGTCTCAAAAGGCCGAAGCCAATAGTGTATCTATAACTACATTTTTTAGTCCTAGTATGTACTTAATGTCAAAGTCTTATAAAAGAATTGTTAATATCTACCTGTTTATAACAGATCCTAGATTGTTAGTAGATAAGCAGTTTAGTTAAGCAATAAGAGTTACTACGTTAGTTTCTATAGTAAAGTAAATACTATAGAGGTAGGTATAAAACTTCTTAAGAGCCTACAGTACAGCCTTGTATTCTAACTTAGTAGAGTACTATTGCCTCTTTTAAGCTAACTATAGTATGCTTTTAAACTGCACTAAGTATTACTTGTTATCCTTCTTAAGTTATTTAATATATGCTCCTGCCCTGTCTTAACTTATATTAGTTATTAGGAATATCTTGTAATCCTTAGTGTTAGTGTAGTTAAGGTTCGCGAGTGTAGGTGTGTTATATATAGCCTATTTTAGCTTGTACATTGCTGCGTCTTATGCATCTCTTTATTTAAAAGGGATATTATCTTGTAAAAGTATAAACAGAGGTTTAGTAATCTTAGTAAAGTCTTTTACTTATATATAGTAGTAGACGCATATGCCTACAAAGAATTGTACCTCTCTTTTATTCTTGCATAGTGGCTAGTTTATAATCTTCCTAACTTTTTTCTAGTTAAGATAACGTCCTTGCAGGCTAACCTTATAGGTTATAACCTTAAGCCTTTCTATAAGAAAATAACACTTCTTTCCTAACACAGTGCCTCCTACTTATTTAATATTAGCTAGTACCCTGTCTAGTTGCAAGATATGCTTAAGAACATAACATTAAACTCCTAGTATTAATTCTTCTCTACTATAATTTGTTTTTAGCCCTCTATATGTGATGTCGTTCATAAAGGGCATAGTATTAAGCTAGTAGTCTCTTAGAATTTTTATTATTCCACGTTAAAATGCTGCCACAGAGTTTATAGCACCCGTAACTATCATGCATAATTATATAAGCCTAACTAGCGTTTTAAACGCTATTATATCTCTACTTTCTAGATGTAGTGTAATTTAGTTATATCCTAAGAATAAGTCTATAAGCAAAATAATCTTGCATCTTATAAACTTCTTAGAAAACTTGTCTACTATTAGTAGTAGGTTTACATCTTGTATAGTAACTACATTTATTTGCTGCGCATTGCTAATCTATTAAACGCCTTTATTTTTCTTAGGTACTAGGTGCTATAGGTTATAATATTAACTATTACACCTTTTCTATGTTCCTTAATTTAGGCAGACGTTAACTATATCTACTACTTAGGGCTCTAAAGCTTTTAGGACAGTAAACTTTTATACTTACTAAGCTTTGTATAGTATTATTTGTATCTTGTATAGCAGACTTATATTAGAGTAAATCCTTCCTAATTTCTTAAATTGCTAGGAGAGCACTCCTTCTCTGTTAAGAAGTATATATATAAATATCTCTTTTTCTAATAGCTACAGGTAGTCTTTAGTATATAGCTTGTTAGGTTATTCTTTAGTAAGCCTTATCTCTTACAGGAAAGCATTATATCTTAGTTTAAATAGATAATTACACGGCCCCCTATTAGGATTGCAAATACTTATTCTAAAGAGTTGCTATTTTTTTGCCCTTTCTTTCTAATCTTCTTGTCTAAACTCTATAGACATCTTCTGCTGTAAGATATTAATAGGTTAAACTTTTTTATCTACTGTCTTGTATAGTATGTAAAGATTATTGCGTTATTAGACATATTTAAGTAGCCTTTCTTACATCTACTAACAATTAAGCTTATATATAATTAAAAATTTACTAAGTTTATAGTTTCTTGTAAGGTTTATAGACTACCTAACTACGTACGTAAATACTTAGTTTATCTAGACTATCTAATCCTTTCTACTACCTTCTATATATAGCATGTTAAAGTTGCTAAATCTAGCTACTAGAGTAGACTATGCAGCTTTCTATATGTATTTTACTGCTACTGCTTATAGTTTGTTGCCTAATTTATTAGTAATTATATATAAGTGCACATTACCTACTGTTTCTCTATCTAAGATATTGTTAGAGGCTTTATTTCTAATTGTCTGCGCAGGGTAATTTAGAAATAAGTTAGATATAACAAAGACTACGTTTCTTGTACTATCTTTAGATAGGACTTAGCACGGAATTTGCCTAAACGTATTATACTAAATTAATATCTTAGCGCTTATACACTAAGGTCCTCCTAAAATTGTAGATCTAGTAATATTAGTAACAATCCTAAATGTTGTCCTAATAGTAACTGTCCTTATTTATATAAGTATATTAAATAAGGTCTTAACAAACAGGTTATGTATGCTATTAGCTAAAGTAACACTAAAAGGAAGTTACCTTAGTTAGTGCTCTATTATTTTATATAGTATCTTTAATGCTTATGTAGTACTTAGTTTTAAGATATTTATTTGTGCCCTAGTGTTAATTAAGCACTTTAGAAAGCTGCTGTTTACAGTAACCTAGCATTCTAGTAAGTTAGTTTAAGTAAAAGCCTATTTATTTCTTTACTAAATTTCTTAGACATCCTTTGTAGGTATATTATTTAACTTATTTATCTAGGAATCTCTCCTTCTACTTACCTTGTAGCAAGTTTACGTATTAAATTAATACAAATTTATTACATTACAATACGCGCTCTTAGCAGGTAGCGTATTTAGTAAAATTTTATAGGTAGGGTCTGTGCGCTTATTTAGCTAATTAGAGACTAGAATAGATCATAGGTGTAATTTAGCGCACTTAGTATCTGTTAGCTTAGCATTTTTTACACACGTTATAATATTAAGCGCACCTAAACTATCTACAATATCAATACTATTAGTAAGAAGATTGCGTAGCTGTTTTTAAATGCTAGCTTATAAAAAGTATATTGCTCTATGTTTTTTCCTGCAGATACTATATATCTATAGGCTACAAGTTAGAGATAAAAGAGTTACTCTGTATTATTTAATTACTTCTTTGTGTACTTAAATCCTTGCTTAGCCTTTCTTGCTTCTTTACTCTCCCCTCTTAGACACAATTAATATCCTAGTAGAGGGCTAGGGCTTTGTCTTTTAAGCGCGTAGCAGCATTTAACTTAGAGATACTATATAAAGCGTTTTCTGCGCCTCTTAGTATAATGTTAGTTACATTTATATTATTAAGTTTCTTAACGTATTTCTTAGTAGAAGGAGTATATAGCTATTCCTAGAATTACTAGAACTACTAAAGGACGTTATTGTAGTAGCCTTAGCTCTTTAAACTAGTCGCTACATTTGCAGAATTAGAGTTCTTCCCTTTATACCTTAAACCTAGTTAAGAGTCTTCTTTAGTAAACTTCTCTAGTAGCACACTAGAGGCTAGCTAATTAAGCACATTATTAGTAACGTTGTAGAACTCTTAGATCTTTGCCTTTAACTATAGCAAGACTTAGTTTAATAGTAGTTGCCTTAGGATTTCCCCTAAATACTTATATAGTAAACTAAAATAGTACGTCCTCTTCTTGCTAGAAATATCCTAGTTAAAACTAACCTATTCTATTTATTTTAGGAGGTAGTATTATTCGTATTCCTTAAGCATGTGTCCTACTATATTATATATACAGCAGAGAGGGTATGTCTTTATATTACTTATATATACTGTACTTATTTTGTTAGATACTCTCTTTAGGACCTTAGTAATAAAGAAACTATTATTTCTCTTACGAAGGAATTCTATATTTATTGCTTGTGCAATAAAGTACGTATAGTTAGAAAGTTTCTTCAGGAGTCTCTTAATTATAAGATAAGCTATAAGTATGTTAATAGTTAATAGTCTAAGCTTTAGGTTGCCTAGAGACCTAATAAGGTTCTTAACCTCTAAGTTAACATCTATTAGCATGCTTATCTTCTTATATACTTTACTAATCTTAATCCCTACTTTCTTTACTTTTTCTAGAGTAAAGGTTACTTGCTAGTTAGACAGCATAATCTAGTGCATCTTAGTATTAGCGCCTTCTTACTCTAGCTAAGAAATCTTATCTAGGCTAGTTATCTTCTTGTAGTAGGATTTTAAAAAAGAATAGATCTCTTCTAGTTTATATGTATCTTAATTATCTCTATTTAGAGTAGAAGGTATATAGTATATAACTGCCTTTTTGTTAGTTTATAGTAGGCCTTAGAAGAAGAGAATACTTTCCTCTTCTTAAGGGATTTGCCTGTTCTTAATATATGCATTAGTAACAGAGGTAAAGTGCGTATAGTACTTTACTAGACTAGGCTAATTTTATACGCATTTATAGATGTAGGCTTAAAGGTATAAGTATTTGCCTATCTTACCAGCTATATCTTTATCCTTTTACTATTTCTTTATATGTGTCTGTAATTTAGACTTATCCTTCTTAGTATATCTAGGTAAAGGTTTTAGTATATAAGAGAGAGATTAATTCTTGTTAAAGAAGTAGTCTAGTAGATTAGAGACTCTTATAGTATTACAGATGCCTTTATTATTAGCTTATTAGTTAAAGTCTTCTAGGAATTCTGTAATATTCTTTTTAGTAAAAATTAATATACTGTGTTTTAGTTAAATTATAGTTTACACTAAGTTATGCGTAGGTGTAGCTATAGTGTTAATAATAGGGCTTAATAGAGTTAATAGTAAATTAGAGCTAGTAGTAGTAAGTCTAGAGGGAGGAAGCGTTACGCCTTCCTGCCCTTAACTTGTCTTCTAATCCCTTTTTAACATCTAGAGTACAGTATAACTTATATATGTTCTTTAAATAGATAGTTAACAAGTGTTAGAAAAGAAATAGACAAGATATAGTTCTTAGGAGAAAAAATATCTCTCATTAAGTCTTTATAGTATATATTTTCTTAAGTATAGGCGTATTAATCCTCGCCTCTTAGATACCCCTTATTTTGCTAAGTAAGCTTAGATTTATACTTAAAGCTAGTACTTATATATAAGCTTTTAGTGCTATTTCTATTTTGCTACATAGTACTTTAGCTTAGTATTTCTTTACGTATATATTACTGTCTCTATTTTGCTAGATAGATTGTTACCTCTATTTTGCTAGGTAGACTTTAAATTAGCGTTTAGAATACATGTTAGACTGCCTCTATTTTGCTAGATAGTTTACTGCCTCTATTTTACTAAATAGACTTTAAATTAGTATTTAGTAATGCATTCTGTTTTTATTAGTAGGTTTTGTTCTTCCTTATTATTGCTGTTAGTGCTAACTTAGGTAACTTCGTCCTTAACATAGTCTATAATAGAGGATAGTGCTATCCCCTAAAAGTAAGTCTAGTAATAATTCTAAGGATTCTGTACTTGCGTAAGATTATTATATTATTCTTATAATAATTGTGCACTAGTTCTTTTATGCACTAAGTAGTAGAGTATGTCTCTATAGGCTTCGCTATTTATACGGGTGTTAGAGTGTATAAAGACATACTACTACAAGGGCATAAGATTACTAGTAGTTAGGTTATGCGAGAACAAGGGTAGTAAGATAAAGATCTTAGTATAGGTTATATCTAGAGGAGAAGTACAGGAGTTAAGTTGTGAGGTGGAGGATCGATGGATGAATCCCGCTCGTTTCGATCCCTGAAACGAGCTATATACCCTTAGATCAGGTGGTTGAGCACTGACCTAGTAAGCAGCAGGGTATCACCCCGTGCACCGGCACAATAGTCCTAATCTAAATCCTATAGAAAACGTATAGGCCTTGCTAAAAAACGCTTTAGCTAAAAGGTGTATTACTTCTTTAGGTATAGGAAAGAGTAAAAATAGTATAGCAGCCTTTGAGGCTCATATAAGGGAGGAATGGGATCTATTACCTCAAAAGGCGATTGATAATTGTATTCTATCTTTACCAAGACGTTATTTGGACGTTAAAGAAGCTGAAGGCTGGTACACTAAGTATTAGTAAGCTTTTTTCGTTATTTATTTGGAAAAAACCCTAAAAACAAGCTCTTTGTTACTAATTAGAAGTTTTTTTACAATTACCTTCAGACTTACACACAGAAGAGTTCAATAAGAATTGTTTAATATATATACTTTATAGCGATTTTTACACATTGATAAAAAAGACATTTTGTTATTTATTCTAGAGATTTCTTATCTTTATTCTCACTGCTGAAGTGAAGCGCAGAGGTGCTTACTAAGCAGCTTACTAAGTTTTTCAATTTAAAGAAGAAGATCTTGGCTTTCTAAAATACTAACCATTTTGGGTATAGCCCTTCTGATTATAGAAATATAAAGCTTTGAAAACTATCACTTTTTTGACATCTTTTTTTTGTCACCCCTCTGTAATTTCAAACTTATTTCTACTAGTTATAGAAATACATTCCATCCTATGTGGCTTTTTTCTACGTTTTCGGCAAGATTCTGCTCTAGCACCGTGCCCACGCCCAAAAGGTTACTTATTAGATAATTTAACTTTTTTAAAGTCTTTATTTTGGATATTGATAAGCCTCGCTTTAGCGTATACAAGACGATTCTAATCTTTTTTCTTGTTTAAAAGCTGTTTTATCTTAGAAGTATCAAGAGAGTAATCCTCCTCTGGTAGTTAATGTTGCAGGCTTCTTGTTGAAAGAATTCAACTATTATTGTTTAATACATGCTTACTTATTCTATTTATTTCTGAGGTGTCAAAGGTGGTGGTTGTTGTTGTAGTTAAAATGGTGTTTCCAAAAAAGTGAAAAGCAGCTACTCTCTACTAATTAGGCGCAACAGTCAAAAAAAAGATTGTTTGTAGTTAACAAGATTAAAACAGTAGGTAAATAAGTTCTAGAAGGAAAGCTTAGAATACTGAGCGATAATTAGGGTTGAAAAAATTCGCTAAAGTACTAAAAAACAACACTAGTTCAAACGTGTCTAACGGCAATTGCTAGCCATAGGCTAGCAATAGGATTACAGTAGAATTGCAATAGAATTGCAACATAATGTAATAGGGGAGGGAAAGAACACGTACGTACTGTAGCAGAAGCCAGCAATATTTTATAAAGCTGCTACTTCTTACCTACTGCTTCTTACCTTTTAAACAGCATTGTATATGAACAATTTGCAAACAATACACTGTACTCTAATATAGCATGCAACCTCTGAGGCGAGCATCTCTTTATTCTAGGCTCTTTTCTAAAAAAAAAACATCTTTTGCTACTGTTTACTTAGCACCTAATTTAGTCTAACTTAAACTGCTTATGCAGACACCTAAATTTATTAAGTATCTTTAAACTTAACTACTTAGCTAGACTTGTAAGTTTATAAAAATCTTAATTAAGTTCCTTGTCTGTAATATCTCTATATACAAAAAAATTATTAAGCCCTAATTTAGCTAGTTGTGCAACAAATACATAATTTTTAAAGTATTTGCTTATACTAGCGCTGTACTAAAGATTTATTACTTTAGCATTCTTCTCTTCTTGTTCGTTGTGCAAGAGCTAAGTATAGAGACTAGAACCTAGCTTAAACAGCTATTGCAGGACGTTAAATTAGCAATAAAAAAAAGAGGCAGGAAAAGAGAAGTAGGCTTTCTATTATTGCGTTTATAAGTTAGCAAGCAAGGCGATAATAATATTGCTGCTTTACTTTATCTAGAAGCGCCTAACAGTAAAGCAACAAGAATAGGCAAGATAGAGCGTAGTAAGCTAAGAGGCAATTCGCGTTATTGTCTTACTTTTCTTTATTTCTGTCTAAACATGCGACACACTAATTGCGTGCCGGCAATGCTAAACAAGGAGGCGTGAGCACGGATACCTGTTGTTAGCAATAAATCTTTTTTTAACTAAAAAGGTGTCTACAAAATGTATAGTCACATCAAAAGGTTGTCTCAATAGGCCGAAGCCATTACTTATTCTATAGGGCTTCTATTTAAGTCTTCATTAACAGCTTTTTATTTCTTTTTATAATCTTGGTAAGGCGACCTATAGTAGTCGTAAGTGTATCTAATATAAATTACGCAATCTACTACGCAAGCTATTGCGTGATACAGATCTTTCCAGAATGCAAGTTACAAGTATATATAGACTGTAGTTTAGCAGATAGTTAGGAATCAAGACAGTAAGACAACAGAACAAGCCTACAATTGCTACCTTCTACAATACTGTCTTCCCCTAGTCTCTTTGATCTCTTATCCTTATCCTTCACCCTGCGCACCTCCTCAATCTCCAAAAGGTTATAAGCCTGGATTAGGCTATCTCTGAGTCTACTACGAACAAGTAGAAGGCAGAGACCTCTACCTTTGAGTTGAAAGTAGAACAAGCAGCGACTATATATCCGCAACAGGTTATACACCTGGAGATTGAATCTACAACAAAAACTATATTGAATAGAATTAGTATTCTATTCCAGACCACCTGCTTACATAAGCAAACCCTTGTTTTTCTATTGCTTATTAAACATGAAGAAAATATGAAAATATTGTTTCGAAGTAGCTCACATAATACTTAAATCAACTTACTAAATTTGATCTATCTTTAGAAATATTGATGCGTTCAATAAGTCAAAACAGTCAGTTTCATTTTCATGTTTGTCTATTTCGGTTGTCAAATTCATTAGCGTGCGTGATAGTGCTGACTAAGCTACTTACCAAGTAGCATAACTTTTAGATGATGTTCTTGGCTTTTCAAATTACTTACTTTTTTTAGACTAGCTCTGTCAGTCAATTAGTTATTAGCAATTGAAAACTATAGTTTTTTCGATTGGTTTTTCTAAATGTTACTCCACTGTACTTATATATCAAAAAAGACTCTTCCTATTACTTGAAAGGCTTTTTTACAGATCTTTTTTTTAAATACTATAAAGTAGATGTTTTTCAAAGTAAAAAGAAAGGCCTTTTATTAATACAAAAAATGCACTAGTGCGCTGAATTTTAAATGCGTTCTAAATTCTTATACTTCGATAGTAAAGAGTAAACTATATTAAGTAGCTAGAAAATATAATATATAAGTAGATGTATAGAAGTTTGAATTTCCATATTTTGAGTAGTCTTTCTCAAAATTTCAGTGAAGGTAGCCTTTATGGCTATTAAATCTAGTTAAAGTAATTTGTCCTTTTTTACTTAATACGCTGTTGTACCCGCGTTTCAATACTCTAATTATAGTAAACTAAAGGTATTATATATTCAGCTGTTTATAGAAGACTATAAGCTTTTGATTATATAGTGTCGCATATATCAGCCACGCGCCTCAGCCAGTCGCTCTAGCCACAAGGCTCTAGACCTAAGCGTCAAGGCCTGCGCGGCGCGCGCGCAGCGCTAAGCGCCGAGCCTTAAGGACTTTACGCCGAGGCTTAGAGTATTACGCTAAGCTTGTGTACTTGCATTTAAGCTCTACAGAGTACTTACTTCGCTTAGAAGCATTTCTTTAAGCTCTACAACTATATTTACAGACTATAGTATTTTCTTTTATATATTTGGAGCCTCTTATACGCAGGTAGAAAGACAAAATTAACTATCTCGTTCTCATAAGCCCCTGTTACTAGCTCTTTGACTTTCACATATAGTATATCTACTTTTTTGTACTATCGTGTTTCACTAGTAAGCGGGCCACCCTAGTAAGCGCGCTACTTCCCCGCACTATCTTACCTTTATAACAATATCACGCAACACCACTATAGTTTTTCTAATTAACGTGGTTCACAAGCAAATCGGACACCTAAGCGAATCGGACACGCCCTACTAGCGCGTCAATGTTGATACGTTATAACGCACTTTTATTACAGTTAATAAACTGTTATAATATACTAAGTTAACTATTAGAGTCGCCGCTATTACTTGCACTATCTATCTTAACTGCGCAGGTACAAGCGTTGTGTCTAACTTGCTTGCAACGCCTGCACTGCCTCTCTCCTCGCACCCTCTTTAACGCACTCTTACTATCACCACAACTACTTCCTGCCTGTTTAGCTAATACTTCTTGCACTTTGCCTATATTAAGAGTCTCCTCTATCTATATATAACGCCGCTTACAGCTCTTACGCTTATTTAATATATTTCAAGCCTTTTAAAGGCTACTTATATTCTTTATTATAAGTGTTATTATATGTGCTATTTGCTAGGCCTTTTTACTTAACTGCTTAACCTGCGCTTTAAGTAAGTTTATAGAAAACTTATAATAGTTTCTTACTTTTTACTAAATAAGAGTACTTTAAGCCTTAACTTTGCACGCGTTGTGTAGTGTTTACGCCTCCTAGGTCTCTACTTGTTGTAGTAATTGTTTTAGCGTCTGCACTACAACATTAAGCTTTAATAGTACAGCCTATAGGTTATATAGAACTAGACTAGCGCCTTTAAAGCTAGCTTAAATATTCTCTTTTATAATAGACTGCTTAAAAGCAGCCTTAAAGGCTGGCAGGAAGGTTTCTTTGCTAATATAGTTAGTGCAGTTGCGTGCTAAGCCTAAAACAGCGTTGCTATACTTGCGCTTTAAAAGTAAGAAGCAGGCAACATAAAGGGGCTATAATAAGTAAGACAAGTGCGTAGGTATATAGAGAAAAATAACATTCTTCTTCTTGCAAAAATCTTAAAATTTAACTAAGCAGTAGCTTTTATAGCTGTTTAGAATAAGTAGTTAATAACTACTTACAGTATGCCTCTTTGTATAGGTATTAAAGTACTTTAACTAAGTAAGAGAAAGGTAGTTATTTGTCTAGCTATTAAGACTAACTTTAAGCACTTGGTCAGCAGGCAGGATCTTAAACTAGACGTTAATAAGCACCTTGCCTGTAAAGACATTAAAGAGTAGTAAATAGTAACTTAACGCGCCTACGCCTTAGATTATAGTAACTTACTTACAGTTGCCTAGCTAAACGTGCTTCTTTTTGCTAGATTTCTCTAAGCCTGTAATAACTAACTGTAATAAAATCTTGTCTATTATAAAGCTAGTCTTATTAAAGTTGTAGATATTATTATTTATAATCTCCTACTTCTTTTTTGTTGCCTTAACTATATTAAACTAGCGCTGCATAGCCGCTGGGTCCTCGCAGGCGGCTCGCTAGTAATTATAAAGACAACTCTAGCGTGTACAGAGCTTAGAAGGCCTTTTAACAAAGTTGTTAATTTAGTTCTTCCTAATAAGGTTGCTACTACACTTATGTAATAGTTTATTAGCTATTACTTAAATATTAGCCTTTGTAGGCGCAAATCCTTACGTAGACTCTTTAAGAATACGCTTAACTATAGTCTCCTCTTTTAGCTTATTTAGGCGCTTTAAGTTCGCTTTACAGTCGCGTTAGAAGGGCTTTCTAGCGCGTCAGTTAGATAGAGTACTTCAAGGCATGTTATAAATAGAGATAGCACGTCTTTGGCTTTAAACATGTTGTAATTGGACATTAAAAAGAGCAAGCTAAATATCTAATTTATAATAAGTTAATAGATGATTACGTTGTTGAGACATAACGCGTTGTATTGTCAACGTCAACGCGCTAGTAGGGCGTGTCTAATTTGCTTTTGTGTCCGATTCGCTTGTGAACCACGTTAATTAGAAAAATTAAAGTGGTGTTACGTGATATTGTTATAAGAGTAAGATAGTGCGGGGAAGTAGCGCGCTTACTAGGGTGGCCCGCTTACTGGTGAAACACGTTATACTAAATTAAAATTATACATCGAACACCAATTTTTCGAGGCCAGAAAAAGGTCTAGCTTTGCTTTTTTCTCGCCTTAACTATCTTAAACGACTTCCCAAAATCAGTTTATAATACTTGTTTTGTTAGTGCAGGTGTTGTAGCGTGCGCGGTAGCTGTTGTAGAGAAACAGAGTAGTAATCTATTCAAAACTCTACAAGTAGTCTGTGCGTAAGCTAATTTTAGAGTTTAATTAAAGGCACTTCAACTCCAGCTTAACAAAGCAACAGCTTTCTACTTAAGTAGATAGGTTTATTGGCGTAGTGAACTAATAAATCTATCTTCCTAGCTATCTACTACCCGAAATTCCCCCCTCAACTCGATATACTGACCTCCTATACTAACCTACACGTTAGAACTGATAGCTAGACTAGCACCTTGCTCCTAGCTATCTACCTACACCGAAATCCCTACACTCACTCGATATACTGACCTAATATATCGACCTTATACCGAACTGCTTAGCGTACCTATATAAGCAATACAAGAGAGCAGCTAGCATAGTCTACAGCAACATACAAGAAGTAAAGGAAATAACTAGGCTAGCAAACTAGCTCTACATACTTCCTTACAAAGGACTAAGAGAGATACTCTTGAAAACTACCTCAGGCTACGAGCCTTATTTAAATAAAGAAAACTCCTCCTTGTAAATAATAAAATTCAGAAAACACTACGTAGATACTTGTAGGTCCTAAACCTACACGTCTTATATAGCCCTTCATGCTGCGAAAGGACGTTAAACTACAAGAAAAAAAAACGTTCAAAATACCTTAAAGTTCCTAAAGTTATTCTGTTAGTATATATTCTTTACTTCTATTAAGTTAACAACATTGAAATTGTTGAATAACATGTTATGAATAAAGGCGTTTTTTTGAACTTTTAAAATCATAAATGCTAACATTGATCACTAATACTTAGTGTACCAGTCTTTAGCTTCTTGAACGTCCTAAAAACGCCTAGGTAAAGAAAAAATACAGTTATCTATCGCCTGTTGCGGTATCAAATCCAAGTCCTTATGTATACCTCTATAGACTTTGCTATACTCTTTTTGTATCTACCTATGCCTAATAAGGTAGTGGACCTTTTAGTTCAAGCGTTTTCTAACAAGAACTAAACGTTTTGATTAAAATTTGGATCTACACTATAAGAAGGATGCTTAGAAAGAGCCACCTTATTTCTAGAAGCCTCAGACAAAACCGCTAAAGTCCTGTGAATCTTTGCAATATCCTGCTAAAACTTTTACTCTATGTATTAGTTGGTAAGGCCTTTTAAAGCTTAAAAAAGATATTAACTTTCTATGTTAGATATAGAGTTATGAAGCTTAAAACAAATAAAAACTGTAAGTTTAATTTACCTTTAATAAAAGTAAGTTGTACTACTAGTAATAGAATCTTACTAATATCGTTTGTATTCCTGAAGTTTAAAGTAGTTTTAGTTGTCCTAATAGCAACTGATTTTCATTTTTCTTCCGTCTAAATTGGTTCTAAACTTAGAATGAAATATCTCAGCCTATAGGTTGATTAGTCAGCTTTCTAAAAACCAGCTAAACTGCTTCATATAGAGCCAATTTTGCAAAGTAATTGTGATGTTATTTAAAATATTTTTTAACCTACTTCTATTAGTTGTAGAGACACATTTGTTGCCAATATGCTTATTTTGACGTTTTAGGCAATTATCTGTCCTAGCTCTATACCCACGCTCGATAGCTGACTCATTAGAAAATCTAGCTTTAATAATGTATAAATTTGCAATATTAGTAACCCTCCATTTAGCGTTTAAAGCTTTTTTCCTGTTCAAAAGCTTTTTTTCATGAAAGTATCAGTAGAGTAGTTATCTTCTCTTAGTAAGCGCTGTAGGTTTCTAGTAGAAAGAATAAAACTATTTTTGTTTAATATACGCTGTTTCTTTTTATAGGACTTCTAGTATAATCTCCATTAATAGCTATTTTAACTCTTTTTGTGATCTTAGTAAGGCGGCCTATAGTAGGCGTCAAAGTAAGTAAAAAATTGCCGTTTCTTAAATTGATTTGAAAGATAGTGTTCTAAAGACTACTATGAAGCTTTTCTAGTATAGTACTTTTCGAGGGTATTGATTAGTTTTATGTGAGTAAGATTTAAACATTTTCTTCTAACTTTGAAAGTTGAGGAGACATTATAAAATCATCTTATAAAGGGAAATTTAGGGATAAAAAGAGACATCTATATAAAAAAAAATTGTAATATATTTCAGACTAAATGCTTGATTAAGCAACCTTTTTTTTTTATATTGCTAATTAAACATGAAGCAAGTAAGAAACTATAGGTTAAAATCAGCTTGAATGATGCTTATATTAGTTAATTATACTTAGTCCTTCTTTAGAAATTGGAAAACGCTTACTGATAAGAAATAGTAAGTTCTATTTTTATGTTTTTTAATCTTTGTTGTCAAACTAACTAAAGTGCGTACTAGTGCTGACTAAGTTGCTTACTGAGTATTTTGACTTCAAAAGGAAGTTCTTGGCTTTCTTAATTACTAACTTTTTTAGACTAGCTTCTTACGTTAATCAGTAGTTAGTAATAGAAAACTATAACTTCTTTATTTGTTTTTCTTCTTGTTATCTCTTTGTAAAGATATTGCGGATTCTAAAGTTGTTGATACAAGATATAATGATAAAGTTTCAAGGAGGCTAAGTTTGTAAATGCTTAATAAGCTTAAGTGTCCGCATAATTAGCTTAAGCTAGACTAGTTTAAAAGCTTAGTGTACAATAAATAAGCTTTCTGTCTTTAGATAAGAGTCACGTTAAAGAGATGCTTATTGCAGAGGTTGCATGCTATGTTATAGTATCTTGTATTGTATGCGAATTGTTTGTATGCGGTGCTATTTAAAAGATAAGAAGCAGTAAGTAAAAAGCAGTAGCGTTAGCTTCATCAAGTACTGCAGGCTCTCGCTGCGGTACATATGTGTTTTTTTCCTTCTCTATTGCATTATATTGTTATCTGAATACAATCTTGTTGGAATCTTACTGTTATTCTGTTTTGTGCTATAGGCTAGCAAATACTATCAAATACCTTTTAACTAGTTGTTAGAGTACTAACATGCGGATTAGCCTGGTAATCAGGTAATCCTGGTAGGCTAAACACGCGACGACCGCGCTAGCGCCCATATTCACGGGCTAGAATGTCTTATGTTTTTGTAGTAGTTATAAGACATTTAGTTGTAGCACTTAGTTGCTTAACAGACTTATTTTTTACCTATCAATCAAGCAATTGCTTCTTATTTGATTTCACAGCTATAAGCCCGGCTGCTGAATTGTAATATTAATTCTTCTTGCGCAATTACCAAGCTAGAAGGTAAGCTGTTGAATCATTACTTTACTCTTTTCTATTCTTTTACACAATAGCTAGCAGATTTCTGCAGCTGCTGTACCTTTCTTCTACATTTAATTATACAATCAACCTTTTACTAATTTACAATTTTACAACTTACAGGCTACTGTTAATGTTAACATAGATACCGACTGACTGTCTAATCAATCTGCTGACACTTCAACAATAACCTACGTCGTAATTTACACAAAGCATCTTACTAAGAAAAATTAACTAATACACCGCTTGTCGTCTGAAAAGTGACTCTTAAGGCTTAGTCAAATTAGTTAACCTTGTTTGCTTTATGAAGGCCTCACTGCTTGAAGAAAAGCATCTAAAATTAGGTTAATTTTAATCTTCTGGACGTGCTCTTAATGAATTATTAGCAGCTACAGTATTCAGAACTGCCTCATAATATTAAGCAGGTAGTTGCTCTATTACCTAGCGCAGGCGCTTAAACACCAAAGAACTATAAAACTGCTTAACGCAAACACAAGGCTTATATGATCAACACTAAGTATAAAAAAAAGTTACAATAAGCTAGTCAACAGGTACAAAGTCTAGACTACTTAGTAAACAAGAAAGGTTGCTAAGATTACTAAACTCAAGAATTAAATTAGCAAGACTGTCTATCTAGACCTTTTGTTAAATACCTTGATAAGTATAATTACTTAGAACTTCACCAGTTCTTAAGCTTTAGTAAAGATTCTATAAAAAGATCTCGTACCTACAGATAAAATACTCAGTATTTAATTAAGGCGCAGTACAGATTCTACCTAGACAAGGCTTGCTAAGGATAAATAGGCCCAAAGCAATAGTATACTAAGTAGCAGCTACTATATTAACAAGCAACAATTTACTTGCTTTCTAAAGTTGTTAGGCTGTTAGCAGTTACTAATTTCTTAAACGCCTAAAGTACTAAGACGGCACTAAACTAGTCGCGCGAAAAGCGCAATAAGCTAGCACAAGCAATAGCGCTTAGTAGAGCTTAATTAACTTTTCACAATCTAAAAAAGATCTTGAGTGTTTTGTTGCAAAATTGGTTAATCAATTTTGCAATAGGAAAAGAGCACGCAATGTTCCAGACTAACTTCAAATTCAAAACAGGTTAAAAATTATAAAATGACTTAAAGTTAAACAAAAGTAGTAAGGAGTTGCACTCTTACTTTTATAAGCCTAGTAAAAAGTCTATAAGCAACAACTTCTTAATACAGCGCAACTACTATCAATTTCAAACTGCAGTTACTCAATTAATCTTTCTTAGCAGTATACTAATTAAGCTGTTCAACAACAAAAAAAATTCTTGATTGATACAATAGCAACAAATAGGTAAAATTACGCACCTAGATTAACAAGGACAGCTAAAAGTCTAGCACTAGCTGGTTAGCTACTAATAAGCTTAGTAGATTCTACTCTAGCTTATTTGTTTTAGCACTAATTAAGTTAAAAAACGTTATTAAGAAAATTAAGCTAAACGTGTTAAGCGCAGTTGTTACTCTTTATGCTTTGTCTTTTTGCACGATTATAGATAGTAAAGCAGCAGTCTACTTAGTTAAAACTATAAACTACTTAGTAGTAGGCACCTTTAGCGAATGCAGCACAAAAAGGACTATTAAAGCAGGCACTTGATTTATTCTAGTTGCTAGAACAGAAAACAAGCTGCTTAAGACCGTTTTGCATAGCGAGGCTGAAAATAGCTAATCTTCTGCTTACTAACGTTACGTTTGGACCAGGTTTCTACGTCAATATCATCCTAGAAGCACGGCTTAAGCAGGCAGGCATGAAATATTTAAGATATAAATACACTATTCTTTTTGGAACAAAATGAAACATTGTTTTAATTGACCTAAAGTGCTATATTAATTTTTTATTCATTAGATACAAGCAAATATCTTGTTACTATAATTGAATACTGCTGGTAAACGCCGTAGCACAATTAAGAAAACCTTAGTTGCGCACTAGTAATAAGAAGGTTTAGCATTAACAATTAAGCTACTTAAGACAACGAGCTATTAAAGTTCTAGTACGCTTAGCGCAAAATGTAGAAAATACTAGTAAAAAGCTTTTAAAATGCAATTACTGCGCAACAGCTTATGCCGTACAAGTCATTTTACAACAACTCAAGAAAAGGTTACTATAACCTTTCTATAAAATATTATAAAATCAGTTTGATTTTCTATCTAGTTGACTGCTTAAGAAGTAGGCAGTAATTATGAAATAAAACTACTTAGGCAAGCTGTATAATTACAATATCTAGTTAAAGACAATAAACAATATTATGCTAGTAATTAAGGGCTTCGCTACAAAAAAGAAAAAGAAATACTAGCAAAAAATTGCGAAAAATGTATTAAAATAACAACACCGCTACACTGCCTTACAGAATGCAATGAAGATATTAAAAATAAGCAATAAAGAAAGAAATTATAATCATTGAACACCAACTTTTCGAGGCGAGAAAAAGGTCTGGCTTTGCCTTTTTCTCGCCTCAGCTATCTTAAACGCCTTCCTAAAATCAGCTTCTGATACTTGTTTTCTAGGTGCAGGTGTTGTAGCGTGCGCGCTAGCTAGTTGTAAAGAAACAAAGTGGTTAACTGTTAAAAACTCTACAAGTAGTCTGTGCGCAAGCTAATTTTGGAGTTTAATGAAAAGCAATTTAACTCTTACTTGGTAAAGCAACGGCTTTCCACTTAGGTAGATAGATTTATTAGCGTAGTGAACTAATAGATTTATCTACCTAGCTATCTATTACTTGAAATCCCTACGACTTGATATACTGACCTCCTATATCAACCTACACATCCAAAATCCATCCTGACTCAATATACTAACCTCCTGTACCGACCTACATATTAGAATTGATAGCTAGTGCTCTTAGCTATCTACCTACACTAAAATCCCTCTATACTAACTCGATATACTGACATAATATACTAACCTACACATTAGAATAGATAGCTAGTGCTCCTAGCTATCTACCTACACCGAAATCCCCCTATACTAACTCAATTTACCGACCCAACATACCGACCTACACATTAGAATGGATAGCTAGTGCTCCTAGCTATCTATTTACACCGAAATTCCTATACCAACTCGATATACCAACCTTATATATTAACCCTATACTGAACTGCTTAGGTACCTATATAAGCAATACAAGAGAGCAGCTAGCATAGCCTACAACAACGTATAAGAAGTAAAAGAGATAACTAGACTAGTATACTAGCTCTGCATACTTCCTACACAACAAAGGACTAAGAAAGATACTTGTTAAAACTACTCTAGGCTTTAAGCCTAACAAGGACTGAGAAAGCTACTTATTAAAACTACCCTAGGCTACGAGCCTTACCTTTATTTAGACGAACCCCTCCTTGTTAATAAATTATATATTAGAAAATACCACGTAGATACCTGTATGTCCTAAACCTACACGTCTTATATAGCCTTTCAGGCTATGAAAGGACGTTAAACTACAATAAAAAATATAATAATAAAAACGCCACTGCTATACACTTAAAAGCCCAACACCTCAGCGGAAAGCACTAGCCGAGAGCTAATTACAAAGGCTATTAAGATGCGCCCAAGTGCTAATTTACTAGCTAAGCTTTAGCTATTAATCATTCTTGTAGATTCAATCTCCAGGTGTATAACCTGTTGAGGATATGTAGTCGCTGCTTGTTCTACTATCAACTCAGAGGTAGAGGTCTCTGCCTTCTACTCGTTCGTAGTAGACTCAGAGGCAGCCTAATCTAGGCTTATAACCTTTTGGAGATTAAGGAGGTGCGCAGTGTAAAGGATAAGGATAAGAGAATAGAGACTAGGGAAAGACAGTATTGTAGAAGATAGCAATTAAATTGTCTTTCTGTCTTATTTGTCTTTTTGTCTTAATTCCTAACTATCTGCTAAACTACAGTCTATATATACCTGTAACTTGCATTCTAGAAAGATCTGTATTACGCAATAGCTTGCGTAGTAAATTGCGTAATCTATAGTAGATTGCGTAATCCTAAACGTCATTGATAATAACAATCAATTGATAACAATAATAAGAAATACAAGTAGCATAATAGCTTCTAGTAATCAATTGATTGTAGGTTAATTGTAGATTCCAAGTGTGATTTGAGCACCTAGATTCTGTGGAGAAACAGCTAAGTAGCTTAATCTCCAACAATTATAAATGCGGCGGCTTATTCACACAAAATTAGCCTTTCTAAGGTTTATAGCTACCAATATCCTTTCTAGGTGCTTATAAAAAAAATTAGAATATATTTCTAATACAATTACCTACCTAAAATTAGACACTAGACTGCTAAATTACGCCTAGACTATAGTAAATTCTATGCCTATAGCTGCTAAGCCTACTCTTTGAATAATGAGAAGGCAGCTGAGCGCAATTGCGGAGTATTTAAAGTTATTCTTCGTGGCTATATTAGTTATTTGGTGAGTTATTAAACCTCTAATATAAACTATATATAGGTACTAACATTTGATTTAGTAATCATCACCTGTAATATAACTTTTTATAAACAAAATTTTTGCAAAGAAGATTGCAAGAAAAAGCTAATAAAAAATTGAGTAATTAATATTGTAGAGATTCTTTATAATAGCAAGTTAGTTAATTTTAAAGATAACTTAGAAGTCCTCTCGTTTGTTAAGAGAGGAGCAAATTTGAATACGCAGCTGACTACCAATAGTTTTAAATTTAATATATTTCCTATTTAAAGAAGTAGCAAAGGCCTTCTTTCTAAAAATAGGAGGAAATCAAAAGACGCTAAGCGAAAAGAGCACAAGCCTAGTGCACCATTAGTGATTTCCTTGAATTAGCAGCAAAATACTAGTCTTGCTACTTTAAAAGATAAATTCCAAACTTAAAACCTTAAAAAGCGACGACTAAAATAATTACAAAGTTATTCATAGTTCAACAGCAGTGCGCTATAAAAGTAGAGAGCCTTACTTTAATAAGCCTGTTAACTTATTACTAGTCTAACAATCTGTGCTTAGAGTATCTGACGCGCTAGCTGATTAAGATTAGACTTTTGTTCTAGAGAAGCAGGTTGCAAAGCGTAAATGATCTTGAAAGTTAAGATTTTAAATAAACAGATCTTGAAAGCCACTGCTTAAGATTTTAAGCCTTAAAAGGCTAAATTAGATTACATATTGTTATTTTATACTGCGAAATCTAGTGAGCAGGCGTAAGCGTCAAGACGCAACTTAATACAGACGGGTGACAAAAAAAAGATGTCAAAAAGGTTATAGTTTTCAAAGCTTTATATTTGTACAACCAGAAGGGCTATACCCAACATGATTAGTGATTTGGAAATCCAAGATCTTCTTCTTTAAATCAAGCCACTTAGTAAACTGCTTAGTAAGCACTTCAGCGCTCAACTTCGGCAGTGAAAATAAAGGTAAAAAAACTCAACAATAAATAACAAATTCACTTTTTTTTTGAAGGTGTAAAAATCGCTATAAAGTATATATATTAAATAATACTAGTTGAAATCTTTTGTGTGTACGTTGGAAGGTAATTGTAGAAAAAACTATTAAGTAGTAATAAAGAGCTTGTTTTTAGGGTTTTTTCCAAACAAATAACGAAAAAAGCTTACTAATACTTAGTGTACTAGCCTTCAGCTTCCTGAACGTCCAAATAACGCCTTGGTAAAGATAGAGTACAATTATCAATCGCCTTTTGAGGTAATTGATCCTATTCTTCTCTTATAGCAGTCTCAAAGGCTGCTATACTTTTTTTACTCTTTCCTATACCTAAAGAAGTAATAGGCCTTTTAGCTAAAGCGTTTTTTAGCAAGGCCTACACGTTTTCTATAGGATGTAGATTAGGACTGTAAGCAGGATGCTTAAAAAGCGATATCCTATTCCTAGAAAACCAAGATAAAACTTCTGGAGTTTTATAAATTTTAGCGTTATCCTGCTGAAACTTCCAGCCTATATAGAGATTAGTAAATCCTATTATTATATGAATCAAGATTGCTACTTTATAAAACATCTTTAGAGTAAATAGTCTCTAAGTAGGAAAAAGGAGTTCATGTAACTTACCTTTTTTTATCACAGGTTTTACTATAGGTTTAAGGATCTTTTCAATATAGTCTGAACTCCTAAAAGGAGTAGTGATTAAAGGGCTTTCCATTACTACTAGTTTGGATCTACCACCTATCCAAATCGCTCCCCAAACTTGGATAGAAATATATTGCCCTATAACTTGATTAGTAAGAGTGCTAAAAATAGATTAGAACAATAGAAAAGTCATAGATATATTAAAGTATTTTTTTAGTTAAATAGAGTTTTTTTAAACTTACTAGTGTTAGTTGTAGAAACTCTTTTCCTTTTAACCCTATTATCTTGCCGTGTTCGATAGTATTTTGTCCTAGCACCGTGCCCTCGCTTAATAGCAGACTCGTGTGAGAATATATCTTCATAAAAGTCAATATTTTTGAGGTTTTTAAGTAATTGCTTGGCGTAAATATGACGATTATAAGCCGTTTCAGCGTCTGAAGGCATCTTTTTACAAGAAATGTGAACAGAATAGTTCTCCTTTTTCAAAAAGCGTTGTAAGTTATAGAAATATAAAGCCTTCAAAATCACAACTTTTTTGACATTGTTTTTTTTGTCACCCCTCTGTACGCATAAGAATAGCTTAGATAGCAGCTGTTAGCAACATAAAAACAGTGCTAAGTCTAAGCATTACGCGTGTTAAGGCCTGTTTAATAATAAGATTTAATAGGTAGCCAATTTCTGTAATAATAAGAATTAGTTGCTGCTGCTATTTAATCTGTATGCTTATTGCAGGACATCTACTAGCTCTGCTTAAAAGCTAATTGCCTTACTTGCTAGATTAAGTCTGCTGATAAATTTTTAATTAGACTTCAATACACATGAAAGTATAGCTAAGTAAATAAGCTAGCACAAAAGTAAGGCTCTTGGAAAGCTAATATAAAATTTTTAGCAGCTTACTGCTGAAGAAGCGTTCTGTAAACAGCAATAAAACAATAGCAATAGCCTATAAACACCTATTAAGCTGTCTACTAGGCACAACGCGCCCTTCTCTACTTAGAAAAAGGCGCCTTATAGCTTGTTAAAGTTTACTGCTATCTTGTTACATTTTTGCATTGTGCTGTGTATGCGCTGCATAAAGAAAATACTAAAAAGTTTATACGCTAAACATTGCTTAAATTGCATTTAGACTAGTATTTAGAGCAGCTTATGCTGCAGCAGTTGCTTGTTGTGTACCCACTCTATAGTTAATACTAATTTTTATTATTAATTTATGGCTATGTACAGAAATGAAGAAGTGAGTTTTTAATTCTTTAATCTTCTTGCTTAGTCTGCTAACTAGTTTATTAGAGATAGATTAATAGTAAGAAGTACTAAGCCTTAAAAGCTTAACTGCTTAAGGACATTATTGCTTGCTATAAAGAGATTAAAAACAGTGTCACGTTCACAAGAAGGTCTTCTGCGCAGAAGCTCTTCTCTAATAATCGCCGCGCTTGAGAAATATCTCGCGGTTTCGCCGCTTAGTCCTTGCTGCCTGCTCCTACTCCTGCTCCCCCTCTCTTCTTTAAGCTAAGGTATACTGCTGATAATTAATTGCACCGTACACAGCCTGCTCAGCAGGCTATAAGCTAGAATTAAGGTTGTCTATTTAGGCAAGAGCTCTATAATACACAGCTTTATGCTGTATACGTCCTAATTTAACCTGCGTGGCCGCTAGTTTAATAATTAGCGTATAATTAATAGAAGCAGCTGCAGCAGCAGCTTTAACAGAAAAACAACTTTTTTAGCAATTGTCTCTTTAAGAACGGCATGCCTAAGGTATATTGCCTCTGCTTATTCTGCATATTTGCCATTAAGTTTGTCGTCTTAATTGTAATACAACCTGCTTATATAGGGGCGAATATTATGCTAAGGTAAGCTAGCAATTATCTTACAATTTCATCTATAAAAGTAATAAATTAGATTTGCGCTGCTTTGCTGCTTACCTCTAAACTCTTGCTGCCTAGGCTAGGTTAGCTTAAGATGCTCTTAAGCTTACTAAAGCGTTAAAAAGCTAAGCAAGATCTAATAATAGAGTTAAGCAATTATAATAACTCTAATACTTACTAGTAATTTTAGTTTTCTGTTCTATAGTTTTCCTGCTTGTCTAGCTTACGTTCGCCCGGTTATTTTATAAGTTACTAAGCAGAACTTTAGCTTAGTATATAAATATTGCTGCTTAATACAAATCTTTTTGCTTATAAATTATTGTTGCCTTTAATTATGTACTTAACCTGCTAGAGGTTAAGTAACTGCTTAAACTTCTTAAGCCATTGTTAAGTAAGCAACTTTGTTAGTTTATTAGCTAGCATAATTGCAGTTTCTAAATACTTAACTTAAAATAATCTTTTAGCATATTCTTGCTGCAGCTACAGGTTTAATATATTTACAAGCCTTAAATAAAAACAAATCTGCTTAGTCTTCTTAACTACAAGCCTAATTGTTTGTTAGTTACTATACTAGACTGTCTAGACGTCTTTTTAATGAAAAGACAGCTTATAAAAAAGTGCTTAAGGGCTATAGCCTCCTTCGTAGTGTGCTTAAGAGCGAGTAGCTTAGCCTTAGTAGTTAATGTAGTAACTGTAGTCTGCTTAGCTGCCTTTTAAAATATTAGACTACAATATAAAATAGCTATTTAACTATAGAACAACTAATAGGTTTCTTAATTATCTGCAAGGAAAGCGTTGCCTGTAATTGTTAAGTTTAGACTATTGTATTTCTTGTACTAGATTGCATCCTATCTTGTCTAATAGAGGTATATAATTACATGTTTAATAGCTTTTATATGCTATTTACTAGGGTTTGTAAGGAAGTGTAAGAGCTTAGAGATTAAGTAAGCAATATTTAGACAGAGTATAATAGCTGTGTACAGCACTAATTGGATTTTCTTAGTAGGCCTTAATCTCTTGCTTAGTTGCTTTGTTAGTGTACTTAATTAGCTCTTTTAATAGCAATAGAGTTTCCAGAAAGCTACTATCTTTTAGCTTAAACTTGTTTGTAATTTTGTTACTATATATATTATGTACAAGCGTAATTATTTGCTTTTTGTAATTCCTAATTACTTTAATACTAAGAAACTATTTAACTAATTTTTGTTCCTGTATCTTGTATTTTTTTATAATTTTTAACTAAAAATTTATTACTTTCTGTTTGTAATTTTTTGCGAAGAGCAGTAGGATATTATGGATATAAAACAAAACTAGGATCTTTCTATCTTAATTACAGGATAGGCAGGGCTCTTCTAGTAAGGTAATTAGTCTAATCTCTCTTAGTAATTCTAAGAACTTCTTATACTATAACAGTAGCGTGTCTTATAATTTATAAAGTGCGCAGTTAAGCTGTATATACTTACTAGGCTCCCAAAGCTATTTAGTATCATATAAATTACTAAGTTATCTGCTGTAATTAATACATTAAGAAATGCTTTTACAACATTATATTGCTTATTCTTTAGATTATTCTTAGCTGCAATAGCTATTGCTATTTAAAAGGACTTAGCTGCTAATAAAGCAGGGCATGTTAAATTTACTATATTTTGTTTTTAAAAATTACATTTTACAACAGTCTGCACCTTGTATTTAAAAAAACTAGTTAAATTAAACATGTAGGTTTAAACTTACTTTCTAAGTATCAGGAATTTATCTGCTTTTTCTTTTCATATCTTAGTTTAAGTTTGATTTTTACCTAACTAATTAATCATTTTTCTGTAGGTATCCTTGAACAAGGCCTTAATAAGATGCTAAAGCAATTGCTTTTATAATTCTAGCGGTTTGGGTAGATTGTTGTAATACTGTTAAGTATTGAGCTTCTGCTTTAGCTTAGTAAGCAAAGCTGCTATAACTATGTAATTAAAAGTCTTATAGCTTACTTAATCTTGTAAGGGTGCGTCGGATTGACCAAAGATGCAGGGAAAACAGTAAATGAATAGAATAGAGAACTACAAAGGCTATCTAGTAAGCTTATCTACTCCTCTGTAAGGTCTGTGCTTAGTACTAAGAAAGAGGCAAAAGTAGCTAAGTAGCAGCTGCTAACGTGGCTTAAGAGAATAGCGCAGAGCTAAGAGAAAAGTTTAGTAGTCTAGAAAAGCAAAAGGGCCGATATACTAAGCTTATAGATGCCGGGTGCGCACGGACACCTAGGATCTGTAGGATAGCAAAACGAGGCTTTTTGCTATGTACTAAAGACGTTAGGGCTTAAGCCCTTTATAGTACCTCCCTCCTTAATAGGGGTTTTAGAGTTCTTTTAGTCTTGTAGTGCTTCTACATTTTCTAGGTTTAAAACTAGTTCTAAAGTTAGTTCTAGGTATCTTACTTATTTAACTAGGTAATTTTTTCTTCTACTTGTGCTTCTTTCCTGTAATAGGCGCTCTACTAGGTAGTCTTCTTTGCCGTCTACTTTAATTAGTTAGGGTTTGCTGTCGTCTTATAGTTAGCTTAGTAAAGAATTTAAAGAAGCTAGCCGGAGGTTGTTGATATTAAATACTAGATGTATTTTTATAGGAGTATTTAGCTTTACAGCATTTAGTCTAACAGTTCTAAGTATATGTACTTTAAATTCTTCTAATTAAGTTTTCGGCTTAGTCTCTTTGTCTTATAGTAGTCTCTTAGCTTTAGCTAAACCTTATTACCTATTTAAAGCTAAAGTAATTTTTTTCTTTTTTTTATTTGCTTAACGTTTTTGTTCTTGTTAAGATTTTGCTATTGTAGCTTAAGCTAACTTAGTGCTTTGCCGGAGTTTGTTAGCTACATTTTCTGTTTTCTAATAGTCTTCTTGTATTCTCTTTTCTTAAGGTGAATTGCAAGGTCTATGTTTTATAGCTATTTAAAGAGGATTTACCCTGTATCCATGTTGCAGAAAGAAAGGCGACATCTTAGTAGATTGTGCCTGCCTTGCTATAATTACAATTTAGCTATTTCGAACTTGCCTTTCTAGTTTGTCTAATTCTAATTGCAGAAAGCTTGTTAGTATGCCTGTACTATAGAGTTTATTTGTTCTGTAGAGCTGTCAGTTTCAGGGTAGTATCTAGAAAATAAACGTTATTTAATCTCGAACAGCTTGCAAAGCCTAGTCCAAAAGTAGCTTACAGACTATACACCTTGATTAGAAGTAATGAAGTCTAGTAACTATTAGTAAGCTACTACAGAGTTAATAAACACTTTACCAACACTCTCTATAATCATATCTTTAAGACTTATTAGTACTACATCTTTGCTTAGCTTATTAGTAACTACTATTAAGTTTGTGTAACCTTCGCTTTCTAGTAATCCTGTAACGAAGTTAATTAATATTTCTTTCTAAATACGCTCTAGAATTATCAAAGGCCTTAATAATCCTTGTAGGCTATCTTTCTATAGTTCTGTTCTTCTACACACTAAGTAGTTTTTAATGTATTACTTTACTATTTAGCTAATAGAGGGCTAAAAGTACTCCCTTACAACTGCTTAGTAAGTAAGGTTCCTTCCTAGGTGCCCTAGGGCCTTAAAGTAGTAGATTTTATAGATAATTCTAGTGGGTAAAGGTTCGTTGTTTAGTACCTTTTTTCAACCACGGTATAGCAGGTTTCTAAAATCGTCTAATTAGCATTTAAAAATAGCAAGTTTAAGGTCTAGCTTTGTTTGAAATTAGCGTCCTTCCTTGCTAACTGCTTTCTAGGCTAGCTGGTACGTGTTATCCTCTTCTTTAGCTTTGTTCTAAAGCTTCTCTAGATCTATTTGTTCCTAAAGTACTACTGCAGGATAGCTATTGCAGCTGAAGGTTCTAAAAGTCTTTTCTTCTTCCTGTTTCTTTGTTTCTAGAGTTGTTGCAGTAGATAGTTGTTAGAGTATTGACATGCTGCAGGACATGCGGATCACCTTGTTGATTATGTGATCCTGGTAAGCTAATCACATGACGATAGCGCTAGCGCCCATATATACGGGCCAATCGTCTTATTCCTCTTTGGTAGTTATTGACACTTTGTTGTGGCACTTAGTCGATTAATACACCTATTCCACTCCTCCTAATCAATTAATTAAACCTTCTTAGCTTTTACAGTTGAAATCCCGGCTGCTTAATTATAGTTTCGATTCCTACTGCGAAATTAGCAAGCTAGAAGGTTAACTGTTAAATCATCAATTATACCTTACTCAACTCTATTCTCCTACAGCACAGCCAGCAGATCGCTGCGGCTGCTGTACTTCTTATTAATCATACGATTAACTGCTTACCAATCTAACCTACTAGCTACTGTTATCGCTGTTAGCTACCTACCAACTGACTAACCGATCGATCTGTTATTACCTTAACGATAACCCACGTCGTGATCCTACACGAAGCATCTTACTAAGATAGACCTTACTAATACACCGCTTGTCGCCTCAGGGGTAATCCTTAAGTCTTAATTAGACTAGCTAACCTAGTTGGCTCTATTAAGGCTACACTGCTTAGAGAAAGGTATCTAGGATTAAGTTAATCCTGATCTCCAAGGCGTACCCCTGATAGATCACTAAGAGCCACAGTATCTAGAACTGCCTAAGAATATTAAGCAGCTAGTTGCTTTATTACCTAGCACCAGCGCTTAAATACGAGAGGACTATAAAATTGCTTAACACAAATACAAGGCTTAAGCTCTTAATACTAAGTCTAAAAAAGATAATTAAAATAAGCTAGTTAATAGGTACAAAGTACAAGCTGCTTAATAAACAAGAAAAGTTGCTAAGATTACTAATGTTAAGGACTAGATTAGCAAGACTGTTTATCTAGTATTTCTTTTAAACGCCTTAATAAGCATAACTACCTGAAACCTTACTAGCCTTTAAGCTTTAGTAAAGATCTTGAAGAAGGATCTTGCATCTACTAATTAAAATACTTAGTATTTAATTAGGGCACAGTACAGATTACACCTTAATAAGGCCCGCTAAGGACGAATAGGCTATAAGCAATAGTTTACTGAGTGGCAGCTTCTATATTGTTAAGCAGTAAACTACTTGCGTTTTAAAGTTGTTAGGCTATTAGTGGTTACTAATTTTGTAGACGCCTTAGGCACTAAGATCGCACTAGACTAGTCGCGCGAGAAGTGCAATAAGCTAGCACAAGCAATAGTGCTTAGTAAAGCTTATTTAACTCTTAATAATTTAAAAATAATCTTTAGTGTGTTATTACAGGATTAGTTAATTACTTCCTTAAAAGGAAAAGGACACGCAGTGTTCTAAGCTAGATCTAGATTAAGGGCAACTTAACAATCTACAAGCGCTAACAAGTTAAACAAGAGTAGTAAGTAATTGCACTTTTGCTTATACAAGGCTAGTAAAAGGCCTATAAGTAAGCACTCTTAAACACTGCGCAATTGCTATTAACTTTAAACTGCAGTTATTAGATTAAGCCTTGCTAGCAGTATACTCATTAAGCTGTTAGACGAAAACAAGAAGAAAATCTTTAATTAATAGAACAACAACAAATAGGCAACCTTATGTACCTAGATTAAGAAGGAAGGCTAGAAGACTTGTACTAGCGGATTAGCTACTAATAAGTTAAGTAGATCTTACTTTAGCTTATTAGTTTCAGCATTAATTATCCTAAAGAACTTAATTGAAGAAATTAGGTTAAATGTGTTTAGCGCAGCGTTTACTTATTATGCCTTGTCCCTCTGCACGATTATAGATAGCGGATTAGCAGTCTACTTAGTTAATACTATAGATAACATAGTACTAGGCACCTTTAGCAAATGCGCTAAGGACGAGACTGTTAAAGCAGGCACTTAAATTATACTAGTTGCTAGTATAGAAAACAGGCTGCTTAAGAATGTCTTGCATAGCAAGGCTAGCTTTAAGACAGCGAATTTTTGGCTTACTAACGTTAAGGTTATACTAGGTTTTTATGTTAGTATTGTATCAGAAGCACGCCTTAAGCAGGCAGGCATTTAGTACTTAGAATATAATTATACCTTAAGATTTAAAACAATTAAGAAGAACGTTGTCTTAATTAACTTTAAGCTTTACTTTAATCTCTTGTTTACTAAATACATGCAACTTTCTTACTACTCTGCTTAACTACTGCTTGTAAACGCTGTAGCGCAATTAAGGAAACCTAAGTTGCGTACTAGTAATAAGGACTTGTAGCATTAAAGACTAGGATACTTAGGACAACAGGCGATTAAAGCCTTAGTCTAGTAAACGCAAAATGTTAAGATTACTAGTAAGAAGCTATTAGAATGCAATTACTACGTAACAGCTTATGCCTTGTAAGTAATCTTACAGCGACTAAGGGAAAGATTACTACAACCCTTTTATAGGATGTTATAGGATCTGTTAAATTTTTAACTAGTCGGCTGCTTAAGAGATAGGCGTTAACTATTAAGGAAGATTACTTAGTGTTAGAGTATTGACATGCGCAACATGCGGGTCACCCTGTTGAGCTGGTGATCCTGGTAAGCTGAACACGTGACGATCGCGCTAGCGCCTATATATACGGGCTAGATCGTCTTATTCCTCTCAAGTAGTTATTGACCACTTTGTTGTGGCACTTAGTTGTTCAATACACTCATTCCACTCCTCCTAATTAAGCAATTAAACCTTCTTAGCTCCTACAGTTATAAGCCCGGCCGCTTAATTATAGTTTTAATTCCTACTACGCAATTAGCAAGCTGTAAGGTCAACTATTTAATTAGTATTCTACTCTCCTTTATTCTCCTATAGCATAGCTAGCAGATTGCTGCTGCTGCTGTACCTCTCTTACTTATTGATTATATGATCAACCTCTTTCTAATACAAGCTACCTAGCTACCTACTAACTAACTAACTAATTGCTTTGTTGTTACCTTAACAATAACCTACGTCGTGATCCTACACAAAGCATCTTATCTTGATATAGACCTTACTAATACACTGCTTGTCGCCTTAGGGGTGATCCTTAAGGCTTAATTAGACTAGCTAACTTAGTTTGCTCTATTAAGGCTACACTGCTTAAAGAAAGGTATCTAGGATTAGGTTAATCCTGATCTCCCGGACGTACCCTTAATAGATCACTAGGAGCTACAGTATCTAGAACTGCCTAAGGATATTAAGCAGCTAGTTGCTCTATTACTTAGCGCCAGCGCTTAAATACGAGAGGACTATAAGATTACTTAACGCAAATACAAGGCTTAATTACTTAATGCTAAGTACAAGAAAGATAATTACAACAAGCTAGTTAATAGGTATAAGGTATAAGCTGCTTAATAGCTAAGAAAAGTTGCTAAGATTACTAATGTTAAGGACTAGATTAGCAAGACTGTCTATCTAGACCTGCTTTTTAACGCCTTAATAAGCATAATTACTTAAAACCTTACTAGCCTTTAAGCCTTAGTAAAGATTTTAAAGAAAGATCTTGCACCTATAGATTAGAATACTTAATATTTCATTAGGGCGCAGTATAGATTACACCTTAATAAGGCTTGCTAGGGACAAATAAGTCCTAAGTAATAGTTTACTAAGTAGCAGCTACTGTATTAACAAGCAACAATCTACTCGCTCCTTAAAGTTATTAGGCTATTAGCAATTACTAATTTTTTGGACGCCTTAGGCACTAAGATAGCACTAAACTAGTTGCGCGAGAAGCGAAATAAGCTAGCATAAGCAATAGCGCTTAGGAAAGCTTAGTTAACCCTTAATAATCTAAGAAAGATCTTTAGTATTTTGTTGTAGGATTAGTTAATTACTTCCTTAAAAAGAAAAGGACACGCAGTGTTCTAAACTAGATCTAAATTAAGGGCAGCTGAACAGTCTACTAGCGCTAACAACTTAAAGTTAAATAAGAGTAGTAAGTAATTGCACCTTTGCCCCTGCAAGGCTAGTAAAGGGCCTATAGGCAAGCATTTCTAGACACTGCGTAACTGCTATTAACTTTAAACTGCAGTTACTAGATTAAGCCCTCCTAGCATTATACTAATTAAACTGTTAGACAACAACAAAAAGAAGATCCTTAAGCAATAGAATAGTAACAAATAGGCAACCTTATGCACCTAGATTAAGAAGGAAGGCTAGAAGGCTAGCACTAGCAGATTAGCTACTAATAAGTTAAGTAGATCCTACCCTAGCTTATTAGTTTTAGCATTAATTAACCTAAAGGACCTTATTAAGGAAATTAGACTAAATGTGTTTAGCGCAGCCTTTACCCTTTATGCCCTGTCCCTCTGCAAAATTATAGATAGTAGGTTAGTAGTCTACCTAGTTAATACTATAGATTATATAGTACTAGGCAACTTTAGCGAATACGCTAAGGACGAGACTGTTAAGGCAGGCACTTAAATTATACTAGTCGCTAGTATAAGAAATAGGTTGCTTAAGAACGTCTTGCACAGCAAGGCTAGCCCTAAGACAGCTAATCTTCTACTTACTAACGTTAAAGTTGTACTAAATTTCTATATTAATATTGTATTAGAAGCACGGCTTAAGTAGGCAGGCATTTAGTATTTATGATATAATTATACCTTGCAATTTAAAACAATTAAGAAGAACGTTGTCTTAATTAACCTTAAGTGTTACTTTAATCTCTTGTTTGTTAAATATAAGCAACTTACTTGTTACCCTACTTAACTACTACTTGTAAACGCTGTATTACAATTAAGGAAACCTTAGTTGCGTAATAGCGATAAGGACCTACAGCATTAACAATTAGGACACCTAGGACAACAAGCTTTTAAAGCCTTAGTCTGCTTAGCGTAGAACGTTAAGATTACTAGCAAGAAGCTATTAGAATGTAAATACTGCGCAACAGCTTATGCCTTACAAGAGAGATTACTACAACCTTTTTATAGGATCTTATAAGATCTATTTAATTTCCTAACTAGTTAGCTACTTAAGAAATAGGCACTAATTATTAAGAAAGACTACTTAGGCAAGCTGTATAATTACAATATCTAGTTAAAGACACTAAGCAATATTATGCTTGTAATTAAAGGCTTTACTGTAAGGATTAAGAGAAAATATCAGCAGAAGATTATGGAGATCTATTAGGATAATAATATTGCTACACTGCCTTAAATAGGGCAATTAAGATATAAGAAATAGGCTATAGAGAAAGAGATTGTTATTGAAACACTACTGCTATATACTTATAAGCCAAACAGCTCGGCGGAGAGAGCTCAACAAAAGCTAATTACAAAGGCTATTAAAATGCGCACGAACGCTAATCTACTAGCTAATAGCTAGTAATTATAGATGCGGCGGCTTACCTACATAGAATAAGCTTTACTAAGATTTATAGCTACTAATCCCCTAACCAGGTGCTCAAAGAATAGGTTAGGAAATATTTCTAATACTATTAACTACTTAAGATTAGACACTAGACTGCTAATCTATGCCTAGACTAGAGTAGAACTTATGCCTTTAGCTGCCGAGCTTATTTTTTGAACAAGGAGAAAGTAGCTAGGCGTGATTATTAAGGATTTAAAGTTAATCCTTGCGGCTATATTAGTTATTTAGTTAGTTATTAAGCCTCTAACATATACTACATATAAGTACTAACATTTAATCAAGTAATTACTACCTGTAATATAATTTTTAATAAATAGTAGTTTGAAAAAGAAGATTGCGAGGAAGAGCTTCTAAAAGATTAAGCAGTAAAATTGTAAAGATTTTTTATAATAGAAAGCTAGTTAATTAAGGAGAGGACTAAGACTTCTTGCCTATTTAAGGAAGAGCAGATTTAGATACGTAGCTAACTACTAAAGGCCTTAAAAGTAATCTATCTACAATCTTATTTGTAAGGAAGGCCTGCCTACTAAGGACAAAAATAGATTAGAAGACGCTAAGTAAATAAAGCATAAGGCTAATGCACTACTAAGAACTTGCTTAAATTAGCAACAAAATACTAGTCTTGCTACTCTAGAACTAACTTCTATACTAGAGACTTTAGGGAGCGACGACGCGATTAATTGCAGAGTTATTAATAGTTAAACAGTAGTGCGCTTGCTATAAAAAGCTAATCTATTAATACTTAAAGGTAAGGAGCCTTTTTTAAATAAGCTTAACAACTTATTACTACGATAATAGTTTGTGCCTAGAGACTCTAACGCGCTAGCTAGTCGCAATAAAGCACCTGCTTAGTTAGGTAGGATAGCGGAGCGTAAGATATCTTGATTAAGATCTTAGGCATTAAGTAGCGGACGTAGTAGGCAATTATAAGCTAAACTTCTGCTTACAAGGCGTAGTGCGCGAATTGTAGGCAAAAGTCTAGATTGGCCTATAAATTGTTACCTTCTACTACGCAAGCTAGGTAGCAGGCGTAAGCATAAAGACGCAACCTAAGATTCTAATAATTAACTAAAAGGTAGAAGCATAGGTAGTGTTAATGCATTAATCGCGGATTATAAGAATTTATTATAGAGCAACTTTTGTAATACTTACCTGCTAGGTTTGCAAGCAACCTAGGAAGATTAAGCAAGCTACAAGACTTTTAATTACGTAGTTATAGTAGCTTTGCTTACTAAGTATAAGTAGAAGCTAAATACTTAACAGTATTGTAACTGTTTACCTAAACTACTAGAACTATTAAAGCAATTGTTTTAGCATTTTATAAAGGCCTTGTTTAAGGATGCCTACAGGAAAGAGATTAATTAGTTAAGTAAGAATAGGACTTAGACTAAGTTATTAATAGAAGTAGGAAATAATTGCCTAATACTTATAAAGTAGGTTTAGACTTATAAGTTTAATTAAAACAGTTTTTTTTTTAAATATAAGGCGCGGATTATTGTAAGAAGTAATCTTTAGAAGAAAGACTTAATTAACTTAATATACGCTGTTACATTAGCAGCTAAGTCTTTCTAAGCAGTAATGGCTATTGCTGCTAAGAATAATTTAGAGATTAAGTAATATAATGTTATAGAAGCATTCCTTAATGCGTTAATTACAGTAGATAACTTAGTAATTTGTAAGATGCTATATCGCTTTAAGAAGCTTAAGAAGTGCGTACAGCTTAACTGCGCACTTTATAGATTGCAAGACTTGCTACTGTTGTAGTATAAAACGTTCTTAGAATTACTAAGAGAGATTAGACTAATTGCCTTACTAGAGGAGCCCTGCCTATTCTTTAATTAAGATAGGAGGATCTTAGTTTTATTCTATATAGATAATATTCTGCTGCTCTTTGCAAGAAATTATAAGTAGAAGGCATTAAATCTTTAGTTAAAGATTATAGACAAATACAAGATATAAGAATTAGGATTAGTTAAATAATTTCTTAGTATTAGATTTAAAAAAAATTATAAGAAGCAAACAATTTCGCTTGTATATAATATGTACATTAACAAGATCGCGAGGAGGTTTAGGCTAGAGAATAGTAGCTTTCTGAAGACTTTTTTACTGTTAAAAAAGCTAATTAAGAACACTAGCGAAGCAACTAAGCAAGGGACTAAGGCCTACTAAAAAAAAGTTAGATTAGTACTATACATAGCTATTATGCTTTATTTAAATGTTGCTTGTTTAAACTCTAAGCTCTTACACTTTCTTACAAACTTTAGTAATTAACATATAAAAGCTGTTAAGAAAGTGATTATGTACTTTTATAAGACAAGATAGGACGCGATCTAGTACAGGAACTATAATAGCCTAGACTTAATAATTGCGGGCGACGCTTTCTTTACAGATAATTAGAAAACTCGTTAATTGTTTTATAGTTATATTGTTATCTTATATAGTAGTCCAATGTTTTAGAAGGCAGCTTAGTAAACTACAGTTACTACATTGACTATTAAGGCTAAGCTGCTAGCCCTTAAGTATACTACAAAGAAGGCTATAGCCCTAAAGCAGTTTTTCTATAAGCTATCTCTTACTCTAGGAGACGTCTAGACAGTTTAGTGTAATAACTAATAATTAATTAAGCTTGTAGTTAAAAAGAACAAGCAGATAAGCACTTAATTAAGGCATGTAGATATATAAAACATTTAGCTGCGGCAAAAATATACTAAAAACTTATTTTAGGTTGAGTACCTAGAAACAGCGATTATACTAGCTAATAGACTAACTAAGTTGCTTACTGAACAACAGTTTAAGAAGTTTAAGCAGTTACTTAACCTCTAGCAAGTTAAGCACTTAATTAAGGGCAATAATAATTAACAAGCAAAAAGATTTAGATAAAGTAGCATTATTTATATACTAGGCTAAGTCTCTGTTTAGTAGCTTATTAAAATAAGCAGGAGAACGTAAGCTAGACAAGCAGGAAAACTACAGAACAGAAAACTAAAATTACTAGTAAGCATTAAAGTTATTATAATTGCTTAACTTTATTATTAAATCTTGCTTAGCTTTTTTAGCTTTAGCAAGCTTAAGAGCATCTTAAGCTAACTTAGCCTAAGCAGTAAGAGTTTTGAGGTAAGCAGTATAACAGTGCAAATCTAATTTATTACTTCTATAAATAGAATTGTAAGATAATTGCTAGCTTACTCTAGTTTAATAATTGCTCTTATATAAACGGGTTGTTTAGCAATTAAGGCGATGAACTTAAGGGCAAATGTGCGGAATAGGTAAAGGTAACATTTTTTAAGCATGCTGTTTTTGTCAAGAGATTTGCTAAAGTTGTTATTGTTAAAGCTGCAGCTGCAGCTGCAGTTCTTAATTATACGCTAATTGTTAAACTGGCAGCTACGCAGGTTAACTTAGGACGTATGCAGCATAAAGTTGTGTATTATAAAAATCTTATTTATGTAAACAACTTTAATTTTAACTTATAGCCTGCTAAGCAGGCTGTGTACAGCGTAGGTAATTATTAGCTATATACCTTAGATTAAAGAAGGGAGCGGGAGCAGGAGCGAGAGCAGGAGCAGGAGCGGGAGCAGGAGCAGGTAGCACAGGCTAAGCAGCGAAACTACAAGACATTTCTTAAGCGCAGCAATTATTAAAAGAGAGCTTCTGCGTAGAAGACCTTTTAGTAAACGTAACGCTGCTATTGATTTTTTGCTGCAAGCAATAATGTCCTTAAGCAGTTAAGCCTGAGAGGCTTAGTATTTCTTATTGTTGTTTTATTCTTCAAAACTAGTTAGCAGACTAAGCAAAGAGCATAAAGAATTAAAGTCTTACTTTTTTATTTCTGTATATAGCTATAAATTAATTAGAAAGATCAGTATTAACTGTGTAGTAAGTATGCAATAAGTAACTGCTACAGCTTAAGCTGCTTTAACTGCTAGTTTAAATACAATTAAAGCAATGTTGAGCGTATAAACTATTTAGCATCTTCTTTATGCAGCGCTTACACGGCGGAACGCAGAGACGTAACAGATTAGCAGCAAACTTTAAGGAGTTATTAGGCGCCTTCTTCTAGGTAAAGAAGGGCGCGTTGTGCCTAGTAGACAGCTTAATAGGCGTTTATAGGCTATTGCTATTATTGTGTTACTGTTTGCAAGACGCTGCTTAAGTAGTAAGCTGCGAAGATTTTTTATTAGCTTTTAAAGAGCCTTGCCCTTATGCTAGCTTAATCTCTTAGCTAGAATTTTATGTAGATTAAAGTCTAATTAAAGACTTAACAGCAGATTTAATTTAGCAGGTAAGGCAATTAGCCTCTAAGCAGAGTTAACAAATGTCCTGCAATAAGTATACAGATTCAACAGTAGCAGCAACTAATTTTTATTATTGTAGAGATTAGCTGCTTGTTAAATCTTGTTGTTAAACAGGCTTTAACACGCGCGATGCTTATGCTTAGCGCTGTTTTTACGTTGCTAACAGCTGCTATCTAAGCAATTCTTATGCTTATAACAGCAGCTTACTAATTAACGCTTGTGCTTATTGCTACTAGGGGCAGACTATACTAAACTAGTAGCTTAATTAATAAGAGAACAATAAGGGAACGCTGCTTACTATATTAGTAATAGTAGTCGAGATAGTCCTAGAGAACTTAGCAATTAGTATTAAAGTAATGTTGAGGATAAAAGGTTTTAGAAGAGTAGTAGACGCAATTAATATTGTTGTAGAGCTGCGCGCTAACTAACCACGCGATATTTAGAGTCTATCAAATGCTTTAATATCACTAAGAGCTGCTAGATTAATTAGAACAACAACAGGCATACTACAACAACGGAGGATTAGGTAGAAGAGCTATAATTACAGAGGGATCTCTTAATTAACGACTTTAATTTATTACGATTGCCTGGTTGCTTACAGCTTAGATTAATAGTATCTTACTAACTTAGGGGGTGTGTTAGAGTATTGACATGGTGTAGGACATGCGGATTACTTTGTTGATTAGGTGATCCTGGTAAGCTGATTACATGACGATAGCGCTAGCGCCTATATATACGGGCCAGATCGTCTTATTCCTCTTTAGTAGTTACTGACACTTTGTTGTGGCACTTAGTAGATTAATACACTTATTCTACTCCTACTGATCAATTAATGGAACCTTCTCAGCTCCCACAATAGTTTAAAGACTTCTAAGAACTTTCTAGAAATTTAGGCATCTAAACTGTTAGCAGGCATATCTTGTTGTTTTCGTAATAGGGCGTTAGCCCTAGAGTTATCAACTCTAAGCCTATAAGCAATCTCTATGTTAAGAAGTTTACTAAAAAATCAGGCCTATCTTATCTATCTCTTACTAAGCTGTCTAGGCTTTTTAAAATACTTCAGGTTTTTGTAGTCTTTTATAACTAATAACTTCTTTAAAGAGCGTAGCATAGCGTCCTATTTAAATAAGCAGCAGATAACTGCAAGTCATTCCTTAATATGTATCTTGTAATTGCTCTAGGCGCTAGCCATTTTTTTTAACTAGTACGCTACTAGTTACAATCTTCCTTAACTGCTGTATTGTAAAAGTACTCCTGCTACAATATAGCTAGAAAAATTAGTTTCTAGGATTATTTCTTTGTTAGGGTCCTATTAAGCTAGTATTAGTTTAGTAACAGAAAGCTCCTTGCTCTGTGTTTCCTTATTAAAAGGAGACGTTTTTAGTGAGCCTTGTGAGTAAGGCAACTATATTAAAGTAGTTCTTATCAAAGCTTTAATAAAAGTTTGCAAACTTAAGAAAACTGTATACTCTTTTAACGTTTGTTAGTGCATCTTATTCTTGAATAGCTTTTACTTTCTTAAAGTCTATCTAAAGTCCTTTTCTAGCCTTAATAATTGATCTAAGGTATTCAGTGCTTTGCATATTGAACTCACATTTCTTAATATTAAAAGGTAACCTAGCCTTGCCTATAGCTTCTAGAACCTTGTTTGTATTGCGTTGGTGTTCTTTAAGCGTGTTCTTAGTGTATATCAATACGTTATCTAGGTAAGCTAAGCAGAAATTATTAATCCATTTGTGGAGTGTCTAGTTGATATATTGTTAAAAAGTGCTAGGAGCGTTCGTTATGCCAAAAGAAGTAACTAGCTATTTATATAATCTAAATCTTATTTTAAAAGCAGTCTTCTATTTATCTTCTGCGTTAATCCTAATTTGGTAGAAGGCTGCAGAGACGTTAATCTTAGTAAACTTTTTTGCTTTAGCAATATTGTCAAGCGTTTTCTAAATTAATTGCAAAAGATAACAGTCTTTTTTAATAATTGCGTTAAGAGCTTAATTATTAACGCAGGACTGTAATTCTTCTCCTTGTTACCTAGCAAATAGAACTAGGGAAGAGGCTGCAGAACTGCTAGCTCTAATCTATCCTTTATTTAATAGAAATATCAGCTCTTTACGTAGAACTAAAAGCTTTAGTTTACTTATATAATATAAAGGACCCTAAGGAGGTTCTTTTTCTTTTCTATTTCTAGCTTTTTGTAACTTAATTCATTAATTAACTTTAAGTCTACATAAAAAGAGTAGTGCATAAGCAGTTTGTAACCTAAAAACTCAAGCTATATGTTTTTTTTATTGTAGTTTAACGTCCTTTCTCAGCCTGAAGGGCTATATAAGACGTGTAGGTTTAGGACCTACAAGTATCTACGTAATTTTTTCTAATTTTTATTATTTACATGGAGGGGTTTGTAAAAGTGAAGGTGAGGCTCGTAGCCTAGGGTAGTTTTAACGAGTATCTCTCTCAGTCCTTTGTGAGGAAGTATGTAGAGCTAGTATGCTAGTCTAGTTATCTCCTTTACTTCTTGTATGTTGTTGTAGGCTATGCTAGCTGCTCTCTTGTATTGCTTAAGGTACGCTAAGCAGTTCGGTATAGGGTCGATATATTAGGTCGGTATATCGAGTTGGTATAGGGAATTCGGTGTAGGTAGATAGCTAGGAGCAAGGTGCTAGTCTAGCTATCTATTTTAATGTGTAGGTCGGTATATTGGGTCGGTATATTGAGTTGGTATAGGGGGAATTCGGTGTAGGTAGATAGCTAGGGGTCTAGCTATCAATTCCAACGTGTAGGTCAGTATAGGAGGTCAGTATATCGAGTTGAGGGGGGGATTTCGGGTAGTAGATAGCTAGGAAGATAGATTTATTAGTTCACTACGCCAATAAACCTATCTACTTAAGTAGAAAGCTGTTGCTTTGTTAAGTAGGAGTCGAATTGCCTTTAATTAAACTCTAAAATTAGCTTACGCACAAACTACTTTCAGAATTTTAAGTAGATTACTACTCTGTTTCTCTACAAACAGCCAGCGCGCACGCTACAACACCTGTACCTAGAAAACAAGTATCAGAAGCTGATTTTAGGAAGGCGTTTAAGATAGTTGAGGCGAGAAAAAGGCAAAGCTAGACCTTTTTCTCGCCTTGAAAAGTTTGTGTTCGATGTAAGCTATATGTTAGTACGCCTTAAAAAGTAATAACAAAACATTTACTCTCTTTTTAGGAGCTAAGGCCTTCTTAATATCCTTAAGACACGCTGTAAAGGTCTAAATTAACTTGTCTTTTTTCGCTTGTCTAATATTGAAGTAATAGGCTATTACGTTTATTTACCTTAACTTTTTGCTTTCTAAAACAAGGCAGTCTTTAGTGCTTAGCAGTTTAATTCTTTATTTAGAAGAGCAAATTTAGATTGACTTTTTAAATGGAGCAATAGTAACCTCTTTTCTATTTATCTAGGGCTGTATAAGTATTAAATCGTATCCAGGGTGTATAGGAGCAACATAGCCCTAGATAGTATCCTTGTATTCTTTAATGTTAATTTCTAACTTAGCAACCTTGTTAATAGTTCTAGGTTTTTTTGTAACTTCTTCTAACCTGCGCGGAGAAATAGAGATGCACTACAAACTAGCGTTCTTAACAAATTAAAGGCTAATAAGATAGTATACAAGGTTTCCTGTATTAATAAAAGTTAAAGCAAAAGTGTAACAATTTACTAACATTTTAATAGTAATTCTATTACTACTTATACCTTTTTTAAAACCAGCTTATTCCTTTGCTAAGTCTTCTTAGCTTACGTGTAGCTCTTGCTAGTGACTTTAAGCAAGAGCTATTCTTTTTCTAAATTAGAATCTTAGTCTTTTTAAGTGTTTTTGCTACTTAAGCTTTCCTTGCTAGGCTTTCCTGCCTTTGTTTTCAAGGACTTTAATATAATAGTCCTCTTTTTCTTCTTCTTCCTTAGCGTCTTCTCTATAGTACAATTTACAGCTAAGTGTCTTTTGTACTTGCAGGTAAAACAACGTCCTTCCCTTATTAGCTTATTTAGTTCTAGATCGCTAAACCTGCGTAGCTTAGCTGATCTTCTAGTAAATTCTACTCCTTCTATCTAGTCTCCTGTAGGAGAAGGAGGAGGAGGAAGAGGAGAAGCGCGTCTTAGCCTGTATTCCTTAGGCCTTTCTTAGTCTCTGTTCTTAAAGTATTGTTCTTTAGGCTTGTTTTAGCCTTTAGAGTATTACTCTATCCTGTATAGGTAGTCTGCTATTTTAATAGACTTGTTCTGCAAGTTATCTAAGTCTAAGAAAGTAATACTTACAAGCTTATTCTAAAGCTTATAAGTAAGGCTTTTTTAAAAGAGCATTATCTTTGTATCCTTATTTAAGTTGCTGTTTGACAATAGCAACTATTTCTAGAACTTTATTATATAATTACAGATACTTCTTTTGCCTTAAGACATAAACTTAAGTTTGTTTTAAGCGCTTTTAGCGCTGTGTAGATCTCTAAACATCTAGTCAAAGAAGTTTACTAGGTGTTTAAAATTCTAGACGTTTAATAATTCTTTTTAGTGAGAGTAGAGTAGTGTTTAAGTAACTGCGGAACCTATAAGCCTACTAAAGGCGTAGTTGCAGGTTCTTCTTTCTGTGTTAAAATCTTCTTAGTTATTCTTTACCTTAGCAGTAAGCTACTTTATAAACACTTAATACATCTTTTATGTTTCATTAGAAGCGTCTAGATTAGGTTGTTTAAAACGCTTTATTTGTGCTGGTTGCTAAATTAGTTTTAATGCAGCGAGTAAGGTTAGTAGCTAAGTAGGTAGCTGTTGTGTTCCGGTTTTGTTTCTTCTTAAGAGGCTAAGTTAATAGCCTCTTAAATAAGAAAGGCTTCTTATATTATTGTTAAAGTTGCTGTCTTATCTAGTTCGTTTGCTCTGCAGAGGCCTTCTAGAGTGTTCTCTATGTCAGCCCTGCTAACACTATCTTAGTGCAGTCTTGCTATCTAGATAGCAAAGCTTCTAGATGTAATCTCTGCCCCTGCTATTATTGTGTAAAAGTACTAAGTAAATAGTAACTGTATTGTTTAACAGCGCGAATCAGTTTCTAGGGCTACTAGCAATATAGAAGGCTTATCTAACAGTTCATATTGCGAAACGTTCTAAGTAGAGTCTTGTATAGCTAGGTATCCCTTAGCACTCCTTATGCTTCTTCTACTGTTAATTCTTAGCAGATTTTAAATAGTTTTAACTAAGATTAGTAATTTAATCTATTAGAGTCTTGTCTAGATGTAGCTTTAGAGGGCTTCTGTGCGTAAATATAGCTCTAGCTAGCTTCTTGTCTAGATATAGCTCTAGGTGGCTTGTAATTTAATGTAGCAGCGTTAGCGCTACAGAAGAATTTAATTTGAATATAAGAATGCGTTAGATTAACTAAAGATGCAGGGAAAATAGTAAATAATTAATGTTTAAAACTACAAAGACCATTTAGCAAGCTTATCTACTCTTCTATAAAGTCTGTGCTTAGTACGAAGAAAGAGGCAAAAGTAACTACGTAGCAGCTGCTAACGTGGCTTAGGAAGATAGCGCAGAGCTAAAAGAAAAGTTTAGTAGGCTAGAAAAGCAGAAAGGCCGATACGCTAGGCTTACAGATGCTGGGTGCGCACAGACACCCGGGATCTGTAGGATAGCAAAACGAGGCTTTTTGTCGAGTACTAAACACGTCAGGGCTTCAGCCCTTTACAGATTAGGGCCGTAGAACTTTCCCTTAAGATCACAAATAACTTAAAAGAGAAATAATTTTTTCTTAAGGATAAGTTCTTTAATATAAGACTAATATAAGAAGAAACACTTAATTAATATAATGAGCACAGAAGAAAGGTTCAAGTAGCTTATCCTTTACTACCGCTAACGTCTCTACTAGTAGCCCTCTTGACTAATTTTTTAAAAGTAGAGAGCATTAGGCGTGTAAATAGTTCCCTTAATATTAAGAGTTAGAGCGTTGCCCTTGCGCAGCTATTAAACTTTAGGCCTAATTACCTCTTAAGTACTAGCTGCAGCGAGTGTTCTAATCCACGCTGTGCTAATATAAGATTAACATCTATTAGTAAAACTCTCTAGAAAAACTAGACAGACTTATAAGCTTTAGCGTATATAGCAGTTGTAATAGCAGGAGAAGTTTAACAACTAAATCACAAGAAACTTAATAGCACAGCAGTTAATCAATTGCTTAAAGGCTAAGGCTATAACTAAATACCTTTTTTAAGCGAGCTCCAGCTAGCGATGAGTCTAAATTAAGTAAAGGAGAATTACATATTCTACCAGTTATAGAAAAAGGCTGAAGAGGATTACCTCTTAAGCCACAAGCAATTGAACTTATAGTTAAAAGTTCTAACGCAAGATACACAACTATCTAACACTTAGATACTTAGGTTTAGATAGGCATATACCTACAAAATTAACAATAATTATTAGTTTGTTAAGTGTAAAGCGCGCTTAGCTGTATAAAGCAATTAATAGCTTAATGTTACTGCTTAAGAGACTTACGCTGCTATATTAGCATGTCAATCTTTTTAAATAGCTCTTGCGATTGCCGCCTAATTTAACCTTAAACTTAAGCAGTACAACGTTACTAACGCCTTTACATACGCACGGATTAATTAAGGTGTATACATAAGAATGCCGCGTAAATACGTAAAGAAGGGAACAGTTCTAAAGCTTAACAAAGCCTTGTACGGCATCGAACACCAACTTTTCGAGGCGAGAAAAAGGTCTAGCTTTGCCTTTTTCTCGCCTCAACTATCTTAAACGCCTTCCCAAAATCAGCTTCTGATACTTATTTTTTAGGTACAGGTGTTGTAGCGTGCGCGCTGGCTGTTTATAGAGAAACAAAGTAGTTAACTATTAAAAACTCTACAAGTAGTCTGTGCTTAAGCTAGTTTTAGAGTTTAATTAAAGGCAATTTAACTCCTACTTAACAAAGCAACAGCTTTCTACTTAGGTAAATAAATTTATTAGTGTAGTGAACCAATAAATTTATCTACCTAGCTATCTATTACTCGGAATCCCTATACCGACTCGATATACCGACCTCCTATATCAATCTACATATTAGAATAGATAGCTAGTGCTACTAGCGATCTACCTACACTGAAATCCCTATACCAACTCGGTATACCGACCCAATATACCGACCTACACATTAGAATTGATAGCTAGACTAGCACTTTGCTCCTAGCTATCTACCTACACCGAAATCCCTATACCAACTCGATATACCGACCTCATATATCGACCCTATACCGAACTGCTTAGGTACCTATATAAGCAATACAAGAGAGCAGCTAGCATAGCCTACAACAACGTATAAGAAGTAAAAGAGACAACTAGACTAGCATACTAGCTCTATATACTTCCTACACAACAAAGGACTGAGAAAGATACTCGTTAAAATTACTTTAGGCTACGAGCCTCACCTTCATTTAGACAAACCCCTCCTTATTAATAAATCATATATTAGAAAACACCACGTAGATACTTGTAGGTCCTAAGCCTACACGTCTTATATAGCCCTTCAGGCTGAGAAAGGACGTTAAACTACAAAAAGAAACACACTAATTGCGTGCCGGCAATGCCAAACAAGGGGGCATGAACCTAGATACCTGTTGTTAGCAATAAATCTTTTTTTACCAAAAAGTTGTCTACAAAATGTGTGGTCACATGAAAAGGTTGTCTCAAAGGGCCAAAGCTAGGAGCTGGTGTATACCTATTTTTTTTGGTGCTGTGATGGCTCCTAATGCAGATCTCTCTACACGGGCCTTAGTTGTTGCTTTCAAGTCCCCCTTTGGAGGCAAGTCAACAAGCTAGATTACTAGTATCTCTCCACGCACGATTAACGCTATCTATAGCTAAGCCTGATAGCGAGGCTTTAAGCTAAATACCCATACAATAAAGCTCCTCCCTAAATACCATAAGGATGCTCCACGTACGAGCCGCCCACGCAAGCAAGAGATATCCAAGAGGCTACTATTAAGAAAGTACGCTGTAATTAATATAGAATAGAGAAGAGCTATGCTAATATAGCTAGTAGTCTTAGTCTTTAAGGACATAATGTTTTATCTACAACATTGTAAAGAGTCCTTAAAGGAGCAGGATACAACAAGACTTAGCTAACAATAAAGCCTATGTAAACAAAGAAAATAACGTAGAAAAGACTGAAATAGTGTCTTGCATATTAAGATTAGACACTTAAAGTTTAGAAGAAGGTTATCTAGTTAAATAAGACTTCTATAGTACTTAGCGACCGCTGTGGTAGCTATTAAGTGTAGAGAAAAGTAGATACGGCCTTTACAAGATTAGTTATTCCTATAAGGTAGAAAGGCTACTATATATTGATGTTTTAGGGCTGCTTCTTTTATTATTTTAAAGATTCTCTCTATGTATGGAGGCCTGAGACAGCTTAGGAGAAGAAAGAAGCAGCTTTTAAGAATAATGAGATGAATGAGATCTTAAAGCCTATTATAAGAGAAATGTAGGAGCTCTTGGCAAGTATAAGGAGGAAAGGCTTAAGGAATAAGCTTAGCAAACCTCCTTAAAAGAGATAGAACACAGATAATAGGAAGCTTGCTTGTAGTAACAATAATTAATCATTAATTAGTAGTGTTATTAATCTTAAAGATCTTTTCCTAAACCTTCTTCCTTTTGCTAAGGAGTGTATAAAGAAGAGACTAGTTACTCATGTTTAAGTGGATAAGGCGCCCTTTTATGCTTATTATGCTTAAAACCTTGTGTATATAAGAGAAGGAGTAGAGAGGCTCTCTTAGTGTGGCAATTCACCTGATCTTAACGCTATTAAGCCAGCCTAGCTATAGTTAAAGAGAAGAACAACAAAGAAAGGAACTCTAAAGGACGGAGTAGAGGCAACCTAAGTATAGGAGTAGGCTTAGAGAGATCTCCCACAACTACAGATCTCAGCTTAGATAGAAAGGATTCCTATACACATTTAAAAGATTATTAAGCTTAAGGGTGGCAATAAGTATAAGATAGTAGCAGAGGCCTGACAAGAGAGCGTTGAGACTTAGCTAGCGGTATTTCAGTAGTATTTCGGTAGTATTCAAGACACCCCTGTCAGCAAGAACTCTTGTAAGCCACCTCCGTAAGCATCTCCTATTTATTCCTATGCTCTCTACTGCTGCATACGCTGGTCCAACCACAACCACTAGTCCGTGCGACCCTAACCTAACCCTAACCTAAGTATGGGTATCCACAATCTATTTACTTGCCTAGCCCATGTTACGGCCACGTAAGCCAATACAACTTGTTTTTATTAAAAGCTTGTTTAATTGTTGTTTAAATCAGGCCTAAAGCTTCGAATCACCCTAGCAAATAGGTAAAGGTTAGCGCTAGGTAAGCTTACGTCAGACTATAGCCTAACCTACACAGAGTTGCCAGGGTTTTTTTTTTTTAAAGTTTACCGAGGTTCACCGCCTTATGCCCCCTACCGCAGTACGACCCACTTAAACATTAAAACTGCCCCACAACTTAAGGCTGCAGAGTCTTACAAAATAGCTATTATTGCAATGCTTTTTAGTAGTAAGATATAGAGGGCTTAATTAATATGTAGAGCAATAGAAATTGTGTTGGGGTTCTAATCGCGCGCCCTGTACGCGAAGTTCAGGCTAGGGGAGCTGCAATAGCCTTCTAAGCCTCCCTACTACCTATAAGCCTCGCGATAGATCTCTTTCTAGGATTAGCTTTTGTAGAAGCGTTAAGCTACGCTTCTTACTTTTTTAAGACGTTTTAATAGATTGTTAGAGTTTTTTAAAAGTCTTACAAGCTGCTTATTGTAAGACCTGTTTATTAGCCTTCTTAGCCTTTTTTTTTTCTTTACTAACTTATCTACTGCCCTTGTATGACGCCTTATTTCCTTTTTTTTACCTTTTCCTACTTTGCCTTCTTACAATGCCTATTTGTCTTAGCTTTTTAGTATTGTGACTACTCCTACTTATGCTCCTAAAGGCGCTAATAATTATTAGCCTCTTTTATCTTTCTTCAAAACTAAATTTTAGCTCTAGATTAATACTTTTTAGGTTCTTGTAAGAAAAGATGCTTGCAGCGCTTTTTATACATTTTTTAATCATTTAGAACCTTGCATAGCTTCTTAACTTTATACTTTAAAAAAAGTTTTTAAGTTAAGATTTAGTAGAAGGCCTAGCTAAGCTTTTAAGCTTGCCTATTATCTTAATCTTCAACTATCTAACATAGTAGGCTTTTAGTCTTTCTTTAGTTTCAGGCACTTAAAATAGAGGACTTGGAATAACTTGAAGAGTTTGAGTTAATATTGAATTATTTTAATAAAACTTTAGAGTTAACGGGTTTCACCAGTGATTCGGCCACCTCAGTGATTTGGCCACCTTCCCGCGCCACCCCACTTTCGCAATAATATTGCGCAACAACACTACAATTCTTCTTCTTAAGTAGAATAAGATATTAATCTTTAGACGCGTTGCTATCCTCTATACCTCTAATACTACTTAGCATATACAGGAGTTATGTCTAATTGAGCTGCAACACCCGCAGCGCCGTTAACTACGTACCCTCTTTGCAGGCGTTACACTATTTTACAGCTACTTTTTTTACTTTAGCAACCTCATTAGCTACCCAACTAACTGTCCAACACTTCTCTGCCTTTAGATAGCGCTGCTTACAAGCTTTTGACTTTATTACTGTTTTAATAGCGTCTTGTAAGCAGTTTATTTCCTCCTGCATTTACAATATATCATAAGTCATTTACTAAGCTCCTTTACTTAACTGCTACATCTGCTCCTTACGAGAAGTTATCGGAGACCCTCACTAAATTTATTTACAGTTTTAAATAAGTATAGCTCGCGCCTTTATTTTGTACATATTGCGTAGCATTTTTAGCTCATAAGTAGTAGTCTCTTGCACAAGTAAAGTTAGAGTACACAGCACAACGTTAAGCTGTGATAAAACAACATAATAATTGTGTAGTGTAAGCCTAGCATCTTAGAACACTCGACAAATATTTTCTGGTACAATAGCCTTGTAATAAGCCTTTTTAAATGCTAGTAAGAAGGTTTCTTTGCTAATATAGTAGATGCAATTACGTGCTAAAACTAAGATAGCATTACTACACGCGCGCTTTAACAGCAAGAAGCAGCCTACATTAATTGGCTTTAAAAGATAAAACAAATAAAGAGGCTTATAAAAAAAGATAATCTTTTTCTCTTCGGAAATATTTTAGAAAGCTACTAAGTAGTTGTTGGAGTATTGACATGCGGAATATGCGGATCACCCTGTTGAGTAGGTGATCCTTGTAAGCTATACACGTGACGACCGCGCTAGCGACTATATTTACGGGCCAGATCGTCTTATTCCTCTTTGATAGTTATTGACTACTTTGTTGTGGCGCTTAGTTAATTAATACACTCATTCCACTTCTGCTGACTAAGCAATTGCTCCTTCTTAGCTCTTATAGTCATGAGCCCAGCTGCTTAATTGTAGTCTTAATTCTCACTGCGCAATAAGCAAGCTGTAAGGTTAACTGTTTAATTATTTATTACTTTACTCTACTCTATCCTCCTACAGCACAGCCAGCAAACTGCTGCGGCTGCTGTACCTCTCTTATCTTTGATTATACGATCAACCTTCTCTTAATACAACCTACCGGCTACTGTTATTGTTGACACAGCTACTTACCGACCGACCGATCGATCCGTCGTCACCTCAACGATAACCCACGTCGTGATCCTACAAAGCATCTCACTAAGATAGACCTTACTATAACACTGCTTGCTAACTAAGCTTTAGCTAGTACTTATAGATGCGGCAGCTTACCTACAAGGAATAAGCCTTACTAGAATTTATAATTACTAATTCTCTTACCTGGTGCTTAAAGAATAGTTCAAGAACTAGTTCTAATACTATTTATTACCTAATATTAGACACTAGACGACTAATCTACGCCTAGACTAAAGTAGAATCTATGCCTACGGCTGCCGAGCCTACATATGAAACAGGGAAAAGGCAGCTAGGCGCAATTATTAAGAATTTAAAGTAAATACTTGCAGCTATATTAGTTTTTTAGTCCGTTTTTAAACCTATAACATATACTACATATAGGTACTAACACTTAATTAGGTAATTACTACATGTAATATAATCTTTAATAGATAGTTGTTCTACAAAGGAGATTGCAAGGAAGAGCTGCTAAGAAATTAAGTAATCAATATTGTAAAGATCTTTTATCATTGCAAGCTAGTTAATCTAGAAGAGGATTTAGACCCATTACCTGTTTAAGGAAGAGCAGATTAAGATATGCAGCTAACTACTAAAAGCCTTAAAATTGATCTATCAACTATCTTAAGCAGTAAGGAAGGCCGGCCTACTAGAGATAAGAATAGATTAGAAGACGTTGAGCAAATAAAGCACGAAGCTAGTGCACTATTAGAAATTTGCTTAGATTAGCAGTAGTATACTAGTCTTGCTACCCTAGAACAAACTCCTAAACTAGAAACTCTAGGGAGCGAAAGTTTAATAAATTGCAAAGTAATAAACAGTTAAACAGCAGTGTATCTGCTTAAAGAAGCTAATTTGTTAAGACTTAGAGGTAAAATATCTCTTTTACTAGTTTAACAGACTAAGCCCGTAGACTTTAACGAGCCAGCTAATTAAGATAGAACACCTGCTTAGGTAAGCAGAATAGCAGGGCGTGAATTATCTTGCAGGTTAAGATCTTAGGCATTAAATAGCAAACAGGGTAAGCAGTTATAAACTAAACCTCTGCTTACAAAACGTAGTGCTAAAATTGTTAGCAAAAGTTTAAATTAGCTTACAAATCGTTATCTTCTACTGTGCAAGCTAGAAAGCAGACGTAAACATAAAGACGCAACCTAAAATCCTAATAATTAACTAAAGAGTAGAAGCATAGGTGGTCTAAGTGCATTAATTGTAGATTATAAGGATCTTTTATAAAGCAACTTTTATAATACTTACCTGCTAGGTCTGCAAGTAACTTAGGAAGACTAAGCAAGCTACAAGACGCTTAATAACGTAGTTATAGTAGCTTTGCTTACTAAGTATAACGTGTTTCACCACCGAGCGGGCAGCCCCACCAAACGGGCAGCTTTTCTACTGCGCCCCGCCTTCGCAACACCGCCGCTTTACACTACTATAATTTTTCTTATTAAGTAGAACAAGATATTATTCTTTAGACGCGTCGCTATCCTCTATATCCTCTAATTCTACTTAGTAAGTGCAAGAGTTGTGTCTAATTTAGCTACAACGTCTACAGCTCCTTTTACTGCGCACCCTTTTTGCAGACGTTGCACTATTATTATAGCTACCACCCTCTACCTTAGTAATCTAATTAACTACCTAGCTAACTATCTAGGACCTCTCTACCTGTACATAGAGCCGCTTGCAAGTTTTTTACTTTGTTAACGCTTTAACAGCGTCTTATAGTTAACTTATTTCCTCTTATATGAACACTATATTGTAAGCTATCTGCTAGGCTCCCGTACTTAACTGCTATATCTGCTCTTGTGGGAGCTGAAAAGAAGCAATTGCTTGATTAGAAGGAGTGGAATGAGTGTATTGAACAACTAAGTGCCACAACAAAGTGGTCAATAACTACTTAAGAGGAATAAGACGATCTAGCCTGTATATATAGGCGCTAGCGCGATCGTCACGTGTTCAGCTTACTAGGATCACCTGCTTAACAGGGTGGCCCGCATGTTACGCATGTTAATACTCTAACACACCCCCTAGGTTAGTAAGATACTATTAATCTAAGCTGTAAGCAACTAGGCAATCGTAATAAATTAAGGTTGTTAATCAAGAGGTCCCTCTGTAATTATAGCTTTTCCTACCTAATCCTCTATTATTGTAGTAATGCTGCTTGTTAATGTTTTAATTAATCTTAGTAGTCCTAATATCAAAACATTGGATAGACCCTAAATATTACGTAATTAGTTAGTGCACAGCCGCTACAACAATATTAATTGCGTCTACTACTTCTCTAAAACCTTTGTCCTTAACCTTACTCTAATATTAATTACTAAGCTTTTTAGGACTACCTTAACTACTAATACTAATATAGTAAGTATTGCCCTATTGTATTCTTACTAATTAGCTGCTAATCTTTCTAGTGTAGTCTGCCCCTAGCAACAATAAGCGCAGCTTAGAGAGCTGTTGTTCACAACGTAATTGACGCTTAGAAAGCCTTTGCTAATAATGTAAGAATAGTGCTAAGTATAAGCATTACGCGCGCTGAAGCCTGTTTAATAATAAGATTTAGTAAGCAGCTAATCTCTAAAATAATAAGAGTTAGTTGCCTTTGCTTGTTAATCCTTTTGCTTACTACAAGACATCTAGTAGCTCTACTTAAAGGCGAATTGCCTTACCTACTAAATTAAGCCTGCTGTTAAGTTCTTATTTAGATTTTAATCTACATAAGAGCCTAACTAAGTAATTAAGCTAGCGTAAAGGCAAGGCTCTTTAAGAGCTAAACTAAAACTTATAGTAGATAACTGCTTAAACAGCAACGCGTAAACAGCAACATAGCAATAGTAATAGGCTAAAAACGCTTACTAATCTATCTAATAAGCGCATGGCGCCCTCCTTAACCTAGAAAAAGGCGTCTAATAGCTCTTTAAAGATTTCTACTAATCTATTATACTTCTACGTTCTGCCTTATAAGCGCTGTATAAAGAAGATACTAAATAGTTTGTACGCTAAACGCTGCTTTAATCACGTTTAGACTAGTAGTTAGAGCAGCTTACGCTGTAGCAGTTGCTTGTCTTACACCTGCTATATAGTTAATATTAATTTTGCTAATTAATTTATAGCTATGTATAGAGATAAAGAGGTAAGTCTTTAACTTGTTAACCTTCTTACTTAGCTTACTAACTAGTTCTTAGGGATAGAATAATAATAAGATGTACTAAGCTTTAAAAGCTTAACTACTTAAGGACATTATTGCTTACTGCAAAGAGATTAAAAGTAGTATTACGTCTACTAAAAAGCTTTCTTTATAGAAGCTTCTTATCTATAATTATTGCGCTTAAGAAATATTGTATTACAGTCTTGCTACTTAGCCTCCTACTTCTACTTCTACTCCTGCGTTCGCTTCTACTCCTGCGTGGCAACCTGCACACTAGCCGCAACAGTTAGCTTATTATTCTTAGCAGCAACAGCAGCAATATAAGCAGCCTTAGTAGTAACCTGCTTAAAAGTTGCTGCTTTAAGAGCAGGCTGCCTACAAAATATTACCCCCTACTACTTTATACAATTGTTTTTCTGTTTGTTGTCCTAATTACTATACAAATTATTTATATAAGCGCAATTATTACGCTAGAGTAAGAAGGCAATTATCTAACAACTCTATGTTTAGAAGTAATAGGTTAAAATTGCGCTATAATACTGCTTACCTCTAGACTTTTGCTCTTTAGGCTTAGATAGCTTAAATTGCTCTTAAGCTGGCTAAAGCTAAGCAGGCTAAGCGTAATGTAATAATAGAGTCTAGCAAGTATAATAAGTCTAATGCTTATTAGTAATAAGGTTCCTAGTTTTAGTTTAATAGTCTAGCTTACGTTCTCCTGCTTATTGTAAGCAATTAAGAGGATACTTAGCTTAGTTTATAAATATTACTTCTTAATACAAATTCTTTACTTTTAATTATTATTTGCTTTAATTAAATGCTTAACTTGCTAAAGGTTAAGTAACTGCTTAAACTTTTTAAACTGTTGTTAGGTAAGTAACTTAGTTAGTCTATTAGCTAGCATAATTGCTGTTTCTAGGTATTTAACCTAAAATAATCTTTGAGCAAACTCCTACTATAGCTATATGTTTTATATATTTATATATCTTAATTAAGTGCTAATCTACTTATTCCTTCTAATTACAAGCCTAATTATTTATTAATTATTACACTAGACTGTCTAGATATTTCCTAGATTAAAAGACAGCTTACAAAAGAAGTGCTTAAGGGCTATAGCCTCCTTAGTAGTGTGCTTAAGGGTGAGCAGCTTAGCCTTAATTGTTAACGTAGTTACTGTAGTCTACTAAGCTACCTTCTAAAATATTAGACTACTATATAAGATAGCTATGTATCTATAAGACAATTAACGAGTTTCCTAATTTATCTATAAAGGAAGTATTGCCTGCAATTGTGAAGTTTAGGCTATTATAGTTTCTATATTAGATTGCTTCCTATCTTGTTTGATAGAGGTACATAAATACTTGTTTAACAGCTTTTATATACTAATTACTAGAGTTTATAAGAAAGTATAAGAGCTTTGAAATTAAGTAAGCAATATCTAGTTGTAGCATAATAGCTGTGTAAAGCGCTAATCTAACCCTTTCTTAGTAGGCCTTAATCTCTTGCTTAGTTGCTTCGCTAGTGTTCTTAATTAGCTTCTCTAACAGCAATAGAGTCTTTAGAAAGCTTCTATTCTCTAGCTTAAACTTCTTTGCAATCTTATTAATATATATATTATGTATAAGCGTAATTGTTTGCTTCTTGCAATCTCTAATTATCTAGATACTCAGGAACTATTTAACTAATCCTTATTCCTATATCTTGTATTTGTCTATAATCTTGAACTAGAGATTTATTGCCCTCTGCTTTTAACCTTTTGCAAAGAGCAGTAGGATATCATTTATATAAAATAATACTAGGATTCTCCTTTCTTAATTAAAGAATAGGCAGGGTTCTTATAGTAAGGTAATTAGTCTAATCTCTCTTAGTAATCCTAAGAACTCCTTATACTATAATAGTGGCAAGTCTTACAATTTATATAGTGTGTAGTTAAGCTATATATACTTTTCTAGCTTCTTAAAGCTATCTAGCATCTTATAGATTACTAAGTTGTCTACTATAATTAACGTACTAAGAAATGCTTTTATAATATGGTATTGCTTAATCTCTAAATTATTCTTAGCAGCGATAGCTATTGCTACTTAGAAGGACTTAGCTGCTAAGGTAGCAGCTTAAGTTAAATTAATTCAATTCTTTTTCTAGAGATTACTTTTTATAATAATCTACACCTTACATTTAAGAAAAAAGCTATCCTAATTAAACTTATAGGTCTAAACCTACTTTATAAGTATTAGGCAATTAATTGCTTTTTCCCTTAATATCTTAGTCTAAGTCTTTATCTTACTTAACTAATTAATCTCCCTCCTGTAGGTATCCTTAAACAAGGCCCTTATAGGATGCTAGAGTAACTACTTCTATAATTTTAGTATTTTAGGTAGATTGTTGCAATATAGTTAAGCATTTCCTATACTTAGTTTATACTTAGTAAGCAAAGCTGCTATAACTACGTAATTAAGAGTCTTATAGCTTGCTTAGTCTTCCTAGGTTACTTGCAAACCTAGCAGGTAAGTATTATAAAAGTTATTCTATAATAGATCCTCATAATCTGTAATTAATGCGTTAATACTACCTATGCTTCTACTTTCTAGTTAATTATTTGGATCTTAGGTTGCGTTTTTATGCTTACGCCTGCTACCTAGCTTGCGTAGTAGAAGATAACAATTTATAGGCTAATCTAAACTTTTACCTACAATCTTAGCACTATATCTTATAAGTAGAGGTTAAGCTTGTAACTGCTTACCCTGTCTACTATTTAAGGCCTAAGATCTTAAATCTTAAGATAATTTACGCCCTGCTATTCTACTTACCTAAGTAGGTATTCTATTACGACAAGCTAGCGCGTTAGAGTCTTTAGGTACAAACTATTAGACTAGTAATAAGTTATTTAGCTTATTTAAAAAAGGCTCTCTACCTTTAAATATTAACAGATTAGCTCCTTTTAGTATGCGTAATGCTGTTTAACTATTAATAACCTTGCAATTAATTGCGTTATCACTCCCTAGGGTCTCTAGTTTAGGAGTTAGTTCTAGAGTAGCAAGACTAGTATTTTGCTACTAATTTAAGCAAGTTCTTAATAGTGCACTAGCTTTATGCTCTATTTACTTAGCGTCTTCTAATCTACTCTTGTCTTTAGTAGGTAGGCCTTCCTTACTACTTAAGATAGTAGATAGATTACCTCTAAGGTCTTTAGTAGTTAGCTGCGTATCCTAATCTGCCCTTCTTTAAACAGGCAAGAGGTCTAAATCCTTTTCTAGATTAACTAGCTTGCTATTATAAAAGATTTTGATAATCTTAATTACTTAATTCTTTATCAGCTCTTTTTTGTAATTTCTTTTATAGAATTAACGTTTATTAAAAATTACATTACAGGTATTAATCACTTAATTAAGTGTTAGCACCTATATATAGTATATATTAGAGGCTTAATAACTAACTAAATAACTAATATAGCCGCAAGGATTAACCTTAAATCTTTAATAATTACGCCTAGCTGCCTTCTCCTTGTTTAAAGGATAAGCTTAGCACCTATAGGCATAGATTCTACTCTAGTCTAGGCGTAGATTAGTAGTCTAGTGTCTAATCTTAAGTAGTTAATGATATTAGAAATATTTCTTAAACTATTCTTTAAGCACCTAGTTAGGGGATTAGTAGCTATAGATCTTAGTAGGGCTTATTCTATGTAGGTAAGCTACTACATCTATAATTACTAGCTAAAGCTTAGCTAGTAGATTAGCGCTTGTGCGCATTTTAATAGCCTTTGTAATTAGCTCTTATTTAGCTCTCTCCGCTAAGCTATTAGGCTTATAAGTATATAGCAGTAGCGTCTTAATTATAATCTCTTTCTTTATAGCCTATTCCTTATATCTTAATTGCCCTCTCTAAGGCAGTAGAGTAGTATTATTATCCTAATAGATTTTTACAATCTTCTATTGATATTTCCTCTTAATTCTTATAATAAAGCCTTTAATTATAGGCATAATATTGTTTAGTATCTCTAACTAGATATTGTAATTATACAGCTTATCTAACTAGTCTTCTTTAATAATTAGTGCCTATTTCTTAAGTAGCTAACTAGTTAGGAAATTAAATAGATCTCATATAATCTTATAAAAAGGTTGTAGTAATCTCTCCCTTAGTTGCTGTAAGATTACTTGTAAGGCATAAGCTATTGCGTAGTGTTTACATTCTAATAGCTTTTTACTAGTAATCTTAACGTTCTATGCTAAGCAGACTAAGGCTTTAATAACTTCTTATTCTAGGTGTCCTAATTATTAATGCTATCGGTCCTTATTACTAGTACACAACTAAGGTTTCCTTAATCGCGATATAGCGTTTACAAGGAGTAGTTAAGTAGGGTAATAATTAAGTTACTTGTATTTAACAAACAAGAGATTAAAGTAACACTTAAAGTTAATTAAGACAACTTTCTTCTTAGTTGTTCTAAATTATAAGGTATAATTATATCCTAAATACTAAATGCCTGCCTGCTTAAGCTGTGCTTCTAATATAATATTAACATAGAAACTTAGTATAACTTTAACGTTAGTAAGTAAAAGATTAGCTGTCTTAGGGCTAGCCTTGCTGTGCAGGACGTTCTTAAGTAGCCTGTTTCCTATACTAGTAACTAGTATAATTTAACTGCCTACCTTAATAGTTTTGTCCTTAGCGTATTTACTAAAGGTGCCTAGTACTATGTATTCTATAGTATTAACTAGGTAGACTGCTAACCTACTATCTATAATTGTGCAGAGGGACAGGGCATAAAGGGTAAAGGCTGCGCTAAACACATTTAGTTTAATTTCTTTAATAAGGTCCTTTAGGTTAATTAATGCTAAAACTAATAAGCTAGGGTAGGATCTACTTAACTTATTAGTAGCTAATCTGCTAGTGCTAGCCTTCTAGCCTTCCTTCTTAATCTAGGTACGTAAGGTTGCCTATTTGTTGCTGTTCTATTGCTTAAGAATCTTCTTTTTGTTATTATTTAATAGTTTGATTAGTATACTGCTAGGAGGGCTTAATTTAGTAACTGCAGTTTAAAGTTAATAGCAGTTACGTAGTGTCTAGAAGTGCTTACTTATAGGCCCTTCACTAGCCTTATAGGGGCAAAGGTGTAATTAATTACTACTTTTATTTAACTTTAAGTTGTTAGCGCTAGTAGACTATTAAGCTGCCCTTAATCTAGATCTAGTTTAGAATACTGCGTGTCCTTTTCCTTTTAAGGAAGTAATTAACAAATTCTATAACAAAACACTAAAGATCTTTCTTAGATTATTAAGGGTTAACTAAGCTTTCCTAAGCGTTATTGCTTATGCTAGCTTATTTTACTTCTTGTGTAACTAGTCTAGTACAATCTTAGTGCCAAAGGCGTCTAAAAAATTAGTAACTACTAATAGCCTAACAACTGTAGGGAGCGAGTAGATTGTCGCTTGTTAATATAGTAGCTGCCACTTAGTAAACTATTGCTTAGGACCTATTTGTCTCTAGTAAGCCTTATTAAATTGTAATCTATACTGCGCCCTAATTAAATATTAAGTATTCTGATATGTAGGTGTAGGAACCTCCTTTAGGATCTTTACTAAGGCTTAAACGCTAGTAAGGTTCTAAGTAATTATACATATTAAGGCGTTTAAAAGTAGGTCTAGATAGACAGTCTTGCTAATCTAGTCCTTAACATTAGTAATCTTAGCAACTTTTCTTATTTATTAAGCAGCTTATACTTTGTACCTATTAACTAGCTTGTTATAATTATCCTTCTTATACTTATTATTAAGTAATTAAGCCTTGTATTTGCATTAAGCAATCTTATAGTCCTTTCGTATTTAAGCGCTAGCGCTAGGTAATAGAGCAACTAGCTACTTAATATCCTTAGGCAGTTCTAGATACTGTGGCTCCTAGTAATCTATTAAGGGTACGTCTAGGAGATGAGGATTAACTTAATCCTAGATACCTTTCTTTAAGCAGTGTAGCCTTAATAGAGCAAACTAGGTTAGCTAGTCTAATTAAGCCTTAAGGATCACCCCTAAGGCAACAAGCGGTGTATTAGTAAGGTCTATATTAAGATAAGATGCTTCGTGTAGAGTCATGACGTAGGTTATTGTTAAGGTGATAACGAAGCAATTAGTTAGTTAGTTAGTAAGTAGCTAGGTAGCTTGTATTAGAAAGAGGTTGATCATATAATTAATAAGTGAGAGAGGTACAGTAGTAGCAGCAATCTGCTAGCTGTGCTGTAGGAGAATAGAGGAGAGTAGAATGCTAATTAAATAGTTAACCTTACAGCTTGCTAATTGCGCAGTAGGAATCGAAACTGTGATTAAGCGGCTGGGCTCATAACTGTAGGAGCTGAAAAGGGGCAATTGCTTGATTAGGAGGAGTGGAATGAGTGTATTAAACAACTAAGTGCTACAACAAAGTAGTCAATAACTACTTAAGAGGAATAAGACGATCTAGCCTGTATATATAGGCGCTAGCGCGATCGTCACGTGTTCAGCTTACTAGGATCACCTGCTCAACTGGGTGACCCGCATGTTGCGCATGTTAATACTCCAACAGCTCTTTAAGAGAACTTATAGGAGACTTTTGCTAGATTTATATATAATTTTAATAAGCGTAACTCGCTCCTCTATTTTGCGCGTGTTACGCGGCGTTTTTAGCTCCTAGGTAGTAGTCCTTTACACTAGAAGAGTTAGTATACGCAGCACGACGTCAAGCTGTAATAAAACAATATAATAATTATATAGAGCAAGTCTAGCACCTTAAAACCCTTTATAGATATTCTCTAGTATAATAGCCTTATAGTAGGCTTCTTTAAAAGCTAGTGTCAGGATCTGGCGACCTTCCAGGCCAGGTCGGATCAGTGCGGAATGGCTAAGGTCAGACTCGACTATGTTAGGCCTGGATAGGTCATATGACCCTAGAATACCCTAGTATAAGTAGAGATACGATATCGTAGTCAAGACGGTATTAATATGTCTCTCCTCTACAGGCAATATACTATTATCCTCTTATCTCTAGCATCCTGTATCTATACTTGGTATTAAGCCTTATATTTAAATCAATCTTTTTTAGATACGCTCGTGCTATACAATAAGTGCTCAATCTACCTGTGCGGACAGCCGCGCCTATACCCTCGCTAACAACAGGAAAGAATTATCTAACCTAAGAACCTAAGGGACGAGATTGTTAGAACTAGTACCTATCTTTAAAGAGGAACAAGAACAGGCACCTATTAACTAGGAGATAAATAAAGATAAAGAAAGTAACACATCTTAATCCCTAATCGCGCTACAACGCCTATACACCCCTAGTAAAGGCTAGGATAGCCTAGAAGAGGCTACTCTAGACTAAGAGCTGGCATAATTACGCGCATAGAAAGAGGAATAACTAAAACAACGCAAGTTAGCTAAGCTTAAGAAAAAATACAATAAAGTAACCTTAGGAGACCTAAGCGCACTTAATAAGGATCTAATAACTATAGCCTTAAGCAAACAAACTAACTTAATATTATTATCTAGGCTTTTATATTTAAAGCTACTACATGTGTTCTTAAAGACTAACTATGCGTAATATAATTAATAGAAAAGAGATTATAAGTTATAATTCCTCTGTGTACTACAAAGTTTTACTTTAGAGACTTAGAAAATTTACTTTTAGAACAATGTATATCTTAAAGTTATTAAAAACGCTGTAGCACGCGCATTAAATTATAGAAAAATAGAAGTTACCCTCTTAGACACTAAATTAGGTAGACCTAAAGGAAGAAATGTTAAACTCTCTAAGATTACCTTAAGAACGCAAGTAATAGGCTTATAACTGCTTAAAATAAGCTTATTAACTCCTAAATTAGAATCCTACAGACTTATTAGACTATATAAGACTATTCTAGGAAAAATTAGGCTTAGCTTGTACACCTAATGTCTAAGTCCTAGAATACACTGTAGCATTGCGTAAGGATATTAAGAAAAGTCTCTTCTTGCTTTTAGTAGACTAACAGGCAATCCTGCTACAAGTAAAGGAATACGTAAACCTTATTTACTAGTAAAAAACCTAAAGAGTAAAGCTTAAACTGCAACACTTAAAAAAAAAGAGTAAGAGCACTAGAAGACTAGAAAAAGTTAAAGAATAAGAAAAAAACCCTAAAAAACACAAAGCGTGCAAAAATAGGCTATAATAGCCTGGAGTAAGGTAAACTAGGCAAGAAAAGCGCTAAAGGACGTACTCTACAGTGTTATAAGTGCAGGGAACTTAGATATTATAAGTTTAACTACTATAAGCTAGGTAAGCTAGAGAAGACAGCAGACAGCGCTACTACACCTAAGTTAGGAAAAGACTAGAGGCGGAAGAACTTAAGTCCTACTTTGCTGCCTACATCGCTCTCTATTAGGAGGACGAGAACTTAGGCACGCTACGTAAGGCAATTTTACCTAAGCTAGTACGCTTTCTAACTGTAAGGTGTATAGTTAAGGCATTAAAGCTTATAGAAGCTATAGTAGACAGAGACTTATAACTAAACTTTATATCTACTATATTAGTAAAGGAGCAAGACTTGCCTATTAATCCTTTACTTAGCCTATTAGCAGAAGGAGTAAATAGAGGCAAGCTTACTATCTATAGCACAACTAAGGCAGATATAACTATTATAAATTTATAAGGACGCGTTAGAACACAGCGTATCCTATTTATAGAATTAGACCTAAAGAGGTACCTAATTTACTTTAGGTTACTGTAGATTAACTCTTATAACCTAAAAATAAGCTATATAATAAGACGTATGCTTTTTAAGGTAAAAAGTCCTAAAATTTAGGCAACTTTTAGAAAGTAGGCGTAGAAGATGCTAAAACCTTTAAAAGGAGCATGCGCAACCTAATAGTAGACATATATACGTATATTATAGGTTCTATAAACTAGAATAGCTAAGATTTAGCTAAAATAGGCTAACTTCCCTTATAATACGCTAAATACGCAGATGTGTGTTTAGAGAAGGACTCTTTAGTCCTAGCAGAGCATAGACTATAGAATCTAGTAATTAACTTGCTACTTAGTACAAATCTACTGCATATGCTATTATACAACCTATTAAAGATAGAGTTAGAGCTGTTAAGGAAGTATCTTACAGAGTATATAGCAAGGGGATAAATAAGAAGATCTAAGTCTTTAGCAGGCACACTAATACTTTTTGTAAAGAAGAAAGACAGTATAATAAGGCTATGTGTAGATTATTGTAGTCTAAATAAGATTATAGTAAAAAATAGGTACCCTCTCTTACTTATTATAAAGTTGTTAGATAGACTAGCGCAAGCTAAGTACTATACTAAGCTTAATATAAGAAAAGCGTACTATAGAGTGCGTATTTAGGAAGAGGATAAGTAGAAAATAGCCTTCTGCACAAGATATAGCTACTTTAAGTATACTATTATGCCTTTTAGTCCAACAAACGCTCCTGCGCAGTTTCTAGCTTATATAAACTAAACACTAGTTAGCTTAGTTAATATATCTTTTATTATCTACTTAGACAATATCTTAATATTCTCTAAGATAAGAGAAGAACATAAAACTTATATTAAGGAGGTACTCTAAAGATTACGCAAAGCTAAGCTATATATAAAGCTTAGTAAGTATAAATAGCACACTTAGCGCATAAAATACCTTAGATATATAGTTACACTAAATCGTGTTAAAATAAACAAAGATAAGATTAGGATAATCTAGGATTAGCCTGTCCTACGCATAGTGCAGGATATTAGGATATTTATTAGCTTTATAAACTACTACAAGAGATTTATTACTAGATTCTCTAAGTTAGCTCTACCTTTAACTATATTAACCTAGAAAAGCCTAGGCTCGGCTAGAAAAGGCCATGCTATAAGAAGGGAAGAAAGTTAAACTCTAGATATTAGAGAAGAGGCAAAAAGGGCATTGTAACAACTTAAAGACTCTTTTCTAAATGTACTTATACTAGCGCATTTTAAGAGGGATAGAAAGACAAAGGTAGAAGTAGATGCCTTTAGTAGTGCGATATTAGGTATCCTAAGCTAATATGTCCTAGAATCGCCTACTACAAGGAAATAGAGGCTAGTTAACTTTTATTTACGTAAGCTAATTACAGCTAAATATAACTATAACGTTTATAACTAAGAACTCCTTGCAATAGTTAAGAGTCTAGAATACTAGCGCTACTACCTTAAGAGTATCTATTTTAAGATTCTAACAGACTATTAGAACCTTAAATAGTTTATAGAAACTAAATTCCTTAACTACTACTAAGTACAGTTATATCTAGTGCTAACGCGCTATAATTTTGTCCTAAACTACCGCCCTAGAAGCACTAATCTAGTAGACAGCCTATCTTGCCGTCCTAATTACATAGCTAAGTTACTAAAACTAGTATAAAAGTATAATAAGGCTTTTATACAGCTAATAAGAGATATTCTAAGTAATAAGGGTACATAAAGCTTACAACTTATTAGTTAAGTAAATAGACAGCAACTCTTAAGAAAAGTACTAAGAGAGTAAATAAGTAGAAAAGACTACGCTTAGTAAATAGACAAACATTACTAATAAGCAGAAGCAAGACAAATTAGATATAAATATAGACTAGAATAACCTTAGCCTAAAATAGAACGTTTAAGAGAGCTACTAATACTTAAAGAAGACTAAGAGAATTTAAAACTACTTATAAGTACTTTAGACTAAAGACTAGAAAAACGCTTAAATATCTAGAAAAGTATAAAAAAAGATGTAATAGAGTATTGTTGTAACTACCTTACTTATAGAAAGTTAACTCCTGCTTGTTATAGGCCTTATAGCCCCCTTAAACCTCTACCCCTACTAGACAGGCTGTAAGAGGACGTAATAATAGATTTTATTATTTTTATTTTTAGGGTATCAAAGGTGGTGGTTGTTGTTGTAGTCAAAATAGGTTTTCCAAAAAAGTGAAAAGCAGCTGCCCTCTACTCATTAGTCGCAAAAGTCAAAAAAAGATTGTGTGTAGTTAACAAAATTTGAACAGTAAGTGGATAAGGTCCACGCGCTAAGCGCTCAGAGCAGAAAAGCTTAGACTACTAAGCGAAATTAGGGTTAAAAAATTTGCTAAAGGTACCAAAAAACAACACTAATTAAAACGTGTTCAACGGCGATTGCTAGCCTATAGCTAGCAACAAGATTGCGATGGAGGTAGAGGAGGTAGAGGTAGAGGAGGGTAAGGACACGTACGTTACCGCAGCAGGAGCCTGCAATACTTTATAAAAGCTCCCTGCCTACTGCTTCTTACCTTTAGGATTTCCTACACTACACGGTACCGCATACAAACAATACAATGCTTAGACTATTCTTCTCCCTGTTTAACACGAAGACTAATAGCTCACATTAAGTAAAGTTAGACCTTACTAGGTTACTATACGAGAAGCTATAGTAGTAGATTACAAAGCCCGCGTTTACTTTTGTTAAGCGGCCTCCCTAGTTAGTTAAAGAGGAGCTGTCGGCGGTAGCTCCTATAGTAATTAGGTGGACGCAGAAGTTAAATTCTGTTATTTATTAACACTTTATTAATGCGTCTAGTATTATAGATATTAAGGTTACAATAGAGGTTGTAAAAGGCTTGTTTAGTGGCGAGTCTATTAAATACGTTGCGTATATTAATAGTCTAGGTGCGGTGACAGTGTGTTATCTTACAAATCTCCTCCTGCGCAAATGCAACCTTAGTAGAGAGACCTTATAGTAGCTCTACGAGGAGCAAGAGCGTGTTAAAACAGCTATTAAGCAGCTAGGACAAATTAACGAGTAGGAGGATTTTATGAGTCGCCTCTAGGGATAAGAGAGCCGTGCTTAGATAGTAACGCTGTTGTCGTATGTTCACATCCAAGTATAGGCGCATGCTAGAAACGCCGCGACTGCAACACCGCTAGGATAGCGACAGAGACAACAGAAGTTGCGGTCAGCGGTAAATAGTTATTAGTAAATAGTTATTAGTCAAGAGGGTTAGTTGGAGGGATATCGCGCATCTTTGTTTCTATCTAAACATGCGACACACTAATTGCGTGCCGGCAATGCTAAACAAGGGGGCATGGGCCCAGATACCTGTTGTTAGCAATAAATCTTTTTTACTAAAATGGTGTCTACAAAATGTGTGGTCACATCAAAAGGTTGTCTCAAAAGGCCGAAGCCAATAGATTTTATTATAGAATTGCCTCCTAGCAGGATACAGAGTAAAATATATAACTTAATACTTATTATAGTGTGCTAGTTAACTAAAATAGCCTATTATATTCTAGTAAGGGCTAATTAGGACGGCACTAACCTAGCTTAGGCTTAGATACGTAAAGTAATTAGACTATATAGCGTACTAAGACAGGTGATCTTAGATAGAGGCCTGCTAATAAATGCAAAGTATTAAGACCCCTTTTAATACTATGGAAACTCTAAAAGAGTTCTTACGTTTACTTTCTATTTACAAACAGACAGACAGACAGAAAAGCAAAACTAAATCCTTAAATAATACTTTTAGTGCTACTACACTTTAGAATAAGATAATTAGGCCTTTTAGATCTCTATTAGCAAATTCGCGTACAACAACAGCATATATATAACTACTAGAACTACTCCTTTCTAAGCAAACTATAGAATAGACCTAATTAGCGCAGAATAGCCTAGTATAGCCTTAGGTAATAGAGAAAGCCCTATAAGACTACAAACTGCCTCTAGAGTGCTAAGCCTATAAAGTAAATATAAATAGAAGATTATTATAGCTAATGCCTACTAAAAGGCACATGTAGACAAGAAGAGGTTACCTATTATATTTAAAGTAGGTGACTAGGTCTTAGTATTAAATTATTACATATAATTAACAAGGCTAAAAAAGAAGATAGACCAGAAGTTTAGAAAACTTAGACGTATTATAGCCTAAATTAGCCTATCTGTGTTTAAAGTAGACATACTAGAGCTAAAGAATATTTACCTAGTCTTCTACGCCTTACTGTTAGAGCTATATAACCTAACAGGGAAAATACTACACCCTAAGAGGTAGAACATAGACACTTTAAGAGAACTAGGTAATAATATGTATAAAGTAGATTGTATACTAGAAAGAAGGAAGAACAAGGCTAATTAGTAGGAATACTTAGTCTCTTAGAAAGGTTATTCTAAGGAGGAGAACTCTTAGGAACCTAGTCCTAACCTAAGCGCAGAAGCGCTTAAGAAATTCTAAGATAACAACTATATACTTCTTTATTGCTAAACTAAGAAGGTAAAATAAATGAAAGGATAAGAATAACCTCTTAAGAAAAAAAGAGATAACTCTAAGTAGATTAAGAAAAGATAACTAAAGTATACTTTTACCTGTTTTTTTCTTTTACAAAAGGTTTTTTAGTTAGGTTTTCAATAGTACTTTAGCCTAAGACTATAAGGACTACCTTTACGTACCTAACTCCTACCTATATTAGCCTATAATAGCCTAGTATAGCACACTGCAGTATACTAAGGCTAATAAGACAATAGGACTAAGAAACAATTAGGGCTAAAAGGCCTAATTTATAGGAGAAAAGTTACACTAGTAAGATATTACTAAGTCTAAAAGGAACTATGTTATTATTTAACCTATATAAATTAGGGTATCTACTAGAACGCCTTAGACTGGGCTATTATAGCCTAGTCTAACTTATAATGCTCTATTAGGAGTAAGCACTTTCTATATGCATCTTATATATATATATTAAAGGTCTTAGGCAGCTATTATAGCCTGAAATAGCCTATTATAGCCTATATTAACCTATTTAAAGTTTATCTATCCTATCCTTAGCCTCCTAGATCTAAGTCTTAACCCTCTCAATAAACATAGTTAAGCTACCCTTAGTATTGCCCTTAGCGCTTATATGTTAGGACTCTAGGGCTAATAACTCTATATTTATATAATATACTTCTTGCTTAAGCAGGGAACAGCTGCTCTTAGTAATCTTACGCTATACTAGGTTAGAACAGCCTATTATAGCTAATAATAGGGTATACATACCTTCTTAGGGGTACTAGAGATTAGTTCCTCTATCTCTTGCTACTCTAAGAACTTATTAGCCTTAGCCTTAGCCTTAATAGTATAGTTGTTATAGGAATAAAGGTTAGAACGCAAATTACTCTTAAGATCTTAATTAAAGCAAATAGCACTGTTATAAAAAAAAAACTTTTCTGCCTAAGGCTTGTATTAGCTAAAGAAGGTTAACAAAAGCAATAATAGGGTATAATAGGCTACTATAGCCTATAAAAGCCTACTTACTTTATAATTTTCTTATTTAAGGCCTAAGCCTGCGTAATTAGCTTAGCCTTAACTAGCTTAAGGTTAGTTGTAGTAAGAAAGACCTTCTAGCAAAGGTAGTAGGGCTCTTGCGCCTCTCCCTCCTATAGTTAGGCGTCTAGGTTATAGCAAGGATTCTTAACGTTCTCCTTACGCTTACTAGTATTAATCTACCTAACTAGGATACTAATCTTACGGGAGAGCTGCATCTTAGTAGCAGAAGGCTACATTATGTTAGCATAGGCTAAAATACCCTATAATAACTAACAGTAGCCTATTAACGTACCGCACAACACTCTTAACCTAAGTACTAGTAACAAAGATACTTTATATACTTAATCTTTTTACTAGAGTTATTTTTATGTATCTAGGTCTTAAAAAGCTCTATAGTGTTGTTATTAACTATAAGAAATATATAACTAACCTTGTTAAATATATAGATGCCTCTACTAGCAAGGAAGTTAACGCAGTAACTATAATAATGCGTAGAGGTATAACTTTTGCTAATATAAAGGTTACTAACTATAGTAGCATCTATCTTAGAAGCGGCAACTATTGTATAGGTAAGTACAGGCTATTCTGTCCTCTAGTACCCTATAGTAAGCTGTAGTAGGGCTAAAATAGGCAGAAACGGCAGAATTTGTTAAAGAAGAGCTGATTCAATAGTTTACAAGGAGCTACTAAGCTATAGTTAGCCTTGCTAACTTTATCTTAGCTTATTATAGCCTATAATAGCATATAATAGCCTTTTACTAGGACTAACTAAGTTTTTAAGATTTAGGGTAACTTACTAGTTGTTGTTAAGTAGAGTGTAGGAGGAAGGGTAGAAAAACCTAGGAGAAGCCTATACAACTCTGCTAAGACGCTAGTGAGCCTCCTAGAAGCTTCTAGCGCACGGACACTTAAGGTAAAGGTAAAATACTATATAAGGTTCTTAGAAATCGTATAATTACACTCTAGGAGGAATTTCCCTCCTACTTAATAACAAAGCACTATCTACAGTATTATAGCTTAGCCTAGGCTATTCTACCCTAATCTTACTAACCTAGGGGGATTAGACCTAAGAAGGGGGATAATGTTAGGATCTGGCGACCTTCTAGGCCAGGTTGGATTAGTGCAGAATGGCTAAGGTCAGACTTGACTATGTTAGGCCTGGATAGGTCATATGACCCTAGAATACCCTAGTATAAGTAGAGATACGATATCGTAGTCAAGACGGTATCGATTCGTCTCTCCTCTACAGGCAATATACTATTATCCTCCCATCTCTAGCATCCCGTATCCATACTTGGTATTGAGCCTTACAGCTAGTAGGAAAGTTTCTTTGCTAATATAGTAGATGCAGTTACGTGCTAAGACTAAGATAGCGTCACTATACGCGCGCTTTAATAGCGAGAAGCAGCCTACATTAAGAGGCTGTAAGAGGTACGACAAATAGGAGAGTATATAGAAAAGGATTATCTTCTTCTCTTTACAGAGATTTCAAAAATCTACTAAGCAGTAGCTCTTATAGCTATTAATAATAATTAGCTTATGCGTCCCCACAGGGCGCGCATAGGAATTAAAGTAATAGAGCTAGTTAAGCGCTAGATTGTTGTTTATCTAGCTAGTAGGACTAACTTAAATTACCTAGTCGCGTAGTAGATCTTCTATAAACTAGGTAGAGATTAGAACCTTGCCTGTAAAAATAAGAAATACTAAAATACGTTTTTTTGTAGCGCTAACACCTTGTATCAGCATAACCTACTTACAATTACCTAGCTAGATCTTCTTTAATTTTCTTAGTTTGTCTAAGCCTGTAATAACTAACTATAATAAAATTTTCTCTATAACAAAGCTAGTCTTATTAAAGTTGTAGATATCTTTATCTATAATACTATAGTTTGCCTTTGTATTCTAAACTAACTTAAACTAGCCCTTAATAAGCGCTAGATCTTTGCAGGCAGCTTGCTAATAATTATATAGATAGCTATAGCGCGTGCGTAGTTTAAGATTGCGCTAGACAAACCTATTAACCTAGTTCTTGCTAACCTCTTCTCTGCTGTGCTCTTAGAGCAGTCTATTAGCTATATCTCGCACGTTGTCACTCCTACAAGGTAGTCCTCTCTCAGCCTTAACTATTACACGCTAAGTAATAGCCTCCTCTTCTAGTTTAGTTAGGTGCTTGTAGTTCGCCTTGTAGTCGCGTTAAGAGCGCTATCTAGCGCGTCGTCTTTAAAGAGTAGTTCATAGAACGTTATAGGTTACAGCAGCGCGCTTCTTACTTCTAATCTGTTATAATTAGATATCTTAGATAGCTAAAAATATATCTACTTTAGTATAAGCTTTTTGCGTATTATGTTGTTAAGCTATGACGCGTTGTTGTTGCGAAGGCGGGGCGCAGTAGAAAAGCTGCCCGTTCGGTAGGGCTGCCCGCTCGGTAGTGAAACACGTTAATTTAAATACTTAAACATATTGCAACAATTTACTTAAACTGCTAAAATTATAAAAGCAATTGCTCTAGCATTTTACAAAAGCCTTGTTTTAGGATGCCTGCAGGAAAGAGAATAATTAGTTAAGTAAGAATAAGACTTAAACTAAGATATAAAAAAACAAATAATAGCCTAATATCTATAAAGTAGGTTAAGATTTAAAAGTTTAATTAAGACAGCTTTATTTTAAAATGCAAGGCGTAGATTGTAGTAAAAGGTAATCTAAAAAAAATAACTTAATTAATTAAACATATGCTGCTACATTAACAGCTAAGCTCTTCTAAGCAGCAATAGCAATCACCGCTAAGAATAATCTAGAGATTAAGCAATATAATGTTGTAGAAGCATTTTTTAATGCATTAATTACAGTAGACAACCTAGAAATTTATAAGATGATAAATAGCTTTGAGAAGCCTAAGAAGTGCGTACAGCTTACCTGTGCACTTTATAGATTACAAGACTCGCCACTGTTGTGGTATAAGGAGTTCTTACGAGTACTAAGAGAAATTACACTAATAGCCTTACTAGAGAAGCCCTGCCTATTCATTAGTAAAAAAAGGTACCTAGTTTTGTTTTATATCAATAATGTCCTACTGCTTTTTGAAAAGATTATAGCAGAAAGCAATAAATTTCTAGTTAAAAAATATCAACAAGTACTTGATACAGGAACATGAATTAGTCAAGTAGTTCCTTAGTATTAGAGTGATTAAAGACTGCAAAAAGCAAACAATTACGCCTGTACACAATATATACATTAACATGATTGCAAAGAAGTTTAAGCTAGAAGATAGCAGCTTTCTAAAGACACTATTGCTGTTAGAAGAGCTAATTAAGAACACTAGCGAGGCAACTAAGCAAGAGATTAAGGCCTACTAAGAAAGGGTTAAATTAGTGCTGTACACAGCTATTATGCTGCCACTAGATGTTGTTTACTTAATCTTAAAGCTCTTACACTTCCTTACAAACCTTAGTAATTAGTATATAAAAGCTGTTAAACAAGTAATTATGTACCTCTATTAGACAAGATAGGACGCGATCTAGTACAGGAACTACAATAGCCTAGACTTAACAATTGCAGGCGATGCTTCTTTTGCAGATAATTAGGAAACTTATCAATTGTTTTATAGTTATATAGCTATCTTATATAGTAGTTAAATATTTTAGAAGGCGGCTTAGTAGACTACAGTTACTACATTAACCACTAAGGCTAAGCTGCTTGCCTTTAAGTATACTACAAAGGAGGCTATAGCTCTTAAGCGCTTTTTTGCAAGCTGTCTCTTAATCTAGGAGACGTCTAAACAGTCTAGTGCAACAACTAACAAACAGTTAGACTTTTTGTTAAAAAGAACAACCAGATTAGCACTTAATTAAGAAATGTAGATATACAGAATATGTGGCTTCAGCAGAAATATACTGAAGAATTATTTTTAGTAAAGTACTTTGAAACAGCAATTATCCTAGCAAATATATTAACTGAGTTGCTTATCTAACAACATTTTCAAAAGTTTAAGCAGTAACTTAACCTTTAGCAAGTTAAGCATTTGATTAAGAGCAATAATAATTAACAAGCAAAGAATCTGTATCACGCAGCAACATCTATATACTAAGCAAAGTCTCTTCTTAAGAAGACAACTGCTAGAGAGGTTAATGTTGTTCAGGCTGCTGCTACTGCTGCTGTTGTTAATTCTATGCCGGCTGTTAAGCTAGCTGCCACGTAGGCTGAGTTTAGCAAAAATAATCCTTAGCATTGTACCTTAGATTAAAAGAAGAAGCAGAAGCAGGAGCAGGAGCAGGCAGCAAGGGCTAAGCAGTAGAACTACAGAACAACATCTCTTAAGCGCAGTAATTGTTAATAAGAAGCTTTTGCGCAGAAGGCATTCTAGTAAACGTAATACTACTATTAATTTCTTTACAGCAAGTAATAATATCCTTAAGTAGTTAAGCTTTTGAAGCTTAGTACATTTTATTGTTGTTCTATCCTTAAGAAAATAGTTAGCAAGCTAAGCAAGAAGTTTAAAAATGATAAACTTACCTCCTTATTCATGTACGTAGCTATAAATTAATTAGCAATATTAATATTAACTGTATAGCAGCTGTGAGAAAAGTAACTGCTGCAACGTAAGCTGCTCTAGCTGCTAGTCTAAACGCAAATAAAGGAGTGTTTAGTGTATAAACTATTGAATATCTTCTTTATGCAGCACTTACAAGGCAGAATGTAAAAATACAATAAATTAGCAGCAATCCTTAAAAAGCTACTAGGCGCCTTTGTTTAAGTAGATAAAGGCGTGTTGCGCCTAGTAGACAGCTTAATAGGCGTCTGTAGCCTATTGCTGTTATTATGTTAATATTTACGCAATGTCGCTTAAGCAGTAAGCTGCTGTAACTTTTGCTTTAGCTCTTAAAGAGTTTTGCCCTTGTGCTAGCTTGTTTGCTTAGTTAGACTTTTATATAGATTAGAATCTAATTAAAAACTTCACAGCAGGCTAAATTTAACAGGTAAGACAATTAGCCTCTAAGTAAAGCTACTAAATGTCTAACAGCAAGTAAACAGATTAAAAGGCAGAGGCAACCAGATCTTATTATCTTAACAATCAGCTGCTTGTAAAATTTTATCTTTAAACAAGATTTAACGCGCGCAATACTTATGCTTAGCGCTGTTCTTACGTTGCTAACAACAGCTTTCTAAGCAACGCTTACGCGTATTGTTGCTAGAGGCAGACTGCATAGAAAGACTAGCAGATAATTAGTAAAAGAACAATAAGGCAACGCTGCTGACCATGTTAGTAATAGTAGTTAAGACTGTCTAGAAAAGCTTAGCAATTAATAATAAATAAGGCTAATCAATAAGGGTTTAGAGGGGCAGGAAACACGATTATCATTGTTGAAAACACTGCGCAATGACTAATTACGCAATATTTAGGGTCTATTTAATGTTTTAAAATTACTAAAAGCTGCTAAATTAACTGAAACATCAACGGGCGCAACACAACAACAATAGAGGATTAGGCAGGAGAGATAGGACTACAGAGGGACCTCTAGATTAACACCCTTGATTTATTACGGCTGCCAAGTTGCTTACAGCTTAGATTGATAGTATCTCACTAACCTAGGGGGTGTGTTAGAGTATTGACACGGAACATGCGGATCACCCTGTTGACTAGGTGATCCTAGTAAGCTGAGCACGTGACGACCACGCTAGCGCCTATATATACGGGCTTAATCGTTACATTCCTCTGAAGGAGCTATTGGACACTTTTTTTTTCTTTTTTTATTGTAGTTTAACGTCCTTTCTCAGCCTGAGAGGCTATATAAGACGTGTAGGTTTAGGACCTACACGTATCTACGTGGTGTTTTCTAATATATAGTTTATTGACAAGGAGGGGTTCGTCTAAATCAAGGTGAGGCTCGTAGCCTAGGGTAGTTTTAACAAGTAGCTTTCTCAGTCCTTTGTTAGGCTCAAAGCCTAGAGTAGTTTTAACAAGTATCTTTCTCAGTCCTTTGTTGTATAGGAAGTATGTAGAGCTAGTATGCTAGTCTAGTTATCTCTTTTACTTCTTATACGTGGTTGTAGTCTATGCTAGCTGCTCTCCTGTATTGCTTATATAGGTACCTAGGCAGTTCGGTATAGGGTCTATATATAAGGTCGGTATATCGAGTTAGTATAGGGATTTCGGTGTAGGTAGATAGCTAGTTGCTAGTCTAGCTATCTATTCTAATGTGTAGATCGGTATATTGGGTCGGTATATTGAGTTAGTATGAAGGGATATTGGTATAGGTAGATGGCTAGGAGCACTAGCTATCAATTTTAATGTGTAGGTTGATATAGGAGGTCGGTATATAGAATCGGTATAGGGATTTTGAATAAGAGATAGCTAGGTAGATAAACTTATTGGTTCACTACGCCAATAAATCTATCTACTCAAGTAGAAAGCCGATGCCTTGTCGAGTAAGGGTCCAATTTTCTTTAATTGAACTTTAAAATCAGCTTACGAACAGACCACTTGCAGAGTTTTCAACAGTTGACCACTCTGTTTCTCTAAAAACAGCCAATGCGCACGCTACAACACCTGCTTCTAGAAAACAGGTGTCGGAAACTGATTTTAGGAAGGCGTTTAAGATAGTTGATCAATACACTTATTCCACTCCTTCTGATCAAGCAATTGCTCCTTCTCAGCTCCTACACTATTTAAGCCTCTGCTATTATATAAGTCCTTAGGACTTAGCGATAATACTATCCTACGCAGCGACAAGCTATATATTAAGGCACACAATAGTAATAAATGTGAAGTAAAAGTTGACAATAATTCTAATTTTAATGTGTACTATAATGAATGTAAAGATGAGTATAAGACTAAGGAGCAGTAGCAGGAACTACATGCTAGAGTTAAGAACAAAAATAAGTATAAATATATAGATTATAGCAATTCTACAGACTTTAGAGGCTTTTTAGAATTATTACAGTAGAATTCTTGTGGTAAATAATAAGCATTAGTTAACGCTTATTACGTCTAATTAACACAATTTAAATAACGTAAAAGTTATCGTATAACTTAATAACATAGTACTATTATTCTAATGTTCTTTAATTTAATAAATTCTAATTAAAAAGCGCCTAACAAAGTACGGAATTAAGAAACAAGTGCATGATAATTGAGCAATACATGCGTCTACCAAAGGCATATAGCCTGTAAAGTGTTAACGTTGTAGAGTATACATTTGTTTGCTGTACATGTTCAATCGCAACAATTTACTATAGCTTTTTATTATATTTATATACTGAACGCTATTTGTATTTAAATGATCATAACTAAACACGATTCTAATCTTTTAAAGACCCCCACTAATTGAAAATAAGCAGACACTAGGTAATTTAGAGAGAAAGGCATAAGAAATTAGATCTGTTAATCTACCTACCTTAAGGAGCTATATAGACTAAAGAAGGAGATCAGATCATAACTAATTAGAATAAGTAGTGGAGTACAACTAGCTAGGCTCAAAATCTAGACGGCAAACCTCCCTGCTAGAACTGTGCTACTCGCACTAGTAGGATTTAGCTAAAGTCTAGAGAAGCTGCCCATATTGCAACTAGCCGCCCTTATATATCCTGTCTTAACTGCGGCATAATCCTGCAACACCTAAGGCTAACAAGAATAGAGACTAAACACCTTAAAAACTATATAAATACCCTTAATTACAATGGTACTTTAACACTTATTTATCATAGTCTACGTACGCTAAGCTCTAAAACTACTTAATTCTAAAAAAGCAGTATACTTACTTTAATACCTAAATATACTTAAAACGCCTTGAGGAAAGAGCTTGTACAAATAGTTATCGACAGCAATTAGCTATTCTAAACTATTAAGCAGGCCCTTTTTTTATTGTAGTTTAACGTCCTTTGTCAGCTTAAGGGGCTATATAAGACGTGCAGGCCGAGGCCTGCAGGTATCTATGTAGTTTTTATCTTTTAAGTAATTTACAAGGGGTGGTTGATCTGAATTAAGGTAAGGCACTTAGCCTATTGTGTAGATGTGGTGAAGGGGGGGGGGAAAGGGAGAGGAGGAGAGGGGGGGTGCTTAGAGCTAGGTCGCCTGGACAGGCGATTGCATCTAGTTATCTAAATTTCTCTTGTACCAGGCCTGTGTACTAACCCTAGTTTCCTAAAAAAAGGCTATAGTAGCCTTAATACCTGCTTCTGTTTGGGAAAGATACTGTAGAGAGATTGGCTCTGCACATAAGTTCTGAAGCATAGCTTTACTATTCTTGTATAGTTGGCATTCAAGGATTATATAAGCTGTGTCTTGTGTAGCTCTAAAATTGCATAAGCAAGTTTTAGATTCTACTTTCCTTCTCTTAAACAGATAGCTTTTTATGTAGCTATGACCTAGTTTTAATTGAAAGAAAGAGCTAGATACATCTTGCTTAGTAGGAGGGATAGGTATCTGTTTTCTTGTTCTCTATTTAAAGGTTGCTAAGTAGTTGCTTAGGTTCTTGCTAGTAGCTTTCTTCCTGTATTTCTCTAAGAGACTTAACTATTTAACATTTGCTTGTTGTTTAATTTAGGAATTAACAACTGCTAACGTGGTTCACGAGCGAATCGGACACCTAAGCAAATTAGACACGCCCCACTAGCGCGTCGACGTCGACACTACAACGCGTTATGTCTCAACAACGCAATTATCTATTACCTTATTATAAATTAGATCTTTAGCTTGCTCTTTTTAATGTCTAATTGCAACTTGTTTAAAGCTGAAGACGCGCTATCTCTATCTATAACGTGCCTCGAAGTACTCTGTCTAACTAACGCGCTAGAAAGCCCTCCTAACACAACTGTAAAGCGAACTTAAAGCGCCTAAATAAGCTAAAAAAGAAGGCTATAGTTAAGTGTATTCTTAAAGAGTGTACGCGAGGATTTGCGCCTACTAAAGCTAATATTTAAGTAATAGCTAATAAATTATTGCATAAGCATAGTAGCAACTCTGTTAGTAAGAACTAAATTAACAACTTTGTTAAAAGGACTTTTAGGCTCTGTACGCGCTAGAGTTGTCTCTTTAATTACTAGCGAGCCGCCTGCAAGGACCCAGCGGCTATCTAGCGCTAGTTTAATCTAGTTAAGGTAATAAAAGAGAAGTAGAAAATTGTAAACAATAATATCTATAACTTTAATAAAACTAGCTTTATAATAAGTGAGATTTTATTACAGTTAGTTATTACAGGCTTAAAAAGATCTAGCAAAAAAAAAGCGCGTTTAGCTAGGCAACTGTAAGTAAGTTACTGTGATCTAAGGCGTAAGCGCGTTAAGTTACTATCTACTACTCTTTGTTATCTTTGCAGGCAAGGTGCTTATTAATATCTAGTTTAAGAACCTGCCTGCTAACTAGGTGCTTAAAGTTAGTCCTAATAGCTAGACAAATAACTAGCTTGCTTTTGCCTAGTTAGAGCACTTGAATACCTATACAAAGAGGCATACTGTAAGTAGGTATTAACTGCTTATTATTAACAGCTATAAGAGCTACTGCTTAGTTAAATTTTAAGATTTTTATAAGAAGAAGAATATTATTCTTCTTTATATACCTGCATACTTATCTTACTTAGTGTAGTCTCTTAATGTTGCCTGCTTCTTGCTGTTAAAGTGCAAGTATAGCGACGCTGTTTTAGGCTTAGCACGCAACCGCACTAACTATATTAGCAAGGAGTCCTTCTTGCTAGCCTTTAAGGCTGCTTTTAAGCAGTCTATTACAAAAAATAATATTTAAGCTAGCTTTAGCAGCGCTAGTTTAGTCCTATATAACCTATAAGCTGTGCTATTAAAGCTTAATGTTGTAGTGCAGACGCTAAAACAATTACTATAACAAGTAGATATTTAGGAGACGCAGACACTACGTAACACGCGCAAAGTTAAGGCTTAAAGTACTTTTATTTAATAGAAAGTAAGAAACTTTTATAAGTCCTTTGCAAATTTAATTAACGCGCAAGTTACGTAGTTAAGTAAAAGGGCCTAGCAAATAGCATATATAATAATACTTATAATAAAGAAAATAAGTAGCCTTTGAAAGGCTCTAGATGAATTAAATAAGCATAAAAGCTGTAAGCAGCAATACGTACAAATAGAGGAGACTCTTAATGTAGGCAAGGTGCAAGAAGTATTAGCTAAACAGGCAGGTAGTAGTTGTAGTAATAGTAAGAGTGCGTCGAAGAGAGTGCAAGGAGAGAGGCGGTGCGGGCGTTGCAAGCAGGTTAGACACAACGCTCGTACCTGCGCAGTTAAGATAGATAGTGCAAGTGATAGTAGCAATTCTAATAGTTAACTTAGTATATTGTAATAGTTTATTAACTGTAATAAAAGTGCGTAATAACGTATTAACATCAACGCGCTGGTGGGGCGTGTCCGATTTACTTAGGTGTCCGATTCGCTTGTGAACCACGTTAGGCTTATTTTATCTTTAAAGGGTTTATTTTTGTAGTTTTCTTTGCTAAAAAGTCTGGTTAATTGTTTTCTTGTACATCTTAGTGTCCTAGGACCTATTGTAGTGTAGAAGTAATGCTTGTTTCTTTTAGTTAAGTTGCTGCCCTAATGCACTTAATTTGCTACTCTTAGCTAGGGTTCTTTAACATGTTCTATAATTAAGATAATGCAGCTTAATTGTCTGCGTAGATATTAACGTGTTGCAGTTGTTAAATAGGCTAACTGCTTTCTTAAGCTTTAAGGTAATACCTTCTAGTTCACTGTTATAAACTAGCTATTTATTTTCTATATTTGCTTAGATTTCTTTAATAAGAGTAGCTTCTGTGTAAAAAGCTACGCCCATGCTGATTGTTCTGCTGTCCTTTATAGCTAAGGCATATAAGTATATGAATAAGAGGTTGTTATTTATTAGTAGTTTTTTATAGTTTTTAGCTTTAATGTCTTTTAGCTTTTTAAAATATATAAACCTTGTAGGGAGTTTTAGCATTTTAAAGAGTAAAGGCTTAGTGTTATATTTCTTCTGTATTGTCTAAGAGGGCTGAGATAATAGTTTTTTAAATTTAATCAAGTTACTCGCCTCTGTTATTGCTAATAGCAGCTTTTAGAGAGTAATTTAGATCTAGTAAAGTAGATCTAATGGTGTATCTTCTTATAGTGTTGTCTAGCCTAACTCTAAATAGAAATAAAGCGGCTTTTACCTTACTAGGCATTGCAGGGGAAGATCTAAAGATTCCTATGATCCTTCTACAGGCCTAGTTTTGTAGTTTTGGCCTACTATCAAAGACGTGTTATTAGCTTTTCTAAAATAGCTAACATTTGTAGTTAGCTAGACTAATAATACACGCTACGTATAGTTGCCTTGTTGCCTTTAGTAAGCGGCCTTTATTAATGTAAGCTAGCCTGCTTAGGCGGAAAAAGGCTTAGTTTGCTTGTTGTATCTTTATTTGGCAGTAGTCTCTAAGTTTAAGAGTGTTGTTAAAGAAAATGCCTAGCAATCTAACTAAGTAGCGTAAGAAATCTGTTTGTATTTTTTTAAATTTTGTATAATTTGCTGATTCTTTTTTTAAGCTATTAAACTTAATAGCTAACTCTTTTGATTGTATAAAAAGGCTTGCTAACTCCTTCTTAAGTAGTTTTATGTTTTTCCTAATAGATCATGTTATTATTTAGATCTGAAGGTTGTCTATGTTGAATAAGGAGTATATGTTGTTGTTTAATGTAATTAACTAGAATAGCGGTTTCGTGTAAATTAGAAACAGGATAGGCAAGGCTAGGCTCTCTTAAAGTATACTACTATTAACTTTCTGTAGTTCTTCTGATTACTTATTAAAATATAACTTTAAAACCCTCTTTGTAAGGAAGAAGCTTGTCTATAATAAGAGGTAGGTAAGTAGCTGTTAGGTGCATATATCTTCTAGAAGCTTGTTCTTAGCTAAATAGTTAAACGCGCCTTTAATGTTTAAAAAAGCTATTAAGGTCACTTTATTCTTCTTTCTCTTTTGTTGAATTTGTTGTAGAAGAGGAGTGCAGCGTTAATAGCTAATTTTTTAAGCCTGCTTCTTGTTTGTATAGAGTGTAGCAGGCTAGTTGTTTCTGCTAAAGTACTTAATCTTTTTAAGTAGAGTCTTTCTAGTGCCTGTCTTAGACAGTATAAGAGGGAGAAAACTCTGTATGCTTTTAGAATTAAGTAGTCTAGCTTGTTTAACTTTTTAAGGGCAACACCTTTTGCTTTTTACTAGCATCTTAGTTAGTTTTCTAAGTTAAACAAAGCTGAATAGACTTTAAAGAAGATGCTAAGTTAATATTTGTATGCCTTCAAGATAACTTCTTAGCTAATTTTATCTAGTCTTAGTAAGGTAGCTTGAAATTTCTAGCAGACTGTGTTAAGCTCCTTTCTAGATAGAATTGGCCACTTCTATTAGTGGTATCCTTGGTAATAATTTTAAGTAATAGGGCAGGTGTAGAAGGAGGTAGTGGAAATAACTCTTCTTTAAAGCTTTGAGACTTTTCTCTAAAAGAGTCTTTGCCTTTAATAGCAGAACTTCTTAGTAATAAGTTGCTTTTTGCATAAGCTATTGTTTAAATATCTGTGTAGGGAATTTATTTTGGAGGAACTGCTCCTAGTAGTTAAGCTTAGCTTTTTTAATAGCCCTTAGGTATTTGTTCTTAGCAAGCAGGTAATCTTTTTTCTATAAGTATAGTGTGTTGTTTCTTTTTCTTGCTATTCGCTTGTAATCTTAAAAGGCTCTGTTTAGGATAGCCTTAAGAAGATCTAGATCGCTAGTCTACTAAGGTTTTAGTTTTAGTTTTTAATTTGCAGTAAGTGTAGACCTTTGGAGTGCCTGCTAAATTGCTGTTATAAAGTCCTCTACTATGTTATTTAGTCTCTTCTCTAAAGGTTTGTTAAGGCCTAGAAATAGTTGTCTTAAGAAGTAATTTAAGGCGCATGGTAGGGCTAGTAATTAATTCTCTAGCTTTGCTCAAATTCTTTTCTCCCGTAGAGTAGTGTTAAATAAGGTTTAATTAGATTATTTTGGTGTTGTATTTCTTTGGCTGGCTAGGTAGCTGCCCTTAGTTAACAATGCTAAACAGGATAGCGTAGTAGTCTAATCCGACTTCCAGGGTAGCTTGCTAGTCTAGAATACTAGAAGCTATATTGTTTGTAAAAAAGTAAGGTTAAGACCTCTTTCTCTTTGCATGTAAGCTCTAAAAAATGTGCTACCTTTTATAGTATTTAATAAAGATAAGTTATAGCTGTTAACCTACTTTACTAAATCGTTAGCTTGTTAGTTTGGGTTGCACTTATATAGGCTCCATTTAGGGAGGTGGCAATTAAAATCCTCTAGGATAATTGAATGCGATTCTATAGACTCTCCTAACAGGCGTCTTTGAATTGTTGTCGAATTTAGCCCTTGTTCCAGGCTTTTTTTATTATAAATGTTATAAGGTGAACGCGGGCTTCGTGATCCACCACCATAGCTTCTCGTATAGTGACCTGGTGAGGTCTAACTTCACTCGATGTGAGCTATCGGTCTTTGTGTCGAACAGGGAGAAGAACAGTCCGAGCATTGTATTGTTCGTATACAGTACTGTGTGGTGTAGGAAATCCTAAAGGTGAGAAGCAGCAGGCAGGGAGCTTTTATAAAGTATTGCAGGCTCCCGCTGCGGTAACGTACGTGTCCTTACCCTCCTCCACCTCCACCTCCTCTACCTCCATCGCAATCTTGTTGCCAGCTATAGGCTAGCAATTGCTGTTAAACACGTTTTAATTAGTGTTGTTTTTTAGTACCTTTAGCAAATTTTTTAACCCTAATTTTGCTTAGTAGTCTAAGCTTTTCTGCTCTAAGCGCTTAGCGCGTAGACCTTATCTACTTACTATTCAAATTTTGTTGACTACATATAATCTTTTTTTGACTTTTGCGACTAATTAGTAGAGGGCAGCTGCTTTTCACTTTTTTAGAAAACCTATTTTGACTACAACAACAACCACCACCTTTAATACCTTAAAAAAAATATATGTTATAGATGTAGATCTTTCTTGTGTTGAGTTGTATTGAAATAGCTTGAAAGTCGTTGTCGTCGCTGATATAAGGATTAACTTCTACTTCTAAATCCTTTTGAATATAAAACAGAGTTCTAGGTCGTAGGCCTCGATAGGTTGGTAGTATTCGCGTAAAGTCTGGATGGGCGATTGACCTAGTTTCTTCGTATGGTCCTTTTACTAACCAAGGCTCTTGTATTGCAATAATCTTAGCGTTTGCTGAAATAGATTAAGCAGCTATTGTTAACGCGCTTTCTTAAATTTTACAGGCCTTAGACTTCGATAAGTATTTATTATAAATTCAGGTTGATGTTTAAGAACTAGTTATTTATTTTTTAAGGTGTCAAAGGTTGTGGTTGTTGTTGTAGTCAAAATGGGGTTCTAAAAAAGTGAAAAGCAGCTACCCTCTACTAATCAAGTGCAAAATTCAAAAAGAAAAGATTATGTGTAGTTAACGAGATTTGAACAGTAGGTGGATGAGTTCTAGGAGGAAAGCTCAGACCACCGAGCGATAATTAGGGTCAAAAAATTCGCTAAGGTACTAAAAAACAATACTAGTTAAAACGTGTCTAACGGCGATTGCTAGCCTATAGCTAACAACAAGATTATAGTAGGATTACAATAGGATTGCAACATAATGCGATAGAGGAGGGAAAGGACACGTACGTACCGCAGCAGAAGCCTATAATACTTTATAAAGCTAAAGCTGTTACTTCTTACCTACTGCTTCTCACCTTTTAAACAACTTTAGAATCTGCGATATCTCTATATACAAAAAGAATGTTAAGCCTTAACTTAGCTAGTTGTAGAAGGAATACAAGATCTACAGAGTGTTTACTAATACTAACAAAGTACTTAAAATGCTCTACTTTAGTATTTCTCTCTTCTTGCTAATTGTGCATAAGCTAAGTAAAGAAACTATTAACTAGTTAGGCTAGCTGTTACATAAAGTTGAAATAGCGATAGAGAAGAAAGTGGCAGGAAAGGAGGAGTAGGCGTTCTATCGTTGTATGTATAGGTCAGAAAGCAAGGCGATGATAGTGCTGCTTCTTCAATTCGTCTGAGAGTACCTGGAAGTGAAGCCTCAACATGAGTAGGCGGCATAGATAGGATGCTAGAGTAATTGCTTCTATAATCCTAGCGGTTTAGGTAGATTGTCACAATGCGGTTAAGTATTTCCTGTACTTAGCTTATGCTTAGTGAGCAAAGCTGCTATAACTACGTAATTTAGAGTCTTGTAGCTTACTTAGTCTTCCTAGGTTACTTGCAAACCTAGCAGGTAAGTATTATAAAAGTTGTTTTATAATAGAATCTTAAAATCCGCGATTAATACGTTAACACTACCTGTGCTTCTACCTTTTAGTTAATTGTTAGAATCTTAGGTTGCGTTCTTACGCTTACGCCTACTACCTAGCTTGCGTAGTAGAAGATATTAATTTGTAGGCTAATCTAGGCTTTTCTTAGCAATTTAAGCACTACGTTTTATAAGCAGAGGTTGAGCTTCTAATTGCTTACCTTGTCTGCTGTTTGTTGCCTAAGATCTTAACTTACAATATAATTTACGTCCCGCTATTCTGCTTCCATAAGCAGGTGTTGTATTATAATTAGCTAGCGCGTTAGAGTTTATAGGCACAGACTGTTAGACTAGTAAATAAGGTATTCTACCTACAGGTCTTAATAAATTAGCTCTTTTAAGTAGTTGCACTGCTGTATAACTATTAATCACTCTGTTATTAATTAAAATGTCGCTCTCGAAAATCTTTAGTTTAAAAGTAGGTTTTGGGGTAGCAAGACAAGTAATCTGCTGCTAATCTAAGCAAATTTCTAATAGTGCACTGGCCTTATGCTCTATTTGCTTAGCGTCTTCTAATCTACTCTTATCTTCAATAGGTAGGCCGTCCTTACTACTTAAAATAGTAGGTAAATTACTTTTAAAGTTTTTAGTAGTCAGCTACGTATCCTGATCTGCCCTTCCTTGAACAGGAGAGAGGACCTCTAAGTCGTCTCTAGGATTAACTAGCTTACTATTATAAAGGATCTCTATAATCTTAATTACTTAATCCTTTGTAGAATAACTATTTTTTAAAGGTTATATTACAGGTAGTAATCACCTAATTAAGTGTTAGTACCTATATATAGTATATGTTAGACGCTTAATAACTAACTAAATAACTAATATAGCCGCGAGGATTAACCTTAAATCCTTAGCGATTACGCCTAGCTGCCTTCTCCTTGTTCAAAGGATAAGCTCGGCACCTATAGGCATAGATTCTACTCTAGTCTAGGCGTAGATTAGCAGTCTAGTGTCTAATCTTAGGTAGTTAATAATATTAGAAATATTTCCTAAACTATTCTTTAAGCACCTAGTTAGGAGATTAGTAGCTATAGATCTTAGTAGGGCTTATTCTATGTAGGTAAGCCGCCGCATCTATAATTACAAGCTAAAGCTTAGCTAGTAGATTAGAGCTTATACGCATCTTGATAGCCTTTATAATTAGCTCTTAACTAGCTCTCTCCGCTGAGCTATTAGGCTTATAAGTATATGGCGGTGGCGTCTTAATTATGATCCTTTTCTCTATAGCCTATTCCTTATATATTAATTGCCCTCTCTAAGGCAGTGTAGCAGTATTGTTATTCTAGTAGATCTCTCTAATCTTCTTCTAATATTTATTTTTTAAGGTGTCAAAGGTGGTGGTTGTTGTTGTAGTCAAAATGGGGTTCCAAAAAAGTGAAAAGCAGCTACCCTCTACTAATCAACCGCAAAAGTCAAAGAAAAAGATTGTGTGTAGTTAATGAGATTCGAACGGTGGGTGGATGAGTTCTGGGAGGAAAGCTCAGACCACCGAGCGATAATCAGGGTCAAAAAATTTGCTAAGGTACCAAAAAACGACACCAGTTGAAACGTGTCCAACAGCGATTGCCAGCCTATAGCTGACAACAGGATTACAGTAGGATTGCAATAGGATTGCAACATGATGCGATGGAGGAGGGAAAGGACACGTACGTACCGCAGCGGGAGCCTGCAATACTTCATAAAGCTAAAGCTGCTGCTTCCCACCTACTGCTTCTCACCTTTCGAACAGCACCGCATACAAACGATTCGCATACGATACACTGCAATGGCGTGCAACCTCCGCGGCGAGCATCTCCTCATTCTAGGCTCTCTTCCAAAAAAAGCATCCTTTGCTACCGTCTACCCAGCACCCGATTCAGTCCAACTCGAACTGCTCATGCGGACACCTGAATTCATCGAGTATCTCAAAACTCAACCACCTGGCTGCTTCTTCTAATATATCCTCTTAATCCTCACGGCAAAGCCTTTAATTATAGGCATAATATTGTTTAGTGTCTTTAACTAGATATTATGATTATACAGCTTGCCTAAGTAATCTTCCTTAATAATTAGTGCCTATTCCTTAAGCAGTTAACCTTTTAGAGAATTAAATAGATTTTATAAGATTATATAAAAAGGTTGTAGTAATCTCCCTCTTAGTCGCTATAAGATTATTTGTGAGACATAAGCTGTTGTGCAGTAATCACATTCTAATAGCTTCTTGCTAGTAATCTAAACGTTCTGCGCTAAGCAGACTAAAGCTTTAATAGCTTGTTGTTCTAAGTAACTTAATTGTTTGTGCCACAGGTTCTTATTACTAGTGCGCAACTTTAGTATCCTTAATCGCGCTACGGCGTTCACAAGTAGTAGTAGTTAAGTAGGATCACAAGAGACTTGCTTGTATTTAACAAATAAGAGATTAAAATAACACTCAAAGTTAAATAAGACAACTTTCTTTTTAATTGTACTAAATTGCATAGTGTAATTATATCCTAAATACTAAATGCTTAATTATTTGAGCTGCGCTTCCGACACGAAATTAGTATAGAAACCTAGTACAAGCTTAACGTTAGTAAGCAGTAGATTAGCTGTCTTAGGTCCTGCCTCGCTATACAGGACGTTCTTAAGCAGCCTGTTTCCTATCCTAGTAACTAGAATAGATTAAGTACCTGCTAAGACGGTCTTATTCTCGGCGCATTTGCTAAAGGTGCCTAGTACTAGTTAATCTATAGTATTAACTAAATAAACTGCTGCTTCACTATCTAGGATTGTACAAAGGGATAAGGCATAAGAGGTAAAGGCTACACTAAAAATGTTTAGCTTAATTTTTTTAATAAAGTTATTTAGGTTAATTAGTGCTAAAACTAATAAGCTAGGAAACGATCTACTTAGTTAATTAGTAGCTAATCCACTAGTGCTAGTCTTCTAGTCTTTCTTCTTAATTTAAGTGCACAGAGATGCCTAATTGTCGTTATTTTTTTGCTTAAAGATCTTCTTTTCCTTATTATTTAACAGCTTAATTAGTATATTGCTAACAGGGCACGATCTAGTAACTGTAGTTTAAAGTTAGTAGCAGTTGCGCAGTGTCTAGAAATGCTTGCCTATAGGCCCTTTACTAGCCTTATAAGGGCAAGGGTAGAGTTGCTTACTACTTTTATTTAACATTAAGTTGTTAGCGCTAGTAGACTGTTAAGCTAACGCTAATCTAGATGTAGTTTAGAACACTACGTGTTCTTTTCTTTTTAAGGAAATGATTAACTAATCCTACAACAAAAAACTAAAGATCTTTCTAATATATTAAAGATTAATTAAGTTCTACTAAGCGCAATTACTTGTGCTAACTTATTGCGCTTCTTACGCGACTAGTCTAGTGCAATCTTAGTGCCTAAGGCGTCTAAGAAATTAGTAATTGCTAACAGCCTAACAACCTTAGAAAGCGAGTAGATTGTTGCTCGTCAATACAGGAGCTGCTACTTAGTAAACTATCGCTTAGGGCCTATTTGTCCCTAGTGAGCCTTATCTAGGTGGGATTAGTACTGCGCTCTAATTAAATACTAAGTATTCTAATTAGTAGGTGTAAAATCTTTCTTTAGGATCTTCACTAAGGCTTAAAGGCTAGTAAGGTTCTAAGTAATTATGCTTATTAAGGCGTTTGAAAGCAGGTCTAGATAGACAGTCTTGCTAATCTAGTCCTTAACATTAGTATTCTTAGCGACCTTCCTTATCTATTACGCTGCCTGTACTTTGTACCTGTTAACTAGCTTGCTGTAATTATCCTTTTTATACTTAGTACTAAGGACTTAAGCTTTGTATTTGTGTTAAGCAATTTTATGATCTTCTTGTTCTTGTGTGCTTAGGTCAGGTGGAGGAGAAATTAGCTTCTTAATATCCTTAGGCAGTTCAGAATACTGTAGCTCCTAGTAGTCTATTAAGTGCACATCTAGGAGATTAGGATTGACCTAATCCTAAATGCCCTTCTCTAAGCAGTGCAGTCTTAACAGAGCAAACTAGGTTAGCTAGTCTAATTAAGCCTTTAGGATTACCCCTAAGGCAACAAGCAGTGTATTAGAAAGGTCTTTATTTAGTAAGATAGACGGCAGAATTAATTTATTTTTTATGGTGTCAAAGTTGGTGGTTGTTGTTGTAGTCAAAATAGGGTTCCAAAAAAGTAAAAAGCAGCTACCCTCTACTAATTAATCGCAAAAGTCAAAAAAAAAAGATTGTGTGTAGTTAACGAGATTCGAACGGTGGGTGGATGAGTTCTAGGAGGAAAGCTTAGACTACTAAGCAATAATTAGGGTCAAAAAATTTGCTAAGGTACTAAAAAACAACACCAGTTGAAACGTGTCCAACGGCGATTGCTAGCCTATAGCTGACAACAGGATTACAGTAGGATTGCAATAGGATTGCAACATAATACGATAGAGAAGGGAAAGGACACGTACGTACCGCAGCGGGAGCCTGTAATACTTTATAAAGCTGCTGCTTCTCACCTACTGCTTCTCACCTTTAAAACAGCACTGCATATGAACGATTTGCATACAATACACTACAATAGCGTATAACCTCTGCGGCAAGCATCTCCTTATTCTAGGCTCTCTTCTAAAAAAAGCATCCTTTGCTACTGTCTACCTAGCACTTAATTTAGTCTAACTTGAACTGCTTATACAAACACTTAAATTTGTTAAGATTTTAAAACTTAACTACCTAGCTAGACTTCTAAGTTTATAAAAATCTTAAACGAGTCTCTTATTTACAATATTCTTATATACAAAAAAATTGTTAAGCCCTAATTTAGCTAGTTGTGTAAGGAATACACAATCTCTAGAGTATTTGCTAATACTAGCGCAGTACTTAAGATCTATTGCTTTAGTATCCCTCTCTTCCTATTTATTATGCAAGGGTTAAGTACAGAGACTAGAACTTAGCTTAAACAGCTATTATAAGATGTTAAATTAGCAATAGAGAAGAAAGAGGTAAGAAAAGAGGAGTAGGCTTTCTATTGTCGCGTTTATAAGTTAGTAAGCAAGGTAATAATAGTGTTGCTACTTTACTTTATCTAAGAGCGCCTGGCAGTAAAGTAATAAGAATAGGCAGGATAGGGCGCGTTAAGTTAGGAGGCGATTTACGTTTTTGTCTTGCTTTTCTTCATTTCTGTCTAAACATGCAACACACTAATTGCGTGCTACTAATGCTAAATAAGAAGGCATAAGCCCTGATACCTGTTGTTAGCAATAAATCTTTTTTTTTACTAAAAAGGTGTCTACAAAATGTGTAGTCACATCAAAAGGTTGTCTTAAAAGGCCGAAGCGGTAGAATTAATTAGTTAGTTAGTAGGTAGCTGTGAAGATCGTCCGAAGATAATCTAGGTTGGTTCTTGGGGAATGAACGAGTACTAAGGACACAGGGTGTACTAGCACAATTAGAAGATCATTGTAATAGTACAAGGGTTATGAATTAAGTCTTAATCCTTAGATTAATTACTAAGTAAAAACTCTTAAGAAGTTAAACATAATAAGCTGTAAGGGCACATTACCTATTGCTATATATATAAGGAGTTCTAGAGATTCTACAGTATACTATAGTCCTAATAATCCTAAAGTCTATCTAGGAGTTCCTAGGATTTTAGGAGATCTACAGTCCTAAGGATCCTAAAGTCTAGCTAGGACTTTCTAGGATTCTAGGACTCTAGGACTAGCTACGTAATCTTCTTATCCTCTAATCCCTAGGTCTGTGCTATTAGTTGTTAGTACTTAAGGTAGTAGTGCTCTACTCTAGGCCTTAGGTTGTAACACTAATTCCCCTCTTTAAGCTTAATGTCTTTATAAGCTATCTACTATTATCTTATTCTACTAATTTCTATTATTATTAAGCTAATTGCATAGAAGCTATAGGTGTTTTTATAATAGTTGCTTATACTTACTACGTAAAGTAATAGTTGCCCTGCAAGCTGTCCTCTCTGCACAAGAAGTATAAAAATTATATCTATTTTAGCGTTTAGTCTTGTAAGCTAGAGATAGTTCTGTTGCCTAACTATTCCTGTATTAACCGGGAGATAACTTATCTAGAAAAAATAGAGGATAAAGAAGAAGCGCGTTTACGTGTAGAAGAAGATGTTACTAAGGCAGCTTTATTACGTGCGCGTCTGGCGCGTAAGAAGCTAGCAAGGCTTTAAAAACAAAAGAAACTTCTACGTTAGAAAGAGCAGGAGTTGTTTAATAAAAGAATAGGTTCTATTAAGGAGTTAGAAGCTCTTAGGGCTTGTAAAGAACTAAATTCTGTAGTTCTTTTAGTAAATCTTAAGGCTGCATTGGATGCTACTCTTGTAGATTAGTCTCTGTTCTAGGGTATTAATAGTACTGTGCCTAAAGCTAGTAGCAGTTTATAAGGTACGTTGTTTGTTTTGTTTCTACTACTCTAGCGTTGCGACGCAGTAGTCTAGTTATAAGGCTTAAGTAGGTTGTATTTTGTTTTTATGTGTGTGTATGCTAACGTCCTTAGTTTAATTTCTAATACAGTCGTTGTATTTTTGCAATATTTATTAGTAGTTAGTTAGGTTTGTGTTAGGTTCCTATGTATTATTACTGTCTAGGTTGCCTAACTATTTAACTAGATATTCCTTGCTGTTGTCTTTATCTTAGTGTGTGAGGATTCTTTTAACTTTAAATTTATTTTCTTCTTTTATTTTGTAATAAAAGGTTTTCTAGTGTAGCGTCTTTAGGTCTGCTAGTTCTAACATGTTAATATAGAATCTTAGGTAGATTTTTGTGTCTGCTAGGAGGTTAGGTGTGTATGTAACTAGTCACTTCTAGTCTAGAGTTAAAAACAGTTTAACTTTAACGTTGTTAAGCTCTCTGTTAAGTTGTTTAGTGCGAAGATCTTTGTAAGTAAGTAGACTTTATCCCCCTTCTTTAGCTAAGGTGCTATTTTTTATTTCTAGTTAACATATAAAAGGCTTTAGCATTAAGCCTTCTTAAGTGTTTCCTTAAGTAACTCGTGTACTAGTTTTAGCTCATTAGCTATTGCAATAGCTACTTCTATTTTCAAGCTTAAAAGTGTGCGTGTAAAGAGGTTTAGGTGTCTCCTGTAATTTGCGTAGAATAAAGTCTGTCCTATAGACTCTAAGAGCTTGTTGTTGTATGCTATGTTTACTATAGGTAGTAACAATACCTAATTATTCTGTTGTTAGTTAATATATATTATAAAGTATACTTTTATTGTATAGTTCGTTCGCTCTACTTGTCTATCTATCTGCAGATAATACGCTGTTAATAGCTTTCTTTTAGTTCTAATTGCAGCAAGTAATGTTGTCTACAAATTTAAGGTGAAGAGCTTGTCTCTGTTACTAATAACTAACTTTAGTATACTGTAATATCTAATACCTTAACTGTTAATAATGTGTACAAGCTACACTACTGTAAAATCTTTTCTAAAAACTATGTACTTAGCTTGTTTTGTAAAAAAAATTAACTACTACAAGAATTGCGTTATAGAATACTTTAGTAACAGAGTCTCTTAAGACTAGTAAGCCTGTAACAAAGTCTATAAAGATGTCTAACTACAGTGCGTTAAGTAGTTCTATTGCTTATATTTCTTTGTAGAATGCGTGTGTGCTGTGCTTATTCTTCTAACAGTCTACACATTTAGCAATAAAAGTAGTAACTTTGTCCTTTATTCCTAGAAACTTATAATTTCTCTTAATAAGTTCTATAGTTCTTGTAATACCTAGGTAACTATGTACTAGGTCGTCGTAGTATTGTCTAATAATTACTTCTTGCAATTCTTCTAGTACGTCGTGCGTAATACGTATAAGTAGATTAAGCGTCTATACTAGTCCTAATAATCTGTTATTATTAACCTATAGTATCGTAGAGTTAGTTATCTCTTTTATTCCTGTAATGTCGTGTCTACGGCTAAGAGCGTCTGCTCTTCTAATATCCTTCCTTAGTATATACACGATCTTAAACTTGTGTTATCCTAGTTCCTCTAACTATTAAACTTAGCATTAATTAAGTCTTTTGGTAGTTATAAAATTAACTGAGTTCTTATAATCTATAAATATTGTAAGTTCTAAGTAGCTTTCAGCGTATACTCTCTAATGTCTAAGGCAGTTAATAATAGCTAACAGCTCCTTATTGTAAATATTATATTGTTCTTCTAGTCCTAAAAACTTGCGAGAATAGTAGGCAATCTAGTGCTATTTACCTTTGTATAATTAGCTAGCACATCCTCTAAGTACGAGATCTAATGCGTCTGTTTTAAATTGTAGTAGCTATTTTACTTAAAATATACAAAAGCATAGTAGTTTTATACTTATATTCTTATGTATTTAGAAGGCGTTCTCTACTTCTCTACTCTACTTAAAGCGTATTTCCTTCCTTGTAAGTCTTATCAATAGAATAGCAATTTTAGAGTAATCCTTGATAAACTATTAGTTAAAATTAGAAATTCTAAGAAAGATTATATTTCCTTAACTATTATTAGTTATAGCTTTTCTTTTATTACTTACATCTTTTCTTTACTTATCTATACACCTTATGCTCCTATAACATATCCTAGAAAGGCAACTTTGTTTTTGTATAACTCGCATTTCTTAGGTTTTAGTTATAAGTTAAACTAGTCTAGGCACCTTAGTAGTTTGCAGACATGTTTAACATGATGCTTTAGGTTCTTAAAGTAGATAAGAATATTATCTAAGTATACAATAAAAAAGATAACTAAGTGTACTCTTAATACATTATTAATAAGTTCTTAAAAGATTGCTACAGCGTTTATTAACCTAAACAGCATAACTGTGTATTTATAGTATTTATGTCTTGTTTAGAACGCTGTCTTCTATTCTTTACTTTTCTTAATCTTAATAAGGTAGTATCTATCTTAGAGGTCTAGTACTATAAAGACCTTAGCGTAAGATAATTAATCTCGAAGTTCTATAATATTTAGTAGTAAATATTAATTCTTTACTGTAATGTTGTTTAACTTCTAATAGTTAACGTACATCCTTAGTAGCCTATTCTTTTTTAGTATAAAGAGTATTACGAATCCTACTAGTAATATTAAAAGTCTTATATAGCCTTCTACTAAATTCTTGTCTAGCTTTGATTTTAGTATCTTAAGTTCTATCTCTAATAGTTAATAAATTAGTCTAAAGGGTAGAGTCTTCTCTTCTTCTAAGATAATCTTATAATCCTAGAGTTAGTGTCTTAGTAAGGCTTTGCTATCTACTACTTCTATAAAGAGGTGCTAAAATTCTTTTTACTCTTTTAAGATATCTAGAGTTACGTGTGTTTTTAAAACTCTAACTTTATAATCTAGAGAAGCCTTTCTAGTATCTAATAAATTAAACTCTCTTGTCTTAAGGTTGTTCTTAGTTAAGGTTCACCGTCCCTTAGTAATATTGTTAATCTTCCTCTTATCTACTATCTTAGTTGTTAGATGTGTAAGCTAGCTTATAGTTATGTCTAGTCTACAGTACTTAAATAAGAACTTCTTTAACTTCTAGTTAATTTGTAGGTTGTGATCTTACAACTAAGGAAGTCCTAATATAACATTATAGGTAGCTAGTCTAAAAACGTCTAGGTCTATCTCTTCCTAGTATCTCTAGATGCGGAGCGTCACTCTAGTAACCTCGTAAGTAATTATTATCTTGCCTAGCATAGGCTGACTGTTAGCTACGTGTAGTAGGTAAGGTTCTTGTTTCTCTAATACTTGTAGGCCTGCTACTAACATTACTTAAGTAGAAACAAAGTTAGCATATGCGCTAGAATCTACTAGTGCTTATATCTAGTGTCTGTTAAGCTTTACTATAAGCTTAAGGAGGCTTAGAAGATTTATTATGTTAATCTCTCTAGTAGTTCTAGGTGTTTAGGGCGTCTATTTAAAAAAGACTATGGGCTAAATCTATAAAACTTCTTTGCAACAATATGTTAGTTGCATTTAATATTAATGTATATGTGCTATAAAAGTTAGTTATACTTCGATATATAGGTTCAGTCCTTGTAATCCTTCTACTGCGTTATGTGCATCTATAGGTTCTCTTCTAGATTATTATATCTGTAAAAGTATAAGCTGTGTCTCTTGTCCTATATATATACTGCACATTTGTCGTTTAGAAAATTATACTACTAATATTTACATCTAGGCATTCTCTTAAACTTCTTAAGAAACTATCCTAATCTACACTTATTAGAATAGTAGATTATATAGCTGTCGTGTATATATACAGTCTATAAATACTTCGCATATTCTAGGTTGCGCAGGTCTATCTTATAGTATATATCTTTAGCGCGGCTGTTATCTTAAGCCTTACGCTGCTATTATGTCGCCTTAAGTTTATTGTAAATCTCCTTCGTCTTTTCGTCTAAGAGCTAGCGTGTTAGTTTATTCTAGGAAGCCTTAGCTTCTTTAGTTTATTTCTATACAAAATCATCGTGTATAGCCTTATCAATAGTTACTACTAGAGTAAGTCTTTTCTTCTGCAGTTTCTCTAGTAAATTAGCATACTAGGTATGGTCTAGGAAGATTCTTCTATAGAGTTTTATAAAGATCTCCTTAAGTCAATAGTAGGTTGTGTAATAACGTTCTATTCGTCGTCTAGATTGTTATTAAGTCCTGCAAAATAAATAATATTTAGTTGTTAAGTTACTTTGCCTTAGCTTTAGTAGTCCTGTTTTATATAACCTTCCTTACTACATCTATAATAAGTAACTTTCTTATTACCTTTGTTATATGTAAACTTCTTCCTTCCTAGTCTCTTATTAATGTTTTTAAGGTGTATTAGCTTGTAGCTATTAGTAGCGTAATACCCTAGGGTCCTAGGTATATAGTTTCGCTAACGTCCTTAGTTAGGGTATAGGCGTTGAAGTGTTTAACGTAGTTAAGCGTCTATATTCTTAGGTACGCGATTCCCTTGCGCGAATAACTGTTCCTTAAATATAAGCTTATAAAGTTTATTGTAAACTCTAATAGCTTTAGCTATAAGTTTGTTAAGCGTGTTGAGGTTAGCTCCACTTCTTATAAGTTCCTATTATATAGTAGGTTTAAGACCTTGTTAGTACATCTATATTAAAGCGTTGTTGTCCTATTTAATAACTACTTGTACTATTATAATTGAGTTATATAGTTAGCAGTAGACTTAGTTTATTATAGTCTCTAAATCTTTTGCTCTACAACTACAGATTCTTTAAGAAGTGAGAAAACTTCTTTTATCTTAGCTTTAAAGGCATCCTAGTTTTAACTAAAGCTATATTGTTAGCGTCTATAATAGAACTGTCTATATAGCGTTAAAGGATTAAGTTAGCCTACTTCTCCGCATCTCCTTAAAGATACGTAGAGGCTAAGACTACTTTGTTGTTGTTGTTAATCCTGTCTCCTTTAATATAGAAGTATCTGTCAACCTAGAGGAGCTAAGCGTTAAGCTTGCTACAATTACTATAATAAGTCTTAGGCTTGTTAGCGCGGCTTGTAGTCCTCCTAGTAAGAGAATTAGCAAGTGTGTCTATAGCAGTATTACTTATCTTAAGGGTATTTGAAGTGTAAAGATTATCTAAAAATAATCTAGGTTAATTCTTAAGGAATTAATGAGTACTAAGGACACAGGGTGTACTAGCACAATTAGAAGATTAATGTAATAGTACAAAGGTTAAGAATTAAGTCTTAATCCTTAGATTAATTACTAAGTAAAAATTCTTAAGAAGTTAAATATAATAAGCTGTAAGGGCATATTGCCTATTACTATATACATAAGGAGTTCTAGAGATCTTATAGTGTACTATAGTCTTAACAATCCTAAAGTCTATCTAGGACTTCCTAGGATTCTAGGATGTCTATAGTCCTAAGGATCCTAAAGTCTAGCTAGGACCTTCTAGGATTCTAGAACTCTAGGACTAGCTACGTGATCTTCTTATCCTCTAATCCCTAGGTCCGTGCTATCGGTTGTCGGTACTTAAGGTGGTGGTGCCCCACTCTAGGCCTTAGGTCGTAACAGTAGCTGTGTTAACAATGACAGTAGCCTGTAAGTTATAGAATAAGTTAGTAGGAGGTTAATTGTATGATCAATGAGTGAGAGACGTACAGCAGCAGCAGCGATCTGCTAGCTAGTGCTGTAGGAGAAAAGAGGAGAGTGAAAAGCTGATTAAACAGTTAACCTTCTAGCTTGCTAATTACGCAGTGGGAATTGATACCATGACTAAGCGGCCGGGCTTATAACTGTGGGAGCTGTGAAGGAGTAATTGAATAATCAGTGGAGGGGAATGAGTATATTAATTAACTAAGTGCCACAACAAAGTGTCTAATAACTACTAAAAAGACTTTATACGATCCGGCTCGTTTATATGCGCGCTATTAGGGCCGTCACGTGATATCCTACTAGGATCACCTAATCACCAGGGTGATCCGTATGTCAATACTTTAACACTTATTATACCTGAAAAAGCAAACAAAGTTAGCAATACTTTAAAACTCCAGTAAAAAAAGTACCTACAGAGCATAACATGAATAATTAAAAGTAGCACACAAAAAGCAATAATTAGCTTTTTTGCTACTCTTAACATAAAAGCTATTAAAGCAGTAAAAAATGCAGCTTTACTGAAAATAATGTTTGTGCAGCAATTGATGCAAAAAGTACTGTAATTACAGCTCTAAGATATCCTAAAAGTAAACTACTTGAAAGAAGTGAACTTAAGCTTATTTAGAGCAAACAAATTATTGAAGAGATCATAGGCTTTCTTAGCAACGTTGCTTAAAGATACAGAGAAAGCTTTGTTAAAAAGAAGAGCCTTGTTAAATAAAAAACTCTTATTAAACAAAAGAGCTTTGTTAAACAACAAAAAGCTTAAAGACAAGACAGAAGCGCTCTTAAAACTAAAACTACTAAGCCTAATAGCAGGCTAGCTAGCAAAAGCTTTTGCGACACGCTTATTTTTAGCTTTGTTAGCAGCAGCCTGCTTAGCAGCTACCTTCTTAGCGGCTGCCTGCTTGGTAACTACTTTGTTAGCAGCCGCCCGCTTAGCAGCTACTTCATTAGCTTTAGCTTTCTTTGTAGCAGCTTTCTTAGTAGCTTTTTTTTTAAAAGCAGCCTACTTTGTAATTTTATACTTAGCAGCTTTAACTTTAAAAGCATAAAGTTGTAAATTCATCTTGAAGGTGCGTGATTTTTAAGCATTAAGAAGCTTTGCCTTGCCTTTTCTCTTGCCCTAGTTGTTTTTACAAGAATTAAGAGCAGTATTATTATTGTTAGTCAATGTAGCAGGGCGACGGCAAACGCGTATATAAAAAAAAGCTTTGAAGCAGGAATTTTAAAGCACTAGTAATTTCAACTTTCAAATAGGTTGTATGTTTGTTTACTAAGGATAATTTAGAGTTAGGCTTTTTTGAAGTAAAAGTACTTTTAGTAGAGCACTAGAATTAGTAGAAAAAAGGAGTATTATTTGTAGGTATAATTAGTAGAGCGCTGTTAGTAGTACTACTTTAGTTAGTATAGCGCAAGTGCTAAAAGTTTAAGGGGTACTTACAAGGTATAAATTAAATAAGCTGTAAAGAAGTAAGTGATAAGCAAAACACTAAATACGCTTCTATTTTAGTAATGTGCTTTGTGTATAGAAGCAAAGCTTAGCACAACATATACCCTGCAAAGTATGTGATTAAATTTTTTTGCGTATACTGAGCTAGCAGCGCTTTAATACACATGATCTCTCTAGTGACGATTACGTATGGGGGTGTGTAGCAGAGCACTGCCCCACATGCTACGTTACTACTAACAAATAACTTATTTAAGCTAAGCTAACATACAAGCACGTGACCTGTGCTGACAGCTAATATAAGATAGTAAGCACTACTTGCTAAGCAGTGTATATATAGCAGCACTTTTGCAGAACATCTTAAAATTAATTCTTATTTCTTATTTCTTTCTACGCTTTCTTCTGCAATAGTAGTACCGAGGTGGACAGCGTAACGCCCCAGACGGCGGTATGACCCACCCACCAAAATAACACCTCAACTTCAACACGCGATAACTCTACCAAAATAAGCTTAATTAAGGATGCGCTTGCAGCGATAGAATTGCTAGAACCAAGAAAACAATTTAGCTATCGTCAAATCGCGAGAGAGCATGGTTGCAGCTATACAACACTAAGACGGAGACACTAGGGTATTTCAACCGCGCGCGCTACCTGCTATAAACATTAGCAGGCTCTCCACCCACAACAGGAGCTAGAGCTTCTACAGTACATTAAACAGCTCACCAGGCGAGGCCTTCCACCTACACGAGCCATGATACGAAATTTCGCCTCACAGATCGCGAGGAGAGAGGTTGGATTACACTGGATTGATCGCTTCGTCCACCGGTACCCTGATGAGCTCATTTCGAGATGGACAACAGGCATTGATAAAAATCGCCACAAGGCTGATTTAAGGAGGAAGTATAGCCTCTACTTCGATCTCCTACGCGAGAAAATAGAGCAGTATTACATTGAGGCGTCTCACATATACAGTATGGATGAGAAGGGCTTCCTCCTTGGTATCCTAGAAAGATCAAAGAGGATCTTTAGTAAGCCCTTACACGGATAACACTCCTAGCCTACATCTGCGCTGATGGATCTCACCTGGCGCCTACCCTCATATATCAATCGACCTCAGGATCGATACAGGACACCTAGTTACGAGCCCTCGATCCTAAGACTCATCAGGTTCAAATCTGCTCATCGCCCTCTAGCTGGACAACAACGATATTGGTCTCGCGTGGCTCAAACAGGTGTTTAATCGTGATACCAAGGTAAAGGCTCAAGCCTCCTATCAATTGCTCATCCTAGACGGCCATAGATCTCACCTTACTATGGATTTTATTGAGTACTGTAATCAGAACAGGATGCCACTTGCAGTCTATCCTCCTCATTTAACCCACACGCTGCAGCCTCTTGATGTTGCCCTGTTTAAGCCTCTCTCATCAGCTTACCAGGCGCAGATATCTAAAATTCTAGAGAGGAACCAGGGCCTCACCTCAATGAGCAAGAGAGATTTCTTTCCACTCTTCTACCAAGCCTGGCAAGCCTCCTTCAAGGAAATAACAATCTAGAAGGCCTTTAAGGCTACAAGCCTCTCACCCTTTAATCCTAAGGTTATATTAAAAAGGTTCACTATCAAGAGCCCTCTAAGCAATAGTGAGTCCTTAGGCTTAAGTACCTTAGATTAAAGGAAAGTTGAACGCCTCCTGCGTAAGGTAGTCAAAGATCAAGGTGATAAACAAGCTTAAAGGCTAAGCCAGGTTTATTACTAAATCTTAACTTAAAAGACCCTCTTTAAGCATAAAGTTAAGGGCCTACGCGAGGCTGTTATTAATAAAAAAACGCGCAGGAAACAAGGCAGGCCTCTCCTACTCTAGGAGCCTAAGGAGTACTGAGTGGAGCTATAGTCTAGTCTCTAAGGAAGGTGAAGGAGGCACGTAATCGCCAGCAGCTCCAGGAGCGCGAGGAGAAGCAGGTACAACACTAAAAAGCTAAGATAAATAGGCATCGTATGAAGACAAGGCAGGCAAAGGCAAAGAAGAAAGAAATAAGGTAATAGGCAAGGGCTGCAGCTCAATTAGTGAGGGAGAAGGAGAGGGCTAAGAGGGCTGCTAAACAGGCCTCTAGGGCAGCTGCTCGCAGGACTGCAAAAAGACTCCAATAATCTATAAAAACTTCTTTAAAGGGTAAGAGAAGCAGCCTTAAAGCTCTTAAAGAGGCTACTTAAAAGAAGAGGCTTATTGCGAGCCCTACAAGTAGTGGAGAGCCCTAAGGTGGTGTTACAGCTCAACCAGCGTCTACCTCGCGCACAGAGCGCGCGACTAAAACTCCAACTTAATTTCTATAGCTATATTTATTATTTAAGCCCTCTAGATCTTACTACTAAATAATCTCGCGATAGTAGCTATTGTGTGAGGCTCTACAGCCTCAAGTCGTAGGGCTATTTTAATGTTCAAGTGGGTCGTAACCTGTCTGTGCGCGCAATGACCCAGTTCGCGTAAGGTGCATAGACACCTTTTGCACATAGACGCGTTTTGCACACCCCACTAAAAAGTCCTATTATCAAAAATAAGGCTGTACAACCACCACTAATAGTTATTTTCATGAGAATTTATAGTTTTGTAGTAATTATAGCATTGCGATTAACCTGTACTACTTATATTTACTTAGTACTTTAGTGGTGCGGCCGTGGCGGGTAGTCTAAGTTGGGATGGCTAGTGCAGCCACCTAAGCTTGTACATAAGATAAATTAACAACAACACGTTTCTAACGCTTCAACTTTTAAGAGGAGCTCTGTAATGCTTTACGCTTACCTCTTTAGGATAATTATTTATTTTTTAAGGTGTCAAAGGTGGTGGTTGTTGTTGTAGTCAAAATGGGTTTCTAAAAAAGTGAAAAGCAGCTACCCTCTACTAATCAAGTGCAAAATTCAAAAAAAAAGATTATGTGTAGTTAACGAGATTTGAACAGTAGGTGGATGAGTTCTAGGAGGAAAGCTCAGACCACCGAGCGATAATTAAGGTCAAAAAATTCGCTAAGGTACTAAAAAACAATACTAGTTAAAACGTGTCTAACGGCGATTGCCAGCCTATAGCTAATAACAGGATTACAGTAGGATTGTAATAGGATTGCAACATAATGTAATAGAGGAGGGAAAGAACACGTACGTACTACAGCGGGAGCCTGTAATACTTTATAAAGCTGCTGCTTCTTACCTACTACCTGCTTCTTACCTTTTAAACAGCACCGCATACAAACAATTTGTATACAATATACTATAATAGCGTGCAACCTCTGCAGCAAGTATTTCCTTATTTTAGGCTCTCTTCTAAAAAAAGCATCCTTTGCTACTATCTACCTAGTACCTAATTTAGTCTAACTTAAACTGCTTATGTAAACACCTAAATTTATTAAGTATCTTAAAACTTAACTACCTAGCTAGACTTCTAAGTTTATAAAAATTTTAAATAAGTTCTTTATTTGCAATATCTCTATATACAAAAAGATTATTAAGCCCTAATTTAGCTAGTTGTGTAAGGAATACACGATCTCTAGGGTATTTGCTAATACTAGCGCGGTACTTAAGGTATATTGCTTTAGCATCCCTCTCTTCCTATTTGTCGTGTAAGGGCTAAGTATAGAGACTAGAACCTAGCTTAAATAGCTATTACAAGACGTCAAATTGGCGATAGAGAAGAAAGAGGCAGGAAAGAAGGAGTAGGCTTTCTATTGTCGCGTTTATAGGTTAGTAAGCAAGGTAATAATAGTGTTACTACTTTACTTTATTTAGGAGCGCCTAGTAGTAAAGTAACAAGAATAGGTATGATAGGGCGCGTTAAGTTAGGAGGCAATTCGCGTCTTTGTCTTGCTTTTCTTTGTTTCTGTCTAAACATGCGATACACTAATTGCGTGCTAGCAATGCTAAACAAGGGGGCATAAGCCCTAATACTTGTTGTTAGCAATAAATCTTTTTTTTACCAAAAAGGTGTCTACAAAATGTGTGGTCACATCAAAAGGTTGTTTCAAAAGGCCGAAGCCTTAGGATAATTATATAACTTTTTTAGCCTCGCGAGCTGCTTTTTAACGCTGCTTTTTAGCCCGCTTCTTAGCCTGCTCCTTCTCCCTTACCTCCTTAAGCCTCTCTCTTTTAACACGCCTTTATTAGGCTATTTAAAGCTTATACAATTAAGCTTGCCTTTTTAACTTAGATCTTTTAGCTTTCTAGAGTTGTAATTACTGTTGTTGCTATTATCATTCTATCTTATCCTCCTTAGCTTAGCGAATCTTCTTAAGTAACTTGAAGATAGCTCTACTATAGTATTTCTTAGAGTTATTAAGTTAAAGCGTATAGCTCTTCTTTTAGTGTCTCTTCTTAACCTTTAGAGCCCCCCTTAAGCCTTAAACTTCTTCTTTAAGTATACTATTTTAAGCTAAAAGGTAATAGAAGCTTTAGCAAAGCTTTTTCACCTCCTTATTATTAAAACTATTTACCTCCTAATATATAATAGACTTAATTTTAAGCTAATTATCTCTACTAAGGACAAAAGAAGAGCTTTTCTTTAAACTAGAGGCCTCTTACTAAAATCTTTAAAGTATAACTTTTAAGTTAAGTAGATAGATCCTAGTTACCTTAAAGGAGCTTATAATAGTCTCCTTTTTAAAAGCCATACACTAAGCCTTCTAAAAGAGCTTAAAGAAGTCACCTTTTGCTAAAAGAAGGATTCTATAGCTCTAATAGAGGAAGTTTAACAACTCCTTTAAGTAAGCTAACACTAGGGGCCTAAATATCCTAATGTTAAGAGGCTAAAGCCTATAAGTTTAATAAGAAGGATATACTACAACTTAGATTTTATAGTTGTTACAATAATTAAGAAATTCTAGAGTTATATAGGATAAATAGCTATTAATAATAAGTAATTAGTACTTTGTTTAAGCGTAACGTATAGTCTCTCTCTTAAAAGCTTCTTTAAGCTAAGCTAGGCTTATATTATTATTAATCTATCTTAAGAGTAATAAAGTAACAAAGACTAAGTGCTTATTTAAATTAATTACCTCTACCTAGGCTAATTAGAGAGCTCTAGTAGTAAACTAAAAGATAAGAGATAAAGAAAGAGGTATACGATCTAAATAAATACAGGCTAGGACTATAATCTACTCTCTAAAGCTATCTTATAGGCCTAAAATAACTTCTCCTTTTTTATATTACTACCTACTTAAGACTCTCTTTAATCTTCTAAGTATACTAAGTAAGAAGCCCTTTTTATCTATATTAAAGATGTAAGAAGGCTATATATTATATTCTTTTATTTTATTATGTAACAGCTTAAAGTATAACTTATACTTAGTTAGTAAATTAGCTTTGTAACAATTACAATCTATAAAGACTTACTAGTAAGAGATAAGATAGGACGCGTTCCTATAGAGGAACTTAGAATCTTAGCGTTCTAAAACGTCTCTACTAAGCAAGAATAACGTAAGATTGCGTATTATTAAACGTAAAGGTAGTATACGCCTCTTAGTAAGGGAATTAATATATTATATAAGCTTAGTTTCGCGTTAAGGGTAAAGAGAAAGGTAGGCAATTGCGTGTAGCTAGTGTTTGCCTTAGTGTCTTTAAATAAGCGTCATACGTATAACACTATACTTTTTTGTAATTTAAGAATATAAGAAAGATGGACTTAGCTTGCGCGATTTAATTTCTTTAATTGCTTCCTAAATTAGATCTATATTAGTGGAGTTATGACGCGTTGAAGTTAGGGTGTTAATGTTGGTAGGGTGTGCAAAACGCGTCTGTGTGCAAAAGGTGTCCATGCACCTTAATGACCCACCCCACTAAACTCAACACCTACACAAAACACCTCATAACTCCACCAATATAGACCCGATTCAGAAGGCGATTGAAGAAATAGAATCGCGCGAGCCAGGCGCATCTTTAAGCTATCGCCAAGTTGCAAAAAAGTATAGTATTAGCTATTACACGCTCGCCTAAAGACACTAAGGCAAAACCTAGCCACGCGCGCTCGCCCACCTCTCTATCTACCTACAACGCGAAAAAGAGCTTATACAATATATTTAATCCCTTACTTAGAGGCGTACACCTTCTTTATAAATAATAATACGCAGCCTTATGTTGTTCTTACTTAGTAGAAAGGTCTTAGAAAGCTAGGTTTCTTACTTTCTTTACAGGAACTCCTCTTATCTTATCTCTTGCTAGCAGACACCTATAGATTATAATTATTATAAGGCTAATTTAGTAACTTATTATAGCTTATACTTTAAGCTATTACATAATAAGATAAAAGAATATATTACACAGCCCTCTTATATCTTTAATATAGATAAAAAAGGCTTTGTACTTAGAATTCTTAGAAGATTAAAAAGGATCTTTAGTAAAAAGCAATATAAAAAAAGAGAAGTTATTTTAAGCCTATAAGATAGCTTAAGAGAGTAGATTATAGTCTTAGCCTGTGTTTATTTAAATAGTACACCTCTTTTACTATTTCTTATTTTCTAGTTAGCTGCTAGAGCCCTCTAATTAAGCTAGATAGAGGTAATTAATCTAAATAAGCACCTAGTCTTTGTTACCTTATTACCCTCTAGATAGACTAATAATAATATAGGCCTAGCTTAGCTTAAAAAGGTCTTTAAAAGGGAGGCTATATACTATACTTGAACTAGATACTAATTACTTATTATTAATAGCTATTTATCTTATGTAACTATAGATTTTCTAGATTATTACAATAACTTTAAGATTCTAGTTACTATATATCCTCTTTATTTAACATATAGGCTTTAGCTACTTAACGTTAAGATGTTTAGGCCTCTAGTGTTAGCTTACTTAAAGAAGTTGTTAAACTTCCTTTATTAGAGCTATAGAATTCTTCCTCTAGCAAAAGGAGACTTCTTTAAGCTCTTTTAGAGGGCTTAGCGTTCTTCTTTTAGAAAGGAGGCTATTATAAGCTCCTCTAAGGCAACTAGGATCTATCTACCTAACTTAAAAGTTATACTTTAAAGATTTTAGTAAGAGGCCTCTAGTTTAATAAAAGCTCTTCTTTTGTCCTTATTAGAGATGATTAGCTTAAAATTAAGTCTATTATATATTAGGAGGTAAATAATTTTAATAATGAGGAGGTGAAAAAGCTTTGCTAAAGCCTCTATTACCTTTTAGCTTAAAATAGTATACTTAAAGAAGAGGTTTAAGGCTTAAGGGGTGCTCTAAAGATTAAGAAGAGACACTAAAAGAAGAGCTATACGCTTTAACTTAATAACCTTAAGAAATAGCATAGTAGAGCTGTCTTTTAGTCACCTAAGAAGATTCGCTAAGCTAAGGAGGTTAAGATAGAATAATAATAAGAACAACAGCAATTACAAATCTAGAAAGCTAAGAGATTTAAGTTAAAGAGGCAAGCTTAATTGTATAAGCTTTAAATAGCCTAAGAGAAGTGTGTTAAGAGAGAGAGACTTAAGGAGGTGAGAGAGAAGAAGAAAGCCGCTAAGGTAGCTCAAAAGGAGGCTTAAAAGGCAGCCCGTGAGGCTAAAAAAGCTATACAATTACCCTAAAAGGGTAAGCGCAAAGCCTTACAAGGCTCCTCTTAAATGCAGAAGTGTTAGAAACGTGTTGTTGTTGATTCATCTTATGTACAAGCTTAGGTGGCGAAACCAGCCATCCTAACTCAGACCACCCGCCACGGCCGCACCACTAAGCTACCTAGTAAATTTAGATAGCCTCAATTGATCGCATGCATGTGACTACTACAACTCCATAAAATCTCGTGAAAATAGCTATTAGTTGTTGTTGTACATCCTCATCTTTTGCAATGGGTTTTTTGGTAGGGTGGGTCATTACGCGAACTGGGTCATTGCGCGCACAGACAGGTTACCGCCGTCTAGGGCGTTACGCCGTCCACCTCGGTATTGCATTATATTTCTGCGTGTACGCCTTGCTAATGTTTATAAGCTGCTTAGTTAGCTAGGTCGCTCGCTTGTAAAAGACATAATAGTTAATATAAAAAATTAATATGGAGGTGCCTTTCAAAAGTTGTGTCTGCCAAGAACAATTTAGCCGACGTACGCCCGCCGTAGTCAAGGCTTGTCTCTTCCCTCTATATACTTGTTACCGCCTTATAGCTTAATTATCTTTTGGATATGAACAAGAATTTGCTTAATCTAAGCTTAGATCTTAAGTTGCAAGAGATCTCTCTAGCAATTCTGCTAAATTCTAACTGCCTTAGCCCTTAACTGCAGAGCTCCTTTTTTGTAGTCTCTCTCTTTATGTAAAACCGGCATAGCTTAATACAGTTACAGTCTAGCGAGTTGCTGCACTAAAGTAGCCTTTTAATATTGTATAGGCTATAGATTGTACTCTAATAGTAATAGGCGTGGGCAGGTGCCTTGTTCTCTATCACGACAGTCTAAGGTCTATCTTAAAAGCACTCTTTAGCAAAAGGAATTAGCTTTAAGATTAGAACGCAGGTTTAATATCTTTACTGTCTACGCCACCTCTAAATATACGCACTAGCTTGACTGTCTTCTCTGTCTATTTCTACTAAGGCTTCCTGCTAGGCTTATTACGCAGCCCTGTCCTTCTTATAAACTTTAACAGCTCCTATTCCTCTTGCTATAGAAGCTTAAGCTTAGCGTTTAGCTGCTTAATCTCCTAAGCAGCGCCCTCTCTCTCTGCCTTTATCTCTAGCTAGTAGACATAACATAGACCTATCTTATTGTATAAGAAGCAGCTTTGGAACATAAACTTAAAGTATCTCTTCTACTTTTTATAGATACAGCTCTTAACTACTCTCTTGTCAGCCCTCCTCTAGATCCTATAGCCTCTACGTTAGTAGTTAATTACTACAGACGTCTTGTCTGTCTATATAATATTGTTCTAGTCCTCTAATGTCCAGTCTTTATAGTTAATTGCCTACTTTAAACAAGCACTTCTTATCTCTTGTATTAACCTAGGCTTCCTTGTTGGCTTATCCTCTTGTATCCTGCTTCTTTTAATACCCTCTAGACGGTAGAGGCAGAGATTTCAACTCCTTTGAGAGTAAGCCCACCAGTAACGTCAGCGCGGGTCTTTTCTTGTCCATATCTATCGCGTCGTACTTGTTGGAATATCTGCTCCTTCACCTCTTCTGTCTGCTCAGCAGGTCTACCAGAGCGAGGGGCATCCTAAACGTGGTGTGGGAGGATTAAGAGGGAGGACGTTTGGCTCGAAGCTAGAAGCGATAGCTCTACTAAAGATATAATCAACTGTACGTGAATTGACACCAGTCAGATCTAAGATCTGTGACGTTGACTTGCTAACAGGAGGTGACTTTAATGTTACAATTAAGGTGCGGGTGTAAGAATCAGTACCGTGTCCGTGCGCCCGATGGGCCAGTTCACCCGATGGGCCACCCCAACATCAAAACAATAGTTCCATCCCAACTTTAACACGTGATTACTCCACCACCATGAGCCTAATTGAGGAAGAGATTAAAGCAATCGAATCGCGTGAAGAAGGCGCATCTTTTAGCTATTGCGAAGTTGCAAAAAAGTATAGTGTTCCTTCGTTAACCTTGGCGCGCCGACACTAGCAGAAATCCAACAATGTGGCAGAAGCAGCGCGCTAACAACAACTACTCAACCTACAACAGGAGTTAGAGCTTATATAATATATAGAAAAATGCATAAAAAGAGGCTTGCCGCTGATACACAAAATAGTATAAGATTTTACGTTAACTATAACAGAGTAGGAGGTTTCTAAAAGCTAGGTTACTTAGTTTCTTAATTACTACGCTAACAAGCTTACTATTAAAAAAAGCCCTAAAACTAATTACAATAGGCACAAAGCTAATATACTATACAAGTATAAGCTCTACTTTAAAGTATTATATTTAAAGATGCGTAAAAACGCTATTAACGCGCGCAATACGTCTAATATAGATAAGAGAGGCTTATGTATTAGTGTCTTAAAATGTAGCAAAAGGATCTTTACTAAGGCCTTATTAAGATAAAAACAGTTAGCAACTGCTGTACAAGATAGCAACTAGGAATAAATAACGCTGCTAGCTTGCGTATGCGCTTTTAGAGAGGCATTGCTGCTAGCGCTTGTGTACTAAGGCTTAGCTAGACTTTAATTAAGCTAGTTTAACGCTGTAGAGTCTAAGAAACATAAGATTTTCTTCTTAAACTCACCTTTAGGATAAAGCAATAATAAGATAGGATTAGCTTAGCTTAAACAGGTTTTTAATTGCTATACGAAGCAGAAAGCGCGTCACAATTACTAACTTCTTATTCTTAACAGCTACAGCCGCTATAATACTACTAGTTTTATTAATTTTTGCGACAGCAATTAGATCCTCCTAGCTGTATTTCTACCGTATGCCACCTACAGTCTCTAGCCGCTTTATGTAGTAATCTTTAGGCCTCTATCACAATACTATACTTAAGAACTTAATTACTATATTTACTATACGCAGAACCTTACAAAGACTACAAAATAATTTTTTTTACTGCTTTTAGCCTGCGTAGAGGTCTACAATAACGCCTAAGCTTATTTAAAAGAGTTTTTAAGCTATAGGTGTTTAGCTAATAAATGTAGACGCTGTACTAAAACGCTTTATTAACTACTAACAATAAAAAGCTAAGGCTTTAGAACTTAGGCAGCCTAGTATTAGTAATAGCTAGAGAGAGCTACAACAATTCCTAGACTCTACGCTGCAGTATACTTTAAAAGTCAACTAAAATTAGGTTAAGGCTTTATTTAATTCTCTATAGGTGCCAAACGAGCTTATTAACTATAAAAATAATAGTTTATAGGGCAAGCTTAGCACTAAAAGAAAGTAGAAATTTTATCGCATAGCACCGACTAATTAAGACAGCAATAATTATTATAGTAGCGCTATATTTAAAAGTCCTAGAAAGCTCTACACAGCGCACGCGCAATGCTGCATAATAAGATAAAGCTAACTAACTATAATTCTAAAAAACTTACAATAAGGAGCTTAAAGCGGCGGCAACAGCATATAAAAAGCAGCTAACGGAGGCAGCAAAGGTAGCCCAACAGCATGCTGCTAATAAGCGTTACAGGGCAAAGAAAGCGCATACTAAAACGCTTACTGCCGCCTAGGCACTTAAAAAGTAGTAACGCGAAGCTGCAACTGCACAAAAATCTTATAATACACCTACAGGACTTAAGTAAAAAGCCTTATATAAAGTAGCAAAAAATCTAACAAAGCGTTGTTATGTTAGTAGTAGTTAAACTAGTGTTAACGCTAGTCCGCCGGCTGCGTCTCCCTCACCCAAAATCAGCGCGCGCGGGCGCCAAATCAAGACACCAGCAAAATTCAAATAGTACAATCGATAGCCAAGCCTCTATATATTAATACACCAACTTTGCTCGCGATAATCACTTTTGTGGGTGGCTCTACAGCCTCATCTTTTTTGTTGCCCAATATTAGTGGGGTGGCCCATCGGGTGAACTGGCCTATCGGGCGCACGGACACGTTATTAGGAGCCATGGTAGATAAATAACTACGACTAATTAATAGCTCAGCTCAAAGGTGGGGAGTTGCGCCAAGAAGAGTTGCGCCGAAGCGCCGAGATTAGCGTCAGACAAAACTTTTGAAAGGCACCTCAGTAGAGTATTACTGAATGTCGCCACGCCAGGGTTTTAGTAAGATTTGCTAGTCAGCTAGCTTAGGTAGTCTACTTGCTTAGAAAACACGTTTTCTGTTTCAGTAAAAATAACTATATATAATTGTTCTTTGTTCTGCCGTCCTTAGTAATACTCGCTGTTAGGAGTTGCTTTATAGCATTATTTTTCCAAAAAAAATTGTTTATAGAGGTAGGCATTAAGCAAACAGGGGCACAGACACAGTTGTTTAATATTCTTATTCTTATACAAAACTTTTGTTCCTAGAAGTCTTATCAGCACTATATCTATGTTAGTATAATAGAGCAAAGCAGATGTATAAGCTACTTACGCATAAAAGTTCCTAATTGTATTGCTATTAGCCCCTCTTCCGCTTTTACAATTAATGTCATAACTTACTCCTTTTTTACCATTGCCCCAATAACAAACAGGCGCAGTATCTGTAGTGCCATTTACAATATTGTATGGATAATAACATTGCCTCTTTACTGGGAAAGCCGGATCATCGGTTCTCGGATCTAAACACTAGACAGGCATTATGATTTAAAACATTCTGTTTCCTTACTTTAAATAACTTACGCAATAGGAGTCTGGCTGCAAACAGTAAGAAGGTATTTGCTTCTAAGTTATAGTAGTGTACTTACGTAATCAATCCAACAATATACATCGTCAGGCCTACTATATCCATAATTACAACGTGCATTTTGAGAAGAGACTGTAATAGCTAGAATTGTAGGGATAAAGAGTTTCATAGTAGCTGTTAACAAAGACGTGTTATGTTGTTTAAAGATTTTGACAAAGTAGCGTTAAGATGATTGTTGCAGGAGAGAGCATAGGAATGAATAGGAGATGATTAAGAAGTACTGCAAAAGTGCTGCTATATATACACTGCTCAGCGAGTAGTGCTTACTATCTCATGTCAGCTTAGCTCAGATAAGTCTTTTGCTGGTGGTATCGTAGCATGTGGGGCATTGCTCTGCGACAATTATGTATTAAAGGTAAGAGTATTTATTTTTTAAGGTGTCAAAGGTGGTGGTGGTTATTGTAGTCAAAATAGGGTTCCAAAAAAGTGAAAAGCAGCTACCCTCTACTAATTAATCGCAAAAGTCAAAAAAAAGATTGTGTGTAGTTAACGAGATTCGAACGGTGGGTGGATGAGTTGTGGGAGGAAAGCTCAGACCACCGAGCAATAATCAGGGTCAAAAAAATTTGCTAAGGTACTAAAAAACGACACTAGTTAAAACGTGTCTAACGGCGATTGCCAGCCTATAGCTAACAACAGGATTACAGTAGGATTGCAATAGGATTGCAACATGATGCAGTGGAGGAGGGAAAGAACACGTACGTACCGCAGCGGGAGCCTGCAATACTTCATAAAGCTGAAGCTGCTGCTTCTCAAAGGTAAGAGTATAGGAAGAAATCAAAGTCGATTGTTATTTCAGAAGCACTGCAAGGGTGCTGCTATATATATATTACTTAGCGAGTAGTGCTTATTATCTTAGGTCAGCAAATCTTAGCTAAGTTATATACTAGCGCTAGCGCAATTAAAGAGGGCAGTGCTCTACTCTAATAAGGCATAAATATATATACTGGCTTCGGCCTTTTGAGACAGCCTTTTGATGTGATCACACATTTTATAGACATCTTTTTGGTAAAAAAAGATTTATTGCTAACAACAGGTATCTAGGCTCACGCCCTCTTGTTTAGTATTGCTAGCACGCAATTAGTGTGTCGCATGTTTAGACAGAAACAAAGAAAAGCAAAACAAAGACATGACTTGCCTTCTAACTTAACGCGCCCTATTTTGCCTATACTACCTACTTATGTTAAGGCCTTACTTCTAGGTACTCTTAAACGAATTAAAGAAGCAGCACTATTATTACCTTGCTTTCTAACCTATACATGTGATAATAGAACGCCTACTCCTATTTTCCTGCCTCTTTCGTCTTTATCGCTATTTTAACGTTTTACAATAGCTAGCCTAACTAGTTAATAGTTCCTTTATTTAGCTTATGCACAATTAATAAGAAGAGAGAGATACTACAGTAGAGTATTTTAAGTACTTTGCTAGTATTAGCAAACACCCTGTAGATCTTGTATTTCTTTTATAACTAGCTAAGTTAAGGCTTAATATTCTTTTTGTATATAGAGATATCGCGGATTCTAGAGTTGTTTACAAGAGATATAATTATAAAGTCCTAGAAAGACTAAGTTTGTAGATACTTAATGACCTTAGGTGTCCGCATAATTAGCGTAAGTTAGACTAGTTTAGGGGCTAGGTGTATTATAGAAAAGCTTCCTGTCTTTAAATAAAAGTCAAGGTTAAGAAGATGCTTATTGCAGAAGTTGTATGTTATGTTGCAGTGCAGTGTACTGTATACAAATTGTTTGTATACAGTGCTGTCCAAAAGGTAAGAAGTAGTAGGTAAAAAGTAGCAGCTTTAGCTTTACAAAGTATTATAGGCTCCTGCTGCGGTACGTACGTGTTCTTTCCCTTCTCTATCACATTATGTTGCAATCCTATTGCAATTATCCTACAATCTTGTTGTTAGTGTAAAGGGCTGAAGCCTTGATGTTCCCTAGTACTCGGCCTGTGGCCTTCGTTGGCTTTTCTTACCTCAGCACTAGCAGCTGACTATCGGCCGCACTATTTGCGCTAGCTTCTAGCTGATCTGGTAGCTTCTACTGGTAACTACACTACCAGCTGCACTAGTTACGCTGACCCGGCAAACCTCGGTTAGTCCTAACCATCCGGGTTGGATATAAAAACCTTTACGTAGTCTCTCTATAGTTCTTTATCTAATTCATTCACTGTTTACCTTGCATCGTTGGTTAACCCAACGCACCCTTACAGTCAGCTATAGGCTGGCAATTGCCGTTGGACACGTTTCAACTAGTGTCGTTTTTTGGTACTTTAGCAAATTTTTTTTAACCCTAATTATTGCTTAGTGGTCTAAGCTTTCCTCCTAGAACTTATCCACCTACCGTTTGAATCTTGTTGACTACACACAATCTTTTTCTTTTGACTTTTGCAATTAATTAGTAGAGGGTAGCTGCTTTTCAATTTTTTGCAACCCCATTTTGACTACAACAACAACCACCACCTTTGACACTTTAAAAAATAAATATATTTAGAGTTTTTTCCGGGGTCAGCGACCATAAGTGTTACCCATAGTCGCCGGCAGTAGGAAACAAGCCGCAGCTTGTCTGAGCTTGTGTTATAAAGATGTCTTGAATATAGAGAGACCTCGTTATCGAAATGAGGGGATTGACCTAGCGTTATTGAGGTGGACGGCGTAACGCCCCAGACGGCGGTGCGACCTACTTGAACATCAAAACAGCTCTACGACTTCAGGCTGTAGAGACTCAGACAACAGCTACTATCGCGAGATTTTTTAGTAGTAAGATCTAGAGAGCTTAAATAATATATATAGCTTTAGAAACTAAGTCAGAGTTTCAATCGCGCGCCCTGTGCGTAAGGTAGATGCTAGTTAAGCTATATTACTACTTCAAAGCTCTCTACTACTTATAAAGCTAATAATAAGCTTCTTTTTTTAAGTAGCCTCTTCAAAAGCCTTAAGGCTGCTTTTTCTACCTTTTGAAGAGGTTTTGATAAATTATTCAAGTTGTTTTGTAGTTCTGCAAGCAGCTGTCTTAAAGGCTTATTTAGTAGCTTTTTTAGCCTCTTTTTTTCCTAATTTTTGTAAAGGGCTGAAGCCCTGATGTCTTTAGTACTAGGCTAAAAGCCTCGTTTTCCTATCTATCCCACAGATTCTGGGTGTGCGGTGAGCACCCGGATTCTGTAGGCTTGGCGTATCGGCCCTTCTATCCTGCTCGTCTCTCCTAGCCCTTCCTAGTCTACTCGGCCTTTCTTTTAGCTCTACGCTATTTTTCTTGCCACGTTAGCAGCTGCCACGTAGTTACTTTTGCGTACTAACTAGCGCTAAGCTTAGGCCTTACAGAGAGATAGATAAACTCGCTGCGCAACCTTTGTAGTTTTTTATTAAATTTTTTACTGTTTACCTTGCACCTTTAGTTAATTCAACGCACCTTTACAATAATGCTTTGTAAAGGAGTTTTTCTTTTAAGCTTTGGGACAAGCTTGTTAGATTTACTTTTTTAGATCTAGACAGTTTGCAGAACAGGTCTATTAAGATAGCTATAGAAGCTGAGAAGGAGTACTTGCTTGATCAGTGTAGTGGAATAAGTATATTAATCAACTAAGTGCCACAACAAAGTGTCTAATAACGACCTAAGAGACTTCGGACGATCTGGCTCGTTTATATACGCTCTACTAGGGCTGTCACGTAGTATTCTACTAGGATTACTTAATCACTAGAGTGATCTGCATGTCAAAGGGTAATCCGCATGTCAATACTCTAATACACCCCCTAGATCAGTAAGATACTATTAGTTTGAGCTATAAGCAACTAGGCGATTGTAATAAATTCAGGTTGTCAATTAAAAAAGCTCTCTGTAATTATAGCATCTCTGCATAATACTCTATTGTTGTAGTAATGCTGCTTGTTAATAATTTAATTAAGCTAGCAGCCTTTAGTAATATTAAAACATTAGATAGACCCTGAATATCGCGTAATCAGTGCGCAATTGCTACTATAATATTAATTGCGTTAGCTGCCCCTCTTAAACCTTTTATCTTAGCCTTATTTAATACTAATTACTAAGCGTTTCTAATCCCTACCGTACTACTACAACTATAGTAAGCAGTGTTGTCTTGTTGTTCTCTTACTAATTAGTTGCTAATCTTTCTAGTATAGTCTACTCCTAACAGCAACAAGCGTAAGTGTAGCTTAGAAAGCTGTTGTTAAGAGCGTAATTGTTGCTTAGAAAGCCTACGCTAGCAATGTAAAAATAGTGCTAAGTATAAGTATTACACGCGCTAAAGCTTGTTTAACAATAAAATTTAACAAGCAGCTCATCTTTCAAATAATAAAAGTTAGTTACTTGTGCTTATTAATTTGTATAAGCATTGCAAGGCTTTTAGTAGCTATACTGTCACAAAGGACTGCCCTACATGCTACGCTACTACTAACAAATGACTTAGCTAAGCTAAGCTAACATAAGAGCACATAATCTATGCTAACATAAGATAGTAAGCACTACTTATTAAGTAGTTTTTATATAGCAGCACTTTTGTAGTACTTCCAAGAATTAATAATTATCTCCTATTTTTTCATGTTTTTTATTGTACTTTAACGTCCTTTTTTAGCCTAAAAGGCTATATAAGACGTGTAGGTTGAGGACTTATTGGTATCTACGTAGTGTTTTCTAATAGATAATTTATTTACAAGGAGGGGTACGTCTAAATAAAAGTAAGGCTAGTAGCCTAGAGTAGTTTTAATTTATTTTTTTAAGGTGTCAAAGGTGGTGGTTGTTGTTGTAGTCAAAATGGGGTTCAAAAAAAGTGAAAAGCAGCTACCCTCTACTAATCAATCGCAAAAGTCAAAAAAAAAGATTGTGTGTAGTTAACGAGATTCGAACGGTGGGTGGATGAGTTCTAGGAGGAAAGCTCAGACCACCGAGCAATAATCAGGGTTAGAAAATTTGCTAAGGTACCAAAAAACGACACCAGTTAAAACGTGTCCAAAGGCGATTGCCAGCCTATAGCTAACAACAGGATTACAGTAGGATTGCAATAGGATTGCAACATAATGCGATAGAGGAGGGAAAGGACACGTACGTACCGCAGCGGGAGCCTGCAATACTTTATAAAGCTGCTGCTTCTCACCTACTGCTTCTCACCTACTGCTTCTCACCTACTGCTTCTCACCTTTCAAATAGCACTGTATACGAACGATTCGTATACGATACACTGCAATAGCGTGCAACCTCCGCGGCGAGCATCTCCTTATTCTAGGCTCTCTTCTAAAAAAAGCATCCTTTGCTACTGTCTACCTAGCACCTAATTTAGTCTAACTTAAACTGCTTATATAGATACCTAAATTTATTAAGTATCTTAAAACTTAACTACCTAGCTAGACTTATAAGTTTATAAAAATCTTAAACGAGTTCCTTATCCGCGATATCCCTATATATAAAAAAATTGTTAAGCCCTAATTCAGCTAGTTGTGTAAGGAATACACGATCTCTAGGGTATTTGCTAATACTAGCGCGGTACTTAAGGTATATTGCTTTAGCATCCCTCTCTTCCTATTTGTCGTGTAAGGGCTAAGTACAGAGACTAGAACCTAGCTTAAATAGCTATTGCAAGACGTCAAATTAGCAATAGAGAAGAAAGAGGCGGGAAAGGAGGAGTAGGCTTTCTATCGTCGCGTTTATAGGTTAGTAAGCAAGGTAATAATAGTGTTGCTGCTTCACTTTATCTAGGAGCGCCTGGCAGTAAAGTAACAAGAATAGGCAGAATAGGGCGCGTTAAGTTAGGAGGCGATTTGCGTCTTTGTCTTGCTTTTCTTTGTTTCTGTCCGAACATGCGACACACTAATTGCGTGCCGGCAATGCCGAACAAGGGGGCATAAGCCCTGATACCTGTTGTTAGCAATAAATCTTTTTTTTTACTAAAAAGGTGTCTACAAAATGTGTGGTCACATCAAAAGGTTTTCTTAAAAGGCCGAAGCTAAAGAACTAGTTATATAAGCAAAATGTCTCTTCTTAATAACCTAGGCACTATAACTAATATTTTGATTATACTAGTGTGCCGGTGAACAGAGTGATACCCTACTGCACACTAGGTCAGTGCTCAACCACCTGATCTTGAGGTATATAACCTCTTCCGTGGGTTGCGGAAAGGGGGACACCATTTATTATCTATTTACTTCACGACTTAACTCTTGTACTGTATTATCGAATAGGCGTCTTCTTCTACTTATAGTCCTTTATACTTAACCTATAACAAGATTATTATCTTACTAGCCTTGTTCTTGCATAATCGAATTATTGGCGATTCTCTGCCCTTGTAGCAGTATATCTTTATACACTCTAACATCCGTACAAATAGCGAAGCCTATAGGAACATACTCTACTACTTAGTGCACAAGGAACTAGTACATAATGATTGTAAGAACAATACAATAATCTTACGTAAGCACAGAATCCTTAGGGTTACTACTAGAAATACTTTTAGGGAGTTAGCTCTATCCTCTACTATAGACTACGTTAAGCACTATATTACCTAAGTTAGCACTAATAACAGAAAAGAAAAAGAAAAACTACTGATAAAACAACAGAATGCGTTATTAAATGCTACGTTAAAGTCTCTCTATCGAAATAGAGCGGGCAAATTATCTAGCGAAATAGAGGCAGTCTTACATATGTTTAAACGCCGAATTCAAGTCTACCTAGCAAAATAGAGGTAGCAAGCCTGTCTAGCGAAAGTTAGAATAAGTTATATATAGGTAACAATGCCAAGCTAAGGTTCTATCTAGCGAAAACTAGAATAGGGCTAAAAGCTTACAACTAAGTGTATCTAAACACTCATTCAAGGTACTTGTCTAGCGAAATAGAAACGTTACTAATAATCAAGATAGCATAAGTCAAAGGCCACCAACGTCGACTTTTCTGGAAACTGCTTGGAAACAACCGGATGTTAGGGAAACGAGTACAAGAAGTCGATTGCGATAACTTTTGAAATCTGCAGCGAAGGCGCTAGCGCGCTAGAGAGGGTAAAAGAGTCGCCCTACTCCTCCTGCTAGGAGGAAAATATCTATAAGCTTAGACCACATGCCAAGGCATATAGAGCTAATAGAAATCGAGGAGCTCATTAAAGCTTAACTACACTAAGAAATCACAACAACACAAAAAAACAACAAGAAAAGAATTACTTCTAGGGACCTAGGAGGAGTAAATAAAAAATAAATAGATCCAGAGGGCGACAATATTACAGTAGAAAATATGTGAGCCACTACAACTCGCCTAGAAAAGCAAACCCTAGAGGAACTACAAAGGCCTACTTACAATTAAACTAGAAGCAATTTTTCTTCTTCATTGGACCTATACCTTAATACCTAAATAGGAATAAGACACTAAAAGCCTCCTTATTTGAAGAAGCACTTAAAATTGCTAAGAATCTAGTAATTTAAGCAGCTAATCTAGCTGGAAACAACTCTACCTAGCAGATAAGCCTTCTAGACTTAGTAGAAGTCTTAAGAGACTATACAGAAAATAGTAGAGTAAATAAGAAGAATACTGCGATTCTAGCAGATTAAATATTAAACCTCTCTAACGCTTTAAGAGATCAGCCCTTTACCATAGTCCTTTTGTATTTATGTGCTGGCGCTAAGTAATAGAGCAACTAGCTGCTTAATATCCTTAAGCAGTTCTAGATACTGTAGCTCCTAGTGGTCTATTAAGGGTACATCCGGGAGATTAGGATTAACTTAATCCTAGATGCCTTTCTCTAAGCAGTGTAGCCTTAATAAAGCAAACTAAGTTAGCTAGTCTAATCAAGCCTTAAGGATTACCCCTAAGGCAACAAGCAGTGTATTAGTAGGGTCTATTTTAGTAAGATACTATGTAGGATCACGACGTGGGTTATCGTTAAGGTGACAACAGATTAATTAGTTAGTTAGTAGGTAGCTAAGTAGCTGTTAGTAGAAAGAGATTGATTGTATAATTAATAAGAGAGGTACAACAGCAACAGCAATCTGCTAGCTGTGCTGTAGGAGAATAAAGTAGAGTAAAGTAATTGATAATTAAACAGTTAACCTTTCAGCTTGCTAATTGTATAGTAGGAATTAAACCACAATTAAGCAGCCGGGCTTATAACTATAGGAGCTAAGAAAGTTCAATTACTTAATTAGAAGGAGTAGAATAAGTTTATTAATTAACTAAGTGCCACAACTAAGTGACCAATAACTACTGAAGAGGAATAAGACAATCTGGCCCGTATATATAGGCGCTAGCGCGATCGTCACGTGTTTAGCTTACCAGGATCACTTGATAGTTCTTGACTACTTTGTTGTGGCGCTTAGTTAATTAATACACTCATTCCACTTCTGCTGACTAAGCAATTGCTCCTTCTTATAGTCATGAGCCCAGCTGCTTAATTGTAGTCTTCATCCTCACTGCGCAGTTAGCAAGCTGTAAGGTTGACTGTTTGATTATTAATTACTTTACTCTACTCTATTCTCCTACAGCACAGCCAGCAGATTGCTGCGGCCGCTGCACCTCTCTCTCATTAATTATACGTGTTTAGGGCTGAAGCCCCTGATGTCTTTAGTACTCGACAAAAAGCCTCGTTTTGCTATCTTACAGATCCCGGGTGTCTGTGCGCACCCGATATTCGTAGGCTTAGCGTATCGGCCCTTCCTCTGCTCAGCCGTTCTACTTAGCCCTTTTCAGCCTGCTTAGCCTTTCTACTTTTCTAGCCTGCTTTACTTTTCTCTTAGCTCTGCGTTATTTTTCTAAGCCACGTTAGCAGCTGCTACGTAGCCACTTTTGCCTCTTTTCTAGTACTAAGCATAGACTTAACAGAGGAGTAGATAAACTTGCTAGATAGCCTTTGTAGTTCTTGATTTACTTTACTTTACTGTTTACTTTGCACTTCAAGTTAACCCAACGTATCTTTATATTTAAATTAGATCCTTTTGTAGCGCTAACGCTATTAAGTTAAATTAGAAGCCTCCTAGAGCTATATCCAGACAAGAAGCCAGCTAAGGCTATATCTACGCACGGAAGCCACCTAGAGCTACATCTAGACAATACTCTGATTAATCAGATTGCTAATCTCATCAAAGCTGTTTTAAATCCACTGAGGATTAACAGTAGAATAAGCACAATGAGTGCTAAAGGATACTTAGCTGTACAAGACCTTACTTAGAACGTTTTGCAATATAAACTGTTATATAAGCCTACTATATTACTAGTAGCCTCAGAAACCGATCTTCGCCGTCAGACAATATAAGTACTATTTATTCAGTATTTATATACAACAATAGCAAGGGCAGAGATTATATCTAGAAGCTTTGCTGTCCGGATAGCAAGATTACACTAAGATAGTGTTAGCAGGGCTAAAATAGAGAACACACAAAAAGGCCTCTGTAGAGCGAACGAGCTAGATAAGATAGCAACTTCAACTATAGTACTAGAAGCCTTTCTTATCTAGGAGGCAATATACGCGGCCTTAACTAAACTAAACTCTAAACAGCTACCTACTTGGCTACTAACCTTACTCGCTGCATTAAAATCAGTTTAGCAGCCAGCACAACTTAAGCATTTTAAAAAACTTAATCTAGACACTTTTAACAGAACAAGAAAGATGTACTAAATCTTTGATAAATCAGCTTAATGCTAAGATAGAGAACAACTAGGAAAATTTCAACACAGAAAAAAGAACCTGCGACTACGCCTTTAGCAGGCTTACACGTTATGCAGCTACTTCAACGCTGCCCTACCTTAACTAGTTAGAATTGTCAAACGCCTAGAATCTTAAACACCTATTAAACTTCTTTAGTTCGATTTTTAGAGATTTATACAGCGCTAAAATACAGGCTTCCTTAATCTTGTCTTTAGCGTTAATGCCTACAGTAGCTATAAGGTTAGTAATTTACTAACAATGTAATTATCTTGCTCTACAGCAATTTGTGTATAAGTAGTTGTTAACGGTTTACTGTATTTCCTGCGTGATCTTATTAAGCGCTGCTTGCTCCCTAGTGTACTTCTAATCTTCTGTTTTATATTAATCCAACTCTAACTTATAGAATTCTAGATCTTGTCTGTATAAAGCTCTCGCGTTAGTAGCCAGATTAGCAGGTTGAGTAGGTATAAGGGCGGTATAGGCACGCTGCTGCTGTAATTAGTCTAGTACGTTGCAGCGTGCGCGTTAATTGCTTGTTGCGACACTTAGTAATCGCTTAGTTGCGGCATTTAAGGCACTAATAGCCTAGTAAGAGGTTTAATTATAAGGTTTAGATCTATCCACTTTTACACGCGTAGTACGTCTGCGCGTGTTTTAATTTAGCGGATTTATTCAATTCAGTTTGTGTTATTAGTAGGGATTATAGAGGAGTCCTGTAGAGGTAGTGTAGACAACCTATTAATAGCGTGCAGAGCTTTCTTGTGTTTGTTAATCCTTGTTTAGTTAAGGCAGTAAGACTCTTAATTTTTAGAAATTATAGCTGGTAAAAACTGATAGGATAATGATATTATAATTAAAAATAATTATATTATTATAATACTTGATTGTGCAGTATTCTGAGTTTAGATTGTGTAGATTCTGGGTGCCCTTTTTATCTAAGGGACTCTTGGCGGCGCTAGCGCGTTTAGCGTCCTTTAGCGCCACCCCCTGATCACCCTCCCAGGTTCCTTTGTTCAATCTCCCCGACCTCCTAATCACTTGCGCAAATCTCCTAGGTTTGACAGTTGCACAAACTTGTTAGTAGTTACTAATAGGCTAAGCAAAGATGTAGTTTTAATAGATCTTAAGGATATTACTACAGATGTTAGATTTGGGAGATTTGCGTGATTGATCAAGAGGTCGGCAAGGTAATCAGTAGGTCGGCGAGACCGAACAAAAGATCTAGGAAGGGTGATTAGGGGGTAGCGCTACAGGACGCTAAACGCGCTAGCGCCGCAAAGAGTCCCTCGGATAAAAGAGGCACCCGTAATCTACCCAATTAATTAACAGAACACTAACAATTAATTATTAATACAATCAACTTATTTTTACTTATATTATCATAATTCTATTAGTATTAATCAACCTATAATATCTAACAATTAAGAGTCTCACTGCCTTAACTAAACGAGGACTAACAAACACAAGAGAACTCTGCACGCTATTAACAGAATGTCTACACTATCTTTACAAGACTCCACTGTGATTCTTACTAATTACACAAACTATATTAAATAAATCTGCTAGATTAAGACGCACGCGGACTTACTACGCGTGTAGCAGAAGATAGATCTAAACCTTACAATTAAGCCTCTCACTAAGCCAACAATGCCTTAAATGCTACAACTAAGCAACTATTAAGCGTTGCAACAATCAATCAACGCGCACGGAGCATTATACTAAGCTAATTATAGCAGCAGCACGCCTATACCGCCCTTTATACCTACTTAACCCGCTAATCTAGCTACAAACGCAAAAGCATTATATAAAGAGGATCTAAGAATTTATAAACTTAAGCTAGATTAATACAAAACAAAAAATTATAAGTACATAAGAGAGCAAGCAGCGTTTAATAAGATTACGCAAGAAATCTAGCAAAAAGTTAACCACTACCTATACACTAATTGCTATAAAGCAAGACAATTAAATTATTAGTAGATTACTAACCTTATAGCCACTGTAGGCATTAACGCTAAAGACGAGATTAAGGAAGCCTGTAAGCGGTACAAAACTGTAATAAAGCTGCTAAGGGTAATCGCCTTATAAGAAACATAGCTTACTAAAGTTTATTTTGCTACAACTAAGAGCAAAGCTGTTAGAATACTTAAGTGCCAACTAGGCACGTACATTAAGAATAACTTTATTTAAGCAACGGCTAAGCACTTAGAATTATAGACAATATTGTATGTATCTTATAAACTAAAGCATTTGTTAATTACAGTCAAAGATAAGATCCGCAAATATTAAGATTACATGTAGCTGTTTTCCCTATATAAAGTAAAGTTAACTAAGGCATCCATTAGAGCAGCTGCAGAAGCTAGGTTTCTAACGCTTAACAAAGACAAAACAGACAACCCTAGGCAGAAGCAAAAACTCCGCTGGAATCAAAAGCATACTTAGGATACTTAATTAACTAATATTTAACACACTGCAAGTAAATGTAAAGCATGTAATATAAAACACGCGATTAAGGATTACTAGTACGCGTACCTAAGCAGTGCACTAGCTAAGTAGCAACCTTAAGACAACAGGATAGATTAAGTCTGATTGCGTATTAAGAACAGCCTAGCTATACTAGAAATACTTCGCAACGCTAAGTAGCAATTACAATCTTAAAAACTAGCAATTAAGAAGTTGTATACAGCAATACCTACAATTAGGCACAACAACTAACTATATATTTAAGAAATTAGAGAGATTAATTACACGCTTATTAAGGCCTCGTTTGAAACAAGCTAGGTTTTATATTCTTTATAGCAATTATAGATCTTTAATTCTAAATTAAAATATCACGTCTTTATCAATACGAGCTGATTTACAAAAACACAATTAGCACTCTAAGGAAACTTCCTATAGGCATGTAACTTACAAGTATAAATAAAGGCATACAAATTAGTTACTTTAACAGTAGCAAGTAGACGGACTCAAAGCTAACTCCACTTAAAAAACGTAGCATACTGTCCTAATTTACTCTACAATTTTGTCTTGTTTAGAATACTCCGCCTACAAGGCTTGTAGTAGGACACTAAACATAATCTAACAGTCCTTTAAAGATTGCTTACTAACAATCTAGTTGCTAACTTTACTAAGCTACATAAACAGTAGGTGCTTAAAGCAAACTTTATTAACGACTACGCAACAATAGCTTCTAAATTAGTTAAACTACAATAAAATTAAAGACAACACGTACAAGCGCGTACATAGCACAAGAGAGTAAGTTACTTAGAACTAAGTACGCTTAAGCACCTTGTACAATAATTTAAGAGAGTAAGAATTACTAGAGAGCTTACAGTAGAATGCGACGCCTATAAAAGGAAAAAAACTAAAAAGCTAATTCGCCGCACACCGCGCATAATTAATAAGGCTCTAGAAGAACGTATTTTACTTAACTTTTATAATTATAAGGTTGACAGCTTAACTAAAGAAAGAAGCTATATGCTAATTACAGATTTAGCTACTAGATTTATGTGAAACTACTATTTTAAAAACAAACAAAAAGCACAGACAATTATTAAGTTATTAGGATTTTTTAGAATCTTTTTAAAGACCTAATTTAAAAATACTGTAAAAGTAATTAAAACTAATAACGAGATTGTTACAGTGGACTAGAAGTAGCTTGTTAAGCAGAGTCCCACAGCATAAAACTTAAGCCTCCCGCCTCTAATACCCAAGTATAAAACGGTAGAGCAGAACGCTTAGAGAGTGTAATTAATAATAAAGGACAAGCAATGCAACTAGACGCTAACCTATTATAGCTGTTGTAGCCTAAAATCACTTAATTAGCAGTATATTTTTATAATTAAACACCGCGATACGCAAATTAATAGAGATTACTATATTAAAAGTTTTTACGCATAATGCATACAAAAACAAAATTGTTACCTTACTGCGCAAGGTACACTAAGGCCACTTATAAGCATACAGGTGCAAGGCATTTGCAATGACAGATAAAATAAAGCGCAGTAAGCATAAACTACAGCAGCTTAATCCTAAGGTATAAATTTATTACTTAGTTAGATATTAATCTACAAACAATTATCGTGTATAAATACTAACTATAGCTTAGGTAATTACTACACGCGATATAGTATTTGATAAGGTGTTAATCTTTACTAAAAACAAGAAAGATGTTTTTGATAACCTAATGCATAGCACACTTAAAAAGATTAAGGCATAGATTAGAACTAGAGAACTTCCCCTAGAGTTTACAAATAACTAAAAAGAGACACAATCTTTTCTTAAAGATAAGTCCTTTAATTATAAGCTGTAAGGGTGCGTTGGTTTAACCAAAGATGCAAGGTAACAGTAGAAGGTAAATGAATTAGATACAGAACTATAGAGAGACTACGTGGGTTTTTATATCTAATCTAGATAGTTAGGACTAACCAAGGTTAGGACTAACTAAGTTTATTAGAGGTCGCCGGGTCAGCTAACAGTTAGCGTAACTAGTGCGGCTGATAGTCAGTAGCTAGTGCTGAGGTGCTAATGCTGAGGTAAGAAAAGCCAACGAAGGCCACAGGCCAAGTACTAGAGAACATTAAGGCTTTAGCCCTTTACAATACCCCCCTCCTAAAAATATAATAGGGGTAGTAATCTTGTTACCTAGAGTTCCACTCTTCTAGGGCTTCAGTATCTTTTAGATTAATAGCTAGTTCCTAGGTTAGATCTAGATATCCTAACTATTTAACTAAGTACTGCTTTTTTCTTCCTTTTTCTCTTTCCTCTAATAGGGTCTCTACTAGGTATTCTTCTCTATCCTCTGTCTTAATTAGTAGAGGTTTATTGTCGTCTATTAGCTAGCTTAGTAGAGAGTCTAAGGACGCTAGTCTAAGGTTATTAACATTAAAAACTAGGTAAATCTAGCTAGGAGTATTTAATTTAACTGCGTTTAGTTTAATAACCTTAAGTACCGTGTACTTAAGATTCTTCTAGTTAAGTTCTCTACTAGGCCTTTTTGTTTTATAGTAGTTGCCTAGTTTTAACTATACCTTATTGCCTATTTTAAGCTAAAGTAATTAGTGTCTTCTCTTATTTGCTTACCTTTCTTGTTCTTATTAGCTTTCTCCTATTATAGTTTATGCAAGCTTAATACTTTGTTGTAGCTTATTAACAATATTTTCTGCCTTTTAATAATCCTCCTGTAATCTCCTTAGAAGTTGTTGTTAAGGGCTGTGCTTAGGTACAATTTGTAGGGGATCTACCTTATAGCCGTGTTGTAGGAAGAAAGGAGACATTTTAGTAGACTAAGCTTGCCTTGCTATAACTGCAATCTTAGCTATCTCTAGGTTGCTTTTCTAATTTGTTTAATCCTAATTACAGAAGGCTCGTAAATAAGCCTATACTGTAGAGTTCATTCTCTCTATAGAACTGTTAGTTTTAGGATAGTATCTAGACGATAAGTATTACTTAATTTCTAATAACTTGCAAAGCTTAATCTAAAAATAGTTGACAAACTATATACCTCTGTCTTAAGTAATATAGTTTAGTAACTAATAGTAAGCTACAACAGAGTTAATAAAAGTTTTAGTAACACTTTCTATAGTAATGTTCTTAAGACCTATTAGGACAACGTCCTTACTAAGCCTATTTATAACTACTATAAGGTTTGTACAGCCTTCGCTTTCTAGTAACCCTATAATAAAATCTATAGAAATTTCTTTCCATATTTGCTCTAGTATAGGCAAGGGTTTTAGTAAGCCTTATAGACTATCTCTCTAGGGTTTTGTTCTTCTACATACTAAGCAGTTCCTTATATACCTTTTAATACTTTTACTAATAGAGGGCTAAAAGTATTCTCTTGCAATAGCTTAATAAGTAATATTCCTTCCTAGATAGCCTAAAGCTCTAGAACTGTAGATTTTGTAGATAATTCTAGTTCTTAGAGGTTTATTATTAGGTACCTATTTTTAATCTTAGTATAGGGGGTTTCTAGAATTGTCTAGTTACCATTTAGAAATAGAAAGTTTAAGATCTAAAGCTGTAGGAAATTGCCGTTCACTATCCCTTACAGCTTTCTAGGCTATTTAGTAGGTTTTCTTTTCTTTTTTAGCTTTATCCTACAAATCTTCTAGATCTAATTACTCCTAGAGTAATTCTAGTACTACTGCTAGATAGCTGTTGCAGCTAAAGGTTCTAAGCACCTCTTCTTCTTCTAGTTTTTTGTTAGTAGCTGCAGTTGTAGGTTTAAATACTTATAGAAACCTCCTAGAATTTCTAGTATCCTAGTTGTTTACTAGCATATCTTGTTGTCTCCTAGATAAGGCATTAGCCTTAGAGTTATTAACTCTAAGCCTGTAGGATATTTCTATGTTAAGAAACTTTCCTAGAAATTAAGCCTATCTTATTCGTCTCTTGCTAAGCTGTCTAGGCCTACTAAAATATTTAAGGTTTTTATAGTCTGTAATAACTATAAACTTCTTTAAAGATTGTAGCATAGCATCCTACTTAAATAAGCAGGAGATAACTGCTAGTAATTCCTTATTATATAGCTTGTAATTGCTTTGCGTGCTAGTTATCTTTTTTAAATATCAAGCTACTAGGCGTAAGCTTCCTTTATTGTTGTATTGTAAGAGGACTCCTGCTACTACATATCCTAAAGAGTCTATTTCTGGGATTGTTTCTCTATTAGGATCCTATTAAGCTAGTACTAGCTTAGTAATAAATAACTCCTTAAGCTTATTAAAAGCCTTTTGCTTAGTTTTTCCCTATAAAAAGGAAATGTTACTAGTAAGCCTTAAAAGAGGAGCTACTATGTCTTAGTAGTTCTTAATAAATTATTAATAGAAGTTTGAAAAACTAAGAAAACTGCGTACTCCTTTAACATTTGTAGGCGCCTGCTAATCTCTAATTACTTTTACTTTCTTACGGTCTATTTAAAGTCCTTTTCTAGCCTTAATAATAAATTCAAGGTATTTTGTACTCTGTACGTTAAATTCGCATTTCTAGATGTCTAAAGGTAATCTAGCCTTGCCTATAGCTTCTAAAACCTTATTTGTATTATATTAGTGTTCTTTAAGCGTGCTATAAGTGTAAATTAATATATTTTCTAGGTAGGCTAAGTAAAAATCGTTAATATACTCGCAGAGGGTCTAATTAATATAGCGTTAAAAGGTACTAAGAGCGTTTGCTATACTAAATAGAGTAACTAGCTACTTATATAACCTAAATTTAGTACAAAAAGCTATTTTCTACTTATCTCCTGTATTAATCCTAATCTTGTAGAAAGCTGCAGAAATATTAATCTTTTTAAACTATTTTGCTTTTGCAATATTATTAAGAGTTTCCTAAATTAAAGGTAAAGGATAACAATCTTTCTATGTAATAGCGTTTAGGGCTTAGTAATTAATACAGAAACGTAATCCTCCTCTAGGTTTCGTGGTAAAAAGGACAGGGGAGGAGGCAGGAGAGCTACTAGCTCTAATCTATTCTTTATTAAGTAGAGAAATAAGCTCCTTTTATAATACTAGGAGTTCTAAGCGGCTTATACTGTATAGAGGTCCCTAGGGGGCCTCTTTTTCTTTATCTTTATTGTCTTTCTCTAGTTTAATTTAGTAATCTACTTTAGATCTGCGTAAAGGAAGTAGTATAGAAGCAGTTTTTAGATTAAAAATCTAAGCTAGGTGTTAATAAGCCTTAGGGAGTAAAGGTAGGACCACTACTTTCTTCTTAGAAGCTAGGGCTTTTTTAATATCCTTAAGAGAAGCAGCGAAAGTCTAAATATACTTATCCTTTTTTGCCCGCCTAATATAGGAGTAATAAGCTATTACGCTTATTTGTTTCAATCTCTAGTCTCCTTTAATAGAGCGATGCTTAGTGCTAAGTAACTTAATCCTTTAGCTAGAAGCATAGATGTAAATTGTTTTTCTAGAAGGAGCAATAGTAACCTCTCTACTATTTTTCTAGGGCCGTGTAAGTATTAAATTATAACTAAGGTGTGTAGGGGCCACATAACCCTAAATAGTATCCTTATAGCCTTTAATATTAATGTCTAACCTAGCAACTCTGTTAATAGTTCTAGGTTTATCTGTAACTCCTTCTAATCTTCTAGGAGAAATAGAAATGCATTATAAGTTAGCGTTCTTAATAATTTAAGGGCTAATAAGCGAGTATGTAAGATTTCCTGTATTAATTAAAGTAGAGGCAAAAGTATAACAATTTACTAGCGCCTCTAAAGTAATTCTATTGCTACTTATATTCTTTTTAAAGTTTATCTACTCCTTAACTAAGTTATCCTAACTTATTAGAGGCTCCTGCTAGTAATATTAAATAGGAGCTACTCTTTTTTTAAATCTAAGCCCTTATTTAAGCTTCTTTTGTTAAGCTTATTATCCTTCGTTTTCTTAGAGTTAGAAGACTTCACTAAAGTCTTTTTCTTCTTTTTAGAGGATCTTTTATTCTCTGTATAATATGCAGACAGATAGCTCTGCTATTTATTGTTAAAACAGCGTCTTTCTTTATATAACTGTTCTAACTCTTAGTTACTAAACTATTAAAGCTTAGCAGTTCTTCTTGTGTATTCTATTCCTTTGATCTAGTCTCCTTTTAAAGGAGAAGGAGGAGGAGAAGTTCTTCTAAATTTATACTCCTTAAGCTTGTTATCTCTGCCTTTAGAGTACTCCTCTATTCTATAGAGATAATTAGCAATCTCTATTGCTTTGTTTTGCAGACTATATAAATCCTTATAAGTAATACCTACAAGTTTGTCTTAAAGTTTCTAAATAAGACTTTTTTAGAAAAGTATTATACTTGTATCCTCGTCTCAACTACTATGAGATAATAGTAGTTGTTTCTAGAATTCTATAATGTATTTGCGTATACTTTTCTTGCCTTAGCTTATAGACTAGAGCTTGTTCTTAGCTCTCTCTACACTATAGGGATCTTTAAACATTTTATTAAAGAAGTTTAATAGCTTATTAAAGTTCTATAAATTAGAAATCCCTATTTAGTTAAGGAAAGGCAGGGTAAGAATTGCAGCTAAGCCTTTTAATTAACTAAAGGCGTAGTTACAAGTCCTTTTATCCGTGTTAAAATCTTCCTTATTCTTCTCTACCTCAGCAGTAAGCTATTGTTAAAAGATTTAGTACATCTTTTTGTTTCTATTAAAGGTATTAGGATCTAGTTGTTTAAAACGCCTAGGCGTTGGTTAATTTCCTAGGGCAGCTAATAGGGTAGGTAACTAAGGTAGAGGTTGTTCTACCTTAGGTTCCCTTTGTTGTAGCGTGCCTATAGCCTCCTAAGCTTAGAAGGCCTCCTGTATCCTTATAGAAGCAGCTATCTTATCTAGGCTACCTGCTCTACAAAGACCTTCTAAAGTAGTTTCTACTTTAGGTCTGCTAACACTATCTTAGTGTAGTTCTGCTATCCTTACAGCTAAAAGAGCTGCTAAGGGTTCTACTATTGTATTTGTAGGTACTCGCTAGTACTCTATATTGTTAACAGAAATTGTTATAGGTGCTACTACGCTTAGTAGGCTTATCCTTCGTGTAGGGGCTACTTTACTTAGTAGGCTTATCCTTTCGTGTAGGGGCTACTACGCTTAGTAGGCTTATCCTTTGTCTATTTTCTAGGGCTACTACGCTTAGTAGGCTTATCCAACAAATTTAAACGCCTAAAGGACTTATACAACTAAGTATCCCTTAGCACTTTTAATCTAGTGCTTCTTCTGTTGATCCTTTAGTAGATTTAAATAGTCAACTAATTAACTAGCGCTCTAATTAATTAGATTATCGCGCGTAGATATAGCTCTAGCTGGCTTCTTGTCTAGATATAGCTCTAGAGGGCTCCTAAGTACGACGTAGCTACGCAAGTAGCTAAAGAAGGATCTAATTTAATTGTAAGGGTGCGTTGGTTTGACTCAAGATGCAAGGTAACAGTAGAAGGTGAATAAATTAGATATAGAACTATAGAGAGACTACGTGGGTTTTTATATCCAATCTGGATAGTTAGGACTAACCAAGGTTAGGACTAACTAAGGTTATTAGAGGTCGCCGGGTCAGCTGACAGTTAGCGTAACTAGTGCGGCCAATAGTCAGCAGCTAGTGCTGAGGTGCTAATGCTGAGGTAAGAAAAGCTAACGAAGGCCACAGGCCGAGTACTAGAGAACATCAAGGCTTCAGCCCTTTACATAAGCTTATACAAGAAAAAACAACTAATTAATATAATTAGCGCAGAAGAAAGGTTTAAGTAAATTATCTCTTACCTCTGCTAACACCTCTACTAGTAGCCCTCTTAACTAATTATATAACAGCGGAGAGCATCAGGCATGTAGATAATCCCTATAATATTAAGGGTCAGAATTTCGCCTTTGCGCAGCTATTAAACTCTAAGCCTAATTACCCTTTAAGTACTAGCCGCAGCAAGTATCCTAGTCTACGCAATGCTGAATGTAAGATTAAGTTCGGTTAGTAAGACTTTCTAGAAAAACTAGACGGACTTATAGACTTTAGCGTTTATAGCAGGTGCGAGAGCAGGAGAAGTTTAACAACTAAACAACAAGAAACTTGAAAGCGCAGCAGTCAAATTAATTGCTTAAAAGTTAAAGTTATAACTAGATACTTTTTCTAAGCAAGCTCTTGCCAGCGCTAAGCTTAAATTAACTAAAAAAGAATTACATATTTTACCAGTTGTTTAAAAAGGCTGAAGAAGATTACCTCTTAAGCCATAAGCAATTAAACTTATATTTAGAAGTCTTAACGCAAGAAGCACGACAAACAGACACCTAAAAACTAAAATCTATGTAGGTATATACTTATAAGGATAACAAAAATTATTAGTTTGTTAAGTGTAAAGCGCGCTTAGTTATACAAAGCAATTAACAGCGCAATGTTACTGCTTAAGAGACCTACGCCGCCAAGTTATTAGGTTGATCTTTCTAAATAGCTCTTGCGATTGCTGCCTAACTTAACTTTAAGCTTAATTAGTACAACGTTACTAACGCCTTTATACACGCACTAATTAATTAAGTTATATACATAAAAATGCCGCATAGATACGCAAAAAATTACAATTTAAAAGCTTAATGAAGCTCTGTACAGCCTCTAGATATTGCTACTGCTCTAGCAAAGGGACTTTACTACCCATCTCTAAAGATGTAAATTTAATGCTGTCCTACATAAGCTATGTTACATAATTTGTTAAAAGATCTTCGTGTTTTTCTACGTTAACAATATTATTGCAATGTACAGCAAGAACTATAAATCAAACGCGCAAGCAGCAATTAAAGATATAAAGAAGAAGTACTGTATAACTCAAGGAGACAATCTGCATTGGTTTTTAGGCATATGGTTAATTAGAAATCGATTACAGCGCAAGATCTAGATCTCCCAAATAGCATATATCAAGAAGATAAACTAACTAGTGAGCAATTACTTGATTAAGAGTAATACCCTAGTATTAAGGCTGAACTACTGCCCTAAGAAGGCAACGCGACTCCTAGGGAGATAAACTTCTACTAACAGAAGATTGGATTACTCCTATTCGCAGTAGTTAACTCGAGACCTAACACGGCCTTCGCAGTATTACGCCTAGCACAATTCCCTACAAACTCTAGCCCTGATTATTAGTTAGCAGCTGATCGCGTACTCTTATACCTCAACTATACACGAACGCTCGCACTACAATTTAGTAGACACAATTACCTAGTTGTTGCAAGTAACGCTTTTTTTGCTAACAATACACTTAATTGCAAAAGCTTATAAATATACATATTTAAACTGTTTAGCGGACTAATAGCTTAAAGGGCGAACAAACAAGATACAGTTACAACTTTAATAACTAAAGCTAAACTGCTTACGCTCTTACAAGTTGCTAAGGAAGCTATATTTTTTTAAATGCTGCGCACTAAGCTACAAGTTTAGATAGTTAACTAAACTATTACTCTACAGTGCAATAATCTGCAGACAATCTAATTAATTTTAAAGGAGATCTCCTAGTTAACCACAAAGCTACAACACGTTAATATCTTTAATTACTAGCTTAGGCAAGAAGTACAGAACAATTTAATTAAGGTAATCTACGTAGAATTAAGCAAGATGCTTGCCGACAGACTCACTAAACCATTACTAGCCAATTAATAGTCAAGATTCCTACAACAAATGGGATTAATCGACCTAGGCAAATAACCACGACTAGAGGCTAATCTAAGATTAACAACGCAAGAGGTTGTTAGCTTAATCCTTACGTTTAAGCTAAGAGGGTGTGTTAGATTTAGAAAATTTGCGCGATTAATTAAGGGGTCGGCAAGGTGATTAGTAGGTCGGCGAGACCAAACAAAGGATCCAGGAAAGGTGATCAGGGGGTGGCGCTACAGGACGCTAAACACGCTAGCGCCGCGAAGAGTCTCTCGGATAAAAGAGGCACCCGTATTCTAAAACACTGCTTGTCACCTTAAGGATGAATTTTGAGGCCTAATTAGACTAGCTAACCTAGTTGGCTCTGTTGAGGCTGCAGTGCTTAGAGAAGGGCATCTAGGATTGAGTCAATCTTCATCTCTTAGACGTGCGCTTAATAGACCACTAGGAGCCTTAGTATCTAGAGTTGCCTAAGAATATTAAGAAACCTATTGCTCTACTACCCGACTCGAGCACTAAAGAACAAGAGGATTATAAGATCTCTTAAAGTAATTACAAGGCTCAAATTGTTAAAGCTAAGTACAAGAAGAATAATTACAATAAGCGAGTTAACAGGTGAGAGGTATAAACTGCTTAGTAGACAATAAAAGTTGCTAAGATTACTAATGTTAAAGACTAGATTAACAAGACTGTCCATCCAGACCCGCTCTTGAACGCCTTAATAAGCATAATTACTTAAAACCTTACCAGTCTTTAAGTCTTAGTAAAAATCTTGAAAGAGGATATTGTACCTCTAGATTAGAATACTTAGCATTTGATTAGGGCGCGATATAGATCTGTAGGAGCTGAGAAGGTTCAATTGATTGATCAAGAGGAGTGGAATAAGTGTATTGATCAACTAAGTGCTACAACAAAGTTTCCAATAACTACTGAAGAGGAATAAGACGATCTGGCCCGTATATATAGGCGTTAGCGCTTATCGTTATGTGATTAGCTTACCAGGATCACCTGATCAACAAGGTGATCTGTATGTTCTGCAGCATGTCAATACTCTAACACAACCCCTAGGTTAGTAAGATGCTATTAATCTAAGCTGTAAGCAACGAGGCAGTTGTAATTAAATCAAGGTCTTTGATTCAGAAATCCCTCCGTAATTATAGCTTCTCTGCCTAATTCTTTATTGTTGTGGTAATGCTTGTTGTCGTTCTAATTAATCTAGTAGCCCTTAGTAATATTTAAACATTATATAGATCCTGAATATCGCGTGATTAGTCAGTACGCAGCTCTACAACAATATTAATTGCGTTTACTGCCCTTCTAAAACATTTTTTTCTTAACCTTAATTTAAAATCGATTACTAAGTCCTCTAAGACAGTCTTAACTACTATTACTATCATAAAAAGCAGCATTCCCTTATTGTTCTCTTACTAATTAGCTACTAATCTAGTGTAGTCTGCCTCTAGCAGTAATAAGGGCAAGCGTTAATTAGCAAGCTGCTGTTATAAGTGTAAGAATTACTTAAATAGCAGCTATTAGCAACATAAGAACAGCGCTAAGCATAAGCGTTGCGCGCGTTAAAGCCTGTTTAACAATAAAATATAACAAGCAGCTAATCTCTGTAATAATAAAAATCAGTCGCTGCTGCTTTTTAATCTGTACGCTTGATACAGGACATCTGGTAGCTCTACTTAGAGGCAAATTACTTTACCTTCTAAATTAAGTCCGCTGTTAAGTCCTTAATAAGACGTTAATTAATATAAGAGTCTAGCTAAGCAGATAAGCTAGCGTAAAAGCAAGGCATTTTAAAAGCCAACATAAAAATTTTAGCAGCTTAATGCTTAAGCAGCGTCCGGCAAATAGCAACAAGATAATAGTAATAGCCTATAAATGCTTATTAAGCTGTTTACTAGGCGCAACGCGCTCTTCTCTACTTAAAAGAAGGCGCCTAACAGCTTTTTAAAGTTTGCTGCTAATCTGTTACATTTCTGCGTTCTGCTGTATAAGCGCTGTATAAAAAAGATGCTAAATAGTTTATATGCTAAATATTGCTTTGTTTACGTTTGAACTAGCAGTTAGAGTAGCTTATACTGCAGCAGTTACTTGTTGCATACATACTATACAGTTAATACTGGCTTCAGTCTTTTAAGACAACCTTTTAATGTGACCACACATTTTGTAGACACCTTTTTAGTAAAAAAAAAGATTTATTTCTAACAACAGGTATCCGGGCTTACGCCACCTTGTTTGGCATTGCCGGCACGCAATTAGTGTGTCGTATGTTTGGACAGAAACAAAGAAAAGCAAGATAAAGACGCGAATTACCTCCTAACTTAACGCGCCCTATCCTACCTATGCCGCCTACTTATATTAAGGCTTTACTTCTAGGTACTCTTAGACAAATTAAAGAAGCAGTACTATTATTGCCTTGCTTTCTAACCTATTATATAACGATAGAACGCCTACTCCTCCTTTCTCACCTCTTTCTTCTCTATCGCTATTTTAACGTTATGCAACAGCTAGCCTAACTAGTTAATAATTTCTTTACTTAGCCTATGCACGATTAACAAGAAAAAAGGAATACTAAAGCAGAGTATTTTAAGTACTTTACTAGTATTAGTAAACACCCTATAAATCTTGTATTCCTTCTATAACTAGCTAAGTTAAGGCTTAACATTCTTTTTGTATATAGAGATATTACAGATTCTAGAGTTGTTTATAAGAGATATAATTATAAAGTCCTAAAGAGGCTAAGTTAATAAATGCTTCATAAACTTAAGTATCTGCATAATTAGCTTAAGCTAGACTAGTTTAGGGGATAGGTGTATAATAAGAAAGCTTCCTATCTTTAAATAAGAGTTAAGGTGAAAGAGATACTTGTTATAGAGGTTATACACTATGTTATAGTATAGTATATTATATGCGAATTGTTTGTATGCGGTGCTGTTTAAAAGGTAAAAAGTAGTAGGTAAGAAGTAGCAGCTTTATAAAGTATTGCAGTCTCCTGCTGTAGTACATACATGTCTTTTCCCTCCTCTATTACATTATGTTGCAATCCTATTGCAATCCTACTGTAATCCTGTTGTTAGCTATAGGCTGGCAATCGCCGTTAGACACGTTTTAACTAGTATTGTTTTTTAGTACTTTAGCAAATTTTTTAACCCTAATTATTGCTTAGTGGTCTAAGCTTTCCTCCTAGAACTTATCTACTTACTGTTTAAATTTCGTTAACTACACACAATCTTTTTTTGACTTTTGCGACTAATTAGTAGAGGGCAGCTGCTTTTCACTTTTTTGGAAAACCCATTTCAACTACAACAACAACCACCACCTTTGATACCTTAAAAATAAATAAGCTACTAAGCAGACACTTTGCCTAGTATATAAATATTGCTGCTTGATAAAAATTCTTTTGCTTATTAATTATTATTGCTCTTAATTAAGTGCTTAAGTTACTAGAAGTTAAGTAAATGCTGGGATTTCTTCAACTGTTGTTAGGTAACCAACTTAGTTAGTCTATTAGCTAGCATAATTGCTGTTTCTAGGTACTTAACCTAAAATAATCCTTTAGCTTATTCTTGGCGCAGCTACATGTTCTGTATATCTGCATGCTTTAATTGAGTGTTAATCTGCTAATTCTTTGTAAATACAAGCCTAATTGTTTGTTAGTTATTATACTAGACTGTTTAGACGTCTTCTAGATTAAGAGACAACTTACAGAAAAAGCACTTAAAAGCTATTGCTTCTATTATAATGTGCTTAAGGGCGAGCAGCTTAGCCTTAGTAATTAATGTAGTAACTATAGTCTGCTAAGCCGCCTTCCAAAATATTAGACTACTATATAGGATAGCTATATAACTACAAAATAATTATTAAGTTTCCTTAGTATCTGCAAAGGAAGCATTGCCTGCAATTGTTAAGTATAAGCTATTATAGTTCCTGTACTAGATCGCGTCTTATCTTGTCTAATAGAGGTACATAATTACTTGTTTAATAGCTTTTATATACTAACTTCTAGAGTTTGTAAGGAAGTGTAAGAGTTAAGAGATTAAGTAGGCAATATTTAGACAAAGCATAGTAGCTGTGTATAGCACTAATTTAACTTTTTCTTAGTAAGCCTAAACCTCTTACTTAGTTACTTTGCTAGTGTTCTTGATTAGCTCCTTTAACAGCAATAGAGTCTTCAGAAAGCTACTCTTCTTCAGCTTAATTTTCTTACAATTTTATTCATGTATATATTATGTACAAACGAAATTATTTACTTCTTGCAATTTCTAATTACTCTGATACTACAGAGGGGTGACAAGAAAAAATATGTCAAAAAATCTAGTTTATAAAGCTTTATATTTTTCCAACTAGAAATACTATACCCAAAAGAGTAAGTTGTTTGGAAAGCTAATATCTTCCTTTTTGAATTGGGTGGCTTAGTAAGCTGCTTAGTCAGCACAGTTGTCCCTGTAATCTTGCTTGAAATGAGAAGTAAAAAAAAGTAAAAATAGATTTCAGTTTGACTTTTTTATAATTGTATAAAAAAACGCTAAGAAAAATAAGTTTAATAAGCTTACATAAGTATAACGTGAGCATATTTTAGAGGCTAACATCTCATTTTCTTAGAGTTTAAGAAAAGGGTGAGAAGATAGAGATTGCTTACGTAAGCGCTGATTACATAATAGCGTAGTGAGCTTTTAGTATATTGACTCCTCTTGTTTGTCTTAACTTGCTTTTTCTGTAATACCTCATCTATGTCTCGCAATCTTTCTCAAATTGAGCAAGAAGTTTTTACTTTATATTTACAAAACAAGCCTATTTCTTTAATTAGTAATATACCTAAAAAGTCCTCTAAGAGTATTAGTAATACTCTTTATCAAATAAAACAAAAAAAGTGCTCCTATATCTACTTTTAGGCCTCAAAAAGGTTGTCCTACAAAGATCTCAAATAAAGCAAAAAGAGTGCTTAATAGAGACCTTACTAAAAGCCCTAAAATGACAAATCAACGTCTTTTAAAAGAAAACAGTCTAGATCATTTTATTAGAAGCTTACAACGCTTTTTAAAAAAAGAGAACTATTCTGTTAACATTTCTTGAAAAAGACGCCTTTAGACGCTGAAAAGGCTTATCATCGTCATATTTACGCCAAGCAATTACATAAAAACCTTAAAGATATCAACTTTATTAAAGTTTTATATTCAGACGGGTCTGCTATTAAGCGAGGGCACAGTGCTACGAGAGAATACTATCAAACACAGCAAAATAATAGAGGTAGAAGGAAAATAGTTTCTACAACTAACACAAGTAAGTTTAAAAAAACACTATTAACACAAAAAAATACTTTATATATCCATTATTTTTCTTTTATTTGATCCATTCTTAGCACGCTTACTAATCTAGTTATAGGTCAAGATATTTCTATCCAAGTTTGGGGATCGATTTAGATAGGTGGTAGATTCAAACCAGTAGTAATTAAAAGACCTTTAATTACTACTCGTTTTGAGAATTTAGACTATATTAAAAAGATCATTATTCCTATAGTAAAACCTGCGATAAAAAAAGGTGGGTTACATATACTCCTTTTTCCTACTTAGAGACTGTTCACTCTATATTTAAATTATAAAGTAGCAATCTCGATTTAGATAAATACTGGACTTACTAACCTCTATATAGGCTGGAAGTTTCAGCTGGATAACGCTAAGATTTATAAAACCCTAGAAGTTTTATCTTAGTTTTCTAGGAATAGGATATTACTTTTTAAGCATCCTGCTAATAGTCCTAATCTGAATCCTATAGCAAACGTGTAGGCCTTACTAAAAAACGCTTTAGCTAACAGGCCTATTACTTCTTGAGGTATAAGAAAGAGTAAAAAAGTATAGCAGCCTCAAAGGCTGCTATAAGGGAGAAATAGGATCAATTACCTTAAAAGGCGATTGATTATTGTATTCTATCTCTACCAAGGCGTTATTTGGACTTTATGGAAGCTGAAGGCTGGTGCAATAAGTATTAGTAAGCTTTTTTCGTTACTTATTTTGAAAATACCCTAAAACCAAGCTCTTTAGTACTACTTAATAGTTTTTTTTACAATTAACTTAAAACCTACACACAAAAGAGATCAACTAGTATTATTTAATATATATACTTCGCAGCGATTCTTACACCTTCTGAAGAAAGTTATATTGTTATTAATTCTAGAGTCTCTTTATCTTTATTTTCACAGCTGAAGTTAAGCGTAAAGGTGCTTATTAAACAGCTTACTAAGTGTCTTGACTTAAAGAGGAAGATCTTGGCTTTCCAAATCACTAATCTTTTTGGGTATAGCTCTTGTGGTTGTAGAAATATTAAGCTTTGAAAACTATAACTTTTTTGACATCTTTTTTTTGTCACCCCTCTGTAAGAAACTATTTAACTAAACTTTGTTTCTGTATTTTATATTTGTCTGCAATCTTAAACTAAAAATCTATTGCTTTCTGTTTAGAATTTTTTGTAAGGAGCAGTAGGATATTATCTATATAAAACAAAACTAGAATCCTTCTATGTTACATAAAAAATAAGCAGAGCTCTTCTAGTAAAGCAATTAGTTTAATCTCTCTTAGTAATCCTAAGAGCTCTTTATACTACAACAATAGCAAGTCTTATAATTTATATAGTGCACAGTGAAGCTATACGCACTTTCTAGGCTTCTTTAAGCTATTTAGCATCTTACAGATTACTTAGTTATCTGCTGTTGTTAACATATTAAGGAATGCTTCTACAACATTATATTGCTCCATCTCTAAATTATTTTTAGCAGCGATAGCTGTTGCTGCTTAAAAGAACTTAGCTGCTAATGTAGAAGCATATGTTAAGTTAATTAAGTATTTTTTCTAAAAATTACTTTTTACAATAATCCGCGCCTTGCATTCAAGATAAAAGCTGTTCTAATTAAACTTGTAGGTCTAAACTCACTTTATAGATATTAAGCAATTATCTGCTTTTTCTTTTAATATCTTAGTCTAAGTCTTATTTATACTTAACTAATTAATCTCTTTCTTACAGACATCCTTTAACAAGGCCTTTATAAGATGCTAAAGCAATTACTTCTATAATCTTAGCAGTTCAGGTAGATTGTTGCAATAATATTAAGCATTTAGCTTATGCTTAGTAAGCAAAGCTGCTATATCTACGTGATCAAGAGTCTTGTAGCTTGCTTAGTCTTCCTAGGTTGCTTGAAAACCTAGCAGGTAAGTATTACATAAGTTGCTCTATAACAAATCTTTATAATTTGCAATTAATGCATTAACACTACTTGTGCTTCTACTCTTTAGTTAATTGTAAGGCTCCTAGTTTGCATCTTTATGCTTACGCCTACTACCTAGCTTGCGTAGTAGAAATTAACAATTTGTAAGCTAATTTAGACTTTTGCCTGCAATCCGCGCACTGTAAAGGGCTGAAGCCTTGATGTTCTCTAGTACTCGGCCTGTGGCCTTCGTTGGCTTTTCTTACCTCAGCACTAGCACCTCAGCACTAGTAGCTGACTATAAGCCGCACTAATCACGCTAACTGTAGCTGATCCGACAACCTCCGATAACCTCGGTTAGTCCTAACCTAGGTTAAGTCCTAATTATCCGGGTTAGATATATAAACCTACGTAGTCTCTCTCTGTAGTTTGATATCTAAATCATTCACTGTTTACCTTGCATCTTTGATCAACCCAACGCACCCTTACAAATAAATTAGATCCTTCTTTAGCTACTCGCGTAGCTACGTCGTACTTGGAAGTCAGCTAGAGCTATATCTACGCGCGAGAATCTAATTAATTAAACCACTAGTTAATTAGTTGACTGTTTAAATCCACCAAACGATTAACAGAAGAAGCACTAGATTAAAAGTGCTAAGGAATACTTAGTTGTATAAGTCCCCAAGGCGTTTAAATTTGTTGGATAAGCCTACTAAGCATAGTAGCCCTAGAAAACAGACGAAGGATAAGCCTACTAAGCGTAGTAGCACCTATAACGATTTCTGTTAACAATATAGAGTGCTAGCGAGTACCTACAATACAATAGTAGAACTCTTAGCAGCTCTTTTAGCTGTAAGGATAGCAGAACTACACTAAGATAGTGTTAGCAGACCTAAAGTAGAAACTACTTTAGAAGGTCTTTGTAGAGCAAGTAGCCTAGATAAGATAGCTACTTCTACGAGGATACAGGAAGCCTTCTAAGCTTAGGAGGCTATAGGCACGCTACAACAAAGGGATCCTAAGGTAGAACAATAACCTCCACCTTAGTTACCTACCTTATTAGCTGCCTTAGGAAATTAACAAGCTTAAACGCCTAGGCGTTTAAGACAACTAGATCCTAATACCTTTAACAGAAATAGAAAGATGTACTAAATCTTTTAATAACAGCTTACCGCTAAAGTAGAAAACAATAAGGAAGATTTTAACACGGATAAAAGGACTTGTAACTACGCCTTTGGCTTCGGCCTTTTGAGACAACCTTTTGATGTGACCACACATTTTGTAGACACCATTTTGGTAAAAAAGATTTATTGCTAACAACAGGCATCTGGGCTTATGCCCCCTTGTTCGGCATTGCCGGCACGCAATTGGTGTGTTGCATGTTTAGACAGAAACGAAGATGCGCGATATCCCTCCAACTAACTCTCTTAACTAATAACTATTTACTAATGACTATTTACTGCTGACCGCAACTTCTGTCGTCTCTGTTGCTATCCTGGCGGTGTTGCAGTCGCGGCGTTTCTGGCGCCTATACTCGGATGTGAACATACGACAACAGCGTCACTATCTAAGCACAGCTCTCCTATCCCTAGAGGCGACTTATAAAATCCTCCTACTTGTTAGTTTGTCCTAGCTACTTAATAGCTGTTTTGACATGCTCTTACTCCTTGTAGAGCTACTGCAAGGTCTCTCTACTAAGGTTGCATTCGCGCAGGAGGAGATTTGTAAGATAACACACTATTACTATACCTAGACTATTAACATGCGCAACGTATTTAATAGACTTGCCACTAAACAAGCCTTTCACAACCTCTATTGTAACCTTAACATCTATAATACTAGACGCATTAATAAGGTATTAATAAATAACAAAATTCAACCTCTGCGTTTACCTAATTACTATAAGAGCTACCGCTAACAGCTCCTCTTTAACTGACTAGGGAGGCTGCTTAACAAAGGTGAACGCGGGCTTTGTAATCTACTACTATAGCTTCTCGTATAGTAACTTAGTAAGGTCTAACTTTACTTAATGTAAGCTATTAGTCTTCGTGTTAAATAGGGAGAAGAATAGTCTAAGCATTGTATTGTTTGTATGCAGTACTGTGTAGTGTAGGAAATCCTAAAGGTAAGAAGCAGCAGGCAGAGAGCTTTTATAAAGTATTGCAGGCTTCCGCTGCGGTAACGTACGTGTCCTTACCCTCCTCTACCTCTACCTCCTCCACCTCCATCGCAATCTTGTTGTTAGCTATAGGCTGGCAATCACTGTTGAACACGTTTTAATTAGTGTCGTTTTTTAGTACCTTTAGCAAATTTTTTAACCCTAATTTTGCTTAGTAGTCTAAGCTTTTCTGCTCTGAGCGCTTAGCGCGTAGACCTTATCCACTTACTGTTCAAATTTCGTTAACTACACACAATCTTTTTTTGACTTTTGCAACTAACTAGTAGAGGGCAGCTGCTTTTCACTTTTTTGGAAAACCCATTTTAACTACAACAACAACCACCACCTTTGATACCCTAAAAATAAAAGTAACTACGCCTTTAGTCAACTAAAAGGCTTAGCTGTAACCCTTACTCTGCCTTTCCTTAACTAAATAGCGATTTCTAATTTATAGAACTTTAATAAGTTATTAAACTTCTTTAATTAAATGTTTAGAGATCCCTATAGTTTAGAGAGAGCTAAGAACAAGCTCTAGTCTATAAGCTAAGGCAAGAAAAGCATACGCAAATATATTATAGAATTCTAGGAACAACTACTATTATCTAATAGTAGTTTAGACAAGGATACAAGAATAATGCTTTTCTAAAAAAGTCTTATTTAGAAACTTTAAGACAAACTTGTAGGTACTACTTATAAAGATTTAGATAGCCTGCAAAACAAAGCAATAAAGATTGCTAATTACTTCTATAAAATAGAGGAGTACTCTAAAGGCAGAGACAACAAGCCTAAGGAGTATAAATCTAGAATTACTTCTCCTCCTCCTTCTCCTTTAAAAGGAGACTAGATAGAAGGGATAGAATACACAGGAAGAACTACTAAACCTTAACAGTTTAGTAACTAGAAGTTAAAAATAGTTGTATAAAGAAAGACGCTGTTTTAACTGTAAATAGAAAGGCTATCTATCTATATATTATACAGAGAATAAGAGATCCTTTATAAAGGAGAAAAAGACTTTAGTTAGGTTCTCTAACTCTAAGATAGATAATAAGCTTAGCAAGGAAAGCTTAAATAAGGACTTAAATTCAGAAAAAGAGTAGCTCCTGTTTAAAGTTACTAGCAGGAGCCTCTAATAAGTTAGGATCACTTAGTTAAGAAGTGGGCTAAATTTAAAAAGAATATAAGCAGCAATAGAATTACTTTAGAGGCGTTAGTAAATTGTTATACTTTTACCTCTACTTTAATTAATACAGGAAACCTTGTATACTTGCTTATTAGCCTTTAACTTATTAAGAACGCCAACTTACAGTGCATTTCTATTTCTCCTAAGAGATTAGAAGGAGTTATAGATAAACTTAGAACTATTAATAAAGTTGCTAGGTTAGACATTAATATCAAAGGCTATAAGGATACTATTTAGGGTTATGTAGCCCCTACATACCCTAGTTATCGTTTTTAATACTTAGATAGCCCTAGATGAATAAAAGAGAGGTTACCATTGCTCCTTCTAGAAAAATAATTTACATCTATTCTTCTAGCTAAAGGATTAAGTTACTTAGCACTAAGGATTGCCCTATTAAAGGAGACTAGAGATTAAAATAAATAAGCGCAACAGCTTATTACTCCTATATTAGGTAGGCAAAAAAAGAATAAGTCTATTTAGACTTTCGCTGCTTCTCTTAAGAATATTAAAAAAGCCCTAGCTCCTAAGAAGAAAGTAGAGGTCCTACCTTTACTCCCTAAGGCTTATTAACACCTAGCTTAGATTTTTTATCTAAAAACTGCTTCTGTACTACCTCCTTTACGCGGATCTAAAGTAGATTACTGAATTAAACTAGAGAAAGATAATAAAGGCAAGGAAAAAGAGGCTCCCTAGGGACCTCTATACAGTATAAGCTGCCTAGAACTCCTAGTATTACAAAAGGAGCTTATTTCTCTACTTAATAAAGGATAAATTAGAGCTAGTAGCTCTCCTGCCTCCTCCCCTGTCCTTTTTGCTAAGAAACCTAGAGAAGGATTATATTTCTACATTGAATTACTAAGCCCTCAACGCTATTACAAAGAAAGATTGTTATTCTTTACCTTTAATTTAGGAAACTTTTAACAACATTGCAAAAGCTAAATAGTTTATAAAAATTAACGTTTCTGTAGCTTTCTACAAGATTTAGATTAATGTAGAAGACAAGTAGAAAATAGCTTTTTGCACTACATATAGGTTATATAAGTAGCTAGTTACTCTATTTAGTATAGCAAACGCTCCTAGTACCTTTTAACGCTATATTAATTAGACCCTCCGCTAGTATATTCACGAATTTTGCTTAGCCTACCCAGACGATGTATTAATTTACACTAATAGCACGTTTAAAGAACACTAACGCAATACAAATAGGGTTTTAGAAGCTATAGGCAAGGCCCAATTACGTTTACATATTTAGAAATGCGAATTTAACGTATAGAGTGCTGTGGGAGCTGAGAAGGTTCAATTGCTTGATCAGGAGGAGTGGAATGAGTGTATTGAACAACTAAGTGCCACAACAAAGTGGTTAATAACTACTTGAGAGGAATAAGACGATCTAGCCCGTATATATAGGCGCTAGCGCGATCGTCACGTGTTTAGCTTACTAGGATCACCTGCTTAACAGGGTGACCCGCATGTTGCGCATGTTAATTCTCTAACACACCCCCTAGGTTAGTAAGATACTATTAATCTAAGCTGCAAGCAACTAGGCAATCGTAATAAATTAAGGTCGTTAATTAAGAGGTCCCTCTGTAATTATAGCTTTTCCTGCCTAATCCTTTGTTGTCGTAGTAATGCTGCTTGTTAATGTTTTAATTAATCTTAGCAGACCTAATATTAAAACATTAAATAGACTCTAATTATTACGTAATTAGTTAGTGCACAGCCTCTACAACAATATTAATTACGTCTACTACCCCTCTAAAACTTTTGTTCTTAGCCTTACTCTAATATTAATTACTAAGCTTTTTAGAACTGTCTTAACTACTATTACTAATATAGTAAATGTTGCCCTATTGTACTCTTACTAATTAGCTACTAATGTTTCTAGTATAGTCTGCCCCTAGTAATAATAAGCGCAGCTTAGAGAGCTGTTGTTAACAACGTAATTAACGCTTAGAAAGCCTTTGCTAACAACGTAAGAATAGTGCTAAGTATAAGCGTTGCGCGCGCTAAAGCATATTTAATAATAAGATTTAGTAAGCAGCTAATCTCTAAAATAATAAGAGTTAGTTACCTCTGCCTGTTAATCCTTATGCTTACCGCAAGACATCTAGTAGCTCTACTTAGAGGCTAATTGCCTTACCTACTAAATTAAGCCTACTGTTAAGTTTTTATTTAAATTTTAATCTATATAAGAGCCTAACTAAGTAATTAAGCTAGCTCGAAAGGCAAAGCTCCTTAAGAGCTAAAGTAAAAGTTATAGTAGAAAACTGCTTAAGTAGTAACGCATAAATAGCAACATAGTAATAGTAATAGGCTAAAAATACCTACTAATCTGTCTACTAAGCGCATAGCGCCCCCCTTAACCTAGAAAAAGGCGCCTTATAGCTCTTTAAAGATTGTTGCTAATCTGGTATACGTCTACGTTCTGCCTTATAAGCGCTATATAAAGAAGATGCTAAATAGTTTGTACGCTAAACGCTGCTTTAATTACGTTTAGATTAGTAGTTAGAGCAGCTTACGCTGTAGTAGTTACTTATTATACACCTGTTACATAGTTAATATTAATCTTACTAATTAATTTATAGCTATGTATAGAGATAAACAGGTAAGTCTTTAACCTATTAACCTTCTTGCTTAGCTTACTAACTAGTTTTTAGGGATAGAATAATAATAAAATATACTAAGCTTTAAAAGCTTAACTACTTAAGGACATTATTGCTTGCTGTGAAGAGATTAAGAGCGGTATTACGTCTACTAGAAAGCCTTCTTTACAGAAGCCTCCTGTCTATAATTATTACGCTTAAGAGATGTTGTATCGCAGTCTTGCTGCTTAGCCTCCTACTTCTACCCCTTTACTTACGTTTGCTCCTGCTCCTGTATAGCAACCCGCATACTAGCCGCAACAGTTAGCTTATTATTCTTAGTAGCAATAGTAATAATATAAGCAGCCTTAGCAGTAACCTACTTAAAGGTTACTACTTTAAAAGTAGGCTGCCTATAGAATATTGCCCTCTGCTACTCTATATAATTGTCCTTCTGTTTATTGTCCTAATTGCTATACAACTTATTTATATAAGCGCAATTATTATGCTAGAGTAAAAAGGTAATTATCTAACAACTTTATATATAGAAGTAATAGGTTAGAATTGCGCTATAATGCTGCTTACCTCTAGACTCTTGCTGTTTAGGCTTAGATAGCTTAAATTGCTCTTAAGCTGGCTGAAGCTAAATAGGCTAAGCGTAATACAATAATAGAGTCTAGCAAGTATAATAAGTCTAATGCTTATTAGTAATAGGGTTTCTAGTTTTAGTTTAATAGTCTAGCTTACGTTCTCCTGCTTATTGTAAGCAATTAAGAAGAGACTTAGCCTAGTATATAGATTTTACTGCTTAATACAAATTTTTTGCTTATTAATTATTGTTTCTTTTAATTAAATGATTAACTTGCTAAAGGTTAAGTAACTACTTAAACTTTTTAAACTGTTATTAGGTAAGCGACTTAGTTAGTCTATTAGCTAGTATAATTACTATTTCTAGATATTTAACATAAAATAATCCTTTAGCAAATTCCTGCTGTAGCTACATGTTTTGTATATCTATATATTTTAATTAAGTACTAATCTACTTATTCTTCCTAACTACAAGCCTAATTGTTTGTTAATTATTATACTAGACTATCTAGACGTCTCTTAGATTAAGAGATAGCTTACAAAAGAAGTGCTTAAGGGCTATAGCCTCTTTAGTAGTGTGCTTAAGGGCGAGCAGCTTAGCCTTAGTAGTTAACGTAGTTACTGTAGTCTGCTAAGCTGCCTTCTAAAATATTAGACTACTATATAGGATAGCTATATATCTATAGGATAATTAATAAGTTTTCTAATTATTTGTAAAGGAAGTATTGCCTGCAATTGTTAGGTTTAGGCTATTATAGTTCCTATATTAGATTGCATCCTATCTTGTTTAATAGAGGTACATAATTACCTATTTAATAGCTTTTATATACTAATTGCTAGGGTTTGTAAGGAAGTGTAAAAGCTTTAAGATTAAGTGAGTAATATTTAGTTGTAGCATAATAGCTGTATACAGCACTAATCTAACCCTTTCTTAGTAGGCCTTAATCTCTTACTTAGTTGCTTTGCTAGTGTTCTTAATTAGCTCCTCTAACAGCAATAGAGTCTTTAGAAAGCTACTATCTTTTAGCTTAAACTTCTTCGCGATCTTGTTAATATATGTATTATATATAAGCGTAATTGTTCGCATCTTACAATCTCTAATTATTTAGATACTAAAGAACTATTTAACTAATCCTTATTCCTCTATCTTGTACTTGTTTATAATCTTTAACTAAAGATTTATTACTCTCTGCTTATAACCTTTTGCAAAGAGCAGTAGGATATTATCTATATAAAATAATACTAGGATCCTCCTTTTTTAATTAAAGAATAGGTAGAGTTCCTCTAGTAAGGTAATTAGTCTAATCTCTTTTAGTAATCCTAAGAACTCCTTATACTACAATAGTAGCGAGTCTTATAATCTATATAATGCGCAGTTAAGCTGTACATACTTCCTTAGTTTCTTAAAGCTATCTAGTATCTTATAGATTACTAGATTATCTACTATAATTAACACATTAAGAAATGCTCCTACAATATTATATTGCTTAATCTCTAAATTATTTTTAGCGGTGATAGCTATTGCTGCTTAGAAGGACGTAGCTGCTAAAGTAGCAGCGTAAGTTAAATTAATTAAATCCTTTTCCTAGAGATTACCTCTAAAAATAATCTACGCCTTATATTTAAGGAAAAAGCTATTCTAATTAAACTTATAGGTCTAAACCTACTTTATAGGTATTAGGCAAATAATTGCTTCTTCTCTTAATATCTTAGTCTAAGTCTTTATCTTACTTAACTAATTAATCTCTCTCCTACAGGCATCCTTAAACAAGGCCCTTATAGAATACTAGAGCAACTGCTTTTATAATCTTAATAGTTTAGGTAAATTGTTGCAATATAGTTAAGCATTTCCTAAGCATTTCTTGTACTTAGTTTATGCTTAGTGAGTAAAGCTACTATAACTACGTGATTAAGAGTCTTGTAGCTTACTTAGTCTTCCTAGGTTGCTTGCAAACTTAGCAGGTAGGTATTACAAAAAAAATTCTATAATAGATCCTTATAATCTACAATTAATGCATTAATACTACTTATACTTCTACCCTCTAGTTAATTTTTAGGATCTTAGGTTGTGTTCTTACGCTTACGCCTGCTAGCTAGCTTGCGTAGTAGAAGATAATAATTTATAAGCTAATTTAGACTTTTGCTTATGATCCTAGCACTACGTCTTGTAAGCAGAGGTTAAGCTTATAATTACTTACCTTATCTACTGTTTAAGGCCTAAAATCTTGAATCTTATGATAATTTACGCCCTGCTATCCTACTTACTTAAGCAGGTGTTCTATCACAACAAGCTAGCGCGTTAGAGTCTCTAGGCACAGACTATTAGACTAGTAATAAGTTATTAGGCTTATTTAAAAGAGGCTCCCTACCTCTAAGTATTAATAGATTAGCTCTTTTTAGCATGCGCAATACTGTTTAATTATTAATAACTCTATAATTAATCGCGTTGTTGCTCCCTAGGGTCTCTAGTTTAGGGGTTAGTTCTAGGATAGCAAGACTAGTATTTTACTACTAATTTAAGTAAGTTTCTAATAGTATACTAGCCTTGTACTTTATTTGCTTAGCGTCTTCTAATCTACTCTTGTATTTAGTATGTAGGCCTTTCTTACTACTTAAGATAGTAGATAGATTACTCCTAAGGTCTTAAGTAGTTAGCTGCGTATCCTAATCTGCCCTTCCTTAAATAGGCAAGAAGTCTAAATCCTCTCCTAGATTAACTAGCTTGCTATTGTAAAGGTTCTCTATAATCTTAATTACTTAATCTCTTAGAAGCTCTTCCTTATAATCTCTTTTATAGAATTAACGTTTATTAAAGGTTACATTATAACTAGTAATTACCTAATTAAGTGTTAGTACTTATATATAGTATATATTAGAGGCTTAATAACTAACTAAATAACTAATATTTATTTTTAGGGTATCAAAGGTGGTGGTTGTTGTTGTAGTCAAAATAGGTTTTCTAAAAAAGTGAAAAGCAGCTGCCCTCTACTAATCAGTCGCAAAAGTCAAAAAAAGATTGTGTGTAGTCAACGAAATTCGAACGGTGAGTGGATGAGGTCTACGCGCTAAGCGCTCGGAGCAGAAAAGCTTAGACCACTGAGCGAAATCAGGGTCAAAAAATTTGCTGAAGGTACCAAAAAACGACACCAATTGAAACGTGTTCAACGGCGATTGCCAGCCTATGGCTGGCAACAAGATTGCGATAGAGGTGGAGGAGGTGGAGGTGGAGGAGGGTAAGGACACGTACGTTACCGCAGCGGGAGCCTGCAATACTTCATAAAAGCTCCCTGCCTGCTGCTTCTTACCTTCAGGATTTCCTACACCACACGGTACCGCATACGAACGATACAATGCTCGGACTATTCTTCTCCCCGTTCGACACAAAGACCGATGGCTCACATCAAGTGAAGTTAGACCTCACCAGGTCACTATACGAGAAGCTATGGTGGTGGATTACGAAGCCCGCGTTCACCTTCGTTGAGCGGCCTCCCCGGTCGGTCGAAGAGGAGCTGTCGGCGGTAGCTCCTATGGTAATCAGGTGGACGCAGAGGTCGAATTCTGTCATTCATCAACACCTCATCGATGCGTCTAGTATCATGGATGTCAAGGTCACAAAAATAACTAATATAGCTGCAAGGATTAACCTTAAATCCTTAATAATTACGCCTAGCTGCCTTCTCCTTGTTTAAAGGATAAGCTTAGCACCTATAGGCATAGATTCTACTCTAGTCTAGGCGTAGATTAGCTGTCTAGTGTCTAATCTTAGGTAGTTAATAATATTAGAAATATTTCCTAAACTATTCTTTAAGCACCTAGTTAGAGGATTAGTAGCTATAGATTTTAGTAGGGCTTATTCTATATAAGTAAGCCGCCGTATCTATAATTACTAGCTAAAGCTTAGCTAGTAGATTAGCGCTTATACGTATCTTAAAAGCCTTTGTAATTAGCTCTTAACTAGCTCTCTCCGCCGAGCTATAAGGCTTATAAGTATATAGCAGTGGCGTCTTAATTACAATCTCTTTTTCTATAGCCTATTCCTTATATCTTAATTGTCCTCTCTAAGGCAGTGTAGCAGTATTATTATCTTAATAGATCTTTACAATCTTTTGCCAATATTTCTTTTTAATCCTTATAGTAAAGCCTTTAATTATAGGTATAATATTATTTAGTGTCTTTAACTAGATATTGTAATTGTATAGCTTGCCTAAGTAGTCTTTCTTAATAATTAGTGCTTATTTCTTAAGCAGCTAACTAGTTAGGAAATTAAACAGATCTTATAAGATCTTAAAAAAAGGTTATAGTAATCTCTCTCTTAGTTGCCGCAAGATTACTTATAAGGTATAAGCTATTACGTAGTATTTGCATTCTAATAGCTTCTTACTAGTAATCTTAATATCCTACGCTAAGCAGACTAAGGCTTTAATAGCTTGTTGTCCTAGGTGTCCTAATTATTAATGCTATAGGTCCTTATTGCTAGTACGCAACTAAGGTTTCCTTAATTATAATACATCGTTCACGAGTAGTAGGTAAGTAGGGTAGCAAGTAAGTTACTTATATTTAATAAACAAGAGATTAAAGTAACACTTAAGGTTAATTAAGACAACGTTCTTCTTAATTATTCTAAATTACAAGGTATAATTATATCCTAAATACTAAATGCCTACCTACTTAAGCCGTGCTTCTAATGCAATATTAACATAGAGACCTAGTACAACCTTAACGTTAGTAAGTAGAAGATTAGCTATCTTAGGGCTAGACTTGCTATGCAGGATGTTCTTAAGCAGCCTGTTTCCTATACTAGCAACTAGTATAATTTAAGTGCCTGCTTTAATAGTTTTATCCTCAGCGTATTTACTAAAGGTGCCTAGTACTATGTAATTTATAGTATTAACTAAGTAGACTGCTAACCTACTATCCATAATCGTGTAGAGAGACAGGGTATAAGGGGTAAAGGCTGCGCTAAACATATTTAGTCTAATTTTCTTAAAAAGGTCCTTTAGGTTAATTAATGCTAAAACTAATAAGCTAGGGTAGGATCCACTTAACTTATTAGTAGCTAATCTGCTAGTGCTAGCCTTCTAGCCTTCCTTCTTAATCTAAGTGCGTAAGGTTACCTATTTATTACTGTTCTATTGCTTAAGGATCTTCTTTTTGTTATTATTTAATAGTTTAATTAGTATACTGCTAGGAGGGCTTAATCTAGTGACTGCAGTTTAAAGTTAATAGCAGTTACGCAGTGTCTAGAAATGCTTGCTTATAGGCCCTTTACTAGCCTTGTAAGGGCAAAGGTGCAATTGCTTACTACTCTTATTTAACTTTAAGTTGTTAGCGCTAGTAGACTATTAAGCTGCCTCTAATCTAGATCTAGTTTAGAATACTGCGTGTCCTTTTCCTTTTAAAGAAGTAATTAACTACTCCTGTAACAAAACACTAAAGATCTTTTCTAAATTATTAAGAGTCAACTAAGCTTTCCTAAGCGTTATTACTTATGCTAGCTTATTTCGCTTCTTGCGCGACTAGTCTAGTGTAATCTTAGTGCCTAAGGCGTCTAATAAACTAGTAATTACTAATAGCCTAATAACCTTAGGGAGCGAGTAGATCGTCACTTGTTAATATAGTAGCTGCCACTTAGTAAACTATTACTTAGGACCTATTTATCCCTAGCAAGCCTTATTAAGGTGTAATCTGTACTGCGCCCTAATTAAATATTAAGTATTCTAATTCGTAGGTACGAGATCCTCCTTTAGGATCTTTACTAAGGCTTAAAGGCTAGTAAGGTTTTAAGTAATTATGCTTATTAAGGCGTTTAAAAGCAGGTCTAGATAGACGGTCTTGCTAATCTAGTCCTTAACATTAGTAATCTTAGCAACTTTTCTTGTCTATTAAGCAGCTTATATCTTGTACCTGTTAACTAGCTTATTGTAATTATCTTTCTTATACTTAGTATTAAGTAATTAAGCCTTATATTTATAATAAGCGATTTTATAGTCCTTTTGTATTTAAGCGCTAGCGCTAGGTGATAGAGTAACTAGCTGCTTAACATCCTTAGGCAGTTCTAGATACTGTAGCTCCTAGTGGTCTATTAAGGGTACATCCGGGAGATTAGGATTAACTTAATCCTAGATGCCTTTCTCTAAGCAGTGTAGCCTTAATAGAGCAAACTAGGTTAGCTAGTCTAATTAAGCCTTAAAGATCACCCCTAAGGCGACAAGTAGTATATTAGTAAGGTCTATCTTAAGATAAGATGCTACGTGTAGGATCGCGACGTGGGTTATCGTTAAGGTAACAACAAATTAATTAGTTAGTTAGTAGGTAGCTAGGTAGCTTGTATTAGAAAGAGGTTGATCGTATAATTAATAAGAGATGTACAGCAGCAGTAGCGATCTGCTAGCTGTGCTATAGGAGAATAGAGGAGAGTAGAATACTAATTAAACAGTTAACCTTACAGCTTGCTAATTGCGCAGTAGGAATTGAAACTACAATTAAGCAGCCAGGCTTATAACTGTAGGAGCTGAAAAGGAGCAATTGCTTAATTAGGAGGAGTGGAATAAGTGCATTAAACAACTAAGTGCCATAACAAAGTGGTCAATAACTACTTAAGAGGAATAAGATGATCTAGCCCGTATATATAGGCGCTAGCGCGATCGTCACGTGTTCAGCTTACTAGGATCACCTGCTCAACAGGGTGATCCGCATGTTGCGCATGTCAATACTCCAACAATGTACGTATTATGTATAAGCGTAATTATTTACTTCTTGTAATCTCTAATTATTTAGATACTAAGGAACTATTTAACTAATCTTTGTTCTTTTATTTTGTACTTGTCTATAATCTTTAACTAAAGATCTATTGCCCTCTGCTTATAACCTTTCGCTAATAGTAGTAGGATATTATCTATATAAAACAATACTAAGATCCTCCTTTCTTAATTAAAGAATAGGCAGGGTTCCTCTAGTAAGGCGATTAGCCTAATCTCTTTTAGTAATCCTAAGAACTCCTTATACTACAATAGTGGCGAGTCTTGTAATCTATACAGTGCGTAGTTAAGCTATACACACTTCTCTAGCTTCTTAAAGCTATCTAGTATCTTATAGATTACTAGATTATCTACTATAATTAACGTATTAAGGAATGCTCCTATATTATTATATTGCTTAATCTCTAAATTATTCTTAGCAGCGATAGCTATTGCTACTTAGAAGGACTTAGCTGCTAAGGTAGCAGCGTATGTTAAATTAATTAAATCCTTTTTCTAGAGATTACCTTTTATAATAATCTACGCCTTGCATTTAAGAAAAAAGCTATCCTAATTAAACTTATAGGTCTAGACCTACTTTATAGGTATTAGGCGATTAATCACTTCTTCCCTTAATATCTTAGTCTAAGTCTTTATCTTACTTAACTAATTAATCTCTCTCCTGTAGGTATCCTTAAACAAGGCCCTTATAGGATGCTAGAGCAACTGCTTCTATAATCTTAGCAGTTTAGGTAGATTGTTGCAATATAATTAAGCATTTCCTAAGCATTTCTTGTACTTAGTTTATGCTTAGTGAGTAAAGCTACTATAACTACGTGATTAAGAGTCTTGTAGCTTTCTTAGTCTTCCTAGGTTGCTTGCAAACCTAGTAGGTAGGTATTATAAAAGTTGTTCTATAATAGATCCTTATAATCTGCGATTAATGCGTTAACACTACCTATACTTCTACCTCCTAGTTAATTATTAGGATATTAGGTTACGTTCTCACGCTTACGCCTGCTACCTAGCTTACGCAGTAGAAGATATTAATTTGTAGGCTAATCTAGGCTTTTGCTAGCAATATAAGCACTACGCCTTGTAAGTAGAGGTTTAGCTTATAATTGCTTACCCTGTCTGCTGTTTATTGCTTAAGATCTTAACTCTCGAGATAATTTACGCCCTGCTATCCTGCTTACACGAGCAGGTGTTCTATCGCGATTAGCTAGCGCATTAGAGTCTATAGGTATAGACTGTTAGACTAGTAAATAAGGTATTCTACCTACAGGTTTTAACAGATTAGCTCCTTTAAGTAGTTACACTGCCGTTCAACTGTTAATAACTATATAATTAATTAAATTGTTGTTCCCTAGGGTCTCTAGTTTAGGAGTAGGTTCTAGGGTAGCAAGACTAGTAATCTGCTGCTAATTTAAGCAAATTCCTAATCGTGCACTAGCCTTGTGCTCTAATTGCTTAGCTTCTTCTAATCTACTCTTATCTTTAGTAGGCAGGCCGTCCTCACCGCTTAAGATAGTAGATAGATTACCTCTAAGGTTTTTGGTAGTCAGCTGCGTATCCTAATCCGCCCTTCCTTAAACAGGAGAGAGGACCACTAAGTTGTCTCTAGGATTAACTAGCTTGCTATTATAAAGGATCTCTACAATCCTAATTACTTAATCTTTTAGTAGCTCTTTCTTGTAATCTCCTTTATAAAATTAACGTTTATTAAAGGTTACATTACGGGTGGTCATTACCCCATTAAGTGTTAGTACCTATATGTAGTATATGTTAGAGGCTTAATAACTAACTAAATAACTAATATAGCCGCGAGGATTAACCTTAAATCCTTAATAATTACGCCTAGCTGCCTTCTCCTTATTTAAAGGATAAGCTTGGCAGCTATAGGCATAGATTCTACTCTAGTCTAGGCGTAGATTAGCAGTCTAGTGTCTAATCTTAGGTAGTTAATAATATTAGAAATATTTCCTAAACTATTCTTTAAGCACCTAGTTAGGGGATTAGTAGCTATATATCTTAGTAGGGCTTATGCTATGTAGGTAAGTAGCTACATCTATAATTACTAGCTCAAGCTAAGCTAGTAGATTAGCGCTTATGCGCATTTTAATAGCCTTTATAATTAGCTCTTAGCTAGCTCTTTTTGCCAAGCTATTAGGCTTATTTTTGTATAGCAGTAGCGTCTTAATTATAATCCCTTTCTCTATTGCCTATTTCTTATATCTTAATTGCCCTCTCTAAGGCAGTGTAGCGGTATTATTTTCCTAATAGATTTTTATAATCCTTTGCTAATATTTCCTCTTAATCCTCGCGGTAAAGCCTTTAATTACTAATATAATATTGTTTAGTGTCTTTAACTAGATATTGTAATTATACAGCTTGCCTAAGTAGTCTTTCTTAATAATCAGGGCCTATTACTTAAGTAGCTAACTAGTTAGGAAATTAAATAGATCTTATAAGATCCTATAAAAAGGTTGTAGTAATCTTTCTCTTAGTTGCCGCAAAATTACTTGCAAGGCATAAGCTATTGCGCAATAATTTCATTCTAACAGCCTCTTACTAGTAACCATAACATTCTATGCTAAGCAGACTAAGGCTCTAATAGCCTATTGTTCTAGGTAACTTAATTATTAATGCCATGAGTCCTTATTACTAGTGCGCAACTTTAGTATCCTTAATTGTGCTACTGCGTTCACAAGTGGTAGTTAAGTAGAGTAACAAGAGACTTGCTTGTATTTAATAAATAATAAATTAAAATAACACTTAAAGTTAATTAAGACAACGTTCTTCTTAGGAGTACTAAATTGCATAGTATAATTATATCCTAAATACTAAATGCCTAACTAGTTAAGCCGCTCTTCTAACACGATATTAGTATAGAAACTTAGTACAAGCTTAACGTTAGTGAGTAGTAGATTAGCTGTCTTAGGGCCTGCCTTGCTATGCAGGACGTTCTTAAGTAGCCTATTTCCTATCTTAGTAACTAGAATAGATTAAGTGCCTACTAAGACTATCTTATTATTAGCGCATTTAGTAAAGGTGCCTAGTACTAGGTAATCTATAGTATTAACTAAGTAGACTGCTGCTCCACAATCTAGGATCGTATAAAGGGATAAGGCATAAAGAGTAAAGGCTACACTAAAGACGTTTAGCATAATTTTATTAATAAAGTTATTTAGGTTAATTAGTGCTGAAACTAATAATCTAGGGTAGGATCTACTTAGCTTATTAGTAGCTAATCCGCTAGTGCTAGCCTTCTAGCCTTTCTTCTTAATCTAAGTGCGTAGGGATGCCTAAGTATTGCTGTTCTATTGCTTAATAATCTTCTTTTTCTTATTATCTAACAGCTTAATTAGTATATTGCTAGTAGAGCTTAATCTAGTAACTGCAGTTTAAAGTTAGTAATAGTTGCGCAGTGTCTAGAAGTGCTTGCTTATAGGCCCTTTACTAGCCTTATAGGGGCAAGAGTAGGGTTGCTTACCGCCCTTGTTTAACTTTAAGTTGTTAGCACTAGTAGACTGTTAAGCTAACGCTAATCTAGTTTTAGTTTAGAACACTACGTGTCCTTTTCTTTTTAAGAAAGCAATTAACTAATCTTGTAACAAAACACTAAAGATCTTTCTTAGATTATTAAGGGTTAACTAAGCTTTTCTAAGAGCTATTGCTTATGCTAGCTTATTTTGCTTTTTACGCGACTAGTTTAGTACAATCTTAGTATCTAAGGCGTCTAAAAAATTAGTAATTACTAATAGCCTAACAACCTTAGGAAGCGAGTAGATTATCACTTGTTAATACAGTAGCTGCTACTTAGTAAACTATTGCTTAGGACCTATTTGTCCCTAGCAAGCCTTATCTAGGTAGGATTAGTACTACGCCCTAATTAAATACTAAGTATTTTAATTAGTAGGTGCAAGATCTTCCTTTAGGATCTTCACTAAGGCTTAAAGGCTAGTAAAGTTCTAAGTAATTATGCTTATTAAGGCATTTAAAAGCAGGTCTAGATAGATAGTCTTACTAATCTAGTCCTTTACATTAGTAATCTTAGCAACTTTTCTTGTTTAATAAGTAGCTTGTACCTTATACCTATTAACTAGCTTGTTATAATTATCCTTCTTGTACTTAGTATTAAGTAATTAAGCCTTGTATTTGCGTAAAGCAATCTTATAGTCCTCTCGTATTTAAACGCTAGCGCTAGGTAATAGAGCAACTAGCTGCTTAATATCCTTAGGCAGTTCTAGATACTGTAGCTCCTAGTAATCTATTAAGGGTACGTCCAGGAGATCAAGATTAACCTAATCCTAGATGCCTTTCTCTAAGCAGTGTAGCCTTAATAGAGCAAACTATGTTAGCTAGTTTAATTAAGCCTTAAGGATCACCCCTAAGGCGACAAGCGGTGTATTAGTGAGGTCTATCTTAAGATGAGATGCTACGTGTAGGATTGTGACGTAGGTTATCGTTAAGGTAACGACAAATTAATTAGTTAGTTAGTAGGTAGCTAGATAGCTCGTATTAGAAAGAGGTTGATCGTATGATTAAATAAGAGAGGTATAGCAGCAGCAGCAATCTGCTGGCTGTGCTGTAGGAGAATAGAGAAGAGTAGAATACTAATTAAATAGTTAACCTTACAGCTTGCTAATTGCGCAGTGGGAATTAAAACTATAATTAAGCGGCCGGGCTTATAACTGTAGGAGCTAAGAAGGTTCAATTGCTTGATTAGGAGGAGTAGAATGAGTGTATTGAACAACTAAGTGCCACAACAAAGTAGTCAATAACTACTTAAGAGGAATAAGACGATCTAGCCCGTATATATAGGCGCTAGCGCGATCGTCACGTGTTTAGCTTACCAGGATCACCTGCTCAACAGGGTGACCCGCATGTTGCGCATGTCAATACTCCAACAAGTACAAAATACCTTAATTTTTTTATTAAGGCTAGAAAAGGACTTTAGATAGACCCTAAGAAAGTAAAAGCAATTAGAGATTAGCAGGCACCTACAAACGTTAAAAGAGTACACATTTTCTTAGTTTTGCAAACTTCTATTAATAATTTATTAAGTACTACTTAGAAATAGTAGCTCCTCTTTTAAGGCTTACTAGTAACATCCCCATTTAATAAGGAAAAACTAAGCAAAAAGCTTTTAATAAGCTAAAGGAGTTATTTATTACTAAGCTAGTACTAGCTTAATAGGATCCTGACAGAGAAACAATTCTAGAAACAGACTCTTCTAGATATGTAGTAGCAGGAGTCCTCTTACAATATAACAATAAAGAAAGCTTACGCCTAGTAGCTTGATATTTAAAAAAGATAACTAGCACGCAAAGCAATTACAAGCTATATAATAAGGAATTACTAGCAGTTATCTCCTGCTTATTTAAGTAAGATGCTATGCTACAATCTTTAAAGAATTTTATAGTTATTACAAACTATAAAAACTTTAAATATTTTAGTAAGCCTAGACAGATTAGAGAAAGACAAATAAGATAAGCTTAATTTCTAGGAAAGTTTCTTAACATAGAAATATCCTACAGGCCTAGAGTTAATAACTCTAAGGCTAATTGTAGTGGGCGGGCCTACCAGGCCCTGCATGCAACTACACACGCCGACCACTCAGCTAAAAGGCTGGCACAAGACAATAGAGCGTCTGATTGTCTTGCGTAGTTGATACTTATAGGCCGCCGCCGCGACCTGTAATGTAAGGTGTACCACCGAGGTACAACCGAGGATCCACCCTAGGCCTCAGCCCATCACACTAATGCCTTATCTAGGAGATAACAAGATATACTAGTAAACAACTAGGATACTAGGGTTTCTAGGAGGTTTCTATAAGTATTTAAACCTACAACTGCAGCTACTAACAAGGAACTAAAAGAAGAAGAGGTGCTTAGAACCTTTAGCTACAACAGCTATCTAGTAGCAGTACTAGAATTACTCTAAAAGTAATTATATCTAGAAGATCTATAAGATAAAGCTAAAAAAGAGGACAAAACTTACTAAATAGCCTAAAAAGCTATAAGGGATAGTAAACGACGATTTCCTACAGCTTTAGATCTTAAACTTTCTATTTCTAAATGCTAACTAGACAATTCTAGAAATCTTCTATACTAAGATTGAAAATAGGTACCTAATAATAAACCTTTAAGAACTAGAATTATCCACGAAATCTACAGTTCTAGAGCTTTGGGCTATCTAGAAAGGAATATTACTTATTAAGCTATTGTAAGAGAATACTTTTAGCCCTTTATTAGTAAAAGTATTAGAAGGTACATAAGGAACTGCTTAGTGTGTAGAAGAACAAAACCCTAAAGAGACAGCCTTTAAGGCTTACTAAAACCCTTGCCTATACCTAAGCAAATATAGAAAGAAATTTTAATAAATTTTATTATAGGGTGACTAGAAAGTAAAAGCTGTACAAACCTTATAGTAGTTATAAATAGGCTTAGTGAGGACGTTGTCCTAATTAGCTCTAAGAGCATTTCTATAGAAAGTGTTACTAAAGCTTTTATTAACACTATTGTAGCTTACTATTAGTTACTAAACTATATTACTTTAGATAGAGGTATACAGTTTGTTAACTATTTTTAGATTAAGCTTTGCAAGTTATTAGAAATTAAGCAACGCTTATCTTCTAGATACTATCTTAAAACTAATAGGTTTATAGAAAGAATAAACTCTATAATACAGGCTTATTTACAAGCCTTCTAGAATTAGAATTAAACAAATTAGAAAAGCAACCTAGAGATAGCTAAGATTGCAGTTATAGCAAGGCAAGCTTAGTCTACTAAGATTTCTTCTTTCTTCTTACAACACAGCTATAAGGTAGATCTTCTACAAATTGCAACTAAGCACAGCCCTTAACAACAACTTCTAAGGAGAATACAAAAAGACTATTAAAAAGTAGAAAATATTATTAATAAACTATAACACATTATTAAGCTTGCATAAGTTTTAATAGGAGAAACTTAACAAGAATAAGAAAAGTAGGCAAATAAGAAAAGGCACTAATCAACTTAGCTTAAAATAGGCGATAAGGTATAGTTAAAAGTAGGTAACTACTACAAAACAAAAAGGCCTAGCAGAAAACTTAACTAGAAAAATCTAAAGTACACGGTACTTAAGGTTATTAGACTAAATGCAGTTAAATTAAATACTCTTAGCTAGATTTACCTAGTATTTAATGTTAATAACCTTAGACTAGCGTCCTCAGACCCTCTACTAAGCTAGCCTATAGACGACAATAAACCTCTACCAATTAAGACAGAGGATGGAGAAGAATACCTAGTAGAGATCCTATTAGAGGAAAGAGGGAGAGGAAGAAAAAGCAGTACTTAGTTAAATAGTTAGGTTATCTAGATCTAACCTAGGAACTAGCTATTAATCTAAAAGATACGGAAGCCCTAGAAGAGTGGAACTCTAGGTAACAAGATTACTACCCCTACTATTTTTTTAGGAGGGGGGTATTGTAAAGGGCTAAAGCTTTGATGTTCTCTAGTACTCGGCCTGTGGCCTTCGTTGGCTTTTCTTACCTCAGCACTAGCACCTCAGCACTAGTAGCTGACTATAAGCCGCACTAATCACGCTAACTGTAGCTGATCCGACAACCTCCGATAACCTCGGTTAGTCCTAACCTAGGTTAAGTCCTAATCATCCGAGTTGGATATATAAACCTACGTAGTCTCTCTCTGTAGTTCGATATCTAATTCATTCACTGTTTACCTTGCATCTTTGGTCAACCCAACGCACCCTTACACGCACTATGCATTATAAGCAGAGAATTAGCTTATAATTACCTACCCTGTCTACTGCTTAATGCCTAAGATCTTGATTAAGATATCTTACGCTCCGCTATCCTGCTTACTTAAGCAGGTGTTCTATTACACTAAGCTAGCGCGTTAAAGTCTTTAAGCACAGACTGCTAAACTAGTAATCAGCTGTTAAGCTTATTTCAAAAAAGCTCCTTATTTCTATATATAAACAAATTAGCTTTTCTTAGCAAGCGCACTGCTGTTTAACTATTAATAACTCTGCAATTAATAGCGTTGTTGCTCTGTAGAGTCTCTAGTTTAGGAGTTATTTATAAAGTAGCAAGACTAGTATTTTGCTGCTAACTTAAGCAATTTTCTAATAGTGCACTAGCCTTGTGCTTTTTCTGCTTAGTGTCCTCTAATTTATTCTTATCCTTAGTATATAGGCCTTCCTTACTAATTGAAATTGTAAATAAATTACTTTTAAGGTCTTAAGTATTTAGCTGCGTATTTTACTCTGTATTTCTTAAACAGACAAAAGGTTTAAGTCCTCTTCTAGATTAACTAGTCTGCTCTTATAAAAGATCTTTACAATTTTGATTACTTAATTTTTTAGCTTCTTTTTCATATAATCTCTTTTGTAGAATTAATATTCTCTAAAAGTTATTTTACAGATAGTGATTACTTAATTAAGCAAAGTTTTGCCACTTGGCTGCAAGTACCCCAACATGTTGACCGACGTTGATGCATTGAGCTGGTGAACAGCTCACCAATAAGTAATGATACTTATATATAGTATATGTTAGAGGCTTAATCACTGACTGAAAAACTAATATAGCTGCAAGAATTAACTTAACATCCTTAATAATTACGCCTAGCAGCCTTTTCCTTGTTTAAAGAATAAGCTTAGCATTTATAGGCATAGAATCTACTTTAGTCTAGGCATAGATTAGGAGTCTAGTGTCTGATCTTAAGTATTATATAGTATCAGAAATATTTCTCAAACTATTATTTAAGCACCTAGTGAAGGGATTAGTAGCTATAAATCTAAGCAAGGCTTATTTTATGTAAGTAAGCTGCTATATTTATAACTACTAGCTAAAGCTTAGCTAGTAAATTTACGATTATGCGCATCTTAATAGCCTTTATAATTAGCTCTTGTCTAGCTCTCTCTGCTAAGCTGTTTAGCTTATAAGTCTATTGCAGTAGTGTTTTAATTATAACTTCTCTCTTTATAGCCTCTTTCTTATATCCTAATTGCCCTCTTTAATGAAGTGTAGTAGTATTATTATTCTAATAGATTTCTATAGTTTTTTGCTAATATATTCTTTTAATCTTTTGTCAAATTTAGGAGATTTGCGTAAGGTGATCAGAAGATCGGCGAGACTGAACAAAGGATCCTGGAAGGATAATTAGAGAGTGGCATTAGGACGCTAACGCGCTAGCGCCGCCAAGCGTCCCACAGATAAAACAGGCACCCGAAATCCGCACAATAGATCAACACAACAACACATAATTAATTATTAATAAAATTAACTTATTATTAATTATATCATTATTGTGGGAGCTGAAAAGGAGCAATTGCTTGATCAGGAGGAGTGGAATGAGTGTATTGAACAACTAAGTGCCACAACAAAGTGGTCAATAACTACCTAAGAGGAATAAGACGATCTAGCCCGTATATATAGGCGCTAGCACGATCGTCCCGTGTTCAGCTTACCAGGATCACCTGCTCAACAGGGTAACCCGCATGTTGCGCATGTTAATACTCTAACACACCCCCTAGGTTAGTAAGATACTATTAATTTAAGCTGTGAGTAACTAGGCAATTGTAATAAATTAAGGTGTTAATTAAAAAGTCCCTCTGTAATTATAGCTTTTCTTGCCTAATCCTCTGTTGTCGTAGTAATGCTGCTTATTAATGTTTTAATTAATCTTAGCAGTCCTAATATTAAAACATTAGATAGACTCTAAATATCGCGTAATTAGTTAGTGCGCAGCCTCTATAATAATATTAATTGCGTCTACTACCTCTCTAAAACTTTTGTCCTTAACCTTACTCTAATATTAATTACTAAGCTTCTTAGGACTGTCTTAACTACTATTATTAACATAGTAAGTTTTGCCCTATTATACTCTTACTAATTAGCTGCTAATCTTTCTAGTGTAGTCTGCCTCTAGCAATAATAAGCGCAGCTTAGAGAGCTGTTGTTAACAACGTAATTAACGCTTAGAAAGCCTTCGCTAATAACGTAAAAATAATACTAAGCATAAGTGTTACGCGCGCTAAAGCCTATTTAATAATAAAATTCAGCAAGCAGCTAATCTCTAAAATAATAAGAGATAGTTACCTCTACCTGTTAATTCTTTTGCTTACTATAAGACATCTAGTAGCTCTGCTTAGAGGCTAATTACCTTACCTACTAAATTAAGCCCGCTGTTAAGTTCTTATTTAAATTTTAATCTACATAGAAGTCCAACTAAGCAATTAAGCTAGCGCAAAAGCAAGGCTCCTTAAAAGCTAAAGCAAAAGTTATAGTAGATAACTGCTTAAGTAGTAATGCGTGAACAGGAATATAGCAACAGTAATAGGCTAAAAACGCCTACTAATCTATCTACTAAGCGCATAGCGCCCCCCTTAACCTAGAAAAAGGTGCCTAATAGCTCTTTAAAAATTATTGCTAATCTATTATACCTCTGCGTTCTGCGTTATAAGCGCTTTATAAAGAAGATACTAAATAGTTTATACGCTAAACGCTGCTTTAATTACGTTTAGACTAGTAGTTAGAGTAGCTTACGCTATAGTAGTTACTTATCTTACACCTACTACACAGTTAATATTAATCTTACTAATTAATTTATAGCTATATATAGAGATAAAGAGGTAAGTCTTTAACCTGTTAACCTTCTTGCTTAGCTTACTAACTAGTTTTTTAGGGATAGAATAATAATAAGATATACTAAGCTTTAAAAGCTTAACTACTTAAAGATATTATTACTTACTGCAAAGAGATTAATAGTAGCGTTATGTCTACTAGAAAGCCTTCTTTGCAGAAGACTCCTGTCTATAATTATTACGCTTAAGAGATGTTATATTGCGGTCTTGCCGCTTAGCCTCCTACTTCTACTTCTATACCTACATTCGCTCCTACTCCTGCATAGCAACCTGCACACTAGCCGCAATAGTTAGCTTATTATTCTTAGTACTAACAGCAGCAACATAAGCAGCCTTAGTAATAACCTACTTAAAAGTTACTGCTTTAAGAGTAGGCTGCCTATAGAATATTGCCCTCTACTACTTTATATAATTGTCCTTCTATTTGTTATCCTAATTGCTATACAACTTATTTATATAAGCGCAATTATTACGCTAGTATAAGAAGGTAATTATCTAACAACTCTATATATAGAAGTAATAGGTTAGAATTGCGCTGTAATACTACTTACTTCTAGACTCTTGCTATTTAGGCTTAGATAGCTTAAATTGCTCTTAAGCTAGCTAAAGCTAAGCAGGCTAAGCGTAATGCAATAATAGAGTCTAGTAAGTATAATAAGTCTAATGCTTATTAATAATAGGGTTCTTAGTTTTAGTTTAATAGTCTAGCTTACGTTCTCACGCTTATTATAAGCAATAAAGAGAAGACTTAGCCTAGTATATAGATGTTACTGCTTAATACAAATCCTTTGCTTATTATTTATAATATTTTTTAATTAAATACTTAACTTGCTAAAGGTTAAGTAACTACTTAAAAATTTTAAACTGTTGTTGGGTAAGCGACTTAGTTGGTCTATTAGCTAGCATAATTACTGTTTCTAGGTATTGAACTTAAAATAATCCTTTAGCAATTTTATACTACAGCTATATATTTTGTATATCTACATGTCTTAATTAAGTACTAATCTGCTTATTCTTCCTAACTACAAGCCTAATTATTTATTAATTATTACACTAGACTGTCTAGATATCTCTTAGATCAAGAGACAGCTTGCAAAAAAAGCGCTTAAGGGCTATAGCCTCCTTAGTAGTATGCTTAAAAGCGAGCAGCTTAGCCTTAGTAGTTAATGTAGTTACTGTAGTCTACTAAGCTGCCTTCTAAAATATTAGACTACTATATAAGATAGCTATATATCTATAGAACAATTAACAAGTCTCCTAATTATCTACAAAGAAAGCATCACCTGCAATTATTAGGTCTAAGCTATTATAGTTTCTATATTAGATCGCATCCTATCTTGTTTAATAAAAATATATAATTACCCGTTTAATAGCTTTTATATGCTAATTGCTAGGGTTTGTCAGGAAGTATAAGAGCTTTAAGATTAAGTAGGCAATATCTAGTTATAGTATAATAGCCATGTACAGCACTAATCTAACTCTTTCTTAGTAGGCCTTAATCTCTTGCTTAGTTACTTTGCTAGTGTTCTTAATTAGCTCCTCTAACAGCAATAGAGTCTTTAGAAAGCTGCTATCTTCTAGCTTAAAATTCATCGCGATCTTGTTAATATATATATTATACATAAGCGTAATTGTTTACTTTTATAATCTCTAATTATATAGATATTAAAGAACTATTTAACTAATTCTTGTTCCTTTATTTTATACTTATCTACAATCTTTAACTAAAGATCTATTGCCCTCTGCTTATAATCTTTCGCGAAGAGTAGTAGGATATTATCTATATAAAATAATACTAGGATCTTCCTTTCTTAATTAAATAATAGGCAGAGTTCCTCTAGTAAGGTAATTAATCTAATCTCTCTTAGTGATCCTAAGAACTCCTTATACTACAATAGTAGCAAGTCTTGTAATCTATATAGTGCCCGGTTAAGCTGTACACACTTCCCTAGCTTCTTAAAGCTATCTAGCATCTTACAGATTGCTAGGTTATCTACTGTAATTAACGTATTAAGGAATGCTCCTACAATATTGCATTGATTAATCCCTAGATTATTCTTAGCAGCAATAGCTATTACTGCTTAGAAAGACTTAGCTGCTAAGGTAGCAGCATAAGTTAAATTAATTAGATTTTTTTCTAGAGATTACTTCTTACAATAATCTGCGCCTTGCATTTAAAAAAGAAGCTATCCTAATTAAACTTATAGGTCTATACCTACTTTATAGGTATTAGGCAATTAATTGCCTTTTCTCTTAATATCTTAGTCTAAGTCTTTATCTTACTTAACTAATTAATCTCCCTCCTATAGGCATCCTTAAATAAGGCCCTTATAGGATGCTAGAGTAACTACTTCTATAATTCTAGCAGTTTAAGTAAATTATTATGATGCAGTTAAATATTTCCTGTACTTAGTTTATGCTTAGTAAGCAAAGCTACTATAACTACGTAATTAAGAGTCTTATAGCTTGCTTAGTCTTCCTAGTTTGCTTACAGACCTAGCAAGTAGGTATTACAAAAATTATTCTATAATAGATCCTTATAATCTACAATTAATGTATTAACACTACTTATACTTCTACTTTTTAGTTAATTATTAGGATCTTAGGTTACGTTCTTACGCTTACGCCCGCCACCTAGCTTACGCAGTAGAAGATAATAATTTATAGGCTAATCTGAACTTTTGCCTATAATTCTAGCACTACGTCTTGTAAGTAGAGGTTAAGCTTATAATTACTTACTTTATCTGCTGTTTAAGGCCTAAGATCTTAAATCTTAAAATAATTTACGCCCTGCTATCCTGCTTACCTAAGTAGGTGTTCTATTACAACGAGCTAGCGCGTTAGAGTCTTTAGGCATAGACTCTTAGACTAGTAGTAAGTTGTTAGGCTTATTTAAAAAAGGCTCTCTACCTTTAAGTATTAATAGATTAGCTTCTTCTAGCATGTGCAATGCTATTTAACTGTTAATAACTCTACAATTAATTGCGTCGTCGCTCCCTAGGGTCTCTAGTTTAGGAGTTAGTTTTAGGGTAGCAAGACTAGTATTTTACTACTAATTTAAGTAAGTTCTTAATAGTGCACTAGCCTTGTGCTTTATTTGCTTAGCATTTTCTGATCTACTCTTGTCTTTAGTAGGTAGGCCTTCCTTACTACTTAAAATAGTAAATAGATTATCTTTAAGGTCTTTAGTAGTTAGCTGCGTATCCTAATCGGCCCTTCCTTAAACAGGTAAGAGGTCTAAATCTTCTCTTAGATTAACTAGCTTGCTATTATAAAGGATCTCTACAATCTTAATTACTTAACCCCTTAGTAGCTCTTCCTCGCAATCTCTTTTATAGAATTAACGTTTATTAAAGGTTACATTATAGGTAGTAATTACCTAATTAAGTATTAGTACCTATATGTAGTATATGTTAAAGGCTTAATAACTAACTAAATAACTAATATAGCTGCAAGGATTAACCTTAAATCCTTAATAATTACGCCTAGCTGCCTTCTCCTTGTTTAAAGGATAAGCTTAGCAGCTATAGGCATAGGTTCTACTCTAGTCTAGGCGTAGATTAGTAGTCTAGTGTCTAATCTTAGGTAGTTAATTATATTAGAAATATTTCCTAAACTATTCTTTGTGCAACTAGTTAGGGGATTAGTAGCTTTAGATCTTAGTAGGGCTTATTTTATGTAGGTAAGCCGCTGCATCTATAATTACTAGCTAAAGCTTAGCTAGTAGATTAGCGCTTATGCGCATCTTAATAGCCTTTGTAATTAGCTCTTAACTAGCTCTCTTTACTAAGCTATTAGGCTTATAAGTATATAGTAGTGGCGTCTTTATTACAATCCTTTTCTCTATAGCCTATTCCTTATATCTTAATTGCCCTCTCAAAGGCAGTGTAGTAGTATTGTTATTTTAATAAATCTCTACAATCTTTTATAAATATTTCCTCTTAATCCTTGCCGCCAAGCCTTTAATTATAGGCATAATATTGTTTAGTGTGTTTAACTAGATATTGTAATTATACAGCTTACCTAAGTAGTCTTCCTTAATAATTAGTGCCTATTTCTTAAGTAGCCAACTAGTTAGGAAATTAAATAGATCCTATAAGATCTTATAAAAAGGTTGTAGTAATCTCTCTTTTAGTCGCTGCAAGATTACTTACAAGGCATAAGCTGTTGCGTAGTATTTGCATTCTAATAGCTTCTTGCTAGTAATCTTAACATTTTACGCTAAATGGACTAAGGCTTTAATAGCTTATTGTCCTAGGTGTTCTAATTGTTAATGCTATAGGTCTTTATTGCTAGTACGCAACTAAGGTTTCCTTTATCGCGATACAGCGTTTACGAGCAGTAGTTAAGCAGGGTAATAAGTAAGTTGCTTGTATTTAACAAATAAGAGATTAAAGTAACACTTAAAGTTAATTAAGACAACGTTCTTCTTAATTATTCTAAATGGCAAGGTATAATTATATCCTAAATACTTAATACCTGCCTGCTTAAGCTGTGCTTCTAATACAATATTAACATAGAAACCTAGTACTAGCTTCGGCCTTTTGAGACAACCTTTTGATGTGACCACACATTTTGTAGACACCATTTTGGTAAAAAAGATTTATTGCTAAAAACAGGTACCCGGGCTCATGCCCCCTTATTCGGCATTGCTGGCACGCAATTAGTGTGTCGCATGTTTAGACAGAAACAAAGAAAAGCAAGATATAGACGCGAATCGCCTCCTAACTTAACGCGCTCTATCCCGCCTATACTGCCTACTTATATTAAGGCTTTACTTCTAGGTACTCTTAGACAAATTAAAGAAGCAGCACTATTATTGCCTTGCTTTCTAACCTATACATACAACAATAGAACGCCTACTTCTCCTTTCCTGCCTCTTTCTTCTCTATCGCTATTTTAACGTTATGCAACAGCTAGCCTAACTAGTTAAAAGTTTCTTTACTTAGCCTATGCATAATTAACAAGAAGAGAGAAATGCTAAAGTAGAGTATTTTAAGTACTTTGCTAGTATTAGCGAACACCCTGTAGATCTTGTATTCCTTCTACAACTAGCTAAGTTAAGGCTTAATATTCTTTTTATATATAGAGATATTGCGGATTCTAGAGTTGTTTATAAGGGATATAATTATAAAGTCGTAAAGAGGCTAAGTTTGTAGATACTTAATAAACTTAAGTGTCCGCATAATTAGCTTAAGCTAGACTAGTTTAGGGGCTAGGTGTATAATAGGAAAGCTTCCTGTCTTTAGATAAGAGTTAAGGTTAAGGAGATACTTGTCCCGGAATTTACACGCTATTGTAGCGTATTATATACAAATTGTTTGTATGCGGTGCTGTTTAAAAGGTAAGAAGCAGTAGGTAAGAAGTATCAGCTTTATAAAGTATTGCAGGCTCCCGCTGCGGTACGTACGTGTCCTTTCCCTCCTCTATTGCATTATGTTGCAATCTTATTGCAATCCTACTATAATCCTGTTGTTAGCTATAGGCTGGCAATCGCCGTTGGACACGTTTCAACTAGTGTCGTTTTTTAGTACCTTAGCAAATTTTTTAACCCTAATTATCGCTTAGTAGTCTAAGCTTTCCTCCTAGAACTTATCCACCCACCGTTTGAATCTCGTTGACTACACACAATCTTTTTTTTTGACTTTTGCGATTAATTAGTAGAGGGTAGCTGCTTTTTACTTTTTTGGAACCCCATTTTGACTACAACAACAACCACCACCCTTGACACCTTAAAAATAAATAGAAACCTAGTACAACCTTAACGTTAGTAAGCAGAAGATTAGCTGTCTTAGGGCTAGCCTTACTATATAAGACGTTCTTAAGCAGCCTGTTTCTTATACTAGCAACTTGTATAATTTAAGTGCCTGCCTTAACAGTTTCGTCCTTAGCGTATTCGCTAAAGGTGCCTAGTACTATGTAATCTATAGTATAGACTAGGTAGACTACTAACCCACTATCTATAATCGTGCAGAGAGACAGGGCATAAGGGGTAAAGGCTGTACTAAACACATTTAGTCCAATTTCTTTAATGAAGTCCTTTAGGTTAATTAATGCTAAAACTAATAAGCTAGAGTAGGATCTACTTAACTTATTAGTAACCAATCCGCTAGTGCTAGCCTTCTAGCCTTCCTTCTCAATCTAGGTGCATAAGGTTGCTTATTTGTTGCTGTTTTATTACTTAAGGATCTTCTTCTTGTTGTTATCTAACAGTTTAATTAGTATACTGCTAGGAGGGCTTAATCTAGTAACTGTAGTTTAAAGTTAATAGCAGTTGCGCGGTGTCTAGAAATGCTTACTTATAGGCCCTTTACTAGCCTTGCAGGGGCAAAGGTGTAATTACTTACTACTCTTGTTTAACTTTAAGTTGTTAGCGCTAGTAGACTATTAAGCTGCCCCTAATCTAGATTTAGGTTAGAACACTACGTGTCCTTTTCCTTTTAAGAAAGTAATTAACTACTCCTATAACAAAACACTAAAGATCTTTCCTAGATTATTAAGAGTTAACTAAGCTTTCCTAAGTGCTATTGCTTATGCTAGCTTATTTCGCTTCTTGCGTAACTAGTCTAGTATGATCTTAGTGCCTAAGGCGTCTAAAAAATTAGTAATCGCTAATAGCCTAACAGCCTTAGGGAGCGAGTAGATTATTGCTCATTAATATAGTAGCTACCACTTAGTAAAGTATTGCTTAGAACCTATTTGTCCCTAGTAAGCCTTATTAAGGTGTGATCTTTACTGCGCCCTAATTAAATATTAAGTATTCTAATCTGTAGGTGCAAGATCCTCCTTTAGGATCTTTACTAAGGCTTAAAGGCTAGTGAGGTTTTAAGTAATTATACTTATGAAGGCGTTTAAAAGCAGGTCTAGATAGACAGTCTTGCTAATCTAGTCCTTAACATTAGTAATCTTAGCAACTTTTCTTCTCTATTAAGCAGCTTGTACCTTATACCTGTTAACTAGCTTGTTGTAATTATCTTTCTTATACTTAGTATCAAGTAATTAAGCCTTGCATTTGCGTTAAGCAATCTTATAGTCCTCTTATATTTAAGCGATGGCGCTAGGTAATAGAGCAACTAGCTGCTTAACATTATTAAGCAGTTCTAGATACTATAGCTTCTAGTAATCTATTAAGGGTACGTCTAGGAGATTAGGATTAACCTAATCCTAAATGCCTTTCTCTAAGCAGTGTAGCCTTAATAGAGCAAACTAGGTTAGCTAGTCTAATTAAGCCTTAAGGATTACCCCTAAGGCGACAAGTAGGGTATTAGTAAGGTCTATCTTAAGATAAGACGCTACGTGTAGGATCGCGACGTGGGTTATTGTTAAGGTGACGATAAATTGATTAGTCAGTTAGTAGGTAGCTAAGTAGCTCGTATTAGAAAGAGGTTAATTGTATAATTAATAAGAGAGGTACAGCAGTAGCAGCAATCTGCTAGCTGTGCTGTAGGAGAATAGAGAAGAGTAGAATACTAATTAAACAGTTAACCTTACAGCTTGCTGATTGCGCAGTGAGAATTAAAACTATAATTAAGCAGCCAGGCTTATAACTGTAGGAGCTAAAAAGGAGCAATTGCTTGATTAGGAGGGGTGAAATGAGTGTATTAAACAACTAAGTGCCACAACAAAGTGGTCAATAACTACCTAAGAGGAATAAGACGATCTAGCCTGTATATATAGGCGCTAGCGCGATCGTTCCGTGTTTAGCTTACCAGGATCACCTGCTCAACAGGGTGACCCGCATGTTGTGCATGTCAATACTCCAACAATTATTATTCTACTAGATTTAACTAGCAATTACTTCCAACTATTAAGAATCTCACTGCCTTAACTAAACAAGGATTAATAACTAACAAATTACTAAACTATACAAGTTATTAACAGGATGTCTACTGTACCTCTACAAGACCCCTTAGTAATCCTAACTAATTACACGAACTAGATTAAATAGATTCGCCAAATTAAGATGCGCGCGGACTCACTACGCGTGTGGGAGATAATATATCTAAACCTTACAATTAAGCCTCTTACTAAGCCAACAATGCCTTAAATGCCGCAACTAGAAGACTATCAAGTGTCGCAACAATCAATTAACGCGCACGCAGCAGTGTACTAGGCTAATTACGGCAGCACACCTATACCGCCCTTTATACCTACTAGACCCGCTGATCTAGCTACGAACGCGAAAGCATTATATAGAGAGGATCTAGAGATCTATAAACTTAAGCTAGATTAATACAAAACAGAAGATTGGAAGTATACAAGAGAGTAAACAGCGTTTAATAAGATTACGCAGGAAATACAATAAACGTTAACAACTATTTATACACAGATTGCTGTAGAGCAAGACAATTACATTGTTAGTAGATTACTAACCTTATGGCTACCGTAGGCATTGACGCCAAAGACGAGATTAAGGAGGCCTGAGAGTGGTACAAAACTGCAATGAAGTCGCCTAAAGTAATTACTGCATAAAAAACATAGCTTACTAAAGTTAATTACGCTACAACTAAGGGCAAAGCAGTTAGAATACCTAAGTGCTAACTAGACACGTATATCAAGAATGACTATACTCGAGCTACAGCTAAGCACTTAGAACAATAGACAATATTGTTCGTATCTTATAGATTAAAGAATCTATTAATTACAGTTAAAGATATAATCTGCGAATATTAAGATTATTTATTTGTTTTTTAAGGTGTCAAGGGTGGTGGTTGTTGTTGTAGTCAAAATGGGGTTCCAAAAAAGTAAAAAGCAGCTACCCTCTACTAATTAATCGCAAAAGTCAAAAAAAAAGATTGTGTGTAGTCAACGAGATTCAAACGGTGGGTGGATAAGTTCTAGGAGGAAAGCTTAGACTACTAAGCGATAATTAGGGTTAAAAAATTTGCTAAGGTACTAAAAAACGACACTAGTTGAAACGTGTCCAACGGCGATTGCCAGCCTATAGCTAACAACAGGATTATAGTAGGATTGCAATAAGATTGCAACATAATGCAATAGAGGAGGGAAAGGACACGTACGTACCGCAGCGGGAGCCTGCAATACTTTATAAAGCTGATACTTCTTACCTACTGCTTCTTACCTTTTAAACAGCACCGCATACAAACAATTTGTATATAATACGCTACAATAGCGTGTAAATTCCGGGACAAGTATCTCCTTAACCTTAACTCTTATCTAAAGACAGGAAGCTTTCCTATTATACACCTAGCCCCTAAACTAGTCTAGCTTAAGCTAATTATGCGGACACTTAAGTTTATTAAGTATCTACAAACTTAGCCTCTTTACGACTTTATAATTATATCCCTTATAAACAACTCTAGAATCCGCAATATCTCTATATATAAAAAGAATATTAAGCCTTAACTTAGCTAGTTGTAGAAGGAATACAAGATCTACAGGGTGTTCGCTAATACTAGCAAAGTACTTAAAATACTCTACTTTAGCATTTCTCTCTTCTTGTTAATTATGCATAGGCTAAGTAAAGAAACTTTTAACTAGTTAGGCTAGCTGTTGCATAACGTTAAAATAGCGATAGAGAAGAAAGAGGCAGGAAAGGAGAAGTAGGCGTTCTATTGTTGTATGTATAGGTTAGAAAGCAAGGCAATAATAGTGCTGCTTCTTTAATTTGTCTAAGAGTACCTAGAAGTAAAGCCTTAATATAAGTAGGCAGTATAGGCGGGATAGAGCGCGTTAAGTTAGGAGGCGATTCGCGTCTATATCTTGCTTTTCTTTGTTTCTGTCTAAACATGCGACACACTAATTGCGTGCCAGCAATGCCGAATAAGGGGGCATGAGCCCGGGTACCTGTTTTTAGCAATAAATCTTTTTTACCAAAATGGTGTCTACAAAATGTGTGGTCACATCAAAAGGTTGTCTCAAAAGGCCGAAGCCAATATTAAGATTATATACAGCTATTTTACCTATTTAAAGCAAAGTCTGCCAAAGCATCCTTTAGAGCAGCTGCAGGAGCTAGATCACTAACGCTTAACAAAGATAAAACAGATAATCCTAGGCAGAAGCGTAAACTCTGCCAAAATTGAAAGCCTACGAAGAGTACTTAATTAACTGTTATTTAACACACTGCAAGCAAATGCGAAGCATATAATATAAGACACGCGCTTAAAGATTGCTGGTACGCGCACCTAAGCAGCGCGCTAGCTTAGTGGCAACCTTAAAAAGACAGGATAGATTAAGTTTAATCGCGTATTAACAACAGCCTAGCTATGCAAGAAACACTCCGCAACGCTAAGCAATAATTACAATTTTAAGGACTGGCGATTAAGAAGTTGTATACAGCAACACCTACAATTAAGCACAACAACTAACTATATAGTTAGTGTCGCATATATGACGTACCATCCTTAAGGCCCAAGGCGCTCTTGGGCATCAGACCTAGGCGCCTGTCAGCTTACGCGCTAGGCTCGCGCTAGTTAACTACATATTAGAGTTTTCACGCCGAGCTTAGGAGCTTACTCCTAAGCTCTACAGGATACGTAGCAAACTTAGAGGTAATCTCTCTAAGTTCTACAGCAGCCTTTCTAGGTTAAGACTATTTCCTTTGTATATAGTATATATAGCGCGTCTTAGACGCAGGTAGAAAGGCAGAATTAACTATCTAGTTCTCCTAAACTACTATTACTAGCTTCTTATTTTCTACAGTTATAAGCCTAGCGCTTTAAATTGTAGTTTAGATTTTCTCTACACAACCTAGAGTACGCTAGTAGTAGTTTAGACCCTCTAATTTGTTTAAATACACCCCTTAACCTACTAACTAATCGCACGTATAATAATAGTAAGTAACTCTCTATAAATTACTAACTTAGCGCGCCTCTTAGGCTACGCAAGCTAGACTTACTAGTATACTTAGCTAGAGTTTAATGCTAAATTTAAAGGAGTCTAAGAATATGTAAACCTAGAAGCTATTGTAACTATTAATATATTAATAGGGCTGCCTCTAAGGCCCTTAGCGCCTGCAGAGGACACCTCTAAGGAAAAACTTAACGCCTATAATAAAAAGCTTAACAAATATCGCGTAAGGTATATAGACTAGGCAGTAAACATATACGCTCTTTAGCATATTTAGGATTAAGTCTATATAACTATTAACAAACAGTTACTAGCTTTAATTATAGTTAGACTTGTAGATAGTACTAGTTAAACTCTAAATAAGCTTATTAAATAACTAAAGATTAAACTAGCTCTAATAGACGCTATTAACTAAATAGTTGTACGCTAAGAGTACTGTGCAAGCCTTAAGAAGGCAAAGCTTAGTACTATAGAACTATAAGCTTAGTATAACAAGTAGCAGATAAGCTAACTAAAAGCTAAGGGGCTAAAAATCTCTAAGGTAGACAGCGCGCTTACTGTATTTAACTTTCTAGACGCAGTAGGAGCTAAATACGCTCCTGACTAGGTAAGCACTATAAAGACCTTTTACTAGTAGCACTAAACACTTAGTATAGATTATCTAAACTTAGACTAAACTAGTTAAGTATTTTTAAAGATGCTCTACTAACACGTGAATAACTTACTAAGCTTAAAAGTAAGCTTCTTAAGAGCCTACGCTACTTTAAGAAACTTAAAACTTTATAAACTAAGAGGTACTAAAGGCGTAAGCTAGAAACACGGCTACAAGTGCCTATATTAAGATAATAAAGATAGTAAGTATTTCTAAAATTCTATAAAATGCTACACGCTTTTAGCAATAATTAAGGCTTATATCAAAGTTAACTATAGTATTAGTAAAAAGAAAGCTAAAAAGATTTAAGAACGCCTATACACTAACTAGTACAAAGAACTCTAAGACAAGCTAGTTAAAGCAGGATATAAGCTCTCTTAGAAGAAAAAGAGCGATTTAAAGACCTTGCTAGGTAGTATAATTATATCTTTAATTAATCTAGCGCTTCTTAAAGATAATAACAGCCTAAGTATATACTACATAAGCAACTTTAACGCTTATATACTATTAGGGAGTACTATACTAGATAGTAGGGCCGCGTTGCACCTAGTAAACAGCAGGGAACAGCTTATACTAGGCTCCTTTATACCTGTAAGGGAGGTAGAGATAGTAAAAGTAGGCACTTAGGCTTTTCTGATTAGTAGCTAAAGCACCTATATCCTTTGCTAAGTTCTAAATAGAACACGTAGTAAAAAGACTAAGGACCTTATACTTATAGACGTAGTAGTTGTTAAAGGTTTTTATCTAAATATAGTCTTAAAAGCTCGCCTATATAGAAAAGGAGTCTAGTACCTAGGCCTAGATAATACTCTCTACTAAGGTATACTAGGCAAAAACGTTGTACTAGCACAGCTTAAACGTTATTTTAACCTCTTATTTCCTAAATACAAGCCTCTATCCTCTTATCTAAAGCTTATTATAAACGTATTACCTTCTATTAGAAGCTTATAGACTACCTATCTAAAGAGTAACTTAGAGGACCTTTAGTATACCTGCGTAGGGCACCTAAGTCCTAAAGCACTAAAAGCACTTATTAATGCAGCTTAAGAAGTTAGAATTAAGAAAATAGTATGTACTAAGTATAAGCACTACGCTTTAACTTATATAAAATAAGTTATTTTACAAAGGCTAAAAGAGCCCTCTCCTTAACTATACTAGAGGATCTTGTAGGACCTATTTAATATGCCCAAAGGACGTTTAGGAGAGCAATAAATATAAGTATTAAAAAACGCCTTTAGTAGCAAGCTCTATGTATATATTCTATAAGCAAAACTTATCTTAGAGATTATAAGAGCTTTTTACTACTTTAAGGCACTCCTTAAAGCCCGCTATAAGCTCTAAATTATAAAAATTACATAGAATAATAACCTCTTAATGCTCCCTTAGAGAGGAACTTTATAGTACTAAACATAGTATAAAAAGTATAGTATTACTATTAAGCCTTCTCTACTAAATACACATAAACAAAGTAGAGCTGCTAAATAAGCAGGCTAGGAGCTAAGAACTAAGTTAATTAAGATAAGAGCAAGTGAAAACCTGCCTAAGAAACTCTAGCTAGAAATAGTTAAAGCTATAGCATAGCTTTATAATATAAGTCCTTTTTAAGCGTATAGCTTATACTTACTAAACAAGCTTCTTAAGCAATAGAGTAGGAGGTACTTTAAGTACTATAAGCCTAAGCCTTTTAAGAGCCTTACAGCTAATATAAAACTAAATTAGAATAATATATACGCCTACAGCTACTGCGCCTATCCTTTAAACAAGGATAGAGTAGCTAAGTAATACAAGAAGAGCTTTAAGACTCTTCCTAGAAGCTATATTAGTTACTTAGTAAGTTATAGAGCCTCTAACATATACTATATATAAGTCCTAGCGCTTAACTAAGTTCTTATAACATGTAATGTAACATTTAATAAAACGCTGTACTACTAAGGACAAGCTTATAAGCTGCCTAGGCAGGACATAGTCTTTATAGTAAACACCCTAAATAAGGACAAAATTAGTAAGGCTAAAGAAGTACTTAAGTAGCTTACTAATATTAGTTAAGCATAGGTAACAACATAGGAAGCCTTACAGCTAATAAGTAATTAGCTAGTAATAGAGACTGTAGAAGGCCAATTACAGTCTTTAATAGGTAGTACGCTAATAGCACGTAAAGAGCGTTAGGCTAACGCTCCTTAAGGAATTTATGTAAGGTAGAAAGGTCTTTTAGGATAGCTACTAACGCCTAGAGTAACGCTAGTGCCTTTTTTACTAGGAGCGTAAATACTAGGGCAAGGCACCCTAGCTTAAAGAGCTGTAGGTAGCAGTAATAAGCTATTTAGTTTCTAGAAATTATAAACTACTAGTAGATTAAGCTTAATAGACGCGCTAAGACTTTTACAGTCTTAAAAGGAAGTAGAGATTACTTTTAAGGATGCCTAGCGTAGTACTAAGAATCTTATAACACTAACTAGAGCCCCTTAGAATCCTCTAGTAAAAAGACCTTATAAAAAGAAGGTATAAAGACCTCCTACAAGGAGCTCCTTAAGGCTAAAAGATAAGGACTAATATAGTCCTACCGTAGGGAGTGTAGGTGTATATTGCCTGTTACATAACTCTTTAAAGGCTCCTAAGCTTAAAGCAATACTCCCTTAGCCTTAGAATAATAAAGAGCTAATTATAGTTTACGCTGTAATAGTAGTAGCTCTTAGAAAGGCTAATTAACTTTAAATGCATTTTAACGATCTCCTAAAGCTTCTAAATAAATAGAAGGACCTCTATAACTACTAATATAGGACTCTCTTTAGATAGGCTAGATGAAAGAAGATTAATACTCTACTTTTAAAAGGTACCTAGATAGAAGAAGAGATTCTAGAAGACTCTAAGCCTTTCTCTCTTAAATAAGTATTTACCTACAAGCTTAATAAGAATAGCTACTTTCTTAAATACAAAGCACGTCTTGTAGTAAGAGGAGACCTTTAAGTAAAAGATTTGATATACTTAATATACGCAGTAATACTAGCTGCGCAATCCTTTAGGCTCGCAATTACAATTATAGCTAAGTTTAATATAAAATTATAGTAGCTTAATGTAGTAGGCGCGTTCCTGAATACTAATATTAGTAATAAAACAATATTCCGGTGTAACCTACTAGATAGTTATAAGCACCTAAGTAAGTGCGTTAAGCTTAAGAGAGCCTTATACAGCCTACGAGACTTACTATTACTATAGTATAATAAGTCCTTAAGCACACTAAAGAAGCTTAGCCTATAGGCCTTAGCTAAAGAGCTATGTCTTTTTTTTACTAAGGATCACGCGCTCCTCCTAATATTCTATATAAACAATATACTCCTTATGTATTATGAAACTTACTAAACTAGAGCCTATAAGCTCCTTAAATTTATTAAAGACACCTATAAGGTTAAGAATAAAGGAAAGGTAAGCTAGTTTCTAGGGATAAGGATTGTAAGAGATTATAAGAAGCGCATAATATTACTACTATATAACACCTATATTAATAAAGTTGCTAAAAGGTTTAATTTAGACGCCCTTAGCAGGTTCCTTTAAACTCCTTTGCCCTTAGAAGAGCTAGTTAAAAATCTAGAAGAGGCTCTAAAGCCTTAAATTAAGGCCTACTAAGAGCGCGTTAATAGCGCGCTATACACAGCTGTTATGCTACGTCCTAACACTGCCTACACAGTTTCTAAGCTCTCTTACCTTTTTACTAAGTCTTTAGAAGCTTACATAAAGGCTGTAGATTATTTTATATAATACCTCTACTATATAAGGTATAAAAGGATTATATATAGTAATAATAATATCAAGGAGCTTACTATATATAAAAACGCGTCTTTTGTAGATAACTTAAAGACACGTTAATTTTCTTAAAGCTATATTATTATACTTTTTAGGGGTCTAAATGTTTAGAAAGCAGTTGTTAAGCTACAGTAACAACCTTAACAATAAAAGCTAAGCTCCTTATATTAGAGTATGTAGCAAAAGAATCTATAGCGCTTAAAAGCCTATTTAAAGAGCTTAAGCTTATATTCTTAGGAGCTTAAAGGATCTTCTATAACAACTAGCAAACAATACGCCTAGTTGTTAGAGAATAAAAAAGGATTACTACTAAGCTTTAACATGTTAATATATAGAATATATAGCTCTGCTAGAAGCACGCTAAAGGCTTATTTTAAATCAAGTATTTACTAATAGCTAAGATACTAGCTAACAGACTTACTAAATACTTATTAAGGTAAAAGCTTAAGCACTTTAAGGAGCTTATTGATATAAGTTGTATAGCTTATAAAGATTTATAAAAGAAAGAGAGTACAAAAAAGGAAGAGACAAGTATTTAATTATTAGGGTAGATTAGCCTTCTACCCCTAGAGAACTTATAAAATTCTAGAAAAACAACCTCTTCCTAATAAGTATTTAAGTAACTAGGAGGTCTACTAGCTTGTCTAATAGCTCCTTAACGCGTTAACGACGCGTAAGGAGACTGTTAGCCTTACTAAAGAATCCTTCCTAGTTATCCTTACTAGCCTCCTCCTTACTACTAAGGCCCTCTCTAGACTTCTCCTCCTTAGCCGCTTCCTTTAGAAAGATGTAGATAGTAGCTTACAAGCTTTTTAGCCTACTTGCCCTATAATATATTAGTATAAGAAACTTAAGAAAAGACAAGAGAAGGGCTTATAATAGCAAATCCTTCTAGAGCTTAACAAGAAGCTTCTTAGCTAAAAAAATAGTAATTTAAAAGCTTTAATTATTAGTAGAAGCTTAAAATTTAAAGAGGAATTATATTTAAGACTTTATAAGTCTTCTTATTAAAGTACTACCCATAGCGCGTTCTAGAACTAGAGGCCTTGTCCTAACAAGCTTTATTAGAGCTACTAGACAAAGCGCTCTTAATATACTTAAGATAGAGCACGTTGTAATACGCACTAGGTACGCTCTAGCAACTAGGAGTTACTACTAGAGTCTTACCCCTGCAGGCAGTCTTAACTAGGGTTTTAACCTTGCCTACATGCCCTCTAGACGTATAAGCTAGTACTATATTTAAAGTAGCACTAGTTAACTTTGCGCAAGAAGCGCAAGGTAGAAGTAGCTACGCTACTAGTAAGGGCGGTAGCGCAGTAGCGCGCGTAGAGACGCGGGCGGCGGCGCAGGCAGTAGTAGCTTTTTATAGTTTTAACTTCTATTTATTTTTTAAGGTGTCAAAGGTGGTGGTTGTTGTTGTAGTCAAAATGGGGTTCCAAAAAAGTGAAAAGCAGCTACCCTCTACTAATTAATCGCAAAAGTCAAAAAAAAAGATTGTGTGTAGTCAACGAGATTCGAACGGTGGGTGGATAAGTTCTAGGAGGAAAGCTCAGACCACCAAGCGATAATCAGGGTCAAAAAATTTGCTAAGGTACCAAAAAACAACACCAGTTGAAACGTGTCCAACGGCGATTGCCAACCTATAGCTGACAACAGGATTACAGTAGGATTGCAATAGGATTGCAACATAATGCGATAGAGGAGGAAAAGGACACGTACGTACCGCAGCGGGAGCCTGCAATAGTTCATAAAGCTGAAGCTGCTGCTTCTCACCTACTTCTTCTCACCTACTGCTTCTCACCTTTCGAACAGCACCGCATACGAACGATTCGCATACGATACACTGCACTGCAACATGGCGTGCAACCTCCGCGGCGAGCATCTCCTCATTCTAGGCTCTCTTCCAAAAAAAAGCATCCTTTGCTACCGTCTACCCAGCACCCGATTCAGTCCAACTCTGTCTATAGGTCAGCAAGCAAGGCGATGATGGTGTTGCTGCTTCACTTCATCCAGGAGCGCCTGGCAGTGAAGCAACAAGAATAGGCAGGATAAGGCGCGTTAAGTTGGGAGGCGATTCGCGTCTTTGTCTTGCTTTTCTTCGTTTCCGTCCAAACATGCTGGAGCGACACACCAATTGCGTGCCGGCAATGCCGAACAAGGGGGCATGAGCCCCGATACCTGTTGTTAGCAATAAATCTTTTTTTTTACCAAAAAGGTGTCTACAAAATGTGTGGTCACATTAAAAGGTTGTCTCAAAAGGCCGAAGCCATTTAACTTCTATATAGAGTTAGTAACTAAATAGAAGAAGTACTAAAATAGAGCTAAAAGCTGCGTAGGGGTAAGAAGTAGCGCGCGTAATGGCCTAAAAAACTATATAAAGGTATAGTTAAAACTGTATAAATAATTAGTATTGCTTTTAAAAGATTTGGGCGAGTTACAGAGTAATACTTATAGTAGCTATAGTAGTGTTAGATACTAAGCTTAAGAGGCTTAAAAATTTATTATTATTATTGCGCCTTGCGCTAAGACGCACGTGCGCAGCGCGTTGCGCAGTGCGCTAAGACTATATAGAGCTCTATATAGGTAACTAAGGTCTTAGTTACCTAGGGGGTGTGTTGCATATATAACGTACTATCCTTAAAGCCTAAGGCGCTCTTAGGTATTAGACCTAGGCGCCTGTTAGCTTACGCGCTAGGCTCGCGCTAGTTAACCGCATATTAGAGTTTTTACGCTAAGCTTAGGAGCTTACTCCTAAGCTCTACAGGATACGTAGCAAACTTAGAGGTAATCCCTCTAAGTTCTATAGCAGTCTTTCTAGGTTAGGACTATTTCCTTTGTATATAGTATATATAGCGCGTCTCAGACGCAGGTAGAAAGGCAGAATCAACCATCCGGTTCTCCTAAACCACTGTTACCAGCTCCTTGTTCTCCACAGTTAGAAGATTAAAAACATTGAGTTTTCTATAAAGTAGTGTTATAGTATAAAAATCATACACTGTTTAACGTGTTCCACAAACAAGCGAGCTACCTAAGCGAGCAAGCCACTCTCCTCATGCGCCCTACTATCGCAACATTATTGCAAGCTATAAACACAATAAAATTATAATTATAATAAGCTAATTTACTCTTTAGATGCCTTGCTATTACTGTCTAACTTAATTTTAACTATACAAGTACGCGTGTTGTGCCTAGTCCCTATACAACGCCTGCAGCGTCTTGTACTATGCACCCTTTTTGCATATATTTTGCTACCTTTAACCTTGCTACGTGCTAGCTTAGCAATTATATTTTTTACTTGATTAACTTATAGAAACTCTTTTATTTGTATATATTTTTGTTTCTAGACTTTGTGCTTTATAAGCTGCTTAATTGCGCTTTACATACGCGCCTATTTTTCCTGTAACAATGCTATAAAATGTACTATCTGCTATGCTTGTTTACTAAACTGTTCAACTTTCTTAATTAACAAGCTTACAGATAACTTAAGGCAGTTTCTTATTTTTTTAAAATAAGCATACTTTGTGCTTTAAATTTGTAAGCCTTACTAGGTGTCTTTACCTTTTATGCAATACACATGTGCAGTAGTAGCATTAGTATTTATAACTATATATTAAGCTTTAATATAACAGCTTCTAAATTATATAAAACTAATCTAGCACCTTTAAAGCCTGCTTAGATAGCCTTTTAAATAAATGCCTGTCTAAATGCTTTTTTAAACGTAGGTAGAAAGACTTTTTTACTAACGTAGTAAGTATAGTTGTGTGCTAAGCTTAAGATTATGTTGCTATACCTGCGCTTTAACGGCAAGAAACATGCGACATCTAAGGGTTGTAGCAGGTAAAACAAACAAAAAGGTAAACAGAAGTAAATAATATTCTTTTTTTATAGTGTTTTTAGTACCTAGCTAAACTGTAGCTTTTATAGCTATTAATTATTAGCAGCTTATACTTTTTAATAGTCTGCTGCTTTGTATACTTATTAAAGTTCTCTAGCTATACAAGAGTAGGCTAACTATTTATCTAACTATTAAAGCTTACTTTAAAGATTTAATTGCTAAGTAAGTTTTAAAACTAAGTATTAATAAGCAATTTGCCTGCAAATACTATAAAAAGTAGTAGCACTTACTCTATAGCACTAACACTTTAAATTACAGTAACTAACTTACAGTTCTTTAGCTAGACTTTCTCCTCTTTACTTAACTAGTTTTAGCCTATAATAACTATTTGTAATAATATTTTGTTTATTATAAAGCTAGTCTTGTTAAAGTTATTTATATTATTGTTAAGAATACTCTACTTATGTTTTATATTCTTTACTAATTAAACTAGTGCTAGATAACTGCTAGATCCTTGCACTTAGCTTGCTAATAGTTATATAGATAGCTTTAGGCCTTCTTAAGTTTTTAAAGTCTGCTTAATGAAGTTATTAACTTAGTTCTTGCTAACAAGCTTGCTGCTGCGCTTACACAGTAGTCTATTAGCTATATTATATATGCTACTTCTTGTTAGCGCAAATCTACGCTTAGACTTGTTAAGTATATACTAAATTATTGCCTTTCCTTCTAGTTTGTTTATTCTTTTTAAATTTAGCTCACAATCGCCTTGCATGTGTTAATTAGCGCGTTAGTGCTGTATTATTGTTTTAGGAGCGTTATAGATTGTTGCAGCGCGTTATTTGCTTTTTACGCGTTAAGAACTAATATTAGAGATAGCAAGTAGTATATTAGCTTCAGTACAGGCGGTTTCTTGATTGCGCTGTTAAGGCAATACAGGTAGTTAACGCGCTAGTAGAGCGCATAAGGAAAGTGGCTCGCTTGCTTAGGTAGCTCGCTCGCTTGTAAAACAAGTTAACATAATTAAATAATAGTATTTACAAACAGGTTAGTATTTACAAAAAGCAGTTAATAGTAATACTTTTTTGTAGCTTAAGTGCTATTTAGCTAATAAAGAAGCTGCGGGCTAGTCTACTAAGTATTAGTAAGCTATTTCATATAATTATTTTAGAAAAACTTAAAAACAAGCTTTTAACTAACGTGGTTCACAAGCGAACGGCTCACCCAAGCGAATGGCTCACGCCCCACCAGCGCGCCGACGTCGACACGTTATTATAGTCTTTTATCATAGTTAATAAATTATTGCAGTATACTAAATTAATTATTAGAATCGCCGCTATTACTTGCACTATCTATCTTAACTGCGCAGGTACGAGCGTTGTGTCTAGTCTACTTGCAACGCCCGCACCGCCTCTCTCTTTGCACCCTCTTTAACGCACTCTTACTATTGCTACAACTACTACCCGCCTATTTAGCTAATACTTCTTATACCTTGCCTACAGTAAGAGTCTCTTCTGTCTATATATATTGCTGCTTACGGCTTTTACGCTTAATTAATTTATTTAGAGCCTCTTAAAAAGTAGTTATTTTCTTTATTAAAAGCACTATTTTATGTGCTATTTGCTAAGCCTTCTAACTTAGCTACGTAATCTGCTGAGTAAGAAAATTAGTAGAAGACTTACAGCGCTTTCTTACGCTCTATTAAATAAAACTAATTTAAGCCTTAACTTCGCGCGCGTTGTGTAGTGTCTGCGCTTTCTAGGTAGCTACCTATTGTAGTAATTGTTGTAGTGTTTGTACTACTACATTAAGCTTCAATAGCACAGCCTGTAGGTTATATAAGACTAGACTAGCGCGTTTAAAGCTAGCTTAGATATTCTCTTTTGTAATAGACTGCTTAAAAGCAGCCTTAAAGGCTGGAAGAAAGTTCTCTTTGCTAATATAGTTAGTGCAGTTACGTGCTAAGCTTAAAATAGCGTCGCTATACTTGCGCTTTAACGGCAAGAAGCAGGCGATGTCAAAAGGCTGTAATAGGTAAGATAAGTATGCAGGCATGCAGAAAAGAATAATATTTTTCTCTTTGCAAAAATCTTAAATTTTTTTAAAGCAGTAGCTTTTGTAGCTGTTAATAATAAGCAGTTAATACTTACTTATAGTATACCTCTTTATATAGGTATTAAAGTGCTCTAACTACGCAAGAGCAAGCTAATTCTTTGTCTAGCTATTAAGACTAACTTTAAGAACTTAGTTAGCAAGTAGATTCTTAAACTAGATGTTAATAAGTACCTTGCCAAAGACAACAAAGGGTAGTAGACAGCAAATTAACGCGCCTACGCTTTAGATTATAGTAACCTACTTACAGTTGCCTAGCTGTACCTGCTTCTTTTTACTATATCCTTCTAAGCCTGTAATTGTAGATACGCTATTCCAGGCTCATAACCTGTAGCGATTTAATCTCCAGGTGTATAACCTATTGCGGATATATAATCGCTGCTTGTTCTACTAACAACTCAGAGGTAGAGGTCTCTGCCTTCTACTTGTTCGTAGTAGACTCAGAGGCAGCGTAATCCAGGCTTATAACCTTTTGGAGATTGAGGAGGTACGCAGGGTGAAGGATAAGGATAAGAGAATAGAGACTAGGGGAAGACAGTATTGTAGAGAATAGCAATTAAATTGTCTTTTTGTCTTAACTACAGTCTATATATACTTGTAACTTGCATTCTAGAAAGTTCTGTATTACGCAATAGCTTACGTAGTAGATTGCGTAATCTATATTAGATTGCGTAATCCTAAACGTCATTGATGATAACAATCAATTGATAACAATAATAAGAAATACTAGTAGCGTAATAGCTCCTAGTAATCAATTGATTGTAGGTTGATTGTGTATTCCAGGTGTGATTTGAGCACCTAGATTCTGTGGAGAAACAGCTAAGTAGCTTAATCTCCAACAGTAATAACTAGCTGTAATAAAATTTTGCTTATTATCAAGCTAGTCTTATTAAAGTTGTAGATATTATTATTTATAATACCCTACTTCGGCGTGAGCCGTTCGCTTGTGAACCACGCTATTAACAAATAATTTATAACGTGTTTTACAAGCAAGCGAGCTACCTAAGCAAGCGAGCTACTTTCCTTATGCGCTCTGCTAGCGCGTTGACTGCGCGTAAGTCTTAATAACGCAATTAAGAAACTGCCTGTACTAAAGCTAATATACTACTTACTATCTTTAACATTAGTGTCTAATGCGTAAAAAGCATACAACGCGCTACAACAATTAATAACACTTTTTAAATAACAATACAGCACTAAAGCACTAGATAACGCATGTAAGACAATTACAAGCTAAATTTAAAAAAAAAACTAAAAAAGAAGGCACCCGTCTTTATATACTTACTAAGTCTAAGTGTGGATTTGCAATAATAAAAAGTAGCATATATAATATAGCTAATAGACTGCTGCGAGCGCGCGGCGGCAAGCTTATTAGCAAGAACTAAGTTAAAAACTTTATAAAATAAATTTTTAAACTTAAAAAGGCCTAGAACTGTTTAAACAACTATTACTAAGCTATGTGTAAGAATTTAGCAATTATTTAGCACTAGTTTAACTTAGTAAAAAATACAAAACAGAAGTAGAGTATTCTTAACAATAATATTTACAAATTTAACAAGACTAGCTTTATTCTAAGCAAAAGATGTTTGCAAATAGTTATTACAGGCTAGAACTAGTTAAGTAAAAAAAAAAGTCTAGCCAAAGAACTATAAGTAAGTTACTGTAATTTAAGGCGTTTGTGCTGTAGAGTAAGTACTACTACTCTTTATAGTATTTGCAGGCAAATTGCTTATTAATACTTAGTTTAAAAATTTACTTAGCAATTAAATCTTTAAAGTAAGCTTTAATAGTTAGATAAATAGTTAGCCTACTCTTGTATAGCTAGAGAACTTTAATAAGTATACAAAGCAGCAGACTATTAAAAAGTATAAGCTGCTAATAATTAATAGCTATAAAAGCTACAGTTTAGCTAGATACTAAAAACACTATAAAAAAAGAATATTATTTACTTCTGTATACCTTTTTGTTTGTTTTACCTGCTACAACCCTTAGATGTCGCATGTTTCTCGCTGTTAAAGCACAAGTATAGCAATATAATCTTATGCTTAGCACACAATTATACTAACTACGTTAGTAAAAAAGTCTTTCTACTTACGTTTAAAAAAGTATTTAGACAGACATTTACTTAAAAAACTATCTAAGCAGGCTTTAAAAGTGCTAAATTAGTTCTATATAATTTAGAAGCTGTAATAATAAAGCTTAATATATAGTTATAAACACAAATGCTACTACTGCACATATGTATTACATAAAAGGCATAAACACCTAGCAAAGCTTACAAATTTAAAGTACAAAGTATACTTATTTAATAAAAATTAAAAAACTGTCTTAAGTTATTAACAAGCTTATTAGATAAACAAGTTAAACAGCTTAGTAAAGAAGCACAGCAGATAGTACATTTTATAGTATTGTTATAAGAAAAATAAGCGCGTATACAAAGCGCAATTAAGCAGCTTACAAAGCACAAAGTCTAGATATAACAACACATACAAATAAAGAAGTCCCTAACAGTTAATAAAGTAAAAAATATAATTACTAAGCTAGCGCGTAGCAAGCTTGAAGGTAGCAAAATACCTACAAAGAAAGTGCATAGTACAAGGCGCTGCAGGCGTTATAAAGAGACTAGGCACAACACGCGTACTTGTATAGTTAGAATTAAATTTAATAGTAATAGTAAGGCTTCTAAAGAGTAGATTAGCTTATTAAAATTAAAATTTTATTGTGTTTGTAGCTTGCAATAATGTTGCGATAGTAGGGCGCATAAGGAAAGTGGCTCGCTCGCTTGTAAAACACGTTAATGCAATTACATTAAAACTTTTACACAGAATAGTGTTTAACGTAGTTCACAAGCGAGTCGCTTACCCAAGCGAGTCGCTCACGCCCTACCAGCGCGTTAACGTTACCTCAATATTACGCACTTTTATCACAATTAATAACCTATTATAGTATACTAGTTTATTTATTAGAACTGCCGCTATCGCTAGCACTATCTACTTTAACTGCGCAGGTACGGGCGTTATGTCTAGTCTGCTTGCAACGCCCGCATCGCCTCTCTCCTTGTACCCTCTTTAACGCGCTCTTACTATTGCTATAACTGCTCCTTGCCTGTTTAGCTAATATTTTCTGTACTTTGCTAACAGTAAGAGTCTTGTCTGTCTGTATATATTACTGCTTATAGCTCTTACGCTTATTTGCTGCATCTAGACTCTCTTTAAGAGTAGCTATTTGCTTCATTATAAGCGTTATTTTATATGCTATTTGCTAAGCTTCTTTACTTAGCTGCGTAATCTGCTTATTAAGTAAGTTTGTAAAAGACCTACAGTAGTTTTTTACTCTTTATTAAATAAGAGTACTTTAAGCTTTAACTTTACGCGCGTTGCGTAGTGTCTGCGTCTTCTAGGTGTCTACCTGTTGCAGTAATTGTTTTAGTGTCTGCACTACTATATTAAGCTTTAATAACACAGCCTGTAGGTTATGTAGAACTAGACTAGCATCTTTAAAGCTAGCTTAGATATTTTTCTTTGTATATAATTGCTTAAAAGCAGCCTTAAAGCCTAGTAGGAAGGTCTTTTTAGTAATATAGTTAGTGCGGTTGCGTGCTAAGCCTAAAATTATGTCGCTATACCTGCGCTTTAACGGCGTAAAGTAGGCAACATTAAGAGGCTGCAATAGGTAAGATATGTGCGCAGGTATATAGAGAAGAATAATATTCTTCTCCTTACAGTAATTTTAGAAATTTACTAAGCAGTAGCTTTTATAGCTGTTCATAATAAGCTGTTAATGTTTACTTACAGCGCAGCTCTTTGTATAAATATTAAAGTGCTCTAACTACGCAAGAGCAAGCTAATTATTTATTTAGCTATTAGGACTAACTTTAAGCACTTAGTTAGTAGGTAGATCTTTAAACTAGATGTTAATAAGCACCTTGCTTACAAAGATAACAAAGGGTAGTAGCTAGTAACCTAACACGCCTACGCCTTAGATTACAGTAACCTACTTTTAGTTGCCTAGCTATACCTGCTTCTTTTTCCTATAGCCTTTAAAGGCTGTAATAACTAACTATAATAAAATCTTGCCTATTATAAAGCTAGTTTTATTAAAGTTGTAAATATTATTATCTATAATACTTTACTTCTGCTTCGTTGTCTTTACTAGATTAAACTAGCGCTGTATAGCTGCTAGGTCCTTGCAGGCAGCTTGCTAGTAATTATAAGGATAGGTCTAGCGTGTACAGAGCTTAGGAGTTTGCTTAATAAAGTTGTTAACCTAGTTCTTGTTAACAGAGTTGCTAGCGCGCTTATACATGAGTTTATTAGCTATTGCTTGAACTTTAGCCTTTATAGGCGCAAATCCTCGCGCAGACTCTTTAAGAATACGCCTAACTATAGCTTCTTCTTCTAGTTTATTTAGGCGCTTTAAGTTCGCTTTGCAGTCGCGTTAGGGGCGCTTTCTAGCGCGTTAATTAGACAAAGTTCTTTGTAGGACGTTATAAATAGATGCAGTACATCTTTAGCTTTAAACACGTTGCAATTAGATATTAAAAAGAGCAAGCTAGAGATCTGCTTTAGTATAGGAAGTTTAAGTAGTGCGTTGTTAAGCTATTACGCGTTATAGTGTCGAGGTTGACGCGCTGGTGGGGCGTGAGCGACTCGCTTGGGTGAGCGACTCGCTTGTGAACTACGTTATAGTGTTTTACTTATATCTATAAATTTTGGCGATTTTTACAATTTTAAAAAAAAGCTATTTCAAAATAAGCTTTTTCATTTTTTTCCATCTTATTTTAAGCAAAATTGCAGGCGCGATCGTGCTAACTAAACAGCTTACTAAGCAGCCTATCTCAAAGTGGAAGTTCTAGGCTTTTCAGATCACTAACTTATTTTGGTATAGCCTTTTTAGTCATGAAAATATAAAGCTTTATGGATAACTGCTTTTTTGAGATCTTTTTAATTTTGTCACCCCTCTGTATATAGCAAGTTTATTTACTTCTCTGTTAGGTCTAAGCTTAGCGCTAGTTAGTAAGCAAAAGCAACTAAGTAGCAGCTGCTAACGTAGCAAGAAAAACAGCGCAGAGCTTTTGTCAAGAAGGGCCGAGCAGGTTAAATAGGCCGAGCGGGCTAGAAGCTTACAGAATCCGGGTACTTACCGCACACCTAGAATCTGTGGAAAAACGAGGCTTTTGGCCGAGTACCAAGAACATTAGGGCTTCAGCCCTTGATATCAATTCTAAAAAAAGCTTTGTTTATTTATATTATATAAATTGCGCTTATTAGGACCGTGTTCGCGTATTTTAGAATAAAATAAGTTAAAGTATAACTAGCTTATACTTGTACTTACTGTTAGCTAAATAGCGCTTATATTTTATTCAAGTAGATTATTTAGTAGTAAGCTTATTAGCATAGTAATATAGAAACTGGTATGTCTAGCTATATTAAACTTTTTACTTTAACACTACAGTTGCAATATTTCTTAGCATACTTTTAGTAAGTAGCAAGCTGTCTTTTGTATAATTTTCTATATATTTAACAAGCTTTTTCTTGTTATAGGCTAAGTAACTATTCTAGCGCGCTTTTTTGCATTTAAGCGTGTATAACAGTTGTGCTGCTGCAACAGCATTGCTTATTTAACATTAATTTTTTTTTGCAACCTTGCATTTCGAAAAATTATCTTTTAATTTACACAAGTTAATATCTTTAATCGCTTCTTCAATTAGATCCATAGTGGTGAAGTTATAGCGCGTTAAATTTGTGGGTATCTCAATGTTGTGATGTTCCAGGTGTCTCATCGGCCGAAGTGGCTCATCGGATGCGGGGCCACGGTACGCCGTCCACCTCAGTACATGGTCGCGGCCATCATCAACCGCACGAGCAACACCGAGGACGCGATCTCGATCTCGAAGGAGGCCGCGGACTCGGGCATGTTCTCGTGGAACGGCTACATCAACTACCCATTCCCGCCCGACTGCGGTCACATCGAGCCCGGGATGGTGCTCATGAAGCAGGCTTGGTGGAAGCCCGCGATGCCCGGCGTCGTTATAAAGGTGGGCATAAGCAAAGTCAGGGATAAGCTCGCAACTAGCGACAGGCTCAAGTTCACAATCAGGGAGAAGATGCCGCACAAGGACATACTAGTGCTCGTAAACACAAAGACGGGCGAGAGCTTTACACCAAACCTGCTCGTAAACACGAAGAACGTCACGCGCGGGCTTGCGGCCTTAGTCAGACACATGAACGCGTGCTCCCGAAGGCGTACGTAACAGTGGGCGGGGAGAGGATCACGCTTAAGGACGCGAACAGAGTCACGAGGACAGTTATGTGCAGCTACAGTGGTTAGCGATTGCGGCTTCACCCTTGCAGGCAGCAACATCAACTCAGGCCGGTGTGCCAGCAAGAGGGTTCAGCCCACTTTTTTTGGTAGCTAACCAGTCAAACTGGCTGTTTGGCGCTCCACAGTCAGCGCTAACCCGTTCACGGAAGGTGGGGCTGAGCAGCATATGTTGTGACCGGTGTGTGATAGGCAATCGCTAGCGACTGTACGGGATTATAGAGGTGTTGCAGCTCAGGCACACGCCCCTGCTTAAGCAGCACTACCTGTCTACAATTACGACTAGCATTAAGGTCCTAGTGAGGTTTAAGCCCTACACATGACCACAGCTTTGCTTATAATCGCGTACGTGCTTGCGTCCACGTTCGACCACACGTCTGGGTGTGCGTCCTTGACTTCTGCGCGGACCCCCTCATGCCCGTGGGCGAGAAGAGGCGCACGTTCGAGAGAGCATAAGCGTGTTGATAAGCCTAATGTAGTACAAGATGCTAAACGAGAACACGGCTAGGATCCTTATTATAGACAAGGTCCTGCACGTATCTATATGCATGATGAAGTCCTTAGACAAGCCTTTGTAGTAGAGCACAGTTCTAGACCTGTTCGTAATTAACGATAATAGCTAATAGCGAAGCAGCACTGTACTTAAGTCGTAAGCCTTAGTCAAGTGTAAGCTTACTACAATTAAAAAGAGCAATTAAAAAGGGCAATTGTAGTAAGCTTCACCGGACTAAGGCTTACCGCATAATGCGCAGAACAGCTTAATGCGCGGCTAAATGTAAGGGCTACGCTTAGGGGGCTATTGCGCAAGACAATAGAGCTGCGTGTTGTCTTGCATAGTTGATACTTAAGGTTGGCGCCGCGACCTGCAACGTAAGGTGTACCACTAAGGTACTACTAGGGATTCTTACTCTAGGCTTAGTCTATCACAGAGTACTAAAGATTAATTAGTAGCAGCTTAGACTAACTTTTAGTACCGCTAAGGAGTATTTAAGTAACGTCTGTCCTTGCTATATAAGACACCCTGCGTGCTAGGACTAGCTAATTAACTTAGGCAGAAGTCTGTAATTTAAGTGAGCTAATTAGTTGGTCTTAGCACACACGGTGTCCTGCTACGCAAGGATCAACGTTTGCTGTAGCATAACTTTAATGTCTCTACACAAGAACGGATATGGCTATGCACAGGCAGTAAAGCTGCTATAAAAGAAAGGTATAAATACCTAGCCTATTGTACGCTGATTTAAATTGGTGCCTAAAGCGAATACTTCTTACTACACTTACACACAAACAAATACACGCCTTATACTTTTTATAAACTCTTTTTACTAATTAAAAAAGATGTTGTTCTCTAAAATTTCTATAATTATGGGCCTCGCCCTCGCCGTCTACGCAAGCCCGGAGCCCGCTGTTAAGACCCTTAAGCGCCGAAACGTTCAAGTAAGTTACTTTAACGCTACACCTAGCAAAGGTATTCCAAAATAATATAAAAGAGCTTCTAACATAGTTTTCGCTAGACGAGATGTGCTGTGTATGGGGGTACTGATAACCCTCACGGATACTGCCATGAATACAATCGTGACGAAGATAGTGACGATTTGCCAATTTCGGACCAGGCGTGCGACAGTGTAGGACTCTAAAGAAATTTACAACAAGGTATTAGCTTATACTAACAAGAGGGAATAGGCTCATCCTTGCACGTCTAATGATAATATTTGCACTCTAGACGCTGTACATTACGAGGGCGGTGTGTATGCTAAATGCAGCTAAGAGAACTTATGCACTTAAACTACTTGCTAAACAAGGTGTACGGTTTCGCTGTAGATAAAATAGGAATGCTAAGAGAAGGGTTTTTGGAACTTTCTAGGTTAGCAAGTCTTTTATGATTACTGTCTCTACTGTTAAGGGGATTGCTATCTTGTGATAAATGTTATAGTGTATTCTTGCTATAGGTGTTAACAACTACGCCTTTACCCTTACACGCAGCTACGCAACAGTTTTGAACAGCCCTGTCCCTTATTGTTGGAGTGTTGACATGCGGATCACACTGGTGATCAGGTGATCCTGGTAAGCTGAACACGTGACGACCGCGCTAGCGCCTATATATACGGGCCAGATGGTCTTATGTTCTTTCGGTAGTTATTGGACACTTAGTTGTGGCACTTAGTTGATCAAAATACTCATTTCACTCCACTGATTAAGCAATTTCTCCTTCTTAGCTCCTGCAGTTATCAGCCCGGCCGCTTAATTATAGTTTTAATTCCTACTGCGCAATTAGCAAGCTGGGAGGTCAACTGTTTAATTATCAACTTACTCTTATTCTCCTACAGCAAAGCCCGCGGATTGCTGCGGCTGCTGTACCTCTCACCTATTAATTATACAATTAACATCCTACCGATCTATCATACAACCAACAGGCTACTGTTATTGTTTATTTTTTAAGGTATCAAAGGTGGTGGTTGTTGTTGTAGTCAAAATAGGGTTCCAAAAAAGTGAAAAGCAGCTACCCTCTACTAATCAATCGCAAAAGTCAAAAAAAAAAGATTGTGTGTAGTTAACGAGATTCGAACGGTGGGTGGATAAGTTCTAGGAGGAAAGCTTAGACCACCGAGCGATAATTACCATGCATGTGCACGCAATGAGCCAGTTCGCGTAATGAGCCACCCCACCAACAACGACACCCCAACTTCAACGCGTCATAACTCCACCACCATGGACCCGATTCAAGAAGCGATTGAATATTTGGAATCGCACGAACCTGGAGATGATTTGAGCTACCGCAAAGTTGCGAAAAAATTCGGTGTTTATCGATCAACGCTCGCGAGACGCCACCAAGGCAAATGCCAACCACGCGCAATCGCCCACTTATCCCTCCATCCAGAACATGAGATAGAGCTTATACAATTAGAATGAGGAGATTCTCGCCGCGGAGGTTGCACGCCATTGCAGTGTATCGTATGCGAATCGTTCGTATGCGGTGCTGTTCGAAAGGTGAAAAGCAGTAGGTGAGAAGCAGCGGCTTTATATAGTATTGCAGGCTCCTGCTGCAGTACGTACGTGTTCTTTCCCTCCTCTATTACATTATGTTGCAATCTTATTGTAATCCTACTGTAATCCTATTGCTAGCTATAGGCTAGCAATTGCTGGTAGACACGTTTTAACTAGTGTTGTTTTTTACTACTTTAGCAAATTTTTTTAACCTAAATTATCGCTTAGTAGTCTAAGCTTTCTTCTTAGAACTTATCTACTTACTGTTCAAATCTTGTTAACTATACATATTTTTTTTTGGACTTTTGCGACTAATTAGTAGAGGGTAGCTGCTTTTCACTTTTTTAGAAACCCCATTTTGACTACAACAACAACCACCACCTTTGACACCTTAAAAATAAATACAATATATCAAAACGTTTACCGGCCGACGTATACTACCTACCCAATCAATGATACGCCAACACGCTACTTAAATAGCGAAAAAAGATGTCTTAGAAAGCTGGGTTACGCGTTTTATAAACAGAAACCCAGACCATCTTATCTCACGTTGGCAGAGAGAGATAGACCGCAATCGCCACAAAGCTAATTCTAAAGCTAAATACAGCTTGTATTTTGATCTTTTGCATAAAAAGATCAAGCAGTATAAGCTTAAGAATTACAATATATACAATATAGATGAAAAGTACTTTATAATTAGTATAGGCAATCGCTTGAAAAGAGTGTTTATTAAGCAGGCGTACAAGCAAAAAAGAATTACTGCAGCACTTCAAGATAGTAATAAAGAGTAGGTAACAGTTTTGGCTTGTATTTGCTTAGATAGTACAGCCTTGCCGCCAAGTTTTATATTTCAATCAGCCAACAACACTATACAATTAAACTAGGTAGCGTCTATTAAACGAGAAAAGCACTTAATCTTGGTTAGCTTACCTCCTTTAGGCTAGACAAATAATAACATTAGGCTAGCTTGGCTTAAGGAGGTGTTCGATCGCGAGACTAAACAGAAAGCCTGCTTTAAATACCAATTAATTATCCTCGACGGCTATAGATCTTATATAACAATAGATTTTATCAACTATTGCAACAAAAACAAAATTCTATTATCTGTCTTCCCTGCTTATTTAACCCATACGCTTTAGCCACTTAATATAGCGTTGTTCAGGCCTCTATTAGACGCCTACTCAAAGCAGCTTTTATCCTATATTTATTAGAGTCAAGGGCTTCTTCTAGTACAAAGGAAGGACTTTTTCCCGTTGTTTTAGCGTGCCTAGGGCCTTGCCTTTACTAAGGATACTATCAAAAAGGCCTTTAAAGCTACTAGTATTATACCACCAAACTACGTTGGTTGATGGGTAGGGAGGCCCCAGGGTTGGGTAGGGGTTGGGTAGCTGATGCACGGTCCTTAGGTAGAGGTTAGGTAGGGGTTACTTTAGCCTAAGTTGTGGTTAGGGTTAGGTTGCACGGACTAGTAGTTAGGGTTAAGTTGGACTAGCTATATAGTAAGTCTAGGGTAGAGTTGCAATTTTTTTTGCATAGCTTTTTTTTTTAAGCATTAAGTTGCTTTATTATTGCAGGATTTAGATATATAGTTAATAATTTTACAATTTTATAAAAACAAGTGTAGTAAATATTATATTATTACAGTCTTTTATTATATTACATACTTATTTAGATTAAGATAAACTAAATAATAACACTTACGTCTAGGGTGTTCGCGAAGCTTAGGAGCTATAGTTATCTAACGCTTTTATAACTGTAATAGAGATGCCTTATTAACTAGTTCTTCTAACACCTTTACTTCCTTGTTATCCTCGTCGTCCATGTTGTTGTCTATTGTAGACATATCCCTAACAGGAACTAGAAGTTTCAATAGATCTTTAATTTAGTTACAAGAGATACTGTCTACTCTAACTCTAATATTTAGTGTCTTCCCTTGCTCTCTTTAAGAAAATTAAGTTTTTATAAACTATAACTTATTTTATAGTTTAACTAGCAAGTTAATATCTTCTATTACTAATTATATCTTTCGCAACGTTAAATACTTACTTAACGCTAACGCCTATAATAGGGATTGCTAGTATATTCTTTGTAACTTAAAATAAGTAAGAGTAAGTATGTTTGTTTAACTACTACTACTCTAGAATGTTGTAAAAGGCTATTTGCTTAACACAAGGAATACTAAGATATTCATCCCTCTCTATGTAAGTAGGGCTACTATTCTTGTTAGCTTCTTAACTGTTACTATTGTCTAGCGATATAAAACTAGCTGCTTATAATAGAGTTGTAGAAGTAGGCTTTCAAAACTACTTATTAGTTGATAATTGTCTTGCAAAAAATACTAATCCTAGAGTAGCTCCCGCCCTATCCTTGTTGTTGTATTAATATAGGTAGTTAAGGAACTTCTAGCAATATAAATGCTTATCTTATACCTCCTAGCTATCTTCTTGTACGCTTAAGTAGTTCGTACTATAATAATTATAAATAATAACCAGTACCTTATATATAGTAAGCTTTATAGTTAGATTAAGAACTATTGCATAGTTAAATAGAAACCTGCGTTTATTATTTGTTCTTGCGTAGTACTTGCTAAGTTTTGCTTTACTATAGAGGGCTGCGTTCTATACTACTTCTAGCTACTCTATTAACCCTTAGTTCTTAAGTTCTTTGTTTAGCTTAACAGTTATTTAATTTAGAAAGTTAAATAGTTTGTCATATATAAGCTAGATAAACTAAATTTAGGGCTTATTATTTTAGCTTAGAAAGTTAGTAGCGTCCTTAAACTTCGCAAGTAGCTTAGTAATAATGTTAAGGTAGTGCTACTCTACATAAGACAGTTAGAGCTTCTTAATATCGCAGAAGTCTATCTCTGTAGTACTAGAATTACTAAAGACAGTAGCTGACTAGTTTGTAGCTTTAATGCAACCTCTTGTTATAACTATTTATCAATATATTGCCTAATTATAGTTGCGCGCTTACACATGTTGTATATTAGGTTCTACTAGGTTTTAACGTCGCGAATAACTATTAGACAGTCCTTTGCTAGTAGGTAGAGTTGTGTAGCGATAAAGCGTTTGAATTATTAAGAGGATACATTAATAGTAATATAGATAGCTTAGAGCTAGATTCTGCTTAGCATGTAATAACTTTATATAATAAATACTAGCTAACTTTATAAAGCAAGTTTAGGACAAAGATCTATGTACTAATATCCTAAACATAACGTCTCTCTAGAGGCTATTTGATATCCGCGTTAAAAGAGAGTGTAAGCTAAAGATTCTAGATAATATCCTAGATAACAAGATTAATAATATGTATAAGGCATAAAATTGTGTTTTCTTATAAGCACTATCTAATATGCTCTTTATATAAGCTTAAATAAAGGGCTTTTGTTAGGGTAGTATTATTGCTAGCATTGTCGTAGGTAACAGCTAGGAGGCAATACTTAGTTTGTGTTTTAGCAAGTACTTAGAAGACGTCTAACGCTATAAAAGCTCCTGTATACTAACCTTGTAGTAGCAAGAAATTAAGTAGCTTCTCTTGTAGTTGCTATTTAGGGCTAATGTAGTACGCTTTTATTACAAGGAAGCTAATATAATTAGCAGCTAACTAGGCGTTTAGAGCAATTAAGATTTTTGTTAATAGGCTAAAGTTGCTAAGGATAATAGCTTTAGCTTCTTAAGACTGTGTTCTAAAAACCTCTATAGATTTAAAACAGCTAATAGACGCGGCGTTAAGTTAGGGAAACTAGAGAAAACGCCTAAATAACAGTTAATTAAGCGTCTAGAATAACTAGTTGTTATTAATTACTACCCTTACAAGCTTGTGTTAAAAAGCTAGCGTAGTATATATTAGAACTAGAGAAGATATAGCTTTGTTTTAATTTTGTAATAATAAGCTTAAGGTCTAATCTAGTTAATTGTAAACTGCGTTAATAGTGTTTTAGCATGCTTTTAATTAGAAATAAGTATAAAGATGTTTAGTTCTAATAAGCTTGACACTAGCTAGGTGTTATAGTACTAGACTACAATTTAAACAAAACATATATAATTAACTACTAAGAACTTTAGCTGCCTCTCTAACGTTTTGCTAAAAAGTACCTAACTAGCTTAATAAGTTCTATCTTAGCTTAGGGGTGGTAAGATTTTCTCTCTACAGAGTGCTATCCTACTACTTTCTCTATGCATTTAGCACCGCGTCTCTTGTCTCCTTAAGTAACAGGTGCGTAGAAGGATATTTAAGTAAATACAACAAGTTTTAATCTCCTGCCCCTATAATTTAAAGGGCTATTAATGTAAATTAAGAAAGAATAAGTAGAATGTTAATAAATAGTTACGCTATGTAATAAATAGCATATACAGGGCTGTACGTATGTAGTTATAATAAAAAGCTGTAATAAATTGTAATAATAAGTATAAATTTTTAACAAAGCCTTTACTATTGTACAAGGAGCACTAGTATTAACTCCTTATAGCTAGTAGAATATCTATAACGCGTACATAAAGCCTATTAGGCTACTAGTAGAGAATTAATCTGCAGCTAATATAGTAACGCCAACGCTAGTAGAGGACATAATTATTTTCTAGAGATTAAAGTTCGTATTTAGTCTATATCTAGAATTGCTAAGTTGCTAGTATAAGTTTTAGTCTGCTATTATTTGCTGTAATAACCGCTAATCTTAGCTTATGCCTTAGTGCAACCTTAGCTATTTTATAACACTAACTTATTTTAAGCTGTCTTCTAAGTCTAAGAAGCGTTAAAACTCTAGCAATAAATCTAGGAACCCTTTAAAGTCTGTATGCTTCTTCTCCTTAGCCTTAGCCTTAGCCTTTGCCTCCGCCTACTATTCTTTAGTCTTATATTTATCCTTGCCTTAGTTATAGTATACGTTAATATCTAAATTCTTGTTAACTTCTTTTTTGCACTTATTATTGTTGCCTTGCATGTATAGTTTATTAGCTTGTAGGCGGGCGTTGTCTTAAAGTCTTAGAACTTTAAGCGTAGACGGTAGTTCTACTTGTCTAGGCATGTTAGTATGTTACTATTGTAAAGTACTGTAATAAACTTACTCCTAATGCTTGTTAGTCACTATTGCTAACTCCTTAGGCAACATCTTATCTAGAAATTACTACTACTATTTTTTAGCTTCTATGCTCTTAAAGCTATTTATATTAAGCTTATATAGTTCTTTGTTATATGTGCGTTGCATAATCTTCTAGAGTATACTACCTTAGCTGTAAACGCGTATATGTAGTTAACTTTAAGTAGGCTTATTTAAGTTATCTGTTGCTTGCGCAGCATTTAACATAAATTTATAGTACTGCCTTAAGTTAATTTCTTAGTGTATATTAGCTTATTTTTTATAGATAGCGTTAAGATTGTTTTTTAAATACTATGCTACTGCTTATAAGTACTAGTATATAATTAATAGCTGTGTTAACTTACTACTTTTCTTAGTTTAGAAGTGCTTTTTATTAAGCTCTTCTTGCGCCTTGCGTAGTATCTCCGCCTAATTCTCTTTACTAGCATTTTAGTACTTGTTCTTTTTTTAGAGTTAGCTTTAAGGTTATAATTTATAGTTCTATCTACACTTCTTGCTGCCTTAATTGCTTTCTCTTCTTTACTAAGCAGTGTAGTGCAGTCTCTCTGTGCAATAGTATAAGTAGAGTTGCTTAGCTAACCTATGTAAGGCACACTAAGGTTTGTAGAGCGGCTTTTCTAAGATCTAACAGCACCGTGTTGCGTAATAATGTTATTAACTTTATCTTCTTTGTAGTTATAACTCTGTATAAGTTAGTATATGCTGTTATAAATAGCTATATTAATTACCTTAGTTAGCTTTTCCTACTCCTTATAATCAAACTCTAGCAGAACTTAGATTGCAATACGCAGGATAAGACCTTTAGGCTTATTAAAAGTTTTTTACTTAACAGTTAATATTGTAATAGTATAAGTAGGGGCTATAATTGTGATACTGCTAGTCTTAATGTTAGTAGGTTACAGAAAACTTAATACGCTGTTATACTGCCTAAAATTGCAAGTAGGCCGTGCACCACGCTAGCGCCTGCTAAAATATTAGCTCTGCACATAGATTTTTACACAACCTATACTACTAACCCCTACACGCAATATATTATAAAGCTCTAAATTATTATATCTATTTATTACATTAACTATTGCTGCTAACTACTATAATAGCCTGTACAAAGCAGACTATCTGTAAGTTAACTAGTAGTAAATTTATCTGTAAAGACCTAGCATTAAAAGCCGCCTATACTACTACTTCTACGCGCAATTACGCCTTTAATGCCGCACCTTATTAACGTTGTTAATTTAAGCTAGGCAGTATGTTTAAACAGTATATAATTACAGTTTAAAACTAATAATGCGCAGCTGTCGCACTATAAGAGATTAAGCGCTACTAAAAGTTAACTAACCTTCTTATCTACAAGCTGCCCTTCTCTATGCTTGTTTAAGAGATAGCACTAGGGTATAAAGGAGAGTTGCGCTTCTAGGCACAAGCTCTATACGCTATCTAAAAGGCAGCTAAGGCGTAGTTAGTTAGATATTTTAAAGGTATGTTACTTACTATGCTATAGTTATTAAATTATATACTAATATATATAGACTGCGACCACAATGCTATACATGCAAAGAGGGTTACTATTTAAGTAAAAAATTCTAAACTAGCTTGCTGGTACTATAGTAGGCTTAACCCTAGTAGACCACTGTTTTCTTATTATATGTAGCTTTTTCTTTATTAAGTTTTTATATTATACTCTTATAATTGCTTTATACTTTAAACAGAATAATTGCGCAATTCTTTACTTATATCCTCTTACACTGTAATAATATGCTGTAATAAACTATATAAACATAAGCCGTTTAAGAGTCTACATGCAATGAAACTCCTACTTAGGCGATAAAACTTTGAACAACACAAGAAAATTCTAATAAATATACTTATAAAACTACTAGAATAACACAGGAAAACTTATAATACTAATAAAGTCTAGAAAAAATCGCAAAAAGATAGCAACCTAACCCTAACTTAACCCTAACCTGTGGTCCGTGCAACCTAACCCTAGACCTACTACACCCCTACCTATTTTGAGTACCAAAAAAATAGATAGGGGTTAGGTAGGGCGTGGGGTATTACGTAAACCTACCCAACCCCTACCCAACCCCTACCCATCAACCACCGTACACCAAACAAGGAAGTTATACTTAAAAAAATTGCTAATGAAGTTTTAAGTTCAGATAAAAGCTTAACGTCAGTACTAAGTAGTAAAGATTGGCTTAAAATCGAGTCTCTTATACGCAAAACAACACAAGATAAAAGCTTAAAAGAGTATAAAAAGCTCTGCTAGTCTCCCCACTATCTCTTAGTCTAAAATAAGCTATATCACCATAAAATTAAAGGCTTAAAGAAGGCTCTTTTAGTAAAAAAGAAGCATAAAAAGAAGAGCTACATTCTCTAACTCAACAACCCTCAGGAGTACTACAGTAGAGCTGTCTTTTAGTCTCCTCGCAAGGTCCTTTACCATGCCCGTGCGCGTAGTGCGCCAGGTCGCGTAACGCGCCACCCCAACAACATGAGATGAACAAGAAGATAAGGCTGTACAGCTACCCACAGTCGCTATTATCACGAGATTTCATAGAGTTGTAGTAATTATAGCATTGCGATCATAATAGGCTACTTGTATTTACTCAGTAACTTGGTGCTGCGGCCGTGGCAGGTGGTCTGAGTTAGGACGGCTATTGCAGCCACCTTAGCTTAAACGTAAGATAAATTAACAACAACACGTTTCTAACACTTCTAATTTTAAGAAAAGTCCTGTAAGGCTTTACGCTTACTCTTTTAGGACAATTGTATAGCTTTTTTAGCGTCGCGGGCTGCCTTTTAAGCCTCTTTTTTAGCTACTTTAGCAGCTTTCTCCTTCTCCCTTACCTCCTTAAGCCTCTCTCTCTTAACACGCTTCTTTTAAGCTTAATAAAGCTTATAAAACTAAGCTTGCTCCTTTAGGTAAGCCCTCTTAGCTTTTTATAGTTATTGTTTTTTTTTTGTTGTTGTGCAGCATAATTGTCCTAAGCTTAACAGACCTTACAAGGGCTCTGAAAGACAGCTCCTCTATAGTAATCTTAGGGCAATTAAGTTGTAGTATATAGCTCTTTTTTTGTGCTTCTTTTATACTAAGAGAGCCTCCCTTAGGCCTTTAATCTTATAGTAAAGGAGCTTATTTTGTACTAAGATGTGATAGAGGGACCGGCAGAGCTTTTTAGACTCCTTTAAGCTTCTATCTTGTGTTAATTAACGTATAATAGACTCTATTTTAAGCTAATTCTTACTACTAAGTACTAACGTTAAGCTTTTATCTAAACTTAAAGCCTCTTTAGTAAATCTTTTAAGTATAACGTCCCTGTTTAGTAGTACAATACTAGTAGCTTTAAAGCTCTTTTTAATAGTCTTAGGGATAAAAGCAAGGCCCTAGGCACGCTAAAATAATAGGAAAAAGGTTTTTTTATTTACTAGGAGAAGCCCCTTACTCCTCTAAAGGTGGGATAAGAGCTCTTTTAAGTAGGCGTCTAATAGAGGCTTAAACAACGCCACATCTAGTAGCTAAAGCGTATAGGTTAAATAAGGAGGAAATACAGCTAATAAGATCTTGTTATTATTGCAGTATTTAATAAAATCTATTGTTATATAAGATTTATAGTTGTTAAGAATAAGTAACTAGTAACTTAAGCGAGCTTTCCGTCTCGTCTCTTAATTAAACACCTCCTTAAGCCAAGCTAGCCCTATATTGTTGTTAGTCTAGCTAGTAGGAGATGAGCTAACAAAGACTAAGTGTTGTTCTTGTTTAATAGAGGCTACTTAGCTTAATTATATAGTGTTCTTGGCTAATTTAAATATAATGCTTGGCGATAAAGCTTCTCTATCTAAACAAACATAAGCTATTATCGTCACCTACTCTCTTTTACTATCTTAAATAGCTGCTTTCACCGCTTTTTGCTCCTATAACCTCTTATTAAACACCCTTTTTAAGCGTCCTGTTACGCTAATTATAAAGCCCTTTTTATCTATATTGTATATTTGCTGAGCCTCTACCTTATACTCTATTATCTTATTATACAAAAGATTAAAGTACAAGCTATACTTAGCTTTAGAATTAGCTTTGTGGCAATCCTAGTCTATCCCTATCTGCCAGCGTAAAATAAGATAGTTTAGGTTTCTGCAGAGAAAGCAGGTAACCCAGCTTTCTAAAACCTCTCTACTAGCTAAAGATAACGCAAAGCTGCGTATCATCTCTCTTGTAGAGTGCATACGCCTCTTAGTTAAGGTTTTAATATATTGTACAAGCTCAATTTCGTGTTATAAGTTAAGAAGAAGGTAGGAAACTGTGCAGGTACGCATTTAATCTTAGTGGCGGCGTTGTAGTGTAGACTGTACAACACTATACTTTTTTGCAATTTAGCAGTAGCTAAAATTATTGCTAGCTTTACGTAATTCTATATCTTTAATCGCTTCTTAAATCAGATCTATATTAGTGAAGTTATAGGGCGTCGCAGTTAGGTGTTAGGGTGTTGGGGTGGCGCGTTACGCGACCTGGCGCACTACGCGCACGGGCATGGTAGGCTTAGGAGAATAAGGCAACACGACAACAAAAAAAAAACAAAAACAACTCTGAAAAGCTAAAAGGGCTTACCTAAAGAAGCAAGCTCAATTGTACAGGCTTTAACAAGCTAAAGAAAGACAGGTTGAAAGAGAGAGACTTAAGGAGGTGCGGGAGAAAGAGAAAGCTAAAAAGGCAGCTAAAAAGGCAGCTTAAAAGGCAGATGAAAAAGCAGCTCAGAAAGTAGCCCGCGACGCTAAAAAAGCTATATAATTGTCTCAAAGCAGTAAGCGCAAAGCCTCACAAGGCTCTACTTGAAAGCAAAAGCATTAGAAACGTGTTATTGTTAATTTATCCTCTATATAAGGTGGTGACGCTGCACCAGCCGTCCCAACTCGGACGACGCGGCACGGCCACACCACTAAGTTACTAAGTAAATATAAGTAGCACAAATTAGTCGCAAGGCTCTATTTAGTATTACTTTGTAAAATTTCGCGATAATAGCTTTTAGTAGTGGTTGTACAGCCTCATATTTCTGGAAACTTAATGTTGGTAGGGTGGCTAATTATGCGAACTTGCTTATTGCGTGCACATGCATAGTAAGGTCAAAAAATTTGCTAAAGTACTAAAAAACAACACTAGTTAAAACAACGAACACCAACTTTTCGAGGCGAGAAAAAGGTCTGGCTTTGCCTTTTTTTCACCTCAACTATTTTAAACGCCTTCCCAAAATCAGTTTCTGATACCGTGTCCGTGCGCGTTTTGCGCTTGGTCGAGTTTTGCGCACCCCAACAACATGAAGATTTTAGAAAAATAAGGCTGTAGAGCCACCGCCAATAGCTAGTATCGCGAGATCTTGTAGAGTTGTAGTATATATAGTATTGCGATTAATTTGTACTACTTATATTTGCTTAGTAAGGTGACGTTGCGCCCGCGGTAGGTGGTGCGCGCTAGGGCAGCTAGTGCAGCTACCTTAGTTTTAACATAAGATAAATTAACAACAACACGTTTTTAACACTTCTGCTTTTAAGTAGAGGCTTGTAAGGCCTTAAGCTTACCCTTTTAAGACAGTTGTATAGCTTTTTAAGCGTCGCGAGCTAATTTCTAGCGCTTCTTTTTAGCTACCTTTTTAGCCTTCTCTTTCTGCCTTACCTCCTTAAGCCTCTCCCGCTTACCACGCCTCTTCTTAGCTTGTTAAGCCTTATATAATTAAGCTTGCTCTTTTATGTAAGACCTCTTAGCTTTTTAAAGTTGTAGTAGTTGTTGTTCGTGTTGTTAAACTACCTCGTCGTCCTAAGCCTAACAGACTTTCCTAGGCAACTAGAAAACAGCACTACTGTAGTACTTCTAAGAATTGTTAAGTTAGAGAGTATATCTTTTTTTTAGTGTCTTTTTTTAACTAAAAGAGCCTCTTTTAAGCCTTAAATCTCTTTACAAAGGATACTATTTTAAGCTAAGATGTAGTAGAGGCTTTAACAAAACTTTTTTACCTCCTTAGTGCCTAGATCTCGCACTAAACGGCGTATAAAAGTCTCTTTTTTAAGCTAATTATCTCTACTAAGTATAGAAGCTAAAAATTTATCTAAACTAGAGGCCTCCTTGCGGAATCTTTAAAGGATAACTTTAATATTAGGTAGGTAGACGGTAGACCCTAGTTACCTAGAAAGACTTTCTAATAGTCTCCTCCTTAAAAGCAGTACCCTAGGCCCTCTAAAAAAGGATAAAGAAGTCTCCTTTTACTATTAGTAGGAGCCCCTAGCTTTTATAAAGGTAGGATAAAAGCTTAGTTAAGTAGGCAGTTAAGAAAGGCTTAAATAATCTAACGTTAAGTAGTTAAAGCGTATAAGGTAAGTAAGAAGGAAATACAGCTAATAGGATCTTGTAATTATTATAGTAATTAAATAAAATCTATAGTTAAGTAACATCTATAGCTGTTAAGGAGGAGTAATTAGTATCCTAAATAAGCTTTTCGTTTAGTCTCTCTCTTAAAAACCTCCTTAAGCTAGGCTAGACCTATATTATTATTAGTCTAGCTAGAAGGAGATAAGCTAACAAATACTAAGTACTTTTTATTACTAATATTTTTAACCTAGCTTGATTTTAGAGCTCTAACAGCTGACTAAAAAATAAAAGCTAAGGATAGAGCTGTACTGTCTAAATAAACGCAGGCTAAGACAGTTACCTACTCTCTAGAACAGTCCTAAGTTGCAGCTATTACTTCTTTTTAATTATATATCCTCTTGTTAAACACCTTTTTTAACTTTCTAGTTACTCTAATTATCAAGCTTTTCTTATCTATATTAAAGATTTAAGAAAGCTCTATATTGTATTCCCTTATTTTCTTATGTAGTAGCTTAAAGTAGAGGCTATATTTAGCCTCTAAATTAGCTTTATAGCAATTGCGATCTATTCCTGCCTACTAGCGTGAGATAAGATAGGTAGGATTCCTGTTAATAAAGTAAGTAACCTAGCTTTCTAAAACCTCTCTACTAGCTAAAGATAAGGCAAAGTTGCGTATTATTACTTATATAGGTAGTGTACGTTGTTTAGTAAGCGTAGTAATATACTGTAGGAGCTTAGTTTCTTAGTGTAGGTAAAGGAGTTAGTAGGCAAGTTAGTGTGGTTAGTTTTGCCTTTAGTGCCTTCGCGTTAAGGTTAAGCGTACTACACTATACTTTTTTGCAAATTAAAAATACAAGCAAGATGCGCCTAATGCGCGCAAATTAATTTTATTAATTGCTTCCTGAACTGGTTCCATATTAGTGGAGTTATGGCTGGTTAAGTATAGGTGGTTGTTTTGGTGGGGTCCGCAAAACTCGACCATGCGCAAAACGCGCACGGACACGGTACTTGTTTTCCTAGTGCAGGTGTTGTAGCGTGCGCGCTAGCCGTTGTAGAGAAAACAAAGTAGTGATCTATTAAAAACTCTGCAAGTGGTCTGTGCGTAAGCTGATTTTGGAGTTCGATCGAAGGCAATTCGACTTCTACTCAACAAAGCAACGGCTTTCTACTTAGGTTGATAGATTTATTAGCGTAGTGAACCAATAAATCTATCTTTCTAGCTATCTACCATCCGAAATCCCCTCAACTTGATATACCGACCTCCTATACCGACCTACACATTAGAATTGATAGCTAGACTAGCACCTTGCTCCTAGCACCTTGCTCCTAGCACCTTGCTCCTAGCACCTTGCTCCTAGCACCTTGCTCCTAGCTATTTACTTACACTGGATTCCCCCTATACCAACTCGATATACCGACCTGTGGGAGCTGAGAAGGAGTAATTAAATGATCAGTGGAGGGGAATGAGTATATTGATCAACTAAGTGCCACAACTAAGGTCTAATAACTACTGAAAAGACTTCGGACGATCTGGCTCGTTTATATGCGCGCTACTAGCGCCGTCATGTAATATCCTACTAGGAACACCTGATCACCCAGGTGATCTAAATGTCAAAAGGGTGATCCGCATGTCAATACTCTAACACACCCCCTAGGTTAGTGAGATACTATTAATCTAAGCTGTAAGCAACTAGACAATTATAATAAACTAAAGTTGTTAATTAAGAGGGCTTTCCGTAATTATAGCTTCTCTACGTAATCCTTTGTCGTTGTAGTGATGCTGCGTGTTGTTGTTTCAATTAATCTAGCAGCTCTAAGTAATATTAAACATTAGATAGACCCTAAATATTGCGTAATTAGTTAGTGCCCGATTGCTACAACAAAGTTAATCGCGTCTATTGCCCCTCTAAAACCTTTTTTATATCCTCAACTTCTCAAACCGATCACTAAATCTTCTTACTCTATACCTTAACCACTATTACTAATATAGTAAGTGTTGCCCTATTGTTCTCTTACTAATTGGCTGTTAATCTTTCTAGTGTAGTCCGCCCCTAGCAACAACAAGCGCAGCTTAGAGAGCCGTTCTTAACAGCGTAATCGTCGCTTAGAAAGCCTACGCTAATAACATAATAACAGTGCTAAGCGTAAGCGTTACGCGTGCTAAAGCCTGTATAATAATAAGATTTAGCAAGCAGCCAATCTCTAAAAGAATAAGAATTAGTTGCCTCTGCCTGTCAATTTATTTGCTTACCGCAAGACGTCTAGTAGCTCAGCTTAGAGGCTAATCAACTTACCTGCTAAATTAAGCCTGCTGTTAAGTTCTTATTTGAAATTTAATTTATATAAGAGCCTAACTAAGCAATTAAGCTAGCGCAAAAGCAAAGCTCTTTAAAAGCTAAAGCAAAAGTTATACTAGATTACTGCTTAAGCAGCAATGTTACAAGTAACAAATAAGGTTCTATGGGAGCTGAGAAGGAGTAATTGAGTGATTAGTTGGAGGGGAATAAGTATATTGATCAACTAAGTGCTACAACAAAGTGTCTAATAACTACCAAAAAGACTTTAGACGATCTGGCTCGTTTATATGTGCGCTACTAGCGCCGTCACGTGATATCTCACTAGGATCACCTGATAACCCGGGTGATCTGGATGTCCAAGCGTGATCCGGAGTGATCCGGAGGTCCGTACTCAAACACACCCCCTAGGTTAGTGAGATACTATTAATCTAAGCTGTAAGCAAACTAGGTAATTATAAAAAATCTAAGTTATTAATTAAGAGGGCCTCTATAATTATAGCTCCTCTGCGTAACTATTTATTGTTGTAGTGATGTTGCGTGTTGTTACGTTAATTAATCTAGAAGCTCTAAGTAATATTAAAATATTAAATGGACCCTAAATATTGCAAAAATAGTTAGTGCGCAACTGCTACAACAAAATTAATCGCGTCTTTTGCCCCTCTAAAACCTTTTTCTCCTTAACCTTAATCAATCTAATAACTAAGTCTTTCTAACCTGCCTCGACCACCATCACTAATATAATAAGTAGTATTGCCTTATTGTTCTCTTATTAATTAGCTGCTAATCTTTCTAGTGTAGTCCGCCTCAAGCAACAACGAGCGCAGCTTAGAGAGCTGTTGTTAACAACAAGATAGATAATTAGAAAGCCGCTAGCAACTTAAAAATAGTGCTAAGCGTAAGCGTTGCGCGCGCTAAACCCTGTTTAATAATAAGATTTAGCAAGCAGCTAATCTCTAAAACAATAACAATTTTTTGCCTCTACCTTTTAATTCTTTTGCTTACTGTAAGACATCTAGTGGCTCTAGTTAGAGGATAATCGCCTTACCTAGTAAATTAAGTCTGCTGTTAAGTTCTTTTTCAAATTTTAACCTACATAAGATTCTAACTAAGTAATTAAGCTAGCGTAAAAGCAAGGCTCCTTAAGAGCTAAAGCAAAAGTTATAGTAAATAACTACTTAAGCAGCAACGCGTAAACCGTAACATAACAATAGCAATTAGCTAAAAACGCCTATTAAGCTGTCTACTAAGCGCTTAGCGCCCCCCTTAACTTAGAAAAAGGCACCTAGCAGCTTCTTAAAGATTGCTACTAATCTTTTGTGTCCTCGCGTTCTACTATGTAAGCGCTGCATAAAAAAGATGCTAGATAGCTTATACGCTAAACAATACTTTAATTGCGTTTAGACTAGCAGCTAGAGCAGCTTATGCTGTAGCGGTTGCTTGTCTTACACCTACTACACGGTTAACGTTAATCTTGCTAATTAATTTATAGCTATGTATAGAGATAAAGAGGTAAGTCTCTAACCTATTAACCTTCTTGCTTAGCTTGCTAACTAGTTTTTAAGGATAGAACAACAATAAGATGTACTAAGTTTAAGAAGCTTAACTACTAAAGGACATTATTGCTTGCCGCAAAGAGATTAAGAGCGGCGTTATAACTACTAAGCCTCCTGCGCAGAAGGCTCCTGCTAACAATTATTATACTTAAGAAATAGCGTATTAAAATTTTGCCGCTTAGCCTCTTACTTCTACTTCTGCTCCTTTATTTGCTCCTGCTCCTGCGTTCGCTCCTGCTTCTGCTCCTGCTCCTGCTCCTGCTCCCGCGTTCGCTTAACAGCCGTAATTGTTAGCTTACTATCCTTAGTAGCTGCAGCAGCAATATAAGCAGCCTTAGCAGCAACCTACTTAAAGGTTACTGCTTTAAGAGCAAGTTTCCTAAGGGATGTTGCCTTCCTCTAGTTTATATAATCGCCCTGTTGTTTGTTGTCCTAATCGCTATACTAAGCGCAATTATTACGCTAGTGTAAGAAGGTAATTATCTAACAACTCTGTGTATAGGAGTAATAAGTTAGATTAGCGCCGTAATGCTACTTACCTCTAGACTCTTGCTGTTTAGGCTTGTATAGCCTAAATTGCTTTTAAGCTAGCTAAGGCTGAGCAGGCTAAGCGTAATGTAATAATAGAGTCTAGCGAGTATAATAAGTCTAATGCTTATTAGTAATAAGGTTTCTAGTCTTAGTTTAGTTTAATAGTCTAGCTTACGTTCTCCTGCTTAATAAAATAAGCTATTAAGAGGAGACTTAGCCTAGTGTATAGATGTTGCTGCTTAATATACATCCTTTGCTTGTTAATTATCCTTTCCTTTAATTAAGTGCTTAACTTGCTAAAAGTTAAGTAACTGCTTAAACTTCTTAAACTGTTGTTAGGTAAGTAACTTAGTTAGTCTATTAGCCAGCATAATTACTATTTCTAAGTACTTAACCTAAAATAATTCTTTAGCAAACTCCTGCCGCAGCTATATGTTTTAGATATCTACATGCCTTAATTAAGTGCTAATCCGCTTGTTCTTCCTAACTACAAGCGTAATCGTTTGTTAATTATTATACTAGACTGTCTAGACGTCTCTTAGATTAAGAGACAGTTCGCGAAAGAAGCGCTTAAGGGCTATAGCCTCCTTAGTAGTATACTTAAGAGCAAGTAGCTTAGCCTTAGTAGTTAACGTAGTTACTGTAGTCTGCCGAGCTGCCCTCTATAATATTGGACTACTATATAGGATAGCTATATATTTATAGGATGATTGACAAGTTTTTTAATTTTTTACAAAGAAAGCGTTGCCTGTGATTATTAGGTCTAGGCTATTGTAGTTCTTATATTAGATCGCATCCTATCTTGTTTAATAGAGGTATATAATTACTTATTTAATAGCTTTTATATGCTAATTACTAGAGTTTGTAAGGAACTGTAATAGCTTTAAGATTAAGTAGGCAATATTTAGTTGTAGCATAATAGCTGTGTACAGCACTAATTTAACCCTTTTTTAGTAGGCCTTAATCTCCTACTTAGTTGCTTCGCCAGTGTTCTTAATTAGCTCCTTAGACAGTAATAAGGTCTTAAGAAAGCTGCTATCTTCTAGCTTAAAATTCTTTGTAATCTTATTAATGTATGTATTATGCACAAGCGTGATTGTTTACTTCTTATAATTTCTAATTATTTAGATACTAAGGAATTATTTAACTAATCCTTGTTTCTTTATCTTATACTTTTTTATAATTTTTTACACAAGATTTATCGCCTTTTGCTTATAATCTTTCGCGAAGAGCAGTAGGATATTATCTATATAAAACAGCACTAGAATCCTCCTTTCTTAATTAAAGAATAGGCAGGGCTCTTCTAGTAACGCGATTCGTCTAATCTCTTTTAGTAATTTAGAGAACTCCTTATACTACAACAGTAGCGAGTCTTTTAATCTATATAGTGCGCGGTTAAGCTATACGCACTTCCCTAGCTTCTTAAAGCTATCTAGCATCTTACAGATCACTAGGCTGTCTGCTGTAATTAACGCATTAAGGAATGCTCCTACAACATTTTATTACTTAATCTCTAAATTATTCTTAGCAGCAATAGCTATTACTACTTAGAAAGACTTAGCTGCTAAGGTAGCAGTGTAAGTTAAATTAATTAAATCCTTTTTCTAGAGATTGCCTCTTACAACAATCCGCGCCTTGCATTTAAGAAAGAAGCTATCTTAATTAAACTTTTAGGTCTAAACTTACTTTATAAGTATTAAGTAATTAATTGCTTTCTCTCTTAATATCTTAGTTTAAGTCTTTGTCTTACTTAACAAATCAATCTCTCTCCTGCAAGCATCCTTAAACAAGGCCCTTATAGGATGCTAGAGTAATTACTTTTATAATCCTAGCGGTTTAGGTAGATTGTTTGTTGGAGTACTGACATGCGGATCACTCCGGATCTCTCCTTTGACATCCGGATCACCCGGGTTATCAGGTGATCGTAGTGAGATATCACGTGACGGAGCTAGTAGCACGCATATAAACGAGCTAGATCGTCCGAAGTCTTTTTAGTAGTTATCGGACACTTTGTTGTGGCACTTAGTTGATCAATATACTTATTCCCCTCCAACTAATCATTCAATTACTCCTTCTCAGCTCCCACATTGTTGCAATGCAGTTAAGCATTTCTTATACTTAGCTTTTACTTAGTAAGCAAAGCTACTATAACTATATAATTAAGAGTCTTGTAGCTTACTTAGTCTTCCTAGGTTGCTTACAGACCTAGTAGGTAAGTATTATAGATATTATTCTATAATAGCTTCTTATAATCCGCAATTAATGCGTTAACACTACCTATACTTCTACTTCTTAGTTAATTGTTAGATTTTAGGTTGCGTCCTTACGCTTACGCCCGCCACCTAGCTTGCGCAGTAAAAGATATTTATTTGTAAGCTAATCTAGGCTTTTGCTAGTAATATAAGCACTACGCTTTATAAGTAGAGGTTTAGCTTATAATTACTTACCTTATCTACTGTTTGTTGCCTCGGATCTCGCTTTGCAAGATAATTCACGCCCTGCTATCCTGCTTATATAAGTAGGTGTTCTATTATAATTAGCTAGCGCGTTAGAGTCTACAGGCACAGACTGTTAAACTAGTAAATCAAGTATTTTATCTATAAGTTTTAATAGATTAGCTTTTTTAAGTAGTTGCACTGCTATTTAACAATTAGTAACTGTATAATTAATTAAATTGTCGTTCTCTAAAGTCTGTAGTTTAGGAGTAGGTTCTAGTGTAGCAAGACTAGGAATCTACTACTAATTTAAGCAAATTCTTAATGGTACACTAGCCCTGTGCCCTAATTACTTAGCTTCTTCTAATTTACTTTTATTTTTAGTAGGTAGGCCGTCCTTACTACTTAAGATAGTAAATAGATTACTTCTAAGGTTCTTAGTAGTTAGCTGCGTATCCTAATCTGCTCTTCTTTAAATAAGCGAGAGGACCTCTAAGTTGTCTCTAGGATTAACTAGCTCACTATTATAAAGAATCTTTACAATTTTAATTACACAATCTCTTAGTAGCTTTTTCTTGCAATCTCCTTTGTAAAACAACTGTTTATTAAAGGTTACATTATAGGTAGTAATTACTTTATTAAGTGTTAGTACCTGTATATAGTATATGTTAGAGGTTGAATACTCTACTAAATAACTACTATAGCCGCAAGGATCAACCTTAAATCCTTAATAATTACGCCTAGCTGCCTTATTCTTATTTAAAGGATAGGCTTAGCAGCTATAGGCATATATTCTACTCTAGTCTAGGCGTAGATTAGCAGTCTAATATCTAATCTTAAGTAGTTAATAGTATTAGAAATATTTTCTAAACTATTCTTCGAGTACCTAATTAGGGGATTAGTAGCTATAAATCTTAGTAGGGCTTATACTATGTAATTAAGCAGCTATATTCATAATTACTAGCTAAAGCTTAGCTAGTAGATTAGCGCTTGTGCGCATCTTAATAGCCTTAGTAATTAGCTCTTAGCTAGCTCTCTCCACCAAGCTATTAGGCTTATAAGTGTATAGCGGTAGCGTTTTAATTACAATTTCTTTCTCTATTGCCTATTCTTTATATTTTAATTACTCTTTCTAAGGTAGTGTAGCAGTATTATTATTCTAATAGATTTCTACAATCCTCTGCTAAAATTACCTCTTAAATTTTTTAGCAAAACCTTTTATTACTAGTATAATATTATTTAGTGTCTTTAACTGGATATTGTAATTAAAGAGCTTGCCTAAGTAGTCTTTCTTAATAATTAGTGCCTCTTTCTTAAGTAATCAACCTGCTAGGAAATTAAACAGATCTTATAAGATTCTATAAAAAGGTTGTAGTAATCTTTCTTTTAGTCGCTGCAAGATTACTTGTAAGGCATAAGCTGTTGCACAGTAATTATATTCTAATAGCTTCTTGCTAGTAATCTTAATATTCTAAGCTAAGCAGACTAAGGCTTTAATAGCCTGTTGTCTAAGGTAACCTAATTGTTAATGCTACAAGTCCTTATTACTAGTGCGCAACTAAGGTTTCCTTAATCGCGCTACGGCATTCACGAGCGGTAGTTAAGTTGGGTAACAAGAGACTTGCTTGTATTTAATAAATTAGAAATTAAAATAACACATAAGGTTAATTAAGACAACGTTCTTTTTAGGCGTACTAAAACGCATAGTGTAATTATATCTTAATTACTAAATGCCTAACTAGTTAAGCCGCTCTTCTAACACAATACTAGTATAGAAACCTAGTATAAGCTTAATGTTAGTAAGCAGTAGATTAGCTTGCTTAGGGCCTGCCTTGCTATGCAAAACGTTCTTAAGCAGCCTGTTTTCTACTCTAGTAACAGGGATAGATTAAGTGCCTGCTAAAACTGTCTTACTATTAGCGCATTTGCTAAAGGTGCCTAGTACTAGGTAATCTATAGTATTAACTAAGTAAACTGCTGCTCTACTATCTAGGATTATACAAAAGAATAAGGCATAAGAGATAAAAGCTACACTAAAGATATTTAGCCTAATCTTATTAATAAAGTTATTTAGGTTGATTAGTGCTAAAACTAATAATCTAGGGTAGGATCTACTTAGCTTATTAGTAGCTAATCTGCTAGTGCTAGCCTTCTAGCCTTCTTTCTTAATCTAGGTGCGCAAAGATGCCTAAGTATTAGTGTTCTATTACTTAAATATCTTCTCTTTCTTATTATCTAACAGCTTAATTAAGATATTGCTAGTAGGGCTTAATTTACTAACTACAGTTTAAAGTTAGTAGTAGTTTCGTAGTGTCTAGAAGTACTTGCTTATAGGCCTTTTATAAGCCTTGTAGGGACAAGAGTAGGGTTGCTTACTACTCTTGTTTAACTTTAAGTTGTTAATACTAGTAGATTATTAAGCTAACGCTAATCTAAATCCAGTTTAGAACGCTGCGTGTCCTTTTCTTTTTAAGGAAGCAATTAACTAATCCTACAACAAAACACTAAAGATCTTTCCTAGATTATTAAGAGTTAACTAAGTTTTTTTAAGCGCTATTACTTTTGCTAGCTTATTGCGCTTCTCACGCGACTAGCCTAGTGTAATTTTAGTGCCTAAGGCGTCTAAAAAGTTAGTAATCGTAAGTAGCCTAACAACATTGGGGAGTAAGTAGATTGTCGCTTATTAATATAGGAGCTACTACTTAGTAAACTATCGCTTAGGGCCTATTTGTCCCTAGCGAGCCTTATCTAGGTGGGATTAGTACTGCGCTCTAATTAAGTACTAAGTATTCTAATTAGTAGGTACAAGATTCTTCTTTAAGATCTTTACTAAAGCTTAAAGGCTAGTAAGGTTTTAAGTAAATATACTTATTAACGCGTTTAAGAGTAGGTCATGATAAACAGTCTTGCTAATCTAATCTTTAACGTTCGTAATCTTAGTAACCTTCTTTATCGATTAAGCTGCCTGTACCTTATACTTGTTAACTAGCTTGCTGTAATGATTCTTCTTATACTTAGCCTTAAGAACTTAAGCCTTGTATTTGCGTTAAGCAATTTTATAATTCTCTTATTCTTGTGTGCTTGCGTTAGGTAGTAAAGAGATTAGCTTCTTAATATTCTTAAGCAGTTTAGGATACTGTAGCTCCTAGTAGTTAATTAAGAGCACGTCTAGGAGATTAGGATTAACCTAATCCTAGATACCCTTCTCTAAGCAGTGCAGTCTTAAAAGAGCAAATCAAGTTAGCTAATCTAATTAGGCCTTTAGGATTACCCCTAAGGCAACAAGCAGTATGTTAATAAGGTCTATATTAGTAAGATGCTTATATAGGATCACAACGTAGGTTATTGTTAGAGTGCAATCGATTAATTTAGTTAGTTAGTAGGTAAGTAGGTTAGAGAGAGGTTAATAAAATAATCGATAAGTAAGAGAGGTACAGCAGCAGCCGCGATCTGCTAGCCAGTGCTGTAGGAGAGAAAAGAGGAGAGTAAAATCTAATTGAACAAATAATCTTCTAGCTTGCTAATTGCGCAGTAGGAATTAATACTACAATTAAGCAGCTAGGCTCATAACTATAGGGGCTGAGAAAGAGTAATTAAATAATCAGTTAGAAGGGAATAAGTATATTAATTAACTAAGTGCCACAACAAAGTATCCAATAACTACTAAAAAGACTTTAGACGATCTATCTCGTTTATATATGCGCTACTAGCGCCGTCACGTGATACCCCACTAGGATCACCTGATAACCCGGGTGATCCGGATGTCAAAGGAGAGATCCGGAGTGATCCGAAGGTTAGTACTCCAACACTAAGCCTTCTTGATCTCCACCGCACCACCACCACCACTAACATAGTAAGCAGTGTTGCCTTATTGTTCTCTTACTAATTAGCTGCTAATCTTTCTAGTGTAGTCCGCCCCTAACAGCAACAAGGGTAAGCGTCGCTTAGAAAGCTGTTGTTAAGAGCGTAAGAACAGCGCTAAGCATAAGCGTCGCGCGCGCTAAAGCCTGTTTAACAATAAGATTTAATAAGCAGCTAATCTCTAAGATAATATAAGTTAGTTGCTACTGCCTGTTAATCTATCTGCTTATCGCAAGACTTCTAGTAGCTCTGCTTAGAAACTAATTAACTTACCTGCTAAATTAAGCCTGCTGTTAAGCCTTTATTCAAATTTTAATCTAAATAAGAGCTAAACTAAGCAATTAACTTAGCGCAAGGGCATGGCGCCTTAAAAGCTAATACAAAAGTTATTGCAGCTTACTGCTTAGGCAGCAACGCGTAAATAGCAACACATTAATAGAGATAGGCTATATACGCCTATTAAGCTGTCTACTAAGCGCAACGCGGCTCTATCTACTTAGAAGAAGGCGCCTAATAGCTTTTTAAAGATTGCTACTAATCTATCATATCTTTATATTCTCCCAAGTAAGCGCTGTATAAAAAAGATACCAGACAGTTTACACGCTAAGCATTACTTTAATTGCGTTTAACTAAAAGTTAAGTTAGTTTACGCAGTAGTAGCTGCTCGTCTTACACCTGCTATATAGCTAATACTAATCTTACTAATTAATTTATAGCTATGTGTAAACATAAAGAGATAAGTCTCTAATTCTTTAAGCTTCTTGCTTAGCTTGCTAACTAGGTATTAGGGATAAAACAACAATAAAATATACTAAGCTTTATTTATTCTTAGGGTGTCAAAGATAGTGGTAGTTATTGTAGTCAAAATAGGTTCTCCAAAAAAGTGAAAAGCAGCTACCCTCTACTAACTAGTCGCAAAAGTCAAAAAAAATTATGTATAGTTAACGAGATTTAAACAGTAAGTAGATAAGGTCTACGCGCTAAGCGCTTGGAGTAGAAAAGCTTAGACCACTAAGCAAAAATCAAGGTTAAAAAAATTTGCTAAATGTACTAGAAAACAACACTAATTAAAACGTGTTTAACAGCCATTGCTAGCCTATAGCTAGCAACAGAATTACGATAGAGATAAAGGAGGAGGGTAAAGACACATACGTTACCACAGTAGGAGCCTGCAATATTTCTCTATAAAAGCTTTTTGCCTACTGCTTCTTACTTTTAGCATCTCCTATACTACATAGTACTGCATATAAATACCTTGCATACAAATAACTTGCATATAAACAATATAATGTTTAAACTGTTTTTCTCCCCCTTTAACACAAAGACTAATAGCTTACATTAAGTAAAGTTAGACCTTACTAAGTTACTACACTAGAAGCTATAGTAGTAGATTATAAAGCCCGCGTTTACCTTTATTAAGCGGCCTCCCTAGTTAGTCAAAGAGGAGCTGTTAGTAGTAGCTTCTATAGTAATTAGGTAAACGCAGAGGTCAAATTTTGTTATTTATTAACACCTTATTAATGCGTCTAGTACTATAGATGTTAAGGTTATAATAGAGGTTTTTCCTCCACCTCCATCGCAATCTTGTTGCCAGCCATAGGCTGGCAATCGCCGTTGAACACGTTTCAATTGGTGTCGTTTTTTGGTACCTTCAGCAAATTTTTTGACCCTGATTTCGCTCGGTGGTCTGAGCTTTTCTGCTCCGAGCGCTTAGCGCGTGGACCTCATCCACTCACCGTTCGAATTTCGTCGACTACACACAATCTTTTTTTGACTTTTGCGACTGATTAGTACAGGGCAGCTGCTTTTCACTTTTTTGGAAAACCCATTTTGACTACAACAACAACCACCACCTTTGATACCCTAAAAATAAATAATAGAGGTTTTAAAAGGCTTGTTTAGCGGCAAGTCTATTAAATACGTTGCGCATGTTAATAGTCTAGGTATAGTAATAGTGTGTTATCTTACAAATCTCCTCCTGCGCGAATGCAACCTTAGTAGAGAGATTTTGCAGTAGCTCTACAAGGAGTAAGAGCATGTCAAAACAGCTATTAAGTAGCTAAGACAAACTAATAAGCAGGAGGATTTTGTAAGTCGCCTTTAGGGATAGAAGAGCTGTGCTTAGATAGTAACGCTGTTGTCGTATGTTCACATTTAAGTATAGGCCAGAAACGCCGCAACTGCAACACCGCCAGGATAGCGATAGAGACGACAGAAGTTACAGTTAGCAGTAAATAGTTATTAGTAAATAGTTATTAGTTAAGAAGGTTAGTTAGAGAGATATCGCGCATCTTTATTTCTGTCTAAACATGCGACACACTAATTGCGTGCCGGCAATGCTAAATAAGGGGGCATGAGCCCAGATACCTGTTGTTAGTAATAAATCTTTTTTACTAAAATAGTGTCTACAAAATGTGTGGTCACATCAAAAGGTTGTCTTAAAAGGCTGAAGCCAATATGAATAGTTACAATAGCCTCTAGGTTAACATATTCCTAGACTCATTTAGATTTAGCGTTGAAGTTTAGCTGGGTGTACTAGTAATTCCAGCTTACGTAGCTTAAGAGGCGCGCTAAGTTAGTAATTCGCAAGAAGTCGCTTACTATTATTGTGCGTGTGATCAGTGAGTAAGTTAAAAGGTGTGTTTAAACAAATTAGAAGGTCTAAACTACTGCTAGCGTACTCTAGGTTGCGCAGGGAGAATCTAAACTATAATTTAAAGCGCTAGGCTTATAACTGTAGAGGACAAGGAGCTAGTAACAGTAGTTTAGGAGAACTAGATAGTTATCTCTGTCTTTCTACCTGCGTCTAAGACGCTTTATATATACAAAAGAAATATTGTAGTCTGTAAAGATAGTTGTAGAGCTTGGAGAGATGCCTCTGGGCACGGCAAATGTTCTGTAGAGCTTGGATGTAAGTATCTAAGCTTAGCGTGAAGTCTCTGAGCCTTAGCGTAAAGGCTCTGAGCCTCGCTGCTTGGCGCTGCGCGCGCCTCGCAGGCCTTGACGCTTGGGCCTAGAGCCTCGTGGCTGAGGCGCGTGGCTGATATATGCGACACTAGTTAATTATTAAGATTTTAGGTTGCGTTCTTACGCTTACGCCCGCTACCTAGCTTATGTCGTAAAAAATAATCATTTGTAAGCTAATTCAGCTTTTTACTAACAGTTTAAGCACTACGTTTTGTAAGTGAAAGTTTAGCTTATAATTACTTACCTTATCTACTACTTAAGGCTTAAGATCTTGGCTTGTAGCATAATTTATGCTCTGCAACTTGTTTACTAAGAATAAGAGTTCTATTTTAATCAGCTAGCGTGTTAAAGTCTCTAGGCATAAACTATTGGTCTAGTAATAAGTTGTTAGGCTTCTTTAAAAAAGTCTCTCAACTTTTAAGTATTGATAAATTTGCTTTTTTTGGCAAGCGCACTGCTGTTTCACTTTTAATAACTTGATAATTAACTAAATTGTTGCTCCCTAAGGTCTCTAGTCTAGGAGGTAGTTCTAAGGTAGTAAGACTAGTATTTTGCTACTAATCTAAGCAAGTTCTTAATAGTGCACTAGCTTTATGCTCTATTTGCTTAGCGTATTCTAGTTTACTCTTATTTTTAGTAGGTAGGCCTTCTTTACTACTTAAGATAGTAAATAGATTACCTTTAAGGCTTTTAGTAGTTAGCTGTATATTCCAATCTACTCTTCCTTAAACAGGTAAGAGGACTACTAAGTTCTTTTTAGAATTAACTAGCTTAGTTTCGTAAAAGAAAATTGTGATTTTAATTCTTGAATTTTTTAGAAGCTTTTTTTTCCAATATACTTTGTAGAACTACCGTTTATTCAAGGTTATATTACAGGTAGTAATGACCTATTTAAGAGTTAGTACCTATATATAGTATATATTAGAGGCTTAATTACTTACTAAATAACTAATACAGCTGCATGGATTAACCTGAAATTCATAATAATTACACTTAGCTGCCTACTTCTTGTTTAAAGGGTAGGCTCGGCATCTATAGGCATAGATTCTACTCTAGTCTAGGCGTAGATCAGCAGTCTAGCGCTTAATCTTAAGTAGTTAATTGTATTAGAAATATTTTCTAAACTATTCTACAAGCACCTAGTAAGAGAATTAGTAGCTATAAATTTTAGTAGGGCTTATTCTATGTAGGTAAGCCGCTGCATCTATGATTACTAGCTAAAGCTTAGCTATTAGATTAGCGCTTATGCGTATCTTAATAGCTTTTATGATTAGCTCTTAACTAGCATTCTTTGCCTAAGCTATTAGGCTTATAAGTATATAGCAGTGGCTTTTTATTTATAATTTCTTTTTTTATCGCCTATTTTTTATATATTAATTGCCCTCTCTAAGGTATTGGAGCAGTGTCGTTATTTGAATAGATTCTGACAATGTTTTACTAATATTTCCTCTTAATTAATGCGAAAAAGCCTTAAATTAGTAGCATAATATTGTTTAGTGTCTTTAACTAGATATTATAATTGTATAGCTTACCTAAGCTGTCTTCCTTAATAATTAGTGCTTGTTTCTTTAATAGCTGATTAGTTAGAAAATTAAATAGATCTTATAAGATCCTATAATAAGGTTGTAGTAATCACTTTTTGAGTTGTTGTAAAATTACTTGCGAGGCATAAGCTATTACGCAGTAATTATATTCTAATAGCTTCTTGCTAGTAATCTCTATATTCTACGCTAAGCGGACTAGACCTTTAATAGCTTGTTGTCCTAGATAGCCTAATTATTAATACTATAGATCTTTATTATTGGTGCGCACCTAAGGTTTCCTTAATTGTACTACAGCCTTTACAAGTATTAGTAAAGCAGTACAACAAGAGACTTACTTGTATTTAACAAATAAAAGATTAAAGTCACACTCTAAGTTAATTAAGAAAACGTTTTTCTTGATTATTTCAAATTGCATAGTATAATTATATCCTATATACTAAATGCCTGCCTGCTTGAGCCGTGCTTCCAAGACAATATTAACGTAAGAATCTAGTATAAACTGAATATTAGTAAGTAGAAGATTAGCTATCTTAGGGCTAGCCTTGCTATGCAAGACGTTCTTAAGCAGCCTGTTTCTTGTTCTAGCAACTAGAATAAATTAAGTGCCTGCCTTAACAGTCTCGTCTTTAATACATTCGCGATAGGTGCCTAGTACTAAGTAATCTATAGTATTAATTAAATAGACTGCTGCTCTACTATCTATAATTGTGCAAAGAGATAAGGCGTAAGAGGTAAAGGCTACGCTAAATATATTTAGCCTAATTTCTTCAATAAAGTCTCTTGGGTTGATTAGTGCTGAAACTAATAAGCTAGAGTATAATCTACTAGACTTATTAGCTACTAATCCGCTAGTGCTAGCCTTCTAGCTATCTTTCTTAATCTAGGTGCGCAGCGTTGCTTATCTTTTACTAGTCTATTAATTAAGTGTCTTTTTTTTTGTCTAACAACTTAATTAGTATGTTGCTAGGAGGGCTTAATCTAGTAACTACAGTTTAAATTCAATAGCAGTTGCCCAGTGTCTGGTAGTGCTTACTTACAGTCCCTTTACTTTGCTTACAAAGGCAAGGGTGTAATTGCTTACTGCCCTTGCTTAGCTTTAAGTTATTTAACAATTGTTAAGCTATCCTTAATCTAGATCTAGTTTAAAAATTCTGCGTGTCTTTTTCATTTTGTAGAAGTAATTTACTAATCCTGCAACAAGACAATAATGATCTTTCTTAGATTATTAAAAGTTAATTAAGCTCTACTAAGCGCTATAGCTTATGCTAGCTTATTGCGCTTCTTGCGTAACTAGTTTAGTGCAATCTTTGTGCCTAAAGCGTCTGAGAAATTAGTAACTGCTAATAGCTTAACAACTTCAAAGAGTAAGTAGATTACTGCTTATTAATATAGCAGCCGCTACTTAGTAAGCTAATGCTTAGGGCCTATTTGTCTCTAGCAAGCCTTATCTAGGTAGGATCTGTACTGCGCCCTAATTAAATACAAATTATGCTTATAAAGGCGTTTAACATTAGGTCTAGATGTACAGTCTTCTTAATCTAGTCTTTAATATTAGTAATTTTAGCAACCTTTCTTATCTACTAAGCAGTCTATACTTAATACTTATTAACTAGCTTATTATAATTATCTTTCTTGTACTCAGTATTTACTGTATAAGCCTTATATTTGCGTTGAGCAATTTTATAGTCCTCTTGTATTTGTGTGCTAGCACTAGGTAATAGAGCAACTAGTTACTTAATATCCTTAGGCAGCTCTAGATACTATAGCTCCTAGTAATCAATTAAGGGCACGTCTGGGAGATTAAGATTAACCTAATCCTAAATACTTTTCTCTAAGCAGTGCAGTCTTAATAGAGAAAACTAGGTTAGCTAGTCTAATTAAGCCTTAAGAATCACCACTTAGGCGACAAGCAGTGTATTAGTAAGGTCTATCTTAGTAAGATACTTTATAGGATTACAGCGTGGGTTATTATTAAGGTAAGCGCAAGTTAATTAGTTAGTTAGTAAGTAGCTGTATTAGCAATAACAGTAGCTTGTAGGTTGTAGGATAAATTAGTAGGAGGTTAATTGTTTAATCAAGTAGGTAAGAGGTATAGCAGCCGCAGCAATCTGCTAGCTGTGCTGTAGGAGAAAGAGAAAAGAGTAAAGTAATAATTAAACCGTTAACCGTCTAGCTTGCTAATTACGCAGTAAGAATTAAAACTAAATTAAGCGGCCGGGCTTTTAACTATAGGAGCTAAGAAGGAGCGATTGCTTAATTAGTAAAGTAGAAAATAAGTGTATTAAGCAACTAAGTGCTACAACTAAGTGTCTAATAACTAATAAAGAGACTTAAGACGATCTGGCCTGTATATATAGGCGCTAGCGTGGTCGTCACGTGTTCAGCTTACCAGGATCACCTGATCACCAGGGTGATCCGCATGTCAATACTCCAACAGATTTCTCTTCTAAAGTTATATTTTAAATATTTTAATAGTTTTCTTGGCGTATTTCTTGCGATTTGAAGCTCTTTTCTCTTTTAGAAGCTGTTTTTTTAGCAGTAGAAATAGAGTACTTCTCTGCTTTTAATAAGCGTTGTAAGCTGCTAGTAGAAAACGATAAACCAATTTTTTTTAAAAAGAGCTTATTTGTTTTTTAAGACTTCTTTCTAGGTCTCTATTAACTACTCGCGTAGCTCTTTTAGAGACCTTTGTAGGCAGGCGCTGTTTAGGCGTAGAAAGTAGTAAAAAATGTTTTTTTCTTTATATTACGTTTTAAAGTATTATAGATAGATTTTTAAGATTTTTCTAGGATATTACTAATAGTACGCGTAGATTTCTGTTGTAAAGATAAAGTATAGACTTGTTTTTTAAACTCAGAAAGTTTGAACGACATAGAGAGATAATAAAGAAGAGAGAATCTCAGGTTAGAAATAGATTATTATATAGACTAACGCTAAAAAAAGCTCACGTAATTTTAGCGTACTTTTTTATCGTACTTTTTTATCTATCTTTATTTGTTTAACTTCTTATATCACAAACCTATGCCAAGACTCTGCCTACGTAATGTTTATATAATCGAGTATTACATATTTGAATTTTAGCGATTTTAAAACGCTGATTCAGAAGTTATAGCTAGATATATCGAGGTCTTTTTACTTACCAGTTTTTACTGCTTGTTATCCTCTTTATCATGCTTACTAAGCAGACTTACTAATCGCCTAACTTACAATGGAAGTTCTTGGTTTTTCAAAACTCAAAAAACTATAGTCCTAGCACCTCTAGTCAATTATATATACAGCTTTAAAAAGTATTACTTTTTAAAGGTCTCTTTTTCTATGTCACCCCTCTGTATGATTGATTGTGTGCTTTTCTTTAAGCAGCAATATAGAACTGTATTATTAGTTAGTACGCTAGGCTTGTAACTGTTGTAGGAGAGAGCATGAAAATAGATAAAAAATTACTATTAATTCTAAGAAACACTGCAAAAGTGCTGCTATATATGCAATGCTTAGCAAGTAGTGTTTAATATACTATGTTAGCTAACTGCACAGGTCACGTGCTCTTATGTTAGCTTAGCTTAGATAAGTTATTCGCTGGTAGTAGCGTAGCATATGGGGCAGTGCTCTGTGACATTAAGTTTCATGTATGCTCTAATTGGATAAAGTAATAAAAATAATTAAAGTAGCTATACTTTGTTATATGCTTTGATTTTAAGCAGTAATATTGAACTATATCACTTTTTTAGTATATTAAGCTTATAACGTGGTTCATAAGCGAATGGCCTACCTAAGCGAATGGCCTACCTAAGCGAATGACCTACACCCCACCAGCGCGTCAACGTTGACACTATAACGCGTCATGTCTTAACAACGCAATTATCTTTCAACTTATTCTAAATTAGATCTTTAGCTTGCTCTTTTTAATATCTAATTACAACATATTTAAAGCTAAAAACAAGCTGCTTCTTTCTATAACGTGGCTTAAAGAACTTTATCTTACTAACGCGCTAGAAAGCGCTCCTAACACAACTGTAAACTAAATTTAAAGCGCCTAGACAAGCTAGAAGAAGAAGCTATAGTTAAGTGTATTCTTAAAGAGTCTGCGCGAGGATTTGCGCCTACAAAGCTTAATATTTAAGTAATCGCTAATAAACTGTTAAATAAGCGCACTAGTAACCCTATTAGCAAGGACTAAGTTAACAACTTTGTTAAGCAGACTTCTTAGCTCTCTACGCGCTAAAGCTGTTTTTCCAATTACTAGCGAGCTTCTTGCAAAGACCTAGCAGCTATCTAGCGCCAGTTTAACTTAGTAGAGAGAATAAAGCTAAAGTAGGGTGTTATAGATAATAGTATTTCCAACATTAATAAAACTAGCTTTAAATCAGGCTAGGTTTTATTATAGTTAGTTATAATAACTATACAAAAAAAAAGTAAAAAAAAGAAGATATAGCTAGGTAACTGTAAGTAGGTTACTGTAATCTAAAACGTAGGCGTGTTAAGTTACTAAATACTACATTTTGTTATCTTTGCAGACAAAGTGCTTATTAAGGTCTAGTTTAAGAATCTGCCTGCTAACTAAGTTCTTAAAGTTAGTCCTAATAGCTAGATAAATAATTAGCTTGCTCTTGCTTACTTAGAGCACTTTAATACCTATACATAGGGCTATACTATGGGTATGTTTTAACTACTTATTATTAACAGCTATAAGAGCTTCTGCTCTATCAAAATTTAAGATCATTATAAGAAAAAGAATATTAATCTTTTTTATATGCCTGCGCTCTTATTTTACTAATACAGCTTTTTAATGTTGCCTGCTTTTTGCTATTAAATGTGATGGGCTAGTGCCCTTTTCCCTTTATCCTCAACGATGTCTCGGTCCTTCGGCCGATTGCTGCTCAGGCGACCAGCAAGCTTGCCTCACTGCTCCTTTCCTGCCCTACTCTCTCCTGCCCTACTACTCTTTCTCTAGGTGTATATAGATAGCTACGTAGCCTAGAGCTTAGCTCTCTATCAAATACAACTTTAGTATACCTGTGTAATAGCTCTTTAAGCGTAGCCCCTTACATTTTGTATTTAATTGTTAGCCTGCCTAAAAGGAGATTAATAAGTGTCTAGGTCTTACTAGAACTATGTTTAGCCCTACCTAGAACACAAGTACTTTAATGTTGCTTATATAACAGCTCTAGCAGGAGCTTTAGAAGTAATAATCTAAGATTATATCTTTACGTGAAAATATAGCCTAGCTGTAGAACTAGATCTACTAGTCCCTAAATGCTATTTAGACGCAAGCCTAAGTACGCTTATTAGACTTGCTAAAGTTTAATAGCAAGCTGTATATGCTACGCACTTAGTTATTATCTATTAATGCTAAGCTCAAATTAGACCTGCTTAATAAAGTAGACGCTTTTAATTACGTTTAAGACTGCTTTAAATAGCCTTAATAGGCTTCTATTCTACACCTCTACAAAAAATTCAAAGAGGATTTAGAATAGAATCTAGAACAAATTTTTTTCTTTTTTTAGCGCCTTTATTACAATCTACGTAAACAACAAGAGACAATCTAGCGCTTTTTATAAATTAAGCAAAAAAATAATAAGTTTATAACTACTTACTTTGCATGATTTAAAAGACTATTGTTTGAAGCAAAAGCTTCTTTTTAGCTAGAGATTTCTTGTGTTATAGCGCTTTACCGCGGCCTCTAACAGTTACTTAGGTAGAAGCATAAGGAGTTTAACAACTTACTCTTTAGCTTATTATATAACTAGTATGTTGAAGCTATTTAAGGTGTTAATAAGTAGTTAAAGCGTGTTTAGCCTAGCTAGCCTAGCTAAAAACGCTTTAGCTAGCAAATAGATATTAATGTAATAGGTATCTACGTTGCTAAGCTTGTCTCTACACTAGGATCTAAATCTAAATTCTCTTTAACCTCTTTAACCTCTTTTATAGCCTTAGCTAAACGCTATTTATACTATATAAAGAACAATCTCTGCCTCTACTGCAGTTTTTACAGCTATTAAATTAAAAAGTGCTTAGAATTTTACTTAAGAGTACTTTATACTATAACTATAGCACATAGCGCTAATATAGGGGCTCTGTTTAGTTCTAAGAAAGGGGGTAATATAATAGGCTAGCGCCCTTTCCCCTTATCCTTAACAATGTCTCGGTCCTTCGGCCGATTGCTGCTCAGGCGACCAGCAAGCTTGCCTCACTGCTCCTTTCCTGCCCTACTCTCTCCTGCCCTACTACTCTTTCTCTAGGTGTATATAGATAGTCACGTAGCCTAGAGCTTAGCTCTCTATCGAATACAACTCTAGTATACCTGTGCGATAGCTCATTGAGCGTAGCCCCTTACATTAAAGCGTAAGTATAGCAATGCTATTTTAGGCTTAGCACGTAACTGCACCTACTATATTAGCAAGAAGACCTTCCTGCTAGTCTTAAAGGCTGCTTTTAAGCAGTCTATTACAAAGAAAAATATCTAAGCTAGCTTTAAATGCGCTAGTCTAGTCTTATATAACCTACAGGCTGTGCTATCTAAGCTTAATGTAGTAGTGCAGACACTACATTAATTACTGCAATAAGTAGCTACCTAGCAGGCACAGACACTACGCAACGCGCGTAAATTTAAAGCTTAAATTAGTCTCATTTAAAGAGCGTCAAAAGGCGCTGTAAGTCTTTCACTAATTTACTTACTAAATAGATTACGCAGTTAAGTAAAGGGGCTTAGCAAATAGCATATAAAATAATACTTCTAATAAAGAAAATTACTACTCTTTAAGAAGCTTTTAATAAGTTAAATAAGCGTAAGAGCCGCAAGGAGCAATATATATCAACAGAAGAGACTTTTACTGTAAACGAAGTATAAGAAGTATTAGCTAAATAGGCGGGTAGCGGCTGTGGTAGTAGTAAGAGTGCGTTAAAGAGGGTGCAAGAAAAGAGGCGGTGCGGGCGTTGCAAGCAGACTAGACACAACGCTTATACTTGCGCAGTTAAGATAGATAGTGCAAGTAATAATAGTAATTATAATAATTAATTTAGTATATTGCAATAGTTTATTAACTGTGATAAAAGTCTATGAAAACGTGTTGACGTTGACGCGCTGGTGGGGTGCGAGCCATTCGCTTGCGTGAGCTAATCGCTTATAAACCACGTTAACATTAATAAGAGAGAGTATTTATTTTTTAAGGTGCCAAAGGTGGTAGTTGTTGTTGTAGTCAAAAAAGGGTTCCAAAAAAGTAAAAAGCAGCTACCCTCTACTAATTAATCGTAAAAGTCAAAAAAAAAGATCGTGTGTAGTCAACGAGATTAGAACGGTGGGTGGATAAGTTCTGGGAGGAAAGCTCAGACCACCGAGCAATAATTAGGGTCAAAAAAATTTGCTAAGGTACCAAAAAACGACACTAGTTAAAACGTGTCTAACGGCGATTGGCAGCCTGTGGCTGACAACAGGATTACTGTAGGATTGCAATAGGATTGCAACATGTTTTGGTGGAGAAAAGAGAGAGTATAATAATAAATAAAAATAATTATAAATTTTAAGAAGTACTAGAAAAGTCCTGCTACATATAGACTGCTAGGCGAGTAGTGCTCTCTATTTATGTTAGCTAGCTACACAGGTTACGTGCTCTTATGTTAGCTTAGCTTAGATAAGTTATTTGCTAGTGGTAGTGTAGCATATGGGATAGTGCTCTGCGACAAGGTTTAGCAGAGTGAGCTATAAACCTGTGTAAGACATAACGTGTTTCATAAGCGAGTCGGCAACCCAAGCGAGTCGGCAACGCCCAACAAGCGCACTACCTGCGCTGAACTATCACGTAATGTCTTAACCACAACGATCCCAAAAGACTTATACTAAAGCTAATATACAGCTTGCTATTTCTAATATTAAAGCGCAACGCGTTTAAAGCGTTAACTAAGCTGTAACAATATATAACGTACCTAAAAGCACTCTTATTAACTAACGCGCTAGGAAGCGCATGCGACGCGACTGTAAAGCAAACTTAAAACGCCTGATAAAAATAGAAGAGGAGGCTATAGTCTAAAGGGTTTTTAAGTTGTCTGAATAAGGTCTTGCGCCCCTAAGGTTCTATATACAAGAAATAGTAGATAAACTCCTTAGAGCGCGGCAAAGTAACCCTATTAGCAAGAACCAGATTAATAACTTTGTTAAGCAGACTCCTAAGCTCTAGAAGCGCTAGACCTATTTATATAACTATTAGCGAGCTGCCTGCGAGTATCCTGCGGCTATTATACGCTAGTTTAACTTAATATAAGAGACAAAAGAGAAGTATAGGATTGTAAACAACAACATCTACAATTTTAATAAGACTAGCTTTACTATAGGCAAGATTTTAGCGTAAATGGTTATTACTAGTTTTAAAGCAGCTAGAAGAAAAAAGGTTATTTAGCTAGGTAACTGTAAGTAAGTTACTATTATCTAAGGCGTTAGCCCTGTAGGTTACCTACTTCTACCTTTTATTATCTTTGCAGGTAGCGTACTAATTAACATCTAGTTTAAGGACTTACTACGCGATTAGATCCTTAAAGTAAGCTTTAATAGCTAAACAAACTATTAGCTTACTCTTGCCTAGTTAGAGCACTTTAATAAGCATACTAAGTTAAGCGCTGTAAGTATATACTAGCTGCTTATACTTAATAGCTATAAAAGCTATAGCTTGCTTAAATTCTAGGATTGTTGCAAAGAGAAGAAAATTATCCTTTGCTATATACCTCTGCATTTATTACACCTACTGTAGCCTCTTAATATAGGTTGCTTTGCGCCGCTAAAGTGCAGGTACAGCGACTAGATCTTAGCCTTAGCACGTAACTGTATACATTTCGTTAGCAAGGAAACCTTCCTCTAAGTCTTTAAGCTAGCTTTTAAGCAGTCCTTAATAGTAAAGAATATTAAGGCAGGCTTTAGAGGTGCTAGGCTAGTCCTATATAACTTAGAAGCTATTCTTTTAAAGCTTAATATAAGGTTGCAGACTTTAGCACTATTACTACTAAGGCAAGGCATATAGAAAGTGCAGACACTACGTAATGCGCGTGAGATTAAGGCGCAGTCTACGCCTATTTAATAGAGAATTTAAAACTATTATAAGTCTTTTATAAGCTTATTAAATAGAAAGATTTATTAGCTAAGCAAAGGCGCATAGTAGATTGTATATAATATAGTGTTGTTGTAAAAGAAACAGGCGCGTATATAAAGCGTAATTAATAAGCTTACAAAGCGTTAGTTAAGAAAACAAAAGTATATTTAGATAGAGGAGACTCTAATAGTTAAAGAAGTACAGGACATAATCGCTAAGAGGGAGAGTTAAGAGCGTAATGCTAGTAAGAGACCTGCGCGCAAGGTGCGCAGCGCAGTGCACTATAGACGTTGTAGTAAAAAAGAACATAACTCCTGTACCTGTAAGGTAGAAATTAAGGATACTAAGGATAGCGATAAGTCTAAAGAATAGATTAGCCTACTATAATTCTTAATTAATAGTGTTGCGCGTCTACAAGATTTGTGCGTAGGTAGTGCGCTAGTTAGGCGTTGCCGACTCGCTTGGGTTGCCGACTTGCTTATGAAACACGTTATATCTGTGAGGTACGTTATAAGATATTGGCTATCTCGACAAAGCGGGGGACTGTAATTAGGTTGAGTTTAATTACTACAGTAGTATAGCCGGATTACCTCCTTATTACCTCCTATTAGACTCTTTAATTCAATCTTGCCTAACATACCTAGTATAAGGTCTGAACCTTAACTACTACTCTATTACGTAAGACCTTAATTACTATCTAAAATCGACGTAGCTAGAGGAACTTTATCTTAACCTTAACTTATGGTTTGTGCTACCTTAACACAACTACTACTATTGGTCTATTAAACGGCAACCTAACCTCTACCTAAAAGTGGGTACCCTGAACTTATTTGCTATCGTATTATTAAGCATGTAAGCTATTTAAGTGTGGCTAGTTCTATTAGCTAAGATTACAGATTTAGCTTTACTAGTAATCTTGTGATGTCAAACTTTATTATAAATTACCAACTTAAACAATTATAAGTATAAATTAGTGCTTACATTACAAAAATTAGGTTTAACAGCAGCCTACTGTATGCTAAGAAGCTTTTATTACAAAACTCTAATTAGGCTCAAGGTAGAAAGGGCTACGCTTAAAGAGCTATGTAAAACTAATAATAAATGCAATAGGGTTATATAGCAGCCTATACAAGGCTAAAAAAGCAACAAGTTACTGTAATAGCAACTAGGATACACTGCTTACAAAAGCAAAATCATACTCTACAAGATAAATAATGATAGTAGATAGTAGATACGAAATACATTGTAATCTTAACTACCCCCATGCGTGCGACAAGTATACGCTGGTAAATGGGTTAGGGTTAGGTCGTGGTTGGGTCAGCTTACGTCAGACCACAACCTAACCCAACTACAACCTAATTTTTTCACGCTAAAACTAGGTTATGGTTAGGTTGTGGTTAGGTAGCATAGACGCGTGGTTGTGGTTGTGGTTAGGTTGCACAGACGTGTGGTTGTGGTTGTAGTTAGGTTGTAGTTAGGTAGAGGTTAGGTTATTATATACCTGTAATAATTAGCTGTAATAAGCTGAGTAAGCACTAATTTAGTTATAACCCCAACCTAACCCTACCACCTGGTCAATGCGACCACAACCTAACCACAACCACTGGTCTATGCGACCCCAACCTAACCCCAACCCAAGTATAGGTTCCCCCAACCCATTTGCCAGCCTAGACAAGTAGTGTTAGAAAGAGAGCTAGTGACTAATTTTGATGCTTAATTATGTTCAGTTAGCCTAATGTCGTCTTAGACCGTCTTGGAAATAGACAAGCCACCGATCCGCAGCTAGGCTGGTAAATGGGTATAGGTTAGGTTGTAGTTGTGGTCTGACGTAAGCTAACCCAACCCTAACTCAACTAAACCCAATTTTTTCACGCTAAAGTTAGGTATAGGTTAAGTTGGGATTGCACGGACTAGTGGTTGTAGTTATAGTTAGGTTGCACGGACTAGTAGTTGTAGTTGTAGTTAGGTCGCACAGACTAGTAGTTGTGGTTACGTGCTTTTTATAGTGATATATAGCTGTAATAATTAGATAAGATAGGCTGATATACGATTACTTTAGCTAAGTAAGCACTAATTTAGTTACACCCTTAACTTAACTACAATTACACGTCTGTGCGACTTGACTACAACTACAACCACTGGTCCGTGCGACCCCAACCCAACCTATACCCAAGCGTGGGTACCCACAACCCATTAACCAGCCTATCCGCAGCATTATAACTGTGGGACCTCCTAGAAGTTTTCAATCCCGTCTCGAAAGTGGCAAACATATCAGATCTCAGGTAAGAAGCGTTCTTATCGTAAATTACACTTAGCGTTCTAAATAGAGATTAGCCTCTATCTAGATTAGCTAGTTATTTTAGAGCTTACTCAGATTAATGACTAAAAGTCCGCAAGGTAACGTTGAGGAGCGGGGCGATTGAAAACTTCTAGGCGGCACCACAGGAAATCCTTGTTCTAGGTGCTGCAGATTGCCTGCTAGATCGTGCGAATTAACGCTGAAAAGCTTAAACTAAAGGCTGTTAGAAGAAGTAACAGTATATCTTAAAATTTATATAAAGTTAGTACTGTCCTCTTTTATAATTTTTTTAGTAGTCATCTTTAAACATCAACCGCTTCTATATCAATTAACATTATTATAGTCTTAGTCGACTATCTATTAACCTAAATCTTTTCTATATTAGCACCTCATTTAAGTTTCTAGTTGTCATGCAGCTACCTCTTACCCTTACTATTATTGTTGCCTTCAGTTGCTCTGCGTTAGCAATACATGATTTTGGGTGCCCTGGCCTGCAAGAAGGTGAGGATTGTATTCCGCCAGCATGTCTACCTATATATAAGGGTGATTATAGCAACATAGGCCTACAATATTTTTGCTCTGGGTCCTTCCATTGTCGACAGTAAGGGCGCTATAGTAGTATAATATATGACGATTCTTACGCTAATATCTATTCAAAGTAAATATAACAATGGCCTTATATGCTCAAATTATTGACTTACCTTGCCTGTACACTATCTCCCAACCTTATACAACTGCGTTGAGATTTGGAACAGATCTGTGTAACGCGCTAGGGCCTAGTTAGTACATTATTGATAATTCCTCTGTTCTTCACCCTGCTCAGCCTCAAAGCTGCTCAGAGAACCCTCGGGTTTATCTTACCGCTCTTTACCTAGGTATCTATAGATAGATATAGAGTCTAGAGCTTAGCTCCCTTTTAAATACAGCTATGGTATATCTATAAACTTAATTTCTAAGCGTAGCCCGTTAACCCCTGCGCCTGAATGGTGTTTAGTAATCAAAGCTGATTGGTATACGCTTGCTAACTATCCTAGCTATATAGTAGTAAATGGCTTCGGCCTTTTAAGACAACCTTTTAATATAACCATATATTTCCTAGACGCCTTTTTGGTAAAACAAGATTTATGTCTAATAATAGGTATTTAGGCTCACGACCCCTTGTTCGGCCGTCACGCAATTAGTGTGTTGTATATTTAGATAAAAATAAAGATGCGCAATATTTTTTTAACGAACTTTCTTAACTAATAACTATTTACTGCTAACAAAAACTTCTATTGTTTTATTACTATCCTAGCGGTGCTGCAGTTGCAGCGTTGAGTGCCTATTCTTAAATATAAATAAACAATAAAAGTTTTACAATTTATGCACAGCTCTCTTATTTCTAAAGGCAACTTATAGATTTTTCATGCTTGTTAGTTTATTTTAGTTGCTTAATAGCTTTCTTAACACGTCTTTACTGCTTACTAAGCTACTCTTAGTTGCTTTACTAAAGTTATATTTGTGTAAAAAGAGCTTGCTCAAGTAATATACTGTCGGAAACAAAATAGCGACCGATCGATAAATCGCGCTCCGGCTAGAGGATACATATACACACTTTTTGCGACATATACTTTTACTATACTTAAACTTTTAATATAAGCAGTGTATGTAGTGTACTAGCTAAACTAGTCTTTTATAGTTCTTATTATAACCTTAACATCTATAGCACTAGAAGTATTAAAAATTTCTTCAATAAATTAATATTTTAACTTCTACACTAAGTTAACTACCATAAAGACCATTGCTACATTTCATTTTTAACTAACAGAAGTAGCTGCTGAATAATAATAAACGCTAGCTTGATAATTTACTACTATAGCTTCTAGTATGGTTACTCAGTAAAGTCTAACTTTACTTAACTTAAACTATGAGTCTTTATATTAAATAAGAAGAAAAAAAGTCTAACTAAGCATTATCTTCTTTGAATATATATTATTAATATGAAGGTTATTTAAATGCAGTATTGTGTAGTATTAGAAATTTTGAAAGTAAGAAGTAGTTAGTAAAGAGCTCTTAGAAAGAAGTGTTGCAAGCTTCTACTGTAGTAATGTACGTGTTCTTACTCTTCTCCTCTATCTCTATTGTAATCTTGTTGCTAGCTATAAGCTAGTAACTACTGTTGAACAGGTTGGAATTAGTGTTGTTTTTAGTACCTTTAGGAAATTTTTAAACCTTAATTTTGGTTAAAAGTCTAAGCTTTTCTACTCTAAGTGTTTACTTAGCGCATAGACCTTATCTACTTACTATTTGTGGGAGCTGAGAAGGAGCAATTGCTTGATTACCTGAGTGGAAAATGGGTGTATTGATCAACTAAGTGCCACAACAAAGTGTCCAATAACTACTAAAGAGGCTTGAGACGATCTGGCCTGTATATATAGGCGCTAGCGTGGTCGTCACGTGTTCAGCTTACCAGGATCACCTGATCACCAGGGTGATCCGTATGTCAATACTCCAACACTATTCAAATTTCATGAACTACATATAATCTTTTTTTTAACTTTTGCAATTAACTAGTAGAGGGTAGCTGCTTTCTCTATTTATAAAACCCTATTTCAACTACAACAACCACCATCTTTAACACCTGAAAAATATATATAGTAGTATAATTTGCAGTGAACAGTGCTTATAGCCTTCTAATTAGGTTTTTAGTAATAAACTAAAATATTACTATATTATAAGTGAAGCTAAATCCTGATCCTACGTAATAAAACTTAGGGTAATAAATAGGTTAAGGGTACCCACGCTTAGTGTAAGGCAGACTTGACGCGCAGAAGAGCAACTAGTTAAAAGAAAGCATTTAGTTAGAGTGGAGAATAGCAGACGCAAAGCCTATAGAAGACTAAGCATGCAAGCAACTATATAGTAGAGAAAGAAAAACTAGTGCTAGCTTAGTAGGCGCTAAGCGTAGTGCTACGCCTAACTAGTGCTAGTGCTTGTTAAGTAGTAAAGTAAACTTTCATCTCTAGCTACATACTTGAAAGTGTATAACACTAAATTTGAATTATCTCGTAGTAAATAGATAAGAGATATGTTTTTATACAGAGTGCTAACGAAGAAAAAGATATCAAAAATGTTATTGTTTTCAAAGCTTGAAATTATGGAACTAGAGAGGCTATACCACAGAAGGTTAGTGATCAAAAAATCCAAGAACTTTATCTTGAAGTTGGGTTGCTTAACAAGCTGCTTAGTCATCAGGGTTGCGCCTGCAATTGCGCTTAAAATATGACAAAATAAAGTTAAAATGACTTTTAGAAAGACTTTTTTTTGAACGTATAAAAATAGCTAATGTAAAACCCACTCAAACAAGCTTCCGTAAACATGCCGTAGGGCAATTATTGAGGCCGATATCTTATTTACTTAGAGTTTGATCAAGGGGTGGAAAAAATAGGGGTTACCTACGTAAGCCCTGATTACGTAACAGTTTAGTAAGCTTATAGTATATAAACTCTGTTTACTCATTCAAGACTTGCTTGATCAGTATTGACTTTTATTTAGCTTATAATTATTGTAATTCTTACCAGCAAGTTGATTCTTCATAATTATGAATTAAGCCTGTTTCCTTTTTCTCGTAACATACCAAATATGTTTTCTAAAAGTAATATGAATAGTCTTCTTTCCAATCGAATATGAAAGAGGGCGGTTTGATTTATTGTTTGGCCTTAGTTGGGCTGTCTTAGTGAGATCATTAAAAAGGTTAAAGGAATACTTAAAACAAAGTGGTGACAGAATAAAGAATGTTGAAAAGGTTTGAGCTTTCAAAGCTTAATTTTTCTCCCACTAGAAGTGCTAGAAATAAAAGAGATAGTGATTCAAAAAGCCAAGAGATTTCTCTTCAAGATATTTTGCCTAGTAAGCTGCTTAGTCAGCACGGTTGCGCCTTCAGTCTTGCTTGAAATGAGGTGAAAAAAAGCAAAAATTTGTTCTAATAAAACTTTCTTTAAAGGCATTATAAGTCGCTAAAAATTACATATTTTTGAATAAAACTAGGTAATCTCTGTTATGCGTGAGTTTTTGATTAGTAGGGTAATAAACTATTAAGTAATCATAAAACTCTTGTTTTTGGGTTTTATTAAAATAATTAACTAAAACAGCTTACTAATACTTAGTGAACTAGCCTATAGCTTCTGTAGTAGCTAGATATCGCTGTAGCTATAATAAACTATAGTTCTTGATTACTTTCTGTAAAGACTTACTCTTTTAAAAGGTAATTATTTTCTTTTATTCAATAGCATAACGTGGTTCAAAAGCGAGCGAGCGCACCAAGCGAGCGAGCGTATCCTCACTAACGCGTCGACGTCGACACGATATCACGCACTTTTATTACAGTCAATAAACTATTGCAGTATACTAATTTACTCATTGAAACTGCCGTTCTTGTGTCGACGTTGACGCGTTAGTGAGGATACGCTCGCTCGCTTGTTAACCACGTTGATATTTTAGCACTATAACTTTCCATAACTGTTCGTCTATTTCAATATAAAACTTGATTAGTCTGTATATTAAAGTTCTATAAGTTTCAATTTTTTTTTAGAATTGTAGTTTAACGTCCTTTCTTAGCCTAAAGGGCTATATAAGACGTGTAGCTTTAGGACCTACTAGTATCTACGTAGTTTTTATCTAAAATTTCTTTCATTACAAGGAGGGGTCCATCTAAATGAAGTTAAGGCTCGTAGCCTAGTGTATAGGTAGTGTAACCAAGCAGATGCTCTTACTTGCCTATATATATTGTACTACGCAACAATAATCTGTTTAGATTATTGTCGTGCTTATCTTTTGGTAAGCTGGCCGCGTGGCCTAGTCGTTTGTCACGTAGTGCTGACTTAGTGGGCGATCGGTGCCCACCTCAATTACAGGTAGTAAGAGGGCTTAAAGAGACGATAGGAAAAAACAAAAAAGAAAAGGCATCTAGTATAAGCTAAGGCCTAGCCCTTGCTAAGATAAAATCGCAGTTACAGTTCTTTACTGCGTAAGGTTAGTTGCAGTTTACACACTTATATATAGTGTAGACACAAGACTTTCCTTTAGTAGGACAAATCTTACACTTGTGTTAGCTTGTGTGGTAAGGCTCACTACAGAGCTAGCAGGCTATTTTTAAGCACCTAGCCTTGTCGCGACTAAAGCCTTAGCACCTTTCGCATTGTTGCTCTCGAGTTATTTTTCTTACAACTCTAAGCTTTTCTGCTTCAAGGCTTTCTCCTAGAATATAGAGCTTTCCTCTCATAGCCCTTTCGGCTTCTTCCTCTATAGCAAAAGAGACGCATATCAATCCAAAGTTTTGGTTTTCTCTTCTAGTCTTAGAAGTAAGCTAAAAAGAGTCTTCTACAACGTTTCAATCTTTGTTAAAGGTTTTAATTTCTTCTTTAATAACACCAAGACTGTAATTTATTAGTAGTTTGTGGATAACTACTTTAAACCATAGTGTAATAGGTTGTGCAGTTTAAAAGGTCGTAATATCCTCCCAAGTATGTCAGTTTTCTAGAAGGTATTTAGCGGTAAAGGCAAGTATAGTAGTTATTACTCTATTGCCTTTGGAGGAGAGCGTAAGTGAAGCTACTACAAGAGATTCATCTCCTCCTTTAGTAGCAAAGGCTTAGTTAAAGGCGTCTCTAAGCCTTAAAGCGTTAAAGGATGTAAATTTCTCGTTGACAAGGACTAGTTGCCGATCCTTTAGGCTAGTCTTTGTCTTTTCTTTTTAGGTATTAATCTAGAGTTAATCTTTGTTGCCTGCTATTGTAGCGTAGGTAGCTGGGACAGAAGTTTAGTTTGTAGTTGTTTAGTTTGTGGTTAGTTAGTTTGTATATAGTTAGTTTGTATTTAGTTAATTTAGAGGAGGCTTCTCTAGATGTCTAACCTTCTCTCTAAGTTCTCTTAAGACGTTTAAGAGTAAGGAGATTTAAACTTCTAGTATAGCAGTATTCTTTTTGTTAACTCTGCTGTGTTCTGTATAGTCTCTAAAGACTTCCACTAGGTCTAGCAGACTAGTCTGCTAAGTTAGGTTGTTTCTAGCTAAATCAGCTGCTTGAACTACTAGATTTCTAGCTATTTCAAGAGCCTCTTCTACTAAAGTTGCCTTTAGTGTCTTTTGTAGAGGCATCCTTAGTACAGGTCTAATAAATAGAGAAAAGTTACTTCTTGTGCAGTTGTGGGTAGGCCTAGTAGGTTCTACTATATTGTCTTTTAATGGGCAGGTCGTAGAATCTTCTATTTCGATTTCAATTTCAATAGGTTCTATAGGCGTTCTAGAACGTCGCTTTTGTCCTTTTAGCTTTTAGAGGCTTGTCTTTTTATTATTATTTTGTTGTTGTTAGTTTTGTAGATCCTGCTAAATTCAAGATTTAGTAAGGTTCTTAATTTCTATTAGTTCTTGTTATCTTAGCATTAGTGGTTAATGCTTTTGAAGAATTCTCACAGACGTGAGATCAGGGAGGAGGGCTTTTCTTGTCACCATACAGCACTACAGCGTCCTAGCTGTAGGCTCTGAAAATACAGAGAGGTGAGAAAAAAAAAGTTGTCAAAAAAGTTATAGTTTTTAAAGCTTTATATTTCTACGACCAGAAGGAGTATACGCAAAAAAAATAGTGATTTGGAAAGCCAACATCCTCCTCTTTGAGCAAAGCTCCTTAGTAAGCTGCTCAGTAAGCTGCTGTGCGCTCAACTGCCGCTGTTAATGTAAAGATAAAAAACTCAGGAATAAATAACAATATAATTTTTTTTCTGAGATGTAGAAATCGCTAAAAATTATATATATTACATAGTACTACTTGAGCTCTTTTATGTGTAAGTTAAAAGGTAATTCTCAGATAAACTGTTAAGAAGTAATAAAGAGCTTGTTTTAAGCATTTTCTCTAAATAAATAACAAAAAAAGCTTACTAATACTTAATGTACCAGCCTTCAGCTTCCTTAACGTCCAGATAATACCTTAGTAAAGATAGAATACAATTATTATTCGCTTTTTGAGATAATTGATCTCATACCTCTCTTATAACAGCCTCAAAGGCTGCTACACATTTTTTACTCTTTTCTATACCTAAAGAAGTAGTAGGCCTTTTAGCTCAAGCGTTTTTTAGCAAGGCCCACACGTATTCTATAGGATTTAGATCAGGACTATAGGCAGGATGCTTAAAAAGCGATATCCTATTCCTAGAAAACCAAGATAAAACTTCTAGAGTTTTATAGATCTTAGCGTTATCCTGCTGAAACTTCCAGCCTATATAGAGGTTAGTAAGTCCTTGAATTGCAAAAAAAAGATTGCTATTTTATATTTAAAATATAGAGTAAACAGTCTCTAAGTGAAAAAAAGGAGTATATGTAACTTACGTTTTTTTATCGCAGGTTTTACTATAGGAATTAGGATTCTTTCAAAAGAGTCTGAATACTTAAAAGAAGTAGTAATTGAAAAGCTTTTAATTACTACTAGTTTAGATCTACCACCTATCCAAATCTCTCCCCAAGCTTGGATAGAAACATCATGACCTATAATTAGATTAGTAAGCATGCTAAAAATATATAAAAAGAAATAGAAAAATAATAGAAAGAAAAAAGTAGTATTTTAGTTAAATAGAGTTCTTTTAAACTTACTTGTGTTAGTTGTACATACTATTTTCCTTCCAATCTTGTTATTTTGCCGTGTTTGATAGTATTCTGTCCTAGCACCGTGCCCGCGCTTAATAGCAGACTCGTTTGAAAATATAACTTTGATAAAGTCTGTATTTTTGAGATTTTGAAGTAAATTTTTGGCGTAAATATGACGATGATAGGCCTTTTCAGCGTCTAAAGGCGTTTTTTCCCAAGAAATGTTAACAGAATAGTTCACCTTTCTCAAAAAGCGTTGTAAGCTTCTAACAGAAATATCTTGACTATTTTCTTTTAAAAGACGTCAATTTGTCTTTTTATGGTTTTTAGTAAGGTCTCTATTAAGCACTCTTTTTACTTTATCTAAGAACTTTGTAGGATGACCTTTTTGAGGCCTAAAAGTAGATATAGCAGCTTTTTGTTTTGTTTTACTTGATAAAGGGTATTAATCATACTTCTAGAACTCTTTTCTAGTATATTACTGATCAAGATAATAGGCTTGTTTTGTAAATATAAAGTATAAACTTCTAGCTCAACTTGAGAAAGATTGCGAGACATTAAGGAGGTATTAGAAAAAAATCAAGTTAGGATAAACAAGAGGAGTTAATATACTGTTGGAGTACTGACCTGCGGATCACTCCGGATCACTCCTTTGACATCCGGATCACCCGGGTTATCAGGGGATCCTAGTGGGATATCACGTGACGGCGCTAGTAACGCGCATATAAACGAGCCAGATCGTCCGAAGTCTTTTCAGTAGTTATTAGACCTTAGTTGTGGCACTTAGTTGATCAATATACTCATTCCCCTCCACTGATCACTCAAATACTCCTTCTCAGCTCCCACATATACTCTATATTTACTAAGTTATTACGTGATCAGTGCTTACGTAAAATATAAGGCTCCAAAATTTGCTCACGTCATACTTACGAAAGCTTTTTAACCTTAGTGATTTCTTAGCGATTTTTTACCCATTTATGGAAAAGTTATACTAAAATCTATTTCTTTTTCATCTCATTTCAAGCAAGATTACAGGGACAATCGTGCTGACTAAGCAGCTTACTAAGCCACCTAACTCAAAGAGGAAGATATTGGCTTTCCAAATCACTAACTCTTTTGGGTCTAGTTCTTTTAGTTGTAGAAATATCAAGCTTTAAAAACTATAACTTTTTTGACATCTTTTTTTTCGTCACCCCTCTGTAGTTGCAATTGATTCCTCGTGGCCGTTTCCCTTAGATCCGGTTGTTTCTGAGCAGTTTCCAGAAAAGTCGATGTTGGTGTTGTTGTTCACTAGCGCTTAAATAGCTTACTAAGCTTACTTATTTTTCTAGGAGCTTACTACTTCGAAAAACTTAAAATGTTGTTTAGTTAGAAAAGGCACTAAGAGCGTAGGCTAAAAATAAAGCTACAGGTGCCAGTGCTAAGAAAGAAATGATAGTAAGTATTACAAAGATCTTCTTTCTTTTTAAGGTGTCAAAGGTGGTGGTTGTCGTTGTAGTCAAAATGGGTATTCTAAAAAAGCGAAAAGCAGCTACCCTCTACTAATTAGTCGCAAAAGTCAAAAAAAAAGATTGTGTGTAGTTAATGAGATTCGAACGGTATGTGGATGAGGTCCACGCGTTGAGCGCTCGGAGCAGAAAAGCTCAGACCACTGAGCGAAATCAGGGCTCAAAAAATATGCTGAAGGTACTCAAAACAACACTAATTAAAACGTGTTCAACAGCGATTGCCAGCCTAAAGCTAGCAACAAGATTGCGATAGAGGTGGAGGAGAGTGAGGACACGTACGTTACCGCAGCGGTAGCCTGTAATACTTCTTCATAAAAGCTTTCTACCTGCTGCTCCCCACCTTTAGGATTTCCTACACTATACAGTACCGCATATAAACAACTTGCATACAACTAACTTACATACTAACAACTTGCATATACATAACTTGCATATAAATATTATAATACTTAGAATGTTTTTCTCCCTCTTTAATACAAAGACTATTAGCTTACATTAAGTAAAGTTAGACTTTACTAAGTTACTATAGTAGAAGCTATAGTAGTAGATCACGAAGCCGGCGTTTAATGTTGTTAAGCGGCCACCTCTGTTTGTTAAAAAGGAGCTAATGGCGATAGTCCTTATAGTAATAAGTCAGTGCAGAGGTTAGAATATAACTGTAGTCAAGATATCTTTACGTCTAGTGTTAAAAATATTATGGTTACAACAAGGACTGTCAAAGGCTAGTTTAGCTAGTACACTATATACACTGCGCAAATTAATAGTCTAGGTGCAGTATGAGTATATTACTTTAGTAATCTCCTCCTGCGCAAACATAACTTTAGCACAGAGACTTAGGAGTAGCTTTGCAAGAAGCAAAGGCGTGTTAAGATAGCTGTTATGTAGCTAGAGCAAACTAACAAGTAGGAGGATTTTGTGAGATGCCTCTAGGGATAGGAGAGCTATGTATAGATAGTAATGCTGTAGTTGTTTATTTATATCTGAGAATAGTGTAACGGCGCAGGCAAGACTTACAGATTAGTATCGGCAGAAGGAATCACGGCAGAGGCAAATAGGAGTGCGTGGTGATCCACAAATAAGCCTTAATTTTAATAAGACACTTATAGGCCTTGTATAAAAGGATATTAAAAATCTATAGAACAATTATAGATCCTAAGCTGTCTTTATACCTGCGACCTGGGCCAAGACCGGGGTAGGTCCGATACCAATGAGATCTAGAATAGCGGCAAGAACAGGGGAGTTGTAACGTGTTTGTTACACTACCCCCCCTTCTAGTAGACAGCTAGTCCTATAGCTGTGTAGTTTTAACATGTTTATTTGTTAACCTTATAACGTCTTCTGTTGTTGTGGACTTCTAATAGGCGGTTACCGCGACTTTAACCTAAAGTAGTGTCGGGCCGGCCTTAAGCGTTTGCCGGGGGGGGGTTTTTTTTTTTTTAATTGCAGTTCAACGTCCTTTCTCAGCCAAAGGCTATATAAGACGTGCAGGCCGAGGACTGCAGGTATCTAAGTAGGTTTGTCTTCTAAGTTATATACATAGAGGGGGTTATCTTGATAAAGGTGAGGCTCTTGGCCTATTGGGTAGAGGAGGAGGAGGGGGAGGAGGAGGGGGTAGAGGAGGAGTAGGAGGCTATATATAGAGCATGGTCGCCTAAACAGACGATTACATCTAGTTTTTAGTGTTTCCTTTGTACTAGGCTCGTGTACCAACCTTAGTTTCTTAAATAACGGCTATAGTAGCCTTAATACCTAGGTCTGTTTAAAAGAGATATTATAGAGAAATTGTGTCTATGCAGGAGTCTTAAAATATCGCTCTATTATCCTTATATAGTTGGCACCTAAGGAGTATATAGGCTGTATCCTGTGTAGCTCTATAGTTGCATAGGCAAACTTTAGAGTCTACTAAATCTCTTTTAAAGAGATACCTTTTTAGGTAGTAGTAACCTAGTTTATGTTACGAGAAAGCGCTAGATATATCTCTTCTAGTTGTAGGAGTAGGTATCTACTTTCTTACTTTCTACTTAAAGGTTGCTAAGTAGGTATTTAGGTTCTTGCTAATTTCATTTCTTCCGTATTTCTTTAATAGGCTTAACTAATTGGCGCTAGCTATTTCTTAAATTTAAGTACTAACAACTACTAGGCTTGTTTTATTTTTTAAGAGGTTTATTTTTGTAGCCTCTTTTGCTAGAGAGTCTTTTTTTTTGTTTTCTTGTATATCTTAGTAGCCTAGGACCTATTATAGCGTAGCAGTAACGCATTTTTCCTTAAGTAAAGTTGCCGCCTTAATACACCTAATTTGCCACTCTTAGCCAAGGTTATTGAAGGTGCTTTTTAATTAAAATAGTGCAGCCTAGTTGTCTATGTATATTTAACGCTTTAGTAGTCGTCTATAAGGCTAACTGCTTTCTCTAGCCTAAAGCTAATACTCTCTAGTTTACTGTTGTAAACTAGCTAGTTATTTCCTATATTATCTTGTAGTTTCTTATAAGCGTAGCTTGTTTGTAGAACGTAGCGCCTACGCTAATCTCTTTGCTTTCTTTTATTGCTAAGGCGTCTAAGTATATTGAAAGGAGGCTGTTATTAACTAATAGCTTCTTATAGAATTCTACTTCTAGGTCTTTTAGCTTATTTAATATACAAACTTTGTATAGAGTTCTAGCGTTCTAGAGTTTATAAGCGTATTGTTGTAGTTTCTCTATATTGTTGGAGATAGCTAAGGAGATAAACTAGGTTATTTAGCTGAGTTGTTCGCCTTTGTTGCTAGTAATAGCAGTTTTTCAGGGTGGTTTAGATCTAGTAGAGTAGATCTAAATGCGTATTGTCTAATAGAGCTGTTGAGCCTAACTCTAGGTGGGTATAGAGCAGCTACTATCTCACTTAGCATTGCAGGTGATAATTTAAAAGTCTCTAGGATCTTTCTACAGGCCTAGTTTTGGAGTTTCTGCCTACTGTTAAAGACGTGTTGTTGTCCTTTCCAAAATAGTTGGCATCTGTAATTAGCTACACTAGTAATACAAGCTAGATATAATTGCCTCATTGCTCTAGGTGAGAGGCCCTTATTAATGTTAGCTAGCCTGCTTAGGCGGGAAAAGGCTTGAGTTGCTTGTTGTATCCTTATGTGGCAGTGATTCTTAAACTTTAAAGTGTTATCAAAGTAGATGCCAAGCCATCTAACTAGTCTTTTTCGCTGGAAGGTTTCCTGGGTAGGTAGCGTGCGTTTGCTGTTTTAATATTGAGATAACAACACGTTTTGTCTAATTTTTCTGCTCCTCTAATATACTACACACACACACACACATACACATATACAATATACTACTGCGCTGCCCCCTTAAGGCGTTACTAGAGGCGTATTGCTTTATCCATCTGCATTTAGTGCGCGCTTTTACGCAGGGCGTTCTAAGAGTTAAACTAGGGTTTAACTCTAAAACGTCTAAGAAATGCGCTTATTGCGTACAGCAAAAAGAGAAGTGCTCTCTTATATATTTAATATGTCTTATCTTTTTTAAACTAAAGTTAACTTAGATAAGTGCTAGAGTACGTTAAGGAGGAGTTCTTTAAACTTCTTACTACTATAGACCTCGTTACTACTGCGGAGCACAGGGAGGACTTAGCAGAGGACCGCTTTACTACTAAAGAGCAGGTGCAGGCGGCAGCCCTTATCCTAGCCTAGAGTGTCTAGGTAACAAGGAGCTAGGAGAAGGAGCTATCTGTAGCTTTAATCCTAGTTTTAACTTACAAAGTCCTCTTAGAGATCTAGGCCGCTGTCTATTTACTAAATAGTTAGGTTGCCTCTTTAAAGGCCTTTGCTTACTAGAACGGAACTAGCAGTAGTAGTCTAAGTGCTCCGCTGGGGGAGACTGAGGAGCAGCGCCTCTAGAGGGAGGCGGGGGAGGAGAAGGAGAGAGATAGTCTCTCCTCTAGCTCCTCCTCCTTGTTAGAGGAGAAGAGGCAATCCTCCCCTAGTCTTTAAGTAAGGGTGGTAGGGGTAGTAAAGGGGTGGTGGGAGAGAGGGTTTAGGGGGAGTCCGGCTGTACAATAGATACCTATTAAAATATCTTTTCTCTTTTTTCAAATTTTTTTTTCTTTTCTTTATATATTGTTATCTTATAGTAAAGTTATATACTCTTTGCCTTGCTCTTAAGCTTTATTTTACTTTACTAAAGTCTATAAAGCGCCTAGACATGTAAAGTTTTTCTTGTAGAAGGCTTTAAGCTTATAAGGAGCCGCTATGAAATTTAAGGCTAGGTACTAAGTTAAGTCTAGATTTTGTCTAACCTAACTAGTATAGTATTTTACTCTTAAACAATACACCTTGGTAGCAAGAATTTTATTTACTTCCTATTCTTTAACGCCTTAAATTAAAGTAGAAGCTAGCTTTAGAACTTCTTGTCTAAGAAGTAAGTTTTAAAGATCTTTGTATAATAGCTCAAGTGTAAAAACATTATAAATTTAGGACTCTTCTAGTAACTAACCTTCATTAGAACTATAAAAGGTCCTTCTTATTTAGCTAATGGTTTCTAGCTTAGACAATTAGTTGCGAGGTTCCTTATATCTAGGAAAACTCTATTTCTAACGTTCTAATTAATTAGATAGCAGTAACAATTAACTATAGTTTGTATCTAATCTTAAGCCTTCTCTAAATAGTTCTTAGCTATCTTCTAAGCATTGAGTATTTAGGTATCTAGGGCTAGTGCATCCTTATAATTTAGTTTGTTAGTTAGGGTAAGGATGTTAGCAGGCTACCTCTAGTCTTAGCTCTATTTAGGATTAAATCTGTAAAGGATCTAATATAGGGACATGCTAAGAGAAGATTGGGGTAAGGAAATTTGTGCTCTATTAATTAGAGGCAATAATCTACTCTAGTTGTCCTAGTAGTAGAATACAAACAGTCGTAGCCTCTAGTTAATATACTTATTTATAATCTCTGTCTAACTGTTAGTCTCTTTGTAGTAGGTAGTTGAAAACTTAACCTGAACGCCTAGAATCTAACAAAACTTAGACTAGAAACTAGACATAAACTAAGGTCCTTAATTAGAGATTATAGTGTTAGGTGTGTGGCCAAAATAGTACACTTGATAAATAAATCATTTAGCTATACCTCTTGCGTTAATTATCTTGTAACAAGGAATAGAGATAGCTTGTTTAAATAAGTAATAAATTACTACTATAATTTATTTAAAACTAGACTTATTTTAGAGGAACTCTTCGAAGTTAATGCACAAATGCTGTATTAGACAATTAATAATTAGTAGGAAGTAAATCATCTTAGGAAGTTTGGTCTGTTTTAGATGTACCTTACAATATGCTATGCAGTTCTGCATATATCTTTTGTAGGTAGCTTCTATACCTTTCTAGGAATATTTTAGGGCAATTAACTAATAGGTTTTTATCGCACTTAGTTAAGCAGACAAAACCTAGTTGTGTGCCTTTTAGATTATCTTAGTGTAGAGTAGAGAGTTAGGCAGTACGCAGAGGTAGTTTAAATACAAGAATAGCCTATTTTTAATTAAGTACTTGTTAGAGACAACGTTACGCTCTTTTTTAAACGCAGTGCGATTAGTCTAAGACAGATTTATTTAGTTTTATTAAATTAATAGATATAGGCTCCAAGGTAGCATTAATTATATATAGAGATAAAATCTAGGCGTGAATTTGTGTAACATAGGTGTTAGCAAAATTAAAGTTAATTTAATTGTCTAGTTAGTGCGGTCTGAGTAGAACCTGCGAACAGTTATTAGTTGAGGCAGACTTTAAGTTTCTTATATTCTGCTTATGCTGTAAGAGAATATTAGCGTAAGCGTCATGCCTTCTAGGTATATATTAGATGTAAAAAGAGATGAGTGCAAGTTTCTTAGCTTAACAAACTTGCCTAGCGCTTGGAACCTTTACAGTAATACAGTACTTTAGTAAGTAGTAGTCTAAGTATATATTAATTTAGGAGTAGGCTAATACTAATATAGCTTGCTAATTGCTAAACCTATAATGATAGTAAAAAGCTTCTCATTGTAATTCTCCTAATTTAGTTTAGAACTAAATAAGACTTTACTAAAGAACGCTACTAGACTTTAGTTCTTATCTAGTTGTTTTTAAGAAAGAACGCCTGCAACAACGCTATCTAATGCGTTAGTTTTTACTCTAATATTATATTATAAGTAATAGTAATATAAGGTAGAAATTTCTAGTAATGCAGCTTTTAAGTTTCTAAAGGCCTATTAATAATTTAAATTCTATATATATAGCATTTATAAGGCTCCAAGGTGCAAGGAGCAGTTTAGTAATTTATGAGTATTTTAGTACAAATTACCAATAAAATTCTATAAACCTAAGAATAGTTTTACACCTATAATAGTTGTAGGTTAGACCTAGTTGTTAAGGGGTAAGACTTTGTTAGGATCTATCTCTAACCCTTAATTAGTTAAGACATAGACTAGGTACTTAGTCTAAGTAATATAAAATTTGCCTTTCTTAATGTTGACTTAGAGGCCTGCTTACTATATTCTCTCTAGTACCTTTTGTACGTAGAGAACATGTTCTACCTCTAACTTAGAGTAGATAAGGATATTATCTAAGTAGACTATGCAAAAGTTGTTAAAGTAATCAATTAACATATTGTTTATATAGTGCTAATAGATAGTACGACAGTTGCATAATTTAAATGAAAGCACTTTTAACTCATACGTTCTATATTGCGTCTAGAGCATAGCATACTCCGTAAAGTTAAAATCTATACTGATTTTGTGAAAAGCCGCGCGTATATCTAACTTAGTAAAGATCTTAGCTCTTTACGTGCAAGCTAGTAGCTTATCAATACATCATATTAGATATTAACTCTTTTAAGTAATTGTGATAAGCTTACAATAATAAACACAAATTTAAATGTTTCTGTTAGATTTCTAAACACAGAGGATAAGAGAAGCAAATAGGCAATTGCTAGGACTAATCTATCCTTGCTTAGGGTTATTTATTACAAACGTCTTAGTAACTTTAAGTTCTTTAGTACTCTGCTTGTACAGAGAACTAAACCAATTTAGTAGTAATTTAGTAAGAATAATTTTATAGTTATATAAGCAGTGTTTAAGTAGTTAGTCTATCGCGATTTTACTAAACACGTCTTTAGACAAGTATTAGACAGATAAAAGTTAATCCTAAATTAGTTAAGCGTTATTAGGATTATTAGATTCTATATAGTCTTTTAATAGAAAATTAATCCTATTAATTTTTATAATATAAAACTTCTTTTCTTTGCGTTTTTTAAAGTGTGGGAGCTGAGAAGGAGTAATTGAATGATCAGTTGGAGGAGAATGAGTATATTGATCAACTAAGTGCCACAACAAAGTGTCTAATAACTACTAAAAAGACTTCGGACGATCTGGCTCGTTTATATGCGCGCTACTAGCGCCGTCACGTGATATCTCACTAGGATCACCTGATAACCCGGGTGATCCGGATGTCAAAGGAGAGATCCGGAGTGATCCGCATATTAGTACTCCAACACACCCCCTAGGTCAGTGAGATACTATCAATCTAAGCTGTAAGCAATCCAGGTAATTATAATAAATCTAAGTTATTAATTAAGAGGGCCTCTGTAATTATAGCTCCTCCACGTAATTATCTGTTGTTGTAGAGATGTTGCGTGTTGTTGCGTTGATTAATCCAGCAGCTCTAAGTAATATTAAAACATTAGATAGACCCTAAATATCGCGTAAATAGTCAGTGCGTAATCGCTACAACAAAATTAATCGCGTCTATTGCCCCTCCAAAACCTTTTGTCCTTAACCTTAATTAATTTAATTACTAAGTCTTTCTAATCTGCCTTGACTACTATCACTAATATAGTAAGTGGTATTGCCTTATTGTTCCCTCACTAATTAGCTGCTAATCTTTCTAGTGTAGTCTGCCCTAAGCAACAACAAGCGCAGCTTAGAGAGCCGTCGTTAACAACGTAATAGACAATTAGAATGCCGCTAGCAAACTAAGAATAGTGCTAAACGTAAGCGTCGCGCGCGCTAAAATCTGTTTAACAATAAGATTTAGCAAGCAGCTAATCTCTAAGGTAATAAGAGTTAGTTGCCTCTGCCTATTAATCTGTACGCTTACCGCAAGACATCTAGTAGCTCCGCTTAGAGGATAATTACGTTACGTACTAAATTAAGTCTGCTGTTAAGTTCTTATTTAAATTTTAATTTACATAAGAGTTTAACTAAGCAATTAAGCTAGCGCAAAGGCAAGGCTTCTTAAAAGGTAAAACAAAAATTACAGTAGATAACTGCTTAAGCAGCAACACGTGAACTGCAATATAGCAACAGCAATAGGCTAAAAACGCCTATTAAGCCGTCTACTAAGCGCTTAGCGCCTCTATCTACTTAGAAGAAGGCGCCAAGCAGCTCCTTAAAGATTGCTGCTAATCTAACGCGTCCTTGCGTTCTGCTATATAAGCGCTGCATAAAGAATATACTAGATAGCTTATACGCTAAACGCTGCTTTAATGACGTTTAAACTAGCAGTTAGAGCAGCTTACGCTGTAGTAGTTGCTTATTTTACACCTACTACACGGTTAACATTAATCTTGCTAATTAATTTATAGCTATATATAGAGATAAAGAGGTAAGTCCCTAACCTATTAACCGTCTTTCTTAGCTTGCTAACTAGTTTTTAAGATAAGAATAATAATAAGATATACTAAGCTTTAAAAGCTTATCTACTTAAGAATTTTATTGCTTGCCGCAAAAAAATTGAATAGCGGCGTTATAACTACTAAGCCTTCTGCGCAGAAGGCTTTTGCTAATAATTGTAAAGCTTAAGAGATAGCGTATTGTAGTTTTACCGCTTAGCCTCTTACTCCTGCTCCTACTCCCTCGTTCGCTCCTGCTCCTGCGTTCGCTTAACAGCCGCAACAGTCGGCTTTTTATTCTTAGCAGCAACAGCAGCAACAGCAGCAATATAAGCAGCCTTAACAGCAACCTACTTAAAGGTTGCTGCTTTAAGAGCAGGCTGCCTGCAGAATGTTACCCCCTACCGCTTTATACAATCGTCCTTTTGTTTGTTATCCTAATTGCTATACAACTTATTTGTATAAGCGCAATTATTACGCTAGGGTAAAAAGGCGGTTATCTAACAACTCTATGTATAGGAGTAATAGGTTAGAATCGCGCCGTAATACTGCTTACCTCTAGACTCTTGCTGTTTAGGCTTAGATGGCCCAAGTCGCTCTTAAGCTAGCTAAAGCTAAGCAGGCTAGGCGTGATGTAATAATAGCGTCTAGCAAGTATAATAAGTCTAATACTAATTAGTAATAAGGTTTCTAGTTTTAGTTTAATCGTCTAGCTTTCGTTCTCCCGCTTAATAAAACAAGCTATTAAGAGGAAACTTAGCCTAGTATATAGATGTCGCTGCTTAATGCAAATATCTTGATTATTAATTATCCTTTCTTTTAATTAAGTATTTAACTTGCTAAAGGTTAAGCAACTGCTTAAACTTCCTAAACTATTGTTAGGTAAGTAACTTAGTTAGTCTATTAGCTAGCATAATTGCTGTTTCTAAGTACTTAACCTAAAATAATTCTTTAGCAAACTCCTACCGTAGCTATATGTTTTAGATATCTACATGCCTTAATTAAGTGCTAATCTGCTTATTCTTCCTAACTACTAGCCTAATTGTTTGTTAATTGTTACACTAGACTGTCTAGATATCTCCTAGATTAAGAGACAGCTCGCGAAAGAAGCGTTTAAAGGCTATAGCCTTATTAGTAGTGTACTTAAGAGCAAGCAGCTTAGCCTTAGTAGTTAATGTAGTTACTGTAGTCTACTAAGCTGCCTTCTAAAATATTAGACTACTATATAGGATAGCTATGTATCTATAGGACACTTAACAAGTTTCTTAAATTTCTGTAAAAAAAGCATTGCCTGCAATTGTTAGGTCTAGGCTATTATAGTTCCTATATTAGATCGCATCCTATCTTATTTAATAAAGGTACATAATCACCTGTTTAATAGCTTTTATATGCTAATTACTAGAGTTCGTGAGCAAGTGTAAGAGCTTCAAGATTAAGTAGGCAACATTTAGTTATAGTATAATAGCTGTGTACAGCACTAATCTAACCCTTTTTTAGTAGGCCTTAATCTCCTGCTTAGTTGCTTCGCTAGTGTTCTTAATTAGCTCCTTAGACGGTAATCAGGTCTAAGGAAAACTGCTATCCTCTAGCTTAAACTTCTTCGCGATCTTGTTAATATACATATTATACACAAGCGTAATTGTTCGGTTTTTATAATCTCTAATTATCTAGATACTAAGGAACTATTTAACTAATCCCTGTTCCTTTATTTTATACTTGTCTATAATCTTTAACTAAAGATCTATCGCCCTCTGCTTATAATCTTTAGCAAAAAGCAGTAGGATATTATCTACATAAAACAGCACTAGGATCCTCCTTTCTTAATTAAAGAATAGGCAGGGCTCCTCTAGTAAGGTAATTAGTCTAATCTCTCTTAGTAATCCTAAGAACTTCTTATACTACAACAGTAGCGAGTCTTGCAATCTATATAGTGCGCAGTTAAGCTATACGCACTTCCCTAGCTTCTTAAAGCTATCTAGCATCTTACAGATTACTAGGTTGTCTACTATAATCAACGTATTAAGGAATGCTCCTACAACATTATATTGCTTAATCTCTAAATTATTCTTAGCGGCGATAGCTATTGCTGCTTAGAAGGACTTAGCTGCTAAGGTAGCAGTATAAGTTAAATTAATTAAAACCTTTTCCTAGAGATTACCTCTTACCACAATCTAAGCCTTACAGATAAGAAAGAAGCTATCCTAATTAACCTTGTAGATCTAAACCTACTTTATAAGTATTAGGCGATTAATTGCCTCTTCTCTTAATATCTTAGTTTAAGTCTTTGTTTTACTTAACTAATTAATCTCTCTTCTGCAGGCATCCACAAACAAGGCCCTTATAGGATGCTAAAGCAATTGCTTCTGTAATACTAGCAGTTTAGGTAGATTATCGCGATATAGTTAAGCATTTCCTTTTTGCTTATGCTTAGTAAGCAAAGCTACTATAACTACATAATTAAGAGTCTTGTAGCTTGCGCTTACAGACCTAGCAGGTAGGTATTATAGAAATTGTTCTATAATAAATCCTTATAATCCGCAATTAATGCGTTAATACTACCTGTGCTTCAACCCCTTGGTTAATTGTTAGGATCTTAGGTTGCGTCCTTACGCTTACGCCCGCTACCTAGCTTGCGCAGTAGAATATATTAGTTAGTAGGCTAATCTAGGCTTTTGCTAGCAATTTAAGCACTATATCTTGTAAGTAGAGGTTTAGCTTGTAATTGCTTACTCTGTCTACTGTTTATTGCCTAAGACCTTAACCTGCAAAATAATTTACGACCTGCTATCTTGCTTAAAAGAGTAGGTGTTCTATTATAATTAGCTAGCGCGTTAGAGTCTACGGGTATAGACCATTAGACTAGTAAATAAGGAATTCTACCTACAGGTTCTAATAGATTAGCTCCTTTAAGCAGTTACACTGCTATTTAACTATTAGTAACTATACAATTAATTAAATTGTTGTTCCCTAGAGTCTCTAGTTTAGGAGTAGGTTCTAGGGTAGCAAGACTAGTAATCTGTTGCTAATCTAAGCAAATTCCTAATAGCGAACTAGCCTTGTGCTCTAATTGCTTGGCGTCTTATAATCTACTCTTATTTTTAGTAGGCAGGCGGTCCTTACTGCTGAAGATAGTAAATAGATTACCTTTAAGACTTTTAGTAGTTAGCTGCGTATCCTAATCCGCCCTTCCTTAAACAGGAGAGAGGACCTCTAAGTTATCTCTAGGATTAAATAGCTCGCTGTTATAAAAGATCTCTACAATCTTAATTACTTAATCCTTTAGCAGCTCTTCCTTGCAATCCTCTTTATAGAACAACTATTTATTAAAAGTTACATTACAGGTAGTAATTATCTAATTAAGTGTTAGTACCTATATATAGTATATGTTAGAGGCTTAATAACCTACTAAATAACTAATATAGAAGCAAGGATTAACCTTAAATCTTTAACAATTACGCCTAGCTGCCTTATCTTTATCTAAAGAATAGGCTCGGCAGCTATAGGCATATATTCTACTCTAGTCTAGGCGTAGATTAGCAGTCTAGTGTCTAATCTCTAGTAGTTAATAGTATTAGAAATATTTCTTAAACTATTCTTTAAGCACTTAATTAGGGGATTAGTAGCTATAGATTTTAGTAGGGCTTATGCTATGTAGGTAAGCAGCCGCATCTATAATTACTAGCTAAAGCTTAGCTAGTAGATTAGCGCTTGTGCGCATCTTAATAGCCTTAGTAATCAGCTCTTAGCTAGCTCTCTCCGCTGAGCTATTAGGCTTATAGGTGTATAGCAGTGGCGTCTTAATCATAATCCCTTTCTCTAATGCCTATTTCTTATATTTCAATTGCCCTCTCTAAGGCAGTGTAGCAGCATTGTTATTTTAATAGATTTCTACAATCCTCTGCTAATATTTCCTCTTAATTCTTTTAGCAAAACCTTTAATTACAGGCATAATATTGTTTAGTGTCTTTAACTAGATATTGTAATTATACAGCTTGCCTAAGTAGTCTTCCCTAATAATTAGTGCCTATTTTTTAAGCAGTTAACCTGTTAGGAAATTAAACAGATTCTATAAGATCCTATAAAAAGGTTGTAGTAATCTCTCTCTTAGTCGCCGCAAAATTACTTACAAGGCATAAGCTGTTGCGTAATAATTACCTTCTAATAGCTTCTTACTAGTAATCTTAATATTCTATGCTAAGCAGACTAAGGCTTTAATAGCCTATTGTCCTAGGTAACCTAATTGTTAATGCTACAAGTCCTTATTACTAGTGCACAATTAAGGTTTCCTTAATCGCGCTACAGCGTTCACAAGCAGTAGTAGTTAAGTAGGGTAATAGGAGACTTATTTGTATTTAACAAAAAAGAGATTAAAATAACACTTAATGTTAATTAAGATAACGTTCTTCTTAGGCGTACTAAATTACATAGTATAAGTATATCCTAAATACTAAATGCCTAACTAATTAAGCCGTTCTTCCGACACAATATTAGTATAGAAACCTAGTACAAGCTTAACGTTAGTAAGTAGTAGATTAGCTGTCTTAGGGCCTGCCTCGCTATACAGGACGTTCTTAAGCAGCCTGTTTCCGACCCTAGCAACAGGGATAGATTAAGTGCCTACTAAGACTATTTTATTATTAGCGCATTTGCTAAAGGTGCCTAGTACTAGGTAATTAATAGTATTTACTAAGTAAACTGCTGCTCTACTATCTAGAATTGTACAAAGGGATAAGGCATAGGGGGTAAAGGCTACACTAAAGATGTTTAGCCTAATCTTATTAATAAAGTTATTTAGGTTAATTAATGCTAAAACTAATAATCTAGGATAGGATCTACTTAGCTTATTAGTAGCTAATCTGCTAGTGCTAGCCTTCTAGCCTTCCTTCTTAATCTAGGTGCGCAGAGATGCCTAAGTGTTACTATTCAATTGCTTAGCAATCTTCTTTTTCTCGTCGTCTAACAGCCTAATTCGAATACTGCTAGTAGGGGTTAATCTAGTAACTGCAGTTTAAAGTTAATAGCAGTTGCGCAGTGTCTAGAAGTACTTACTTATTAGCTCTTTACTAGCCTTGCAAGGATAAGAGTAGGGTTGCTTACTGCCTTTATTTAACTTTAAATTATTAGCACTAGTAAGTTGTTAAGCTAACACTAATCTAGATCTAGTTTAGAACACTGCGTGTCCTTTTCCTTTTAAGAAACCAATTAACTGATCCTACAACAAAACACTAAAGATCTTTCCTAGATTATTAAAAGTTAACTAAGCTTTTCTAAGCGCTATTACTTATACTAGCTTATTGCGCTTCTTGCGCAACCAGTCTAGTACGATCTTAGTGCCTAAGGCGTCTAAAAAATTAGTAATTGCTAGTGGCCTAACAATCTTAGGGAGCGAGTAGATTATTACTCGTCAATACAGGAGCTGCTACTTAGTAAACTATTACTTACGGCCTATTTGTCCCTAGCAAGCCTTATCTAGGTAGGATTAGTACTGCGCTCTAATTAAATACTAAGTATTCTAATTAGCAGGTGCAAGATCCTCCTTAAGGATCTTTACTAAAGCTTAAAGGCTAGTAAGGTTTTAATTAATTATGCTTATTAACGCATTTAAGAGCAGGTCTAGATAGACAGTCTTGCTAATCTAGTCTTTAATATTAGTAATCTTAGCAACCTTCCTTATTTGTTAAGCTGCCTGTACTTTGTACTTGTTAACTAGCTTGCTGTAATTATCCTTCTTATACTTAGTATTAAGGACTTAAGCCTCGTATTTGCGTTAAGTAATCTTATAATCCTCTTATTCTTGCGCGCTTACGTCAGGTAATAGAGCAACTAGTTACTTAATTTCTTTAGGCAGTTTAGGATACTGTAGCTCCTAGTAGTTAATTAAGAGCACGTCTGAAAAATTAGGATTAACTTAATCCTAGATGCTCTTCTTTAAGCAGTGCAGTCTTAAAAGAGCAAACTAGGTTAGCTAGTCTAGTTAGGCCTTTAGGATTACTCCTAAGGCAACAAGCGGTGTGTTAGTAAGGTCTATATTAGTAAGATACTTATGTAGGATCACAACGTGGGTTATCGTTAAGGTGACAATAGGATCAATCGGTTAGTCAGTAGGTAGCTGTGTCAACAATAACAGTAGCTTTTAGGATAGGTTAGAGAGAGGTTGAATGTATAATCAATAAGTGAGAGAGGTACAGCAGCAGCAGCGATCTACTGGCTAGTGCTGTAGGAGATAAAAGAGGAGAGTAATATCTAATCAAATAAATAATCTTCCAGCTTGCTAATTGCGCAGTAGGAATTAATATTATAATTAAGCGGCCAGGCTTATAACTGTAGGAGCTAAGAAGGAGTAATTAAATGATCAGTTGGAGGGGAATAAGTATATTAATTAACTAAGTGCTACAACAAAGTGTCTAATAACTACTAAAAAGACTTTGGACGATCTGGCTCGTTTATATGCGCGCTACTAGCGCCGTCACGTGATATCTCACTAGGGTCACCTGATAACCCGGGTGATCCGGATGTCAAAGGAGAGATCCGGAGTGATCCGCGTATCAGTACTCCAACATAAAGTAATAAAAGGCATTAGCTAAATTAATTGTAATCCGTAGGGTAAAGTTAGCACAGACAGAATCTAGGGTAAGGTTAGGAACTTTAGAAGTAAAATAAACTTTTAAGAGCTAAAAAAGGCCGCAAATTTTTATATTAAAACTATTATAAGGCTTTGCCTTCTCTAGTCTTCTTCCTTTTTTTAAATAGCGTTTCTCCGCTAAATATCCTTCCTCGTAGCCTTATTGTTAGTAGGTTCTTATAACTGCATAAGGATAGAGAGAGCAAGGTTATACGTTGCAGGATATTTTGCAGGCTACCTAATTTAGCTCTAAACTATGTCTAGCAATAGATTAAATTGCTAAAGCTATTTAATCCTAATGATATCATCTTGCGTACCTAAATCTATAATAATATAAGGATAGTTAAGATTCTTTCTACTATTAATTTAGATGTAAAGTTAGATGTATTAATCTACCATAGTTTAGATCTAGTCCCAAAATCCTTTTATAGAGACCTCATAGAGCAGTTTTTAAATAGAAACTTAAAGCAATTAGAAAAGAGTACAAGAAATAGTAAGAGGAATTTAAAAATAAAAAACTTTAGGCTCTAGTGTTAACTAATAATAGTAGACAGACACTGTAACCTTTTAAACAAAAAAGAGTCAAAACTTAGAAATATTCTACTCTAAATAAGTTTAATAAGTTAATATTAGCAAGATTGTACTTGTAAAAGCCTACGCCGGAGCGTTGTCCTAGACGTCTTCGTTTTTTCTTTATTCCTTATCTAAGTAGTATTCTACTGCTTTAGAGTATTGTTCTTATTTAATTTTGATTGTTCTTACCTAAAAAATAGTACAACTACTTGCACAGTAACTAGGCTTCCTACTCCTTAACAACTATCTAATAGAGGCTTATTATTAAGGGTTAGGGCCTTAGAAAGAAGTCTAGGCGTGCTTAAAGTAGCGTGAGCGGAGGTTAGAGTTAAATTAGAAGCGGAGCTAGTCTAATAAGACCGCAGGCTCAAATATTATTAAAAGCAGGGCTTCTGCAGACGTACTAAAGTAAGCACTAGCTTAGTAAATATATTTAGTTGTTGGAGTACTGACCTGCGGATCACTGCGGATCCCTCCTTTGACATCCGGATCACCCGGGTTATCAGGTGATCCTAGTGGGATATCACGTGACGGCGCTAGTAACGCGCATATAAACGAGCCAGATCGTCCGAAGTCTTTTCAGTAATTATTGGACGCTTTGTTGTGGCACTTAGTTGATCAATATACTCATTCCCCTCCAACTGATCATTCAATTACTCCTTCTTAGCTCCTACAGTTATAAGCCCGGTTCAGTCAAACCTGCGTCAGCGCTTTTGATGTGGTCGCTTACCTAGGTGGGTGACCACAAGCGAGAAAGCGGCAAAAAGATAGCCTAGGGGATACAACACACACAGACAGCCCGCAGTACAAGGTAGCTTCGCTAGCCTTATAGGGTCGGTGCGCCTTTAGAGCGCCAGAGCCAGTGTAGCCAGTATCCTAGCCTCCTGCTCAAGAGAGCGCCTAAAGAAGGGCCATGTGCTTGAAGGGCCATGAGCTCTTAGGTAGATTAACTATGCTGCTAGTCAATCTAAGGGGTGTGTCGCAGTATACATATGTATCCTCTAGCCGGAGTGCGATTCATCGATCGGTCTGTATTTTGTTTCCGACATTAGTCTAATAAAAGAATTGCGTTTTTCTATAATAAATATAGTAAGATGTTGTTATATCTTGTTAAAAGAGTAGTTTTATAAGTACTTAAATTCTAAATTAGAAGCGTATAAGGCAGGGGTAATCTTCTCCTATAAGTAGAAAGACTACTCTAACTTATAAACAAACCCTGTAATAGTAGTACTAATAAACCTTGCCTTAAAAGCTAAAAACGTTTCTTTCTAGTCTGTAAATAGGCAGTAGAAGGCTATACAGCTTTCTGCTTGTTTATTGCTAAATACAAAATATAATTTCAGTAGCGTAATTATTTCTTCTGCATTTTTAAACTATTGTAAAACTAAATTGGCTAGGTACTGCAGTTTAAAGTATGTTTTTATAATACTAGTAATATGTCCTTATACAAGAGCTATGTAAGCGCGCTCGCTCTAATAGTAATATAAGTTAATTTCTAATTAATTCTTTTTTAAGGCTTGCTACTAACAGAACATAGAGTCTATTCTATAATAAAATTCTTTAAAAGTAGGCGTGCGCTCTATAATTTTAATACATAACAATATAGGGGTAGCAGAAATATACTATGTAGATTAACCTAATAGTTATTAAGCTCTTGTTAGTAGTGTTTTAGTAGTAGGTACGGCTGTGTCCCTAGTTAATATAACTTCCTAGGTTAATTACGCAACTTACGAATTTAACTAGTTAACTTCGTCTAAATAAAGGGCGATCTAGTCCTCCTCTAAATCTGCATCTTCTTCTTCTTCTTGATTCTCTAAAACAGCTAGTTGCTTGCTAGCCGCTTTGTCCTGTAGAGGTTAATGTTGACCTTAACAGCAGGTTAATTTTTAGGCAGGTTCTAAAGAGGGCCTAATGTTGTTTTAGTTAAAGAGATAAGATTTAGTTAAAATAAAAAAGAATAAAAAGTATTTAATTAAATTAAATAAATACTCCTTGAAGCACCTGTACTAGAAATATACTACTTAGAATAAAAAACTTAAGTTAAGAATAACATGTTAGACTATACACTTAGAGCTATATTATTATAGTAGTATTTAGACAAGAAATAAAAATTAGTGTTTTACTATTTAAAAAAGTTCTTCAAACTAGATCTTGATTATAATGTTTAAAAAAAAAGTAACTAGAAGTAGTTAATACTTTTGAATAGTATGGAGTTGATTTATTAGAGCTACTACACTAGATTAAGGTTTTTACTAATTACTAGAACTAAGCAGGGTTTACAACAACAAATAAACTTAACTAATGATAAGTTTAATAGGCTGAAATATTAGCTTAGTTTAACTTTAAGATAACTTACTACGCTAGAATACTTATTAGAGCAGTAGATGCTTTAAGTAGAAAATCTAATTTACGTAAGAAAAGTTACAAAAAACCTTATAATACTATGTTTAGAAAAATGCTAAACAGCAGTCTACGTTACAACTAGCTAGAACTAGCTAAAGTAGCTAAAGTAGCTAAGCAGGTAGAAACACTACAACAGCAGTAGCAATAAAAAGTAGCTAGCTAGTAGTTGTGATGGGCTGAAGCCCAGAGTGGATCCTCGGTTGTAACTCGGTTGTACACCTCACTTTACGAGCCGCGGCCGCGTGGCGGCAGACTATAAGTATCAACTACGCAAGACAATCAGACGCTCTATTGTCTTATGCCAGCCTTTTGGCTAAGTGGTCGGCGTGTGTAGTTGCATGCAAGGCCTGATAGGCCCGCCCACTACAGTAGTTTAAGTCTAAAGAAAATAGCTTTCATAAACTACTATATAGCCTAGATTTTTAAGTTAAAAACTACTTCTACACTACTACCTCTACGCAGACCTTAGGTTAATTACTAAATTAAGTTGCAAAAAGATAAAAGTAGAAAGGGGAAAGAACCTCTATAAGGCCCTCTATACAATATAAGTAGACTAGATATTTTAGTTCTTCGCAAGGAGCTTATATCCCTTTTAGATAAAGAATAGATTAAAGCTAGCAGCTCTGTAGCTTTTTCCCTAGTCTTATTTGCTAAAAATCCTAGAGGAGGATTACAGTTCCGCGTTAATAATTAAGCTCTTAACGCTATTATAAAAAAGGATTGTTATCTCTTGCTGTTAATCTAGAAGACGCTTAACAATATCGCTGTAGGGGGCGGGCCTACTATAGGCCTTGCATGCAACTACACACGCCGACCACTTAGCCAAAAGGCTGGCACAAGACAATAGAGCGTCTGATTGTCTTGCGTAGTTGATACTTATAGTCCGCCGCCGCGCGGCCTGTAATGTGACGTGTACCACCGAGGTTCAACCGAGGATCAACACCTTGGGCCTTTAGCCCATTACATTACCCCTCTACTAGGTAAATAAGTACTGCGCTGCCCCTACGCCACCACGCTGCCGCGCGCACGTGTGCGTGTGAGCCAAAGTCATCGCTGAGCTAGGTTATTCTTGAGACTCGAACCAACGTCGACTTCTTAACCCCTCTAGACTTTAGACCCTAGGGTGCTCTATTGTAATATAGTTGGCGGGCCTACTATAGGCCTTGTATGCAACTACACACGCCGACCACTTAGTCAAAAGGCTAGCACAAGATAATAGAGTGTCTGATTGTCTTGCGTAGTTAATACTTATAGTCCGCCGCCGCGCGGCCTGTAATGTGACGTGTACCACCGAGGTTCAACCGAGGATCAACACCTTGGGCCTTCAGCCCATCACAATCGCTAAGGCGAAATAGTTTACTAAAATTAAAGTCTCCCCAGCCTTCTACAAAATTAGAATTAATGCAGGAGATAAATAGAAGACTGCCTTAAGAACAAGATTTAGGTTATATAAATAACTAGTTACTTCTTTTAGCATAGCAATGCTTCTAGTACCTTTTAATAATATATTAACTAGACACTCCGCAAATACATTAACAATTTCTGCTTAGCCTACTTGTAAAGGGCTGAAGCCCTGACGTTTTTAGTACTCGGCAAAGTTGCCTCGTTTGGCGATCTTACAGATGCTGGGTGTCCACCTGGCATCTGTTGGCTTGGCGCGCTCGGGCCTTCTACACCGCTTAACCCTACGCTGCCTAACACCTCTACCCTGTTCGGCCCTCCTACCCCGTTCGGCTCTTTTACCCTGCTCGCCCCTTCTAGCCTGCTTAGCCTTTCTTTTATACTTTGCACAATTCTTTTATGCTACGTTAGCAGTTGCGGCGCTATTACTTGTATGTATAAACTAGCGCTAAGCTTAGGCCTTATAGGGAGGTATATAGACTTGCTGCGCAACCTTTGTAGTTCTACAATTAATTTATTACTATTTTCCCTTGCACCTTTAGTTAATCTAACGTATCCTTATAATTAAAATAATTCCTTCTTTAGCTACTCGCGTAGCTACGTTAAATTAGAAGCCTTCTAGAGCTATATCTAGATAAGAAGCTAGCTAGAGCTACATCTACGCCTGAAAATTCTAATTAATTAGATTACTAATCTTAGTTAAAGCTGTTTTAAATCTATTAAGGATTAACAGCAAAAGAAGCACAAGGAGTGCTAAGGGATACCTAGCTAAATAAGACTCTACCTAAAACGTTTTACAATACAAACTGTTAGATAAGCCTACTATATTTCTAGTAGCCCTAGAAACTAATCTCTGTTAAACACAATAAAAGCACTATTAATTTAGAACGCTTATACTACAATAGCAGAGGCTAAAATTATATCTAGAAACTTAGCTATCTAGATAGCAAGACTACACTAAGATAGTGTTAGCAGGGCTAAGATAGAGAGCACTCTTAAGAATCTCTGCTAAGCAAGTAAACTAGATAAGATAGCGACTTTAATAATTATACAAGAAGCCTTTCTTATCTGTAAGGCTATTAACTTAGCCTCTAAGGAAACGAAACTAGAACATAAATAGCTACTTACTTAGCTACTAACATTACTTGCTGCATTAAAACTAGCGCAGAAACAGCATAACCTAAGCGTTTTAAGTAACTTAACCTAGACGCTTTTAATAGGACAAGGAAAATATATTAGATCTTTAAAAACCAGCTTACTACTAAGGTAGAGAACAACTAAAAGGATTTTAACACAGAAAGAAGGACTTGCGACTACGCCTTTAGTAGGCTTAAAGGTTTAGCAGCTACCCTTATACTGCTCTACCTTAATTAGATAGAATTGTTAGACGCCTAGAACTTTAAACACTTATTAAGCTTTTTTAATTAAATGTTTAGAGACCTATATAGCTCTAAAAGAGCTTAAAACAAACTCTAGTTAATATCTTAAGGCAAAAAGAATATTTGTAGTTATATTATAGAATTTTAGGAACAGTTGCTGCTGTCAAACAGTAACTTAGATAAGGATATAAAGATAATACTCATTTAAAAGAGCCTTACTTATAAGCTTTAAGATAAGCTTATAGGCATTACCTTTTTAGACTGAAATAACTTGCAATACAAGTCTATTAAAATTGCAGACTACCTATAAAGGATAAAACAATACTCTAAAGGCTAGGATAAGCCTAAGGAACGATACTCTAAAGGATACAAGCTAAGACCTGCCTCTCCTCCTCCTCCTACAGGAGACTAGATAGAAAAGATAAAGTTTACTAAACAATTAGCTAAGCTACGCAGGCTTAGTAATTTAGAACTAAACAAACTAATAAAGCAAGGACGTTGTTTTACTTATAAGTAAAAAGGATACTTAGCTGCAGATTGTACTAAAGAAAAAAGGCTAAGAAAAAAAGAGAAGAAAAGGACTACTATATTAAAGTCCTTAAAAGTAAAAGTAGAGAAGCTGAGCAAGGATAGCTTAGGCGGCAAGGAAACTCTAGACAACTAGGATTCTAATTTAGAAAAAGAATAGCTCTTGCTTAAACTTACTAGCAAGAGCTACACGTAAGCTAAGATAACTTAACAAAAGAATAAGCTAGTTTTAAAAAGGACATAAGTAGTAATAAAATTACTATAGAAACGTTAGTTAATTGTTATACCTTTGCTTTAACCTTTATTAATACAGAAAACTTTGTATACTCTTTTATTAGCTCTTATATTATTAGGAACGCTAACTTATAGTGTATTTCTATCTCCCCACGTAGGTTAGAAGGAGTTACAGAGAAACCTAGAACTATTAATAAAGTTGCTAGGTTAGAGATTAATATTAAAGAATACTAGAATACTATCTAGGGCTATGTTACTTCTACACACCCTAGATACGATTTAATACTTAGACAGCCCTAGATAAATATGAGAGAGGTTACTATCGCCCCTTCTAGAAAAACAATATACATTTACTCTTCTAGACAAAGAATTAAGCTACTAAGTACTAAAGATTGCTCTATTTTAGAGAACAAAAGACTACAATAAATAAACGCAACTACCTATTAATCCTATATTAGGTAAGCAAGAAAAGACAAGTTAATTTAGACTTTTGCTGCTTCTCTTAAGAGTATTAAAAAGGCCTTAGCTTCTAAAAAGAAAGTAAATGTTTTGTTACTACTTCCTAAGGCGTACTAACACATGACCTAGATTTTTAAGTTAAAAACTGCTTCTGCACTACTACCTTGACGCAGACCTAAAAATAATTACTAAATTAAGTTATAAAAAGAAAAAAGAAAAAAAGAAAAAGAACCTTCTTAGGGCCCTCTATACAATATAAGCAGACTAGAGCTTTTAGTTCTTCGCAAGGAGCTTATATCCCTTTTAGATAAAGAATAGATTAGAGCTAGCAGCTCTGCAGCCTCTTCCCTAGTCTTATTTGCTAGAAAACCTAGAGGAGGATTACAGTTCTGCGTTAATTATTAAGCTCTTAACGCTATTATAAAAAAGAATTGTTATCTCTTGCTATTAATCTAGGAGACACTTAACAATATCGCGAAAGCAAAATAGTTTACTAAGATTAACGTCTCTACAGCCTTCTACAAAATTAGGATTAACGTAGGAGATAAATAAAAAACTGCCTTTAGAACAAAATTTAGGTTATACAAATAGCTAGTTACTTTTTTAGTATAGTAAATGCTCCTAGTACCTTCTAATAATATAGTAACTAGACACTCCGCGAATACATTAATAATTTCTACTTAGCTTACCTAGACAACGTATTAATCTACACAAATAGCACACTTAAGGAATACTGACGTAACACAAACAAGGTCCTAGAAACTATAGGCAAGGCTAGGTTACCTCTTAATATTAAGAAATGTAAGTTTAATGTGCAAAGCACTAAATACCTTAGATTTATTATTAAGGCTAGGAAAGGACTTTAGATAGACCCTAAGAAAGTTAAAGCAATTTAGGAATAGGAGGCACTAACAAATGTTAAAGGAGTACACAGCTTGCTTAGATTTATAAACTTTTATTAATACTTTATTAAGAACTACTTTAATATAGTTACCCTGCTTACAAGACTTACCAGAAACGTCTCCTTTTAATAAAGAAAAGCAGAACAGGAAGCTTTTAATAAGCTAAAGAGGATATTTATTACTTAACTAATACTAGCTTAATAGGATCCTAATAGGAAAACTATCCTAGAGACTAATTCTTTGGGTTACGTTGTAGTAGGAGTCCTTTTATAATATAATAACTAAGAAATATTGCAACTAGTAGCGTACTACTTAAAGAATATAACTAGCGCTTAAAGCAACTATAAAATACACAACAAGGAACTACTTGCAGTTATTTGCTACTTATCTAAATAGGACGCTATGCTACGTTCTTTAAAGAAGTTTCTAGTAATAACAGACTACAAGAACCTAGAGTATTTTAGAAAGCCTAGGCAGCTTAGTAAGAGACAAATAAGATAGGCCTAATTTCTAAGTAAATTTCCCAACATAGAAATTGCCTATAGGCCTAGAGTTAATAACTCTAGGGCAGATACCTTATTTTTAAGACAACAAGATATGCCGGTAAACAGTTTAGATAATTAAATTTCTAAAAGGTTTCTATAAATCTTTAAACTATATACTCCAATTACTCTAGAAATAGAAGAACAGAAAAAAGAAAAGACTCTTAGGACTTTTAGCTGCAATAGCTATCTAGCAATTGTACTTTAAGAACAATTAGATCTAGAGAAGCTATAGAACAAAGCTAAGGAAGAGGATATTACTTACTAGCTAGCCTAGAAAGCGGTAAACAAAGGAGAACGCTAATTCCTAGTAAAGCTTAACTTTAAGCTTTTAATTTCTAAATGCTAACTAGATAATTTTAGAAACCTGCTATACTAAAATTAAAAGTAGGTACTAAACAACAAACCCTTACGCAGTAGAATTATTTATAAAATCTACTGTTTAAAGGCTCTAGGACACCTAGGAAGGAACTTTACCTATTAAGTAGTTGCTAGAGAATACTTTTAGCCTACTATAAGCTAAACAGTATAGTAATATATTAGAAACTGCTTAGTGTGTAGAAGAACGAAACTATAGAGAGACGGCCTGCAAGGAATGCTAAAACCCCTACTAATCTCTAAGCGTATCTAGAAGGAGATATTAATTGACTTTGTTACAGGACTACTAGAAAGCGAAGGTTATATAAACCTAATAGTTATAACTAATAGACTAAGTAAGGATGAAATTTTAATAGACTTTAAGGATATTACTACAGAAAGTGTTGCTAAAGCGTTTATTAACTTAGTAGTAGCTTACTACTAGCTACTAGACTATGTTACTTCTAATTAAGGTGTATAGTTTATAAGCTACTTTTAGACTTAACTTTGCAAGCTGCTAGAGATTAAGCAACGTTTATCTTTTAGATATTATTCTAAAACTAATAGCTCTACAGAATAAATAAACCCTATAGTATAGGCCTACTAATAAGCTTTCTGCGATTAGGATCAAACAAACTAGAAAAGCAACCTAGGAATAGCTCAAATCGCAATTATAGTAAGACAAGCATAATTTACTAGAATGTTGCCTTTTTCCCTACAACATAGATACAAGGTAGATTCTCTCTAGATAGTAGTAAAATATAGACCTTAGAATCAACCTTAGGAAAGAAGAATACAGGAAGACTATTAGAAAGCAAAAAAAATAGCTAGCAAACTCTAGCAAAGTATTAAGTTAGCTTAAGCTATAATAGCAGAATCTTAACAGAAATAAGAATAATAAGCAAATAAGAAAAGAAGATAGTTACCTTAGCTTGAAATAGGTAATAGGGTTTAGTTAAAGCTAGGAGACTACTATAAGACAAAAGGACCTAGCTAAAAACTTAATTAAAAGAATCTTAAGTATATAGTACTAGAAATTGTTAGACTAAACGCTGTAAAGCTAAATACTCTAGTAAGGATACATTTAGTATTTAATATTAATAACCTTTAACTAGCTTCCTTAGATCCTTTACTAAGCTAACTACAAGACAATAGCGAACTCTTACTAATTAAAGTAGACGGCGAAGATAAGTACCTAGTAGAGCGCCTATTAGAGGAAAGAAGTACAGGAAGAAGAAAGGAATTCCTAGTTAAATAAGTAGGATACCTAGAACTAACTTAAGAGCTAGCTTTAAACTTAGAGGATATAGAAGTATTACAGGACTAGAAAGACTTAAGGACCTTTATTATAAAGGGGAGTACTATAAAGGGCTAAAGCTCTAATATTTTTAAGTACTTAGCAAGTTGCCTTGTTTTGCGATCTTACAGATGCTAGGTGTCTGTGCGCACCTAGCATTTGTAGGCTTAGCGCGCTTAGGCCTTCTACACTGCTTAACCCTACACTGCCTAATACTTTTACCCTATTCAGCCCTCCTACCCTACTCGCCTCTTTTAACCTACTTAGCCTTTCTTTAATACTTTGCACAATTTTTTTTTGCCACGTTAGCAGTTGCTGCGCAATTACTTGTACGTACAAACTAGCGCTAAGCTTAGGCCTTACAGGGAGGTAGATAAACTGGCTGCGCAACTTTTGTAGTTCTTTAAATAATTTATTACTGTTTTCTCTTGCACCTTTGGTTAATCCAACGCACCTTTAGAATTATAATGTAGGTTATTATTAAGGTAACAGCAGATGAATCAGTTAGTTAGTAAGTAACTATATTAATAATAACAGTACCCTATAAGTTGTAGGATAGATTAGTAGGAAGTTAACTGTATAATTAAGTAAGTAAGAGGTACAGCAGCCGCAGCTATCTGCTAGCTGTACTGTAGGAGAATTAAGGAAAGTAAGATAATAATTAAATAGTTAACTTTCTAGCTTGCTAATTGCGCAGTAGGAATTATAACTACAATTAAACAGCTAGGCTTATAACTGTAGGGGCTAAGAAAAAGCAATTGCCTAATTAGGTGGAGTGAAATAGTTATATTAATTAACTAAGTGCTATAACAAAGTGTCTAATAACTACCAAAGAGACTTAGGACGATCTGGCCAGTATGTATAGGCGCTAGCGTGGTCGTCACGTGTTTAGCTTACTAGGGTTACCTGATTACTAGGGTGATCCGTATGTCAATTCTCCATCAATTTTTTTTAACTAAAGCTTATAAAAAAACTTATAAAAAAGCTTATAAAATATATATTTCTCCTTGACTTAGTTAGTTAAGTATTACACTTAGCTACTAGTTTTTTCATAGAATCTTATGCGTCATTAAGCGTCTAAACTACTGCTTGCTAATGACCTTTTTTACTACACTTAACTTAACGTCAACTATCCAAATTTTCTGCTTTGCATAGCTAGACAATATATTCTTAATAATTGAAGCTAAGAATATATTAACTAAGCATCTTTTTTTAAATATTAAAGTAAAATTGAAGTGGAGGTTAGATAAGTTTAACTTAAGGCTCATTGCTTTTTGTTAGTTAGCCAGCCTGAATTAAAGATACTAGAGGTTTTACAAATACTTTAAGACTTAAAACACTTCTAATCATAATAGGCAAGAATAGCTAGATTAATTTTGACAAATTTGGGACATCAGCGCGGTTGATTAGGAGGTCGGTGAGATTGGAGAAGGGGTCTGCAAGGGTGATCAGGGGGTGGCGCTAAAGGACGCTAAACGCGCTAGCGCCGCCAAGGCCCACACAGAATCCCGATTTTAGAAAGGGCACTTAGAGCAAATACAATACAGACATAGAACACGAACAATTAATTATTAATACTATTAACTTATTATTACTTATATTATTATTACCTTATCAGTATTACTTAACCTATAATATCTAACAATTAAGAGTCTTACTGCCTTAACTAAACGAGGTTTACCAAACTACTAAATTATACAAGCTATCAAAAGAATAACTACCTTATCTCTACAAGACTCCTCTGTGATCCTCACAGATTACACAAACTAGATTAAATAGATCTAACAGATTAAGACACGCGCTAACTCTCTACGCGTGTAGGAGAAGATTAACCTAAACCTTATAATTAAACCTATTAATAAACTAGAGGTACCCTAAATGCCTTAACCGAGCGACTATTAAGTGTTACAACAAGTAATTAATGTGCACGCCGTATTACACTAAAACAATTACGGCGATAGCGCGACTATACTGCCTTTTATACCTACACAGCCCGCGGATCTATTAACAAACGCGAGAGCCTTATACAAAAAGGATCTAGAGATCTATAAGTTAGAGCTAGATTAATACAAGACAGAAGATTAGAAGTACATAAAGAGGTAAGCAGCGTTAGATAAGATTACGTAGGAGATACAGCGTATAGTTAACAACTACATATACACAAACTACTGTTAAGCAAGATAATTACATTGTTAGTAGATTGCTAACCTTATAGCCACTATAGGCATTAACGCTAAAGATAAGATTAAGGAAGCTTAAGAGCAGTACAAAACCGCGATAAAGCTGCCTAGGGTAATTAACTTATAGGAGACATAGCTTACTAAAGTTAATTACGCTAAAACTAAGGGTAAAGCTGTTAGAATACCTAAGTGCTAACTAGACGCGTACGTAAAGGAGGACTTTACCTAATCTACAGCAAAGCACTTAGAATAATAGACTATATTATTTGTATCTTATAGATTAAAGAGTCCTTTAATTACAGTCAAGGATATAATCTGCGACTATTAAGATTACATGCAGCTCTTCTAGTTATCTAATGCAAAGTTAACTAAGGCTTCCTTTAGAACAGCTATAGGAGCTAGATTATAAACGCTTAGCAAGGATAAATTAGACAATCCTAGGTAGAAGCGCAAACAGCGCCGAAATTAGAAGCCTATTAAGGATACTTAATTAAACAATATCTAATATACTACAAGCAAGTGCAAAGCTTGCGATATAAGACATGCGCTTAAAGAGTGCTAGTATACGCACCTAAGCAACGCGCTAGACTAGTGGCAACCCTAACAAGACAGGATAGATTAAGTCTAATTACGTATTAACAACAGCCTAGCTATGCAAGAAACAATTTGCAACTCTAAGCAGCAATTACAATCTTAAAGACCTGCAATTAAGAAGTTACACATAGCAACGCCTACAGTTAAGCATAATAACTGACTATATAGTTAGAAGATTAGAGAGATTAACTATACGTTTATTAAGGCCTTATTTAAAGCGATCTAGGATACGTATCTTTTGTAACAATTATAGATCCTTAACTCTAGATTAATCTATTATGTCTCTAACAATACTAGCCGATTCACTAAAATACGATTAGCAAGGTAAGGAGACTTCTTATAGGCAGGTAACTCACGAGTATAGATTAAGGCATATAGATTAGTTACTTTAATAGTAGCTAGTAGTAGGACGAGAAGCTAACTACACCTTAAAGACGTAGCATACTGCCCTAACTTACTCTGCAATCTTGTCTCGTTTAGGATACTCTGCTTACAGGGCGTATAGTAGGATACTAAATATAATCTAACAGTCCTTTAACAATTGCTTACTAATAATCTAATTGCTAACCTTACTAAGTTATATAGACAATAGGTGCTTGAAGCAAACCTAATTACTAATTACGCTACAATAGCCTTTAGAGTCGCTAAGCTACAGTACAATTAAAGATAGCGCGCACGAGCACTTATATAGCACAAGAAAATAGGTTATCTAGGACTAAGTGCGCTTAAGCACCTCGTACAACAATCTAAGGAGGTAAGAATTACTAGAGTACTTACAGTAGCATACGACGCCTGTAGACGAGCAAAAGCTAAAAGGCTAATCCGCTGCACACCGCGTAGCATTAATAAGTCTTTAAGAAAGCGTATCTTACTTAACTTTTATAACTATAAGGTTAATAGCTTAACTAAAGAAAGAAGCTAACTACTAATTACTAATTAAGTTACTAGATTTATGTAGGACTACTACTTTAAGGACAATTAAACAGCGCAGGTAATTATTAAGTCCCTAGAATCCTTTATTATCTTTATAAAGACCTAATTTAATATTATAATAAAGGTTATTAAAACTAATAATAAAATCGTTATAGTTAAACTAGAAGTTGCTTAGTAGGTAGAGTCCTAAGGCATACAGTTTAAGCCTTTCGCTCCTAATACCTAAGCACAGAACAGTAGAGCAGATCGCTTAAGGGGTGTAATTAAGGATGAAGCACAAGTAATACAACTTAACGCTAACCTACTATAGCTACTATAGCCTAAGATCACTTAATTAGCAGTATATCTCTATAAATTAACGCCCTAATATGCAAATTAATAGAGATTACTATATTAAGAGTTCTTTACGCATAACGCATACAAAAATAGAATTATTACCTTACTATATAAGCTACACTAAGGACACCTACAAGCATACAGGTGCAAGGCGTTAACAATAATAGATAATACAAAGCGCGGCAAGTGCAAACTACAGTAGCTTAATCCTAAGGCATAGATTAGATACTTAGTTAGATATTAATCTACAAACATTTACCGTGTATAAGTACTAATAATAGCTAAGGTAATTACTACACGCAATGTAGTATTTAATAAAGAATTAATCTTTACTAGAGATAAGAAGGACGTTATAGATAACCTAATACATAGCACCCTTAAAGAGATTAAGGCATAGATTAGGACTGTAGAACTTCCCTTAGGGATTACAAATAACTAAGAAGAGACATAATTTTCTTTTAAGGATAAGTCTTTTAATAAAGGACCTATACATAAAGAAACACATTATAATATAATTAACGTAGAAGAAAGGTTTAAGTAGATTATCCCTTACCCCCGCTAACGCCTCCACTAGTAGCCCTCTTAACTAATCTTATAATAGCAGAGAGCATTAGGCGTGTAGATAATCTTCTTGATATTAAGAGTTAGAACGTCGCCCTTACGCAGCTATTAAACCCTAGGCCTAATTACCCCTTAAGTACTAGCAGTAGCAAGTGTCCTAATCCACGCAGTGCTAATATAGTATTAAGTTCTGTTAGTAAGTCTCTCTAGAAAAACTAGACAGACCTATAGGCTTTAGTATTTATAGCAGGTGCAAGAGCAGGAAAAGTTTAACAATTAAACAACAAGAATCTTAATAGCGCGGCAGTTAATTAATTGTTTAAGAGTTAAGGTTATAACTAGATGCCTTATCTAAGCAAGCTCCTGCTAGCGCCAAGTCTAAACTAACTAAAGGAGAATTACATATTCTACTAGTTGTTTAAAAAGACTAAAGAGGATTACCTCGCAAGCTATAAACAATTAAACTTATATTTAAAAGTCCTAACGCAAGAAGCACAACTAATAGACACCTAGATACTAGAGTCTATATAGGTATATACCTACAAGATTAACAAGGATTATTAGTTTGTTAAGTGCAAAGCGCGCTTAGTTGTATAAGGTAATTAATAACGCAACGTTACTACTTAAGAGACCTACGCTCCTACGTTAGTAAGTTAATCCTTCTAAATAGCCCTCGCAATCGCTGCCTAATTTAACCTTAAGCTTAAGTAGTATAACGTTACTTACGCCTTTGCACACGCACTAATTAATAAAGTTATATATATAAGAATGCCACGTAGATATGCAAGGAAAGGAATAATTCTAAAGCTTAACAAAGCCTTGTACAGCCTGCGGATATTGCTACTACTCTAGCAAAGGGACTTCACTACCTATCTCTAAAGATGTAGATTTACTGCCGTCCTACATAAGCTATGCTACATAATCCGCTAAGGGATCTTTTTGTTCTTCTACGTTAACAATATTATTACAATGTACAGCAAGAACTATAGATTAGATGCGCAAGCAGCTATTAAGGATATTAGAAAAAAGTACTGTATAACTAGAGGAGACGATCTACATTAGTTTTTGGGCATAGAGTTAATTAGGGATTAATTACAGCGCAAGATCTAGATCTCCTAATTAGCATATATTAAGAAGATTAACTAACTAGTAAGCGATTACTTAATTAAGAGTAATACCCTAATAATTAAGGCTAAACTACTGCCCTAAGAAGGCAACGCAACCCCTAGGGAAATCAACCTCTACTAACAAAAGATTAGATTACTCTTATTTACAGCAGTTAACACAAGACCTAATATTGCTTTCGCAGTATTACGCCTAGCACGATTTCTCACAAACCCTAGCCTTAATTATTAGTAAACAGCCGATTGCGTACTCCTCTACCTTAACTATACACAAACACTCGCACTACAATTTAGTAGAGACAATTACCTAGTTATTGCAAGTAACGCCTTTTTCGCTAACAATACACTTAATCGCAAAAGCTTATAAGAATACGTAATTAAGCTATTTAGCAGACTAATAGCTTAGAGGGCAAACAAACAAGATACAGTTACAACCTCAACAACTAAAGCTAAACTACTCGCGCTCTTACAAGTAGCAAAGGAAGCTATGTTTATTCAAATACTGCTTAGTGAGCTCTAAGTTTAGATAATTAACTAAACAATTACTATACAGTATAATAACCTGCAGACGATCTAATGAATCTTAGAGGAGATTTCCTAGTTAACTACAAAGCTACAGCATGTTGATATCTACAACTATTAGCTTAAGCAAAAAGCTTAAAACAAATTAATTAAGGTAATCTACGTAGAATTAAGCAAGATGCTCGCCGACGGACTCACTAAACTATTACCAGCTAATTAATAGCTGAGGTTCCTACAACAAATAGGACTAATCAATCTAGGCATACGACTACAACTAGAAGCTAATCTAGTATTAATAACTTATTAGCTTAACGCCTTAGACCTATAATCAACCACCTTACAGAAAAAACAACAAAGGAGGTGTTCAGCTTAATCTGTACGCTTAAGCTAAGGGGGTGTGTTAAATTTAAAATATCAGCGCGGTTGATTAGGAGGTCGGTGAGATTGGAGAAGGGGTCTGCAAGGGTGATTAGGGGGTGGCGCTAAAGGACGCTAAACGCGCTAACGCCGCCAAGGCCTACACAGAATCCCGATTATAAAAAGGGCACTTGGAGCAGATACAATACAGACACAGAACACGAACAATTAATCATCAATACCATCAACTTATCATCACTTATATTATCATTACCTTATGAGTATTACTTAACCTATAATATCTGACAAATTTTGCCTTCTAAATTTAATATAATTACGTGTTTTTGTAAAGATACATTGCATAAAAAAGAGTTTAGATTGTCTTAATAGAAAATATTTAGGTCAATAATTTGTCTAGGTTAATAATTATTCACGTGAGCTTTCTTAATTGTACTCAAATTTATTTTTGCTTTTAGCGATAAAATACAACATAAGTTTTTGTATCTTTCTAATCAAGATTAAAATTGAAATAGCTACTTTGCATATAACCTATTATGACTTTATTTCTCTTATAGTAGTATTATGTTATTCTTAGTAATTGTATGCAAACGTCTGGAAGACTATAAGATAATAAGATTAAAGCAAGATAAATTAAAATCTAAGTAATCATTGATAGTGTCAATTATGTTAGACGTACTTGAAGCTTCATTATAGTTATATGAGGTCATTATTATTTAAAGTATACTGATTGCTAAGAATAGATTTGTTGGAGTACTGACCTTCGGATTACTCCAGATCTCTCCTCTAACATCCGGATCACCCGGGTTATCAGGTGATCCTAGTGGGGTATCACGTGACGGCGCTAGTAGCGCACATATAAACGAGCTAGATCGTCCGAAGTCTTTTTGGTAGTTATTAGACACTTTGTTGAGGCACTTAGTTAATCAATATACTTATTCCCCTCTACTAATTACTGAATTACTCCTTCTCAGCTCACACAGTTATAAGCCCGGCCGCTTAATTATAGTATTATTTCCTACTGCGCAATTAGCAAGCTGGAACATTATTTGTTTAATTAGACTTTACTCTCCTCTTTTTTATCTCCTACAGCACTGGCCAGCAGATCGCTGCTACTGCTGTACCTCTCTTACTTATGAATTATACAATCAACCTCTATCCTACCTACCTACCAACCAACTAATCAATTCTATCGCACTCTAACAATAACCCACGTTGTGATCCTACACAAGTGTCTTACCAATATAGACCTTACTAACACACTGCTTGTTGCCTTAGGGGTGATCCTAAAGGCCTAATTAGACTAGCCAATCTAGTTTGCTCTTTTAAGACTGCACTGCTTAGAGAAGGGCATCTAGGATTAGGTTAATCCTAATCTTCTAGACGTGCTTTTAATTAACTACTAGGAGCTACTGTATCTTAAACTGCCTGAAGATATTAAGCGACTAGCTGCTCCACCACCCGACGCAAGCGCGCAAGAATAAGAGAATTATAAGATTACTTAATGCAAATACAAGGCTTAAGTCCTTAATACTAAGTACAAGAAAGATAATTGCAGCAAGCTAGTTAATAGGTACAAAGTATAGGCAGCTTAATAAATAAGAAAGGTCGCTAAACTTACAAACATTAAAGATTAGATTAGCAAGACTGTCTATCTAGACCTGCTCTTAAATGCTTTAATAAGCATAATCACTTAAAACCTTACAAGCCTTGGAGGCCTTAGTGAAGATCCTAAAGGAGGATCTCGTACCTACTAATTAGAATACTTAGTACTTAATCAGAGCAAGGTACTAATCCTACCTAGATAAGGCTCGCTAGGGACGAATAGGCCCTAAGCAATAGTTTACTAAGTAGCAGCTCCTGTATTAACAAGTAATAATCTACTTGCTACCTGAGGTTGTTAGGCCACTTGCGATCACTAATTTTTTAGACACCTTAGGTACTAAAATTGCACTAGACTAGTCGCGCGAGAAGCGCAACGAGCTAGCACAAGCAATAGCGCTTAGAAAAGCTTAGTTAACCTTTAATAATTTAAGAAAGATCTTTAGTACCTGATTGCAAGATTAGTTAATCAGTTCTACAAAAGGAAAAGAACACGCAGTGTTCTAAACCAGATCTAGATTAGCGTTAGCTTCACAATTTACTAGTGCTAACAATTTAAAGTTAAACAAAGGTAATAAGTAAAATACTCTAATCTCTGTAAGGCTAGTAAAGGGCTTATAAGCAAGCACTTCTAGACACTGCGCAACTACTACTAACTTCAAACTACAGTTACTAGATTAAGCCCTACTAGTAATATTTTAATTAAGCTGTTAGACGACAAGAAAAAGAAGATTATTAAGCAATAGAACACTAACACTTAGGCATCTCTACGCACCTAGATCAAGAAGGAAGGCTAGAAGGCTAGCACTAGTAGATTAGCTACTAATAAGCTAAGTAGATCCTACTCTAGATTATTGGTTTTAGCACTAATTAACCTAAATAACTTTATTAATAAGATTAGGCTAAACGACTTTAGTCCAGCTTTTACTTCTTATGCCTTATCCTTTTATACAATTTCTAGATAGTAAAGCAGTAGTTTACTTAGTTAATACTATAGATTACCTAGTACAAGGCACCTTCAGCGAATGCACTAATAATAAGTTAGTTTTAGCAGGCTCTCAATCTATCCTAGTTGCTAGGGTAGAAAACAGGCTGCTTAAGAACGTCCTGCATAGCAAGGCAGGCGCTAAGACAGCTAATCTACTACTTACTAACGTTAAGCTTGTACTAGGTTTCTATACTAATATTGCGTTAGAAGAACAGCTCAACTAGTTAGGCATTTAGTATTTAGAGTATAATTATACTATGCGTTTTAGTACGCCTAATAAGAACGTTGTCTTAATTAATTTTAAGTGTTATTTTAATCTCTTATACCTTAAATATAAGCAAGTCTCTTGTTACCCTGCTTAACTACTACCGCTCGTGAACGCCGTAGCGCAATTAAGGAAACCTTAGTTGCGCACTAGTAATAAGGACTTGTAGCATAAACAATTAGGTTATCTAGGACAACAGGCTATTAAAGCCTTAGTCCGCTTAGCACAAAACGTTAAGATTACTAGCAAGAAGCTATTAGAATATAATTATTGCGCAACAGCTTATGCCTTGCAAGTAATCTTGCAGCGACTAAGAGAAAGATTACTACAACCTTTCTATAGAATCTTATAAGATCTGTTAAATTTTCTAACAGGTTAATTGTTTAAGAAATAAGCACTTATTATTAAGGAAGACTACTTAGGCAAGCTGTATAATTACAATATCTAGTTAAAGACACTAAACAATATTATACTAGTAATTAAAGGTTTTGCAAAAAAGAATAAGAGGAAATATTAGCAAAGGATTGTAGAAATCTATTAAGATAACAATACTGCTACACTGCCTTAGAGAGGGCAATTAAGATATAAGAAATAGGTAATAGAGAAAGGGATCGTAATTAATACGCTGATGCTATACACCTATAAGCCCAATAGCTTAGCAGAGAGAGCTAGCTAAGAGCTAATTACTAAGGCTATTAAGATGCGCACGAGCGCTAATTTACTAGCTAAGCTTTAGCTAGTAATTATAGATACAGCGGCTTACCTACATAGTGTAAGCACTACTAAGATCTATAGCTACTAATCTCCTAATTAGGTGCTTAAAGAATAGTTTAAGAAATATTTCTAATACTATTGACTACTTAAGATTTGACACTAGACTGCTAATCTACGCCCAGACTAGAGTAGAATATATACCTATAGCTGCCGAGCCTATCCTTTAGATAAGGATAAGGCAGCTAGGCGTAATTATTAAGGATTTAAGGTTAATCCTTACAGCTATATTAGTTATTTAGTAGGTTATTAAGCCTCTAACATATACTATACATAAGTACTAAAAATTACTTAGGTAATTACTACTTGTAATGTAACTTTTAATAAATAGTTGTTCTACAGGAAAAATTGTAAAAAAAAGCTACTAAAAGATTAAGTAATTAAGATTGTAGAGATTTTTTATAGTAGCAAGCTAGTTAATTCTAAAGATAACTTAGAGGTCCTCTCGCCTGTTTAAGGAAGAGCAGATTAAGATACGCAGCTAACTACTCAAAACCTTAAAAGTAATCTATCTACTATCTTAAGCGGTGAGGACGGCCCACCTACTAAGGATAAGAGTAGATTAGAAGACGCTAAGCGATTAGAGCACAAGGCTAGTGCGCTATTAAAAATTTACTTAGATTAGCAGCAGATTACTAGTCTTGCTACCCTAGAACCTACTCCTAAACTAGAGATCCTAAAGAACAATAATTTAATTAATTTTATAGTTACTAACAGTTAAATAGCAGTGCAACTGCTTAAAGAAGCTTATCTATTAGAACTTGTAAGTAGAATACTTTATTTACTAGTCTAATAGTCTGTGCCTGTAGACTCTAACGCGTTAGCTAATTATAATAGAACACCTGCTTATAGAAGCAGGATAGCAGAGCGTAAATTATCTCGCAAGCTGAGGTCTTAGGCAACGAACAGCAGACAGAGTAAGCAATTACAAGCTAAACCTCTGCTTACAATGCGTAGTGCTTATATTGCTAGTAAAAGCCTAAATTAGCTTATAAATTAATATCTTCCACTACGCAAGCTAGGTAGCGGGCGTAAGCGTAAGGATGCAACTTAAGATCCTAATAATTAACCAAGGGGTAGCTCTAGGCGGCTTCTGATATAACGTAGCTACCCAAGTAGCTAAAAAAGAAATTAATTTTGTTATAAGTGTGCGTTAGATAAACTGAAAGTGTAAAGGATATAGTAAAAAATTAAGTAAAGAACTATAAAGGTTGCAAAGCAAGTTTATATACCTCTCTGTAAGGCCTAAGCTTAGCGCTAGTTAGTACGTACAAGCAATTGCGCAGCGACTGCTAACGTAGTAAGAGAATATCGCGCAAAGTATTAAAAAAAGGCTAAGCAGGCTAGAAAGGGCGAGCAGAATAGAGAGGCTAAGTAGAGTAGAAAGGTTAGGCGGTGTAGAGTTAAGCGGTTTAGAAGGCCTAAGCGCGCTAAGCCTACAGATTTCGAGTGCGCACCCGGAATCTGTAAGATCGCAAAACGAGGCATCTTGCCGAGTACTAAAACGTTAGGGCTTCAGCCCTTTACATATAGTATCTAAGAGCTAACAATTAGGAACTGCCTCTAAAACCTAAGGAGGATTTAGAGGAGTTTATTAATTATACAATTAGAAATATAAATACACTAATACTAGAGGGATAAGCAGGGATACTTTGTTAGGATTTCTTAACAGAATTAGAATAAAACGCTTAATTCTTAGTTAACTTTAAGGCTCCTAAGGGTATAGAACTACAAAAACTATAAGTATAAAAAAAGTAAACTTTAAACTTCTTTGTATAAAATAGAATACTCTTTAAAAAAATATCTAAAAATATTGTAACTAAGTAGATTATAAATAATACTAACCTAAGAACAGCTGCAGTATAGATCGTACACACTTAAATTAGACATAAAGAAGTTAACGCGGTATATTTTATATTTACGTAGCGAAACTAGTAGATAGAAATGTATAAGCACGTGCAGAAAAGACTAGTAACCTATCTAGACTATTAGCTGCGATCCTTTAAGAAGAGAATTAATATGCTTACTAACACCTACAGTTTTGCTCTTAGGAGACTGTTGCAATTAATATAGTATATATGCCTTAGTACTTTAGAAAAAGGTATTTAGTAAATGCAAAAGACTATCTTAATAGCTAGCCTAAGATAAAAACCTTATTAAACAACTAGTCTAAGACAATTACGAAGTTTATATATATAGACATTATATGTTAATAGAGCACAACACGTAAACTTATAGTTAATAGAGAGCCTAATTTTGCTAAGGTAGTCTTACATTTATCAAAGACATATAGAATTAACTAAGTTTAGCTATTAGAACACAACTTTTAAGCTATAGAAAAAATATAAAAAAAGCATTAACTTATTATTAACGCCCTTGCAAAGCTGCTAGAACCTTAAGTTAAAAACTTACTAATAGTTTTCTTTGTAGACAGGATCTCTATACAGGAACAATAAAGTTACTTGCTATATTAGTTAGTTATAAAGCAGAACTTAGTGCTTCCTATTAAACTCGCGCTACTTATATAGCAAACACTTTGATTTCAGAAAGTAAATAACTGTGTATAACTGCTTGCGATTTTAGCAATGTAGCGAGATTTTAAAAATTAGGTTATAAAAGATACTGTTGCTTGTACTAACTAGATAAGAGCAGCTAAAAAGGAATACTAAAATAACACTAAGAATATACAATATCAAGATATAAAGCTAAAAGACTTAGTTCTTCTTTAGAACTCTATTTAGAAAATTAATATTTCGTAAGACTGCAAACTAGATACAAGATAGTTAGGCCTATACTAAATTTATAAAGCTAGACTTAATAGAGGAACTTATTGTCTTAAGGACCTCAATAGTACACGCTTCCTCCTTACTACACCTAGATAGCAATTAAAGCCGTTTAGATAAAAACTTGTTTAGAATGTTATCAAAGAAGATTAAGGAAATATAAAGATATAAAATCTTATTTATTAAAGACAAACTAGCTCTATAGTAGATATTCCTATTTTGCTAGACTTACCTAAGCTACATACAGAACCACAACTACCTTTACTTAAATTATAAGTAATAATTTTTATTCTTAAGTTGTTATTACTAAACCTCTTATAGATGAAGAGCGTTGTGTATATAGACAAGACTTTAAAAGCTTAGACTCTAGCTTAAATATTACTTTACTAGACAACTAATGAGCTATAGAACAGCCTATATTATTATAAAGACAAGAGAATACCATACTGGTAGTACTGTGCTAGTGCATAGGGTGATACCCTGCTGCTTACTAGGTTAGTGCTCAACTACCTAATCTAGAGGTATATAGCTTGTTTCGGGGATCGAAATGAGCGAGGACATCTATTATCCTTTACTCTACTCTACAACTCAACTCTTGTGCTTTCCTTTAATAAACAACCTATAATAAGATCTTTATCTTACTACTCTTGTTCTTGCATAACCTAACTACTAGTAATCTCTTGCTCTTATAGCAGTATATCTTTATACACTCCAACACTTATACAAATGGCAAAGCCTATAAAGACATACTCTACTACTTAGTGCATAAAGGAAATAGTGCATAATTATTACAAGAACTATATAACAATCTTACGTAAACACGAAATTCTTAGAATTATTACTAGATATACTTTTAGGATTACTACTAGATATACTTTTAGGATTACTACTAGATATACTTTTAGGAGGTTAGCACTATCCTCTATTACAGACTACGTTAAGGACGATGTTACTTAAGTTAACACTAACAGCAACAATAAGGAAAAACAAATCTACTAATAAAAAAATAAAATGTGGTATTAAATGCTAATTTAAAGTTTGTCTAGTAAAATAGAGGTAGTAAACTATCTAATGAAATAGATGCAGTCTTACATGTGTTTTATACGCTAATTTAAAGTCTACTTAGCAAAATAGAGATAGTAATACATGCGTAAAGAAATAACAAGCTAAGGTGCTGTTTAGCAAAATAGAAAGAGTACTAAAAGCTTATATATAACTACTAGCTTAAAGAATAAATCTAAGCCTACCTAGCAAAATAAAGAGTACTTAAGAGGCGAAGATTTATATATACACACCTAAACAAACATTTACTAAAAAAAACTTAAAAAAAAGATATTATTTCTTCTAAAGACTATACCTTATTTGTTACTTTACTAACGCTTGGTAACTATTTGTATAAAGAACTTATATAAGTCTTACTATACCCTAGATATTAAAGAAGGATTAGAAGATAAGTTAAGGGTAAAAAGGCGTAACGCTTTCTCTCTCTAGACCCACTACTGCTAGTCCTAACTTACTATTAACCCTATTAAGCTTAGTTAATAACATTATAGCTACACCTACGCATAATTTAGTGTTAACTATAATTTAACTAAGATATAGTACATTAGTTTTACTAGAAAGGATGTTACAGAATTCCTAGAGGACTTCAACTAATAAGCTAATAATTGAGGTATTTTTAATGCTATAAGAGTCTCTATTCTACTAGACTACTTCTTTAATAAGGATTAATCTCTCTCTAGTATCTTGAAGCGCTTATTTAGATATGCGGAGAAGGATTAGTCTAAGTTACAGACATACAAAAAGGAACAGTGTAGAAAGCTGAGTAAGGATTTAAGCACCTAAAGAGGCGAGTAAACAATACAAGGTAACGCTCTGTCCTTAACTTATACCTTATAGATATACATTATCTGCAGGAAGTATAAAGGGTTACAGTATTAGATCTTTTAGAGTAAGCTAATACTTAAAAACAGCTGCGCAATTTTTATTATAATAGTATTAATATTGCAGATAGTTTAGTTGCGCTTACTATTTTAATGTGTAGAAGAAACGCTAAGCCTACAAATACTAGGTGCGCTCGATTACACTTAGCATGTATTCTAGCTGCTGATTAGCTAAACTAGCGCACAGACTCTACATATAAAACTTTTATAATTATACTAGTTACTTAAAGTGCGTATTGCAATGCAATAAATTTGTACTAATTAAGTGCGTAAACTTATTATAAGATGCATAAAAGAGGTAACTCTTAAATAAATAAGCTAGACAATGTACTTACTAAGGATGTTTGTAAGGTTTAGCGAAGAAATAGTTAGGCCCTTGCTAAAGCCGACCTATTAGAAGGCTATGTTACTGTAAACAGCAGCTTTTTAAAGTGCCCAATTAATACTAGGGTACAAATAAATATTGTAAGACTTAGTGTAGCACGAGCATTAAAGATACTGCATCTATGAAGCTAGACCTAATAGAGGAACTTATCGTCTTAAGGACCTTAATAATACACACTTCTACTATATTAGACAACTAATAGGCTATAGAACGGCCTATCTAGTTAGGAAGGGGAGGAAATACTATGCTAGTAGTACTAGCTTTTACCTTTAGCTACTTGTTTACTAATTTCCTATGCAAGATTTAGATACACGCTACTTAACCTACTAATTCTAGGTGCTCCCTGCTACACTAATACTACACTTGATTTCTCGCATTTTTAGAGCAACAACTAATTACAATAGCTATTTTAATTGCGAAACCTGCTTATTTTAGCGTGATTTAGACCCTATTTACCTCTATCTTTACCTGCTAGCTAACAGGATACTCCCACTACAGGTAAACTAGAACTACAACCCTGCTAACTATCTAACTCTTTTTTTACACAAACTTTACTACCTTTTATTAAAGTAGTTACTTTCTAAGACGATAATTATAATAATATCTCCCCCCTCTTAAACTAGCAGCGGCTAAAGACAACATTTAACTTACCTTAGCTAACAAACTTAAGGAATGCTTCTAGCGTTATTAGACAAGGCTAAGGGCAAGTAGCTACAGCAGCAACTGCCGTAAACACTAAGACTATTAAGGGTTTTTAACAACCTTAAAGTTATTGCTAAGAAAGAAGACTATATTGTAGACTAAATCCCTAAAGTTGTATAGTATTAAGATAGGGTCCTATAGCTTGTAAAGCTTAGAAACAACATTAGAGTTATTAATATCTAGACTCTAGTTAACAAGATTCTTCTAAATACACTAAGACAGCAACTTATTATTATAAATTATTAGTTTAATAACGCCTTCTACTGATTTAACCTAATTATTAAAGTTGTCTTAGGAGTAGGTAACCTTTATGCTTAGCTTTCTAGACTTATAGACAAATATAGTAGTGTTAAAAGTTTCTAGAAACACTATTTTATTGTTAGTGCAGCATCTTAAATGCAGGACAAGAAGGCTAAAAAACTAAGCAAGGCTTTTACAATAGTAAAGAAGCTAGCTCTAAAATTTGTTTAAAAATGCGTTAGCATCTACATGCCTTATACACTACTTAGTTACTAAAAATTAACTAACATAGCCTTTGTGTTAAGGCGTATAGATTTTAAGAATACTACTTATTTCCTTAACGCTGCAGTAGCGCACTGCATTAACTTTAAAAACTAAGGTAAAAAACAATTCGTGTTAATAGCTAACTAAGTAATAGTAAAGCTGCTATGTAAGGACATTTACGCTTTTGTTAATTAGAATAATTTTTTAACTAAGCACCTTACCTAGATATTAATAAGTAAAAGGTAAAAGAGCTTTATAATATCTACGCTAAGCTATAAGTCGAGAAAGAAAATATTATGTTTAACCTACAGAAGCTACGTCCTAATGCTAGGGCTAAAGATAAGCAAGGTAAGCCTAATCCTCTTTATATATTCTAGCAAAAGGTGTTTTAGCTTATAGCTAAATTTAAGGACCTAGAAACTATTCTAGTCTACTCTGCACGAAACTTCTTAAGTAATAAGTATAGGCCGCTTAGTGTAAAGACGCATTTAATGTATAGTATAGTTATGTCTATAACTATAGAGCTAGGAAGGACCCTAAACAAGGCTTAAGCTATTAATTGCTATAATAATCTTATTATATCTAAAAGTTGCTCTCTAGGGAGTTGTATTCTGTTAGTTAAAACTAAAAATTGAAGGCAATCTACAGGAATGTTTGTTAGTTATAAACTAGACTAATATTAGCAATTAAGTTATATAAGCTTTAGAACAGAATAATTGTTGTACGATAAAGGCGTAATACTGCTAATATCTAGGTAGGTTAAGTTAGGACTAAAGCTAGTAGCTAACAAGTTTCTACACTACTACTTCTACTAAGCTCTTGTGCTCTAAAAGCAACACCAGCCTACTAACAAGTAGCTACCTAATTAGATACTAAGCTTAACAACGCTTTCTATATAGACAAAGAGCTAGATACTCTTAATTAGGAGTAGAAGATCCTCTAGGCAGGGTTTTATTGCGAGAATTCTACCTTAGCTTTCTTTAAGCTACTTAAGCAAGCCTACACAAAGAAGCTAATTACTAATTCTAACTACGTTAAGGTTATTAAGAAATAGTACTGTAAGGTTAGTATTAGATAATAGCCTAGCTATAATAACTTATTATATAAACAGGTATACTTTATTTTAAAGCGCACTACTGCAAGTGTTATAAGTTTATTTAAGAGAGCTATGCTGTCTAATATACTTAACAAGTGTCTACTCTTATTATACATAAAACAGAGCCGCTAGCATCAATTTTAATTAACTTTAGTTATTTTAAAGCTTTGTACTAGCAGGTATTGCTTAGCAAAGTAGGGTAAAGACTTGTTAAGCTACTAATATTAAACTTCTAAACTTAATCTCTACCTCCTCCCTACTTAGGATAAGGTTATTAATGTTATAGAGTTTTAACTACAAGTAGAGGAGTTCTAACGCACTAGGAGCAATATTACTAACACCTGTACCTAGCTGTAAAAGGACAGCTAGGTTAAAGATATTATTTTTAAAACTTTTAAAATGTATTGCTTTATTTGCATTGCATAAATAGGAAGCTAAACCTTAGATAGCTACGCAATATGTACTACTTCCTAATCTAACAAGCTATACGCACTAACTTAGGACACTAGTTGTAATACGCTATGCTTTATAAGGAGCACACTCTAATTTCTTACCCCTACTACGCTAAGTACGCTAGGAAGGGTAATTAAACTTACTTTAAGCACATGAATCGAAACCTTAAGTAAGCAATAACTAAGGGCCTTAGTGCTAATATAATCTAAAGTAGCATTTTGTTTAACAAAAAAGATAAAAACAACTGCATAGAGATACTACTAGGATTTTACAACTATGTGCTAGAGTACTTAAGGTAGCGCAAAGACGCAGGCGTTGAATTATTAAATAGTCTTATTAAAGGATAGAAAGACAAGACTAACTAGCTAGAAAATACACAGAAACTAGCTCCTAATACGTGCTAAGTAAAGCAAATCTATAGGGAAGAATAAGTTTAAATTCTGTTGCTTTTACTACTTTATAGATCTACTAGGCTAACTACTCGCAATTACTGCACTATTGTCTCTTAGTTTGTTATTGTTTATGATAGTGTAATAGAGGTGCTTACTATAGGAACCTATAAGGAGATTTACAAAGCTTATTATAACTTTACTACTAATCTTTACACTCTCTCTAGCTATTCTAACAAGTTTAGAGAAATTAATTAGCTATTCTTAGAAAATGTTTATATTAAGTATAGGTCTTAGATCTAGAAGGCCTTTATTAAATTAGCTAAGCAGGACAATCCTCTTGTTTGTAAAGAGCTAAATAATAGGCTATAGAATGCTAATAAGGAGTAGATTAACAACTACTTTAAAGAACACTGCAACTATATTCTTGTAGGAGCTGAGAAGGAGTATTTGAATGATCAGTTGGAGGGGAATGAGTATATTAATTAACTAAGTGCTACAACAAAGTGTCCAATAACTACTAAAAAGACTTTGGACGATCTGGCTCGTTTATATGTGCGCTACTAGCGCCGTCACGTGATATCCCACTAGGATCACCTGATAACCCGGGTTATCCGGATGTCCAAGCGTGATCCGGAGTGATCCGGAGGTCCGTACTCTAACACACCCCCTAGGTTAGTGAGATACCATTAATCTAAGTTGTTAATTAAGAGGGCCTCTGTAATTATAGCTCCTCTGCGTAATTATCTATTGTTGTAGTAATGTTGCGTGTTGTTGCGTTGATTAATCTAGCAGCTCTAAGTGATATTAAAACATTAGATAGACCCTGAATATCGCATAAATAGTTAGTGCGCAATCGCTACAACAAAATTCATCGCGTCTCTTGCTCCTCTAAAACCTTTTTCTCCTGAACCTTGATTAATCTAATAACTAAGTCTTTCTAACCTGCCTTGACTACTATTACTAATATAGTGAGTAGTTTTGCCTTATTGTTCCCTTACTGATTAGCTGCTAATCTTTCTACTGTAGTCCGCCTTAAGCAATAACGAGCGCAGCTTAGAGAGCTGTTGTTAACAACGTAATAGACAATTAGAAAGCTGCTAGCAACTGAAAAATAGTGCTAAGCATAAGCGTCGCGCGCGCTAAACCCTGTTTAACAATAAGTTTTAGTAAGTAGCTAATGTCTAAAATAATAATAATTCGTTGCCTCTGCCTTTTAATCCTTTCGCTTACTGTAAGACATCTAGTAGCTCTGCTTAGAGGACAATTGCCTTACCTAGTAAATTAAGTCTGCTGTTAAGTTCTTAATTAAATTTTAACCTATATAAGAGTCTAACTAAGCAATTAAGCTAGCTTAAGGGTAAGGCTCCTTAAGAGCTAAAGTAAAAGTTACAGCAGATAACTACTTAAGTAGCAACGCGTGAACTGCAATATAATAACAGTAATTAGCTAAAAACGCCTATTAAGCTATCTACTAAGCGCTTAGCGCCCCCCTCTACTTAGAAAAAGGCGCTAAGCAGCTTCTTCAAAATTACTGCTAATCTGTTGTGCCCTTGCGTTCCGCCGTGTAAGCGCTATATAAAGAAGATGCTAGATAGCTTATACGCCAAACACTGCTTTAATCGCGTTTAGACTAGCAGCTAGAGCAGCTTACGCTGTAGCAGTTGCTTGTCTTACACCTGCTACACAGTTAAATTTAATCTTGCTAATTAAATTATAGCTATGTATAGAGATAAAGAGGTAAGTTTCTAACCTGTTAACCTTCTTGCTTAGCTTGCTAACTAGTTTTTTGGGGATAGAACAATAATAAGATATACTAAGCTTTAAAAGCTTAACTACTTAAGGATATTATTGCTCGCCGTAAAGAGATTAAGAGTAGCGTTACAACTACTAAGCCTCCTGTGTAGAAGGCCCCCGCTAACAATTATTATGCTTGAGAAATAGCGTATTAAAATTTTGCTACTTAGCCTTTTACTTCTACTCCCGCTCTCTTGTTTGCTCCTGCTCCTGCTCCTGCGTTCGCTCCTGCTTCTGCTCCTGTGTTCGCTTAACAGCCGCAATTGTCGGCTTATTATTCTTAGCAGCAATAGCAGCAGCAGCTACAGCAGCAACAATCTAAGTAGCCTTAGTAGTAACCTACTTAAAATGTGCCGCTTTAAGAGCAGTATGCCTAAAGAATGTTGCCCTTGTCTAGTTTATACAATTGCCCTACTGTCTGTTGTCCTAATTTGCTATAGTAAGCGCAATTATTACGCTAGTATAAAAAGGTAATTATTTAACAACTTTGTGTATAGAAGTAATAGGTTAGAATTGCGCCGTAATGCTGTTTACCTCTAAACTCTTGCTGTTTAAGCTTAGATAGCCTAAATTGCTTTTAAGCTAGCTAAGGCTAAGCAGGCTAAGCGTAATATAATAATAGAGTCTAGCAAGTATAATAAGTTTAATGCTTATTAGTAATAAGGTTCTTAGTCTTGGTTTAGTTTAATAGTCTAGCTTACGTTCTCCCGCTTAATAAAATAAGCTATTAAGAGGAGACATAGCCTAGTGTATAGATGTTGCTGCTTAATACAAATCCTTTGCTTATTAATTATTTTTTCCTTTAATTAAGTGCTTGACTTGCTAAAGGTTAAGCAACTACTTAAACTTCTTAAACTGTTGTTAGGTGAGTAACTTAGTTAGTCTATTAGCTAGCATAATTGCTGTTTCTAGGTACTTAACCTAAAATAATTCTTTAGCAAACTCCTGCCGTAGCTACATATTTTAGATATCTATATACCTTAATTAAGTGCTAATCTGCTTGTTCTTTCTAACTACAAGCCTAATTATTTGTTAATTGTTATACTAGACTATCTAGACATCTCCTAGATTAAGAGACAGCTCACGAAAGAAGTACTTAAGGGCTATAGCTTTCTTAGTAGTGTGCTTAAGGGCGAGTAGCTTAGCCTGAATTGATAACGTGGTTACTGTAGTCTACTGAGCTGCCTTCTAAAATATTAGACTACTATATAGGATAGCTATATATCTATAGAACAAGTAATAAGTTTCCTAATTATCTGCAAAGGAAGCATCGCCTGCAATTATTAAGTTTAGGCTATTATAGTTCTTATATTAGATCGCATCCTATCTTATTTAATAGAAGTACATAATTACCCGTTTAACAGCTTTTATATGCTAATTACTAGAGTTTGTAAGGAAGTGTAAGAGCTTTAAGATTAAGTAGGCAACATCTAGTTGTAGCATAATAGCTGTGTAAAGTACTAATCTAACCCTTTCTTAGTAGGCCTTAATCTCCTGCTTAGTTGCTTCGCTAGTGTTCTTAATTAGCTCCTTAGACAGGAACAGGGTCTTAGGAAAACTGCTATCCTCTAGCTTAAACTTTTTCGTGATCTTGTTAATATACGTGTTATACACAAGCGTAATTGTTTGCTTCTTGCAATTTCTAATTATCTAGATACTAAAGAACTATTTAACTAATCCCTGTTCCTTTATCTTGTACTTGTCTATAATCTTTAACTAAAGGTTTATCGCCCTCTGCTTATAATCTTTCACGAAGAGCAGTTGGATATTATCTACATAAAACAGTACTAGGATTCTCCTTTCTTAATTAAAGAACAGGCAGGGCTCCTCTAGTAAGGCAATTAGTCTAATCTCCTTTAGTAATCCTAAGAACTTCTTATACTATAATAGTAGCGAGTCTCGCAATCTATATAGTGCGCGGTTAAGCCTTACGTACTTCCCTAGCTTCTTAAAGCTATCTAGCATCTTACAGATTACTAGGTTGTCTGCTGTAATTAACGCATTAAGGAATGCTTCTACAACATTATATTACTTAATCTCTATATTATTCTTAGCAGTAATAGCTTTCGCTGCTTAGAAGAACTTAGCTGCTAAGGTAGCAGCATAAGTTAAATTAATTAAATTCTTTTCCTAGAGATTACCTCTTACAATAATCTACGCCTTGCATTTGAGAAAAAAGCTATTCTAATTAAACTTATAGGTCTAAACCTGCTTTATAGGTATTAGGCAATTAATTGCCTCTTCCTTTAATATCTTAGTCTAAGTCTTTGTCTTACTTGACTAATTAATCTCTCTCCTGCAGGCATCCTTAAATAAGGCCCTTATAGGATGCTAGAGCAATTGCTTCTATGTTTCTAGCAGTTTAGGTAGATTGTTACGATGCAGTTAAGCATTTCCTATACTTAGCTTATACTTAGTAAGCAAAGCTACTATAACTACGTAATTAAAAGTCTTATAGCTTGCTTAGTCTTCTTAGGTTTCCTGTAAACCTAGTAGGTAGGTATTATAAAAATTGTCTTATAATAGATTCTTATAATCTGCAATTAATGCGTTAACACTACTTATGCTTCTACCCTTTAGTTAATTGTGAGGATTTTAAGTTGCGTCCTTACGCTTACGCCCGCTACCTAGCTTACACAGTAGAAGACATTAATTTATAGGCTAATTTAGACTTTTGCTAGCAATCTAAGTACTACGTTATGTAAGCAGAAGTTTAGCTTATAATTGCTTACCCCTTCTACTGTTTGTTGCCTAAGACCTTAACCTATAAGATAATTTACGCCCTACTATCCTGCTTAAAGGAGTAGGTGTTCTATTATAATTAGCTAGCGCGTTAGAGTCTACAGGCACAGAATGTTAGACTAGTAAATAAGGTATTCCACCTACAGGTTCTAATAAATTAGCTTCTTTAAGCAGTCGCACTACTATTGAACTGTTAGTAATTATACAACTAATTAAATTGTTGTTCTCTAGGGTCTCTAGTTTAGGAGTAGGTTCTAGGGTAGCAAGACTAGTAATTTGCTGCTAATCTAAGCAAATTCCTAATAGCGCACTAGCCTCGTGCTCTAATTGCTTAGCGTCTTCTAATCTACTCTTATCTTTAGTAGGCAGGCCCTCCTTACTACTTAAGATAGTAGATAGATTACTCTTAAGGTTTTTAGTAGTTAACTGCGTATCCTAATCCGCCCTTTCTTAAACAGGCGAGAGGACTTCTAAGTTGTCTCTAGGATTAACTAGCTCGCTATTATAAAGAATTTCTATAATCTTAATTACTTCATTACTTAGTAGCTCTTTCTCGCAATCGCTTTTGTAAAATAACTATTTATTAAAGGTTACATTACAGGTAGTAATTACCTAATTAAGTATTAGTACCTATATATAGTATATGTTGGAGGCTTAATACTCTACTAAATAACTAATATAGCTGCGAGGATTAACTTTAAATCTTTAATAATTGCGCCCAGCTGCCTCATCCTTATCTAATAGATAGGCTCGGCAGCTATAGGCATAAATTCTACTCTAGTCCAGGCGTAGATTAGCAGTCTAGTGTCTAATCTTTAGTAGTTAATAGTATTAGAAATATTTCCTAAACTATTCTTTAAGCACCTAATTAGGGGATTAGTAGCTATAGATGTTAGTAGGGCTTATACTATATAGGTGAGCAGCCGCATCTATAATTACTAGCTAAAGCTTAGCTAGTAGATTAGCGCTCGTGCGCATTTTAATAGCCTTAGTGATTGGCTTTTAGCTAGCTCTCTCCGCTGAGCTATTAGGCTCATGGGTGTATAGCGGTAGCGTCTTAATTATAATCTTTTTCTTTATAGCCTATTCCTTACATCTTGATTGCCCTCTCTAAGGCAGTGTAGCAGTGTCGTTATCCTAATAGATTTCTACAATCTTCTACTAATATTTCCTCTTAATCCTTTTAGCGAAACTTTTAATTACAGGCATAATATTGTTTATTATCTTTAACTAGATATTGTAATTATACAGCTTGCCTAAGTAATCTTTCTTAATAATTAGCGCCTATTTTTCAAACAGTTAACCTGTTAGGAAATTAAATAAGTCCTATAAGATCCTATAGAAAGGTTGTAGTAATCACTCTTTTAGTCGCCGCAATGTAAGGGTGCGTTAGATTAACTAAATGTACAAGGGAAAACAGTGATAAATTGATTGCAGAACTACAAAAGTTGTGCAGCAAGTCTATATACCTCCCTGTAAAGCCTAAGCTTAGCGCTAGTTTGTACGTACAAGTAACTGCGCCGCGCTAACGTAGTAAGAGAGAATTATGTAGAGTATAAAAGAAAGGCCGAGTAGGCTAGGAGGGGCGAGTAGGGTAGAAGGGCCGAACGGGGCAGAACGACTGAACAGGGTAGAGGTGTTAGGCGGCGTAGGGTTAAGTAGTGTAGAAGGCCTAAGCGCGCTAAGCTAACAGATGCTAGGTAGACACCTAGCATCTATAAGATTGCCAAACAAGGCAACTTTGCTAAGTACTAAAAACGTTAGGGCTTTAGCCCTTTATAGTACCCCCCTCCTTAATAAAGGTTCTTAAGTCTTTCTAGTCCTGTAATGCTTCTATATCCTCTAGGTTTAAAGCTAGTTTCTAAGTTAGTTCTAGGTATTCTACCTATTTAACTAGGTATTCTTTTCTCCTTTCTGTACCTCTCTCCTGCAATAGGCGCTCTACTAGGTACTTATCTTTACTGTTTACTTTAATTAGTAAGGGTTTGCTGTCGTCTTGTGGTTAGCTTAGTAAAGGATCTAAGGAAGCTAGCTAGAGGTTATTACTCTTAAATACTAGGTGTATTCTTTTTAGAGTATTTAGCTTTATAGCGTTTAGCGTAATAATTTTAAGTACTGTATACTTAAGATTTTTCTAATTAAGTTTTCGGCTAGGTCTCTTTGTCTTATAGTAGTCTTCTAGCTTTAACTAAACTTTATTACCTATTTAAAGCTAAGGTAATTATCTTCTTCTCTTGTTTGCTTGTCGCTCTTGTTCTTGTTAAGATTCTGCTATTGTAGCCTAAGCTAACTTAATACTTTGCTAGAGTTTGCTTACTATCTTTTTTGCTTTCTAGTAGTCTTCCTGTATTCTCCTTTCTTAAGGTTAATTCTAGGGTCTATGTTTTACTACTATTTTGAGGGGATCTACCTTGTATCTATGTTGCAGGAAGAAAGGCAATATTCTAGTAGATTGTGCTTATCTTGCTATAATTGCAATTTTTACTATCCCTAGGTTACTTTTCTAGTTTATTTAATCCTAATTGTAGAAAACTTATAAGTAGGCCTGTACTATAGAATTTATTTGTTCTGTAGAGCTATTAGTTTTAGGATAGTATTTAGAAAATAAACGTTGCTTAATCTCTAGTAGCTTACAAAGTTAAGTCTTAAAGTAGCTTACAAACTATACACCTTAATTAGAAGTAATATAGTCTAGTAGCTAATAGTAAGCTACTACTAAGTTAATAAACGCTTTAGCAACGCTCTCTGTAATAATATCCTTAAGGCCTATTAAAATTACATCCTTACTTAGTCTATTAGTTATAACTACTAGGTTTGTATAACCTTCGCTTTCTAGTAATTTTATAACAAAATTAATTAATATCTTCTTCTTAATACACTTAAGGATTAGCAGAGGTTTTAGCATTTCTTGTAGGCTGTCTCTCTATAGTTTTGTTCTTCTACATACTAAGTAGTTTCTAATATATTACTTTACTGTCTAGCTTATAGTAGGCTAAAAGTATTCTCTAGCAACTACTTAATAGGTAAGGTTCCTTCCTAGGTGTCCTAGAGCCTTAGGATAGTAGATTTTATAGATAATTCTAGTGCGTAAAGATTTGTTGTTTAGTACCTACTTTTAATCTTAATATAGTAAGTTATTAAAATTATTAAGTCAGTATTTATAAATTAAAAGCTTAAGGTTAAGCTTAGCTAGAAATTAGCATACCTTTTCATTTACTGCTTTCTAGGCTAGCTAGTAAGTAATATCTTCTTTTTTAGCTTTGTTCTATAGCTCTTCTAGGTCTAATTATTCTTAAAGTATTGTTGCTAGATAGCTAATGCAGCTAAAGGTACTAAGAGTCTTCTCTTCTTTTTGTTTTCCTGTTTCTAAGGTTGTTGCAGTAAATAGATTAAAGACTTATAGAAACTTTCTAGAAATTTAATTATCTAAACTGTTTACAGGCATGTCTTGTTGTCTCTAGGATAAGGCATCTGCTCTAGAGTTATTAACTCTAGTCCTATAGGCGATTTCTATGTTAGGAAATCTACCTAGCAATTAGGCCTATCTTACTTATCTATTACTAAGCTGCTTAAGCTTTTTAAAATACTCTAAATTCTTGTAGTCTATTATTACTAGAGACTTCTTTAAAAGTGTAGCATAGCGTCCTACTTAGATAAGCAGTAAATAACTATAAGTAGTTTCTTGTTATGTATCTTGTAGTTGCTTTAAGCGCTAGTTATCTTCTTTAAGTAGTACGCTACTAGTCGCAATCTTCCTTAGTTATTATATTATAAAAGGACTCCTGCTACAACGTAACCTAAAGAATTAGTCTCTAGGATAGTTTCCCTATTAGGATACTATTAAGCTAGTATTAGATCAGTAACAAATAACGTCTTTAGCTTATTAAAAGCTTCCTATTCTGCTTTTTCTTATTAGAAGGAAACGTTTCTAGTAAGTCTTGTAAGCGGGGAAACTATATTAGAGTAGTTCTTAATAAATTGTTAATAAAAGTTTGCAAATCTAAAAAAACTGCGTACTTCTTTAACATTTATTAATGCCTCCTATTCTTAAATTGCTTTTACTTTCTTAGAGTCTCTCTAAAGTCCTTTTCTAGCCTTAATAATATATCTAAGGTATTTAGTGCTTTGTATATTAAACTTGTATTTCTTAATATTAAAAGGTAACCTAGCCTTGCCTATAGTATTTAGGACCTTTGTTTGTGTTGCGTTAGTATTCCTTAAGCGTGTTATTTATGTAGATTAATACGTTATCTAGGTAGGCTAAGCAGAAATTGTTAATGTATTTGCAGAGTGTCTAGTTAATATATTATTAGAAGGTAATAAGAGCATTAACTATACTGAAAAGAGTAACTAGCTATTTGTTTAACCTAAATGTTGTTCTAAAGGCAGTCTTCTATTTATCTTCTATATTAATCCTAATTTTGTAGAAGGCTGCAGAAACATTAATCTTAGTAAACTATTTTGCTTTAGTAATATTGTTAAGCGTCTCCTAAATTAACAGCAAGAGATAATAATTCTTTTTGTAATAGCGTTAAGAGCTTAATAATTAACGCAGAACTGTAATCCTCCTCTAGGTTTTCTAGTAAATAAGACTAGGGAAGAGGCTGCAGAGCTACTAGCTCTAATCTATCCTTTATTTAAGAGGGATATAAGTTCCTTACATAGAACTAAAAGCTCTAGTCTACTTATATTGTATAAAGGGCCCTAAGAAGGTTCTTTTTCTTTTCTACTTTTATCTTTTATAACTTAATTTAGTAATTATCCTTAAGTCCGCGTAGAGGTAGTAGTGCAGAAGCAGTTTTTAACTTAAAAATCTAGGCTATGTGTTAGTACGCCTTAGGAAGTAGTAACAAAACATTTACTTTCTTTTTAAGAGCTAAAGCCTTTTTAATATTCTTAAGAGAAGCAGCAAATGTCTAGATTAACTTATCTTTTCTTGCTTGCTTAATATAGAAGTAATAGGTAGTTGCGTTTATTTATTGTAGTCTTTTGTTCTCTAAAACAGAGCAATCTTCAGTGCTTAGTAGCTTAATTCTTTATCTAGAAAAGTAAATGTATATAGTTTTTCTAGAAAGGGCGATAGTAATCTCTCTCTTATTTATCTAGGGCAGTCTAAGTATCAAATTGTATCTAAAGTGTATAGGAGTAACATAGCCTTAGATAGTATTTTTATATCCTTTAATATTAATCTCTAACTTAGCAACTTTATTAATACTTCTAGGTTTCTCTGTAACTTCTTCTAACTTGCGCAGGGAGATAGAAATGCACTTTAAGTTAGCGTTTCTAATAAGATAAAGGCTAATAAGAAAGTATACAAGGTTTCCTGTGATAAGAAAAGTTAAAGCAAAATTATAACAATTAACTGATATTTCTTTAGTAATTCTATTACTACTTATATCCTTTTTAAAACTAGCCTATTCTTTTATTAAGTTGTCTTAGCTTATGTATAGCTCTTGCTAGTAACTTTAAGCAAGAGCTATTCTTTTTCTAAATTAGAATTTTAGTTGTCTAGAGTACTTTGCTACTTAAGCTTTTCTTACTTAGCTTCTCTACTTTTACTTTTAAGGACTTGGATATAGTAGTCCTTTTTTATTTCTTTTTGTTTAGCGTTTTTTCTTTAGTATAGTTTGCAGCTAAGTGTCCTTTCTGCTTACAGGTAAAACAACGTTCTTCCTTTATTAGTCTACTTAGCTCTAGATCGCTAAGCCTGTGTAGATTAGCTAATTGTCTAGTAACCTCTATTCCTTCTATCTAGTCTCTTGTAGGAAGAGGAGGAGAGGCAGGTCTTAGCTTGTAACCCTTAGTGTATTATTCCTTAGGCTTTTCCTAGCCTTTAGAGTATTGTTCTATCCTATATAAGTAGTCTATAATTTTAATAGACTTGTTTTGTAAGTTATCTAAGTCTAAAAAGGTAATACTTATAAGCTTATCCTAAAGCTTATAGGTAAGGCACTTTAAAAAAAGTATTATTTTTGTATTCTTATCTAAGTTGCTGTTTAACAGCAGTAACTATTCCTAAAATTCTATAATATAGCTATAGATACATTTTTTGCTTAAGGATATTAACTAGAGTTTGTTTTAAGCTCTTTTAGAGCTGTATAGGTCTCTAAACATTTAACTAAAGAAGCTTAATAAGTGTTTAAAGTTCTAGGCGTCTAACAATTTTATCTAATTAAGGTAGAGTAGCGTAAAGGTAGCTGCTAAACTTTTAAGCCTACTAAAGGCGTAGTTGTAATTTCTTCTCTCTATATTAAAATCCTCTTTGTTGTTCTCTACCTTAGCAGTAAGCTGCTTTTTAAAAATCTAGTACATTTTCTTCGTCTTATTAAAAGCGTCTAGGTTAGGTTACTTAAAACGCTTAGGTTATACTATTTGCTGCGCTAGTTTTAATATAGCAAGTAATATTAGTAGCTAAGTAAGTAGCTGTTCGTGTTCTAGTTTTGTTTCCTTAGAAGCTAAGTTAATAGCCTTACAGATAAGAAAGGCTTCTTATATAATTATTAAAGTTGCTATCTTATCTAGTTTATTTGCTTAGCAGAGATTTTTAAGAGTGCTCTCTATCTTAGCTCTGCTAACACTTTCTTAGTGTAGTCTTGCTATCTAGATAGCTAAGTTTCTAGATGTAATTTTAGCCTTTACTATTGTAGTATAAGCGTTCTAAATTAATAGTGCTTTTATTATGTTTAACTAGGATTAGTTTTGAGGGCTACTAGAAATATAGTAGGCTTATCTAACAGTTTATATTTTAAAACATTTTAGGTAGAGTCTTATTTAGCTAGATATCCCTTAGCACTCCTTATGCTTTTTCTACTATTAATCCTTAATAGATTTAAAACAGCTTTAACTAAGATTAGCAATCTAATTAATTAGAATCTTTAGGCGTAGATGTAGCTTTAGCTAGTTTCTTGTCTAGATATAGCTTTAGGAGGCTTCTAATTTAATGTAGCTACGTAAGTAGCTAAAAAAGAAATTAATTCAATTGTAAGGGTGCGTTAGATTAACTAAAGGTATAAGGGAAAATAGTAATAAATTAATTACAGAACTACAAAAGTTACGCAGCAAGTCTATAAACCTCCCTATAAAGCCTAAACTTAGCGCTAGTTTATATATATAAGTAACTGCGCCGTAACTGCTAACATGGCAAGAGAGAATTATGCAAAGTATAAAAGAAAGGCTAAGCAGGCTAGAAGGGGCGAGTAGGGTAGAAGAGCTGAACAGGGTAGAAGGGCCGAACAGGGTAGAGGTGTTAGGCGGCGTAGGGTTAAGCGGTGTAGAAGGCCCAAGCGCGCCAAGCCAACAGATACTAGGTGGACACTCGGCATCTGTAAGATCGCCAAACGAGGCAACTTTGCCGAGTACTAAAACGTCAGGGCTTTAGCCCTTTACACGTAAGATTACTTACAAGGCATAAGCTATTGCGCAATAATTGCATTCTAATAGCTTCTTGCTAGTAATCTCAACGTTCTTAGCGCGCTCGGGCCTTCTACACCGCTTAACCCTTCGCCGCCTAACACCTCTACTCTGCTCAGCCCGTCTACCCTACTCGCCCCTTCTAGCCTACTCGGCCTTTCTTTTATACTTTGCACGATTCTCTCTTGCTACATTAGCATTCACGGCGTAGTTACTTATACGTACAAACTAGCGCTAAGCTTAGGCCTTATAAGAAGGTATATAGACTTACTACGCAACCTTTGTAGTTCTTTAATTAATTTATTACTGTTTTCCCTTGCATTTTTAGTTAATCTAACGCACTCTTATAATTAAATTGGATTCTTTTTTAGCTACTTGCGTAGCTACATTAAATTAGAAGCCTTCTAGAGCTATATCTAGATAAGAAGCTAGCTAGAGCTACATTTAGGCCTAAAGATTCTAATTAATTAGATTACTAATCTTAGTTAAAGCTGTTTTAAATTTATTAAGGATTAACGGCAGAAGAAGCATAAGGAGTGCTGAGGGATACCTAGCTAAACAAGACTCTACCTAAAACGTTTTGTAATACAAACTGTTAGATAAGCTTAATATACTTCTAGTAGCCCTAGAAACTAATCCCTGCTACACATAATAAAAGCACTATTAATTTAAAGCGCTTATACTACAATTGCAGGGGCTAAAATTATATTTAGAAATTTAGCTATCTAGATAGTAAGACTATACTAAGAAGGTATTAGTAAAGCTAAGATAAAGAGTACTCTTAAAGGTCTCTGCTAAGCAAATAAACTAAAGAAAATAGCAACTTTAATAATTATATAAGAAGCCTTTCTTATTTATAAGGCTATTAGCTTAGCCTCTAAAAAAACAGAACTAGAACACAAATAGCTACCTACTTAGCTACTAAAGTTACTTGCTGCATTAAAACTAGCGCAGCAAAGAGCACAACCTAAGTGTTATAAATAACCTAATTTAGACGCTTTGAATAAAATAAGAAAAATATACTAGGTCTTTAAAAAGCAGCTTACTGCTAAGGTAAAGAACAACTAAGAAGATTTTAACATAGAAAGGAGGACTTGCAACTACGCCTTTAGTAGGCTTCAAAGTTTAGCAGCTACTCTAACACTACTTTACCTTAATTAGATAGAATTATTAGACACCTAAAACTTTAAACACTTATTAAACTTCTTTAAGTAAATATTTAAAGACCTATACAGCTCTAAAAAAGCTTAAAACAAACTCTCTTTAATATGATAAGGTAAAAAGAGTATCTATAATTATATTATAGAATTTTAGGAATAGTTGCTACTATTAAGGAGCAACTTAGATAAAGACACAAAGATAATGCTTTTTAAAAAGAGCCCTACTTATAAGCTTTAGAATAAGCTTTTAGGTATTACTTTTTTAGACTTAGATAACTTGCAAAACAAGTCTATTAAAATTATAGACTACTTATATAGGATAAAATAATACTCTAAAGGCTAGAATAAGCCTAAAGAACGATACTCTAAGAGATACAAGCTAAGACCCGCCTCTCCTCCTCTTCCTACAGAAGACTAGATAGAAGAAATAGAGTTTACTAGATAATTAGCTAAGCCACGCAGGCTTAGTAACCTAGAACTAAACAGACTAATAAAGGAAGGACGTTATTTTATCTAAAAGCAAAAAAAACACTTAGCTATAGAATGTACTAAAGAAAAAACGCTAAACAAAAAGAAATAAAAAAGGACTACTATATCCAAGTCCTTAAAAGTAAAAGTAGAGAAGCTAAGTAAGAAAAGCTTAAGTAGCAAAGTACTCTAGACAACTAAAATTCTAATTTAGAAAAAGAATAGCTCTTGCTTAAAGTTACTAGCAAGAGCTATACATAAGCTAAGACAACTTAATAAAAGAATAGGCTAGTTTTAAAAAGGATATAAGTAGTAATAGAATTACTAAAGAAATATCAGTTAATTGTTATAATTTTGCTTTAACTTTTCTTATCACAGGAAACCTTGTATACTTTCTTATTAGCCTTTATCTTATTAGAAACGCTAACTTAAAGTGCATTTCTATCTCCCTGCGCAAGTTAGAAGAAGTTACAGAGAAACCTAGAAGTATTAATAAAGTTGCTAAGTTAGAGATTAATATTAAAGGATATAAAAATACTATCTAAGGCTATGTTACTCCTATACACTTTAGATACAATTTGATACTTAGACTGCCCTAGATAAATAAGAGAGAGATTACTATCGCCCTTTCTAGAAAAACTATATACATTTACTTTTCTAGATAAAGAATTAAGCTACTAAGCACTGAAGATTGCTCTGTTTTAGAGAACAAAAGACTACAATAAATAAACGCAACTACCTATTACTTCTATATTAAGCAAGCAAGAAAAGATAAGTTAATCTAGACATTTGCTGCTTCTCTTAAGAATATTAAAAAGGCTTTAGCTCTTAAAAAGAAAGTAAATGTTTTGTTACTACTTCCTAAGGCGTACTAACACATAGCCTAGATTTTTAAGTTAAAAACTGCTTCTGCACTACTACCTCTACGCGGACTTAAGGATAATTACTAAATTAAGTTATAAAAAGATAAAAGTAGAAAAGAAAAAGAACCTTCTTAGGGCCCTTTATACAATATAAGTAGACTAGAGCTTTTAGTTCTATGTAAGGAACTTATATCCCTCTTAAATAAAGGATAGATTAGAGCTAGTAGCTCTGCAGCCTCTTCCCTAGTCTTATTTACTAGAAAACCTAGAGGAGGATTACAGTTCTGCGTTAATTATTAAGCTCTTAACGCTATTACAAAAAAGAATTATTATCTCTTGCTGTTAATTTAGGAGACGCTTAACAATATTACTAAAGCAAAATAGTTTACTAAGATTAATGTTTCTGCAGCCTTCTACAAAATTAGGATTAATATAGAAGATAAATAGAAGACTGCCTTTAGAACAACATTTAGGTTAAACAAATAGCTAGTTACTCTTTTCAGTATAGTTAATGCTCTTATTACCTTCTAATAATATATTAACTAGACACTCTGCAAATACATTAACAATTTCTGCTTAGCCTACCTAGATAACGTATTAATCTACATAAATAACACGCTTAAGGAATACTAACGCAACACAAACAAAGGTCCTAAATACTATAGGCAAGGCTAGGTTACCTTTTAATATTAAGAAATACAAGTTTAATATACAAAGCACTAAATACCTTAGATATATTATTAAGGCTAGAAAAGGACTTTAGAGAGACTCTAAGAAAGTAAAAGCAATTTAAGAATAGGAGGCATTAATAAATGTTAAAGAAGTACGCAGTTTTTTTAGATTTGCAAACTTTTATTAACAATTTATTAAGAACTACTCTAATATAGTTTCCCCGCTTACAAGACTTACTAGAAACGTTTCCTTCTAATAAGAAAAAGCAGAATAGGAAGCTTTTAATAAGCTAAAGACGTTATTTGTTACTGATCTAATACTAGCTTAATAGTATCCTAATAGGGAAACTATCCTAGAGACTAATTCTTTAGGTTACGTTGTAGCAGGAGTCCTTTTATAATATAATAACTAAGGAAGATTGCGACTAGTAGCGTACTACTTAAAGAAGATAACTAGCGCTTAAAGCAACTACAAGATACATAACAAGAAACTACTTATAGTTATTTACTGCTTATCTAAGTAGGACGCTATGCTACACTTTTTAAAGAAGTCTCTAGTAATAATAGACTACAAGAATTTAGAGTATTTTAAAAAGCTTAAGCAGCTTAGTAATAGATAAGTAAGATAGGCCTAATTGCTAGGTAGATTTCCTAACATAGAAATCGCCTATAGGACTAGAGTTAATAACTCTAGAGCAGATGCCTTATCCTAGAGACAACAAGACATGCCTGTAAACAGTTTAGATAATTAAATTTCTAGAAAGTTTCTATAAGTCTTTAATCTATTTACTGCAACAACCTTAGAAACAGGAAAACAAAAAGAAGAGAAGACTCTTAGTACCTTTAGCTGCATTAGCTATCTAGCAACAATACTTTAAGAATAATTAGACCTAGAAGAGCTATAGAACAAAGCTAAAAAAGAAGATATTACTTACTAGCTAGCCTAGAAAGCAGTAAATGAAAAGGTATGCTAATTTCTAGCTAAGCTTAACCTTAAGCTTTTAATTTATAAATACTGACTTAATAATTTTAATAACTTACTATATTAAGATTAAAAGTAGGTACTAAACAACAAATCTTTACGCACTAGAATTATCTATAAAATCTACTATCCTAAGGCTCTAGGACACCTAGGAAGGAACCTTACCTATTAAGTAGTTGCTAGAGAATACTTTTAGCCTACTATAAGCTAGACAGTAAAGTAATATATTAGAAACTACTTAGTATGTAGAAGAACAAAACTATAGAGAGACAGCCTACAAGAAATGCTAAAACCTCTGCTAATCCTTAAGTGTATTAAGAAGAAGATATTAATTAATTTTGTTATAAAATTACTAGAAAGCGAAGGTTATACAAACCTAGTAGTTATAACTAATAGACTAAGTAAGGATGTAATTTTAATAGGCCTTAAGGATATTATTACAGAGAGCGTTGCTAAAGCGTTTATTAACTTAGTAGTAGCTTACTATTAGCTACTAGACTATATTACTTCTAATTAAGGTGTATAGTTTGTAAGCTACTTTAAGACTTAACTTTGTAAGCTACTAGAGATTAAGCAACGTTTATTTTCTAAATACTATCCTAAAACTAATAGCTCTACAGAACAAATAAATTCTATAGTACAGGCCTACTTATAAGTTTTCTACAATTAGGATTAAATAAACTAGAAAAGTAACCTAGGGATAGTAAAAATTGCAATTATAGCAAGATAAGCACAATCTACTAGAATATTGCCTTTCTTCCTGCAACATAGATACAAGGTAGATCCCCTCAAAATAGTAGTAAAACATAGACCCTAGAATTAACCTTAAGAAAGGAGAATACAGGAAGACTACTAGAAAGCAAAAAAGATAGTAAGCAAACTCTAGCAAAGTATTAAGTTAGCTTAGGCTACAATAGCAGAATCTTAACAAGAACAAGAGCGACAAGCAAACAAGAGAAGAAGATAATTACCTTAGCTTTAAATAGGTAATAAAGTTTAGTTAAAGCTAGAAGACTACTATAAGACAAAGAGACCTAGCCGAAAACTTAATTAGAAAAATCTTAAGTATACAGTACTTAAAATTATTACGCTAAACGCTATAAAGCTAAATACTCTAAAAAGAATACACCTAGTATTTAAGAGTAATAACCTCTAGCTAGCTTCCTTAGATCCTTTACTAAGCTAACCACAAGACGACAGCAAACCCTTACTAATTAAAGTAAACAGTAAAGATAAGTACCTAGTAGAGCGCCTATTGCAGGAGAGAGGTACAGAAAGGAGAAAAGAATACCTAGTTAAATAGGTAGAATACCTAAAACTAACTTAGGAACTAGCTTTAAACCTAAAAAGTATAAAAGCGTTACAAGACTAGAAAGACTTAAAGACCTTAATTAAGAAGGAGGGTACTGTAAAGGGCTAAAGCCTTAACGTTTTTTAGTACTTATCAAAATGCCTTATTTTGCAATCTAACAGATGCTAGGTGTCTATACGCGCACCTAGCATCTGTTGGCTTGGCGCGCTCAGGCCTTTTACACCGCTTAACTCTTTACCGCCCAACACCTCTACTCTACTTAGCCTGTCTACCCTGCTCGCCTCTCCTAGCCTGCTTAGCCTTTCTTTTATACTTTGCACGATTCTCTCTTGCTACGTTAGCAGTCGCGGCGCAGTTACTTGTACGTACAAACTAGCGCCAAGCTTAGGCCTTACAGGGAGGTATATAGACTCGCTGCGCAACCTTCGTAGTTCTTTAATTAATTCATCACTGTTTTCCCTTGCATTTTTGGTTAATCCAACGCACTCTTACACTAAGCTAGCAATAAATATAGAGCTTAAAGATAATATGTATAAGGTTAAGGAAATTAAGGGCCTGTAGAAAGTTAGTTGTTAGTAGAAATACTTAGTTAAGTGGCAGGGATAGCTAAAAAGCTAGAACACTTAGAATCTAAAGAAAATTTAACAAACTGCAAGTTACAGGTACTTAAGTACTATTAGAAATACTTAAAGAAGAAAAGACTAGATCCTTAAGAGAAAGAAAGTAGTTAAAAGAAAGATTAAAAGAAGCGTTAGCTTATAACTAGCCTAAGTTAGTTAACAACCTAGGTAGCAATAGTTTAGTTATTAGAAAGTTTATACTAAAGGTAAAGTTTCTCTTAGCTTGTTCTTTTGCATAATCCTAAAGATTTAAAATAGTAAGATTTTAATTTGCAAATAATTGCTCTTACGCTTTAGTCTTTAAGAGCTGTAGCTTACTTTAAGCTAGCTAAGCCTTTAAACGCGTAACTTTTAGACGTTTTTTACGCTTCTTACGCTAAACTATTCCTTACTTTTTTTTAGAAACAAACAGACTACACTCTACATTTATAGAAATATAACTAGCGCAATAGCTAGTTGTAGTGTCTACAATGTAATAAAAGTTCTTTATCTTATACTACTTATTATAAAAAGACATTTCTAGGCTTAACTCTTTTATATAGTTAGCGCGAGCGCAATGATTAAAAGTAGAGTTCTGTAGACAAAAGCAATAGAAGGACAGAATCTTAAGCATAGTTAGGAAAGCGTAGAGGGAAATAAGCGCATAACATAACAGGCATACTAAGACTTTATATATAGCTAGTAATTTAATATACAGCACGGGAAAATAATATTCTAAGGTATTAGAATAATACGCCTAAAAAAGAGGATAATGTTATAAGTAACAAAGGTTATTCTCTCCTTAACGCAGAGGATAGGGTTAAAGGCTAACTAGCAACTACATTAGCAGGTAATAATTACTACAGGGCTGTAATTACGTGATTACTATCCTACTAAGGCAGGCTATCTAGGATAGCCGTGTATAAAGAGATAGCAACGCTATTATAGGCATCCCCCTTAGAAGGGATATAGAGGATAGCAGCGCTATTACAGGCACCCCCCTTACAAGAGATGTACAAGATAGTAAGAATAAAAGCAATAGGTATAAGAATATGTTAGATCTTATTATTACACTTATTATATTGTACTCTTATAATAGCTTATCTCTTACATAGATTGTTAGCTAGTTATTATATCTTTATATAGAATTAGATTGTCTCTCTTTTACTTAGTTAATCTACGATAACTCTTCTCTATAAGAATCGCCAGACAAACCGCACAGGCTACCGCTTTAGTCTACCTCGCCTTAGTACGGACTACGCCTAGAGAAGTATAGCCTACATCCTTGTGCAACAACTACGCAACCTTTGTAGTTTGACAATTAATTTATTACTATTTTCTATTGCACCTTTAGTTAATCTAATGTACTCTTACAATGACTTTTTTTTTGAATATATAAAAATCTCTAATAAAAAACTATGTTTAAAAAGGCTACGTAAGTAGTATGTAAGCAAATTTTAGAGGGTAGTATCTTATTTACTTATTGTATAATAACAGGGTGTAAAAAATAGAGGTTGCTTATATAAGCGCTAATTACGTAATATGTCAGTAAGCTTAAAGTAAATTATATCTATTTACTTATTTTAACTTCTTTTTCTTTAGCATCTCCTATATAGCTTATAATTTATTTAATTAAAATAGTAAGTTAATACTTTACATATATTACATAAGCTAAATACCTTAACTAGTAATTTACTAGATAATATATCTAATAGTATTAGTAAATGCTTAAAGTTGAATTATATTCAAAAATTGGCTTTTTTACTTACTTTTACACTTAAACTAGGCTGTTATACTTAGAAATGTAACCAGGATTCAAAATTGCTTAATAAAAGCCGTATTAATATGTTTTAAAAATTTATATAAAAACTAAAACAAAATAAGCATTGATTCTCTATAAAGAACTCATTAAACTTTATAAGAAAACATAACTATACCATATAAATTTATAAAAAAAATTATCTTTAAACTTAAAAAAAAACGTATAATTATAGTATTTTTACTAAGTCAAAACTTTAAAAACTTTAGAAACTTGCAAATATAAACAAGAATTAAGTTTAATACTCATATAAGTTTACTATAATATATAGTTATAGTGCTAAATAAATAGTATATTTAAGATAACAAAATAAAAATGTAATAAAAGAGTTAGTTTGTATTAAAAGTGTTTAATAATTATACTTTATAATAGCTATAGTTTTACTTAATTACTAAGGAATCTATAGGCTAGTTTACTAAGTATTAGTAAGCTATTTTGATTTATGATATAAATAGGTTTTAAAATTAAGCCTTGTAATATAACTAGATAGTTTATTATAGTACCACTTTCAAACTTTCACAAAAAAGAAAAAACTAGTTCTGTTTAATGATATATTTTTGTAGCGATTTTTATACGTTCAAAAAAAGTTATGCAATAATTAATTTTTACTTTTTCGAACGCCTTTTTTCAGGCGAAATTATAGGGGAGACTGTGCTGACTTAGCAGCTCACTAAACAATTTATCTTAACATGGAAATTCTTGGCTATTCAAATCACTAACTCTTTTTAGTATAGCCCTTCTAGTTATAGAAACATAAAGCTTTAAAAACAGAAACTTTTTTGATTTCTTTTTTTTGTCACCCCTCTGTAATAGCATACAAAGAGAAGGAATCTATTATGTATTTTTCTATCTTCGCTCGCTGTAAACATTACTAATAATTACTTCTATTTATGTCTTTTTTCTTCTTACGCTTCTGACCTTTAGTAATCTGCAACACTTCTTCTATAGAAACTTGTTGCTATAATTTTTCTTCTAAGGACGCACGCGCTTAAACTCTTGTTTTCTAACCTCATATAAGCTTTTTAAAAGAAAGCTAGCTATAGCTTATTATAAATTATATCCTTACTACATTAAAATGTATATAGAGAGAAATCATCTATTTTATACTTTCTATCTACGCTCGCCGCAAATATTACTAATAAATCCTTTTTTCTATTTATTGTCTTCCTTCCCCCCGCGCTTTTAAGCTTTAGCAACCTGCTACACTCCTATAAAAATTTATTGCTATAATTTTTTTTTTAAGGACGCACGCCCGTAAACTCTTATTTTAACCTAACATAAGCTTTTTTAAAGAATAAAAAACAAACTTTTGCAGCAGCTTGCAATAGATAATATTCTTACTACATTAAAATAGCATACAGGGAGAAAGAATCTATACTATACTTTCTATCCACGCTCGCCGCAAAATATTACTAATAAATCCTTCTATCTATGTCTTTCTTCTCTCCTGCTTTTCTAAGCTTAGGTAATCTGCTACACTCCCTCTTTATAGAAAAAGTCTATCGCCACAATTCTTCTTCTTTTTAGGGAACGTACGCGCTCAAAATCTTGTTTTTAACCTAACATAAGCTTTTTTCAAGAAAAAAACTAACTTTTGCTGTAGTTTCTTGTTGTTGTTGCAGATGTGCTGCATAATATATATATAAGGCTAAATGTGTTACCTTAGGGCTTCTATACAGTAGGTAGGTAAACTAAAAGATGTGTGTAGTAGTAAGTAGATTAGCGACACGTATGTTAAGGTACTTAATTATCCCCCACTACATGTGAAAAACCTAAAAGCTAGTTATTAGTGTTGTTGTGAAAATAAGACTTACTAGTACTAACTGTGCTTAAAATCTGTTGTACGGGTAGTTATGTATATATACCCTCAGAGCGAGAGAGCGGACCTCGTTTAGCCAGCTGGGCGTGCCGTTGCAGTGTCTTGTACCTATCGCCAAAACCCTAAAACCCCCCTGCAAAAAAGTTACTACTGTATTTTTTTTTATAGAGACTTATTTTATCTTTAAATAAATATGAAGATATTAATTAACAACTGCTTACCATTATTAATGCCGCAACAGTTCCACGTTTCTATGTTACGTCCCGCCCCCCCCCCCCCCACCCCTCCTCCCGATTCTGGGGACAACCAACAGTTACTGAGGTGGACGGTGGTACTATCAGGACGGTGGTACGATCGCCCCGCAACAATAAGGCCTTAATTTGAACACCCGATAGCTTTATAAATATAACTCTAATTAAGCTAAGCTTATAGCTATAAAGTTGCTAAAACTAAAAAAAAGTATACTTACTTAAGAAGAATAACAACATATAGTTATAGTTGCGTAACGCTTATATAAAAACACTAATATATTTTAACTTGACGTACTACTATAGCGCAAAATTTATAAGCTTTCCACTTACTATAAAAGCTAGAGCTGTTAAAGTATATTAAGCAGCTTACTAGGCAAGCATTTTATCTACTTAAGCTATAATATGAAAATTCGCCTGATAAATTATAAGAAGAAAGATTAAAGTATATCAAGTTAATTACATTCTCTACTAGTACTTTATTAGGTTGATTTTAAAATAAAGAATAACTATCAATGATTACTACTATAAAGCTCAATTAAGAAAAAAGTATAGCTTTTATTTTAGTTTCTTTTACAAGAACATAGAGTAGTTTTACGTCCAAGCGCATTAAATGTTCAATATAAATTAAAACCCCCATTTTCCTTTAGTTGTTCAACAAAATTGAAAAGAATCTTTGATAAATCTTAATATAAAAAGTTCAAAAAACTGTGGTATTTAGAATGGTTCATAAAAGTAAATACTACTTTTAGCTTAAATTTATGTTAATAAACTTTACCTAATGCTTACTTTTATAAATCAATTCATTTAAAACCGATTTAAAATACTTTGTGACAAGCTTTCAATCTTAAAACTTACTAAGTTTAAAGTTATTTATTACTTTTTACCTAAAAAATTAATGATATTAGTGTTATATATCTTAAATATGTGTTTAACTATAATACCCAAGTAACAGCTTAGTTTTTCTATTGATTACTTATTTGAAATACCGTGGTTCAAAAGTGAATAGCTTATCTAAGCAAATAGCTTACACTCTACTAGCGCGTTAACGTTGACACTATAACGCGTTATGTCTTAACAATGCAATTATTTATTCACTCATCCTGAATTACATCTTTAGCTTGCTATTTTTGATATCTTATCATAACGTGTTTAAAGCTAAAGACGTGCTGCTTTCATCTATAATGTGCCTTAAAGAACTTTATCTTACTAACGCGCTAGAAAGCGCTCTTTACACAACTGCAAATTGAATTCAAAGCGCCTAAACAAGCTATAAAAAACGCTATAATTGGGTATAATTTTAAAGAGTTTTTGTAAAAATTTGTACTTATAAAGCTTAATATTTAAGCAATAGCTAATAAACTATTAAATAAGCACGCTGGTAACTATATTAGTAAAATCTAAGTTAAAAACTTTGTTAAGCAGACTTTTAAGCTTTATACACACTAAAGCTATTTTTAAAATTAGTATCAAGCTTCTTGTAAAGACCTAATAGCTATTTAGCTCTATTTTAACTTAGTAAAGAGAACAAAGCTAAAGTATGTAAAGTATTATAAATAATAATATTTATAACTTTAACAAAACCAGCTTCATAATAGACAAGATTTAATCATAGTTAGTTATTACAACTTTAGAAGAATATAGTCATAAAAAGTAGATATAGCTAAGTAACTGTAAGTAAGTTACTATAATTTAAAGCATAGGCGTGTTAAGTTACTAAATACTATCTTTTGTTATTTTTGTAAGTTAGGTGCTTATTAGTATCTAGTTTAAGAATTTGCCTACTAACTAAGTTCTTAAAGTTAGTCATAATAGCTAAATAAACAATTAGCTTGCTTTTGCCTAGTTAGAGCACTTTAATACTTATATAAAAGTCTATACTACAAGTAGGTCTTAACTACTTATTGTTAATAGCTATAAAAGCTATTATTTCATTAAATTTGAAGATTATTATAAGAAGAATGATAATATTTATCCTTATATACCTGCGCACTTATTTTGATTATTACAGCTTTTTCATATTACTTACTTTTTGCTTATCAACGCAAGTATAGTAATGCTGTTTTAGGCTTAGTAAGTAACTATACTTACTATATTATTAAAAAAACTTTCTTGCTAGCCTTTAAAGTCACTCTTAAGTAGTTTATTATAAAAGAGAATATCTAAGCTAGCTTTTAAAGCACTAGTCTAGTTCTATATAACATATAGGCTATGCTATCTAAGCTTAATATAGTAGTGCAGACACTACATTAATTACTACAATAACTAGCTGCCTAGCAGGCACAGATACTATACAACGCGCATAAAGTTAAAGCTTAAATTAGATTTATTTAAAAAAGTATAAGAGAGTGCTGTAAGTCTTCTACTTTTTTACTTACTAGATAAATTATGCAGTTAAGTAAAGAGACTTAGCAAATAGTATATATAATAGTGCTTTTAATTAAAAAATTGAACTTTTTAAGCAGCTTTTAACAAGTTGAATAAGTATAAAAGCTGCAGGCAGCAATATATATAGATAGAAGAAACTTTTACTATAAATAAAGTATAAGAAGTTTTAGCTAAACAGGCAAGTAATAGTAAATCTAGTAGTAAGAGTGCGTTAAAGAGGGTGTAAAGAGAAAGGTAGTGCAGGCGTTGTAAGCAGACTAGACACAAAGTTTATACTTACGCAGTTAAAATGAATAGTGTAAGTAAAAGTAGTAATTCTAATGATTAATTTAGTATATTGTAATAGTTTATTAGCTATAATAAAAGTCTTCAATAACGTGTTAACGTTGACGCGCTAGTGGGGTATAAGCTATTCGCTTAGGTAAGTTATTCGCTTATGAACTATGTTAGCTATTTATTTTTAAGGTATCAAAGGTGGTAATTATTGTTGTAGTCAAAATAGGTTTTCCCAAAAGGTAAAAAGCAGCTGCTCTCTACTAAACAGTCGCAAAAGTCAAAAAAAGATTATGTGTAGTTAACGAAATTCGAAGAGTAAGTGGATAAAGTCCATGCGCCAAGCGCTTAGAGCAGAAAAGCTTAGACCACCAAGCGAAATTAGGGTCAAAAAATTTGCTAAAGGTACTAAAAAACAACACTAATTAAAACGTGTTTGACAGCAATTGCTAGCCTATAGCTAGCAACAAGATTGCGATAGAGGTAGAGGAGGTAGGGGAGAGTAAGGACACGTACGTTACTGCAGCAGGAGCCTACTATACTTTACAAAAGCTCTCTGCCTACTGCTTCTTACCTTTAAGATTTCTTACACTATACACTACTGTATACAAATAACTTGCATACGAATAATATAATGCTTAAACTATTCTTTTTCTTATTTAACACGAAGACTAATAGCTTATAATAAGTAAAGTTAGACCTTACTAGGTTACTATACAAGAAGCTATAGTAGTAAATTACAAAGCCTGCGTTCACCTTTATTAGGCGGCCTCCCTAGTTAGTTAAAGAGGAGCTGTTAGCGGTGGCTTTTATAGTAATTAGGTAGACGCAAAGGTTAATTTCTATTATTTATTAACACCTTACTAATGCGTCTAGTATTATAGATGTTAAGGTTATAATAAAGCTTGTAAAAAGCTTGTTTAGCAGCAAGTCTATTAAATACATTACGCATGTTAATAGTCTAGGTGCAGTAATAGTGTGTTATATTACTAATCTCCTCCTACGCGAATGCAACCTTAGTAAAGAGACCTTGTAGTAGCTTTATAAGGAGCAAGAGCAGGTTAAAATAGCTATTAAGTAGCTAGAATAAACTAACAAGTAGGAGGATTTTGTAAGTTGCCTTTAGGGATAAGAAAGCCGTGCTTAGATAGTAACGCTGTTGTTGTATGTTCATATACAAGTATAGGCGCATGCTAGAAACGCCGCGACTGCAACACCGCCAGGATAGCAACAAAGACAACAGAAGTTGCAGTTAGCAGTAAATAGTTAGCAGTAAATAGTCATTAGTAAATAGTTATTAGTTAAGAGGGTTCGTTGGAGGGATATTGCGTATCTTCGTTTCTGTCCAAACATGCGACACACCAATTGCGTGCCTATAATACTAAATAAGGGGGCATAAGCCCAGATACTTCTTGTTAGCAATAAATCTTTTTTTACCAAACAGGTGTCTACAAAATGTGTGGTCACGTCAAAAGGTTATCTCAAAAGGCCGAAGCCACTATGTTAGCTATAAATTTTACTTTTCTATAAATTGTATTAAGGCCTATAATTAGATGAAAATTCTTTTTATAGTTTATTTGTTTTATTTAGCTTATATATTATAGCTTTTAAATTTTGCCTTAATTAAGCCACTTTTATTAGCTTACTGGGCTAAAATATAAACATTTGTAAAAAGAACCTAGAGGTTTACTTTAATAAATAAGAGATATTTCTTTCTCTTTTTCTACTTAGCCTAGCAGGCTTCATTTAAAAAATAAATAATTCTAAAAGCTTTCAAAGCTTTAAGCCTTTTATCTTGAATTTTAAAGTTATATTTAACAAGTTTAGTATTAAAAGTCTTTTAAGAAATAGTAAGCTTTTAAGCTTAGGTACTTTGACAAAAAAAATAAAGTATTTACTGTGTAAGGTTGTAAAAGATTAAAGTTATAAATAAGCTTAAAGGCTAAGCTTAGTTTATTACGATATTTTAACTTCGAAAGCCTTCATTATTCATAAAGTTAAAGGCCTATACAATGCTTTAATTACTAGAAAAATAAATAAATTATAGAGAAGCTTGTTTTACTTTTAAAGTTTAAGAAGTACTAAAGTAGAGCTATAGTCGAGTTTTTAAAAAAGTAAAAAAGTTTATATTACAAGTAGCTTTAAAAGCGCAAGAAAAAGTAAGTATAAAACTAAAAAGCCAAAATAAATAAGTAATATAAAAGAATTAAGCAGGCAAGGAAAAAAAAGAAATTAGCAAGAGCTATAGCTTAATTGGTAAAATAAAAAAGACTAAAAAAGCTACTAGATAGATGTAGGAGCTGAGAAGGAGCAAGTGCTTGATTAGTGGAGTGAGATGCGGTTATTAATCAACTAAGTGCTACAATTAAATCTCTAATAACTGCTAAAAGAACTTTAGACAATCTAGCTCGTATATATACAAGCTACTAGGGCCGTCACGTGGTATCCTACCAAGATCACCTAATCACCAGGGTGATCGCTCTATTAATACTCTAACAATAAGTGATATATAAGTATAAAGTTACGCCTTTCAAATTATATAAAACTCTAGCTTCTTTTTAGCGCACTCTCAATAGCGCATTTTTTAAATGTTTTCATTAGTTATTGTTAGAGTACTGACCTGCGGATCACTCCGGATCTCTCCTTTGGAATCCGGATCGCCCGGGTTATCAGGTGATCCTAGCAGGATATCACGTGATGGCGCTAGTAGCGCGCATATAAACGAGCTAGATCGTCCGAAGTCTTTTTAGTAGTTATTGGACACTTTGTTGTAGCACTTAGTTAATTAATATACTCATTCCCCTCCAACTAATTATTTAACTACTCCTTCTTAGCTCCTACAGTTATAAGCCCGGCCGCTGAATTGTAGTATTAATTCCTACTGCGCAATTAGCAAGCTAGAAGTTTATTTATTTCATTAGATTTTTACTCTCCTCTTTTTATCTTCTATAGCACTAGCCGGCAGATTACTGCTGCTGCTGTACCTCTTTTACTTATTAATTATACAATTAACCTCCTACTAACCTATCCTACACCCTACAGCTACTGTTACCGTTGACACAGCTACCTACTAACCGACCGATCAATCCTTCTGTCTATCTTATTAATATAGACCTCTCTAATACACTGCTTGTTGCCTTAGAGGTAATCTTAAAGGCCTAATTAGACTAGCTAACTTAGTTTACTCTTCTAAGATCGCACTGCTTAGAGAAGGGCATTTAGGATGAGGTAGATCCTAATCTTCTAGACGTGCTCTTAATTGACTACTAGGAGCCACAGTATTTTAAACTGCCTAAAGATATTAAGCGACTAGTTGCTCTACTACCTAACGCAAGCGCGCAAGAACAAGAGGATTATAAGAAAGCTAAACGCAAATATAAGGCTTATGTCCTTAATACTAAGTATTAGAAGAATAATTACAGTAAGCTAGTTAGAAGGTATAAAGTATAGGCAGCTTAATAGACAAGGAAGATCGCCAAGATCACTAATGTTGAAGACTAGATTAGCAAGACCGTCTATCTAGACCTGCTCTTGAACGCCTTAATAAGCATAATTACTTAAAACCTTACTAGCCTTTAAGCCTTAGTGGAGATCCTAAAGGAGGATCTCGCATCTACTAATTAGAATACACAGTATTTAATAAGGGCGCAGTACTAATCCTACCTAGATAAGGCTTGCTAGGGACAAATAGGCCCTAAGCGATAGTTTACTAAGTAGCAGCACCTGTATTAACGAGCGACAATCTACTCGCTCTCTAAAGTTGTTAGGCTGTTAGTAATTACTAATTTCTTGGACGCCTTAGGCACTAAGATCGCACCGGACTAGTCGCGCAAGAAGCGTAATAAGCTAGCGTAAGCAATAGCGCTTAGAAAAGCTTAATTAACTCTTAATAATCTGGGAAAGATCTTTAGTGTTTTGTTGTAAGATTAGTTAATTAGTTCCTCAAAAGAAAAAGGACACGCAGTGTTCTAAACTAGATGTAGATTAGCGTTAGCTTAACAAACTACTAGCGCTAACAACTTAAAGTTAAATAAGGGCGGTAAGCAACCTTACCCTTGTCTCTATAAGGCTAGTAAAGGGCCTGTAGGCAAGCATTCTTAGACACCGCGCAACTGCTATTAACTTTAGACTATAGTTACTAGATTATGCCTTGCTAGCAATATACTAATTAAACTGTTAGATAATAAGAAGAAGAAGATCGTTAAGCGATAGAACAGCAACACTCAGGCATCCCAGCGTACTTAGATAAGAAAGAAGGCTAGAAGGGTAGCACTAGCGGATTAGCTACTAATAATCTAAGTGGATCCTACCCTAGCCTATTAGTTTCAGCACTTATTAACCTAAATAACTTTATTAATAAGATCAGGCTAAACATCTTTAGTATAGCCTTTACCCCTTATGCCTTATCCTTTTGTACGATCCTAGTTAGTGGAGCAGCAGTCTACTTGGTTAATACTATAGGCTACCTAGTACTAGGCACCTTTACTAAATGCGTTGATAATAAGACTGTTTTAGCAGGTACTTAATCTATTCTAGTTGCTAAAGTAGAAAATAGGCTGCTTAAGAACGTCCTGCATAGCGAAGTAGGCCCTAAGACAGCTAATTTACTGCTTACTAACGTTAAGCTTGTACTAGGTTTCTATACTAATATTGTGTTGAAAGAGCGGCTTAACTAGTTAGGCATTTAGTATTTAGAATATAATTACACTATGCAATTTAGTACGCCTAATAAGGACGTTGTCTTAATTAACTTTAAGTGTTATTTTAATCTTTTATTTGTTAAATACAAGCAAGTCTTTTGTTACTTTGCTTAACTACCACTTGTGAACGCTGTAGTATGATTAAGGATACTAAAGTTGCGCACTAGTGATTACGCTGGTTGATGGGCAGGGAGGCCCCGGGGTTGGGTAGGGGTTGGGTAGCTGATGCACGGTCCTTGGGTAGGGGTTGGGTAGGGGTTACTCTAGCGTGGGTAGTGGTTGGGGTTGGGTTGCACGGACCACGGGTTGGGGTTAGGTAGGACTAGCTATATAGTAGGTCTGGGGTAGGGTTGCGATTTTTTTTCGCATAGCTTAGTTTTTTTTAGGCATTAGGTTGCTCTATTATCGCGGGATTTAGATATATAGTTTAACTAATAATTTTATAATTTTACAGAAACAAGTATAGTAAATGTTGTATTATTATAGTTTTTTATCACATTACATACTTATTTAGATTAAGACGAACTAGATGATAACGCTTACGTCTAGGGTGTTCGCAAAGCTTAAGAGCTACAGTTGTCTAACGCTTTCGTGTCTGTAATAGAGATGCCTTGTCAACTAGTTCTTCTAACACCTCTACTTCCTCGTCGTTTTTGTCGTCCTTGTCGTCGTTTATTATAAACATATCCCTAACAGAAACTAGAAGTTTAAATAGATCTTTAATCTAGTCACAGGAGATACTATCTACTCTATCTCTAACATCTAGTATCTTCTCTTGCTTTCTTTAAGAAATTAAGTCCTTATAAACTATAACTTGTTTTATAGTTTCAGCAGCAAGTTAATATCTTCTATTACTAATTACATCTTTTACAACATTAAAAACTTGCTTAACACTAACGCCTGCAATAAGGATTACTAGTATATCCTTTGTAACTTAAAACATGCGAGTGTAGGTATACTTATTTAACTACTACTACTCTAGAATATTGTAAGAGGCTGTTTGCTTAACATAAGAGATACTAAGATATTCCTCCCCCTCTATGTAAGTAGGGCCGCTGTTCTTATTAGCTTCTTAACTATTGCTATTATCTAGCGATATCAAACTAGCTGCTTATAATAGAGTTGCAGAAGCAGGCTTTTAAAACTACTTATGAGTTAAAGATTGTCTTGCAAAAGATGCTAATTCTAGGGTAGCTTATACCCTATTCTTGTTGTTGTATTAATCTAGGTAGTTAAGGAACTTTTAGTAATACAAATGCTTGTCTTGTACCTCCTAGCTATCTTTCTGTACGCTTAATTAGTTCGTACTGTAATAATTGTATATAATAAATAGTACCTTATATATAGTAAGCTTTACAGTTAGATTAAGAACTATTACACAGTTAAATAGAAACCTGCGTTTATAATCTGTCCTTGCGTAGTACTTGCTAAGTTTCGCTTTACTACAGAGGGCTGTGTTCTGTACTACTTCTAGCTACTTTGTTAACTCTTAGTTCTTAAGTTCTTCGTCTAGCTCAACAGTTATTTAATCTAGAAAGTTCAATAGTTATTTGTACATAAGCTAGATAAACTAAATTTAGGGCTTATATTTCTAGTTAAGGAAGTTAGTAGCGTCCTTAAACTTCGCAAGCAGCTTAGTAATAAGGTTAAGGTAGTGCTACTCTGCATAAGACAGTTAGAGCTTCTTAATATTACAGAAGTCTATCTCTGTGGTACTAGGATTACTAGGGACAGTAGCTTAACTAGTTCGTAGCTTTAATGCAATCTCTTGTTATAACTATTTATTAATGTATTGCCTAATTGTAGTTGCGCGCTTACAGATATTGTACATTAAGTTCTATTAAGTTTTAACGCTGTAAATAACTATAAAACAGTTCTTTGCTAGTAGGTAGCGTTGTGTAGCAATAAGGCGTTTAAATTATTAAGGCGATTTATTAAAAGCAATACAAATAGCTTAGAGCTAAATTCTGCTTAGCATGTAATAACTTTATGTAATAAATACTAGCTAACCTTATAAAGCGAGTTTAGGATAGAGATCTGTGTACTAATATCTTAAACATAACGTCTCTCTAGGGGCTATTTAATATCCGCGTTAAAAGAGGGTACAAGCTACAGATTCTAGATAATGTCCTAGACAACAAGGTTAATAACATGTGTAAGGCATAAAATTATATTTTTTTATAAGTACTATCTAATGTGCTCCTCTTATAAGCTTATATAGAAAGCTCTTATTAGGGTAGTGTTGTTACTAGCATTGTTGTAGGTAACAGCTAGGAGGCAATGCTTAGTTTGTGTTTTAGCAAGTACTTAGAAGACGTCTAACGCTATAGAAGCTCCTGTATACTAACCTTGTAGTGGCAAGAAATTAAGTAGCTTCTCTTGTAGTTGCTATTTAGGGCTAATGGAGTACACTTTTATTACAAGGAAGCTAATATAATTAGCAGCTAACTAGGCGTCTAAAGCAATTAAATTTTTTGTTAATAGGCTAAGGTTACTAAAGATAATAGCTTTAGCTTTATAGGACTGTGTTTAAAAAACCTTTATAAATTTAAAACAGCTAATAGACGCAGCATTAGGTCAGAGAAACTAGAGGAAACGCTTAAATAACAGTTAATTAAGCGTCTAGAAAAACTAGTTGTTGTTAATTACTACCCTTACAAGCTCGTGTTGAAAAGATAGCGTAGTGTATATTAGAACTAGAGAAGATATAGCTTTGTTTTAACCTTGTAATAATAAGCTTAAAGTCTAATCTAGTTAATTAAAAACTGCGTTAACTGTGTTTTAGCATGCTTTTAATTAAAGATAAGTATAAAGATGTTTAGTTCTAATAAGCTTTACGCTAGCTAGGTGTTGTAGTGCTAGACCACAATTTGAACAGAACACATAGAGTTAACTACTAGAAACTTTAGCTGCCTCTTTAATATTTTGCTAAATAGTACCTAACTAGCTTAATAAGTTCTATCTTGGCTTAGGGATTGAAGAATTATCTCCCTACGGAGTGCTATCCCACCACTTTCTCTATGCATTCAGCACCGCGTCTCCTGTCTCCTTAAGTAACAGGTGCGTAGGAGGATATTTAACTAAATGTAACAAGTTTTAATCTTCTGTCCTTGTAATTTAGGGGGCTATTAATGTAAATCAAGAGAGAATAGGTAGAAGGTTAATAAATAGTTGCGCTATGTAATATATAGCATGCGCGAGGCTGTACGTATGTAGCTGTAATAAAAAGCTGTAATAAATTGTAATAATAAGTATAAATTTTTAACAAAGCCTTTACTGCAGTACAAGGAGTAACTCCTTATAGCAAGTAGAATATCTAAAACGCGTACATAAAGCCTATTAGGCTACTAGTAAAGGATTAATCTGAAGTTAATACAGTAACGCTAACGCTAGTAAGGGACATAATTATTGTCTAGGGATTGAAGTTTAAAGTTAGTTGTCGCAACGTGTATATGTATTATCTAGCCGGAGCGCGATTTATCAATCGGTCGGTATTTTGTTTCCGACAGTTATAAGCCAGGTGACGGTGAAACTGCAATAAGCAATTTTGATGTGGTCGCTTACCTAGGTGGGTGACCACAAGCGAGAAACAGCAGCAAAAAATAAGCCTAGGGGATGCAACACAGACAGCCCGCAGAACAAGGTAGCTTCGCTAGCCTTATAGGGTCGGTGCGCCTAGAGCGCCAGAGCCAGCGAGCTAGTATCCTAGCCTCCTGCTCAAGAGAGCGCCAAAGAAAAAGGGCCATGAACCTCTTAGGTAGATTGACTAGCAGTAACACTGCTAGCAATCTAGGGGGTGTGTCGCAACGTGTATATGTATTCTCTAGCCGGAGCGCGATTTATCGATCGGTCGGTATTTTGTTTCCGACATTAGTTAATATCTAAAATTACTAAGTTGCTAGTGTAGGTTTTAGTCTGCTATTATTTACTGTAATAACTGCTAATTTTAGCTTACGCCTTAGTGCAATCCTAGCTGTTTTATAACGCTAACTTATTTTAAGCCGTCTTCTAAGTCTAAGAAGGGTTTAAACTCTAGCAATAAATCTAAAAACCCTTTAAAGTCTATATACTCCTCCTCCTTAGCCTTAGCATTTGCCTCCGCCTACTATTCCTTAGTCTTATATTTATCTTCAAATTAGTTATAGTATGCGTTAATATCTAAATCCTTATTAACTTCTTCCTTGCACTCGTTATCGTCGCCTTGCATGTATAGTTTATCAGCTTACAAGCAGGCGTCGTCTAAAAGTCCTAGGGCCTTAAGCGCGGACAGTAGTTCTACTAGTCTAGGCATGTTAGTATGTTACTGTTATAAAGTACTGTGATAAACTTACTCCTAATGCTTATTAGTTACTATTGCTAACTTCTTAGGCAACATCCTATCTAGAAATTGCTGCTACTCCTTTTTAGCTTCTATACTCTTAAAGCTATTAGTATTATGCTTATATAGTCTTTTGTTGTATATGCGTTGCATAATTTTCTAGAGCACAGCACCTTAGCCGTAAACGCATATATGTAGTTAACTTTAAGTAGGCTTATCTAGGTTGTCTGTTGCTTGCGCAGCCCTTAACATAGACTTGCGGTGCTACCTTAGGTTAATTTCTTAGTGTATATTAGCTTATTTTTTGTAGATAGCGTTAAGATTGTTCTCTAACTACTCTGCTACTACTTATAAGTACTAGTATGTAATTAATAGCTGTGTTAACTTACTACTTGTTTTAGTTTAGAAGCGCTTCTTATTAAGCTCTTCTTGCGCCTCGCGTAGCATCTCTACTTAATCTTCCTTACTAGCATTTTAGTACTTGTTCTTCTTTTTAATGTTAGCCTTAAGGTTATACTTTGTAGTTCTATTTATACTTCTTGCTACTTTAATTATTATTATTTTTACACTAAGCAGTGCAGTGCGGTCTCTCTGTGCAATAGCATAAGTAGAGTTACTTAGCTAACTTATGTATATCACACTAAGGTTTGTAGGGCGGCCTTTTTAAGATCTAACAGCACTACGCTGCGCAACAATGTTGTAAACTTTGTCTTCTTCGTAGTTGTAACTCTGAATAAGTTAGTACATGCTGTTATTAATAGCTGTGTTAATTACCTTAGTTAGCTTTTCCTACTCCTTGTAATTAAACTCTAGCAGAACTTAAATTGTAATGCGCAGGACAAGACCTTTAGGCTTGTTAAAAGTTTCTTGCTTAACAGTTAACATTGCAAGAGTATAAGTAGAGGCTATAATTGTAATACTGCTAGTCTTGATGTTAGTTAGTTGTAGAAAACTTAATACGCTGTAGTGATGCCTAAAATTGCAAGTGGGCTGTGCACCACGCTAGCGCCTGCTGAAATATTAGCTCCGCACATAGATTTTTACACAACTAATACTACTAACACCTACACGCAATACATTACAAAGCTCTTAATTATTATATCTATTTATTATATTAACTGTTGCTGCTAACTACTACAATGGCCCGCACAAAGCAGACTACCTGCAAGTTAACTAGCGGCAAATCTATCCGCAAAGACCTAGCATTAAAAGCTGCCTACACTGCTGCTTTTGTGCGCAATTACGCCTCTAATGCCGTACCTTGTTAACGTTGTTAATTTAAGCTAGGCAGTATGTTTAAACAGTATATAATTATAGTTTAAGACTGACAATGCGCAGCTGTTGCACTACAAGAGATTAAGCGCTACTAAAAGTTAACTAACCTCCTTATCTGTAAGCTGCCCTTCTCTAGGCTTGTTCGAGAGATTGCACTAGGGTATAGGGGAGAGTTGCGCTTCTAGGCACAAGCTCTATGCGCTATCTAAAAGGCAGCTAAGGCGTAGTTAGTTAGATATTTTAAAGGTATGTTATTTACTATGCTATAGTTATTAAATTATATGCTAATATATATAGACTGCAACTACAACGCTATACATGCAAAGAGGGTCACTATTTAGGCAAAGGATTCTAGGCTAGCTTGCAGGTACTATAGTAGGCTTAACCCTAGTGGACTGCTGTTTTCTTATTATATGTAGCTTTTTCTTTGTTAAATTTCTGTATTATACCCTTATAATTGCTTTTTGTAAAGGGCTAAAGCCCTGACGTTTTAGTACTCGGCAAAGTTGCCTCGTTCAGCGATCTCACAGATGCCGGGTGTCCACCCAGCATCTGTTGGCTTGGCGCGCTCGGGCCTTCTACACCGCTCAAACCTACGCCGCCTAACATCTCTACCCTGTTCGGCCCTCCTACCCTGTTCGGCCCTTCTACCCTACTCGCCCCTCCTAGCCTGCTTAGCCTTTCTTTTATACTTTGCACAATTCTCTTTTGCTATATTAGCAGTTGCGGTACTGTTACTTGTACGTATAAACTAGCGCTAAGCTTAAGCTTTACAAGGAGGTATCTAAACTTACTGCGCAACCTTTGTAGTTCTATAATTAATTTATTACTATTTTCTCTCACACCTTTAGTTAATCTAACGCACCTTTATAATTAAATTAATTTCTTCTTTAGCTACTTGTGTAGCTACGTTAAATTAGAAGCCTCCTAGAGCTATATCTAGACAAGAAGCTAGCTAGAGCTACATCTACGCCTAAAGATTCTAATTAATTAGATTACTAATTTTAGTTAAAGCTGTTTTAAATCTATTAAGGATTAACAGCAGAAGAAGCACAGGGAGTGCTAAAGGATACCTAGCTAAACAAGACTCTACCTAAAACGTTTTATAATACAAACTGTAAGATAAGCCTACTATATTTCTTGTAGCCTTAGAAACTAATCCCTGTTAAACACAATAAAAGCACTATTAATTTAGAACGCTTATACTACAATAGCAGGGGCTGAAATTACATCTAGAAACATAGCTATCTAGATAGCAAGACTACACTAAGATAGTGTTAGCAGAGCTAAGATAGAGAGTACTCTTAAAAATCTCTACTAAGCAAATAAACTAGATAAGATAGCGACTTTAATAATTATACAAGAAGCCTTTCTTATCTATAAGGCTATTAACTTAGCCTCTAAAGAAACAAAACTAGAATACAAACAGCTACCTGCTTAGCTACTAAAATTACTTACTGTATTCAAACTAGCGCAGCAAACAGCACAACCTAAGCGTTTTAAGTAACTTAACCTAGACACTTTTAATAAGACAAGAAAAATATACTAGACCTTTAAAAAGCAGCTTACTGCTAAGGTAGAGAACAACTAAGAGGATTTTAACATAGAGAGAAGAACTTGCAATTACGCCTTTAGTAGGCTTAAAGGTTTAGCAGCTACCTTTACGCTACTCTACTTTAATTGGATAGAATTGTTAGACGCCTAGAACTTTAAACACTTATTAAGCTTCTTTAATTCAATATTTAGAGACCTATACAGCTCTAAAAGAGCTTAAAACAAACTCTAGTTAATATCCTAAGGCTAAAAAAGTATCTGTAGCTATATTATAGAATTTTAGGAATAGTTGCTGCTGTTAAACAGCAACTTAGATAAGGACACAAAGATAATACTTTTTAAAAAAAGCCTTACTTATAAGCTTTAAGATAAGCTTATAGGTATTACTTTTTTAGACTTAGATAACTTACAAAACAAGTCTATTAAAATTGTAGGCTACCTATACAGGATAGAACAATACTCTAAAGGCTAAGATAAGCTTAAGGAACAATACTCTAAAGGATACAAGCTAAGACCTGCCTCTCCTCCTTCTCCTACAGGAGACTAGATAGAAGGAGTAGAGTTTACTAGACAATTAGCTAAGCCACGCAGGCTTAGCAATCTAGAGCTAAGTAAACTAATAAAAGAAGGACGTTGTTTTACCTGTAAGCAGAAAGGTCACTTAGCTATAGATTATACTAAAGAAAAACCGCTAAGAAAAAAGAAGAAGAAATAGACTACTGTATTAAAGTTCTTAAAGGCAAAAGCAGAGAAGCTAAGCAAGGAAAGCTTAAGTATCAAGGATACTCTAGACAACTAAAAATCTAATTTAGAAAAAAAAGCTCTTGCTTAAAGTTACTAGCAAGAGCTACACGTAAGCTAAGATAACTTAACAAAGGAATAGGCTAGTTTTAAAAAGGATATAAGTAGCAATAGAATTACTGTAGAAACATTAGTTAATTGTTATACTTTTGCTTTAACTCTTATTAATACAGGAAACCTTATATACTTTCTTATTAGCTCTTATCTTGTTAGGAACGCTAACTTATAGTGCATTTCTATCTCTCTACACAGGTTAAAAGGAGTTATAGAGAAAACTAGAACTATTAATAAAGTTGCTAGGTTAGATATTAATATTAAAGAATACAAGTATACTATCTAGGGCTATATTGCTTTTACACACCCTAGATATGATTTAATACTTAGACAGCCCTAGATAAATAAGAGAGAGGTTACTATCGCCCCCTCTAGATAAACAATATACATTTACTCTTCTAGATAAAGGATTAAGCTACTAAGCACTAAAGATTACCCTATTTTAGAGAATAAAAGACTACAACAAATAAACGCAACCGCCTATTACTCCTATATTAGGCAAGTAAGAAAAGATAAGTTAGTTTAGATTTTTGCTATTTCTCTTAAAGATATTAAAAAGGCTTTAGCTTTTAAGAAGAAAGTAAATGTTTTGTTACTACTTCCTAAGGCGTACTAACATATAGCCTAGATTTTTAAGTTAAAAACTACTTCTACACTACTATCTCTACGCAGACCTAAGGTTAATTACTAAATTAAGTTGCAAAAGGATAAAAGTAGAAAAGAAAAGAAACCTCCTTAGGGCCCTCTATACAATATAAGCAAACTAGAGCTTTTAGTTCTACGCAAGGAGCTTATATCCCTCTTAAAGAAAAGATAGATTAGAGCTAGCAGCTCTATAGCCTCTTCCCTAGTTTTATTTGCTAGAAAACCTAGAAGAGGATTACAGTTCTGCGTTAAATATCAAGCTCTTACCGCTATTACAAAAAAGGATTGTTATCCCTTGCTATTAATCTAGGAGACGCTTAACAATATTGCTAAGGTAAAATAGTTTACTAAAATTAACGTCTCTGCAGCCTTCTACAAAATTAGAATTAACGTAGGAGATAAATAGAAAAGTGCCTTTAAAACAACATTTAGATTATACAAATAGCTAGTTACTCCTTTTAGCATAGCAAATGCTCCTAGTATCTTCTAATAATATATTAACTAGACACTCCGCGAATACATTAACAATTTCTGCTTAGCTAACCTAGACAACGTATTAATCTACATAAATAGCACGCTTAAGGAATACTAACGCAATATAAATAAGGTCCTAGAAGCTATAGTTAAGGCTAGGTTACCTCTTAATATTAAAAATACGAGTTTAATGTGCAAAGCACTAAATACCTTAGATTTAATATCAATGCTAGAAAAGGACTTTAGATAGACCCTAAGAAAGTTAAAGTATTTTAAGAATAAGAGGCACTAACAAATGTTAAAGGAGTACGCAGTTTTCTTAGATTCGCGAAATTTTATTAACACTTTATTAAGAACTACTCTAATATAGTTGCTCTGCTTACAAGACTTACTAGAAACGTCTCCTTCTATTAAGGAAAAGCAGAATAGGAAGCTTTTAATAAGCTATAGGAGTTATTTGTTACTAAACTAATACTAGCTTAATAAGATCCTAATAGGGAAACTAACTTAGAGACTAATTGTTTAGGTTACGTTATAGCAGGAGTCCTTTTACAATATAATAACTAAGGAAAATTGAAACTAGTAGCGTACTACTTAAAGAAGATAACTAGCGCTTAAAGTAACTACAATATACACAATAAAGAACTACTTATAGTTATTTAGAGCTTATCTAAATATAACGCTATACTACGCTCTTTAAAGAAGTTTCTAGTAATAATAGACTACAAGAACCTAGAGTATTTTAGAAAGCCTAGGCAGCTTAGTAAGACAAATAAGATAGACCTAATTTCTAAGTAAATTTCCTAACATAGAAATTGCCTATAGGCCTAGAGTTAATAACTCTAGGGCGGATGCTTTATCCTAGAGACAACAACACATGCCTGTAAACAGTTTAGATAATTAAATTTCTAGAAAGTTTCTATAAGTCTTTAAACTATCTACTACAACAACTCTAGAAATAGAAGAACAGGAAGAAGAGAGGACTCTTAGGACCTTTAGTTGTAATAGCTATCTAGCAACAGTACTTTAAGAACAATTAGACCTAGAAGAGCTAAAAAACAGAGCTAAAGAAGAGGATATTACTTACTCGCTAGCCTAGAAAGCGGTAAACAAATGGGAACACTAATTCCTAGCAAAGCTTAACCTTAAGCTTTTAATTTCTAAATACTAACTAGATAATTTTAGAAACCTGCTTGACTAAGATTAAAAGCAGGTACTAAATAACAAACCTTTACGCACTAGAATTATTTATAAAATCTACTATTCTAAGGCTCTAGGACACTCTAGAAAGAACTTTACTTATTAAGCAGTTGCTAGAGAATACTTTTAGCCTACTATAAGCTAGATAGTAAAGTAATACATTAGAAACTACTTAGTGTGTAGAAGAACAAAATTATAGAGAGACGGCCTATAAGGAATACTAAAACCTCTACTAATCCCTAAGCGTATCTAGAAGGAGATATTAATTAACTTTGTTACAGGATTACTAGAAAGCAAAGGTTGTACAAACCTAATAGTTGTAACTAATAGACTAAGTAAGAATGTAATTTTAATAGGTCTTAAGAATATTACTACAGAGAGCGTTGCTAAAGCGTTGATTAACTTAGTAGTAGCTTACTATTAGCTACTAGACTATATTACTTCTAATTAAGGTGTATATTATGTAAGCTACTTTTAGACTTAACTTTACAAGCAACTAGAAATTAAGTAACGTTTATCTTCTAGATACTATCCTAAAATTAATAGCTCTACAGAACAAATAAACTCTACAGTATAGGCCTACTTATAAGCTTTCTGTAATTAGGATTAAATAAACTAGAAAAGTAACCTAGGGATAGCAAAAATTGCGATTATAGCAAGACAAGTACAATTTACTAGAATGTTGTCTTTTTTCCTGCAATATAGATACAAGGTAGATCCCCTCTAAATAGTAGTAAAACATAGACTTTAGAATTAACCTTAGGAAAGAAGAATACAGAAAGACTACTAGAAAGCATAAAATATAGCAAGCAAACTCTAGCAAAGTATTAAGTTAGCTTAGGCTATAATAGCAGAATCTTAACAGGAACAAGAACAACAAGCAAATAGGAGAAGAAGACAATTACCTTAGCTTTAAATAGGTAATAAAGTTTAGTTAAAGCTAGAAGACTACTATAAGACAAAAAGACCTAGCTAAAAACTTAATTAGAAGAATTTTAAGTATACAGTACTTAAAATTGTTAGACTAAACGCTATAAAGCTAGATACCCTAGAAAGAATACATCTAGTGTTTAATATTAATAACCTCTAACTAGCTTCTTTAGATCCTTTACTAGGCTAACTACAAGACAATAGCAAACCCTTCCTTATCAAAGTAGACGGCAAAGATATGTACCTAGTAAAGCGCCTATTAGAGGAAAGAGGTATAGGAAGAAGAAAAGAATACCTAGTAAAATAAGTAGGATACCTAGAACTACCTTAGGAACTAGCTTTAAACCTTAAGAATACAGAGGTATTATAGGACTAGAAAGACTGAAGAACTTCTATTAAGGAGGGGGGTACTGTAAAGGGCTAAAGCCCTAATGTTTTAGTACTTAGTAAAGTTGCCTTGTTTAGCAATCTTATAAATACTAGGTGTCCACCTAGCATCTGTTAGCTTAGCGCGCTTAGGCCTTCTACACCGCTTAAACTTACGCCACCTAACATCTCTACCCTGTTTGGCCCTTCTACCTTATTCGGCCCTTCTACCCTACTCGCCCCTCCTAGCCTGCTCGGCCTTTCTTTTATACTTTGTACAATTCTCTCTTGCTACGTTAGCAGTTGCGGCACTGTTACTTGTACGTACAAACTAGCGCTAAGCTTAGGCCTTTCAGGGAGGTATATAGACTCGCTGCGTAACCTTCGTAGTTCTGCAATTAATTCATCACTGTTTTCCCTTGCACCTTTGGTCAATCCAACGCACCCTTACACTTTTTACTCTTAACAGAATAATTGCGCAATTGTTTACTTATATCCTCTTACACTGTAATAATATGCTGTAATAAACTATATAAACATAAGCCGTTAAAGAGTTTACATGCAATAAAACTCCTACTTAGGCAATAAAACTTAGAACAACACAAGAAAATAATGTAAATATACTTATAAGAATAACACAGGAAAACTTATAATACTAATAAAGTCTAGAACAAAACGCAAAAAGATAGCAACATAATCCCAACCTAACCCCAACCCGTGGTCCGTGCAACCCAACCCTAGACCTACCACACCCCTACCCATTTTAAGTACCAAAAAATGGGTAGGGGTTGGGTAGGGGGTGTGGTATTACGTAAACCTACCCAACCCCTACCCAACCCCTACCCATCAACCACCGTACTAGTGATAAGGACCTTAAGCACTAACAATTAGGACAACTAGGATAACAGGCTATTAAAGCCTTAGTCTACTTAGCGCAGAACGTTAAGATTACTAGCAAGAAGCTATTAGAATGCAATTATTGCGCAACAGCTTATACCTTGTAGGTAATCTTACGGCGACTAAAAGAAAGATCTCTATAACCTTTCCATAAGATCTTATAGAATCTATGTAATTTTTTAATAGGTTAACTGCTTAAGAGATAGGCACTAATTATTAAGGAAGATTACTTAGGCAAGCTATATAATTACAATATCTAATTAAAGACACCAAACAATATTATGCTAGTAATTAAAGGTTTTGCTAAAAGGATTAAGAGGAAATATTAGTAGAAAATTGTAGAAATCTATTAGGATAACAATACTGCTACACTGCCTTAGAGAGGGCAATTAAGATATAAGGAATTGTAATTAAAACGCCACTGCTATACACTTATAAGCCTAATAGCTTAGCAGAGAGAGCTAGCTAGGAGCTAATTACAAAGGCTATCAAGATGCGCACGAGCGCTAATCTACTAGCTAAGCTTTAGCTAGTAATTATAGATGCGGCGGCTTACTTATATAGCATAAGCCCTACTAAAATCTATAGCTACTAATTCCCTAACTAGGTGCTTCAAGAATAGTTTAGGAAATATTTCTAATACTATTAACTACTAGAGATTAGACACTAGACTGCTAATCTACGCCTAGACTAGAGTAGAATATATGCCTATAGCTGCCGAGCCTATCCGTTAAATCAGTATAAGGCAGCTAGGCGCAATTATTATGGATATAAAGTTAATCCTCGCGGCTATATTAGTTATTTAGTTAGCTATTAAGCCTGTAACATATACTATATATAAGTACCAACACTTAATTAGGTAATTACTACCTATAATATTACCTTTAATAAATAGTTGTTCTACAAAGGAGATTGCGAGAAAGAGCTGCTAAGAGATTAGGCAATTAAGATTATAAAGATCCTTTATAATAGCGAGCGAGTTGATCCTAGAGATAACTTAGAGGTCCTCTCGCCTATTTAAGGAAGGGCAGATTAGAATACGCAGCTAACTACTAAAAACCTTAAAAGTAATCTAACTACTATCTTAAGTAGTAAGGAAAGCCTACCTAATAAAGATAAGAGTAGATTAGAAGACGCTAGGCAAATAGAGCACAAGGCCAGTGCGCTATTAGGAATTCGCTTAGATTAGCAGCAAATTACTAGTCTTACTACCCTAGAACCTACTCCTAAACTAGAGACCCTAGAGAGCGACAATTGAATTAATTGTAAGAGGATTAATAATCAAACAGCAGTGTAACTACTTAAAAGAGCTAATTTGTTAAAACCTATAGGTAAAATACCTTATTTACTAGTCTAATAGTCTGTGTCTGTAAACTCTAACGCGCTAGCTAATGATAATAGAACACTTGCTCTGTTAAGCAGAATAGCAGGGCGTGATTTATCTCGCGAGTTAAGATCTTAAGCAACAAATAGCAGACTGGGTAAGTAATTATAAGCTAAACCTCTACTTATAAGACGTAGTGCTTGTATTGCTAGCAAAAGCCTAGATTAGCCTACAAATTAATATCTTCTACTGCGCAAGCTAAGTAGCGGGCGTAAACATAAGGACGTAACTAAAGATCCTATAATTAACTAGGGGGTGGAAGCATAGGTAGTGTTAACGCATTAATTGCAGATTATAAGAATCTATTATAAAATAACTTTTATAATACTTACCTGCTAGGTTTATAAGCAACCTAGGAAGACTAAGCAAGCTACAAGACTCTTAATTACGTAGTTATAGTAGCTTTGCTTACTAAGCATAAGCTAAAGGCAAATGCTTAACTGCATTGTAACAATCTACCTAAACTACTAAAATTATAAAAGCAATTGCTCTAACATCTAATAAAGGCCTTGTTTAAAAATACCTGCAGGAGGGAGATTAATAAGTTAAGTAAGACAAATACTTAGACTAAGATATTAAGGGAAGAAGCAATTAATTACCTAATACTTATAAAATAAGTTTAGACTTACAAGTTTAATTAGAATAGCTTCTTTTTTAAATGTAAGGCGCGGATTCTTGTAAGAGATAATCTCTAGAAAATGGATTTAATTAATTTAACTTATGCTGCTACCTTAGTAGCTAAGTCCTTCTAAGCAGCAATAGCTAGTGCCGCTAAGAATAATTTAGAGATTAAGCAGTATAATGTAGTAGAAGTATTCCTTAATGCGTTAATTACGGCAGACAACTTAGTAATCTGTAAGATGCTAGATAGCTTTAAGAAGCTAGGGAAGTGCGTACAGCTTAACAGCGCACTATCTAGATTGCAAGACTCGCTACTGTTGTAGTATAAGGAGTTCTTAGGATTACTAAGAGAGATTAGACTAATCGCCTTACTAGAGAAGCCCTGCCTATTTTTTAATTAAGAAAGGAATACTCTAGTGCTGTTTTATGTAGATAATATCCTACTGCTCTTCACAAAAGGTTATAAGTAAAGAGCGATAAATTTTTAGTTAAAGATTATAAATATATACAAGATAGAGGAATAAAGAACAGTTAAATAGTTCTTTAGTATCTAGATAATTAGAAATTGTAAGAAGCAAATGATTATGCTTGTGCACAATATGTATATTAACAAGATCGCAAAGAAGTTTAAGCTAGAGAATAGCAGCTTTCTAAAGACTCTATTACTGTTAGAGGAGCTAATTAAGAATACTAGCGAAGCAACTAAGTAGGAGATTAAGGCCTACTAAGAAAGGGTTAGATTAGTGCTGTATACAGCTATTATGCTATAACTAGATGTAGCCTACTTAATCTTGAAGCTATTACACTTTCTTACGAACTCTAGCAATTAGCATATAAAAGCTGTTGAACGAGGTAAATATATACCTCTATTAGACAAGATAGGATGCGATCTAATATAGGAACTACTATATCCTAGACTTAAAAATTGCAGGCGATGCTTCCTTTGTAGATAATTAGGAAACTCGTTAATTATCTTATAGATATCTAGCTATTCTATATAGTGGTCTAATATTTTAGAAGGTAGCTTAGCAGACTACAGTAACCACGTTGACTACTAAGGCTAAGCTGCTCGCCCTTAAGTATACTACTTAGGAGGCTATAGCCCTTAAATGCTTTTTTTACGAACTGTCTCTTGATCTAGGAGACGTCTAGACAGTCTAGTGCGACAATTAACAAATAATTAGGCTTGTAGTTAGAAAGAACAAGCAAATTAGCACTTAATCAAGACATATAGATATACAAAACATGTAGCTGCAGTAGGAATTTGCTTAAAGATTATTTTAGGTTAAGTACCTAGAAATAGTAATTATACTAGCTAATAGACTTACTAAGTTGCTTACTTAACAACAGTTTAAGAAGTTTAAGTAGTTGCTTAACCTTTAGCAAGTTAAGTACTTAATTAAAAAAATAATAATTGATAAGCAAAGGATTTGTATTAAGCAGCGACATCTATATACTAGGCTAAGTCTTCTCTTAATAGCTTATTTATTAAGCGGAAGAACGTAAGCTAGACTACTAAACTAAACTAAGACTAGGAACCTTATTACTAATAAGCATTAGACTTATTATACTTGCTAGACTTTATTATTGCATACGCTTAGCCTGCTTAGCTTTAGCTAGCTTAAGAGCGACTTAGGCTATTTAAGCCTAAACAGCAAGAGTCTAGAGGTAAGCAGCATTGAGGCGCAATTCTAACCTATTACTTCTATACATAGAGTTGTTAGATAATTGCCTTCTTACTTTAGCGTAATAATTGCGCTTATATAAATAAGCTATATAGCAATTAGGATAATAAGCAAAGGGACAATTGTATAAAGTAGTAGAGGGCAATATTCTGCGGGCAGCTTGCTCTTAAAGCAGCAACCTTTAAGCAGGTTGCTGCTAAGGCTACTTATATTATTGTTAATATTGCTGCTATTACTGCTAAGGATAATAAGCCGACTGTTGCGGCTGTTGAGCGAACGTAGAAACAGGAGCGAACGCGGGAGCAGGAGCAAATAAGAGAGCAGGAGCAGGAGCAAGAGGCTAAGCAGCAAACTCGCGATACGCTATTTCTTAAGCGTAACAATCGTTAGCGGGAGCCTTCTTCGCAGAGGGCTTTTTAGTAGATATAACACTACTCTTAATCTCTTTACCTCAAGTAATAATGTCCTTAAGTAGTTAAGCTTTTAAAGCTTAGTACATCTTATTATTGTTCTATCCTTAAAAACTAGTTAGCAAGCTAAGCAAGAAAGTTAATAGGTTAAAGACTTACCTCTTAATCTTTATACATAGCTATAAATTAATTAGCGAGATTAATATTGACCGTGTAGCAGGTGTAAGACAAGCAACTGCTACAGCGTAAGCTGCTCTAGCTGCTAGTCTAAACGCAATTAAAGTAGTATTTAGCATATAAGCTATCTAGCATCTTCTTTATGCAGCGCTCATAAGGCAGAACATAAAGGCGTAATAGATTAGTAGCAATCTTTAAAGAGCTGCTAGGCGCCTTTTTCTAGGTAGAGGGGGGCGTAGTGCGCTTAGTAGACAGCTTAATAGGCGTTTTTAGCCTATTACTATTATTATGTCGCTGTTTACGCGTTGCTGCTTAAGTAGTTATCTACTATAACTTTTGCTTTAGCTCTTAAGAAGCCTTGCTTTTGCGCTAGCTTGTTTGCTTAGTTAAACTCTTATATAGATTAAAATTCAATTAAGAACTTAACTGTAAACTTAATTAATTAGGTAAGGCAATTAGCCTCTAAGCAGAGCTACTAGATGTCTTGCAGTAAGCGAAAGAATTAACAGGCAGAGGCAACTAAATTTTATTATTTTAAAAATTAGCTGCTTGCTAAATTTTATTGTTAAACAGGCTTTAGCGCGCGTAACGCTTATGCTTAGTATTGTTCTTAGTTTGCTAGCAGCTTTCTAATTGTCTATCACGTTGTTGATGACGGCTCTCTAAGCTTCGCTCGTTGTTGCTTAGGGCAGACTACACTAGAAAGATTAGCAGCTAATTAGTAAAAGAAGAATAGGGTAACAATTACTATATTAGTAATAGTAGGCAAGGCAGGTTACAAAGACTTAGTAATTAGATTAATTAAAGTTAAGGACAAAAGGTTTTAGAGGGGTAATAGGCGAGATTAATTTTGTTTTAGCAAATGCGCACTAACTGTTTACGCGATATTTAGGGTCTATCTAATGTTTTAATATTACTTAGAGCTGCTAAATTAATAAAATCAACAACACGCAGCATTACTACAATAACAGAGGATTAAGTAAAGAAGCTATAACTACAGAGGCTCTCTTAAATAACGACTTAGATTTATTAAAATTACATAGTTGCTTACAGATTAGATTAATAGTATCTTACTAACCTAGGGGGTGTGTTGGAGTACTAACCTGCGGATCACTCCGGATCTCTCCTTTGGAATCCGGATCGCCCGGGTTATCTGGTGATCCTAGTAGGATATCACGTGATGGCGCTAGTAGCGCGCACATAAACGAGCCAGATCGTCCGAAGTCTTTTTAGTAGTTATTGGACACTTTGTTGTGGCACTTAGTTGATCAATATACTCGTTCCCCTCCAACTGATTATTCAACTACTCCTTCTCAGCTCCTACAGTTCTACACTGCTTATTTAGACAATATTCTAGCTTTCTTATAGATAAAAAAAGTATTTATTAAGTAAGTTAAGCTAGTTTTAGCTTAGCTAAAAGTTAAAGATTTTTATGTAAATTCTCAAAAGTAAGAATTTTATAAAACTAGCGTTAAGTTTTTAAGTATTATAGTTACTAATAAAGGCGTAAAAATAGACTTAGCAAAAGTTTTTATAATTTATAACTAAGAAATACTTTAATATAGTGAAAAACTTCTAGCTTTTCTAAGCTACATAAGCTTTTGTTAATAACTTATTAAACGCTACTTATTTATTGTTTTTTTTGAACATAATGTATCGATGTTAAAGTCTTTTAAATACAAAGCTTAGTAAAAAAGAATATACTATTTATAAGAATTTATTATACAATTAAAAATGCTATAAAGCTTTTAATATACTGAAAACTACTTATTATTAAAGTCTTATACTGATATACTTTAACCTTACTACACTAATTTACATTTATATAAATGCATTAGCCTAGGCTACTAGTAGTATTGTGCCGGTGCACAGGGTAATGCCCTACCGCACACTAGGTTAGTACTTAACCACATAATCTAGAGGTATACAACCTCCTCTGTAGATTAGAGAAAGAGGCAACTAACTATTAACTACTTTTCTTCATCCTCTTGTACTGTATTATCGAATAGGCGTCTCCTACTACTAATAGTTTCTATACTAACCTACAATAAGATTAATATCTTACTAACCTTGTTCTTACATAATCTTATTACTAGTAATTTCCTGCTTTTATAGTAGTATGTCTTTATACACTCTAATACCTATATAAATAGTAAAGTGTAGCGAATAAGAGCTAGTAACAATGGTTTAGGAGAACCTGATAGTTAATTCTGTCTTTCTACCTGCGTCTAAGACGCTCTATAAATACAAAGAAAATACTATAGTCTAGAACAACAGTTGTGGAGCTCAGAGAGATGGATACCTCTAAGCACGGCAAGTATTTTGTAGAGCTTAGATGCAAGTATCTAAGCTTAGCGTAAAATCTCTAATCCTTTGCGTAAAGGCTCTAAGCCTTATTATAAAGGCTCTAAGCTTTATCATAAAATCTCTGCGCCTTAGTGTAAAGGCTGTAAGCCTTAGTTGCTTAACGCTGCGCGTGCTGCGCAGGCCCGCGCAGGCTCTAACGCTTAGGCCTAAAGCTTTACAGCTAAGGCGCGTGGCTAATATATGCAACACACCCTTTAGGTAACTAAGACTTTAGTTAGCTGTACAGAGCTTTATATAGTTATAGCGCGTCCTATAATGCGCTCTGCACGCGCGGCTTAGCGTAATGTGCTAAAACAATAACAAATTTTTAAGCCTTTTAGTCTTAGTATCTAACATTACTATAGCTGCTAGAAGTATCACTTAAACACTTGCCTAAATTCTCTAAAAGCAATACTAATTACTTTTTTTAGCTTTACTATACTTTTATATAGCTTTTTAGGCTATTACGCGCTACTTTATATACTTACGCAGCTTCTAGCTCTATTTTAGCACTCCTTTTATTTAGTTACTAACTTTATATAGAAGTTAAAACTATAAAAAGCTACTACAGCCTGTGCCGCTGCCCGCGCCGTCGCCCTTGCTAGAGGTGCGGCCGCCTTTACTAGAACGCGATTCTTGCGTTAAGTTAACTAGTGCTACTTTAAGTGTAGCACTATCCTGCACGTTTAAAAAGCGTGTAGGCAAAGTTAAAACCCTAGTCAAAACTACCTACAGGTGTAAGACCTTAGTAATAACCCTTAGTTATTAGAGCGCACTTAGTACGTATTACAGCATGTCTTGTCTTAGGTGCGTTAAAAGCGCTTTGTTTAGCAGCTCTAATAGAGCTTGTTAGGACAAGGCCTTTAGCTCTAAAGCGCACTGCTAGTAGTACTCTAATAGGAAGACCTGTAAAGTTCTATATATAATTTCTTCTTAAATTTTAAGCTTCTGCTAATAATTAAAGTCCTTAGATTACTATCTTTTTAGCTAAAAAGCTTTTTACTAAGCTTTAGAAGAATGCGCTGTTGTAAGCCCTTCTTTTATCTTTTTTAAGTTTCTTATACTAATAAATCGCAGGGCAACACATCGAACACCAACTTTTCGAGGCGAGAAAAAGGTCTGGCGTAGCCTTTTTCTCGTCTCAACTATCTCAAACGCCTTCCCAAAATCTGTTTCCAACACCTGTTTCCTTGGTGCAGGTGTTGTAGCGCGCGCGCTAGCCGTTTGTAGAAAAACAGAGTAGTTAACTGTTAAAAACTCTGAAAGTAATCTGTGCGTAAGCTGATTTTGGAGTTCGATCAAAGGCCATTCGACTCCTACTCGACAAAGCAACGGCTTTCTACTTAGGTAGATAGATTTATTGGCGTAGTGAACTAATAGATTTATCTACCTAGCTATCTATTACTTGAAATCCCCATACCGACTCGATATACCGACCTCCTATATCGACCTACACATTAGAATGGATAGCTAGTGCTCCTAGCTATCTACATACACCGAAATCCCTATACCGACTTGATATACCGACCTAATATATCGACCCTATACCGAACTGCTTAGCGTACCTATATAAGCAATACAAGAGGGCAGCTAGCATAGCCTACAACAACAACAAATAAGAAGTAAAGGAGATAATTAGACTAGCATACTAGCTCTATATACTTCCTACAAAACAAAGGACTGAGAGAGATACTCGTTAAAACTACTCTAGGCTTTAAGCCTAACAAAGGACTGAGAAAGCTACTCGTTAAAACTACCCTAGGCTACGAGCCTCACCTTCATTTAGACGAACCCCTCCTTGTAAATAAATCATATATTAGAAAACACTACATAGAAACCTGTAGGTCCTAAACCTACACGTCTTGTATAGCCTTTTAGGCTGAGATAGGACGTTAAACTACAATAAAAAAAATCGCAGGGCAAGTAGGCTAAAAAGCCTATAAGCTACCGTCTGTATCCTTTTAAAAGAAGCGGCTAAGGAGGAGAAGTCTAAAGAGGACCTTAGTAGTAAGTAAGAGAGTTAAGATAACTAGAATAAGCCTACTAGCTCTTCTAACTGTCTCCTTACGCGTTGTCTACGCGTTAAAGAGCTGTTAAGTAAGCTAGTAGACCTCCTAGTTACTTAAAAACCTAATAGGAAGGGGTTTTTCTCCTAGAATTCTATAAGTTCCCTAGGGGTAGAGGGCTAATCTACTCTAACAATTAAACATTTCTTTATTCTTTTTTTATACTGTCTTTTTCTTGTAAACTTGTGTAAGAAACGCATTCTATATTAATAAGTTCTTTAAAGTGCTTAAGCTTCTACTTTAACAAGTATTTAGTAAGTCTGTTAGCTAGCATCTTAGCTATTAGCAAGTACTTAATTTAAAATAAGCCTTTAGCGTGCTCTTAGCGGAGCTATATATTCTATATATCTACATAACAGAGCTTGTTAGTGATCTTTTCTCGCTCTCTAACTACTAGGCGTATAGTTTGCTAGTTATTGCAGAAGACTCTCTAGGCTCTTAAGACTACAAGTTTAAGCTTATTAAATAGCCTTTCAAGCGCTATAGACTCTTTTGCTATATGCTCTAACGCAAGGAGCTTAGCTTTTATAGTTAAGGTTGTTACTATAGCTTGCTAAGCTGCTTTCTACACAATCAGACCTCTAAAAAGCATAATAATATAGCTTTAAGGAAATTAACAAGTCTCTAAATCATATACAAAAGACGCGTCTCTATATATAGTAAGCTATTTACTGTCGTTATCGCTGTACGTAATTCCTTTATGCCTTATATAGTAGAAGTATTATATAAGATAATCTACAGCCTTTATGAAAGCTTCTAGAAAGTTAGTTAGAAAGTAACAGAGCTTAGAGACTGCGTAGGCAGCGTTAGAACGCAGTATAATAGCTGTGTACAGCGCACTACTAACGCGCTTTTAGTAGGCCTTAATCTAAGGCTTTAGGGCCTCTCCTAGATTTTTAACTAGCTCCTCTAAGAGCAAAGAAATTTCTAGGAACTTACTAAAAGTGTTTAAACTAAAGCGTTTAGCAACTTTGTTAATATAAATATTGTGCAGTAGCGATATTATACGCTTCTCACGGTCTCTTACAATCTTTATCTTTAGAAACTAGCTTACTTTTCCTCTATCCTTAACCTTATAGGTGTTCTTAATAGATTTAAGAAACTTGTAGGCTTTAGTTTAGTAAGCTTAATAATACATAAAAAGTATATTGTCTACATAAAATAGCAGAAGTATTAAGCACTCTATAGTAAAGAATAAGCATAGCTCCTTAGCTAAGGCCTGTAGGCTAAGCTTTTTTAGTGTGCTTAAGAACTCGTTATACTATTATAATAGCAAGTCTTTTAGGCTATACAAGGCTCTCTTAAGCTTAACGCATTTACCTAGGCGCTTGTAACTATCTAGTAAGTTGCATAGAACTATTATTTCTTTACTAATATTTGCGTTAAAAAACGCGCCTACTACGTTAAGCTGCTATATCTCTATGTTAAACTTAGCTGCAATTGCAATTGCGAGCCTAAAGGATCACGCGGCTAGTGTTGCCGCGTATGTTAAGTATATTAAGTCTTTTACTTAAAGGTCTTCTCTTACTACAAGACAAGTTTTGCACTTAAGAAAGTAGCTGTTCTTATTAAGCTTATAGGTAAATACCTACTTAAGAAGAAGCGGTTTAGTGTCCTCTAGAGTCTCTTCCACTATCTAGGTGCCTTTTAAAAGTAGAGTATTAATCTCCTTTTATCTAGCTTATCTAAATAGAGTTCTATATTAGTAGTTGTAGAGGTCCTTTTATTTATTTAGAAGCTTTAGGAGATCATTATAGTACATTTAGAGTTTATTAATTTTTTTAAGAGCTGCTGCTATTATAGCGTAAACTATAATTAACTCTTTATTAAGATTCTAAAGCTAAAGAAGTAATGCCTTAAGCTTAGGAGCCTTTAAGAGGTTATATAACAAGCAATGTATACCTGTACTCTCCACGTTAGGACCACGTTAGTCCTTATTCTTTAGCCTTAAGAAGCTTCTTGCAGGAGGTCCCTATATTTTCTTTTTATAAAGTCTTTTTGCTAGAGGATTCTAAGAGGCTCTAGATAGTGTTATAGAATTCTTAGCACTGCGCTAGACGCCTTTAGAAGCAATCCCCGCTCCCCTTTAAGACTATAAAAGTTATAGCGCGTCTATTAAGCTTAATCCACTAGTAGTTTGTAATTCCTAGAAGCTAAGCAGCGTATTGCTGTTACTTTTAGCTCTACTAGCTAGGGTGCCTTGCCCTAGCATTTGCGCTTCTAGTAAAGGAGGCGCTAGCGTTGCCTCAGGCGTTAGTAGCTATCCTAAAGGACCTTTCTGCCCAGCACAAATTCCATAAAAAGCGTTAGCCTAACGCTTCTTACGTGCTGTTAGCGTACAGCCTATTAGAAATTATAATAGGCCTTTTGAAGTCTTTATTACTAGCTAATTGCTTATTAGCTGTAGGTCTTCTTGCGTTATTACTACCGCTTAACTAATACTAGTAAGCTGTTTAAGAACTTTTTTAGCCTTATTAATTTTATCTTTATTAAGGGTGTTTACTATAAGGACCGCGTCCTGCCTAGGCAGCTTATAAGCTAGTCCCTAGTAGTATAGTATCTTGTTAAATGTAACGTTGCGCGTTGTAATAACTTAGTTAAGCGCTAGGACCTATATACAGTATATATTAAAAGCTCTATAGCCTACTAAGTAACTAATATAGCCTCTAGGAAGAGTATTAAAGCTTTTTCTATACTTCCTAGCTGCTTTATCCTTGTTTAAAAGATAGGCGCGGCAGCTGTAGGCGTATATACTACTCTAATCTAGTTTTATATTTGCTATAAGGTTCTTAAGAGGCTTAAGCTTGTAGTACTTAAAGTACCCTCTACTCTATTGTTTAAAGAGCTTGTTTAGTGAGCGCAAGCTATATGCATAAGAGAGACTTATATTATAAAGCTAGGCTGCAGCCTTAATAATCTCTAGCTAGAGTTTCTAAGGTAGGTTTGCGCTTACTCTTATCTTAATTAACTTAGTTATTAGCTCTTAGCCTCCTTATTTAGTAGCTCTATTAAGTTTATGTGTATGTAGTAAAGAAGACTTAATAGTAATGCCGCGTTCCTTACATTATGTTTAGTACTACAACGATCTTTACTAAGGGAGTATCAAAGAGTTATTATCTTTTGTAATTTTAACTATCTAGAGCTTATAATAAGCTTTAATAAGTGCCTTAAGGTTGTAAAAAGCTTTCATAATTTTTAAGATAGATTTTGCTTGCAGGATAGATATATAAAGCTTGCTACTAAAGGCGTCTTTTATTACTTGTATCTACTACTCTCTTAAACAACCTTAAGGCATGTTAAATAGATCCTACAAGATTCTCTAGTATAGCTAAGAAGAGGGCTTCTTTAGCCTTTGTAATATAACCTATTTTGCGTAGGTTTAAGCACTGTGCTTGCACTTAATATGTGCTATTTTTTTAATTCTTACTCTCTAAGCTGCGTTAACAAGTGCTTTTAGTGCTTTAGGGCCTAGGTGCTTTACTTAGGCATGCTAAAGGTTCTCTAAGTTGCTCTTTAGATAGGTTACCTATAAGCTTTTAACTAAAGGCATTACGTTTAGGACAAGGTTAGGATAAGAGGATAAAGGCTTGAATTTAAGGAATAAGAGGTTAAAACAGCGTTTAAGCCTTATTAGTACAACGTTTCTGCCTAGTGTACCTTAGTAGAGATGTCAGATATTATAGGTCAAGTAATACTGATAAGATAATGATAATATAAGTGATGATAAGTTGATAGTATTGATGATTGATTGTTGGTTTTCTGTGTGTGTATTGTATTTGCTCTAAGTGCCCTTTTTATAATCAGGATTCTGTGTGGCCCTTGGCGGCGCTAGCGCGTTTAGCGTCTTTTAGCGCCACCCCCTAATCACCCTTACAGACCCCTTCTCTAATCTCCCTCACCTTCTAATCAACCGCGCTAATGTCCTAAATTTAACACACACCCTCAGCTCAAGCGTACATATTGAGTTAAATACCTCCTTTGTTGTTTCTTCTATAAGGTGGTTGATTATAGGTCTAAGGCGTCGAGCTAATTAGTTATTAATACTAGATTAGCCTCTAATCTTAGTTGTATGCCTAGATTAATCAGTCCCATTTGTTGTAGGAACCTTAGCTATTAATTAGCTAGTAATAGTTTAGTAAGTCTATTAGCAAGCATCTTGCTTAATTCTACGTAGATTACCTTAATTAACATGTTCTAAGCTTCTTGTCTAAGCTAATAGTTGTAGATATTAATATGCCGTAGCTTTGTAGTTAACTAGGAAATCTCCTTTAAAATTAATTAAATTATTTGCAGCTTATTGCACTGTATAGTAATTGTTTAGTTGATTATCTAAACTTAGAGCTTAGTAAGCAGTATTTAAATAAATATAGCTTCCTTTACTACTTGTAAGAGCGTAAGCAGTTTAGCTTTAGTTGTTAAGGTTGTAACTGTATTTTGCTTATTTACCCTCTAAGCTATTAGTCTGCTAAATAGCTTAATTATGTATTTTTGTAAGCTTTTGCAATTAAGTGTATTATTGGCAAAAGAAGTGTTACTTATAACAACTAAGTAATTATTTTTACTAAACCTTAGTGCAAGCGTTCGTGTATAGTTAAAGTAGAGAAGTACGTAATTAGCTGCTAGCTAATAATTAGGGCTAGAGTTTATAAGAAATCGTGCCAGGCGTAATACTGCGAAGGCCGTATTAGGTCTCGTGTTAACTGCTGCAAATAGGAGTAATCTAATCTTTTGTTAGTAAAGGTTAATTTCCCTAGGGGTTGCGTTGCCTTCTTAAGGCAGTAGTTCAGCTTTAATTATTAGGCCATTACTCTTAATTAAGTAATTGCTTACTAGTTAGTTAATCTTCTTAATATATGCTAATTAGGAGATCTAGATCTTGCGCTGTAATTAATCTCTAATTAACTCTATGCCCAAAAACCAATGCAGATCGTCTCCTCTAGTTATACAGTACTTCTTCCTAATATCCTTAATAGCTACTTGCGTATCTAATCTATAGTTCTTACTGTACATTGCAATAATATTGTTAACGTAGAAGAACACAAAGATCTCTTAGCAAATTATACAGTATAGCTTTTGTAGAACGGCAGTAAATCTACATCTTAAAAGATAGGTGGTAAAGTCCCTTTACTAGAGTAGTAGCAATATCTGCAGGCTGTACAAAGCTTTATGAAGCCTTAGGATTATTCTCTTTCTTACGTATCTACGCAGCATTCTTATATATATAATTTAATTAATTAGTGCGTGTACAAAGGCGTTAGTAACATTATACTACTTAAGCTAAAGGTTAAATCAGGCAGCGATTGCAAGTGCTATTTAGAAAAATTAACCTGCCAACGTAGCAGCGTAAGTTTCTTAAGCAGTAACGTTGCGCTATTAAATACTTTGTACAACTAAGCGCGCTTTGCACTTAATAGACTAATAATCCTTGTTAATCTTGTAAGTATATACTTACATAGACTTTAGTATCTAAGTGTCTATTAGTTGTGCTTCTTACATTAGGACTTCTAACTATAAGTTTAATTACTTGTAGCTTGCAAGGTAATCCTCTTTAGCCTTTTTAAACAACTGGTAGAATATGTAATTCTCTTTTAGTTAGTTTAGACTTAGCGCTAGCGGGAGCTTACTTAAATAAAGTATCTAGTTATAACTTTTACCCTTAAGCAATGAATTAACCACTGCGCTATTAAGTTTTTTTATTGTTTAATTGTTAAACTTTTCCTGCTCAAGTACCTGCTATAAACGATAAAGCCTATAAGTCTGTCTAGTTTTTCTAGAGAGACTTACTAACAGAACTTAATCCTATATTAGCACTACGTAGATTAGCACACTCGCTGCTGCTAGTACTTAAGGAGTAATTAGGCCTAGGGTTTAATAGCTGCGCAAGGGCAACGTTCTAACTCTTAATATTAAAAGGATTATTTACACGCCTAATGCTCACTGCTTTTATAAGATTAGTTAAGAGGGCTACTAGTAGAGTCGTTAGCGGAGGTAAAGAATAATCTACTTAAACTTTTCTTCTGCGTTCATTATATCAATTATATGTTTCTTTATGTATAGGTCTTTTAATAAAGAACTTATTCTTAAAAAAAAATTGTATCTCTTCCTAGTGATTTGTAATCCTTAGGGGAAGTTCTACAGTCCTAATCTATGCCTTCATCTCTTTAAGGGTGCTATGCATTAGTTTATCTATAACGTCCTTCTTATCTCTAGTAAAGATTAATTCTTTATTAAATACTACATTACGTGTAGTGATTACCTTAGCTATTGTTAGCACCTATACACGGTAAATGTTCGTAGATTAATATCTAACTAGGTATCTAATTTATGCCTTAGGATTAAGCTGCTGTAGTTTACGCTTGCCGCGCTTTGTATTATCTATTATTACAAACGCCTTGCACCTGTATACTTGTAGGTGTCCTTAGTGTAGCTTGCGTAGTAAAGTAATAATTCTATTTTTATATGCGTTGTGCGTAAAGAACTCTTAATATAGTAATTTCTATTAATTTGCGTATTAGGGCGTTTAATTATAGAGATATACTGCTAATTAAGTGATCTTAGGCTATAGTGGCCACGGTAGGTTAGCGCTAAGTCGCATTACTTATGCTTTATCCTTAATTACACCCTCTAAGCGTTCTGCTCCACCGTTCTGTGCTTAGGTATTAGGAGCAGAAGGCTTAAACCGTATGCCTTAGGACTTTGCCTACTAAGCAACTTCTGGTTTAACTGTAACCATCTTGTTATTAGTTTTAATAATCTTTATTGTAATATTAAATTAGGTCTTTATAAGGATAATAAAAAATTCTAGGGACTTAATAATTACCTGTGCTGTTTAATTGTCCTTAAAGTAGTAGTCCTACATACGGTGGTTGATGGGGGTGCCTAACAATTTCAGACGGGTTGCTCAATTTCTCAGCCACTACTGCTCTGAATAAAGAGATTTTTGGATTTTTATATAGCTTAAACATATTTCTATAACTTTCCCATACTAAAAATCTTTTTAATTATTTTATTACGTGTGTTAGAGGCAAAAATAAGCTTAAAATCGCTACCCAACCCTAACCCTAGGGTAGGTATAACGGGTTGGTCTTTAATTCCCTTAAATTGAGATATAATAATACTTACTAGATAAAAGATATTTAGTTACTCTATAGCTTTAAGATAAGCTAGCGACTTTGAAGTAATAATAAAAGCTAGTAGAGTTATCGCGAAAAAAAGAAATTGTGGGGCTAACCCTGTCAACCAGCCTAGTCCTACATAAATCTAGTAACTTAATCTATAATTAGTATTTAGCTTCTTCCCTTTGTTAAGCTGTTAACCTTTTAATTATAAAAGTTAAGGAAGATACGTTCTCTTAGAGACTTATTAATCCAGCGCAGTATGCGGCGGATTAGCCTTTTAGCTTTTGCTCTTCCACAGCCGTCGCATGCTACTGTAAGCACTCTAGTAATCCTTACCCTCTTAGATTGTTGTATAAGGTGCTTAAGCGCACTTAGTCCTAAATAACTTATTCTCCTGTGCTATATAAGCGCTAATGCGCGCTGTCTTGAATTATATTGCGGCTTAACTGCCCTAGAGGCTATTGTTGCGTAATTAGTAATTAAGTTTGCTTTAAGCACCTATTGTCTATGTAACTTAGTAAGGTTAGCAATTAGATTATTAGTAAGCAATTGTTAAAGGACTGTTAGATTGTATTTAGTATCCCACTACAAGCCCTGTAAGTAGAGTATCCTAAACAAGACAAGATTGCAGAGTAAATTAGAGTAGTATGCTACGTCTTTTAGGTGTAGTTAGCTTCGCGTTCTGCCACTAGCTACTGTCAAAGTAACTAATTTATATGCCTTAATCTATACTTGTAAGTTACCTGCCTATAGAAAGTCTCCTTGCCTTACTAATTATGTTTTAGTAAATCGACTAGTATTGTTAGAGACGTGACAGGTTAATCTAGAGTTAAGAATTTATAATTGTTGCAAAGGATACGTGTCCTAAATAGCTTTAAATAAGGCTTTAATAAACGTGTAGTCAATCTCTCTAATCTTCTAACTATATAGTTAGTTATCGTACTTAACTATAGGCATTGCTATATATAACTACTTAATTGCAGGTCTTTAAGATTATAATTACTGCTTAGAGTTGCGAATCTTTTCTTGCATAGCTAGGCTATTGTTAATACGCAATTAGACTTAATCTATCCTGTCTTGTTAGAGTTACCACTAGTCTAGCGCGTTACTAGGGTACGCGTACTAGTAGTCCTTAAGCGTATGTTTTATATCACAAGCTTTATATTTGCTTACAGTGTATTAAATATTATTTAATTAAGTATCTTTAATAGGCTTATAATTTTAGCGCTATTTACGCTTCTACCTAGGATTATCTAATTCGTCCTTGTTAAGCGTTGGTAATCTAGCTCCTGTAGCTGTTCTAAAGGATGCCTTAGTTAACTTCGCTTTAGATAGGTAGAAGAGCTGCATGTAATCTTAATAGTCGCAGATTTTATCCTTAACTGTAATCAAAGAACTCTTTAATCTATAAAATATAAATAATATAGTCTATTATTCTAAGTGCTTTGCTGTAGCTTAGGTAAAGTCCTCCTTCACGTACGCGTCTAGTTAGCACTTAGGTAATCTAACAGCTTTACCCTTAGTTATAGCGTGATTAACTTTAGTAAGCTATATCTTCTATAAGTTAATTACCTTAGGCGGCTTTATCGCGGTTTTGTACCGCTTTTAAGCTTCCTTAATCTTATCTTTAGCATTAATGCCTACAGTAGCTATTAAATTAGCAATCTACTAATAATGTAATTGTCTTGCTTAATTGCAGTTTATATATAAGTAGTTGTTAACTGTACGCTATATCTCCTGCATAATCTTATCTAACGCTGCTTGCTTTCTTATGTACTTCTAATCTTCTGTCTTGTATTAATCTAGCTCTAACTTATAAATCTCTAGATCCTCTTTGTATAATGCTATCGCGTTTGTTAATAGATCCGCGGGCCGTGTAGGTATAAAAGGCAGTATAAGTGCGCTATTGCCGTAATCACCTTAGTGTAATGCGGCATGCGCATTAATTGCTTGTTACAACGCTTAATAGTCGCTTAGTTAAGGCATTTTGAGTACTTCTAATTTATTAATAAGTTTGATTGTAAGGTTGAGATAAATCTTCTCCTACACGCGTAGAGAGTTAGCGCGCGTCTTAATCTGTTAGATCTATTTAATCTAGTTTTTGTAATTAGTAAGGATCACAGAAGAGTCTCGTAGAGATAGTGTAGTTATCCTTTTATTAGCTTGTATAGTTTAGTAGTTTGTTAAACCTCGTTTAGTTAAGGCAGTGAGACTGTTAATTGTTAGACATTATAGGTTAAGTAATACTGATAAGATAGTGATAATATAAGTAATAATAAGTTAATAGTATTAATAATGAATTGTTGGTGTTCTGTGTGTGTATTGTATTTGCTCTAAGTGCCCTTTTTATAATTAGGATTCTGTGTAGCCCTTGACGGCGCTAGCGCGTTAAGCGTCTTTTAGCGCCACCCCCTGATCACCCTTGCAGACCCCTTCTCCAATCTCCCCGACCTTCTGATCAACCGCGCTGATGTCCCAAATTTGACAAGAGAGTATTGTCTAGGCCTAGGAACTAGACTCCTTTCTTATGTAGGCAAGCTTCTAAAAGAATATTTAAATAAAAACCTTTAATAACTGCTACGTTTGTAAGAGTAAGGTCTTTAGTTTTGTTGCTACATGTTTTACTTAGAACTTAGCGTAAGATACAAGTGCTTTAGCCGCTAATAGAGAAGGCCTAAGTACCTACCTCTACTGTCTCTACCTCCCTTGCAGGTATAAAGGAGCTTAGTACAAGTAGTTCCCTATTGTTTGCTATGTGCACCGCGGCTCTACTGTCTAGTATAGTGCTCCCTAATAGTATATAAGCGTTAAAGTTGCTAGTGTAGTATACTCTAGTATTGTTTTCCTTGAGAAGCGCTAAGTTAATTAAAAATGTAACTATACTACCTAGAAAAGCCTTTAACTTACTCTTTTCTTTCTGCAGGAGCTTATATCCTGCTTTAACAAGTTTGTTTTAAAGTTCTTTATACTAGATAGTGTGCACGCGTTCTTAAATCTTCTTGAATTTCTTTTTACTAACATTAAAGTTAACTTTTGCGTAGGCTTCAATTGCTGCTAGAAGTGTGTAGCACTTTATAGGACCTTAGTAATGCTTGCTGTTGTTGCTATCTTAATATAGGCACTTAAGGCTTTGTTTTTAAACTTACGCCTTCAGCACCTTTTAGTAGACGAGGTTTTAAGTTTCCCAATATAGCATAGGCTTCTAAGGATTTAGCTAAGCTTAGTAAGCTAATTAAGCGCTAGTAGAGCATTCCTAAGAATATTTAACTAGTTCAGTCTAGATTAGGATAATCCTTCTTAAGCGTCTATTTCTACTAGTAGAGCGTTTTTGTAGTGCTAGCCTATTTAGGAGCGTATTTAGCTTCTACAGCGTCTGGAAAGTTAAATACTGCAAGCGCGCCGTCTACCTTAGAGATCTTTAGCCTCTTAGCTTTAAGTTAGTTTGTTTGCTAATTATTATACTAAGCTTGTAGTTCTATAATACTAAGCTTTGCCTTTTTAAGGCTCGCACAGTAATTCTAGCGTGTTACTATTTAGTTAACAGCGTCTATTAGCGCTAGTTTAAGGTTTAATTATTTAACAAGCTTATTAAGAGTCTAGCTTAGCCTGTCTACAAGTCTTATTATAATTAGAGCTAGTAACTGCTTATTAATAGATGCGTAAACTTAGTCCTAAATATACTGTAGTGCGCGCGCGTTTGCGGCCTAGTCTACGTGCCTCGCGCAATATTTATTAAGCTTTCTGTTATAGGCTTCAAGGTTTTTTTTAGAAGAGTTCTCTGTAGGCACTAAAGGCCTTAGAGGCGGCCCTATTCATATATTAATAGTTACAATAGCCTTTAGGTTAACATATTTCTAGACTCCTTTAGATTTAGCATTAAACTTTAGCTAGGTGTACTAGTAAGTCTAGCTTGCGTAGCCTATAAAGCGCGCCGAGTTAGTGATTTACAAGGAGTCGCTCGCTATTGTAGAGCGTGCGATTAGTTAGTAGGTTAAGGGGTGTGTTTAAACAAATTAGAGGGTCTAAACTACTGCTAGCATACTCTAGAATGCGTAGGGAGAATCTAAACTGCAATTTAAAGCGCTAGGCTTATAACTGTAACAAGCAAGAGCTAGTAACAATAGTCTACAAGAACTTAATAGTTAATCCTATCTTTCTACCTGCGTCTAAGACGCTCTAAAAATACAAAAGAAATACTATAGTCTAGAATAATAGTTGTAGAGCTTAAAAAGATACCTCCAAGCACAGCAAGTGTTTTGTAGAGCTTAGATGCAAGTATCTAAGCTTAGCGTAAAATCTCTAATCCTTTGCGTAAAGGCTCTAAGCCTTATTATAAAGGCTCTAAGCCTTATTATAAAAGCTCTAAGCCTTATTATGAAATCTCTGCGCCATAGCGTGAAGGCTGTAAGCCTTAGTCGCTTGGCGCTGCGCGTGCCGCGCAGGCCCGCGCAGGCTCTGACGCTTGGGCCTAGAGCCTCGCGGCTGAGGCGCGTGGCTGATATATGCGACATAAAGCCTATAAGGACATACTTTACTACTTAGTGTATAAAAGAACTAGTGCATAATTATTATTAGAATAATATAATAGTTTTATAAAAGCATGAAAGCTAGACGAATATTCAAAAAGCTAGAATACTTAGAATTATTACTAGATATACTTTTAGAGGGTTAGCACTATCTCCTACTATAGACTATATTAAGGACCATGTTACCTTAGTTAGCACTAACAACACAGAATAGCAAAAACTTTACTATTATAATAACATACATAAATAGATCCTAATTTAAAGTCTTTTTAGTGAAATAAGAATAGTAAACTATTTAGCAAAATAACGATAGCTATTAATAAATTGAAACGCGAATTTAAAGTCTACCTAGTCAAATAAAAATTAGTAACTTATTTAGTAAAATTAAAATAGTAATACATGCTTAAAAAAAAGCTAAGATAAAGTTCTATATAGTGAAATAGAAATAATACTAAAAGCTTATTACTAAATGGGTATATACTAAATAAGTACTAGCTTTAAGTAGAGATCTAAGCTTACTTAATAAAATAAGAAGTACTAAAAATGTAAGAATTTATATACTATACTTAATTAAGTATTTACTACAAAAACTATAAAAAATTTTTTTTTATAAAGACTATACTTTATTTATTACTTTATTAGTTACTATGAATTATTTATATAATGAACTCTTATAAGTTCTACTGTATTATAGATATTCAAGAAGAATTAGAAGATAAGTTAAAGGCAGGAAGGCGCAACGCTTTTTTTCTCTAGACCTACTACTACTAGTTCTAAGTTACTATTAATACTATTAAGTTTAGTTATTAATACTATACCTGATTTTACGTACAACCTAGCATTGTTTATAGTATAACTAAGATATAGTATATTAGTCTTTACTAAGAAAGATGTTATTAAATTCCCAAAAGACTTTAACTATTAAGCTCAGAGTAAAAGTATTTACAATATTACAAGAGTCTCTATTCTACTAGACTAGTTTCTGAATAAAGATTAATTACTCTATTATGTTTTAAAACGCTTTCTAAAATATATGGAAAGAAGTTAGTTTAAGTTATAAATCTAAATAAAAGAACAGTTAAAAAAAGTACTACTATTAAAATAGGTAAATACTTCTACCTTTAAGCTTACATGGATAAGAGCGTACAAAACCAGCCTAGACTAGTAAGATCTTATATATACTTTACTTCTATTCTTAATATATATATCAAACTTAATCAAATCTCTTCAGAAATAAAAAGCATCCTCTTCTTCTAAAGTTTACTACATATAGACAAAGAAGCAGTTATATGCTATATGCTTTTTACTCTAAATAGAGATAATTAACATACGTATAAATTAAATGAAATTTATTCTTTTTTCAAATTTTACTACGAGAAAATAAATAGCCTTAATAGAGATTATTAGCTAGAGTAAAGAGGCGCTAATGCTAAAATATGCTAAATTATACTGTTTAACTAGCGTGCAACCTTTATCCCTAAAAAAGTAAAAAAAGCAGCAGCTAAAATTAGCAAAGTGTAAGGGGTGGCTTCAGGCAATAGTACTTGCTTCACACTACAGAAGATAGTGAGAGATGGCTTAGAATAATAACGTGTGTACATTTCAAGCAATAATACCTGCATGTGTCCTAGCAGGTAAGGAGCATCTTATAAGCCCAATTGCAGGTGGGCAAGCTAACGATAAGCGATCCTGGCGTGTTCAGCCAATACACAACTATCCGTGGCACAAAGCACATAAAAAAATAAGCATACTAGTAAATATTAACTTGGAAGTAAAAGACTTCTTTAAATCTCTAAGCAATCTACAGCTTAGACTACTCACTATTAATATGCTTTTAGTTTATTTTATAACTAAAAGAATTTTAAAACAACTTACTAACTATTTGTACTTTATTGCACAAGTAACAAATACTAAACTTTTTAATTAAAAGAATAAGAGTACTTTTATTACTAATACTTGAAAAAACCTATTTACTAAAATATGTATAGCATATTTAAATAACGCAAAGACAAACACCTCTTATCATATATATAGTGTTATAAAATATATACTTAAGAATTATAAGCTATCCTACGCCCTAAAAAGAATAAAATAAGTTAGTTTTAACTAAAATATTATAGCTAAAAAAGGAATTTACTACTTTAGGCTACTATATAAACGTCTAGAGGAGATTCTAAGACAGCTCCTATTGAACTAAATTTTACCATAGTTTAAAGCAGAAATCTATAGGTTCTATAACATTACTAATACCGTATTTAATTAGCTAGCCTTTAGTATAATACCTAAAATGTTTACTAAAAAAACTTTTAACTAAGCTTAAGGTTTAAAGGTAAAGCCTCTAGTTTTATAAACATAGCAACTAGTTTAATAAACCAAAGTTACTATAATAATATTCTTTAACAGTTTTAATAGTTCTAAAAATAGCTATATATTTCTGCTACAAATAAATATATTAATAGGCTCAATAATATTGATACTACTAAGATTATATGAGAAGGCAGATAAAAGGCTTTATATAATATTTGTTACAAGTAACAAGTAAGGTTCTCTCCTTAACGCAGGAGTCGGGGTTAGAGGCTAACTAGCGACCACCTCAAAAGGTAATAATCACTGCGGGGTTGTGATCACGTGACTGGCGTCTCGCCAAGACCAGCCACCTTGAGATGCCAGGTCCTCTCGAGATGCTCGGTTTTCCTAGGATGTTAGGTCCTCATTAGATGCCAGCGACATTAGAGATGTTAGAGGCTAGGCAGGATGTTAGGACAAAGCACAATAAGTATAAAAATATAGAGAACTCCTTTATTACACATGTTGTAGTTATCTCTTATAAGTTCTACTTTTATTTAGATTAATACTTAGTTATTCTATAGCACATAGAATTAGATTATCTCTTTTTACCTCTTAGTTATTCCGCGATAACTCTTTTTTACACAAATTGCTAGACAAACTGCATAGGCTACTGCTTTAGTCTACATTGCCTTAGTATAGACTAAGCCTAGAGAAGTATAGCTTACACCCTTGTATAATACTATAACTACTGACAGATTTTATAGACGCGAATAACTACTAGGTTGCCTAATTAAAGTTAATAAGATGTTACTTCCTAGAGTTGCTTAGAATACTATAGCTTAGGGTCTAGGACCCTTACAGGCGCTAACAGACAATAATATACTTAGCGCATCTAACTTAGAGATAAAAGAAAACTCTAGAGCTACAGATCTTAAGAACCTTAAGCAATAAGCCTATGTTTAGGCTTAGCAGACAGCTAAAATATAGAACATAATTAATTAGCTTACAGGAAAGTGTAAAGGGCTAAAGCCCTAACGTTTTTGGTACTTAGCAAGATGCCTCGTTTTGCGATCTCACAGATTCCGGGTGTCCGTGCGCAACCTTTCTACCCTACTTGGCCTTTTTACCCTGCTCGCCCCTCCTAGCCTGCTCAGCTTTTCTTTTATACTTTGCGCGATTTTCTCTTACGTTAGCAGTCGCTGCGCGGTTACTTGTACGTACTAACTAGCGCTAAGCTTAGGCCTTATAAAAAGGTAGATAAACCCGCCGCGCAACCTTTTGTAGTTCTTTAATTAATTTATTACTATTTTCCCTTGCACCTTTAGTTAATTTAACGCACTGTTACAATTAAATTAATTTCTCTAGTAGCGCTGCTACGTTGAATTAGAAGCCTCCTAGAGCTATATTTAGACAAGAAGCTAGCTAGAGCTACATTTACGCCCAAAGATTCTAATTAATTAGATTGCTAATCTTAGTGAAAGATGTTTTAAATCTATTAAGCATCAACAGTTAAAGAAGCACAGGGAGTGCTAAGGGTTACCTAGCTAAATAAGACTTTACCTAAAACGTTTCGCTATAAAAACTGTCAGAAAAGCCTACTATATTTCTAGTAGCCCTAGCAACTAATCTAAGCTAAATACACGATAAAAGCACTATTTATTTAGTACGCTTATATATATATAACTATAGCAGGGGCAGAGATTACATCTAGAAACTTGGCTATCTAGATAGCAAGACTACACTAAGATAGTGTTAGCAGGGCTAAAATAGAGAGTACTCTTAAAAGTCTCTGCTAAGCAAATAAACTAGACAAGATAGCAAATTTAATAATAATATAAGAAGCCTTTCTTATCTATAAACTATTAACTTAGTCTCTAATACGCTGGTTGATGGGTAGGGAGGCCCCAGGGTTGGGTAGGGGTTGGGTAGGGGTTACTCTAGCGTAGGTTGTGGTTGGGGTTGGGTTGCACGGACCACGGGTTGGGGTTAGGTTGGACCAGCCATATGGTAGGTCTGGGGTAGGGTTGCGATTCTTATCTATGACGCGTATATATAACTAGTGGGGGTTGAATCTGCAGCTAAGACAGTAGTGCTAACACTAGTAGAAAACATGATTTGTGTTTAGAGGTTAAAGTTTGTAATGCTAAGGTATTAGGGTGCGTATTAGTCTGCTATTATTAGCTGCGCAACCCAACCCCAACCTAACCCTAACCCGTGGTCCGTGCAACCTAACCCTAGACCTACCACACCCCTACCTATTTTGAGTACCAAAAAATGGGTAGGGGTTAGGTAGGGGGTGTGGTATTACGTAAACCTACCCAACCCCTACCCAACCCCTACCCATCAACCACCGTAGTCTCTAAAGAAACGAAACTAGAACACGAACAGCTACCTGCTTAGCTATTAATATTACTTACTGCTTTAAAACTAGCGCAGCAAACAGCATAACTTAAGCGTTTTAAACAACTTAATCTAGATGCTTTTAATAAAACAAAAAAGATATACTAGATCTTTAAAAAGTAGCTCATTGCTAAGGTAGAGAATAAATAAGAAGATTTTAGTACAGAAAGAAGGACTTGCGACTACGCCTTTAGTAGGCTTAAAAGTTTAGCAGCTACTCTAACGCTGCTTTACCTTAATTAGATAGAATTGTTAGACGCCTAGAACTTTAAACACCTGTTAAACTTCTTAAATTAGATTTTCAGAGATCTATACAGCTCTAAAAGAGCTTAAAGTAAACTCTAGCTTATATCTTAAAGCAAAAAAGGTATCTATAATTATATTATAGAATTTTATGAACAGTTGCTGCTGTTAAATAGCAACCTAGATAAGGACATAAAGATAATGCTCTTTCAAAAGAGCCTTACTTATAAGCTTTAAGATAAGCTTATAAGTATTACCTTTTTAGACTTAAATACCTTGCAGAACATGTTTATTCAAATTGCAGACTACTTATAGAGAAAAAAGTAATACTCTAAAGGCTAGGATAAGCCTAAGGAGCAATACTCAAAGGGATACAAGCTAAGACCCGCTTCTCTTCCCCCTCCTATAGGAGACTAGATAAAGGGGATAGAGTTCACTAGATAATTAGCTAGGCCACGCAGGCTTAGTAATCTAGAACTAAACAGACTAATAAAGGAAGGATGTTGTTCTACCTATAAGCAAAAAGGACACCTAGCTGTAGAATATACTAAAGTAAAAACACTAAAAAAGAAAGAGAAGAAAAGGACTGCTGTATTAAAGTCTTTGAAAGCACAAGTAAAAAAGCTAAGTCAGAAAAGATTAAGAAGCAAGGATACTCTAGACGACTAAGATTTTAATTTGGAAAAAAAATAACTCTTGCTTAAAGTCACTAGCAAGAGCTAAACATAGGCTAAGAAGACTTAATAAAAAAATTAGCTAGTTTTAAGAAAGATATAAGTAGTAATAGAATTATTATAGAAATGTTAGTTAATTGTTATACCTTTGCTTTAACCTTTATTAATACAGGAAACCTTATATACTCTTTTATTAGCTTTTAGCTTGTTAGGAAGGCTAACTTATAGTGCATTTCTATTTCCCCGCGCAAGTTAGAAGGAGTTATTTATTTTTAAGGTGTCAAAGGTGGTGGTTGTTGTTGTAGTCAAAATGGGGTTTCCAAAAGAGTGAAAAGCAGCTACCCTCTCCTAATTAGTCGCAAAAGTCAAAAAAAAAAGATTGTGTGTAGTTAACGAGATTCGAATGGTAGGTGGATAAGTTCTAGGAGGAAAGCTCAGACCACTGAGCGATAATTAGGGTTGAAAAAATTTGCTAAGGTACCAAAAAACGACACTAGTTAAAACGTGTCTAACAGCGATAGCTAGCCTATAGCTAGCAATAGGATTACAGTAGGATTGTAATAGGATTGCAACATAATGCGATAAAGGAGGGAAAGGACATATACGTACTACAGCAGGAGCCTACAATACTTTATAAAGCTAAAGCTGCTGCTTCTTACCTACTGCTTCTTACCTTTTAAACAGCACTGTATACAAATAATTTGTATACAATACACTGCACTGTAATATAGCGCGCAACCTCTGCAACGAGTATCTTCTTAACCTTAAATTTTATCTAAAGATAGGAAGCTTTCCTGTTGTACACCTAGCCCCTAAACTAGTCTAGCTTAAGCTAATTATGCAGACACCTAAGTTTATTAAGCATCTACAAACTTAGCCTCTCTAGGACTTTATAATTCTATCTCTTATAAACAACTCTAGAATCTGCAATATCTCTATATACAAAAAGAATGTTAAGCCTTAATTTAGCTAGTTGTAGAAGGAATACAAGATCTACAGAGTGTTCGCTAATACTAGCAAAGTACTTAAAATACTTTGCTTTAGCATCCCTCTCTTCTAATTACTTGTGCATAGGCTAAGTAAAGAAACTATTAATTAGTCAGGCTAGCTATTGCATAACGTTAAAATAGCGATAGAGAAGAAAAAGGCAGGAAAGGAGGAGTAGGCGTTCTATTATCGCATGTATAGGTTAGAAAGCAAAGTAATAATAGTGCTGCTTCTTTAATTTGTCTAAGAGTACCTAGAAGTAAGGCCTTAACATAAGTAGGCGGCATAGGCAGGATAGGGCGCGTTAAGTTAGGAGGCAAGTCGCGTCTTTGTCTTGCTTTTCTTCGTTTCCGTCTAAACATGCGACACACTAATTGCGTGCCGGCAATGCTAAACAAGGGGGCGTGAGCCCGGATACTTGTTGTTAGCAATAAATCTTTTTTTACCAAAAAGGTGTCTACAAAATGTATGGTCACATCAAAAGGTTGTCTCAAAAGGCCGGAAGGAGTTATAGAGAAACTTAGAACTGTTAATAGAGTTGCTAGGTTGGAGATTAATATTAAAGGATAGAAAGATACTATTTAGGGTTACGTTGCTTCTACACACCCTAGATATAATGTAATACTTATACAGCCCTAGATATATAAAAGAGAGGCTACTATTGCCCCCTCTAGAAAGAAAATATACATCTACTCTTTAAGAAAAAAAATTAAGCTACTAAGCACTAAAGATTTCCCTGTTTTGAAAAACAAAATGTTACAGCAAGTCAACGCAACTACCTATTACTTTTATATTAAGCAAGTAAGAAAAGACAAGTTAATTTAAACTTTTGCTACTTCTCTGAAAGATATTAAAAAGGCTTTAGCTCTTAAAAAGAAAGTAGATGTTTTGTTACTACTTCTTAAGGCATACTAACACATAGCGTAGATTTTTAAGTTAAAAACTGCTTCTGCACTACTACCTCTACGCAGACCTAAGGTTAATTACTAAATTAAGTTGTAGAAAGATAAAAGTAGAAAGGAAAAAGAACTTCCTTAGGGCTTTCTATACAATATATGTAGACTAGAGCTTTTAGTTCTACGCAAGGAGCTTATAACCCTCTTAGATAAAGGATAGATTAGGGCTAGCAGCTCTGCAGCCTCTTCCCTAGTTTTATTTGCTAGAAAACTTATAAGAGGATTACAATTTTGCGTTAATTATTAAGCTCTTAACACTATTACAAAAAAGAATTATTACCCTTTGCTATTAATCTAGGAGACGCTTACTAATATCGCTAAGGCGAAATAGTTTACTAAGATTAACGTCTCCGCAGCCTTCTACAAAATTAGGATTAACGTAGGAGACAAATAGAAGATTACCTTTAAAACAAGATTTAGATTATACAAATAGCTAGTCACTTCTTTTAGTATAGTAAGTGCTTCTAGTACCTTTTAATAATATATTAACTAGACACTCCGCGAATATATTAAACTTTCTACTTAGCCTACCTAGACGACGTATTAATTTACACAAATAGTACGCTTAAAGAACCCTAACGTAATATAAACAAGGTTCTAGAAGCTATAGGCAAGGCTAGGCTACCTCTTAATATTAAGAAATGCAAGTTTAATGTGCAAAGCACTGAATACCTTATATTTATTATTAAGGATAGAAAAGGACTTTAGATAGACTTCAAGAAAGTAAAAGCAATTTAAGAATAGAAGGCACTGACAAATGTTAAAGGAGTACATAGTTTTCTTAGATTTGCGAACTTTTATTAACGCTTTATTAAGAACTAATCTAATATAGTTGCCCTGCTCACAAAACTTACTAGAAACGTCCCCTTCTAATAGAGAAAAGTAGAATAGGAAGCTTTTAATAAGCTACAAAAGTTATTTATTACTAAACTAATACTAGCTTAAAAGGATCCTAATAAGGAAACTACTTCAAAGACTAATTTTTTTAGTTACGTTGTAGCAGGAGTCCTTTTACAATACAACAACTAAGGACGATTATAACTAGTAGCGTACTTCTTAAGAAAAATAACTAGCGCTTAAAGCATCTATAAGATACGTAATAAAAAACTACTTATAGTTATTTGCTGCTTATTTAAATAAAATGCTATGCTATACTCTTTAAAGAGGTTTCTAGTTATAATAGACTATAAAAACCTAAAGAATTTTAGAAAGCCTAGGTAGCTTAGTAAGAGACAAATAAGATAGGCCTAATCTTGTAGTAAATGTTCTAACATTAGAATTGCCTATAGGCCTAGAGTTAATAACTCTAGGGCGGATACCCTATCCTAAAAGCAACAAGATATGCCTATAAACAGTTTAAATAATAAATTTTTTAGAAGGTTTCTACAAGTCTTTAAACTATTTACTATAACAACTTTAGAAATAGAAGAATAGGAAGAAGAGGAGACTTTTAGGACATTTAGCTGCAATAGCTATCTAGCAACAGTACTCTAAGAATGATTAGATCTAGAGGAGCTATAGAACAAAGCTAAGGAAGAGGATAACATTTATTAGCTAGCCTAGAGAGCGGTAAATAGGGGAGAACGCTAATTCTTAACAAAGCTTAAATTTAAGCTTTTAATTTCTAAATACTAACTAGATAATTTTAGAAACTTGCTATACTTAGATTAAAAGTAGGTACTAGACAACAAATTCCTACGCACTGAAATTATCTATAAAATCTACTGTTCTAAGGCTCTAGAGCACCTAGGAAGGAACCTTACCTACTAAGCAGTTGCTAGAGAATATTTTTAGCTCTCTATAAGCTAAACAGTAAGGCAATATATTAGAAACTACTTAGTTTGTAGAAAATTAAAACTATAGAAAAACAGCTTACAGGGATTATTAAAACCTCTACTAATCTCTAAGCGTATCTAGAAGGAGATATTAATTAACTTTATTATAAGACTACTAGAAAGTAAAGGTTGTATAACTCAACAGTCGTAACTAAAAGATTAAGTAAGAATGTGATTTTAATAGGCCTTAAGGATATTACTATAGAAAGTGTTGCTAAAGCATTTATTAACTTAGTGGTAGTGTACGGGTGTTGGAGTGTATGAAGACATACTACTACGAGGGCAGGAGATAACTAGTGGTCAGATCATGCGAGAACGAGGGTGGTAAGATAAAAGATCTTATTAGTGGTTGGCTATTGAAGGGAAGTACAAGAGTTGAGATATGGAGTGGAGTGGAGAATAGATAATCGATCGCCTCTGCTCGTTTCGGTCCCCGAAACGAGCTATATACCTTCAGATTATGTGGTTGAGCACTAACCTAGTGAGTAGCAGGGATATCACCCTGTGCACTAGCACATACCTCCCTTTCTTACGAGCTTGGCCCTATTAAGCGACCTACTTAGCAGATGGAAAAACAGCAAAACAAAGAAAATAAAACAAAGGAAACATAACTTAATCTCCCTATATCTATTTTAGACACGTTTTACTTCTTTAAACGCTTACTTTAAAAAGGCTCTTAAGTAGTAGTCGCAGCACATAGCCTAGGCGCAGGTGCTAGAGTAGCAGGCAGCTAAGATTCTAATATAGATTAAAGGCGACTATAACAAGGCTGCCTAGTTAGAGTTGTAGATACTAAAACGTTATCTAAGATAACTGTACCTAATTAAGAATAAACGCTAGGGAGACGTTACGTAGAAGAAAGCATAGTAGAATCTTTAGTATTGCAGAAAACTTAGCGCTTATTAGCCTCTAGGCTAAGTTCCTCCTAAAGACGTTAAAGAGAATTAGCTTAAAAGAAATTAGCATTTTACTTATCTTAGTTTTTTTGTTATATAAGAAGGGTTCTGTCTAAGGTTGGTAAAGTACAAACGATCTAGGTATTCTTAAGCTAGATTAGCACAAAAAGCGTATTTCTCTAAATCTTAAACTATAGGCTATAAATCGATAATTTAATATAGGACATAGTTGCAGTATTCCTAGATATATTTGTTAATCTACTTCTTGTTAGCGTTCTATAGCATGTCGTTTAGCTCCTTATAAATAAGAGAATTGTCCTACTTCGCCTGTCTAACAAGGGCCTTCTAGATCTAAGACCTAAACTTAATATAAACATTAGCAGGGAATAGCTAATTAATTCTTCTAAACTTGTTAGGATAGCTAGAGAGAGTACAAGAAGTAGCAGTAAGGTCGCAGTAAGCCTTGCAAATCTCCTTATAGGTTTCTATAGTAGGCACCTCTATTACTCTATTACAGACTATAACAAACTCAAGGAGAATAGTACGGCGGTTGCAAGTAGTTGGCCTAGTAAATCTATAAGGTAGTAAAAACAACAAAATTTGAACTTGTCCTTCTTTATAGATTTACTTTGTCTAGTAAGTGTTAAGAGCTAGTTTCTGTGCGTCTTCTAGCTAGTTAGTCTTATCCTTCTATCTTTTAATAAGACTATTTAACAATTTGATACCTGCGTCTTTACGCTACCTTAAGTATTCCGGCACATAGTTGTAGAATCCTAGTAGCATCTTAGTGTAATTGTTTTTATTCTTATTATTAAACGACATACTGCCTTAAATTATATTAGCACTAAGGCCTTTAGTTATTACTTGCTTAAGGTTAAAGGTAATGTGCTTAAAGTAAGTTTAATTGCCTTTCTTGGCGTACTTAGCGTAGTAGAGGTAAGAAATTAAAGTGTACTCCTTACAGAGCATAGCGTATTACAACTAGTATCCTAGATTAGTGCGACAGCTTGTTAGATAAGTAAGTAGTACATGTTGCATAGCTATCTAAAGTTTAGCTTTCTATCTATACATTATAGGTAGAAGCGATATATCTTAAAAGTTTTAATAATAATATCCTTAACCTAACTGTTCTTAAATAGCTAGGTGCAGGTGTTAGTAATGATGCTTCTAGTGCGTTAGAACTCCTCTGCTTGTAGTCTAAACTTTATAGTATTAATAATCTCATCCTAAGTAAGAAGCGGGTAGAGATTAAGTTTAGAAGGTTAATATTAGTAGCTTAACAGGTCTTTATCCTGCTTAGCTAGGCAATACTTGCTAGTAAAAAGCTTTAAAATTACAAGATTAGATTAGAATTCTTACTAGCAGCTCTATTCTACGTATAGTAAAAGCAGACACTTGTTAAGTATATTAAATAGCATAGCCTTCTTAAATAAACTTATAACACTTATAGCAGTGCGCTTGTAGATAAAGTATACTTACTTATATAATAAGTTATTAGAATTAGGCTGTTGTCTAATGTTAACTTTACAGTACTATTCCTTAATAACCTTAACGCAGTTAGATTTAGTAATTAGCTTCTTTATATAGGCTTGCTTAAGCAGCTTAAGGAAAGCTAAGGTAGAATTCTTATAATAATATTCTGCCTAAAAAATCTCCTGTTCCTAATTAAGGGTGTTAAGCTCTTCGTCTACATAGGTAGCGTTATTAAGGTTAGTATCTAATTAGGTAGCTACATGTCAGTTGGCTAGTGTTGCTTTTAGAGCACGAGAGCTTAGTAGAGGCAGTAGTGCAGAGGCTTGTTAGTTACTATCTCTAGTCCTAACTTGTTCTGCCTAGATGTTAGTAGCCTTACGCCTCTATTGCACTATAGTTATTCTGTTCTAAAGCTTACGCAACTTAACTACTCAGTATTAGTTAAGTTTTTAACTAGCTAACATTCTTATAAATTGCCTTAAATTCTTAGTTATAACTAACAGACTACAAGTCTCTAGAGAGCATGTCTTAGACGTTATAAGATTACTATGGCAATTAATAGATTAAGCCTTATTTAAGGTCCTTTTTAGCTTTGTAGTTATAGAAATAACTATACTATATATTAAATGCGTCTTTACGCTAAGCAGCTTATGCTTATTGCTTAAGAAATGTTGTGTAGAGTAGACTAGGCTAGTTTTAGGGTTCTTAGATTTAGCTATAAGTTAAAACACCTTTTGCTAGAATATATAGAGAGGATTAGGCTTGCCTTGCTTTTTTTTAGCTCTATTATTAGGACGTAGCTTTTATAGGTTATATTTAATATCTTCTTTCTTAACTTACGGCTTGGCGCAGATATCACGAAGCTCCTTTGCCTCTTACTTATTAATATCTAAGTAGGGTGCTTAGTTGCAAAAGTTATTCTAATTAATAAAACCGTAAATGTTCTTGTATAGTAGCTTTACTATTACTTAGTTAGCTATTAACATGTATTTTTTTTACTTTAGTTTTTAGCGTGAATGCAGTGCGCTACTGCAGCGTTAAAGAAATAAGCAGCATCTTTAAGATCTATATACCTTAATATAAAGGCTATATTAGTTGATTTTGAGTAACTAATTAGTGTATAAAGCATGTAGATGCTAACGTATTCTTGTACAAATTCTAGAGCTAGTTTCTTTACTGTCGTAATAGCTTAGCCTAGTTCTTTCGCCCTCTTGTCCCGCGTTAAGGAGGCTGCACTAATAATAGGATAGTGTTCTTAGAAACCCTTAACACTACTATATTTGTCTATAAGTCTAGGGAGCTAAGCATAAAGGTTACCTACTCTAAGGATAACCTTAAGAATTAGATTAAATTAGTAGAAAGCGTTGTTAAACTAACAATCTATATATGTTGCTGTCTTAGCGCGTTTAAAAGGATCTTGTTAACTAGAGTTTAGATATTAATAACTCTAATATTCTTGCTAAGCTTTGCGAGCTCTAGTACCCTGTCTTAATGCTGAACAACTTTAGAAATTTAGTCTACAACGTAGCCTTCCTTTTTAGCAATAACTTTAAGGTTGTTAAAAACTCTTAATAGACCTAGTGTTTGCGGCGGTTGCTACTGTAGCTGCTTGCCCTTAGCCTTGTCTAACAATGCTAGAAGCATTGTTTAAGCAGGTTAGCTAAGGTAAGTTAAATGTTGTCTTTAGCTGCTGCTAGTTTAAGAGAAGGGAGATATTATTATTCTTGTTGTCTTTAGAAGGTAACTACTCTAATAAAAGGTAGTAAAGTTTGCGTAAAAAGAGAGTTAAGTAGTTAGTAGGGTTATAGTTCTAGTTTGTGTGTAGTGGCGGTATCCTGCTAGCTAGCAGGTAGAGGTAAACAAGGTCTAAATCGCGCTAAAATAAGTAAGTTTTGTAATTAAAATAGTTGTTGTAATTAGCTGCTGCCCTAAGAGTGCGTAAAATTGAGTATAGTATTAGTGTAGTGGTAAGTACCTGGAATTAGTGGGATAAGTGGCGTGTGTCTAAATTTTACATAGAAAATTAGTAAATAAGTAGCTAAAGGTAAAAGCAGGTACTACTAGTATAGTATCTCCTCCCCTTTCTAACAGTATAGGCCGTCCTATAGCCTATTAGTTGTCTAATGTAGTTGTCTCTAAGTCTAAGTCTAAGCTTTTAAAATCTTGTTTATATGTATAATACTTTTCTTCTATAAGGCGCTTAGTAATAACAACTTAAGGATAAAGACTATTACTTATTGCAGGAGGTAGAGGTAGTTGTGGTTCTATATATAGCTTAGGCAAGTCGGGCGAGATAGGAATGTCTACTGTGGGGCTAGTTCGCTCCTAATAATTAGGATCCTATAACTTTATATTTTTTTAATTTTCTTTAAAAATATCCTAAACAAGTCTTTGTCTAAACGGCTTTAATTGCTATTTAGGTGTCGTGTAGGGGAAGCGTGTACTCTTAAGGTCCTTAAGACAATAGGTTCCTCTATTAAGTCTAGCTTTATAAATATAGTATAGACTTAACTACCTTGTATCTAGCTTGCGGTCTTGCGACATATTAATTTCTCGAATGGAGTTCTAGAGAAGAACTAAGTCTCCTAGCTTTATATCCTCCTGTTGTATTTTTTTAGTGTTATCCTAGTATTCCTTCTTAGCAGCTCTTATCTAATTAGTATAGGCAACAGTATTTTTTGTAAACTAATCTTTAAGATCTAGCTGCATTGCTTAAATTGCAAGTAGTTGTGCGTGGTCCTTTACTTCCCTAAATAGAAGCGTTTGCTATATAGGTAGCGCGAGTTTAATAGGAAGTAATAGGTTCTGCCCTATAACTAACTAGTACGGCGAGTAACCTGTTTATTCCGGTATTAAAATCTTGTCTACAAGTAGAACTGTTAGCAAGTTCTTAACTTAAGGTTCTAGCAGCTTTGCAAGAGCGTTTACAATAGGCTTATACCCTTTTTTAATTTTTCTTATAGCTTAAGGGTTGTGTTCTAACAACTAGACTTAGTTAATTCTGTACATCTTAAATAGATGTAAGACTACCTTAGCGAAATTAGGTCCTCTATTAACTATAAATTTGCGCGCTGTACTCTATTATTATATAATATCCTTATATATCAACTCTGCAATTGTCTTTAACTAGTTGTTTAATAGAGCTTTTACTTTAGGCTAACTGCTAAGGTAGTCTCTTGTAATACCTAAAAACTTTTTCCTAAAACACTAAGGCATGTATACTATATTAATTGCAACAGTCCCCTAAACAGCGAAACTGTAGGTGTTAGTAAGTATATTTACCTTCCTCTTTAAGAATTGTAGTTAATAGTCTAGATAGGTTGCTAGCTTTTGCCGCACGTGCTTGTATATTCCTTTCTACAAGTATTACTAAGCGAGTATAGAGTACACTGCGTTAACTTATTTATGTCTAATCTAGGTGTATATGTTCTATATTGCAGCTGTTCTTAGGTTAGTATTATTTACTACCCTCTAGATTGCAATGTTCTTAGATGTTTTCCTAAAGAGTATCTTGTCTTATATAAAGAAGTTTAGAGTTTGCTTTTTCTATGCTTATAGCTCTTGTAGTTCTATATCTTTAAGAGTTTTGAAGTTAACTCAAAATTAAGCGTATTATTCTAACTCTGTTAAGAATTCCTAACAGATTATCTTTGCTTATCTTGTTAGTATTAGTGCATTTATATTTCTAATTATATAATTAATAAACTTCTATAAATCCTGCTTAGGTTCTAAAGGCAGTTCCTAATTATTAAGTTTTAGATACTCTAATAGTGCGTCCGAAACAACGTTCTTCTGTCCTAGTATATACTTAATGTTAAAGTCCTATAAAAGAATTGTTAATATCTATCTATTTATAACAAATCCTAGATTATTAGTAGATAAGCAATTTAGCTAAGCAATAACGGTTGCAGCGTTAGTTTTTATAGTAAATTAAACACTATAGAGTTAAGAACAAAACTTCTTAAGAGCTTATAGCACTACCTTGCATTCTAACTTTGTAGAGTGCTATTGCCTTTTTTGCGCTAACTACAGTGTGCTTTTAAACCGCACTAGGTGTTGCTTGTTGTCCTCTTTAAGTTACTTAATACATACTCCTGCACTATCTTAACTTTTATTAGTTATTAAGAATATCTTATAGTCCTTAGTGTTAGTGTAGTTAAGGTTCACGAGTGTAAGTACGTTATATATAGCCTGCTTTAGCTTGTACATTGCGGCGTCTTGTGTATTACTTTATTTAAAAGGGATATTGTCTTGTAGGAGTGTGAACAGAGGTTTAGTAATCTTAGTAAAGTCCTTTACCTATATATAGTAGTAGATGTATATACCTACAAAAGATTGTACCTCCCTTTTATTCTTGCATAGTGGCTAGTTTATAATCTTCTTAACTTTCTTCTAGTTAGGATAACAGCCTTAAAGGCTAACCTTATAACCTACAACTTTAAGCCTTTCTATAAGAAAAAGCACTTCTTTCCTAATATAGTGCCTCTAGCTCGTTTAATATCTGCTAGCACTCTGTCTAGTTGTAAGAGATACTTAAAAACATGATGTTGAACTCCTAGCATCAATTCCTCTCTACTATAATTAGTTTTTGGCCCTCTACAAGTGATGTTGTTAATAAAGGGCATGGTATTAGGCTAGTAGTCTCTTAGGATCTTTATTATGACTTGTTAGAATGCTGCTACAGAGTTAGTAGTGCCTATAACTATAGTGCAAGATTGTATTAGGCCTATTAGTGTTTAAAACGCCGTTATGTCTCTGCTTTCTAGATATAGCGTAATTTAATTATATCTTAAGAATAAATCTATAAGTAAGATAATATTACACCCCACGAACCTTTTAGAAATCTCGTCCGCAGTTAGAAGTATATTCGCATCTCTTATAGTAACTGTATTTATCCTCTAAGCATTGCTAATCTAACAAACCCCTTCGTCTTTCTTAGGTACTAAATACTATAGGTTGTAATATTAGCTATTGCACCTTTCCTATATCCCTTAATTTAGACGGACGTTAACTATATCTACTACTTGCGGTTCTAAGGCTTTTAGAACAGCAAAACCTTGCACTTGCTAAGCCTTATATAGTATAGTTCGTATCTTGTATAGCAGACATACATTAAGATAATTCCTTTCTAATTCCTTAAATTGCTAGAAAAGAGCTCCTTCTCTGTTAAGAAGCATATGTATAAATCTCTCCTTTTCTAATAGCTGCAGGTAGTCTCTAATATATAGCTTATTAACTTGTTCTTTAGTAAGCTTTGTCCCTTGCGGAAAAGCAGCAAATTTTAGTTTAAATAGATAATTGCACGGCCTCTTATTAAAATCGCGATTGCTTATTTTAAAGAGTTGTCGCTCTTTCGCCCTTTCTTTCTAGTCTTTCTATCTTAATTCTATAGGCATCTCTTGCTAAGAGATATTTATAAGTTAAACCTTCTTGTCTACCGTCTTGTACAGTGTGTAAAGATTATAGTATTGTTAGGCATACTTAAGTAATCTTTCTCGCATTAGCTAATAATTAAGCTTATATATAATGAAAAATTTACTAAGTTATTAGTTTCTTATAGAGTTCTTAGACTATCTAACTGCGTGCGTAAATACTTAGTTTATTTAAACTATCTAATTCTTCCTTCTGCCTTCTGTGTACCGCATGTTAAAGTTGCTAAATTTGGCTATTAAATCTAAATATGCAGCTTCCTGTATGCATTTTACCGCAGCTGCTCGCAGTTTATTACTTAAACTGTTAGTAATTACATGCAACTGTATATTACCTGCTATTTTTCTATTTCAGTTATTTTTCAAAGCTTTATTTCTAATTGTCTGCGTAGGGTAATTTAGAGATAGGTTAGATATAACAAAGACTACGTTCCTTATCATATCTTTAGATAGGATTTAGCACGTAATTTGTCTAAACATATTGTACTAAATTAATATCCTAGAGCTTGTACACTAAGGTCCTCCTAGAATTACGGATCTAGTAACATTAGCAACAATCCTAAACGTAGTCTTATTAAAGACTGTTCCTATTTGTATAGGTATATTGAATGCGGTCCTAACAAACAGGTTATGCGTGCTATTTGCTAAGGTAACACTAGGAGAAGGCTGCCCTAGTTAGTGCTTTATTATTTTATACAGTATCTTTAATGCTCGCGCAGCACTTAGTCTTAAGATATTTATTTGCGCTCTAGTATTAATTAAGCACTTTAGAAAGCTGCCGTTTATAGTAACCTAGCACTCTAGTAAGTTAGTTTAAGCGAAAGCCTGCCTATTCCTTTGCTAAACCCGTTAGACATTTTTTGTAGGGATATTGTCTAATTTATTTATTTAGGAATCTCTTCTTCTACTTATCTTGTAGCGAGTTTACGCACTTAATTAATACAAATTTATTGCGTTGCAATGCGCGCTTTTAATAGATAGTGTATGTAGTAAAATTCTATAAGTAGGGTCCGTGCGCTAGTTTGGCCAATTAGAGGCTAGAACAGATGCCGGGTGTAATTTAGCGCACCTGGCATCTGTTAGCTTAGCGTTTTTCCTACACGTTAAAACGTTAAGCGTAATAGAACTATCTACAATATTAATACTGTTATTAAGAAGATTACGAAGCTATTTTTAAATATTAGCTTACTTTACAAGATTTGCTACTGTAACCCCTTGTACTTCTTGTCGAAGTAGGGCAGTCGCAATACAGTTTAGCTATCCTCGCACTATCTCTTTAAGTTCTAGATTAGGAAGGGCGTTAATAAATTTTATAGCCTTCTTCTTTCTTCCTTACTATAAGTGCTTGAAATCTGCTAACATGTTGTTATCTTGCTAAGCTAATTAAGGTAGTCTAATAATTAAAAAATGTATATTATAGAGCTAACTTGCAAAAAGTATATTGTTCTATGTTTCTTCTTGTAGATACAATATATCTATAGGCTGCAAGTTAAAGATAAGAGAGTCCTCTTGTATGATTTAATTGCTTCCTTAGGTACTTAAATTCTTGCTTAACCTTTTTTACTTCTTTACCCCTCCCTCTTAGACATAATTAATATCTTAGAGGAGGTTAAGGCCTTTGCCTTTTAGGCGCGTAGCAGCATTTAACTTAGAGATGCTATATAAAGCATTTTCTTTGCCTCCTAATATAATATTAGCAGCATTAATCTTATTAAGCTTGTTAATATATTCTTTAGCAGAAGGATAGTACAACTATTTCTAGAATTGCTAGAACGACTAAAGGAAATTATCGCAGTAGCTTTAGCTTATTAAACTAGTTACTATATTTATAGAATTAGAGTTTTTCCCTTTAAACCTTATACCTAGTTAAGAGTCTCCTCTAGTAAACTTCTTAGGTACTACACTAGAAGCTAGCTAATTAAGCACGTTATTAGTAACGTTATAGAACTCTTAGATCTTTGCCTCTAACTATAACAAGACCTAGTTTTATAGTAGCTGTCTTAAAATTTCCCCTTAATACTTATGTAGTAGCCTAAAGTAGTATATTCCTTTCTTGCTAGAAATATCCTAGTTAAAACTAACCTATTCTATCTGCTTTAGGGCGTGGTATAGTTTGTATTCCTTAAGCACGTGTCCTACTATATTATATATACAATAGAGAGGGTATATCTTAGTATTGCTTACATATGCTAAACTTATCTTATTAGATAGTTTCTTGAGAGCATTAGTAATAAAGGAATTATTATTTCTCTTACTAGAGAATTCTATATTAGTTACTTATACAATAAAGTACGTATAGTTAGTAGGTTTCTCTAGAAGTCTCTTAGTTATAGGATAAGTTATAAGCAAGTTAATTATTAATAGTCTAAGCTTTAGGTTGCCTAGAGACTTAATAAAGTTCTTTACTTCTAGGTTAACGTCTGCTAGCGTGCTTAACTTTTTATATGCTTTGCTAATCTTAATCTCTGCTTCCCTTACTTCCTCTAGAGTGAAGGTTGCTTGCTAGTTAGACAGCATAATCTAGCGCATTTTAGCATTAGCGCCTTCTCGCTCTAGCTAATAAATCTTATCTAGGCTAGTTATTTTCCTGTAGTAGGATTTAAGAAAAGAGTAGATTTCTTCTAACTTATATATATCCTAATTATCTCTATTTAGAGCAGAAGGTATATAGTATATAACTGCCTCTTTATTAGTTTGTGGTAGGCCTTAGAAGAAGAGAATACCTTCTTCTTCTTAAGGGATTTGCCTATTCTTATGTATACATTAGCGACAGAAGTAAAGTGTGTGTAGTACTCTACTAGGCTAGGCTAGTTTTGTACGCATTTATAGATACAGGCTTAAAGGTATAAGCGTTTGCCTATTTTAATAGCTGTATCCTTATCTTTTCACTGTTCTTTTATATGTGTCTATAACTTAGACTAATTCTTCTTAGCATATCTAGGTAAGCGCTTTAGGATACAAGAGAGAGATTAATCCTTGTTAAAAAAGTAGTCTAGTAGAATAGAGACCTTTATAACATTATAAATGCCTTTATTATTAGCTTATTAGTTAAAGTCCTCTAGGAATTCCGTAACATTTTCCTTAGTAAAAACTAATATACTATGTTTTAGTTAAATTATAGTTAACACTAAGTTGTGCGTTAGTGTAGCTATAGTGTTAATAACTAAGCTTAATAGGGTAAACAGTAGGTTAGGGCTAGTAGTAGTAGGTTCTAACAAAGAAAGCGTTAAGCCTTCATATCCTAAACCTGCCTTCTAATCCCTTTTTGATATCTAGAGTACAGTAGGACTTATATAAGTTCTTTGTATAGATAGTTAACAAATGTTAGTAAAGAAACAAATAAGGTATAGTCTCTAAAAGAAATAATATCTCTCTTTAAGTCTTTGTAATGTAAGTTTGTTTAGGTGTAGGTGTATTAATCCTTGCCTCTTTGGTACTCCTTATTTCGTTAGGTGGGTTTATATTTATTCTTAAAGCTAGTACTTATATATATAAGCTTTTAGTGCTATCTCTATTTTGCTAGACAGTACCTTAGCTTAGCATTTCTTTACGCATATATTACTATCTCTATTTTGCTAGACAAGTTGCTGCTTTTATTTTACTAGAAAGACTTTAAATTAGCGTTTAAAACACATGTAAGACTGCCTCTACTTCGCTAGACAGTTTGCTGCCTCTATCTTGCTAGACAGACTTTAAATTAGCATTTTATAACGTATTCTGTTTTTTTTATAAGTAGGTTTTGTTTTTCTGTATTGTTGTTGTTAGTGCTGACTTAGGTAACATCGTCCTTAACGTAGTCTGTAATAGGGGATAGTGCTAACCCCCTAAAAGTTTGTCTAGTAATAATCCTAAGAATGTATCTAGTAGTAATCCTAAGAGCATATCTAGTAGTAATCTAGAAGATTCTGTGTTTACGTAAAATTATTATGTTGTTCTTGCAATAATCACGCACTAGCTCCTTCGTGCACTAAGTAGTAGAGTATGTCTCTATAGGCTTTGCTATTTGTACGGGTGTTGGAGTGTATAAAGACATACTACTACGAGGGCAGGAGATCACCAGTGGTTAGATTATGCGAGAACGAGGGTGGTAAGATAAAGATCTTATTAGAGGTTAGCTATTGAAGAGAAGTACAGGAGTTGAGATATAGAGTAGAGTGGAGGATAGATGATTGATCGCCTCTGCTCGTTTCGGTCCCCGAAACGAGCTATATACCTTCAGATCATTTAGTTGAGCACTGACCTAGTAAGCAGCAGGGATATCACCCTATGCACCGGCACAGTAGCTTACTACTAGCTACTAGACTATATTACTTCTAATTAAGGTGTATAGTTTGTAAGCTACTTTTAGACTTAGCTTTGCAAGCTACTAGAGATTTAGTAATATTTATCTTTTAGATATTATTTTAAAACTATTAGCTATACAAAACAAATAAACTCTATAGTATAAGCCTACTTAAAAGCTTTTTGCAATTAGGATTAAATAAACTAGAAAAGTAACCTAGGGATAGCTAAAATCGCGATGATAGCTAGACAAGCACAATCTACTAAAATATTGCCTTTCTTTCTATAATATAGATATTATGTTAATCCTCTTTAAATAGTAGTAAAACACAGACTTTAGAATAAACTTTAGGAAAGAAGAATACAGGAAGACTATTAGAAAGCAGGAAATATAGCTAGCAAACTCTAGCAAAGAATTGAGTTAGCTTAATCTATAATAGCAGAATCTTAACAGGAATAAAAACAACAAGTAAATAAAAGAAGAAAATAATTACTTTAGCTTTAAATAAGTAATCGGGTTTAGTTAAAGCTAAAAAACTACTATAAGATATAGAGACTAAGCTAAAAACTTAATTAGAAGAATCTTAAGTACATAGTACTTAAAGTTGTTAGACTAAACGCTGTAAAGCTAGATACTCTAGGAAAGATATATCTAGTATTTACTATTAACAACTTCTAACTAGCTTCTTTAGATCTTTTACTAAGCTAACTATAAGAAAACAGTGAACTTTTACTGATTAAAGTAGACAGTAAAATTAAGTACCTAGTAGAGCGCTTATTAGAGGAAAGAAGGACAGGAAGAAGAAAAGAATACCTAGTTAAATAAGTAGGATATCTAGAACTGACTTAGGAACTAGCTTTAAACATAGAGAAGACAGAGGCATTACAAGTACGCTGGTTGATGGGCAGGGAGGCCCCAGGGTTAGGTAGGGGTTAGGTAGCTGATGCACGGTCCTTGGGTAGAGGTTGTGTAGGGGTTACTCTAGCGTGGGTAGTAGTTGGGGTTGGGTTGCACGGACCACGGGTTGGGGTTAGGTAGGACTAGCTATATAGTAGGTCTAGGCTAGAGTTGCGATTTTTCTTTACATAGCTTAGTTTATTTTAGCCATTAAGTTGCTCTATTATTGCAGGATTTAGATATATCGTTAATAACTTTACAATTTTACAAAAACAAGTATAGTAAATATTATATTATTACAGTCTTTTATTACATTATATACCTATTTAGATTAAAACAAACTAGACAATAACGCTTACGTCTAGGGTGTTCGCGAAGCTTAGGAGCTACAGTTATTCAACGCTTTTGTGTCTATAATAGAGATGCCTCGTCAACTAGTTCTTCTAACACCTCTACTTCCTTGTCGTCCTCGTCGTCCTCGTCGTTGTCTATTATAAACATATCCTTAACAGGAACTAGAAGTTTAAATAAATATTTAATCTTGTTACAAGAGATAATGTTTGCTCTAACTTTAATATTAAGTGTTTTCTCTTACTTTTTTTAAGAAATTAAGTCCTTATAAACTATAACTTGTTATAAAGTTTAAGTAGCAAGTTAATGTCTTTTATTGCTAATTACATCTTTTACAACATAAAAAACTCGCTTAACGCTAACGCTTATAATAAGGATTACTAGTATATTCTTTGCAACTTAAGACAAGTAAGAGTAAGTATGTTTATTTAACTACTACTACTCTAAGATGTTATAAGAGGCTGTTTGCTTAATACAAGAAATACTATGATATTCCTCTCTCTTTATGCGAGTAAAGCCGCTGTTCTCGTTAGCTTCTTAACTATTACTATTATCTAGCAATGTAAAACTAGCTGCTTGTAATAAAGTTGCAGAAGCAGGCTTTTAAAACGACTTATTAGTAAAAAATTGTTTTATAAAAGATGCTAATCTTAAGATAGCTCCCGCCCTATCCTTGTTTTTGTATTAATCTAGGTAGTTAAGGAACTTTTAGCGATACAAATACTTATCTTGTACCTCTTAGCTATCTTCTTATATGCTTAATTAGTTTGTACTGTAATAATGATATGTAATAAACAGTACTTTATATATAGTAAGCTTTACAGTTAGATTAAGAACTGTTATATAGTTAAATAGAAACCTACGTTTATTTTCTGTTCTTGCATAGTACTTACTAAGTTTCGCTTTACTATAGAGGGCTGCGTTCTATACTACTTCTAGCTACTTTATTAACTTTTAGTTCTTGAGTTCTTTGTCTAAGTTAACAGTTATCTCATCTAGAAAGTTCAATAGTTTATTATATATGAGCTAGATAAACTAAATTTAGGGCTTGTTATTCTAGCTAAGGAAGTTAGTCGCGTCCTTAAACTTCGCAAGTAGCTTAGTAATAAAGTTAAGGTAGTACTACTCTACATAAGATAGTTAGAGCTTCTTAATATTACAGAAGTCTATCTCTGTAGTACTAGGATTACTAAGGACAGTAGCTTGACTAGTTCGTAGCTTTAATGCAACCTCTTATTGTAACTATTTATTAATATATTGCCTAATTATAGTTACGCGCTTATATATGTTGTATATTAAGTTCTATTAGGTTTTTACGTCGCGAATAACTATAAGACAGTCCTTTGCTAGTAAGTAGCGTTGTGTAGCAATAAAGCGTTTAAATTGTTAAGAGGATACATTAATAGCAATATAGATAGCTTAGAGCTAGATTCTGCTTAGCATGTAATAACTTTATGTAATAAATACTAGCTAAGCTTGCAAAGTGAGTTTAGAACAGAGGTCTATGTACTAATATTCTAAACATAACATCTCTCTAAAGGCTGTTTAATATCCGCGTTGAAAGAGGGTGTAAGCTAAAGATTTTGAATAATGTCCTAGACGATAAGGTTAATAACATGTGTAAGGCATAGAATTGTATCTTCTTATAAGCACTATTTAATATACTCCTCTTATAAGCTTATATAGAGGGCTCTTATTAAGGTAGTGTTGTTGCTAGCATTGTTGCAGGTGACAGCTAGGAGGCAATGCTTAGTTTATGTTTTGGCAAGTACTTAGAAGACGTCTAACGCTATAGAAGCTCCCGTATGCTAACCTTATAGTAGCATGAAATTAAGTAACTTCTTTTGAAGTTGCTATTTAGGGCTAATTTAGTACGCTTTTATTGCAAAAAAGCTAATATAATTAGTAGCTAACTAAGTGTCTAAAGCAATTAAGATTTTTGTTAATAGGCTAAGGTTGCTAAAGATAACAGCTTTAGCTTTATAGGACTGTGTTTGAAAAACCTCTAAAAATTTAAAACAGCTAATAGACACAGCATTAAGTTAGAGAAACTAGAAGAAACGCTTAAATAACAGTTAATTAAGCGTCTAGAATAACTAGTTGCTATTAATTACTACCCTTACAAGCTTGTGTTACAAAGCTGGCGTAGTGTATATTAAAACTAAAGAAGATATAGCTTTGTTTTAACTTTGTAATAATAAGCCTAAGGTCTAATCTAGTTAATTGTAAACTGCGTTAATAGTGTTTTACCATACTTTTAATTAGAGATAGGTATAAAATTATTTAGTTCTAATAATCTTTGCGCTAGCTAGGTGTTGTAGTGCTAGATAACAATGTAAATCAAACACTTAAGGTTAACTACTAAAAACTTTAGCTGCCTTTCTAACGTTTTGCTAAATAGTACTTAACTAGCTTAATAAGTTCTATCTTGGCTTAGGGATTATAAGATTATCTCCCTACAAAGTGCTATCCTACTACTGTCTCTATATATTTAGCACCGCGTCTCCTGTCTTCTTAAGTAACAGGTGCGTAGGAGGATATTTAAGTAAATATAACAAGTTTTAATCTCTTGTTCTTGTATATTAAGCTCTTCTTGCGCCTTACGTATTATTACCGCCTAATCCTCTTTACTAGCATTTCAGTACTTGTTTTTCTTTTTAATAATAGCCTTAAGGTTGTACTTTGGAGTTCTGTCTACACTTCTTGCTACCTTAATTACGTTTTTTTCTACACTAAGTAGTGCAGTGCAGTCTCTCTATGCAATAGTATAAGTAAAGTTACTTAGCTAACCTATATAAGACACACTAAGGTTTGTAGGGCGGCTTTTTGAAGATCTAATAGCACCGCGCTGCGCAATAATATTGTTAAATTTGTCTTCTTCGCAGTTGTAACCCTGTATAAGTCAGTACATGCTATTATAAATAGCTATATTAATTACCTTAGTTAGCTTTTCCTACTCCTTGCGATTAAACTCTAGCAGAACTTAGATTATAATGCGCAGGACAAGATCTTTAGGCTTATTAAAGGTTTCTTGCTTAACAGTTAATATTACAATAGTATAGATAAAGGCTACAATTGCAATACTGCTAGTCTTAATGTTAGTAGGTTGCAGAAAACTTAATACGCTATAGTGCTGCCTAAATTTGCAAGTAGGCCGTGCACCACGCTAGCGCCTACTAAAATATTAGCTTCGCACATATATTTTTACACAACTTACACAACTAATACTTACACGCAATACATTACAAAGCTCTTAATTATTATATCTATTTATTACATTAACTATTGCTGCTAACTACTACAATAGCCTGCACAAAGCAGACTATCTATAAGTTAACTAGCAGCAAATCTATCCGCAAACACCTAGCATTAAAAGCCGCCCGCACCGCTGCTTCTACGCACAATTACGCCTTTAATACTGCACCTTATTAACGTTGTTAATTTAAGCAAGGCAGTATGTTTAAATAGTATATAATTATAGTTTAAGACTAACAATGCGCAGCTGTCGAACTACAAGAGATTAAGCGCTACTAAAAGTTAACTAACCTCTTTATCCGCAAGCTGCCCTTCTCTAGGCTTGTTTAAGAGATTGCACTAGAGTATAAGAGAGAGTTACGCTTGTAGGCACAAGCTCTATGCGCTATCTAAGAGGCAGCTAAGGCGTAGTTAGTTAGATATTTTAAAGGTATGTTATTTACTATGCTATAGTTATTAAATTATATGCTAATATATATAGACTGCAAATACAACGCTATAAATACAAAAAGAGTTACTATTTAGGCATAAAATTCTGGGCTAGCTTACAGGTACTATAGTAGGCTTAACCTTAGTAGACTGCTATTTTCCTATTATATGTAGCTTTTTCTTTGTCAAATTTCTGCATTATACCTTTATAATTGCTTTATACTCTTAACAAAATAATTACGCAATTATTTACTTATATCCTCTTACACTATAATAATATGCTGTAATAAACTATATAAACATAAGCTGTTTAAGAGTCTACATGCAACAAAACTTCTACTTAGGCAATAAAACCTAGAACAACACAAGAAAATAATAATATATATACTTATAAAACTATAAGAATAACACAAGAAAACTTATAATACTAATAAAGTTTAGAGAGAAACGCAAAAAGATAGCAACCTAACCCTAACCTAACCCCAACCCGTGGTCCGTGCAACCTAACCCTAGACCTACCACACCCCTACCTATTTTAAGTACCAAAAAAATGGATAGGGGTTAAGTAGGGGGTGTGGTATTACGTAAACCTACCCAACCCCTACCCATCAACCACCGTAATTACAAGACTAGAAAAACTTAAGAACTTCTATTAAGGAGAGAGGTACTGTACGGGTGTTGGAGTGTATGAAGACATACTACTACGAGGGCAGGAGATCACCAGTGGTTAGATTATGCGAGAACGAGGGTGGTAAGATAAAGATCTTATTATGGGTTGGCTATTGAAGAGAAGTACAAGAGTTGAGTTGTGGAGTAGAGTGAAGGATAGATGATTCCTCCCGCTCGTTTCGGTCCCTAAAACGAGCTATATACCTTCAGATCATGTGGTTGAGCACTGACCTAGTAAGCAGCAGGGATATCACCCTGTGCACCAGCACATACCTCCCCTTCCTACGAGCTTGGCCCTATTAAGCAACCTATTTAGCAGAAAGGAAAAACAGCAAAATAAAGTAAATAAAACAAAGGAAACATAACTTAATCGCCCTATATCTATTTTAGACACCTTTTACTTCTTTAAACGCTTTCTTCGACAAGGCTTTTAAGTAGTAGTCGCAGCACGTGGCCTAGGCGCAGGTGCTAGAGTGGCAGGCAGCTAAGATTCTTATAGAGATTAAAGGCAACTATAACAAGGCTGCCTAGTTAGAGTTGTAGGTACTAAGACGTTATCTAAGATAACTATACCTATTTAAGAACAAACGCTAGAAAGGCGTTGCGTAAAGAAAAGTATAGTAGAATCTTTACTCTTGCAGAAAACTTAGCGCTTATTAGCCTCTAGGCTAAGTTCCTCCTAAAGACGTTAAAGAGAATTAGCTTAAAAGAAATTAGTATTCTATTTATTCTAGTCCTTTGTTATATAAGGAGGGTTTTGTCTAAAGTTAGTAAAGTACAAATAATCCAGGTATTCTTAGGCCAGATTAGCACAACAAGCGTCTTTCTCTAACTCTTAAACTATAGGCTATAAGTTAATAATTTAATACAGGACATAGTTGCGGTGTTTCTAGATATAATTGTTAATCTACTCCTTGTTAGCGTTCTATAGCATGTCGTTTAGCTTCTTACAGACAAGAGGATTGTCCTACTTTGCCTGTCTAATAAGGGCCTTCTAGATCTAAGACCTATACTTAATATAAATATTAGCAGAGAATAGCTAATTAATTCTTTTAAACTTGTTAAGATAGCCTAAGGGAGTACAAGGAGTAGTAGTAAGGTTGTAATAAGCTTTGCAAATTTCCTTATAAGTTCTTATAATAGGCACCTCTATTACTCTGTCACGGACTATAACGAACTAAGGAAGAATAGTACAGTAGTTGCAAGTAGTTAGCCTAGTAGATCTATAAGGTAGTCGAGGCGATAAAATTTAAACTTGTCTTTTCTTATAGATTTGCTTTGTCTAGTAAGTGTTAGGAGCTAGTTTCTGTGCGTTTTCTAGCTAGTTAGTCTTATCCTCCTATCCTTTAATAAGACTATTTAATAATTTAATGACTGCGTCTTAACGCTATTTTAAGTATTCTAGCACATAGTTGTAGAATTCTAGTAGCATCTTAGTGCAGTTATTCTTATTTTTATTGTTAAACAAGATGCTGCCTTAAATTATATTAGCACTAAGACCTTTAGTTATTGCTTGCTTAAGGTTAAGGTTAATGTGCCTAAAGTAAGTTTAATTACTCTTCTTAGCGTACTCAGCGTAGTAGAGGTAAGAAATTAAAGCGTGCTCCTTATAGACTATAGCATATTGCAACTAGTATCCTAGGTTAGTATAAATAGCTTATTAGATAAGTAAGTAGTACATGTTGCGTAGCTATCTAAGGTTTAGCTTCCTATCTATGCGTTGCAGGTAGAAGTAATACATCTTAAAGGTTTTAATAATAATATTCTTAACCTAACTGTTCTTAAACAGCTAGGTGCAGGCGTTAGTAATAATGCTTCTAGTGCGTTAGAACTTCTCTGCTTGTGGTCTAAACTCTATAGTATTAATAATCTTATCCTAAGTAGGGAGGGCTAGAGATTAAGTTTAGAAGGTTAATATTAGTAGCTTAGTAGGTCCTTATTCTGCTTAGCTAGATAATACTTGCTAGTAAAAAGCTTTAAAATTACAGAATCTAATTAGAATTCTTGCTAGCAGTTCTACCCTACGTATAGTAAGAGCAGGCACTTGTTAAGTATATTAGATAGCATAGCCCTCTTAAATAAACTTATAACACTCGCAGTAGTGCGCTTGTAGATAAAGCATACTTGCTTATATAATAAGTTATTAGAATGAGGCTGTTGTCTAATGTTAACCTTATAGTACTCTTCCTTAATAACCTTAACGCAGTTAGAATTAGTAATTAGCTACTTTGCGTAGGCTGGCTTAAGCAGCTTAAGAAAAGCTAAGGTAAAATTCTTGCAATAGTATCCTGCCTAAAAAATCTCCTTTTCTTAATTAAGGGTATTAGGCTCCTTAACTACATAAGTAGTGTTATTAAGGTTAGTATCTAATTAAGTAGCTACCTGTTAGTAGGCTAGTGTTACTTTTAGAGCATAAGAGCTTAGTAGAGGTAGTAGTGTAGAAGCTTATTAGTTACTATTTCTAGTCCTAACTTGTCTTGCCTAGATGTTAGCAGCGTTACGCCTTTATTGCACTACAGTTATTCTGTTCTAAAACTTACGTAACTTAACTACTAAGTATTAGTTAAGTCTTAAACTAGCTAATATTTCTGTAAATTGCCTTAGATTCTTAGTTATAACTAACGGACTACAAGTCCCTAGAGAGCGAGTCTTAGACTTTATAAGATTACTATAGCAATTAATAGATCGCGTCTTATTTAGGGTCCTTCCTAGCTCTGCAGTTATAGAGATAACTACACTATATATTAGATGTGTTTTTACACTAAGCGGCCTGTACTTATTGCTTAAGACGTTTCGTGTAGAGTAAACTAAGCTAGTTTTAAAGTTCTTACATTTAGCTATAAGTTAAAACACCTTTTGCTAGAATATATAGAGAGGATTAGGCTTGCCTTGCTTATCCTTAGCCTTAGCATTAAGACGTAGCTTCTGTAAGTTGTATTTAATATTTTTTTTCTTAACTTGCGGCTTAGCGCAAATATTGCAAAGCTCCTTTGCCTCTTGCTTATTAATATTTAGGTAAGGTACTTAGTTGTAAAAGTTGTTCTAATTAACAAAAGCGCAAATGTCCTTGTATAGTAGTTTTACTATTGCCTTGTTAGCTATTAATATGTATTATTTCTTACTTTAGTTTTTAGAGTGAATGTAGTGCGCTACTGCAGCGTTAAAGAAATAAGCGGTATCCTTAAGATTTATAGGCCTTAACACAAAGGCTATATTAGTTAATTCTTAGTAACTAAGTAGCGTACGAGGCATATAAATGCTAACGCAATCTTGTATAAATCTTAAAGCTAGTTTCTTTACTGTTACAATAGCTTAGCCTAGTTTTTTCGCCCTCTTGTCCCGCGTTAAGGAGGCTGCACTAATAATAGAATAGTGTTCCTAGAAACTTTTAACACCACTATATTTGTCTATAAGTCTACAGAGCTAAACATAAAGGTAACCTACTCTAAAGATAACCTTAAGGATTAAGTTAAATTAGTAGAAGGCGTTGTTAAACTAACAATCTACAATAATATATTGCTGTCTTAGCGCGTTTAAAAAGGATCTTACTAACTAGAGTCTAGATGTTAATAACTCTAATGTTGTTGCGAAGCTTTACAAGCTCTAGTACCCTGTCTTAATGCTATACGACCCTAGGGATTTAGTCTACAACGTAGTCTTCTTTTTTAGCAAGAACTTCAAGGTTGTTAAAAACTCTTAATAGACTTAGTGTTTGCGGCGGTTGCTGCTGTAGCTGCTTGCCCTTAGCCTTATTTAACAATGCTAGAAGCATTGTTTAAGTAGGGTTAGCTAAGGTAAGTTAAATATCGTCTTTAGCCGCTGCTAGTTTAAGAGGGGGGGAAATATTATTGTTATTATCGTCTTTAGAAGGTAACTACTCTAATAAAAGGTAGTAAAGTTTGCGTAAAAAGAGAGTTAGGTAGTTAGCAAGGTTGTAGTTCTAGTTTGTGTGTAGTAGTAGTATCCTGCCGGCCAGCAGGTAGAGGTAAACAGGGTCTAAATCGCGCTAAAATAAGCAAGTTTCGCAATTAAAATAGTGGTTGTAATTAGCTGCTGCCTTAAAAGTGCGTAAAATTAAGTATAGTATTAGTGTACAAGTAAGCACCTAGAATTAGGGGGATAGGTGGCGTGTGTCTAAATTTTACATAGGAAATTAGTAAATAAGTAGCTGAAGGTAAAAGCAGGTACTACTAGCATAGCATCCCCTCCTCTTCCTAACAGTATAGGCCGTCCTATAGCCTATTAGTTGTCTAATGTAGTGGAAGTGTGTACTATGGAGGTCCTTAAGACGATAGGTTCCTCTATTAGGACTAGCTCTATAGATACAGTATCTTTAATGCTTGCGCCGCACTAAGTCTTACGATATCTATTTGTGCTCTAGTATCGATTAAGCGCTTCAAAAAGCTGCTGTTTATAGTAACCTAGCCTTCTAGTAGGTTAGTTTGGGCAAAGGCCTGTCTATTTCTTCGCTAAACCTCACGGACATCCTCAGTAGATATATCGTCTAATTTATCTATCTAGGAGTTACCCCTTCTATGCACCTTGTAACGAATTTCTGTACCTAATTAATATAACTTTATCGTATTGCTATGCGCGTTCTAGGTAGGTAGTGTATTAGTTAAAGTTCTATAGGTAGGGTCCGTGCGTTGGTTCAGCTAATCAGCGGCTAGAATAGATGCCGGGTGTAATTTAGCGCACCTAGTGTACGGGTGTTGGAGTGTATGAAAACATACTGCTACGAGGGCAGGAGATCACCAGTGGTCAAGTCATGCGAGAACGAGGGTGGTAAGATACAGATCTTATTATAGGTTGTCTATTAAAGGAAAGTACAAGAGTTGAGTTGTGGAGTGGAGTGGAGTAGAGGATGATAGATAACTCCTCGCTCGTTTCGACCATCGAAACGAGCTATATACCTCTAGATCAGGTGGTTGAGCACTGACCTAGTGAGCAGCAGGGTATCACCCTGTGCACCGGCACACTAGCATCTATTAGCTTAGCGTTTTTCCTACACGTTAAAACGTTAAGCGCAACAGATCTATCCGCAACATTAATACTGTTATTAAGAAGATTATGCAGTTCCTGCAGATACTGTATATCTTTAAGCTATAAGGCAGGGACAGGAACGTTACCTCATATTATTCAATTGCTTCCTTAGGTGCTTAAATTCTTATTTAGCTCTTTACACTATTCTTTCAAGTGTGTCTGTAACTTAGACTAATCCTTCTTAGCATATCTAGGTAAACGCTTTAGAATACAAGAAAGAGATTAATCCTTGTTAGAGAAGTAGTCTAGTAGAATAGAGACCCTTATAGCATCACAAATGCCTCTATTATTAGCTTATTAGTTAAGGTCCTCTAGGAATTCTGTAACATCCTTCCTAGTAAAAACCAATATACTGTATCTTAGTTAAATTATAGTTAACACTAAGTTGTGCGTAGGTGTAGTTATAGTGTTGATAACTAAGCTTAATAAGGTTAATAGTAGATTAGGGCTAGTAGTAGTAGGTCTAAAAGGAGAAAGCGTTGCGCCTTCCTACCCTTAACTTATCTTCTAATCCCTTTTTAACATCTAGAGTATAGTAGGACTTATATAAGTTCTTTGTGTGTACAAATAGTTAACAAAAGTTAGTAAAGAAACAGACAAGGTATAGTCTCTAGAAGAAATAATATCTCTCTTTAAGTCTTTGTAGTGTAAGTTCGTTTAGGTGTAGGTGTATTAATCCTCGCCTCTTAGGTACCCTTTATTTTGCTAGGTAGGCTTAGATTTATACTTAAAGCTAGTACTTATATATAAGCTTTTAGTGCTATCTCTATTTCGCTAGATAGCACCTCAGCTCGGCATTTCTTTACGCATGAATTACTGTCTCTATTTTGCTAGACAGGTTACTACCTTTATTTTGCTAGACAGACTTTGAATTGGCGTTTAAAACATATATAAGACTGCCTCTATTTTGCTAGACAATTTGCTGCCTCTATTTCGCTAGATAGACTTTAACTTAGCATTTAATAACGCATTTTGTTTTTTATTAGTAGGTTTTTGTTGTTAGTGCTAACTTAGGTAACATTGTCCTTAACGTAGTCTGTAATAGGGGATAGTGCTAACCCCCTAAAAGTATGTCTAGTAATAATTCTAAAAGTATATCTAGTAGTAATCCTAAGGATATATTTAGTAGTAATCCTAAGGATACTATATTTACGTAAAATTATCATGTTGTTTTTACAATAATCGCGCACTAGCTCCTTTGTGCACTAAGTAGTAAAGTATGTCCTTATAGGCTTCGCTATTTGTATAGGTGTTGGAGTGTATAAAGACATACTACTACGAGGGCAGGAGATCACCAGTGGTTAGATTATGCGAGAACGAGGGTGGTAAGATAAAGATCTTATTATGGGTTAGCTATTAAAGAGAAGTACAAGAGTTGAGTTGTGGAGTAGAGTAAAGGATAGATGATTCCTCTCGCTCGTTTTGGTCCCCGAAACGAGCTATATACCTTCAGATCATGTGGTTGAGCACTAACCTAGTGAGCAGCAGGGATATCACCCTGTGCACCGGCACAGTACTATAAAGAGCTAAAGCCTTAACGTTGTTAGTACTTAGCAAGATGCCTTATTTTGTAATTTTACAAATTCTAGGTGTCTGTGCGCACCTAGAATCTGTAAGCTTAGCGCGCTTAGGCCTTTTACACTGCTTAACCTTATACCGCCTAACTCTTCTACCCTGCTCGGCCTTTCTACCCTGCTCGCTCCTTACAGCCTACTTAGCCTTTCTTTTATACTTTGCGCGATTTTCTCTTACGTTAGCAGTCGCTGCGCGGTTACTTATACGTACTAACTAGCGCTAAGCTTAGGCCTTACAGGGAGGTAGATAAACCCGCCGCGCAACCTTTTGTAGTTCTTTAATTTATTTATTACTGTTTTCCCTTGCACCTTTAGTTAATCCAACGCACCCTTATAATAAGGTTGTTGAAATGTATTACGTTAATTACTATCTAGACGAAGCACGATTAATAATCTTTTCTTAAGGCATTTTGCCGCTAATATCGAAGTAATCAGTAATAAAGGATAGTATTAGATCTACTAGAAGGATATATAGCTCCTAGATAGCGCGTACAAGAAATATTAATACGCGGTACGTAATTTCTAGAACAGGCGCGGCCTAAACTACCTGTCTAATATAATCTGATAAATCCTAAACGCTAGCCGTTAGAGCCTAGATTATAAGAAGAAATCGTCTTTAATTCCTAAGAACTTCTAGTAGGATTATTCCGAATAACCGTAACTAGGTTCTACGTACTAGTCCTACGTCTGAACCCCTAGGTATAGATCGCCCGAGCGATATATATTCTTAGAGCTATAGTCGGTAGGACGGACGCGTATCTTTTACAGTATAAATAGTTAGACAAGTTACGTACGGATACAAATAGATAAGTTAACGCGTAGAAGAAGATTTATTAGTAAATATAACCTTAAATAGTTTAGGAGATAGAAAATATCGGCTACTAAATTTCCTATCTATTTAGAAAGCTTAACCGCTAATATTAGTTACTACCACTACTTTATTACTACTATACGAGCGTTAATATAATATAGAGTACTAGTATATTATATGAAATTAAATCTACTAAATATATATACGTCGGTAAGACTACTACCTACTTCTATCTCGTACGATTCTATATAGATAACGTAGTTATATAAAATTAAAATTATACTACGGAGTAGTATCGTAATAGAGACTATCGTATTGTCTTAGCGGTAGTAATAGTAAATATAATATATTATACTCTCTACGATCTATTTCCGTATAATAGAACTAGGTCCCATAAGCTAGGTATATCTCGATATCGTATACTATATTCGGCTTCGAATATATAATCGTCGGGTCGCTCGTCGCTATAGCACATTTCTCGACTAGAGCTATCGTTACTACGTCGAATATATATTAAGTCTACGTAATCGTTATCGTCGAGGTAAGATTAGGATATCGAAGAGCCTATTATATATAGGCGTACTAAACGTAATAGAGGCGAGAAATTCCGGTAACGAGACCCGCGATACTAGATATAATGAAATATATGTTTACTATTATAATATTTACGCTTAATTCTCGAAAAGAATAAAGAGAACTCTAATATAAACCGTAGCCGATAATAAGCCTTTTCTCGAATATTATAGGCTAAGGCGTGTAGGGGGCGGGTCTAAAAGAAGACCTTGCATGCAACTGCACACGCCGACCACTCAGCCAAAAGGCTGGCACAAGACAATAGAGCGTCTGATTGTCTTGCGTAGTTGATACTTATAGTCTGCCGCCACGCGGCCCCGCGGCTCGTAAAGTGAGGTGTACAACCGAGGTACAATCGAGGATCCACTCTGGGCTTCAGCCCATCACAAGGCGGGGCTACATCCTCGAGTAAGGAGAAGCGGGAACGACCCCTAGAGGCGGGCCTCGGAAGAAGAAAGAGGAGGAGTTGAAATTAGAGAAGTATCCGTAGAACTCTTTGTATAGTATTTTCTCTACTAGCTCTTATCCTAGTTCTAGAGGTATTATATATTGCTAACCCTAGAGATTACATATTTACCTACTTATTAATTTGAGAATTCTTTCTATATAAGGCGTAAGTATTAAAGCCTTATAAAGTCTAAACTATTTTTGCGACAAAATTAATTAACTTTCCGAATTTAAATGGGATACTAATGTAAAATAGAAGAATCTAAAGTTGAAACTACTGCTTTAACTTCTATTCTAGCGTATGTACCAGAGCCAAGTTACGTATCTAACCCGACCTAAGTTAGTAAAGTTAGAAGCTAGACGCTACCGCCCGGGAATAGCAAGCTAAATAAGAAGAGAAGAGTTTACCTAAACTATTAATTTGCTTACTCGAGAACTACTAGAAGATAGTATACCGATAGACCCGTCCTTTCTTCTAGAAGGCCTATACGGTAATACAGACGATATTCTAGATTTATATAGAAGTTAACTCTAGTATATTCTAAAATACTCAACTAAAAATAAAGAAATAGAAAACTATAAGGTAGGAGCCTATAGAGGTACGTAAACAATATCTCCGCTCGCTTTAGACTAAGTCTAACTTAGCCCTTTCCTATAGGATATCCCGATTTAAGAATATATATATTTACAAGCTAGTACGGGACGAGCTTTTAGAGTAGGCGCGCTTAGAATTTATAGTGGAAGTACCTTACTACTACTTTAACGAGTATAGAAAGATACAATAGAAGAATAAAAAGATAGATATTACTTTTAAAGATTAAATCTAGAAGAACGCCTCTAGATATAATACAAGAGAGGATTTAAAGATAATAGATACTAATATCGCGGATTTATTCCCGTCTAACATAGAGCCGTATAAATTATAATAGTAGTAGACTACAAAGTTATAGAGAGAGACTCTAGACTACCCCTAGATTTATATTAATAAAGATAGCAACTACTAAGCTTACGTAGGTAAGATTAACTATACTATTGCAGAGAGGTAACTCTGTAATAGTAAATAGTAATTAGACTTTAAAGTACTATAGGAAGAGATACTCGTACTATTAGTATATAGCGTAACTTATATAATAATACCTAGCAACACGTCTCTACTCTAAGATCGTAATAGTATTCGCCAAGGTCGCAAGGTCCTACAAGAACAACTTAAACGAAATACGTAACTAGAAGAATAGACAGTTATAATAGATAAAGCTATTAAGTAGAAGTTAATAGAGTAGAACGAAGCTTAAGAATAATATATACTAGAGAGTAAGATAGTAGAACGGAATACGCTCTAGCCTAAGAACTTCCTCTAACGCTTATATAGAGGTAGAGCTTATAAGAAACCTTTGCTAAGCCCTAAAGAGGCCGTATTTAGAGGCTCTATAATAGTAGTATAGATAGCGGAATAGTAAATAGTACGTATTTAAGTTAAATAGGAGCGAGCTCTAAACCTGTAATAAATAATATAAAACCTATCTCTTAAAAGAGTATCTAACTTATTACACCTACGTACTATAATATCTACGCGGTCTATTGTTAACGCTATAAATAGATTTTCTTAGAGGGTTGCACTGCTATTTTAAAACATTTAGTTTACTTCCCTGCCTAACTTAGAATTTAGCTTGCTGTTGCCTCGCTGTCCTAAGAGTTTGCGATGCAGTAGCTCTTTTAAGGCTTAGTAATAGGTAAAGCACTTACTATAGCATAAGTTATCCTTGCTCATGTTATTGCTAACATGCGCAGATATGCAAGGCGGATTACAAGCCTTTTAATACTACTAGATATTAAGTTAATTGCTTCTAACAGCTCTGTATTATCTTTCTAGTTAACCTAATACGTGTCCTGTCTATAGCTACTATACGTGTAGGACATGTGTTTTTACGTACTTAGCAAAGCTTTCTAGCTTCTTATTACCTGTCTCTTATATGTTGCGCTATATTTGCCTATTTTAATATAATGTCTTTATTGCTGCTACTTATTTATGCAACGCAATAGCGCATGCTAGAATATTAGCGTTAAACTGCTGAAGGGCTTAAGCCCTAACAGTAAAGAGCTACATAATAGAGGCTAATAGAGGGTAGAGTGAGCAGGTGCTGCTAGTAAACTAGTGGCATCCTGCTACAACATGCTTGTAACAGTAAGAAGCGCTAGAGCTACTAAGGCGTAAAGGCTATACAGTGCTTAGCTGCGTAGTGTAAGCGCAGCGCTAGACTTAAATGTTACAGTAAAATTTGCCACAACAGCGCAGCTAAATATAATTAGCAGCTACTGCTGTGCTGTATAGAGACTGTAAAACTTAGTGCAATATGCTGTTTAGCAGAGAATAAACTAATCTTCTTATCGCTACTAACTGCAGGGCGAGTCGGCCACAACAGAGAGTAAAGCAGGGCTAGCAGTGCATTCTAGTTAAGCATTTTTAGAATGTAATTTTAGCGCTAAGTTGGCTAGATTATAGCGCAGCACTAAGCATATTAGAGAAGTTAGCACGCATGCCTAAAGCAGACACCCACAAAGTTACAATTGTACTTGCAATACCTGTAAAGTTCTTTCCTTAACTTTGCTTTTACAGCATATTAAATACAGAATATCTAGCTCAATTTCAACTTAAAATACCTAAGGGCGGTGCTTCTCGAACTACAACTTGAGAATCTCTCGTTGAGCATAGTGGATTATGCGAAGCTTTTCTACAAATTTCTATGTGTCGCAGAAGAGAGTCCGATTGCAGCTAGCCGCAAGAGCGTGCATGCTGTAGACTCTAAGGCTGCGAGCACGCAACTAAAGGCAAGCGCAGCAGGTTGTTTCTAGGATAATTAGCAGTAAGATATGCATAGTAAAAAAGCTTAATGCCGCAGCATACAGTGCTAGACTAACAGGAATCTCTAGTATGCCCTCCTAAGCTGTTTGTGCAAGCAAAATGTAATGCACTAGATTTAGGGCTCTATATTTAGCGTTTAAACTTGCAGGATAATAATAAGCAACTGCTACGCTTGCAGTGTGCTAGTTAACTAGAAAGCGACCTTAGAGAGTTAACCCTAAGTTAGTTAGTGTTATATTATTTAAGAAAAGCTAATTGTCTTGTTTTCTATAAATCTTAAGGGGACTATTAGAACAGTGCAAAGTAAAGCAAATAGATAGTTTAAAGATTTGCTTAGAAGAGCAGCGCTCCCGCAAAATATTTCTAGCCAACCTTATATGCAAAAAATAACTACTGCGTTAGCGTTAAGCTAGGAGCAACTTAGATATTAAAGCTATAGTGCAACCGCAAGCCCCTGCACTTTGCTTAGAAAGACCGTCCGCTTACAGTCTGCAACGTGCTGCTAGTAGAACATCAAGTTAACTAAGGCTTATAAAAGTGATGAACGTAACTGGCGTGGTGTCGTATTAGACATCGTGCACATCTCTCTGTCCTTTCCCCACACGCGAGAACTTCAGAGTCCTCCGAGCTTCTTGCAGATTCTAGAGAAGTGCGCTTACTACATTTGAGGAATGGCTTCAGGAAGGCTCGCGCTCGACGCGTCTATGGAGAGGTAAGTTCTTCATCGAGTCGTCGGGTAGCATACAATATTCATCAGAGTCGCAGTCTGCATAAAACCGAAGCATATTCAGATCTGACTATTGAATGCGGTCCGCACGTCTTGCCCGTTCACCGGGCTATTGTACTGCCGAGATCCCCATTCTCTTTGAACGTTCTCTTGAAGAAGGAGCATGGCGTGTACGTGATCCCCAAGGGTGCTTCGAGCCGTCCCGTCTTTACGTTTCGACTGAAACGATATAGAAAGGGTGTGAAGGCAGAATTACACTTACAGCGAGCTCGCGCTTGCCCGGCGGGATGCGCAGTTCGAACAGCTCGGCAGGGCTCAGATCAGGTACGGCAAAAGCATCATCAGCGAACAGCAGACCGAGAAGCATTGTCTGAGGACAGAGGAGGAGACATGATTCAGAAGGAATGTCGGGAACGGGAAATGTGTTCCTGTTGGAGGCGTCAGCGAGATATATTCGCGGTAGCGGAGTGAAGCGGCAGCACTTATGCGTCTTTACCGCTAAGGTAGCGTTTAGTATGCTCTAAGGTAAAGTTAATTACAAGCCTTAGCTAGTCACCCCCGTTATAATTAGGGAGTAATGGAATTTTTAAGTCTTTGTATTGCAGTTAACAGAGAGCACTAGAACAATTTCCTGTAATGCTAGTAAGCTAGATTATTAGCGCTAGCTGCGCCTGCAGGTACTCGTGCTGTAACTCTACGTCTAGGAATTCTTAGAGCGTTTTAAGCAGCTTAAACCTGTCCTCTGCTTGCATAATAAGCTTGTCCTCCTTTACAGTAGACAGCTTAAACTCTTACACTAGGTTTTGTTAGGCCTAGAGTATAGTTAGCAGTAGCAATACTATAGTATGCTGTTAATACGTCTTGTAACGCACTTACTTAGCACATTTTAACTTAGATAGTAGGATCTACGCTATAATAGCTAGTCTTTAACTGCTAGACTAGAGTTAGCGTGTTCTAGTAGGTCTAAAGAGTTAGTGCTTTGCGGATCTAGCCGCCCTGCTTACGCAACATGCAGTAGAAGAAGTTGTATAAATTCTTAATATAGAAAGTGCGTAGCATGTTAGTAGGCTCCTTGCTGTGTGTATTATAATAGCTTATTATTGCTTTAGCCTGTGCACTAGCTTTAACAAAGTACGCGCGCCTCTTACCTATACTATAGCTTCTTTAGTAGCAATTGCAGCTCCCTACTTTTTAGCGCATATATCTTCTTTATCTAGCCTAGGTTGTAGTAGTCCTTTGCCTTGCAGGGCTTAGTTATTGTAGTTGTTTAAGGAGGCGTTATACTAGAATAGTAGTTGTTTATTGCTATGTGCTTGTGCTTAGTAGAGAGGTTATTAAAGACGTAGTTAACTATGTCTAACAATTGCGTCTTTGCTTTAGCGGCGTGGGCGGGGCGTATTAGAGAGGACAGATTAAGATAGAGAGGCATGCGTGTTCCTACTGCTAGGATAGAGCAGCAATTATCTTAAATAACGAAAACCCTATAGGTTGCAGCACCTAAGGAAGCGCTGCGTTGCTGCGAGCGCAGCAGCACGACGTGCGGCGCAAAACGAGGTAGCGCGCATTGTTGTGCGAAGGCATGTGTAGCGTGGACGCGTGCGTAAGTGTGAACTAGCAATAGGCTAAATTTTATATAAGAAACCAATAAATAAAAAGCTAAAGGTAAAAGTAAGTACTAATAGCGTAGTATCTCCTCTCCTTCTTAAAAATAGAGGCTATCTTATAGCCTATTAGCTATTAGATCTAGTAGCATTTAAGTTAAAGTCTAAGCTTCTAAAATTTTGTTAATATACACAAAGCTCTTCCTTAGTAAAACATTTAGTAATAATAACTTAAGGACAGAAAACACTACTTATTATAGAAAGTAAAAGTAATTATAGTTTTATAAGTAGATTAAGAAAGTTTAGTAAGGTGGAAAGATCTACTTAAAAGCTAGTTCTCCTTTAGTATTTAGAATTTTATAACTTTATCTTTTCTTAATTTTCTCTTATAATATTCTGCGTAAGTCTTTATTAAAATAGCTTTAATTACTATCTAGGTGCTGTGTGTAGAATGCGTGTACTATCAAGGTCGTTAAGGAAGTAAGTCTCTCTATTAAGCTTAGCGTTATAAATATAGTATAGACTTAACTTCTTTATATTTAGCTTATAATCCCACGATATATAAATCTCGTGTATAAAGTTTTAGAGGAGAACTAGGTCTTTTAGTTTTATATCTATGTATTATATTTTCTTAGTATTGTCCTAGTATTCCTTCTTAGCAGCTTTTATACAATTAGTATAAGCAATAGCATTTTTTATAAACTGATTGTCGCATATATTAGCCACGCGCCCTAGCCACGAGGCTCTAGGCCTAAGCGCTAGAGCCTGCGCAGGCCTGCGCGGGACGCGCAGCGCTAAGTGACTAAGGCCTACAGCCTTCACGCTAAGGCGCAGAGATTTCACAATAAGGCTTAAAGCCTTTATGCTAAGGCGCAGAGATTTTACGCTAATCTTAGATACTTATATCTAAGCTCTACAAAACACTTGCCGTGCTTAAAGGCATCCCTTTAAGCCCTACAACTATAGTTCTAGACAATAGTACTTCTTTTGTATTTCAAGAGCGCCTTAGACGCAGGTAGAAAGATAGAATTAACAATCTAGTTCTTCTAAACTATTGTTACTAGCTCTTTATTCTCTATAGTTATAAGCCCGGCGCTTTAAATTGTAGTTTAGATTCTCCCTACGCATCCTAGAGTACGCTAGCAGTAATTTAGACCCTCTAATTTATTTAAAAACACCTCTTAACTTACTAACTAATCGCACGTATTACTATAGCGAGCAACTCCTTGCAAATTACTAACTTAGCGCGCCTTACAGGCTACGCAAGCTAGACTTACTAGTACACCTAGCTAAAGTTTAATGCTAAATCTAAAGAAGTCTAGGAATATGTTAACTTAGGGGCTATTAAAACTGTTAAATATTAATAGGGCCGCCTCTAAGGCCCTTAGTGCCTACAGAGAACTCTTCTAAAGAAAAACCTTAAGCCTACAACAGACAGCTTAATAAATATTGCGCAAAGCACGCAGACTAGACCGTAAACGCGTAAATACTACAGCATATTTAGAACTAGGTCTACGTATTTATTAATAAGCAGTTACTAGCTCTAATCATAATAACACTTATAGATAGACTAAGCTAGACTCTTAATAAGCTTGTTAAATAATTAAAGCTTAAACTAGCGCTAACAGACGCTGTTAACTAAATAGTAACACGCTAGGATTACTGTGCAAGCCTTAAAAAAGCAAAGCTTAGTACTATAAAACTACAAGCTTAGTCTAATAATTAGTAAATAAACCAACTAAAAGCTAAGAGGCTAAAAATCTCTAAAGTAGACGGCGCGCTTGCTGTATTTAACTTTCTAGACGTGGTAGGAGCTAAATATGCTTCTAAATAGGCTAGTACTACAAAGATGCTCTACTAGCAAGACTAGACGATTAGGAAGGATTATTCTAATTTAGACTAAACTAGTTAAGTATTTTTAGAGATGCTCTACTAGCGCTTAATTAGCTTACTAAGCTTAGCTAAATTCTTAAAAGCCTTTACTATATTAGGAAACTTAAAACCTTGTCTACTAAAAGGCGCTAAAGGTGCAAGCTAAAAACAAATTTTTAAGTGCCTATATTAAGATAGCAACAATAATAAGCATTACTAGAATTCTGTAGAGTGCTACACACTTCTAGCAGCAATTAAAGCTTACGTAAAGGTTAACTTTAATGTTAGTAAAGAGAAATTTAAGAAAATTTAAGAACGCCTGTACACTAACTAGTATAAAGAACTTTAAAACAAACTTGTTTAAGCAAGAAATAAGCTTTTTTAGAAAAGAAAAAAAGTTAATGGCTTTTCTAGGTAGTATAGTTACATCTTTAATTAATTTGGCACTTCTTAAGAAAAACAATACTGATATATACTATGCTAGCGACTTTAATGCTTATGTACTATTAGGGAGCACTATACTAGACAGTAGAGCCGCGGTGCACTTAGTAAACAACAGGGAACTTTTTATACTAGGCTCCTTTATACCCGCAAGGGAGGTGGAGATAGTAGAGGTAGGTACTTAGGCTTTTTCTATTAATAGCTAAGGCACTTGTATCCTACGCTAAGTTCTAAGTAACATACGTAGCAATAAAATTAAGAACCTTATGCTTATAGACGTAGTAGTTGTTAAAAGTTTTTATCTAAATAATGTCTTGGAAGCTTGCCTACATAGAAAAGGAGTTTAGTACTTAGGCCTAGACAATACTCTCTGCTAAGGTACACTAGGCAGAAACGTTGTACTAGCAAGACTTAAACGCTGTTTTAACCTCTTATTTCTTAAATATAAGCCTCTATCTTTTTATCCTAACCTCGTTCTAAACGTAATGCCTTTAGTTAGAAGCTTATAGGTAACCTATCTAAGGAGCGACTTAGAGAACCTTTAGCATACCCGCGCAGGGCACTTAGGCCCTAAAGCACTAAAAGCACTTGTTAACGCAGCTTAAGGAGTAAGAATTAAAAAGATAGCACGTGTTAAGTGTAAGCACTGTACTTAAACCTACGCGAAACAAGTTATATTACAAAGGCTAAAGGAGCCCTCTTCTTAGCTATACTAAAGAATCTTATAGGATCTATTTAACATGCCTTAAGGTCGTTTAGGAGAGCAGTAGATATAATTAATAAAGGACGCCTTTACTAGCCAGCTCTATATATATATCCTTTAAGCAAAATGTATTTTAGAGATTATAAAAGCTTTTTACAACCTTAAGGCACTTATTAAAGCTTATTATAAGCTCTAGATAGTTAAAATTACACAAAATAACAACTCTTTAATACTCTCTTAGAGAGGAACATTGCAGTACTAAACATAGTGTAAAGAACGTAGTATTACTATTAATCCTTCTCTACTACATACACATAGACTAAATAGAGCTGCTAAATAAGCAAGCTAAAAGCTAATAACTAAGTTAATTAAAATAAGGGTAAGCGCAAACTTGCTTAAAAAACTCTAGCTAGAGATTGTTCAGGCTGCAGCCTAGCTTTATAATATAAGTTTCTCTTATGCACATAGCTTGCGCTTACTGAACAAGCTCCTTAAATAATAGAGCAGGGGGTACTTTGAGTACTATAAGCTTAAGCCTTTTAAGAGCCTTACAGCAAATATAAAACTAAATTAGAATAGTATATACGCCTACGGCTGCCGCGCCTATCTCTTAAACAAGGATAGAGCGGCTAGGCAATATAGGAAGAGCTTTAAAACTCTTTATAGGGGCTATATTAGTTAATTAGTAGGCTATAGAGCCTCTAACATATACTATATATAGGTTCTAGCGCTTAATTAAGTTATTATAACGCGTAATATTACATTTAACAAGACGTTGTACTACTAGGGACTAACTTATAAGCTGCCTAGGCAGGACGCGGTCCTTATAGTAAACACCCTTAATAAGGACAAAATTAGTAAGGCTAGAAAAGTACTTAAACAGCTCACTAGTATTAGTTAAGCAGTAGTAATAACATAGGAGAACTTGCAGCTAACAAGTAATTAGCTAGTAATAGAGACTATAGAAGGCCTATTACAATCTCTAACAAGCAGTACGCTAATAGCACGTAAGAAGCATTAAGTTAACGCTTTTTAGAGAATTTGTGCAGAGTAGAAAAGTCCTTTAGAATAGCTACTAACGCCTAAAGTAACGCTAGCGCCTTCTTTACTAGGAGCGCAAATGCTAGGGCAAGGCACCTTAGCTAGTGTGCTGGTGCACAGGGTGATACCCTGCTGCTTACTAGGTTAGTGCTCAACCACCTGATCTAGAGGTATATAGCTCGTTTCGATGGTCGAAACGAGCGAGGAATCATCCTTATCCTCCACTTCACTCAACAACTCTCAACTCTCTTCAATAGCCAACCTATAATAAAATCTTTATCTTACAACTCTTATTCTCGCATGATCTGACCACTGGTAATCTCCTGCCCTCGTAGCAGTATATCGTTATACACTCCAACACTCGTACAAATAGCAAAGCCTATAGGGACATACTTTACTACTTAGTACACGAAGGAACTAGTGCACAATTATTGCAAGAACAATATAATAATCTTACGTAAGCACAGAAATATCCTTAGAATTACTACTAGATATACTCTTAGGATTATTACTAGACATACTTTTAGGGGGTTAGCACTATCCCCTATTACAGACCACGTTAAGGACGATGTTACCTAAGTTAGCACTAACAACAAAAACCTACTAATAAACAACAGAATACGTTATTAAATGCTAAGTTAAAGTTTGTCTAGCAAAATAGAGGCGGCAAACTGTCTAGTAAGATAGAGGTAGTCTTACATGTGTTTTAAACGCTAATTTAAAGTCTACCTAGTAGAATATAGGTAGCAACCTGTCTAGCGAAATAGAGGCAGTAATATATGCGTAAAGAAATGCTAAGCTAAAGTGCTGTCTAGCAAAATAGAGATAGCACTAAAAGCTTACATATAAGTACTAGCTTTAAGTATAAATCTAAGCCTACCTAGCAAAATAAGGGGTACCTAAAAGGCAAAGATTTATACATACACACCTAAACAAACATATACTATAAAGACTTAAAGAGATATACTATTTCTCTTGAAGACTATACCTTATTTGTTACTTTACTAACGTTTATAAACTATTTGTACAAAAAACTTATATAAGTTCTACTGTACCCTAAATATTAAAGAGAGATTAGAAGTTAAGTTAAGGACAGGAAGGCGCAACGCTTCCCCCCTCTAGACCTACTACTGCTAGTCCTAACTTACTGTCAACCCTATTAAGCTTAGTTATTAATACTATAGCTACACCTACATACAACTCTGTGTTAACTATAATTTAACTAAGACACAGTATATTAGTTTTTACTAAGAAGGATGTTACAGAATTCCTAGAGGACTTTAACTAACAAGCTAATAATAGCGGCATTTGTAATGCTATAAAAGTCTCTATTTTACTAAACTACTTCTCTAATAAGGATTAATCTCTCTCTTGTATCCTAAAGCGCTTACTAGGATTTATTTATTTTTAGGGTATCAAAGGTGGTGGTTGTTGTTGCAGTCAAAATGGGTTTTCCAAAAAAGTGAAAAGCAGCTGCCCTCTACTAATCAGTCGCAAAAGTCAAAAAAAGATTGTGTGTAGTCGACGAAATTCGAACGGTGAGTGGATGAGGTCTACGCGCTAAGCGCTCGGAGCAGAAAAGCTCAGACCACCGAGCGAAATCAGGGTCAAAAAATTTGCTGAAGGTACCAAAAAACGACACCAATTGAAACGTGTTCAACGGCGATTGCCAGCCTATGGCTGGCAACACGCTTACTAGGATATACAGAGAAGGATTAGTCTAAGCTTTAGACATACATAAAAGAACAGTAAAAAGATAAGAATACCGCTATTAAGATAGGCAAACGCTCTTACCTTTAGGCTTACATCTATAAATGCGTACAAAACTAGCCTAGTCTAGTAGAGTACTATACACACTTTACTTCTGTTGTTAATGCATGTATCAAAAATAGACAAATCCCTTAAGAAGAAGAAGGTATTCTCTTCTTCTAAAGCCTTTGCCTAAACTCACCTACTAGAAGGCTAGGTTACTGTAAACAGCAGCTTTTTAAAGTGCCTAATTAATACTAGGGTATAAATAAATATTATAAGACTTAGTGCAGCGCGAGTATTAAAGATACCGCTTCTATAAAGCTAGTCCTAATAGAGGAACCTATTGTCTTAAGGACCTCTATAGTACATACCTCTACTACATCAGACAACTAATAGGCTATAGGACGGCCTATACTTTTAGGAAGGGGAGGGAATACTATGCTAGTTGTACCTGCTTTTACCTTTAGCTACTTATTTACTAATTTCCTATGCAAAATCTAGATACATAGCACTTATCCCACTAATTCCAGGTGCTCACCGCTACACTAATACTATACTTAATTTCACGCACCTTAAGGCAACAGCTAATTACAACAACTATTTTAATTGCAAAACCTGCTTACTTTAGCGCGATTAAGACCCTTTTTATCTCTACCTACTAGCTAGCAGGATACTGCTACTACACATAAACTAGAACTACAACCCTGCTAACTATCTAATACTCCTTCTACACAAACTTTACTACCTTTTATTAGGGTATTTACTTTCTAAGACGATAATTACAATTATATCTTCCCCTCCTAACCTAGCAGCAGCAGCTTAAGACAACATTTAACTTACCTTAGCTAACCTGCTTAAATAATGCTTCTAGCATTATTAGACAAGGCTAAGGGTAAGCAGCTACAGCAGCAACCGCCGCACTATCCTCCCTTAGTTTGTTATAGTCTGTAATAGGGTAATAGAGGTGCCTGCAATAGAAACCTATAAGCAAATTTGCAAGGCTTATTATAACTTTACTACTACTCCTTGTACTTTCTTAGGCTATCTTAATAAGTTTAGAGGAATTAATTAGCTATTCCCTGCTAATGTTTATATTAAGTATAGGTCTTAGATCTAGAAGGCCCTTGTTAGACAGGCAAAGTAGGATAATCCTCTTGTCTAAAAGGAGCTAAACAACATACTATAGAACGCTAACAAGGAGTAGATTGATAACTATATCTAAGAATACTATAATTATATTCTGTATTAAATTATTAATCTATAGCCTGTAGTTTAAGAGTTAGAGAAGGACGCTTTTTGTGCTAATCTAGCCTAAGGATACCCTAACTGTTTATACTTTACTAACTATAGACAGAACCTACCTTATACAACAAAGGACTAGGATAAGTAGGATACTCATTTCTCTTAAGCTAATTCTCTGCAACGTCTCTAGAAGGAGCTTATTCTAAAGGCTAATAAGCGCTAAGTTTTCTGTAAGAGCAAAGATCCTACTATACTCTCCTCTACGCAACGTCTCCCTAGCGTTTGCTCTTAATTAGGTATAGTTATCTCTAATAACGTCTTAGTACCTACAACTCTAACTAGGCAACCTCTTTATAATCGCCTTTACTTAATATTAGAGTTTTAAGCGCCTACTACTCCTATCCCTGCTCTAACTATAGTACCTGCACCTTGGCTACGCGCTTTAACTACTACTTAAGAACCTTAACAAAGTAAGCGCTTAAAGAAGTAAAGGAAGGTGTAAAGAATAGATATAGAGTAATCAACTTAGGTTTCCTTTATTTTATTTATTTTATTTATTTTATTTATTTTATTTATTTTATTTATTTTATTTATTTTATTTATTTTATTTATTTTATTTATTTTATTTATTTTATTTATTTTATTTATTTTATTTATTTTATTTATTTTATTTATTTTATTTATTTTATTTATTTTATTTATTTTATTTATTTTATTTATTTTATTTATTTTATTTATTTTATTTATTTTATTTATTTTATTTATTTTATTTATTTTATTTATTTTATTTATTTTATTTATTTTATTTATTTTATTTATTTTATTTATTTTATTTATTTTATTTATTTTATTTATTTTATTTATTTTATTTATTTTATTTATTTTATTTTATTTTATTTCTTTTGTTTTATTTCTTTTGTTTTATTTCCTTTGTTTTGCTGTTTTTCCTTCTGCTAAGTTAGTCGCTTGATGGGGCCAAGCTTGCAGGAAGAGGAGGTATGTGCTGGTGCACAGGGTAATACCCTGCTGCTTACTGGGTTAGTGCTCAACCACCTAATCTAGAGGTATATAGCTCGTTTCAATGGTCAAAACGAGCGAGGAATTATCCTTATCCTCTACTCTACTCGACAACTCTCAACTCTCTTTGATAGCTAACCTATAATAAGATCTTTATCTTACTACTCTTATTCTCGCATGATCTGACCACTGGTGATCTCCTGCCCTCGTAGCAGTATGTCGTTATACACTCCAACACTCGTACACTAGTAGAGCTACAAGTAGTAGCAATAAGCTACTTAGCTTCTAGGAATTACAAACTACTAGTAGATTAAGCTTAATAGACGCGCTAAGACTTTTACAGTCTTAAGGGGGAGCAGGTATCGCTTCTAAAAACGCCTAGCGCGGTGCTAAGAATCCTACAACACTAACTAGAGTCTCTTAAAATCTTCTAGCAAAAAAACTTTATAAAAAGAATGTATAGAGACCTCCTGCAAGGAGCTCCTTACGGCTAAAAATTAAAACTAACACAGTCTTAACGTAGGGGGTGTAGGCATATATTGCTTGTTATATAACCTCTTGAAGGCTTCTAAGCTTAAGGCATTACTCCTTTAGCCTTAGAATCTTAATAGAGAGTTAATTACAGTTCACGCTATAATAGCAGCAGCTCTTAAAAAAGCTAAAAAACCTTAAACGCACTTTATCAATCTCCTAAAACTTCTAAATAAATAGAAGAACTTCTACAACTACTAATATCGGACTCTATTTAGATAGGCTAGCTAAAAGGAGATAAATACTATACTTTTAAAAGGCACCTAGATAGAGGAAAAGACCCTAGAGGACACTAAACCTCTTCCTCTTAAGTAGGTATTTACCTATAAGCTTAATAAGAATAGCTACTTTCTTAAGTACAAAGCTTGTCTTGTAGTAAAAAAAGACTTTTAAGTAAAAGACTTAATACACTTAATATACGCAGCGACACTAGCTGCGTGATCCTTTAGGCTCGCAATCACAATTGCAGCCGAGTTTAATATAGAGATACAGCAACTTAACGTAGTAGGCGCGTTCTTTAACGCACATATTAGTAAAGAAATAATAGTTTTATGCAACCTACTAGACAGTTACAAGCGCCTATGCAAGTGCGTTAAACTTAAAAAAGCTTTATATAGCCTAAAAGACTCGCTATCATTATAGTATAACAAGTTCTTAAGTACACTAAGAAAGCTTAGCTTACAAGCCTTAGCTAAGGAACTATACATATTTTTTATTAAGCAGCGCTTAATACTTCTGCTATTTTATATAGACAATATATTACTTATATATTATTAAACTTACTAAACTAAAGCCTACAAGATCCTTAAATCTATTAAAAACACCTACAAGGTTAAAGATAAAGAAAAGGCAAGCTAGTTTCTAGAGATAAGAATTGTAAGAGACTGTAAGAAGCATACAATATTACTACTACACAACACCTATATTAACAAAGTCGCTTAACGCTTTAGTTTAGACGCTCTTAGTAGGTTCCTAGAAACTCCTTTGCCCTTAGACAAGCTGGTTAAAAATCTTAAAGAGGCTTTAAAGCCTTACATTAAGGACTACTAAATGCGCGTTAGTAGCGCGCTGTACACAGCTATTATACTGCGTCCTAACGCTGCCTACGTAGTCTCTAAGCTCTCTTACTTTCCAACTAACCTTTTAGAAGCTTACATAAAGGCTGTAAATTATCTTATATAATACCTCTACTATACAAGGCATAAAAGAATTACATACAGCAATAACAACAGTAATGAGCTTACTATATATAAAGACGCGTCTTTTGTAGATAATCTAAAGACTTATTAATTTTCTTAAAGCTATGTTATCATACTCTTTAAAGGTCTAATTATATAGAAAGCAGCTTAGCAAGCTATAGTAACAACCTTAACTACAGAAGCTAAGCTTCTCGCGTTAGAGTATATAGCAAGAAAGTCTATAGCGCTTAAAAAGCTATTTAATAAACTTAAACTTGTAGTCTTAGAAGCCTAGAGAATCTTCTGCAATAACTAGCAAACTATACGCCTAGTAGTTAGAAAGTAAGAAAGGATTACTACTAAGCGCTGTTATGTAGATATACAGAATATTTAGCTCTACTAAAAGCACGCTAAAGGCTTGTTTTAAATTAAGTACTTGCTAATAGCTAAGATGCTAGCAAATAGACCTACTTAATACTTATTAAAGCAGAAGCTTAAGCACTTTAAGAAACTTATTAATATAATTTTTTTTATAAAAGTTTACAAAAAGAAGAGAGTATAAAAAGAAAAAAGAAAAAAGTTTAATTATTAGAGTAGATTAGCTCTTTACCCCTAGGGAACTTAAAAGATTCTAGGAAAACAACCCCCTCCTATTAGGTTTTTAGGTGACTAGAAGGTCTACTAGCTTACCTAAGAGATCCTTAACGCGCAGACAACGCGCAAGAAGACTATTAGAAGAGCTAGTAGGCTTATTCTAGTTATTTAAACTCTTCTTCTTACTACTAAAGTCTTTCTTAGACTACTTCTCCTTAGCTGCTTTCTCTAAAAAAAATGCAGACAGTAGCTTATAGGCTTTTTAGCCTACTTGCTTTGCAATTTGTTAGTATAAGAAGCTTAGAAAAAAATAAGAGAAGGGCTTACAACAGCGCATTCTTCTAGAGCTTAGCAAGAAGCTTTTTAGCTAAAAAAACAGTAATCTAAGAACACTAATTATTAGTTAAAGCTTAAAATTTAAGAAGAAATTATATATAAGACTTTGCAGGTCTTCTTATTAGAGCACTGCTAGTAGCACGTTCTAGAGCTAGAGGCCTTATCCTAACAAGCTCTTTTAGAGCTGCTAGACAAAGTACTCTTAACGCACTTAAAATAGAGCACGCTATAATACGCACTAAGTGCGCTCTAACAACTAAAAGTTGCTGCTAGGGTTTTATGCCCGCAGGCAGTCTTAACTAAGGTTTTAACCTTGCCTACACGCTCTTTAGACGTGCAGGCTAGTGCTGCACCTAAAGCAGCACTAGTTAACTTAACACAAGAATCGCGTTCTAGTAGAGGCAGCCGCACCTCTAGCGAGGGCAACGGCGCGAGCAAGGGCGAGGGCGGCCCGGCAGCGGCACGCGTAGAGGCGCGGGCAGTAGCGCAGGCGGTAGTAGCTTTTTATAGTTTTAACTTCTATATAACGTTAGTAACTAAATAGAAAAAGTGCTAAAATAGAGCTAAAAGCTACGCAAGAGTATAAAGTAGCGAGTAATAGCTTAAAAAGCTATATAAAGGTATACTAAAGCTTAAAAAAGGTAATTAGTATTGTTTTTAGAGGGTTTAGGCGAGTTTCTAGGTAATACTTACAGCAGCTATAGTAATGTTGGATACTAAGCCTAAAAGGCTTAAAAATATATTAATATTTTAGCACTTTACGCTAAGCTGCACGTGTAGAACGCGTTATAGAACGCGCTATAACTATATAAAGCTCTGTACAAGTAAATAAAGTCTTAGTTACCTAAAAGGTGTATTGCATATATTAGCCACGCGCTCTAGCTACAAGGCTTTAGGCCTAAGCGCTAGAGCCTGCGTAGGCCTGCGCGGGACGCGCAGCGCTAAGCAACTAAGGCTTACAGCCTTCACGCTAAGGCGTAGAGATTTTACGCTAATCTTAGATACTTGTATTTAAGCTCCACAAAACACTTACTATACTTAGAGGCATCCCTCTAAGCCCCACAACTATAGTTCTAGATAATAGTATTTCCTTTGTATTTAAAGAGCGTCTTAGACGCAGATAGAAAGACAGAATCAACAATCTAGTTCTCCTAAACCATTGTTACTAGCTCCTTGTTCTCCAAACTAATTTTTAAAAATCAGCTGTGTTACGTAACTAGCAAGTAGTTATACACAGTTCTTTACTTCTTTAAAAAAAAGCATTTGCTATATAATTAGTACAAGCTTAATAGGAAGCACTAAGTTCTACATTATAAGTAGCTGGTATAGCAAGTAACTTATTAATTTTAATTTAGAGATCTTGACTATAATGTTGAACTTCTAACAAGTTTTTATCTTATAGTTCTAGCAGCTTTATAAAAGTATTTATAATTAGTTTTTACTGTTTTTTTATTTCTTTTATAGCCTTAAATTTATGCTTTAATAATTAAACTTATTTAATTCTGTACATATTAAATAAACATAAAACTACTTTGTAAAGTTAAGTTCTTTAATAACTATAAGCTTGCGTATAGTGCTTTACTCATATATAATATCTTTATATATAAACTTAGTAATTGTTTCAAACTAGTTGTTTAAGAGTGCTTTAGCTTCTAATTAAACTTTTAGTTAAATTTAAATTTAAATAATAACTTAACAGTAGACTTGATTTAATAGGCAAGTTTATTAATCTTTAAGTAAAGCTACTAGAAGTTTTAAAATGCGCATGTAGATTAAATAGTGTTAGAATCTAACTTTTATTATTTTAAAAATTAGCTGCTTGCTAAATTTAATTATTAAACAGGCTTTAATATTTATAATACTTATACTTAGCACTATTCGTACATTTATAGCGCAGGCTTTCCAAGCAACGATTAGATTCCTAATAATAGCTTTTTAAGTTATTCTTTCGATTGTTGCTGTTAAAGGCAAACCACACTGAAAATATCAACAGTTAATTAGTAAAAGAACAATAGGATATTACTGCTTACTATAATAGTAGTAGTAGTAGTGTAGTAAAGATTAAATAGGCTTAGTGATTAGTATCAAGTAAAGCTAAGAACTAATTTTTTAGAAGAGAAGCAGACGTAATAAATATTGTTGTAGTAATTGCGCACTAACTAATAACGCAACATTTAAGGTCTATCTAATGTTTTAATGATACTAAAAGCTGCCGGCTTGATTAAAACATTAGCAATTAGCAATACTACAACTACAAAGAACTAGGCAGAAGGATTATAATTATAGAGAAGCCTTTTTAATAACAACCTTTATTTGTTATAATTGCCTAGTTGCTTACAGCTTAGATTAATAATATCTTACTAACCTAGGGGCTGTGTTGGAGTATTGGCGTACGGATCACCCTAGTGATTAGGTAATCCTAGTAGGATACCACGTGACGGCCCTAGTAGCGCGCATATAAACGAGCTGAATCGTCTAAAGTCTTTCAGGTAGTTATTGGACACTCAGTTGTAGCACTTAGTTGATTAATATACTCATTTCACTCCACCTGATTAAGCAATTGCTCCTTCTAAGCTCCTACAAAAAATGTATACTAATAAGCTGTTAGACAACTAAGTTAAACTTTTACTAACAGCATAATTAGCTTACAATAGTATAAAGTTAGTAACTACAAAGCACTTACTGCACTACGCAAACTGTAAATATAACCTAGTTACTTATTAAAATCTAAATAACATTAAAGTATTGTAGTAAAAGTAAACAATAAAGCCTGCTTAATGTAAAAGCTACATAAAGAATTAAGTAAAAATATAGCTTATAAGAACTTTATAATAGCTAAAGCAGCTAATAAGCAAAAATCCAGAAAACTAACTTTTGAAAAAAAGATTGAAGTTACTTTATTATGATAAAACTTAAAAACTAAACAACTAAGCAAGAAACTAGAAAACTTTGAAGTAAAACAATTTACAATTTTAAAAGAAATAGGCAACGTAAACTATAAATCCTAATTACTACTAAGTATGCGTGTTTACTTTGTTTTATGCAAAAAACTTCTAGAACTAGCACTTTTAAATACTAAGCTAGCTACTAACATAAAGCTTAAAGACAATAAGTATAAAGTTAAAAATTAAGAACCTACAGAAAATTAGTTGTTAGTAGAAATACTAAGTTAAGTAGCAAAAATAGCTAGAGAGCTAAAATACTTAAGAACTAAAAGAAAACTTAACAAATGCAAGTTACAAGTACTTAAGTACTATGAGAAACTGTAGGAGCTGAGAAGGAGTAATTGAATGATTAGTGGAGGGGAATGAGTATATTGATCAAATAAGTGCCACAACAAAGTGTCTAATAACTTTTAAAAAGACTTTAGACGATCCGACTTGTTTATATGCGCGCTACTAGCGCTATCACGTGATATCCCACTAGGATCACCTAATAACCCGGGTGATCCGGATGTCAAAGGAGTGATCCGCAGTGATCCGCAGTTTAGTACTCCAACACACCCCCTAGGTCAGTGAGATACTGTCGATCTAAGCTCTAATCATCTAGGTTAATCATAATAAATCCAAGTTGTTAATTAAGAGGGCCTCTGTAATTATAGCTCCTTTGCCTAATCCTCCGTTATCGTAGTAATGTTGCGTGTTGTTGTTTTAATTAATCTAGCAGCTCTAAGTAATATTGAAACATTAGATAGACCCTAAATATTGCGTAATTAGTTAGTGCGCAATCGCTACAACAAAATTAATCGCGTCTATTGCCCCTCTAAAGCTTTTTGTCCTCAACCTTAATTAATCTAATCACTAAGATTTTCTAACCTGCCTCGACCACTATTACTAATATAGTAAGTAGTATTGCCTTATTGTTCCCTTACTAATCAGCTGCTAATCTTTCTAGTGTAGTCCGCCCTAAGCAATAACAAGCGAAGCTTAGAGAGCCATCGTCAACAACGTGATTAACAGTCAGAAAGCCGCTAGCAACGTAAGAACAGTGCTAAGCATAAGCGTTGCGCGCGCTAAAGCCTGTTCAACAATAAGATTTAGCAAGCAGCTAATCTTTAAGATAATAAGAGTTAGTTACCTCTACCTATTAACTCTTTTACTTACTGAAAGACATCTAGTAGCCTTGCTTAAAGGCTAATTACCTTACCTACTAAATTAAGTTACTATTAAGTTCTTATTCAAATTTTATTCTACATAAAAGTCTAACTAAGTAATGAAGCTAGCGCAAGGAAGACTCTTTAAAAGCTAAAGTAAAAGTTATAGTAAATAACTGCTTAAGAAGCAACGCAAGAACTGCAACATAATAATAGTAATAGGCTAAAAACGCCTATTAAGCTATCTACTGAGCGCTCAGCGCTCTTCTCTACTTAGAAAAAGGCGCCTAGCAGCTCTTTAAAAATTGCTGCTAATTTGTTGTATCCTTGCATTCTTTTATGTAAGCGCTATATGAAGAAAATACTAGATAGTTTGTATACTAAACATTGCTTTAATCGCGTTTAGACTAGCAGTTAGAGCAGCTTGCGCTGTAGCAGTTGCTCGTCTTACACCTGCTGTACAGTTAATATTAATCTTGCTAATTAATTTATAGCTATGTATAGAGATAAAGAGGTAAGTCTCTAACCTATTAACCTTCTCGCTTAGCTTACTAACTAGTTTTTAGGGATAGAATACCACTAAGCTGTGCTAAGCTTTAAAAGCTTAACTGCTTGAAGATATTATTGCTCGCCGTAAAGAGATTAATAGCAGCGTTATAACTACTAAGCCTTCGACGCAGAAGCCTCCCTTAACTAATCGCCGCGCTTAAGAGATGTCGTATCGCGGTTTTGCCGCTTAACCTTCTACTCCTGCTCCTGCTCCTGCGTTCGCTCCTGCTCCCGCTTGGCAACCCGCACACCAGCCGCAACAGTCGGCTTATTATCCTCAGCAGCAACAGCAGCAACAGCAACAACATCAAAAACAGCATAAGCAGCCTTAGCAGCAACCTACTTAAAGGTTGCCGCTTTAAGAGCAGGCTGCCTGCGGAATGTTGCCTCTACTTACCTTATATAATTGCCCTTAAATGCACCGTCCTAATTAATACACAGATTAATTATATAAGCATACTTATTACGCTAAGATAAGAAGGCAATTATCTAACAACTCTATGTATAGAAGTAATAGGTTAGAATTAAGACGCAACTTTGCTTACTTTTAGACTCTTGCTGTTTAAGCTTAGATAGCTTAAATCGCTCTTAAGCTAGCTAAAGCTAAGCAGGCTAAGCGTAATGCAATAATAGAGTCTAGCGAGTATAATAAGCTTAATGCTAATTAGTAACATAGTTCCTAGTTATAGTTTAATGGTCTAGCTTACGTTCTCCCGCTTAATAAAGTAAGCTATTAAGAGAAGACTTAGCCTAGTATATAGATGTTGCTACTTAATTCAAATTCTTTGCTTATTAATTATTATTTCTTTTAATTAAATGCTTAACTTAGTAAAGGTTATGCAACTGCTTAAACTTTTTAAACTATTGGTAGGTAAGCAACTTAGTTAGTCTATTAGCTAGCATAATTGCTGTTTTTTAGTATTTAACCTAAGATAATCTTTTAGCAATTTCCTGCTGCAGCTATATATTTTGTATATGTACATGTCTTAATTAAGTGCTAATCTACTTATTCTTCCTAACTACAAGCTTAATTATTTGTTAGTTATTACACTAGACTGTCTAGACGTCTCCTAGATTGAGAGACAGCTTACGAAAAAAGCGCTTAAGGGCTATAGCCTCTTTAGTAGTGTACTTAAGAGCGAGCAGCTTAGCCTTAGTAGTTAACGTGGTTACTGTAGTCTGCTAAGCTGCCTTTTAAAATATTAGGCTATTATATAGGATAGCTATATACTTATAGGATAATTAACAAGTTTTGTAATTATCTACAAAGGAAGCATTGACTGCAATTATTAAGTCTAGGCTATTGTAGTTTTTATATTAGATCGCATATTATCTTGTCTAATAGAGGTACATAATTACCTGTTTAACAGCTTTTATATGCTAATTACAAGAGTTTGTAAGGAATTGTAAAAGCTTTAAGATTAAGTAGGCAATATCTAGTTGTAGCATAATAGCTGTGTATAGTACTAATCTTACCCTTTCTTAGTAGGCCTTAATTTCCTGCTTAGTTGCCTCGCTAGTGTTCTTAATTAGCTCCTCTAACAGTAATAAAGTCTTTAGAAAGCTACTATCCTCTAGCTTAAACTTCTTTGCAATTTTTTTAATGTACGTATTATGCATAAGCGTAATAATTTGCTTTTTGCTATCTTTAATTATCTAAATACTAAGGAACTATTTAACTAATCCTTGTTCCTGTATCTTGTATTTGTCTAGATTCTTTAACTAAAGGTTTATTGCCCTCTGCTTATAACCTTTTGCAAAGAGCAGTAGGATATTATCTATATAAAATAGTAATAAGATCCTCTTTTCTTAATTAAAGAATAGGCAGGGCTCCTCTAGTAAGGCGATTAATTTAATCTCCTTTAGTAACCCTAAGAACTTCTTATACTATAATAGTGGCGAGTCTTGTAATTTGTATAGTGCGCGGTTAAGCTGTACATACTTCTATAGCTTCTTAAAGGTATCTTGCATTTTATAAATTACTAAGTTGTCTGCTGTAATTAACGTATTAAGGAATGCTCCTAAGACATTATATTGCTTAATCTCTAGATTATTCTTAGCGGCAATAGCTATTGCTGCTTAGAAGAACTTAGCTGCTAAGGTAGTAGTATAAGTTAAATTAATTAAGTCTTTTTTTTAGAGATTACCTCTTATAATAATCTACGCTTTACTCTTAAGAAACAAGCTGTCCTAATTGAACTTATAAGTCTTAATCAACTTTTTAGGTATTAGGCAATTAATTGCTTTTTTCTTTAATATCTTAGTCTAAGTATTTATCTTACTTAACTAATTAATCTCCCTCCTGCAGGCATCCTTCAATAAGGCCCTTATAGAATACTAAAGTAATTGCTTCTATAATTCTAGCGGTTTAAGTAGATTGGTGCAATACAGTTAAGCATTTTATTTACTTAGTTTATGCTTATTCAGCAAAGCTACTATAAATACGTAATTAAAAGTCTTGTAGCTTACTTAGTCTTCCTAGATTGCTTATAAACCTAGTAGGTAGGTATTATACAAGTTGTTTTATAATAAATTCGTATAATCCGCAATTAATGCGTTAACACTACCTATGCTTCTACTCCCTAGTTAATTATTAAGATCTTAAGTTACGTCCTTACGCTTACGCCTGCTACTTAGCTTACGCAGTAGAAGATATTAATTTGTAAGCTTATTTAGGCTTTAACTAGCAATTTAAGCACTACGCTTTGTAAGTAAAAGTTTAGCTTGTAATTCCTTACTTTGTCTAGTGTTTGTTGCCTAAGGTCTTAACTCGCAAGATAATTTACGCCCTACTATTTTGCTTACACGGGCAAGTATTCTATTACAATTAGCTAGCGCGTTAGAGTCTACAAGCATAGACATTTAGACTAGTAAATAAAGTATTCTACCTACAGGTCTTAATAGATTAGATCCTTTAAGTAGTTGCACTACTATTTAATTATTAATCCTTCTGCAATTAATTAAATTGTCTCTCACTAAAGTCTCTAGTTTAGGAGTAGGTTTTAGGGTAGTAAGACTAGTAATCTACTACTAATTTAAATAAATTCTTAATAGCGCACTAGCCTTGTGCTCTATTTACTTAGTGTCTTCTAATCTACTCTTATCTTTAGTAAGCAGGCCCTCCTTACTACTTAAGATAGTAAATAAATTACTTTTAAGGTTTTTGATAGTTAGCTGCGTATCCTAATCCGCCCTTCCTTAAACAGGAGAGAGGACCTCTAAGTCGTCTCTAGGATTAACTAGCTTGTTATTATAAAAAATCTCTATAATTTTAATTACTTAATCTCTTAGTAGCACTTCCTTGCAATTTTCTTTGTAGAAAAGCTATTTATTAAAGGATATATTATAGGTAGTAATTACCTAATTAAGTATTAGTACCTATATATAGTATATGTTAGTAGCTTAATAACTAAATAAATAACTAATATAGCTGCGAGGATTAACCTTGAATTCTTAATAATCACGCCTAGCTGCCTTATCCTTATTTAAAGGATAGGCTCGGCAGCTATAAGCATATATTCTACTTTAGTCTAGGCGTAGATTAGCAGTCTAGTGTCTAATCTTAAGTAGTTAATAGTATTAGAAATACTTTCTAAACTATTCTTTAAGCACCTAGTTAAGGGATTAGTAGCTATAGATTTTAGTAGGGCTTATGCTATGTAGGTAAGCTGCCGCATCTATAATTACTAGCTAAAGCTTAGCTAGTAGATTAGCGCTTGTGCGCATTTTAATAGCTTTTATAATTAGCTCCTAGCTAGCTCTCTTTGCTAAGCTATTAGGCTTATAAGTGTCTAGCGGTGGCGTTTTAATTACAATCCCTTTCTTTATTGCCTATTTCTTATATCTTAATTGCTTACTCTGAGGCAGTGTAGCAGTATTGTTATCTTGATAGATTTTTACAAATCTCTGCTAATATTTCCTTTTAATTCTTTTAGTGAAACGTTTAATTACTAGCATAATATTATTTAGTGTCTTTAACTAGATATTGTAATTGTAAAGCTTGCCTAAGTAGTCTTATTTAATAATTAGTGCTTATTTCTTAGGTAGCTAACTAATTAGGAAATTGAAAAAATCCTATAAGATCTTATAAAAACGTTGTAGTAATCTTTCTTTTAGTTGCTGTAAGATTACTTGCAAGGCATAAGCTGTTGCGCAATAATCATATTCTAATAGCTTTTTGCTAGTAATCTTAACATTTTGCGCTAAGCAAACTAAGGCTTTAATAGCTTGTTATCCTAAGTAACCTAATTGTTAGTGCTATAAGTCCTTATTACTAGTGCGTAACTTTAGTATCTTTTATCGCGCTACAGCGTTTACAAGCAGTATTAGTTAAGCAGGGTAACAAGAGACTTACTTATATCTAATAAATAAAAGATTAAAATAATATTTAAGGTTAATTAAGACAACGTTCATGTTAGGTGTACTAAATTGCCTAGTGTAATTATATTCTAAATACTAAATGCCTAACTAGTTGAGCCGCTCTTCCAACACAATATTAGTATAAAAACCTAGTACAAGCTTAACGTTAGTAAGTAGTAGGTTAGCTATCTTAGGGCCTGCTTTACTATGCAGGACATTCTTAAGCAGCCTATTATCTACTCTAGCAACTAAGATAGATTAAGTGCCTGCTAAAATAGTCTTGTCCTTAGTGCATTTGCTAAAGGTGCCTAGTACTAGGTAATTTATAGTATTAACTAAGTAGACTGCTGCTCTACTATCTAAGATTATTGTAAAGGGCTGAAGCCCTGACGTTTTTGGTACTCGGCAAAGTTGCCTCGTTTGGCGACCTTACAGATGCCGGGTGGCTACCCAGCATCTGTTGGCTTGGCGCGCTTAGGCCTTCTACACCGCTCAACTCTACGCCGCCCAACACCTCTACCCTATTCGGCCCTCCTACCCTGTTTGGCCCTCCTACCCCGTTCGGCCCTTCTACCCTGCTCGCCCCTCCTAGCCTGCTCAGCCTCTTTTTATACTTTGCACAATTCTCTCTTGCTACGTTAGCAGTTGCGGCGCTGTTACTTGTACGTACAAACTAGCGCCAAGATTAGGCCTTATAGGGAGGTATATAGACTCGGTGCGCAACCTTCGTAGTTCTGCAATCAATTCATTACTGACTTCCCTTGCACCTTTAGTTAATCCAACGCACCCTTACAATTATATAAAGAGATAAGGTATAAGAGATAAAGGCTGCACTAAAGATGTTTAGCCTAATCTTGTTAATAAAGTTATTTAGGTTAATTAGTGCTAAAACTAATAAGCTAGGATAAGATCTACTTAGTTTATTAGTAGCTAATCTGCTAGTGCTAGCCTTCTAACCTTTTTTCTTATTCTAAGTGCGTAGGGATACCTAAGTGTTGCTGTTCTATTGCTTTACAATCTTCTTCTTCTTATTCTCTAACAGTTCAATTAGAATATTGCTAATAGGGCATAATCTAGTAACTATAGTCTAAAGTTAATAGTAGTTGCGCGGTGTCTATAAATACTTACTTATAGGCCCTTTACTAGCCTTGCAGGGGCAAGGGTAAAGTTGCTTACTACTTTTATTTAACTTTAGGTTATTAGCGCTAGTAGACTATTAAGCTAACGCTAATCTAGTTCTAGTTTAAAACACTGCGTGTCCTTTTCCTTTTAAGGAAGTAATTATCTAATCCTGTAACAAAACACTAAAGATCTCTCTTAGATTACTAAAAGTTAATTAAGCTTTTCTAAGCGCTATTACTTGTGCTAGCTTCTTGCGCTTCTTGCGCGACTAGTCTAGTGCGATTTTAGTGCCTAAGGCGTCTAAAGAATTAGTAATTGCTAACAGCCTAACAACCTTAGGGAGCGAGTAGATTATCGCTTGTTAATACAGGTGCTGCTATTAGTAAACTATTACTTAGGGCCTAATTGTCCCCAGCAAGCCTTATCTAGGTAGGATTAATACTGCGCTCTAATCAAATACTAAGTATTCTAATTAGTAGGTGTAAGATCCTCCTTTAGGATTTTTACTAAAGCTTAAAGGTTAGTAAGGTTTTAAGTAATTATGCTTATTAAGGTGTTTAAAAGGAGGTCTAGATAGACAGTATTGCTAATCTAGTCCTTAACATTAGTAAATTTAGCAACCTTCCTTATTTATTAAGCTAACTATACTTTATACCTATTTACTAGCTTGCTGTAATTATTCTTCTTGTACTTAGTATTAAGGACTTAAGCCTTATATTTATGCTAAGCAATCTTATAATCCTCTTGTTCTTGCGCGCTTGCGTCAGGTAGTAGAGAAATTAGCTTCTTAATATTTTTAGGCAGTTTAGGATACTGTAGCTCCTAGTGGTCTATGAAGTGCACGTCTAGGAGATTATGATTAACCTAATCCTAGATGCCCTTCTCTAAGCAGTGCAATCTTAACAGAGCAAACTAGGTTAGCTAGTCTAATTAGGCCTTTAGGATTACTTCTAAGGCAACAAGCAGTGTGTTAGTAGGGTCTATATGAATAAAATGCTACTGAAGGATTACAACGTAGGTTATTGATGAGTGCCATAGATCAATTAGTTAGTTAGTAGGTTAGTAGGTAGCTATGTCAACAATAACAGTAGCTTGTAGGTTACAGGATAGGTTAGTAAGAGGTTGATCGTATGATCAATAAGTAAAAAAGGTACAGCAGCCGCAGCAATCTGCTGGCTAGTGCTGTAAGAGATAAAAAGAGGAGAGTAAAATCTAATTAAACAAATAATCTTCTAGCTTGCTAATTGCGCAGTGGGAATTAATACTACAATTAAGCGGCTAAGCTTATAACTGCAGGAGCTAAGAAGGAGTAATTAAATAATTAGTGGAGGGGAATAAGTATATCAATTAACTAAGTGCTACAACAAAGTGTCCAATAACTACTAAAAAGACTTCAGACGATCCGACTCGTTTATATGCGCGCTACTAGCGCTACCACGTGATATCCCACTAGGATAACCTGATAACCCGGGTGATCCGGATGTCAAAGGAGTGATCCGGAGTGATCCGCAGGTCAGTACTCCAACATTTACAAAATCTTTCTTATAGTATTGGTCAATGCTTTAAGTTCAATTATATAAGAAAATTTGCTTTTTTACTTACTTTCACGCTTAAAATAGGCTGTTGTACTAGGATTTCTACCAAGGTTTAGAATACACTTATTAAAAACCTTTTTAAAATGTTGGAATAGAATAGGATTAAAAACGAAAAACGTAAAATAGTTATTAAATTCTTAAAAAAGGATTGTAGAACTTACTAAAAAAAGATAGCTATTTTATATAAATTTTCTAGAAATAATTACTTTTGAACCTAAAACAAACTTATAATTACTGTATTTATATTAAGTAAAAACTTGAAAAACTTTAGAATTTAGACTTGAACCAATTTTTATATTAATATATGTCTACTATTAAGTACTGTTATATTGCTAAAATAATAGGCTATTTAATATAACAAAATAACAATATTGTAAAGAATTTAGTTTTTACTAAAGGTATTTAAAAGCTATACTTTAAAATAGCTATAGTGTTACTAAGCAACGAGGGAAGCTATAGGCTAGCTTACTAATACTTAGTAAGCTATTTTATCTAATTATTGATATAAATCTTAAAATTAAGCCTTTTATTATAACACACTAGTTTATTCTAGTACATCTTTTAAACTCTTACACAAAAGAGTTTATCTAGTTTTATTTAAATACATATAGTTTTTAGCGATTTTTATACATTCAAAAACAAGTTATAGTGAATTTAATTTTGACTTTTTTTCTCTCTTAATTTGGGCGGAATTGCAGTGGCAACCGTGCTGACAAAGCAGCTTATTAAGCAGCCTGTCTTAAAGAGAAAGTTCTTGGCTTTTCAAATCACTAACTTCTTTTGGTATAGCCCTTCTGGTTTTAGAAATAAAAAAGCTTTGAAAACAATAACCTTTTTAATTGCTTTTTTTTGTCACCCCTCTGTATTATTAAGCTATAACAATAAAAGTTAACTTATTAAGTATGCGTTTTATTTATTGCTCTTTAGTCTTACTACTTAGCTTTTACTACTTGCTTTTAATCTTGTAAGCGTCTTTAAATTAAATTTTAATTCTTAAAAAAATAATCAAGTAAAAAAATTAAAAAAAGCGTTAGCCTATAACTCGCCTAAGATAGTTAGCAGCCGAAGTAGTAAAATCTTAGTTTTTAAAAAGGTTTTTGCTCAAAATAGAATTTCTTTTAGCTTACTTCATTTCACAATCTTAAAAATCTATAATAGCAAAATTTTAATTAGCATATGCTTACTCTTACGCTTTAGCCTTTAAAAGCTCAAACTTACTTTAAGCTAACTAGGTCACTAACTAAGTAATTTTAAAATACTTTTAGTACATTTTTTACTAAACCTTTAACTACTCTTTTTTAAGAATAAAAAATCTGGACTTAGCGTTTATAAAAATATAGCTAGTAAAATAACTAGTTATAGTATTTATGAAGTAGAAAAAGTTCTTCTTTTTATCATACTTGTAATAATAAAAAATTCAAAACTTTACTTTTCGTCGGAAACAAAATACCGACCGATCGATGAATCGCACTCCTGCTAGAGGATACATATACTGCGACACTTTTTTATATAATTAGTGTGCCGGTGCACAGGGTGATACCCTGCTGCTCACTAGGTTAGTGCTCAACCATCTGATCTGAAAGTATATAGCTCGTTTCGGGGACCGAAACGAGCAGGAAGAAAATCATCGATCCTTATCCTCCACTCGACACCTCAACTCTTGTATTTCTCTTCAATAGACAACCTATAATAAGATCTTTATCTTACAACCCTCGTTCTTGCTTGATCTAACTACTAGTAATCTCTTGCCCTTGTAGTAGTAGGTCTTTATACACTCTAACATCCGTACAAATAGCGAAGCCTATAAAGACATACTCTACTACTTAGTGCACAAAGGAAATAGTGCACAATTATTATAAAAACAATATAATAATCTTACGCAAATATAGGTTTTTTAGGATTACTACTAGATTTACTTTTAGGATTATTACTATATATACTTTTAGGGGGTTAGCACTATTCTCTATTATAAACTACGTTAAGGACGATGTTACTTAAGTTAGCACTAACAGCAAGAAAACAACAAAATCTACTAATAAAAAACAAAATGCGTTGTTAAATGCTAATCTAAAGTCTGTCTAGCAAAATAAAAGTAGCAAACTATCTAGTGAAATAGAGGTAGTTTTACATGTGTTTTAAACGCTAATTTAAAGTCTACCTAGCAAAATAGAGGTAGCAACCTGTTTAGTAAAATAGGGACATAATACATAGGTAAAGAAATGCTAAGCTAAGGTGCTGTCTAGCGAAATAGAGATAGCACTAAAAGCTTACACATAAGTACTAGCTTTAAGTATAAATCTAAGCCTACTCAGCAAAATAAAAAGTACCTAAGAGGTAGAGATAAATACAATACACTTAAGTAAACACAAACTATAAAGACTTAAAAAAAATTTTTTTTTTCTCGAGATAATGCCTTGTCTGTTTCTTTACTAATATTTGTTAACCATTTATACACAGAACTTATATAAGTCCTACTATACCCTAGATGTTAGAAAGAGATTAGAAGATAGGTTAAGGGCAGGAAAGCGCAACGCTTCCTCCCTTTAGACTTACTACTACTAGTCTTAATTTACTATTAACCCTATTAAGCTTAGTTATTAACACTATAGCTACACCCACGCACAACTTTGTGTTAACTATAATTCAACTAAGACATAATATATTAGTTTTTACTAGAAAGAATGTTATAGAATTCCTAAAGGACTTTAACTAACATGCTAATAATAGAGGCATTTGTAATACTATAAGGGTCTCTATTCTACTAGACTACTTTTTTAACAAGGATTAATCTCTCTCTTATATCCTAAAGCGCTTACTTCAATATGCTAAGAAAAATTAGTCCAAGTTACAAACACATATAAAGGAATAGTAAAAAAAAAAGAATACAGCTATTAAGATAGGCGAACGCTTATACCTTTAAGCCTATATCTATAAATGTGTACAAACCTAGCCTAGTCTAGTAAAGTACTATGTATACTTTACTTCTGTCGCTAATGCATGCATTAAGAACAGGCAAATCCCTTAAGAAAAGAAAAGTGTTCTCTTTTTCTAAAGTCTACTGCAAACTAAGAAAGATGTAGTTATATACTATATACTTTCTACTTTAAATAGAGATAATTAGGATATATATAAACTAAAAGGGATTTATTCTTTTCTGAAATCCTACTACACGAAGATAACTAACCTAGATAAGATTTATTAGCTAGAGCGAGAAGGCGCTAATACTAAGATGCGCTAGATTATGCTGTTTAACTAGCAAGCAACCTTTACCTTAGAAGAAGTAAAAAAGGCAGGTATTAAGATTAGCAAAGCAAATAAAAATTTAAGTACGCTAGTAGATGTTAACTTAGAAGTAAAGGACCTTATAAAGTCTTTATGTAACCTAAAGCTTAGACTATTAATAATTAACATGCTTATAGCTAATCTTACACTAAAAAACTTTTACAGAAACTTACTAAATATGCATAATTTATTACATAAGCAACTAATACAGAATTCTCTAGCAAGAGAAATAATAGTTCCTTTATTACTAATACTTAAAAGAGGTTATTTAATAAGACAAGTATAGTATACATAAGTAATACAAAGATACACCCTCTCTACTACATGTGTAATATAGTAGAGTACATGCTTAAGGAGTATAAACTATACTACGCCCTAAAGCAGATAAAAAATAAGTTAGTTTTAACTAAGATATTTCTAGTAAGAAAGGAATATACTACTTTAGTCTACTATACAAGCGTTTAAGAAAAATCCTAAGGTAACTACTATTAAACTAAGTCTTGTTGTAGTTAAAGGCGAAAATCTAAAAGTTCTACAACGTTACTAATAACGTGCTTAATTAACTAGCCTCTATTGTAGTACTTAAGAAGTTTACTAAAGGAGACTCTTAGCTAGGTTTAAGGTTTAAAAGGAAAAACTCTAATTCTGTAAATGTAGCAACTAGTTTAATTGGCTAAGGCTACTAAAATAACTTTTTTTAGCAGTTCTAGCAATTTTAACAGTAATTAAATAATCTTTCTACTAAAAAATACGTTAAGAAGCTTAATAATATAGATGCTACTAACATTATACTAGGAGGCGAAGAAAACGCTTTGCATAGCATCTCTAAGTTAAATGCTACTACGCGCTAGGAAAGCAAAAGCCTTGCCCTTTACTAAGATATTAATTGTGTCTAGGAGGGAGGAGTAAAGAAAAAAAGAAGGCTAAGCAAGAATTTAAGCACTTAAGGAAGTAATTAAACAACACAAGGTAACTCTTTTATCTCTAACTTACAGCTTATAGATATACAATATTTATAAGAGAAAACATAAAGTAATATACTTTTTATAAGTCAGCCTTATAATACGCTATTTTTAATTATTAAACTACCTTAATTAGCTTAGCAAGATAAAAACATGTTAGCAGATCTAAAGCACTTATAGCAAGAAAAAAAGAAAAAAGCTGTAAAGTTTATTAATGCTCTTTCTAATCTAGAACTTAAAGAGATAGTGTAAGGATAGCTAAACTGTATTGCAACTGCCCTACTTAGACAAGAAGTATAGGAGTTACAGTATTAGAATTTATAAAGCAAGCTAATATTTAAAAACAGCTACGCAATCTTCTTAATAATAGTGTTAGTGTTGCAGATAATTTAGGTGCGCTTAATGTTATAACGTGTAGGAAAAACGCTAAGCTAATAGATGCTAGGTGCGCTAATTACACTTAGGATCTGTTCTAGCCTCTAATTAGCCAAACTAGCGCACGGGCTCCACCTATAGAACTTTACTAAATACACAACCTATTAAAAGCGCGCATTGTTATGCGATAAATCTGTATTAATTAAATGCGTAAACTCGCTACGAGGTAAGTAGAAAGAGAGATTCCAAGATAGATAAACTAGACAATATACCTACAAAGGATGTCTAAAGAGTTTAGCGTAAAAATAGGTAGGCTTTTGCTTAAACTAACTTACTAGAATGCTAGGTTACTATAAACGGCAGCTTTCTAAAGTGCTTAATTAACACTAGAGCGTAAATAAATATCTTAAGACTAAGTGCTGCGCGGGCATTACAGATACTGTATAAAATAATGGAGCACTAACTAGGGCAGCCCTCTCCTAGTGTTACTTTAGCTAATAGCTCATATAACCTATTTATTAGAACCACATTTAATATACTTATATAAATATAAACAGTTACTATTAAGACTACCTTTAGGATTGTTGCTAATGTTACTAGATCTGTAATATAGGAGGACCTTAGTGTGCAATAGAATATCAATTTAGTACAACGCGTTTAGACAAATTACGTGCTAAGTCTTATTTAAAGACAGTACAAGGAACGCAGTTTCTATTGCCGTTAACTTATCTCTAAATTACTTTGCGTAGACAATTAGAAACAAAGCCTCTAACAACAACTTAGACAAAGAAACAGCAGGTAATATATAGTTGTATGTAATTGCTAATAGAATAGGCAACACACTGCAAGCAGCTATAATAAAATACATACAAGAAGCTACATAATTAGATCTAACAGCTAGATTTAGTAACTTTAACATGCTGTACACAGAAGGCAGCAGGAAAAATTAAATAGTTTAGATAAACTAAGTGTTTACGCGCGTAGTTAGACAGTCTAAGGACCCTACAAAAAACTTTAAACTTAGTAAATTTTTAATTATATATAAGCTTAATTGTTAGTAGATGTAAGAAAGGTTGCTTAAGTATACCTAACAACATAATAATCTTTACACACTATACAAGACTGTAAACATGAAGGTTTAACTTATCAATATCTTATAGCAAGAGATACTTATAGAATTTAGACAAGAAAACTAGAAGGAAAGAGTAAAAAAACAATAAATCTTTAGAATAATCATTCGCAATCCTAATAAGGGGCCGTGCAATTATTTGTTTAAATTAAGATATGCTGCTTTCCTGCAAGAGATAGGGCTTACTAAAGAACAAGTTAATAAGCTATATACTAGAAACTACCTACAGCTATTAGAACAGAAGATATTTATACATATACTTCTAAACAGAGAAACGGCGCTCTTCTAGCAATTTAAGGAATCTAAAAGAATTTATCCTAATATATGTCTGCTATATAAGATATAAGCAATACTTTATAAAGCTTAGCAAGTATTTATTTTTAGGGTATCAAAGGTGGTGGTTGTTGTTGTAGTCAAAATGGGTTTTCCAAAAAAGTGAAAAGCAGCTGCCCTCTACTAATCAGTCGCAAAAGTTAAAAAAAGATTGTGTGTAGTTAACGAAATTTAAACGGTAAGTGGATAAGGTCTAGGCGCTAAGCGCTTAGAGCAGAAAAGCTCAGACTACTAAGCAAAATTAGGGTTAAAAAATTTGCTGAAGGTACTAAAAAACGACACCAATTGAAACGTGTTCAACGGCGATTACTAGCCTATGGCTGGCAACAAGATTGCGATAGAGGTAGAGGAGGTAGAGGTAGAGGAGGGTAAGGACACGTACGTTACCGCAGCAGGAGCCTGCAATACTTTATAAAAGCTCCCTGCCTGCTGCTTCTTACCTTTAGGATTTCCCACACCACACGGTACTACATATAAACGATACAATGCTCAGACTGTTCTTCTCCCTGTTCAACACGAAGACCAATAGCTCATATTAAGTAAAGTTAGACCTTACTAGGTCACCATACAAGAAGCTATAGTAGTAGATTACAAAGCCCGCGTTCACCTTTGTTGAGCAGCCTCCCTAGTTAGTTGAAGAGGAGCTGTCGGCGGTAGCTCCTATAGTAATTAGGTGGACGCAGAGGTCGAATTCTGTTATTTATTAACACCTTATTAATGCGTCTAGTATTATAGATGTTAAGGTTACAATAGAGGTTGTAAAAGGCTTGTTTAGCAGTAAGTCTATTAAATACGTTGCGCATGTTAATAGTCTAGGTACAGTAATAGTGTGTTATCTTACAAATCTCCTCCTGCGTAAATGCAACCTTAGTAGAGAGATCTTGCAGTAGCTCTACAAGGAGCAAGAGCGTGTTAAAACAGCTATTAAGCAGCTAGGATAAACTGACAAGTAGGAGGATTTTGTAAGTTGCCTCTGGGGATAAGAGAGCTGTGCTTAGATAGTAACGCTGTTGTTGTATGTTCACATCTAAGTATAGGTGCATGCCAGAAACGCCGCGACTGCAACACCGCCGGGATAGCGACAGAGACGACAGAAGTTGCGGTCAGCGGTAAATGGTCATTAGTAAATGGTCATTGGTCAAGAGGGTTAGTTAGAGGGATATCGCGCATCTTCGTTTCCGTCTAAACATGCGACACACCAATTGCGTGCCGGCAATGCCGAACAAGGGGGCATGAGCCCGGATACCTGTTGTTAGCAATAAATCTTTTTTACCAAAATGGTGTCTACAAAATGTGTGGTCACATCAAAGGTTGTCTCAAAAGGCCGAAGCCAGCTTAGCAAGTATAAGGCTTTGCTGTCCTAAAAGCTTTACAACTGCAAGTAGTAAATATAGTTAACGTCCGCCTAAATTAAGCGACATAAGAAAGGTGCAATAGTTAATATTGCAACTTATAGGACCTAGTACCTAAGAAAGACAAAGGCGTTTGATAGATTAGTAATACGCAGTAAATAAATGCAGTTACTATATAAGATGCGAACCTACTACTAACCGCAGATAAGGTTTCTAAGAGGTTTACAGGATACAAGATTATCTCTCTTATAAATTTATTCTTAGAATATAACTAAATTACACTACGTCTAGAAAGCAGAGACATAACAGCGTTTTAAACACTAGTTAAGCTTATACAATTATATATAATAGTAATAGACGCTACAAACTTTATAGGAGTATTTTAACAAGTAATAATAAAGATTCTGCAAGCCTACTAGCCTAATACTATACTCTTTATCAGCAACATCACGTGTAGAGGGCTAAAAACTAATTATAGCAGAGACGAATTAATGCTAATAGTCTAACGTTATGTTCTTAAGCATATCCTACAACTAGACAAGGTGCTAGCTAATATTAAACAAGCTAGAGGCACTATATTAGGAAAGAAGTGTTACTTTCTTATAGAAAGGCTTAAAGTTATAGGTTATAAGGTTAGCCTGCAAAGACGTTATTCTAACTAGAAGAAGGTTAAGAAGATTATAAACTAGCTACTATGCATGAATAAAAGAGAGGGATAATTCTTTATAAGCATATGCGTCTACTACTATATATAAGTAAAGAACTTTACTAGGATTGCTAAACTTCTATTTATACTCTTACAAGACGATATCCTATTTAAATAGAAAGACGCGCAAGACACAGCAATATACAAGCTAAAATGGGCTATATATAATATACTTACACTTGCAAACCTTAACTACACTAACACTAAAGATTACAAGATATTCTCAATAACTAATATAAGTTAAGATAGTGCGGGAGCATGCTTTAAACAACTTAAAGAAGACAACAAGCAACACCTAGTGTAGTTTAAAAGCACACTATAGTTAGCGCGAGAGAGGCAATAGTACTTTACTAAGTTAGAATGCAAGGCTGTGCTATAAGCTTTTAAAAAGTTTTGTACCTACCTTTATAGTATTTACTTTACTATAGAAACTAACGCTGCAACCTTTATTCTTTCTAAAATAATTATTTACCAATAATCTAGAATCTATTTGTCAGATATTATAGGTTAAGTAATACTGATAAGGTAATAATAATATAAGTGATGATAAGTTGATGGTATTGATGATTGATTGTTCGTGTTCTGTCCCCGGATTATATCTGCTCCGAGTGCCCTTTTTATAATCAGGATTCTGTGTGGGCCTTGGCGGCGCTAGCGCGTTTAGCGTCCTTTAGCGCCACCCCCTAATCACCCTTGCAGACCCCTTCTCCAATCTCACCAACCTCCTAATCAACCGCGCTAATGTCCCAAATTTAACACACCCCCTCAGCTTAAGCGTACAGATTAAGCTAAACACCTCCTTTGTTGTTTCTTCTGTAAGGTGGTTGATTATAGGTCTAAGGCGTCAAGCTAATTAGTTATTAATACTAGATCAGCTTCTAGTCGTGGTCGTATGCCTAGATCAATCAGTCCTATTTGTTGTAGGAACCTCGGCTTTTAATTAGCTAGTAATAGTTTAGTAAGTCTGTTAGTAAGCATCTTGCTTAATTCCACGTAAATTACCTTAATCAATTTATTCTAAGCTTTTTGCCTAAGCTAATAGTTGTGGATATTAACATGCTGTAGCTTCGTAGTTAACTAGGAAATCTCTTTTAAGATTGATTAGATTGTCTGCAGGTTATCACACTGTATAGTAATTATTGAGTTAATTATCTAAACTTAGAGTTTACTAAGCAGTATCTAAATAAACATAGCTTCTTTTGCCACTTGTAAGAGCGCAAGTAGTTTAGCTTTAGTTGTTAAGGTTGTGACTATATCTTGTTTGTTTGCCCTCTAAGCTATTAGTCTACTAAACAGCTTAATTACGTATTCTTGTAAGCTTTTGCGATTAAGTATATTGTTAGCGAAAGAGGCGTTACTTGCAATAACTAGGTAATTGTCTTTACTAAATTATAGTGCGAGTGTTCGTGTATAGTTAAGGTAGAGGAGTACGCGATTAGCTGCTTACTAATAATTAGGGCTAGGGTTTGTCAGAAATCGTGCTAGGCGTGATACTGCGAAGGCTATATTAGGTTTTGTGTTGACTACTGCAAATAAGAGTAATCTAATCTTTCGTTAGTAGAGGTTAATTTCCCTAGGAGTTGCGTTGCCTTCTTAGGGCAGCAGTTTAGCTTTAATTATTAGGGTATTACTCTTAATTAAGTAATTGCTTACTAGTCAGTTAATCTTCTTAATATATGCTAATTAGGAGATCTAGGTCTTGCGCTGTGATCAATCCCTAATTAACTCTATACCTAAAAACTAATGCAGATTATCTCCTCTAGTTATACAGTACTTCTTTCTAATATCCTTAATAGCTGCTTGCGTATCTAATTTATAGTTCTTACTGTATATTGTAATAATATTGTTAACGTAGAAGAACACAAAGATCCCTTAGCAGATTATACAGCATAGCTTATATAGGATAGTAGTAAATCTACATCTTTAGAGATAGGTAGTAAAGTCTCTTTACTAGAGTAGTAGCAATATCTGCAGGCTATATAAGACTTTATTAAGCTTTAGAATTATTTCCTTCCTTACGTATTTACGCGGCATTCTTATGTATATAACTTAGTTAATTAGTACGTATGTGAAGGCGTTAGTGACGTTGTACTACTTAAGCTTAAGGTTAAATTAAGCAGCAATCGCAAGGGCTATTTAGAAGGATTAACCTGCTAACGTAGCAGCGTAGGTCTCTTAAGTAGTAACGTTGTGTTGTTAATTACCTTGTATAAATAAGCGCGCTTTGCACTTAATAAACTGCTAATCCTTGTTAATCTTGTAAGTATATACCTATATAGACTCTAGTATTTAAGTGTTTGTTAGTTGTGCTTCTTGCGTTAGAACTTCTAACTATAAGTTTAATTGTTTGTAGCTTACAAGGTAATTCTCTTCAGCCTTTTTAAATAACTAGTAGAATATATAATTCTTCTTTAGTTAGTTTAGACTTAGCGCTAGCAGGAGCTCGCTTAGATAAACAGCTAGTTATAACTTTAACCTTTAAGTAATTATATAACTGCCGCGCTATCAAGTTTCTTGTTGTTTAATTATTAAACTTTTTCTGCTCTCGCACCTGCTATAAACGCTAAAGCTTATAGGTCTGTCTAGTTTTTCTAGAGAGACTTACTAAGAAAACTTAATCCTATATTAGCACTAATTGGATTAGGACACTTGCTGCTGCTAGTACTTAAGGGGTAATTAGGCCTAAGGTTTAATAGCTGCGTAAGGGCGACGTTCTAACTCTTAATATTAAGAGGATTATCTACACACCTAATGCTCTCCGCTATTATAAGATTAGTTAAGAGGGCTACTAGTAAAGGCGTTAGCAGGGGTAAGAGATAATTTACTTCAACCTTTCTTCTGCGTTAATTATATTAATTATGTGTTTCTTTATGTATAGGTCCTTTATTAAAGGACTTATCCTTAAGAAAAAATTATGTCTCTTCTTAGTTATTTGTAATCCCTAGGAGAAGTTCTACAGTCCTAATTTATGCCTTAATTTCTTTAAGGGTGCTATATATTAGGTTATTTATAACGTCCTTCTTATCTCTAGTAAAGGTTAATTCTTTATTAAATATTACATTGCGTGTAGTAATTACCTTAGCTATTATTAGTACCTATACACAGTAAATGTTTATAGATTAATATCTAACTAGGTATCTAATCTATGCCTTAAGATTAAGCCGCTGTAGTTTGCGCTTGCCGCGCTTTGTATTATCTGTTATTGTAAACGCCTTGCACCTGTATACTTATAGGTGTCCTTAGTGTAGCTTGCGCAGTAAGATAACAATTATATTTTTATATGCGTTATGCGTAAAGAACTCTTAATATAGTAATCTCTATTAATTTGCGTATTAGGGCGTTTAATTATAGAGATATACTACTAATTAAGTAATCTTAGGCTACAGTAGCTACAGTAGGTTAGCGTTAAGTTACATTGCTTGTGCTTTATCCTTAATTCCACCTCTTAAGCATTCTGCTCTACTGTTTTATGCTTAGGTATTAGGAGCAAAAGGCTTAAACTGCATGCCTTAGAACTCTGCCAACTAAGCAACTTCTAGTTTAACTGTAACAATCTTGTTATTAGTTTCAATAACCTTTATTGTAATATTAAATTAGGTCTTTATAAGGATAATAAAAGATTCTAGGGACTGAATAATTACCTGTGCTGTTCAATTGTCCTTAAAGTAGTAGTCCAACATAAATCTAGTAACTTAATTACTAATTAGTAGTTAGCTTCTTTCCTTAGACAAGCTATTAACCTTATAGTTATAAAAGTCAAGTAAAATGTGCTCTCCTAGAGACTTATTAATCCTGCGCAGTGTGCGGCAGATTAGCCTTTTAGCTTTTGCTTGTCTACAGGCGTTGCATACTACTATAAGCACTCTAGTAATCCTTACCTCCTTAGATTGTTGTACAAGGTGCTTAAGCGCACTTAGTCCTAGATAACCTATCCTCTTATGCTATATAAGTGCTCGTGCGCGCTGTCTTTAATTGTATCGCAGCTTAACAACCCTAGAGGCCATTATAGCGTAATTAGTAATTAGGTTTACTATAAGCACCTATTGTCTATATAACTTAGTAAGGTTAGCAATTAGATTATTAGTAAGCAATTATTAAAGGACTGTTAGATTGTATTTAGTATCCTACTACAAGCCCTATAAGCAGAGTATCCTAAACAAGATAAGATTACAGAGTAGATTAAGGCAGTATGCTACGTCTTTAAGGTGTAGTTAGCTTCTTGTCCTACTACTAGCTACTGCCAAAGTAACTAATCTATATGCCTTAATCTATACTTGTAAGTTACCTGCCTATAAGAAGTCTCCTTGCCTTGCTAATCATGATGTAGTAAATCGGCTAGTATTGTTAGACATGTGACAGGTTAATCTAGAGTTAAGAATCTATAATTATCGCAAAAGATACGTATCCTAGATTACTTTAAATAAGGCCTTAATAAACGTATAGTTAATCTCTCTAATCTTCTAACTATATAGTTAGTTGTTATGCTTAACTGTAAGCGTTACTGTGTGTAACTTCTTAATTGCGGGTCTTTAAAATTGTAATTGCTGCTTAGAATTGCAAATTGTTTCTTGCATAGCTAGGCTGTTGTTAATACGTAATTAGACTTAATCTATCCTGTCTTGTTATGGTTGCCACTAGTCTAGCGCGTTACTTAAGTGCGTATACCAGCACTCCTTAAGCGCATGTTTTGTATTACAAGCTTCGCACTTGCTTGCAGTGTATTAGATATTGTTTAATTAAGTATCCTTAATAGGCTTCTAATTTCAGCGCTGTTTGCGCTTCTACCTAGGATTGTCTAATTTATCCTTGCTAAGCGTTTATAATCTAGCTCCTATAGCTGTTCTAAAGGAAGCCTTAGTTAACTTTGCTTTAGATAGGTAGAAGAGCTGCGAGTCATCTCAATAGTTGCAGATTATATCCTTCACTGTAATTAAAGGACTCTTTAATTTATAAGATACAAATAATATAGTCTATTATTCTAAGTGCTTTACCGTAGCTTAGGTAAAGTCCTCCTTCACGTATACGTCTAGTTAGCACTTAAGTATTCTAACAGCTTTACCCTTAGTTGTAGCGTAATTAACTTTAGTAAGCTATGTCTTCTATAAGTTAATTACCTTAGGCAGCTTTATTGCGGTTTTGTACCGCTCTTAAGCTTCCTTAATCTTATCTTTAGCATTAATGCCTACATTAGCTATTAAGTTAGCAATCTACTAACAATGTAATTATCTTGCTTAACAGCAGTTTGTATATAAGTAGTTGTTAACTATACGCTGTATCTCCTACGTAATCTTATCTAACGCTGCTTACTTCCTTATATACTTCTAATCTTCTGTCTTGTATTAATCTAGCTCTAACTTATAGATCTTTAGATCCTCTTTGTATAAGGCTCTCGCGTTCGTTAATAGATCTGCGGGCCGTGTAGGTATAAAAGGCAGTATAGTCGCGCTATTGCTGTAATCGTTTTAGTATAATGCGGCGTGCGCATTAATCGCTTATTGCGACGCTTAATAGTCGCTTAGTTAAGGCATTTAGGGTACCTCTAGTTTATTAATAGGTTTAATTGTAAGGTTTAGGTTGATCTTCTCCTATATGCGTAGAGAGTTAGCGCGCGTCTTAATCTGTTAAATCTATTTAATCTAGTTTGTGTAATCCGTAAGGATTACGGAGGAGTCTTGTAGAGATAGGGTAGTTATTCTTTTAATAGCTTGTATGATTTAGTAGTTTAGTAAACCTTGTTTAGTTAAGGCAGTAAGACTCTTAATTGTTAGATATTATAGGTTAAGTAATACTGATAAGGTAATAATAATATAAGTAATCATAAGTTAATAATATTAATAATTAATTGTTTGTGTTCTGTCCCTAGATTGTATCTGCTCTGAATGCCCTTTTTATAATCAGGATTCTGTGTGGGCCTTAGCGGCGCTAGCGCGTTTAGCGTCCTTTAGCGCCACCCCCTGATCACCCTTGCAGACCCCTTCTCCAATCTCACCGACCTTCTGATCAACCGCGCTGATGTCCCAAATTTGACACTATTATAAATAAGTAAATATTAATAATTCTTTTATAGGACTTTAACATTAAGCATATACTAGGACAAAAAAATATAGTTATAGACGCACTATTGAGGTATCTAAAACCTAATAATTAGGAACTGTTTCTAGAACCTAAGGAGGATTTAGAGGAGTTTATTAATTATATAATTAGAAATATAAATGCACTAATACTAATAGGACAGGTAAGAATACTCTGTTAGGAATTCTTGACAGAGTTAGAATAATACGCTTAATTTTTAGTTAACTTTAAAACTCCTAGGTAGATAGACTACAAGAGCTATAAGCATAAAAGAAGCAAGCTTTAAACTTCTTTGTACAAGACAGAATACTCTTTAGAAAAACATCTAGGAATATTGCGATCTAGAGGGTTGTAGATAATAACAACCTAAGAATAGCTGTAGTATAGAACGTACACACTTAGATTAAACACAAAGGAGTTAACGCGGTATACTTTATACTTGCTTAGCGATAATAGTAGAAAGGAATATACAAACACGTGCGGCAAAAGCTAGCGACTTGTCTAGACTATTAACTGCGATCCTCTAAGAGGAAGGTTAATATGCTTACTAATACTTATAATTTCGCTATCTAGGAGACTATTGCAATTAATATAGTATACATGCCTTAGTGTTTTAGGAAGAGGTTTCTAGTAATTGCAAGAGACTACCTTAGCGGCTAGCCTAAAGCAAAAGCCTTATTAAACAACTAGTCTAAGACAATTGCGGAGTTTATATATAAGAACATTCTATGTTAATAGAGCACAGCACGCAAACTTATAGTTAATAGAGGGCCTAATTTTGCTAAGGTGGTATTACATCTATTAAATATGTATAGAATTAACTAAGTCTAGTTATTAGGACATAACCCTTAATGTAAAGGGCTGAAGCCCTGACGTTTTTTGGTACTCGGCAAAGTTGCCTCGTTTCGCGATTAGACACCCGGCATCTGTAGGTTTGGCGCGCTCGGGCCTTCTACACCGCTTAACCCTACGCCGCCTAACACCTCTACTCTGTTCGGCCCTTCTACCCTGCTCGCCCCTTCTAGCCTACTTGGCCTTTCTTTTATACTTTGCACGATTCTCTCTTGCCACGTTAGCAGTTGCTGCGCAGTTACTTGTACGTACAAATTAGCGCCAAGCTTAGGCCTTACAGAGAGGTATATAAACTCGCTGCGCAACCTTTGTAGTTTTTTAATCAATTTATCACTGTTTTCCCTTGCACCCTTGGTCAATCCAACGCACTCTTACACTTAAGCTATAGAAAAAATTAAAGAAGAGTACAAACTTATTGTAAACGCTCTTACAAAGCTGCTAGGACCTTAGGTTAAGAGCTTGCTAATAGTTCTCCTTGCAGACTGGATCTTAATATAGGAATAGATAGGTTACTCGCCGTATTAGTTAGTTATAGGGCAGAACTTAGTGCTGCTTATTAAACTCACGCTACCTACATGGCAAACGCTTTTATCTAAGAAAGTAAAGGACTGTGCACAGCTACTTGCAATTTAAGCAATGCAGCTAAATCTTAGAGATTAGTTTATAAAGAATACTATTGCCTGTACTAACTAGATAAGAGCTGCTTAGAAGGAATACTAGGATAACACTAAGAAAATACAACATAAGGATATAAAACTAAAAGACTTAGTTCTTCTCTAGAACTTTGTTTAAGAAATTTATATGTCGAGGGACTACAAACTAGATACAAGATAGTTAGGCCTATACTGTATTTATAAAGCTAGACCTAATAGAGGTACCTATCGTTTTAACGACTTTAATAGTACACGCTTTCCCCACACAACACCTAGATAGTAATTAAAGCTATTTAAACAAAGACTTGTTTAGGATATTATTAAAGAAGATTAAGAAAATATTAAGTTATAGAATCCTAATTATTAGGAACGAACTAGCCTTATAGTAGACATTCCTATCTTGCTAGACTCTCCTAAGCTATATACGGAACTACAACTATCTTTACCTTCTACAATAAGCAATAGCTTTTATCCTTAAGTTATTATTACTAAACGTCTTATAAAGGAAAAGCATTATTTATATAAACAAGACTTTAAAAGCTTAGACTCTAACTTAAATACTACTACATTAAATAACTAAGAGGCTATAGGATAGCCTATTTATTTTTTAAGGTGTCAAAGGTGGTGGTTGTTGTTGTAGTCAAAATGGGGTTCCAAAAAAGTGAAAAGCAGCTACCCTCTACTAATCAATCGCAAGAGTCAAAAAAAAAGATTGTGTGTAGTCAACGAGATTCAAACGGTGGGTGGATGAGTTCTGGGAGGAAAGCTCAGACCACCGAGCGATAATCAGGGTCAAAAAATTTGCTAAGGTACCAAAAAACGACACTAGTTGAAACGTGTCCAACGGCGATTGCCAGCCTATGGCTAACAACAGGATTACAGTAGGATTGCAATAGGATTGCAACATGATGCGATGGAGGAGGGAAAGGACACGTACGTACCGCAGCGGGAGCCTGCAATACTTCATAAAGCTGAAGCTGCTGCTTCTCACCTACTGCTTCTCACCTTTCGAACAGCACCGCATACGAACGATTCGCATACGATACACTGCAATGGCGTGCAACCTCCGCGGCGAGCATCTCCTCATTCTAGGCTCTCTTCCAAAAAAAGCATCCTTTGCTACCGTCTACCCAGCACCCGATTCAGTCCAACTCGAACTGCTCATGCGGACACCTGAATTCATCGAGTATCTCAAAACTCAACCACCTGGCTGGACTTCTGAGTTCATAGGATAGCCTATACTTTTAGGAAGAGGAGAAGATACTATACTAGTAGTACCTAATTTTACTTTTAGCTACTTGTTTACTAATTTCTTATATAAAATTTAGATTCACGCTACCTATCCTACTAACTCTAGGTGCTTACTGCTACATTAATACTATACTTAATTCTACGCACTTTTAGAGCAACAGCTAATTACAACAACTATTTTAATTGCAAAACTTGCTTATTTTAGCGCAATTTAGACCCTGTTTACCTCTACTTACTAGCTAGTAGAATACCGCCACTACACATAAACTAGAACTATAACCCTATTAACTATCTAACTCTCCTTCTACACAAACTACACTATCTTTTATTAAAATAGTTACTTTCTAGAACAATAGTTATAATAATATCTCCCACCCCCCTTTTATACTAGCAGCGGCTAAGAACAACATTTAACTTACCTTAGCTAACCTGCTTAAATAATGCTTCTAGCGTTGTTAGACAAGGCTAAGGGCAAGCAGCTACGGCAGCAACCACCACAAACACTAGGACTACTAAGGGTTTTTAACAACCTTAGAGTTATTGCTAAAAAAAAACTACGTTGTAAACTTAATCCTTAAAGTTATATAGCATTAAGACAAGGTACTAAAGCTTACAAAGCTTAGTAACAACTTTAAAGTTAATAATATTTAGACCTTAGTTAACAAGATCCTTTTAAACGCGCTAAGACAGCAACGCATTATTAAAAACTATTAGTTTAACAACACCTTTTATTAATTTAATCGAATCTTTAAGATTATTTTAGCAGTAGGTAACATTTGTGCTTAGCTCCCTAGACTTATAGACGAATATAGTAGTGTTAAAGGTTTCTAGAAACACTATCCTATTATTAGTGCAGCTTCCCTAACGCGGGACAAGAGAGCTAAAGAACTAGGCTAAGCTATTGCAACAGTAAAGAAGCTAGCTTTAGAATTTGTTGAAGAATGCGTTAGCATCTATATACCTTCTACACTACTTAGTTACTAAAGATTAACGAACATAGCCATTATATTAAGGCGTATAAATCTTAAAAATACTACTTATTTCTTTAACGCTGCAGCAGCGCACTGCATTAACTCTAAAAACTAAGGTAAAGAACAATATATGTTAACAGCTAACTAGGCAATAGTAAAACTACTATACAAAGATATTTGCGCTTTTGTTAATTAAAATAACTCTTATAACTAAGCACCCTATCTGAACATTAAGAAGTAGAAAACAAAGAAGCTTTGTAATATCTGCGCTAAGCTGCAAGTCTAGAAAGAAGATATTAAGTTTAATCTACAGAAGCTACGTCCTAATGCTAGGGCAAAGAATAAGCAAGGCAAGCCTAATCCTCTCTATATATTCTAGCAAAAAGTTTTTAACTTATAGCTAAAGCTATAGACCCTAAAACTAGCTTAATCTACTCTTCACAAAACGCTTTAAGTAATAAGTACAAGCTGCTTAGTGTAATGACATATTGAATATATAGTGTAGTTATTCTTATAACTACAAAGCTAGGAAGGACCCTAAATAAGGCTTAGGCTATTAATTGCTATAGTAACTTTATAACATCTAAGACTCGCTCTTTAGGGAGTTGTAGTTTATTAGTTATAACTAAGAATCTAAGGCAATTTACAAGAATATTAGCTAGTTAAAGACTAGACTAATACTTAGTAATTAAGTTATATGAGTTTTAGAGCAGAATAACTGTTATACAACAGAGGCGTAATGCTACTAATATCTAGGTAGGACGAGTTAGGACTAGGGCTAGTAACTAACAAGTCCCTGCACTACTGCCTTTACTAAGCTCTTGTGCTCTAAAAGCTACACTAGCCTACTAACAAGCAGCTACCTAATGAGATACTAACTTTAATAACGCTACTTATGTGGACAAAGAGCTAGATACCCTTAATTAGAAACAAGAGATCCTCTAGGCAGAGTGTTATTACAAGAATTCTACCTTAGCTTTCCTTAAGCTGCTTAAGCGAGCCTACGCAAAGAAGCTAATTACTAATCCTAACTATATTAAGGTCATGAAGGAAGAGTACTATAAGTTTAATATTAGACAACAGCCTAGCGTTAATAACTTATTATATAAGCGAGTATGCTTTATTTATAAGCGCACTACTATAAGTGTTATAGGTTTATTTAAGAGAGCTATACTATCTAATATGCTTAATAAGTATCTGCTCTTACTATACGTAAGACAAAGCTACTAGTGTACGGGTGTTAGAGTGTATGAAGACATACTACTACGAGGGCAGGAGATCACTAGTGGTCAGATCATGCGAGAACGAGGGTGGTAAGATAAAGATCTTATTATAGGTTGTCTATCAAAGAGAGGTACAAGAGTTAAGATGTGGAGTGGAGTAGAGGATAGATAGATAATAAATAGGTGTCCTCGCTCGTTTTAATCCCTAAAACGAGCTATATACCTTTAGATTATGTAGTTGAGCACTAACCTAGTGAGCAGCAGGGTTATCACCCTGTGTACTAGCATATACCTCCCCTTCCTGCGAGCTTGGCCCTATCAAGCGACCTACTTAGCAGAAGGAAAAACAGCAAAACAAAAGAAATAAAACAAAGAAAACATAACTTAATTACTTTATATTTATCCTAAACACCTCTCTTTACTTCTTTAGGCGCCTACTTCAGCCAGGTTCTTAAGTAGTAGTTGAAGCGCGTGGCCTAGGCGCAAATGCAGTAGTAGGAGCAAGGACAGGAGTAGCAGGCGCTTAAGACTTTAATATTAAGTAAAGACGACTATAACAAGGCTGCTTAGTCAGAGTTGTAGGTACTAAGACGTTATTAGAGATAACTGTACCTAATTAAAAACAAACGCTAGGAAGGCGTTAAGTAGAGGAGAGTATTATAGGATCTTTGCTTTTCTAGAAAACTTAGCGCTTGTTAGCCTCTAGGCCAAGTTCCTCTTAGAGACGTTGTAGCGAATTGGCTTAAAAGAAATTAGCATTCTACCTATTCTAGTCCTTTGTTGTATAAGGAGGGTTCTGTCTATAGTTAGTAAAGTATAAGCAGTTGGGGTATTCTTAAACTAGATTAGTATAAAAAGCGTTCGTCTTTAACTCTTAAACTACAGGCTATAGGTTAATAATTTGTTGTAAAATATAGTTATAGTGTTCTTTGATATAGTTGTTAATCTACTCCTTGTTAGCGTCCTATAGCATATCGTTTAGCTTTTTACAAATAAGAGAATTGTCCTACTTAGCTTTTCTAACAAGGGCCTTCTAAATCTAGGACTTATATTTAATATACACATCTGCAGAGAATAGCTAATTAATTCCTCTAAACTTGTTAAGATAGCTAGAGAGAGTATAAGGAGCAGTAGTAAGGTCGCGGTAAGCCTTGCAAATCTCCTTATAGGTTCCTATAGCAGGTACCTCTATTACTCTATTATAGACTATAACGAACTAGGGGAGAATAGTGCGGCGATTGCGAGTAATTAGCCTAGTAGATCTATAAGGTAGTAGCGGCAACAAAATTTAAACTTGTTTTTCCTTACAGATTTGCTTTATCTAGTAAGTATTAGAAGCTAATTTCAGTGCATTTTCTAGCTAGTTAGTCTTATCTTTCTATCCTTTAATAAGACTATTTAATACTTTAATGCCTGCGTCTTTACGCTACCTTAGGTATTCCGGCACATAGTTATAAAATCCTAGTAGGATCTTAGTGTAGTTGTTCTTATTCATATTATTAAACAACACACTGCTTTAAATTATATTAGCACTAAGGCCTTTAGTTATTGCTTACTTAAAGTTAAGGTTAATATACTTAGAGTAAGTTTAATCACCCTTCTTAGCGTACTTAGCGTAGTAAAGGTAAGAAATTAAAGTATGTTCTTTATAGAGCATAGTGTATTACAACTAGTATCCTAGGTTAGTGCGAACAGCTTATTAGATAAGCAAGTAGTACATATTGTGCAGCTATCTAAAGTTTAGCTTCCCGTCTATGCGTCGCAGGTAGAAGCAATTCATCTTAAAAGTATTAATAATAATATCCTTAACCTAAGTGTCCGCAAACAGCTAGGTGCAGGCGTTAGTAACAATGCTTCTAGTGCGCTAGAAATCCTCTTCTTATAGTTAAAACTTTATAGTATTAATAATCTTATCTTAAGTAGGGAGGGGGTAGAGATTAAATTGAGAAAGTTAATATTAGTAGCTTAGCAGGTCCGTATCCTGCTTAGCTAAGCAATACTTGCTAGTAAATAGTTTTAAAATTACATAATCAGATTAGAATTCTTGCTAGCAGCTCTATCCTACGTATAGTAAAAGCAGACACTTGTTAAGTATATTAGACAGCATAGCTCTCTTAAATAAACTTATAACACTCGCGGCAGTATACTTATAAAAAAAGTATACCCGCTTGTAGAACAAGTTATTAGAGCTAGGTTATTGTTTAATGTTAACCTTACAGTACTATTCCTTAATAACCTTAACGTAGTTAGGATTAGTAATTAGCTTCTTTGCGTAGGCTCGCTTAAGTAGCTTAAGAAAAGCTAAGATAGAATTCTCGCAATAACACCCTACCTAAAAGATCTTCTATTTCTAATTAAGGGTATTAGGCTCCTTGTCTACATAAAAGGCATTATTAAGGTTAGTATTTAATTAGGTAGCCGCCTGTTAGTATGCTAGTGTTGCTTTTAAAGCACAAGAGCTTAGTAAATATAGTAGTGCAGAGACTTGTTAGCTACTAGCCTTAGTCCTAACTTAACTTGCCTAAATGTTAGCAGCATTACGCCTTTGTTGTACAATAGTTATTCTATTCTAAAACTTATACAACTTAATAGCTAAGTATTAGTCTAGTCTTTAACTAGCTAACATTCCTGTAAATTACTTTAGATTCTTAGTTATAATTAACAGACTATAACTCTCTAGAAAGCAAGTCTTAAATCTTATTAAATTACTATAGCAATTAATAACTTAAGCTTTATTTAGGGTTTTTCCTAGCTCTACAGTTATAGGAATAACTACACTATATATTAAATGCGTCTTTACACTAAGCAGCCTATACTTATTACTTAAGATGTTTCGTGCGGAGTAAACTAGGCTAGTTTTAGAGTCTTTAGATTTAGCTATAAGCTAAAACACCTTTTACTAGAATATATAGAGAGAATTAGGCTTACCTTACTTATCTTTAGCTCTAGCATTAGGACGTAGCTTCTATAAGTTAAATTTAATATCTTTTTTCTTAATTTGTAGCTTACCGTAGATATTATAAAGCTCCTTTGCTTCTTACTTATTAATATTTAGGTAGGGTGCTTAGTTGTAAGAGTTATTCTAATTAATAAAAGCACAAATGTCCTTGCATAGTAGTTTTACTATTGCCTAGTTAGCTGTTAACACGAATTATTTTTTACTTTAGTTTTTAGAGTTAATGTAGTGCGCTACTACAGTGTTAAGAAAATAAGTAACATCTTTAAGATCTATATGCCTTAATACAAAAGCTATATTAGTTAATTCTTAGTAACTAAGTAGCGTATAAAGCATGTAAATGCTAACGTATTCTTATATAAATCCTAGAGCAAGCTTCTTTACTGTTGTAATAGCTCGGCCTAGTTTCTTCGCCCTCTTATCCCGCGTTAAGAAAGCTGCACTAATAATAGGATAGTGTTCCTAGAAACCTTTAATACTACTATATTCGTCTATAAGTCTAGGGAGCTAAGCACAAAAGTTACCTACTTCTAAAACAACCTTAAGAATTAGGTTAAATTAGTAAAAGGCGTTATTAAACTAATAATCTACAATAATACGTTGCTGTCTTAGCGCGTTTAAAAGGATCTTGTTAACTAGAGTCTAGATGTTAATAACTTTAATGTTGTTGCTAAGCATTGTAAGCTCTAGTACCCTATCTTAATACTATACAACTTTAGAGATTAAGTCTGCAACGTAGTCTTCCTTCTTAGCAATAACTCTAAGGTTATTAAAAACCTTTAATAGTTCTAGTATTTGTGGCAGTTGCTACTATAGCTGCTTGCTCTTAGCCTTGTCTAACAGCGCTAGAAGTATTGTTTAAGCAGGTAGGCTAAGGTAAGTTAAATGTTGTCTTTAGCCGCTGCTAGTTAGAGAGGGAGGAGATATTATTATTATTGTCGTCTTTAGAAGGTAACTGCCCTAATAAAAGGTAGTAAAGTTTATATAGAAGAAGAGTTAGATAGTTAAAAAGGTTGTAGTTCTAGTTTATGTGTAGTGGCGGTATTCTACTAGCTAGTAAGTAGAGGTAAACAGGGTCTAAATTGCGCTAAAATAAGCAAGTTTTGCAATTAAAATAGTTGTTGTAATTAGCTGTTGCTCTAAAAGTGCGTAGAATTAAGTATGGTATTAATGTAGCAGTAAGCACCTAGAGTTAGTAGGATAGGTAGCGTGAATCTAAATTTTATATAAGAAATTAGTAAACAAGTAGCTAAAAGTAAAATTAGGTACTACTAGTATAGTATCTTCTCCTCTTCCTAAAAGTATAGGCTGTCCTATAGCCTATTAGTTGTCTAATGTAGTAGTATTTAAGTTAGAGTCTAAGCTTTTAAAGTCTTGTTTATATACCTAATGCTTTTCTTCTATAAGACGGTTAGTAATAATAGCTTAAGGATAAAAGCTATTGCTTATTGTAGAAGGTAAAGATAGTTGTAGTTCCGTATATAGCTTAAGAAAGTCTAGCGAGATAGGAATGTCTACTGTAAGGCTAGTTCGTTCCTAATAATTAGGATTTTAAAACTTTATATTTTCTTAATTTTCTTTAATAATATCCTAAACAAGTCTTTGTTTAAATAGCTTTAATTACTATCTAGGTGTTGTGCGGGGAAAGCGTGTACTATTAAGGTCCTTAAAACAATAGGTACCTCTATTAGGTCTAGCTTTATAAATACAGTATAGGCCTAACTATCTTGTATCTAGTTTGTAGTCTCGCGACATCTTAATTTCCTCAATAGAGTTCTATAGAAAAACTAAGTCTTCTAGCTTTATATTCTTATGTCGTATTTTTTTAGTGTTATTTTAGTAATCCTTTTTAGCAGCTCTTATCTAGATAGTACAGGCAACAGCATCTTTTGTAAACCTATCTTAGAGATCTGGCTATATTACTTGAATCGCGAGCAGCTGTGCACGGTCCTTTACTTCTCTAAATAGAAGCGTTTGCCATATTAGTAGCGCGAGTTTAATAGGAAGCACTAGGTTTTATCTTATACTAACGAGTACAGCAAGTAACTTGTTTATTTCTGTATTAAGATCCTGTCTATAAAGAGAACTATTAGCAAGTTCTTAACTTAAGGTTCTAGAAGCTTTGTGAGGGCGTTCATAATAGGTTTATGCCCTTCTTTAATCTTTTTTATAGCTTAAAGGTTATGTTCTAACAACTAGACTTAGTTGATTCTGTACATATTTAATAGATGTAAGACTACTTTAGCGAAATTAGGCCTTCTATCAACTATAAGCTTGCGTGCGGTGCTCTATTAGCATATAATATCCTTATACACGAACTCTACAATTGTCTTAGACTAGTTGTTTAACAGGACTTTTACTTTAGGCTAGCTGCTAAGGTAGTCCTTTGCGATTACTAGAAACTTCTTCCTAAAACACTAAGGTATATATACTATATTAATTGCAATAGTCTTTTAAATAGCAAAACTATAAGTGTTAGTAAGCATATTAACCTTTCTCTTAGAGAATCGCAGTCAATAGTCTAGACAGGTCGCTAGCTTTTGCTGCACGTGTTTGTATATTCTTTTCTACTAGTATTACTAAGCAAGTATAAAGTTTACTGCGTTAACTCCTCTGTGCCTAATCGAAGTGTGTACGTTCTATACTGCAGCTGTTTTTAGATTAGTATTATCTACAACTCTCTAAATTACAATGTTTCTAGATATTTTCCTAAAAAGTATCTTGTCTTGTACAAAAACAAAAAAGTTTAGAGCTTACTTCTTCTATGCTTATAGTTCTTGTAGTTCTATATTCTTAGAAGTCTACAAGTTAACCAAAAATTAAGCGTATTGTTCTAACTTTGTTAAGAATTCCTGACAGAGTATCCTTGCCTGTCTTATTAGTATAGGTGCATTTACATTTCTAATTATATAATTAATAAACTCTTCTATATCCTCCTTAGGTTCTAGAGGCAGTTTCTAAATGTTAGGTTTTAGATACCTTGATAGTGCGTCTACAACTACATTCTTCTATTCTAGTATATAGTTAATGCTAAAGTTCTATTAAAGAATTATTAATACCTACTTATTTATAACAGATCTAAGATTATAAGTAAATCAGTAATTTAGTTAAGTAATAAAGGTTGTAGCGTTAGTTTCTATAGTAAAGTAAACACTATAGAGGTAGGTATAAAAGTTCTTAAGAGCTTATAGTATAGCCTTACATTCTAACTTAGTAGAGTGCTATTTCCTCTCTCGCTCTAACTATAGTGTGCCTTTAAACTGCACTAGGTGTTGCTTATTATCCTCTTTAAGTTGTTTAATATATACTCCTGCACTGTCTTAACTTATATTAGTTATTAAGAATATTTTGTAACTTTTAGTGTTAGTGTAGTTAAGATTCGCGAGTGTAGGTGTATTGTATATGGCCTATTTTAGCTTATATATTGCTGCGTCTTGTATATCTCCTTATTTAAAAAAGACATTGTTTTTTAAGAGTATAAACAGAGGTCTAGCAATTTTAGTAAAGTCCTTTACTTATATACAGTAATCGACGTATATACCTATAAAGGATTGTACCTCTCTTTTATTCTTGTATAGTAGCTAGTATATAATCGTCTTAACTTTCTTCTAGTTAGAATAACAGCCTTAAGGGCTAACCTTATAACTTATAACTTTAAGCCTTTCTATAAAACAATATTACTTCTTTTCTAACACGGTGCCTCTAGCTTGTTTAATATTAGCTAGCACTCTGTCTAGTTGTAGGATATGCTTAAGAACATAACGTTAAACTCCTAGCATTAATTTTTCTCTACTATAGTTAGTTTTTAGCCCTCTACATGTAATGTCGTTGATAAAGGGCATAGTATTAGGCTAGTAGTCTCTTAGAATCTTTATTATTACCTGTTAAAATACTGCTACAGAGTTAGTAGCACCTATTACTATCGTGCATAATTGTATAAGCCCTACTAGAGTTTAAAACGCTGTTATGTCTCTACTATCTAGATGTAGTGTAATTTAGTTATATTCTAAGAACCAATTTATAAAAGAGATAATTTTGCATCTTGCGAACCTTTTAGAAAACTTATCTGCAGTTAGTAGTAGGTTTGTATCTTGTATAGTAACTGCATTTATCTGCTATGCATTGCTAATCTATTAAACGCCTTTGCTTTTCTTAGGTACTAGGTGCTATAGGTTGCAATATTAGCTATTACACCTTTCCTATGTTCCTTAATTTAGGCGGACGTTAACTATATTTACTACTTATAGTTCAAAAGCTTTTAAGATAGCAAAGCCTTATACTTGCTAAGCTTTATGTAGTATTGTTTGTATCTTGTATAGCGGATATATATTAGGATAAATCCTTCTAGATTCCTTAAATTACTAAGAGAGCGCTTCCTCTTAGTTAAGAAGCATATATATAAATAGCTTCTTTTCTAATAGCTGTAGGTAGTCTCTAGTATGTAGCTTGTTAACTTGTTCTTTAGTAAGCCTTGTCTCTTGCAGGAAAGCAGCATATTTTAGTTTAAATAAATAATTGCACGGCCCTTTATTAAGATCGCGAATACTTATTTTAAGGAGTTGTTGTTCTTTTGCTTTTTCCTTCTAGTCCTCTCGTCTAAATTATATAGGCATCTCTTACTAAGGGATAATAATAGGTTGAACCTTCTTGTCTACCGTTTTATACAGCGTGTAAAGATTATTGTAATATTAGGTATACTTAAGTAATCTTTCTTGCATTTACTAACAATTAAGCTTACACATAATTAAAAATTTACTAAGTTTAAAGATTTTTGTAGAATTCTTAGACTGTCTAACTGTATGCGTAAACACTTAGTTTATCTAGACTATCTAATCTTTCTTGCTGCCTTTTGTGTACAGCATGTTAAAGTTGCTAAATCTAGCTGTTAGATCTAACTATACAGCTTCCTGTATATATTTTACTACAGCTGCTTATAGTGTAATGCTTAATTTATTAGTTATTATATATAACTATACATTACCTGCTGTTTCTCTATCTAAGTTGTTGTTAGAGGCTTTATTTCTAATTATCTGCGCAGGGTAATTTAGAGATAAGTTAGACGTAACAAAGACTGCATTCTTTGTACTGTCTTTAGATAGGACTTAGCATATAATTCTCCTAAACGCATTGTACTAAATTTATATCTTAGCGCTTGCACACTAAGGTCCTCTTAAAATCGCGGATCTAGTGACATTAGCAACAATCCTAAAGGTAGTCCTAATAGTAACTATCCTTATTTATGTAGGTATATTAAATACAGTCCTAACAAACAGGTTATGTGTGCCATTAGCTAAAGTAACACTAGGAGAAGGCTGCTCTAGCCAGTGCTCTATCATCTTATACGGTATCATTAATGCTCGCGCAGTACTTCGTTTTAGGATATTTATTTCTGCTCTAGTGTTAATTAAGCACTTTAGAAAGCTGCCGTTTACAGTAACCTAGCATTCTAGTAAGTTAGTTTAAGCAAAAGCCTACCTATTTTTACGCTAAACTCTTTAGACATCCTTTGTAGGTATATTGTCTAGTTTATCTATCTTGGAATCTCTCTTTCTACTTACCTCGTAGCGAGTTTACGCATTTAATTAATACAGATTTATCGCATAACAATGCGCGCTTTTAATAGGTTGTGTATTTAGTAAAATACTATTGGTGGGGCCCGTGCGCTAGTTCAGCCAATTAGAGGCTAGAACAAATGCTAGGTGTAATTTAGCGTACCTAGCATCTGTTAGCTTAGCGTTTTTCCTACATGTTAAAACGTTAAGCGCAACAGATCTATCCACAACATTAATACTATTATTAAGAAAGTCGCGCAGCTGTTTTTAAATACAAGCTTACTTTACAAGGTCTAATACTGTAACTCCTTGTACTTCCTGTCTAAGTAGAGTAGTTGCAATATAGTTCGGCTGTCCTTGCACTATTTCTTTAAGTTCTAGATTAGGAAGAGCGTTAATAAACTTTACTGCCTTCTTCTTTTTTCCTTGCTGTAAATGCTTAAGGCTCCCGCTGCGGTAACGTACGTGTCCTTACCCTCCTCCACCTCCACCTCCTCCACCTCCATCGCAATCTTGTTGCCAGCCTATGGCTGGCAATCGCCGTTGAACACGTTTCAATTGGTGTCGTTTTTTGGTACCTTCAGCAAATTTTTTGACCCTGATTTCGCTCGGTGGTCTGAGCTTTTCTGCTCCGAGCGCTTAGCGCGTGGACCTCATCCACTCACCGTTCGAATTTCGTCGACTACACACAATCTTTTTTTGACTTTTGCGACTGATTAGTAGAGAGCAGCTGCTTTTCACTTTTTTGGAAAACCCATTTTGACTACAACAACAACCACCACCTTTGATACCCTAAAAATAAATAAAACAGACTAAGACTAGTGCTGTTACCTAAACTTATAAGTAGACAAGTGCCTAGTAAACAACTACTCTCTCTACTAACTTAAGAAAGTAAAGATCTACTATTAACTTCTTTAGACCCAATCTAAGGAAAGATGCGCTTTCTATTAAAAATGATTTAAAAAAGCATAATAGGTAGACAACTACTACTATACTACTCTATTATTAAATATCTATAAGGCAGCAGATTGCCTCATTTACAAAGCAAAGTAGCTAGAACTAAAAAAGCAAGCTCTAAAGCAGGACATACTTTATTAAAACCTCTATTAAAGCTTCTATTATAATTATAGCTGCTTAATATACTACAGCACTAAGTATAGTGTAGGTTACTTTTCTAGAAAAAGGAAAGCTAAGCAGTTAAAAAACTAGAATGCTGCTAGAGATAGGGTTAAGCTAGTAAAGGTAGTCCTATAACGACCCTTAGAAAGGTACAAGATGCTAATAGTTAAGTAATACAGCTATACGCGACTGTATTTATGTAAGGTTAGAAGATTAAGGCGCTTATAGATAGCAGGGCTACACAAATATTAATCTTACTATAAATAGTAAAGAAACACGAAAAACTGTATAAAGTTAAAGAGAACTTATTACTAATGATATTAGCTAACAAGAAACCTATAAAATATAGAAATAGCGTAATATAGTTAGAGACTAAATCAACAAAGCTACAAATAGCAGACACAGAATGTTAAATAGAAATTAACATTATAGATCTAGGAGAACTAGACATGCTAATAGGTTATAATTAGCTTGATGCCTATAACTCTACTATTAACTAGTAAAAAGAGACTATACTTAGCTAAGAGCCTGTGCACAAGGTTGCTAGGGTACAACACAAGAAATGCTTAACAAATTAGAGCTTACCTAGAGATAGGAGATTTAGCACGATCTAGCTAAGTTAAGCCTAGGACTAATGTACTCTATAGCGCCTAAGCACGATGCTAAGCTGCGGGATTACATCTAGAAGAATTTAAAGAAAGGATATATCTAACTAGGATTAGGCCTAATAGCCTTACTGATTTTATTTGTAAAAAAGCCTAATAAGAAGTAGCAACTGTGTGTTAACTTTAAAAGGTTAAACAGCGTTACTTAAAAGAACTAATATCTCTTACTACTAATTACAGAGCTTATAGATTAACTCTAGGGAGCTAAGTAGTTTTTAAAATTTAACGTTGAGGAAGAATTTTACTAAATTAGAATTAAGGAAAGTTATAAATAGATAACAGCGTTTAAGATAAAGTATAGACTTTTTAAGTATATAGTTATGCTGTTTAGATCAATAAACGCGCTAGCAACTTTTTAATTAGTTATAAATAACGCGCTTTATAAGTACCTTGGAATCTTTGTTACAGCGTACTTACACAACGTACTAGTGTACTCTAAGAGAATGCTTAAAGAACATGTAGAACATGTTAAGAAAGTGCTTAGAAAGCTTAAGGAATACAAGCTGTACCTGCAGCTAGAGAAGTGCAAATTCTATGTTAAGAAGATAGAATTCCTAGGCTTTATAATATCTATAGAGATGGTTAAAATAAACTTTAAGAAAGTTATAGCTGTATAGGATTAGCTAAAGCCTAAAAATAGTTCATAATATGCAATCTTTCTTAGAATTTGCTAATTACTACTAGAAGTTTATTAAAAATTACTTAAAAATTACATTCTTTTCTTTAAGATTACAAAAAAAGTAATAAAGTATAAATAAAATAAAAAATATTAGAAGGCTTTTAATTAAATTAAGTAGATATTCGTTAAAGCACCTGTACTAGAGATATATAACTTAAAACAAGAGACGTAAGTTAAGACTAATACGTTAGATTATGCACTTAGAGCTATATTTTTATAGTAGTATAAAGACAAAAAATAAAGACTTGTATTCTACTATTTAAGCAAGTTCTCTAAAGCAGAACTTAACTATAATGTTTATAATAAGAAACTACTAAGAGTAGTTAATGCCTTTAAACAGTAGGAAGTCTATCTACTAGGACTACTACACTAAATTAAAGTTTTTACTAATTATTAGAACTTAGTAGAGTTTATAACAACAAAGAAACTTAACTAACAATAACTCTAATAAGCTAAGATATTAGCTTAGTTTAACTTCAAGATAACGCACCGCGCTAGAACGCTTAATAGAGTAGTAGACGCTCTAAGCTAACAATCTAACTTATGCGAGGAAAGTAATAAAAAACTACATAACACTATATTTAAGAAAATACCTAATAGTAGTCTATAATTTAACTAGCTAGAACTAGGTAGGGTAGCTAAAGTAGCTAAGCGGGTAGAATTATTGCAACAGCAGTAGTAGTAGAAGGCAGCTAACTAGGAGTCTAAGCTTAAGAAAGACAGCTTTAATAAACTACTACAAGATAAATAAGAGTACTAAGATATAGTTTAAGAAGATTAAATATATGTACTTTTATATATAAGATTAATTTTTATTAAGGAACTATACAAGTCTCTAGAGTACAGACATGCATTAATAGAAAAAATAGTTAAACAACTAGCTAAGGTGTTTGCAATACTACGCTTGCAAGCAAAGGTATAGAATGTTCTAGGCAACTATTTAGCTTATTACTAGAATAAGCTTAAAAGATATAAGCTTTACAGCTTATTATAACCCTTACAGCCACTAACAAGACTATAGAGCAGCGTAATAATAGACTTTATAGTAAAGCTCCTAAAATTAATAGAACTAGAATCTGCTTAACTTTATAATACTATCTTAGTAATTGTTAATTAATTAACTAAAGAAGCAAAGTTCATGCCTATAGAAGAGACTGTTACAGCGGAAGAATGCGCGTATAAAGTTACTAAGGCACTAGTATTAGAGCACAGGATGCCTAAAGAATTTATAACTAATAAAGATAAGCTATTTACGTTAAAATATTAGACTACATTTCTAGCAGAAATAGAAGTAAAGAAAAAGCTATTAACTAGCTTTTATTTAGAAATAGATAGCTAGACGGAACAAACAAACTAGACACTAGAATAGTATCTAAGGATATACGCTAACAAGCTGCAAGACAACTAGGTTAAACTTTTGCTAATAGTACAATTAGCTTATAATAGCACAAAATTAGTAATAATAAAGTACTTGCTACACTACGTGAATTACAAATATAAGCTAGTTGCTTATTAAGATTTAAAAGATGTAGAAAGTATTGCAATAGGCGTAGACAACAAAGCCTGCCTTATGCAAGAACTATACAAAGAATTAAGTAAAAATATTGCTTATAAAAACTTTATAACATCTAAAGCAGTAAATAAACAAAGAATTAAAGAACTAATCTTTAAAAAAAAAAGATAAAGTTTTCCTGTTATAACAGAACTTAAAAACTAAGGAACTAAGTAAGCAACTAGATAATCTCTAAGTAAGACTATTTAAAATCTAAGAGGAAATAAGTATAGTAAATTATAAACTCTAACTACTACTAGGTATGCGCGTCTACTCTGTCTTTTACAAGAAACTTCTAGAACTAGCACCTCTAGATGCTAAGCTAGCAACAGATATAAAGCTTAAAGACATTAAGTATAAGGTTAAGGAAATTAAGGACCTGCAGAAAGTTAGTTGTTATTAAAAATACTTAGTTAAGTAGCAAGAATAGCTAGAAAGCTAAAACACTTAAGAACTAAAAGAAAATTTAACAAACTGCAAGTTACAGGTACTTAAGTAATACTAAAAATATCTAGCAAAGAAAGGACTAGATTCTTAAGAGAAAGAAAGTAGTTAAAAAAAGGATTAAAAGAAGCGCTAGCTTGTAACTAGCCTAAGTTAGTTAATAACCTAAGTAGCAATAGTTTAGTTATTAGAAAGTTTATACTAAAGGTAAAGTTCCCCTTAGCTTAGTCTTTTGCATAATTTTAAAGATTTAGAATAGCAAGATCTTAATTAGTAAACAATTGCTCTTACGCTTTAGTCTCTAAGAGCTCTAGCTTGCTTTAAGCTAGCTAAGCCTTTAAACCCGCAACTTTAAAAAAAAATTATATTTCTTTTGCTAAACTTTTTCCTACTTTTTCTTAGAAATAAACAGACTATACTTTGCCTTAACAGAAATATAACTAGCGTAATAGCTAGTTGTAGTATCTACAAAGCAGCAAAGGTTTTTTGTCTTACACTACTTATAATAAAAAGATATCTTTAGGCTTAACTCTTTTATATAGTTAGCATAAGCATAACGTTTAGAAGTAGAGTTCTGCAGATAAGAGCGACAGGAGGATAGAATTTTAGGCATAGTTAGGAAGGCGTAGAGGGAAACAAGCGTATAATATAATAGGCATACTAAGACTTTATATGTAGCTAGCAATTTAACACGCAGCACAGAGAATAAAATTTTAGGGTATTAGGACAATACGCCTAAGAGGGGTAATAATGTTATAAGTAACAAAGGTTATTTTCTCCTTAACGCAAAAGTTAGGGTTAAAAGCTAACTAGTAACTACGTTAGAAGGTAATGATTACTGCGGGGCTGTAATCACGTGATTACCATCCTGCTAAGGCAGGCTATCTAGGATAGCCGTGCATGAAGGGATAGCAGCGCTATCACAGGCATCCCCTTTAGAAGAGATGTACAGGATAGCAAGGACAGAAGCAATAAGTATAAAAATATGTTAGATCTTATTATTACACTTGTTATAGTTAACTTATTAATAGTTTAGCTCTTACACAGATTGCTAACTAGTTATTCTATCTTTAAATAGAATTAGATTGTCTTTGATTACTTAGTTAATTTACAATAACTCTTCTCCACACGAATCGCCAGACAAACCGCACGGGCTACCGCTTTAGTCTATCTCGCCTTAGTACGGACCGAGCTTAGAGAAGTATAGCCTATACCCCCGTGTAACAACACATTTATAAATATAGGCTTAAATGTATAAGCGTTTGCCTATTTTAATAGCTATATTTTTATTTTTCTACTGTTTCTTTATGTGTGCCTATAACTTAGACTAACCCTTCTTAGCATATCTAGGTAAGCGCTTTAGGATACAAGAGAGAGATTAATCTTTATTAAAAAAGTAGTCTAGTAGAATAGAGACCCTTATAGCATTACAGATGCATCTATTATTAGCTTATTAGTTAAAGTCCTCTAAGAATTCTGTAACATCTTTCCTAGTAAAAACTAATATACCGTGTTTTAGTTAAATTATAATGAACACTAAGTTATGCGTAGGTGTAGCTATAGTGTTAATAACTAAGCTTAATAGGGTTAATAGTAGATTAGGGCTAGTAGTAGTAGGTCTAAAAGGAGAAAGCGTTGCGCCTTCCTACCCTTAACTTATCTTCTAATCCCTTTTTAACATCTAGAGTATAGTAGGACTTATATAAGTTCTTTATACAAATAGTTAACTAGTATTAGTAAAAAAATAGATAAGGTATAGTCTTTAAGAGAAATAATATCTCTCTTTATGTCTTTATAGTGTAAGTTTGTTTAAGTGTAAGTGTATTAATCTCTACCTTTTAGATACCTCTTATTTTGCTAGGTAAGCTTAGATTTATACTTAAAGCTAGCACTTATATATAAGCTTTTAGTGCTATCTCTATTTTGCTAGATAGCACCTTAGCTTAGCATTTCTTTACGCATGTATTACTGTCTTAATTTTGCTAGACAAGTTACTACCTCTATTTTACTAGGTAGACTTTAAATTAGCGTTTAAAACATATATAAGACTGCCTCTGTTTTACTAGACAGTTTACTACCTCTACATTGCTAGATAGACTTTAAATTAGCATTTAATAATGTATTTTGTTTTTTATTAGTAGGTTTCGTTTTTCTTTATTGTTGTTAGTGCTAACTTAGGTAACATCGTCCTTAACGTGGTCTATAATAGGGAATAGTGCTAACCTCCTAAAAGTATATCTCGTAATAATCCTAAGAGTATATCTAGTAGTAATTCTAAGAATTCTGTGTTTATATAAGATTATTATATTGTTATTGCAATAATTATGCACTAGTTCCTTTGTGCACTAAGTAGTAGAGTATGTCCCTATAGGCTTTGCCATTTGTACGGGTGTTGGAGTGTATAAAGACATACTACTACGAGGGCAGAAGATTACTAGTGGTTAGATTATGCGAGAACAAGGGAGATAAGATAAAGATCTTATTATAGGTTGTCTATTAAAGAGAGGTACAAGAGTTGAGATGTGGAGTGGAGTAGAGAATAGATAGATAATGAATAGGTGTCCTCGCTCGTTTCGATCCCCGAAACGAGCTATATACCTTCAGATTATGTGGTTGAGCACTAACCTAGTGAGCAGCAGGGTTATCACCCTGTGCACCGGCACACTAGCAAGAATTCTAATCTAACCTTGTTATTTTAAAGCTTTTTACTAGCAAGTATTGCCTAGCTAAGCAGGATAAAAACCTGCTAAGCTACTAATATTAACCTTCTAAACTTAATCTCTACCCCCTCCCTACTTAGGATAAGATTATTAATACCTTTGAGTTTTAACTACAAGTAGAGGAGTTCTAGCGCACTAGAAGCATTGTTACTAACGCCTACACCTAGCTGTTTAAGGACAGTTAGGTTAAGAATATTATTATTAAAACCTTTAAGATGTATTGCTTCTGTCTACAACATATAGATAGGAAGCTAACCTTGGATAGCTACGCAATATGTACTACTTACTTATCTAACAAGCTATACGCACTGACCTAAAATACTAGCTATAATACGCTATGCTTTGTAAGGAGCATACTTTAATTTCTTACCCCTACTACGCTAAGTACGCTAAGAAGAGTAATTAAACTTACTTTAAGCATATTAACTTTAACCTTAAGCAAGCAATAAGTAAAGGCCTTAGTGCTAATCTAATTTAAGGCAGCGTCTCTTTTAAAAATAAGAATAAAAATAACTGCACAACGATGCTACTAAGCTTTTATAACTACGTGCAAGAGTACTTAAAGCAGCGTAAAGACGTAGGCATCAAATTATTAAATAGTCATACTAAAGAATAGGAAGACAAGACTAACTAGCTAGAAAATATACAAAAGCTAGCTTCTAACGCTTACTAAATAAAGCAAATTTGCAAAAAAAGACAAGTTTAAATTTTGTTGCCTTTACTACCTTATAGATCTACTAGCCTAACTACTTGCAATTGCTGTACTATTCTCCCCTAGTCTGTTATAGTCTGTGATAAAGTAATGGATGTGCCTGCTATAAGAACCTATAAGGAATTTTGCAAAGCTTATTATAACCTTACTACTACTTCTTATACTTTTTCAGGTTATTTAAATAAATTTAAAAGAATTAATTAGCTATTCCTTGTAGATGTTTATATTAAGTATAAGTCTTAGATCTAGAAGGCCCTTGTTAGACAGGCAAAGTAGAACAATCCTCTTATTTATAAAGAGCTAAACCATATGTTATAAAATGCTAACAAGGAGTATATTAACAACTATATTCTGCAACAAATTATCAACTTATAGCCTATATTGTAAGAATAAAAGAAAGACGCTTTTTACGCTAATTTAGTTTAAGGTTTTCTAGACTGTTTTTACTTTACTAACTAAGAACAGAACCCTCCTTATACAACAAAGGACTAGGATAAGTAAAATACTAATTTCTTTTAAGCTAATTCTCTACAACGTCTCTAGGAAGAACTAAGCCTAGAGGCTAATAAGCGCTAAGTTTTCTAAAAAAGCAAGAATCCTGCAATACTCTCCTCTACTTAACGCTTTCCTAGCGTTTGTTCTTAATTAGGTATAGTTATCTTAGATAACGTCTTAGTACCTACGTCTCTAACTAGGTAGCCTTATTATAGTTGCCTCTAATTAATATTAGAATTTTAAGCGCCTGCTACTCTAGTTCCTGCTCTTACTACTACACCTGCGCCTAGGCCACGTGCTGCGACTACTACTCAGGAACCTCGCCGAAGTAAACGTTTAAAGAAGTAAGGGAAGGTTTCTAGGATAGATATAAGGTAGTTAAGTTTTATTGCTTTTATTTTATTTCTTTTGTTTTATTTTCTTTGTTTTATTGTTTCTCCTGATGCTAAGTAGGTCGCTTAATAGGGCTAAGCTCGCAGGAAGGGGAGGTATGTGCTAGTGCACAGGGTGATACCCTACTGCTCACTAAGAAAGTGCTCAACCACCTGATCTAAAGGTATATAGCTTGTTTCGGGGACCGAAACGAGCAGGAAAAAAATCATTAATCCTTATCCTCTACTTGACATCTCCACTCTTGTATTTCTCTTCAATAGCTAACCTATAATAAAATCTTTATCTTACCACCCTCGTTCTCGCATGATCTGACCACTAGTGATCTCTTGCCCTCGTAGTAGTATGTCTTCATACACTCCAACACCCGTATATTAGCACAGGCGTGTTATTTAGAAGTTATGTTCTAAGTGCCAATATAATAAAAACACTAAATTCTAGACTTAGTTAAAAAAGCATAAAGAAGAAAAAAACGTATAATATACTAGATATACCAAAACCTTATATTTAACTTACGCAAAATACAGTATAAAAAGAAAAATAATTTTATTAGTAACAAAATGAATTTTTTTTAATGAAAAATAGTAAGTTAAAAGCTAACTAGCAACTATTTTAAAAAGTAATAATTATTACAAAGCTAGAGGTTACGTAATATGCTATCTTACTAATGCTAACTATTTAAAATAGTAGTGTATATAAAGATAGCATTGCTAACTTAAAACTTCCGCTAAGCTAAAATAAAGAAAATAGCAGGTACAGGCAACAGTAGGTTAAGTGTAAGTTGAATTTTATTATTACACTTGTTGTAGTTAACTTAAATAGTTTATCCTCTATATAAATTGTTAACTAGTAATTTTTTATTATCATAATATTGAATTGTTTTTATTATTAGTTAACTGTAATAACTCTTTTCTACTATAAATCGCCAGACAAACCTTACAAGCTGATGCTTTAGTCTACCTCGCCTTATTATAGACTAAGCCTAGTGAAGTATAGCTAAACCCTGTGTAACATTAGCTATGTAAAGGGCTGGAGCCTTGATGTTCCCTAGTACTCGACCTGTGGCCTTCGATTGGCTTTTCTTACCTCAGCATTAGTAGCTGACTATTAGCACTAGCAGCTAACTATCAGCCGCATTATTTTACGCTAGCTTCTAGCTGATCTAGTAGCTCCTGCTAGTAACTACACTACCAGCAGCAAACTGTTAGCTGACCCGACAAACCTCTGATAACCTCGGTTAGTCCTAACCTAGGTTAAGTCCTAACTATCCGGGTTGGATATAAAAACCTACGTAGTCTCTCTCTATAGTTTGATATTCAGTTCATTCAATGTTTACCTTGCACCTTTGGTCAATCCAACGCACCCTTACAAGCTACAATATTTACTATAGTAATTGTAGACAGAAATCTTTATTTTATACGTTGAATGCATGCTAAGTAATTACTACTTCCTCTGTTAGATTGTGTTTTATATAACTAGGCCTAGTTTCATATTATGAGAAAACTCTTACTTAATAATTACTAAGCATACTTCTTAAAGAATTTAAAACTTGCATAGCATTATGTATAGTAAGCTTTACGCCTTGTTTTAAAGCTAAAAAAGTAAGCTGTATTGAACATTTATTTAACAGTAACTATACAGTAATGCGCTAAGGTATTAAAACTTGTGTTAAAGTAGTTTAAAGTTTAGTAAAGTTTTAGTATTATGTCTAACTTACCTGTGTAGAACGTGATAGGAATAATACGCCTAGTACGCAGAAGTTAAAATAGCGTAACTAGATAGTAGTAATTAGTAACTAACACCCTGCGCACCTATTACCTTCTCTGTTACATACGCAACATAACAGTACTAATATATGCTTTTTATTATAAGGAATTTTTACAGCCGCTTTTGAATACTATATATTATGCAATTTTTCTACTAAGATTAATTTTTTACTAAAAATAGTAGCAGCAGCATATTTTAGTATTACTTAGCGCTTTCTTATATAGGCTGTCCTTATCTCCTAAATAACTTAATATATTCTACTATAAGTTATACACAAGTCCTGCAAGCTGTGTTCTTTTTTTTACTTTTTACTTATATGTAGTTTAGATTAACCTCTACTCTTAATAGAGCTTTCTTGTCCTCTAGTCGCCTGCATATAAAGTATTAGTTAAAGGAGACTAGTCTAGAGTTAATGTAGGTAGGGCTAGTTATAGAAACTAACGCTAATTATAGTAAAGAGGCTTATAATATAAAAAGTAGCGTATCTCCTGTATAGTAGTTAAGTTAATTAGTCTATATACAGCAAAGAGCGCATAAGAGTTTTAAGGTAGTGAACGTATACTAATAAGCTTACTTAACTCAACCAACGTCGACTTTTCTAGAAATTGATCGGAAACAACCGGATCCTAAGGAAACAACCCCAAGGAATCGATTGCGACACTTTTCAAAGCCTGCAGCGAGGGCGCCAGCGCGCGAGAGAGGGTGAAAGATTCGCCTACCCCCTCTTTGGAGGAGAGAAAAATTTTCATTTTCCTCAAAAGCTTAGGCCACATGCTAAGGCGTCTTAAGCTAATTAAGATTAAGGAGCTTATTGAAGCTTAACTAAATTATAAAATTGCAATAACTAAAAAAAATTACAAAAAACAATTTGCTTCTAAAGATCTAGGAAGAGTAAACAAAAAACAAATAGAGATAGAGGAAGACAACATAACAACGCCGCGCTAAGAAAGGCAAAATACAGAAGAACCTTAAAGGCCGACTTATGTTTAAACAAGAAGTATTTTTTCTCCTTTTATTAGACCTATTTCTTAATACCCTATTAGGAATAAAACACTAAAAGCCACCTTAGTGGAAGAGGCACTTGAGATAGCTAGGAACCTTGTAATCCAAGCAGCTAATCTAGCTGAAAATAACTCTACCTAGCAAACAAGTCTCCTAGACTTAGTAGAAGTCTTTAGAGACTATACAGAAAATAGTAGAGTAAACAAGAAGAATACTGCTATCTTAGCAGACTGGATATTAAGTCTTTTAAACGTCTTAAGAGAGTTAAGAGAGAAAATTAGACGTATTAAGAAACTAACAACAAACACGCCTATCTAGAACACCTCTATCTAGAATACGCCTATCCAGAACACGCCTATTGCTACTACAGCGACCTTCGCTACTTAGCAGGTAACAACAAAAATTAACTGTAGACAAATATCTAAAAGACATAAAAACTAAAGGTTACTAGCCTAAAGAATCGCTAGCTAGTTCTAGTTAGCGAGACTCTAGCTGCATTTAATGCCTATAAACTTAGAAATAATTTTAACAACGCTTTTGCAACAAAAGGAGGCGTGTAATTACCTATAGTTACCTTAATCGCATTATCCTCTAAAGGCAACAAAATGATTACAACTACACTAGCCTTTAAGGCTAAATACCTCTTAGAGAATTAGGCTATGTAGCAAGATATTACAACCTTTAAAGTCGCCTAACTTATTACGCCGTAGTTTAAGGTTGTTATCTACAAGCTTTCTACAAACTATAGTCTAGAGGTTGTAAAGAAAGTAATTAAAACCTTTAACAAAGGCCTAAAGATTATAGGCAATCCTTTTTAGCTTACGCCTAAGGATAAAAGAGAATACTAGAACTTTAGCTTAGCATGCGTAGCATTTGCTACAGAGGAGGAAGCCTAAAAAGCTATTAGAGGTAAACTTTATATTTTAGGGCAAAGCCTTAGAGCAGAGAAACTGCAAGTTGTTAATATCTTAAAGTAATGCACTAAATGCTAAGGATTTAGCTACCTAGAGGTTAAATGCTTAAAATTAGCCTGCTAAATTTGCAGCGAAGCACACTACACTAGTTAACACAAGTGTAAGTCTTGTGCTAGTAAAGGAAAACTATGTATCTACACTATATTTAAGTGTAGTAATTGCAGCAGACCATATATAGCAAACAGCTAGGAGTGCAAAATCCTACAGGCTAGGACAGCTAGGAACAATTAAACTAATTAGTATAATTAAAGTCTTACAAATAAATGTTTATAGAAGTAGCCTTGCTACAGAAAGCGCAATTAACTTAGCTATTACAGCAAACGCTACAATTATTATAATACAAGAGCCCTAGTTAATAAGAGGACTTTATAAAGATACTAGTGTACGGGTGTTGGAGTGTATGAAGACATACTACTACGAGGGCAGGAGATCACCAGTGGTTAGATCATGCGAGAACGAGGGCGGTAAGATAAAGATCTTATTAGGGGTTGGCTATCGAAGAGAAGTACAAGAGTTGAGATGTGGAGTGGAGTGGAGGATGGATGATTGATGCCGCTCGTTTCGGTCCCCGAAACAAGCTATATACCTTCAGATCATGTGGTTGAGCACTGACCTAGTGAGCAGCAGGGATATCACCCTGTGCACCGGCACACTAGGCAAATTGCTTATCTAGACTTTACGCAAATACTACTAAATTACTAAGGCCTACGACCTAGAACTCTATTCTATAATCAAAAGAACTTAGAAGTAGAAGTTAATTCTTATAATAGCGACGACAACGACTTTCAAGCTATTTTAATACAACTTAACACAAGAAAGATTTACGTCTATAACATTTACAACAAAAAGAGCTTAAGACAAGGGCTAAATACGACAACAATCTAAAGACGCCTTCTAGGAGAGCTAATTAAATTATATTTAATTATCCTAGGGGATTTTAATTGCCACCACTTTAGATAGAGCCTACAGGAATGCAACTTAAATTAACAAGTAGAGGAGTTAGTAGAGTAAGTTAATAACTAAAACCTATCTCTATTCAATACTATAGGAGTTAGCACTTTTTTTAAAGCTTATATACAAAAATAGAGCGTACTTAACCTTACTTTTTTAACAAGCAATATAGCTTCTATAATTATAGACTAGTAGGTTATCCCTAAAGTTAGATTAGACTACTACGCTATGCTGTTTAGTATTGTTAACTAAGGGGAGCTACCTAGCCAGCCAAAGAAGTACAACACAAAAAAAACAAATTGGAATCTTTTTAACACTACCTTATAGGAGGAGATAGTTTAAGCAAAGCTAGAGGATTAATTACTAGCCTTACTACACGCCTTAGACTACCTCTTAAGACAATTACTTTTAGGCCTTAATAATCCTTTAGAGGAGAGGCTAGATAAAATAGCAGAGGATCTTACAACAACAATTTAACAAGCGCTTAAGAGATCTACCCCCCTTACAAACTAAAAACTAAAACTAAAGCCTTGGTGGACTAGCGATCTAGATCTCCTTAAGGCTATCCTAAGTAGAACCTCTTGAGATTACAAGCGAGCAGCAAGGAGAGGAGATAACACGCTATACCTATAGAAAAGTGTTGGAGTACTGACCTGCGGATCAGTCCGGATCTCTCCTTTAACATCCGGATCACCCGGGTTATTAGGTGATCCTAGTGGGATATCACGTGATGGCGCCAGTAACGCGCATATAAACGAGCTAGATCGTCCAAAGTCTTTTTAGTAGTTATTTGGACACTTTGTTGTGGCACTTAGTTGATTAATATACTCATTCCCCTCCACTGATCATTCAATTACTCCTTCTCAGCTCCCACAAAAAGAGATTACCTACTAGCTAAAAACAAGTACCTTAAAGCTATTAAGAAAGCTAAACTTAACTATTAGGAGCAATTCCTCGAAAACGAATCGCCTAAGGAGATATTTAAAGCAATAGCCTATACAAAAAACAACCTCTTAACAAGAATCCTTGCAAATAGGGGCAAAGAATCCTTTAGAGCGACGTGCTAAACCTTTAAAGAGGAGCTATTTCCGCCCCCTCCTCCTACTTCTTCTTAATCGCTTGATAATTACCAAGGAAACCTTAAATAGGAGTGGCTAATTCTTTCTATAGAGGAGCTCTACATTGCCTGTCAGAAAATAAAAGCTACCTTACCAAGAGTAGATAGAATTAGCTAAGAAGTTATCTTAAAAGCATACAATTACTAACTAGGCATTTTCTTTAAGGTGTACTTAGCCTTGTTTAACCTAGGATACTAACTAAGGTGCTAGCGAAAAGCAAGAGGGGTTATCCTTAGAAAGCCTAACAAACTAGACTACTTAATTCTAAAAGTATATAGAGTTATCTCCCTCTTGTGCTGCCTTAGGAAAGCACTAGAAAGGCTCTACTTAAAAAGATTGAGTATCCTAGCGGAAACAACTAACCTACTCCACCCCTGCTAAATAGGAAGTAGGTTAAAGAAATTAGCTATTAACGCAGGACTCCTTTTCTACAACAATATACAACAACAGAGAAAAAAAAATAGAGTTACTTTAATAGCCTTTTTAGACATTAGAGGCGCTTTCGACTATTTATCTAAGAACAAGCTTCTAGAAAATATAAGCAACTAGTAGCTACCTGTATGCCTCCTATTATAGACAAACTCGTTTCTTATAGAAAGGCTTTTAGAGTTATTCTTTAATGGGCAAACAGAGAACCTACAGAAAGTTAATACTAGTACACCCCAAGGGAGCCAGGCCTCTCCTATCTTATTTCTAATCTACACAAAACCGCTATTCCAATTAATTATAGCAAACGATAATATATACTCTTTATCCTATATAGACGAACTTCAAATCTTAATATTAACAACATCTATTAGGAAAAACATTAAACTGCTTAAAAAGGAGTTAGCAAACCTCTTTAACTAAGTAAAGAAGTTAGCCATTAAGTTTAATAGCTTAAAAACAGAATTAGCAAACTAGACAAGATCAAAAAAAGATACAAACAAAGTCCTTACGCTACCTACTTAAGAGACCTTTTAGCTAAAAGGACTAGTTAAGTGGCTAAGTATCTTCTTTAACAATACCCTAAAGTTTAGAGACTACTGCTATATAAGGATATAACAAGCAAACTAGGCCTTTTTCCGCCTAAGCAGGCTAGCTAATATTAGTAAAGGCCTCTTACTAAAAGTAATAAGGCAGTTATACCTAGCGTGCATTACTAGCGTAGCTAATTACAGTTGCTAGCTATTTTAGAAAGGCTAACAACACGTCCTTAACAGCAGGCAAAAGCTTTAAAACTAGGCCTTTAGAAAGATCTTAGGGACTTTTAGATCTTCCCCTGCAATGCCTAGTAAGGTAGAAGCCGCTCTATTTCCACCTAGAGTTAGGCTAGACAACAGTATAAGGAGATACGCCTTTAGATCTACTTTATTAGATCTAAACCACTCTCTAAATGCTGCTATTAATCACAACAGAGGAGAGCAACTTAATTAAATATAACTATCTATTACCTTAGCTCTCTTAGATAATACAGAGGAAATACAACACTACGCCTTTACGCTATAGAACGCTAGGACTCCTTACAAGGTCCTTATATTAAACAAGCTAAAAGAGATTAAAGCAGAAAGCTATAGGAAACTATTAGTAGACAACAATCTTCTATTAATATACTTAGATGCCTCGGCTACAAAAGATAGCAAAGTAATAGGCGTAGGCGTTGCCTTCTACAAGGGAGCTACTCTTATTAAGGAATTATAAGCAAATATAGGAAATAACTAGCTAGTTTACAACGGTGAACTTAAAGGTATTACCTTAGGGCTAGAGACAGTAGTTAGCTTATTAATTATATGCTAAAACGTTAATATCTACGTAGACAATTAGGCGGCTTTATTTTAATTAAAAAACACCTTCAACAACTCTAGCTAAAAGTAGTAAATTAGGTGTATCAGAGCAGCAACTTAACTAGAAGAAAAAGGCATTACCCCTGCACTACATTAGATCCTAGGACACTAAGATATACTAGGAAACAATTGAGCAGACCTCCTCGCAAAAGAGGCTACAAAAACAAACTCTTTAACAAATAAAACAAGCCTAGTAGTTGTTAGCTCTTAAATTAAACAACTAGCTAATATTAATTAGTTAAGCCTTCTTAAGAACTACAGGAAAAAAGCTACAACTATGACCCTAAGCACCTACTTAGCATCCTTTAAATAGAAAATAAGGAAACAGATACTTATCCCTTCTACTAGGAGAGATATATCTAGCTCTTTCTTTTAATTAAAACTAGGTTATAGCTACCTAAAGAGCTATCTATTTAGGAGTGGCAAAGTAGAATCTAAACTTGCCTATGCAATTTTAGAGCTACTTAAAACACAGCTCATATAATCCTTAGGTGCCAACTATATAAGGATAGTAGAGCTATACATCAAAACTCCTTTACAGAGCCAATCTCTCTACAATGTCTTTTCTAAACAGAAGCAGGTATTAAGGCTACAATAGCCTTTATTTAAGAAACTAGGGTTGGTACACAGGCCTGGTACAAAGGAAACTCCGACAACTAGATGTAATCGTCTACCTAGGCGATCAAGCTCTAAGCACCCCTCCCCTTTCTCTACCTCTACCCAATAGGCTAAGAGCCTCACCTTCATTCAGATAAACCACCCCTTGTAAATTACTTGGAAGATAGAAAAAACTACATAGATACCTGCAGGCCTTGGCCTGCACGTCTTATATAGCCCTTCAGGCTGAGAAAGGACGTTAAACTACAATAAAAAAAAGCTTACTTAACTGCATATTAGTAGGAGGCGCCTCTTTCTGTTTTTTTTTACTAAAAATAGACATGCTCTTCTTCTGCCGTATTCTCTGAACAAATAACGTAAGGATGCATAATAGTATATAAGCAGTAATAAGTTAAAAAGTAGAGTAAGAAGAAGTAAAAGGAAACTTAGGCATGCATGTAACTTTACTTAAGTAAAAAGCCTTAGACTAAGTTTCCTATTATTCTTAAATCCTTGTAGAACTTCAAATCAACACTAAGTTAATACTTAATATATACAAATACACTAAAGCTTCAAAAATTTATAATAAATGTAACTAAAATTTTAAATACGTTATAACTTTAAAAGTATATGTGTTGTGCTCTAATCTAGCAAACGTTAGCACATATTACTACTACTCTAATAACTACGCAACGCAATATTCTAACATTATTTTTAATCTTTAAGAGGAGATAGAGCATGTCCTAGTTACTTAAACTCTATAAAAACTACTAAATTTATAAGTTTAAGCTATCTGCTACTTAGATAAGAAAAGTATATTTAACTTCTTACATAGACGTATATAAACGGCTAAGTTAACAGTTTTAAAATAGATATAGAAGTTAAGTAAGGAAGACTATAAAAAGTAAAAAGCAAGAGTAGAAGAGCTAAGAAGAAAGAAATTATAAACAAGAAAAGTTAACTAGTTTAAGAAGCATGTTTTTATGTAATAGAGTTACCGTACAGATCTAATATCAAGACTCATAGCTTACCGTACTACATAGGCAAGTTAATAATTAAGTTAGTATATAATTAAGAATTTGCTAAGTTTGTAGCTTTTTATAAACTTCTTACATTGTCGTACTACTGTAGTAGAGTATTTTAGGAGTTTTTTATTAAAATAAATACTTAATGCAAGAGTTTTATCATTTGTATATATAAATAGTTGTTGTTAGTAAGTTTAGTGTCTAGTGTCTCTTTAGACGGCGTTCTAAGGATTTCTATTCTCCTATCCACACTATACCCAAGCCTAATAGCCTTTTAGCTAGTATTATTACCCTTAGGTCTCTCAACCACACTACTTAAGTAAATAATTAGTTTAATTAAGTTAACGTACTCTATAGGCGAGTAGCTTAAACGGGCGAGTAGCTTGCTCTACTAAGACCCTATCAAAAATTGCGACTGTATATCACAGTAAAGCAATGCATAGAATTATAATAAAAATTATAATAAACTATTTTACTTAAAATTTTTAGCTGCATCTTACTTGTATATATGCAGGTTATATATTATTTTACTATCACGCACGCTTGCTTCACGACCTGCAGAAAAGACGAGTAGACAAGAAAACAGTAAAGTGGATCGCAAGCTTCCTTAGCAACAGACACACGAGCATCGCAATTAACAGCTTCCAGTTAACAACATACCAGATCAACACGGGTATACCCTAAGGCTCGCCGCTATCGCCTATCCTCTACCTCTTCTACAACGCCGATCTAATAGATAAGTGAAACTTAGCGCTAGACGCTATTTCTACAGGCTACATCGACAATGTCAGCATCCTTGCGTGGGGCTAGACGACAGAGCAGACGTATAAGACATTAGGCAAGATCCTTAAGAAAGCACAACAATAGGCTAGCACACACGCATTAGTCTTTGCCTTAAATAAGTTCTAGCTTACCTACTTTACAAGGCTACGCAAGCGCATTAATACAGAAGCCTTAATTTATACTAAGTAAGGCAAGATACAGCCTAAGGCAATATGTAAACTCCTTAGCTTAATAATAAACGTAAAACTGCACAGGAAGCAACACACTAAGAAGATTAGGTAGAAAGTAACAAAGATAGTAAATGCGCTAAGCTGCCTAGGAAGATTTAACTAGAGTGCTAGCCTCTACAACCTATAGTAAATATATAAAGGCATAGTGCTTCTGCAGATAATATATGCATGCTTAGTGTAGTTAAACGCTAGCATAAGAGGAAAACTTTATACTAAGAGAATGCTTAACATACTGCAGAGCATATAAGTAGAGCAGCTAGAGTTATTAGTAGAGCATACAAAGCTATATCAAGAGCGGCGCTAGACGTAAAAACATTTTTTTTTATTAAGTATCAGATATAGAAGCATAACGTAGATATTATTGTCTGCTTACTCTTAAGTAAGAATATTGCAGCTACTTTAGAATTTTAGACAAACATAGCACAGCTAATAGTTATAGATAAGACTTACAGATACACTAGCTTCTAGTAAAAGGTTTATAGTAACATAATAAGCATGCAAACTAAAGACTTTATTAGGCAAGAGCAGATTCTGTGCTTCTTTACGCTGCCCTAGAGATAGGGCCTAACTACTTATAATAATACAACTACTAAGAAGGCATAAGTGTAACACTACAAAAAACACGTAAAGAAAGACAGCCTTAGCATTTACACAAATAGTAGCAGAATTAAATGCAAGATAAGCTTTGCAGCACTATATCTGCTTATACAACAGGCGCAACTTATATATATAAGTTTAAATATAGAGTTAACAGTATATATAGCAAGACTATAAAGTATTAGCCTAGCACTGTAAATCGCTTAAGAGTATGTAGGCCGAAATAGTGCGTAATAAGACGTCGCTATATACACAGACAACTAGGCCGCCGTCTAGTTTATTGCTAAGGCGGGGGGACAATTAGGCGCATACATCCTCGCGGACATCACGCGACAGGTCTAGGAGCTCTAGGACAACGGACGGACAGTGACCGTCTAATGGATACCTGGAAACGAGGCCGTCGACAAAGCGGCTAAGGAAGCCACTAGATAGAGAGAAGACGGCCGCAGAAGCTTGCCGGCAGACGCGCCTTCCTAGCTGTTTACTATAAGGTTAACTATAAAAAGATAGTGTAGCATACAAGCTAAACAGGCATAGATAGCAAAGTAGCGCAAGGACACTAAGGGCCAAGCAACCTACAGACACACTCTAACGCCCACTAAGAAAGTAATCTAGCTCTACGAGGGGCTCACTAAGCGGGAGAGCGCGCTGCTAGTGCAGCTGCGGACAAAAATTAGACCTAACAACTTTCTCTTCGCCCGAAGAGTACTAGACGTCACTAGCCCGCGCTGCAACTGCAGAGCGAGACAACAAACTATTACGCACATCCTTCTTTACTGCAGCAAGCACAGGCATCTCTAGGACTGTATCTTCGCCAACCTGTCCGGACGAGACAACATCTAGACCATCCTAGGCACGCCACAGCTAGCCACTAAAGCTATTAAGTATGTAGAGCAGACGCAGATCCTTAAGCAAAATAGGGATCGTAGGCGCAAAGACAATAGCTAAGCGCTAGGGAGAGACTAAAGGTATTGCAGACGCAGAACACGAGGCGACCGTGCCTCTACGAGCCTAGAAGTACAGTGTTCAATTAGTAGAGCCATTATCTAGATGAGCGGACAGGCAAATGTAGATAGTAGTGGGAGGGAAACGGCAGGCCTCTAGGGACAGATAGTTCTTTAGAACAAAGTAGGGCAGCGCGGATCAAGGTCTGCACCGCGTCGGCTGTCTGCCAAGCCTGTCAACCAGGCATAGCTGCGATTCGCGGCTAAAACCGTGTAGGATCTAATCAAATTATCAAATCAATCAAATCAATTTTACACGCAAATAATACAAATATAACACGCACCACTTTCGCTAACATTATTAACAGACCTTTTAAGATACTGTTGCTCCAACCTCATCCTCTTATCCGCCTAACCTCTCATTCCCAATATTACTCGTCAGCGGGGACTTTCAATAAGACGTACGGAGTATCAGTCTGCGGTGCACCTCCGTAGGCACGTCTAAGCGCTTCCCCGATATGCCGATATATAATATTTCGCTCTTTTGATATGTCTGAGAATGTTTCACACCGGACCACATAATGGTTCTTAGCTTCTAGATTTGCGCCGATAAAACGAGTTGCGTACTCAGCGTCTTCGCGATGGCTGTAGACATCGTTGATAATAGTCTGAAGGATGTTCTCGCCAGCTGAGCAGCGCACCACCCGCACATCCATGTTATTGACAACCTTAGGGAACCTGCTAGCAGGCCGAAAATCGAAGATGAGTCGAGTACAACCTAGTCCATTTATTAAACATACAATCTTAATTACAGATTTTTAGTACTAACTGTGTGTGTGTGTGTGTGTGTGTGTGTTTGTGTGTCTGTGTCTGTGTGTGTGTGTGTGTGAGTGTGTGTACAACATGTCGCTAATCGTATTATAGCCCACCAGTAGGACTTCAGGCGGTGGATTACGTGGCGTTTCGATCGCCCGGCCAATGAGAAGCCTAGAAATTGTGATTAGTAATCAAAAAAATTCTGAAGTTCCAACATTTGATTGAACTTTAAAATTAGCTTACGCACAGACCACTTGCAGAGTTTTCAACAGTTAACTACTCTGTTTTTCTGCAAACGGCTAGCGCGCGCGCTACAACACCTGCACTAAGAAAACAGGTGTTAGAAACTGATTTTAGGAAGGCGTTTAAGATAGTTAAGACGAGAAAAAGGCTACGCCAGACCTTTTTCTCGCCTCGAAAAGTTGGTGTTCGATGTGAAGAGGTGGTGTTGTTTTGGTGGGGTGAGCGTTGGCCCGTCCTGCGCGTTGGCCCGTCCACCTCGGTACAGCTAAAACGAGGCCGTGCGTTCATTGGCTGAGACTGCCCTTGCTACCTAGGTCCACCCACAACCTATCGATTGGCCGGCTATAATACGATTAGCGACATAGTGTGTGTGTCATCGATGATAGAGCAATTGTGATGTATTCCTAGATTCGAAGCAGCTAGCATTTGCGATGATGTCATAATGTGACGTACGTCATGGTGTCGCACGCGTAGGTGCGGGGTTGTGTGGCAAGAATAATTGTGTGTATTTCTTTGCTAGCTCTCTACAACTGTCTTTTGTACGCGATTATTGCAGGGGCTTGTCACATATAGAGTACCGCCCTGCCTCGGCTGTAATTGATGCTGTTACATCCCTGCATAGTCTGCGACACATGGTGACTCGGGACTAAACCATGCACCATCATTTACATTAGGCTGCCGACTGTGTAATTGATACGACGTATGCCATCGTGATTTTAGACCACTTAGCTTGTGGGTGCGAGCGAAGGGCAGGCACGAGCGAAGGGAACACATAAGAAACTCACTGATCACTATGCTGAGGATATTCGAACGAACTCACATCATTTGCTTCTGGCACGCTTCTTGTTCAAAACATACCATCTATCCCAAACAAACCACAATGAAGATATCACTCGCGATCACAGCAGCTGTTTTTGCTAAGCTTACTATCGGAGCCCCCTACAGCTCAGTCTGTACATCAGTAGACGACTATAAAGAGGGACTTCAAAAGCGACAGAACGTCGACTGGAGCTTTAGTCTTTGTAGGCTCGCCTATAAGTGGATTGTGTATATTACCGATGCTAACGTTTCGCAGACCAGAACCCACAATGCACTGGGGAGGCAGATTCAAAATCGGGCGCTAGCACGACGCCAACTTGCCAAAGCAATATCCTTAACGGCTCTGCCCTTGGATATATCAAAGGATTTCTCGCCGAAGAGTGTACAGTAGTGTTCTTTAGTCAGCAGGGATGCAACCCAAATGACATAACAGGAGGCATTATTGAGGGAGATAACACCACGTGCCAACGGCCATTTAATGGGCCAATCGTGTCATGGATTGTTAACTGTAATTAAACAAAAGCTATTTTATACTGTCTCGTAGAGTTGTTACTAGGTAGATAGTATAAGAATGTACAAAGTTAACAGTCCTTACCTAACATATAATTCTACCTTAGGACGTTTTGTTTCTAGCAGGAAGAAGTATTGTAGGCTCCCGCTGCGGTATAATTGTAAGGGTGCGTTGGGTTGACCAAAGATGCAAGGTAAACAGTAAATGAATTAGATACAGAACTATAGAGAGACTACGTGGGTTTTTATATCCAATCCAGATAGTTAGGACTAACTAAGGTTAGGACTAACTAAGGTTATTAGAGGTCGCCAGGTCAGCTGACAGTTAGCGTAACTAGTGCGGCCGATAGTTAGCAGCTAGTGCTGAGGTGCTAATGCTGAGGTAAGAAAAGCCAATAAAGGCCTCAGGCCGAGTACTAGAGGACATTAAGGCTTTAGCCCTTTACAATACCCCCCTCCTTAAAAATAGTAGGAGTAGTAATCTTGTTACCTAGAGTTCTACTCTTCTAGGGCTTCTGTATCTTTTAGATTAATAGCTAGTTCCTAGGTTAGATCTAGATATCCTAACTATTTAACTAAGTACTGCTTTTTTCTTCCTCTCCCTCTTTCCTCTAATAGGGTCTCTACTAGGTATTCTTCTCTATCCTCTGTCTTGATTGGTAGAGGTTCATTGTCGTCTATAGGCTAGCTTAGTAGAGGGTCTGAGGACGCTAGTCTAAGGTTATTAACATTAAATACTAGGTGAATCTAGCTAGGAGTATTTAATTTAACTGTGTTTGGTCCAATAACCTCAAGTACCGTGTACTTTAGATTTTTCTAGTTAAGTTTTCTACTAGGCCTTTTTGTTTTATAGTAGTTGCCTAGTTTTAACTATACCTTATTGCCTATTTTAAGCTAAGGTAATTAGTGCCTTTTTTTATTTGCCTGCTTTTCTGGTTCTTGTTAACTTTCTCTTATTGTAGCTTGTGCGAGCTTAGTACTTTATTATAGTTTATTAACAATATTTTCTGCTTTTTAATAGTTCTCTTATATTCTCCTTAGAAGTTATTGTTAAGGGCTGTGCTTAGTTACAATTTGTAGAGGATCTACCTTATAGCCGTGTTGTAAGAAGAAAGGAGACATCTTAGTAGACTAAGCTTGCCTTGCTATAACTGCAATCTTAGCTATCCTTAAGTTACTTTTCTAATTTGTTTAATCCTAATTGCAGAAGGCTTGTAAATAAGCCTATACTATAGAGTTTATTCTTTCTATAGACCTATTAGTTTTAGGATAGTATCTAGAAGATAAGCGTTGCTTAATTTCTAATAACTTGCAAAGCTTAATCTAAAAATAGTTTATAAACTGTATACCTCTGTTGAAAGTAATATAGTTTCATAACTAATAGTAAGCTATAATAGAGTTAATAAAAGCTTTAGCAACACTTTCTGTAGTAATATCCTTAAGGCCTATTAAGACAACGTCCTTACTAAGCCTATTTATAACTACTATAAGGTTTAAACAGCCTTCGCTTTCTAGTAACCCTATAATAAAATCTATAGAAATTTCTTTCTATATTTGCTTAGGTATAGGTAAGAGTTTTAGTAAGCCTTGTAGGCTGTCTCTCTAGGGTTTTGTTCTTCTACACACTAAGCAGTTCCTTATATACCTCTTAATACTTTTACTAATAGAGGGCTAAAAGTATTCTCTTGCAATAGCTTAATATGTAATATTCCTTTCTAGATAGCCTAAAGCTCTAGAACTGTAGATTTTGTAGATAATTTTAGTTCTTAAAAGTTTATTATTAGGTACCCATTTTTAATCTTGGTATAGAAGGTTTCTGGAATTGTCTAGTCGGCATTTAGAAATAGAAAGTTTGAGATCTAAAGCTGTAGGAAATTGTTGTTTACTATCTCTTACAGCTTTCTAGGCTATTTATTAGGTTTTGTCCTCTTTTTTAGCTTTATCCTATAGATCTTCTAGATCTAATTGCTCCTAGGGTAATTCTAGTACTACTGCTAGATAGCTGTTGCAGCTCAAGGTTCTAAGCACCTCTTCTTCTTCTAGTTCCTTATTAGTAGCTGCAGTTGTAAGTTTAAATACTTGTAGAAACCTCTTAGAAATTCTAGTATCGTAGTTGTTTGCTAGGATATCTTGTTATCTCCTAGATAAGGCATTAGCTTTAGAGTTATTAACTCCAGGCCTGTAGAATATTTCTATGTTAGGAAACTTTCCTAGAAATTAAGCCTATCTTATTTATCTCTTACTAAGCTGTCTAGGCTTGCTAAAATATTTAAGGTTTTTATAGTCTATAATAACTATAAACTTCTTTAAAAACTGTAGCATAGCATCCTACTTAGATAAGCAGGAGATAACTACTAGTAATTCCTTGTTGTGTATCTTGTAATTGCTTTGCGTGCTAGGTATCTTTTTTAAATTATAAGCTACTAGGCGTAAGCTTCCTTTATTATTATATTGTAAGAGGACTCCTGCTACTACATATCTAGAAGAGTCCGTTTCTAGAATTATTTCTCTGTCAGGATCCTATTAAGCTAGTACTAGCTTAGTAATAAATAACTCCTTTAGCTTATTAAAAGCCTTTTGCTTAGTTTTTCCCTATTAAAAGATGATTTCACTAGTAAGCCTTAAAAGAGGAGCTACTATTTCTAAGTAGTTCTTAATAAATTATTAATAAAAGTTTGTAAAACTAAAGAAACTGCATACTCCTTTGATGTTTGTAGGTGCCTGCTAATCTCTAACTGCTTTTACTTTCTTAGGGTCTATCTAAAGTCTTTTTCTAGCTTTAATAATAAATTTAAGGTATTTTATACTCTGTACGAAAAATTCGCATTTCTAGATGTCTAGAGGTAATCTAGCCTTGCTTATAGCTTCTAGGACTTTATTTGTATTACGTTAGTGTTCTTTAAGCGTGCTATTTATGTAAATTAATACGTCGTCTATGTAGGCTAAGCAAAAATCGTTAATATACTTGCAGAGAGTCTAATTAATATAGCGTTAAAAGGTACTGAGAGCGTTTGCTATACTAAATAGAGTAACTAGCTACTTATATAACCTAAATCTAGTGTAAAAAGCTATTTTCTACTTATCTCCTGTATTAATCTTAATATTGTAGAAAGCTGCAGAAACGTTAATCTTTGTAAACTATTTAGCTTTTGCAATGTTGTTAAGGGTTTCCTAAATTAAAGGTAAAGAATAACAATCTTTCTTTGTAATAGCATTTAGGGCTCAGTAATTAATGTAGAAACATAATCCTCTTTTAGGTTTCTTAGTAAAAAGGACAAGGGAGGAGGCAGAAGAGCTACTAGCTCTAATCTATCCTTTATTAAGTAGAGAAATAAGCTCCTTTTGTAATACTAGGAGTTCTAGGCGGCTTATACTGTATAGAGGTCCCTAAGGAGCCTCTTTTTCCTTGCCTTTATTATCTTTCTTTAGTTTAATTTAGTGATCTACTTTAGATCTGCGTAAAGGAGGTAGTACAGAAGCGGTTTTTAGATTAAAAATCTAAGCTAGGTGTTAATAAGCCTTAAAGAGTAAAGGTAGGACCTCTACTTTCTTCTTAGGAGCTAGGGCTTTTTTAATATCCTTAAGAGAAGCAGCGAAAGTTTAAATAAACTTATCCTTTTTCGCCCGCCTAATATAGGAGTAATAAGCTGTTGCGCTTATTTGTTTCAATCTCTAGTCTTCTTTAATAGGGCAATTCTTAGTGCTAGGTAACTTAATCCTTTAGCTAGAAGAATAGATGTAAATTGTTTTTCTAGAAGGAGTAATAGTAACCTCTCTTCTATTTATCTAGGGCCGTCTAAGTATTTAATCGTAACTAGAGTGTGTAGGAGCTACATAACCCTAAATAGTATCTTTATAGCTTTTAATATTAATGTCTAACCTAGCAACTTTGTTAATAGTTCTAAGTTTGTCTATATCTCCTTCTAATCTTCTAGGAGAAATAGAAATGCACTGTAAGTTAGCGTTCTTAATATGTTAAGGGCTAATAAGTAAGTATACAAGGTTTCCTATATTAATTAAAGTAGAGGCGAAAGTGTAACAATTTACTAATACCTCTAAAGTAATTCTATTGCTGCTTATATTCTTTTTAAAGTTTGCCTACTCCTTAACTAAGTTATCCTAACTTATTAGAGGCTCCTGCTAGTGACTTTAAATAGGAGCTACTCTTTTTCTAAATCTAAGTCCTTATTTAAGCTGCTCTTACTAAGCTTATTATCTTCCTTTTTCTTAGAGTAAGAGGACTTAACTAAAGTCTTCTTCTTCTTTTTAGAAGATCTCTTATTCTCTATATAATATGCAGACAGATAGCCCTTTTATTTGCAGTTAAACCAGCGTCTTTCTTTGTATAACTATTCTAACTCCTAGTTACTAAACTATTAAGGTTTAGTAGTTCTTCCTGTGTATTCTATCTCTTCTATCTAGTCTCCTTTTAAAGAAGAAGGAGGAGGAGAAGTTCTCCTAGATTTATACTCCTTAGGCTTGTTGTCTCTGCCTTTAGAGTACTCCTCTATTCTGTAGAGGTAATTAGCAATCTCTATTACTTTGTTTTACAGGCTATCTAAATTCTTATAAGTAATACTTACAAGTTTGTCTTAAAGTTTCTAAATAAGGCTTTTTTAGAAAAGCATTATCCTTGTATTCTCGTCTAAACTACTATTAGATAATAGTAGTTGTTCCTAGAATTTTATAATGTATTTGCGTATACTTTTCTTGCCTTAGCTTATAGACTAGAGCTTGTTCTTAGCTCTCTCTACACTATAGGGATCTCTAAACATTTAATTAAAGAAATTCAATAACTTATTAAAGTACTATAAATTAGAAATCCCTATTTAGTTGAGGAAAGGCAGAGTAAAGGTTGCACCTAAGCCTTTTAGTTAACTAAAGGCGTAGTCACAAGTCCTTTTATCTATATTAAAATCTTCCTTATTATTTTCTACCTTAGCGGTAAGCTTTTGTTAAAAGATTTAGTACATCTTTCTGTTTCTGTTAAAAGTATTAGGATCTAGTTGTTTAAAACGCCTAGGCGTTTGAGCTTGTTAATTTCCTAAGGCAGCTAGTAAGGTAGGTAACCAAGGTAGAGGTTGTTGTTCTACCTTAGGCTCTCTTTGTTGTAGCGTGCCTATAGCCTCTTAAGCCTGGAAGGCCTCCTGTATCCTCGTAGAAGCAGCTATCTTATCTAGGCCACCTGCTCTACAAAGACCTTCTAAATTAGTTTCTACTTTAGGTCTGCTAACACCATCTTAGTGTAGTCCTGCTATCCTTACAGCTAAAAGAGCTGCTGAGGGTTCTGCTATTGTATTTGTAGGTACTCTATATTGTTGACAGGAATCGTTATAGGTGCTACTACGCTTAGTAGGCTTATCCTTTTTGTGTAGGGGCTACTACGCTTAGTAGGCTTTTCCTCTGTCTGTTTTCTAGGGCATCTACGCTTAGTAGGCTTATCTAACGAATTTAAACGCCTTAGGGACTTATACAACTAAGTATCCCTTAGCACTTTTAATCTAGTGCTTCTTAAGTTAATCCTTTAGTAGGTTTAAACAGTTAACTAATTAACTAGCACTCTAATTAATTAGATTCTCGCGCGTAGATATAGTATAACAAACTTTAAAAACTGAATTTCAAAGTAGGTTTTTTTCAATACTAGGTAGGAAAATAGTGCTTACTAGTAATAACGTGTTTCACAAGCGAGTCGGCAACGCCAAACTAGCGCACTACCTGCGCACAACTGTCGCGTTATGCCTTAACAACAACGAACTTAAAAGACCTATACTAAAGCTAACTTACAGCTTACTATCTTTAATCTTAATACATAACGCGTTTAAAGCGTTAACTAAGGTGTAATAATATATAACGTACCTTAAAGGACTATTACTAGGCAACGCGCTAGAAAGCGCATGCGACGTGACTGTAAAGCGAACTTAAAGCGCCTAACAAAACTAGAAGAGAAGGCTATAGTTTAAAGGGTTATTAAGCAGTCTACATAAGGATTTGCACCTTTAAAGTCCTACGTACAAGAAATAGTAGATAGACTTCTTAGAGCGCGAGGTAGCAACCTCGTTAGCAAAAACTAAGTTAATAACTTTATTAAGCAGACTCCTAAGCTCTATACGCGCTAGAGCTGTCTATATAATTACTAGTAAGCTGCCTATAAAGACCCTACAGCTATCTAGCGCTAGTTTAACTTAGTGCAGGCGACAAAACTAAAGTAGGAGGTCTTAGACAGCAACATCTATAACTTTAATAAGACTAGCTTTATTATAGGCAAGATGTTATTATTGATAGTTATTATAAGCTTAAAATAATTAAGGAAGAAGAAGAAAATCTAGCTAAGTAACTGTATGTAGGTTACTATTATCTAAGGCGTAGGAGCTATAGGTTACCTACTCCTACCCTTTGTTATCTTTGTAGGCAGCGTGCTTATTAACGTCTAGTTTAAAGACCTACTACGTAATAAGGTTCTTAAAGTAAGCTCTAATAGCTAGACTAATAACTAACTTGCTCTTGCCTAGTTAGAGCACTTTAATAAGTATACAAAGTTAAGCGCTATAGGTACATACTAGCTACTTATAATAGATAGCTATAAGAGCTACAGCTCGCTTAAATTCTAGAATCTTTATAAGAAGAAGAAAAGAATTCTTCTTTATATGTCTCTACACTTGTTACACCTACTACAGCCTCTTAATATTAGCTGTTTCGCGCTATTAAAGCGCAAGTATAGTAACTAGATCTTAGCCTTAGTACGTAACTGTATACACTTTGTTAGTAAGGAAACCTTCCTACAAGCATTTAAGCTAGCTTTTAAACAGTCTATAATAATAAAGAATATTAAAGTAGGCTTTAGAGGCGCTAGGCTAGTTTTATATAACCTAAAAGCTGTCCTATTAAAGCTTAATGTAAGGTTGCAGACCCTAGAACTACTACTACTAGTGCAGGGCGTATAGGAGGCGCAGACACTGCGCAACGTTTACAAAATTAAGGCGTAAGTTACGCTTATTTAACAAAGGGTTTAAAACTGTTATAAGTCCTTTTTAGGCTTATTAGATAAAAAGATTACCTAGCTAAGTAAAGGCGCGCAGTAAATTGCACATAATATAATATTGTTATAAGAGGGTTAGGCGCGTATGCAAAGCGTAATTAATAAGCTTATAAAGTGTTAGTTGTTACACGGGGGTGTAGGCTATACTTCTCTAGGCTCGGTCCGTACTAAGGCGAGGTAGACTAAAGCGGTAGCCTGTGCGGTTTGTCTGGCGATTCTTTAGGAGAAGAGTTATCGTAGATTAACAGGGTAATAAGAGATAATCTAATTCTATATAAAGATATAATAACTAGCTAACAATCTGTGTAAGAGAGGAGCTATTAATAAGTTAACTACAACAAGTATAATAATAAGATCTAACACATTCTTATACCTATCGCTTCTGTCCTTGCTATCCTGTACATCCCTTCTAAGGGGGATGCCCGTAATAGCGCTGCCATCCTTTTATGCACGGCCATCCTGGATAGCCTGCCTTAGCAGGATAGTAATCACGTAATTACAGCCCCTTAGTAATTATTACCTTCTAACGTAGTTGCTAGTTGGCCTTTAACTCTAACCTCTACGTTAAGGAGAGAATAACCTTTGTTACTTATAACATTATCCCCTCTCTTAAGCGTATTGTCCTAATACCTTAGAATATCGTTTTCCCGTGCCGCGTGTCAAATTGCTAGCTATATATAAGATCTTAGTATGCTTATTATGTTATACGCTTGTTTTCCTCTACACCTTCTTAACTATGCCTAAGATTCTGTCCTCCTGCTATTCTTGTCTATAAAACTCTACTTCTAAACGTTACGCTTACGCTAACTGTGTAAAAGAGTTAGGCCTAGAAATGTCTTTTTATTGTAAGTAGTATAAGATAAAAAACTTTTATTACTTTATAGACACTGCAACTAGCTGTTGCGCTAGTTATATTTCTATTAAGGCGGAGTGTAGTCTGTTTGTTTCTAAGGAAGAGTAGGAGAAAGTTTAGTATAAGAAGTGTAAGAAACATCTTAAAGTTACGCGTCTAAAGGCTTAGCTAGCTTAAAGCAAGCTAAAGCTCCTAAAGACTAAAGCGCAAGAGTAATTGTTTGCTAATTAAGATTTTGCTATTCTAAATCTTTAGGATTATGCGAAAGAGCAAGCTAAGGGGAACCTTGCCCCTAGTATAAACTTTTTAATAACTAAACTATTGCTACCTAGACTGTTAACTAACTTAGGCTAGTTATAGGCTAACGCTTTTTTTAATTCTTTTTTTAACTACTTCCTTTCTCTTAAAGATCTAGTCCTTTTTTCTCTAGGTGTTTTTAATAGTACTTAAGTATCTATAACTTATAGTTTGTTAAATTTTCCTTTAGTTCCTAAGTGTTCTAGCTCTCTAGCTATTCTTGCTACTTAACTAAGTATTTCTACTAATAACTGACTTTCTGTAGGTCCTTAATTTCCTTAATCTTATACTTGTTGTTTTTAAGCTCTATATCTGTTGCTAGCTTAGCATCTAGAAGTGCTAGTTCTAAGAGTTTCTTGTAAAAGACAGGGTAGATGCGCATGCCTAGTAGTAGTTAGAGTTTATAATTTACTGTACTTATTTTCTTTAAGATTTTAAACAGTTCTACTTCAAGGTTATCTAGTTTCTTACTTAGACGCTTAGTTTTTAAGTTCTGTTATAATACAAAAACTTTATCCTCTTTCTTAAAAATTAGTCTTTTGATTCTTTATTTATTTGCTGCTTTAGATATTATAAGGTTCCTATAAGTAATATTTCTGCTTAGTTCTTTGTGTAGTTCTTGTATAAGGCAGGCTTTATTGTCTACGTCTATTGTAATACTTTCTACGTCTTTTAGATCTTAATAAGCAACTAGCTTATATCTATAATTTGCGTAGTGTAGTAAGTACTTTGTTGTTGCTAATTTTGTGCTGTTATAAGCTAATTATGCTGTTAATAAGAGTTTAACTTAGTTGTCTTACAGCTTGTTAGCGTACATCTTTAGATACTGTTCTAGTGTCTAGTTTGTTTGTTCTGTCTAGCTATCTGTTTCTAGGTAAAAGCTAGTTAATAGCTTCTTCTTTACTTCTATTTTTGCTACGAATGTTGTCTAATGTTTTAACGTAAACAACTTGTCTTTGTTAGTTATAAATTCTTTAAGCATTTTATGCTTTAATACTAGTGCCTTAGTAACTTTGTACGCGCATTTCTCTGCCGTAATAGTTTCTTTTATAGGCATAAACTTTGCTCCTTTAGTTAATTAATTAACAATTACTAAAATAGTATTACAAAGTTAAGCAGATCTTAGTTCCAATAATTTTAAAAGCTTTACTATAAAGTCTATTGTTACACTGCTCTATAGTCTCGTTAGTAGCTGTAAGAGTTATAATAGGCTGTAAAGCTTATGCCTCTTAAGCTTGTTCTAGTAACAAGCTAAATAGTTACCTAAGACATCCTACACTTTTACTCGCAAGCGTAGTATTGCAAACACCTTAGCTAGTTATTTAACTATTTATTTTGTTGCTGCATGTCTGTATTCTAAAGACTTATATAGTTCTTTAATAAGACTTAATCTTATATATAGATGTATATATGTTTAATCTCTTTAAACTATATCTTAGTACTCTTGTTTATCTTGTTATAGTTTATTAGAGCCGTCTTCCTTAAGCTTAAACTTCTAGTTAGCTGCCTTCTGCTGCTACTGTTATTGCAATAATTCTACCCGCTTAGCTACTTTAGCTACCTTAGCTAGTTCTAGCTAGTTATATTATAGACTACTATTAGGCATCTCTTTAAATATAGCGTTATGTAGTTTCTTATAGCTTTCCTTACGCAAGTTAGAACTCTAGCTTAGAGCGTCTGCTGCTTTATTAAGCGTTCTAGCGCGGTGCGTTATCTTAAAGTTAAACTAAGCTAACATCTTAGCTTATTAGACATGTTGTTAGTTAAGTTTCTTTATTGTTATAAACTCTGCTAAGTTCTAGTAATTAGTAAAAACCTTAATCTAGTGTAGTAGTCTTAACAGATAGACTTCCTACTATTTAAAGGCATTAACTACTTTTAGTAGTTCTTTATTATAAACATCATAGTTAAGTTCTACTCTAGAGAACTTCTTTAAATAGTAGAATATAGGTCTTTATTTCTTGTCTTTGCACTGCTGTAACAATATAGCTCTAAGTGCATAACATAACGCGTTAGTCTTAACTCGCGTCTCTTATTTTAAGTTGTATATCTCTAGTATAAGTGCCTTAAGGAATATCTACTTAATTTAATTAAAAGCCTCTTAATGTTTCTTGTTCTATTTAAACTTTATTTCCTTTTTTGTAATTTCTAAGAGAGGTGCTGTAATCTTTAAGTAATCCCTAATAAACTTCTAGTAGTAGTTAGCAAATCCTAGAAAAGATTGTACATCCTTAACTGTTTTAGGCTTTAGCTAATTCTGTATAGCTATAATTTTTTTAAGTTTATCTTAACTCTCTCTATAGATATTATAAAGCCTAGGAATTCTGTCTCCTTAACATAGAATTTGCACTTCTCTAGCTGCAAGTACAGCTTGTAATCTTTAAGCTTCCTAAGCACTTTTTTAACATTTTCTACATGTTCTTTAAGCAATTCTCTAGAGTACATTAGTATATTGTCTAAGTACGCTATAACAAAGATCCTAAGGTACTTATAGAGCGCGTTGTTTATAACTAATTAAAAGGTTGCTAGCGTGTTCGTTAATCTAAACAGCATAACTGTATACTCAAAAAGTCTATACTTTGTCTTAAACGCTATTTGTTATTTATAACTTTCTTTAATCTTAATTTAGTAAAATCCTTCTTAAACGTTAAATTTTATAAACTACTTAGCTCTCTAGAGTTAATCTATAAGCTCTATAATTAGTAGTAAAGAATATTAGTTCTTCTAAGTAACGCTGTTTTACCTCCTAAAGTTAATACACAGTTGCTACTTCCTGTTAAGCTTCTTTATAAATAAAATAGGTAAGGCTATTAGGCTTAATTCTAGTTAGATAAATCTCTTTTATAAATTCTTCTAGATGTAATCCTGCAGCTTAGCATTGTGCTTAGGCGCTATAGAGTACATTAGTCCTAGGCTTAACTTATCTCCTTTATCTAGGACAATCTCGTATCTCTAATCCTAATAGTCTACTAGTTCTATAGCCTTATTTTCTTTAAACAGTTCTTAAAACTCGTTTGTCTAATACTCTCTTAGTATCTCTAGTAGTAAAAGTCTTTTCTTTGTAGTTGCAACTTATTTTATTTATATAACTTTTATTTTCTAAGGGTCTTTTGCATAGATTCTTGCAACCTTATATAGTAAGATCTTGCTAAATCTCCTATCCTTAGGTAAGCTCTAATTTATTAGGCATTTCTTGTATTGTACTCTAGCAACCTTGTGCACAGGCTCTTAGCTAAGTATAGTCTTCTTTTGCTAATTAATAGCGGGGTTATAGGCATCTAGCTAGTTATAACCTATTAGTATGTCTAGTGCCCCTAAATCTATAATATTAATGTTTATCTAACATTCTATGTCTGCTACTCGCAGCTTTGTTAATTTAGTCTCCAGCTGTATTATACCGTTTCTATTTTCTATAAGTTTCTTGTCGGCTAGTATTATTAGTATTAGGTTCTCCTTAACCTTATATAGTATTTTGTGTTTCTCTACTATCTACAGTAAGATTACTGTTCGTGCAGCTCTACTATTTATAAGCACCTTAATCTTCTAACCTTGTATAAATATAGTCGCATATAGCTACATTGCTTAACTATTAGTATTCTGTACCTTCCTAAGAATTGTTGTAGAACTGCCTTTACTAGCGTGACCTTGTCTCTAGCAGCATCCTAGTTTTTTAACTGCTTATCTTTCCTCTTCCTAGAAAAGTAACCCGCACCGTACTGAGTGCTATAGTGTATTAAGCAGCTATTATTGTAATAGAAGCTCTAATAAAGGTTTCTATTGAGTATCTTTTCCCTCTAAGCCTGCTTCCTTAGTTCCGGCTTCTTTGCTTTATAAACTAGGCAATCCGCTGCCTTACAGATGTTTAATAATAGAGTAGTATAGTAGTAGTTATTTACTTATTATACCTTTTTAGATTATTCTTAATAGAAAGCATATTTATCCTTGCATTACGTTTAAAAAAGTTAATAGTAGATTTTTACTTTCTTAGGTTTATAGAGAGAGTAGTTATCTACTAGGCACCTGTCTACCTATAAGTTTATGTAACAGCACTGTTCTTAGTCTATTCTACACTCTTTTTTATCTTTCTTATAGAACTTGCATTCTAGTTTACAATTATACTAACACAACTCCTTGTGCTTCTTAGTAACTTTTACTTTCTAAGCTTTTTAGTCTTTAACCTTAGCTAATGTATTATTAAAGTAGGGTTGTTAGTATATTGCCTAATACCTAACCTCCTTAGCGTCCTTGCTAGTAATTATAATTTAGTTCTAAATTATATAGTTATTAGCGTAATGCGTTGCATTCCTGCATACCTAACACTAGTTCTTAGCTAATTGTTCTAGCACGACAGTATCCTTAACCCTCTAGTCTATTAACTTAGGTTTGCTTAACGTAAAGACCTTGTTATCTAGTCTAAGTCGTAGTATAATCTTATAGCTATCCTTTAAGCATGCCTCCTTGTAGAGATCTAAGTTGCTTAAGTCGTTATCTAGCTCTATTCTAGCTAGGTAAAGCATTCCTTATCTAATTATCCTAATCTTAACAGCCGCTTGCTTTACTTTATTCTTTAGGCAGTCTCTGCAAAAGTGTCCTACTTTACTGCATTAAAAACATGCTCTGTTGTTATAACGCTTCTAGCGTTCTTTCTTAAAAAGTTTATTGTAGTCTCTTCCTTAAGTCTTTCTATCTTTAGCCTTCTCTTGTACCTTGCTAGTTATAATAGTATTGCTATCTTGATTATATCTGTTACGCTGCTTTCTCATGTTAGCTATTATAGGCTAGAACTGTCCCTTCTGTTAAGAGAATTCCTATAAGCAATTATTAATACACGTGGCTAGCTTAATTAGAGCTTGTAGCGTTCTAGGCTTATTATAATATACAAGGCCGTCCTTAACATTTTCTTTTAGGCTAGCTTTAAATACTATTTAAAGTGCTGCGTTGTCTTAATTAATCTAAGCCTAAAGTTGTTTAAATTCTGCTATATAAGCTAATATAGACTTAGTTTGCCTTAAGTAAGTAATTTGCTTCTCTACCTAATTCTTAGTATCTACCTCCTTAAAGATGCGTCCTATTTCTTACTTAAATTCTATCTAACTTGCAAATATAGCTTAGGTTTTGTCTTTAGTCCTATTTTACTTAACGTCTAGCAGATAGTTATCTACGTATAGTTATATCTAGTTAAAAGCCTTTCCTTTTATATACGTGCTTGCTATTAAAATCTTGTCTTGTTCTATTAGTACCTTATTAAATTTACAGTATAAGTTAACATTAGTAAAAAAACGTTTGTAGCTCCTCCTAACTTCTATCATATTTCTTAGGCGCCGCTATCTTAGGCTTCTTAGTAGGTTTCTATTTATTAAGAGTAGCTATCAGCTGCTTTGCTAGCTAATTAATTATGTTCTGCATTTTAGCTATCTGCTAAGCCTAAATATAAGCCTGTTACCTAAAGTTCCTAAGCTCTATAGCTCTAGAGTTCACCTCTATCTCTAAGTCAGATGCGCTAAGCATATTGTCGTCCACTAGCGCCTGCAAGGGTCCTAGACCCTAGGCTATAGTATTCTAAGCAACTTTAAAGAGTAATATCTTGTTAACCTTAATTAGGCAACCTAGTTGTTAATTACGTCCTAAAAGAATCTGTAGGTAGTTAAAGTGTTACATAAGGGTGTAGGCTATACTTCTCTAGGCTTAGTCTATACTAAGGCAAGGTAGACTAAAGCAGTAGCCTATGCAGTTTGTCTAGCAATTCTTTAGGAGAAGAGTTATTGTAGATTAACAAAGTAATAAGAAATAATCTAATTTTATATAAAAATAAAATAACTAGCTAATAATCTGTGTAAAAGACGAGCTATTAATAAGTTAACTATAACAAGTATAATAATAAAATCTAACACATTCTTATACCTATTGCTTCTGTCCTTGCTATCCCGTACATCTCTTCTAAGGGGGATGCCCGTAATAGCGCTGCCATCCTTTTATGCACGGCTATCCCAGATGGCCTGCCTTGGCAGGATAGTAATCACGTAATCACAGCCCCGCGGTGATCATTACCTTCTGACGTGGTCGCTGGTTGGCCTTCAACCCCGACCTCTGCGTCAAGGAGAGAATAACCTTTGTTACTCGTAACATTAGTTAAGAAAACGCAAGTATATTTAGATAGAAGGGACTTTAATAGTAGAGGAAGTAAACAATTTAATCGGTAAGGGGGAGAGTAGTAGTTATAATGCTGGCAAAGGGCCTGCGCGTAAGGTGCGCAGCGCAACGCACTACGGACGTTGTAGTAAGAAAGGATATAACTCCCGCACTTGTAAGGTAGAAATAGAGGATCCTAAGGATAGCGACGAGTCTAAAGAATAAATTAGCTTACCATAATTACAAATAAACTGTGTTGCGTTTACGCGACAGTGCTGCGCAGGTAGTGCGCTGGTTTGGCGTTGCCGACTCGCTTAGGTTGCCGACTCGCTTATGAAACACGTTAATCATAAAAAATAAAATTCCTTACTTTGTTATATAAATACTTTAAATAACTTTACTTTACTTTTTGGTTACTTTACTATAGTATCTTTAGCTATTCAAATGTTTTACCACCATAACTACTATTCCAGTTGATATTATACTTATCATAAAGCTAGTTCTATTAAAATTATAGGTTTTTTTATTTCAAATAACAGACTTAGCTTTATACTTTATACTAGGAAGAACTAGTTTTTATAACTTCAAGATTCTTATAAAAAGCTTAACCATATTATATTTTTAACTAAACTTAATTTTAAGCTTTAAGTAGTATTTTACTAAGTTTATAACTTATATTCTATTAACTCAGTTCCAGATGTAGACTCAAAGTAAAAGATTAGCTATTTTTCTTATTTTAGTAAGCAAAAGTAAGTACTTTTGCTTTAACAGCTTCAAATATGTTATATAATAGCTACCTTTTTTGATTTTCAAGAAGTTATCAAGTTATGCATATTATTATATTTATAAGGCGTTTTAGCGCGTAATTATATAAGCAATTTTTTGAGTATATTGTAGTATATCATAATATAATATATAGTAAGTTTTATATGTTTTTTTAAAAGCTTAAAGTATAAGCTATATTGAAAATTCTTTTTATTTTAATAAAGACATCGCAATGTAGAGGGAGTTCTAGTAAGGTTTTAGCAAAAGCTAGCCACTCGCTTGTCCCGGCCACTCGCTATGCACCTACGTTAGTAGTAAAGAAATAAGAGATAAATTATACTTTAGAGAACTTTTTATTTTTACTAAGCTTAAATTGCCAAACAGAAGAGCTTTTAAAATGCGCTATTTAGTTTATACAAATCTCTATATATCTATTTCTTTTTATACAAAATAGTATGCTTTAAAGCTACTTTTAACTAGCAAAACATATTATTTACTATGGACCCCCGCAATAACCTGTAACAATTTGTCCTATTCTAATTTTAGCATAAAGATGTTCTAGATAAACTCTTAAAGAATTGTACTATGTAGTTTGACTATAGATACTAACACTTGATAAGACGGTAGACAAAAAATTCAATACAGCATCTACCTACTAGTTTAGTCCTAGTTTTGTGGTTTACTAGCATCGCGAAACGGCTGTGCGTTTTTGCTAACGTGTGTTGCGGGCTTAGATTCTTAATCCTCTATCTAACAAAGCCGTGTGCGGGACTAAGTCCTAGCAGCACACGAAAGTCAGGACCTATATTAGCTACACAAAATTTTATCACCCCTAACCTATTATTAATTTTAAACAAGGAAGAAGCAAAGCGCGCATTAGATTAAGTTGCATCCTGCTGCTATTCTGCAAGATTTAGACTATGCATAACTTAGTAAAGACTAATAATCTTTTCTTTATTAGTTAAGCGGCTAAACTTGCCTCTAGGTTCTAAAGCAGCATTAGCTTGTCTGCACAACTCCGCAACCTTCTTCTATACTTAGAGCTTCTCCCCTCTCGCTCTCTATTAACATAAATACCTACAAATAGAAAGGTATGTTTTTATACAAGCTATTCTGTAGGCTAGCTAATTAGTTTGTAAGAAAGCAACCTTAAAGAATTAAAAAAAAAGGACTTTGTTAAAAGAAGTTACGCCTTTAGCAAAGTACTACGTATTAACTATTTTAAAGTATACTTTGTATACCTAAGAATATTAGTCCTAATTGTCTAGTAAATCTCCCTTAACTAGTTGTATAGTTGTTGGAGTACTGACCTGCGGATCACTCCGGATCACTCCTTTGACATCCGGATCACCCGGGTTATCAGGTGATCCTAGTGAGATATCACGTGATGGCGCTAGTAACGCGCATATAAACGAGCCGGATCGTCTAAAGTCTTTTTAGTAGTTATTGGACACTCAGTTGTAGCACTTAGTTGATTAATATACTTATTCCCCTCCACTAATTATTTAATTATTCCTTCTCAGCTCCTACAGTTATAAGCCTAGCTGCTTAATCGTAGTATTAATTCCTACTGCGCAATTAGCGAGCTAGAAGATTATCTGTTTAATTAGATTTTACTCTCCTTCTTTTTTCTCCTACAGTACTAGCTAGCAGATTGCTGCTGCTGCTGTACCTCTCTTACTTATTGATTATACGATTAAACTTCTACCTACCTATTATACAGGCTACTGTTATTATTAACACAGCTACCTACTGACCGACCGATTAATCTATCGCACTCTAGCGATAACTCACGTTGTGATCCTACAGTTATCTTACTAATATAGACCTCTCTAATACACCGCTTGTTGCCTCGGGGGTGATCCTAAAGGCCTAATTAGACTAGCTAACTTAGTTTGCTCTGTTGAGACTGCACTACTTAGAGAAGGGCATCTAGGATTAGGTTGATCCTAATCTCCTAGACGTGCACTTAATAGACTACTAGGAGCTATAGTATCCTAAACTGCCTAAGAATATTAAGAAGCTAATTGCTCCTCTACCTAACGCAAGCGCGCAAGGATAAGAAGATTATAAGATTACTTAGCGCAAATACAAGGCTTAAGTCCTAGATACTAAGTATAAGAAGGATAATTACAGCAAGCTAGTTAATAGGTACAAAGTACAGTTAGCTTGATAGACAAAGAAAGTTACTAAGATTACTAATATCAAGGACTCAATTAGCAAGACTATCTATCTAGACTTAATTTTAAACGCCTTTAGAAGTATAATTACGTAAAACCTTACTAGCCTTTAGGCCTTAGTAAAGATCCTAATAAAGGGTCTTGCACCTACTAATTAGAATACTTAATATTTAATTAGGACGCAGTACTAATTACATTTAGATAAAGCTTGCTAGGGACATATAGGCCGTAAGCGATAGTTTACTAAGTATTAGCTCCTATATTAACAAGCGACTATCTACTTACTCCTTAAGGTTGTTAGGCCGTTAGCAATTACTAATTTTTTAGACGCTTTAGGCACTAAAATCACACTAGACCAGTTACGCAAGAAGCGTAATAAGCTAGCACAAGCAATAGCGCTTAGAAAAGCTTAATGAACCTTTAATTATCTAGAAAAAGATCTTTAGTGTTTTATTACAGGATTAGTTAATTACTTCCTTTAAAGGAAAAGGACACGCAGTGTTTTAAACTAGATCTTGATTAGCGTTAGCTTAACAGTCTACTAGCGCTAATAACTTAAAGTTAAATTAGGGTAGTAAGCAACCTTACCCTTGCCTATACAAGGCTAGTAAAGGGACTAAAGGCAAGCATTTCTAGACACTACACAACTGCCACTAACTTTAAACTACAGTTACTAGATTATAAACTGTTAGCAATATACTAATTAAGCTGTTAGATAATAAGAAGAACAAGATTATTAAGCGATAGAACAGCAATACTTAGGCATCCTTGCGCACTTAGATTAAGAATGAAGGCTAGAAGACTAGCACTAGCAGATTAGCTACTAATAAGCTAAGTAGATCCTACTCTAGCTTATTAGTTTTAGCACTAATTAACATAAATAACTTTATTAATAAAATTAGGCTAAACATCTTTAGCGTAGCCTTTACCTCTTATGCCTTCTTCCTTTGTACAATCTTAGATAGTAGAGCAGCAGTCTACTTATTTAATACTTTAGATTACTTAGTACTAGGCACCTTTAGCGAATGCACTAAGAACGAGACTGTTTTAGCAGGCACTTAATCTATTCTAGTTGCTAGAATAGGAAACAGGCTGCTTAAAAACGTCCTGCATAGCGAAGTAGATTCTAAAACAGCTGATCTACTGCTTACTAACGTTAAGCTTGTACTAAATTTCTATACTAATATTTTGTTAGAAGATCGACTTGACTAGTTAGGCATTTAGTATCTAGCATATAATTACACTATACAATTTAGTACGCCTAAGAAGAACGTTGTCTTAATTAACCTTAAGTGTTATTTTAATCTTTTATTTATTAAATACAAGCAAGTCTCCTGTTACCCTACTTAACTACTGCTCGTGAACGCTGTGGCGTGATTAAGGATACTAAAGTTGCGCACTAGTAATAAGGACCTATGGCACCAACGATTAGGTTACCTAGGACAACGAGCTATTAAAGCCTTAGTCCGCTTAGCGCAGAATGTTATAATTACTAGTAAAAAGCTATTAGAGTGTGATTACTACGCAACAGCTTATGCCTCGGAACTAATCTTGCGGCGACTAAGGGAAAGATTACTACAACCTTTTTATAGGATCTTATAGGATCTATTTAATTACCTAACTAGTTAGCTGCTTGAGAAATAGGCACTATTTATTAAGGAAGACTACTTAGGCAAGTTTTATAATCACAATATCTAGTTAAAGACACTAAATAATATCATGCTATTAATTCAAGGTTTTGCTAAAAGGATTAAGAGGAAATATTAGCAGAAGATGATAGAAATCTATTAAGATAACGATACTGCTACACTGCCTTAGAGAGGGCAATTAAGATATAAGAAATAGGCAATAGAGAAAGAGATCGTGATTAAAACGCCACTGCTATACACTAATAAGTGGCTTCGGCCTTTTAAGACAACCTTTTAATGTGACCACACATTTTGTAGACACCTTTGTAGTAAAAAAAAAGATTTATTGCTAACAACAGGTATTAGGGCTTATGCCCCCTTATTTAGCATTGCCGGCACGCAATTAGTGTGTCGCTCTAGCAGGTTTAGATAGAAACAAAGAAAAGCAAAACAATGACGTAAATCACCTCCTAACTTAATATACCTTATCCCGCCTTTACCGCCTACTTATATTAAGGCTTCACCTCTAGGTACTCTTAGACAAATTAAAAAAGCATCACTATTATTACCTTACTTTCTAACCTATACATACAACAATAGAACGCCTACTCCTCTTTTCTTACTTCTTTCTTCTCTATCGATATTTTCATATTATACAACAGCTAGCCTAACTAGTTAATAGTTTCTTTACTTAGCTTATATACAATTAACAAGAAGAGAGAGATACTAAAGTAAAGCATTTTAAGTACTTTGCTAGTATTAGCAAACACTCTGTAGATCTTACCGAGGGGTGACAAAAAAAAAGATGACAAAAAAGTTATTGTTTTTAAGGCTTGATATTTCTATAACTAGAAGGGCTAGACCAAAAGGGGTTGGTGATTTGAAAAGCCAAAAATCTCCTCTTTAAAATAGGCTGCTTAATAAGCTGCTTAATCAGCACTATTGCGCCTGTAATCCTGCTTAAAATAAGAAGAAAAAAAAATACTTGATTGTAGTATAATTTTTGTTGCAACGTGTAAAAATTGCTAATAAAAATCTTAGTTTAATAAACTTACTTAAGCATAATGTGTGCAGAATCTAGAGGCCTATATCTTATTAACTTAGAGTTTAATTGAAGGGTGAACAAAATAGAGGTTATTTACGTAATCTTTGATTACGTAATAGCTTAGTAATCTTATTGTATATTAACTTATTTAATTCTATATAACTTACTCTTTTAATAGTATTATTCTTATTCCTTGAAATTCTTGTTATTCTCAATACTGAATTATATCTTTCTAATCATAAAATAAGCCTATTTCCTCATATAGTAATATAATAAAAAAGTTTCCTAAAAGTATTACTAATACTTCTTTGTACATAGAATTAAAAAATAGCGTTTTTAACTACTTTTACGCCTAAACCAGGCCGTCTTACTAAGATCTTGTTTAAGGTTTCAAAAATACTTAATAAAAACCTCACTAAAAAAATTAAAAAATAAAATTCCCAACTTATAAAATAAAATAGTTTTTATTTCTTAATTAAAGGCTTACATAACATCTTAAACAAAGATATCTATTTTAGTATAATTTTTAAGAGAAGGTTGCCTTAAAACTCTATAGAAAACTTATTATTATTATACTTATATTGAGCAAAAACTTGTGAAATATTAAAATAAAAACTCAAATTAAGTTTTATAGTAAATTAAGTTTACTATAAAGTAGTGTTATAGTATAAAAATGATACACTGTTTAACATAATAACATAATAGTATTACTAAACAGGTTAGTTTTTACAAAAAGCAGTTAATATTTATACTTTTTTGTAGTTAAAGTGTTATTTAGCTAATAAAGAAGCTAAGATCTAGTGTACTAAGTATTGGTAAGCTATTTTAAATAATTATTTTGAAAAAACTCAAAAACAAGCTTTTTACTATTAACTAATAATTAATCACGCTATTACTTTGAAACTCTCACACAAAATAGTGCTAATAGTGTTTTCTTGATATATTTAATTTTTAGCGATGTTTACACGTTCAAAAAAAAGTAATTACAAATTTTTTCCCCATCTTATTTCAAGCAAATTTGCAGGCACGATCGTGCTGACTAAGCAGCTCACTAAGCAGCCTATCCTAAAGAGGAGGTTCTTGGCTTTTTAAATCAATAACTTTTTATAGTCTAGCCTTTCTAGCAATAGAAATATAAAGCTTTAAATATAACAACCTTTTTGACATCTTTTTATTTTTGTCACCCCTCTGTATATTCCTTCTACAACTAGCTAAGTTAAGGCTTAACATTCTTTTTATATATAGAGATATTGCAGATTCTAGAGTTATTTATAAAATATATAATCATCAAGTTCTAAAAAGGCTAAGTTTATAGATACTTAATAAACTTAGGTGCCTGCATAATTAGCTTAAGCTAGACTAGTTTAAGGGCTAGGTGTATAATAAGAAAGATTCCTGTCTTTAAATAAGAGTTAAGGTTAAGGGAATACTTATGATAGAGGTTATACTCTATTGCAGCGTATTATATGCAAATTGTTTGTATACAGTGCTATTTCAAAAGTAAAAAGCAGTAGGTACGAAGTAGCAGCTTTATAAAGTATTATAGGCTCCTGCTGCAGTACGTACGTGTCCTTTCCCTCCTCTATTACATAATATTATAATCTTATTGCAATCCTACTGTAATCCTATTATTAGCTATAGGCTAGTAATCGCTGTTAGACACGTTTTAAATAGTATTGTTTTTTAGTACCTTAGCAAATTTTACTAACCCTAATTATCGCTTAGTGGTCTGAGCTTTCCTCCTAGAACTCATCCACCTTCCGTTCGAATCTCGTTAACTACACACAATCTTTTTTTTTGACTTTTGCGATTGATTAGTAGAGGGTAGCTGCTTTTCACTTTTTTAGAACCCTATTTTGACTACAACAACAACCACCACCCTTGACACCTTAAAAAATAAATACACTAATAAGCCTAATAGCTTAGCAGAGAGAGCTAGCTAAGAGCTAATTATAAAAGCTATTAAGATGCGCACAAGCGCTAATCTACTAACTAAGCTTTAGCTGGTAATTATAGATGCGGCAGCTTACCCGCATAGTATGTGCCCTACTAAGATCTATAGCTACTAATCCTCTAACTAGGTGCTTAAAGAATAGTTTAGGAAATATTCTTAATACTATTTACTGCTTAAAATTAGACACTAGACTGCTAATCTACGCCTAGACTAGAGTAGAATATATGCCTATAGCTGCTGAGCCTATCCTTTAAATAATGATAAGGTAGCTAAGCGTAATTACTAAGGATTTAAGGTTAATCCTTGCGGCTATATTAGTTATTTAGTTAGTTATTAAGCCTCTAACATATACTATATATAGGTACTAACACTTAATTAGGTAATTACTACCTGTAATATAACCTTGAATAATAGCTTTGGCCTTTTGAGACAACCTTTTAATGTAACTACACATTTTGTAGACACTATTTTAGTAAAAAAGATTTATTACTAAAAACAGGTATCTAGGCTTATGCCCCCTTGTTTAGTATTGCTAGTACACAATTAGTGTGTCGCATGTTTAAACAGAAACAAAGAAAAGCAAGACAAAGACGCAAATCACCTCCTAACTTAACGTGCTTTATCCCGCCTATTTTTGTTGCTTTACTGCTAGGCGCTCTTGAATAAAGTAAAGCAGCAACTCTATTATTGCCTTACTTGCTAACCTATAAACGCGACAATAAAAAGCCTACTCCTCCTTTCCTGCCTCTTTTTTCTTTATCGCTAATTCAACGTCTTGTAATAGCTGTTTAAGCTAAGTTTTAGTCTCTATACTTAGCTGTTGCACAACAAACAGGAAGAAGGGGATGCTAAAGCAATAAATCTTAAGTACTGCACTAGTATTAGCAAATACCCTAGAGATCGTGTATTCCTTCTACAACTAGCTAAATCAGGGCTTAATAATTTTTTTGTACATAAGGATATTGCAGATAAAGAACTTATTTAAGATTTTTATAAAATTAGAAGTCTAGCTAGGTAGTAAAGTTTTAAAATACTTAATAAATTCAGGTGTCTGCATAAGCAGTTTAAGTTAGACTAAATTAGATGCTAGGTAGACAGTAGCAAAAATACTTTTTTTAAAAGAGAGCCTAGAATAAGGAGATGCTCGCTGCAGAGGTTGCACGCTATTGCAGTGTATTATATACAAATTGTTCGTATACAGTGCTGTTCAAAAGGTAAGAAGCAGTAAGTAAGTAGCAGTGTGCCGGTGCACAGGGTGATACCCTGCTGCTCACGAGGTCAGTGCTTAACCACATGATCTAGAGGTATATAGCTCGTTTCGGAGATCGAAACAAGCAGGATCTATCCTTCACTCCACTCCACATCTCAACTCTTGTACTTCTCTTTAATAGCTAACCTATAATAAGATCTTTATCTTACTACCCTCGTTCTTACATAATCTAACTACCAGTAATCTCTTGCCCTCGTAGCAGTATGTCTTTATAAACTCTAACACCCTTACAAATAGCAAAGCCTATAAGGATTAAACTTACAACCTTTAGTGCATAAAGGAACTAGTGCATAATTATTGCAAGAACAATATAATAATCTTACGTAAACATAGAATTCTTAGAATTACTACTAAATATACTCTTAGGATTATTACTAGACATACTTTTAGAGAGTTAGCACTACCCCCTATTACAAACTACGTTAAGGATAATGTTACTTAAGTTAGTACTAATAACAAAAAAGAAAAACAAAATTTACTAATAAAAAAATAGAATGCGTTATTAAATGCTTATTTAAAGTCTACTTAGTAAAATAGAGGTAGTAACTTGTCTAGTAAAATAGAGATAGTAATACATGCGTAAAGAAATGCTAAACTAAGGTGCTGTCTAGCAAAATAGAGATAGCACTAAAAGCTTACACATAAATACTAGGTTTAAGTATAAATTTAAGCCTACTTAGCAAAATAAAAGTTACCTAAGAGGTAAAGATTAATATAACTACACCTAAACAAATATATACTATAAAGACTTAAAGAGAGATATTATTTCTTCTAGAAACTATACCTTGTCTATTTCTTTACTAACACTTGTTAACCAATTATACAAAGAACTTATATAAGTCTTACTGTACTCTAGATGTTAAAAAGGGACTAGAAGGTAGGTTAGGGATAGGAAGGCTTAACACTTCATTCTTTAGGACCTACTACTGCTGGCCTTAACCTACTATTAACTTTATTAAGTTCTATTGTTAACACTATAGCTACACCTACGCACAACTTAGTGTTAACTATAATTTAACTAAAACATAGTACATTAGTTCTTACTAGAAAGGATGTTACAGAATTCCTAGAGAACTTTAACTAATAAGCTAATAATAAAGGCATTTATAATGCTATAAAAGTCTTTATTCTACTAGACTACTTTTTTAATAAGAATTAATTTCTTTCTTGTATTCTAAAGTGCTTACTTAGATATGCTAAAAAGGATTAGTCTAAGTTACAGACATACATAAAGGAACAGTAGAAAGATAAGAATATAGCTATTAAAATAGGCAAATGCTTATACCTTTAAGCCTATATCTATAAATATGTACAAAACTAGCCTAGTCTAGTAAAGTACTATACATACTTTACTTCTGTTGCTAATATATGTATTAAGAACAGGCAAATCCTTTAAAAAAAGAAAAGTATCTTCTTCTTCTAAGGCCTACTACAAACTAATAAAAAGGCAGTTATATACTATATGCCTTCTACTTTAAATAAAGATAATTAGAATACGTATAAACTAGAAGAGATCTACTCGTTTCTTAAATCCTACTACAGGAAGATAACTAGCCTAGATAAGATTTACTAGCTAGAGCGAGAAAGCGCTAATGCTAAGATGCGCTAAATTATGCTATTTAACTAGTAAGCAACCTTCACTCTAGAGGAAGTAAAGGAAGTAGAGATCAAGATTAATAAAGCATATAAAAAGATAAGCACGCTAATAGATGTTAACCTAGAAGTAGAGAACCTTATTAAGTCTTTAGGCAACCTAAAGCTTAGACTATTAACTATTAATATCCTTATAGCTTATTCTACAACTAAGAGACTTCTAGAGAAACCTACTAACTATACGTACTTTATTATATAAGCAACTAAGATAGAATTTTTTAGTAAGAAAAATAATAGTTTCTTTATTACTAATGCTTTAAAGGGACTATCTAACAAGACAAGTTTAGTATATATAAGCTATATAGAGACACGCCCTCTCTATTATATATATAATATAGTAGAGCACATGCTTAAGAAGTGCAAACTATACTACGCCCTAAAGTAGATAGAATAAGTTAGTTTTAACTAAAATATTTCTAGCAAGAAAGAAACGTACTACTTTAGGCTACTACATAAGCAATTAAGAGAGGTCCTAAAGTAGCTACTATTAAACTAAGTCTTGTTATAGTTAAAGGCAAAGATCTAAAAGTTCTATAACGTTACTAATAACATGCTTAATTAGCTAGCTTCTAGTGTAGTAATTAAGAAGTTTACTAAAAGAGACTTTTAACTAGGTTTAAAGTTTAAAGAGACAAACTCTACTTCTATAAATATAACAACAAGTTTAACAAGCTAAGGCCACTACAATAATGTTTTTTAGTAGTTTTAATAATTCTAGGAATAGCTATATAATCCTTATACGAGAAAATACGTTAAGAAGCTTAATAAAATTAATGCTGCTAATATTATACTAAAAGGTAAAGAAAACGCTTTACATAGCATTTCTTAGTTAAATACTGCTACGCGCTTAAAGGGCAAAGGCTTTGCTTTTCACTAGAATATTAATTATGTCTAGAAGAGAGGAGTAAGGAAACAAGGAAGGTTAAGTAAGGATTTAAGTACCTAAGAAAGTAATTAAATAATATAAAGTAACTCTTCTATCCCTAACTTGTAGCTTATAGATATATAGCATCTGTAAGAAGAAACATAAAGCAATGTACTTTTTATAAGTTAGCTTTATAATACACTATTTTTAATTATTGGACTACTTTAATTAGCTTAGCAAGATAACAACATGTTAGTAAATCTAAAGCACTTATAGCAAAGAAGGATAAAAAATGCTGTAAAGTTTATTAGCGCTCTTCTTAATCTAAAGCTTAAGGAGATAGTGTAAGGACAGCTAAACTGTATTACAACTGCCCTACTTAGACAGAAAGTACAAGGAGTTATAGTAGCAGATTTTATAGAGCAAACTAATATTTAAAAACAGCTGCGCAGCCTTCTTAATAATAGTAGGAATATTATAGATAGTTCTATTGCGCTTAACATTTTAACATATAGGAAAAACGCTAAGCTAATAAATACTAGGTGCGCTAAATTACACCTAGCATCTATTCTAGCCGCTAATCAGCCGAACTAGCGCATAAACCCAGCCTCTAGAACTTTAACTAATACAACACTTACCTAAAGCCCACATTATAATACAAGAAATCTGTATTAATTAGATACGTAAACTTACTACAAGGTAAGTAAGAAGAGAGATTCCTAGATAGATAAACTAGATAATATACTTATAAAAGATGTCTAAGGGGTTCAGCAAAAAAATAGGTAGGCTTTTACTTAAACTGACTTACCTAAATACTAAGTTACTATAAACAGCAGCTTTCTAAACTGCTTAATTAACACTCAAGCATAAATAAATATCTTAAGACTAAGAGCTGCGCAAGCATTAAAAGTACTATATAAAATAATAGAGCACTAGCTAGGGTAGCCTTCACCTAGTGTTACTTTAGCTAATAGCATACATAACCTATTTATTAAGACTATATTTAATCTACCAATACAAATAGGAACAGTTACTATTAGAAATACCTTTAGGATTGTTGCTAATGTTACTAGACCTATAATTCTAGGAGGACCTTAGTGTACAAGCGCTATAATATTAATTTAGTATAATATATCTAGACAAATTACGTGCTAAGTTCTATTTAAAGATAGTATAAAGAACGCAGTCTTTATTACGTCTAACCTACCTCTAAATTACCTTGCGCAGATAATAAGAAATAAAGCCTTTAACAATAACTAAGACAAAGAAATAGCAGGTAATATATAGTTGTATATAATTACTAATAGATTAGGCAACAAACTGCGAGCAGCTATAGTAAAATATGTACAAGAAGCTACATAGTTAGATCTAGCAGCAGAATTTAGTAACTTTAACATGCTGTACACAAAAGGTAGCAGAAGGAATTAAATAGTTTAGATAAACTAAGTATTTACGCACGCGGTTAGACAGTCTAAAAATTCTACAAGAAACTACAAACTTAGTAAATTTTTAATTATATATAAGCTTAATTATTAGTATTTACAAGAAAGAATATTGAAGTTTACTTAACAACATAATAACTTATACATAATATATAAAACAGTAGACAAGAAGGTTTAACTTATTAATATATCTTAGTAAGAGATGTCTATAGAATTTAGATAAGAAGACTAGGAAGAAAAAGCAAAAGAACAACAACTTCTATAAATAAGTATTTACAATCCTAATAGCGGGCTATATGATTATCTGTTTAAACTAAGATATGCTGCTTTCCCGCAAAAGACAAGGTTTACTAAAGAACAAGTTAACAAGCTACATACTAGGGACTACCTGCAGCTATTAGAAAAGGAGATATTTATATATATGCTTTTTAACAGAGAAAGAGCACTCTTTTAGCAATTTAAAGAATTAGAAAGGATTTATTCTAATGTATGTCTGCTATACAAGATACAAACAATACTATATAAAGCTTAGAAAGTATAAGGTTTTGCTGTTCTGAAAGCTTTAGAACTGTAAGTAGTAGATATAGTTAATATCTATCTAAATTAAAGAACAATAGAAAGGTGTAATAGTTAATATTGCAACTTATAGCACCTAGTACTAAAGAAGAATAAAGGCGTTTAATAGATTAGCAATGCGCAACAAATAAATGTAGTTACTATACAATATGTAAACTTATCTTTAATAGTAGATAAGTTTTCTAAGAAGTTTGTAGGATACAAGATTATCTTACTTATAAATTTATTCTTAGAATATAACAAAATTACGCTACATCTAGAAAGTAGAGACATAACAGCGTTTTAAACACTAGTAAAGCTTATATAATTATACATAATAGTAATAGGTGCTACTAAATCTGTAGCAGCATTTTAATAAGTAATAATAAAGATTCTGGAAGACCACATCCTAGTACTATGCCCTTTATTAACAACATTACATGTAGAGGGCTAAAAACTAACTATAGCAGGGAAAAATTAATGCTAAAAGTTTAACGTTATATTCTTAAGCATATCCTGCAACTAGATAAAGTGCTAGCTAATATTAATCGCGCTAAAGGCACTATATTAGAAAAGATGTGTTATTTTCTTATAAAAAAGCTTAAAGTTATAGGCTATAAAGTTAGCCCTTAAGGTTGTTTTCCTAAATAGAAGAAAGTTAAGAAGATTATAAACTAGCTACTATGTAAGAATAAAAAAGAAGTATAATTCTTTGTAGGTATATACGTCTACTACTATATATAAGTAAAGGACTTTACTAATATAGCTAAACCTCTATATACACTTCTACAAGATGATGTTTTTTTTAAATAAAGAGATAAATAAGACGCAGCAATATATAAGCTAAAATAGGCTATATATAATATACTTACACTTGCAAACCTTAACTACACTAACACTAAGAATTACAAGATATTCTTAATAACAAATATAAGTTAAAATAGTGCGAGAGTATGTATTAAACAACTTAAGAAGAATAATAAGGAACACCTAATGCAGTTTAAAAGCACACTATAGTTAGCGCAAGAGAGGCAATAGCACTCTACTAAGTTAAAATATAAGGCTGTGCTGTAGGCTCTTAAAAAGTTTTATACCTACCTTTATAGTGTTTACTTTACTATAGAAACTAACGCTGCAACCCTTATTACTTAACTAAATTACTTATCTACTAATAATTTAGGATCTGTTATAAATAGGTAGATATTAACAATTCTTCTATAGGACTTTAACATTAAGTATATACTAGAGTAGAGGAATGTAGTTGCAGACGCAATATTAAGGTATCTAAAACCTAATAATTAGGAACTGCCTTTAGAACCTAAGGAGGATATAGAGGAGTTTATTAATTATATAATTAGAAATGTAAATATACTAATACTAATAGGACAGGCAAGAATATTCTGTTAGGAATTCTTAGTAGAGTTAGAATAATACGCTTAATTTTTAGTTAACTTTAAGACTCTTAAAGATATAGAACTACAAGAACTGCAAGTATAAAAGAAGCAAGCTCTTAACTTCTTTATATAAGATAGAATACTCTTTAAAAAGATATTTAGGAATATTACAATTTAGAAAGTTGTAAATAATACTAACTTAAGAACAGCTATAGTATATAACGTACACACTTAGATTAAACACAAAAAAGTTAACACAGTATACTTTATACTTGCTTAATAATATTAGTAGAAAGAAATGTATAAACACGTGCGGCAAAAGCTAGCAACTTGTCTAGACTATTAAATGCCATCCTCTAAGAGGAAGGTTAATATACTTACTAACACTTACAGTTTTGCTATTTAAGAAACTGTTGCAATTAATATAGTATACATGCCTTAGTGTTTTAAAAAGAAGTTTTTAGTTATTACAAAAAACTACTTTAGTAGCTAGCCTAAAGTAAAAGCCTTATTAGATAACTAGTCTAAAACAATTGCAGAGTTTATATATAAAGACATTATATGTTAATAGAGCACTACACGCAAGCTTATAGTTAATAAAGAGCCTAATTTTACTAAGGTAGTCTATATCTATTAAATATGTATAGAATTCACTAAGTCTAGTTGTTAAGACACAACCTTTAGGCTATAGAAAAAATTAAAAGAGGGTCTAAACTTATTATAAACGCTCTTACAAAGCTGCTAGGACCTTAAGTTAAGAACTTGCTAATAGTTCTACTTACAGACAGGATCTTAATACAGGAACAGACAGAGTACTCGCCGTACTAGCTAGTTATAGAATAGAATCTAGTGCTTCTTATTAAACTCGCGCTACCTATATAGCAAACCTTTCTATTTAAAGAAGTAAAGGACTGCGTATAGCCACTTACTATTTAAGCAATGCGGCTAAATCTTAGAGATTAGTTTACAAAGAATACTATTGCCCGTACTAATTAGATAAGAATAGCTAAGAAGAAATAATAAAATTACACTAAAGAAATATAACAGGAAGATATAAAGCTAAGAGATTTAGTTCTTCTCTAGAACTATGTTTAAGAAATTAATATGTCGCAAGACCGTAAGCTAGATATAAGGTAGTTAGGTCTATACCGTATCTATAAAGCTAGACTTAATAGAGAAACGTATCGTCTTAAGGACCTTAATAGTACACGCTTCCTCTACACAACACTTAGATAGCAATTAAAGCTGTTTAGACAAAGTCTTTTTTAAAATATTATAAAGAAAGATTAAGAAAATATAAAGTTATAGGATCTTAATTATTAGAAGCAAACTAGCTATATAGTAGACATTCCTATCTTACTAGACTCTCCTAAGCTATATATAGAACTACAACTACTTTTACCTCTTATAATAAGTAATAATTTTTATCCTTAAGTTGTTATTACTAAACGTTTTATAGAAGAAGAGTGTTATGTATATAAATAAGATTTTAAAAGCTTAGACTCTAACTTAGATACTACTATATTAAATAACTAATAGGCTTTAAGACGGCCTATACTTTTAGGAAGGAGAGAAGATACTATGCTAGTAGTACCTGCTTTTACCTTTAGCTACTTATTTACTAATTTCCTATGTAAAATGTAAATATACGCTACCTATTCTACTAATTCTAGGTGCTTACTGCTACACTGATACTATACTTAATATTACTTACTCTTAAGGCAACAGCTAATTATAGTAACTATTTTAATTACAAAACTTACTTATTTTAGCGCAATTTAGAATCTGCTTACTTCTACCTACTAGCTAGCAAAATACTGCTATTATATATAAACTAGAACTACAACTCTACTAACTACCTTACTCCTTTTTTATACGAACCTTACTACCTTTTATTAAAGTAGTTACCTTCTAAGATAATAATAATATCTTCTCCTTTTTTAAACTAGCACTAGCTAAAGACAACATTTAACTTACTTTAGCTAACCTGCTTAAACAATGCTTCTAGCGTTGTTAGACAAGGCTAAGGGCAAGCAGCTATAGTAGCAACAACTACAAACACTAGAACTATTAAGAGTTTTTAATAACCTTAAAGTTATTACTGAAAAAGAAAACAATATTACAAACTAAATCCCTAAAGATATACAATATTAAATAAAGTACTAAACCTTATAAAGCTTAGCAATAATATTAAAGTTATTAATATTTAAACTCTAGTTAATAAGATTGTTTTAAACGCACTAAGACAGCAACGTATTATTGTAGATTGTTAGTTTAACAGCGCTTTCTACTAATTTAACTTAATCTTTAAACTTGTTCTAGAAGTAGGTAACTTTTGTGCTTAGCTCCTTAGACTTATAGACAAATATAGTGGTGTTAAAGGTTTCTAGGAACAGTATCTTATTATTAGTGCAGCGTCCTTAACGCAAGACAAGAGGGCTAAAGAACTAAGTAGAGCTATCGCGACAGTAAAAAAACTAGCTCTAAAATTTATATAAGAATGTGTTAGTATCTACATACTTTATACGCTACTTAGTTACTAAAGATTAACTAATATAGCCTTTATATTAAGGTTTATAAATTTTAAGAATACTACCTATTTCCTTAACGCTGTAGTAGCGCACTGCATTAACTCTAAAAACTAAAGTAAAAAATAATACGTGTTAACAGCTAACTAAGCAATAGTAAAACTACTATATAAGGATATTTATATTTTTATTAATTTGAATAACTTACACAACTAAGCAATTTACCTAGATATTAATAAGCAAGAGGCAAAAGAGCTTTATAATATCTACGCTAAGCTGCAAGTTAAGAAAAAAAATATTAAACTTAACTAATAGAAGCTACGTCCTAATGCTAGAGCTAAAGATAAGTAAAGTAAGCCTAATTCTCTTTATATATTTTAGCAAAAGGTGTTTTAACTTATAGCTAAATTTAAAAACTCTAAAACTAGCCTAGTTTACTCTACACAAAACATCTTAAGTAATAAGTATAAGCTACTTAGTGTAAAGACACATCTAATATATAGTATAGTTTTCTCTATAACTATAAAGCTAGAAAGGACCCTAAATAAGGCTTAATCTATTAATCGCTATAGTAATTTTATAACATCTAAGACTTACTTTCTAAGGACTTATAGTCTATTAGTTATAATTAAGAATCTAAGGCAATCTACAGGAATATTAGCTAGTTAAAGACCTAACTAATACTTCGCAGTTAAGTCGCGTAAGTTTTAGAATAGAATAACTATAGTACAACAGAGGCGTAACGCTGCTAATATCTAGGCAGGACAAGTTAGAACTAGAAATAGTAACTAACAAGCCCCTACACTACTACTTTTACTAAGCTCTTGTGCTCTAAAAGCAACACTAGCCTACTAATAAGCAGCTACACAATTAGATACTAACTTTAATAACATTACTTATCTAAATAAGGAGCTAGATACTTTCAATTAGGAACAAGAGATTCTTTAAGTAAGATGTTATTATAAAAATTATACCTTAGCTTTTCTTAAGCTACTTAAGCAAGCCTATACAAAGAAGCTACTTACTAATCCTAACTATATTAATGTTATTAAGGAATAGTACTGTAAGGTTAACATTAAACAATAGCTTAATTCTAATAACTTATTATACAAGTAAGTATACTTTATCTACAAGCGCACTACTACAAGTGTTATAGGTTTATGTAAAAGAGCTATACTATCTAATATACTTAATAAGTGTCTGCTCTTACTATACATAAGACAGAGCCGCTAGCAAGAATTCTAATCTAATCTTATTATTTTAAAGCTTTTTACTAGCAAGTATCACCTAGCTAAGCAGAATAAAGACCTGCTAAGCTACAAATATTAACCTTCTAAACTTAATCTTTACCCTCTCCCTACTTAGAATAAGATTATTAATACTATAGAGTTTTAACTACAAGCTAAGGAGTTCTAGCGCACTAAAAGCATTATTACTAACGCCTGCACCTAGCTGTTTAAGAACATTTAGGTTAAAGATATTATTATTAAAACCTTTGAAATATATTATTTCTACTTATAATATATAGACAGGAAGCTAAACTTTAAATAGCTACGCAACATGTACATCCTACTTATCTAACAAGCTATACGCACTAATCTAAAATACTAGTTACAATACGCTATGCTTTATAAAAAGCATACTTTAATTTCTTATCCCTACTACGCTAAGTAGGCTAAGAAGGGTAATTAAACTTTCTTTAAGCACATTAACCTTAACCTTAAGCAAGCAATAGCTAAAGGTCTTAGTACTAATATAATTTAAGACAGCATCTCCTTAAATAATAAAAATAAGAACAACTGCACTAAGATGCTACTAGGCTTCTACAACTACGTGCTTAAGTAATTAACATAGCGCAAAGACGCAGGCATTAAATTATTAAATAGTCTTATTAAAAGATAAGAGAACAAAACTAACTAGCTAAAAGATGTATAAAAGCTAGCTTCTAACGCTTACTAGACAAAGCAAATTTATAAAGAAGAATAAGTTTAAATTTTGTCTCCTCTACTACCTTATAGATCTACTAGCCTAAATACTCACAACTAACGCACTATTCTCTTTTAGTTTATTATAGTCTGTAATAGAGTAATAGAGGTGCCTGCTCTAAAAACCTATAAGAAAATTTATAAAGCTTATTATAACCTTACCGCTACTCCTAATACTCTTTTAGGCTACCCTAACAAGGTTAAAGAAATTAATTAGCTATTTCCTGCTAATATTTATATTAAGTATAAGTCTTAGAGTTAGAAGGCCCTTGTTAAACAGGTAAAGTAAAACAATTATCTTATTTCTAAAGAGTTAAACAACATGCTATAAAACGCTAATAAGAAGTAAATTAACAACTATATCTAAGAATACTATAACTATGTCCTACATTAAATTATTAACTTATAGCCTATAGTGTAAGAGTTGGAGAAGGACGCTTTTTATACTAATTTAGTTTAAAGTTTCCTAGATTGTTTATACTTTACTAACTTTAGATAGAACCCTCCTTATACAACAAAGAACTAGAATAAATAAAATACTAATTTCTTTTAAGCTAATTCTCTTTAATGTCTTTAGGAAGAACTTAGCCTAAAGGCTAATAAGCGCTAAGTTTTTTAAGAGAGCAAAAGTCCTACAATACTTTCTTTTACGCAACGCCTTTCTAGTGTTTAATCTTGATTAAGTATTATTATCTTAGATAATATCTTAGTGCTAACAACTCTAACTAGGCAGCCTTGTTATAGTTACCTTTAATCTATATTAGAATCTTAACTAGATGCCACTCCTGTCCCTGCTCCTACCACAGCACCTGCGCCTAGGCCACGTACTACAACTACTACTTAGGAACCTTGCTAAAGTAAACGCTTAAAGAAGTAAAAAGAAGGTGTCTAGAATAAAACAGGGTAATAAATATATATTTCTTTTATTTTTTTATTTTTTTTGTTTTGTTTTGCTGTTTTCCCTTCTGCTAAGTAGGTTGCTTAATAGGGCTAAGCTTGCAGGAAGAGGAGGTATGTGCTAGTGCATAGGGTAATACCCTGCTGCTTACGAGGTTAGTGCTCAACCACATAATCTAGAGGTATATAGCTCGTTTTAGAGATTAAAACAAGCAAGATCTATCCTTTACTCCACTCTACATCTTAACTCTTGTACTTCTCTTTAATAGCTAACCTATAATAAGTTCTTTATCTTACCACCCTCGTTCTCACATAATCTAACCACCAGTGATCTCTTGCCCTCGTAGCAGTATGTCTTTATATACTCCAACACCCTTACAGCAGCAGCTTCAGCTTTATAAAGTATTACAGGCTCCGGCTGCAGTATATACGTGTCCTTTCCCTCCTCTATCACATTATGTTGCAATCCTATTGCAATCTTACTGTAATCCTATTGTCAGCCATAGGCTGGCAATCGCCGTTAGACACGTTTCAACTAGTGTCGTTTTTTAGTACCTTAGCAAATTTTTTTGACCCTGATTATCGCTCAGTAGTCTGAGCTTTCCTCCCAGAACTCATCTACCCACCGTTCGAATCTCGTTAACTACACACAATCTTTTTTTTTTGACTTTTGCCATTGATTAGTAGAGGGTAGCTGATTTTCACTTTTTTGGAACCCTATTTTGACTACAACGACAACCACCACCTTTAACACCTTATAAAATTAAATAACCTTGAATAAATACTTTTTCTACAAAAAAGACTACGAGGAAGAGCTGCTAAGAGATTTAGTAATTAGGATTATAGAGAACTTTTATAATAGCAAGCTAGTTAATCTTAGAGACAACTTAGAGGTCCTCTCTGCTGTTTAAGGAAGGGCGGATTAGAATACACAGCTAACTACTAAAAACTTTAAAAGTAATCTATTTACTAGCTTAAGTAGTAAGGAAGGCCCACCTACTAAAAATAAGAGTTGATTAGAAGATGCTAGGCGAATAGAGCATAAGGCTAGTGCGCTATTAAGAATTTGCTTAGATTAGTAGTAGATTACTAGTCTTGCTACCCTAGAACTTACTCCTAAACTAAAGACCCTAAGGAGTGACAATTTAATTAATCATAGGGTGTTTAATTATCAAATAGCAGTATAACTACTTAAAAGAGCTAATCTATTAAGACCTGTAAGTAGAATACATTGTTTACTAGTTTAATAGTCTATGCCTATAGACTTTAACGCGCTAGCTAATTTTAATAGAACACCTGCTCGTGTAAGTAGAATAGCGGGGCGTAAATGATCTCGCAAGTTAAGACCTTAGGCAATAAATAGCAGACAGGGTAAGCAATTGTAAGCTAAACCTCTACTTATAAGGCGTAGTGCTTAGATTGCTAGCTAAAGCCTAAATTAGCCTACAAATTAATATCTTCCACTACGCAAGCTAGGTAGTAGGCGTAAGCGTTAAGACGCGACCTAAGATCCTGAAAATTAACTAGAGGGTAGAAGTACAAGTAGTGTTAACGCATTAATTATAGATTATAAGAATTTATTATAGAACAACTTTAATAATACCTGCCTACTAGGTTTACAAGTAACTTAGGAAGACTAAACAAGCTACCAGACTCTTAATTACGTAGTTATAGTAGCTTTGCTTACTAAGTATAAGCTAAAGGGAAATGCTTAACCGCATCGCGATAATCTACCTAAACCGCTAGGATTATAAAAGTAATTGCTCTAGTATCCTATAAGGGCCTTGTTTAAGGACGCTTATAGGAGAGAGATTAATTAGTTAAGTAAGACAAATACTTAGACTAAGAAATTAGGGAAAAAAAGTAATTAATCGCCTAATACCTATAAAGTAGGTTTAGACCTATAAGTTTAATAAAGACAGCTTCTTTCTTATATGTAAGGCGTAGATTGTTGTAAGAGGTAATCTCTAGAAAAAGAATTTAATTAATTTAACTTACACTGCTACATTAGCAGCTAAGTCTTTCTAAGCAGCAATAACTATCGCTGCTAAGAATAACCTAGAGAATAAGCAATATAATGTTGTAGAAGTATTTTTTAATATATTAATTATAGTAGACAACCTAGTAATCTGCAAGATGCTAGATAACTTTAAGAAGCTAAGTAAGTATGTATAGCTTAACCGCGCACTATATAGATTGCGAGACTTACTACTTTTGTAGTATAAGAAGTTCTTAGGATTACTGAGAGAGATTAGACGAATTGCCTTACTAGAGGAGCCCTGCCTATTCTTTAATTAAGAAAGGAGGATCCTAGTGTTATTTTATATAGACAATATCCTACTGCTCTTCACAAAAGATTATAAGCAAAGAGCAATAAATATTTAGGTAAAGATTATGGATAAGTATAAGATACAGGAACAAGAATTAGTTAAATAGTTTCTTAGTATCTAGATAATTAGAGATTAAAAGAAGCAAACAAGAACGTTTATATATAATATGTACATTAACAAGATTACAAAGAAGTTTAAGCTAAAGGAAAGTAGCTTTAGAAAGACTCTATTACTGTTTGAAGAGCTAATTAAGAATACTAGCGAAGCAACTAAGCAGGAGATTAAGGCCTACTAAGAAAAAGTTAAATTAGTACTATATATAGCTATTATGCTACAACTAGATGTTACCTACTTAATCTTAAAGCTTTTACACTTCTTTACAAACCCTAGTAATTAGTATATAAAAGCTATTAAATAGGTAATTATATACCTCTATTAGATAAGATAGGATACAATCTAATATAGAAACTACAATAGCCTAGACTTAATAATCGCAGGTAATGCTTCCTTTGTAGATAATTAAAAAACTTATTAATTGTTTTAAAGAAATATATTTATCCTATATAGTGGTCTAATATTTTAGAAGGCAGCTTAGTAGACTACAGTAACCACATTAACTACTAAGGCTAAGCTGCTCGCCCTTAAGTATACTACTAAGGAGGCTATAGCCCTTAAGCGCTTCTTTTGTAAGCTATCTCTTAATCTAGGAGATATCTAGAAAGTCTAGTGTAATAATTAACAAATAATTAAGCCTATACTTAGAAAAAAATAAGCAGATTAGCACTTAATCAAGGCATATAAATATACAAAACATGTAGCTACAGTAGGAATTTGCTAAAAAATTATTTCACGTTAAATACTTAGAAATAGCTATTATGCTAGCTAATAGACTAACTAAGTTACTTACTTAATAATAGTTTAAGAAGTTTAAGTAGTTACTTAACCTTAAGCAAGTTAAGCACTTAGTTAAAAGAAATAATAAATAATAAGTAAATGATTTGTATTAAGTAGCAACATTTATGTACTAGGCTAAGTCTCTTTTTAATAGCTTATTTTATTAAGCAGGAAAACGTAAGCTAGACAATTAAACTATGACTAGGAACTTTATTACTAATTAGCATTAGACTTATTACACTCGCTAGACTCTATTATCGCATTACGCTTAGCCTGCTTAGCTTTAGCTAGCTTAAGAGCAATTTAAGCTATCTAAGCTTAAATAGCAAGAGTCTTAAGGTAAGCAGCGTTGCGTCGTGATTCTAACCTATTACTTCTATACATAGAGTTGTTAGATAATCGCCTCTTTACCTTAGCGTAATAACCGTGCTTATATAATTACTTTTTCTAGTGATTAGGACAGTGCATTTGAGGACAATTGTATAGAGCAGTAGAGAGCAGCATTCTGCGGGCAAACTACTATTCAAGTAGCAACCTTTAAGCAGGTTGCTACTAAAGCTGTTTATGTTATAGTTAAAGCTGTTATTACTGTTGTTGCTGCTGTTGCTGCTGCGGATAATAAGCCGACTGTCGCGGCTAGTGTGCGGGTTGCCAAGCAGGAGCAGGAGCGAACGCGGGAGCAGGAGCAGGAGCAGGCATCTCTTAAGCGCGGCAATTAGTCAAGGGAGGCTTCTGCGCAGAAAGCTTAGTAGTTATAACGCTGCTATTAATCTCTTTGCGGCAAGCAATAATGTCTTTAAGTAGTTAAGCTTTTAAAGCTTAGTATAGCTTATTATTATTTTATCTCTATACATAGCTATGAATTAATTTGCGAGATTAATATTAACTATATAGCAGGTGTAAGACAAGCAACCGCTACAGCGTAAGCTGCTCTAACTACTAGTCTAAACGCGATTAAAGCAATATTTAGCATATAAACTATCTAGCATCTTTTTTATACAGCGCTTATAAGGCAGAACGCGGGGGCGTAATAGATTAGCAGCAATCTTTAAAGAGCTATTAGGCGCCTTTTTCTATGTAAAAGAGAGCGCGGAGCGTTTAGTAGACAGCTTAAGAGGCGTTTTTAGCCTATTACTATTATTATATTGCTATTCTTGCGTTGCTACTGTAGTAGTTATCTACTAAGACTTTTGCTTTAGCTCTTAAAGAGCCTTGCCCTTGCGCTAGCTTAATCGCTTAGTTAGACTCTTATATAGATTAAATTTCAATAAAAACTTAATAGCAGACTTAATTTAGTAAGTAAGGCAATTAGCCTCTAAGCAGAGCTACTAGATGTCTTGCAGTAAGCGTACAGATTGAAAGGCAGAAGCAACTAACTCTTATTATTCTAGAGATTAGTTGCTTGCTAAATCTTACTATTAAATAGGTTTTAGCGCGCGCAACGCTTATACTTAGCACTATTCTCGCGTTGTTGTTGTAGGCTTTTTAAGCGTTAATTTCGTTGTTAACAACAGCTCTCTAAGCTGCGCTTATTGTTGCTTAGGGCAGACTACACTAGAAAGATTAGTAGCTAATTAGTAAGCGAACAATAAGGCAGAAACACTTACTATATTAGTAATAGTGGTTGAGGCAGGATTAGAAAGACTTAGTAACTAGTTTAAGGTTACACATATAAAAAAGGTTTTAGAGGAGCAATAGATGTAATTAATTTTCTTGTAGCAATTACGCACTAACTCATTACGCGATATCTAGGGTCTATCTAATGTTCTAATATTACTTCGAGCTGCTAGAATAATTAAAACAACAACACGCAACATTACTACAACGACAGAGGATTACGCAAAGGAGCTATAATTACGGAAGCCCTCTTAATTAACAACTTAGATTTATTATCATTACTTAAATGCTTACAGCTTAGATTAATAGTATCCCACTAACCTAGGGGGTGTGTTAGAGTACTGACCTGCGGATCACTCCGGATCACTCCTTTGACATCTAGATCACTCGGGTTATTAGGTGATTCTAGTGGGATATCACGTGATAGCGCTAGTAGCGCGCATATAAACGAGCCGGATTGTCTAAAGTCTTTTTAGTAGTTATTGGACACTTAGTTGTGGCACTTGGTTGATTAATAGACTTATTCCCCTCCACTGATCATTTAATTACTCCTTCTCAGCTCCCACAAAACTGTAACCTTAATGCTATTTAGACAAAGAAAATTACTATTTAAGCTAAGAATTTCAAAATAGCTATCAAATACTGCAGAAAATTAAGTATTAATTTTACGTTCTACTCGCTTTCTGCAAAAAAATTATATAGTAGTTAGGCTTTTTTCTATATATATTAATATAAATCTGCTTTATTTATTACTTTTTATACTGTAATAACTAACTATTGCGGCAAACAGCCAAGAGTGTGATATCCTACAGGCTAGGACAGCTAGGAACAATCAAACTAATTAGTATGATTAAAGTCCTACAAATAAATGTTAATAGAAGTAGCCCTGCTACAGAAAGCGCGATCAACCTGGCTATTACAGCGAACGCTACGATTATTGCAATACAAGAGCTTTGGTTGATAAGAGGACCCTACGAGGATACTAAATCTATCGCTCATCTAGACTTTACGCAAATACTACTAAATTATTAAGGCCTATAACCTAGAACTCTATTCTATATTTGAAAGGATATAGAAGTACAAGTTAATCCTTATATTAGCGACGACAACGACTTTCAAGCTATTTTAATACAACTCAACACAAGAAAGATCTACGTCTATAATATTTATAATAAAAAAAGCCTAAGACAAGGGCTAAATACGACAACAATCTAAAGACGCCTCCTAGGAGAGCTAATCAAATCACATTTAATTATCCTAGGGGATTTAAATTGCTACTACCCTAGATGGAGCCTACAAGATTGCAACCCAAATTAACAAGCAGAGGATTTAGTAAAGTGGGTTGATAACTAAAACCTATCTTTATTAAATACTATAGGAGTTGGTACTTTCTTGAGAGCTTATATGCAAAAAGAGAGTGTACTTAACCTTACTTTTTTAACAAGCAATATAGCTTCTATAATTATAGACTAGCAGGTTATCCCTGAAGTAAGATTAGACTATCACGCTATCCTGTTTAGTATTTTTAACTAAGGGCAGCTACTTAGCTAGCCAAAGAAGTACAACACAAAAAAAAACAAATTGGAATCTTTTTAATACTGCCTTACAAGAGGAGATAGTCTGAGTAAAGCTAGAGGATTAATTACTAGCCTTACCACACGCCTTAAACCACCTCTTAAGACAATTACTTCTAGGCCTTAATAATCCTTTAGAGGAGAGGCTAGATAAAATAGCAGAGGATTTTACAACAACAATTTAACAGGCGCTTAGGAGATCTACCTCTCTTACAAATTAAAGACCAAAACTGAAGCCTTGGTGGACTAGCGACCTAGACCTCCTTAAGGCTATCCTAAGCAGGACCTCTTGAGATTACAAATGAGCAGCAAGGAGAGGAGACAATACTCTATACCTATAGAAAAGAGATTACTTACTAGGTAAAAATAAGTACTTTAGAGCTATCAAGAAAGCTAAACTCAACTATTGGGAACAGTTCCTCCAAAACGAATTGCTAAAAGAGATATTTAAAGCAATAGCCCATACAAAAAACAACCTCTTAATAAGAATCCCTGCTATTAGAGGCAGAGAATTCTTTAGAGAGAAGTGCTAAACCTTTAGAGAGGAGCTTTTTCTATCTCCTCCTTCTATACTAGCCCTATTACTTAATAACTACTAAGGAAACCTTAAATAGGAGTGGCAAATTCTATTTAAAGAGGAGCTCTACACTGTATGTTAGAAAATAAAAGCTACCTTACTAGGACTAGATAGAATTAGCCAAGAAGTTATCTTAAAAGCATATAAATACTAACTAAGCATCTTTTTTAAGGTGTACTTAGCCTTATTTAACCTAGGATACTAACTAAGTTGCTGGCGAAAAGCAAAAGGGGTTATCCTTAGAAAGCTAAACAAACTAAATTACTTAATCCTAAAAGCGTATAGAGTTATCTCCCTCTTATGCTGCCTAGGGAAAGCGTTAGAAAGGCTATACTTAAAAAGATTAGGGATCCTAGCAGAAACGACAGACCTACTCTACTCTACGCAAATAGGAGGCAGGCTAAAGAAATTAGCTATTAACGCAGGACTCCTCTTCTAGAATGATATTTAATAACAAAGAAAGAAGAAAAGAGTTACGTTAACAGCCTTTCTAGACATTAGAGGCGCTTTCAACTATCTATCTAAGAACAAGCTTCTAGAAAATATAAGCAACTAGCAACTACCTGTATACCTTCTACTATAGACAAACTTATTCCTTACAGAAAGGCTTTTAGAGTTATCCTTGAATAGGCAAACAGAGAACCTATAGAAAGTTAACACTGGTACACCTTAAGAGAGCCTAGCCTCTCCTATCTTATTTCTGATCTACACGAAACCGCTATTCCAATTTATTACAGCAAATGACAACATATACTCCTTATCCTATATAGACGACGTTCAAATCTCAATATTAACAACATCTATTAGGAAAAACATTAAACTGCTTAAAAAGGAACTAGCAAACCTCTTCAACTAAGCAAAGGAATTAGCTATTAAGTTTAACAGCTTAAAAACAGAATTAGCAAACTGGACAAAATTAAGAAAAGATACAAACAGAGTCCTTACGCTACCTACTTAAGAGACCTTTTAGCCTAAAAGACTAGTTAGGTGGCTAGATATCTTTTTTGACAATACCCTAAAGTTTAGAGACCACTGCCATATAAGGATAAAACAAGCAAACTAGGCCTTTTTTCGCCTAAGCAGGCTAGCTAATATTAATAAAGGCCTCTTACTAAAGGCAATGAGGCAGTTATACCTAGCGTGCATCACTAGCGTAGCTGATTACAGATGTCAGCTATTTTAGAAAGGTCAACAACACGTTATTAACAGCAGGCAAAAACTACAAAACCAGGCTTGTAGAAAGATCTTAGGGACTTTTAGATCTTCCCCTGCAATGCCTAGTGAGGTAGAAGCCGCTCTATTTCTACCTAGAGTTAGGCTAGACAACAGTATAAGGAGATACGCCTTTAGATCTACTTTATTAGATCTAAACCACCCTCTAAATGCTGCTTTTGGTAACAACAGAGGAGAGCAACTCAATTGAATACAACTATCTATTACCTCAGCCCTCTTAGACAATACAGAGGAGTTACAACACTATGCCTTTAAGCTATAGAACGCTAGGACTTATTACAAGGTCCTTATATCAAACAAGCTAAAAGAGATCAAAGCAGAAAGCCATAGGAAACTATCGGTGGACAACAACCTTCTATTAATATACTTAGATGCCTCGGCTACAAGGGATAGCAAAGGAATAGGCGTAGGCGTTGCTTTTTACAAGGGAGCTACTCTAATTAAGCAATTACAAGCAAATATAGGAAATAACTAGCTAGTTTACAACAGTGAACTTGAAGGTATTACCTTAGGGCTAGAGACAGCAGTTAGCCTATTAAACATATGCCAAAACGTTAATATCTACGCAGATAATTAGGCGGCTTTATATCGATTAAAAAACACCTTAAACAACCTTAGCCAAGATTGGCAAATTAGGTGTATTAGAGCAGCAACCCAACTAGAAGAAAAAGGCATCTCCCCTACGCTATATTGGGTCCCAGGACACTAAGATATACCTAGAAACGATTAAGCAGACCTCCTAGCAAAGGAGGCTACAAAAATAAACCCTTTATTAAATAAGACAAGCCTAGCAGTTGTTAGCTTACAGATTAAACAACTAGCTAATGTTGATAAGTTGAGCCTCCTAGAGAACTACAGGAAAAAAGCTATTACTAAGAACCTAAGCACCTACTTAGCAACTTTTAAATGGAAAATAAGGAAACAGATACTTATACCTTCTACTAGAAGAGATATATCTAGCTCTTTCTTTTAATTAAAATTAGGTTATAGCTACCTAAAGAGCTATCTATTCAAGAGAGGCAAAGTAGAATCTAAAACTTGCCTATGCAATTTTAGAGCTACTTAAGATACAGCTCATATAATCCTTAGGTGTCAACTATATAAGGATAGTAGAGCAATACTTTAGAACTCATGTACAGAGCTAATCTCTCTACAATATCTATTCTAAACAGAAGCAGGCATTAAGGCTACAATAGCCTTGATTCAAGAAACTAGGGTTGGTACACAGGCCTGGTACAAAGGAAACTCTGACAACTAGATGCAATCGTCTACCTAGGCGATCAAGCTGTAAGCACCTCTCCCCCTCCTCCTCCTCTCCTTCTTCTCCTCCCCTTTCTCTACCCCTACCCAATAGGCTAAGAGCCTTACCTTCATTTGGATAACCCACCCCTTGTAAATAACTTAGAAGATAAAAACCACATAGATACCTGCAGGCCTCGGCCTGCACGTCTTATATAGCCCTTTAGGCTGAGAAAGGACGTTAAACTACAATAAAAAAAACAAAAAAAAAAACTAAAAAAAAAACTAACTATATTAAATATAACCTTAACTACTGTGCCGGTGCATAGGGTGATACCCTGCTGCTCACTAGGTTAGTGCTCAACCACCTAATCTAAAGGTATATAGCTCGTTTCGGGGATCGAAACGAGCGACAGGAGGATTGATCTTCCACCTTACAACTCAACTTCTGTATTTCTCTTCTAGATACAACCTATAATAAGATCTTTATCTTACTACCCTTGTTCTTGCATGACCGGACTACTAGTAATTTTATGCCCTCGTAGTAGTATGTCTTTATACACTCTAACACCCGTATAAATAGCGAAGCCTATAGGGACATACTCTACTACTTAGTGTATTAAGGAACTAGTGCATAATTATTGCAAGAAAAATTTAATAATCTTACGCAAGTACAGAATTCTTAGAATTATTACTAGACTTACTTTTAGGGGGTTAGCACTATCCCTTTTTACAGACTACGTTAAGGATAATGTTAGCTAAGCTAGCACTAACAATAATAATAAGAAAAAGTAAAATTTACTAAAAAAAAATGCGTTATTAAATGCTAATTGAAAGTCTGTCTAGCGAAAGAGAGGCGGTAAACTGTCTAGCAAAATAGAGGCAGTCTTATATATATTCTAAATGCTAATTTAAAGTCTACCTGGCAAAAAAGAGGTAGTAACTTATTTAGCAAAATAGAGACAGTAATATATGTATAAAGAAATGCTAAGTAGAAGTACTATTTAGTACAATAGAGATAGCACTAAAAGCTTATACATAAGTACTAGCTTTAAGTATAAATCTAAGCCTTCCTAGCAAAATAATAGGTACCTAAGAGGTAAAGATTAACACACTTATACCTAAGAAAACATACACTACAAAGACTTAAAGAGAGATATTCTTTCTCCTAAAGACTATACCTTGTCTATTTCTTTACTAACACTTGTTATCTATTTATATAGAGAACTTATATAAGTCCTACTATACCTAAGATGTTAAAAACAGATTAGAAGATAAGTTAAAGGCAGGAAGGCGCAACGCTTCCTCTATCTAGACCTACTACTACTAGCCTTAATTTACTATTAACCCTATTAAGCTCTATTATTAACACTATAGCTACACCTACGCACAACTTAGAATTAACTATAACTTAACTAAGTTATAGTATATTAGTTTTTACAAAAAAGAATAGTATAAAATTCTTAGAGGATTTTAACTAATAAGCTAATAATAGAGGTATTTATAATGCTATAAGGGTCTCTATTCTACTAGACTACTTTTCTAATGAAGATTAATATCTCTCTTATATCCTAAAGCGCTTACATAGATATGCTAAAAAGGATTTGTCTAAGTTACAGACACACATAAAGGAATAGTAAAAGAATCGAAATATAGCTATTAAAATAAGTAAATGCTTATACTTTTAAGCCTACATCTATAAATGTGTACAAAACTAGCCTAGTCTAGTAAAGTACTATACGCACTTTACTTCTATTGCTAATATATATATTAAGAACAGGCAAATCTCTTAAGAAAAGAAAAGTATTCTCTTCTTCCAAGGCCTACTATAAACTAACAAAGAAGTAGTTATATACTATATACTTTCTACTCTAAATAGAGATAATTAGGATACGTATAAACTAGAAGGAATCTATTCTTTTCTAAAATCCTACTATAATAAGATAACTAGCCTAGATAAGATTTATTAGCTAGAGCAAGGAGGCGCTAATACTAAGATACGCTAGATTATACTATCTAACTAGCAAGCAACCTTTACTCTAAAAGAAGTAAAAGAAGCAGGGAGTAAGATTAGCAAAGTATATAAGAAGATAAGCATGCTAGTAAATATTAACTTAGAAGTTAAGGACCTTATTAAGTCTCTAGGCAACCTAAAGCTTAGATTATTGACTATTAATATACTTATAGCTTATTTAACAACTAAAATACTACTAGAGAAACTCTCTAACTATACGTACTTTATTATATAAGCAACTAGTACAGAATTCCCTAGTAAGAGAAATAATAGTTTTTTTATTACTAAGGCCCTAAAGGAGTTATCTAATAAGGCAAGTATAGTATATGTAAGTAATATAGAGACACACCCTCTCTATTGTATATATAATATAGTGGGATATATACTTAAGGAGTGTAAACAATACTACGCCCTAAAGTAGATAAAGTAGGTTAGTTTTAACTAGGATATTTCTAGTAAGAAAGGAACGTACTACTTTAGTCTACTATATAAGCGTTTAGGGGAAATCCTAGAGTAACTACTATTAAACTAAGTCTTGCTGTAGTTAAAGGCGAAGATTGAAGAGTTCTATAACATTACTAATAATATGCTTAATTAACTAGCTTCTAGTATACTACTAGAGAATTCCACTAAAAGAGACTCTAAACTAGGTTTAAGGTTTAAGAGGAAAAACTCTAATTTTATAAATATAGTAACTAGTTTAACAAGCTAAGGCTACTATAGTAATGTTTTTTAGTAGTTCTAGCAATTCTAAGATCAATTATACACTTCTTCTACTAAGGTATACATTAAGAAGCTTAATAATATAGATACAGCTAATATTATACTAACAGGCGAAAAAAACGCTTTATATAGCATTTTTAAGTTAATTACTACTACGCGCTTAAAAGGCAAAGACCCTGCCCTCCACTAGAATATTAATTATGTTTAGGAGAGAGAAGTAAAGAAGCAAGAAAAGCTAAGCAAGGATTTAAGAATACAAAAAAGTAATTAAATAATATAGAGTAACTCTTCTATTTCTAACTTATAGCTAATAGATATATAGTATCTAAAGAAAGAAATATAAAGTAATATACCTTTTGTAAGTAAGCCTTATAACACGCTATTTTTAATTATTAAACTACTTTAATTAGCTTATTAAGACAACAATATATTTGCAGATCCAAAGTACTTATAGTAAGGAAAGAAGAAGAAGGCTATAAAGTTTATTAACGCTCTTCCTAATCTAGAACTTAAAAGAATAGTGTAAGGACAGCTAAACTGTATTATAACTACCCTACATAGATAGGAAGTATAAGGAGTTACAGTATTAGACTTTATAGGGCAAGCTAGTATTTAAAAACAGCTACGTAATCTTCTTAATAATAGTATTAGTGCTGTAGATAGTTTAAGTATACTTAATGTTATAACGTGTGTAAAAAAAGCAAAGCCAATAAATGCTAAGTGCGCTAAATTATACCTAGGATCTGTTCTTGCCTTTAATTAGCTAAATAAGCGCACAGGCCCTACCTATACAATTTTACTAAACACACTACTTACTAAGAGCGCGCATTGCAATAAAATAAATTTGTATTAATTTAATGTGTAAACTTACTACAAGGTAAGCAGAAAGAGAGATTCCTAAATTGATAAATTAGATAATATACCTACAAAGGATATCTAAGGGGTTTAGTAAAAGAATAGGCAGGCTTTTATTTAAACTAACTTACTAGGATACTAGGTTTCTGCAAACAGCAGCTTTTTAAAGTGCTTAACTAATACTAGGGCACAAAAAAATATCCTAAGACTAAGTACTATATAAGCATTAAAGATACTGTATAAGATAATAGAGAACTAGCTAAGGTAGCCTTCTCCTAGTATTTCTTTAGCTAATAGTATATATAACCTGTTTGTTAGGAATACATTTAATATACTTATACAAATAGGGATAGTCACTATTAGAAGTACGTTTAGGATTGTTGCTAATGTTACTAGATTTATAATTCTAGGAGGACCTTAGTGTACAAGCGCTAAGATATTAATTTAGTATAATACGTTTAGGCAAATTTTATATTAAGTCCTATCTAAAGGTAGTATAAGAAACATAGTCTTTGTTGCGTTTAACCTATGTCTAAATTACCCTACACAGACAATTAGAAATAATTTTTTAATAATAACTTAGAAGAAAAAATAGTAGGTAATATATAGTTGTATGTAATACTAATAGAGTAGGCAACAAACTGTAAATAGCTGTAGTAAAATATATATAAGAAGCTATATAGTCTAATCTAGTAGCTAGATTTAGCAACTTTAACATGCTATATACAAAGAGCAGTAGAAAGGATTAGATAGTCTAGATAAACTAAGTATTTACGCATACAATTAGATAGTCTAAAGATCTTATAAGAAACTATAAACTTGGTAAATTTTAAATTATATATAAGCTTAATTATTAGCAGATGTAAGAAAGGCTACTTAAATATGCCTAACAACATAATAATCTTTACACACTATATAAAATAGTAGACAAGAAGGTTTAACCTGTTAATATCCTATAGCAGGAGATGCCTATAAAATTTAGACAAGAAGACTAGAAGAAAAGGGTAAAAAATAGTAACTCCTTAGAATAAGTATTTGTAATTCTAATAAGGGGCTGTATAATTATTTATTTAAACAAAGATATACTACTTTCTTGCAAGGGATAAGGCTTACTAAAAAACAACTTAATAAGCTATATACTAGGGACTACCTGCAGCTATTAGAAAAGGAGATACTTATACATATGCTTTTTAACAGAGAAGGAGCGCTCTTCTAGTAATTTAAGAAATTAGGGAAAATTTACCCTAATATATATTTGCTATATAAAATACAAATAATACTACATAAAGCTTAGTAAGTATAAAGTTTTACTATCCTAAAAGCTTTAGAGCTATAAGTAGTAGATATAGTTAACGTCTGCCTAAATTAATGAACATAGAAAAGGTGTAATAGTTAATATTACAACCTATAGCACTTAGTACCTAAGAAGAATAAAGGCGTTTAAGAGATTAGTAATACGCAGTAAATAAATACAATTACTATATAAGATATAAACCTACTACTAATAGCAGATAAGTTTTCTAAAAAGTTTAAAAAATATAAGATTATCTTACTTATAAACTTATTTTTAGGATATAACTAAATTACACTACATCCAGAAAGCAGAGACATAATAGCGTTTTAAACACTAGTTAGGCTTATACAATTATGCACAATATTTATAAGTGCTACTAACTTTATAGTAGTATTTTAACGTGTAATAATACAGATTCTAAGAGACTACTAGCCTAATACTATGCCCTTTATTAACAATATTACATGTAGAGGGCTAAAAACTAATTATAGCAGAGAAGAATTAATGCTAAGTGTTTAATATTATGTTCTTAAGCATATCTTGCAACTAGATAGGGTGCTAACTAATATTAAACAAGCTAAAAGCACTATATTAGGAAAGAAGTGTTATTTTTTTATAGAAAGGCTTAAGGTTGTAGGCTATAAGGTTAGCCCGCAAGGACGTTATCCTAACTAGACGAAAGTTAAGAAGATTATAAACTAGCTACTATGCAAGAATAAAAGGAACGTACAATTCTTTATAAGTATATATATCTACAACTATATATAGGTAAAGGACTTTACTAAGATTGCTAAACCTCTGTTTACGCTCTCACAAGACAATATCCTTTTTAAATAGAGAGATGCATAAGACGTAGTAATGTATAAGCTAAAATAGGCTATATACAATATACCAACACTTGCAAACCTTAACTACACTAATATTAAGAATTATAAGATATTCCTAATAACTAATATAAGTTAAGACAGTGTAAGAGCATGTATTAAACAACTTAAGAAGAATAATACGCAACACCTAGTGCAGTTTAAAAGCACGCTATAGTTAGCATAAGAAAAGTAATAGTACTCTACTAAGTTAAAATATAGGGCTGTGCTGTAAGCTCTTAAAAAGTTTTATACATACTTTTATAGTGTTTACTTTACTATAGAAACTAACACAGTAACCTTTATTGCTTAACCAAACTACTTATCTACTAACAATCTAGAATCTGTTATAAAGAGGTAGATATTAATAATTCTTTTATAAGACTTTAATATTAAGTATATACTAGAATAGAAGAATGTAGTTGCAGATGCACTATTAAGGTATTTAAAACTTAATAAGTAGAAACTACCTCTAGAACCTAAAGAGGATTTAGAGGAGTTTATTAATTATATAATTAGAAATGTAAATGCACTAATACTAGTAGGACAGGCAAGGATACTCTATTAGGAATTCTTAACAGAGTTAGAATAATACGCTTAATTTTAGTTAACTTTAAGACTCTTAAGAATATAGAACTATAAGAACTATAAGTATAGAAAAAGCAAGCTCTAAACTTCTTTGTATAAGATAAGATACTCTTTAGGAAAACGTCTAGGAACATTATAATCTAGAGGGTCGTAGATAATACTAACCTAAGAATAGCTGCAGTATAGAACGTACAAACTTAGATTAGACATAGAGGAGTTAACGCGGTGTACTCTATACTTGCTTAGTAATACTAGTAGAAAGGAATATACAAGCATGTATAGCAAAAGCTAGTAACTTGTCTAGACTATTAACTGCAATCCTTTAAGAGGAAAGTTAATATACTTACTAATACCTACAGTTTTGCTATTTAGAAGACTGTTGTAATTAATATAGTATACATGCCTTAGTGTTTTAGGATGAAGTTTTTAGTTATTATAAGAGACTACCTTAGTAGCTAGCTTAAAGCAAAAGCTCTAATAAACAACTAGTAAAAAATATTTATAGAGTTTATATATAAAGATATTATATGTCACTAGAGCACAGCGCGCAAACTTAAAGTTAATAGAGAACCTAATTTTGCTAAAGTAGTATTACATCTATTAAATATATATAGGATTAACTAAGTCTAGTTTTTAAGACATAACCCTTAAGCTATAGAAAAGATTAAAAGAGGGCATAAGCCTATTATAAACGCCCTTACAAAGCTACTAGGACCTTAAGTTAAAAACTTACTAACAGTTCTCCTTGTAGATAAGATCTTGTGGGAGCTGAGAAGGAGTAATTGAATGATCAGTGGAGGGGAATGAGTATATTGATCAACTAATTGCCACAACAAAGTGTCCAATAACTACTGAAAAGACTTCGGACGATCTGGCTCGTTTATATGCGTGCTACTAGCTCCGTCACGTGATATCTTACTAGGATCACCTGATAACCTGGGGTGATCCGGATGTCAAAGGAGTGATCCGTACTGATCCGCAGGTCAGTACTCCAACAGATCTTAATATAGGAACAAACAGGTTACTTACTGTACTAGTTAGTTATAAGGTAGAACTTAGTGTTTCCTATTAAACTCGCGCTACTTATATAGCAAACGCTTCTATTTAGGAAATTAAAGGACTATGCACAGCTACTTATAATTTAAGTAATATAGCTAGATCTTAGAGATTAGTTTACAAAGGATACTATTGCCTTTACTAACTAAATAAGAGCTGCTAAAAAGGAATATTAGAATAATACTAAAGAAATACAACATAAGGATATAAAGCTAAGAGACTTAGTTCTTCTCTAGAACTCTATTTAAGAAATTAATATGTCGCAAGACTGCAAACTAGATACAAGATAGTTAGGCCTATACTATATTTATAAAGCTAAACCTAATAGAAGAACCTATTATCTTAAAGACCTTAATACAACACGCTTCCCCTACATAATACCTAGATAGCAATTAAAGCTGTTTAGACAAAGACTTATACAGGATATTATCAAAGAAAATTAAAGAAATATGAAGTTATAAGATCCTAATTATTAGAAACAAACTAGCCCTATAGTAGACATTCCTATCTTGCTAGACTTGCCTAAGCTACATAAGGAATTATAACTACTTTTACCTCCTATAATAAGTCATAAGCTTTGTCTTTAAGTTATTATTACTAAACATTTTATAAAAGAAGAGTATTGAGCATACAGACAAGACTTTGAAAGCTTAGATTTTAACTTAGAAACCTTTACATGAGACAACTAATAGGCTATAAGACAGCTTATAATTTTAGGAAAAAGAGGGGATACTATGCTAGTAGTACCTGCTTTTACCTTTAGTTACTTGTTTACTAATTTCCTATGTAATATTTCGGTACAAGCTACCTATCCTACTAATTCTAGGTACTTACTGCTATACTAAGACTATACTTAATTTCACGCACTCTTCAGGCAATAGCTAATTATAACAACTATTTTAATTGCAAAACCTGCTTATTTTAGTGTAATTTAGACCTTGTTTACCTCTAGCTATTAGCTAGCAGGATACTACTACTACGTATAAACTAGAACTACAACCCTACTAACTATCTAACTCTCTTACTACACAGACTTTACTACCTTTTATTAAGGTAGTTACCTTCTAAGATAACAATAATAATAATATCTCCCCCCCTTCTTAAACTAGCGGCGGATAAAGACAATATGTAACTTATATGAGCTAACCTGCTTAAACAATGCTTTTAGCGCTGTTAGATAAGGCCTAGGGCAAGCAGCTATAGCAGCTACTGCTATAAACACTAGGACTATTAAGAGTTTTTAACAACCTTAGAGTTGTTACTAAAAAGGAAGACTATATTATAGACTAAATCCCTAAGGTTGTATAGTATTAAGATAGGGTACTAGAGCTTACAAAGCTTAGCAATAATATTAGAGTTATTAATACCTAGACTCTCGTAGACAAGATCCTTTTAAATGCTCTAAGACAACAACGTATTATTATAAATTATTAGTTTAATAACGCCTCCTACTAATTTAACTTAATTCTTAAGGTTGTTCTAGGAGTAGGTAACCTTTATGCTTAGCTCCCTAGACTTATAAACAAACATAGTAGTGTTAAAGGTTTCTAGAAATACTATTCTATTATTAGCGCAGCATCCTTAACGTAGGATAAGAGAGCTAAAGAACTAGGTAGAGCTATTACAACAGTAAAAAAGCTAGCTCTAGAATTTATCTAAGAATATGTTAGCATCTATATGCCTTTGTCAAATTTGGGACATCAGCGCGGTTGATCAGGAGGTCGGTGAGATTGGAGAAGGGGTCTGCAAGGATGATCAGGGGGTGGCGCTAAAGGACGCTAAACGCGCTAGCGCCGCCATGACCCACACAGAATCCCGATTATAAAAAGGGCACTTAGAGCAGATACAATCCACACATAGAACACGAACAATCAATTATTAATACTATTAACTTATTATTACTTATATTATTATTACCTTATTAGTATTACTTAACCTATAATATCTAACAATTAAGAGTCTTACTGCCTTAACCAAACAAGGTTTACCAAACTACTAAATTATACAAGCTATTAAAAGAATGACTACCCTATCTCTACGAGACTCCTCCGTGATCCTCACAGATCACACAAACTAGATTAAATAGATCTAACAGATTAAGACGCGCGCTAACTCTCTACGCGTGTGGAAGAAGATTAACCTAAACCTTACAATTAAACCTATTAATAAACTAGAGGTACCCTAAATGCCTTAACTAAGCGACTATTAAGCGTCGTAACAAGTGATTAATGCGCACGCTGTATTACACTAAAATAATTACAGTAATAGCGCAACTATACCGCCTTTTATACCTACACGGCCCGCGGATCTATCAACGAACGCGAGAGCCTTATACAAAGAGGATCTAGAGATCTATAAGTTAGAGCTAGATTAATACAAGACAAAAGATTAGAAGTACACAAGGGAGCAAGCAGCGTTAGATAAAATTACGTAGGAGATATAGCATACAGTTAACAACTACTTATACACAAACTGCTGTTAAGCAAGACAATTACATTATTAGTAGATTACTAACTTAATAGCTACTGTAGGCATTAACGCTAAAGATAAGATTAAGAAAGCTTAAGAGCAGTACAAAACCGCGATAAAGCCGCCTAGGGTAATTAACTTATAGAAAACATAGCTTACTAAAGTTAATTACGCTACAACTAAAGGTAAAGCTGTTAGAATACCTAAGTGCTAACTAGACGCATACGTAAAGGAGGACTTTACCTAAGCTACAGCAAAGCACTTAGAATAATAGACTATATTATTTGTATCTTATAAATTAAAGAGTCCTTTAATTACAGTTAAGGATATAATCTGCGACTATTAAGATTACATGCAGCTCTTCTACCTATCTAAAGCAAAGTTAACTAAGGCTTCCTTTAAAACAGCTACAGGAGCTAGATTATAAACGCTTAGTAAGGACAAATTAGATAATTCTAGGTAGAAGCGCAAACAGCGCCGAAATTAGAAGCCTATTAAGGATACTTAATTAAACAATATCTAATATACTACAAGCAAGTGCAAAGCTTGCGATATAAGACATGCGCTTAAAGAGTCCTAGTATACGCACCTAAGCAACGCGCTAGACTAGTAGCAACCCAAATAAGACAGGATAGATTAAGTCTAATCGCGTATTAATAACAGCCTAGCTATGCAAAAAACAATTTGCAATTCTAAGCGGCAATTACAATCTTAAAGACCTGCAATTACGAAGTTACACACAGCAACGCCTATAGTTAAGCATAATAACTAACTATATAGTTAGAAGATTAGAGAGATTAACTACACGTTTATTAAGGCCTTATTTAAAGTAATCTAGGATACGTATCCTTTGCGACAATTATAGATCCTTAACTCTAGATTAACCTATCACGTCTCTAACGATACTAGCCGATTCACTAAAACATGATTAGCAAGGCAAGGAGACTTCCTATAGGCAGGTAACTTACAAGTATAGATTAAGGCATATAGATTAGTTACTTTAACAGTAGCTAGTAGCAGGACAAGAAGCTAACTACACCTTAAAGACGTGGCATACTGCCCTAATCTACTCTAAAATCTTGTCTCGTTTAGGCTACTCCGCTTACAGGGCGTGTAGTAGAATACTAAATACAATCTAATAGTCCTTTAACAATTACTTACTAATAATCTAATTGCTAACCTTACTAAGTTATATAGACAATAGGTGCTTAAAGCAAACCTAATTACTAATTACGCTACGATAGCCTCTAGGGTTGTTAAGCTACGATATAATTAAAGACAGCGCGCACGAGCACTTATATAGCACAAGAGGATAGGTTATCTAAGACTAAGTGCGCTTAAGCACCTTATACAACAATCTAAGGAGGTAAGGATTACTAGAGTGCTTACAGTAGCATGTAACGCCTATAAACAAGCGAAAGCTAAAAGGCTAATCCGCCGCACACCACGTAGAATTAATAAGTCTCTAGAAGAGCGCATCTTACTTAACTTTTATAATTATAAAGTTGACAGCTTAACTAAGGAAAGAAGCTAACTGCTAATTACTAATAAAGTTACTAGATTTATGTAGGACTACTACTTTAAGGATAATTAAACAGTGCAGGTAATTATTAAGTCCCTAGAATTCTTTGTTATCCTTATAAAGACCTAATTTAATATTACAATAAGAGTTATTAAAACTAATAACGAGATTGTTACAGTTAAAGTAGAAGTTGCTTAGTAGGCAGAGTCCTAAGGCATACAGTTTAAGCCTTCTGCTCCTAATACCTAAGCACAGAACGGTGGAGCAGAACGCTTAAGGGGTATAATTAAGGATAAAGCATAAGCAATGCGACTTGACGCTAACCTACCGTGGCCACTGTAGCCTAAGATTACTTAATTAGCAGTATTTCTCTATAATTAAACGCCCTAATACGCAAATTAATAGAGATTACTATATTAAGAGTTCTTTACGCATAACGCATACAAAAATAGAATTGTTACCTTACTGCGCAAGCTACACTAAAGACACCTACAAGCATACAGGTGCAAGGCGTTTACAATAACAGATAATATAAAGCGCGGCAAGCGCAAACTACAGCAGCTTAATCCTAAGGCATAGATTAGATACCTAGTTAGATATTAATCTACAAACATTTACCGTGTATAGGTACTAATAATAGCTAAGGTGATTACTACACGCAATGTAGTATTTAATAAAGAATTAATTTTTACTAAAAATAAAAAGGACGTTATGGATAACCTAATGTATAGCACCCTTAAAGAGATTAAGGCATAGATTAGGACTGTAGAACTTCCCCTAGGGATTACAAATAACTAAGAAGAGATATAATCTTTTCTTAAGGATAAGTCTTTTAATAAAGGACTTATACATAAAGAAACACATAATTAATATAATTAACGCAGAAGAAAAGTTTAAGTAGATTATCTCTTACCCCCGCTAACACCTCCACTAGTAGCCCTCTTAACTAATCTTATAATAGTAGAGAGCATTAGGCGTGTAGATAATCCTCTTAATATTAAGAGTTAGAACGTCGCCCTTGCGCAGCTATTAAACCCTAGGCCTAATTACTTCTTAAGTACTAGCAGCAGCGAGTGTCCTAATCCACGCAGTGCTAATATAAGATTAAGTTCTATTAGTAAGTCCCTCTAGAAAAACTAGACAGATTTATAGGCTTTAGCGTTTATAGTAGGTACAAGAGCAGGAAAAGTTTAACAATTAAACAACAAGAAACTTAATAGTGCAGCAGTTAATTAATTACTTAAGAGTTAAAGTTATAACTAGATGCCTTATCTAAGCGAGCTCCTGCTAGCGCTAAGTCTAAACTAACTAAAGGAGAAATACATATTCTATTAGTTGTTTAAAAAGGCTAAAGAGGATTACCTCGCAAGCCATAAACAATTAAACTTATAGTTAGAAGTCCTAACGCAAGAAGCAGAACTAACAAACACCTAGATACTAGAGTCTATGTAGGTATATACCTACAAAATTAACAAGAATTATTAGCTTATTAAGTGTAAAGCGCGCTTAGTCGTACAGGGTAATTAACAACGCAACGTTACTACTTAAGAGACCTACGCTGCTATGTTAGCAGGTTAATCCTTCTAAATAGCCCTTGCAATTACTGCCTAATTTAACCTTAAGCTTAAGTAGTACAACGTTACTAACGCCTTTACACACGCACTAATTAATTAAGTTATATAGATTAGAATGCCGCGTAGATACGTAAGGAAGGGAACAATTCTAAAGCTTAACAAAGCCTTATACAGCCTGCAGATATTACTACTGCTCTAGCAAAGAGACTTTACTACCTATCTCTAAAGATGTAAATTTACTGCCGTCCTACATAAGCTATACTATATAATCTGCTAAAAGATCTTTGTGTTCTTCTACGTTAACAATATTATCACAATATACAGCAAGAACTATAGATTAGATACGCAAGTAGCTATTAAGGACATTAGAAAGAAGTACTGTATAACTAGAGGAGACAATCTGCATTAGTTTTTAGGCATAGAGTTAATTAGGGATTAATTACAGCGCAAGATCTAGATCTCCTAATTAGCATATATTAAGAAGATTAACTAACTAGTAAGCGATTACTTAATTAAGAGTAATACTCTAATAATGAAGGCTAAACTGCTGCCCTAAGAAGGCAACGCAACCCCTAGGGAAATTAACCTCTACTAACAAAAGATTAGATTACTCTTATTTATAGCAGTTAACACAAGACCTAATACGGCCTTCGCAGTATTACGCTTAGCACGATTTTTTACAAACCCTAGCCCTAATTATTAGTAAGTAGCTAATCGCGTACTCCTCTACCTTAACTATACACAAACACTCGCACTACAATTTAGTAGAGATAATTACCTAATTGTTGCAAGTAACGCCTCTTTTGCTAATAATACACTTAATTGCAAAAGTTTACAAGGATACGTAATTAAGCTGTTTAGCAGACTAATAGCTTAGAGGGCAAACAAATAAGATACAGTCACAACCTTAACAACTAAAGCTAAACTGCTTGCGCTCTTACAAGTAGCAAAGAAAGCTATGTTTATTTAGATGCTGCTTAGTAAGCTCTAAGTTTAGATAATTAACTAAACAATTGCTATATAGTGCGATAACCTGCAGACAATCTAATTAATCTTAGAGGAGATTTCCTAGTTAACTACGAAGCTACAGCATGTTAATATCTACAACTATTAGCTTAGGCAAGAAGTTTAGAACAAAATTAATTAAGGTAATCTACGTAGAATTAAGCAAGATACTCGCTGACGAACTTACTAAACTATTACTAGCTAATTAATAGCTAAAGTTCCTACAACAAATAGGACTGATCAATCTAGGCATACAACTACGACTAGAAGCTAATCTAGTATTAATAACTAATCAGCTCGACGCCTTAGACCTATAATTAACCACCTTACAGACAAAATAAACAAAAAAGGTGTTTAGCTTAATCTGTACGCTTGAGCTAAGGGTGTGTGTTAAATTTGGGACATCAGCGCGGTTAATCAGGAGGTTGGTGAAATTGGAGAAGGGGTCTGCAAGGGTGATTAGGGGGTGGCGCTAAAAGACGCTAAACGCGCTAGCGCCGCCAAGGCCCACACAGAATCCTGATTATAAAAAGGGCACTCGGAGCAGATACAATCCACACACAGAACACGAACAATCAATCATCAATACTATCAACTTATCATCACTTATATCATCATTACCTTATTAGTATTACTTAACCTATAATATCTGACAGCCTTGTACGCTACTTAGTTACTAAAAATTAACTAATATAGCCTTTGTGTTAAGGCGTATAAATCTTAAAAATACTACTTAGTTCTTTAACACTGTAGCAGCGCACTGCATTAACTCTAAGAACTAAGGTAAAGAATAATATATATTAATAGCTAACTAGGCAATAGTAAAACTGCTATATAAGAACATCTATACTTTTATTAATAAGAACAACTTTTATAACTAAGCATCTTACCTAGATATTAATAAGTAAAAGGTAAAGAAGCTTTATAACATTTGCGCTAAGCTGTAAGTTTAGAAAGAAGATATTAAGTTTAACCTACAGAAGCTACGGCCTAATGCTAAGGTAAAGAATAAGTAAGGTAAGCCTAATCCTTTCTATACGTTCTAGCAAAAGGTTTTTTAATTTATAGCTAAAGCTAAGGACCCTAAAACTAGCCTAATCTACTCTACACGAAACGTCTTAAATAATAAGTACAGGCTGTTTAGTGTAAAGACACATCTAATATATAGTGTAGTTATCTCTATAACTATAGAGCTAGGAAGGACTCTAAATAAGGCTCAAGCTATTAATTGCTATAGAGATTTTATAACATCTAAGACTTGCTCTCTAGAGACTTATAGTCTGTTAGTTATAACTAAGAATCTAAGGCAATTAACAGGAATATTAGCTAGATAAAGACCTAACTAATACTTAGTAATTAAGTTATATAAGTTCTAGAACAGAATAACTGTAGTACAATAAAGGCGTAACGCTACTAACATCTAGGTAGGGCGAGTTAGGACTAACGCTAGTAGCTAACAAGTCCCTATACTACTATCTCTACTAAGCTCTTGTGCTCTAAAAGCGGCACTAGCCTATTAATAGGCGGCTACCTAAATTAGATATTAACCTTAATAACGCTTTTTATGTAGACAAGGAGCTAGATACCCTTAATTAGGAACAGGAGATCCTTTAGGTAGGGTATTATTGCAAGAATTCTACTTTAGCTTTCTTTAAGCTACTTAAGCAAGCTTACGCAAAGAAATTAATTACTAATCTAGACTGTGTTAAAGTTATTAAGAAGAAGTACTGTAATGTTAATATTAGATAATAGCCTAGCTTCAATAACTTAAAATATAAGTAAGTATACTTTATCTATAAGCATACTACTGTAAGTGTTATAAGTTTGCTTAAGAGGGCTATACTATCTAATATGCTTAATAAGTGTCTGCTCTTACTATACGTAAAACAGAGCTGCTAGTAAGAATTTTAATTTAATTTAGTTATTTTAAAGCTTTTTACAAGTACGTATTGCTTAGTAAAGTAGAATAAAGACCTACTAATCTACTTATATTAACTCTCTAGACTTAATCTCTACCTACTCCCTACTTAGGACGAGGTTATTAATACTATAGAGTTTTGACTATAAGCTAAGGAGTTCTAACACACTAAAAGTATTATTACTAACACTTATACCTAGCTACTTAAGGACATTTAGGTTAAGGATATTATTATTAAAACTTTTAAGATATACTGCTTTTATCTACAACGTATAGACAGGAAACTAAACTTTAAATAGCTATGCAATATGTACTACTTACTTATCTAATAAGCTATAAGCACTAATCTAGAATACTAGTTATAATATGCCATACTCTATAAGGAACACACTTTAATTTTGTACTCTTATTACGCTAAATACGCTAAGAAGAGTAATTCAACTTACTTTAAGTACATTAAATTTAACCTTAAGTAAGTAATAACTAAAAGGCTTAGTGTAAATATAATTTAAGGCAGCGTATTATTTAATAATAAGGATAAGAATAATTGTATAGAGATGCTTTTAGGCTTTTATAACTATGTGCTAGAGTACTTAAGGTAGCGTAAAGACGTAGGCATTAAATTATTAAAAAGTCTTATTAAAGGATAAGAAGACAAGATAGACTAGCTAGAAGACGTATAGAAACTAGCTCCTAATACTTACTAAGTAAAGCAAATTTATAAAAAAGAGCAAGTTTAAATTTTATTACTTCTACTACTTTATAGATCTACTAGCCTAACTACTTACAAACGCTGCACTATCCTCCCCTAGTTTATCATAGTCTATAATAGAGTAATAGAGGTGCCTACTATAGGAACTTATAAGGAAATTTGTAAAGCTTATTACAACCTTACTACAGCTTCTTATACTTCTTTAGGCTATCCTAACAAGTTTAGAAGAATTAATTAGCTATTCTCTACTAATGTTTATATTAAGTATAGGTCTTAGATCTAGAAGGCCCTTATTAAATAAGCTAAGTAGGACAATCCTCTTGTCTGTAAGGAGCTAAATAACATGCTATAAAATACTAATAAGAAGTAGATTAATAACTATATTAAAGAATATTGCAACTATATGCTGAGACAAATTATTAACTTATAGCCTATAGTACAAGAGTTAAAAAAGAACGCTTTTTATACAAATCTAGTTTAAGGATTTTTAGACTGTTTATACTTTACTAACTTTAGATAGAACCCTCCTTATATAACAGAAAACTAAGATAGGTAAAATATTAATTTCTTTTAAGCTAATTCTCTACAATGTCTCTAAGAGGAACTTAGCCTAGAGGCTAATAAGCGCTAAGTTTTCTAGGAGAGTAAAGATCTTATAATGCTCTCCTCTATGTAGCGCCTTCTTAGCGTTTATTCTTAATTAGGTACTGTTATCTTAGATAACATCTTAGTGCTAATAGCTTTAACAAGGCAGCCTTGTTATAGCTGCCTTTGATTAATATTAGAATTTTAAGCGCCTGCTACTCCTATCCCTGCTCCTACTACTGTACCTACGCTGAGACTACGTGCTGTAACTACTAATTAAGAACCTCGCTAAAGTGAACTTTTAAAGAAGTAAGGGAAGATGTCTAGAGTAGATATAGGGTAATTAACTTACATTTCTTTTGTTTCTTTTGTTTTATTTCCTTTGTTTTGCTGTTTTTTCTTTCTGCTAAGTAGGTCGCTTAATGGGGCTAAGCTCGCAGGAAGGGGAGGTATGTGCCGGTGCATAGGGTGATACCCTGCTACTCATTAGGTTAGTGCTCAACCACCTGATCTAACGGTATATAGCTCGTTTCAGGGATCGAAAGGAGCGACAGGAGGATTAATCTTCCACCTCACAACTTAACTCCTGTACTTCTCTTCTAGATACAACCTATAATAAGATCTTTATCTTACCACCCTCGTTCTCGCATGACCGGACCACTAGTGATCTCATGCCCTCGTAGTAATATATCTTCATACACTCTAACACCCGTACACTACTAGTCTGTACAACCTTAACCTAACTACTTCCCTCTATAACCTAACTAAAACTCAACTTATACCTACAGTCTATGCGTATAACCTAACTACAACTACTAGTCTGTGCAACTTAACTATAACCTCAACTACTAGTCTATATAACTTCAACATAACTACAACTACTAGTCTGTGTAACCCTAACTTAACTTATACCTAATTTTAGCGTGAAAAAGTTAGGTTGTGGTTAGGTTGGGGTTGGGTCAGCTTACGTCAGACCCTAACCATAACCCAACCTATATCCATTTACCAGCCTGACTAGGGCCGTCACGTGCTATCCTACCAGGATCACCTGATCACCAGGGTGATCCGCCTTTCAATACTCCAACAATTATTTAAATTATTTAACTAAGTACTATATTATTGCTAGCATTGTTAGAAGTAATAGCTAGAAAGTAAGACTTAGTGTTAGTGTCTAAAAGTACACGTAGTACTTTTATAGCTTTCAAAACTCTAGCGTATTATCTACGTATTAGTATAAAATTAAGTAGTTTTTTTTTAAAGTTGCTAGTTTTGTGTAATATAGTACCTCTTAACTATAAAAAAGCTGAAATAATCAGCTGCAGACTATATATTAAGTATAATTAAAATCTTAGTTGTAGGGCCTAGGTTATTAAGAAAATAAGCTTTTACTTTACTAAACAAGCTCTAAAATATTAACTTAAATTCATTATAAGTAATTATTGTAGTCTAAAGCTTTCAAAATTAAAAAGACGCGTATAAATAATAGCTATTTAATAGTTTAGAATAGCTAATTGCAGTTAACAACTACTTATATAAGCTTTTTTTAAAAAGTATTTTAAGTATATTTAGGTACAATTGTAAATGTAGAACTGCATTAGGAAATAGACGCTTCTAAAGCAGGAAATAGATGCTTGCTTAGCGTCTTGCTGCTTGTATCTAGCCTGTGCGCTAACGTATTATATATAACTATGCTGTCCTTGCTAGTCTATCGTCCCTCTTCATCGTCTCTTCCCCCCCCCCCTTATTCCCTCCTTCAGCCTTATTAGTCGCTCTAATCTACCGCGAGGCATTTTCCTGTATACACTAGCTGCACCGCCTAGTCCTACGTCCAATTTCGCCCCCCTTAATCCACCAACGGTAAGGGCACTACGCCGTATCTATTGACAGACCCCGTCTACGCATCCTCTCCTTTAGAATTAGCAAACTTCTCTACTATTTTTTGCTACTTTAGCTACTCTATCTCCTCTGTCCTTAGCATAGCTAAGTAGTAAATATTTAGCGCCTTAAATTTTAAAATGCCTTTGCAAACTCTCGCAGACAACTACTAACACTTTCTTAATAACTTTTTTTTTCTAAAGCTTACAAATCTAGTAGCTTATTAACTTACTATATTATTAACTACTTAGGACTCCAACAGCATTACTTTGAATACTTTAATTTTATAAGGGGTTATGCTTATGCTATTGCATCTAAACGCCTAGTAAAATGATAAGGCTACGTAGCTTTGAAAAGATAATTAGCCTTAAGCTATAAAAGTGTTTGTAAAAGCTAGATGTTACTATACTTACACTAGGGAGACACAGCTCAGTTGCTACCTGCTGCCTAGCTAGACAGGTAGCATTCGCAGCATGTACTTGCTATACTACACTCTATATTACATTAGTAGAGCTTAAGTCTATATAACAGTTATATAATTCTAGTGTTGCATCTTAGTATTATAAATTAGGAAGAGTAAAGGACTAGAGCAAAGCTTAAAGCCTAGACAAGTATTTAAGCCTAAGTTTAGGTTTTAAAATTATTAAAAAGTTTAGTATATGTATTTAGATGTTTACTTTAATTTTTAAAACGTAAATTAACTAGAACAGGGCATTGCTATAGTTAGTTATTAAAAGGCAGGCTTTAACAGAAAAACTTAATTTGCATAGTAGTAGCACAACTTAGCCTTTAAGGAGCTAGCTTTATAATTTTCTCTTTTCTAATAAGTATTAGCTAAATAGTTGTATTTTTTCTTATTTAAAAAAAGAGAGGCTTTAAGTAAAAGCTATATTGCTACTAACACTACGTAGCTGTGTAATTACTAATTAGTTTTTACTCTAGTGTACCCCTAGAGTTTGTATTTCTAATGCCGTGCTATTTTTAATGCTGCTTACTGTAAGAGTGCGTTGGATTGACCAAAAGTGCAAGAGAAAACAGTAATAAATTAATTAAAGAACTATAAAGGTTGCGCAGCGAGTTTATATACTTCCCTGTAAGGCCTAAGCTTGGCGCTAGTTTGTACGTACAAGTAACTGCGCCGCAACTACTAACGTGGCAAGAGAGAATCGTGCAACGTATAGAAGAAAGGCTAGGCAGGCTAGGAGGGGCGAGCAGGGTAGAAGGGCCGAACAGGGTAGAAGGGCTAAACAGGGTAGAGGTGTTGGGCAGTGTAGAAGGCCCGAGCGCGCCAAGCTAACAGATGCTGGGTGCGCGCACGGACACCCGGCATCTGTGAGATCGCGAAACGAGGCATCTTGCCGAGTACTGAAAAACGTTATGGCTTCAGCCCTTTACACTTACTAGAGCGTCTAAGGGTATTAAAGCTAGCTTTCAAAAATTAATTAAATTTAAGCGTAAAACTTTTACATACTTATACTACAACTCTTCTGCAATCTCTATACTACTAATTCTTCCTAAAGCAGACAACAGCTGTAATAGCAGTAACAACAATGTTCTTAAATTCTTTTCTAACACAGAGTAGCCTTTAATTTATTTATTATACTAGAATTCTAAGGCTTAAGCTAAAATTACAATGTAATTTATTAAAAACAACGCTGTCTGACTAACACAAATACCTTATCTATAACAAGAATTTGAGCACTAGGCCTGCTGTCTTATTGCATTAAGCTAGAGATGTTAATATAGATATTAGTAAGTATTCTTGGAGCTAATAAAAGAATTTTGTGTTTATATTAACTAAACGCAGCTAACAAAAATACTTACAAACTGAGAAACTATAGTAGTTGTGGTAATATTAGCTGCGTAGGCAGTCTTCTTCCCCTTAACAACTAAGGCGTAAAAGTTAAGCATTTTATTTTAAGTTGTTTTTCTAAAGAGATACTACGTAAAGGAAGCTTAAATCTATACTTTTTTAGAAATAGTAGTTAAAGTGAGCCCTTTGCGTTATCTAGACAGTAGCTTAAATATATTGTTTTTAATATTGCGTAGAGAATATAGTTGTTACTGTAAGCAGTAAACCTAAATTAGATACTACTACTGCTAAAGATAATTTAGTTACGTAGCTACACAATTGCACTTACGTTCTAAGTATAGCTACCTATAACTATTACGGCACTAATAGCATAGACAATGCTATTAGCTTAGAACAGCTAAAAGTAATAGAATCTTAAGCTAGTAGACTCCTAAATTATAACCTTACGTTAACACCACCAACACTGTTAACTAAATCATTGATAATAGATATTAGACAGCCAACGCAAGAGGCCAGCGGCAACACTCTTCTAGAAGCTATAACACATTAGTCTTAATAGTTAGTGCACAAGATAGCAGAGGAGCATGGTAAGCAAACTCTGTTTTAAGTAAGTTCTTCTATCTAATACTAGTAAGATAAATACGCGCCACACTTATTGAGGTTAACAGCGTAACGCGCATGACCGCGTAACGCTTACCCCTACTAAAACAACACTACCTCTTCACACCTAATAACTCCACTAATATAGATCTAATCTGAAAAGCAATAAATAGAATTAATTTACGCGCACTAGGCGTATCTATCTTGTATATAAAGTTTGCAGAATAGTATAGTGTAGTACAATCTACGCTCTCTTAAATATACTAAGGTGTTTTAACCTTATAAAACTTTAAAGCTTGAAATTAATAAGCTCTTTATCTAAAATAAGAGCTAGAGCTCATATAGTATGTTAAACAGCTTACTAGGCAAGGCCTTCTACTTACATAAGCTATAATATACAATTTTGCCTTATAAATTAAAAAAAGAGGGGTTAAAGTATACTAAGTTAATTACTTTGTCTACTAGCACCCTAATAAGCTTGGTTCAAAATAAATAATAGGCATAGCTCACAAGTGCTATAAAGCTAATTTAAAAAAAAAGTATAGCTTATACTTTAATTTTCTATTCAAGAAAATTTATTAGTACTACATTAAAGCGCGTTATATATATAATATAAATATAAAAAGCTTCCTCTTAAGTATTTTAAGAATATTAAAGAAGATCTTGAGTAAGCCTTTATATAAGCAGAGAAAAAGAAAGAGTACTATTTACAATAGCTTATAAAAATAAATAACACTCTTAGCTTATATTCATACTAATAGATTTTAGTTAGCGTCTACTTTTATATATCAATTAACCTTAGAATGAATACAGGATACTTAGTTATAAGCCTTTAATTTTAAAACTTATTAAGTTTACATTGCTTTATTACTCTCTAGCTAAATAAATAAACATATCAGTCTTTCGTAGCTTAAATAAGTGTTTAATTATCATACTAAAGTAAAGACTTGATTCTTTCATGATTACTTATTTTAGACAGCTATAAATCTTACTTTATTAGTAATTGAATTTTATTAGGTACTTTATTAAGAATAAAATTCTTAATATGATATTTTCTCTTTATTTAACATATATACTACAGTCTCTTAATATTGCTCTATTTAATCCTTTCTTATTAGCTTACTAAGCTTAAATATCTAAATTTCTAGAGAGAAACTAGAGCTTTACCTTAATAAGCCAAAGAGATTTTTTTTTACTAAGCTTAGCAGGCGTTTTTCTAAAAAATAATAATCTTAAACGCTTTTAAGGCTATAGGTCTCTTACTATTTGATCTTAAGGTTATATTAAAAACGTTTAGTATTAAAAGCTCTTTAAGCAATAGTAAGTTCTTAAGCTTAAGTGCTTTAAACTACAAAAAAGTAAAACGCCTACTACGCAAGGTAGGAAAACATTAATATAATAAATAAGCTGGCTTCGGCCATTTAAGACAACCTTTTGATGTAACTACACATTTTGTAGACACTATTTTGGTAAAAAAGATTTATTGCTAACAACAGGTATCTAGGCTCATGCCCCTTTGTTTAGCATTGCTAGCACGTAATTAGTGTGTCGCATGTTTAGACAGAAACAAAGAAAAGCAAGACAAAGACGCAAATCGCCTTCTAACTTAATGCGCCCTATCCTGCCTATTCTTGTTACTTTACTGCTAGGCGCTCCTAAATAAAGTAAAGTAGCAACACTATTATCGCCTTGCTTGCTAACCTATAAACGCGACAATAGAAAGCCTACTCCTTCTTTCCTGCCTCTTTCTTCTTTATAGCTAATTTAACGTCTTGCAATAGCTGTTTAAGCTAAGTTCTAGTCTCTATACTTAGCCCTTACACGACAAATAGGAAGAGGAAAATACTAAAGCAATAGATCTTAAGTACCGCGCTAGTATTAGTAAATACCTTAAAGATCGTGTATTCATTGTACAACTAGCTAAATTAGGGCTTAACAATCTTTTTGTATATAAAGATATTGTAGATAAGGGACTTATTTAAGATTTTTATAAACTTAGAAGTCTAGCTAAGTAGTTAAGTTTTAAGATACTTAATAAATTTAGGTGTCTGTATAAGCAGTTTAAGTTAGACTAAATTTAGTACTAAGTAGACATTAGCAAAGGATGCTTTTTTTTAGAAGAGAGCCTAGAATAAGAAGATGCTCGCCGTAGAGGTTACATGCTATATTGTAGTATAGTATATTATATGCGAATCGTTTATATGCGGTGCTGTTTAAAAGGTAAGAAGTAGTAAGTAAGTAGCAGCGGCTTTATAAAGTATTGCAGGCTCCCGCTGCGGTACGTACGTGTCCTTTCCCTCCTCTATCGCATTACGTTGCAATCCTATTACAATCCTACTGTAATCCTGTTATTAGCTATAGGCTAGCAATCGCCGTTAGACACGTTTTAACTAGTGTCGTTTTTTAGTACCTTAGCAAATTTTTTTGACCCTAATTATTGCTTAGTAGTCTGAGCTTTCCTCTTAGAACTCATCCACCCACCGTTTAAATCTCGTTAACTACACACAATCTTTTTTTTTGACTTTTGCGATTAATTAGTAGAGGGTAGCTGCTTTTCACTTTTTAGAACCCTATTTTGACTACAAGAACAACCACCACCTTTAACACCTTAAAAATTAAATAATAAATAAGCTTAAAAGCTAAGCTAAGTTTATTACTAAATTTTAACTTAAAAGACTTATTTTAAGAATAAAATAGAGGCCTAAGTAAGGCTTTAATGATTAAAAAGACATATAAAATTAAAAAAAAGCCTCTCTTACTTTAAGAGTCTTAGATGTACTAAAGTAGAGCTATAGTTTAGTTTTAAAAAAGGTAAAAAAGGCATATAATTGCTAGCAGCTCTAGGAACGTAAGAAAGAACAGGTATAACACTAAAAAGCTAAAATAAATAGGCATTGTAAGGATATAAGGCAGGCAAAAAAGATAGAGAAGAAAACAAAGTAATAAGTAAGGGCTACAGATTAATTTGTAAGAAAAAAAAGGGCTAAGAGAGCTGCTAAATAGGCCTCCAAGGCAGCTGCTTACAAGGCTATAAAACAACTTTAATAAGTTATAAAAACTTTTTAAATGAGTAAACAGAGCAGCTTTAAGGCTCTTAAAAAATTACTTAAAAAAAGGCCGATTGCGAGCTCTACAAGTAGTAGAGAGCCTTAAGGTAGTGTTACAGCTTAACTAGCGTCTACCTTGCGCACAGGGCGCGCGATTAAAACTCTAACTTAATTTCTATAGCTATATATATTATTTAAGCCCTATAGATCTCACTACTAAAAAACCTCGCGATAGTAGCTATTGTGTGAGGCTCTACAGCCTCAAGTTTGGTGGTGGTTTTGGTGTTTAAATCGGGCGTTACGCCGTCCACCTCGGTAGGGATGGTTGAACATCACCATGAGTCTTTCTATGTAAAATTAACCAAAAAAAATTGGAATATATTTCGCCACAATACTAGTTAGTGTCCCACGTCTCTGGCAAAGAAACGGAGGAGATGTACTAATGTTGGCACCATACATGTCATGTAACGCTTGCCGGCGCCGCGTTAATGTCCGCTGCATCTCCACCGTTCCTTTTAGAGACCGTGTGCTGAGCAGTGAAGCTCAAGACGATGGATTATCTATTTCATCAAGGCGACTATCCATGATTTGGCTGTGTCCTATCAATTACGGCATGTTATTTAAGAGCTAAGCCTGCGTCTTGAAGAGCTTTCTGACAACAAGCTCACGGCCAAGCTTTCCATCAACTCTACGGCCTTTCACAACTGTCTGCATCATTATTTGCAGTGCATGTAGCAATAACATGTAGAAGAATGAGTTGTATAGAAGATTTTTAGAGAAGAGACTTAACTATCTAACGCAATACACATTCTAGGTCCAAACGCTTATAACAACTTGTTCGTAATCATCATCATCGTTTTGCCGTACGTCTTCGTTCATCAAACTCCATTACTCACAGACGTCAATGTGATTGGCCGATGTTGTGGTCGTGCCAGCGTCAATCGGTCAAGCCTGCAGAAGCGCACGTGAACACTATGATAACAGCCTCACGTAGTGGAGATGACTATTCCAGCTAAGAGTAGGTATCTAGAGAAGATGTATAGTATCTAAGAGAATAGAAAATTAGATATTAAAGCTGCTATTAGGCAGCTTATATATTCTAAACGTAGGTAAAATTTAGCTTTTGTATGATATTCTCGAATCACTCTTGTTTAAGTCACCTCTCTTTGCTACTAAGCTGTTCTCCGTGATTTCCTCTAGATTACAATTATCAGAGTGATGACTTAGGGTCGCCATGAATCTCAGCGATCGCTTTTTCGCTCTTCCGAATGCTGGCTTCCCACCCTGGATACTGCGCATCGTACCAGGCAGGAATACCCTCCGCCCCGTTCGTAGATATACACTCCGCGAGGCTCACGCCATCCCTGATAGCCGCGTTGGCACCCTCGCCTCCAATGATGGGCTCAGCGTGGACAGCATCACCCATGAAGAAGACCCCATTCTTTGCCAGCTCTTGAAGTTCCTTTAGTTCCACCTCCACAGTGCGCATAAGCCAAGACAGCACTCTCTCCATCTGTAGCTTTTCCTTGTCGAAAACTTCCTGGAAAGGCTGTTTCAGATCCTCGAGGGCTCCGATCTCCTCGTAAAACTCGTCGGGAATATTAGTCGCTCCGGAGACGGGGCGGTTTGGCCTGTAAAGTGGGTCGGAAGTGTTGTGGGCTGGTCGCGAATACACCCAGCTTGTACTCACTAAGTCTCCCATTTGCTCATTGACCTGAATGTTCATGACCACGTCTCCGCGCTTCAGCTCTATCATAGTTGAGTCTTGCATGTGAGGTGCATATACGCTATCCCAGAGAGCTTTCTTCACTCGGCATTTGCCGTTGAAAGCGACAAATGGTAGGACTTCCAATGGTGTATTGGGCGATAGTAACTCCCTCGTGTTTGAGTGTGGCCCGTCGACACCGATTATGACATTGCTGTCCAGCTTCCGGCTACCTTTCAAGTGAAGGCTCATGCCTGAAGGCCCTTCCTCGACCTTTTCCAGTGCATGTTCCCATTGGACGTTCAGCCCTTCGCGAAGAAGTCGCTCCAGCTTCTCGCGATGAGCTCGGAAGGAATCTGCATCCATGTCTCCCGGACGAACGAGGGCTCGTGGATTGATCTTTCCGCTACCGCCTATCGCGCCGTCTACTGCGATACGGCGCTTGAAGGTCCATTCGTCTATGTCCAGAACTTTGCGAAGTGGCCGATAGGATGATGCGTGGAGTGTGACGCCGTAGCTGTGTCGACGTGTAGAAGGCATGCGCTCGTACAGAACCGCTGGGATGCCGTGTTTCAGAAGACATCGCGCCAAAGTCAACCCTCCTATACCTGCACCAATTATGCTGATAGGCTGCTGGGTCATCGTGAAGGCAGAAGATGGTTGGGGATGACCGGAAGAGGGGCTGCGTCCAAAATCAGCGCAATAGGATACGACAGGGCACCTGCATGGTCGGAAACGTCGCTTTTATGAACGTGTGTAGAATGTCTAGAACTGAACATGTACAGCTCATCGATCGCTGGGAGTAGATAGCCTTTGGCGATCGCGTGCCGCGTGATGCAGATGTAGCTGCAGTCAGCCGCCCGCGGGACGAATGACTGCGGGCTTATCCGGCCCCCACCAGGTCGTGCAACCCTGATCTCCAATCACCCACCATCTCACAAATTTACTCTCGTGGCCCCAGACACGCCTTGAACGCCTCTTCCTCATCTGCGCTCGTGCTCAGGCCACCGGTGTAGGCCATGCTCAGGTGTATTGCAGACAGCTATCGTCAGATCGTCCATGGCATTCGCACTTTCACCTTTCCCTCCCTTGGTGAGGCACGTATGTTCCCATGGCCGAGCTAGGCGTAGCCTCCGGTGTTGCTGGATTACTATCGCTAGGAATCACGGTTTGTAAAGGCATCTTAGTCTACTACAATTAATACAAAGGTCAACAAGATAACATTAATATTATATGCGCGTTAGTTAAGCGCGTTTGCAAGACCCTCCTTGCCATGTCCTCGTTAATAACGGGCAGGAAATATACACAGTTAGTCGTCAACATAGTTAATTCTAGTATTGCGGCTTGTCAGCAAGGCCTCAATAATCTGTTAAAGAAATTAAAGAAAATTTGAACGCTGCCTCCTAATAAGACCTTATTATGTAGCATGTAATATACAATACCAACGCGCTTAGAATAAGTCTATAGTACTAACTACCTCACGCAGCGCGTTACGCAACAAAGCCTACACGTATTTGCACTTAAAGGTAACAATTGCTGTACTAATACAACACGCTAGCAATTTCCGCGAAATTTAATTAGAGCAAGCAGGTGCAATAGTAACTACACGCTAAACTACTTATTAAGTTAACGCAACAGGCATGTTCTAATTGTTAAAATTACTAGCGCGATGCAGAAGCACGCTATTATACCCTTGCAAGAGCTATCGCGAATAGCAAGCTACACAACATCCCTTCTAACACACACACAATCTGTTTAATTAACTGTAAATACATAGTTTGCTAAGGCTAACATAAACTGCTACAGGAATAATAAGTTATCTTTTTACCTAGGTATAGCAGAAGCTAACCTTAGGATGCAAAGAAGTCTTATTATCTACACTCTACTAGGACTAGCGCATTAAGGTATTACAGGGTAGTAATAACTGTAGAGCTGCTTATTAGAAGCACCTTGTCTGCTTTAAAAACATTAGTTCCTACGCACTATTATCCTATTAAGAGTAGCAATAACGACGAAGGATGCCAGTCTAGCAGTTTTAATTAACAGTAACAATGTTTTAGCTAAGATTGTAGCCGGCCTTATAGCTAAGATCGCTAACTACAGCACTACTAGTGTAGGATACTATTACTTTAAGTAGGCGCCGGTTAACAGGCAAGTTTTAGGCGCAGTGCTATTCTTAGGTTTCACGGAAGCACTAACAGTAACTACAGCCTTCCTCTCCCCACCAGCAGTGCAGCATGGGCAGGATACTACGGCGAGGTTAGGGTCCGCTTAGCGTAGTAAGTGAGCATAGGTTTGGTTAAAGCGGCAATGTAAAAGAGACTAAGCGAGGTGGAAACGCCCCCAAAAGCAGCGGCCAAAGACCTTCTGTTGGAGTACTGATATGCGGATCACTCCGGATCTCTCCTTTGACATCCGGATCACCCGGGTTATCAGGTGATCCTTGTGAGATATCACGTGACGGAGCTAGTAGTACGCATATAAACGAGCCAGATCGTCTGAAGTCTTTTTAGTAGTTATTAGACACTTTGTTGTAGCACTTAGTTAATCAATATACTTATTCCCCTCCACTAATCACTTAATTACTCCTTCTCAGCTCCTACAGTTATAAGCCTAGCCGCTTTATTATAGTATTAATTCCTACTGCGCAATTAGCAAGCTAGAAGATTATTTATTCAATTAGATTTTACTCTTCTCTTTTTTATCTCTTACAGCACTAGCTAGTAGATCGCTGCTGCTGCTGTACCTCACTTACTCATTAATTATACAATTAACCTCCTACCAACTTATTTTACAACATACAGGCTACTATTATTGTTAACACAGCTACTAACTAACTAATTAATCCTATTGATACCTTAACAATAACCTACGTTGCGATCCTATAATAGCATTTTACTAATATAGACCTCACTAACACACTGCTTGTTGCCTTAGGGGTAATCTTAAAGGCCTAATTAAACTAGCTAACCTAGTTTGCTCTTTTAAGACTGCACTACTTAGAGAAGAGCATGTAGGATCAGGTTAATCCTAATCTCCTAGACGTGCTCTTAATTGACTACTAGGAGCTACAGTATTCTAAACTACCTAAAAATATTAAGAAGCTAATCGCTCTACTAACTAACGCAAGCACATAAGAACAAGAGGATTATAAAATTACTTAATACAAATACAAGGCTTAAGTCCTGAATACTAAGTATAAAAAGAATAATTACAGCAAGCTAGTTAATAAGTATAAAGTACAGGCAGCTAAATAAACAAGAAAAGTTGCAAACGTTAAGAATTAGATTAGCAAGACTGTCTATTTGGACCTGCTTTTAAATGCGTTAATAAGCATAATTACTTAAAACCTTACTAGCCTTTAAGCCTTAGTAAAGATCTTAAAGAAGGATCTCGCACTTACTAATTAAAATACTTGATACTTAATTAGAGCGCAGTACCGATCCTACCTAGATAAGGGTCGCTAGGGACAAATAGGCCTTAAGCAATAGTTTACTAAGTAGCAGCTCCTATATTAATAAGCGACAATCTACTCGCTCCTTAAAGTTGTTAGGCTGTTAGCAATTACTAATTTTTTAGACGCCTTAGGTACTAAAATCGCACTAGACTAGTCGCGCAAGAAGCGCAATAAGCTAGCATAAGTAATAGCGCTTAAAAAAAGCTTAGTTAACCCTTAATAATCTAGAAAAGATCTTTAGTGTTTTGTTACAGGATTAGTTAATTACTTCCTTGAAAGGAAAAGGACACACAGTGTTCTAAACTAGATCTAAATTAGCGTTAGCTTAACAATCTACTAGTGCTAACAACTTAAAGTTAAATAAAGGCAGTAAGCAACCTTACTCTTGTCCCTGCAAGGCTAGTAAAGGGCCTATAAGTAAGCACTTCTAGACACTGCGCAACTACTACTAACTTTAAACTGCAGTTACTAGATTAAGCCTTACTAGCAATATACTAATTAAGCCGTTAGACCACAAGAAAAAGAAGATTGTTAAGTGATAAAATACTAACTATAAAGGGCTGGAGCCTTGATGTTCCCTAGTACTCGACCTGTGGCCTTCGTTGGCTTTTCTTACCTCAGCACTAGCAGCTGACTATCAGCCGCACTATTGACCTTAGCACTAGCAGCTAACTATCAGCCGCACTATTTACGCTAGCTCCTAGCTGATCTGTTAGCTCCTGCTAGCCACTACACTACTAACCGCACTAGTTACGCTAAACTGCTAGCCGATCCGACGACCTCCGGTAACCTCGGTTAGTCCTACCCTAGGTTAAGTCCTAATCATCAGGGTTAGATATATAAACCTACGTAGTCTCCCTCTGTAGTTTGATATCTAATTCATTTACTGTTACCTTGCACCTTTGGTCAATCCAGCGCACCCTTACACTAACACCTAGGTATTTTTGCGTACCTAGATTAAGAAGAAAGGCTAGAAGGCTAGCACTAGCAGATTAGCTACTAATCAGCTAAGTAGATCTTACTCTAGATTATTAGTTTTAGCACTAATTAACCTAAATAACTTTATTAATAAAGTTAAGCTAAATATTTTTAGTATAGCCTTTACCCTTTATGCCTTATCCCTTTGTACAATTCTAGATAGTATAATAGCGGTTTACTTAGTTAATACTATAAATTACCTAGTACTATGCACCTTTAGCGAATGCGTTAATAATAAGATAGTGTTAGCAGGCACTTAATCTATCTTAGTTGCTAGGGTAGAAAACAGGCTGCTTAAGAACGTCCTATATAGCAAGGCAGGCCCTAAGACAGCTAATCTACAACTTACTAACGTTAAGCTTGTACTAAGTTTCTATACTAATATCGTGTTAGAAGAGCAGCTTAATTAGTTAAGAACTTAGTATTTAGGATATAATTACACTATGCAATTCAGTACGCTTAAGAAGAACGTTGTCTTAATTAACTTTAAGTATTATTTTAATTTCTTATTTGTGAAATACAAGCAAGTCTCTTGTTACTTTACTTAACTACTGCTTGTAAACGCTGTAGCGCGATTAAGGAAACTTAGTTGCGCACTAGTAATAAGGACTTGTAGCATTAACAATTAGGTTACCTTAGACAACAGGCTATTAAAGCTTTAATCCGCTTAGCTTAGAACGTTAATATTACTAGTAAGAAGCTATTAGAATGTAATTATTGCGCAATAGCATATGCCTTGCAAGTAATCTTACAGCGACTAAGAGAAAGATTACTATAACCTTTCTATAGGATCTTAAAAAATCTATTTAATTTCCTAATAAGTTAATTGCTTAAGAAATAGGCACTAATCATGAAAGAAGACTACTTAGGAAAGCTAAATAATTACAATATCTAGTTAAAGACACTAAACAATATTATACTAGTAATTGTAAGTTTTGCTAAAAGGATCAAGACGAGATATTAGCAGAAGATCGTAGATATCTATTAAGATAATAATACTGCTACACTGCTTTAGAGAGGGCAATTAAAATATAAGGAATAGGCAATAGAGAAAGAGATTGTAATTAAAACCCCACCGCTATACACTTATAAGCCTAATTGCTTAGCAGAGAGAGCTAGCTAAGAGCTATTTACTAAGGCTATTAAAATGCGCACAAGTGCTAATCTACTAGCTAAGCTTTAGCTAGTAATTATAGATGCGGCGGCTTACCTACATAGCATAAGCCCTACTAAGATCTATAGCTACTAATCCTCTAATTAGGTGCTTAAAGAATAGTTTAGGAAATATGTCTAATACGATTAACTACCTAAGATTAGACATTAGACTGCTAATCTATGCCTAGAATAGAGTAGAATATATGCTTATAGCTGCCGAGCTTATCCTTTAGATAAGGATAAAGCAGCTAGGCGCAATTATTAAAGATTTAAAGTTAATCCTTGCGGCTATATTAGTTATTTGGTTAGTTATTAAGCCTCTAACATATACTATATATAGGTACTAACACTCAATTAAGTAATTGCTACTTATAATGTAACCTTTAATAACCAGTTGTTCTACAAAAGAGATTGCGAAGAAGAGATGCTAAAGAATTAAGTAATTTAGATTGTAGAGATTCTTTATAATAGCGAGCTAGTTAATCCTAGAGACAACTTAGAGGTCCTATCTCCTGTTCAAGAAAAGGCGGATTAGGATACGTAGCTAACTACTAAAAACCTTAGAAGTAATTTGACTACTATCTTAAGTAGTAAAGAAGGCCTGCTTACTAAATGTAAGAGTGCGTTGGGTTGACCAAAAGTGCAAGGGAAAACAGTAATAAATTGATTAAAGAACTACAAAGGTTGCGCAGCAAGTCTATATACCTCCCTGTAAGGCCTAAGCTTGGCGCTATTTTATACGTACAAGTAACTGCGCCGCAACTGCTAACATGGCAAGAGAGAATTATGCAAAGTATAAAAGAAAGGCTAAGCAGGCTAAGAAGGGCGAGCAGAGTAGAAGGGCCGAACAGGGTAGGAGGGCCGAACAGGGTAGAGGTGTTGGGCGGCGTAGGGTTAAGCAGTGTAGAAGGCCTTAGCGCGCTAAGCTAACAGATGCTAGGTGCGCGCACAGACACCTAGCATTTATAAGATTGTAAAACAAGGCATCTTACTAAGTACTAAAAAACGTTAGGGCTTCAGCCCTTTACAGTACCTCCTTCCTTAATAGAGGGTCTTAAGTTTTTCTAGTCCTGTAATGCTTCTATATCCTCTAGGTTTAAAGCTAGTTCCCAAGTTAGTTCTAGGTATCCTACCTATTTAACTAGGTATTCTTTTCTCCTTCCTGTACCTCTTTCCTGTAATAGGCGCTCTACTAGTGTACGGGTGTTGGAGTGTATGAAAACATACTGCTACGAGGGCAGGAGATCACCAGTGGTCAAGTTATGCGAGAACAAGGGTGGTAAGATACAGATCTTATTATAGGTTGTCTATCAAAGGAAAGTACAAGAGTTGAGTCGTGGAGTAGAGTAGAGTGGAGTGGAGGATGATAGATGATCCCCCGCTCGTTATGATTATCGAAATGAGCTATATACCTCTAGATTAGGTGGTTAAGCACTAACCTAGTAAGCAGCAGGGTATCACCCTGTGCACCGGCACATACCTCCCCTTCCTGCGAGCTTGGCCCTATTAAGCAACCAACTCAGCAGAAGGAAAAACAGCAAAACAAAAGAAACAAAACAAAAGAAACAAAACAAAAGAAACAAAACAAAAGAAACAAAACAAAAGAAACAAAACAAAAGAAACAAAACAAAAGAAACAAAACAAAGAAAACAAAATAAAGAAAACCTAACTTAATTACTATATATCTATCCTTAATGCCTTTCTTTACTTCTTTAAGAACTTACTTTGTTAAGGTTTTTAAGTGGTGGTTGAAGCGCGTGGCCTAGGCGCAGGTGCTGTAGTTAGAGCGGGGACAAGAGTAGCAGGCGCTTAAGACTCTAATATTAAGTAAAGGCGATCTTAAAGCAGTCGCCTAGTTAGAGTTGTAGGTACTAAGACGTTATTAGAAATAACTATACTTAATTAAGAGCAAACGCTAGGGAGACGTTGCGTAGAGAAGAGTATAGTAGGATCTTTGCTCTCTTAGAAAACTTAGCGCTTATTAGCCTTTAGACTAAGCTCCTCCTAGAGACGTTGCAGAGAATTAGCTTAAGAGAAATTAGTATTCTACTTATCCTAGTCCTTTATTATATAAAGTGGGTTCTGTCTATAGTTAGTAAAATATAAGCGGTTAAGGTATCCTTAGGCTAGATTAGCACAAAAAGCGTCCTTCTCTAACTCTTAGACTACAGGCTATAGATTAATAATTTAATGTAGGACATAGTTGTAGTGTTCCTAGATATAGTTATTAATCTACTCCTTGTTAGCGTTCTATAGCATGATGTTTAGCTCCTTTTAGACAAGAGGATTGTCCCACTTTACCTGTCTAATAAAAGCCTTCTAGATCTAAGACCTATACTTAATATAAACATTAGCAGAAAATAGCTAATTAATTCCTCTAAACTTATTAGGATAGCCTAAAAGAGTACAAGAAGCAGTAGTAAGGTTGTAATAAGCTTTGTAAATTTCTTTATGGGTCCCTATAGCAGGCACCTCTATTACTTTATTACAGACTATAACAAACTAAGGGAGGATAGTGCAGCAGTTGCGAGTAGTCAGACTAGTAGATCTATAAGGTAGTAGAGGAGATAAAATTTAAACTTATTCTTCCTTGCAGATTTGCTTTATCTAGTAAGTGTTAGGAGCTAGCTTCTGTGTATCTTCTAGCTAGTTAGTCTTGTCCTCCTATTCTTTAATAAGACTATTTAACAACTTAACTGCGTCTTTACGCCACCTTAGGTATTCTAGCATATAGTTATAAAATCCTAGTAACATCTTAGTATAGTTGTTCCTATTCTTATTGTTAAACAACACGCTGCCTTAAATTATATTAGTACTAAGACCTTTAGTTATTGCTTGCTTAAGGTTAAAGTTAATGTGCTTAAAGTAAGTTTAATTACCCTTCTTAGCGTACTTAGCGTAGTAGGGGGTAAGAAATTAAAGTATGCTCCTTACAGAGCATAGCATATTACAACTAGTATCCTAGGTCAGTGCGTACAGCTTGTTAGATAAGTAAGTAGTACATGTTGCGTAGCTATCTAAGGTTTAGCTTCCTGTCTATGCGTCGCAGGTGGAAGTAATACATCTTAAAGGTTTTAATAATAATATTCTTAACTTAACCGTTCTTAAACAGCTAGGTGCAGGCGTTAGTAATAATGCTTTTAGTGCGTTGGAACTCCTCTGCTTATGGTCTAAACTTTATAGTATTAATAATCTTATCCTAAGTAGGGATAGAGTAGAGATTAAGTTTAGAAGGTTAATATTAGTAGCTTAGTAGGTCCTTATCCTGCTTAGCTAGTTAATACTTGCTAGTAAAAAGCTTTAAAATTACAGGATCTAATTAGAATTCCTGCTAGTAGTTCTATCCTACGTATAGTAAGAGCAGACACTTTTTAAGTATATTAGATAGTATAGCCTTTTTAAAAAAAACTTATAACACTCGTAGTAGTGCGCTTATAGATAAAGTATACTTGCTTATACAATAGGTTATTAGAATTAAGCTGTTGTCTAATATTAACCTTAATATAGTTAGGATTAGTAACTAGCTTCTTTGCGTAGGCTTGCTTAAGTAGCTTAAGGAAAGCTAAAGTAGAATTCTTGCAATAACACCCTGCTTAGAGGATCTCCTATTCCTAATTAAGGGTATCTAGCTCCTCGTCTACATAGGTAGCGTTATTAAGATTAGTATCTAATTAGGTAGCTACTTGCTAGTAGGCTAGTGTTGCTTTTAGAGCACGAGAGCTTAGTAAAGGCAGTAGCGTAGAGGCTTGTTAGTTACTATCCTTAGTCCTAACTCGTCCTGCCTAGATATTAGCAGTGTTACGTCTCTGTTGCACTATAGTTATTCTATTCTAAAGCTTACGCGACTTAACTGCTAAGTATTAGTTAGGTCTTTAACTAGCTAATATTCCTATAGATTACCTTAGATTCTGAGACATAACTAACGGACTATAAGTCCCTAGAGAGCGAGTCTCGGACGTTATAAGATTACTATAGCGGTTAATAAATTAAGCCTTATTTAGGGTCTTTCCTAGCTCTACAGTTATAGAGATAACTATACTATATATTAAATGTGTCTTTACACTAAACAGCTTATACTTATTATTTAAGACGTTTTGTGCAGAGTAGACTAGGCTAGTTTTAGAATCCTTAGATTTAGCTATAAGTTAAATTACCTTTTGCTAGAATATATAGAGAGGATTAGGCCTGCCTTGCTTATTCTTAGCCCTAGCATTAGAACGTAGCTTCTGTAGGTTAAATTTAATATCTTCTTTCTTAACTAGCGGCTTAGCGCAGATATTACAAACCTCCTTTACCTCTTGCTTATTAATATCTAGGTAGAGTGCTTAGTTATAAGAGTTGTTCTAATTAATAAAAGCGCAAATATTTTTGCATAGTAGTTTTACTGTTGCCTAGTTAGCTGTTAATACGTATTATTCCTTGCCTTAGTTTTTAGAGTTAATGCGGTGCATTACTACAGCGTTAAGGAAATAAGCAGCATTCTTAAAATCTATACGCCTTAACACAAAAGCTATATTAGTTAATCCTTAGTAACTAAGTAGTGTACAAGGCATATAGATGCTAACGCATTCTTAAACAAATTCTAGAGCTAGCTTCTTTACTGTTGTAATAGCCCTGCCTAGTTCTTTAGCCTTCTTATCCTGTGTTAAGGATGCTGCACTAATAATAGGATAGTGTTCTTAGAAACCTTTAACACCACTATATTTGTCTATAAGTCTAGGGAGCTAAGCATAGAGGTTACCTACTCTAAGGATAACCTTAAGGATTAGATTAAATTAGTAGGAGGCGTTGTTAAACTAATAATCTACAATAATACGTTACTGTCTTAGCGCGTTCAAAAGAATCTCATTAACTAGGGCCTAGATATTAATAACTCTAATATTGTTGCTAAGTTTTGCAAGCTCTAGCACTTTATCCTAATACTGTACGAACTTAGGGATTTAGTCTACAACATAGTCTTCCTTTTTAGCAATAACTCTAAGGTTGTTAAAAACCCTTAATAGATTTAGTGTTTGCGGCAGTTACTGCTGTAGCTGCTTGCTTTTAGCCTTATCTAATAACGCTAGAAGCATTGTTTAAGCAGGTTAGCTAAAGTAAGTTAAATATTGTCTTTAGCTGCTGCTAATTTAAGAGGGGAAGATATAATTGTAATTGTCGTCTTAGAAGGTAAATACTCTAATAAAAGGTAGTAAAGTTTGTGTAGAAGAGGTGTTAGATAGTTAGCAGGGTTGTAGTTCTACTTTATATGTAGTAGCAGTATCCTACTAGCTAGTAGGTAGAGATAGAAAGAGTCTAAATCGCGCTAAAATAAGCAGGTTTCGCAATTAAAATAGTTGTTGTAATTAGCTATTGCTTTAAGGTGCGTGAAATTGAGTATAGTATTAGTGTAGCAGTAAACACCTAGAATTAGTAGGATAAGTGCCGTGTATCGAGATTTTACATAGGAAATTAGTAAATAAGTAGCTAAAAGTAAAAGTAGGTACTACTAGTATAGTATCCCCTCCCCTTCCTAAAAGTATAGGCTGTCCTATAGCCTATTAGTTGTCTTATGTAGTAGCTTCTAAGTTAGAGTTTAAGCTTTTAAAGTCTTATTTGTATACCTAACGCTCCTCTTCTGTAAGGCGTTTAGTAATAACAACTTAAGAACAAAAATTATTACTTATTATAGGAGGTAAAGGTAGTTGTAGTTCTATATGTGGCTTAGGCAAGTCCGGCGAGATAGGAATGTCCACTGTGGAGCTAGTTCGCTCCTAATAATCAGGATCCTATAACTTTATGTTTCTACAATCTTCCTTACTAATATCTTAAACGAGTCTTTGTCTAAACAGCTTTAATTGCTATCTAGGTGTTGTGTAGGGAAAGCGTGTACTATTAAGGTCCTTAAGACGATAGGTTCCTTTATTAGGTTTAGCTTCCTAAATATAGTACAGGCCTAACTATCTTGTATCTAGTTTGCAGTCTCTTAATATATTAATTTCTTAAACAAAGTTCTATAGAAGAACTAAATCTCCTAGCTTTATATCCTTACGTTGTATTTCCTTAGTGTTATCCTAGTATTCCTTCTTCGCGGCTCTTATCTAATTAGTATAAGCAACAGCATCTTTTGTAAACTAATTTCTAAGATCTAGCTGTATTGCTTAAATTGCAAGTAGCTGTGCGCGGTTATTTACTTCCCTAAATAGAAGTGTTTGCTATATAGGTAGCGCAAGTTTAATAGGAAGCACTAGGTTCTGCCCTGTAACTAACTAGTACAGCAAGTAACCTGTTTGTTCCTGTATTAAGATCCTGTCTGCAAGTAGAACTGTTAGCAAGTTCTTAACTTAAGGTCCTAGTAGCTTTGTAAGGGCGTTTACAATAGGCTTATACCCTCCTTTAATCTTTCCTATAGCTTAAGGGTTGTGTCCTAACAACTAGACTTAGTTAATTCTATATATCTTTAATAGATGTGAGACTACCTTAGCAAAATTAGGTTCTTTATTAACTATAAGTTTGCGCGCTGTACTCTATTAGCATATAATATCCTTATATATAAACTCTGCAATTGTCTTTAACTAGTTGTTTAACAGAGCTTTTGCTTTAGGCTAACTACTAAGGTAGTCCTTTACAATAACTAAGAACTTCTTCCTAAAACACTAAGGCATGTATACCACATTAATTGCAATAGTCTCCTAAATAGCGAAACTGTAGGTGTTAGTAAGTATATTAACCTTCCTCTTTAATAATTGCAGTTGACAGTCTAGACAGGTTGCTAGCTTTTACTGTATATGCTTATACATTTCTTTCTACCAGTATTACTAAGCAAGTATAAAGTACACTGTGTTAACTCCTCTGTGTCTAATCTAAGAGTGTACGTTCTATATTGCAGCTGTTTTTAGGTTAGTATTATCTACAACTCTCTAGATTATAATGTTTCTAGATGTTTTTTTCAAAAGTATTCTATTTTGTATAAAGAAGTTTAGAGCTTACTTTTTCTATACTTAAAGTTCTTGTAGTTCTATACCTCTAAGAGTTCTAAAGTTAACTAAAAATTAAGCGTATAGTTCTAATTCTGTTAAGAATTCCTAATAGAGTACCCTTGCCTATCCTGCTAGTATTAGCGTATTTACATTTCTAATTATATAATTAATAAACTCCTCTAAATCCTCCTTAGGTTCTAGAGGCAGTTCCTAATTATTAGGTTTTAGATACCTTAATAGTGCATCTACAACTATATTCTTCTGCCCTAGTATATACTTAATGTTGAAGTCCTATAAGAGAATTATTAATATCTATCTATTTATAATAGACCTTAGATTATTAGTAAATAAGTAATTTAGTTAAGCAATAAGGGTTGCAGCGTTAGTTTCTATAGTAAAGTAAATGCTATAGAGGTAGGTACAAAATTTCTTAAGAGCCTACAGTACAGCCTTATACTCTAACTTAGTAGAGTGCTACTGTCTTTCTTGCGCTAACTATAGTGTGCTTTTAAACCGCACTAGGTGTTATCATTTTTCTTAAGCTGTTTAATATATGCTCCTGCGCTATCTTAACTTATATTAGTTATTAGGAATATTTTATAATCCTTAGTGTTAGTGTAGTCTAGGTTCGCGAGTGCAGGTGCGTTGTATATAGCCTACTTTAGCTTATATATCGTAGCGTCTTGTGCATCTCTCTATTTAAAAGAGACATTGTCTTATAAGAGTATAAATAGAGGTTTAGTAATCTTAGTAAAGTCCTTTACCTAGATACAGTAGTAGACGCATATGCCTACAAAGAATTGTACCTCTCTTTTATTCTTGCATAGTAGCTAGTTTATAATCTTCTTAACTTTCTTCTAGTTAGGATAACAGCCTTAAGGGCTAACCTTATAACCTATAACCTTAAGTTTTTCTATAAGAAAATAGCATTTCTTTCCTAATACAGTTCCTCCTGCTTATTTAATATCTGCTAGAACTCTGTCTAGTTGCAAGATATGCTTAAGAACATATTGTTAAACTCCTAGCATTAATTTCTCTCTGCTATAATTAGTTTTTAACCCTCTACAAGTAATGTTTTTAATAAAGGGCATAGTATTAGGATAGTAGTCTCTTAAGATCTTTATTATTACTTGTTAGAATGCTGCTACAGAGTTAGCAGCGCCTATAACTATAGTGCAAGATTGTATTAGCCCTATTAGTGTTTAAAACGCTGTTATGTCTCTGCTTTCTAGATGTAGCGTGATTTAATTATATCCTAAGAACAAATCTATAAGTAAGATAATTTTACACCCTACAAACCTCTTAGAAAACTTGTCTACAGTTAGAGGTAAATTCGCATCTCTTATAGTAACTACATTTATCCTCTAAGCATTGCTAATCTAATAAACCCCTTTATCTTTCTTAGGTACTAAATGCTATAAGTTGCAATATTAGCTATTGCACCTTTCCTATGTCCCTTAATGTAGACAGACGTTAACTATATCTACTACTTACAGTTTTAAAGCTTTTAGCACAGCAAAACCTTATACTTACTAAGCTTTATATAGTATTGTTTATATCTTATATAGCGGGTATACGTTAGGATGTATCTTTCCTGATTCTTTAAATTGCTAGGAGAGTGCTCCCTTTTAGTTAAGAAGCATATATATAAAAATTTCCTTTTCTAATAGCTGTAGGTAATCTCTAGTATGTAGCTTGTTAACTCGCTCTTTAGTTAGCCTCGTTCCTTGCGGGAAAGCAGCATATCTTAGCTTAAATAGATAATTGTACGGCCTTTTATTAGGATCGCGGATGCGTATTTAAAGGAGTTATTGTTCTTTTGCTCTTTCCTTCTAGTCTTCTTATCTAAATTGTATAGGCATCTCTTACTAAGAGATATTAACTAGTTAAACTTTCTTGTCTACTATCTTATACATTATATACAGGTTATTGTGTTGTTAGGTAAACTTAAATAGTCTTTCCTGCAACTACTAACAATTAAGCTTATATATAATTAAAGATTTACTAAGTTTATAGTTGCTTGTAAAGTCCTTAGATTACACAACTACGTGCGTAAACACTTAGTTTATCTAAAACATCTAATCTTTTATGCTGTTTTCTGTATACAGCATATTAAAGTCGCTAAATCTATCTGTTAAATTTAACTATGCAGCTTCCTGTATGTATTTTACCGCAGCTGCTCGCGGTTTATTGCCTAATCTGTTAGTAATTATATGTAACTACACATTACCTGCTACTTCTCTATTTAAGTTGTTGTTAGAGGCTTTATTTCTAATCGTCTGCGTAAGGTAATTTAAAGATAGGTTAGACGCAACAAAGACTGCGTTCCTTATACTATCTTTAGATAAGACTTAGTATGTAATTTGTCTAAACGTATTGTACTAAATTAATATCCTAGCGCTTACACACTAGAGTCCTTCTAGAATTGCAGATTTTGTAACATTAGCTATAATCCTAAACGTAGTTCTAATAGTAACTGTCCTTATTTGTATAGGTATATTAAATGTAGTCTTAACAAACAGGTTATATGTGCTATTAGCTAAGGTAATGCTAAGAGAAGGCTGCCCTAGTCAGTGCTCTATTATTGTATACAGTATCTTAAACGCTCGCGCAGCACTTAATTTTAGGATATTTATTTATGCTCTAGTGTTAATTAAATACTTTCAAAAGCTGCTGTTTACAGTAACTTAGTATTCTAGTAAGTTAGTTTAAGCGAAAGCCTGCCTATTCCTTTACTAAACCCCTTAGACATCCTTTGTAGGTATATTATCTAATTTATTTATCTAGGAATCTCTTCTCCTACTTACCTTATAGCGAGTTTGCGTATCTAATTAATACAAATTTATCGCATTGTAATGCGCGCTTTTAACAGGTAGTGTATGTAGTAAAAATCTATAGGTAGGGCCTATGCGCTGGTTTAGCTAATTAGAGGCTAGAACAGTTGCTAGGTGTAATTTAGCGCACCTAGCATCTGTTAGCTTAGCGTTTTTCTACATTAAAACGTTAAGCGTAACTAAACTATCCGCAATATTAATACTGTTATTAAAGAGATTGCGTAGCTGTTTTTGAATGTCGGCTTGCTCTATAAGATCTAATACTGTAACTCCTTGTACTTCCTATCTAAGTAGAGTAGTCGCAATGCGATTTGGCTGTCCTTGAACTATCTCCCTAAGCTCTAGATTAGAAAGGGCGTTAATAAACTTTACAGCCTTCTTCTTCCTTCCTTACTATAAATGCTTAGGATCTACTAAAATGTTATTATCTTGCTAAACTAATTATAGTAGCCTAATAATTAAAAATAGTGTATTGTAAGGCTAACTTGCAAAAAGTATATTACTTTATGTTTTACACTTCAGATACTGTATATTTATAGGCTGTAAGTTAGGGATCAGAGAGTCCCCCTATATTGTTTAATTACTTTCTTAGGTACTTAAATTCTTGCTTAGCCTTCCTCGTTTCTTTACTCCTCCCTTTTAGACCTAATAAATATCTTAGTAGAGGTTAGAGCCTTTGCCTTTTAAGTGCGTAGTAGTATTTAACTTAGAGATGCTATACAAAGCATTTTCTTTGCCTCCTAGTATAATATTAGCAGCGTTAATATTATTAAGCTTCTTAACGTATTCTCTAGTATAAGGATTGTATAGCTGTTCCTAGAATTGTTAGAACTGTTAAAGAACATTACTATAGTAGCCCTAGTTCGTTAAACCTATTGCTATATTTGCAGACGTAGAGTTTTTCCCTTTAAACTTTAAACCTAGTTAAGAGTCTTCTCTAGTAAACTTCTTAGGTACTACACTAGAAGCTAGCTAATTAAGCACGTTATTAGTAATGTTATAAAACTCTTAGATCTTTGCCTTTAACTATAACATTACCTAGTTTAATAGTAGTTGTCCTAGGATTTCCCTTAGATGCTCGTATAGTAGACTAAAGTAGTAAGTTCCTTTCTTGCTAGAAATATCTTAGTTAAAACTAACTTATCCTATACGCTTTAAAGCGTAGTATAGTTCGCACTCCTTAAGTATGTGCCCTACTGTACTACATATATAGTAAAGAGGGTGTGTCTTAGTGTTACTTACATATGCTAAACTTGTCTTGTTAGATAGTCCCTTTAGGGAATTAGTAGGTTTTTCTAGTAGTCTCTTAGTTGTTAGATAAGCTATTAATATATTAATAGTTAATAGCCTAAGCTTTAGGTTGCCTAAAGATTTAATAAGGTCTTTTACCTTTAGATTAACATCTACTAAAGTGCTTGTCTTTTTATAAGCTTTGCTAATCTTAATCCCTACTTCATTTACTTCCTCTAGGGTAAAGGTTGCGCGCTAGTTAGACAGCATAATCTAGCGCCTCCTTGTTCTAGCTAATAAATCTTATCTAGGCTAGTTATCTTCTTGTGGTGGGATTTAAGGAAAGAATAAATCTCTTCTAATTTATATGTATCCTAATTATCTCTATTTAGGGTAGAAATATATAGTATATAACTGCCTCTTTGTTAGTTTGTAGTAGGCCTTAGAAGAAGAGAATACTTTCCTCTTCTTAAGTGATTTATCTATTCTTAATATATGTATTAACAACAGAAGTAAAGTGTGTATAGTACTCTACTAGACTAGGCTAGTTTTGTACGCATTTATAAATGTAAGCCTAAAGGTAAGAGCGTTTACCTATCTTAATAGTAGTATTCTTATTCTTCTACTGTTCCTTTATGTGTGTCTAAAGCTTAGACTAATCCTTCTTTGTATATCTTAGTAAGCGCTTTAGGATGCAAGAGAGGAATTAATTCTTATTAGAGAAGTAGTTTAGTAAAATAGAGACTCTTATAATATTATAGATACTTTTATTATTAGCTTGTTGGTTAAAGTTGTCTAGGAATTCTGTAACATCCTTCCTAGTAAAAACTAATGTACTATATCTTAGTTAAATTATAGTTAATACAGAGTTGTGTGCGGGTGTAGCTATAGTGTTAATAACTAAGCTTAATAGGGTTAACAGTAAGTTAGGACTAGTAGTAGCAGGTCTAAAGGGGGGAAATGTTGCGCCTTCCTGTTCTTAACTTAACTTCTAATCTCTCTTTAACATCTAGGGTACAGTAGGACTTATATAAGTTCTTTATATAAATAGTTAACAAACGTTAGTAAAGTAACAGACAAGGTATAGTTCTTAGAAGAAATAGTATATCTCTTTAAGTCTTTGTAGTATATGTTTGTTTAGGTATATGTGTATAAACCTTCGCCTTTTAGGTACCCCTTATTTTGCTAAGTAGGCTTAGATTTATACTTAAAGCTAGTACTTATGTGTAAGCTTTTAGTGCTATCTCTATTTTACTAGACAGCACCTTAGCTTAGCATTTCTTTACGCATGTGTTACCGTCTCTATTTTGCTAGATAGGTAACTACCTCTATTTTGCTAGGCAGACTTTAGATTAGCGTTTAGAACACATGTAAGACTACCTCTATTTTGCTAGATAGTTTGCCGCCTCTATTTTGCTAGACAGACTTTAACTTAGTATTTAATAACGCATTTTGTTATTTATTAGTAGGTTTTTGTTGTTGGTGCTAACTTAGGTAACATCGTCCTTAACGTGGTCTGTAATAGGGGATAGTGCTAACCCCCTAAAAGTATATCTAGCAGTAATCCTAAGATTATATCTAATAATAATCTTAAGGATTCCGTGCTTGCGTAAGATTGTTATATTGTTCTCGCAATAATAATGCACTAGATCCTTCGTGCACTAAGTAGTAGAGTATGTCCCTATAGGCTTTGCTATTTTGTACGGGTGTTAGAGTGTATAAAAACATACTGCTACGAGGGCAGGAGATCACTAGTGGTCAAGTCATGCGAGAACGAGGGTGGTAAGATACAGATCTTATTATGGGTTGTCTATTGAAGGAAAGTACAAGAGTTAAGTCGTGGAGTAGAGTGGAGTGGAGTGGAGGATGATGGATGATCCCCCGCTCGTTTCGACCATCGAAACGAGCTATTTACCTCTAGATCAGGTGGTTGAGCACTGACCTAGTGAGCAGCAGGGTATCACCCTGTGCACCGGCACACTAGGTACTTATTTTCACTGTCTACTTTAATCAGTAAGGGTTTGCTGTTGTCTTGTAGTTAGCTTAGTAAAGGATCTAAGGAAGCTAGTTAGAGGTTGTTAATATTAAATACTAGATGTTTCCTTCCTAGAGTATCTAGCTTTACAGCATTTAGTCTGACAATTTTAACTACTGTATACTTAAGATTCTTCTAGTTAGGTTTTTAGCTAGGTCTTTTTATCTTATAGTAGTCTCCTAGCTTTAACTAAACTTTATCACCTATTTAAAGCTAAGGTAATTATCTTCTTCTCTTGTTTGCTTGTTGTTCTTGTTCTTGTTAAGATTCTGCTATTATAGCTTAAGCTAACTTAATACTTTACTGGAGTTTACTAGCTATTTTTTCTGCTTTCTAGTAGTCTTCCTGTATTCTTCTCTCCTAAGGTTAATTCTAGGGTCTATATTTTACTGCTATTTAGAGGGGATCTACCTCGTATCTATGTTGCAGGAAGAAAGGCAACATTTTAGTAGCTTGTGCTTATCTTGCTATAATCGCGATTTTAGCTATCCCTAAGTTGCTTTTCTAGTTTATTTAATCCTAATTGCAGAAAGCTTATAAGTAGGCCTGTACCGTAGAGTTTATTTGTTCTGTAGAGGTATTAGTTTTAGGATAATATCTAGAAGATAAGCGTTGCTTAATCTCTAGCAGCTTGCAAATTTAAGTTCAAAAGTAGCTTACAAACTGTATACCTTAATTAGAAGTAATATAGTCTAGTAGCTAATAGTAAGCTACTACTAAGTTAATAAACGCTTTAGCAACGCTTTCTGTAGTAATATCCTTAAAGCCTATTAAAATTACATTCTTACTTAGTCTATTAGTTACAACTATTAGGTTTGTACAACCTTCGCTTTCTAGTAATCCTATAACAAAGTTAATTAATATCTCCTTCTAGATACGCTTAGGAATTAGTAGAGGTTTTAGCATTCCTTATAGGCTGTCTCTCTATAGTTTTGTTCTTCTACATATTAAGCAGTTTCTAATATATTGCCTTACTGTCTAGCTTATAGTAGGCTAAAAGTATTCTCTAGCAACTGCTTAATAGATAAGGTTCCTTCCTAGGTGTCCTAGAGCCTTAGAACAGTAGATCTTATAGATAATTCTAGTGCGTAAGGGTTTACTGTTTAGTACCTTCTTTTAATCTTAGTATAGCAAGTTTCTCAAATTATCTAGTTAGTATTTAGAAATTAAAAGCTTAAGGTTAAGCTTTGCTAGGAATTAGCGTTCCTTTTTGTTTACTGCTTTCTAGGCTAGCTAGTAAGTAATATCCTCTTTTTTAGCTTTGTTCTATAGCTCCTCTAGATCTAATTATTCTTAAAGTACTGTTGCTAGATAGCTATTGCAGCTAAAGGTCCTTAAAGTCTCCTCTTCTTCCTATTCTTCTATTTCTAGAGTTGTTACAGTAAATAGTTTTAAAACTTGTAGAAACTTTCTAAAAATTTAATTATCTAAACTGTTTGCAGGCATATCTTGTTGTCTCTAGAATAGGGCATCCGCTCTAGAGTTATTAACTCTAGGCCTATAGGCGATTTCTATGTTAGGAAATTTACCTAGAAACTAGGCCTATCTTATTTGTCTCTTACTAAGCTGCCTAGGCTTTCTAAAATACTCTAGATTCTTATAGTCTGTTATTACTAGAAACTTTTTTAAAGAGCGTAGCATAGCGTCCTATTTAGATAAGTAGCAAATAACTATAAGTAGTTCCTTGTTGTGTATCTTGTAGTTGCTTTAAGCGCTAGTTATCTTCTTTAAGTTGTACGCTACTAGTCGCAATCTTCCTTAGTTATTATATTATAAAAGAACTCCTACTACAACGTAACCTAAAGAATTAGTCTCTAGAATAGTTTCCTTATTAGGATCCTATTAAGCTAGTATTAGTTTAGTAACAAATAACTCCTTTAGCTTATTAAAAGCTTCCTATTCTACTTTTCCCTATTAGCAGAAGACGTTTCTAGTAAGTCTTGTAAGCGAGGTTACTATATTAAAGTAGTTCTTAATAAAGCGTTAATAAAAGTTCGCAAATCTAAGAAAACTGCGTACTTCTTTAATATTTGTTAGTGCCTCTTATTCTTAAATTGCTTTTACTTTCTTAGGGTCTATCCAAAGTCCATTTCTAGCTTTAATAATAAATCTAAGGTATTTAGTGCTTTATATATTAAACTTGCATTTCTTGATATTAAGAGGTAACCTAGCCTTACCTATAGCTTCTAGGACCTTATTTGTGTTGCGTTAGTGTTCCTTAAGCGTGCTATTTGTGTAGATTAATACGTTGTCTAGGTAGGCTAAGCAGAAATTGTTAATGTATTCGCAGAGTGTCTAGTTAATATATTATTAAAAGATACTAGGAGCATTCGCTATAGCAAAAGAAGTAACTAGCTATTTATATAACCTAAATCTTGTTCTAAAAGCAGTCTTCTATTTATCTCCTACGTTTATCCTAATTTTGTAAAAGGCTGCAGAGACGTTAATCTTAGTAAACTATTTTGCCTTAGCAATATTGTTAAGCGTCTCTTAGATTAACAGCAAGGGATAACAATTCTTTTTTGTAATAGTATTAAGAGCTTAATAATTAACGCAGAACTGTAATCCTCCTCTAGGTTTTCTAGCAAATAAGACTAGAGAAGAGGCTACAGAGCTGCTAGCTCTAATCTATCCTTTATCTAAGAGGGATATAAGCTCTTTGCGTAGAACTAAAAGCTCTAGTCTACTTATATTGTATAGAGGGCCCTATGAAGGTTCTTTTTCTTTTCTACTTTTATCTTTTTGCAACTTAATTCGGTAATTAACCTTAGGTCTACGTAGGGGTAGTAGTGTAGAAGCAGTTTTTAATTTAAAAATTTAGGCTATGTGTTAGTACGCCTTAGGAAGTAGTAATAAAATATTTACTATCTTTTTAGGAGCTAAGGCCTTTTTAATATTCTTAAAAAAAGCAGCAAAAGTCTAGATTAACTTATCTTTTCTTACTCGCCTATTATAGGAGTAATAGGTGGTTGCGTTTATTTGTTATAGTCTTTTGTTCTCTAAAACAGGGTAATTTTTAGTGCTTAGTAGCTTAATCCTTTGTCTAGAAGAGTGAATGTATATTGTTTTTCTAAAGAGGGTAATAGTAACCTCTCTCTTGTTTATCTAAGGCCGTCTAAGTATTAAATTGTATCTAGGGTGTGTAGGAGTAACATAGCCTGAGATAGTATCCTTGTATCCTTTAATATTAATCTCTAACCTAGCAACTTTATTAATAGTTTCTAGTTTCTCTGTAACTCCTTCTAACTTACGCGGGGAGATAGAAATGCACTATAAATTAGCGTTCCTAACAAGATAAGGGTTAATAAGAGAGTATATAAGGTTTCCTGTATTAATAAGAGTTAAAGTAAAAGTATAAAAATTAACTAACGTTTCTATAGTAATTCTATTACTGCTTATGTCCTTTTTAAAACTAGGCTATTCTTTTATTAAGTTGTCTTAGCTTACGTGTAGCTCTTGCAGGTGACTTTAAGTAAGAGCTATTCTTTTTCTAAATTAAAATCCTAGTCGTCTAGAGTATCCTCGCTACTTAAGCTTTCCTTGCTTAGCTTTTTTACTTTCGCTTTTAAGGACTTTAATATAGTAGTTCTTTTCTTCTCCTTCTTTTTTAGCGTTTTCTCTTTAGTATATTTTGTAGCTAAGTATTCTTTTTGCTTGAAGGTAAAACAACGTTCTTCCTTTATTAGTTTGTTTAGTTCTAGGTTGCTAAGCCTGCGTGGCCTAGCTAATCGTCTAGTAAACTCTATTCTTTCTATCTAGTCTCCTGTAGGAGGAGGAGGAGAGGCGGGTCATAGCTTATATACCTTAGAGTATCGTTCCTTAGGCTTATCCTAGCCTTTAGAGTATTACTCTATTCTATATAAGTAGTCTATAATCTCAATAGACTTGTTTTGCAAGTTATCGAAGTCTAAAAAGGTAATACCTACAAGCTTATCCTGAAGCTTATAAGTAAGGCTTTTTTAAAAAAGCATTATCTTCGTGTCCTTATCTAAGTTGCTGTTTAACAGCAGCAACTGTTCCTAAAATTCTATAATATAATTTTAGATACTTTTCTTGCCTTAAGAAATGTTGGAGTACGGACCTCCAGATCACTCCGAATCACGCTTGGAAATCCGGATCACCCGGGTTATCAGGTGATCCTAGTGCGATATCACGTGACGGCGCTAGTAGCGCACATATAAACGAGCCAGATCGTCTAAAGTCTTTTTAGTAGTTATTAGACACTTTGTTGTGGCACTTAGTTGATTAATATACTTATTCCCCTCTAATTGATCATTCAATTACTCCTTCTCAGCTCCTACAGTTATAAGCCTAGCTGCTTAATCGTAGTATTAGTTCCTACTGCGCAATCAGCAAGCTAGAATGTTATTTATTTAATTAGATTTTACTCTCCTCTTTTTTATCTCCTACAGCACTAGCTAGCAGATTGCTGCTGCTACTGTACCTCTCTCACTTATTAATTATATTATTAACCTCTTTCTAACCTATTCTACAACCTACAGGCTACTATTATTGTTAACACAGCTACTAACCAACCAATTAATCCTATCGTCACCTTAACAATAACCCACGTTGTAATCCTACATAAGCATCTTACTAATATAGACCTTACTAACACACTGCTTGTTGCCTTAGGGGTAATCCTAAAGGCCTAATTAGACTAGCTAACCTAGTTTGCTCTTTTAAGACTGCACTGCTTAAAGAAGGGTATCTAGGATCAGGTTAATCCTAATCTTTTAGACGTGCTCTTAATTAACCACTAGGAGCTACAGTATTCTAAACTACCTAAGAATATTAAGCAACTAGTCGCTCTACCACCCAACGCAAGCGCGCAAGAACTAGAGAATTATAAGATTACTTAACGTAAATATAAGGCTTAAGTTCTTAATGCTAAGTATAAGAAGGATAATTACAGCAAGCTGGTTTACAGGTACAAAGTACAGGCAGCTTAATAAATAAGAAAGGTTACTAAGATTACTAATATTAAGGACTCGATTAGCAAGACTATCTATCTAGACCTGCTCTTAAATGCGTTAATAAGCATAATTAACTAAAACCTCACTAGCCTTTAAGCTTTAGTAAAGATCCTTAAGGAGGACCTTATACCTACTAATTAGAATACTTAGTATTTAATTAGAGCGCAGTAGTAATTCTACCTAGATAAGGCTTGCTAGGGACAAATAGGCCCTAAGCAATAGTTTACTAAGTAGCAGCTTCTATATTAATAAGCAACAATCTACTCGCTCTCTAAGGTTGTTAGGTCACTTGTAATTACTAATATTTTAGACGCCTTAGGCACTAAAATCACACTATACTAGTCACGCAAGAAACGTAATAAGCTAGCATAAGCAATAGTGCTTAGAAAAGCTTAGTTAACTCTTAATAATTTAGGAAAGATCTTTAGTGTTTTGTTACAAGATTAGTTAATTAGTTTTTTAAAAGGAAAAGGACACGCAGTGTTCTAAACTAGATCTAGATTAGCGTTAGCTTAATAATCTACTAGTGCTAATAACTTAAAGTTAAACAAGGGTAGTAAGCAACCCTACTCTTGTCCCTGTAAGGCTAGTAAAGGGCTAATAAGTAAGTATTTTTAGATACTACGCAACTGCTATTAACTCTAAACTATAGTTACTAGATTAACCCCTACTAGCAGTATTCTAATTAAGCTGTTAGACAATAAGAAAAAGAAAACTGTTAAGTAATAGAACACTAATACTTAGGCATCTCTGCGCACCTAGATTAAGAAGGAAGCCTAGAAGGCTAGCACTAGCGGATTAGCTACTAATAAGCTAATAAGATCCTACCCTAGATTATTAGTTTCAGCACTAATTAACCTAAATAACTTTATTAATAAGATTACGCTTAACATCTTTAATGCAGCCTTTACCTCTTATGCCTTATCCTTTTATACGATCCTAGATAGTAGAGTAGCAGTTTCCTTAGTTAATACTATAGATTACATAGTACTAGGAACTTTTAGCAAATGCGTTAATAATAAAACAGTCTTAGCAGGCACTTAATTTATCCCTGTTGCTAGGGTAGGAAATAGGCTGCTTAAGAACGTCCTGCATAGCAAGGCAGGCCCTATAACAGCTAATCTACTACTTACTAACGTTAAGCTTGTACTAGGTTTTTATACTAACATTGTATTAGAAGAGCGGCTTAACTAGTTAAGCATTTAATATTTAGGATATAATTACACTATGCAATTTAGTACTCTTAAGAAGAACATTGTCTTAATTAACCTTAAGTGTTATTTCACTATCTTATTTATTAAATATAAGCAAGTCTCTTGTTACCTTACTTAACTACTACTGCTTGTAAACGCTGTAGCGCAATTAAGGAAACCTTAGTTGCGCACTAGTAATAAGGATTTATAGCATTAACAATTAGGTTACCTTAGATAACAGGCTATTAAAGCTTTAGTCTGCTTAGCGTAGAACGTTAAGATTACTAGCAAGAAGCTATTAGAATATAATTATTGCGTAATAGCTTATGCCTCGCAAGTAATCTTGCAGTGACTAAGGGAGAGATTACTTTAACCTTTTTATAGAATCTTATAGAATTTGTTTAATTTCCTAACAGGTTTACTGCTTAAAAAATAGGCGCTGATTATTAAGGATGACTACTTAGGCAAGCTGTACAATTAAAATATCTAGTTAAGATACTTAATAATATTATGCCTGTAATTAAAGGTTTTGCTAAAAGGATTAAGAGCAAATATTAGCAGAGGATTGTAGAAATCTATTAGAATAACAATACTGCTACACTGCCTTAGAGAGGGCAATTAAAATATAAAGAATAGGCAATAGAGAAAGAGATTGTAATTAAGACGCTACTGCTATACATCTATAAGCCTAATAGCTTAGCGGAGAGAGCTAGCTAAGAGCTAATTACTAAGGCTATTAAGATGCGCACGAGCGCTAATCTACTAGCTAAGCTTTAGCTAGCAATTATAGATGCAGCTGCTTACCTACATAGCATAAGCCCTACTAAGATCTATAGCTACTAATCCCCTAATTAGGTGCTTAAAGAATAGTTTAGGAAATATAGCTAATACTATTAACTACTAGAGATTAGACACTAGACTGCTAATCTACGCCTAGACTAGAGTAGAATTTATGCCTATAGCTGCCAAGCCTATCTGTTAGATAAAGATAAAGCAGCTAGGCGCGATTATTAAGAATTTAAAGTTAATCCTTGCGGCTATATTAGTTATTTAGTAGGGTATTAAGCCTCTAACATATACTATATATAAGTACTAACACTTAATTAGGTAATTACTACCTGTAATGTAACTTTTAATAAATAGTTGTTCTATAAATGGGATTGCAAGGAAGAGCTACTTAGGGATTAAGTAATTAAGATTATAGAGATCCTTTATAATAGCAAGCTAGTTAATCCTAGAGACAACCTAGAGGTCCTCTCGCCTGTTTAAGGAAGGGCGGATTAAAATATATAGCTAACTACTAAGAACCTTAGGAGTAATCTATCTACTATTTTAAGCAGTAAGGAAGGCCTGCCTACTAAAGATAAGAGTAGATTAAAAGACGCTCAGTAATTAAAGCAGAGGCTAGTGCGCTATTAGGAATTCGCTTAAATTAGCAGCAAATTACTAGTCTTGCTACCCTAGAACCTACTCCTAAACTAGAGACCCTAGGGAATAACAATTTAATTAGTTGTATAGTTACTAATAGTTAAACAGTGGTGTAACTACTTAAAGGAGCTAATCTATTAGAACTTGTAGGTAGAATACTTTATTTACTAGTCTAACAGTCTATGCCTATAGACTCTAACGCGCTAGCTAATTATAATAGAATACCTGCTTCTTTAAGTAAGATAGCGGGGTGTATGTTATTTCGCAAGTTAAGATCTTAGGCAACAAACAGCAGACAAAGTAAGTAATTATAAGCTAAACCTTTACTTATACAACGTAGTGCTTAGATTGTTAGTAAAAGCCTAGATTAGCTTATAAACTAATATCTTCTACTGCGCAAGCTAGGTAGCGGGCGTAGGCGTAAGCACGCAACCTAAGATCCTAACTATTAACTAGAGGGTAGAAGTATAAGTAGTGTTAACGTATTAATCGCGGATTATAAGGATCTATTATAAAAGAATTTTTATAATACCTACCTGCTAGGTTTGCAAGAAACCTAGGAAGACTAAGTAAGCTACAAGACTCTTAATTACGTAGTTATAGTAGCTTTGCTTACTAAGCATAAACTAAGTATAGTAAATACTTAACTATATTGCAACAATCTACCTAAACTGCTAGGATTATAGAAGCAATTGCTCTAGCATCCTATAAAAGCCTTGTTTAAGGATACCTATAGAAGAGAGATTAATTAGTTAAGTAAGACAAAGACTTAGACTAAGATATTAAGAGAATAGGCAATTAATTGCCTAATACTTATAAAGTAGGTTTAGACCTATAAGTTTAATTAAGATAGCTTCTTTCTTAAATGCAAGGCGTAGATTGTTATAAGAGGTAATCTCTAGAAAAAGGATTTAATTAATTTAACTTATGCTGCTGCCTTAGTAGCTAAGTCCTTCTAAGCAGCAATAGCTATCGCTGCTAAAAATAATCTAGAGATTAAGTAATACAATATTGTAGGAGTATTCCTTAATGCATTAATTACAGCAGGCAACCTAGTAATCTATAAAATGCTAAATAGCTTTAAGAAGCTAGAGAAGTGCGTATAGCTTAACTGCGCACTATATAAATTGCAAGACTCGCTACTGTTGTAGTATAAGGAGTTCTTAGGATTACTAAGGAAAATTAGACTAATTGCCTTACTAAAGGAGCCCTACCTATTCTTTAATTAAGAAAGGAGGATCCTAGTGCTATTTTATGTAGATAATATTCTACTGCTCTTCGCGAAAGAACATAAGCAGAGGGTAATAGACCTTTAGTTAAAGATTATAGATAAGTACAAGATAAAGGAATAGAGATTAGTTAAATAGTTCCTTAGTATCTAGATAATTAGAGATTATAAGAAGCAAATCATTACGCTTGTATATAATATATATATTAACAAAATTACAAAGAAGTTTAAGCTAGAAGATAGCAGTTTTCCTAAGACCCTGTTACTGTCTAAGGAGCTAATTAAGAACACTAGCGAAGCAACTAAGCAGGAGATTAATGCCTACTAAGGAAGGGGTTAGATTAGTTCTTTACATAGCTATTATGCTACAACTAAATGTTGTTTACTTAATTTTAAAGCTCTTACACTTCCTTACAAACCCTAGTAATTAGTATATAAAAGCTGTTAAACAGGTAATTATGTACCTCTATTAAATAAGATAGGATGCAATCTAATATAAGAACTACAATAGCCTAGACCTAACAATTATAGGCGACGCTTCCTTAGTAGATAATTAGAAAACTTATTAATTGTCCTATAAATATATAGCTATCTTATATAGTGGTCTAATATTTGAGAAGGCAGCTTAGCAGACTACAGTAACTACATTAACTACTAAGGCTGAGCTGCTTGCCCTTAAGCACACTACTAAGGAGGCTATAGCCCTTAAGTGCTTCTTTTGCAAGCTGTCTCTTAATCTAGGAGATATCTAGACAGTCTAGTGTAATAATTAACAAACAATTAGGCTTGTAGTTAAGAAGAATAAGCAGATTAGGACTTAATTAAGGCATATAGATATTTAAAATATGTAGCTGCAGGAGGAGTTTGCTAAAGGATTATTTTAGGTTAAGTACCTAGAAACAGCAATTATACTAGCTAATAGACTAACTAAGTTACTTACCTAACAATAGTTTAAAAAGTTTAAGTAGTTTCTTAACCTTTAGCAAGTTAAGCACTTAATTAAATAAAAGAATAATTAATAAGCAAAGATTTTGTATTAAGTAGCGACATTTTTATACTAGGCTAAGTCTTCTCTTAATAGCTTATTTTATTAAGCGGGAGAACGTGAGCTAGACTATTAAACTAAATTAGGACTAGAAACCTTATCACTAATAAGCATTAGACTTATTATACTTACTAGACTCTATTATTACATTACACTTAGCCTGCTTAGCCTTAGCTAGCTTAAAAGCAATTTGGGCTATATAAGCCTAAACAGCAAGAGTCTAGAGGTAAGTAGCATTACGGCGCAATTCTAACTTATCGCTTCTATACACAGAGTGGTTAGATAATTACCTTCTTACAGTAGCGAAATAATCGCGCTTAGTATAATAATTAGGACAATAAATAGTAGGGCAATTATATAAACTAAAAGAAGGCAACATTCCTTAGGAAGCTTGCTCTTAAAGCAGCAACCTTTAAGTAGGTTACTGCTAAGGCTACTTATGTTGCTGCTGTTGCTGCTACGGCTGCTAAGGATAGTAAGCTGATAATTACGGCTGTTAAGCAAACGCGGGAGCAGGAACAGAAGGGAACGTAGAAACAGGAGCAGGAGCAAACAAGGGAGCAGAAGTAGGAGCAAGAGGCTAAGTAGCAAAATTTTAATACGCTATTTCTTAAGCACAACAATTATTAGCAGGAGCCTTTTGCGTAAGAGACTTAGTAGTCATAACGCTACCCTTAATCTTTTTATAGCAAGTAATAATGTCCTTAAGTAGTTAAGCTTTTAAAGCTTAGTATATTTTATTATTGTTCTATCCTTAAAAAACTAGTTAGTAAGCTAAGCAAGAAGGTTAATAAGTTAGAGACTTACCTCTTTATTTCTATATATAGCTATAAATTAATTAGCAAGATTAACGTTAACTGTGTAGTAGGTATAAGATAAGCAACTACTACAGCGTAAGCTGCTCTAGCTACTAGTCTAAACGCAATTAAAGTAGTGTTTAGCGTATAAGCTATCTAGCATCTTCTTTATATAGCGCTTACACGGTAGAACGCAAGAGCGTAATAGATTAGCAGCAATCTTTAAAGAGCTGCTAGGTGCCTTTTTCTAAGTAGAGGGGGGCGCTAAGCGCTTAGTAGATAGCTTAATAGGCGTTTTTAGCTAATTACTGTTATTATATTGCAGTTCACGCTTTGCTACTTAAGTAGTTATCTGCTGTAACTTTTACTTTAGCTCTTAAGGAGCCTTGCCCTTGCGCTAGCTTAATTGCTTAGTTAGACTTTTATGTAAGTTAAAATTTAAATAAGAACTTAATATTAGACTTAATTTACTAAGTAAGGCAATTGTTCTCTAACTAGAGCTACTAGATGTCTTGTGGTAAGCGAAAGGATCAAAAGGCAGAAGTAACAAATTGCTATTGTTTTAGAGATAAGCTGCTTGCTAAATCTTATTATTAAATAGGGTTTAGCGCGCGCAACGCTTATGCTTAGCACTATTTTTAAGTTGCTGGCGGCTTTCTAATCGTCTATTACGTTGTTAACAACAGCTGTCTAAGCTGCGCTCATTATTGCTTAAGGCAGACTACACTAGAAAGATTAGTAGCTAATTAGTAAGGGAACAATAAGGCAATACTACTCACTATATTAGTAATAGTAGTCAAGACAGGTTAGAAAGTCTTAGTTATCAGATTAATTAAGGTTAAAGAGAAAAAGGTTTTAGAGGGGCAAAAGACGCAATTAATTTTGTTGTAGCGATTGCGCACTAACTATTGACGCAATATTTAGGGTCCATCTAATGTTTTAATATTACTTAGAGCTTCTAGATTAATTAACGCAACAACACGCAACATTACTATAACAATAGATAGTTACGCAGAGGAGCTATAATTACAGAGGCCCTTTTAATTAACAACTTAGATTTATTATAGTTACCTAAATTGCTTACAGCTCAGATCAATAGTATCTTACTAACCTAGGGGGTGTGTTGGAGTACGGACCTCCGGATCACTCCAAATCACGCTTGGACATCCGGATCACCCGGGTTATCAGGTGATCCTAGTGCGATATCACGTGACGGCGCTAGTAGCGCACATATAAACGAGCCAGATCGTCTAAAGTCTTTTTAGTAGTTATTGAACACTTTGTTATGGCACTTAGTTGATCAATATACTCATTCCCCTCCAACTGATCATTCAATTACTCCTTCTCAGCTCCCACAGAATCTATTATAGAATAATTTTTATAATACCTACTTACTAGGTTTGCAACAAAGCTAGGAAGTCTAAGTAAGCTATAAGACTTTTAATTATATAGTTATAGCAGCTTTACTTACTAAGCATAAGCTAAGTACAGAAAATGCTTAACTACATTACAACAATCTTCCTAAACTGCTAGGATTAAAGAAGTAATTGCTCTAGCATTTTATAAAGGCCTTGTTTAAGGATACCTGCAGGAAAGAGATTAATTAGTTAAGTAAGACAAAGACTTAGACTAAGATATTAAGAGAGAAAGCAATTAATTGCCTAATACCTATAAAGTAGGTTTAGACCTACAAGTTTAATTGTAATAGCTTTTTTTTAAAATGCAAGGCGCAGATTGTTGTAAGAGGTCATTTCTAGAAAAAGAATTTAATTAATTTATCTTACGCTGCTACCTTAGCAGCTAAGTCCTTCTAAGAAGCAATAGCTATTACTACTAAAAATAATTTAGAGATTAAGCAATATAATGTTATAGAAGCATTTCTTAATACGTTAATTACAGCAGACAACTTAGTAATCTATAAAATGCTAAATAGATTTAAGAAGCTAGAGAAGTGCATATAGCTTAACTGCGCACTATATAAATTAAGAAACTCGCTACTATTGTAGTATTAAAAGTTCTCTAGATTACTAAAAGAAATTAGACTCATTACCTTACTAGAGGAGCCTTGCCTATTCTTTAATTAAGAAAGTAGGATCCTAGTGCTGTTTTATGTAGATAATATCCTACTACTTTTCGCGAAAGATTATAAGCAAAGGGCAATAAATCTTTAGTTAAAGATTATAGAAAAGTATAAAATGAAGGAACAAGGATTAGTTAAATAATTCCTTAGTATCTAAATCATTAGAGATTACAAGAAGCGAACAATTACGCTTGTGTATAATATATACATTAATCAGATTGCAAAAAAGTTTAAGCTAAAGAATAGTAGTTTTCCTAAGACCCTATTACTATCTAAGGAGCTAGTTAAGAACAATAGTAAAACAACTAAGTAAGAGATTAAGGCCTACTAAAAAAGAGTTAGATTAGTGCTGTATACAGCTATTATACTACAACTAGATATTGCTTACTTAATCTTAAAGCTCTTACACTTCCTTACAAACTCTAGTAACTAGCATATAAAAGCTATTAAACAGGTAATTATATACCTCTATTAAACAAGATAGGATGTAATCTAATATAAGAACTATAATAGCCTAGACCTAATCATTGCAGGCAACGCTTTTTTTACAGATCGTTAGGAAACTCGTTAATTATCTTATAGATATATAGCTATCCTATATAGTAGTCTAATATATTAGAAGGCAGCTTGGCAGACTACAGTAACTACGTTAACTACTAAGGCTAAGCTGCTCGCCCTTAAGCGCTTCTTTCGCAAGCTGTCTTTTTATCTAGGAGATGTTTAGACAGTCTAGTATAATAATTAACAAACAATTAGGCTTGTAGTTAAAAAGAATAAGTAGATTAGCACTTAATTAAGGCATGTAGATATTAAAAACATATAGCTGCAGCAGGAGTTTGCTAAAGAATTATTTTAAGTTAAGTACTTAGAAACAGCAATTATGCTAGCTAATAGACTAACTAAGTTGCTTACCTAACAACAGCACAAGAAGTTTAAGCAGTTGTTTAACAACCTTTAGTAAGTTAAGCACTTAATTAAAGGAAAAAATAATTAACAAGCAAAGGATTTGTATTAAGTAGCAACATTTATATACTAGGCTAAGTCTTCTCTTAATAGCTTATTTTTTTGAGTAGGAGAACGTGAGCTAGACTATTAAACTAAACTAAGACTAGAAACTTATTACTAATAAGCATTAGACTTATTATACTCGCTAGACTCTATTATCGCATTACGCTTGGCCTGCTTAGCTTTAGCTAACTTAAAAGTAATTGAAGCTATCTAAGCTTAAACAGCAAGAGTCTAAAGATAAGCAGCGTTGCGCCTTAATTCTAACCTATTAGTTCTATACATAGAGTTGTTAGATAATTGCCTCCTTACCTTAGCGTAATAATCGCTGTTATATAATCAATTTGTATAGCAATTAGGACGACAAGCAATTAGGCAATTATATAGACTAGATAGGGGCAATATTCTTTAGGCAGCCTACTCTTAAAGCGGCAACCTTTAAGTAAGTTGTTGCTAAGGCTACTTAGGCTACTATTACTACTATTGCTGCTGTTGCTGCTAGGAATAATAAGCCGACAGTTGCGGCTGTTGAGCGAACGCAGGAGCAGATGCAAACGCAAGAGCAGGAGCGAATAAAGGAGCAGAAGCAGAAGCAAGAGGCTAAGCAGTAAAACCGCGATACGCTATGTCTTAAGCTCTATAATTATTAACAGGAGGCTTCTGCACAAAATGCTTACTAGTAGTTATAACGCCGCTCTTAATCTCTTTACAGCAAGCAATAATGTCCTTAAGCAGTTAAGCTTTTAAAGCTTAGTACATCTTATTATTCTTCTATCCCTAAAAACTAGTTAGTAAGCTAAGCAAGAAAGTTAATAGATTAAAGACTTACCTCTTCATCTCTATATATAGCTATAAATTAATTAGCAAGATTAATATTAACTATTTAGTAGGTGTAAGACAAGCAACCGCTACAGCGTAAACTACTCTAGCTGCTAGTCTAAACGCAATTAAAGCAGTGTTTAGTATACAAGCTATTTAGCATCTTCTTTATACAGCGTTTATATAGCAACACGCGAAGGCGCAACAAATTAGCAGTAATCTTTAAAAAGCTACTAGGCGTCTTTTTCTAAGTAAAAGAGAGCGCTAAGCGCTTAGTAGACAGCTTAATAGGTGTTTATAGCTTATTACTATTATCTTGTTACTGTTTACGCGTTGCTGCTTAAGCAGTTACCTACTATAACTTTTGCTTTAGCTTTTAAAAGGCCTTGTCTTTACGCTAGCTTGTTTACTTTGTTGGACTTTTATATAGATTAAAATTTAATTAAGAACTCAACAGCAGGCCTAATTTATTAAGTAAAGCAATTAGCCTCTAAGCATAGCTACTAGAAGTCTTGCAGTAAGCAAAAGAATTAATAGGCAGAGGCAACTACCTCTTATTATCTTAGAGATTAGCCGCTTACCAAATCTTATTATTAAATAGGCTTTAGCGCGCGTAATACTTATACTTAGCACTATTCTTAAGTTGCTAGCAGCTTTCTAATTGTTAATTGCGTTGTTAATAGCAGCTCTCTAAGCTGCGCTTATTGTTGCTTAGAGCGGACTACACTAAAAAGATTAGCAGCTAATTAGTAAGTGAACAATAGAGCAACACTTACTATGTTAGTGATAGTAGTTAAGATAGGAACAGAAAGACTTAGTAATTAGATTAATTAAGGTTAAAGACAAAAGGTTTTAGAAAGGCAATAGACGTAATTAGTTTTATTATAGCAATTGCGCACTAACTATTCACGCGATATTTAGGGTCTATCTAATGTTTTAATATCACTTAGAGCTGCTAGATTAATTAAAGCAATAACACGCAGCATCACTACAACAATAGAGGATTGCGCAGAGGAGCTATAATTATAAATGCCCTCTTAATTATCAACTTAGATTTATCACGATTACCTAGATTGCTTGCAGCTCAAATTAATAGTATCTCACTAACCTAGGGGGTGTGTTAGAGTACTAATATGCGGATCACTCCAGATCTCTCCTTTGACATCCAGATCACCTAGTTTATCAGGTGATCCTTGTGAGATATCACGTGACGGAGCTAGTAGTTCGCATATAAACGAGCCAGATCGTCCGAAGTCTCTTTAGTAGTTATTGGACACTTTGTTGTAGCACTTAGTTGATCAATATACTCATTCCCCTCCACTGATCACTCAATTACTCCTTCTCAGCTCCTACACTTTAGCTATTATTATTCAAGCTCTTTATTACTTATCCTATTCTATTTAACATTCTTGTACGCTACTTTATATTAACTTTATAGTATGGGTTTTTTATTTCTCATAAAATTAATCAAGAATCATTTATTACTACTTACTTATATACAGAGGGATGACAAAAAAAAGATATCCAAAAAGTTATTATTATGAAAGCTTTATATTTCTATGACTAAAAAAGCTAAAGCTAGAGGGGTAAGTGATACAGAGAGCCAAGAGTCTACTCTTTAAGATAAGCAGCTTAATAAGCCGCTTAGTCAGCACGATTTCGCCTGCATACCTGCCCAAAATATAAAGAAAAAAAAAGTAAAAATAGATTTTAGTAATACTTTTTTCTGAACGGGTAAGAATCTTAGCTTAAGAACTATATTTTATAAGCTTATGTAAGCATTATATAAGCAGATTTCTAAGGCTTATATCTTATTAACTTAGATTCTCATTCAAGGGTGAAAAAATAGTGGTTCTATCAGTAAGCGCTAAGTACGTAATAGCTTAGTAAGCTTATAGTATATTAGCTATTTTTCATTATTCTTACTTATTCTTTTGGAAATTTAGTTCTTATAGCTTATAGTTACCGTTATTCTAATTAGTAAGTTAATTTAATTTATTTATAAAATAAGCCTATTCCCTATTATAGTAATATGCTAGGAATGCTATAAAATATGACAATGAATAATATTTATAACATTGAATCAAAAAAAACACCCTTTTATATACTTTTAAGATTAAATTAACCAGGAGTCATCAACACCAACGTTGACTTTTCTGGATTTTGATCAGAAACAACCGGATCCTAAGGAAACAACCCTAAGGAATCGATTGCGATACTTTTGAGAGCCTGCAGCGAGGGCGCCAGCGCGCGAGAGAGGGTGAAAGAGTCGCCTACCCCCCTCTGTGGAGGAGCGAAAAAATTTTATTTTCCTTAAAGCTTAGGCTACATGCCGAGGCGTCTTAAGCCAATTAATATTAAGGAGCTTATTAAAGCCTAACTATATCAAGAAAATACATTGACTTAAAAAAATAATAAAAAACGATTTGCTTCTAAAGATCTAGGAGGAGCAAACAAGAAGCAAATAGAGATAGAGGAAGATATTATTACAACGCCGCGCTAAGAAAGGCAAGATACAGAGAAACCCTAAAGGCCGACTTATATTTAAACAAGGAGTAACTTTTCTCCTTTTATTAGACCTATTCCTTAATACCCTATTAGGAATAAAAGACTAAAAGCTACCTTAGTAGAAGAGGCTCTTGAGATTGCTAGGAACCTAGTAATCTAAGCAGCTAATTTAGCTGAAAACAACCCTACCCAGCAAACAAGTCTTTTAGACCTAGTAGAGGTCTTTAGGGACTATACAGAAAATAGAAGAGTAAATAAGAAGAATACAGCTATACTAGCTGATTAGATATTAAGCCTCTTAAACGTCTTAAGGGAGTCAAGGGAGAAAATTAGACGTATTAAGAAACCAGCAACAAACACGCTTATCCAGAACACCGCTATCTAGAATACGCCTATCTAGAATACGCCTATCTAGAACACGCTTACTGCTACTACAGCGACCTACGCTACTATAGCAGGTAACAACAAAGTTAACTGTAGACAAATATCTAAAAGACGCAAAAACTAAAGGTTACTAGCCTAAAAGATTGCTAGCTAGTTCTAGTTAGCGAGTCTCTAGCTGTATTTAATGTATTTAAACTTAGAAATAAGTTTAACAATGTGTTTGCAACAAAAGGAGGAGTGCAATTGCCTGTAGTTACCTTAATTGCATTATCCTCTAAAGGTAACAAAATAATTACAACTACACTAGCCTTTAAGGGTAAATACCTCCTAGAGAATTAAGCTATATAGCAGGATATTACAACTTTTAAAGCTGCCTAACTTATTACGCCGTAGTTTAAGGTTGTTATCTACAAGCTACCTACAAACTATAGTCTAAAGGTTGTTAAGGAAGAAATTAAAACCTTTAATAAAGGCCTAAAAGTTATAGGCAATCCTTTTTAGCTTACAACTAAGGATAAAAGAGAATACTAGAACTTTAGATCAGCATGCGTAGCATTCGCTACAGAGGAGGAAGCCTAAAAAGCTATTAGAGGTAAACTCTATATCTTAGGGCAAAGCCTTAGAACAGAGAAACTGCAAGTTGTTAATATCTTAAAGCAATGCACCAAATACTAAAGGTTTAGCTACTTTAAGGCTAGATGCTTAAAATTAGCCTGCTAAATTTGCAGCGAAGCACACTATACTAGTAAACACAAGTGCAAGTCTTATACTAGTAAAGGAAAACTGTGTATCTACACTATATTTAAGTGTACTAATTGCAGTAGACCTTATACAGCAAACAGCTAAGAGTGTAAAATCCTACAGGCTAGGATAGCTAGAAACAATTAAACTAATTAGTATAATTAAAGTCCTACAAATAAATGTTAATAGAAGTAGCCCTGCTACTAAAAGCGTAATTAACTTAGCTTTTATAGCAAACGCTACGATTATTGCAATACAAGAGCCTTAGTTAATAAGAGGACCTTATAAAAATACTAGGTTAATTGCTTATCTAGACTTTACGCAAGTACTACTAAATTATTAAGGCCTACGACCTAGAACTCTATTCTATATTTAAAAGGATATAGCAGTAGAAGTTAATTCTTATATTAGCGACGACAACGACTTTCAAGCTATTTTAATACAACTTAACTTAAGAAATATCTACGTCTATAACATTTACAATAAAAAAGCCTAGGACAAGGGCTAAATACGACAACAATCTAAAGACGCCTCCTAGGAGAGCTAATTATATTACATTTAATTATTCTAGGGGATTTCAATTGCCACTACCCTAGATAGATCCTACAAGAATGCAACCTAAATTAATAAGCAGAGGATTTAGTAAAGTAGGTTAAGAACTGAAACTTATCTTTATTAAATACTATAGGAGTTAGTACTTTCTTTAGAGCTTATATGCAAAAAGAAAGTGTACTTAACCTTACTTTTTTAACAAGCAATATAGCTACTATATTATAGACTAGCAGGTTATCCCTAAAGTTAGATTAGACTATTACGCTATCCTGTTTAGTATTATTAACTAAGAGCAGCTACCTAGCTAGCTAAAGAAGTATAACACAAAAAAAACAAATTAGAATCTTTTTAACACTGCACTATAAGAGGAGATAGCCTAAGTAAAGCTAGAGGATTAATTACTAGCCTTACTACACGCCTTAAACTACCTCTTAAGACAATTACTTCTAGGCCTTAACAATCCTTTAGAGGAGAGGCTAGATAAAATAGTAGTAGATCTTATAACAATCATTTAACAAGCGCTTAGGAGATCTACCCCCTTTACAAATTAAAAACTTAAACTAAAGCCCTAGTAGACTAGTAATCTAGATCTCCTTAAGGCTATCTTAAGCAGGACCTCTTAAGATTTTAAATAAGCAGTAAGGAGAGGAGACAATACTCTATACCTGTAGAAAAGAGAAAACCTACTAGCTAGAAATAAGTACCTTAGAGCTATTAAGAAAGCTAAACTTAACTATTAGGAACAGTTCCTCTAAAATAAATTGCTAAAAGAGATATTTAAAACAATAGCCTATACAAAAAATAACCTCTTAACAAGAATCCCTGCTATTAGAGGCAGAAAATTCTTGAGAGAGAAGTGCTAAGCCTTTAGAGAGGAGCTTTTTCTACCTTCTCCTTCTACACTAGCCCTATTACTTAATAACTACTAAGGAAACCTTAAATAGGAATAGCTAATTCTATCTAAAGAAGAGCTCTACACTGTATGTTAGAAAATAAAAGCTACCTTACTAGGACTAGATAGAATTAGCTAAGAAGTTATCTTAAAAGCATACAAATACTAACTAGGCATTTTTTTAAGGTGTACTTAGCCTTGTTTAACCTAGAATACTAACTAAGTTACTAGCAAAAAGCAAAAGAGGTTATCCTTAGAAAGCTAAACAAACTAGATTACTTAATCCTAAAAGAGTATAGAGTTATCTCTCTCTTATGCTGCCTAGGGAAAGCGTTAGAAAGGCTATACTTAAAAAGATTAGGGATCCTAGCAGAAACAACAGACCTACTCTACCCTACGCAAATAGAAGGCAGGCTAAAGAAATTAGCTATTAACGCAGGACTCCTCTTCTATAATAATATTTAATAACAAAGAAAGAAGAAAAGAGTTACGTTAACAGCCTTTCTAGATATTAGAGGCGCTTTCGACTATTTATCTAAGAACAAGCTTCTAGAAAATATAAGCAACTAGCAACTACTTGTATACCTTCTATTATAGACAAACTTATTCCTTACAGAAAGGCCTTTAGAGTTATCCTTTAATAGGCAAACAGAGAACTTATAGAAAGTTAACACCAGTACACCTTAAGGGAGCCCGGCCTCTCCTATCTTATTTCTGATCTACACGCAACCGCTATTCTAATTAATTATATTAAACAACAATATATACTCCCTATCCTATATAGACGACCTTCAAATCTCAATATCAACAACATCTATTGAGAAAAACATTAAACTGCTTAAAAAGGAGCTAGCAAACCTCTTTAACTAAGCAAAAGAGTTAGCTATTAAGTTTAATAGCTTAAAGATAGAATTAGTAAACTAGACAAGATTAAGAAAAGATACAAACAGAGTTCTCACGCTACCTACTTAAGAGACCTTTTAGCTAAAAAGACTAGTTAGGTAGCTAGGTATCTTCTTTAACAACACCCTGAAGTTTAGAGACTACTGCTATATAAGGATACAACAAGAAAACTAGGCCTTTTTCCGCCTAAGCAAGCTAGCTAATATTAATAAAGGCCTCTCACTAAGGGCAATAAGGCAGCTATACCTAGCGTGTATTACTAGCGTAGCAGATTACGGATGCTAGCTATTTTGGAAAGGCTAATAACACGTCCTTAACAGCAGGTAAAAACTCTAAAACAAGGCCTGTAGAAAGATCCTAGGGACTTTTAGATCTTCCCCTGCAATGCCTAGTAAGGTAGAAGCTGCTCTATTTCTACCTAGAGTTAGGCTAGACAACAGTATAAGGAGATACGCCTTTAGATCTACTCTATTAGATTTAAACTACCCTCTAAATGCTGCTATTAATTACAACAGAGGAGAGCAACTCAATTAAATATAACTATCTATTACCTTAGCCCTCTCAGACAATACAGAGAAATTACAACACTACGCCTTTACGCTATAAAACGCTAGGACTCCTTACAAGGTTCTTATATTAAACAAGACAAATGAGATTAAAGTAGAAAGCTATAAGAAACTATTAGTGGACAACAACTTTCTATTAATATACTTAGATGCCTTAGCTACAAGGGATAGTAGAGGAATAAGCATAGGCGTTGCTTTTTATAAGGGAGATACTCTTATTAAGGAACTACAAGCAAATATAGGAAATAACTAGCTAGTTTATAACAGTAAACTTAAAGGTATTATTTTAAGGCTAGAGACAGCAGTTAGCCTATTAAACACATGCTAAAACGTTAATATCTACGCAGACAATTAGGCGGCTTTATATTAATTAAAAAATACCTTAAACAACCCTAGCTAAGATTAGCAAATTAGGTGTATTAAAGCAGCAACCTAACTAGAAGAAAAAGGCATCTCCCCTGCGATATATTAGGTTCTAGGACACTAAGATATACCTAGAAACAATTAAGCAGACCTCCTAGCAAAAGAGGCTACAAAAATAAACAATTTACCAAATAAGATAAGCCTAGCAGTTGTTAGCTTACAAAATAAACAACTAGCTAATGTTAATTAGTTAAGCTTCCTAGAGAACTACAGGAAAAAAGCTATTACTAAGAACCTAAGCACCTACTTAGCAACTTTCAAATAGAAAATAAGAAAACAGATACTTATCCCTTCTACTAGGAGAGATATATCTAGCTCTTTCTTTTAATTAAACTAGGTTATAGCTACCTAAAGAGCTATCTATTTAAGAGAGGCAAAGTAGAATCTAAAACTTGCCTATGCAATTCTAGAGCTACTTAAAATACAGCTCATATTATCCTTAGGTGCTAACTATATAAGGATAGTAGAGCAATACTTTAGAACTTATGTATAGAGCCAATCTCTCTACAATATCTTTTCTAAATAGAAGTAGGTATTAAGGCTACAACAGCCTTTATTCAAGAAACTAGGGTTAGTACACAGGCCTAGTACAAAGGAAACTCTAACAACTAGATGCAATCGTCTACCTAGGCGATCAAGCTCTAAGCACCTCTCCCCCCCCTCCTCCTCCTCTCCTCCTTCTCCTCCCCTTTCTCTACCCCTACCCAATAGGCTAAGAGCCTCACCTTCATTCAGATAATCCACCCCTTGTAAATTACTTAGAAGATAAAAACTACTTAGATACCTGCGGGCCTCGGCCTGCACGTCTTATATAGCCCTTTAGGCTGAGAAAGGACGTTAAACTACAATAAAAAAAATTAAATTAAACTGTCTTACTAAGATCTTTAAAAGAGTGAAGAAAATACATATTAATATCTATTTGTAACTATCTGCAAAATTGAATTCATCACTGATAATATAAAATAATATCTAAATCTATATAGAATAGTTACTTTACTGCTTGAGAAAAGACTACTATTTTAATAATATTTACAAGTAAAAGTTGTCTATAAACTTTAAAAAAAAAGGGTATAGTTAGTGTATATAAGCCAAGTAAGTGGCTTCGGCCTTTTAAGACAGCCTTTTGATGTAACCACACATTCTGTAGACACCTTTTTGGTAAAAAAAGATTTGTTGCTAACAACTGCTATCCGGGCTTACGCCTCCTTGTTCGGCTAGCACGCAATAAGTGTGTGTAGTAAGCGGGTCTAAAAGAAGACCTTGCATGCAACTACACACGCCGACTACTTAGCCAAAAGGCTGGCACAAGACAATAGAGCGTCTGATTGTCTTGCGTAGTTAATACTTATAGTCTGCCGCCACGCGGCCGCGGCTCGTAAAGTGAGGTGTACAACCGAGGTACAACTGAGGATCCACTCTAGGCTTCAGCCCATCACAATACCCCTCCGCTAGATAAGTACTGCGCTACCCCCACGCCGCCGCGCGCACGTGTGCGTATAAGCCAAAGTCATCGCTGAGCCAGGTTTACCTAAGCTAGGTTTTCTAAGCCAGGTTGAGACTCGAACTATCAACCCCTCGACCCCTCAACCCCTCTAGACTTTAGACCCTAGGGTGCTCTATTGTAATGTAGTGGGCGGGTCTAAAAGAAGACCTTGCATGCAACTACACACGCCGACCACTTAGCTAAAAGGCTGGCACAAGACAATAGAGCGTCTGATTGTCTTGCGTAGTTGATACTTATAGTCTGCCGCCACGCGGCCGCGGCTCGTAAAGTGAGGTGTACAACCGAGGTACAACCGAGGATCCACTCTAGGCTTCAGCCCATTACAGTGTGTTGTAGATTTAGACAGAAACAAAGATATACAATATGCCTCTAACTAACTATCTTAATTAATAAGTATTTACTGCTAACTACAACTTCTGTTGTCCTGTTGCTATGCAGCGGTGTTGCAGTCGCGGCGTTTAGTGCCTATTCTTAGATGTAAATAAATAATAACAGCATTACTATTTATATACAGTTTTTTTATTTTTAAAGGCAACTTATAAAATCCTCTTACTAATTTGTTTGTCCTAGCTAATTAATATATGTCTTAAAACGCCTTTACTTCTTAATAAGCTACTTTTAAGTCTCTTTGCTAAGATTGCATTTGCGTAAAAGAAGATTATTAAAGTAATACACTTTTACTACACCTAAACTATTAATATATATAGTATATATAGTGTACTTGCTAAACTAGCCTTTTATAGTCCTTGTTATAACTTTAATATCTATAACACTAGACGCATTAAAGATTTCTTAAGCATAGTTATATTCTAACTTCTACACTAACTTAACTACTATAGAAACTATTGCCACTAGCTTCTTTTTAACTAACTAAGGTGTCCGCTTAATAATAGTAAACGCTAGCTTTTTATTCTACTACTATAGCTTCTAGTATAGTAACTTAGTAAAGTCTAACTTTACTTAATATAAGCTATTAGTCTTTGTGTTAAATAAAAAGAAAAATAGTCTAAGCATTATATTATTTGCATGCAAGTTGTTTATATGCAAGTTGTTTATATACAGTACTATATAGTGTAGAAAATCTTAATATTAAGAAGCAGTGTTACAAGTAACAAGTAAGGTTCTCTCCTTAACGCGGGAGTTAGGGTTAAAGGCTAACCAGCGACCACGTTAGAAGGTAACGATCACAGCGGGGTTGTGATCACGTAGCAGACATCACGCTAAGACAGGACTATTAGTAATAGCAGACCTTAAGGGTGATGGCAGCTATCACGGCGGAGGCCGCTATTAGTGATGGCAGCTGTTAAGGTGATAGCCTACTATTAGTAATAGCAGGGCAATAGCCTAATAGCAACAGACAGAGTAGTAGGTATATATTTGCAGAGAATTCTTTTATTACACTTGTTATAGTTAACTCTTATTTATTTTTAGGGTATCAAAGGTGGTGGTTGTTGTTGTAGTCAAAATGGGTTTTCCAAAAAAGTGAAAAGCAGCTGCCCTCTACTAATCAGTCGCAAAAGTCAAAAAAAGATTGTGTGTAGTCGACGAAATTCGAACGGAGAGTGGATGAGGTCCACGCGCTAAGCGCTCGGAGCAGAAAAGCTTAGACCACCGAGCGAAATCAGGGTCAAAAAATTTGCTGAAGGTACCAAAAAACGACACCAATTGAAACGTGTTCAACGGCGATTGCCAGCCATAGGCTGGCAACAAGATTGCGATGGAGGTGGAGGAGGTGGAGGTGGAGGAGGGTAAGGACACGTACGTTACCGCAGCGGGAGCCTGCAATACTTCATAAAAGCTCCCTGCCTGCTGCTTCTCACCTTTAGGATTTCCCACACCACACGGTACCGCATACGAACGATACAATGCTCGGACTGTTCTTCTCCCCGTTCGACACGAAGACCGATGGCTCACATCGAGTGAAGTTAGACCTCACCAGGTCACCATACGAGAAGCTATGGTGGTGGATCACGAAGCCCGCGTTCACCTTCGTTGAGCGGCCTCCCCAGTCGGTCGAAGAGGAGCTGTCGGCGGTAGCTCCTATAGTAATCAGGTGGACGCAGAGGTCGAATTCTGTTATTCATCAACACCTCATTGATGCGTCTGGTATCATGGATGTCAAGGTCACAATAGAGGTTGTGAAAGGCTTGTTTGGCGGCAAGTCCATTAAATACGTTGCGCATGTCAATGGTCCAGGTGCGGTGACGGTGTGTTATTTTACAAATCTCCTCCTGCGCGAATGCAACCTTAGTAGAGAGACCTTGCAGTGGCTTTACGAGGAGCAAGAGCGTGTCAAAACAGCTATTAAGCAGCTGGGACAAACCGACGAGCAGGAGGATTTTGTGAGTCGCCTCTGGGGATGGGAGAGCCGTGCTTGGATAGTGACGCTGTTGTCGTATGTTCACATCCGAGTATAGGCGCAAGTTGCGGTCAGCGGTAAATAGTCATCGGTAAATGGTCATCGGTCAAGAGGGTTAGTTGGAGGGATATCGCGCATCTTCGTTTCCGTCCGAACATGCGACACACCAATTGCGTGCCGGCAATGCCGAACAAGGGGGCATGAGCCCGGATACCTGTTGTTAGCAATAAATCTTTTTTACCAAAATGGTGTCTACAAAATGTGTGGTCACATCAAAAGGTTGTCTCAAAAGGCCGAAGCCAATATAGTTAACTCTTATAAGTTCTTTTCTTACACAAATTAATACTTAGTTATTCTATCTTATATAGAATTAGATTGTCTTCATTACTTAGTTATTTTACAATAACTCTTTTCTACTATAACTCGCTAGACAAACCTTACAGGCTACTGCTTTGGTTTGCCTTGCCTTAGTACAAACTAAGCCTAGAGAAGTATAGCTAATACTCTTGTGTAACACTTTAACTACCGAAAAATTTAGTAAACGTAAATAACTACTAGGTTACCTAATTAAGGTTAACAAGATGTTACTCCCTAGAGTTACTTAGAACACTACAGCCTAGGGTCTAGGACCATTGCAGGCGCTAGTGGACAATAATATGCTTAGCGCATCTAACTTAGAAATAGAGGAGAACCCTAGAGCTGCAAAGCTTAGGAGCCTTAGGTAACAAGCCTATGTTCAGGCTTAGCAGACAGCTAAAATGTAGAATATAATTAATCAGCTAATAAAATAGCTAATAGCTACTTCTAACAAACAGAAACTTATAAAGAAGCTAAAGATAGCAACGCCTAAAAAGTATAATAGAAGCTAGGAGGAACTATAAACGTTCCTTACTAATATTAACTTATACTGCGAATTTAACGAGGAACTAATAGAGCAAGTTAAGATTCTTATAACAAGCACGTATATAAAAGGAAAGGCTTTTAACTAAATGTAACTATACGTAGATAACTACTTGCTAGACACTAAGTAGAATAGGACTAAGGATAAAACCTAAGCTATATTTGCAAGTTAGACAGAATTTAAGTAAGAGATAGGACGTATCTATAGAGAGGTAGATGCTAAGAGTTAGGCGGAGAAATAGATTACTTACCTAAGGTAAACTAAGTTTATATTAGCCTACACGGCGGAGTTTAAACAACTATAGGCTTAGATTAATTAGGATAATACGGCACTTTAAACAGTATTTAAAGCTGGCCTAAAAGAAAATGTTAAAGACGGCCTAGTACACTATAATAAGCCTAGAACGCTATAAGCTTTAATTAAGCTAGCTACGCGTATTAACAACTGCTTTTAGGAATACTCTTAGTAAAAGGGACAGTTCTAGCCTATAATAGCTAACATAAGAAAGCAGCGTAATAGATATAACAAGGATAGCAATAGTATTAAAACAAGCAAGGTATAGGAGAAGGCTAAAGACAAAGAGACTTAAGGGAGGAGCTAAGACAGGCTCTCTAAGGAAGAACGCTAGAAGCGTTACGATAGTAGAGTATGTCTCTAGTGCAGCGAAGTAGGATACTTCTGCAGAGACTGCCTAAAGAACAAAGTAAGGCAAGTAGCTGTTAAGATTAGGATAATTAAATAAGGAACGCCTTACCTAGCTAGGATAGAGCTAGATAATAACTTAAGTAATTTAGTCTTCTACAAGGAGACCTGCTTAGAGGAAGACTATAAGATTGTACTACGACTAAAACTAAATAACAAGATCCTTACTCTAAGCAAACCTAGGTTAATAGACTAGAAAGTTAAAGATACTGTTGTGCTAGGATAATTAGCTAAGGACTAGTGTTAGGTGTGTGTAGACGTAATGTACTACGCTAACAACTGCGTAATTTAGAACTAAATTATAATTACTAGCAAGAACGCTAAGGAAGTAAGGTATTAGATAATACACTAATAATCCTACTTTAACAATCTAACAGCTAAAGTTAAGGACTAAGAAGCCTATAAAGTAGAAGATACCTAGGAATATAGAGAGCTGTATTAGTATAACTGCAAACTAGAATACAAGTCCTATAAGAAGAATAAAGAGAATTATAGGACGGACTAGGATAGGTGCTGTTATATAAACTTATAGGTAGATAAGTGCCTAGCAAACAACTACTCCCTCCATAAACTTAAGAAAGTAGAGATCTACTACTAACTTCTATAGACGTAATGCAAGGACAGATGCTTCTACTACTTAAAGTAATTTAAAAAGGCATAACAAGTAGATAACTACTACTATGCTACTGTATTATCAAACATCTGTAAGGCAACAGATTGCCTAATTTATAAAGTAAAGAAGCTAGAACTAAATAAGCAAGCCCTAAGGCAAGAGATACCTTATTAAAACCTCTATAAGAGCTTTTGCTATAATAATAGCTATTTAGTACACTATAGCACTAAGTACAGTGCAGGATACTTTCCTAGAAAGAGGAAAGGTAAATAGTTAAAAAACTAGAATACTGCTAAAGATAAGGTTACACTAGTAAAGGCAGTCTTATAACAACTCTTAGGAAGGTATAAGATACTAATAGTTAAGTAATACAGCTATACGCGACTATATTTATACAAGATTAGAAGATTAAAGCGCTTGTAGATAGTAGGGCCGCACAAACAGTAATCTTACTGCGGATAGTAGAGAAGCACAAAATACTGTATAGGGTTAAGGAGAACCTAATACTAATAATACTAGCTAATAAGAAACTTATAGAATATAGAAACAGCATAATACAGTTAGAGACTAAATTAATAAAGCTATAAATAGCAGACACAGAATGTTAGATAAACATTAATATTATAGATTTAGAGGAACTAGACATGCTAATAAGTTATAACTAGCTAGAAGCCTATAACCCTGCTATTAACTAGTAAAAGAAGACTATACTTAGCTAAGAGCCTATGCACAAGGTTGCTGGAGTACAATATAAGAAACGCCTAACAAATTAGAGCTTACTTAAGGACAGGAGATTTAGTAAAATTATACTATATAAGATTGCAAGAATCTATGTAAAGGACCTTTAGAAGATAAGAGTTATATAAATAAGATAAGTCGCAACTATAAAGAAAGAACCCTTACTACTAGAAATACTAAGAGAGTATTAAATAAACGAGTTTAGAGAACTGTTTAAAGAAAATAAAGTTACGGAACTAGTAGACTATTAGGATTAGGATTACAAGATTGTTCTAGATAAAGGAGCTAAGTTAAGCCTAGGACTAATGTACTCTATAGCGCCTAAGCACAACGCTAAGATGCGGGATTACATCTAGAAGAATTTAAAGAAGATATTTATCTAACTAAGATTAGGCCTAATAGCCTTATCTATCTTGTTTATAAAGAAACTTAATAGGAAGTAGCAACTATGTAGTAACTTGAGGAGGTTAAACAGCGTTACTTAAAAGAATTAATATCTTTTACTACTAATTACAGAGCTTATAGATTAACTTTAGGGAGCTAAGTAGTTAATAAAATTTAACGTTTAGGAAGGATTTTACTAAATTAGGATTAAGAAAGAACACAAATAGATAACAGCGTTTAAGACAAAGTATAGACTTTTTAAGTATATAGTTATGCTGTTTAGATTAACAAACGCGCTAGCAACTTTTTAATTAGTTATTAACAACACGTTCTACAAGTACTTTAGGATCTTTGTTATAGCATACTTAGATAATGTACTAGTATACTCTAAGGGAACGTTTAAAGAACATGTAGAATTTGTTAAGAAGGTGCTTAAAAAGCTTAAGGAATACAAGCTATACCTGCAGCTAGAGAAGTGTAAATTCTATATTAAGGAAATAGAATTCCTAGGCTTTATAATATTAATAGAGGGAGTTAAGATAAACTTAAGTAAAATTATAGCTGTACAGGACTAGCTAAAACCTAAAACAGTTAAGAAAGTGTAATCCTTTCTAGGATTTACTAACTACTACTAGAAGTTTATTAAGGATTATTTAAAGATTACAGCACCTCTTTTAAAGATTATAGAGAAGGAAATAAGATTTAAATAGAATAAGGAACATTAGAAGACTTTTAATTAGATTAAGTAGATATTCCTTTAGGCACCTGTACTAGAAATATACAACCTAAAATAGGAGACGCAAGTTAAGACTAACGCGTTAGATTATACAATTAGAGCTGTATTATTATAGTAGTGCCTAGATAAGAAATAGAGACCTGTGTTCTACTATTTAAGGAAGTTCTCTAGAGCAGAACTTAATTATGATAATTACAATAAAGAACTACTCAGAGTAGTTAATACCTTTAAATAGTAGAAAGTCTACTTGCTAGGACTACTATACTAGATTAAGGTTTTTACTAATTACTAGAACTTAGCAGGGTTTATAACAACAAAGAAACTTAACTAACAACAGGTTTAATAAGCTAAGATATTAGCTTAGTTTAACTTTAAGATAACTTATTGCGCTAGAACGCTTAATAGAGTAGTAGATACTTTAAGCTAGAGATCTAACTTACGCGAAGGAAGCTATAAAGAACTACACAACGTTATATTTAAGAAAACGCCTAATAGTAGTTTATGTTACAACGAGCTAGAACTAGCTAAGATAGCTAAGGTAGCTAAGCAGGTAGAATTATTGCAACAACAATAGCAGCAGAAGGCTGCTAACTAGAAGTTTAAGCCTAAAGATGACAGCTCTAATAAACTACTATAAGACGAACAAGAGTACTCAGATATAATTTAAGGAAATTAAATATATGTACTTCTACACATAAGATTAAGTATTATTAAGGAACTGTACAAGTCCCTAGAATACAGACATATAGCAATAAAAGAAATAGTTAAGCAACTAGCTAAGGTGTTTACAATACTACGCTTGTAAGCAAAGGTGCAGGATATCTTAGGCAACTATTTAACTTGTTACTAGAACAAGCCTAAGAGATATAAGCCCTACAGCCGATTATAACCCTTATAGCTACTAACAAGACTATAGAGCAGTGGAATAATAAACTTTATAGTAAAGCTCTTAAAATTGTTAAAACTAGGATCTGCTTAACTTTACGACACTATCCTAGTAATTGTTAATTAATTAACTAAAGGAGCGAAGTTCGTGCCTACAGAGGAGACTATCACGGCAGAAGAATGCGCGTACAAAGTTACTAAGGCACTAGTATTAGAGTATAGGATGCCTAAGGAATTTACAACTAATAGAGACAAGTTGTTTACGTTAAAACATTAAACAATATTTCTAGCAAAATTAGAGGTAAAGAAAAAGCTATTAACTAGCTTCTAACTAGAAACAGACGGCTAGACGGAAAGAATAAACTAGACACTAGAATAGTACTTAAGGAGGTACGCTAATAAGCTGTAAAACAACTAGGTTAAGCTCTTACTAATAGCATAATTAGCCTACAACAGCATAAGGTTAGCAACAATAAAATACTTGCTACACTACGCAAACTATAGATATAAGCTAGTTGCTTATTAAGATCTAAAAGACGTAGAAAGTATTGCAGTAGGCGCAGATAACAAAGCCTACCTTATGCAAGAACTATATAAAGAATTAAGTAGGAATATTGCTTATAGAAACTTTATAACATCTAAAGCAGTAAATAAACAAAGGATTAAGAGACTAACCTTTAAGAAGGGGCATAAAGTTTTCTTATTACAACAGAACTTAAAAACTAAGCAACTAAGCAAGAAACTAGATAACCTCTAAGTAGGACTATTTAAAATCCTAGAGGAAATAGGTACAGTTAACTATAAACTCTAACTGCTACTAGGCATACGCGTCTACTCTGTCTTTTACAAGAAACTCCTAGAACTAGTACCTCTAGATGCTAAGCTAGCAATAGATATAGAGCTGAAAGACGACGAGTACAAGGTTAAAGAAATTAAAGACCTGTAGAATGTTAGTTGTTAGTAGAAATACTTAATTAAGTAGCAAGGATAGCTAGAGAGCTAGAACACTTAGGAACTAAAGGAAAATTTAACAAACTGCAAGTCACAGGTACTTAAGTACTATTAGAAACACCTAGAGAAGAGAGGACTAGGTCCTTAAGGGAAAGGAAGTAGTTAAAAGAAGGATTAAAAGAAGCGTTAGCCTGGAACTAGCCTAAGTTAGTCGACGATCTAGGTAGCGATGGTTTGGTGGCCAGAAGATCTCGATTCGCGTACGAATACTCGCGCTCCTTGACCTCTAGGAGCTCGCGACGAATCCGAGCGGCATCCTCCTTAGCGCGCGCAAGCTCTAATCTCTTCTTGCGCTTCTTAGCTTGAACCTTCTTCTACTCCTCTTTAGAAATGAAAAGACTGCACTTAGCAGCAATAGAGATACACCTAGCATAACAACTAGTTGCGGTGTCTATAAAGCAATAAAAGTTCTTTTTCTTATAACGCTTACACTAGAAAGTTATCTTATAACCTTGCTCTTGCACCTAAGTTGCGTGTGTATAACGCTTAGCAGTTAAGTTCTGTAAATAGTTGCGATAGAAAGACTAGACCTTAGGCATAGTTAGGAAGACGCAAAGGGAAACAGGTATATAATAGAACAGGCTTACTAAAGTCTTATATGTAACCTACGTTATAGAACACGGCCTAAAGAGAAAACAAAGATTTAGGGTATTAGGATAATAAATCTAAGAGGGGGGATAATGTTACAAGTAACAAGTAAGGTTCTCTTCTTAACGCGGGAGTTAGAGCCAAAGGCTAACTAGTAATTACGTTAGAAGGTAACAATTACAGCAGGGTTATAATTACGTAGCAGACATTACGCTAAGACAGGACTATTAGTAATAGCAGACCTTAAGGGTAATAGCAGCTATTACGGCGGAGGCTGCAATTAGTGATAGCAGCTGTTAAGGTGATAGCCTACTATTAGTAATAGCAGAGCAATAGCCTAATAGCAACAGACAGAGCAATGGGTATATATTTGCGGAGGATTCCTTTATTACACTTGTTGTAGTTAACTTTTATAAGTTCTTCTCTTATACAGATTAATACTTAGTTATTCTATCTTATATAGAATTAGATTGTCTTTATTACTTAGTTATTCCACGATAACTCTTTTCCACTATAACTCGCTAGACAAACCTCACGGGCTACCGCTTTAGTCTACCTCGCCTTAGTACAGACCGAGCCTAGAGAAGTATAGCCAACACCCCCGTGTAACAAGCAGCAGGTAGAGAGCTTTTATAAAAAAGTATTGCAGGCTCCTGCTGCGGCTACGTATGTGTCCTTACTCTTTTCGTCTAACTCTATTGCAATCTTGTTGCTAGTTATAGGCTGGCAATTGCTATTAAACACGTTTTAATTAGTGTTGTGTTTTAGTACTTTTAGCAATTTTTTTGAACCCTGATTTTTGCTTAGTAGTCTAAGCTTTTCTGCTCTAAGCGCTTAGCGCATGGACCTTATCTACTTACCTTTCAAATCTTGTTAACTACACACAATATTTTTTTTGGACTTTTGTGACTAATTAGTAGAGGGTAGCTGCTTTTCACTTCTTTAGAAACCCCATTTTGACTACAACAACAACCACCACCTTTGACACCTCAAAAAATAAATAAACTAAGTAAGGACTAGTAAAACTAGAAAATTTAGACTTAAATTAAGTTTATTATCAATATAAGTTTGATATTGAGTATTGTTATAGTACTAAAATCATATGGTATCTAACATAATAAGAGGTTAATAATATAAATAAGTTGGTTTTTATTAAAAAGTATTTAATAATTATAGCTCAATGTAATTAATGTATTGTTTAGCTACTATAGAACCTAAGACCAGGTACACTAAGTATTAGTGAGCTAGTTTTATTCGTTATTTAGAAAAAAACGTAAAAACAAGCTTTTTATGATTACTCAAAGTTTATTTTGCAATTAACTTAGAATCCCCGCAAAAGAGAGAAAAACTAGTTTTATTTAGTATGTGTAATTTATAGCAGTTTCTACACGTTTAAAAACTAGCTATACAAAAATCTATTTTTATTTATTTTCTCTATTATTTCCGGCGAGATTGCAGGCGCAATCGTGCTGACTATGCAGCTTACTAAGCTGTCTATCTTATAGAGGAAGTAAAGCAGCTACCCTCTACTAATTAGTCGCAAAAGTTAAAAAAAAATTATATATAGTTAATAAGATTTGCATAGTATGTAGATGAGTTCTAGAAGGAAAGCTTAGACTACCGAGCAATAAATAGGGTTGAAAAAATTTACTAAAGTACTAAAAAACGACACTAGTTAAAACGTATCTAACAGCGATTGCTAGCCTATAGCTAGCAATAAGATTATAGTAGAACTGTAATAGAATTGCAACATAATACGATAGGGAAGAGAAAGAACACGTACGTACTGCAGCGGGAGCCTGTAATACTTGATAAAGCCAAAGCTGCTACTTCTTACCTACTACTTTTTACCTTTTTAACAGTACTGTATACAAACAATTTGCATATAATATACTGTAATAGCGTTCAACCTCTGTAGTAAGTATTTATTTATTCTAGGCTTTTTTTTTAAAAAAAGCATCCTTTGCTACTATCTACCTAGGACCAAATCTAGTTTAACTTAAACTGCCTCTGCAGACACCTAAATTGTTTAGTATTTTAAAACATAACTACCTAGCTAGACTTCTCAGTTTATAAAAATCTTAAACAAGATTAATATCTATAATATTTTTATATATAAAAATATTGTTAAGCCATAATTTAGCTTGTTGTGGAAAGAATACACGATCTCTAAGGTATTTGCTAATACTAGCGCAGTACTTAAGATTTATTCCTTTAGTATTCTTTTCTTCTTATTTATTATACAAGGGCTAAGTACAAAGACTAGAACTTAGCTTAAATAGCTATTGCAAGACGTTAAATTAGCATTAGAGAAGAAAAAGGCGGGAAAAAAGAAGTAGGCTTTCTATTATCGCGTCTATAAGTTAGTAAGTAAGACAATAATAGTATTACTACTTTACTTTATCTAGAAGCGCCTAGCAGTAAAGCAACAAGAATAGACAGAATAGGGCGCGTTAAGTTAAAAGGCAATTTGCGTTTTTATCTTGCTTTTCTTTATTTCTATCTAAGCATGAGACACACTTTTTGCGTGTTAGTAATGCCAAATAAGAGGACATAAGCCTATATACCTATCATTAGCAATAAATCTTTTTTCACTAAAAATGTGTCTACAAAATGTATATTTACATTAAAATGTTGTCTTCAAAGGCCGCAGCCAAAACTATTACTACTGTACGTAAATCTTTATTTAGCTATCTTATTGAAAAAATTGTACTTAGTTATTACTTTAATTTAAACTTTTAGTTAAAAGCTGTAGAAGCTGACAAGGAGCAATTGCTTGATAAATCGAGTGGAAAATGAGTGTATTAAACTACTAAGTGCCACAACTAAGTGTCCAGTAACCACTAAAGAGATTTGAGGCGATCTTGCCTATATATATAGGCGCTAGCGTAATCGTCACGTGTTTAGCTTAACAGGATCGTCTGATTACCAGGGTGATCCGTATGTCAATACTCTAACACACCCTCTAGGTTAGTGGGATATCATTAATCTAAGCTGAAAGTAACTAAGTAATTATAATAAATTAAGGCTCTTGATTAAAGAGGCTCTGTATAATTATAGCTCCTCCTCTTTATTATTGTAGGAGCTGAGAAGGAGCAATTGCTTAATCAGGTGGAGTGAAATAAGTATATAAATCAAGCAAGTGCCACAACTAAGTGTCTAATAACTACTAATGTACGGGTGTTGGAGTGTATGAAGACATACTACTACGAGGGCAGGAGATCACTAGTGGTCAGATCATGCGAGAACGAAGGTGGTAAGATAAAGATCTAATTATGGGTTGGCTATCAAAGAGGAGTTCAAGAGTTAAGAGTTGTGGAGTAGAGTAGAGGATAATTAATGCCTCCTCGCTCGTTTCGACCATCGAAACGAGCTATATACCTCTAGATCAGGTGGTTGAGCACCGACCCAGTGAGCAGCAGGGTATCACCCTGTGCACCAGCACATACCTCCCCTTCCTACGAGCTTAGCCCCATTAAGCGACCTACTCAGCAGAAGGAAAAACAGCAAAACAAAGGAAATAAACAAAGGAAATAAAACAAAGAAAACCTAACTTAATTACTCTATATTAATCCTTAATACCTTCCTTTACTTCTTTAAGCGCTTACTTTGTTGAGGTTCTTAAGTAGTAGTCAAAGCGCGTGGCATAGGCGCAGGTACAGCAGAAGGAGCAGCAGGAGCTTAAGCTTTAAATATTAAATGTAGGTAACTATAATAAGGCTGTCTAGTTAGAGTTATAGGTACTAAGACGTTATTAGAGATGACTGTACCTAATTAAGAACAAACGCTAGAGAGACTTTGCGTAGAGGAGAGCATAGTAGGATCTTCGTACCTATAGAAAACTTAGCGCTTATTAGCCTCTAGGCTAAGTTCCTTCTAGAGACGTTGTAGAGAATTAGCTTAAGAGAAATTAGCGTTCTACTTATCCTAATCCTTTGTCGTATAAGGAGGGTTCTATCTATAGTTAGTAAAATAGGAACAGTTAGGGTATCCTTAAACAAGATTAGCGTAAAAAGCTTTCTTCTTTAACTCTTAAACTATAGGCTATAAGTTAATAATTTGTTGTAGGACATAGTTGCGGTGTAGTTTAATATAGTTGTTAATCTACTCCTTATTAGCGTCCTATAGCATATTGTTTAGCTTCTTATAAACAAGAGAATTATCCTGCTTAGCTTTTCTAACAAGGGCCTTCTAGATCTAAGACCTATAGTTAATATGCACATTAGTAGGGAATAGCTAATTAATCCCTCTAAACTTGTTAGGATAGCTAGAGGAAGTACGAGGAGTAGTAGTAAGGTTATAATAAGCCTTACAAATCTCCTTATAGGTTCCTATAGCAGGCACCTCTATTACTCTATCTTAAACTAGAATAAACTAAGAGAGAATAGTGCAGCAATTGCAAGTTGTTAGCCTAGTAGATCTATAAGGTAGTAGAGGCAATAAAATTTAAACTTGTTCTTCCTTATAGATTTACTTTGTCTAGTAAGTGTTAGGAGCTAGCTTCTATGCTTCTTCTAGCTAGCTAGTCTTACCCTCCTATTCTTTAATAAGACTATTTAACAATTTAATGCCTGCGTCTTTGCGCTACCTTAGGTATTCTAGCACATAGTTATCAAATCCTAGTAGCATCTTAGTGTAGTTGCTCTTATCCTTATTGTTAAATAATACACTGCCTTAGATTATATTAGCACTAAGGCCTTTAGTCATTGCTTGCTTAAGGTTAAGGTTAATGTGCTTAAAGTAAGTTTAATTACCCTTCTTAGCGTACTTAGCGTAGTAAGGGTAAGAGATTAAAGTGTATTCCTTGCGGAGTATAGCGTATTGCAACTAGTATCCTAGGTTAGTGCGTACAGCCTACTAGATAAGTAAGTAGTACATGTTACGTAGCTATCTAAGGTTTAGTTTCCTGTCTATACGTCGCAAATAGAAGCAATACATCTTAAAGGTTTTAATAATAATATCTTTAACCTAGCTGTACTTAAACAGCTAGGTGTAGGCGTTAGTAATAATACTGCTAGTGCGTTAGAACTCCTCTACTTGTGCTTAAAACTCTATAGTATTAATAAGATTATCCTAAGTAGGGAGGGGGTAGAGATTAAGTTTAGAAGGTGAATAGTAGTAGCTTAGTAGGTCCTTATCCTGCTTAGCTAGGCAATACTTACTAGTAAAAAGCTTTAAAATAACAAGGTTAGATTAGAATTCTTGCTAGCAGCTTTGTCCTACGTATAGTGAGAGTAGACACTTGTTAAGCATATTAGACAGCATAGCCCTCTTAAATAAACCTATAACACTTGTAGTAGTGCGCTTATAGATTAAGTATACTTGCTTGTACAACAAGTTATTAGAATTAGGCTGTTATTTCAATGTTAACCTTACAGTACTATTCCTTAATAACTTTAGTGTAGTTAGGATTAGTAATTAGCTTCTTTGCGTAGGCTTACTTAAGTAGCTTAAGGAAAGCTAAAGTAGGATTCTTGCAATAACACCCTACTTAGAGGATCTCTTGTTCCTAATTAAGGGTATCTAGCTCCTTATCTACATAGGTAGCGTTATTAAGATTAGTATCTAATTAGGTAGCTGCTTGTTAGTAGGCTAGTGTTGCTTTTAGAGCACAAGAGCTTAGTAGAGGTAGTAGTGTAGAGGCTTATTAGTTATTATCTTTAGTTCTAACTTCTCCTGCCTAGATATTAGCAGCGTTACGCCTCTGTTGTACTATAGTTATTTTATTCTAAAACTTACGCAACTTAACTACTAAGTATTTGTTAGGTTCTTAACTAGCTAATATTTCTGTAGATTGCCTTAGATTCTTAGTTATAACTAATAGACTACAAGTTCCTAGAGAGCAAGTCTTAGACGTTATAAGATTACTATAGCAATGAATAGCTTAAGCCTTATTTAGAGTCTTTCCTAGCTCTGCAGTTATAGAGATAACTACACTATATGTTAGATGCGTCTTTACACTAAGCAATCTATACTTATTACTTAAGACGTTGCGTGTGGAGTAGACTAGGCTAGTTTTAGGGTCCTTAGATTTAGCTATAAGTTAAAATACCTTTTTCTAGAATGTATAGAGAGGGTTAGGCTTGCCTTGCTTATTCTTAGCCCTAGCATCAGGACGTAGCTTCTGTAGGTTAAATTTAATATTTTCTTTCTAGACTAGCAGCTTAGCGTAGATATTATAAAGCTCCTTTGCCTCTTGCTTATAAATATCTAGGTGGAGTGCTTAGTTATAAGAGTTGTTTTAATTAACAAACGCATTAATATCCTTGTATAGCAGTTTTACTATTGCCTAGTTAGCTGTTAATACGTATTATTCCTTGCCTTAGTTTTTAGAGTTAATGTAGTGCGCTACTGCAGCGTTAAGGAAATAAGCAGCATTCTTAAGATCTATACGCCTTAACACAAAGGCTATGTTAGTTAATTTTTAGTAGCTAAGTAGTGTATAAGGTATATAGATACTAACGTATTCTTGTATAAATTTTAGAGACAGCTTCTTTACTGTTGTAATAGCCCTGCCTAGTTCTTTAGCCCTCTTGTCCTGCGTTAAGGAAGCTGCACTAATAATAGGATAGTGTTTCTAGAAACCTTTAACACTACTATATTCGTCTATAAGTCTTAGGAGCTAAGCCTAGAGGTTACTTACTCTAAGGACAACCTTAAGGATTAAGTTAAATTAGTAGGAGGCGTTGTTAAACCAACAATCTACAATAATATGTTGCTGTCTTAGCGCGTTTAAAAGGATTTTGTTAACTAGGGTCTAGATATTAATAACTCTAAAGTTGTTGCTAAGCTTCGCGAGCTCTAGTACTCTGTCTTAATACTGTACGACCTTAGGGATTTGGTCTACAACGTAGTTTTCCTTCTTAGCAATAACTCTAAGGTTGTTAAAAACCTTTAATAGTCCTATTGTTTGCTGCAGCAGCTGCTAGAGCTGCTTGCCCTTAGCCTTGTCTGATAACGCTAGAAGTATTGTTTAAGTAGATTAGCTAAGGTAAGTTAAATGTTGTCTTTAGCCGCTATTAGGTTAGAAGGGGGAGATATAATTATAATTGTCGTCTTAGAAGGTAAATACCTTAATAAAAGGTAGTAAAGTTTGTGTAGAAGGAGAGTTAGATAGTTAGCAGGGTTGTAGTTCTAGTTTATGTATAGTGGCGGTATCCTGCTGGCTGGTAGATAGAGGTAAACAGGGTCCAAATCGCGCTAAAATAAGCAGGTTTTGTAATTAATATAGCTATTATCATTAGCTGTTGCCCTAAAAATGCAAGAAATTAAGTATAGTATTAGAGTAGCGGTAAGGCTTAACTTGTCTATAGGTCCTAGGCGCTTATTACACACCTAGAATCTGTAGGATAGGCGGCTTATACCTAAATTTTACATAGGAAATTAGTAAATAAGTAGCTAAAGGTTAAGGCAGGTACTACTAGTATAGTATCTTCTCCCCTTTATAAAAATATAGGCTGTCCTATAGCCTATTAGTTGTCTAGTGTAGTATTATCTAAGTCTAAGTCTAAGCTTTTAAAGTCTTGTCTATATACATAATCCTCCTCTTCTGTAAGGCGTTTAGTAATAACTACTTAAAGACAAAGATTATTACTTATTATAAGAGGTAAAGGTAGTTGTAGTTCTATATATAGCTTAGGAGAGTCTAACAAGATAGAAATGTCTACTGTAGAGCTAGTTTGCTTCTAATAATTAGGATCCTATAACTTTAAGTTTCCTTAATCTTCCGTAATAATATTCTCAACAAGTCTTTGTCTAAACAGCTTTAATTGCTATCTAGGTATTGTGTAGAGAAAGCGTGTACTATTAAGGTCCTTAAGACAATAGGTTCCTCTATTAGGTCTAGCTTCCTAGATACAGTACAGACCCAACTATCTTGTATCTAGCTTACAGTCTCGCAACATATTAATTTCTTAAATAGAGTTCTATAAAAGAACTAAATCTTCTAGCTTTATATCCTTATGTTGTATTTCCTTAGTGTTATCCTAGTATTCCTTCTTCGCGGCTCTTATCTTATTAGTATAAGCAACAGCATTCTTTATAAACTAATCTCTAAGATCTAGCTGCATCGCTTAAATCGCAAGTAGCTATACGCAGTTATTTACTTCCTTAAATAGAAGTGTTTGCTATATAGGTAGCGCGAGTTTAATAGGAAGCACTAGGTTCTGCCTTGTAACTAACTAGTACGGCGATTAACCTATCTGTTCTTGTATTAAGATCGTATCTATAAGGAGAACTGTTAGCAAGTTTTTAACCTAAGGCTTTAGCAGCTTTGTAAGGGCGTTTATAATAGGTTTGTACTCTTCTTTAATCTTTTCTATAGCTTAAGCGTTATGTCCTAATAACTAGACTTAGTTAATTCTGTACATCTTTAATAGTTGTAAGACTACTTTAGCAAAATTAGGTCCTCTATTAACTATAAGTTTGCGCGCTGTACTCTATTAATATATAATGTTCTTATATATAAACTCCGCAATTGTCTTAGACTAGTTGTTTAATAGGGCTTTTACTTTAGGCTAGCCGCTAAGGTAGTCTCTTGCAATAACTAAAAACTTCTTCCTAAAACACTAAAGTATGTATACTATATTAATTGCAAGAGTCTCCTAAAAAGCGAAACTATAAGTGTTAGTAAGTATATTAACCTTTCTCTTTAAGAATTGCAGTTAATAGTCTAGACAGGTTGCTAGCTTATGCCGCACATATTTATACATTCCCCTTTACTGATATTACTAAGCAAGTATAAAGTACACCGCGTTAACTCCTCTATGTCTATTCTAAGAGTGTACGTTCTATACTACAGCTGTTCTTAGGTTAGTATTATCTATAACCCTCTAGATCGCAATGTTTCTAGATGTCTTCCTAAAGAGTATCCTGTCTTGTATAAAGAAGTTTAAAGCTTACTTCTTCTATGCTTGTAGCTCTTGTAGTTCTATAGCCCTAGGAGTCTTAAAGTTGACTAAAAATTAAGCGTATTATTCTAATTCTGTTAAGAATTCCTAATAAAGTATCCTTGCCTGTCCTGTCAGTATTAGTGCATTTACATTTCTAATTATATAATTAATAAACTCCTCTAAATCCTCCTTAGGTTTTAGAGGCGGTTCCTAATTGTTAGCTTTTAGATACCTTAATAGCGCATCCGCAACTACATTCTTCTACCCTAGTATATGCTTAATGTTAAAGTCCTATAAGAGAATTGTTAATATCTACCTGTTTATAACAGATCCTAGGTTGTTAGTAGATAAGTAATTTAGTTGAGCGATAAGGGTTGCAGCGTTAGTTTCTATAGTAAAGTAAACACTATAGAGGTAGGTACAAAACTTCTTAAGAGCCTACAGCACAGCCTTGCATTCTAGTTTAGTAGAGTGCTATTGCCTCTCGCGCGCTGACTACAGTGTGCTTTTAAACCGCACTAGGTGTCGCTTGTTGTCTTCCTTAAGTTGTTTAATGCATGCTCTCGCACTATCTCCCTAAGCTCCGGATCAGGAAGAGCGTTAATAAACTTTACAGCCTTCTTCTTCTTTCCTTGCTGTAAATGCTTAGGATCTGCCGAAATGTTGTTATCTCGCTAAGCTAATTGTAGTAGTCTAACAATCAAGAATAGTGCATTATAAGGCTAACTTGCGAAAGGTATATTGCTCTATGTTTCAACCTGCGGATACTGTATATCTATAGGCTGCGAGTTAGAGATAGAAGAGTCTCCCTGTATTGTTTGATTGCTTCCTTAGTTACTTAAATCCTTGCTTAGCCTTTCTTGTTTCTTTACTCCTCCTTCTTAGACCCGATTAATATCCTAGTAGAGGTTAGGGCCTTTGCCTTTTAAGCGCGTAGTAGCATTTAACTTAGAGATGCTATGCAAAGCGTTTTCCTCGCCTCCTAGTATAATGTTAGCGGCGTTAATATTATTAAGCTTCTTAATGTATTCTCTAGTGTAAGGATTATATAACTGTTTCTAGAATTGTTAAAAATGCTAAAGGACATTATTATAGTAGCTATAGTTTGTTAAACTCGTTGCTACATTTATAGAAGTAAAGCTTTTCCCTTTAAACTTTAAACCTAGTTAAGAGTCTTCTCTAGTAAACTTTTTAGGTACTACACTAGAAGCTAGCTAATTAAGCACGTTATTAGTAACGTTGTAGAACTTTTAAATCTTTGCCTTTAACTATAACAAGACCTAGTTTAATAGTAGTTGTCTTAGGATTTCTCCTAGATACTTATGTAGTAGACCAAAGTAGTATATTCCTTTCTTGCTAGAAATATCCTAGTTAAAACTAACGTATTCTATACGCTCTAGGGCGTAGTACAATTTGCACTCCTTAAGCATGTGTCCTACTAAACTATATATACAACAAAGAGGATGCGTCTTAGTGTTACTTATATATACTAAACTTGTCTTGTAAGATAATTTCTTTAAGGCATTAGTAATAAAGAAACTTTTTTTTCTTTTACTAGGGAATTCTGCATTAGTAGCTTGTGCAATAAAGTACGCATAATTAGTAAGTTCTTCTAGGAGTCTCTTAGTTGTTAAATAAGCTATTAGCATATTAATAGTTAATAGCTTAAGCGATAGGTTGCCTAAAGACTTAATAAGGTTCTCTACCTCTAGATTAACATCTACTAGAGTGCTTATCTTTTTATGTGCTTTGCTAATCTTAATCCCTACTTCTCTTACTTCCTCTAGGGTAAAGGTTGCGCGCTAGTTAGATAGTATAATCTAGCGTATCTTAGCATTAGCGCCTCCTTGTTCTAGCTAATAAATCTTATCTAGGCTAGTTATCTTCTTGTAGTAGGATTTAAGAAAAGAATAGATCTCTTCTAATTTATATATATCTTAATTATCTCTATTTAGGGCAGAAGGTATATAGTACATAACTGCCTCTTTGTTAGTTTATAGTAAGCCTTAGAAAAAGAGAATACTTCCCTCTTCTTAAGAGATTGTCTATTCTTAATGTATATATTAGTAATAGAAAAAAAGTATATGTAGTACTCTACTAGACTAGGCTAGTTTTGTACGTATTTATTGATGTAAGCTTAAAGGTAAGAGCGTTTACCTATCTTAATAGCTGTATTCTTATCCTTCTACTATTCCTTTATGTATGTCTATAGCTTAGACTAATCCTTCTCTGCATATCCTAGTAAGCGCTTTAGGATGCAAGAGAGAGATTAATCCTTATTAGAGAAGTAGTCTAGTAAAATAGAGACTCTTTTAGCATTACAAATGCCTTTATTATTAGCTTGTTAGTTAAAGTCCTCTAGGAATTCTATAACATCCTCTCTAGTAAAAACTAATGTACTGTGTTATAGTTAAATTATAGTTAACACTAAGTTGTGCGTAGGTGTAGCTATAGTGTTAATAACTAAGCTTAATAGGGTTAATAGTAGATTAGGACTAGCAGTAGCAGGTCTAGAGAGAGGAAGCGTTGCGCCTTCCTGTCCTTAACTTAACTTCTAGTCCCTTTTTAATATCTAGAGTATAGTAGGACTTATATAAGTTCTTTGTGTGTATAGATAGTTAACAAACGTTAGTAAATAAACAGACAAGGTATAGTCTCTAGAAGAGATAATATTTATTTTTAAGTCTTTGTAGTATATGCTCGTTTAGGTGTAGGTGTATAAATCTTTGCCTCTTAAGTACCCCTTATTTTACTAGGTAGGCTTAGATTTATACTTAAAGCTAGTACTTATGTATAAGCTCTGAGTGCTATCTCTATTTTGCTAGACAGCACCTTAGCTTAGCATTTCTTTACGCATGTATTACTGTCTCTATTTCGCTAGACAGGTTGCTACCTCTATTTTGCTAGGTAGACTTTAAATCAGCGTTTAAAACACATATAAGACTGCCTCTATTTTGCTAGACAGTTTACTGCCTCTATTTTACTAGACAGACTTCAACTTAGCATTTAATAACTTATTCTGTTGTTTATTAGTAGATTTTTGTTGTTAGTGCTAACTTAGGTAACATCGTCCTCAACGTAGTCTGTAATAAAGGATAGTGCTAACCTCCTAAAAGTATATCTAGTAATAATCCTGAGAATTCTATGCTTGCGTAAGACTGTTATATTGTTCTTGCAATAATTATGCACTAGTTCCTTTGTACACTAAGTAGTAAATTATATCCCTATAAGTATTGCTATTTGTACGGGTGTTAGAGTGTATAAAGACATACTACTATAAGAGCAGGAGATTACTAGTGGTTAGATCATGCGAGAACGAAGGTGGTAAGATAAAGATCTTATTATAGGTTAGCTATTAAAGAGGAGTACAAGAGTTGGGAGTTGTGGAGTGAAGTGGAGGATAATTAATGCCTCCTCGCTCGTTTCAACCATCGAAACGAGCTATATACCTCTAGATCAGGTGGTTGAGCACCAACCCAGTGAGCAGCAGGGTATCACCCTGTGCACCGGCACACTAATAAGACTTAAGACGATCTAGCCTGCATATATATGCGCTAGCGTAGACGTAACGTGTTCAGCTTACTAGGATTACCTAATCACTAGGGTGATCTGTATGTCAATACTCCAACACACCCCCTAGGCTAGTAAAATATTATTAATCTAAGCTGTGAGCAACTAGGTAATTCTCACAGATTAAGTCTGTTAATTAAGAGAGCTCTCTGTAGTCATAGCTCCTCCTCTTAATTATATATTACTATAGTAATACTTCTTGTTTTAAATAAGCTAGTAGCTCTAAGTAATATTAAAAAATTAAATAGACTCTAAATATCGCGTAATTAGTTACTGCGCAATAACTACAATAATATTAATTGCATCTACTACTTCTCTAGAACTTTGATTCTTAGCCTTACTTAAGATTAATTACTAAGCCTTTTTTAATCTCTATTGCACTACTACTACTATTATAGTAAGCAGTGTTGCCTTATTATTTTCTTACTAATTAGCTACTAATTCTTCTAGTGTAGTCTAGCCTTAACAGTAACAAGCGTAAGCGTTGCTTAGAGAGCTGTTATTAAGAGCGTGATTATTGCTTAGAAAGCCTGTACTAGTAACGTAAGAATAGTGCTAAGTATAAGCATTACGCGCGCTAAAGCTTATATAACAATAAAACTTAGCAAGCAGCTAATTTCTGAAATGATAAGAGTTATTTACTTCTACTTGTTAATTTATATATTTACTACAAGACTTCTAGTAGCTTTACTTAAAGATTAATTAACTGTTACAAGTAACAAGAAGAATTCTCTGCTTGACGTATAGATAGGGGTTGAGGGTCAACCAGCCACCACGCTAGAAGGCAATAATCCGCGCGGGGCGCTGATCACGTAATTACTATCCCGCTAAGGCTAGCCATCCAGAATGGCCGTGCATAAGGGTATAGCAACGCTATCACAAACCTCCCTCTTAGAAGGGATGTATAGGATAGCAGGACTAGGAGTAATAGGTATAAGAATGTGTTAGATCTTATTATTATACTTATTGTAGTTAACTTAAATAGTTTATCTCTTACACAAATTATTAATCAGTTATTCTATTATTTATAGAATTAGTATATCTTACCTTTAGTTAACATTAATAACTCTTTTCTACCTAAACATTTTCTATAATACTTTACAGACTACTGCTTTAGTCTACCTTGCCTTAGTACAAGCTAAGCCTAGAGAAGTATAGCGTAACCCTGTGTAACACTTTAACCACTAAGAATTTTAGTGAACAATTTAACTAACAAGTAACCTAGTTAAGATTTAGAATAGCATTTTAAGGAAGTACTTAGAACAACATAGCCTAGAGTCTAGGACCCTCTGTGCTAAACTAACCAATGTCTAGAAATAACAAGATACTTAATGCATTTAACTCTAATACTAAGGACAACTTAAGTGCCTAAGAAATTGAGAATCTTAAGTAAGAGGCCTATGTCTAGGCGCAGCAAGTAGCCTTAATAATAGATATAATTAATTAGCTTTTAAGCTAGCTAATAGCTACCTTAAATAAACAGCCTGTTGCTATAAGAAAACTTTAGATAGCGCTACCTAAGAAGTACAGAGGGGACTAGGAGAAACTATAGACGTTTTTTACCTATACTAACCTATACTACAAGTATAATAAAGTCCCTACTAATGAAGAAAAGATTTTTATTTAAGGCTAAGACTTAGGCCCTATTTATCAGCTAGATAAAATTTAAATAGAAAAAAAACGCATCTTTAAAAAACTAGACGCTAAGAACTAGGCTAAAAAAAAATTTACTTGCCTAAGACAGACTACGTTAGTGTTAGCATACATGGCGGAATTTAAGTAACTGCAAGCATAGAATAATTAAAACAACAAGGCACTTGAAATAGTATTAAAAGTAGGTCTAAAAGAGAATATCAAGGCTAGCCTTGTACACTACAACAGGCCTCATACACTGCACGATCTAGTTAAGCTAGCAACGCGCATTAATAACTAACTTTAGGAACAAAATAATTAAAGGAAATATTTTTAACCTAACTTATCTAACATAAAAAGACAGCGCGGCAGGTACGACAGGGATAGCGACGCCATCATGACTAGCAAGGTACAAGATAGGGCCAAAAATAAAATACTTAAGTAAGAAGGCATAATAGCCTTTCTAAGAAAGAACGCTAAAAGCGTTATAATAATAAAGTATTTTTCTAGTGTAACAAAGTTAGATACTTTGCTAGAGACTGCAAGGAAGAATAAGTTAAATAAGTAGCTCTTAAGATTAGGATAATTAGGCAAGGAACGCTATACCAAGTTTAAATAGAACTAGATAATAACTTAAGCAACCTAAACCTCTATAAGAAGGTATGCTTAATGGATAGCTATAAGATTGTACTATAACTTAGACTAGACAACAAAGTTCTTACTTTAAGTAAACTTAAGCTAATAGATTAAAGAGTTAAGGATAAAGTTGTCTTAGAATAATTAGCTAACAACTAATATTAGGTATGTAGAACAACAACGCACTAGGCTAACAAGTGTACAATTTAAGTAAGAATTATAATTATAGGCAAGAACACTAAGAAGGTTACATATTAGGCGATATACTAACAACCCTACTTTAACAATCTAGTAGCTAAGGTTAAGGACTAAGAAGCGAAAGAAGTAGAAGGTACTAAGGAGTATAAAGAGTTGTATTAGTACAACTATAAGCTTAATTGTGAGTTCTATAAAAAGAATAAGGAGAAGTGTAGGGCAGATTAAGACTAGTGCTGTTACCTAAACTTGTAGGCAGACAAGTGCTTAGTAGACAAGTGTTACCTCTACAAGCCTAAGAAAGTGAAGATCTACTACTAACTTCTATAGACGTAATGCAAGGATAAATGTGACTTCTATTAGTAATAATTTAAGAAAGCACAATAAGTAGATATCTACTACTATGTTACCCTATTATTAAACATCTATAAGGCAGTAGACTGCCTAATTTACAAAGCAAAGAAGCTAATGCTAAGAAGACAAGCACTAAGGCAGGAGATACCTTACTAAAACCTCTATTAGAGCTTTTATTACAATAATAGCTGCTTAATACACTATAGCACTAAGTACAGTGTAGGTTAATTTCCTAGGAAAAGGAAAGGTGTGGGAGCTGAGAAGGAGTAATTAAATGATCAGTGGAGAGGAATGAGTATGATAATCAACTAAGTGCCACAACAAAGTGTCTAACAACTACTAAAAAGACTTTGGACGTTCTAGCTTGTTTATATGTGCGCTACTAGCGCCGTCATGTGATATCCCACTAGGATCACCTGATAGCCTGGGTGATCTAGATGTCGAAGGAGTAATCTAAAGTAATCCGCATGTTAGTACTCTAACACACCCCCTAGGTTAGTGAGATACTGTTAATCTAAGCTGTAAGCAACTTGGTAATCATAATAAATCTAAGTTGTTAATTAAAAAGGCCTCTGTAATTATAGCTTCTCTGCGTAATCTTTTGTTGTTATAGTAATACTGCGTGTTGTTGATTTAATTAATCCAGAAGCTGTGAGTAATATTAAAAACATTAAATAGACCTTAAATATCGCTTAAATAGTCAGTGCGCAATCACTACACTAGAATTCATCGCGTGTATTGCCTCTCTAAAACTTTTTGTCCTTAACCTTAATTAATCTATTTACTAAGTCTTCCTAACCTGCCTTAACTACTATTACTAATATAGTAAGTATTGCCGTATTGTTCCCTTACTAATTAGCTGCTGATCTTTCTAGTGTAGTCCGCCCTAAGCAATAACAAGCGCAGCTTAGAGAGCTGTTGTTAACAGCGTCATTGTTGCTTAGAGAACTACTAGCAACTTAAAAATAGTGCTAAGCATAAGCGTTGCGCGCGCTAATGCCTATTTAACAATAAGATGTAGCAAGCAGCTAATCTCTAAGATAATAAGAATTAGTTGCCTCTGCCCATTAATCTTTTTACTTACTATAAGATATCTAGTAGCTCTGCTTAAAGGATAATTGCTTTACCTAATAAATTAAGCCTGCTGTTAAGTTTTTAATAAAATTTTAATCTACATAAGAGTTTAACTAAGCATTGAAGCTAGTATAAAAGTAAGGCTCTTTAAGAGCTAAAGTAAAAGTTACAGTAAATAACTGCTTAAGTAGCAATACGTAAACAGTAACATAACAACAGCAATAGGCTACAAATGCCTATTAAGCTGTCTACTAAGTGCTTAGCGCCCTCTTTTACTTAGAAAAAGGCGCCTAGCAGCTTCTTAAAGATTGCTGCTAATTTATTGCGTTTATGTGTTCTGCCTTGTAAGCGCTACATAAAAAAGATGCTAGATAGTTTATACGCTAAACACTGCTTTAATCGCGTTTAGACTAGTAGTTAGTGCAGCTTACGCTATAGCGGTTGCACGTCTTACACCTACTATATAGTTAATATTAATCTTGCTAATTAATTGATAGCTATGTATAGAGATAAAGAGATATGTCTTTAACCTATGAAATTTCTTACTTAGTTTGCTAACTAGTTTTAGAGATAGAACATCAATAAAATATACTAAGCTTTAAAAACTTAACTGCTTAAGAACATTATTGCTTGCTGCAAAAAGATTAATAGTATTATTATATTAACTAAGAAGTCTTCTGCGCAAAAGCCTTCTTTAAATAACTGCCGCGCTTATAAGATGTCGTCTTGCAGTTTCGCTGCTTAGCTCCTACTGCCTGCTCCTGCTCCCGCTCCCGCGTTTAATCTAAGGTATAATGCTAAGATTTAGTTTTACTAGGCATAACTTAGTTAACCTAGTTAGCAACTCTCTTAACAGCCGCAACAGTTAGCTTATCTTCTACAGCAATAGTAGCAACAGGCTTAGCAACATAAGTAGCCTTAGCAGCAACTTACTTAGAAGTTGCTATTATAAGAGCAGTTTGCCTACAGAATGTTGCCCTCTCCTGCTTTATAAAATTGTCCCTTTCCTTGTTGCCTTAATCGCTATACAAATTGTTTATATAAATGTAATTATAATGCTAGGGTAAGAAGGCAATTATCTAATAACTTTATATAAAGAAGTAATAGGTTAGAATCGCGCTGTAATACTGTTTACTTTTAGACTTTTGCTATTTAAGCTTAGATAGCTTAAATTACTCTTAAGCTAGCTAAAGCTAAGCAGGCTAAGCGTAATGCAATAATAGAGTCTAGTGAGCATAATAAGTCTAATGCTTACTAGTAATAAGGTTCCTAGTCCTAGTTTAATAGTCTAGCTTACGTTCTCCTGCTCATCGTGAGCAATTAAGAGGAGACTTAGCCTAGTATATAGATGTTGCTGCTTGGCAGGGAGCTTTTATGAAGAAGTATTGCAGGCTCCCGCTGCGGTAACGTACGTGTCCTTACCCTCCTCCTCCATCTCCATCGCAATCTTGTTGCCAGCCATAGGCTGGCAATCGCCATTGAACACGTTTCAATTGGTGTCGTTTTTTGGTACCTTCAGCAAATTTTTTGACCCTGATTTCGCTCGGTGGTCTGAGCTTTTCTGCTCCGAGCGCTTAGCGCGTGGACCTCATCCACTCACCGTTCGAATTTCGTCGACTACACACAATCTTTTTTTGACTTTTGCGACTGATTAGTTGAGGGCAGCTGCTTTTCACTTTTTTGGAAAACCCATTTTGACTACAACAACAACCACCACCTTTGATACCTTAAAAATAAATAGATGTTGCTGCTTAATATAAATCCTTTGCTTGTTAATTATTGTTTTTTTTTAATTAAGTGCTTAACATGCTAAAAGTTAAGCAACTACTTAAACTTCTTAAACTGTTGTTAGGTAAGCAACTGAGTTAGTTTATTAGCTAGCATAATTGCTGTTTCTAAGTACTAAACCTAAAATAATCCTTTAGTAAATTCCTGCTATAGCTACATATTTTATATATCTACATGTCTTAAGTAAGTGCTTATCTACTTATTCTTTCTAACTACAAGCCTAATTGTTTGTTAATTATTACACTAGACTGTCTAGACGTCTTCTAGATTAAGAGACAGCTTACAAAAGAAGCGCTTAAAGGCTATAGCTTTCTTAGTAGTGTGCTTAAGGGTGAGTAGCTTAGCCTTAGTAGTTGACGTAGTCACTGTAGTCTGCCGAGCTGCCTTCTGAAATATTGGACTATTATATAGGATAGCTATGTATCTATAGGACCATTAATGAGTTTCCTAATTATCTATAAAAAAAGCGTCGCCTGCAATTGTTAGGTCTAGGCTATTATAGTCCCTATATTAGATTGCGTCTTATCTTGTTTAATAGAGGTATATAATTACCTGTATAATAGCTTTTATATACTAATTACTAAGGTTTGTAAGAAAGTGTAAGAGCTTTAAGATTAAGTAGGCAGTATCTAGTTATAGCATAATGGCTGTGTATAGCACTAATCTAACTCTTTCTTAGTTGGCCTTAATCTCTTGCTTAGTTGCTTCGCTAGTGTTCTTAATTAGCTCCTCTAATAGTAATAAAGTTTTAGGAAAACTGCTATTCTCTAGCTTAAACTTCTTTGCGATCTTAATAATGTATATATTATACACAAGCGTAATTGTTCGCTTCTTGTAATCTCTAATGATTTAGATACTAAGGAATTATTTAACTAATCCTTGTTCTTGTATCTTGTATTTGTCTATAATCTTTAACTTAAAATTTATTACCCTTTTCTTATAATCTTTTACGGAGAGCAGTAGGATATTACCTATATAATAAAACACTACGATTCTCCTTTCTTAATTAAAAAATAGGCAGGGCTCCTTTAGTAAGGCAATTAGTCTAATCTCTTTTAGTAATCCTAAGAACTCCTTATACTACAACAGTAGCAAGTCTTACAATTTATATAGTACGCAATTAAGCTGTACACACTTTCCTAGCTTCTTAAAGCTATTTAGCATCTCACAGATTACTAAGTTATCTACTATAGTTAACGCTAAAAGGAATGCTCCTACAATATTATATTACTTAATCTCTAAATTATTCTTAGTAGTAATAGCTATTATTGCTTAGAAGGACTTAGCTGCTAAGATAGCAGCGTAAGTTAAATTAATCAAGTCTTTATTTTAGAAATTGCCTTTTACAACAATCCGCGCCTTGTATTTAAAGAAAAGCTGTCTTAATTATACTTATAGGTCTAAGCTTACCTTATAAGCCTTAGGCAATTAATTGCTTTTTCCTTTAATATCTTAGTTTAAGTCTTAGTCTTACCTAACTAATTATTCTCTCTCCTGTAGGCATCCTTAAACAAGGCCCTTATAAGATGTTAGAGTAATTGCTTCTATAATCCTAGCGGTTTAGGTAGATTGTCGCGATGCAGTTAAGTATTTCCGCTTAGCTTATGCTTAGTAAGCAAAGCTGCTATAACTATATAATTAAGAGTTTTATAGCTTACTTAGTCTTCTTTAGTTACTTGCACACCTAGCAGGTAGGTATTATAAAAATTGTTCTATAATAGATTTTTATCATCTGCAATTAATGCGTTAACACTACCTGTGCTTCTACCTTTGAGTTAGTTGTTAAGATCTTAAGTTGCGTCCTTATGCTTACGCCCGCTACTTAGCTTACGCAGTAGAAGATATTAATTCGTAAGCTAATTTAGACTTATACTAGTAATCTGAGTACTACGTCTTATAAGTAAAAGTTTAGCTTATAATTACTTACTTTGTCTGCTGTTTATTGCCTGAGATCTTAACTTGCAAAATAATATACGCCCTGCTATCTTGCTTTAATAAGTAGGTGTTCTATTACAATTAGCTAGCGCGTTAGCGTCTATAAGTATAGACTATTAAACTAGTAAATAAAGTATTTTACTTATAAGTTTTAACAAATTAGCTTCTCTAAGTAGTTGCACTACTGTTTAACTATTAATAGCTATGTAATTAATTGAATTGTTGTTTTCTAGGGTCTTTAGTTTAGGAGTAAGTTCTAGGGTAGCAAGACTAGTAATTTACTGCTAATCTAAGCAAATTCCTAATAACGCACTAGCCTTGTGCTCTAATTGCTTAGCGTCTTCTAATCTACTCTTATCTCTAGTAGGTAGGCTATCCTTACTGCTTAAGATAGTAGATAAATTACTTCTAAAGTTTTTAGTAGTTAGCTGCGTATCCTAATCCGCCCTTTCTTAAACAAGAGAGAGGACCTCTAAGTTGTCTCTAGAATTAACTAGCTTACTATTATAAAGAATTTTTATAATTTTAATTGCTTAATCTCTTAGCAGCTCTTCTTTGTAATCTCTTTTATAAAATAACTGTTTCTTAAAGGTTATATTGCAGGTAGTAATTACCTAATTAAGTGTTAGTACTTATATATAGTATATATTAGAGGCTTTATACTCTACTAAATAACTAATATAGCTGCGAGGATTAACCTTAAATCCTTAATAATTACGCCTAGCTGCCTTATTCTTATCTAAAGGATAGGCTTAGCAGCTATAGGCATATATTCTACTTTAGTCCAGGCGTAGATTAGCAGTCTGGTGTCTGAATTTAGGTAGTTAATAGTATTAGAAATATTTCTTAAACTATTCTTTAAGCACCTAGTTAGGGGATTAGTAACTATAAATCTTAGTAGAGCTTATACTATATAGATAAGCCGCCGCATCTATAGTTACTAGCTAAAGCTTAGCTAGTAGATTAGCGCTCATGCGTATCTTAATAGCCTTAGTAATCAGCTCTTAGCCAGCTCTTTCTGCTAAGCCATTAGGCTTATAAGTGTATAGTAGTAGCGTTTTAATTACAATTCTTGTCTTTATTGCCTATTTCTTATATCTTGTTTGTCCTCTCTAAGGCAGTGTAGCAGTATTGTTATTTTCATAAACTTCTTTAACCCTTTGCTAATATTTCCTCTTAATTCTTTTAGCGAAACCTTTGATTACTATTATAATGTTGTTTAGTGTCTTTAACTGGATACTGTAATTATACAGCTTGCCTAAGTAGTCTTCTTTAGTAATTAGTGCCTATTTCTTAAGCAATTAACCTTTTAGGAAATTAAATAAATCTTATAAGATCTTATAAAAAGGTTGTAGTAATCTTTCTCTTAGTCGCTGCAAGATTACTTGCAAGGTATAAGCTGTTGAGCAATAATTGCATTCTAATAGCTTTTTGCTAGAAATCTTAACGTTCTGCGCTAAGTAGACTAAGGCTTTAATAGCCTGTTGTCCTAGGTAACCTAATTGTTAATACTATAAGTACTTATCACTAGTGCGCAACTAAGGTTTCCTTAATCGCGCTATACCGTTCACAAGCGGTACCTAAGCAGAGTAACAAGAGACTTGCTTATATTTAATATATAAGAGATTAAAATAACACATAAAGTTAATTAAAACTACGTTTTTTTAAAAAGTACTAAATTGCATAATGTAACTATATCCTAAATACTAAATGCCTAACTAGTTAAGCTGTTCTTCAAACACAATATTAGTATAGAAACCTAGTACAAGCTTAATGTTAGTAAGTAGTAGATGAGCTGTCTTAAGGCCTGCCTTGCTATGCAGGAGGTTCTTAAGCAGCCTGTATCTTATTCTAGCAACTAGAATAGATTAAGTGCCTGTTAAGACTGTCTCATTATTAGCGCATTTGCTATAGGTGCCTAGTACTAGGTAATTTATAGTATTAACTAAGTAGACTGCTGCTCTACTATCTAGAATTGTACAAAGGGATAAGGCATAAAGAGTAAAAGCTGCACTGAAGATATTTAGCCTAATCTTATTAATAAAGTTATTTAGGTTAATTAGTGCTAAAACTAATAATTTAAGGTAAGACCTACTCAGCTTGATAGTAGCTAATCTTCTAGTGCTAGTCTTCTAGCCTTTTTTCTTAATCTAAGTGTGTAGAGATGCCTAAGTATTGCTGTTTTATTACTCAATAATCTTCTTTTTCTTATTATTTAACAGCTTAATTAGTATATTGCTAGTAGAGCTTAATTAAGTAACTAAAGTTTAAAGTTAGTAGTAGTTGCGCGGTGTCTAGAGGTACTTGCTTATAGGCCCTTGACTAGCCTTGTAGAGACAAGGGTAAATTTGCTTACCGCCCTTATTTAACTTTAAGTTGTTAGCACTAGTAGATTGTTAAGCTAACACTAATTTAGATCTAGTTTAGAACACTGCGTGTCCTTTTCTTTTTAAGGAACTAAATAATTAATTCTGTAACAAAACACTAAAGATCTTTCTTAAATTATTAAGGGTTTATTAAGCTTTACTAAGTACTATTACTTATATTAGCTTATTGCGCTTCTTGCGCGTCTAGTCTAGTGCAATTTTAGTGCCTAAGGTGTTTAAAACATTAGTAATTGTAAGTAGCCTAATAACCTTAAGTAGCAAGTAGATTGTTGCTTATTAAGATAGAAGCTGCTACTTAGTAAACTATCGCTTAGGGCCTATTTGTCCCTAGCGAGCCATATCTAGGTAGGATTAGTACTGCGCTCTAATTAAATACTAAGTATTCTAATTGTAAAGGGCTGAAGCCCTAACGTTTTAGTACTCGGCAAAGTTGCCTCGTTTGGCGATCTTACAGATGCCGGGTGTCCACCCGGCATCTGTTGGCTTGGCGCGCTCGGGCCTTCTACACCGCTCAACCCTACGCCGCCTAACACCTCTACCCTGTTCGGCCCTCCTACCCCGTTCGGCCCTTCTACCCTGCTTGCCCCTTCTAGCCTGCTTAGCCTTTCTTTTATACTTTGCACAATTCTTTCTTGCTACGTTAGCAGTTGTAGCGCTGTTACTTATACGTACAAACTAGCGCCAAGCTTAGGCCTTATAGAAAGGTATATAGACTTGCTACGTAACCTTTGTAGTTCTGCAATTAATTTATTACTGTTTTCCCTTGCACTTTTAGTTAATCTAATACACCCTTACAATTAAATTAATTCCTTCTTTAGCTACTTGCGTAGCTACGTTGAATTAGAAGCCTCCTAGAGCTATATCTAGACGAGAAGCTAGCTAGAGCTACATCTACGCCTAAAGATTCTAATTAATTAAATTGTTAATCTTAGTTAAAGCTGTTTTAATTCTATTAAGGATTAATAGCAGGAGAAGCACAAGGAGTGCTAAGAGATACCTAGCTAAATAAGACTCTACCTAAAACGTTTTATAATACAAACTGTTGGATAAGCCTACCATATTTTTAGTAGCCTTAGAAACTAATCTCTGTTAAACACGATAAAAGCACTATTAATTTAGAACGCTTATACTACAGTAGTAGGGGCTAAAATTCCATCTAGAAACTTAGCTATCTAGATAGCAAGGCTACACTCAGATAGTGTTAGCAGGGCTAAGATAGAGAGTACTCTTAAAAATCTCTACTAAGCAAATAAACTAGATAAGATAGCAACTTGAATGATTATATAAGAAGCCTTTCTTATTTATAAGGCTATTAACTTAGCCTCTAAGGAAACAAAACTAGAATATAAACAGCTACCTGCTTAGCTACTAACATTACTTACTGCATTAAAACTAGCGCAGTAAACAGCATAACCTAAGCGTTTTAAGCAACTTAACCTAGACGCTTTTAATAGAATAAGGAAAATGTACTAAATCCTTAAAAAGCAGCTTACTGCTAAGGTAGAGAACAACTAAGAAGATTTTAACACAAAGAGAAGGACTTACAACTATGCCTTTAGTAAGCTTAAAGGTTTAGCAGCTACCTTTGCGCTACCTTACTTTAATTAGATAGAATTGTTAGACGCCTAGAACTTTAAACACTTGTTAAGCTTCTTTAATTAAATGTTTAGAGACCTATACAGCTCTAAAAGAGCTTAAAACAAACTCTAGTTAATATCTTAAGGTAAAAAGAGTATCTATAGCTATATTATAGAATTTTAGGAACAGTTGCTGCTGTTAAACAGCAACTTAGATAAGGACACAAAGATAATGCTTTTTTAAAAGAGCTTTGCTTATAAGCTTTGGGATAAGCTTGTAGGTATTACCTTTTTAGAATTAGATAACTTGCAAAACAAGTCTATTAAAATTGCAGACTACTTATATAGAATAGAACAATACTCTAAAGGCTAGGATAAGCCTAAGGAACGATACTCTAAAGGATACAAGCTAAGACCCGCCTCTCCTCCTCCTCCTACAGGAGACTAGATAGAAGGAGTAGAGTTTACTAGACGATTGGCTAAGCCACGCAGGCTTAGCAATCTAGAGCTAAGTAGACTAATAAAGGAAGGACGTTGTTTTACCTATAAGGAGAAAGGACACTTAGCTGTAGATTGTATTAAAGAAAAAACGCTAAGAAAAAAGAAGAAGAAAAGGACTACTGTATTAAAGTCTTTAAAAGCGAAAGCAGAGAAGCTAAGTAAGGAAAGCTTTAGCAGCAAGGATACTCTAGACGACTAAAATTTTAATTTAGAAAAAAAATAGCTTTTGCTTAAAGTTACTTGCATGAGCTACACGTAAGCTAAGACAACTTAACAAAGAAATAGGATAGTTTTAAAAAAGATATAAGCAGTAATAGAATTACTGTAGAAATATTAGTTAATTGTTATACCTTTGCTTTCACTCTTATTAATACAGGAAACCTTATATACTCTCTTATTAGCCCTTATCTTGTTAGGAACGCTAACTTATAGTGCATTTCTAACTCCACGCGTAGGTTAGAAGAAGTTATAGAGAAACTTAGAACTATTAATAAAGTTGCTAGGTTAGAGATTAATATTAAAGGATATAAGGATACAATCTAGGGCTATGTTGCTCCTACACACACTAGATACAATTTAATACTTAGACAGCCCTAGATAAAGAAGAGAGAGGTCACTATCGCCCTTTCTAGAAAAATAATATACATTTACTCTTCTAGACAAAGGATTAAACTACTAAGTACTAAAGATTGCCCTGTTTTAGAGAACAAAAGACTACGATAAATAAACGCAACTACCTATTACTTTTATATCAGGCGAGCAAGAAAAGACAAGTTAATTTAGACTTTTGCTACTTCTTTTAAGGATATTAAAAAGGCCTTAGCTTCTAAAAAGAAAGTAAATGTTTTGTTACTACTTCCTAAGGCGTACTAATACATAGCATAGATTTTTGAGTTAAAAACGGCTTCTGCACTACTACTCCTACGCGGACCTAAGGTTAATTCCTGAATTAAGTTACAAAAGGATAAAAGTAGAAATAAAAAAGAACCTTCTTAGGGCCCTCTATACAATATAAGTAGACTAGAGCTTTTAGTTCTACGCAAGGAGCTTATATCCCTCTTAGATAAAAGATAGATTAGAGCTAGTGTGCCGGTGCACAGGGTGATACCCTGCTGCTCACTAGGTCAGTGCTCAACCACCTAATCTAGAGGTATATAGCTCGTTTCGATGGTCGAAACGAGCGAGGAGTTATCTATTATCCTCCACTCCACTCCACTCCAGAACTCAACTCTTGTACTTTCCTTTAATAGACAACCCATAATAAGATCTGTATCTTACCACCCTCGTTCTCGCATGACTTAACTACTAGTAATCTTCTGCCCTTGTAGTAGTATGTTTTTATACACTCCAACACCTGTACAAATAGCAAAGCCTATAGGGACATACTCTACTACTTAGTGTACAAAGGAACTAGTGCATAATTATTGCAAGAACAATATAACAATCTTACGTAAGCACGGAATCCTTAGGATTATTATTAGATATACTCTTAGGATTACTACTAGATATACTTTTAGGGGGTTAGCACTATCCCTTATCACGGACTATGTTAAGGACGATGTTACCTAAGTCAGCACTAACAACAAAAACCTACTAATAAACAATAAAATGCGTTATTAAATGCTAAGTTGAAGTCTGTCTAGCAAAATAGAGACAGCAAACTGTCTAGTAAAATAGAGGCAGTGTTACATGTGTTCTATACGCTAATTTAAAGTCTATCTAGCGAAATAGAGGCAGCAACCTGTCTAGCGAAATAGAGACAGTAATACATAAGTAAAGAAATACTGAGCTAAGGTGCTGTCTAGCAAAATAGAGATAGCACTAAAAGCTTACACATAAGTACTAGCTTCGAGTATAAATCCAAGCCTACCTAGCGAAATAAGAGGTACCTAAGAGGCGAGGATTAATACACCTACACCTGAACGAGCATACACTACAAAGACTTAAAGAGAGATATTATTTCTCCTAGAGACTATACCTTGTCTGTTTCTTTACTAACACTTATTAACTATCTATACAAACAACTTATAGAAGTCCTGCTGTACCCTAGATGTTAAAAAGGGATTAGAAGGCAGGTTAAGGACAGAAAGGCACGACGCTTCCTTTCTTAGGACCTACTACTACTAGCCCTAACCTACTGTTAACCCTATTAAGCTTAGTTATTAACTCTATAGCTACACTAACGCATAACTTAGTATTAACTATAATTTAACTAAGACATAGTACATTAGTTTTTACTAGGAAGGATGTTACAGAATTCCTAGAGGACTTTAACTAACAAGCTAATAATAAAGTCATCTGTAATGCTATAAGAGTCTCTATTCTACTAGACTACTTTTATAACAAGGATTAATCTCTTTCTTATATCTTAAAGAGTTTATCTAGATATGCTAAGAAGGATTAGTCTAAGTTACAGACACACATAAAGGAACAGTGTAGAGGGCTAAGCAATAATTCAAGCACCCAAAGAAGCGATTAAATAATACAAGGTAACGCTTCTGCCCCTAACTCGCAGCCTATAGATATACAATATCCGCAGGAACTACATAATCTTCTTAATAACAGTATTAATGTTGCAGATAGACCTATTGCGCTTAACGTTTTAACGTGTGGGAAAAACGCTAAGCTAACAGATACTAGGTGCGCTAAATTACACCTAGCATCTGTTCTAGCCTCTAATTAGCCGAACTGGCGCACGGACCCCGCCTATAGAACTTCAACTAACACACCACCTGCCTAGAACGCGTATTGCAATGCAATAAATATGTATTAATTAAATATGCAAACTCGCCACGAGGTAAGCAGAAAGAATAACTCCTAGATAGATAAGCTAGACAATATACCTGCTAAGGATATCCGTAGGGTTTAGTAAAGAAATAGGCAGGCCTTTGCCTAAACTAACCTACTAGATTGTTGGGTTACTGTAAACGACAGCTTTTTAAAGTGCCTAATTAATGCCGGGGCATAAATAAATATCCTAAGACTAAGTGCTGCGCAAGCATTAAAGACAAATACTTGTCTAAGATAATATTAAGGAAGACTAAGGAAACATAAAGTTATAGGATCCTAATTATTAGGAGCGAACTAGCCCTATAGTAGACATTCTTATCTCGCCTGACTCGCCTAAGCTACATATAGAACTACAACTACCTCTACCTCCTGTAATAAGTAATAGTCTTTATCCTTAAGTTGTTATTACTAAACGCCTTACAGAAAAGGAGCGTTGTGCATACAGACAGGATTTTGAAAGCTTAGACTCAGACTTAGAGACAACTACATTAGACAACTAATAGGCTATAGGACAGCCTATACTTTTAGGAAGGGGAGAGGATACTATGCTAGTAGTACCTGCTTTTACCTTTAGCTACTTATTTACTAATTTCCTATGCAAAATTTAGATACACGCCACCTATCCCACTAACTCTAGGTGCTTACCGTCACACTAATACTATACTCGATTTCACGCACTTTTAAGGCAACAGCTAATCACAACAACTATTTTAATTACAAAACCTACTTATTTTAGCGCGATTTAGACCCTGTTTACCTCTACCTGCCAGCCGGCAAGATACCGCCACTACACACGAACTAGAACTATAACCCCGCTAACTACCTAACTCTCCTTCTACGCAAACTTCACTACCTTTTATTAAAGTAGTTACCTTCTAAAGACAATAATAACAATAATATCTCCCCCCTCTTAAACTAGCAGCGGCTAAAGACAACATTTGACTTACCTTAGCTAACCTGCTTAGACAATGCTTCTAGCATTGTCAGATAAGGCTAAGGGCAAGCAGCTACAGCAGCAACCGCCGCAAACCCTAGGTCTATTAAGAGTTTTTAACAACCTTAGAGTTATTACTAAAAAAGAAAACTACGTCGTAGAATAAATCCCTAAAGTCGTACAATATTAAGACAGGGTACTAGAGCTTACAAAGCTTAGCCACAATATTAGAGTTATTAATATTTAGACCCTAGTTAACGAGATCCTGTATAAATCTTCGCCTTATAAGTACCCTTTATTTTGCTAGGTAGGCTTAGATTTATACTTAGAGCTAGTACTTATATATAAACTTTTAGTGCTATTTCTATTTTGCTAAACAGCACCTTAGCTTGTTATTTCTTTACGCATGTATTACTATCTCTATTTTGCTAGATAAGTTGCTACCTCTATTTTGCTAAGTAGACTTTAAATTAGCGTTTAAAACACATGTAAGAATGCCTCTATTTTATTAGATAGTTTACTACCTCTATTTTACGAGACAAACTTTAAATTAGCATTTAATAAGATATTTTATTTTTTTATTAGTAGATTTTGTTTTTCCTTATTGTTGCGGTTAGTGTTAACTTAGGTAACATCGTCCTTAACGTAGTCTGTAATAGAGGATAGTGCTAACCTCCTAAAAGTATATCTAGTAGTAATCCTAAAAGTATATCTAGTAATAATTCTAAGAATTTTGTGTTTACGTAAGATTGTTATATAGTTCTTGTAATAATTATGCACTAGTTGATTTATGCACTAAGTAGCAGAGTATGTCTTTATAGGCTTCGCTATTTGTATAGGTGTTGGAGTGTATAAAGACATACTGCTACAAGGGCAAGAGATTACTAGTAGTTAGGTCATGCAAGAACAAGGGTAGTAAGATAAAGATCTTATTATAGGTTGTTTATTAAAGGAAAGCACAAGAGTTGAGTTGTAGAGTAGAGTGAAGGATAATAGATGTCCTTGCTCGTTTCGATCCCCAAAACGAGCTATATACCTCTAGATCAGGTAGTTGAGCACTAACCTAGTAAGCAGCAGGGTATCACCCTGTGCACCGGCACAGTACTACTAGTATAGTATTCTCTTGTCTTCCTAAAAATATAGGCTGTCCTATAGCTTATTAGTTGTCTAGTAAAGTAATATTCAAGCTAGAGTCTAAGCTTTTAAAGTCTTGTCTATATACACAACGCTCTTCTTCTATAAGACGTTTAGTAATAACAATTTAAGAATAAAAATTATTACTTATAATTGAAGTAAAGGTAGTTGTAGTTCTGTATGTAGCTTAGGTAAGTCTAGCAAAATAGGAATATCTACTATAGGGCTAGTTTGTCTTTCATAAATAGGATTTAATAACTTTATATTTCCTTAATCTTCTTTAATAACATCCTAAACAAGTTTTTATCTAAACGGCTTTAATTGCTATCTAGGTGTAGTAAGGGGGAAGCGTGTACTATTAAGGTCCTTAAGACAATAGGTTCCTCTATTAAGTCTAGCTTTATAAATTTAGTATAGGCCTAACTATCTTGTATCTAGTTTGCAGTATTACGAAATATTAATTTTCTAAATAGAGTTCTTAAGAAGAACTAAGTCTTTTAGCTTTATATCTTGATATTGTATATTCTTAGTGTTATTTTAGTATTCCTTTTTAGCTGCTCTTATCTAGTTAGTACAAGCAACAGTATTTTTTATAACCTAATTTTTAAAATCTCGCTATATTGCTTAAATCGCAAGCAGTTATACACAGTTATTTACTTTCTAAAATTAAAGTGTTTGCTATATAGGTAGCGCGAGTTTAATAGGAAGCACTAAGTTCTGCTTTATAACTAACTAATATAGCAAGTAACTTGATTGTTCCTGTATAGAGATCCTGTCTACAAAGAGAACTATTAGTAAGTTTTAACTTAAGGTTCTAGCAGCTTTGCAAGGGCGTTAATAATAAGTTTATGCTTTTTTTTTTCTATAGCTTAAGAGTTGTGTTCTAACAACTAGACTTAGTTAATTCTATATATCTTTAATAAATGTAAGACTACCTTAGCAAAATTAGGCTCTCTATTAACTATAAGTTTACGTGTTGTGCTCTATTAACATATAATGTCTATATATATAAACTTCGCAATTGTCTTAGACTAGTTGTTTAATAAGGTTTTTATTTTAGGCTAGCTACTAAGGTAGTCTTTTGCAATTACTAAAAACCTTTTTCTAAAATACTAAGGCATATATACTACATTAATTGCAACAGTCTCCTAAGAGCAAAACTGTAGGTGTTAGTAAGCATATTAATTCTCTTCTTAAAGGATCGCAGCTAATAGTCTAGATAGGTTACTAGTCTTTTCTGCACGTGCTTATACATTTCTATCTACTAGTATCGCTAGGTAAGTATAAATTATACTGCGTTAACTTCTTTATGTCTAATTTAAGTGTGTACGATCTATACTGCAGCTGTTCTTAGGCTAGTATTATTTATAATCTACTTAGTTAAAATATTCTTAGATGTTTTTTTAAAGAGTATTTTATTTTATACAAAGAAGTTCAAAGTTTACTTTTCTTATACTTACAGTTTTTGTAGTTCTATACCCTTAGGAGCCTTAAAGTTAACTAAAAATTAAGCGTATTATTCTAATTCTGTTACGAAATCCTAACAAAGTATCCTTGCTTATTCCTCTAGTATTAGTGTATTTACATTTCTAATTGTATAATTAATAAACTCCTCTAAATCCTCCTTAGGTTTTAGAGGCAGTTCCTGATTGTTAGCTTTTAGATACTATATGTAAAGGGCTGAAGCCCTGACGTTTTAGTACTCAGCAAGATGCCTCGTTTTGCGATCTCACAGATTCCGGGTGCGCACTCGAAATCTGTAGGCTTAGCGCGCTTGGGCCTTCTAAACCGCTTAACTCTACACCGCCTAACCTTTCCACTCTACTTAGCCTCTCTATTCTGCTCCCCCTTTCTAGCCTGCTTAGCCTTTTTTTAATACTTCGCGCGATATTCTCTTACTACGTTAGCAGTCGCTGCGCAATTACTTGTACATACTAACTAGCGCTAAGCTTAGGCCTTACAGGGAGGTATATAAACTTGCTGTGCAACCTTTATAGTTCTTTAATTAGCTTCGGCCTTTTGAGACAACCTTTTAATGTGACTACACATTTTGTAGACACCTTTTTAGTAAAAAAAGATTTATTGCTAACAATAGGTATCCAGGCTTATGCCCCCTTATTTAGCATTGCTAGTACACAATTAGTATGTCGCATGTTTAGACAAAAAACAAAGAAAAGCAAGACAAAGACGCGACTCACCTCCTAACTTAACGCGCCTTATCCCGCCTATTCTTGTTGCTTTACTGCTAGGCGCTCCTAAATAAAGTAAAGCAGTAACACTATTATCGCCTTGCTTACTAACCTATAGACGCGACAATAGAAAGCCCACTCCTCCTTTCCTACCTCTTTCTTCTCTATCGCTAATTTAACGTCTTGCAATAGCTGTTTAAGCTAAGTTCTAGTCTCTGTACTTAGCCCTTGCACGACAAATAGGAAGAGGGGGATACTAAAGCAATAGATCTTAAGTACTGCGCTAGTATTGGCAAATACCCTAGAGATTGTGTATTCCTTCCACAACTAGCTAAATGAGGACTTAACAATCTTTTTATATATAGGAATATCGCGGATAAGAGACTTATTTAAGATTTTTATAAACTTAGAAGTCTAGCTAGGTAGTTAAGTTTTAATATACTTGATAAATTTAGGTGTCTGCATAAGCAGTTCGAGTTAGACTAAATTAGGTGCTAGGTAGACAGTAGCAAAAGATGCTTGTTTTAGAAGAGAGCCTAGAATAAGGAGATACTCGCTGTAGAGGTTGTACGCTATTGTAGTGTATTGTATGCGAATTGTTTGTATGCAGTGCTGTTCGAAAGGTGAGAAGCAGTAGGTAAGAAGCAGTAGCTTTAGCTTTATAAAGTATTGCAGGCTCCCGCTGCGGTACGTACGTATCCTTTCCCTCCTCTATCGCATTATGTTGCAATCCTATTGCAATCCTACTGTAATCCTATTGCCAGCCATAGGCTGGTAATCCCCGTTAGACACGTTTTAACTAGTGTCGTTTTTTAGTACCTTAGCATATTTTTTGAACCCTAATTATTGCTTAGTAGTCTAAGCTTTCCTCCTAAAACTCATCTACCTACCGTTCGAATCTCGTTAACTACACACAATCTTTTTTTTTGACTTTTGCGACTGATTAGTAGAGGGCAGCTGCTTTTCACTTTTTTGGAAAACCCATTTTGACTACAACAACAACCACCACCACCTTTGATACCTTAAAAAAATAGTTCTTTAATTAATTTTTTACTATATCCCTTACACTTTTAGTTAATCTAACGCACCTTTATAATAAAATCAATTTCTTTTTTAGCTACTTGGGTAGCTACGTTAGATTAGAAGCCGCCTAGAGCTATATCTACGCACGGGAGCCACCTAGAGCTATATCTAGACGAGAAGCCACCTAGAGCTACATCTAGACGAGACTCTCATTAATTAGATTGCTAATCTTAGTTAAAGCTGTTTTAAATCTACTAAGGAATAATAGTAGAAGAAGCACAAGGAGTGCTAAGGAATACCTAGCTAAATAAGAATCTACTTAAAACGTTTCGCGATACGAACTATTAGATAAGCCTACTATATTTCTTGTAGCCCTAGAAACTAATCTCCGCCAAGTATATAATAAAAGCACTATTAATTTATTGTGCTTATATATATACAACTATAGCAGGGGCAGAGATTACATCTAGAAACTTAGCTATCTAGATAGCAAGACTACACTAAGATAGTATTAGCAGAGCTAAAATAGAGAGCACTTTTAAAAGTCTCTGCTAAGCAAATAAACTAGATAAAATAGCGACTTAAATAATAATACAAGAAGCCTTTTTTATTTAGAAAGCTATTAACTTAGCCTCTAAGGAAACAAAACTAGAACAAAAACAGCTACCTGCTTAGCTACTAATATTACTTGCTATATTCAAAATAACGCAGTGAACATCACAACCTAAGCGTTTTAAATAACTTAATTTAGACGCTTTTGGTAAAACAAGAAAGATATACTAGACCTTTAAAAAGTAGCTTACTGCGAAGGTAGAGAACAACTAAAAGAATTTTAGTAAAGAGAGAAGGACTTGCAACTACGCCTATAGTAGGCTTAAAGGTTTAGCAGCTACTTTAACGCTGCTCTACTTTAATTAGATATAATTGTTAGACTCCTAGAACTTTAAACACCTGTTAAACTTCTTTAATTAGATGTTTATAGATCTATACAGCTCTAAAAGAGCTTAAAACAAACTCTAGTTAATATCTTAAGGCAAAAAGAGTATCTATAGCTATATTATAGAATTTTAGGAACATTTGCTGCTGTTAAACAGCAACTTAGATAAGGATACAAAGATGATGCTCTTTTAGAAAAGCCTTACTTATAAGCTTTAAAATAAGCTTATAGGTATTACTTTTTTAAACTTAGATAACTTGCAAAACAGGTCTATGAAAATTGCAGACTACCTATACAGGATAACGCAATACTCTAAAGGCTAAAATAAGCCTAAGAAAGAATACTCTAAGGGATACAAGCTAAGACCCGCTTCTCCTCCTCCTTCTACAGGAGACTAGATAAAAGAGATAGAGTTTACTAAACAATTAGCTAGGCCACGCAGGCTTAGTAATCTATAACTAAACAAACCAATAAAGAAAAGACGTTGTTTTACCTATAAGCAAAAAGAACACTTAGCTGTAGAATATATAAAAGAAAAAACGCTAAAGAAAAAAAAGAAAAAAAAGACTAATATACTAAAGTCCTTAAAAGCAAACGTAAGAAAGCTAAGTAAGGAAAGCTTAAGCAGTAAATATATTTTAGAGGACTAGAATTTTAATTTAGAAAAAGAATAGCTCTTGCTTAAAGTTACTAGCAAGAGCTACACGTAAGCTAAGACAACTTAACAAAAAAATAAAGTAAATTTAAAAAACACATAAGCAGCAATGGGATTACTATAGAAACGTTAGTTAATTGTTATACCTTGGTTTCACCTTTATTAATATAGGAAACTTTACATACTTTCTTATTAGCTCTTAGCTTGTTAGGACCGCTAACTTATAGTGCATTTCCTTTTCCCTACGCAAGTTAGAAGGAGTTATAGAGAAACCTAGAACTATTAATAGAGTTGCTAGGTTAAAGATTAATATTAAAGAATATAAGGACAGAATTTAGAGTTATGTTGCCTCTACACACCTTAGATACAATTCAATACTTAGACAGCTCCAGATAAATAAAAGAGAGGTTACTATTGCCTTCTCTAGAAAGACAATATACATTTACTCTTCTAGACAAAGAATTAAGCTACTAAGCACTAAAGATTGCCTTGTTTTCAACACAAGGTTAAAGTAGATGAACGCAACAGCTTATTACTCCTACATTAAATAATTAAGAAAAGACAAATTAATTTAGACTTTTATTACTTCTTTTAAGGATTTTTCAAAAGCCCTAGCTTCTAAAAAGAAAGAAGATGTTTTATTACTACTTCCTAGGGTATACTAACACAGAGCTTAGATTTTTAAGTCTAAAGCTGCTTCTACACTACTACCCCTACGCGGACATAAGGTTAATTACTAAATTAAGTTGCAAAAAGATAAAAGTAGAAAGGAAAAAGAACCTCCGTAGGGCCCTACATACAATATAAGCAGATTAGAGCTTTTAGTTCTACGTAATAAGCTTATATCTCTCTTAGATAAGAGATAAATTAGAGCTAGCAGCTCTGCAGCCTTTTCTCTAGTCTTATTTGCTAGAAAACTAAAAAAGCGATTACAGTTCTACGTTAATTATTAAGCTCTTAACGCTATTACAAGAAAGGATTGTTAGTTTTTGCTATTAATCTAGGAGACGCTTAACAACATTACTAAGGCGAAATAGTTTACTAAGATTAACCTTTCTGCAGCCTTCTACAAAACTAGAATTGACGCAGAAGATAAATAGCTAGTTACCCCTTGTAGCATAGCAAATACTCCTAGTACCTTTTAATAATATATTAACTAGACACTCTATGAATACATTAACAATTTCTGCTTAGCCTACCTATACAACGGATTAATTTACATAAATAGCACGCTTAAAGAACATTAACGTAATATAAACAAGGTTTTAGAAACTATAGGCAAGGCTAGGCTACCTCTTAATATCAAGAAATGTAAGTTCAATATGCAAGGCACTAAACACCTTAGATTTATTATTAAGGCTAGAAAAAGACTTTAGATAGACTCTAAGAAAGTAAAAGCAATTTAAGAATACGAGGTAAAAATAACTATAAAAGAAGTACGCAGTTTTCTTAGATTTACAAACTTTTCTTAACGCTTTATTAAGAACTACTCTAATATAGTTGCCCTGCTCACAAGACTTACTAGAAACGTCTTCCTTTAATAAAGAAAAGTAGAATAGAAAGCTTTTAATATGCTAAAGAAGTTGTTTGTTACTAAACTAATACTAGCTTAATAGGATATTTATAAGAAAACTATTCTAGAGACTAATTCTTCTAGTTACATTGTAGCAGGAGTCTTTTCGCAATATAACAACTAAGAAAGATTGCGACTAGTAGCGTACTACTTATAGAAGATAACTAGCGCTTAAAGCAACTATAAGATATACAACAAAGAACTACTCATAGTTATTTGCTACGCTCTTTAAATAGGTTTTTATTTATAATAGACTACAAAAACCTAGAGGATTTTAGAAAGCCTAGGCAGCTTAGTAAGAAATAGATAAGATGGACCTAATTTCTTAGTAAATTTCCTAATATAGAAATGGCTTATAGGTCTAGAGTTAATAACTCTAGGAAGGATGCCTTATTCTAAAGACAACAAGATATGCCTGTAAACAGTTTAGATAATTAAATTTCCAAAAGGTTTCTATAAGTCTTTAAACTATCTACTGCAACAAGTCTAGAAACAGAAGAACAAAAAGAAGAGAAGACTCTTAGGACCTTTAGCTATAATAGCTATTTAGCAACAGTACTTTAAGAACAATTAGATCTAGAGGAGCTATAAACCAAAGCTAAGAAAGAAGATAACACTTACTAGCTAGCTTAGAAAGCAGTAAACAAGAGAGAACGCTAATCTCTAACAAAGCTTAATTTTAAGCTTTAATTTTCTAAATACTAACTAGATAATTTTAGAAACCTACTATACTAAAGTTAAAAGTAGGTACCAAACAATAAACCTCTACGTGTAAGGGTGCGTTGGATTGAACAAAGGTGCAAGGTAACAGTGAATGAATTAGATATCGAGCTACAGAGAGAGGCTACGTAGGTTTATATATCTAACCCAGATGATTAGGACTTAACCTAGGTTAGGGCTAACCGAGGTTATCGGATGTCGTCGGATCAACTAGCAGTTAGCGTAACTAGTGCGGCTGGTAGTGTAGTGGCTAGCAGGAGCTAACAGATCAGCTAGAAGCTAGCGTAAATAGTGCGGCTGATAGTCAGCTGCTAGTGCTGAGGTAAGAAAAGCCAACGAAGGCCACAGGTCGAGTACTAGGGAACATCAAGGCTCCAGCCCTTTACACTACGCACTAGAATTATTTATAAAATATATTGTTCTAAGGCTCTAGAGTACCTAGGAAAGAACCTTACCTACTAAGCAGTTGCTAGAGAATACTTTTAGCCCTCTATAAGCTAAACAGTAAGGTAATACATTAGAAACTAATTAGTGTATAGAAGAATAAAACTATAAAGAGTCAGCCTACAAGGATTGTTAAAACCTTTACTAATTTCTAAGCGTATCTAGAAAGAGATATTTATTAACTTTGTTATAGAATTACTAAAAAGCAAAAGATGTATAAACCTAATAGTTGTAACTAATAGACTAAGTAAGGATGTAATTCTAATTGGGCTTAAGGATATTACTATAGAAAGCGTTGCTAAAGCGTTTATTAACTTAGTAGTAGCTTACTACTAGCTACTAGACTATATTACTTCTAATTAAGGTTTACAATTTATAAGCTATTTTTAGACTTAGCTTTGCAAGCTGCTAGATGTTAAATAGCGTTTATTTTCTAGATATTATCCTAAAACAAATAGCTCTACAGAAAGAATAAAATCTACAGAATAGGCTTACCCATAAGCCTTCTGCAATTAGGATTAAACAAACTAGAAAAGTCACCTAAAGATAGCTAAAATTGCGATTATAGCAAGGCAAGCACAATTTACTAAAATGTTGCCTTTTTTTCTGCAATATAGATATAAGGTAGATCCTCCTTAAATAGCAGTAAAACATAGACCTTAGAATTAACCTTAGGAAAGAAGAATACAGGAAAACTAATAGAAAGCAGTAAATATAGCTAGCAAACTCTAGTAAAGTATTTACTTAGCTTAAGAAATAATAGCAGAATCTTAACAGGAACAAGAACAACAAGCAGAAAGGAGAAGAAGATAATTACTTTAGCTTTAAATAAGTAATAAGGTTTAGTTAAAGTTAGGAAACTACTATAAGACAAAGAGACCTAGCTAAAAACTTAATTTGAAGAATCTTAAGTACACAGTACTTAAAATTATCAGACTAAACGCTATAAAGCTAGATACTCTAGGAAGAATACATGTAGTATTTAATATTAACAACTTCTCACCAGCTTCATTAGATCCTTTACTAAGCTAACTGCAAGACAACAGCAAATCATTACTAATTAAAGTAGACAGCAAAGATAAGTACCTAGTAAAGCGCCTATTAAAGAAAAGAAGTACAGGAAGAAAAAAAGAATACTTAGTTAAATAAGTAGAATACCTAAAACTAACTTAAGAACTAGCTTTAAACTTAGAAAATACAGAGGTATTACTGTACGGGTGTTGGAGTGTATGAAGACATACTACTACGAGGGCAAGGGATCACTAGTGGTTAGATCATGCGAGAACGAGGGTAGTAAGATAACAATCTTATTATAAGTTGTATATATTAAAGGAAAGCACAAAAGTGGAGTTGTGGAGTAGAGTAGAGGATAGATAGCTGTCCTCGCTCGTTTTGATCCCTGAAACGAGCTATATACCTCTAGATTAGGTGGTTAAGCACTAACCTAGTAAGCAGCAGAGTATCACCCTGTGTACCGGCACATACCTCCCCTTCCTGCAAGCTTAGCCCTATCAAGCGACCTACTTAGTAGAAGGAAAGACAGTAAAATAAAGAAAATAAAACAAAAAAATATAACTGAATTATCTTATAATTACCCTAAACACCTTCATTTCCTTCTTTAAGCGCTTACTTTAGTAAGGTTTTTAAGTAGTAGTTGAAGCGCGTGGTCTAGGCGCAGGAGCAGTAGCAGGAGCAGGGACAGAAGTAGCAGGCGCTTAAGATTCTAATATTAAGTAAAGGCAACTATAATAAGGCTGCCTAGTAAGAGTTGTAGGTACTAAAACGTTATCTAAGATAACTATACTTAATTAAGAACAAACGCTAGAGAGGCGTTGCATAAATGAGAGCATAGCAGAATTTTTACTCTTTTAGAAAACTTAGCGTTTATTAGCTTTTAGGCCAAGCTACTCCTAGAGACGTTGTAGAGAATAAGCTTAAGAGCAATTAGTGTTCTACCTATCCTAGTCTTTTGTTGTATAAGGAGGGTTCTATCTATAGTTGGTAAAATATAAACAGTCTAGGTATCCTTAAACTAGATTAGCGCAAAAGGCGTTCTTTTCTGACTTTTAAACTATAAGCTATAGGTTAAAAATTTGTTGTAGAATATAGTTGCGGTGTTTTTTAATGTAGTTTTTAATCTACTCCTTGTTAGCATTCTATAGTATATTGTTTAGCTTCTTATAAATAAAAGGATTGTTTTACTTAGCTTTTTGAATAAGGGCCTTCTAAATCTAGGACCTATACTTAATATATACATTAGTAAGAAATAGCTAATTAATTCTTCTAAACTTGTTAAGATAGCTAGAAGAAGTAGAAGAAGCAGTAGTAAGGTTACAATAAGCCTTGTAAATCTCCTTATAAGTTCTTATAGCAGGCACTTCTATTACTCTATTACAGACTATAACAAACTAAGAAAAAATAGTGCAGCAATTGCGAGTAGTTAGCCTAGTAGATCTATAAGGTAGTAGAGGCAACAAAATTTAAACTTATTCTTTTTTACAAATTTACTTTGTCTAGCAAGTGTTAGAAGCTAGTGTTCATACACTTTCTAGCTAGTTAGTCTTATTTTCTTATCCTTTAATAAGACTATTTAACAATTTAATGCCTGCGTCTTTGCGCTACTTTAAGTCTTCTAGTACATAGTTATAAAACTTAAGTAGTATCTTAGTGCAGTTATTCTTATCCCTATTATTAAACAATACACTACCTTAGATTATATTAGCACTAAGGCCTTTAGTTATTGCTTGCTTAAGGTTAAGGTTAATGTGTTTAAAGTAAGTTTAATTACCCTTCTTAGCGTACTTAGCGTGGTAGAGGTAAGAAATTAGAGTGTGTTCCTTACAAAGTATAGCGTATTACAACTAGTATCCTAGGTTAGTGCGTTTAGACTATTAGATAAGTAAGTAGTATATATTGCGCAGCTATTTAAGGTTTAGCTTGTTGTCTATGCGTTGTAAATAAAAGTAATATATTTTAAAAGTTTTAATAATAATATTTTTAACCTAGCCGTCCTTAAACAGCTAGGTATAGGCGTTAGTAATAATACTGCTAGTGCGTTGGAACTCCTCTGCTTATAGACGAAATGCTATAGTATTAATAAACTCGTCCTAAGTAGGAAGAGGGTAGAGATTAAGTTTAAAAAGTCAATATTAGTAGCTTAGTAGGTCTTTATCCTGCTTTGCTAGGCGATATTTGCTAGTAAAAAGCTTTAAAATAACTAGATCTAATTAGAATTTTTGCTAGCGGCTTTGTTCTATATATAGTAAGAGTAGACACTTGTTTAGTATATTAGACAGCATAGCCCTTTTAAATAAACTTATAACACTCGCTATAGTGCGCTTATAGATAAATTATATCTACTTATATAACAAGTTATTAGAGCTAGGCTGTTATTTAATATTGTCTTTATAGTACTATTCTTTCATAACCTTAACGCAGTTAGAATTAGTAACTAGCTTTTTTATGTAGGCTCGCTTAAGTAGCTTAAATACAGCTAAGGTAGAATTCTTGTAATAACACCCTGCCTAGTAGATTCTTCTATTACTTATTAAGGGTATTAGGCTTTTTATCTAAATCGATAGTATTATTAAAGTTAGTATCTAATTAGGTAGCTGTCTATTAGTAGGCTAGTGCTGCTTTTAGAGCACGAGAGCTTAGTAGAGGCAGTAGTGCAGGGACTTATTAGCTACTAGCCTTAGTCCTAACTTAACCTGCCTAGATGTTAGCAGTATCGCGCCTTTGTTGTATAACTATTATTCTATTTTAATTCTTATACAACTTAATTGCTAAGTATTAGTTTAGCCCTTAACTAGCTGTTATTTCTGTAGATTGCCTTAGATTCTTAGTTATAACTAACGGACTACGACTCCCTAGAGAGCGAGTCTTGGATATTATAAAATTACTATAGCAATTAATAGCTCAAGCTTTATTTAGGGTCTTTCCTAGCTCTAAAGTTTTAGAGATAACTATACTATATATTAGATGCGTTTTTACACTAAGCAGCTTATACTTATTGCTTAAGATGTTTTGTGTAGAGTAGACTAGCCTAGTTTTAGGGTCCTTAGATTAATCTATAAGTTGAAAAACCTTTTGCTAGAATATATAAAGAGGATTAGGCTTCTCTTTCTTATTCTTAGCCCTAGCATTAGGACGTAGCTTCTGTAGGTTAAATATAATATCTTTTTTCTAGAATTATAGCTTAGCGCAGATATTACAAAGCTCTTTTGCTTCTTGCTTATTAATATCTAGGTAGAGTGCTTAGTTATAAGAGTTGTTCTAATTAATAAAAACGCAAATGTCCTTGTATAGTAGTTTTACTATTGCCTAATTAGATAGTAATATATATTGCTTCTTACTTTAGATTTTAGAGTCAATGTAGTGTGCTACTGCAGCTTTAAGAAAATAAGCTGCATTTTTAAGATTTATACGCCTTAATACAAAGGCTTTATTAGTTAATTCTAAGTAACTAAGTAGCGTATAAGGCAGATAGATGCTAACGCATTCTTGTATTAATCCTAAAGCTAGCTTGTTTACTATTGTAATTGCTTTGCCTAGTTCTTTAGCTTTCTTGTCCCGCGTTAAAGATGCTGCACTCATAATAGAATAGTGTTCCTAGAAACTTTTATCACTACTATACTTGTCTATAAGTCTAGGAAGCTAAGCACAAAGGTTACCTACTCTTAAGACAACCTTAAGGATTAAGTTAAATTAGTAAAAAGCGTTGTTAAACTAACAATCTACAATAATACGTTACTATCTTAGCGCGTTTAAGAGGATCTTATCTACTAGAGTCTTAATATTAATAACTCTAATATTGTTGCTAAGTTTTGCAAGCTCTAGTACTTTATTTTAATGCTATATAACTTTAAGAATTTAGTCTGCAACGTAGTCTTTTTTTTAAAATAATAACTCTAAGGTTGTTAAAAACTCTTAATAGTTCTAGTGTTTGTATTAGTTACTGCTATAACTACTTGCCTTTAGCCTTGTCTAACAATGCTAGAAGTATTGTTTAAGCAGGTTGGCTAATGTAAGTTAAATATTGTTTTCAGCCACTCCTAGTTGAAGAGGGGGGAGATATTATTGTTAATGTTGTCTTAGAAGGTAACTACTTTAATAAAAGGTGGTGTAGCTTGTATAGAAAGAGAGTTAGATAGTTAGCAAGGTTGTAGTTCTACCTTATACGTGGTAGCAGTGTCCTGCCGGCTAGCAGGTAGAAGTGTAAGTAAACAGGGTCTGAATCTCGCTGAAACAAGCAGGTTTCGCAATGAAAATCGTTGCTATAATTAGCTGTTGCCTTAAACATGCGAAAAAAATTAAGTATAGTATTAGTGTAGCAGTAAGGCTTAACGCGTCTATAGGTCCTAGGTGCTTACTGCACAGCCTAAATCTGTAAAATAGGTAGCTTATACCTAAATTTTACATAAGAAATTAGTAAACAAGTAGCTAAAAGTAAAAGCAGGTACTACTAGTATAGTATCCTATCTTTTTCATAAAAATGTAGGCTGTCTTATAGCCTATTAGTTGTCTAATATAGTAGTATCTAAGTTAGAGTCTAAGCTTTCAAAGTCTTATTTATATGCACAACGCTTTTCTTCTGTAAAATGTTTAGTAATAACAACTTAAAGACAAAAATTATTACTTATTATAAGAGGTAAAGGTAGTTGTAGTTCTGTATGTAGCTTAGGCAAGTCTAGCAAAATAGGAATATCTACTATAGGGCTAGTTTATCCCTAATAATTAGGATCTTATAACTCTATGTTTCTTTAATCTTCCTTAATAATATCCTAAACAAGCCTTTGTCTAAACGGCTTCAATCGCCATCTAGGTGTTGTGTAGAGGAAGCGTGTACTATTAAGGTTCTTAAGACAATAAGTTCCTCTATTAAGTCTAGCTTTTTAAATATAGTATATAGTCCTAACTACCTTATATCTAGTTTGTAGTCTTGCAACATATTAATTTCCTTAATAAAGTTCTATAGAAGAACTAAGTTTTTTAGATTTATATTTTTATGTTGTATTTCTTTACTGTTATTCTAGTATTCTTCTTTGTAGCTCTTATCTAGTTAGTACAAGCAATAGTATCTTTTATAAACTAATTTTTAAAATTTAGCTACATTGCTTAAATTATAAGTAGTTGTGCATAGTTTTTCACTTTTCTAAATAAAAGCGTTTGCTATATAGGTAGCGCGAGTTCTATAAAAAGCACTAGGTTCCGCCTTATAACTAACTAGTACGTTAAGTAACCTATTTATTCTTATATAAAGATCCTGTCTGTAAGGAGAACTATTAGCAAGTTTTTAACTTAAAGTCTTAGTAGCTTTGTAAGAGCATTTATAATAAGCTTATACTTTTTTTTTCTATAGCTTAAGAGTTGTGTTCTAACAACTGGACTTGGTTAATTTTATACATCTTTAATAGATGTCAAACTACCTTAGTAAAATTTAGCTTTCTATTAACTATAAGTTTGCGCGCTGTGCTTTATTAACATATAATATCTTTACATATAAACTCTACAATTATTCTAAACTAGTTGTTTAACAAGGCTTTTGCTTTAAGCTAGCTACTAAAGTAGTCTCTTATAATTACTAAAAACTTCTTCTTAAAAAACTAAGGCATGTATACTATATGAATCGCAATAATCTCCTAAATAGCAAAACTATAGATGTTAGTAAGCATATTAACTTTCTCTTTCAAAGATCGCAGTTAACAGTCTAAACAGGTTACTAGCTTTTGCCGCACGTGCTTGTATATACTCTTCCAGTAGTATTGCTAAGCAAGTATTAAGTACACTGTGTGAATTCCTTTATATCTAATCTAAGAGTGTATATTCTATACTACAGCTGTTCTTAGGTTAGTATTATTTACAACTCCCTAAATTATAATATTCCTAGATGTCTTCCTAAAGAGTATCCTGTCTTATACAAACAAGTTTAGGGCTTGCTTCTTTTATACTTATTTTTCTTGTTGTTTTAAACCCTTAAGAGTCTTAAAGTTAACTAAAAATTAAGCGTATTATTCTAACTCTGTTAAGAATCCCTAATAGAGTATCCTTGCCTGTCTTGCTAGTATTAGTGCATTTACATTTCTAATTATATAATTAATAAACTTCTCTAAATCCTCCTTAGGTTCTTAAGGCAGTTCCTAATTATTAGGTTTTAGATACCCCTAATAGCGCATCTGCAACTACATTCTTCTATTCTAGTATATACTTAATATTAAAGTCTTACAAAAGAATTGTTAATATCTACCTATTTATAACAGATTCTAGATTATTAGTAGATAAGTAATTTAGTTAAGCGATAAAGGTTGCAGCGTTAGATTCTATAGTAAAGTAAACACTATAAAGGTAAGTACAAAACTTCTTAAGAGCCTACAGCACTGCCTTGCATTCTAACTTAGTAGAGTGCTATTGCCTCTTGCGCGCTAACTATAGTGTGCTTTTAAACCGCACTAGGTACTACTTATTATTTTTCTTAAGTTATTTAATACATGCTACTGCACTGTCTTAACTTATATTAGTTATTAGAAATATCTTGAAATCCTTAGTGTTAGTGTAGTCTAGGTTCGCGAGTGCAGGTGTGTTACATATAGCCTACTTTAGCTTATACATTAATGCGTCTTATATATCTCCCTATCTAAAAGGGACATTGTCTTGTAGGAGTGTAAATAGAGGTTTAGCAATCTTAGTAAAGTTCTTTACTTGTATACAGTAGTAGACGCATATACCTATAAAGGATCGCACCTCCCTTTTATTTTTGCATAGTAGCTAGTTCATAATCTTCTTAACTTTCTTCTAATTAAGATAACAGTCTTAAGGGCTAACCTTATAATCTACAACCTTAAGCCTTTTTATAAGAAAATAATACTTCTTTCCTAACACAGTTCCTCTAGCTCGTTTGATATTAGCTAGCACTCTATCTAGTTACAGGATAAACTTAAGAACATAGCGTTAAACTCCTAGCATCAATTCTTCTCCGCTATAGTTAGTTTTTAGCCCTCTACATATAATGTTGTTAATAAAAGGTATAGTATTAGGCCAGTAGTCTCTTAAAATTCTTTATTATTACGTATTGAAATGCTGCTACAGAGTTAGTAGCACCTATAACGATTAAACATAATTATATAAGCCCTACTAGTGTTTAAAACGCTGTTATGTCCTTGCTTTCTAGATATATCGTAATTCTATTATATTCTAAAAATAAATCTATAACTAAGATAATCTTGCATCCTGCAAACTTCTTAAAAAACTGTTAGAGTACGGACCTCCGGATTACTCCGGATCACGATTGGACATCCGGATCACCCGGGTTATCAGGTGATCCTAGTGGGATATCACGTGACGGCGCTACTAGCGCACATATAAACGAGCCAGATCGTCTAAGGTCTTTTTAGTAGTTATTGGACACTTTGTTGTGGCACTTAGTTGATTAATATACTTATTCCCCTCCTACTAATCATTTAATTACTCCTTCTTAGCTCCTACAGTTATAAGCCCAGCCGCTTAATCGTAGTATTAATTCCTACTGCGTAATTAGCAAGCTAGAATATTATTTGTTTAATTAGATTTTACTTTCCTCTTTTTATCTCCTACAGCACTAGCTAGCAGATTGCTGCTGCTGCTGTATCTCTCTTACTCTTTAATTTTACGATTAACCTCTTTCCAACCTATCCTACAACCTACAGGCTACTGTTATTGTTAACACAGCTACTAACTAACTAATTAATCCTATTGTTACCTTAACGATAACCTACGTTGTGATCCTACATAAGCATCTTACTAATATAGACCTTACTAACACACCGCTTGTTGCCTTAGGGGTAATCCTAAAGGCCTAATTAGACTAGCTAACCTAGTTTGCGTTTTTAAGACTACACTACTTAGAGAAGGGCACCTAGGATTAGGTTAATCCTAATCTTTTAGACGTGCTTCTAATTAACTACTAGGAGCTACAGTATCCTAAACTACCTAAAGATATTAAGCGACTAGTCGCTGCACTACCTAACGCAAGCGCGCAAGAACAAGAGGATTATAAAATTATTTAACGTAAATACAAGGTACAAGTCCTTAATACTAAATATAAGAAGGACAATTACAGTAAGCTATTTAACAAGTACAAAGTATAGGCAGCTTAATAGATAAGGAAGGTTGCTAAGATTACTAATGTTAAGGACTAGATTAGTAAGACTGTCTATCTAGACCTGCTCTTAAATGCGTTGATAAGCATAATTAATTAAAACCTCACTAGCCTTTAAGCCTTAGTAAAGACCCTTAAGGAGGACCTTACACCCACTAATTAGAATACTTAGTATTTAATCAGAGCGCAGTACTAATTCTACCTAGATAAGGCTTACTAGGGTCAAATAGGCCCTAAGTAATAGTTTACTAAGTGGCAGCTCTTGTATTAACGAGCGACGATCTACTCGCTCCCTAAGGTTGTTGGGCTGTTAGCGATTACTAATTTTTTAGACACCTTAGGCACTAAAATTGCGCTAAACTAGTCGCGCAAGAAGCGCAATAAGCTAGCATAAGCAATAGTGCTTAGAAAAGCTTAGTTAACCCTTAATAATCTAGAAAAAATCTTTAGTGTTTTATTATAGAATAATTTAATTAGTTCCTTAAAAAGAAAAGGACGCGCAGTGTTCTAAACTAGATCTAGATTAGCGTTAGCTTAACAATCTACTAGTGCTAACAACTTAAAGTTAAACAAGAGCAGTAAGCAACCTTACTCTTGTCCCTATAAGGCTAGTAAAGGGCTAATAAGTAAGTATTTTTAGACACCGCGCAACTGCTATTAACTCTAAACTACAGTTACTAGATTAACCTCTACCGGCAGTATTCTAATTAAGCTGTTAGACGACGAGAAAAAGAAAATTGTTGAGCAATAGAACACTAATACTTAGGCATCTCTACGCACCCAGATTAAGAAGAAAGGCTAGAAGGCTAGCACTAGCAGATTAGCTACTAATAAGCTAAGTAGATCCTACCTTAGATTATTAGTTTGAGCACTTATTAACCCAAATAACTTTATTAATAAGATTAGGCTAAACATCTTTAGTACAGCCTTTACTCTTTATACCTTATCTCTTTGTACAATCCTAGATAGTAGAGCAGCAGTTCACTTAGTTAATACTATAGATTACCTAGTACTAGGCACCTTTAGCGAATGCGTCGATAATAAGACAGTCTTAGCAGGCACTTAATCTATCTCTATTGCTAGGGTAGAAAACAGGCTGCTCAAGAACGTCCTGCATAGCAAGGTAGGTCCTAAGACAGCATTACTTAGGCAAGCTGTATAATTATAATATCTAGTTAAAGACACTAAACAATATTATGCCTGTAATTAAAGGTTTCGCTAAAAGGATTAAGACGAAATATTAGTAGAGGATTATAGAAATTTATTAGAATAACAATACTGCTATACTGCCTTAGAGAAGGCAATTAAGATAGAAGGAATAGGTAATAGAGAAAAGGATTATAATTAAGACGCTACCGCTATACACCTATAAGCTAAATAGCTTAGCGGAGAGAGCTAGCTAAGAGCTAATCACTAAGGCTATTAAGATACGCACGAGTGCTAATCTACTAGCTAAGCTTTAGCTAGTAATTATAGATGCAGCTGCTTACCTACATAGCATAAGCCCTACTAAGAACTATAGCTACCTATCCCCTAATCAGGTGCTTAAAGAATAGTTTAGGAAATATTGCTAATACTATTAACTACTAGAGATTAGACACTAGACTGCTGATTTACGCCTAGACTAGAGTAGAATTTATGCCTATAGCTGCCGAGCCTATCTGTTAGATAAGGATAAGGCAGCTAGGCGTAATTATTAAGGATTTAAAGTTAATCCTTGCAGCTATATTAGTTATTTTGTAGAGTATTAAGCCTCTAACATATACTATATATAGGTACTAACACTTAATTATGTAATTACTACCTGTAATATAACCTTTAATAAACAGTTGTTCTACAAAGGGGATTGCAAGGAAGAGCTGCTAAGGAATTAAGTAATTAAGATTGTAGAGATTTTTTATAATAGCAAGCTAGTTAATTCTAGAGATAACTTAGAGGTCCTCTCGTCTGTTTAAGGAAGAGTAAATTAGGATACACAGCTAACTACTAAGAACCTTAGAGGTAATCTATCTACTATCTTAAGCAGTAAGGAAGGCCTGTCTACTAAAGATAAAAGTAAATTAGAAGATGTTAAGCAATTAGAGCATAAGGCTAGTGCGCTATTAGGAATTTGCTTAGATTAGTAGTGAATTACTAGTCTTGCTACCTTAGAACTTACTCCTAAACTAGAGACCCTAAGAAACAACAATTTAGTTAGTTATATAGTTACTAACAGTTAAATAGTAGTGCAACTACTTAAAGGACCTAATCTATTAGAACCTATAGGTAGAATACCTTATTTACTAGTCTCACAGTCTGTGCCTATAGACTTTAACGCGCTAGCTAATTGTAATAGAACACCTGCTCCTTTAAGCAGGATAGCAGGGCGTGAATTATCTCGCGAGTTAAGATCTTAGGTAATAAACAGCAGACAGGGTAGGCAATTATAAGCTAAACTTCTACTTATACAACGTAGTGCTTAGATTACTAGCAAAAGCTTAAATTAGCCTATAAATTAATATCTTTTACTGCGCAAGCTAGGTGGCGGGCGTAAGTGTAAAGACGCAACCTAAGATCCTAACAATTAACTAGGTAGTAGAAGCACAGGTAGTGTTAACGCATTAATTGCGGATCATAAGGATCTATTATAGAACAATTTTTATAATACCTACCTGCTAGGTTTGCAAGAAACCTAGGAAGACTAAGCAAGCTATAAGACTCTTAATTACGTAGTTATAGCAGCTTTACTTACTAAGCATAAGCCTAAGGGAAATGCTTAACTGCATCGCGACAATCTACCTAAACCGCTAAGATTATAGAAGTAATTACTCTAGCATCTTATAAGGGCCTTGTGTAAGGATGCCTGTAGGAGAGAAATTACTTAGTTAAGTAAGACAAAGACTTAGACTAAGATATTAAGAGAAGAGGCAATTAATCGCCTAATACCTATAAAGTAGGTTTAGACTTATAAGTTTAATTAGGATAGCTTTTTTCTTAAATACAAGGCGTAGATTGTTGTAAGAGGTAATTTTTAGAAAAAGGATTTAATTAATTTAACTTATGCTGCTACCTTAGCAGCTAAGTCCTTCTAAGTAGTGATAGCTATCGCTGCTAAGAATAATCTAGAGATTAAGCAATACAATGTTGTAGGAGCATTCCTTAATGCGTTAATTATAGCAGACAACCTAGTAATCTATAAGATACTAGATAGCTTTAAGAAGCTAGGGAAGTGCGTACAGCTTAACCGCGCACTATATAGATTGCAAGACTTGCTACTGTTGTAGTATAAGAAGTTCTTAGAATTACTAAAAGTGATTAGACTAATCGCCTTACTAGAGGAGCCCTGCCTATTCTTTAATTAAGAAAGGAGGATCTTAGTGCTGTTTTATATAGATAATATCCCACTGCTTTTCGCGAAAGAATATAAGCAGAAGGCAATAGATCTTTAGTTAAAGATTATAGACAAGTATAAGATAAAGGAACAAGGATTAGTTAAATAGTTCCTTAGTATCTAGATAATTAGAAATTATAAGAAGCGAACGATTACGCTTGTATATAATACGTACATTAATAAGATCGCGAAGAAGTTTAAGCTAAAGAATAGCAGTTTTCTTAAGACCCCGTTACTATCTAAAGAGCTAATTAAGAACACTAGCGAAGCAACTAAGTAGGAGATTAAGGCCTACTAAAAAAGAGTTAGATTAGTTCTTTACATAGCTATTATACTACAACTAGATATTACCTACTTAATTTTAAAGCTCTTACACTTCCTTACAAACTCTAGTAATTAGTATATAAGAGCTATTAAACAGGTAATTATGTACCTCTATTAAACAAGATAAGATGCGATCTAATATAGGAACTACAATAGTCTAGATCTAATAATTACAGGCAATACTTCCTTTGCAGATAATTAGGAAACTTGTTAATTATCTTATAGATACATAGCTATCCTATATAGTAGTCTAATATTTTAGAAGGCAGCTTAGTAGACTATAGTAACTATATTAACTACTAAGGCTAAGCTACTCGCTCTTAAGTACACTACTAAGGAGGCTATAGCCTTTAAGCGCTTTTTTTGCGAGCTGTCTCTTAATCTAGGAGATGTTTAGACAGTCTAGTGTAACAATTAACAAATAATTAGGCTTATTGTTAAGAAGAATAAGCAGATTAGTACTTAATTAAGGCATGTAGATATCTAAAATATGTAGCTGCGGCAGGAGTTTGCTAAAGGATTATTTTAGGTTAAGTACCTAGAAACAGCAATTATGCTACCTAATATACTAACTAAGTTGCTTACCTAACAACAGTTTAAAAAGTTTAAGTAGTTGCTTAACTTTTAGCAAATTAAGTACTTAATTAAAGGAAAGGATAATTAACAAGCAAAGGATTTGTATTAAGCAGTAACATCTATATACTAGGCTAAGTCTTCTCTTAATAGCTTATTTTATTAAGCAGGAGAACGTAAGCTAGACTATTAGACTAAACTAGGACTAGAAACCTTATTACTAATAAGTATTAGACTTATTATACTTGCTAGACTTTATTATTACATTACACTTAGCCTACTTAGCCTTAGCTAGCTTAAAAGCAATTTAGGCTATACAAGCCTAAATAGCAAGAGTCTAAAGTTAAGCAGTATTACAGCGAGATTCTAACCTATCACTCCTATACACAAAGTTGTTAGATAATTACCTTCTTACACTAGCGTAATAATTACGCTTAGTATAGCAATTAGGACGACAAACAGCAGGACAATTATATAAACTAGATAAGGGCAACATTCCTTAGGCATGCTACTTTTAAAGTAGTAACTTTTAAGCAGGTTGTTACTAAGGCTGCTTATATTACTGCTGTTGCCGCTGCGGCTGCTAAGGATAATAAGCTAATAATTGCGACTGTTAAGCGAACGCGGGAGTAGGAACAGAAGGGAACGCAGGAGCAGGAGCAGAAGCGAATAAAAGAGCAGGAGCAGGAGCAAGAGGCTAAGCAGTAAAATTTTAATACGCTATTTCTTAAGCATAACAATTATTAGCGGGAGCCTTCTACGCAAGAGGCTTAGTAGTTGTAACGCTGCTCTTAATTTCTTTACAGCAAGCAATAATGTCTTTAAGCAGTTAAGCTTTTAAAGCTTAGTACATCTTATTCTTATTTTATTTCTAAAACCTAGTTAGTAAGCTAAGCAAGAAGGTTAACAGGTTAAAAACTTACCTCTTTATCTCTATACATAGCTATAAATTAATTAGTAAGATTAATATTAACTGTGTAGTAGGTATAAGACAAGCAACTACTACAGCGTAAGCTGCTCTAGCTGCTAGTCTAAACGTAATTAAAGCGGTATTTAGCGTACAAGCTATTTAGCATTTTCTTTATACAGCGCTTATACGGCAGAACGCAAATGCATAATAGATTAGCAGCAATCTTTCAGGAGCTGCTAGGCGCCTTTTTCTAAGTAGAGAGGGGCGCTAAGCGCTTAGTAAAAAGCTTAATAGGCGTTTTTAGCTAATTACTATTATTATATTACAGTTTAGGCGTTGCTGCTAAAGCAGTTATCTACTATAACTTTTACTTTAGCTCTTAAAGAGCCTTGCCCTTGCGCTAGCTTAATTGCTTAGTTAGACTCTTATATAGGTCAAAATTTAAATAAGAACTTAACAGCAGACTTTATTTACTAGGTAAAGCAATTGTCCTTTAAGTAAAGCTACTAGATATCTTGTAGTAAGCAAAATAATTAAAAGGCAGAGGTAACAAATTGTTATTATTTTAAAGATTAGCTACTTGCTAAATCTTATTGTTAAACAGGGTTTAGCGCGCGCAACGCTTATGCTTAGCACTATTTTTAAGCTGCTAGCAGCTTTCTAATTATCTATTACGTTGTTAATAACAGCTCTCTAAGCTGCGCTCGTTATTGCTTAAGGCAGACTACACTAGAAAGATTAGCAGCTAATTAGTAAGAGAATAATAAGGCAATACTACTCACTATATTAGTAATAGTAGTCAAGGCAGGTTACAAAGACTTAGTTATTAGATTAATTAAGGTTGAGGAGAAAGAGTTTTTAGAGGGGCAGGAGACGCGATCAATTTTGTTGTAGTAATTACACACTAACTATTTACGCGATATTTAGGGTCTATCTAATAATTTAATATTACTTAGAGCTACTAGATTAATCAACGCAACAACACGCAACATAACTACAACAACAGATAATTACGCAGAGGAGCTATAATTACAAAGGCCCTCTTAATTAACAACTTAGATTTATTACGATTACCTAGATTGCTTACAGCTTAGATTAATGGTATCTCACTAACCTAGGAGGTGTGTTGGAGTACTAACCTCCAGATCACTCCGGATCACAATTGGACATCCGGATCACCCGGGTTATCAGGTGATCCTAGTGGGATATCACGTGACGGCGCTAGTAGCGCACATATGAACGAGCCAGATCGTCCAAAGTCTTTTTAGTAGTTATTGGACACTTTGTTGTGGCACTTAGTTGATCAATATACTCATTCCCCTCCAACTGATCATTCAATTACTCCTTCTCAGCTCCCACAAAAACTTATCTACATTTAGTAGTAAGTTTACATTTTGTATAGTAACTGTATTTATCTACTGCGCATTATTAATCTATTAAACGCCTTCGTCCTTCTTAAGTACTAAGTGCTACAGATTGTAATATTAACTATTACACCTTTCTTATGTTCCTTAATTTAGGCGGACGTTAACTATATCTACTACATAAAGCTCTAAGGCTTTTAGTACAGCAAAATTTTATAATTACTAAGCTTTATGTAGTCTTATTCGTTTCTTATACAGCAGATATACATTAAAATCAATTATTTCTAATTCTTTAAATTGCTAGAAGAGCGCTCACTCTCTATTAAGAAGCATATGTATAAATATCTCCTTCTCTAATAGCTGCAGGTAATCTCTAGTATGTAGCTTATTAACTAGTTCTTTAGTTAGTCTTGTCCTTTACCGGAAAGCAGCCTATCTTAGTTTAAATTAATAATTGCATAGCCTTCTATGAGAATCGCAAATGCGTATTTAGAGAAGTTGTTATTTGATTGCCTTTTTTTCTAGTTTTCTTATCAAAATTCTATAGGCATCTCTTGATAAGAGATATTAAGAGGTTAAACTTGCTTGTTTACTGTCTTGTACATTGTGTACAAATTATGATGTTAATAAGGAAACTTGAATAGTCTTTCTTATAACTGCTAACAATTAAGCTTACACATAATTAAGAATTTACTAAGTTTATAGTTTCTTGTAAAATCCTTAGACTGCCTAACTACGTGCGTAAACACTTAGCTTATCTAAAACATCTAATCTTTCTTACTGTCTTCTATATACAGCATGTTAAAGTTGCTAAAAATAGCTATTAGATTTAACTATACAGCTTCCTGTATATATTTTACTGCAGCTGCTCGCGGTTTGTTGCCTATTCTATTAGTAATTACATGCACCTATATATTACCTGCTGTTTCTCTATCTAAACTTTTATTAGAGGCTTTATTCTTAATTGTCTGCGCAGAGTAATTTAGTAATAGGTTAGACGCAACAAAGACTGCGTTCTATGTACTATCTTTAAATAAGACTTAGCACGTAATTTGCCTAAATGTATTGTACTAAATTAATATCCTAGCGCTTGCATACTAAGGTCCTCCTAGAATAGCAGATCTTGTAACATTAGCAACAATCCTAAACGTAGTTCTAATAGTAACTGTCCCTATTTGTATAGGTATATTAAACGCGGTTTTAATAAACAGATCATGTGTGCTATTAGCTAATGTAACACTAAAAGATAGCTGCCCTGGTCTACATTCTATTATTTTGTACAGTATCTTTAAAACTTAAGTAGCACTAAGTCTCAAGATATTTATTTGTGCTTTAGTATTAATAAAGCACTTTAAAAAGCTGCTGTTTACAGTAACCTAACATTCTAGTAAGTTATTTAGGCAAAGGCCTGTCTATTCCATTGCTAAACCCTAGAGACATCTTTAGTAGGTATATTATATAATTTATCTATTTAGGAATCTTTTCTTCGATTTATCTTATAACAAGTTTACGCACTATATTAATACAAATTTATCGCATTGTAATGCGCGCTTTTAGCAAGTAGTGTTTTTAGGAAAGTTCTAAAGGTGGGGCCTGTACGCTAGTTTAGCTAATTAGCAGCTAGAACAGATTCTAAGTATAATTTAGCGCACCTAGAATCTATAGGCTTAGCGTTTTTCTTACGTATTAAAATGTTAAGTGCAACTAAACTATCTGCAATATTAATACTGTTATTGATAAGATTGCGTAGCTGTTTTTAAATACTAGCTTGCCTTATAAGATCTAATACTGTAACTTGTTGTACTTTCTGTCTAAGTAGGGCAGTTGCAATACGGATTAGCTGTTCTTGCACTATCTCTCTAAGCTCTAGATTTGGAAGAGCATTAATAAACTTAATAGCATTCTTCTTTCTTTCTTGCTATAAGTGCTATACATCTACTAACATATTATTATCTTGCTAAGCTAATTATAGTAGTCTAATAATTAAAAATAGTATATTATAAGGCTAACTTATAAAGAGTACATTGCTCTATATTTCTTTCTGTAGATACTGTATATTTATAGGCTGTAAGTTAAAAATAGGAGCGTTACTTTGTATTATCTAATTGCTTCTTTAGGTACTTAAATCCTTACTTAGCCTTCCTTGCTTCTTTACCTCTCTCTCTCTAACACAATTTATGTCTTAGTAGAAGTTAAGGCCTTTACCTTTTAAGCGCGTAGCAGTATTTAACTTAAAGATGCTATACAAAGCGTTTCTTTGCCTTTTAGTATAATATTATCAGCATTAATCTTATTAAGCTTATTAACATATTCTTTAGCATAAGAATATGATAACTATTTCTAAAATTACTAGAACTGCTAGATGACATTATTATAGTGGCCTTAGCTTGTTAAACTAGTTAATATATTTGTAAAATTGGCGTTTTTCCCTTTAAACCTTAAACCTAGTTAAGAGTCTCCTCTAGTAAACTTTTTAGGTACTACACTAGAGGCTAGCTAATTAAGCATGTTATTAGTAATGTTGTAGAACTCTTAGATTTTTACCATTAACTACAGCAAGACTTAGTTTAATAGTAGTTGTTCTAGGATTTCCCCTAGACGCTTATATAGTAGACTAAAGTAGTAGGTTTCTTTCTTGCTAGAAATATCCTAGTTAAAACTAACTTATCTTATCTGCTTTAGGGCGCAGTATAGTTTATATTTTTTAAGCATGTGTCTTATAGTATTATATATACAATAGAGATGGTGGGTTTTTATATTACTTCCATATACTAAACTTGTCTTGTTAGATAGTCCCTTTAGAGCATTAGTAATAAAAGAACTATTATTCTTTTTGCTAAAGAATTTTGCATTAGTTGCTTATATAATAAAGTACGCATAATTAGTAGGCTTTTTTTAGAAGTCTCTTAGTTGTAGGGTAAGCTATTTATTTTTAAGGTATCAAAGGTGGTGGTGGTTGTTGTTGTAGTCAAAATGTGTTTTCCAAAAAAGTGAAAAGCAGCTGCCCTCTACTAATCAGTCGCAAAAGTCAAAAAAAAGATTGTGTGGAGTTAACGAGATTTGAACGGTAGGTGGATAAGTTCTAGGAGGAAAGCTTAGACCACCGAGCGATAATCAGGGTCGAAAAAATTTGCTAAGGTACTAAAAAACGACACCAGTTGAAACGTGTCTAACGGCGATTGCCAGCCTATGGCTGGCAATAGGATTACAGTAGGATTGCAATAGGATTGCAACATGATGCGATGGAGGAGGGAAAAGACACGTACGTACCGCAGCGGGAGCCTGCAATACTTTATAAAGCCGCTGCTTCTCACCTACTGCTTCTCACCTTTCGAACGGCACCGCATACGAACAATTCGCATACGATACACTGCAATGGCGTGCAACCTCCGCGGCGAGCATCTCCTCATGTAGGGTAAGCTATTAGTATATTAATAGTTAATAGTCTAAGCTTTAAGTTGCCTAGAGACTTAATAAGGTCCTTTACTTCTTAGTTAATATCTGCTAGCGTACTTAACTTTTTATGTGCTTTGCTAATTTTAATCTTTACTTCTCTTACTTCTTCTAGGGTGAAGGTTGCGCGCTAGTTAGACAGTATAATTTAGCGCATCTTTGCACTAGCGCCTCCTTATTTTAGCTAATAAATCTTATTTAGGCTAGTTTTCTTCTTGTAGTAGGATTTAAAGAAAAAAAAATCTCTTCTAATTTATAAATATCCTAATTATCTCTATTTAAAGTAGAAAGTATATAGTATATGACTGCCTCTTTGTTGGTTTGTGGTAGACTTTAGAAGAAAAAAATACCTTCCTCTTCTTAAAGAATTTGCCTGTTCTTAATATATATATTAGCGACAGAAGTAAAGGATATATAGTTCTCTACTAAACTAGGCTAGTTTCGTACACAATTATAAATATAAGCTTAAAAGTAAGAATATTCAACTATCTTAATAGCTGTATTCTTATTCTTCTACTATTTCTTTATGTGTGTCTGTAACTTAGACTAATCCTTCTCTTCATATTTAAATAAGCGCTTTAGGATACAAAAAAGAAATTAATCCTTTTTATAGAAGTAGTTTAATAGAATAGAGACTCTTATAATATTTTAGATGCCCCTATTACTTACTTGTCAGTTAAAGTTCTCTAAGAATTCTGTAACATTCTTTCCAGTAAAAACTAAAGTACTATATTGTAGTTAAATTATGGTTCACACTAAATTGTGCGTAGGTATAGCTATAGTGTTAATAACTAAGCTTAATAAGGTTAATAGTAAGTTAGGACTAGTAGTAGCAGGTCTAGAAAAAGGAAGCGTTGTGCCTTCTTGCCCTTAACCTAACTTCTTATCCCTTTTTAACATCTAGGGTATAGTAGGACTTATATAAGTTTTTTATATAAATAGTCAACAAACGTTAGCAAAGTAATAGACAAGGTATAGTCTTTAGGAGAAATAATCTCCTTTTTTAAGTCTTTGTAGTATATGTTTGTTTAAGTATATATGTATAAATCTTTGCTTTTTAAGTACCTCTTATTTTGCTAAATAGGCTTAGATTTATACTTAAAGCTAGTACTTATGTGTAAGCTTTTAGTGCTATCTCTATTTTTCTAAATTATATCTTAACTTAGCATTTCTTTACGTATGTATTATCGTCTTTATTTTACTAGATAGGTTGCTACCTTTATTTTGCTAGGTAGACTTTAAATTAGCATTAAGAACATATTTAAAACTACCTCTATTGTGCTAGACAGTTTGCTGCCTCTATTTTGCTAGATAGACTTTAACTTAGCATTTAATAACGTATTCTGTTGTTTATTAGTAAGTTTTGTTGTTTTTTTTGTTATTATTAGTGCTAACTTAGGTACCATCGTCCTTAACGTAGTCTATAATAGAGAATAGTGCTAACCTCTTAAAAGCATGTCTAGTAGTAATTCTAAGAGTATATCTAGTAATGATTTTAAAGATTCTGTGCTTACGTAAAATTATTATATTATTTTTGCAATAATTATGCACTAGTTCCTTGGTGCACTAAGTAGTAGAGTATGTCCTTATAGGCTTTGCTATTTGTACAGGTGTTAGAGTGTATAAAATTATACTACTACAAGGGCAAGGGATCACCAGTGGTCAGATTATGCGAGAACGAGGGTAGTAAAATAACAATCTTATTATAGGTTGTATATATTAAAGTAAAGCACAAGAGTGGAGTTGTAGAGTGGAGTGGAGGATAAATAGCTGTCCTCGCTCGTTTCAATCCCCGAAACGAGCTATATACCTCTAGATCAGGTGGTTGAGCACTAACCTAGTGAGCAGCAGGGTATCACCCTGTGCACCGGCACATTACAAGACTAGAAAAACTTAAAGACCTCTATTAAGAAGAGGGGTACTATAATAGGCTAAAGCCATAATGGTTTAGTACTTAGCAAGATACCTTGTTTTGCAATCTTACAGATTCTAGGTACGCACCTAGAATCTGTAGGCTTGGCGCGCTTGGGCCTTCTACACCGCTTAACTCTACACCGCCTAACTCTTCTACCCTGCTCGGCCTCTCTATCCTGCTCGCCCCTCTTAGCCTGCTCGGCCTTTCTTTGATACTTTGCGCGATTTTCTCTTGCTACGTTAGCAGTTACTGCGCAATTACTTGTACGTACTAACTAGCGCCAAGCTTAGGCCTCACAGGGAGGTATATAAACTCGCTGCGCAACCTTTGTAGTTCTTCAATCAATTCTTTACTGTTTCCCTTGCACCTTTGGTCAATCCAACGCACCCTTACACTATAATAGTGCATCTGCAACTATATTCTTCGGTCCTAGTATATACTTAATATTAAAGTCATATAAAAGAATTATTAATATTAACTTATTTATAACGGATACTAGATGGTTAGTAAATAAGAAATTTGGTTAAGTAATAAGGGTTGCAGCGTTAGTTTCTATAGTAAAGTAAATACTATAAAGGTAGGTACAAAACTTCTTAAGAGCCTATAGCACAGCCATGTATTCTAACTTAGTAGAGTGCTATCCCTTTCTCGTGCTAACTATAGTTTACTATTAAACTGCACTAGGTGCTGTTTTTTGTTTTCCTTAACTTGTTTAATTTATGCTCCTGCACTATTTTAACTTATATTAGTTATTAAAAATATCTTGTAGTTCTTAGTGTTAGTGTAATCGAAGTTTGCAGGTGTAGGTGCGTTATATATAACTTACTTTAGCTTGTACATTGCTGCGTCCTGTGTATCTCTTTATCTTAAAAAGGACATCGTCTCGTAGGAGTATAAATAGAGGTTTAGCGATCTTAGTAAAGTCCTTTACTTATATATAGTTGTAGACGTATATACTTATAAAAGATTTTACCTCTCTTTTATTTTGGTATAGTAGCTAGTTTATAATCTTCTTAACTTTTTTCTAGTTAGGATAACAGCCTTAAGGGCTAACCTTAAAACCTATAACCTTAAGCCTTTCCATTAGAAAATAACACTTCTTTCCTAACACAGTCCCTCTAGCTTATTTAATATTAGCTAGCACTCTGTCTAGGTGCAAGATATGCTTAACAACATAACGTTAAACTTCTAGCATTAATTCTTTTCTACTCTCATTAGTTTTAAGCCCTCTACATGTAATGTCGTTAATAAAGGGCATAGTATTAGGCTAGTAGTCTCTTAGAATCTTTATTATTACTTGTTTAAACGCTGCTACAAAGTTAGTAGCGCCTAAAACTATTGTGCATAATTGTATAAGTCTTATAGGTGTTTAAAACGCTATTATGTCCTTGCTTTCTAGATGTAGCGTGATTTAGTAATATCCTAAGAATAAATTTATAAGTAAGATAATCTTGCATTCTATAAACTTCTTAGAAAATTTAATTGCTATTAGTAGTAGGTTTATATCTTGTATAGCAACTGTATTTATTTACTGCGTATTGCTAATTTATTCAACGCCTTTGTTCTTCTTAGGTACTAGGTGCTATAAATTATAATATTAACTATTACACCTTTCTTATGTTCCTTAATTTAGGCAGACATTAACTATATCTACTACTTGCAGCTTTAAGGCTTTTAGGACAGTAAAACCTCGCACTTACTAAGCTTTCTATAGTATTATTTGTATCTTAAATAGCAGACATATATTAGGATAAATCCTTCCTAATTTCTTAAATTCCTAGAAGAGCGCCCTATCTCTGTTAAGAAGCATATATATAAATATCTCCTTTTCTAATAGCTGTAGGTAGTCTTTAGCATATAGCTTGTTGACTTATTTTTTAGTAAGCCTTATCTTTTGCAGGAAAATGTTGAATTTTAGTTTAAACAAAAAATTGCACAGCTTTTTATAAGAATTGCAAACGCTTATTTTAAGGAGTTGTTACTTTTTTGCCCTTTTCTTCTAGTCTTTTTATCTAAATTCCATAGGCATCTCTTGCTAATAGATTTTAATAGGTTAAACTTTCTTGTCTACTGTCTCAAATATTATATACAGATTATTGTGTTGTTAAGTATACTTAAGTAGTCTTTCTTGCATCTGCTAATAATTAAGCTTATATATGATTAAAAATTTACTAAGTGTATAGTGTCTTGTCAAAGTCTTAGACTGCCTAACTATGTGCGTAAACACTTAGTTTATTTAAAACATTTAATTCATTCTGCTGTCTTCTGTATACAGCATGTTAAAGTTGAAAAATCTGGCTGTTAGATCTAACTGTGTATACAGCTTTCTGTATGTATTTTGCTGCAGCTGCTCGCGATTTGTAGCCTATTTTATTAGTAATTACATGTAACTATATATAACCTGCTATTTCTCTTTCTAAATAATTATTAAAGGCTTTATTTTTAATTGTCTGCGTGGGGTAATTTAGAGATAGATTAAACGTAATAAAGACTGTGTTCCTTGTACTGTCTTTAGATAAGACTTAGCACCTAATTCGCCTAAACTTATTATACTAAATTAACATCTTAGCGCTTACACAATAAAGTCTTTCTAGAATTACAGATCTTATAACATTAGCAAGAATTCTAAACGTGGTTCTAATAGTAACTGTCCTTATTTATATAGGTATATTGTTGGAGTACGGACCTCTGGATTACTCCGGATCACGCTTGGACATCCGGATCACCCGGGTTATCAGGTGATCCTAGTGGGATATCACGTGACGGCGCTAATAGCGCACATATAAACGAGCCAGATCGTCCAAAGTCTTTTTAGTAGTTATTGGACACTTTGTTGTGGCACTTAGTTGATCAATATACTTATTCCCCTCCAACTGATCATTCAATTACTCCTTCTCAGCTCCCACATATATTAAACGTAGTCTTAACAAACAGATTACGTATGCTATTAGCTAAAGTAACACTAGGAGATAGCTGACCTAGTCTATGTTCTATTATCTTATACAGTATTTTTAATGCTTGCGTAGCACTAAGTCTTATGCTATTTATTTGTGCTTTAGTATTAATCAAGCACTTTTTTTTTATTGTAGTTTAACGTCCTTTCTCAGCCTAAAGGGTTATATAAGACGTGCAGGCCGAGGCCTGCAGGTATCTAAGTAGTTTTTATCTTTTAAGTAATTTACAAGGGGTGGATTATCTGAATAAAGGTAAGGCTCTTAGCCTATTGGGTAGGGGTAGAGAAAGAGGAGAAGGAGGGGGGAGAGGTGCTTAGAGCTTGATCGCCTAGGTAGACGATTGCATCTAGTTGTTAGAGTTTCCTTTGTACTAGGCCTGTGTACCAACCCTAGTTTCTTGAATCAAGGCTATTGTAGCCTTAATGCCTGCTTCTGTTTAGAATAGATATTGTAGAGAGATTAGCTCTGTACATGAGTTCTAAAGTATTGCTCTACTATCCTTATATAGTTAGCACCTAAGGATAATATAAGCTGTATCTTGAGTAGCTCTAAAATTGCATAGGCAAGTTTTAGATTCTACTTTGCCTCTCTTAAATAGATAGCTCTTTAGGTAGCTATAACCTAGTTTTAATTAAAAGAAAGAGCTAGATATATCTCTCCTAGTAGAAGGGATAAGTATCAGTTTCCTTATTTTCTATTTAAAAGTTGCTGAGTAGGTGCTTAGGTTCTTAGTAATAGCTTTTCTCCTTTAATTCTCCAGGAGGCTTAACCAATTAACATTAGCTAGTTATTTAATTTGTAAGCTAACAATTGCTAGGCTTGTCTTATTTGTTAAAGGGTTTATTTTTGTAGCCTCTTTTGCTAGGAGGTCTGCTCAATCGTTTCTAAGTATATCTTAGTGTCCTAGGACCCAATATAGCGCAGGGGAGATGCCTTTTTCTTCTAGTTAGGTTGCTGCTTTAATACACCTAATTTGCCACTCTTAGCTAAGGTTGTTTAAGGTGTTTTTTAATTAATATAAAGCCGCCTAATTGTCTGCATAGATATTGACGTTTTAGCATGTGTTTAATAGACTAACTGCTGTCTCTAGCCCTAAGGTAATACCTTTAAGTTTGCTGTTGTAAACTAGCTAGTTAATTCCTATATTTGCTTATAGATCCTTAATAAGAGTATCTCCCTTGTAAAAAGTAACGCCTACGCCTATTCCTTTGCTATCCCTTGTAGCCGAGGCATCTAAGTATATTAATAGAAGGTTGTTGTCTACTAATAGTTTCCTATAGCTTTCTACTTTAATATCTTTTGTCTTGTTTAATATAAGAACCTTGTAAGGAGTCCTAGCGTTCTATAGCATAAAGGCGTAGTGTTGTAATTTCTCTGTATTGTCTAAAAGAGCTAAGGTAATAGATAGTTGTATTTGATTGAGTTGCTCTCCTCTGTTGTTATTAATAGCAGCATTTAGAGGGTAGTTTAGATATAATAAAGTAGATCTAAAGGCGTATCTCCTTATACTGTTGTCTGGCCTAACTCTAGGTAGAAATAGAACAGCTTCTACCTTACTAGGCATTACAGGGGAAGATCTAAAAGTCCCTAGGATCTTTCTACAGGCCTAGTTTTAGAGTTTTTGCCTGCTATTAAGGACGTGTTGTAAGCTTTTCTAAAATAGCTAGCATCCGTAATCCGCTACGCCAGTAATGCACGCTAAGTATAGCTACCTTATTGCCCTTAGTAAGAGGCCTTTGTTAATATTAGCTAGCCTACTTAGGCGGAAAAAGGCCTAGTTTGCTTGTTATATTCTTATATAGCAGTAGTCTCTAAACTTCAGGGTGTTGTTAAAGAAGATACCTAGCTACCTAACTAGTCTTTTTAGCTGAAAGGTCTATTAAGTAGGTAGCGTGAGGACTCTATTTGTATCTTTTCTTAATCTTGTCTAGTTTGCTAATTCTGTCTTTAAGCTATTAAACTTAATAGCTAACTTCTTTACTAAGTTAAAGAGGTTTGCTAGCTCCTTTTTAAGTAGTTTAATGTTTTTCTTAATAGATGTTGTTAATATTAAGATATAAAGGTCATCTATATAGAATAGGGAGTATATATTGTTGTTTGTTGTAATTAATTAGAAAAGCGGTTTCGTGTAGATCAGAAATAAGATAGGAGAGGCCGGGCTCCCTTAAGGTGTACTAGTATTAACTTTCTGTAAGTTCTCTGTTTGCCTATTAAAGGATAACTCTAAAAGCCTTTTTGTAAGGAATAAGTTTGTCTATAATAGGAGGCATACAAGTAGCTGCTAGTTGCTTATATTTTCTAGAAGCTTGTTCTTAGATAAATAGTTAAAAGCGCCTCTAATGTCTAGAAAGGCTGTTAACGTAACTCTTTTCTTCTTTCTTTGTTGTTAAATATTATTATAGAAGAGGAGTCTTGCGTTAATAGCTAATTTCTTTAGCCTACCTCCTATTTGCGTAGAGTAGAGTAGGTCTGGTGTTTCTGCTAGGATCCCTAATCTTTTTGAGTATAGCCTTTCCAACGCTTTCCTTAGGCAGCATAAGAGGGAGATTACTCTATACGCTTTTAGGATTAAGTAATCTAGTTTATTTAGCTTTCTAAGGATAACCCCTTTTGCTTTTCGCTAGCAACTTAGTTAATATTTTAGGTTAAACAAGGCTAAGTACACCTTAAAAAAGATGCCCAGTTAGTATTTGTATGCTTTTAAGATAACTTCTTAGCTAATTCTATCTAGTCCTAGTAAGGTAGCTTTTATTTTCTAACATACAGTGTAGAGCTCTTCTTTAGATAGAATTAGCTATTCCTATTTAAGGTTTCCTTAGTAGTTATTAAGTAATAGGGCTAGTGTAGAAGGAGAAGGTAGAAAAAGCTCCTCTCTAAAGGCTTAGCACTTCTCTCTAAAGAATTCTCTGCCTCTAATAGCAAGAATTCTTGTTAAGAGGTTGTTTTTTGTATAGGCTATTGCTTTAAATATTTCTTTTAGCGATTCGTTTTAGAGGAAATGTTCCTAATAGTTAGTTTAGCTATCTTAATAGCTCTAAGGTACTTATTTCTAGCTAGTAGATAATCTCTTTTCTATAGATATAGAGTATTATCTCCTCTCCTTGCTGCTTGTTTGTAATCTTAAGAGGTCCTGCTTAGGATAGCCTTAAGGAGATCTAGATCACTAGTCTACTAGGGCTTTAGTTTTAGTTTTTAATTTATAAGGGGGGTAGATCTTCTAAGCGCTTGTTAAATTGTTGTTGTAAGATCCTCTCCTATTTTATCTAGCCTCTCCTCTAAAGGATTGTTAAGGCCTAGAAGTAATTATCTTAAGAGGTAGTTTAAAGCGTGTGGTAAGGCTAGTAATTAATCCTCTAGCTTTGCTCAGGCTATCTCCTCTTGTAGTGCAGTGTTAAAAAGATTCTAATTTGTTTTTTTTGTGTTGTACTTCTTTGGCTAGCTAGGTAGCTGCCCTTAGTTAATAATACTAAACAGGATAGCGTAATAGTCTAATCCGACATTAGGGATAACCTGCTAGTCTATAATTATAGTAGCTATATTACTTATTTAAAAAGTAAGGTTAAGTACACTCTCTTTTTGCATATAAGCTCTAAAGAAAGTACTAACTCCTATAGTATTTAATCAAGATAAGTTTTAGTTGTTAATCTAATCTACTAAATCCTCTACTTGTTAATTTGAGTTGCATTCTTATAGGCTCAATTTAGAGTAGTGGCAATTGAAATCCCCTAGGATAATTAAATGTAATTTAATTAGTTCTCTTAGGAGGCGTCTTTAGATTGTTGTTGTATTTAGCCCTTGCCTTAGGCTTTTTTTATTGTAAATGTTATAGACGTAGATCTTTCTTGTGTTAAGTTATATTAAAATAGCTTGAAAGTCGTTGTCGTCGCTAATATAAGGATTAACTTGTACTTCTATATCCTTTCAAATATAGAATAGAGTTCTAGGTTATAGGCCTTAATAATTTAGTAGTATTTGCGTAAAGTCTAGATAAGCAATTAACCTAGTATCTTTATAAGGTCCTCTTATTAACTAAGGCTCTTGTATTGCAATAATTATAGTGTTTGCTGTAATAGCTAGGTTAATCGCGCTTTTAGTAGCAGGGCTACTTCTATTAACATTTATTTGTAGGACTTTAATTATACTAATTAGTTTAATTGTTTCTAGCTGTCCTAGCCTATAGGATTTCACACTCTTAGCTGTTTGCTGCATAAGGTCTACTACAATTAGTACACCTAAATATAGTGTAGATACACAGTTTTCCTTTACTAGCACATGACTTGCACTTATATTAACTAGTATAGTATGCTTCGCTGCAAATTTGGCATGCAAATTTTAAGCATCTAGCCTTAAGGTAGCTAAACCCTTAGCATTTGGTGTATTGCTTTAAGATATTAACAACTTGTAGTTTCTCTACTCTACGGCTTTACCCTAAGATATAGAGTTTACCTCTAATAGCTTTTTAGGCTTCCTCCTCTGTGGCGAATGCTACGCATGCTAATCTAAAGTTCTAGTGTTCTCTTTTATCCGTAGGCGTAAGCTAAAAAGAATTACCTATAACTTTTAGGCCTTTGTTAAAAGTTTTAACTTCTTCCTTAACAACTTCTAGACTATAGTTTGTAGGTAGCTTGTATATAACAACCTTAAACTACAGCGTAATAAGTTAAGTAGCTTTAAAAGTTGTAATATCTTGCTATATAGCTTAATTCTTAAGGAGGTATTTAGCCTTAAAGGCTAGTGTAGTTGTAATTATTTTGTTGCCTTTAGAGGATAATGTAATTAAGGCAACTACAGGCAATTGTACTCCTCTTTTTGTTGCAAACGCGTTGTTAAACTTATTTCTAAGTTTAAATGCATTAAATGTAGCTAGAGACTCGCTAACTAGAACTAGCTAGCAATCTTTTAGGCTAGTAACCTTTAGTTTTTGCGTCTTTTAGATATTTGTCTACAGTTAATGTTTGTTGTTACCTGCTATAGTAGCGTAGGTCGCTGTAGTAGCAGTAGGCGTGTTCTAGATAGGCGTATTCTAGATAGGCGTATTCTAGATAGCGGTGTTCTAGATAGGCGTGTTTGTTGCTGGTTTCTCAATACGTCTAATTTTCTCCCTTAACTCCCTTGAGACGTTTAAGAGGCTTAATATCTTATTAGCTAGTATAGCTGTATTCTTCTTATTTACTCTTCTATTTTCTGTATAGTCTCTAAAGACCTCTACTAGGTCTAAAAGACTTGTTTGCTAGGTAGGGTTGTTTTTAGCTAAATTAGCTGCTTAGATTACTAGGTTCCTAGCAATCTCAAGAGCCTCTTCTACTAAGGTAGCTTTTAGTGTTTTATTCCTAATAGGGTATTAAGGAATAGGTTTAATCAAGGGAGAAAAATTACTCCTTGTTTAAATATAAGTCGGCCTTTAGGGTTCCTCTGTATCTTGCCTTACTTAGCGCGGCGTTGTAATAATATCTTCCTCTATCTCTATTTGCTTTTTGTTTGCTCCTCCTAGATCTTTAGAAGCAAAACGTTTTTAATATTTTTTTAAGTTAATACAATTTCTTAATTTAGTTAGGCTTTGATAAGCTCCTTAATCTTAATTAGCTTAAGACGCCTTGGCATGTGGCCTAAGCTTTGAGGAAAATGAAAATTTTTCGCTCCTCCACAGAGGGGGGTAGGCGACTCTTTCACCCTCTCTCGCGCGCTGGCGCCCTCGCTGCAGGCTCTAAAAAGTATCGCAATAGATTCCTTGGGGTTGTTTCCTTAGGATCCGGTTGTTTCTGATCAAAATCCAGAAGAGTCGACGTTGGTGAGCGTGTAATCAAGCACTTTAAAAAGCTGCTGTTTATAGTATTTAGCATTCTAGTCAGTCTATTTTAAGCAAAGGCTTGCCTATTCCTTTGCTCCACCCTGCAGACATCCTTAGTAGATATATTATCTAGCTTATTTATCTAGGAGTTACCTTTTCTATGCACCTTATAGCAAGTTTACGCCTTCAATTAATACATATTTATTGCATTATAATGCGCGTTCTAGGTAGATAGTGTATTTAGTAAAGTTTAATAGATACGGTCTGTGCGCTAGCTCAGCTGTTGAGCGGCTAGAATAGATTCTAGGTGTAATTTAGCGCACCTAGAAACTGTAGGCTTAGCGTTTTTTTTACGCGTTATGATAATCAGCATACCTAAACTATCTATAATATTAATATTATTATTAAGAGGATTTTGCATCTATTCTTAGATATTAGCTTACTTTATAAGATCTTATACTGTAACCTCTTGTACTTCCTATCTAAGTAGAGTAGTTGTAATATAGTTTAGCTGTTCTTGCACTATCTCCTTAAGCTCTAGATTAGGAAGAGCGTTTATTAACTTTATAGTCTTTTTTTTCTTTCTTGCTGTAAGTGCTTTAGATCTGCTAACATGTTGTTATCTTGCTAAGCTAATTATAGTAGTTTAAAAATTCAAAATAGTCAATTATAAAGCTAACTTACGAAGGGTATATTGCTTTATATTTCTTCTTACAGATACTGTATATCTATAGGCTGCGAGTTAGAGATAGGAGAATTACCTTATATTATTTAATTAATTTTTTAGGTATTAAAATCCTTGCTTAGCCTTCCTCGCTTCTTTATTTCTCTCTCCCGGACATAATCAAGTTCCTAGTAAAGGGCAGGGCCTTTGCTTTTTACGCGCGTAGTAGCATTTAACTTAAAGATGCTATACAAAGCGTTTTTCTGCCTCCTAGTATAAAACTAGCAGCATTAATATTGTTAAGCTTCTTCACCTATTTGTTAGTAGTAAAATTATATAATTGCTCTTAGAATTGATAGAACTGCTAAAAGATATTATTGTAGTAGCTTTAGCTTATTAAAATAGTTGCTATATTTATCAAATTAGAGTTTTTCCCCTTAAACCTCAAACTTAGTTAAGAGTCTTCTCTAGTTAACTTCTTAGGTACTACGCTAGAGGCTAGCTAATTAAGTACGTTTCTAGTAATGTTGTAGAACTTTCAAGTTTTTGCCTTTAACTATAACAAGACTTAATTTATTAGTAGTTGTTTTAGGATTTTTACTAAACGCTTATGTAGCAGACTAAAGTAGTAAATTCCTTTTTTGCTAAAAATATTCTAATTAAACTGGCTTGTTTTATCTGCTTTAGGGCGTAGTATAGTTTGTACTTCTTAAGCATGTGCTCTACTATACTATATATACAAAAGAGAGGGTGTATCTCTACGTTTCTTATATATGCTGCACTTATCTTGTTAGATAGTCTCTTCAGAGTATTAGTAATAGAGTAACTATTATTTCTCTTACTAAAAAAAATTGTATTAGTTGCTTATGCAATTAAGTCCGTATAGTTAGTAAGTTTTATAAGGAATCTTTTAGTTGTAGGATAAGCTATAAGCATGTTAATAGTTAATAGTTTAAGCTTTAGGTTGCCTAAAAACTTAAGAAAGTCTTTTACATCTAAGTTAACATTTGCTAGTGTACTAGTTTTTTTTATACTTTGCTAATCTTAATCCCTGCTTCTCTTACCTCCTCTAGGGTGAAGGTTGCGCGCTAGTTAGAGGGCATAGTTTAGCGCATCTTAGCATTAGCGCATCCTTGTTCTAGCTAATAAATCTTATGTAGGCTAGTTATCTTCTTATAGTAGGATTTAAGAAATATCTTTTCTACTTTATATGTATTTTAATTATCTCTATTTAGAGTAGAAGGCATATAGTATATAACTACCTCTTTATGAATTTCAAGTAGGCGTTAGAAGAAGAGAATATCTTTCTCTTTTTAAGGGATTTATCTGTTCTTAATGTATACATTAGCGATAGAAGTAAAGTGTGTGTAGTACTTTATTAGACCAGGCTAGTTTTATACGTATTCATAGATGTAAGCCTAAAAGTAAAAGCTTTTGCCTATTTTAATAGCTATATTTTTATTTTAATACTATTCCTTTATGTGTGTCTATAAGTTAGACTAATTCCATTCTGTATATTTAGGTAAGCGCTTTAGAATACAAAAGAGAGATTAATTCTTATTAGAGGAGTAGTTTAGTAGAATAAAAACTCTTATAGCATTATAGATGCCTTTATTATTAGCTTGTTAGTTCAAGTCTTCTAAGAATTCTGTAATATCCTTTCTAGTAAAAACTAATGTACTATGTCTTAGTTAAATTATAGTTAATACTAAGTTGTGCGTAGGTGTAGCTATAGTGTTAATAACTAAGCTTAATAGAGTTAATAGTAAATTAGGATTAGTAGTAGCAGGTCTAGAAAAAGGAAGCGTTGCGCTTTCTTGCTCTTAACCTGTCTTTTAATCCCTTTTTAACATTTAGAGTATAGTAGGACTTATTTATTTTTAAGTTATCAAAGGTGGTGGTGGTTGTTGTAGTCAAAATAGGGTTTCCAAAAAAGTGAAAAGCAACTACCCTCTACTAATTATTCGCAAAAGTTTAAAAAAAAAGATTTTGTATAGTTAATGAGATTTAAACGGTGGGTAGATGAGTTTTAGGAGGAAAGCTTAGACTACTAAGCAATAATTAGGGTTGAAAAAATATGCTAAAGTACTAAAAAACAACACTATATAAAACGTGTCCAACGGCGATTGCCAGCCTATAGCTAGCAGTAGGATTACAGTAGGTTTGCAATAGGATTGCAACATTATGCGATAGAGGAGCGAAAAGACACGCAGCAGGAGCCTGCAATACTTTATAAAGCTAAAGCCGCTACTTCTTACCTACTGCTTCTTATCTTTAAAACCGCACCGCATACAAACGATTTGGTTACAATATACTATACTACAATATAGCGTGCAACCTTTGCAGCAAGCATATCCTTATTCTAGGCTTTCTTCCCAAAGAAGCATTTTTTGCTACTATCTACCTAGCACCTAATTTAGTCTTACTTAAAATGCTTATGTAGATACCTAAATCTATTAAGTATTTCAAAACTTAACTACTTAGCTAGACTTCTATGTTTATAAAAATAATAAACAAGATTTTTATCCTCGATATCCCTATATATAAAAAGATTGTTAAGCCTTAATTTAGCTAGTTGTGGAAGGAATACACAATCTCTAGGGAATTTGCTAATACTAGCGTAGTACTTAAAATATATTGCTTTAGCATCCTCTTTTTTTTTTATATTGTGTAAGGGCTAAGTAGAGAGACTAGAACTTAGCTTAAATAGCTATTGCAAGACGTTAAATTAGCGTTAGAGAAGAACAACTCAGGAAAGGAGAAGTAAGCTTTCTATCGTCGCGTGTATAGGTTAGCAAGCAAAGTAATAATAGTATTATTGCTTTACTTTATTTAAAGGCGCCTAGCAGTAAAGTATTGAAAATAGGCAAAATAAGGCGCGTTAAGTTAGGAGGCGATTCGCGCCTTATCTTGCTTTTCTTTATTTCTGTCTAAATATACGACACACTAATTGCGTGCTAGCAATGCTAAACAAGGAGACGTAAGCCTGGATATCTGTTGTTAGCAATGAATCTTTTTTTACTAAAAAGGTGTCTACAAAATGTGTAGTCACATTAAAAGGTTGTCTAAAAAGGCTGAAGCTATAGTAGGACTTATACAAGTTCTTTATATTGATAGTTAACTAACGTTAGTAAAGAAATAGACAATGTCAAGTTTTTAGGGGAAATAATATTTCTTTTTAAGTCTTTGTAGTGTATGTTTTCTTAAGTGTAGGTGTATAAATCCTCGCCTCTTAGGTACTTCTTATTTTGCTAGGGGGGCTTAGATTTATACTTGAAGCTAGTACTTATATGTAAGCTTTTAGTGCTATCTCTATTTTGCTAGATAGTACCTTAGCTCAGCATTTCTTTACGCATGTATTACTGTGTCTTTTTTGCTAAACAAGTTACTACCTCTATTTTGCTAGATAGATTTTAAATTAGTGTTTAGAACACATATAAGACTGCCTTTATTTTACTAAATAGTTTCCTGCCTCTATTTTGCTAGATAGACTTTAACTTAGCATTTAATAACGCATTTGGTTATTGTATTAGTAGGTTTTGTTTTTCTTCTTTGCTGTTAGTGCTAACTTAGGTAACATTGTCCTTAACGTGGTCTATAATAGGGGATAGTGCTAACCCCCTATAAGTATTTCTAGTAGAAATTCTAAGAGTATATCAAGTAGTAATAATAAGGATTACGTGCTTTTATAAAATTGTTATATTGTTTTTTGTAATAATTGTGCACTAGTTCTTTTGTGCACTAAGTAGTAGAGTATGTCTTTATAGGCTTTGCTACTTGTACAGGTGTTGGAGTGTATAAAAACATACTACTATAAGGGCAGGAGATTACTAGTAGTTAGTTCATGCGAGAACAAGGGTGGTAAGATAACGATCTTATTATGGGTTGTATATATTAAGGAGAAGTACAAGAGTTGAGATGTCGAGTGGAGGATAAGGGTCCTCGCTCGTTTCGATCCCCAAAACGAGCTATATACCTTTAGATTAGGTGGTTGAGCACTAACCTGGTGAGCAGCAGGGTATCACCCTGTGCACCGGCACATTATTAATACAGGAAACTTTGCATACTCTCTTATTAGCTTTTTGCTTGTTAACAACGCTAACTTACAGTTTGCTTCTCTCTCTCTGCGCAAATTAGAAGGAGTCACAGAGAAACTTAAAACTTTTAATAAAGTTGCTAGGTTAAAGATTAATATTAAAGGATATAAGGATACTATCTAAGGTTATATTGCTCCTACCCACCCTAGATACAATTAAATACTTAGCCGGCCCTAGATAAATAAAAGAGAGGTCACTATTGCCCTCTCTAGAAAGATAATATACACTTACTTTTCTAAACAAAGGATTAAGCTATAAAGCACTAAAAATTGCCTTGTTTTAGAGAACAAAAGGTTAAAGCAAATGTAGGAGCTGAGAAGGTGTAATTGAATGATCAGATGGAGGGGAATGAGTATATTGATCAACTAAGTGCCATAACAAAGTGTCCAATAACTACTAAAAAGACTTTGGACGATCTGGCTCGTTTATATGCGCGCTACTAGCGCCGTCACGTGATATCCCACCAGGATCACCTGATACCAGGGTAATCTGGATGCCAAAAGAGTGATCCGGAGTGATCCGCATGTCAGTACTCCAACAGCAAATAAACGCAACAGCCTGTTACTTCTATATTAGACAAGCAAGTAGAGATAAGTTAATTTAGACTTTTACTGCTTTTTTTAAGGATATTAAAAAGGCTCTAGCTTCTAAAAAGAAAGTAGATGTTTTGTTACTACTTCTTAAGGCGTACTAACACATAGCTTAGATTTTTAAGTCAAAAACAGCTTCTGCACTGCTACCTTTACGCGGACCTAAGGTTGACCACTAAATTAAGTTGCAAAAAGATAAAAGTGGAAAGGAAATAGAACCTCCTTAGGGTCCTTTATAAAATATAAGTAGACTAGAGCTTTTAGTTCTACGCAATGAGCTTATATCACTATTAGATAAAGGATAGATTAGAGCTAGCAGCTCTGCAGCCGCTTCTTTAGTTCTATTCGCTAGAAAACCTAGAAGAGGATTACAGTTCTGCGTTAATTACTGAGCTATTAACGCTATTATGAAAATAGATTGTTACTCTTTGCTGTTATTTTAGGAGACGCTTAACAATATTTTTAAGGCAAAATAGCTTACTAAGATTAACGTCTCTGCAGCCTTCTACAAAATTAGAATTAACGCAGGAGATAAATAAAAGACTGCTTTTAGAACAAGATTTAGATTATATAAATAGCTATTTACTTCTTTTTGTATAGCAAACACTTCTAGTACCTTTTAATAATATATTAACTAGACACTCCGCGGATACATTAATTATTTCTGCTTAGCCTACTTAGACAATGTATTAATTTTCACAAATAGCATGCTTAAAAAACACTAACGCAATACAAACAAGGTTTTAAAAGCTATTGGCAAGGCTAGGAGACCTTTTAATATTAAAAAATGCGATTTTAATATGCAAAGTACTAAATACCTTACATGAATTATTAAGGCTAGAAAAGAATTCTAGATAGACCCTAAGAAAGTAAAAATAATTTAATAATAGAAGGCACTAACAAATGTCGAAGAAGTACAGATTTTTCTTATTTTTGCAAACTTTTATTAACGCTTTATTAAGAACTACTCTAATATAGTTGCCCTGCTTACAAGGCTCACTAGAAATGACTTCTTTTAATAGGGAAAAATAGAACAGGAAGCTTTTAATAAGCTAAAGAAGTTGTTTGTTACTAAACTAATACTAGCTTAATAGAATACTAATGAGGAAACTGTCGCATATATCAGCCACGCGCCTCAGCCACGAGGCTCGAGGCCCAAGCGTGAGAGCATGCGCGGACCTGCGCGGAACGCGCAGTGCCAAGCGACCGAGGCCTACAGCCTTCACGCTAAAGGCGCAGAGATTTTACAATAAGGCTTAGAGCCTTTACGCTAAGGATTAGAGATTTTATGCTAAGCTTGGATACTTTGTATCTAAGCTCTACAAAAAACTTGCCGTGCTTAGAGGCATCCCTCTAAGCCCTACAACTGTTGTTCTAGACTATAGTATTTTCTATATCTTTATAGAGCGTCTTAGACGCAGATAGAAAGACAGAATTAACTATGAGGTTCTCCTAAACTGTTGTTACTAGCTCTTTATTTATTACAGTTATAAGCCTGGCGCTTTAAATTGCAGTTTAGATTTTCTCTACGCATCCTAGAGTACGCTAGTAGTAGTTTAGACCTTCTAATTTGTTTAAACACACCTCTTAACCTACTGACTAATCACACGCTCTACTATAGCAAGCAACTTCTCCTAAATTACTAACTTAGCGCGCCTTACAAGCTACGCAAGCTAGACTTACTAGTACACCTAGCTAAAGTTTAACGCTAAATCTAAAGAAGTCTAGGAATATGTTAACTTAGAGGCTATTGTAACTGTTAATATATTAACAGGGCGGCCTCTAAGGCCCTTAGTGCCTATAAAGAACTCTTGTAAAGAAAAACTTAAAGCCTATAATAGAAAGCTTAATAAATATTAAGTAAGGCACGTAGACTAGGCCGTAAACGCGCGCGCACTATAGCATATTTAGGACTAGGTCTACGCGCCTGTCAACAAGCAGTTACTAGCTCTAATATAATCAAACTTATAAACGGATTAAGCTAAACTCTTAATAAGTTTATTAAATAAATAAAGCTTGAACTAGCGCTAAAAGACGTTGTTAATTAAATAGTAACACGCTAGGATTATTATGCAAGCCTTAAAAAGGCATAGCTTAGTACTATAGAACTATAAGCTTAGTACAACAATTAGTAAACAAACTAACTTAAAGCTAAGGGGCTAAAGATTCTTAAAGTAGACGTCGCGCTTGCTGTATTTAACTTTCTAGATGCTATAAGAGCTAAATACGCCCCTAAATAGGCTAGCACTACAAAGACGCTCTACTAGCAGGACTAGACACTTAGTAAGAAACATCCTAATCTAAACTAAACTAGAGATGCTCTACTAGCGCTTAATTAACATACTAAGCTTAGCTAAATCCTTAGGAGCCTATGCTATATTAGAAAACTTCAAACCTTGTCTACTAAAAGGCGCTAGAGGCATAAGCTAAAAATAAAGTATTAAGTGCCCTTGATAAAAAAGTAATAACAGCAAGTATTACTAGGATCCTGTAGAGTGCTATACACTCCTAGCAGCAATTAAGGCCTGCGTAAAGGTTAACTTTAATATTAGTAAAGAAAAATTTAAGAAGATTTAAGAACGCCTATATACTAACTAGTATAAAGAACTTTAAGACAAACTTGTTAAAGCAGGATATAAGCTCTTTTAGAAAGAAAAAAGCAAGGTAAAGGCTTTCTTAGGTAGGATATTTATATCCTTAAATAACTTCGCGCTTCTTAAGGAAAACAATACTAGTGTATACTATACTAGCAATTTTAACGCTTATGTACTATTAAAGAGCACTATACTAGACAGTAGAGCCGCATTGCACTTAGTAAACAACAGGGAACTACTTATACTAGGCTTCTTTATACCCGCAAGGGAGGTGGAGACAGTAGAGATAGGCACTTAGGCCTTCCTTATTAGCGGCTAAGGCACTTGTATCTTACGCTAAGTTCTAAGTAGAACATGTAGTAAGAAAACTAAGAACCTTATGCTTATAAACGTAGTAGTTGTTTAAGGTTTTTATTCAAATAATGTCTTAGAAGCTCGCCTACATGTAAAAGGAGTCTAGTGCCTAGGCCTAGACAATACTCTTTGCTAAAGTACACTAGGCAGAAACGTTGTACTAGCAAGGCTTAAACACTGTTTTAACTTCTTATTTCTTAAATATAAGCCTTTATCTTCATATCTTACCCTTGTTCTAAACGTAATGCCTTTAGTTAGAAGCTTATAGGTAACCTATTTAAAGAGCAACTTAGAGGACCTTTAGCATGCCCGCGCAGGGCACCTTGGCCCAAAAGCACTAGAAGTACTTGTTAACGCAGCTTAAGAAGTAAGGATTAAAGAGATAGCACGTATTAAGTGTAAACACTATGCTTAAACTTATATAAAACAGGTTATATTACGAAGGCTAAAGAAGCTTTCCCCTTAGCTATACTGGAGGATCTTGTAGGATCTATTCGACATGCCTTAAAGTCGTTTAGAAGAGCAGTAGATACAAGTAATAAAGAACGCCTTTACTAGCAAGCTTTATGTGTAAATCTTTTAAGCAAAATCTATTTTAGAGATTATAAGAGCTTTTTACAACCTAGAGGCACTTATTAAAGCTTGTTATAAGCTTTAAATAGTTATAATTACATAAGATAACAACCTTTTAACACTCCCTTAGCAAGGAACGTTGTAGTACTAAACATAGTGTAAAGAACGCAGCATTACTATTAAGCCTTCTCTACTACATACACATAAACTAGATAGAGCTGCTAAACAAGCAGGCTAGAAGCTAATAACTAAGTTAATTAAGATAAGAGTAAGCGCAAACCTGCTTAAGAAACTCTAGTTAAAGATCATTAAGGCTGCGGCCTAGCTTTACAATATAAGTCCTTCTTTGGCTTCGGCCTTTTGAGACAACCTTTTGATGTGACCACACATTTTGTAGACACCGTTTTGGTAAAAAAGATTTATTGCTATCATGTTGCAATCCTATTGCAATCCTACTGTCATCCTATTGCCCGCCATAGGCTGGCAATCGCCGTTGGACACGTTTCAACTGGTGTCGTTTTTTGGTACCTTAGCAAATTTTTTCGACCCTGATTATCGCTCGGTGGTCTGAGCTTTCCTCCCAGAACTCATCCACCCACCGTTCGAATCTCGTTGACTACACACAATCTTTTTTTTTGACTTTTGCGACTGATTAGTAGAGGGCAGCTGCTTTTCACTTTTTTGGAAACCCCATTTTGACTACAACAACAACCACCACCACCTTTGATACCTTAAAAATAAATAAGTCCTTCTTATGTATATAGCTTACGCTTACTAAACAAGCTCCTTAAATAATAGAGTAGGGGGTACTTTAAGTACTACGAGCCTAAGCTTCTTAAGAGCTTTACAGGAAACATAAAACTAGATTAAAGCAGTATATAAGCCAATAGCTGCCGCGCCTATCCCTTAAACAAGGATAGAGCAGCTAGGCAATATAGGAAAAGTTTTAAGACTCTTCTTAGAGGCTATATTAGTTACTTAGTAGGCTATAGAGCCTTTAATATATACTATATATAGGTCTTAGCGCTTAACTAAGTTATTACAACACGCAACGTTATATTTAACAAGACACTGTACTACTAGGGACTAGCCTATAAGCTGCCTAGGCAGAACGCGGTCTTTATAGTAAACACCTTTAATAAAGACAAAATTAGTAAGGCTAGAGAAGTACTTAAACAGCTTACTAGTATTAGTTAAGTAGTAGTAACAACGCAGAAGAACCTGTAGCTAATAAGCAATTAGCTAGTAATAAAGACTGTAGAAGGCCTGTTAAAATCTTTAATAAGTAGTACGCTAACAGCACGTAAAGAGCGTTAAGCTAACACTTTTTAGGGAATCTGTGTAAGGTAGAAAGGTCTTTTAGGACAGCTACTAACGCCTAAGGTAACGCTAGCGCCTTCTTTGCTAGAAGCGCAAATGCTAGGGCAAGGTACTCTAGTAAGCAGGGCTGTAGGTAGTAGTAATAAGCTGCTTAGCTCTTAAGAATTGCAAACTACTAGTAGATTAAGCTTAACAAACGCGCTAAGACTTTTATAGTCTTAAGAGAGAGTAAGGATTACTTCTAAAGACGCCTAGTGCAGCGCTAAAAATCCTATAATACTAACTAGAGCTTCTTTGAATTCTTTAGCAAAAAGACTTTACAAAAAGAAGGTATAGAGACCTTCTACAAGGAGCTCCTTAAGGCTAAAAAATAAAAACTAACGCGGTCTTAACATAGAAGGTGCAAGTATACATTACCTACTATATAACTTCTTAAAGGCTCCTAAGCTTAAGGCATTACTCTTTTAGCTTTAGGATCTTAATGATGAGCTAATTACAGTTTACGCTGTAATAGTAGCAGCTTTTAAAAAGGCTAATAAACCTTAAACGCACTTTAAGAATCTCCTAAAACTTCTAAACAAATAGAAGGACTTTTATAACTACTAATATAGAACTCTATTTAAACAGGCGGGCTAAGAGGAGATTAATACTCTACTTTTAAAAGGCACCTAGATAGAGGAAGAGACTCTAGAGGACACTAAACCCCTCTCTCCTAAGTAAGTATTTATCTACAAGCTTAATAAGAATAGCTACTTTCTTAAGTACAAAGCTCGTCTTGTAGTAAAAGAAAACTTCTAAGTAAAAAACTTAATACACTTAATGTACGCGGCAATACTAGCTGTGTAATCCTTTAGGCTCACAATTGCAATTGCAGCTAAGTTTAATATAAAAATACAGCAGCTTAACGTAGTAAGCGCGTTCCTTAACGCAAATATAGTAAAGGAACAATAGTCCTATGCGACCTACTAGACAGTTACAAGCGCCTAGGCAAATGTATTAAGCTTAAGAGAGCCTTATATAGCTTAAAAGACTTGCTATTACTAAAGTATAACAAGTTCTTAAGCACACTAAAAAAGCTTAGCCTATAGGCTTTAGCTAAAGAGCTATGCTTGTTCTTTACTAAAGAGCGCTTAATACTCCTGCTATTTTATGTAGATATTATACTCCTTTTGTATTATTAAACTTATTAAACTAAAGCCCACAAGTTCCTTAAATCTATTAAGAACAATTACAAGGTTAAGGATAAAGAAGAGGCAAGCTAGTTTTTAGGGATAAAGATTATAAAAGACTATCAAAAGCATATAATATTGCTACTACACAACACTTATATTAATAAAGTCACTAAACGCTTTAGTTTAGACGCTCTTAGCAGGTTCCTAGAAACTCCTTTACCCTTAGAGGAGCTAGTTAAAAACCTAGAAGAGGCCCTAAAGCCTTAGATTAAGGCCTACTAAGAGCGCGTAGGTAGCGCGCTATACACAGCTATTATGCTGCGTCCTAACGCTGCCTACGCAGTTTCTAAGCTCACTTACTTTCTAACTAACCCTTTAGAAGCTCATATAAAGGCTGTAGATTATTTTATATAATACCTCTACTATATAAGGCATAAGGGAATTACGTACAGCAATAATAACAGTAAAGAGCTTACTATATATCGAGACGCGTCTTTTGCAGATAATTTAGAGACTTGTTAATCTTCTTAAGGCTACGTTATTATGCTCTTTAGAGGTCTACTTATATAGAAAGTAGCTTAGCAAGCTACAGTAACAGCTTTAACTATAAAAGCTAAGCTCCTTACGTTAGAGTATGTGGCAAAAAAGTTTATAGCGCTTAAGAGGCTATTTAATAAGCGTCAACTTGTAGTCTTAAGAGCCTAGAGGATCTTCTGTAATAATTAGCAAACTATACGCCTAGTAGTTAGAGAGCAAGAAAGGATTAATACTAAGCTCTGTTATATAGATATATAGAATATATAGCTCTGCTAAGAGCACGCCAAAAGCTTGTTTTAAATTAAGTACTTATTAATAAGTAAAATACTAGCTAATAGACTTACTAAATACTTATTAAGGTAAAAGCTTAAGCACTTTAAGAAACTTATTAATATAAGACGTATTTCTTAAAAAAGTTTACAAGAAATAGAAAGCACAAAAAGAGAAATAATAAATGTTTAATTATTAGAGTAGATTAGCCCCCTACCCTTAGGGATTTTTTAAAATTCTAGGAGGACAACCTCCTCCTATTAGGTTTTTAAGTAACTAGGAGGTCTACTAGATTACCTAACAGCTCCTTAGCGCGCAGGCAACGCGTAAGAAGACTATTAGAAGAGCTAGTAGACTTATTCTAGTTATTTCAACCATCCTTTATACTACTAAGGTCCTCCTTAGACTACTCCTCCTTAGCTGCTTTTTCTAAAAGAATGTAGACAGCAGCTTATAGGCTTTTTAGCCTACTTGCCCTGCAATTTGTTAGTATAAGGAGCTTAAGAAAAAATAGAAGAAGAGCTTATAATAGCGTATCTTTTTCAAGCTTAGCAAAAAGCTTTATAGCTAAAAAGATAGTAATTTAAGAGTTTAGATTATTAGTAGAAGCTTTAAATTTAAGAAGAAATTATATATAAGGCCTTATAGGTCTTTTTATTAGAGCACTACTAGTAGCGCGCTCTAGAGCTAGAGGCCTTATCCTAACAAGCTCTATTAGAGCTGCTAAATAAAGTGCTTTTAACGCACTTAAAATAGGGTACGCTACAATGCGCACTAAGTGCGCCTTAATAACTAGAAGTTGCTGCTAAGGTCTTACGCCTGCAGGTAGTTTTAACTAGGGTTTTAAGTTTACCTACACGCTTTTTAAACGTGCAGGCTAGTGCTGCACTTAAAGTAGCACTAGTTAACTTAACGTAAGGAACACGTTCTAGAGGAGGCGGCCGCACCTTAGGCGAGGGCGATGGCGGTCCGGCGGCGGCGCGCGCGGAGGCGCGGGCGGCGGCACAGGCGGTAGTAGCTTTTTGTAGTTTTAACTTTTGTATAAAGTTAGTAACTAAACAAAAGGAGTGCTAAAATAAAGCTAGAAGCTGCATAGAGGTATAGAGTAGCAAGCAATAGCCTAAAAAGCTATAAAAGAGTATAGTAGAGCTTAATTGTGGGAGCTGAGAAGGAGTAATTGAATGATCAGTTGGAGGGGAATAAGTATATTAATCAACTAAGTGCCACAACAAAGTGTCCAATAACTACTAAAAAGACTTTGGACGATCTGGCTCGTTCATATGTGCGCTACTAGCGCCGTCACGTGATATCCCACTAGGATCACCTGATAACCCGGGTGATCCGGATGTCCAATTGTGATCCGGAGTGATCTGGAGGTTAGTACTCCAACACACCTCCTAGGTTAGTGAGATACCATTAATCTAAGCTGTAAGCAATCTAGGTAATCGTAATAAATCTAAGTTGTTAATTAAGAGGGCCTTTGTAATTATAGCTCCTCTGCGTAATTATCTGTTGTTGTAGTAATATTGCGTGTTATTGCGTCAATTAATCTAGTAGCTCTAAGTAATATTAAAACATTAGATGGACCCTAAATATCGCGTAAATAGTTAGTGTATAATCGCTACAACAAAATTAATCGCGTCTCTTGCCCCTCTAAAACCTTTTTCTCCTTAACCTTAATTAATCAAATAACTAAGTCTTTCTAACCTGCCTTAACTACTATTACTAATATAGTAAGTAGTATTGCCTTATTGTTCCCTTACTAATTAGCTGCTAATCTTTCTAGTGTAGTCCGCCTTAAGGAATAACAAGCGCAGCTTAGAGAGCTGTCGTTCACAACGTAATAGACAATTAAAAAGCCGCTAGCAACTTAAAAATAGTGCTAAGCATAACTGTTGCGCGCGCTAAACCCTATTTAACAATAAGATTTAGTAAGCAGCTAATCTCTAAAATAATAATAATTTATTGCCTCTGCCTTTTAATTCTTTCGCTCACCGCAAGATATCTAGTAGCTCTGCTTAGAGGACAATTACCTTACCTAGTAAATTAAGTCTACTGTTAAGTTCTTATTTCAATTTCAACCTATATAAGAGTCTAACTAAGTAATTAAGCTAGCGCAAGGGCAAGGCTCTTTCAGAGCTAAAACAAAAGTTACAGTAGATAACTACTTAAGCAGCAACACTTAAACCGTAATATAATAATAGCAATTAGCTAAAAACGCCTATTAAGCTGTCTACTAAGCGCTTGGCGCCCCCTTTAACTTAGAAAAAGGCGCTTAGCAGCTCCTTAAAGATTACTACTAATCTATTACGCTCTTACGTTCTGCTGTGTAAGCGCTATATAATAAAGATGCTAGATAGCTTATAAACTAAACACTACTTTAATTGCGTTTAGACTAGCAGCTAGAGCAGCTTACGCTGTCGCAGTTGCTTGTCTTACACCTACTACACAGTTAACGTTAATCTTGCTAACTAATTTATAGCTATCTATAGAGATAAAAAAGTAAGTCTTTGTCTTATTAACTTTCTTACTTAGCTTACTAACTAGTTTTTAGAGATAGAACAACAATAAAATGTACTAAGCTTTAAAAGCTTAACTACTTAAGGACATTATTGCTTGCTGTAAAGAAATTAAAAGCAGCGTTATAACTACTAAGCCTCCTGCGTAGAAGGTTCCTGCTAATAATTATTATGCTTAAGAAATAGCGTATTAAAATTTTGCTGCTTAGCCTCTTGCTCTTGCCCCTGCTCCCTTGTTTGCTCCTGCTCCTGCTCCTGCGTTCCCTCCTGCTCCTGCTCCCGCGTTCGCTTAACAGCCGCAATTGTTAGCTTATTATCCTTAGTAGCCGCAGTAGCAAAAGCAGCAATATAAGCAGCCTTAGCAGCAACCTACTTAAAGGTTGCCGCTTTAAGAGTAAGCTTCCTAAGGAATAGTGTCCTCCTCTAGTCTATACAATCGCCCTGCTGTTTATTGTCCTAATTGCTATACTAAGCGCGATTATTACGCTAGTATAAGAAGGCGATTATCTAACAACTCTGTGTATAGGAGCAATAAGTTAGAATCGCGCCGTAATACTGTTTACCTCTAGACTCTTGCTGTTTGGGCTTATATAGCCTAAATTGCTTTTAAGCTAGCTAAGGCTAAGCAGGCTAAGCGTAATGCGATAATAGAGTCTAGCAAGTATAATAAGTCTAATACTTATTAGTAATAAGGTTTCTAGTCCTAGTTTAGTTTAATAGTCTAGCTTACGTTCTCCTGCTTATTAAAATGAGCTATTAAGAGGAGACTTAGCCTAGTATATAGATGTTGCTGCTTAATACTGTCCGATATTATAGGGTAAGTAATACTGATAAGGTAATAATAATATAAGTGATAATAAGTTGATAGTATTGATGATTGATTGTTGGTGTTCTGTGTGTGGATTGTATATGCTCCGAGTGCCCTTTTTATAATCAGGATTCTGTGTGGGCCTTGGCGGCGCTAGCGCGTTTAGCGTCCTTTAGCGCCACCCCCTAATCACCCTTGCAGACCCCTTCTCCAATCCCACTAAACTCCTAATTAACCGCGCTGATGTCCTAAATTTAACACACCCCCTTAGCTTAAGCGTACAGATTAAGCTAAATAGCTCCTTTATTATTTCTTCTGTAAGGTGGTTAATCATAGGTCTAAAGCGTTAAGCTAATTAGTAATTAATACTAGATTAGCTTCTAGTCGTGGTCGTATGCCCAGATCAATCAGTCCTATTTGTTGTAGGAACCTCAGCTATTAATTAGCTAGTAGCAGTTTAGTAAGTCTGTTAGCGAGCATCTTGCTTAATTCTACGTAAATTACCTTAATTAACTTGTTCTAAGCTTCTTGCCTAAGCTAATAGTTGTAGATATTAACATGCTGTAGCTTTATAGTTAACTAGGAAATCTCCTGTAAAATTAATTAGATTGTCTGCAGGTTATTGCACTGTATAGTAATTGTTTAGTTAATTATCTAAATTTAGAGCTTACTAAGCAACATCTAAATAAACATAGCTTTCTTTGCCACATATAAGAGCGCAAGTAGTTTAGATTTAGTTATTAAGGTTGTAACTATATTTTGTTTGTTTGCCCTCTAAGCTATTAGTCTGCTAAACAGCTTAATTACGTACCCTTGTAAGCTTTTTGCAATTAAGTGTATTGTTAGCAAAAGAGGCGTTACTTATAACAACTAGGTAATTGTCTCTACTAAATTGTAGTGCGAGCGTTTGTGTATAGTTAAGGTAGAGAAGTACGCGATTAGCTGCTCACTAATAATTAGGGCTAGGGTTTGTAAGAAATTATACTAGGCGTAATACTACAAAGGCTGTATGAGGTCTCGTGTTAACTGCTGCAAATTGGAGTAATCTAATTTTTCGTTAGTAGAAGTTAATTTCCCTAAGGGTTGCGTTGCCTTCTTAGGGCAGCAGTTTAGCCTTAATTATTAGGGTATTACTCTTAATTAAGTAATCGCTTACTAGTTAGTTAATCTTCTTAATATATGCTAATTAGGAGATCTAGATCTTACGCTGTAATTAATCCCTAATTAACTCTATGCCCAAAAACTAATGCAGATCGTCTCCTCTAGTTATACGATACTTCTTTCTAATATCCTTAATAGCTGCTTACATATCTAATCTATAGTTCTTTTGTATATTATAATAATATCGTTAACGTAGAAGAACACAAAGATCCCTTAGCAGATTATACAGCATAGCTTATATAGGACGGCAGTAAATCTACATCTTTAGAGATAGGTGGTAAAGTCCCTTTGCTAGAGCAGTAGCAATATTTATAGGCTGTATAAGGCTTTATTAAGCTTTAGAATTATTCTCTTCCTTACGTATCTACGCGGCATTCTTATGTATATAACTTAATTAATTAGTGCGTATATAAAGGCGTTAGTGACGTTGTACTGCTTAAACTTAAGGTTAAATTAGGCAGCGATTGCAAGGGCTATTTAGAAGGATTAACTTGCTAACATAGCAGCGTAGGTCTCTTAAGCAGTAACGTTTTATTGTTAATTACTCTATACAACTAAGCGCGCTTTGCACTTAATAAATAATAATTCTTATTAATCTTGTAGGTATATACCTACATAGACTCTAGTATCTAGGTATCTATTAGTTGTGCTTCTTGCGTTAGGACTTCTAACTATAAGTTTAATTGCTTATAGCTTACAAGGTGATCTTCTTCGGCCTTTTTAAACAACTAGTAGAATATATAATTCTCCTTTAGTTAGTTTAGACTTAGCGCTAGCGGGAGCTTGCTTAGATAAGGCATCTAGTTATAACTTTAACCTTTAAGCAATTAATCAACTGCTGCGCTATTGAGTTTCTTGTTATTTAATTATTTAATTTTTCCTACTCTTGCACCTGCTATAAACGCTAAAGCCTATAGGTCTGTCTAGTTTTTCTAGAGGGACTTACTAACAAAACTTAATCCTATATTAGCACTGCGTAGATTAGAACACTTGCTGCTGCTAGTACTTAAGAGGTAATTAGGCCTAGAGTTTAATAGCTGCGCAAGGGCAACGTTCTAACTCTTAATATTAAGAGGATTATCTACACGCCTAATGCTCTCCGCTGTTATGAGATTAGTTAAGAGGACTACTAGTAGAGGTATTAGCAGAGGTAAGAGATAATCTACTTAAACCTTTCTTCTGCGTTAATTATATTCATTATATGTTTCTTTATATATAGGTCCTTTATTAAAGGACTTATTCTTAAGAAAAGATTGTGTCTCTTCTTAGTTATTTGTAATCCCTAGGGGAAGTTCTACAGTTTTAATCTATGCCTTAATCTCTTTAAGGGTGCTATGCATTAGGTTATCTATAACGTTCTTCTTATTTCTAGTAAAAATTAATTCTTTATTAAATACTACATCGCGTTTAGTAATCACTTTAGCTATCGTTAGTACCTATACACGGTAATTGTTCGTAGATTAATATCTTACTAGGTATCTAATCTATACTATAGGATTAAGCCGCTGTAGTTTGCGCTTACAGCGCTTTGTATTATCTATTATTGCAAACGCCTTGTACCTGTATACTTATAAGTGTTCTTAGTGTGGCTTGCGCAGTAAAGTAACAATTCTATTTTTATATACGTTATGCGTAAAGACTTCTTAATATAGTATTCTCTATTAATTTGCGTATTAGGGCGTTTAATTATAGAGATATACTGCTATTTAAGTAATCTTAAGCTATAGTAGCTACAGTAGGTTAGCGTTAAGTTACATTACTTATGCTTTATTCTTAATTACACCCTCTAAGCGTTCTACTCTACTGTTTTGTGCTTAAGTATTAGGAGCAGAAGGCTTAAACCGCATGCCTTAGGACTCTGCTTACTAAGCAACTTCTAGTTTAACTGTAACGATCTCGTTATTAGTTTTAATAACCTTTATTGTAATATTAAATTAGGTCTTTATAAGGATAACAAAATATTCTAAGGACTAAATAATTACTTGCGCTGTTTAATTGTCCTTAAAGTAGTAGTCCTACATAAATCTAGTAACTTAATTAGTAATTAGTAGTTAGCTTCTTTCCTTAGTTAAGCTGTTAACCTTGTAGTTATAAAAGTTAAGTAAGATACGCTCTCTTAGAGACTTATTAATCCTGCGTAGTGTGCTGCAGATTAGCTTTTTAGCTTTCGCTTGTCTACAGGCGTTGTATGCTACCGTAAGCACTCTAGTAATCCTTACCCCCTTAGATTGTTGTATAAGGTGCTTAAGCGCACTTAGTCCTAGATAACCTATCCTCTTATACTGTATAAGTGCTCGTGCGCGCTGTCTTTAATTGTATTGCGGCTTAACGACCCTAGAGGCTATTGTAGCGTAATTAGTAATTAGGTTTACTTTAAGCACCTATTGTCTATGTACCTTAGTAAGGTTAGCAATTAGATTATTAGTAAGCAATTATTAAAGGACTATTAGATTGTATTTAGTATTGTACTACAAGCCCTATAAGCAGAGTATCCTAAACAAGACAAGATTGCAAAGTAAATTAGGGCAGTATACTACGTCTTTTAGGTGTAGTTAGCTTTGTGCCCTGCCACTAGCTACTGTTAAAGTAACTAATCTATATGCCTTAATCTATAATCGTGAGTTTCCTGCCTATAGGAAGTCTCCTTGTCTTGCTAATCGTGTTTTGGTAAATTAACTAGTATCGTTCGAGACGTGACAGGTTAATCTAGAGTTAAGGATCTATAATTATTGTAGAAAATATGTATCCTAGTTTGCTTTAAATACGGCCTTAATGAACGTGTAGTTAATTTCTCTAATCTTCTAACTATATAGTTAGTTATTATGCTTAACTGTAGGCGTTGCTGTATGTAACTTCTTAATTACAGGTCTTTAAGATTGTAATTACTGCTTAGAGTTGCAAATTGTTTCTTGCATAGCTAGGCTGTTGGTAATACGCGATTAGACTTAATCTATCCTGTCTTGTTAGGGTTGCCACTAGTCTAGCACGTTGCTTAGGTGCGTATACTAGCAATCCTTAAGCGTATGTCTTATATTACAAGCTTTGCACTTGCTTATAGTGTATTAAATATCGTTTAATTAGGTATCCTTAATAGGCTTTTGATTTCGGCGCTGTTTGCGGTTCTGCCTAGAATTGTCTAATTCGTCCTTATTAAGCGTTTGTGATCTAGCTCCTGTAGCTGTTCTAAAGGAAGCCTTAGTTAACTTCGCTTTAGATAGGTAGAAGAGCTATATATAATCTTAATAGTCGCGGATTATATCCTTAACTGTATATAAAGGACTTTTTAATCTATAAGATACAAATAATATAGTCTATTGCTCTAAGTGCTTTGCTGTAGCTTAGGTAAAGTCCTCCTTCACGTACGCGTCTAGTTGGCACTTAAGTATTCTAATAGCTTTACCCTTAGTTGTAGCGTGATTAACTTTAGTAAGCTATGTCTCCTATAAGTTAATTACCCTAGGCAGCTTTATTGCGGTTTTGTACCGCTCTTAAGCTTCCTTAATCTTATCTTTAGCGTTAATGCCTTCAGTAGCTATTAGATTAGCAATCTACTAACAATGTAATTATCTTACTTAATAGTAGTTTGTGTATAAGTAGTTGTTAACTGTACGCTATATCTCTTGCGTAATCTTATCTAACGTTGCTTGCTCCCTTGTGTACTTCTAATCTTCTATCTTGTATTAATCTAGCTCTAACTTATAGATCTCTAGATCCTCTTTGTATAAGGCTCTTGCGTTTGTTAATAGATCCGCGGGCCGTGTAGGTATAAAAGGCAGTATAGTTGCGCTATCGCCGTGATTACTTTAGTGCAATGCGGCGTGCGCATTAATCGCTTGTTGCAACGCTTAATAGTCGCTTATTAAGGCATTTAGGGTACCTTAGGTTTATTAATAGGTTTAATTGTAAGGTTTAGGTTAATCTTCTCCTACACGTGAGAGAGTTAGCGCGCGTCTTAATTTGTTAGATCTATTTAATCTAGTTTGTGTAATCCGTGAGGATTACGGAGGTGTCTTGTAGAGATAGGGTAGTTATTTTTTTAATAGCTTGTATAATTTAGTAGTTTGGTAAACCTCGTTTAGTTAAGGCAGTGAGACTCTTAATTGTTAGATATTATAGGGTAAGTAATACTGATAAGGTAATAATAATATAACTGATGATAAGTTAATAGTATTAATAATTGTTTGTTAGTGTTCTGTGTGTGGATTGTATATACTCTAAGTGCACTTTTTATAATCAGGATTCTGTGTGGGCCTTGGCGGCGCTAGCGCGTTTAGCGTCCTTTAGCGCCACCCCCTGATCACCCTTGCAGACCCCTTCTCCAATCTCACCGACCTCCTGATCAACCGTGCTGATGTCCCAAATTTGACAAATACAATCCTTTGCTTGTCAATTATCCTTTTCTTTAATTAAGTACTTAACTTGCTAAGGGTCAAGCAACTGCTTAAACTTCTTAAACTGTTGTTAGGTAAGTAACTTAGTTAGTCTATTAGCTAGCATAATTGCTATTTCTAGGTACTTAACCTAAAATAATCTTCTAGCAAACTCCTGCTGCAGCTACATGTTTTAGATATCTACATGCCTTAATTAAGTGCTAATTTGCTTATTCTTCCTAACTACAAGCTTAATTGTTTGTTAATTGTTACACTAGACTGTCTAGACGTCTCCTAGATTAAGAGACAGCTTGCAAAAGAAGCGCTTAAGGGCTATAGCCTCCTTAGTAGTGTGCTTAAGGGCTAGCAGCTTAGCTTTAGTAGTTAACGTGGTTACTGTAGTCTACTAAGCTACCTTCTAAAATATTAGACTACTATATAGGATAGCTATGTATCTATAAGATAATTAACAAGTTTCCTAATTATCTGCAAAGGAAGTATTGCCTGTAATTATTAGGTCTAGGCTATTGTAGTTTCTATATTAGATTGCATCCTATCTTGTTTAATAGAGGTACATAATTACCTGTTTAACAGCTTTTATTTATGCTAATTACTAGAGTTTGTAAGGAAGTGTGAGAGCTTTAAGATTAAGTAGGCAACATCTAGTCGTAGCATAATAGCTGTGTATAGAACTAATATAACCTTTTCTTAGTAGGCCTTAATATCCTACTTAGTTACTTTGCTAGTGTTCTTAATTAGCTCCTTAGACAGTAACAAGGTCTTAGGAAAACTGCTATCCTCTAGCTTAAACTTCTTTGCGATCTTGTTAATATACGTATTATGCACAAGCGTAATTGTTTACTTCTTGTAATCTCTAATTATCTTGATACCAAAGAACTATTTAACTAATCCTCGTTTCTTTATCCTGTACTTGTCTATAATCTTTAACTAAAGATCTATTGCTTTCTACTTATAATCTTTCGCGAAAAGAAGTAGGATATTATCTACATAAAACAGCACTAGGATCCTCCTTTCTTGATTGAAGAATAGGCAGGGCTTCTCTAGTAAGGCAATTAGTCTAATCTCCCTTAGTAATCTTAAGAACTCCTTATACTACAACAGTAGCGAGTCTTATAATATATATAGTGCGCGGTTAAGCTGTACGCACTTCTCTAGCTTCTGAAAGGTATCTAGAATCTTATAGATTACTAGATTGTCTGCTATAATTAACGCATTAAGGAATGCTCCTACAACATTATATTGTTTAATCTCTAGATTATTTTTAGCGGCGATAGCTATCGCTGCTTAAAAAGACTAAGCTGCTAAGGTAGCAGTATAAGTTAAATTAATTAAATCCTTTTCCTAGAGATTACCTCTTACAACAATCTGCGCCTTGTATTTAAAAAAGAAGCTATCCTAATTAAACTTTTAGGTCTAAACCTACTTTATAGGTATTAGGCGATTAATTGCCTTTTCCTTTAATATCTTAGTCTAAGTCTTTTATTTACTTAACTAATCAATATCTCTCCTATAGGTATCCTTAAACAAGGCCTTTATAGAATGCTAGAGCAATTGCTTTTATAATCCTAGCGGTTTAGGTAGATTGTCGCGATACGGTTAAGCATTTCCTTTAGGCTTATGCTTAGTAAGCAAAGCTGCTATAACTACGTAATTAAGAGTCTTGTAGCTTGCTTAGTCTTCTTAAGTTTTTTGCAAACCTGGCAGGTAGGTATTATAAAAATTGTCCTATAATAGATCTTTATAATCCGCAATTAATGCGTTAACACTACCTGTGCTTCTACCTCTTAGTTAATTATTAGGATCTTAAGTTGCGTCTTTACGCTTACGCCCGCTACCTAGCTTGCGTAGTAGAAGATATTAATTTATAGACTAATCTAGGCTTTTGCTAGCAATTTAAGCACTATGTTGTATAAGTAGAGGTTTAGCTTGTAATTACTTACTGTGTCTGCTATTTGTTGCCTAAGATCTTAACTTGCGAGATAATTTACGCCCTGCTATTCTACTTAAAGGAATAAGTATTATATTATAATTAGCTAGCGCGTTAGAGTCTACGGGCACAGACTGTTAGACTAGTAAATAAGGTATTCTACCTATAGGTTCTAACAAATTAGCTCCTTCAAGTAGTTGCACTACTATTTAACTGTTAGTATCTATACAACTAATTAAATTATTATTCTCTAGGGTCTCTAGTTTAGGAGTAGGTTTTAAGGTAGCAAGACTAGTAATTTATTGCTAATTTAAGCAAATTCCTAATAGCGCACTAGCCTTATGCTCTAATTGCTTGGCGTCTTCTAATCTACTCTTATCTTTAGTAGGCAGGCCTTCCTTACTGCTTAAGATAGTAGATAGATTACCTTTAAGGTTCTTAGTAGTTAGCTGTGTATCCTAATCCGCCCTTCCTTAAATAGGCGAGAGGACCTCTAAGTTGTCTCTAGGATTAACTAGCTTGCTATTATAAAGGATCTTTATAATCTTAATTACTTAATCTCTTAGTAGCTCTTCCTTGCAATCCCTTTTGTAGAACAACTGTATATTAAAGGTTATATTACAGGTAGTAATTACTTAATTAAGTGTTAGTACTGATATATAGTATATGTTAGAGGCTTAATACTCTACTAAATAACAAATATAGCCGCGAGGATTAACTTTAAATCCTTAATAATTGCGCTTAGCTGCCTTATCCTTATCTAACAGATAGGCTCGGCAGCTATAGGCATAAATTCTACTCTAGTCTAGGCGTAGATTAGCAGTCTAGTGTCTATTCTCTAGTAGTTAATAGTATTAGAAATATTTCCTAAACTATTCTTTAAGCACCTGATTAGGGGATTAGTAGCTATAGATTTTAGTAGGGCTTATGCTATGTAGGTAAGCAGCTGTATTTATAATTACTAGCTATAGCTTAGCTAGTAGATTAGCGGTTGTGCGCATCTTAATAGCCTTAGAAATTAGCTCTTAGCTAGCTCTCTCCGCTGAGCTATTAGGCTTACAGGTGTATGGCGGTAGCGTCTTAATTACAATCTCTTTTTCTATTGCCTATTCCTTATATCTTGATTGCCCTCTCTAAGGCAGTATAGCAGTATTATTATCCTAATAGATTTCTACAATCCTCCGCTAATATTTCCTTTTAATTTTTTAAGTAAAACCTTTAATTACAGGTATAATATTTTTTAGTGTCTTTAACTAGATATTATAATTATACAGCTTGCCTAAGTAGTCTTCTTTAATAATTAGTGCCTATTTTTTAAATAGTTAACCTGTTAGAAAATGAAATAGGTCCTATAAGATCCTGTAAAAAGGTTATAGTAATCTCTCTTTTAGTTGCTGCAAGATTACTTGCGAGGCATAAGCTGTTGCGTAGTAATTACATTCTAATAGCTTCTTGCTAGTAATCTCAACGTTTTGCGCTAAGCGGACTAAGGCTTTAATAGCCTGTTGTCCTAGGTAATCTAATTGTTAATGCTATAAGTCTTTATTACTAGTGCGCAACTAAGGTTTCCTTAATTACGCTACGGCGTTTATAAGCAGTAGTAGTTAAGTAGAGTAACAAGAGACTTGCTTGTATTTAATAAATAAGAGATTAAAATAACGCTTAAGGTTAATTAAGACAACGTTCTTCTTAGGAGTACTAAATTGTATAGTATAATTATATCCTAAATACTAAATGCCTAACTAGTTAAGCTGCTCTTCTAACACGATGTTAGTATAAAACCTAGTACAAGCTTAACGTTAGTAAGTAGTAGATTAGCTATTTTAGGGCCTACCTCGCTATGCAGGACGTTCTTAAGCAGCCTGTTTCCTACCTTAGCAATAGGGATAGATTAAGTGCCTGCTAAGACTATCTTATTATAAACGCATTCGCTAAAGGTGCCTAGTACTAGGTAATCTATAGTATGAACTAAGTAAACTGCTGCTCTACTATCTAGGATCGTAAAAAGGGATAAGGCATAAGGGGTAAAAGCTACACTAAAGATGTTTGGCCTAATTTTATTAATAAAGTTATTTAGGTTCATTAGTGCTAAAACTAATAATCTAGGGTAAGATCTACTTAGCTTATTAGTAGCTAATCCGCTAGTGCTAGCCTTCTAGCCTTCCTTCTTAATCTAGGTGCGCAGAGATGCCTAAGTATTAGTGTTCTATTGCTTAATAATCTTCTTTTTCTTGTTGTCTGACAGTTTAATTGGAATACTGCTAGTAGGGGTTAATCTAGTAACTATAGTTTAGAGTTAATAGTAGTTGCGCAGTATCTAAAAATACTTACTTATTAGCCCTTTACTAGCCTTATAGGGACAAGAGTAGAGTTGCTTACCGCTATTGTTTAATTTTAAGTTGTTAGCACTAGTAGATTGTTAAGCTAACGCTAATCTAGATCTAGTTTAGAACACTACGTGTCCTTTTCCTTTTAAGGAACTAATTAACTAATCTTGTAACAAAATACTAAAGATATTTTTTAGATTATTAAGAGTTAATTAAGATTTTCTAAGCGCTATTGCTTGTGCTAACTTATTGCGCTTCTCGCGCGACTAGTCTAGTGCAATTTTAGTGCTTAAGGCGTCTAAAGAACTAGTAATCGCAAGTAGCCTAACAACCTTAGGGAGTGAATAGATAGTTGCTTATTAATACAGGAGCTGCCACTTAGTAAACTATTGCTTAAGACCTATTCGTTTCTAGCAAGCCTTATCTAGGTAGGATTAGTACTGCGCTCTAATTAAATACTAAGTATTCTAATTAGTAGGTGCAAGGTCCTTCTTAAGGGTCTTCACTAAGGCTTAAAGGCTAGTAAAGTTTTAATTAATTATGCTTATTAACGTATTTAAGAGCAGGTCTAGATTAATAGTCTTGCTAATCTAGTTCTTAACATTAGTAATCTTAGCAACCTTCCTTGTCTATTAAGCTGCCTGTACTTTGTACCTGTTAACTAGCTTACTATAATTATTCTTTTTATACTTAGTATTAAAGACTTAAGCCTTATATTTGCGTTAAGTAATCTTATAATCCTCTTGTTCTTGCGCGCTTGCGTTAGGTGGTAGAGCAACTAGTCGCTTAATATCCTTAGGCAGTTTAGGATACTGTAGCTCTTAGTAATTAATTAAGAGCACGTCTAGGAGATTAGGATTGACCTAATCCTAGATGCCTTTCTTTAAGCAGTGTAGTCTTAAAAGAGCGAACTAGGTTAGCTAGTCTAATTACGCCTTTAGGATTACCCCTAAGGCAACAAGTAGTGTGTTAGTAAGGTCTATATTAGTAAGATGCTTATGTAGGATTACAACGTAGGTTATTTTTAAGGTGACAATAGAATTTATTAGTTAGTTAGTAGCTGTGTTAATGATAACAGTAGCCTGTAGGTTGTAGATTAGGTTAGAAAGAGGTAGTTCGTATAATTAATAAGTAAGAGAGGTACAGAAGTAGCAGCAATCTTCTAGCTAGTGCTGTAGGAGATAAAAAGAGGAGAGTAAAATCTTATTAAACAAATAATCTTCCAGCTTACTAATTTCGCAGTAGGAATTGATACTACAATTAAGCGGCTGGGCTTATAACTATAGGAGCTAAGAAGGAGTAATTGATTAATTAGTTAGAGGGGAATAAGTATATTGATTAACTAAGTGCCACAATAAAGTGTCTAATAACTACTAAAAAGACTTTAGACGATCTAGCTCGTTGATATGTGCGCTACTAGCACCGTCACGTGATATCCCACTAGGATTACCTGATAACCCGGGTGATCCGGTTGTCCAAGCGTGATCCGGAGTGATCCGGAGGTCCGTACTCTAACATTAATAAAGGCAATTAGTATTGTTTTTAGAGAGTTTAAAAAAGTTTCTAGGTAATACTTATAGCAGCTATAGTAATGTTAGATACTAAGCCTAGAAAGCTTAAAAATTTGTTATTGTTTTAGCACCTTACGCTAAGCTGCGTGTGCGCAGCGTGTTGTAAAACGCGCTATAACTATATAAAGCTTTGTACAGCTAACTAAAGTCTTAGTTACCTAAAGGGTATATTGTATATATTAGCCACGCGTCTTAGCTACAAGGCTCTAGGCCTAAGCGTAAGAGCATGCGCGGACCTGCGCAGAACGCGCAGTGCTAAGCAACTAAGGCTTACAGCTTTTACGCTAAAGGCGCAGAGATTTTACAATAAGGCTTAGAGCCTTTACGCTAAGAATTAGAGATTTTACGCTAAGCTTAGATACTTTGTATCTAAGCTCTACAAAACACTTGCCGTGCTTAGAGGCATCTCTCTAAGCTCTACAACCGTCGTTCTAGACTATAGTAGTTCCTATGTATTTATAGAGCGTCTTAGACGCAGATGGAAAGACAGAATTAACTATTAGGTTCTCCTAAACTATTGTTACCAGCTCCTTGTTCATCACAGAAACTATCCTAGAAACAGATTCTTCTAGTTACGTTATAGCAGGAGTCTTTTCGCAATATAACAACTAAAGAAAATTACGACTAGTAGCGTACTACTTAAAGAAGATAACTAGAGCTTAAAGTAACTATAAAATGTACAACAAGAAACTACTTGTAGTTATTTACTGCTTATTTAAGTAGAATGCTATGTTACTCTTTCTAAAGAAGTTTTTAGTTTTAATAAACTACAAAAACCTGGAGTATCTTAAAAAGCCTAGGCAGCTTAGTAAGAGATAGATAAGATAAGCCTAATTTTTTAGTAAATTTTCTAACATAGAAATCGCCTATAGGCCAATAGTTAATAACTCTAGGTCTAATGCCTTAGTCTAGAGACAACAAGATATGCCTGCAAACAGCTTAAATAATTAGATTTCTAATGAGTTTCTACGAGTCTTTAAACTATCTACTGCAACAACTTTAGAAATAAAAAACAAGAAGAAAAAGAGACTCTTAAGACCTTTAGCTGTAATAGCTATCTAGCAACAGTACTTTAAGAACAATTAGATCTAGAGAAGCTATAGAACAAAGCTAAGGAAGAGGATTACACTTAGTAGCTAGCTTAGAAAGCAGTAAATAAAGGAGAACGCTAATTCCTAACAAAGCTTAATTTTAAACTTTTTATTTCTAAATGCTAATTAGTTAATTTTAGAAACCTGCTACACTAAGGCTAAAAGTAGGTACTAAACAACAAACCTCTACGCACTAGAATTATCTATAGAATCTACTATTCTAAGGCTCTAAGGTACCTAAAAAACAACTTTACTTACTAAGCAGTTGCAAGAAAATACTTTTAGCCCTCTATTAGCTAATTAGTAAAGTAATACATTAGGAACTGCTTAGTGCGTAAAAAAACAAAACTATAAAGAGACGGCCTATAAACATTGTTAAAACCTCTACTAATTCCTAATTGTATCTAGAAAGAAATTTCTATTAACTTTGTTACAGGATTACTAGAAAGAGAAGGTTGTACAAACCTAATAGTAGTTACTAATAAAGTAAATAAGAGTGTAATTTTAATAGGCCTTAAGAATATTACTACAGAAACCGTTGCTAGAGTATTGATTACTTTAGTTGTAGATTACTACGAGCTACTAGACTATATTACTTCTAATAAAGGTGTACAGTTTATAAGCTACTTTTAGACTTAGCTTGGCGAGCTGCAAGAGATTAAGCAACATTTATCTTCTAAAAATTATCCTAAAACTATTAGCTCTACGGAACGAATGAACTCTACAGTACAGGCCTACTTACCAGCTTTCTAGGATAAGGATTAAACAAACTAGAAAGGCAACCTAGAGATAGGTAAGATTGCGATTATAGCAAGGCAAGCACAATCTACTAGAATATTACCTTTCTTTCTACAACATAGATATAAGGTAGATCTTGTTGAAAAAAGTAGTAAAACATAGACTTTAGAAAAAACTTTAGGGAAGGAGAATATAGGAAGACTACTAAAAAGCAGAAAATATAGCTAATAAACTCTAGCAAAAGATTAAGTTAGCTTAAGCTACAATAGCAGAATCTTAACAAGAACAAGAACAACAAGTAAATAAAAGAAGAAAATAGTTACCTTAGTTTTATATAGGTAATAAGGTTTATTTAAAGCTAGGAGGCTACTATAAGACAAAGAGACCTGGCTAAAAACTTAATTAAAAGAATTTAAAGTACATAGTACTTAAAATTGTGAATTTAAATGCTAAAAAGCTAAATACTCCTAGAAGAATACATCTAGTATTTAATATTAACAACCTCTAACTAGCTTCCTTGGATCCTTAACTAAGCTAAATTTAAGACGACAGCGAACCTTTACTAATTAAAGTAGACGGCGAAGAAGAGTACCTAGTAGATCGCCTATTAGAAGAAAAGAGCACAGGAAAAAAAAATACCTAGTTATATTATGAGGGTACCTGGAACTAACTTAGGAACTAGCTTTAAACCTAGAGAATACAGAGGTATTACAGGACTAGAAAAACTCTAAAACCTCTATTAAGGAGGAGGGTACTGCAAAGGGCTAAAGCCCTAATAGTTTTAGTACTTAGCAAAATGCCTTGTTTTGCTATTTTACAGATTCTAGGTGTCCGTGCGCACCCGGAATCTGTAGGCTTAGCGCGCTCGGCCCTCCTACTCTACTCGGCCCTTCTATCCTGCTCGCCCCTCCTAGCCCCTCCTAGCCTGCTTAGGCTTTCTTTTTAACTTTGCGCAATTTTCTCTTGCCACGTTAGTAGTCGCTGCGTAGTTACTTGTACGTACTAACTAGCGCCAAGCTTAGGCCTCACAAGGAGGTAGATAAACTCGCTGCGCAACCTTCATAGTTCTTTATTTAATTCATCACTGTTTACCTTGCACCTTTGGTCAATCCAACGCACCCTTACAAGTGCTAGGACAGAATACTATTAAACACGGCAATATAATAGTGTAAGAAGAAAAATATTTTCTATAACGAAAAGTTGTAGATTTAGAAAAACTCTATTTAAACAAGTAAAAACTTTGATATATCTTGATTTTCCTATTCTTAGAATCTATATCCAGCACGCTTACTAATCTAGTCTTAGGTTAAGATATTTCTCTCCTAGTTTGTGTAGCAAAGTGGATAGGTGGTAGATCCAAATTAGTAATAATTAAAAGCCCCTTAATTACTACTCCTTTTAGGAATTCAGACGATGTTAAAAAGATCCTAATATCTATAGTGAAACCTGCGATAAAAAATAGTATGTTACATATACTCCCTTTATCTACTTAGAGGCTTATTGCTCTATATTGAAATTTTCAAGTTACAATTCTTTCTTGTATATTTTGCAAGGCCTTACGAACCTATATAAAACTCCACAAGTTATATCTTGGTTTTCTAGGAATAGGATATCTCGTTTCGAGCATCCTGCCTATAGTCCTGATATAAATTTTATAGAAAACGTGTGGACCTGGCTGAAAACCGCTTTAGCTAAAAACCTTATTACTTCTTTAGGTACAGGAAATTATAACAAGAATATAGGAGTTTTTAAGACTGCTGTAATAGAGGCATGGGATCAATTACCTTAAAAGGCGATTAGTAATTGTATTTTATTTTTACCAAGGCGTTATTTGGACGTTTAGGAAGCTGTGGGCTGGTAGACTAAGTATTAGTAAGCTTGTTCAGTTATTTATACAGAAAAAACCTAAAGCAATAGATCTTTATTATTACTAGATAATCTATTTTACATTTACTTCTTAACTCACACGCAAAACAAATTTACTAGTATTATTTGAAATTTGAAATTTCTGGCGATTTTTATACATTCTTAAAAAAGTTATTTTGTTATTTATCCTTGAATTTTTTGATCCTCGTTTTCACTGCGAACGTTGAACGCAAAGGAGCTGAATAAGCAATTCACCAAGTAGCGTAACTTAAAGAACAACATCTTGGCTATCCTATTTACTAATCTTTTTCAGTCTAGCCCTTCTGGTTGTCGAACCTCAAAGCTTTAAAAATTATTACTCTTTTTTACATGTTGTTACTATTATCTAATATAACTACAATAACATCCACTATCTTTAACACGTTAAAATTATTTTAAATAAAGCTTCTCGCTTTATATGTTACCTAATTATAAGGAACAAGACAACGTAGCGTTGTGCAACGGCGGATTAAGTAAAACTAGTTCTTTCTAAAATTCTAATTCGTAACATAATTCTGAATAGATTGAGCACACTGTACTTCATTTTCCCCTTTACATCTTTTCTTTTATCTTCTCTTCCGCAGCACATGCAGGCACCTAGGTAAGCCTATGAAATCAAGGTGACGAGCATGTGTTATACGCGTTATTGCATTTCGCTTTCCACGTAATGTCGGGAACATTCTCGCCGTTAACATTTTTAACGTACGAATGGGAACAGTCTAGGTCTGTAATTGGTTTGTCGACATTGCACTAAGAGGGTCAGTATTAATTGTATCATTATTACTAGTCCAGGCTTAATGCTTACTACATAGGCATCTAAAATTTGGTCAAAACAGTAATTAGAACTGCTTAAATTGCAAAAGTGGCTGGAGACTATTAAAGAAGGATTATAGAAATCGTAATAGTAACAACTCCATGCACTAATGGTAGAGCTACTGCATAATAATATTAAATCGACGAAAGTTACTAAGGAAGCTGTGCAGAAAAATAACATACAGTCAGGAAATAACTAGAGCTTGGAGGACTAGCATGTTAAATGCTAAAAGTTAATAAGTGAGGTAGAGTAATAAAATAGACTAATATTGAAGTGAGCAGTAATAATGCTTTAAGCTGGAGTTAAGAGGAAGAAGACTATTAGGTATCTTTAAGTACTAATAAAAGCTTTAGACATATGCCAGCTGTTAAATTCCCTAACGTATACTAGGTTTAATTTTCCTATGTAAGCATTTTGTAATAAAGTTTAAGAGATTAGTTTGAATTAACTTGAATGTTTGACTTAAGTTCTAAAGAAGCGGTCGCTTAGGCAAGCAACTAGCATAAAATAGATTAATGTGTTTTACTAGTGTACAAGCCACTCTAGTGTACTAGCCACTCTAGTGTATTAGCTACTTTCCCGCTCTACTCTACCTTCGCAACAACATCACATAATGTTTTAAGAACTTAATAGCGTAGGTTACAAGCAAGTAACGCAAACAAGCGAGTGACGTAGACAAGCAAGTAACACACTTTTGCTAAGACTTAACTAAAACTACGACTATACATGACAGTACAGCACTGTTGTCGCCGAGCACAGCCCCACATGCTACGCTACTACTAACAAATAACTCATCTGAGCTAAGCTGACATGAGAGCACGTGACCTGTGAAGCCAGCTGACATAAGATAGTAAGCACTACTTGCTAAGCAGTGAGTATATAGCTGCACTTTTACAGTGTTTCTTAGAATTAATAATTATCTCTTGTTTATTTCTATGCTCTGTCCTGCCGCAGTTATAAGCCTGGCGCGCTAATACAACAATATAGTTCTGTAGTGCTGCCTACAACAAAGGCACATAATTAAGCATAGATACTTTAATTATTCTTGTTACTTTTCTCTACTAGAGCAACTCTTAAAGCTTAACATAAGCGACACACTATTTTGTAGGGCAATTTTACCCTTACTTAAAGAGCGCATTAGCTAGAATAGTTTATGCAGTTTAGATTCTATGCTAAGACTAGGAGATTATAGAGCGAGGTATATCTAGACAGGGCTACTGCTAAATTCATATATAAAAAAGAATAAGTTTAACTAAATGCTCTTAAAAAAGCAGAAGAAACAAAGCTTAACTTGTACAAACTTAATGTTGCAGAATAAAAAGCAGATTTAAGCATTAAGCTGCTAAAAGAGCACGCCTTAATTACTTTTAGAACTAGGTTAACTAAACTGTAAGCTTAAAGCTTCTTGCCCTTGCCATGCTCTTACTGTTAGCATTAGGCGTCACAATGCTACAGGCGCTAGTTAAGCATCTTAAAAACGCGCTATTTTTAAAAGACAATTACACAAAAAACTTTGTACACTCTTAGTATAGAGCACATCTGCAAAAAGCAAAGCAAGAACGTCTAAACGCAAAGCGTTAGCTGCAAAAATAGCTGCATTTGCACTAATACGCAAAAGCATACAATATTAATAAGATTTTAGGCACAGTAGCAACGCAGAACTACTTAGACGTAGTAAGCTAAAGACTTGCTTAAGAATAGGGCTGATCTATGTAACAGGAGCTTGTAAAAGTGCTTACTCTAAGCAAAAATCAAACTAGCTTAAAGCAAGCAGAACAAATATTCTTAGCGCTTATTTATAAGCACGCAATTTGTGCTGTTAGCAGAGGAAAAGTTTTCGCAACTATAAGAGCAGGAAAAAAAGACTTTAGAAAATAAAAGTAAGGAAACTTTGCTTCTAAAAAAATGCCCATGCAAAGCAAATTATAAGTCGCCTGCTACTACTAATAGGAAGTTAAAAGGAGCACTTAACTAGAAAACTTTTGTTAGAGTATTGACATGCTGTAGAACATGCGGATCATCATGTTGATTAGGTGATCCTGGTAAGCTGAACACGTGACGACCACGCTAGCGCCTATATATACGGGCCAGATCGTCTTATTTCTCTTTAGTAGTTATTGGACACTTTGTTGTGGCACTTAGTTAATTAATACACTCATTCCACTCCTCCTGATTAAGCAATTGCTCCTTTTCAGCTCCCACACTAAGATAGTGCTAAACAAAAGTATAGAAGCAACCTTAGTAGACTAAACTAAACTGTAGTGGGCGGGCCTACCAGGCCATGCATGCAACTACACACGCCGACCACTTAACTAAAAGGCTAGCACAAGACAAAAGAGTGTCTAATTGTCTTGCGTAGTCAATACTTATAGGCCGCCGCGGCGACCTGTAATGTGAGGTATACTACTAAGGTACAACTAAGGATCTACCCTAGGCCTAGCCTATTACATTACCCCTCCGCTAGGTAAATAAGTACTACGCTGCCCCTACGCTAGCACGTGTAAGCTAAAGTTATTGCTAAGCTAAGTTATCTCTAAGACTTACACTAACGTTAACTTCTTAACCCCTCTAGACTTTAGACCCTAGGGTGCTCTATTATAATATAGTAGGCGGGAGTACTAGGCCTTGCATGCAACTACACACGCTAACTACTTAGCTAAAAGGCTAGCATAAGACAATAGAGCGTCGAATTGTCTTGCGTAGTTAATACTTATAGGCCGCCGCGGCGACCTGTAATGTAAGGTGTACCACCGAGGTACAACTGAGGATCCACCCTAGGCCTAGCCCATCACATAAACATAGCAAGATGGCTAAGTTTTAGGAAAGCTATTAACCTGCTACACTAATTACATAGGAAGGACTAGTAGCTTATAACAAGGAAACAGTTCTATTAGCTATACAGGAACGCCCTACTTATACTATACTAAACTAATATAACGTGAGCATATAGTTACTGTCGCAGAGCGCTGCCCCACATGCTACGCTACCACCAACGAATAACTCAGCTAAGCTAAGCTAACATGAGAGCACGTGATCTGTGCTGACATAAGATAGTAAGCACTACTTATTAAGCAGTGTTTTCATAGCGGCACTTTTATTGCAATCCTACTGTAATCCGATTGCCAGCCATAGGCTGGCAATCGCCGTTGGACACGTTTCAACTGGTGTCGTTTTTTGGTACCTTAGCAAATTATTTCGACCCTGATTATCGCTCGGTGGTCTGAGCTTTCCTCCCAGAACTCATCCACCCACCGTTCGAATCTCGTTGACTACACACAATCTTTTTTTTTGACTTTTGCGATTGATTAGTAGAGGGTAGCTGCTTTTCACTTTTTTGGAACCCCATTTTGACTACAACAACAACCACCACCTTTGACACCTTAAAAATAAATATAGCGGCACTTTTGCAGAGCTTCTTAGAATTAATAATTATCTCCTATTTATTCTTATGCTCTTTTTTCTGCCAAAGTTATAAGCCCGGCGCGCTAAGATATTAATACAGTTCCGTATTGCTGTTTACAACAAAAAAGCACGCAATAAAGCATAGCTACTTTAATTATTTTTCTTACACTGCATTACAAGAGCATACCTTAAAGCTTAATATAAGTAACACAAATACTATCTTACTAGGCAACTTAACTTTTATTAAAAGAGCGCAGTGGCTAGAATAGCTTCTGCAGTTTAAATTCTATACTCAAAGCAGAAGATTATAGAGCGAGGTAAATCTAGACAGAGCTACTGCTAAATTAATATATAAAAAAGAACTAGTGTGCCTAGCTGCTTCTATAGAAGCAGACTAGACAAAGCTTAACTTATACAAACTTAAAGTTGTAGACTACAAAGTAGACTTAGTAGATTAGGCTGCTAAAAAGCACGCCTTAACTACCTTTAGAACTAGGTTAACTAGACTGTTAGCCTAAAACTCTTTGCCCTTGCTATGCTCTTACTGTCAGCATTAGGCGTTACTATGCTGCAGGCACTAGTTAAACATCTTAAAAATGCACTTTCTTTAGAGAATAATTACACTAAAAACGTTGTACGCTTTTGTTACAGAGCACACCTGCAGAGAGCAAAGCAAGGAACCTAAAGCACTTTAAGCCTTAGTAAAGAATACTAAAAATATTAAGATAAAAAGCATAGCACGTGCTAAGTTTAAGCATTACACTATAACACACGCAAAGCAAATTATCTTAAGACAACTAAAAAAAAAGCACCTGAACTATACTAGATGATAGCATAGGATCTGTTTAACATGCTAATTAGACAAAACAGAGAGCACTAAATTATAGTGCTTGAAAATAATTTTAGCAAAAAGATTTATTAATATACTCTATAAGCTAAAATGCTTATTAAAATAATAAGAGCATCTAAAAACTTTTTAAATTTCCTGAAAACCTGCTACAGGCTTAACATATACACAAGCCTTTAAGATAATAATTGGCTTCGGCCTTTTGAGACAACCTTTTGATGTGACCACACATTTTGTAGACACCATTTTGGTAAAAAAGATTTATTGCTAACAACAGGTATCCGGGCTCATGCCCCCTTGTTCGGCATTGCCGGCACGCAATTGGTGTGTCGCATGTTCGGACGGAAACGAAGATGCGCGATATCCCTCCAACTAACCCTCTTGACCGATGACCATTTACCGATGACTATTTACCGCTGACCGCAACTTGCGCCTATACTCGGATGTGAACATACGACAACAGCGTCACTATCCAAGCACGGCTCTCCCATCCCCAGAGGCGACTCACAAAATCCTCCTGCTCGTCGGTTTGTCCCAGCTGCTTAATAGCTGTTTTGACACGCTCTTGCTCCTCGTAAAGCCACTGCAAGGTCTCTCTACTAAGGTTGCATTCGCGCAGGAGGAGATTTGTAAAATAACACACCGTCACCGCACCTGGACCATTGACATGCGCAACGTATTTAATGGACTTGCCGCCAAACAAGCCTTTCACAACCTCTATTGTGACCTTGACATCCATGATACCAGACGCATCAATGAGGTGTTGATGAATAACAGAATTCGACCTCTGCGTCCACCTGATTACTATAGGAGCTACCGCCGACAGCTCCTCTTCGACCGACTGGGGAGGCCGCTCAACGAAGGTGAACGCGGGCTTCGTGATCCACCACCATAGCTTCTCGTATGGTGACCTGGTGAGGTCTAACTTCACTCGATGTGAGCCATCGGTCTTCGTGTCGAACGGGGAGAAGAACAGTCCGAGCATTGTATCGTTCGTATGCGGTACCGTGTGGTGTGGGAAATCCTAAAGGTGAGAAGCAGCAGGCAGGGAGCTTTTATGAAGTATTGCAGGCTCCCGCTGCGGTAACGTACGTGTCCTTACCCTCCTCCACCTCCACCTCCTCCACCTCCATCGCAATCTTGTTGCCAGCCATAGGCTGGCAATCGCCGTTGAACACGTTTCAATTGGTGTCGTTTTTTGGTACCTTCAGCAAATTTTTTGACCCTGATTTCGCTCGGTGGTCTGAGCTTTTCTGCTCCGAGCGCTTAGCGCGTGGACCTCATCCACTCACCGTTCGAATTTCGTCGACTACACACAATCTTTTTTTGACTTTTGCGACTGATTAGTAGAGGGCAGCTGCTTTTCACTTTTTTGGAAAACCCATTTTGACTACAACAACAACCACCACCTTTGATACCCTAAAAAAATAAATTAAGATAATAATGTCGCAACGCTCTCTTTGAAAAAAAATTTTTGATTTAAAATCTAGGCAGAAAAGCAAGAGATTACTATGCAAAATACACTAGTATATACGCACGAACTAAATAAAGGTGCAAAGAGAGCAGGCTAAGAACTTACAGAGGGGTGACAAAAATAAAAAGATGTCAAAAAAGTTGTTATGTTTAAAGCTTTATATTTCTATCACTAAAAAGGCTATACTAAGAAAGGTGTGTAATTTGAAAAGCCAAGAACTTCCTCTTTAAGATAGGCTGCTTAGTAAGCTGCTTAGTCAGCATGATTGCGCCTGTAATCTTGCTTGAAATCAGAGGAAAAAAGATAAAAAACTTGATTCCAGGTTTACTTTTTTTGAACGTGTAAAAATTGCTAATAAAAGTCTTAGATTAAGTAGCTTACGTAAGCAAAATAAGAGCAAACTTTAGAGGCCTATATCTTATTTACTTAGGTTTTAATCGAAGGGTGAAAAAAATGGTGTTTATTTATGTAATTATGATTTACGTAATAGCTTAGTAATCTTATAGTATATTAACTCTTTTAAGTTTTAAAAACCTACTTATTTGATAGTATTATTGTCAGATATTATAGGTTAGGTAATACTGATACGATAATGATAATATAAGTGATGATAAGTTGGTTGTATTGATAATTGATCGTTGGTGTTCTGTGTGTGGATTGTATATGCTGCGAGTGCCCTTTTTATAATTAAGATTCTGTGTGGGCCTTGGCGGCGCTAGCGCGTTTAGCGTCCTTTAGCGCCACCCCCTGATCACCCTTGCAGACCCCTTCTCCAATCTCACCGACCTCCTAATCAACCGCGCTGATGTCCCAAATTTGTCAATTATTCTTATAGCTTCAAATTTTTGTTTTTCTAAATACTAAATTATTTCTTTCTAATTATAAAATAAGCCTATTTCCATATGTGGTAATATACTAAAAAAGTTTCCCACAAGTATTACTAATACTCCTTATTGAATAAATTGCAAAAAACAGCGTTCTTAACTACTTTTAGGCCTAAACTAGGCCTTCTTACTAGGAACTTTTCAAAAGTTTCAAAAATACTAAATAAAAACCTCACTAAAAAAACTTAAAAAGGAAATTTCTAAATTGGAATATTATATAGTTTTTTTTTCTTTATTGAAAGCTTATAAAACTTCCTAAAAAAAGATAGCTATTTTATTATAATCTTTTAGAAAATGTTGCCTTTAGACTCTAGAAAAAGCTTATTATTATTATATTGATATTAAGCAAAAACGTTTGAAAATTTATAATTTAAACTTGAATAAAAATTTAGAGTAGAATAAGTCTTCTATAAAGTAGTGTGATAGTATAAAAATAATACACTGTTTAACAATATTCAATAATAGTATTTGTGGAAGCTGAGAAGGAGAAATTGAATGATCAGTTGGAGGGGAATAAGTATATTAATCAACTAAGTGCCACAACAAAGTGTCCAATAACTACTAAAAAGACTTCGGACGATCTGGCTCGTTTATATGCGCGCTACTAGCGCCGTCACGTGATATCTCACTAGGATCACCTAATAACCCGGGTGATCTGGATATCAAAGGAGAGGTCCGGAGTAATCCGCATATTAGTACTCCAACACACCCCCTAGGTTAGTGAGATACTATTAATCTGAGCTGTAAGCAATCTAGGTAATCGTGATAAATCTAAGTTGTCAATTAAGAAGGCCTCTGTAATTATAACTCCTCTACGTAATTATCCGTCATTGTAGTAATGTTGCGTGTTGTTGCTTTAATTGATCTAGCAGCTCTAAGTAATATTAAAACATTAGATAGACCCTAAATATCGCGTAAATAGTTAGTGCGCAATCGCTACAACAAGATTAATCGCGGTTATTGCCTTTCTAAAACCTTTTGTTCTTAACCTTAATTAATCTAATTACTGAGTCTTTCTGTTCTTGTCTTAACCACTCTTACTAACATAGTAAGTATTGTCCTATTGTTCTTTTACTAATTAGCTGCTAATCTTTCTGGTGTAGTCCGCCCTAAGCAACAACGAGCGCAGTTTAGAGAGCTGTTGTTAACTTAAGAACAGTGCTAAGCACCGCGCGCGCCAAAGCCTGTTTAACAATAAGATTTAGCAAGCAGCTAATCTCTAAGATAATAAGAGTTGGTTGTCTCTGCCTGTTAATATTTTCGCTCACCGCAAGATATCTAGTAGCTCCGCTTAAAGGATAATTACTTTACTTAATAAACTAGGCCTGCTGTTAAGTTCTTCATTAAATTTTAATTTAAATAAGAGTCTGACTAAGCGAATAAGCTAGCGCAAGGGCAAGGCCCCTTAAAAGCTAGAGTAAAAATTATAGCAGATAACTGCTTAAGCAGCAACGCGTAAACAGCAACATAATAATAGCAATAGGCTAAAAACGCTTATTAAGCTGTTTACTAAGCGTTTAGCGCCCCCCTCTACTTAGAAAAAGGCGCCTAGCAGCGCTTTAAAAATTGCTGCTAATTTATTACGCTCTCGCGTTCTACTGTGTAAGCGCTGTATAAAGAAAATGCTAGATAGCTTATACACTAAATACTGCTTTAATTGCGTTTAGACTAGTAGCTAGAGTAGCTTACGCTGTAGTGGTTGCTTATCTTATACCTGCTACACAGTTAACATTAATCTTACTAATTAATTTATAGCTATATATAGAGATAAAGAAGTAAGTCTGTAACCTGTTAACCTTCTTGCTTAGCTTGCTAACTAGTTTTTAAGAATAGAATAATAACAAGATGTACTAAGCTTTAAAAGCTTAACTGCTTAAGGACATTATTGCTCGCTGCAAAAAGATTAATAGCGGCGTTACAACTACTAAGCCTCCTGCGCAGAAGGCTCCCGCTAATAATTGTTAAGCTTAAGAAATAGCTTATTGCAATTTTGCCGCTTAGCCTCTTACTTCTGCTCCTGCTCTCTTGTTTGCTCCTGCTTCTGTTCTCTCGTTCGCTCCTGCTCCTGCGTTTGCTCAACAGCCGCTACAGTCAGCTTATTATCCTTAGCAGCAACAGCAGCAACAGCAGCAACTATAGTAGCAATGACATAAGTAGCCTTAGCAGCAACCTGCTTAGAGGTTGCTACTTTAAGAGCAAGCTTCCTAAGGAATGTTACCCCCCTCTAGTTTATACAATTACACTGTTGCTTGTTATCCTAATTGCTATACAAATTAATTATATAACAGCAATTATAATGCTAGGGTAAGGAGGCGATTATCTAACGACTCTATATATAGAAGTAACAGGTTAGAATCGCGCTGCAATGCTGCTTACCTCTAGACTCTTGCTGTTTAAGCTTAGATAGCTCAAATTGCTCTTAGGCTAGCTAAGGCTAAGCAGGCTAAGCGTAATGCAATAATAGAGTCTAGTAAATATAATAAGTTTAATGCTTATTAGTAATAAGGTTTTTAGTCTTAGTTTAATAGTCTAGCTCACGTTCTCTCGCTTAATAAAATAAGCTATCAAACGGAGACTTAGCCTAGTATATAGATGTTGCTGTTTTATACAAATCCTTTGCTTATTAATTATCTTTTTCTTTAATTAAGTGCTTAACTTGCTAAAAGTTAAGTAACTGCTTAAACTTCTTGAACTGTTGTTAGGTAAGCAACTTAGTTAGTCTATTAGCTAGCATAATTACTGTTTCTAGATACTTAACCTAAAATAATCCTTTAGCAAATTCCTGCTGTAGCTACATGTTTTAAATATTTATATGCCTTAATCAAGTGCTAATTTGCTTGTTCTTCCTAACTATGAGCCTAATTGTTTGTTAACTGTTACACTAGACTATCTAGACGTCTTATAGATTAAGTGACAGCTCGCGAAAAAAGCGCTTAAGGGCTATAGCCTCTTTAGTACTGTACTTAAGGGCGCGCAGCTTAGCCTTAGTAGTTAACGTAGTTACTATAGTCTGCCGAGCTGCCTTTTAAAATATTAGACTACTATATAGGATAGCTATATATCTATAGAATAATTAACACTTTTCCTAAATATCTACAAAGGAACCGTCGCCTATAATTGTTAGGTCTAAGCTATTGTAGTTCTTATATTAGATTGCATTCTATCTTATTTAATAGAGGTATATAATCACCTGTTCAACAGCATTTATATACTAATTACTAGAGTTTATAAGGAAGTGTAAGAGCTTTAAAATGAAGTAGGCAACATCTAGTTGTAGTATAATAGCTGTGTACAGCACTAATCTAACCTTTTTTTAGTAGGCCTTAATCTTTTACTTAGTTGCTTTGCTAGTGTTCTTAATTAGCTTCTCTAATAGTAATAGAGTCTTAGGAAAGCTGCTATCCTCTAGCTTAAACTTCTTTGCAATCTTGTTAATATACGTATTATACACAAGCGTGATTATACGCTTCTTACAATTTCTAATTATTTTAATACTAAGCAACTATTTAACTAATCTTTGTTTTTTTATCTTATACTTGTCTATAATCTTTAACTAAAGATTTATTGCCTTCTGCTTATAATCTTTTGCAAAGAGAAGTAAGATATTATCTACATAAAACAACACTAGGATCCTCCTTTCTTAATTAAAGAATAAGCAGGGTTCCTCTGGTAAGGGTCTTAGTTTAATCTCTTTTAGTAATCCCGAGAACTCCTTATACTACAATAGTAGCGAGTCTTACAATTTATATAGTGCGCGGTTAAGCTATACGCACTTCCCTAGCTTCTTAAAGCTATTTAGTATCTTATAAATTACTAAGTTGTCTGCTGTAATTAACGTATTAAGGACTGCTTCTACAAAATTGTATTACTTAATCTCTAGAATATTCTTAGCGGCGATAGCTATTGCTGCTTAAAAAGACTTAGCTGCTAAGGTAGCAGTATAAGTTAAATTAATTAAATTCTTTTTTTAGAGATTACCTCTTACAACAATCTACGCCTTGCATTTAAGTAAGAAGCTATCCTAATTAAACTTTTAGGTTTAAACTTACTTTATAGGTATAAGGCGATCAATTGCTTTCTCTTTTAATATCTTAGTCTAAGTCTTTATTTTACTTAACTAATTAATCTCTCTCCTGCAGGCATCCTTAAACAAGGCTCTTATAAGATGCTAGAGCAATTGCTTCTATAATCCTAGCAGTTTAGGTAGATTGTCGCGATACAGTTAAGCATTTCCTATACTTAGCTTATGCTTAGTAAGCAAAGCTATTATTACTACGTGATTAAGAGTCTTGTAGCTTGTTTAGTTTTCCTAGGTTGCTTGCAAACCTAGCAGGTAGGTATTATTAAAATTATCTTATAATAGATTTTTATAATCTACAATTAATGCGTTAACACTACCTTTGCTTTTACCCTCTAGTTAACTATTAGGATTCTAGGTTACGTCCTTACGCTTACACCTGCTACCTAGCTTACGTAGTAGAAGATATTAATTTATAGACTAATTTAAGCTTTTGCTAGCAATACAAGCACTACGCCTTGTAAGCTGAGGTTTAGCTTATAATTACTTACTTTGTCTGCTGTTTATTGCCTAAGACCTTAACTCGCAAGATAATTCACGCCCCGCTATCCTACTTACATAAGCAGGTGTTCTATCACGATTAGCTAGCGCGTTAGAGTCTACAAGCACAGACTGTTAGACTAGTAAATAAGGTATTCTACCTATAAGTTCTAACAGCTTAGCTTCTTTAAGTAGTTACACTATTGTTTAACTATTAGTAACTATACAATTAATTAAATTATTATTCCTTAGGGTCTTTAGTTTAGGAGTAGGTTCTAGGGTAGCAAGACTAGTAATCTACTGCTAATTTAAGCAAATTTCTAATAGCGCACTAGCCTTGTACTCTCATTGCTTAGCGTCTTCTAATCTTTTTTTATCTTTAGTAGACAGGCCGTCCTTACTGCTTAAGATAGTAGATAGATTACTTTTAAAGTTTTTAGTAGTTAGCTGTGTATCCTAATCTGCCCTTCCTTAAACAGGTGAGAGGACCTCTAAGTTATTTCTAGAATTAACTAGCTCGCTATTATAAAGAATTTCAACAATTTAATTACTTAATTCTATAGTAGCTTTTCCTTGCAATCTCTCTTGTAAAACAACTGTTTATTAAAGGTTATATTATAGATAGTAATGACCTACTTAAGTGGTAGTACCTATATATAGTATATATTAGAGGCTCAATACCCTACAAAAAAACTAATATAGCCGCGAGAATTAACTTTAAATCCTTGACAATCGCGCTTAGCTGCCTTATCCTTATCTAACAGATAGGCTCGGCAGCTTTAGGCATATATTCTACTCTAGTCTAGGCGTAGATTAGCAGTCTAGTGCCTAATCTTAGGTAGTTAATAGTATTAGAAATATTTCCTAAACTATTCTTTAAGCACCTAATTAGGGGATTAGTAGCTATAGATCTTAGTAGGGCTTATGCTATGTAGGTAAGCTACCGCATTTATAATTACTAGCTAAAGCTTAGCTAGTAGATTAGCGCTTGTGCGCATCTTAATAGCCTTAGTAATTAGCTTTTAGCTAGCTCTCTCCGCTAAGCTATTAGGCTTATAAGTGTATAGCGGTGGCGTCTTAATTACAATCTCTTTCTCTATTACCTATTCCTTATATCTTGATTGCCCTCTCTAAGGCAGTGTAGTAGTATTGTTATCTTAATAGATTGTTACAATCCTCTACTAATATTTCCTCTTAATCCTTTTAGCGAAACCTTTAATCACAGGCATAATAATGTTTAGAGTCTTCAACTAGATATTATAATTATACAGCTTGCCTAAGTAGTCCTCCTTAATAATTAGTGCCTATTTCTTAAGCAATTAACCCTTGAGGAAATTAAATAGATTCTATAAGATCCTATAAAAAGGTTATAGTAATCTCTCCCTTAGTCGCCGCAAGATTACTTGCGAGGCATAAGCTATTACGTAGTAATTGCATTCTAATAGTTTCTTGCTAGTAATCTTAACGTTCTAAGCTAAGTAGACTAAGGCTTTAATAGCTCGTTGTCTTAGGTAACCTAATCTTTAGTGCTAAAGGTCCTTATTACTAGTGCGTAACTTTGGTATCCTTAATCGCGCTACAGCGTTCACGAGCGGTGTTAATTAAGCAGGGTAACAAGTAACTTGCTTGTATTTATTAAATAAGAAATTAAAATAACACTTGAGGTCAATTAAGACAACGTTCTTCTTAAAAGTACTAGAACGCATAGTGTGGTTGAATCCTAAATACTAAATGCCTAACTAATTAAGCCGCGCTTCTAAAACAATGTTAGTATAAAAACCTAGTACAAGCTTAACGTTAGTAAGCAGTAGATTAGCTGTCTTAGGGCCTACCTTGCTATGCAGGATGTTCTTAAGCAGCCTGTTTTCTACTCTAGCAATAGAGATAGATTAAGTGCCTGCTAAGACTATCTTATTATTCGCGCATTCGCTAAAGGTGCCTAGTACTAAGTAATTTATAATATTAACTAAGTAAACTGCTGCTCCACTATCTAGGATTGTACAAAGAGATAAGGCATAAGGGGTAAAAGCTACACGAAAGATGTTTAGCCTAATTTTATTAATAAAGTAATTTAGGTTAATTAGTGCTAAAACTAATAATCTAGGGTAAGATCTACTTAGCTTATTAGTAGCTAATCCGCTAGTGCTAGCCTTCTAGCCTTCTTTTTAATCTAGGTGCGCAGAGATGCCTAAGTGTAAGTGTTCTATTACTTAATAATCTTCTTTTTCTCGTCGTCTAACAGCTTAATTGGAATACTACTAGTAGAGGTTGATCTAGTAACTGCAGTTTAAAGTTAATAGCAGTTGCGCAGTGTCTAGAAGTGCATATTTATTAGCCTTTTACTAGCCTTATTTATTTTTAAGGTATCAAAGGTGGTGGTGGTTGTTGTTGTAGTCAAAATGGGTTTTCCAAAAAAGTGAAAAGCAGCTGCCCTCTACTAATCAGTCGCAAAAGTCAAAAAAAAAGATTGTGTGTAGTCAACGAGATTACTAGCCTTATAGAGATAAGAGTAGAGTTGCTTACTACCCTTGTTTAACTTTGTGTTGTTAGCACTAGTAGATTATTAAGCTAACACTAATCTAGATCTAGTTTAGAACACTACGTGTCCTTTTCCTTTTGAAAAACTAATTAACTAATCCTGCAACAAAACACTGAAGATCTTACTTAAATTATTAAGAGTTAACTAAGCTTTTTTAAGCGCTATTACTTGTGCTAGCTTATTGCGCTTCTTGCGTTACTAGTCTAGTGCAATCTTAGTGCCTAAGGCGTCCAAGAAGTTAGTAATTGTAAGTAGCCTAATAACCTTAGAGAGCGAGTAGATTATCGCTCGTTAATACGGCAGCTGTCACTTAGTAAACTATCGCTTAGGGCCTATTCGTCCCTAGCAAGCCTTATCTAGGTAGGATTAGTACTGCACTCTGATCAAATACTAAGTATTCTAATTAGTAGGTGCAAGATCCTCCTTTAGGATCTTTACTAAGGCTTAAAGGCTAGTAAGGTTTTAAGTAATTATGCTTATTAAAGCGTCTAAGAGCAAGTCTAGAAAGACAGTTTTGCTAATCTAGTTCTTAACGTTTGTAATCTTAGCGACCTTCCTTATTTTTTATGCTGCCTATACTTTGTACCTATTAACTAGCTTGCTGTAATTGTCCTTCTTATACTTAGTATTAAGGACTTAAGCTTTATATTTGCGTTAAGTAATTTTATAATCCTCTTGTTCTTGCGCGCTTACGTTCAGTAGTAGAGGTATTGATTTCTTAATATCTTTAGGTTGTTTAGGATACAGAAGCTCCTAGTAGTTAATTTAGAGCACGTCTAGGAGATTAGGATTGACCTAATCCTAGATGCCTTTCTCTAAGCAGTGTAGTCCTAAAAGAGCAAACTAGGTTAGCTAGTCTAATTACGCCTTTAGGATTACCCCTAAGGCAACAAGCGGTGTGTTAGTAAGGTCTATATTAGTAAGACGCTTATGTAGGATTACAACATAGGTTATCGTTAGAGTGCGGTAGGATTAATTAGTTAGTTAGTAGCTGTGTCAACAATAACAGTAGCCTGTAGGTTGTAGGATAGGTCGATAGGAGGTTAATTGTATAATTAATAAGTGAGAGAGGTACAGCAGCAGCAGCAATCTGCTAGCTAGTGCTGTAGGAGCTGAGAAGGAGTAATTAAATGATCAGTTAGAGGGGAATAAGTATATTGATTAACTAAGTGCTACAACAAAGTGTCCAATAACTACTAAAAAGACTTCGGACGATCTAGCTCGTTTATATGCGCGCTACTAGCGCCGTCACGTGATATCTCACTAGGATCACCTGATAACCCGGGTGATCCGGATGTCAAAGGAGAGATCCGGAGTGATCCGCATATCAGTACTCCAACAGTATTACAAGCAGGTTAGTTTTTACAAAAAGCAGTTAATAGAAAAACTTTTTTGTAGTTATAGTGCTATTTAGCTAATAAAGAAGCTACGGGCTAGTGTACTAAGTATAAGTAAGCTAATTTGAATAATTATTCTAGAAAAACTCAAAAACAAGCTTTTTAAGATAAACTAATAATTTATAATGCTATTGTGCCGGTGCACAGGGTGATACCCTGCTGCTCACTGGGTTAGTGCTCAACCACCTGATCTAGAGGTATATAGCTCGTTTCGATGATCGAAACGAGCGAGGAGTCAACTATTATCCTCCACTTCACTCTACTCTACAACTTAACTCTTGTACTTTACTTTGATAGACAACCTATAATAAGATCTGTATCTTACTACCCTTGTTCTTGCATGACTTAACCACTAGTAATCTCCTGCCCTTGTAGTAGTATGTTTTTATACACTCTAATACCCGTACAGATAGCAAAGCCTATAGGGATATACTCTACTACTTAGTACACGAAGGAACTGGTGCATAATTATTGCGAGAACAATATAACAATCTTACGCAAGCACGGAAATATCCTTAGGATTACTATTAGATATACTTTTAAGAGGTTAATACTATCCCCTATTACAGACTACGTTAAGGACAATGTTACCTAAGTTAGCACTAATAATAAAAAACCTACTAAGAAATAACAGAATGCGTTATAAAATACTAAGTTCAAGTCTGCCTAGCAAAATAGAGGCAGTCTTACATGTGTTTTAAACGCTAATCTAAAGTCTACCTAGCAAAATAGAGGTAGTAACCTGTCTAGCAAAATAGAGATAGTAATATATACGTAATGAAATACTAAGCTAAGGTGCTGTTTAGCAAAATAGAGATAGCACTAAAAGCTTACACATAAGTACTAGCTTTAAGTATAAATCTAAGCCTACCTAGCAAAATAAGGGGTACCTAAGAGGCGAAGATTTATACACACATACTTAAATAAATATATACTATAAAACTTAAAAAGATAAACTATTTCTCTTAGGGACTATACTTTGTCTACTACTTTACTAACGTTTGTTAACTATTTATATAAAGAACTTATATAAGTCCTACTGTACCTTAGATATTAAAGAGGGATTAGAAGTTAGGTTAAGGACAGGAAGGCGCAACGCTTCCTTCTTCTAAACCTACTACTGCTTGTCTTAACTTGCTGTTAACCCTATTAAGCTTAGTTATTAATACTATAGCTACACCTGCGCACACCTCTGTGTTAACTATAATTTAACTAAGACATAGTACATTAGTTTTTACTAAAAAAGATGTTACAGAATTCCTAGAGAACTTTAATTAATAAGCTAATAATAGAGGCATTTGTAATGTTATAAGAGTCTTTATCTCACTAGACTACTTCTCTAATAAGGATTAATCTCTCTCTTATATCCTAAAGCGCTTACTAGAATATGCAGAGAAGGATTAGTCTAAGCTTTAGATATATATAAAGGAATAGTAGAAGGATAAAGATACAGCTACTAAGATAGGTAAACGCTCTTACTTTTAGGCTTATATCTATAAATGCGTACGAAACTAGCCTAGTCTAGTAGAGTACTATACACACTTTACTTCTGTTGTTAATATATATATTAAGAATAGACAAATCCCTTAAGAAGAGGAAGGTATTCTCTTCTTCTAAGGCCTACTACAAACTAATAAAGAGGCAGTTATGTACTATATGCCTTCTGCCTTAAATAGAGATAATTAGGATACATATAAATTAGAAGGGATTTATTTTTTCCTTAAATTCTACTACAAGAAGATAACTAGCCTAGATAAGATTTATTAGCTAGAACAAGGAGGCGCTGATACTAAGATACGCTAGATTATGCTATCTAACTAGCGCGAAACCTTTACTCTAGAGGAAGTAAGAGAAGTAGGGGTTAAGATTAGCAAAGCATATAAAAAGACAAGCACTCTAGTAGATATTGGTCTAGAGGTAGAGGATCCTATTAAATCTTCAGGTAACCTAAAGCTTAGGCTATTAACTATTAACATGCTAATAGCTTATTTAATAACTAAGAGACTACTAAAAAACCTACTAATTATTTGTACTTTATTGCACAAGCTACTAATATAGAATTCCCTAGCAAAAGGAAGAACAGTTCTCTATTACTAATGCCCTAAATGGACTATTTAACAAGACAAGTTTAGTATATATAAGTAACACTAAGACACACCCTTTCTACTGTATATGTAGTAGAGTAGGGCATATACTTAAGAAGTGCAAACTATACTATGCCTTAAAGCGTAAAGGATAGGTTAGTTTTAACTAGGATATTTCTAGCAAGACAGGAACGTACTACTTTAGTCTACTACATAAGTATCTAGGGGAGATCCTAGGACAACTACTATTAAACTAGGTATTGTTATAGTTAAAGGCAAAGATTTAAGAGTTCTACAACGTTACAGATAACATGCTTAATTAGCTAGCCTTTAGTATAGTACCTAAGAAGTTTACTAGAGGAGACTCTTAACTAGGCTTAAGGTTTAAAGGGAAAAACTCTACTTCTGTAAATGTAGCAACGAGTTCAACAAGCTAGGGCGGCTACTACAATAATATCTTTTAGTAGTTCTAACAATTCTAGGAACAGTTATATAATTCTTATACTAGAGAATACGTTAAGAAGCTTAATAATATTAACGCTGCTAACATTATACTAAAAGGCGAAGAAAACGCTTTGCATAGCATCTCTAAGATAAATGCTACTACGCGCTTAAAAGGCAAAGGCCCTAACCTCTACTAGGATAGTAATTAGGTCTAAGAGGGAGGGGTAAAGAGACAAGGAAGGCTAAGCAAGGATTTAAGTACCTAAGGAAGCAATTAAACAATATAGAGGGACTCTCTTATTCCTAACTTAGAGCCTTTAGATATACAGTATCTGTAAAGTAAAATATAGAGTAATATACTTTTTGCAAGTTAGCCTCACGATACACTATTTTTAATTATTAGGCTACTACAATTAGCTTAGCAAGATAACAACATTTTAGCAGATCCTAAGTATATACAGCAAGAAAGGAAGAAGAAAGCTGTAAAGTTTATTAACGCTCTTCCTAATCTAGAGCTTAGGGAGATAGTGCGAGGACAGCTAAATCGCATTGTAACTGCCTTACTTAGACAGAAAGTACAAGGAGTTATAGTATTAGATTTTATAGGGCAAGCTAATATTTAAAAACAGCTGCGTAATCTTCTTAATAATAGTATTAATGTTGTAGATAGTTTAGTTGCGCTTAACGTTTTAACGTAGAAAAACGCTAAGCTAACAGATGCTAGGTGCGCTAAATTACACCTAGTAACTGTTCTAGCCTCTAAGTAGCTAAACTAGCGCACGGGCCCTACCTATATATTTTTACTACATACACTACATATTAAAAGCGCGCATCATAATGCAATAAATTTGTATTAATTAAATACGCAAACTTGCTATAAGGTAAGTAGGAGAAGAGATTCCTAGATAAATAAATTAGATAATTTACCTACAAAGGATGTCTAAGGGGTTTAGCAAAGGAATAGATAGGCTTTTACTTAAACTAACTTACTAGAATGCTAGGTTACTGTAAACAGCAGCTTTTTAAAGTGTTTAATTAACACTAGAGCATAAATAAATATTCTAAGACTAAGTGCTGCGTTAGCGTTGAAGATACTGTATAAAATAATAGAGCACTAACTAGGGCAGCCCTCTCCTAGCGTTACCTTAGCTAATAGCACATATAACCTGTTTGTTAAGACTGCATTTAATATACCTATACAAATAGGGACAGTTACTATTAGAACTACGTTTAGGATTGTAGCTAATATTATAAAATCTACAATTCTAGGAGGACTCTAGTGTGTAAGCGCTAGAATATTAATTTAGTATAATGCGTTTAGACAAATTACATGCTAAGTCTTATCTAAAGATAGTATAAGGAACGCAGTTTTTGTTACGTCTAACCTATTTCTAAATTACCCTACGCAGATAATTAGAAATAAAGCCTTTAATAATAACTTAGATAGAGAAGCAGCAGGTAATATGTAGTTACATGTGATTACTAATAAGTTAGGCAATAAACTGTAAGCAGCTGCAGTAAAATACATATAGAAAGCTGCATAGTTAGATCTAACAGCTAGATTTAGCGACTTTAACATGCTGTATACAGAAGATAGCATAGAAGATTAGATATTTTAGATAAACTAAGTGTTTACGCACGTAGTTGTGCAATCTAAGGACTCTACAAGTAAATACAAACTTAGTAAATTTTTAATTATGTATAAGCTTAATTGTTAGTAGTTGCAGGGAAGACTGTTTAAGTTTACCTGTTAATATAATAACCTGTATACAATGTACAAGACAGTAAATAAGAAAGTTTAACTAGTTAATATCTCTTAGTAAGAGATGCCTATAGAATTTAGACGAGAAGACTAGAAGGAAAGGGCAAAAGAACAAAAACTCCTCTAAATACGCATTTGCAATCCTAATGAAGGGCTGTATAATTATCTGTTTAAGCTAAGATATGCTACTTTCCTGCAAGGAACAAGGCTAACTAAAGAATAAGTTAACAAGCTACATACTAGAGACTACTTACAGCTATTAGAAAAGGAGATATTTATATATATGCTTCTTAACTAAGAGGGAGCACTCTTCTAGTAATTTAAAGAATTAGGAAGAATATATCCTAACGTATGCCTGTTATACAAGATACAAACAATACTGTATAAGGCTTAGCAAGTGCGAGGTTTTCCTATTTTAAAAGCCTTAGAACTGCAAGTAGTAGATATAGTTAACGTCTATCTAAATTAAAGGACATAGGAAAGGTGCAATAGCTAATATTACAACTTATAGTATTTAGTACTAAAGAAAGACAAAGGGGTTTGTTAAATTAGCAATGCTTAGTGGATAAATACAGTTACTATAAGAGATGCGAATCTACCTCTAACTACGGATAAGTTTTCTAAAAGGTTTGCAAGGTGTAAGATTATCTTACTTATAGATTTATTCTTAAGATATAATTAAATTACGCTACATCTAGAAAGCAGAGACATAACGGCATTTTAAACACTAATAGGGCTTATACAATCTTACACTATAGTTATAGGTGCTACTCACTCTGTAGCAGCATTCTAACAAGTAATAATAAAGATCTTAAGAAACTACTAGCCTAATACTATACCCTTTATTAACGACATTACTTGTGGAGGGTTAAAAACTCATTATAGAAGAGAGGAATTAATGCCAGAAGTTTAATAATATGTTCTTAAGCATATCTTGCAACTGGACAGAGTTCTAGCAGATATTAAATAAGCAGGAGGCACTATATTAGAAAAGCAATGCTATTTTCTTATAGAAAGACTTAAGGTTGTAGGTTATAAGGTTAGCCCTTAAGGCTGTTATCCTAACTAGAAGAAAGTAAAGAAGATTATAAACTAGCTACTATGTAAGAATAAAAGAGAGGTACAATCCTTTGTAGGTATATACGTCTACTACTATATCTAGGTAAGGGACTTTACTAAAATTGCTAAACCTCTGTTTACACTCTTATAAGACAATGTCCCTTTTAAATAGTAAGATACATAAGACGCTGTAATATATAAGCTAAAGTAGGCTATATATAACGCACCTGCACTCGCGAACCTAGACTACACTAACACTAAAGATTACAAGATATTTCTTATAACTAATGCAAGTTAAGATAGCGCGGGAGCATATATTAAATAGCTTAAGGAAGACAACAAGCAACACTTAGTAAAGTTTAAAAGCACACTATAGTTAGCGCGAGAAAGTTAGTAGCACTTTACTAAGTTAGAGTACAAGGCCGTACTGTAGGCTCTTAAAAAAATTTGTACCTACCTTTATAGCGTTTACTTTACTATAGAAACTAACGCTGTAACTCTTATCGCTTAACTAAATTGTTTATGTACTAATAATCTAGGGTCTGTTATAAATAGATAGATACTAACAATTCTCTTATAGAACTTTAACATTAAGTATATACTAGGGCAGAAGAATATAGTTACAGATGCACTATTAAGGTATCTAAAACCTAATAATTAGGAACTGCCTTTAGAACTTAAGAAGGATTTAGAGGAGTTTATTAATTATAAAATTATAAATGTAAATGCGCTAATACTAGCAGGATAAGTGAAGGTACTCTGTTAGGAATTCTTAACAGAATTAGAACAATACGCTTAATTTTTAGTTAACTTTAGGACTCCTAAATGTATAGAACTGCAAGAACTTTAAGCATAGAAGAAGTAAGCTCTAAACTTCTTTATACGAGACAGAATACTTTTTAGGAAAATAACTAGAAACATTGCAATCTAGAGGGTTGTAGATAATTGTCAGATATTATAGGTTAAGTAATACTGATAAGGTAATGATAATATAAGTGATGATAAGTTGATGGTATTGAAGATTAATTGTTCGTGTTCTGTGTTTTTGATTGTATCTGCTCTGAGTGCCCTTTTCATAATCGGGATTCTGTGTGGGCCTTAGCGGCGCTAGCGGGTTTAGCGTCCTTTAGCGCCACCCCCTGATCACCCTTGCAGACCCCTTCTCCAATCTCACCGACCTCCTAATTAACTGCGCTGATGTCCCAAATTTGACACACCCCCTTAGCTCAAGCGTACAGATTAAGCTAAACACCTCCTTTGTTGTTTCTTCTATGAGGTGGTTAATTATAGGTCTAAGGCGTCGAGCTGATTAGTTATTAATACTAGATCAGCTTCTAGTCGTGGTCGTATGCCTAGATCAATTAGTCCCATTTGTTGTAGGAACTTCAGCTATTAATTAGCTAGTAATAGTTTAGTAAGTCTATTAGCGAGCATTTTGCTTAATCCTACGTAGATTACCTTAATTAACTTGTTCTAAGCTTCTTGCCTAAGCTAATAGTTGTGGATATTAACATGCCGTAGCTTTGTAGTCAACTAGGAAATCTCCTCTAAGATTAATTAGATCGTCTGCGGGTTATTGCACTGTATAGTAATTGTTTAGTTAATTATCTAAACTTAGAGCTCACTAAGCAGCATCTAAATAAATATAGCTTTCTTTGCCACTTATAAGAGCGCAAGTAGTTCAGCTTTAGTTGTTAAGGTTGTAACTATATCTTATTTGTTTGCCCTCTAAGCTATTAGTCCGCTAAACAGCTTAATTACGTATCCTTATAAACTTTTCCAATTAAGTGTATTATTAGCAAAAAAGGCGTTACTTACAACAACTAGGTAATCGTCTCTACTAAATTGTAGTGCGAGTGTTCGTGTATAGTTAAGGTAGAGGAGTACGCGATTAGCTGCTTGCTAATAATTAGGGCTAGGGTTTGTAAGAAATTGTACTAGGCGTAATACTGCAAAGGCTGTATTAGGTCTTGTATTAACTGCTGTAAATAAGAGTAATCTAATCTTTTGTTAGTAGAGGTTAATTTCCCTAGGGGTTGCGTTGCCTTCTTAGGGCAGCAGTTTAGCCTTAATTATTAGGGTATTACTCTTAATTAAGTAATCGCTTACTAGTTAGTTAATTCTCTTAATATATGCTAATTAGGAGATCTAGATCTTACGCTGTAATTAATCCCTAATTAACTCTTTGCCCAAAAACTAATGCAGATCGTCTCCTCTAGTTATACGATACTTCTTTCTAATATCCTTAATAGCTGCTTACATATCTAATCTATAGTTCTTGTGTATATTATAATAATATCGTTAACGTAGAAGAACACAAAGGTCCCTTAGCAGATTATGCAGCATAGCTTATATAGGACGGCAGTAAATCTACATCTTTAAAGATAGGTAGTAAAGTCCCTTTGCTAGAGCAGTAGTAATATCCGCAGGCAGTACAAGGCTTTATTAAGCTTTAAAATTATTCTCTTTCTTGCGTATCTACGCGGTATTCTTATATATATAACTTAATTAATTAGTGCGTGTGCAAAGGCGTTAGTATCATTATACTGCTTAAGCTTAAAGTTAAATTAGGCAGCAATCACGAGAGCTATTTAGAAGGATTAACCTACTAACATAGCGGCGTAGGTCTCTTAAGCAGTAACGTTGCGTTGTTAATTACCTTGTACAACTAAGCGCGCTTTACACTTAACAAACTAATAATCTTTATTAATCTTATAATTATATACCTACATATACTTTAGTATCTAGGTGTCTATTAGTTGTGCTTCTTGTGTTAGGACTTCTAACTATAAGTTTAATTATTTGTGGCTCGCAAGGTGATCCTCTTCAGCCTTTTTAAACAATTAGTAGAATATGTAATTCTCCTTTAGTTAGTTTATACTTAGCGCTAGCAGGAGCTTGCTTAGATAAGGCATCTAGTTATAACTTTAACTCTTAAGCAATCAATTAACTACTGCGCTATTAAGTTTCTTATTGTTTAATTGTTAAACTTTTCCTGCTCTCGCACCTGCTATAAACGCTAAAGCCTATAAGTCTGTCTAGTTTTTCTAGAAGGACTTACTAATAGAACTTAATCCTATATTAGCACTGCGTAGATTAGGACACTCGCTGCTGCTAGTACATAAGGGGTGATTAGGCCTAGAGTTTAATAGCTGCGCAAGGGCAACGTTCTAACTCTTAATATTAAGAGGATTATCTACACGCCTAATGCTCTCCGCTGTTATGAGATTAGTTAAGAGGGCTACTAGTGGAGGCGTTAGCAGGGGTAAGAAATAATCTACTTAAACCTTTTTTCTGCGTTAATTATATTAATTATGTGTTTTTTTATATATAAGTCTTTTATTAAAGAACTTATCCTTAAGAAAAGATTGTGTCTCTTCTTAGTTATTTGTAATCCCTAGGGGAAGTTCCACGGTCCCAATCTATGCCTTAATCTCTTTAAGGGTGCTATGTTTTAGGTTATCTATAACGTTCTTCTTATCTTTAGTAAAGATTAATTCTTTATTAAATACTACATTGCGTGTAGTAATTACTTTAGCTATTGTTAATACCTATACACGGTAAATGTTTGTAGATTAATATCTAACTAGGTATCTAATCTATACCTTAGGATTAAGCTGCTGTAGTTTGCGCTTGCCGCGCTTTATATTATTTGTTATTGCAAACGCCTTACACCTGTATGCTTGTAGGTGTCCTTAGTGTAGCTTACGCAGTAAGGTAACAATTCTATTTTTATATGCGTTATGCGTAAAGAACTCTTAATATAGTAACCTCTATTAATTTGCGTATGAGGGCGTTTAATTATAGAGATATACTGCTAATTAAGTAATCTTAGGCTACAGTAGCTACAGTAGGTTAGCGTTAAGTTATATTGCTTATGCTTTATCCTTAATTACACCTCTTAAGCGTTCTGCTCTACTGTTCTATGCTTAGGTATTAGAAGCAGAAGGCTTAAACTGCATGACTTAGGACTCTGCCTACTAAGCAACTTCTAGTTTAACTGTAACGACCTTGTTATTAGTTTTAATAACCTTTATTGTAATATTAAATTAGGTCTTTATAAGGATAACAAAAAATTCTAGGGACTTAATAATTACTTGCGCTGTTTAATTGTCCTTAAAGTAGTAGTCCTACATAAATCTAGTAACTTAATTAGAAATTAGCAGTTAGCTTCTTTCCTTAGTTAAGCTGTTAACCTTATAGTTATAAAAGTTAAGTAAAATGCGCTCTCCTAAAGACTTATTAATCCTGCGCAGTGTGCAGCAGATTAGCCTTTTAGCTTTTACTTGTCTACAGGCGTCACATGCTACTGTAAGCACTCTAGTAATTCTTACTCCCTTAGATTATTGTACGAGGTGCTTAAGCGCACTTAGTCCTAGATAACCTATTCTCTTATGCTATATAAGTGCTCGTGCGCGCTGTCTTTAATTATATTGCAGATTAACGACCCTAGAGGCTATTGTAGCGTAATTAGTAATTAGGTTTACTTTAAGCACCTATTGTCTATGTGACTTGGTAAGGTTAGTAATTAGATTATTAGTAAGCAATTGTTAAAGAACTGTTAGATTGTATTTAGTATCCTACTACACGCCCTTTAAGCGGAGTATCCTAATTAAGACAAGATTATAGAGTAAATTAGGGCAGTATGCCACGTCTTTAAGGTGTAGTTAGCTTCTCGTCCTGCTACTAGCTACTGTTAAAGTAACTAATCTATATGCCTTAATCTATACTTGTAAGTTACCTGCTTATAGGAAGTCTCCTTGCCTTGCTAATTATGTTTTAGTAAATCGGCTAGTATCGTTAGAGACGTAATAGGTTAATCTAAAGTTAAGGATCTATAATTGTCGCAAAGGATACGTATCCTAGATTGCTGTAAATAAGGCCTCAATAAACGTGTAGTTGATCTCTTTAATCTTCTAACTATATAGTTAGTTATTATACTTAACTATAGGCGTTACTGTGTGTAACTTCTTAATTGCGGGTTTTTAAAATTATAATCGCCGCTTAGAAATGCGAATTGTTTCTTATATAGCTAGGCTATTGTTAATACGCAATTAGACTTAATCTATCCTATCTTGTTAGGGTTGCTACTAGTCTAGCGCGTTGCTTAGGTGCTTATACTAGCACTCTTTAAGCGCATGTCTTATATTGCAAGCTTCGCACTTGCTAGCAGTATATTAGATATCGTTTAATTAAGTATCCTTAATAGGCTTCTAATTTTAGCGCTGTTTACGCTTCTGCCTAGGATTGTCTAATTTGTCCTTGCTAAGCGTTTGTAATCTAGCTCCTGTAGCTGTTCTAAAAGAAGCCTTAGTTGACTTTGCTTTAGATGGGTGGAAGAGCTGCATGTAAACTTAATAGTCGCGGATTATATCCTTAACTGTAATTAAAGGACTCTTTAATCCATAAGATACAAATAATATAGTTTATTGTTTTAAGTGCTTTGCCGTAGCTTAGGTAAAGTCCTCCTTTACGTACACGTCTAGTTAGCACTTAGGTATTCTAACAGCTTTACCCTTAGTTGTAGCGTAATTCACTTTAGTAAGCTATGTCTCCTATAAGTTAATTACCCTAGGCGGCTTTATTGCGGTTTTGTACCGCTCTTAAGCTTCCTTAATCTTATCTTTAGCGTTAATGCCTTCAGTAGCTATTAGATTAGCAATCTAATAATAATGTAATTATCTTGCTTAATAGCAAGCTGTGTATAAGTAGTTGTTAACTGTACGCTGTATCTCCTACGTAATCTTATCTAACGCTGCTTGCTCCCTTGTGTACTTCTAATCTTCTATCTTGTATTAATCTAGCTCTAATTTATAGATCTCAAGATCCTCTTTATATAAAGCTCTTACGTTTGTTAATAGATCTGCAGGCTGTGTAGGTATAAAAGACAGTATAGTCGCGCTATTGCCGTGATTGTTTTAGTGTAATGCGGCGTGCGCATTGATCGCTTATTATAACGCTTAATAGTCGCTTAGTTAAGGCTTTTGGGGTACCTCTAGTTTATTAATAGGTTTAATTGTAAGGTTTAGGTTAATCTTCTCCTACACGCGTAGAGAGTTAGCGCGGGTCTTAATCTGTTAGATCTATTTAATCTAGTTTGTGTGATCTGTAAGGATCACGGAGGAGTCTTGTAGAGATAGGGTAGTTATACTTTTGATAGCTTGTATGATTTAGTAGTTTGGTAAACCTTGTTTGGTTAAGGCAGTGAGACTCTTAATTGTTAAATATTATAGGTTAAGTAATACTAATAAGGTAATAATAATCTAAGTAATAATAAGTTGATAGTATTAATAATTAATTGTTTTTGTTCTGTGTTTTTGATTGTCTCTGCTCTAAGTGCCCTTTTTATAATCGGGATTCTGTGTGGGCCTTGGCGGCGCTAGCGCGTTTAGCGTCCTTTAGCGCCACCCCCTGATTACCCTTGCAGACCCCTTCTCCAATCTCACCGACCTCCTAATCAACTGCGCTGATGTCCCAAATTTGACAATAATACTAACCTAAGAACGGCTGCAATATAGAACGTACACTTTCAGATTAGACATAGAGGAGTTAACGCAGTGTACTTTATACTCGCTTAGTAATACTAGTTGAAAGCAATATATAAGTATGTGCGGCAAAAGCTAGCAACCTGTCTAGACTATTAACTGCAATCTTTAAAGAGGAAGGTTAATATGCTTACTAACATCTACAGTTTCGCTATTTAGGAGACTGTTGCGATTAATATAGTATACATGCCTTAGTGTTTTCGGAAGAAGTTCTTAGTTATTGCAAGAGACTACTTTAGTAGTTAGCTTAAAGCAAAAGCCCTGTTAAACAACTAGTTAAAGACAATTGTAGAGTTTATATATAAGGACATTATATGCTAATAAAGTACAGCGCGCAAACTTATAGTTAATAGAGGACTTAATTTTGCTAAGGTAGTCTTACATCTATTAAAAATGTATAGAATTAACTAAGTCTAGTTGTTAGGACACAACCCTTAAGCTATAAAAAAAAATTAAAGAGGGCATAAGCCTATTGTAAACGCCCTTGTAAAGCTGCTAGGACCTTAGGTTAAGAACTTGCTAACAGTTCTACTTGCAGACAGGATCTTAATACAGAAATAAATAAGTTACTCGCTGTACTAGTTAATTATAGGGCAGAACCTAGTGCTTTCTATTAAACTCGCGCTACTTACATAGTAAACACTTCTATTTAGGGAAGTAAATAACTGCGCACAGCTACTTGCAATTTAAGTAATATAGCTAAATCTTAGAGATTAGTTTACAAAGGATGCTGTTGCTTATACTAATTAGATAAGAGCTGCGAAGAAGGAATACTAGGATAATACTAAGGAAATACAACATAAGGATATAAAGCTAGGGGATTTAGTTCTTCTATAAAACTCTGTTTAAGAAATTAATATGTTGAGAGACCGTAAACTAGATATAAGATAGTTAGGCCTATACTGTATCTAGGAAGCGAGACCTAATAGAGGAACTTATTGTCTTAAGAACCTTAATAATACACGCTTTCCCTACACAACACCTAGATAGCGATTAAAGCTGTTTAGACAAAGACTCTTTTAGGATATTATTAAGGAAGATTATAGAAACATAAAGTTATAGGATCCTAATTATTAGGAGCGAACTAGCTCTATAGTAGACATTTATATCTCGCTAGACTTGCCTAAGCTACATATAGAACTACAACTACCTTTACCTCCTGCAATAAGTAATAATTTTCATCCTTAAGTTGTTATTACTAAACGTCTTATAGAAGAGGAGTGTTAGGTATACAGATAAGACTTTAAAAGCTTAGACTCTAACTTAGAAGCTACTATCTTAGACAACTAATAGGCTATGGGACGGCCTATACTTTTAGGAAGAGGAGGGGATACTATACTAGTAGTACCTGCTTTTACCTTTAGCTACTTATTTACTCATTTCTAATGCAAAATCTAGATACATAGCACTTATCCTACTAATTCTAGGTGTTTACCGCTACACTAATACTATACTCAATTTTACGCACCTTAAGGCAACAGCTGATTACAACAACAATTTTAATTGCGAAACCCGCTTATTTTAGCGCGATTTAGACCTTTTTTATCTCTACCTGCTAGCCGGCAGGATCCCGCTACTACATATAAACTAGAACTACAACCCTACTAACTATCTAACACTTCTTCTACACATACTTTACTACCTTTTATTAAAGTATTTACCTTCTAAGATAACAATTACGACTATATCTTCCCCTCCTAACTTAGCAGCAGCTAAAGATAACATTTAACTTACCTTAGCTAACCTGCTTAAACAATACTTCTAGCGTTATTAGATAAGGCTAAGGGCAAGCAGCTACAGCAGTAACTGCCGCAAACACTAGATCTATTAAGGGTTTTTAACAACCTTAGAGTTATTACTAAAAAAGAAGACTATATTATAGACTAAATCTCTAAGGTTATATAGTATTAAAATAAGGTGCTAGAGCTTATAAAACTTAGCAACAATATTAGAGTTATTAATATCTAAACTCTAGTTAACAAGATCCTTTTCAACGCGCTAAGAAAGCAACGTATTATTATAGATTGTTAGTTTAACAACGCCTTTTACTAATTCAACCTAATTCTTAAGGTTGTCTTTAGAGTAGGTAACCTCTGTGCTTAGCTCCCTAGACTTATAGACAAATATAGTAGTGTTAAAGGTTTCTAGGAATACTATCTTATTATTAGTGCAGCATCCTTAACGCGGGATAAGAGAGCTAAAGAACTAAGCAAGGCTATTGCAATAGTAAAGAAGCTAGCTCTAGGATTTGTTTAAGAATGCGTTAGCATCTACATGCCTTGTACACTACTTAGTTACTAAGAATTAACTTATATAGCCTTTGTGTTAAGGCGTATAGATCTTAAGAATGCTACTTATTTCCTTAATGCTGTAGTAGCGCGCTGCATTAACTCTAAGAACTAAGGCAAGAAACAATACGTATTAATAGCTAACTAGGCAATAGTAAAACTGCTATGCAAGGATATTTGTACTTTTATTAATTAGAATAACTCTTACAACTAAGCACTCTACCTAGATATTAATAAGTAAGAGGTAAAGGAGCTTCGTAATATCTACGCTAAGCCGCTATTTAAGAAAGAAGATATTAAATTTAACTTACAGAAGCTACGACCTAATGCTAGAGCTAAAGATAAGCAAGGTAGGCCTAATCTACTCTATATATTCTAATAAAAGGTGTTTTAACTTATAGCTAAGTCTAAGGACCCTAAAACTAGCCTAGTCCACTCTGCACGAAACGTCTTAAACAATAAGTACAGGCTGTTTAGTATAGAGACGCATCTAATATATAGTGTAGTTATCTCCATAACTGCAGAGCTAGAAAAGACCCTAAATAAGGCTTAATCCATTAACCGCTATAGTAATCTTATAACGTCTAAGACTTGCTCTCTAGGGACTTATAGTCTGTTAGTTATATCTAAGAATCTAAGGTAATCTATAGGAATGTTAGCTAGTTAAGGACCTAACTAATACTTAGCAGTTAAGTCGCGTAAGCTTTATTATAGGATAACTATAGTGCAACAGAGGCGTAACGTTGCTAACATCTAGGCAGGACAAGTTAGAACTAGAGATATTAACTAATAAGCCCCTACACTACTACCTCTACTAAGCTCTTGTGCTCTAAAAGCAACACTAGCCTACTAGCAAGCAGCTACCTAATTAGATACTAATCTTAATAATGCTACCTATGTAGACGAGGAGCTAGATACCCTTAATTAGGAATAGAAGATCCTCTAAGTAGAGTGTTATTGCAAGAATCCTACTTTAGCTTTTCTTAAGCTACTTAAGCAAGCCTACGTAAAGAAGCTAATTACTAATCCTAACTGTGTTAAGGTTATTAAGAAATAGTACTGTAAGGTTAATATTAGACAATAGCCTAATTCTAATAACCTATTGTATAAGCAAGTATACTTTATTTATAAGCGTACTACTGCGAGTGTTATAAGTTTGTTTAAGAGGGCTATGCTGTTTAATATACTTAATAAGTGTCTGCTCTTACTATACGTAGGATAGAACTGCTAGCAGGAATTCTAATTAGATCTTGTAATTTTTAAGCTTTTTACTAGCAAGTATTGTCTAGCTAAGCAGGATAAGGACCTGCTAAGCTACTTATATTAACCTTCTAAACTTAATCTCTACCTTATCCCTACTTAGAATAAGATTATTAATACTATAAAGTTTAGACTATAAGTAGAGGAGTTCTAACGCACTAGAAGTATTATTACTAACGCCTACACCTAGCTGTTTAAGAAGAGTTAAGTTAAGAATATTATTATTAAAACCTTTAAGATGTATTGCTTTTACTTATAATGCATAGACAGGAAGCTAAACCTTAGATAGCTGCGTAATATATACTACTTACTTATTTAACAAGCTGTACGCACTAACCTAAGATACTAGTTGCAATACGCTATACTCTATAAGAAGTATACTTTAATTTCTTACCCCTACTACGCTAAGTACGCTAAGAAGGGTAATTAAACTTACTTTAAGCACATTAACCTTAACCTTAAGCAAGCAATAACTAAAGGTCTTAGTGCTAATATAATTTAAGGCAGTGTGTTATTTAACAATAAGGATAAGAACAACTATACTAAGATGCTACTAGGATTTTATAACTATGTGCCGGAATACCTAAGGTAGCGTAAAAACGTAGGCGTTAAGTTATTAAATAGTCTTATTAAAGGATAGGAGGACAAGACTAACTAGCTAGAAGATATATAGAAGCTAGCTCCTAACGCTTGCTAGACAAAGCAAATCTGCAAGAAAAGACAAATTTAAATTTTATCTCCTTTACTACCTTATAAATTTACTAGCCTAACTACTTGCAACTACTGTACTATCCTCCCTTAGTTTGTTATAGTCTGTAATAGAGTAATAGAGGTGCCTGCTATAAGAACTTATAAGGAAATTTGTAAGGCTTATTATAATCTTACTACTACTCCTTATACTCCCTTAGGCTATCCTAATAAGTTTAGAATAATTAATTAGCTATTGCCTGCTAATATTTATATTAAGTACAGGTCTTAGATCTAAAAGGCCCTTGTTAGATAGGCAAAGTAGGACAATTCTCTTGTCTAAAAAGAGCTAAACAACATGCTATAGAACGCTAATAAGGAGTAGATTAATAACTATATTTAGAAACACCGCAACTATGTCCTGTATTAAATTATTAATCTATAGCCTATAGTTTAAGAGTTAGAGAAGGACGCTTTTTGTGCTAATCTAGCCTAAGAATACCCTAACTGTTTATATTTTACTAACCATAGACAGAACCTACCTTATACAACAAAAGACTAAGATAAGTAGGATACTAATTTCTCTTAAGTTAATTCTCTGCAACGTCTTTAGGAGGAGCTTGGCCTAGAGGCTAATAAGCGGTAAGTTTTCTATAAGAGCAAAGATCCTACTATGCCTTTCTCTACGCAACGTCTCCCTAGCGTTCGCTTTTAATTAGGTATAGTTATCTCTAATAACGTCTTAGTACCTACAACGCTAACTAGGCGACCTCTTTATAATTACCTTTACTTAATATTAGAGTCTTAAGCGCCTACTACTCCTGTCCCCGCTCTAACTACAGCACCTACGCCTAGGCTACACGCTTTAACCACTACTTAAGAACCTTAACAAAGTAAGCGCTTAAAGAAGTAAAGAAAGGTGTTAAGGATAGATATAGAGTAACTAAGTTAAGTTTCCTTTGTTTTGTTTCCTTTGTTTTATTTTCTTTGTTTTATTTGCTTTAATTTGCTGTTTTTCCTTCTGCTGAGTTGGTCGCTTGATGGGGCCAAGCTCGCAGGAAGGGGAGGTATGTGCCGGTACATAGGGTGATACCCTGCTGCTCACTAGGTTAGTGCTCAACCACCTAATCTAGAGGTATATAGCTCGTTTCAATGATCGAAACAAGCGAGAAGTCATCTATTATCCTCCACTCCACTCCACTCTACAACTCAACTCTTGTACTTTACTTCGATAGACAACCCATAATAAGATCTGTATCTTACCACCCTTGTTCTCGCATGACTTGACCACTGGTGATCTCCTGCCCTCGTAGCAGTATGTTTTTATACACTCCAACACCCGTACAATATTACTTTGAAACGTTCACACAAAATAGTGCTAATATTGTTTTTTTGAAATCAATAATTTATAGCGAGTTTTACAGGTTAAAAAAAAAGTTAATTCAAAATATATTTTTTCTTATTTTTTCATCTTATTTCAAGCAAAATTGCAGAGACGATCGTGCTGACTAAGCAGCTTATTAAGCAGCTTATCTTCAAGAGGAAGTTCTTGGCTTTTCAAATTACAAATCTTTTTTGGTATAGCTTTTTTAGTGATAGAAATATAAAGCTTTAAAAATATTGGCTTTTTTGACACCTTTTTATTTTTGTCACCGCTCTGTATTACAAAAGCAATCAAGATAAGAATTAGAGCAAACTTACTAGCAGAGCTCTAGCTAAAAACTATTAAAGCAGCAGCTTAGCTCTATAATATAAGTCTAATACACGCTTATAATTTCTAAGCTCTTAATACAGAGCTTAATAAATAGTGCAACAAGAATTAAGAAAAGGTTAGAGCAGGTACAGCTAATTTGCGCCCTAATTAGAGTACAGTATATGTTTACAGCTGCAGAATATCCTCGTTAAATAAGAAGGAGAGCAGCCAGCAGAGATTATAGAGGATTTAAGGTAAATCTTAAAGGCTATATTACATATTTTGTAGGATATAGAGCATCTAAATTAATAGAATATAAATTCTAGTGCTTGACTAAGTTATTACAACTTAGAATGTTACATATAATAAGGAGATCTTTTTCAAAAACAAGGACATTAATGCTTTAGAACATACAATAGAAGAGCTTACTATAATTATAAACTTATTACACAAGGACAAGCTGCGCGATACAGAAGAAGTATTTAAAGACTTTTATAATCAACTCTATATTGCAGCAGGCAAGCAGAAAAAGACTAAAGCAAGTAGGATATCTATCTAGGAAATAGAGGGTGATAAGTTACAAGCTCTAACAAAGCAGGCTGGCCGGCCTGCTTTTAAAAAGAGCAGTTAACTTATCTCCTATGTAGGTAAAAAGCACAGCTAGCAATTTACTAAGGATCTATGCAGACTTTTATAAGTAAACAGAACATTTTACTCTAAAGCAAATACTAAAGCTTAGAGCGTACTAGCAACGCGCTAGTCTGGAATACAAAGGCAGCACCTAGGATGTGCATTTAACTAGAGAAGAGCGCCCGCCTGTATTTATAGATAAGGAGCATTCTATTTAAGAAAACTCTTATTAAAGTAAGCAACACCTAGCTTATTAACTAAAAGTGCAGAGTACTTTAAATATTCCTACTTATTCTTTTCTTGCGCCTTCTGCAGTAGGATTTAAGCAGAAAATACTAGCAGCTCTAAAACCTTAAAGAGAAAGAAGAAATTATTAGTTACTAACTTGCTTAAGTACTTTATTAAAAGATAAGAGGAGCAGTAACAAGGCTAGAAGCTTAGGAGCACATGCACTTTATATAATAAGCTTAACTCTAAAGAGTAATAACTTACTAAGCACTCTTCTCCAAACTACACATAGAGCGGAGAAGATAAAAGAAAACATGTAATAGTACATGCTATAATTGCTACTGCTATTTTAAGTAAAGACCTTAAACTCTAACTATATGCTAAAACGTATTGCAACAAACTACCAACGCTTCTAAAAATATAAAAAGATCTTTATTCTTATTCTTACAAAAAGCTCTTTCTATAGGCAGCTTAAAAAGAGATAAACATACTGCTAGAGAAAGGAACTTAGGAAAAGATGAAACGCTCTACAGTAAAAAAAGCCGCTAGTTTTGCAGAAATAAGTTCTTTTTAAAAGCCTAACTAAAACAGCTATTTTATTAATTGTAAAGCTTAGATTGTTGTACAGGGAGACCTACAAGTGCTTGATTTAATACAATTAATATACACAGCAACGCTTACAGCAAGTTCCTTTAGAACTGCTCTAGTAATAGCAGCAGAATTTATTCTAAAGATTATACAGTATAATATAGTTAGAGAATTTCTCTATGCTTACGAAGAGCACTAACTAGAGGTTGTATACAAGCTGCTAAATAGATATAAGAAAGTAAGCAAATGTGTAAAGCTAAAAAGAGCACTTTACAGTCTAAAAAACTTAATATATCTTTAGTATAAAAAACTTTTGAAGACTGTTAAGAAAGCAGGCCTTACTACAGTAAAAGAGGAGCCTTGTTTCTTCTTTAATCAGCCAAAAAAATCTACTGCTTTTTTATGTTAACAATATACTTTTAATGTATTGTAGAGCAGGACTAAAAGAAGCACAGCACATTATAGGCGCTATTAAAAAAGCATACAACATAGAGGGGAAAAAAGCAGTATAGTAGTTCTTAGAAGTAAAATATCTATGTAATAGAGCATTTAGGACGATAACGCTAGTACACAACAAATATATAAACAAAATTGCTAAAAAGTTGACTTTAGCTAATTCGTTTTTCTACCTAAGCACTCTACTCCCTTTAGAAGACCTTAAAAAGAGCACTAGCAACTTAACTAAGCAGGAAGTCAAAATTTTCTAGAAAAGAGTAAGCTTAGTACTTTATACCGCACAATGCTTAGGCCTAACGTAGCATACGCTTTATCTTCACTATCTTATTTTCTTACAAATCTAATCAAAGCGCATTTTAAAGTAGTTAACAGAATAATTATACACGTTTATTGCATAAGATGCTAACTAATAAGCTATAGTGCTTATAAAGGAGCAGAGCTAATAATCTGCAGAGACGCTTTATTTGCTTATCAATTAGAGACAAGACGCTCCTTGCAATACTATATAATAATACTTTTTAAAAAAGAAATTATTTAGAAAGCTGCTTAACAAGTAACAGTTATAACCTTAACTACTAAACCAGAGCTTCTTTCTCTAGAACACGTTAGTAAAGAAGCAATAGCGTTAAAAAGATTTTTTTAAGAACTGACTTTAATATTAAGAGCACCCTAAAATATTTTTAGTAATGACTAACAAACTATAAAGCTAGTTGTTAGCGCAAATAAGCTTATCTCCACACGCCTGCGCTATATAAATATATAGAACATGTGGCTTCAACAACAGCATGCGAAAGGCTCTTTTTAAGTAGAGTACCTTATATAAAAAGCATGCTAGTAAATAGTCTTACTAAGCACTTGCCTACTTAACTCTTTAAGAAGTTTAAAAAACTAATTAACTTAAAAGAAGTTAAAGCATTAGTTGCATTATAGAGCAGGTTAAAAAGAAAGTATTTTAAGCGCTAGAGCGCAATGTTATTATTTACTACAGCGTGTTTAAACTCTAGAAGAGTATTGTAATTATTTAAGTTTAAAGACCAGTGCCAAAGAAGCATACTAAGAAACAAACCCAATTCTTAAGCACTTATTGATTTAAAAGCAATTACTAAGAAGCATATCCAGAATCATCTTAACAAAGAAAGCAAAGGCTTTTTAAGCCTTCTCTTTAGAAGCGTTGTATCTCAGCATACAAATAATATTAGTAGTAATAAAGCTAAAGAACAACAGCTGGTTAAAGTTGCGCACAAGACAACTAAGCTTTGTCTTAAAAGTATTCTAGAGAACAGAAAGCTTAGAATAATAAAAAGCGGTAAAAACTTGCTTAGAAACAGCCTTAGAGCTAGCATTACTCTGATTAAAAGCAAAGGGCTTGGATTGCTAAGAAGAAGAAGTTTCAAGAGTATTAAGGTTAGTTTATTAAACGCGTGCTTCTTTAGCAACAAGAGAAGCAGGAGAAAGCCTGCGCTTCTTTTTTTTAAAAAAAGTAGCAAGGTTATTAAAGCTTAAAGTAACAACTTTAGCATTGTTCTTAGTGCTCTTAGCTAGGCATTTAGCCTTAGATTTAATTAGCTATTCAAGCTAGTTAAAGTCAGTAAGCAGGTTAACTTTAGAGCAGAATGCTTAGCAAAGAAAAATAGTGTATAAATATACTTAGTTTTGCTAAGTTCGTTATAAGGAAGAGCATAAACAGCAGCAAGCATACAGATACTATCTTTTAAATAATTATTATATTTAAAAACACAGATGAAAGTTAGCAATGCTTTAATCTAAGTATAAAAAGTATTTATAGACAGTAGCAAGAATTTTTAAAAGCAGCGTACAAAAAGCAATAATTGACCTTCTTGCTAGTCTTAACGCACAGGCTATTAAAGTAGTAAAGAAACAAAGCTTGGCTAACAATAATGCTTATACAGCAGTTTATGCAGGGAGTACTGCAATTACAACTTCAAAATATACTAAACTTAAACTCTTAAGAAGTAGTAAGACTATGCTTAGTTAGAGCAAACAAATTGTTAGAAAGAGCTTAGGTTATTTTAGCAACGTTGCTTAAGTATACAGAAGGAGCCTTATTAAAGAAAGAAGCCTTATTAAACAAGAGAGCCTTATTAAACAACAAAGAGCTTCTAGGATAAATCTACTAAGCCTAATAGTAGACTGGCTAGCAGGAGCTCTTGCAGGCGACAACACTTGCTAAAAAGCAACATGAGATTTTAAAGTACCAACTTTAATACCTTACGCTCTGCTAGCAGCGCACTAAGTAGCAATATTCTTAATGCTAGCTCTTACCTTGGTAAAAAAAAGCTAGTTGTTAGCAAGACGCTTTTTTGTACTTTTTCTGCTTATAAGCTAAGCAAGCTTGCTTAACAACTTTCTCTACAGCATAACTTTAAGCCTCTTGCTTATGAGCTTTAGCAAGCTTGATGCACTCTTACTCCTTTTATATTACTTAAATGTCCTTTTAAGCTTCCGCAACACGCTTTTTCTTAGCTTTATTAGCAGCAGCCTGCTTAGCAGCTACCTTGTCGGCAGCTGCCTGCTTAGTAGCTACATTATTAGCCTTAGCTTTATTAGCAGCTGCTTACTTAGCAGCCACTTAATCAGCTTTAGCTTTCTTAGCAGTAGTATACTTAGCAGTATTAGCTTAAGAAATAAAAAATAAAAAATCTCCTTAAAAGTATACAATTTATTAATATTAAGCAGCTTTGCTTTGCATTTACTTTTGCCATTACTCCTCTTTCAAGGATTAAGAGCAGTGTTATTGTTTTTAGTAGTAAGACGACGGCGGACGCGTACAGGCAGGGAGCTCTAAAGCAAAGATTTTAAAGCACTAGTATTTTTAACTTTTAACTAAGTTGTACGCTTGTTTATTAGGAACAACTTAAGGTTATTCTTTTTTAAGGTAAAAATGCCTATAGTAAAGCACTAATATTACCAAAATAGCGTTGTTACTATATATAATGAGTAGAGTCATGTTAGTAGTACTGCTTTAGTTCGTATAGCGCAAGCGCTAAAAGTTTAAAAAGTAATTATGAAGTATAGATTAGTTAAGCTGTAAAAAAGTAAAAGTTAGGCAAAACACTAAACAAGCCTTTATTTTAGTAGAGTACTCTATATACAGAAGTAAGGCTTAGCACAACACGTACCTTGCAAAGCACGTAATGAAACAAATTTCGCGCACACTAAGTTAGCAGCGCTTAGATACACGTAATCTCTTTAGCAAGGATCACGTAGGGGGTGTAATGCAGAGCGCTGCCCTACATGCTACGCTACTACTAACAAATAACTTAGCTAAGCTAAGCTAACATAAGAGCACGTGATCAGTGCTAACATTAGATAGTAAGCACTACTTATTAAGCAGTGTTTATATAGCGGCACTTTTGCAGTGCTTCTTAGAATTAAGAATCATCTCTTATTTATTCTTATGCTCTTTTCTGCCACAGTTACTACATCTTACAAAGAATAGATACTTCAATAATCTGGAAAAGAAAAATGTTGCTTTGCTAAAGCAGCTTAGACAACTTAAAGAGATTTTCACAGGACCTTGCAGATAAACATTCTAAGAATATAGTTGGTATGCTAATTTACTAGAGGAACTGCAAAAGAAAAGGATTACTTTAGTAGCAACTATTAATAAAGATATACACGACAACTTTGTATAAGAATAGACTAAAAATGCCAAGGCATTCTAGAATAAACTAGCGCACGAGCCCTTAAATAGAAAGAGGAAGGAGATTTACAACAAACTTTCGACGATAGAAAGCCCACTCCTCCTTTCCCGCCTCTTTCTTCTCTATCGCCAATTTGACGTCTTGCAATAGCTGTTCAAGCCAGGTTCTAGTCTCTGTACTCAGCCCTTGCACGACGAATAGGAAGAAGGGGATGCTAAAGCAATAGATCTTGAGTACCGCGCTAGTATTAGCGAACACCTTAGAGATCGTGTATTCCTTCTACAACTAGCTAAATCAGGACTTAACCATCTTTTTGCATATAAGGATATTGTAGATAAACGACTCATTTAAAAAATTTATAAACTTAGAAGTCTAGCTAAGTAGCTAAGTTTTAAGATACTTAATAAATTTAGGTGTCTGCATAAGCAGTTTAAGTTAGACTAAATTAGGTGCTAGGTAGACAGTAGCAAAGGATGCTTATTTTAGAAAAGAGCCTAGAATAAGGAGATGCTTGCCGCGGAGGTTGCACGGTATTGCAGTATATTGTATACTATTTGTTTGTATGCAGTGCTGTTTAAAAGGTAAGAAGCAGTATGTAAGAAGTAGCAGCTTTATAAAGTAATACAGGCTCCTGCTGCGTGTTCTTCCCTTTCTCTATAGCATTATGTTGTAATCCTATTGCAATCCTACTGTAATCCTATTGCTAGCTATAGGCTAGTAATTGTTGTTAGACACGTTTTAACTAGTGTTGTTTTTTAGTACCTTAGTAAATTCTTTTAACCCTAATTATCGCTTAGTGGTCTAAGCTTTCCTCCTAGAACTTATCCACCTACCGTTCAAATCTCGTTAACTACATACAATTTTTTTTGACTTTTGCGACTAATTAGTAGAGGGTAGCTGCTTTTCACTTTTTTAGAAACACCATTTTGACTACAACAACAACCACCTCCTTTGACACCTTAAAAAATGAAAAAAAACAACAAACATTAGGTGACACGCTAGCAGCATAAGGCTTAAGTTAACAGCCGCGCTAAAAATATGTACTATTACACGGACTTGCGTAACTTAGAACATGCGAAGTATTGATAGACTGCATTTGTACACAACAGCTGTAAAATCTATTGCGCTAACAAATCTAGATTAAGATAGTTTCCTAAAAAACTTACGGAAATGCCTAGATGTAAATACTTATAGTATAATTGTCTCAACAACAAATGCGCAGTACATATATAAAATAAATAATATAGCTTATACTTTTACAGACACGAAAATCCGGAAAAGAACCTGCAAATAGATGTAATGTAGCAAAAGAATTACAAGAATAGAATTTATGTAAAAAAGTGCAACTAGCCTTTATAGCATACGTGCCTTAATTTTAAGTGCGACTAATACATTGTTGCAAAGAAGTTTTACAGATTTAGCACATGGTCTTTTTAGACTAATGTTTTATATACTTAAAACTGATGAAAAAATTAACATCATAAATATTTTAAGCCTCTTTAAGCTTACAGTAAAGCTTAACAATCATTAAATATAGGCACTAGTAAATTTTAGCGCGTAAGCTAATTCTGTTTTGACTTAAGCAGTGTTAGTAGCAGGCCTACAACTACTAAAGAAACAAGAATTCTGTCTACTACTTGAAGCTAACAGTTAGCCTATGCTAGGCTAGATGATAATTACTTACAAGGTTACTAGAGTGACGCTTAGCATTTAGGAACACAAGGAAAAGATAGACCTAGACGTCTTTAAACTAGCTATCTACAACATTATATTAAGACAATCTTATTTATAAGAATACAACTTGCAGATGAAATAAGGTTAAAAAGTTTTTATTTGAGTGCTGTAGATTGGACGCAACTATAAGCTAGCCTACACATCTAACAACTAAAATAGTAAATAAAAGGAAAACTAATAGTATTGCTAAAGAACAGCAAACCTCAACTAGAAACAGCTTTAAGACAAGAGGGTTCAACTTAATAGATACTAGAAAAGCTCCCCTAGATTATAAAGTTAGAGTTTTAGAAAATGCATAACATGAATAATTTCAAAAAAGTATAATATATATTAGCACTTTTTTACAAAAGTAGTAAATAGCAGACTATTACTAAAACATTAACCTTAAAATTATAAGATTATCCTAGAAGAAGGGAAGACTCTACTCGTTAGACTAATTTATTGTGGGAGCTGAGAAGGAGTAATTGAATGATCAGTGGAGGGGAATGAGTATATTGATCAACTAAGTGCCACAACAAAGTGTCCAATAACTACTGAGAAGACTTCGGACGATCTAGCTCGTTTATATGTGCGCTACTAGCGCCGTCACGTGATATCTCACTAGGATCACCTAATAACCTGGGTGATCTGGATGTTAAAGGAGTGATCCGGAGTGATCCGCATGTCAGTACTCCAACACACCCCCTAGGTTAGTGAGATACTATCAATCTAAGCTGTAAGCAACTAGGTAATTGTAATAAATCTAAGTCATTAATTAAGAGGGCCTTCGTAATTATAGCTCCTCTGCGTAATCCTTTGTTGTTGTAGTAATAATGCGTGTTGTTGCTTTAATTAATCTAGAAGCTCTAAGTAATATGTATTAAAAACATTAGATAGACCCTGAATATCGCGTAAATAGTTAGTGCGCAATGACTACAACAAAATTAATTGTGTCTATTGCCCCTCTAAAACTTTTTGTCTTTAACCTTAATCAATCCTATTACTAAGTCCTTCTGATCCTGTCTCGACCACTATTACTAATATAGTAAGCAAGATTGCCTTATTGTTCCCTTACTAATCCGCTGCTAATCTTTCTAGTGTAGTCCGCCCTAAGCAATAATAAGCGAAGCTTAGAGAGCTGTTGTCAATAACGCGATTAACAATTAGAAAGCCGCTAGTAACTTAAGAATAGTGCTAAGTATAAGCGTCGCGCGCGCTAAAGCCTGTTTAATAATAAGATTTAGTTAGCAGCTAATCTCTAAGATAATAAGAGTTAGTCACCTTTGCCTATTAATTATTTTACTTACTGCAAGACATCTAGTAGCTTTGCTTAGAGGCTAATTGCCTTACCTGCTAAATTAAGTCTGCTGTTAAGTTCTTATTTATATTTTGACCTATATAAGAGTCTAATTAAGCAATTAAGCTAGCGTAAAGGCAAGGCTTTTTAAAAGCTAAAGTAAAAATTATAGTAAATAACTGCTTAAGCAGTAACGCGTAAACAGCAACATAACAACAGCAATAAGCTATAAACGCCTATTAAGCTGTCTACTAAGCGCTTAGCGCCCCTTTCTACTTAGAAAAAGGCGCCTAGCAGCTCCTTAAAGATTGCTGCTAATCTATTGCGCTCTTGCGTTCTGCCTTATAAGCGCTACATAAAGAAGATGCTAGATAGCTTATACGCTAAACACTACTTTAATCGCGTTTAGACTAGCAGTTAGAGCAGCTTACGCTATAGCAGCTGCTTATCTTACACTTACTATACAGTTAATATTAATCTTGCTAAGAAATTTATAGCTATGTATAGAGATAAAGAATTAAGTCTTTAACTTGTTAAGCTTCTTGCTTAGTTTGCTTACTAGTTTTTTAGGGTTAAAATAATAATAAGATGTACTAAGCTTTAAAAGCTTAGCTACTTAAGGATATTATTGCTTGCTGCAGAAAAATTAATAGCAGCGTTGTAACTACTAAGCCTTCTGCGCAGAAAGATCCTACTAATAATTATTAAGCTTAAGAAATGTTATATTGCACTTTTGTTGCTTATCCTCCTGCTCTTGCTCCTGCTCCTGTGTTCGCTCCTGCTCCTGCTTAGCAACCCGCTTAACAGTTGCAATAGACAGCGTATTATCTATAGCAACAGCAGCAACATAAGCAGCCTTAGTAGCAACCTGCTAAAAGGTTGCTGCTTTAAGAGCAGGCTGCCTGCGGAATGTTGCCCCCGCCTAATCTATACAATTGTTCTTTTGTTTATTTTCTTAATTACTATACAACTTATTTATATAAGCTCAATTATTACGCTAAAGTAAAAATGTAATTATCTAACAACTTTATGTATAAAAGTAATAAGTGAGAATCGCGCCGCAATGCTGCTTACATCTAGACTTTTGCTATTTAAGCTCAGATAGCTTAAATTGTCCTTAAGCTAGCTAAAGCTAAGTAGGCCAAGCGTAATGCGATAATAGAGTCTAGCAAGTATAATAAGTCTGATGCTTATTAGTAATAAGGTTCCTAGTTTTAGTTTAATAGTCTAGCTCACGTTCTCCCGCTCAAATAATAAGCTATTAAGAGGAGACTTAGCCTAGTACATAGATGGTGCTGCTTAATACAAATCCTTTGCTTATTAATTATTGTTTCTTTTGATTAAGTGCTTAATTTGCTAAAGTTTAAGCAACTGCTTAAACTTCTTAAACTGTTGTTAAGTAAGTAACATAGTTAGTCGATTAGCTAGTATAATTGCTGTTTTTAGGTATTTAACCTATAATAATTTTTTAGCAAATTCCTGCTATAGCTACATGTTTTGTATATTTATATGCCTTAATTAAGTGCTAATCTGCTTATTCTTCTTAACTATAAGCCTAATTGTTTATTAATTGTTGTACTAGACAGTCTAGACGTCTCCTAGATTAAGAGACAGCTCACGAAAAAAGCGCTTAAGGGCTATAGCTTCCTTAGTAGTGTACTTAAGGGCGAGCAGCTTAGCCTTAGTAGTCAACGTGGTTGCTGTAGTCTACTAAGCTGCCTCCTAAAATATTAGACTACTATATAGGATAGCTTTACAACTATAGAACAATTAATAAGTTTCTAAATTATCTGTAGAGGAAGTATTGCCTATAATTATTAGGTCTAGGCTATTGTAGTTCTTATATTGGATCGCATCCTATCTTATTTAATAGAGGTACATAATTACCTGTTAAACAGCTTTTATATGCTAATTACTAGAGTTTGTAAGGAATTGTAAGAGCTTTAAGATTAAGTAGGCAATATTAAGTCGCAGCATAATAGCTGTGTACAGCACTAATTTAACTCTTTCTTAGTAGACCCTAATCTCATGCTTAGTTGCTTCGCTAGTGTTCTTAAATAGCTCCTCTAACAGTAATAGAGTCTTAGGAAAACTACTATCTTTTAGCTTAAACTTCTTTATAATCTTATTAATAATTATATTGTGCATAAGCGTAATTGCTTGCTTCCTACAATTTCTAATCATTTAGATACTAAGGAACTATTTAACTAATTCTTGTTCTTTTATCTTGTACTTGCCTATAACCTTTAACTAAAGATTTATTGCCTTCTGCTTATAATCTTTTGTTAAGAGCAGTAGGATATTATTTACATAAAACAGCACTAGGATCTTTATTTTTTAATTAAAGATTAGACAGGCCTCCTCTCGTAAGGTAATTAGCCTAAATTCTTTTAGTAATCCTAAGAACTTCTTATACTACAACAGTAGCAAGTCTTACAATTTATATAGTGCGCAGTTAAGCTATACGCACTTCTCTAGCTTTTTAAAGGTATTTAGCATCTTACAGATTACTAAGTTGTCTGCTGTAATTAACGCATTAAGGAATGCTTCTACAACATTATATTACTTAATCTCTGAATTATTCTTAGCGGCAATAGCTATTGCTGCTTAGAAGGACTTATCTGCTAAAGTAGCAGTGTAAGTTAAAATAATTAAGTCCTTTTTCTAGAAATTACCTTTTACAATAATCCGCGCCTTGCATTTAAGAAAAAAGCTATCATAATTAAACTTGTAGGACTAAACCTACTCTATAAGTATTAGGCGATTAATTGCTTCTTCTTTTAATATCTTTGTTTAAGTTTTAGTCTTACTTAACTAATTAATCTCTCTCTTGCAGGTGTAGTGGGCGGGTCTAAAAGAAAAGACCTAGCATGCAACTACACACGCCGACCACTCAGCCAAAAGGCTGGCACAAGACAATAGAGCGTCTGATTGTCTTGCGTAGTTGATACTTATAGTCTGCCGCCACGCGGCCCCGCGGCTCGTAAAGTGAGGTGTACAACCGAGGTACAACCGAGGATCCACACTCTGGGCTTCAGCCCATCACAGCAGGCATCCTTAAACAAGGCTCTTATAGGATACTAGAGCAATTACTTTCATAATCCTAGTAGTTTTAGTAGATTGTCGCGATGTAGTTAAGTATTTCTACTTAGCTTATGCTTAGTAAGCAAAGCTGCTATAACTACATAATGAAAAGTCTTGTAGCTTACTTTGTCTTCTTAAGTTGCTTGCAAATCTAGCAGGTAAGTATTATAAAAATTATTCTATAATAAATCCTTATTGTGCCGGTGCACAGGGTGATACCTTGCTGCTCACTAGGTCAGTGCTCAACCACCTGATCTAGAGGTATATAGCTCGTTTCGGGGATCGAATCGAGCGAGGGGACTTATCTATCTAGTCTCCACTCCACTCCACAACTCAACTTTTGTGCTTCCCTTTAATAGACAACCTATAATAAGATCTTTATCTTACCACCCTTGTTCTCGCATGACCTAACCACTAGTAATCTTCTGCCCTCGTAGCAGTATGTCTTTATACACTCTAACACCTGTACAAATAGCGAAGCCTATAAGAATATACTCTACTACTTAGTGCACAAAGAAACTAGTGCACAATTATTGTAAAAATAATATAATAATATTACGCAAGCACAGAATCCTTATGATTACTACTAGATAAACTCTTAGAATTACTACTAGACATACTTTTAGAGGGTTAGCACTATCCCCTATTATAGACTACGTTAAGGACGATATTACCTAAGTTAGCACTAACAACAACAATAAGGAAAAACAAAACCTACTAATAAAAAACACAATACCTTATTGAATGCTAATTCGAAGTCTATCTAGCGAAATAGAGGTAGCAACCCGTCTAGCGAAATGGAGACGGTAATACATGCGTAAAGAAATGCCGAGCTAAGGTGCTCTCTAGCAAAATAAAGCTAGCACTAAAAGCTTACACATATGTACTAGCTTTAAGTATAAATCTAAGCCTACCTAGCAAAATAAGAGGTACTTAAGAGGCGAAGATTTGAACACATACACCTAAATAAACATATACTATAAAAACTTAAAAAGAGATATTATTTCTTCTAGAGACTATACCTTGTCTATTAATTAACTAACGTTTGTTAACTATTGGTACAAAAAACTTATATAAGTCCTGCTGTATTCTAGATGTTAAAGAGGGATTAGAAGATAGGTTAAGGGCAAGAAGGCGTTACGTTTCCTCTCTCTAGACTTGCTACTACTAGTCCTAATTTACTATTAACCTTATTAAGCTTAGTTATTAATACTATAGCTATATCTATGCATAACTTAGTGTTAACTATAATTTAACTAAGATATAGTACATTAGTTCTTATTAAGAAAGATGATACAGAATTCCTAGAGGACTTTAACTAACTAGCTAATAATAAAAGCATCTATAATGCTATAAGAGTCTCTATTTTACTAGACTACTTCTCTAATAAGGATTAATCTTTCTTTTGTATCCTAAAGCGCTTACCTTGATATATAGAGAAGGATTAGTCTAAGTTACAGATATATATAAAGGAACAGTAGAAAGATAAAGATATAACTATTAAGATAGGCAAATACTTTTACCTTTAAGCTTATATCTATTTATTTTTTAGGGTATCAAAGGTGGTGGTTGTTGTTGTAGTCAAAATAGGTTTTCCAAAAAAGTGAAAAGCAGCTGCCCTCTACTAATCAGTCGCAAAAGTCAAAAAAAGATTGTGTTTCGTTGACGAAATTCGAACAGTGAGTGGATAAGGTCTACGCGCTAAGCGCTCGGAGCAGAAAAGCTTAGACTACTAAGCGAAATTAGGGTTAAAAAAATTGCTGAAGGTACTAAAAAACGACACTAATTGAAACGTGTTTAACGGCGATTGCTAGCCTATGGCTGGCAACAAGATTGCGATGGAGGTAGAGGAGGTGGAGGTGGAGGAGGGTAAGGACACGTACGTTACTGCAGCGGGAGCCTGCAATACTTTATAAAAGCTCCCTGCCTGCTGCTTCTTACCTTTAGGATTTCCCACACCACACGGTACTACATATAAACGATACAATGCTCAGACTGTTCTTCTCCCTGTTCAACACGAAGACCAATAGCTCATATTAAGTAAAGTTAGACCTTACTAGGTCACCATACAAGAAGCTATAGTAGTAGATTACAAAGCCCGCGTTCACCTTTGTTGAGCAGCCTCCCTAGTTAGTTGAAGAGGAGCTGTTGGCGGTAGCTCTTATAGTAATTAGGTTGACGTAGAGGTTAAATTCTGTTATTTATTAACACCTTATTAATGCGTCTAGTATTATAGATGTTAAGGTTACAATAGAGGTTGTGAAAGGCTTGTTTAGCGGCAAGTTTATCAAATACGTTGCGCATGTTAATAGTCTAGGTGCGGTAACGGTGTGTTATCTTACAAATCTCCTCCTGCGCGAATGTAACCTTAGTATAGAGACCTTGCAGTAGCTCTATAAGGAGCAAGAGCGTGTTAAAACAGCTATTAAGCAGCTAGGACAAACTAACGAGTAGGAGGATTTTGTAAGTCGCCTCTAGGGATGGGAGAGCCGTGCTTGGATGGTGACGCTGTTGTCGTATGTTCACATCCGAGTATAGGCGCAAGTTGCGGTCAGCGGTAAATGGTCATCGGTAAATAGTCATCGGTCAAGAGGGTTAGTTGGAGGGATATCGCGCATCTTCGTTTCCGTCTGAACATGCGACACACCAATTGCGTGCCGGCAATGCCGAACAAGGGGGCATAAGCCCGGATACCTGTTGTTAGCAATAAATCTTTTTTACCAAAATGGTGTCTACAAAATGTGTGGTCACATCAAAAGGTTGTCTCAAAAGGCCGGAGCCAAGGCTTATATCTATAAATGTGTACAAAACTAGCCTAGTCTAGTAGAGTACTATACACACTTTACTTTTGTTGCTAATGTATACATTAAGGATAAACAAATCCCTTAAGAAGAGGAAAGTATTCTTTTCTTCTAAGGCCTACTACAAACTAACAAAGAGGCAGTTATATACTATATGCCTTCTGCCCTAAATAGAGATAATTAAGATACATATAAATTAGAAGAGATTTATTCTTTCCTTAAATCCTACTGCAAGAAGCTAACTAGCCTAATCAAGATTTACTAGCTAAAATAAGGAGGCGCTGATACTAAGATACGCTAAATTATGCTGTCTAACTAGCGCGCAACCTTTACCCTAGAAGAAGTAAGAGAAGCAGGTATTACAATTAGCAAAGCACATAAATAGACAAGCACGCTAGTAGATGTTAATTTAGAAGTAGAGAACCTTATTAAGTTTTTAGACAACCTAAAGCCTATACTATTAACTATTAACATGCTAATAGCTTACCTTATAACTAAAAACCTTCTAGAAAAACTTACTAGTTATGCGTACTTTATTGCATAAGTAACTAATGCAGAATTCTCTAAAGAAAAAAATAACAGTTCCTTTATTACTAATGCTCTAAAGGGACTATCTAATAAGACAAGTTCTATATATTTAAGCAACATAGAGACACACCCTCTCTATTGTATATATAATAATATAGAGCATATGCTTAAAGAGTGCAAACTATACTACGCGCTAAAGCGTACAAGATAAGTTAGTTTTAACTAAGATATTTCTAGTAAGAAAGAAACATACTACTTTAGTCTACTACATGAGCATTGAGGGGAAATTCTAGGACAGCTACTATTAAACTAGGTCTTATTATAGTTAAAGGCAAAATCTAAGAATTTTACAAAATTACTAACAATGTGCTTAATTAGCTAGCCTTTAGCGTAGTACCTAAGAAGTTTACTAAAGAAGACTTTTAACTAAGTTTAAGGTTTAAAGGGAAAAACCTTACTTTTACAAATATAGCAACAAGTTTAATAAGCTAAGGCTACTACAATAATGTCCTTGAGCAGAAGTAGAAAAGGAGATTCCTCGATAGAAAAATTAGATAATATACCTACAAAAGATGTATAAGAAGTTTAGCAAAAGAATAAGTAGGCTTTCGCTTAAACTAACTTACTAAAATGCTAGGTTACTATAAGCGGCAGCTTTTTAAAGTATTTAATTAACACAAGGGCACAAATAAATATCTTAAGACTTAGTGCTACGCGGGCATTAAAGATACTCTATAAGATAATAGAACACAGACTAGGGCAGCTATCTTCTAGTATTACTTTAGCTAATAGCATACATAACCTGTTCGTTAGGACTGCGTATAATATACCTATACAAATAGAGACAGTTACTATTAAAACTACGTTTAGAATTATTGCTAATATTACAAGATCTGCAATTCTAGACAGACCTTATTGCGTAAGCGCTAAAATATTAATTTAGTATAATGCGTTTAGGCAAATTACGTGCTAAGTCCTATTTAAAGATAGTACAAGAAATGTCGTCTTTATTATATTTAACTTTTCTCTAAATTACCCTACGCAGATAATTAGAAATAAAGCCTCTAACAACAACTTAGACAGAGAAACAGCAGGTAACGTACAGTTGTATATGATTACTAACAGAATAGGCAATAAACTACAAGTAGCTGTAGTAAAATATATATAAGAAGCTGTATAGTTAGATCAAATAGCTAGATTTAGTAACTTTAACATGCTGTATACAAAAGACAGTAGGGGGAATTAAATGTTTTAAATAAACTAACTATTTACGTACGCAGTTAGACAGTCTAAAAATCTTATAAGAAACTACAAACTTAGTAAAATTTTAATTAGATATAAGCTTAATTGTTGGTAGTTGCAAGAAAGACTGTTTAAGTTTATTTAGCAATATAATAACTTGTACACAATGTACAAGACAGTAGACAAGAAAGTTTAACCTATTAATATTCCTTAGAAAGAGATGCCTATAGCATTTAGACAAGAAGACTAGAAGAAAAAGGTAAAAAAACAAGAGCTCCTTTGAATAAGCATTCGCGATCCTAATAAAGGGCTATATAACTATTTATTTAAGCTAAGATATGCTGCTTTCCTGCAAGGACAAGGCTAACTAATAAACAGGTTAATAAGCTATATACTATAGATTACCTGCAGCTATTAGAAAAGGAGATATTTATATATATGCTTCTTAACAGAGAGGGAGCGCTCTCCTAGCAATTTAAGAAATTTGGAAAGATTTATTCTAATATATGTCTGCTATATAAAATACAAACAAAAATACATAAGGCTTAGCAAGCAAAAGATTTTACTGTTCTAAAAGCCTTAGAGCTGTAAGTAGTAGATACAGTTAATATCCGTCTAAATTAAGGGAGATAAGAAAGGTGTAATAGTTAATATTATAATTTATAGCACTTAGTACCTAAGAAGGACAAAGGCGTTTAATAGATTAGCAATGCGCAACAAATAAATACAGTTACTATATAAAATATAAACCTACTACTAATAGCAAATAAGTTTTATAAGGGGTTTGCAGAGTGCAAGACTATCTTACTTATAAATTTATTCTTAGAATATAACTAAATTACACTACACTTAGAAAGCAGAGACATAACAGCGTTTTAAACACTAGTAGGACTTATATAATTATGCACGATAGTTATAGGTGCTACTAACTCTGTAGCAGCATTTTAACAAGTAATAATAAAGATTCTAAGAGAATACTAGCCAAATACTATGCCCTTTATTAACAGGATCACATGTAAAGGGCTACAAACTAATTATAGCGGCGAAGAATTAATGCTAGAAGTTTAACGTTATATTTTTAAGTATATCCTACAACGAGAAAAAGTACTAGCTAATATTAAATAAGCTAGAGAGACTGTGTTAGGAAAGAAGTGTTATTTTCTTATAGAAAGGCTTAAGGTTGTAAGTTATAAAGTTAGCTCTTAAGGCTATAATCCTAACTAGAAGAAAGTTAAGAAGATTCTAAACTAGCTACTATACAAGAATAAAAGGAAGGTACAATTCTTTATAGGCATATGCGTCTACTACTATATATAGATAAAGGACTTTACTAAGGTTACTAAACTGCTGTTTATACTTTTATAAGATAATGTCCTTTTTAAATAAAGAGATGCATAAGACGCAGCAATATATAAGTTAAAGCAGGCTATATATAACACACCTACACTTACAAACCTAGACTACACTAATACTAAGGATCATAACATATTCCTCATAACTAATATAAGTTAAGACGGTACAGGAGCATGTATTAAACAGCTTAAAGAAGATAATAAGCAACACTTAGTACAGTTTAAAAGCACACTATAGTTAGTATAAGAGAGGTAATAGCACTTTACTAAGTTAGTATATAAGGCCATGCTATAGGCTCTTAAAAAGTCTTGTACTTACCTCTATAGTATTTACTTTACTATAGAAACTAACGCTGCAACCCTTATTACTTAACTAAATTGCTTATCTACAAATTATTTAGGATCTATTATAAATAGGTAAATATTAACAATTCTTTTATAAGAATTTAACATTAAGTATATACTAGAACAGAAGAATGTAGTTGCGGATACGCTATTAAGGTATCTAAAACCTAATAATTAGAAACTGCCTCTAGAATCTAAGGAAGATTTAGAGAAGTTCATTAATTATATAATTAGAAATGTAAATACACTAATACTAGCAGGAAAGGCAAGAATACTTTGTTAAGAATATTTAACAAAATTAAAATTATACGCTTGATTTTTAGTTAACTTTAAGACTCTTAAAGGTATAGAACTATAAGAACTATAAGCATAAAAAAAGCAAGCCCTAAACTTCTTTATATAAGACAGAATACTCTGTAGGAAGACATCTAGGAACATTGCAATCTAGAGAGTTGTAGATAATACTAACCTAAGAACAGCTGCAGTATAGAACGTACACTCTTAGATTAAACCTAAAGGAGGTAACGCAGTATACTTTATACTTGCGTAGTAATACTAGTAGAATAAAATATACAAACACGTGCGGCAAAAGCTAGCAACTTATTTAGACTATGAACTACAATTCTTAAAAAGGAAAGTTAATATACTTACTAACACCTACAATTTCGCTATTTAAAAGATAGTTACAATTAATATAGTATATATGTCTTAGTGTTTTAGGAAGAAGTTTTTGGTAATTGTAAGAGACTATCTTAGCAGCTAGCTTAAAGCAAAAGCTCTGTTAAATAATTAGTCTAAGACAATTGCAGAGTTTGTATATAAGAACATTATATGTTAATAGAGCACCGCACGCAAGCTTATAGTTAATAGAGGGCCTAATTTCACTAAGGTAGTCTCATATCTAACAAAGATGTATAAAGTTAACTAAGTCTAGTTATTAGAATATAACCTTTAAGCTATAAAAAAAAAATTAAAGAAGGGCACAAGCTTATTATAAACGCTCTTGCAAAGCTGCTAAGACTTTAAGTTAAAAACTTATTAACAGTTCTCCTTATAGACAAGAACTTAATACAAGAATAATCAGGTTACTTGCCGTACTAGTTAGTTACAGAATAGAACTTAGTGCTTTCTATTAAACTTACGCTACCTACATAGCAAACACTTTTATTTAGGGAAGTAAAGAACTACGCGCAGCTGCTCGCAATTTAAGCAATATAGCTAGATCTTAGAGATTAATTCATAAAAAATGCTGTTGTTTGTACTAACTAAATAAGAGCCGCTAAAAAGGAATACTAAGATAACACTGAAGAAATACAACATAAGAATATACAGCTAGAAGACTTAGTTCTTCTCTAGAACTCTGTGCAAGAAATTAATATATTGTAAGACTACAAGCTTAATATAAAATAGTTAGGCCTATATTGTATTTATAAAGCTAGACCTAATAGAGGAACCTATTGTCTTAAGGACCTCAATAGTACACGCTTCCCCTACACAACGCCTAGATAGCGATTAAAGCCGTTTAGAAAAAGACTGGTTTAGGATATTATTAAAGAAGATTAAAGAAATATAAAGTTATAGGATTCTAATTATTAGGAACAAACTAGCCCTATAGTAGATATTCCTATCTTGCTAGACTCTTCTAAGCTACATACGGAACTACAACTACCTTTACCTTCTATAATAAGTAATGGTCTTTTTCTTAAGTTATTATTACTTAACGTCTTATAGAAGAGGAGTGTCGTGGATACAGACAAGACTTTAAAAGCTTAGACTCTAACTTAGATAACACTACACTAGACAACTAATAGGCTATAGAACAACCTATATTTTTAGGAAGAGGAGAAGATACTATGCTAGTAGTACTTACTTTTACTTTTAGCTACTTGTTTACTAATTTCCTATGTAAAATTTAGATACATGCTACTTATCTTACAAATTTTAAGTGCTTACCGCTATACTAATACTATAATTAATTTCACGCACTCTTAAGGCAACAGCTAATTACAATAGCTATTTTAATTGTGAAACCTGCTTATTCTAGCGCGATTTAGACCCTGTTTACCTCTACCTCTACCTGCTAGCTAGCAGGATACTGCTACTACATATAAACTAGAACTACAACCCTGCTAACTATCTAACTTTCTTTTTATATAAACTTTACTACCTTTTATTAGAGCAGTTACCTTCTAGGACAACAGTTACAATAATATCTTCCCCCCCCCCTTTAAACTAGCAGCAGCCAAAGACAACATTTAACTTACCTTAGCTAACCTACTTAACAATGCTTTTAACGTTGTTAGACAAAGCTAAGAGCAAGCAGCTACAGCAGCAACTGCCGCAAACACTTAAATTATTAAGGGTTTTTAACAACCTTAAATTTATTGCTAAGAAGGAAGACTACGTTGTAGATGTAAGGGTGCGATGGATTGACCAAAGATGCAAGGTAAACAGTGAATGAATTAGATATCAAACTACAGAGAGAGACTGCGTAAGTTTATATATCCAACCTAAATGATTAGGACTTATCCTAGGTTAGGACTAACTGAGGTTGCCGGAGGTTGTCAGATCAGCTAACAGTTAGCGTGATTAGTGCGGCTGGTAGTGTAGTTACTAGCAGGAGCTACTAGGTCAGCTAAAAGCTAGCGCAAATAGTGCAGCTGATAGTCAGTTGCTAGTGCTGATGGTTAGCTACTAGTGCTAAGGTTAGGAAAGCTAATAAAGGCCACAGGTCAAGTACTAGGGAACACTAAGGCTTTAGCCCTTTATAATACCCCCCTCCTAAAAAAAAGGTAGGAGTAGTAATCTTGTTACCTAGAGTTCCACTCTTCTAGGGCTTCTGTGTCCTTAAGATTAATAGCTAATTCCTAGGTTAGATCTAGATATCCTAACTATTTAACTAAGTACTCCTTTTTTCTTCCTCTCTCTCTTTCCTCTAATAGCATTTCTACTAGATATTCTTCTCTATCCTCTGTCTTAATTAGTAGAGGTTCATTGTTGTCTATTAGCTAGCTTAGTAGAGGGTCTAAGGACGCTAGTCTAAGCTTATTAACATTAAATACTAGGTAAATCTGTCTAGGAGTATTTAATTTAACTGCGTTTAGTCTAATTACCTTAAGTACCGTGTACTTTAGATTTTTCTAGTTAAGTTTCCTACTAGGCCTTTTTATTTTGTAGTAGTCGCCTAGTTTTAACTATACTCTATTACCTATTTTAAGCTAAAGTAATTATTGCCTTTTCTTGTTTGCCTACTTTTCTTGTTCTTGTTAACTTTCTTCTATTATAGCTTGTGCAAGCTTAATACTTTATAGTAACTTATTAATAATATTTTCTGCTTTTTAATAGTCCTCTTGTATTCTCCTTTGAACTTGTTGTTAAGGACTATGCTTAGGTGCAATATGTAGGGGATCTACCTTATAGCCGTGTTGTAGAAAGAAAAAAGACATTTTAGTAGATTAAGCTTACCTTGCTATAACTGCAATCTTAGCTATCCCTAGGTTGCTTTTCTAATTTGTTTAATCCTAATTGCAGAAAGCTCGCAAATAAGCCTGTACTGTAGAGTTTATTCTTTTTATAGACCTATTAGTCTTAAGATAGTATCTAGAAGATAAGCGTCGTTTAATTTCTAATAACTCGCAAAGCTTAATCTAAAAATAGTTAACAAACTGTATACCTCTATCTAAAGTAATATAGTCTAGTAACTAATAGTAAGCTACTATAAAGTTAATAAAAGCTTTAGCAACACTTTATATAGTAATATCCTTAAGGCCTATTAGAACAACGTCCTTGCTAAGCTTATCTGTAACTACTATAAGGTTTGTACAGCCTACACTTTCTAGTAACCCTGTAACAAAGTCAATCAATATTTCTTTCTAGATACGCTTAGGGATTAGTAGGGGTTTTAACAATCTTTGCAGGCCGTCTCTCTATAGTTTTGTCCTTCTACATACTAAGCAGTTTCTAATATATTGCCTTACTGTTTAGCTTATAGAGGGCTAAAAGTATTCTCTAGCAACTGCTTAGTAAGTAATATTCCTTGCTAGATGACCTAAAGCTCTAGAACTATAGATTTCGTAGATAATTCTAGTTCTTAAAGGTTTATTATTTGGTACCTAATTTTAATCTTAGTATAGGAGGTTTCTATAATTATCTAGTCAGCATTTAGAAATAGAAAGTTTAAGATCTAAAGCTGTAGGAAATTGTTAATTACTATTCCTTATAGCCTCCTAGGCTATTTAGTAGGTTTTGTCCTCTTTTTTAGCTTTATCCTATAGATCCTCTAGATCTACCTGCTCCTAGAGTATTTCTAGTACTTCTGCTAGATAGCTATTGCAGCTAAAGGTTCTAAGTACTTCTTCTTCTTCTAGTTTTTTGTTAGTAGCTGTAGTTGTAGGTTTAAAAACTTGTAAAAACCTCCTAGAAATCCTAATATCTTAGTCGTTTCCTAGTATATCTTGTTGTCTTCTAGATAAGGCATCAGTCCTAGAATTATTAACCTTAGGTCTATAGGAGATTTCTATGTTAGGGAGCTTTCCTAGAACTTAAGCCTATCTTATTTGGCTCTCGCTAAGCTGTCTAGGCTTGCTAAAATATTTGAGGTTTTTATAGACTGTGATAACTATAAAAAATTTTAGAGATCGTAGCATAGCATCCCACTTAGATAAGCAAGAGATAACTACTAGTAATTCCTTATTGTATATCTCGTAATTGCTTTGCGTGCTAGTCATCTTTTTTAAATAATAAGCTACCAGGCGTAAGCTGCTTTTATCGTCGTATTGTGAGAGGACTCCTGCTACTACATATCTAGAAGAGTCTATTTCTAGGATTGTTTCTCTATCAGGATCCGATTAAGCTAGTACTAGCTTAGTAATAAATAACTCCTTTAGCTTATTAAAAGCCTTTTGCTCAGTTTCTCCCTATGAAAAGGAGATGTTACCAGTAAGCCTTAAAAGAGGAGCTACTATTTCTAAGTAGTTCTTAATAAATCGTTAATAGAAGTTTGCAAAACTAAGGAAGCTGCGTACTCCTTTAACGTTTGTAGGTGCCTGCTAATCTCTAATTGCTTTTACTTTCTTAGGGTCTATCCGAAGTCCTTTTCCAGCCTTAATAATAAATCTAAGGTATTTTGTACTTTGTACGTCAAATTCGCATTTATAAATATCTAAAGGTAATCTAGCCTTGCCTATAGCTTCTAAAACCTTATTTGTATTGCGTTGGTATTCTTTAAGCGTGCCATTGTATTTATAGGTACTCGCTAGTACTCTATTATTATTGACAGGGATCGTTGTAGGTGCTACTACGCTCAGTAGGCTTTTTCGTGTAGGAGCTACTACGCTTAATAGGCTTATCCAACGAATTTAAACGTCTCAGGTAGGGTCTCGTTCAGCCGGGTATCCCTTTAGCACTCATTGTGCTTACCGTTAATCCTCGGTGGATAAACAGCTTCAACTGAGATCAGCGATCTGATCAATCAGAGTCTCGTCTAGATGTAGCTCTAGGTGGCTTCCGTGCGTAGATATAGCTCTAGGCGGCTTCTGAGTAAGACGTAGCTACGCGAGTAGCTAAAAGAAGGATCTAATTCAATTGTAAGGGTGCGTTAGATTAACCAAAGATGCAAGGTAAACAGTAAATGAATTAGATATTAAACTACAGAGAGAGACGACGTAAGTTTATATATCTAACCTAGATGATTAGGACTTATCCTAGGTTAGGACTAACTGAGGTTGCCGGAGGTTGTTAGATCAGCTAACAGTTAGCGTGATTAGTGCGGCTGGTAGTGTAGTTACTAGCAGGAGCTACTAGGTCAGCTGAAAGCTAGCGCAAATAATGCGGCTGATAGTTAGTTGCTAGTGCTGATGGTCAGCTGCTAGTGCTGAGGTCAGAAAAGCTAACGAAGGCCACAGGTCGAGTACTAGGGAACACCAAGGCTCCAGCCCTTTACAGTAGACTAAATCCCTAAGGTTATATAGTATTAAGACAGGGTACTAGAGCTTACAAAGCTTAGCAATTATATTCAAGTTATTAATATTTAGACTCTAGCCAATAAGATCCTTTTAAACGCACTAAGACAGAAGGATATTATTATAAATTATTAGTTTAAGAATGCCTTCTACTAATTTAAGTTAATCTTTAGAGTTATCCTAGAAGTAGGTAACCTTTGTGCTTAGCTTCCTAGACTTATAAACGAATATAGTAGTGTTAAAAGTTTCTAGAAACACTATCTTATTATTAGTGCAGCATCCTTAACGCGGGATAAAAGAGCTAAGGAACTTGGCTAAGCTATTGCAATAGTAAAGAAACTAGCTCTAAGATTTGTTTAAGAATGCTTTAGCATCTATATACCTTATACACTACTTAATTACTAAGAAATAACTAACATAGCCTTTGTATTAAGGCGTATAGATCTTAAAAATACTACTTATTTCTCCAACGCTGCAGTAGCACACCGCATTAACTCTAAAAACTAAGGTAAAAAATAATACATGTTAATAGCTAACTAGGCAATAGTAAAGCTGCTATGCAAAGATATTTATACTTTTATTAATTAGAATAACTCTTATAACTAAGCACCTTACCTAAATATTAATAAGCAAGAGATTAAAAAAGCTTTGTAATATCTGCGCTAAGCTACAAGTCTAGAAAGAAAATATTGTATTTAACCTACAGAAGCTATGTCCTATTGCTAGGGCTAAAAATAAGTAAGGCAAGCCTAATCCTCTCTATATATTCTAGCAAAAGGTGTTTTAACTTATACCTAAATCTAAAGACTCTCAAACTAGCCTAGTCTACTCCGCACGAAACGTCTTAAGTAATAAGTATAAGCCGCTTAGTATAAAGACGCATCTAATATATAGTATAGTTATCCCTATAACTGTAGAGCTAGGCATGACCCTAAATAAGGCTTAAGCTATTAATCGCTATAGTAATTTTATAATATCTAAGACTCGCTCTCTAGAGAGTTATAGTCTGTTAGTTATAACTAAAAATCTAAAGTAATCTGTAGGAATAACAGCTAGTTAAGAGCTAAACTATTACTTAGCAATTAAGTTGCATAAGTTTTAAAACAAAATAACTATTTTACAATAAAGGCGCAATGCTGCTAACATCTAAGTAGGCTAAGTTAGAACTAAAGCTAGTAGCTAACAAGTCCCTGCGCTACTAATTTTACTAAGCTCTTGTGCTCTAAAAGCAACACTAGCCTACTAATAAGCAGCCACTTAATTAGATACTAACTTTAACAACGCCTTCTATATAGGCGAGGAGCCTAATACCCTTAATTAGGAGCAGGAGATCTTCTAGGCAGGGTGTTATTGTAAGAATTCTACCTTAGCTTTCTTTAAGCTACTTAAGTAAGCCTACATAATGAAGCTAATTACTAATCTTAACTGTGTTAAGGTTATTAAGGAATAGTATTGTAAAGTTAACATTAAATAATAGCCTAGCTCTAATAACTTATTATATAAGCAAGTATGCTTTATCTATAAGCGCACTGCTGTAAGTGTTATAAGTTTATTTAAAAGGGCTATGCTGTCTAATATACTTAACAAGTATCTGCTCTTACTATATATAGAATAAAGCTGCTAGCAAGAATTCTAATCTAACTCTATTATTTTAAAGCTTTTTACTAGCAAGTATTGCCTAGCTAATTAGGATAAAGACCTGCTAAGCTACTGCTATTAACCTTCTAAACTTAATCTCTACCCCTTCTTTACTTAAGATAAGATTATTAATACTGTAGAGTTTTAACTATAAGTAGAGGAGTTCTAGCGCACTAGAAGCATCGTTTGTAACGCCTGCACTTAGCTATTTAAGGACAGCTAAGTTAAGGATATTATTATTAAAACTTTTAAGATATATGGCTTCTATTTGCAACGCATAAACGGGAAGCTAAACCTTAAATAGCTGCGCAATATGTACTACTTACTTATCTAGTAGGCTATACGCACTAACTTAGGATACTAGTTGCAATACGCTATGCTCTGTAAGGAGTATATACTAATTTCTTACCTCTACTACGCTAAGTACGCTAAAAAGGGTAATTAAGCTTACTTTAAGTATATTAACTTTAACTTTACGCAAGTAATAACTAAAGGCCTTAGTACTAATATAATTCTAGGCTGTATGTTGTTTAATAATAAGAATGAAAACAACTGCACTAAGATACTACTAGGATTCTACAACTATGTGCTAGAATACTTAAGGTAGCATAAAAACGCAGGCATTAAATTGTTAAATAGTCTTATTAAAGAATAGGAGAATAAGACTAACTAGCTAGAAAATGCATAGAAGCTAGCTCCTAACACTTGCTAGAGAAAGCAAATTTATAAAAAAAGCTAAGCTTAAATTTTATTGCCTCTACTACTTTATAGATCTACTAGGCTAACTACTTACAATTACTGCACTATTTTTCCTTAGTATATTATAGTCTATAATAGTGTAATAGAGGTGCCTGCTATAACAACTTATAAGGAGATCTGCAAGGCTTATTACAACCTTACTACTACTGTTTATACTTTCTCTAGTTATCCTAACAAGTTTAGAGGAATTAATAAGTTATTTTCTACAGATTTGCATATTAAGTATAGGTCCTAAATTTAGAAGGCCCTTATTAGAGATGCTAAGTAGTTAATTCTCTTGTTTACAAGGAGCTGAATAATATGCTATAAGATGCTAATAAAGAGTAAATTAATAACTATATTAAAGAACATTACAACTATATTCTATAACAAAATGTTAACCTATAGCCTATAGTTTAAGAATTAGAGAAAGACGGTTTTATACTAATCTAGTTTAAGAATACCTTAACTGCTTATACTTTACTAACTATAGACAGAACCCTCCTTTTACAGCAAAGAACTAGAATAAGTAAAATCTAATTTCTCTTAAGCTAATTCTTTGCAACATCTGTAAGAGGAGCTTAGCCTAAAGGCTAATAAGCGCTAAGTTTTCTATAAAAGCAAGAATTCTACTATACTCTCCTCTACACAACGCCTCTCTAGCGTTCGTTCTTAATTGAGTATAGTTATCTCTAATAACGTCTTTGTACCTACAACTCTAACTAGGCAGCCTTATTAAGGTTATCTTTACTTTATATTAGAGTTTTAAGCGCCTGCTACTTTTATCCCTGCTCCTACTACTGCACTTACGCCTAGGCCGCGCGCTTTAACTACTACTTAAGAACCTTGCTAAAGTAAGCGCTTAGAGAAGTAAAGGGAGGTGTTTAGGATAAATATAAGGTAATTAAGTTATGTTTTCTTTATTTTATTTCCTTTATTTTGCTGTTTTTCCTTCTGCTAAGTGTAAAGGGCTGAAGCCTTGGTGTTCCCTAGTACTCGACCTGTGGCCTTCGTTAGCTTTTCTGACCTCAGCACTAGCAGCTGACCATCAGCACTAGCAACTTACTATCAGCCGCACTATTTGCGCTAGCTTTTAGCTGACCTAGTAGCTCCTGCTAGTAACTACACTACCGGCCGCACTAATTACGCTAACTGTTAGCTGATCCGACAACCTCCGGCAACCTTAGTTAGTCCTAACCTGGGATAAGTCCTAATTATCTGGGTTAGATATATAAACCTACGTAGTCTCTCTCTGTAGTTTAATATCTAATCTATTCCCTGTTTACCTTGCACCTTTAGTCAATCCAACGCACCCTTACAATTGAATTAGATCCTTCTTTAGCTACTCGCGTAGCTACGTCGTACTTGGAAGCCGCCTAGAGCTATATCTACGCACGGAAGCCACCTAGAGCTATATCTAGACGAGACGCTGATTGATCAGATCGCTAATCTCAGTTAAAGCTATTTATCCACCGAGGATTGACAGTAGAAGAAGCACAAGGAGTTCTAAGGGATACCCAGCTGAACGAGACCCTACCCCGAACGTTTAAATTCGTTAGATAAGCCTACTAAGCGTAGTAGCCCCTACAGGAAAAGGATAAGCCTACTAAGCGTAGTAGCACCTACAACGATCTCTGCCGATAATAATAGAGTACTAGCGAGTACCTATAAATACAATGGCGGAACCCTCAGCAGCCTTTTTAGTTGTGAGGATAGCGGAACTACACTAAGATGGTGTTAGTAGACCTGAAGTAGAGACTACTTTAGAAGGTCTTTGTAGAGCGGGTAGCCTAGATGAGATGGCCGCTTCTACGAAGATACAAGAAGCCTTTTAAGCTTAGGAGGCTATAGGCACACTGCAAAGGGAGCCTAGGGTAGAACCTCAACCACCACCTTGGATATCTACCTTATTAGCTGCCCTAGGAAGTCAACCAGCACAACCTAGGCGTTTTAAGCAACCAGATCTGGATACCTTTAACGGAAACAGAAAGATGTACCAAATCTTTCGACAACAACTTGCCGCTAAGGTAGAAAATAACGAGGAAGACTTTAACACAAATAAAAAGACTTGCGATTACGCCTTTAGTTAACTAAAAGGCTTAGCTGCAACTCTTACCCTGTCTTTCCTCAATCAAATGGGGATTTCTAATACATAGAACTTTAATAAGGTATTAAACTTCTTTAATCAGATGTTTGGAGATCCTTATAGTACAGAAAGAGCCAAGAACAAGCTCTAGTCAATATCCCAAGGCAAAAAGGGTATCCGTAAATACATTATAGAATTTCAAGAACAATTGCTATTGTCAAACAGCAATTTAGATAAGGATACAAAGATGATGCTCTTTTAAAAGAGCCTTACTTCTAAGCTTCAGGATAAGCTTATGGGTATTACCTTTTTAGACTTAGATACCTTACAAAACAAGTCTATTGAAATTGCAGACCACCTATACAGGATAGAGCAATACTCTAAAGGCCAGGATAAGCCTAAAGAACGATACTCAAAGGGATACAAGCCAAGACCCGCTTCTCCTCCTCCTCCTTCGAAAGGAGACCAGATGGAAGGGATAGAATACACAGGAAGAACTGCTAGACCTCGACGGTTTAGTAACTAGGAGTTAGAACAGTTGTACAAGGAAAGACGCTGTTTTAACTGCAAACAGAAAGGCCAACTGTTACCATATTGTACAGAGGATAAGAAATCCTCTAAAAAAGAGAAAAGGACTTTAGTTAAGTCCTCTAACTCTAAGAAAAAGGATAATAAGCTTAGCCAAGAAAGCTTAAATAAGGACTCAGATTCGGAAAAAGAATAGCTCCTGTTCAAAGTCACCAACAGGAGCCTTTAAGTCAGGATAACTTAGTTAAGGAGTAGGCTAGATTCAAAAAGAACATAAGCAGCAATAGAATTACTTTAGAGGCGCTAGTTAATCGTTACACTTTCGCCTCTACTTTGATTAATACAGGAAACCTTGCATACTCGCTTATTAGCCCTTAACTTGTCAAAAACGCCAACTTACAGTGCATTTCTACTTCTCCTAGGAGATTAGAAGGAGTTACGGATAAACCTGGAACTATTAACAAAGTTGCTAGGTTAGATATTAATGTTTAGGGTTTTAAGGATATAATTTGGGGTTATGTGGCCCCTACACACCCTGGTTACGATCTATTACTTGGACGGCCCTAGATGAATAAAAGGGAGGTTACTATTGTTCCTTTAAAAAAATCAATTTACATCTATTCTTCTGGCTAAAGGATTAAGTTACTTAGCACTAAGGATCGCCCTATTAAAGGAGACTAGAGATTAAAATAAATAAGCGCAGTAGCTTATTTAGGCGGGCAAAAAAGGATAAGTCTATCCAGACTTTTGCTGCTTCTCTTAAGGATATTAAAAAAGCCCTAGCTCCTAAGAAGAAAGTAGCAATTCTACCTTTACTCCCTGAGGCTCATCGACACCTAGCTTGGATTTTTGATCTAAAAACTGCCTCTGTACTACCTCCTCTACGCGGATCTAAGGTAGATCACTGAGTTGAACTAGAGGAAGATGATAAAGGCAAAGTAAAGGAGGCTCCCTAGGGACCTCTATATAGTATGAGCCGCCTAGAACTTCTGGTATTACAAAAAGAGCTTATTTCTCTACTTAGCAAAGGATGGATTAGAGCTAGTAGCTCTCCTGCCTCCTCCCCTGTCCTTTTTGCAAAAAAACCTGGAGGAGGATTACGTTTTTGTATTAATTACTAAGCCCTAAACGCGATTACAAAGAAGGATCGTTATTCTTTACCTTTAATTTAAGAAACCCTCAACAATATTGCAAAAGCTAAATAGTTTACAAAGATTAACGTCTCTGCAGCTTTCTATAAGATTAGGATTAATGCAGGAGACGAATAGAAAACAGCTTTTCGCACTAAATTTAGGTTATATAAGTGGCTAGTTACTCTATTTAGTATAGCAAACGCTCCTAGTAACTTTTAACGCTATATTAATTGGACCCTCCGCGAGTATATCGACGATTTTTGCTTAGCCTACCTAGACGACGTATTGATTTACACAAATAGCACGCTTAAAGAACACTAACGCAATACAAATAAGGTTTTAGAAGCTATAGGCAAGGCTAGATTACCTTTAGATATTTATAAATGCGAATTTGACGTACAAAGTACAAAATACCTTAGATTTATTATTAAGGCTGGAAAAGGACTTCGGATAGACCCTAAGAAAGTAAAAGCAATTAGAGATTAGCAGGCACCTACAAACGTTAAAGGAGTACGCAGCTTCCTTAGTTTTGCAAACTTCTATTAACGATTTATTAAGAACTACTTAGAAATAGTAGCTCCTCTTTTAAGGCTTACTAGTAATATCTCCTTTCAATAGGTAAAAACTAAGCAAGAAGCTTTTAATAAGCTAAAGAAGTTATTTATTACTAAACTAGTACTAGCTTAATGGGATCCTAACAGAGAAACAATCCTAGAAACAGACTCTTCTAGATATGTAGTAGCAGGAGTCCTCTTACAATACAATAATAAAAGAAGCTTACGCCCTGTAGCTTATTATTTTAAAAAGATAACTAGTACGCAAAGCAATTACAAAATACACAATAAGGAATTACTAGCAGTTATCTCCTGCTTATTTAAGTAGGATTCTATGCTACAATCTTTAAGGAAGTTTATAGTTATTACAGACTATAAAAACCTTAAATGTTTTAGCAAGCCTAGACGGCTTAGCGAGAGACAAATAAGATAGGCTTAAGTTCTAGGAAAGCTCCCTAACATAGAAATCTCCTATAGACCTGAGGTTAATAATTCTAGGGCTGATGCCTTATCTAGAAGACAACAGGATATGCTAGCAAACGGCTAGGATACTAGGATTTCTAGGAGGTTTTTATAAGTTTTTAAACCTACAACTACAGCTACTAACAAAAAATTAGAAGAAGAAGAAGTGCTTAGAACCTTTAGCTGCAATAGCTATCTAGCAGAAGTACTAGAAATACTCCAGGAGCAGGTAGATCTAGAGGATCTATAGGATAAAGCTAAAAAAGAGGACAAAACCTACTAAATAGCCTAAGAGGCTATAAGGAATAGTAATTAACAATTTCCTACAGCTTTAGATCTTAAACTTTCTATTTCTAAATGCTGACTAGATAATTATAGAAACCTCCTATATTAAGATTAAAATTAGGTACCAAATAATAAACCTTTAAGAACTAGAATTATCTACGAAATCTATAGTTCTAGAGCTTTAGGTCATCTAGCAAGGAATATTACTTACTAAGCAGTTGCTAGAGAATACTTTTAGCCCTCTATAAGCTAAACAGTAAGGCAATATATTAGAAACTGCTTAGTATGTAGAAGGACAAAACTATAGAGAGACGGCCTGCAAAGATTGTTAAAACCCCTACTAATCCCTAAGCGTATCTAGAAAGAAATATTGATTGACTTTGTTACAGGGTTACTAGAAAGTGTAGGCTGTACAAACCTTATAGTAGTTACAGATAAGCTTAGCAAGGACGTTGTTCTAATAGGCCTTAAGGATATTACTATATAAAGTGTTGCTAAAGCTTTTATTAACTTTATAGTAGCTTACTATTAGTTACTAGACTATATTACTTTAGATAGAGGTATACAGTTTGTTAACTATTTTTAGATTAAGCTTTATGAGTTATTAGAAATTAAACGACGCTTATCTTCTAGATACTATCTTAAGACTAATAGGTCTATAAAAAGAATAAACTCTACAGTACAGGCTTATTTGCGAGCTTTCTGCAATTAGGATTAAACAAATTAGAAAAGCAACCTAGGGATAGCTAAGATTGCAGTTATAGCAAGGTAAGCTTAATCTACTAAAATGTCTTTTTTCTTTCTACAACACGGCTATAAGGTAGATCCCCTACATATTGCACCTAAGCATAGTCCTTAACAACAAGTTCAAAGGAGAATACAAGAGGACTATTAAAAAGCAGAAAATATTATTAATAAGTTACTATAAAGTATTAAGCTTGCACAAGCTATAATAGAAGAAAGTTAACAAGAACAAGAAAAGTAGGCAAACAAGAAAAGGCAATAATTACTTTAGCTTAAAATAGGTAATAGAGTATAGTTAAAACTAGGCGACTACTACAAAATAAAAAGGCCTAGTAGGAAACTTAACTAGAAAAATCTAAAGTACACGGTACTTAAGGTAATTAGACTAAACGCAGTTAAATTAAATACTCCTAGACAGATTTACCTAGTATTTAATGTTAATAAGCTTAGACTAGCGTCCTTAGACCCTCTACTAAGCTAGCTAATAGACAACAATGAACCTCTACTAATTAAGACAGAGGATAGAGAAGAATATCTAGTAGAAATGCTATTAGAGGAAAGAGAGAGAGGAAGAAAAAAGGAGTACTTAGTTAAATAGTTAGGATATCTAGATCTAACCTAGGAATTAGCTATTAATCTTAAGGACACAGAAGCCCTAGAAGAGTGGAACTCTAGGTAACAAGATTACTACTCCTACCTTTTTTTTAGGAGGGGGGTATTATAAAGGGCTAAAGCCTTAGTGTTCCCTAGTACTTGACCTGTGGCCTTTATTAGCTTTCCTAACCTTAGCACTAGTAGCTAACCATCAGCACTAGCAACTGACTATCAGCTGCACTATTTGCGCTAGCTTTTAGCTGACCTAGTAGCTCCTGCTAGTAACTACACTACCAGCCGCACTAATCACGCTAACTGTTAGCTGATCTGACAACCTCCGGCAACCTCAGTTAGTCCTAACCTAGGATAAGTCCTAATCATTTAGGTTGGATATATAAACTTACGCAGTCTCTCTCTGTAGTTTGATATCTAATTCATTCCCTGTTTACCTTGCACCTTTGGTCAATCCAACACACCCTTACACTAAGTAGATTGCTTAATAGGGCCAAGCTCGCAGGAAGGGGAGGTATATGCTAGTGCACAGGGTGATACCCTGCTGCTTACTAGGTTAGTGCTCAACCACCTAATCTAGAGGTATATAGCTTGTTTTAGGGATCGAAACAAGCGAGGGGACTTATCTATCTAGCCTCCGCTCCACTCTACAACTTAACTCTTGTGCTTTCCTTTAATAGACAACTTATAATAAGATCTTTATCTTACCACCCTCGTTCTCGCATGACCTAACCACCAGTGATCTTCTGCCCTAGTAACAGTATGTCTTCATACACTCCAACACCCGTACATTATAATCTGCAATTAATGCGTTAACACTACCTGTACTTCTACCTCTTAGTTAATTGTTAAGATCTTATGTTACGTCCTTACGCATACGCCCGCCACTTAGCTTGCGTAGTAGAAGATATTAATTAGTAGGCTAATTTAGGCTTTTGCTAGTAATCTAAGCACTACATCTTATAAGCAGAGGTTTAGCTTATAATTACTTACTCTATTTGCTGTTTCTTGTTTAAGATCTTAACTTGTAAAATAATTTACGCCCTGCTATCTTACTTACACAAGCAGGTGTTCTATTATAATTAGCTAGCGCGTTAGAGTTTACAGGTATAGACTGTTAGACTAGTAAATAAGGTATTCTACCTATAGATTTTATTAAATTAGCTCCTTTAAGCAGTTGTATTGCTGTTTAACTATTAATTGCTACACAATTAATTAAATTCTTATTCTTTAAGGTCTCTAGTTTAGGAGTAGGTTTTAGGGTAGCAAGACTAGTAATCTGCTGCTAATCTAAGCAAAGTCTTATTAGCGTTTTCTAATCTACTCTTATTTTTGGTGGGCAGGCCGTCCTTACCGCTTAAGATAGTAGATAGATTACTTTTAAGGTTTTTAGTAGTTAGCTGCGTATTCTAATCCGCTCTTACTTGAACAGGAGAGAGGACCTTTAAGTTATCCTTAGAATTAACTAGCTTATCTTTATAAAAGATCCCTATAATTATAATTGCTTTATCTTTTAGTAGCTCTTCCTTGCAATCTTCTTTGTAGATTAACTATTTATTTAAGGTTACATTGTAGGTAGTAATTACCTAATTCAGTGTTAATACCTATATATAGTATATGTTAGAGGCTTACTATCTTACTAAATAACTAATATAGCTGCGAGGATTAACCTTAAAACCTTAATAATCGCGCCTAGCTGCCTTATCCATATCTCAATAATAGGCTCAGCGGCTATAGGCATATATTCTACTCTAGTCTAGGCGTAGATTACTAGTCTAGTGTCTAATCTTAGATAGTTAATAGTATTATAAATATTTCCTAAACTATTCTTTGAGCACCTAGTTAGGGGATTAGTAGCTATAGATCTTTGTAGGGCTTATATTATATAGGTAAGCAGCCGTATTTATAATTACTAGCTAAAGCTTAGCTAGTAGATTAGCACTTATGCGCAATTTTAATACCTTTGTAATTAGTACTTAGCTAGCTCACTCTGCTAAGCTATTAGGCTTATAAGTGTATGGAGGTGGCGTTTTAATTATAATCCTTTTCTTTATCGCCTATTCCTTATATCGTGATTGCCCTCTCTAAGGCAGTATAGCAGTATTGTTATTTTAACAGATTTCTACGATCCTCTGCTAATATTTCCTCTTAATTCTCTTAGCAAAACTTTTAATTACTAGCATAATATTGTTTAGTGTCTTTAACAAGATATTATAATTATATAACTTGCCTAAGTAGTCTTTCTTAATAATTAGTGCCTATTTCTTAAGCAATTAACCTGTTAGGAAATTAAACGGATCTTATAAGATCCTATAAAAAAGTTGTAGTAATCTTTTCTTTAGTTGCTACAAGATTACTTACAAGGCATAAGCTATTGCGCACTAATTGCATTCTAATAGCTTCTTGCTAATAATTTTCATATTCTGCGCTAAGCAGACTAAGGCTTTAATAGCTTGTTGTCCTAGGTAACCTAATTGTTAATGCCACAGGTCCTTATTACTAGTGCGCAACTAAGGTTTCCTTAATCGCGCTATAGCGTTCACAAGCGGTAGTTAAGTAGGGTAACGAGAGACTTACTTTTATTCAACAAATATTAGATTAAAATAATACTTAAGGTTAATTAAGACAACTTTCTTTTTAGGAGTACTAAATTATATAGTGTAATTATATCTTAAATACTATATGCCCAACTAGTTAAGCCGCTCTTCTAACACGATATTAGTATAAAAACCTAGTACAAGCTTAACGTTAGTAAGCAGTAGATTAGCTGTCTTAGCGCCTGCCTTACTATACAGAACGTTCTTAAGCAGCCTATTTTCTATTCTAGTAACTAGAATAGATTAAGTTCCTGCTAAGACTGTTCTATTATCTGCGCATTTGCTAAAGGTGCCTAGTACTAGGTAATCTATAGTATTAACTAAGTAAAGTGCTGCTCTACTATTTAGGATTGTACAAAGAGATAAGGCATAAAAATTAAAGGCTGTACTAAAGACATTTAGCCTAATCTTATTAATAAAGTTATTTAGGTTAATTAGTGCTGAAACTAATAATCTAGAGTAAGATCTACTTAGCTTATTAGTAGCTAATTTGCTAGTGCTAGCCTTCTAGCCTTCCTTCTTAATCTAAGTGCGCAGGGATGCCTAGGTGTTACTATTTTATTGCTTAACGATTTTCTTTTTCTTATTGTCTAACAGCTTAATCAGTATATTGCTAGTAGGGCTTAATCTAGTAACTATAGTTTAAAATTAGTGGCAGTTGCGCAGTGTTTAGAAGTGCTTGATTATAGGCTCTTTACGCTTCGGCCTTTTGAGACAACCATTTGATGTGAGCACACATTTTGTAGACACCATCTTGGTAAAAAAGATTTATTGCTAACAATAGGTATCCGGGCTTATGCCCCCTTGTTTAGCATTACTGGCACGCAATTGGTGTGTCGCTCAGCATGTTTAGACGGAAACAAAGGAAAAGCAAGATAAAGACGCGACTCGCCTCCTATCTTAACGCGCCCTATCCTGCCTATTCTTGTTGCTTTACTGCTAGGTGCTCCTAGATAAAGTAAAGCAGCAACACTATTATTGCCTTGCTTGCTAATTTATAGACGCGACGATAGAAAGCCCACTCCTCCTTTCCTGCCTCTTTCTTCTCTATCGCTAATTTGACGTCTTACAATAGCTGTTTAAGCTAAGTTCTAGTCTCTGTACTTAGCTCTTGCACGACAAATAGGAAGAGGGAGATGCTAAAGCAATAGATTTTAAGTACCGCGCTAGTATTAGCAAATACCCTAGAGATCGTGTATTCCTTCTACAACTAGCTAAATTAAGACTTAAATTTTTTTTTGTATATAGAGATATTGTAGATAAGGGACTTGTTTAAGATTTTTATAAACTTAGAAGTCTAGCTATGTAGTTAAGTTTTAAGATATAGAATAAATTTAGGTGTCTGCATAAGCAGTTTAAGTTAGACTAAATTAGGTGCTAGGTAGATAGTAGCAAAGGATGCTTTTATAGAAGAGAGCCTAGAATAAGGAGATGCTTACCGCGGAGGTTACACGCTATGTTGCAGTGTAGTGTTTTATATGCGTTTTATTCGTATGCGGTGCTAGTTAAAAGGTGAGAAGCAGTAGGTAAGAAGCAGCAGCTTTAGCTTTATAAAGTATTAAAGGCTCCTACTGCGTGTCCTTTCCCTCCTCTATCCCAACATGTTGCAATCCTATTGCAATCCTACTGTAATCCTATTGCCAGCCATAGGCTGGCAATCGCCGTTGGACACGTTTCAACTGGTGTTGTTTTTTAGTACCTTAGCAAATTTTGTAACCCTAATTATTGCTTAGTGGTCTGAGCTTTCCTCCTAGAACTTATCTACCCACCGTTCGAATCTGGTTAACTACACACAATCTTTTTTTTATAACTTTTGCAACTAATTCGTAAAGGGTAGCTGCTTTTCACTTTTTTGGAAACCCTATTTTGACTACAACAACAACCACCACCTTTGACACCTTAAAAATAGATAGGCTCTTCACTAGCCTTATACAGGCAAGAGTAGAGTTCCTTACTGCCCTGTTTAACTTTAAGTTGTTAGCACTAGTGAATTATTAAGCTGACGCTAATCTAGATCTAGTTTAGAACACTACGTGTTCTTTTCCTTTTAAGAAAATAATTAACTAATCTTGCAATAAAACACTAAAAATCTTTCCTAGATTATTAAAAGTTAAATTAAGCTTTTCTAAGCGCTATTGCTTGTTCTAGCTTATTACGCTTTTTGCGTAACTAGTCTAGTGCGATCTTAGTGCCTAAGGCGTCTAAATAATTAGTAATTGCAGGTAGCCTAACAACCTTAGGGAACAAGTAGATTGTCGCTTATTTCATATAGGAGCTGCTACTTAGTAAACTAACGCTTAGGGCCTATTTATTCCTAGCAAGCCTTATCTAGGTAGGATTAGTACTGCGCTCTAATTAAATACTAAGTATTCTAATTAGTAAGTGCGGGATCCTTTTTTAGGATCTTTACTAAGGCTTAAAGGCTAGTAAGGTTTTAAGTAATTATGCTTATTAAAGCATTTAAGAGCAGGTCTAGGTTGACAGTCTTGCTAATCTAGTCCTTAATGTTTGTAATTTTAGCAACCTTCTTTATTTATTAAGAAGCTTGTACTTTATACTTGTTAACTAGCTTACTGTAATTATCCTTCTTGTACTTAGTATTACGGAATGAAGCCTTATATTTACGTTAAGTAATTTATAATCCTCTCATTCTTATATGCTTTCGTTAGGTAGTAGAGGTATTAATATCTTAATATCCTTAGGTAGATTAGGATATTGTGGCTCTAAGTAGTTAATTAAGAGCACGTCTGGAAAATTAGGATTAACCTAATCCAAGATGCTCTTCTCTAAGCAGTGCAGTCTTAACAGAGCAAACTAGGTTAGCTAATCTAATTAGGCCTTTAGGATTACCCTTAAGTCAACAAGCGGTGTGTTAGTAAGGTCTATATTAATAAGATGTTATTGTAGGATTACAACGTGGGTTATTGTTGGAGTGCAATGGATTGATTGGATAGTTGGTAGGTAGGTTGTAGGATAGCTTAGAAAGAGGTTGATCGTATAATTAATACGTAAGAGAGGTATAGTAGCAGCAGTAATCTACTGGCTAGTGCTGTAGGAGAGAAAAGAGGAGAGTAAAAATCTAATTAAACAAATAATCTTCTAGCTTGCTTATTGCGCAGTGGGAATTAATTTTACAATTAAACGACCGGGTTTATAACTGTGGGAGCTAAGAAGGAGTAATTGAATAATTAGTAGAGGGGAATAAGTATATCAATTAACTAAGTCCTACAACAAAGTGTCCAATAACTAGAGAAAAGACTTCGGACGATCTAGCTCGTTTATATGTGCGCTACTAGCGCCGTCACCTGATATCCCACTAGGATCACCTGATAACCCGGGTGGTCCGGATGTCAAAGGAGTAATCCGGAGTAATCCGCATGTTAGTACTCCAACATTTATTAACTATTAGAAATAGAACTTAAAATACTAAGAGAGAAGCTAGACAAGAATATAGCAAAAAGCTATCTAAGACTTTTAACATTACTAGCAAGATTTCCTATACTCTTTATACTAAAGAAGACAGAACTACTAAAAATATGCGTTACTGTAAAGGGCAAAGCCCTAATGTCTAAAAAAGAGCTGTAAGGGTGCGTTGGGTTAACCAAAGGTGCAAGGGAAAACAGTAATAAATTAATTACAGAACTACGAAGGTTGCGCAGCGAGTCTATATACCTCCCTATAAGGCCTAAGCTTAGCGAAAGTTTGTACGTACAAGTAACTGCGCCGCAACTGCTAACGTAGTAAGAGAGAATTGTGCAAAGTATAAAAGAAAGGCCGAGCAGGCTAGAAGGGGCTAGTAGGGTAGAAGGGCTAAACAGGGTAGGAGGGCCGAAAAGGGTAGAGGTGTTAGGCGGCGTAGGGTTAAGCAGTGTAGAAGGCCTAAGCGCGCTAAGCTAATAGATGCTAGGTAGACACCTAGCATCTGTAAGATTGCTAAACAAGGCAACTTTGCTAAGTACTAAAACGTTAGAGCTTTAGCCCTTTATAGTACCCCCCTCCTTAATAGAGGTCCTTAAGTCTTTCTAGTCCTGTAATACTTCTGTATCCTCTAGGTTTAAAGCTAGTTCCTAAGTTAGTTCTAGGTATCTTACCTATTTAACTAGGTATTCTTTTCTCCTTCCTGTGCCTTTTTCCTTTAATAGGCGCTCTACTAGGTACTTATCTTCGCCGTCTACTTTAATTAGTAAGGGCTTGCTGTCGTCTTATAGTTAGCTTAGTAAAGAATCTAAGGAAGCTAGTTAGAAGTTGTTATTATTAAATACTAGATGTATTCTTTCTAGGGTATCTAGCTTTACAGCGTTTAGTCTAACAATATTAAGTACTGTATACTTAAGATTCTTCTAATTAAGTTTTTAGCTAGGTCTCTTTGTCTTATAGTAGTCTCCTAGCTTTAACTAAACCCTATTACTTATTTAAAGCTAAGGTAATTGTCTTTTTCTCCTATTTGCTTGTTATTCTAGCTCTTGTTAAGATTCTGCTATTATAGCCTAAGCTAACTTAATACTTTGCTAGAGTTTGCTTACTATCTTTTCTGCTTTCTAGTAGTCTTCCTGTATTCTTCTTTCCTAAGGTTAATTCTAGGGTCTATGTTTTACTACTATTTAGAGGGGATCTACCCCATATTTATGTTGCAGGAAGAAAGGCAACATTCTAGTAGATTATGCTTGTCTTGCTATAATTGCAATTTTTACTATCCCTAGGTTGCTTTTCTAGTTTATTTAATTCTAATTACAGAAAGCTTGTAAGTAGGCCTATACTATAGAGTTTATTTGTTCTGTAGAGCTATTAGTTTTAGAATAATATCTAGAAGATAAACATTGCTTAATCTCTAGTAGCTTACAAAGTTAAGTCTAAAAGTAGCTTACAAACTATACACCTTTATTAGAAGTAATATAGTCTAGTAGCTAATAGTAAGCTACTACTAAATTAATAAACGCTTTAGCAACGCTCTCTGTTGTAATATCCTTAGAGCCTATTAAAATTACATCCTTACTTAGTCTATTTGTTACAACTGATAGGTTTGTACAACCTTCACTTTCTAGAAATCCTATAACAAAGTTAATTAATATCTCCTTCTAGATACGCTTAGAAATTAGCAGATGTTGGAGTATAGACCTCCGGATCACTCCGGATCACGCTTGGACAACTGGATCACCCGGGCTATCAGGTGATCCTAGTGGGATATTACGTGACGGTGCTAGTAGCGCACCTATAAACGAGCTAGATCGTCTAAAGTCTTTTCAGTAGTTATTGGACACTTGGTTGGAGCACTTAGTTGATTAATATACTTATTCCCCTCTAACTGATTATTCAATTACTCCTTCTCAGCTCCTATAGTTATAAGCCCGGCCGCTTAATTATAGTATTAATTCCTACTGCGTAATTAGTAAGCTGGAAGATTATTTGTTTGATTAGATTTTGCTCTCCTCTTTTTATCTCCTACAGCACTAGCCAGCAAATTGCTGCTGCTGCTGTACCTCTCTCACTTATTAATTATAGGATCAACCTCTTTCTAACTTATCTTACAACCTACAGGTTACTATTATTATTAACACAGCTACTAAATAACTAATTAATCCTATTGTTACCTTAATGATAACCCACGTTGTAATCCTACATAAGCATTTTACAGATATAGACCTTACTAATACACTGCTTATTGCCTTAGGGGTAATCCTAAAGGCCTAATTAGACTAGCTAACCTAGTTAGCTCTTTTAAGACTGCACTGCTTAGAGAAGGGCATCTAGGATTAGGTTAATCCTAATCTTTTAGACGTGCTCTTAATTAACTACTAGGAGCTATAGTATCCTAAACTACCTAAGGATATTAAGCGACTAGTCGCTCTACCACCCGACGCAAGCGCGCAAGAATAAGAGGATTATAAGATTACTTAACGCAAATACGAGGCTTAAGTTCTTAATGCTAAGTATAAAAAGGACAATTACAGCGAGCTAGTTAACAGGTACAAAGTACAGGTAGCTTAATAGATAAGGAAGGTTGCTAAGATTACTAATATTAAGGACTAGATTAGCAAGACTGTCTATCTAGACCTACTCTTAAATGCGTTAATAAGCATAATTAATTAAAACCTTACTAGCCTTTAAGCTTTAGTAAAGACCCTTAAGGAGGACCTTGCACTTACTAATTAAAATACTTAGTATTTGATTAGAGCGCAGTACTAATCCTACCTAGATAAGGCTTGCTAGGGACAAATAGGCCTTAAGCAATAGTTTACTAAGTGGCAGCTCCTATATTAACGAGCAACAATCTACTCGCTCTCTAAGGTTGTTAGGCTACTAGCAATTACTAATTTTTCAGACGCCTTAGGCACTAAAATCGCACCGGACTAGTCGCGCGAGAAGCGTAATAAGCTAGCACAAACAATAGCGCTTAGAAAAGCTTAGTTAACCCTTAATAATCTAGAAAAGATCCTTAGTGTTTTGTTGCAGGATAAGTTAATTTGTTCCTTAAAAGGAAAAGGACACGCAGTGTTCTAAACTAGATCTAGATTAGCGTTAGGTTAACAATCTACTAGTGCTAACAACTTAAAGTTAAATAAAGGTAGTAAGTAACTCTACTCTTGCACCTACAAGGCTAGTAAAGGGCTAAAAAGTAAGTATTTTTAGACACTAAGCAACTGCTATTAACTCTAAACTGCAGTTACTAGATTAACTCCTACTAGCAGTATTCTGATTAAGCTGTTAGACAACAAGAAAAAGAAGATTATTAAGCAATAGAATACTAACACTTAGGCATCTCTGCGCACCTAGATCAAGAAGGAAGGCTAGAAGGCTAGCACTAGCGGATTAGCTACTAATAAGCTAAGTAGATCCTACCCTAGATTATTAGTTTTAGTACTAATTAACCTGAATAACTTTATTAATAAGATTAGGCTGAACATCTTTAGTGTAGCCTTTACCCCTTATGCCTTATCCCTTTGTACAATCTTAGATAGTGGAGCAGCAGTTCACTTAGTTAATACTATAGATTACCTAGTACTAGGCTCTTTTAGCGAATACGTTAATGATAAGACAGTCTTAGCAGGCACTTAATCTATCCCTATTGCTAGGGTAGGAAACAGGCTGCTTAAGAACATCCTGCATAGCAAGGCAGGCCCTAAGACAGCTAATCTACTACTTACTAACGTTAAGCTTGTACTAGGTTTTTATACTAACATTGTGTTAGAAGAGCGGCTAAACTAGTTAGGCATTTAGTACTCCTAAGAAGAACGTTGTTTTAATTAACTTTAAGTGTTATTTCAATCTCTTATATATTAAATATAAGCAAGTCTCTTGTTACCCTATTTAACTACTACTGCTCGAAAACGCCGTAGCGCGATTAAGGAAACCTTAGTTGCGTACTAGTAATAAGGACTTATAGCATTAATAATTAGGTTACCTAGGACAACAAGCTATTAAAGCCTTAGTCTACTTAGCGCAGTACGTTAAGATTACTAGCAAAAAGCTATTAGAATGCAATTATTGCGTAACAGCTTATGCCTTGCAAGTAATCTTGCGGTAACTAAAGGAGAGACTACTACAACCTTTTTACAGGATCTTATAGGACCTATTTAATCTCCTAATAGGTTAACTGCTTAAAAAATAGGCACTAATTATTAAGAAAGACTACTTAGGCAAGCTATATAATTACAATATCTAGTTAAAGATACTAAATAATATTATGCCTATAATTCAAGGTTTTGCTAAAAAGATTAAGAGGAAATATTTAGTAGAGGATTGTAGAAATCTATTAAGATAATAATACTACTACACTGCCTTAGAGAGGGCAATTAAGATATAAGGAATAGGCAATAGAGAAAGAGATTGTAATTAAGACGCCACTGCTATACACCTATAAGCCTAATAGCTTAGCGGAGAGAGCTAGCTAAAAGCTAATTACTAAGGCTATTAAGATGCGCACGAGCGCTAATCTACTAGCTAAGCTTTAGCTAGTAATTATAGATGCAATCACTTACCTACATAGCATAAGTTCTACTAAGATCTATAGCTACTAATCCCCTAATTAGGTGCTTAAAGAATAGTTTAGGAAATATTTCTAATAATATTAACTACTAGAGATTAGATACTAGACTGCTAATCTACGCCTAGACTAGAGTAGAATTTATGCCTATAGCTACCGAGCCTATCTGTTAGATAAGGATAAGGCAGCTAGGCGCGATTATTAAGGATTTAAAGTTAATCCTTGCGGCTATATTAGTTATTAAGTAGGGTATTAAGCCTCTAACATATACTATATATAAGTACTAACACTTAATTAGGTAATTACTACCTGTAATATAACCTTTAATAACGGTTGTTCTACAAAGGAGATTGCAAGGAAGAGCTACTAAGGGATTAAGTAATTAAGATTGTAAAGATCCTTTATAATAGCGAGCTAGTTAATTCTAGAGATAACTTAGAGGTTCTCTTGCCTGTTTAAGGAAGAGCGGATGAGGATACGCAGCTAACTACTAAGAACCTTAAGAGTAATTTATTTACTATCTTAAGTAGTAAGGAAGGCCTGCCTACTAAAGATAAAAGTAGATTAGAAGACGCTAAGCAATTAGAGCACAAGGCTAGTGCGCTATTAGGAATTCGCTTAGATTAGCAGCAGATTACTAGTCTTGCTACCCTAGAACCTACTTCTAAACTAGAGACTCTAGGGAACAACAATTTAATTAGTCGTATAGTTACTAACAGTTAAATAGCAGTGTAACTACTTAAAGAAGCTAATCTGTTAGAACCTGTAGGTAAAATACCTTATTTACTAGTCTAACAGTCTGTGCCTGTAGACTCTAACGCGCTAGCTAATTGTAATAGAACGCCTACTTCTTTAAGCAGGATAGCAGGGCGTAATTTATCTTGCAAGTTAAAATCTTAGGTAACAAATAGCAGACAGGGTAAGCAATTATAAGCTAAACCTCTGCTTACACAACGTAGTGCTTAGTTTGCTAGCAAAAGCCTAGATTAGCCTACAAATTAATATCTTCTACTATATAAGCTAGGTAGCGGGCGTAGGCGTAAGGACGTAACCTAAAATCTTGATAATTAACTAGGGGGTAGAAGTATAGATAGTGTTAACGCATTAATCGCGGATTATAAGGATCTATTATAGGGTAATTTTTATAGTACCTACCTGCTAGGTTTACAAGAAACCTAGGAAAACTAAGCAAGCTATAAGACTCTTAATTACGTAGTTATAGTAGTTTTGCTTACTAAGCATAAGCTAAGTACAGGAAATGCTTAACTATATTGCAACAATCTACCTAAACTGCTAGAATTATAGAAGCAATTGCTCTAGCATCCTATAAGGGCCTTGTTTAAGGATGCCTGTAGGAGAGAGATTAATTAGTAAATAAGACAAAGACTTAGACTAAGATATTAAGAGAAGAGGCAATTAATCGCCTAATACCTATAAAGTAGGTTTAGACCTATAAGTTTAATTAGGATATCTTCTTTCTTAAATGCAAGGCGCGGATTGTTGTAAGAGGTAATCTCTAGAAAAAGGATTTAATTAATTTAACTTATGCTGCTACCTTAGCAGCTAAGTCCTTCTAAGCAGCGATAGCTATCGCCGCTAAGAATAATCTAGAGATTAAGCACCATAATATTGTAGAAGCATTCCTTAATACGTTAATTACAGCAGACAACCTAGTAATCTATAAGATGATAGATAGCTTTAAGAAGCTAGGGAAGTGCGTATAGCTTAACTGCGCACTATATAGATCGTAAGACTCGGAGATTAAACTAATTACCTTACTAGAGGAGCCCTACCTGTTCTTTAATTAAGAAAGGAGGATCCTAGTGCTGTTTTACATAGATAATATCCTACTGCTCTTTGCAAAAGATTATATGTAGAAGGCAATAGATCTTTAGTTAAAGATTATAGACAAGTACAAGATAAAGGAACAAGGATTAGTTAGATAGTTCTTTAGTATCTAGATAATTAGAGATTGTAAGAAGTAAACAATTACGCTTGTATATAATACGTATATTAACAAGATTGTAAAGAAGTTTAAGCTAGAGGATAGTAGTTTTCCTAAGACCTTGTTACTGTCTAAGAAGCTAATTAAGAACACTAGCGAAGCAACTAAGCAGGAGATTAAGGCCTACTAAGAACGGGTTAGATTAGTTATGTACACAGCTATTATACTACAACTAAATGTTATCTACTTAATTTTAAAGCTCTTACACTTCTTTACAAACTCTAGTAATTAGTATATAAAAGCTATTAAACAGGTAATAATATACCTCTATTAAACAAGATAGAATGCAATCTAATATAAGAACTACAATAGCCTAGACTTAACAATTACAGGCAATACTTCCTTTGTAGATAATTAGGAAACTCTTTAATCGTCCTATAGATATATAGCTATCCTATATAGTAGTCTAATATTTTAGAAGGTAGCTTAGTAGACTATAGTAACTACATTAACTACTAAGGCTAAGCTGCTCGCCTTTAAGCATACTACTAAGGAGGCTATAGCCCTTAAGTGCTTCTTTTACGAACTATCTCTTAATCTAAAAGACGTCTAGACAGTCTAGTGTAACAATTAACAAATAATTAGTCTTATAGTTAGAAAGAATAAGCAGATTAGCACTTAATTAAAGCATATAGATATATAAAACATGTAGCTGCAGCAGGAGTTTACTAAAGGATTATTTTAGGTTAAGTACCTAGAAACCGCAATTATGCCGGCTAATAGACTAACTAAGTTACTTATCTAACAACAGTTTAAGAAGTTTAAGCAGTTGCTTAACCTTTAGTAAGTTAAGCACTTAATTAAAAGAAAGGATAATTAATAAGCAAAGAATGTGTATTAAGCAGCAACATCTATATACTAGGCTAAGTCTCCTCTTAATAGCTTATTTTATTAAGCAGGAGAACGTAGGCCAGACTATTAAACTAAACTAAGACTAGAAACCTTATTACTAATAAGCATTATACTTATTATACTCGCTAGACTCTATTATTGCATTACACTTAGCCTGCTTAGCCTTAGCTAGCTTAAAAGCAATTTAGGCTATACAAGCCTAAACAGTAAGAGTCTAGAGGTAAGCAGCATTGCAGCGCGATTCTAATTTATTGCTTCTATATATGGAGTTGTTAGATAATTGCCTTCTTACACTAGCGTAATAATCGCGCTTAGTATAGCAATTAGGACGACGAACAACAGGGCCATTATATAAACTAGAGGAGGGCAATATTTCTTAGGAAGCTTGCTCTTAAAGCAGCAACTTTTAAGCAGGTTGCTACTAAGGCTACTTATGTTACTACTGTTACTGCTGCGGCTGCTAAGAATAGTAAGCTGACAATTGCGGCTGTTAAGCGAACGCGGGAGCAGGAGCAGAAGCGAACGCAGGAGTAGGAGCGAATAAGGGAGTAAAAGTAAGAGCAAGAGGCTAAGCAGCAAAATTTTAATACGCTATTTCTTAAGCACAGTAATTGTTAGCGGGAGCCTTTTGCGCAGGAAGCTTAGTAGTCGTAACGCTACTCTTAATCTTTTTACAGCAAGCAATAATGTTTTTAAGTAGTTAAGCTTTTAAAGCTTAGTATATCTTATTATTGTTCTATCCCTAAAAACTAGTTAGCAAGCTAAGCAAGAAGGTTAATAGGTTAAAAACTTACCTCTTTATCTCTTTACATAGCTATAAATTAATTAGCGAGATTAACATTAACTGTGTAGTAGGTGTAAGACAAGCAATTGCTACAGCGTCAGCTGCTCTAACTGCTAGTCTAAACGCGATTAAAGCAGTGTTTAGTATATAAGCTATCTAGCATCTTTTTTATATAGCGCTTATACAGCAGAACGCAAGGGTGTAATAGATTAGCAGCAATCTTTAAGAAGCTACTAGGTGCCTTTTTCTAAGTTAAAGGGGGCGCTAAGCGCTTAGTAGACAGCTTAATAGGCGTTTTTAGCTAATTTCTGTTGTTATTTTACAGATTACGCGTTGCTGCTTAAGCAGTTATCTACTATAACTTTTGCTTTAGCTCTTAAGGAGCCTTGCCCTTGTGCTAGCTTAATTGCTTAGTTAGACTCTTATGTTGGTTAAAATTTAAATAAGAACTTAACAGCAGACTTAATTTACTAGGTAAGGTGATCATCCTCTAACTAGAGCTACTAGATATCTTGCGGTAAGCAAAAGGATTAAAAGGCAGAGGCAACAAATTATTATTGTTTTAGAAATTAGCTGCTTGCTAAATCTTATTGTTAAACAGGGTTTAGCGCGCGTGACGCTTACGCTTAGCACTATTTTTAAGTTGCTAGTAGCTTTCTAATTATCTATCTTGTTGTTAACGACAGCTCTCTAAGCTGCGCTCGTTGTTGCTTAAGGCGGACTACACTAGAAAGATTAGCAGCTAATTAATAAGGGAACAATAAGGCAATACTACTCACTATATTAGTGATATTGTTTAAGGCAGGTTAGAAAGACTTAGTTATTAGATTAATTAAGGTTGAGGAGAAAAAAGTTTTAGAGAGGTAAGAGACGCGATCAATTTTGTTGAAGCAGTTGCGCACTAACTATTTACGCGATATTTAGGGTCTATCTAATGTTTTAATATCACTTAAAGCTTCTAGATCAATCAACGCAACAACACGCAACATTACTTCAACAATAGATAGTTACGCAGAGGAGCTATAATTACAAAAGACCTCTTAATTAACAACTTAGATTTATTATAATTACCTAGATTGCTTACAGCTTAGATTAATAGTATCTCACTAAACTAGGGGGTGTGTTAGAGTACGGACCTCCAGATCACTCCGGATCACGCTTGGACAACCGGATCACCCGGGCTATTAGGTGATCCTAGTGGGATATCACGTGACGGTGCTAGTAGCGCACCTATAAACGAGCCAGATCGTCTAAAGTCTTTTCAGTAGTTATTGGACACTTGGTTGTGGCACTTAGTTAATCAATATACTTATTCCCCTTCAACTAATCATTCAATTACTCCTTCTCAGCTCCTACAGTAGAGGTTTTAGCATTTCTTGCAGGCTGTCTCTCTATAGTTTTGTTCTTCTACACACTAAGCAGTTTCTAATATATTACTTTACTATCTAGCTTATAGTAAGCTAAAAGTATTCTCTAGCAACTGCTTAATAGGTAAGGTTCCTTTCTAGGTGTCCTAGAGCCTTAGAACAGTAGATCTTATAGATAATTCTAGTGCGTAAGAGTTTGTTGTTTAGTACCTACTTTTAATCTTAGTATAGTAGGTTTCTAAAATTATCTAGTCAGCATTTAGAAATGAAAAGCTTAAGGTTAAGCTTTGCTAGAAATTAGCGTTCCCCTTTATTTACTGCTTTCTATGCTGGCTAGTAAGTAATATCCTCTTCTTTAGCTCTGTTCTATAGCTTCTCTAGGTCTAATTGTTCTTAAAGTACTGTCGCTAGATAGCTATTGCAGCTAAAGGTCCTAAGAGTCTCCTCTTCTTCCTATTCTTCTGTTTCTAGGGATATTACAGTAGATAGTTTAAAGACTTATAGAAACCTTCTAGAAATTTGCTTATCTAAACTGTTTACAGGCATATCTTGTTGTCTCTAGGATAAGGTATCCGCCCTAGAGTTATTAACTCTAGGCCTATAGGCAATTTCTATGTTAGGAAATTTACCTAGAAATTAGGCCTATCTTATTTGTCTCTTACTAAGCTGCCTAAGCTTTTTAAAATACTCTAGATTCTTGTAGTCTGTTATTACTAGAAACTTCTTTAAGGAGCGTAGCATAGCGTCCTATTTAAATAAGTAGCAAATAACTACAAGTAGTTCCTTATTACGTATCTTGTAGTTGCTTTAAGCACTAGTTATCTTCTTTAAGTAGTACGCTATTAGTTGCAATCTTCCTTAGTTGAAGTAGTTCCTTATTACGTAACCTAAAGAATTTGTCTCTAGGATAGTTTCCCTATTAAGATCTTATTAAGCTAGTATTAGTTTAGTAACAAATAACTCCTTTAGCTTATTAAAAGCTTCCTGTTCTGCTTTTCCCTATTAGAAGGAGACGTTTCTAGTAAGTCTTGTAAGCGGGGTAACTATATTAAAGTAGTTCTTAATAAAGCGTTAATAAAAGTTCGCGAATCTAAGAAAACTGCGTACTCCTTTAATATTTGTTAGTGCCTCCTATTCTTAAATTGCTTTTACTTTCTTAGGGTCTATCTAAAGTCCTTTTCTAGCCTTAATAATAAATCTAAAGTATTTAGTGCTTTGCATATTAAACTTACATTTCTTAATATTAAGAGGTAACCTAGCCTTACCTATAGCTTCTAGGACCTTGTTTGTATTGCGTTAGTGTTCCTTCAGCGTGCTATTTATGTAAATTAATACGTTGTCTAGGTAGGCTAAAGGGAAATTGTTAATGTATTCGCGGAGTGTCTAATTAATATATTATTAGAAGGTACTAAGAGTATTTACTATACTAAAAAGAGTAACTAGCTATTTGTATAACCTAAATCTTATTCTAAAGGCAGTTTTTTGTTTATTTCTTGTATTAATCCTAATTTTGTAAAAGGCTGCAGAGACATTAATCTTAGTAAATTATTTTGCCTTAGCAATGTTGTTAAGCGTTTCCTAAATTAACGGCAAGGGATAATAGTCTTTTTTTATAATAGCGTTAAGAGCTTAATAATTAACGCAGAACTGTAATCCTCCTCTAGGTTTTCTAGTAAATAAGACTAAGGAAGAGGCTGTAGAGCTGCTAGCTCAATTTATCCTTTATCTAAGAGGGATATAAGCTCCTTGCGTAGAACTAAAAGCTTTAGTCTACTTATATTGTATAGAGGGCCCTAAGAAGGTTCTTTTTTATTTCTACTTTTATCTTTTTGCAACTTAATTTAGTAATTAACCTTATGTCCGCGTAAGGGTAGTAGTGTAGAAGCAGTTTTTAACTTAAAAATCTAGGCTATGTGTTAGTACGCCTTAGGAAGTAGTAACAAAACATTTACTTTCTTTTTAGGAGCTAAGGCCTTTTTAATATCCTTAAGAGAAGCAGCAAATGTCTAGATGAACTTATCTTTTCTTGCTTGCCTTATATAGAAGTAATAGGTAGTTGCGTTTATTTATTGTAGTCTTTTGTTTTCTAAAACAGAGCAATCTTCAGTGCTTAGTAGCTTAATTCTTTGTCTAGAAGAGTAAATGTATATTGTTTTTCTAGATGGGGCGATAGTAACCTCTCTCTTATTTATCTAAGGCTGTCTAAGAATTAAATTGTATTTAGGGTGTGTAGAAGTAATATAGCCCTAGATAATATCCTTGTATCCTTTAATATTAATCTCTGACCTAGCAACTTTATTAATAGTTCTAGGTTTCTTTGTAACTCCTTCTAACCTGCGCAGGGAGATAGAAATGCACTATAAGTTAGCGTTCCTAACAAGATAAGAGCTAATAAGAGAGTATACAAGGTTTCCTGTATTAATAAAAGTTAAAGCAAAGGTATAACAATTAACTAACGTTTCTATAGTAATTCTATTACTGCTTATATCCTTTTTAAAACTAGCCTATTTCTTTGTTAAGTTGTCTTAGCTTACGTGTAGCTCTTGCTAGTAACTTTAAGCAAGAGCTATTCTTTTTCTAAATTAGAATCCTGGTTGTCTAGAGTATCCTTGCTGCTTAAGCTTTCCTCGCCTAGCTTCTTTACCTTTACTTTTAAGGACTTTAATACAGTAGTTCTTTTCTTCTTCTTTTTTCTTAGCGTTTTTTCTTTAGTATAATCTATAGCTAAGTATCCATTCTGCTTACAGGTAAAACAACATCCTTTCTTTATTAGTCTACTTAGTTCTAGATTGCTAAGCCTGCGTAGCTTAGCTAATTATCTAGTAAACTCTATTCCTTCTATCTAGTCTCCTGTAGGAGGAGGAGGAGAGGCAGGTCTTAGCTTATATCACTTAGAGTATTGTTCCTTTGGCTTATTCTAGCCTTTAGAGTATTATTCTATCCTGTATAGGTAGTCTGCAATTTTAATAAACTTGTTTTGTAAGATATCTAAGTCTGAAAAGGTAATGCCTACAAGCTTATCCTAGAGCTTATAAGCAAGGCTCTTTTAAAAAAGTATTATATTTGTGTCTTTATCTAAGTTGCTGTTTAACAGCAGTAACTGTCCTTAAAATTCTATAATATAAATACAGATACCTTTCTTGCCTTAGGAAATTAACTAGAGTTTGTTTTAAGCTCTTTTAGAGCTGTTTAGGTCTCTAAACATCTAATTAAAGAAGATTAATAGGTGTTTAAAGTTCTAGGCGTCTAACAACTCTATTCAATTAAAGTAGAGTAGCATTAGGGTAGCTGCTAAACTTTTAAGCCTGCTAAAGACGTAGTTACAAGTCCTTCTTTCTATACTAAAGTTTTTTTAGTTGTTCTCTATCTTAGCTATAAGCTGCTTTTTAAAGATTTAGTACATTTTTCTTGTCTTATTGTACGGGTGTTGGAGTGTATAACGACATACTGCTACGAGGGCAGGAGATCACCAGTGGTCAGATCATGCGAGAACGAGAGTAGTAAGATAAAGATCTTATTATAGGTTGGCTATCGAAGAGAGTTGAGAGTTGTCGAGTGGAGTGGAGGATGATAGATGACCCCTCGCTCGTTTCAATCATCAAAACAAGCTATATACCTCTAGATCAGGTGGTTAAGCACTAACCTAGTAAGCAGCAGGGTATCACCCTGTGCACCGGCACATACCTCCCCTTCCTGCAAGCTTGGCCCCATTAAGCGACCTACTTAGCAGAAGGAAAAACAGCAAAACAAAGGAAATAAAATAAAGGAAACATAACTTAATCACCCTATATCTATCCTTAACACTCTCCTTTACTTCTTTAAGCGCTTACTTCGTTAAGGTTCCTAAGTAGTAGTTAAAGCGCGTGGCCTAGGCGCAGGTGCTGTAGTTAGAGCGGAGACAGAAGTAATAGACGCTTAAGACTCTAATATTAAGTAAAGGCATAATAAAGAGGTCACCTAGTTAGAGTTGTAGGTACTAAGACGTTATTAAAGATAACTGTACCTAATCAAGAGCAAACGCTAGGGAGACGCTACGTAGAAGAGAGCATAGTAGGATCTTTACTCTTACAGAAAACTTAGCGCTTATTAGCCTCTAGGCTAAGCTCCTCCTAGAGACGTTGCAGAGAATTAGCTTAAGAGAAATTAGCATTCTACTTATCTTAGTCCTTTATTATATAAGGTGGGTTCTGTCTATAGTTAGTAAAATATAAACAGTTAAGGTATCCTTAGGCTAGATTAGTATAAAAAGCGTCCTTCTCTAACTCTTAAACTATAGGCTATAAATTAATAATTTAATGTAGGACATAGTTGCAATGTTTTTTAATATAGTTGTTAATCTACTTCTTGTTAGCGTTCTATAGCATATCATTTAGCTCCTTTTAGACAAGAGGATTGTCCTACTTTGCTTGTCTAACAAGGGCCTTCTAGATCTAAGACCTATACTTAATATAAACATTAGTAAGGAATAGCTAATTAATTTCTCTAAACTTATTAGGATAGCCTAAAGGAGTACAAAGAGCAGTAGTAAGGTCACAATAAGCCTTACAAATTTCCTTATAAGTTCTTATAGCAGGCACCTCTATTACCCTATTACAAACTATAACGAACTAAGAGAGGATAGTACGGCGGTTACGAGTAGTTAGGCTAGTAGATCTATAAGGTAGTAGAAGAGACAAAATTTAAACTTATCCTTTTTTGCAGATTTGCTTTGTCTAGTAAGCGTTAGGAGCTAGCTTCTATTTATCTTTTAGCTAGTTAGTCTTGTCCTTCTATTCTTTAATAAGACAATTTAATAACTTAACGCCTGCGTCTTTGCGCCACTTTAGGTATTCCAGCACATAGTTATAAAATCCTAGTAATATTTTAGTGCAGTTGTTCTTATCCTTATTCTTAAATAACACACTGCCTTAAATTATATTAGCACTAAGGCCTTTAGTTATTGCTTACTTAAGGTTAAGGTTAATATGCTTAAAGTAAGTTTAATTACCCTTCTTAGCGTACTGAGCGTAGTAGGGGTAAGAAATTAAAATATACTCCTTACAGAGTATAGCGTATTACAACTAGTATCCTAGGTTAGTGCGTATAGCTTGTTAGATAAGTAAGTAGTATATATTACGTAGCTATCTAAGGTTTAGCTTCATGTCTATGCGTTGCAGGTAAAAGCAATACATCTTAAAGGTTTTAATAATAATATCCTTAACTTAACTATTCTTAAACCGCTAGGTGTAGGCGTTAGTAAGAATACTTCTAGTGTATTAGACCTCTTCTACTTGTAGTCTAAACTTTATAGTATTAATAATCTTATCCTAATTAGAGATAGGGTAGAAATTAAGTTTAGAAGGTTCATATTAGTAGCTTAGCAGGTCTTTATCCTGCTTAGCTAGTTAATACTTGCTAGTAAAAAGCTTTAAAATTACAGGATCTAATTAGAATTCCTGCTAGCAGTTCTGTCCTACGTATAGTAAGAGCAGACACTTGTTAAGTATATTAGACAGCATAGCCTTTTTAAATAAACTTAAAACACTTACAGTAGTACGCTTGTAGATAAAGTATACTTACATATACAACAAGTTATTAGAATTAGGCTATTGTCTAATATTAAGTTTACAGTACTATTCCTTAATAGCTTTAACGCAGTTAGAATTAGTAATTAGCTTCTTTGCGTAGGCTCGCTTAATTAGCTTAAGAAAAGCTAAAGTAGGATTCTTGTAATAACACCCTGATTAGAGGATTTTCTATTCCTAATTAAAGGTATCTAGCTCCTTATCTACATAGGTAGCGTTATTAAGATTAGTATCTAATTTGGTAGCTGCTTGCTAGTAGGCTAGTGTTACTTTTAGAGCACAAGAGCTTAGTAAAGGCAGTAGTGCAGGGGCTTATTAGTTACTATCCCTAGTCCTAACTTGTCCTGCCTAGATGTTAGCAGCGTTACGCCTCTATTGCACTATAGTTATTCTATTCTAAAACTCACGCAACTTAACTACTAAGTATTAGTTAGGTCCTTAACTAGCTAACATTCCTGTAGATTGCCTTAGATTCTTAGTTATAACTAACAGACTACTAGTCCCTAGAGAGCAAGTCTTAGACGTTATAAGATTACTATAGCAGTTAATAGATTAAGCCTTATTTAGGGTCCTTTCTAGCTCTGCAGTTATAGAGATAACTATACTATATGTTAGATGTATCTTTACACTAAACGGCCTATACTTATTGTTTAAGACGTTTCGTGCGGAGTAGACTAGGCTAGTTTTAAAGTTCTTAGATTTAGCTATAAGTTAAAACACCTTTTGCTAGAATATATAAAGAGGATTAAGCCTGCCTTGCTTATTCTTAGCCCTAGCATTAGGACGTAGCTTCTGTAGGTTAAGATCAATATCTTCTTTTTTCACTAGCGGCTTAGCGTAAATATTATAAAGCTGCTTTACCTCTTGCTTATAAATATTTAGGTAGAGTGCTTAGTTGTAAAAGTTATTCTAATTAACAAAAGCCTAAATGTCTTTATATAGCAGTTTTACTATTACCTAGTTAGCTGTTAAGATATATTATTCCTTGCCTTAGTTCTTAGAGTTAATGCGGTGCACTACTACAGTATCAAAGAAATAAGCAGCATCCTTAAGATCTATACGCCTTAACACAAAGGCTATATTAGTTAGTTCTTAGTAACTAAGTAGTGTATAAGGCATGTAGATGCTAACACATTCTTAAATAAATTCTAAAGCTAGCTTCTTTATTATTATAATAGCTCTACCTAGTTCTTTAGCCCTCTTGTCCTGCGTTAAGGATGCTGCACTAATAATAAGATAGTGTTCCTAGAAACCTTTAACACCACTATATTCATCTATAAGTCTAGGGAGCTAAGCATAGAGGTTACCTACTCTAAGGACAACTTTAAAGATTAAGTTAAATTAGTAAGAGGCGTTGTTAAACTAACAATCTACAATAATATGTTACTGTCTTAGCGCGTTTAAAAGAATCTAGTTAACTAAAGTCTAGATATTAATAACTCTAATGTTGTTGCTAAGTTTTGTAAGCTCTAGCACCCTATCCTAATACTGTACGACTTTAGGAATTTAGTATATAATATAGTCTTCCTTTTTAGCAATAACTCTAAGGTTGTTAAAAACCCTTAATAGATTTAGTGTTTGCAGCGGTTGCTGCTATAGCTGCTTGCCCTTAGCCTTGTCTAATAACGCTAAAAGCATTATTTAAGCAGGTTGGCTGAGGTAAGTTAAATATTATCTTTAGCCGCTGCTAAGTTAGGAGGGGAAGATATAATTATAATTGTTGTCTTAGAAGGTAAATACCCTAATAAAAGGTAGTAAAGTTTATGTAGAAGAAGTGTTAGATAGTTAGCAGAGTTGTAGTTCTAGTTTATATGTAGTGGTGGTATCCTGCTAGCTAGCAGGTAGAGATAAAAAGGGTCTAAATTGCGCTAAAATAAGCAGGTTTCGCAATTAAAATAGTTGTTGTAATTAGCTGTTGCCTTAAGGTGCGTAAAATCAAGTATAGTATTAGTGTAGTAGTAAGCACCTGGAAATAGTAGGATAAGTGCTATGTATCTAGGTTTTGCATAGGAAATTAGTAAATAAGTAGCTAAAGGTAAAAGCAGGTACTACTAGTATAGTATCCCCTCCCCTTCCTAAAAGTATAGGCCGTCCTATAGCCTATTAGTTGTCTAATATAGTAACTTCTAAGTTAGAATCTAAGCTTTTAAAGTCTTATCTATATGCCTAACACTCCTCTTCTATAAGGCGTTTAGTAATAACAACTTAAGGACAAAGAATATTACTTATTATAGGAGGTAAAGGTAGTTGTAGTTCTGTATGTAGCTTAGGCAAGTCTAGCGAGAAAGGAATGTCTACTATAGAGCTAGTTTACTCCTAATAATTTGGATTCTATAACTTTATATTTCTACAATCTTCCTTAATAATATCCTAAACAAGTCTTTGTCTAAACAGCTTTAATCGCTATCTAGGTGTTGTGTAAAGAAAGTGTGTACTATTAAGGTCCTTAAGACAATAGGTTCCTCTATTAGGTCTAGCTTCCTAAATACAGTACAGGCCTAACTATCTTATATCTAGTTTGTAGTCTTTTAACATATTAATTTCTTAAATAGAGTTCTATAGAAGAACTAAATCTCCTAGCTTTATATCCTTATGTTGTATTTCTTTAGTGTTATCCTAGTATTCTTTCTTTGCAGCTCTTATCTAATTAGTATAAGCAACAGCATCCTTTATAAACTAATTTCTAAGATTTAGCTGTATTACTTAAATTGTAAGTAGCTGTGCGCAGTTATTTACTTCCCTAAATAGAAGCGTTAGCTATATAAGTAGCGTAAATTTAATAGAAAGCACTAGGTTCTGCCTTATAATTAACTAGTACAGCGAGTAACCTGTTTATTCCTGTATTAAGATCCTGTCTGCAAGTAGAACTGTTAGCAAGTTTTTAACCTAAGGTTCTAGCAGCTTTACAAGGGCGTTTACAATAGGCTTATGCTTTTCTTTAATCATTCTTATAGCTTAAGGGTTGTGTTCTAACAACTAGACTTAGTTAATTCTGTACATCTTTAATAGATGTAAGACCACCTTAGTAAAATTAGGTCTTCTATTAACTATAAGTTTGCGCGCTATACTCTATTAGTATATAATGTCCTTATATATAAACTCTACAATTGTCTTTTACTAGTTGTTTCATAGGGCTTTTGCTTTAGGCTAACTGCTAAAGTAGTCTTTTGCAATAACTAAGAACTTCTTCCTAAAACACTAAGGCATGTATACTACATTAATCGCAACAGCCTCCTAAATAGCAAAACTATGGGTGTTAGTAAGTATATTAACCTTCCTCTTTAAAGATCGTAGTTAACAGTCTAGATAGGTCGCTAGCTTTTACTGTACATGCTTGTACATTCCTTTCTACTAGTATTGCTAAGCAAGTATAAAGTACACTGCGTTAACTCTTCTATATCTAATCTAAAAGTTTATATTCTATATTGCAGCTATTCTTAAGTTAGGATTATCTACAACTCTCTAGATTGTAATGTTTCTAGATATCTTCCTAAAAAGTATTCTGTCTTGTACAAAGAAGTTTAGAGCTTACTTTTTCTATACTTAAAGTTCTTGCGGTTCTATACCTCTAGGAGTCCTAAAGTTAACTTAAAATTAAGCGTATTATTCTAATTCTGTTAAGAATTCTTAACAAAGTACCCTTGCCTGTCCTGCTAGTATTAGCGCATTTACATTTCTAATTATATAATTAATAAACTCCTCTAAATCCTCCTTAGGTTCTAGAGGCAGTTCCTAGTTATTAGGTTTTAGATACCTTAATAGTGCATCTGTAACTACATTCTGCTGCTCTAGTATATGCTTAATGTTAAATTCTTATAAGAGAATTATTAATATTTATTTGTTTATAACAGACCCTAAATTATTAGTAGATAAGTAATTTAGTTAAGTGATAAGGGTTGCAGCATTAGTTTCTATAGTAATATAAATACTATAAAGGTAGGTATAAGATTTCTTAAGAGCCTACTGTACGGCCTTGCACTCTAACTTAGTAAAGTACTACTATTTTTCTTGCGCTAACTATAGTGTGCTTTTAAACCGCACTAAGTGTTACTTGTTGTTTTTCTTAACCTATTTAATATATGCTCGTGCGCTATCTTAACTTATATTATTTATTAAGAATATCTTATAATCCTTAGTGTTAGTGTAGTCTAGGTTCGCAAGTGCAGGTGCGTTATATATAGCCTACTTTAGTTTATATATTTCGGCGTCTTATATATCTCCCTATTTAAAAGGGATATTGTCTTGTAAGAGTATAAACAGAGGTTTACCAATCTTAGTAAAGTCCTTTACCTAGATATAGTAGTAGACGAATATGCCTACAAAAGATTATACCTCCCTTTTATTCTTATATAGTAGCTAGTTTATAATCTTCTTACTTTTCTTCTAGTTAGGATAACAGCCTTAAGAGCTAAGTTTATAACCTACAACCTTTAGTCTTTCTATAAGAAAATAGCACTTCTTTTCTAATACAGTACCTTTAGCTTATTTAATATCTACTAGAACTCTGTCTAGTTGCAAGATATGCTTAAAAACATATTGTTAAACTCCTAGCATAAATTTCTCTCTGCTATAATTAGTTTTTAGCCCTTTACAAGTAATGTCGTTAATAAAGGGCATAGTATTAGGCTAGTAGTCTCTTAGGATTTTTATTATTACTTATTTGAATGCTACTACCGAGTTAGTAGCGCTTATAACTATAGTGTAAAATTGTATTAGCCTTATTAGTGTTTAAAACGCTGTTATGTCTCTGCTTTCTAGATATAGCGTAATTTAATTATATCCTAAGAACAAATCTATAAGTAAGATAATCTTATACCCTGTAAACCTCTTAGAAAACTTATCTACAGTTAGAGGTAGATTAGCATCTCTTATAGTAACTGCATTTATCCTCTAAGCATTACTAATCTAACAAACCCCTTTGTCTTTTTTAAGTACTAAATGCTATAGGTTGTAATATTAGCTATTGTACCTTTCCTATTTCCCTTAATTTAGAGAGACGTTAAATAAATCTACTACTTACAGTTCTAAAGCTTTTAGAATAGCAAAACTTTGCACTTGCTAAGCCTTATATAGAATTATTTATATCTTGTATAGCGGACATACGTTAGGATATATCTTTCCTAATTCTTTAAATTGCTAGGAGAGTACTCCCTCTTAGTTAAGAAGCATATATCTAAATATCTCCATTTCTAATAGCTGCAGGTAATCTCTAGTATGTAGCTTATTAACTTGTTCTTTAGTTAGCCTTATTGCTTGCGGAAAAGCAGCATATCTTAGCTTAAACAGATACTTGCACAGCCCTGTATTAGAATTGCAAATGCGTATTTAGAGGAGTTGTTGTTCTTTTACTCTTTCTTTCTAGTCTTTTTATCTAAATTCTATAGGCATCTCTTGCTAAGAGATATTAACTAGTTTAACTTTTTTATCTACTATCTTATACATTGTATACAGATTGTTGTGTTGTTAGGTAAACTTAAGTAGTCTTTCCTGCAACTGCTAACAATTAAGCTTACATATAATTAAAAATTTACAAAGTTTATAGTTGTTTATAAGGTTCTTAGATTGCACAACTGCGTGCGTAAACACTTAGTTTATTTTAAACATCTAATCCTCTATGCTGTTTTCTATATATAGCATGTTAAAGTTGCTAAATCTAGCTGTTAGATCTAACTATGCAGCTTCCTATATGTATTTTACTGCAGCTGCTCGCAGTTTATTGCCTAATCTATTAGTAATTATATGTAACTGTATATTACCTGCTACTTCTCTGTCTAAGTTGTTGTTAGAGGCTTTATTTCTAATCTTCTGCGTAGGGTAATTTAGAGATAGGTTAAACGCAACAAAGACTGCGTTCTATATACTATCTTTAGATAAGACTTAGCATGTACTTTGTCTAAAGGCATTATACTAAATTCATATCCTAGCGCTTACACACTAGGGTCTTTAGAGAATTATAGATCTTGTGATATTAGCTATAATCCTAAACGTAGTTCTAATAATAACTGTCCCTATTTATATAGGTATATTAAATGCAGTCCTAACAAACGGGTTATGTATACTATTAGCTAAGGTAACGCTAAGAGAAGGCTGCCCTAGTTAGTGCTCTATTATTTTATACAGTATCTTTAACGCTTACGCAGCACTTAGTCTTAAGATATTTATTTGTGCTCTATTGTTAATTAAACACTTTAAAAAGTAGCTGTTTACAGTAACCTAGCATTCTAGTAAGTTAGTTTAAGCAAAAGCCTGCCTATTCCTTTACTAAACTTCTTAAACATCTTTTATAGGTATATTATCTAATTTATCTATCTAGGAATCTCTTTTTCTACTTATCTTGTAGCGAGTTTGCGTATTTAATTAATACAAATTTATTATATTGCAATACGCGCTTTTAATAGGTAGTATATATAGTAAAAATCTATAAGTAGGGCCTATGCGCTAGTTCGGCTAATTAGAGGCTAGAACAGTTACTAGGTGTAATTAAGCGCACCTAGCATCTATTAGCTTAGCATTTTTCTACGTTAAAACGTTAAGCGCAACTCAATTATTTGTAACAGTAATACTATTATTAAGAAGATTACGTAGCTATTTTTAAATGTTAGCTTACCTTATAAAATCTAATACTATAACTCCTCGTACTTCCTGTCTAAGTAAGGCAGTTGTAATATAATTCTGCTGTCCTTATACTATCTCCCTAAGCTCTAAATTAAGAAGAGCGTTAATAAACTTTACAGCCTTCTTCTTTCTTCTTTGCTATAAATGCTTAGGATCTGCTAAAATGTTGTTATCTTACTAAGCTAATTATAGTAACCTAACAATTAAAAATAGTATATTATAAGACTAACTTATAAAAAGTATATTGCTCTATATTTTACACTGCGGATACTGTATATCTATAGGCTGCAAGTTAGAGATAGGAGAGTTCCTCTATATTGTTTAATTACTTTCTTATGTACTTAAATCCTTGCTTAGCCTTCCTTGTTTCTTTACCTCTCTCTCTTAGACCTAAATAATATCCTAGTAGAGGTTAGGGCCTTTGCCTTTTAAGCGCGTAGCAGCATTTAACTTAGAGATGCTATACAAAGCGTTTTCTTCGCCTTCTAGTATAATATTAGCAGCGTTAATATTATTAAGCTTTTTAACGTATTCTCTAGCATAAGAATTATATAACTATTTCTAGAATTGTTAGAACTGCTAAAAGTATTACTATAGTAGCCCTAGTTTGTTAAACTCGTTGCTATATTTATAGAAGTAAAGTTTTTCCCTTTAAACCTTAAACTTAGTTAAAAGTCTCTTTAAGTAAACTTCTTAGGTACTACACTAAAAGCTAGCTAATTAAGCACGTTATTAGTAACGTTGTAGAACTCTTAGATTTTTGCCTTTAACTATAATAATACCTAGTTTAATAGTAGTTTTCCTAGGATTTCTCCTAGATGCTTGTGTAGTAGACTAACGTAGTAAGTTCCTTTCTTACTAGAAATATCTTAGTTAAAACTAACTTATTCTATACGCTTTAAGGCGTAGTATAGTTTACACTCCTTAAGTATATGCTCTAGTATACTACATATACAGTAGAGAGGGTGTGTCTTAGTATTGCTTATATATACTAAACTTATCTTGTTAGATAGTCCCTTTAGGGCATTAGTAATAAAGAAACTATTATTCCTTTTACTAGAGAATTCTGCATTAGTAGCTTGTGCAATAAAGTACGCATAATTAGTAGGTTTTTTTAGTAGTTTCTTAGTTGTTAGATAAGCTATTAGTATGTTAATAGTTAATAGCCTAAGCTTTAGGTTACCTAAAAATTTAATAAGGTTCTTTACCTCTAGATTAACATCTACTAGAGTGCTTGTCTTTTTATGTGCTTTACTAATCTTAATTCTTACTTCCTTTACTTCCTCTAGGGTAAAGGTTGCGCGCTAGTTAGATAGCATAATCTAGCGTATCTTAGCATTAGCGCCTCCTTGTTCTAGCTATTAAATCTTATCTAGGCTAGTTATCTTCTTATAGTAGGATTTAAGGAAAAAATAAATCTCTTCTAATTTATATGTATCCTAATTATCTTTATTTAAGGCAGAAGGCATATAGTACATAACTGCCTCTTTGTTAGTTCGTAGTAGGCCTTAAAAGAAGAGAATACCTTTCTCTTCTTAAGGAATTTGTCTATTCTTAATACATGTATTAATAATAGAAGTAAAGTGTATATAGTACTCTACTAGACTAGGCTAGTTTTATACGCATTTATAGATGTAAGCCTAAAAGTAAAAGCGTTTACCTATCTTAATAGCTATATCCTTATCCTTCTACTGTTCTTTTATGTATATCTAAAGCTTAGACTAATTCTTCTCTATATATCCTAGTAAGCGCTTTAGGATACAAGAGAGAGATTAATCCTTATTAGAGAAGTAGTCTAGTAAAATAAAGACTTTTATAACATTACAAATACCTCTATTATTAGCTTGTTAGTTAAAGTCCTCTAGGAATTCTATAATATCCTTCCTAGTAAAAACTAATGTACTATATCTTAGTTAAATTATAGTTAACATAGAGTTGTGCGCAGGTGTAGCTATAGTGTTAATAACTAAGCTTAATAGGGTTAATAGCAAGTTAGGACTAGCAGTAGTAGGTCTAGAGGGGGGAAGCGTTGCGCCTTCCTGTCCTTAACCTAACTTCTAATCCCTCTTTAATATCTAGGGTACAGTAGAACTTATATAAGTTCTTTCTATAGATAGTTAATAAACGTTAGTAAAGTGAATGACAAGGTATAGTCCCTAGAAGAAATAGTATATCTCTTTAAGTCTTTATAGTGTATGTTCGTTTAGGTGTGTATATATATATCTTTGCCTTTTAGGTACCCCTTATTTTGCTAGGTAGGCTTAGATTTATACTTAAAGCTAGTACTTATATATAAGCTTTTAGTGCTATCTCTATTTTACTAGACAGCACCTTAGCTTAGCATTTCTTTACGCATGTATTACTGTCTCTATTTCGCTAGACAGGTTGCTACCTCTATTTTGCTAGGTAAACTTTAAATTAGCGTTCAAAATATATGTAAGACTGCCTCTATTTTACTAGACAGACTTTAACTTAGCATTTAATAATATATTTTGTTATTTATTAGTAGGTTTTTTGTTGTTAGTGCTAACTTAAGTAACATCGTCCTTAATGTAGTCTGTAATAGAGGATAGTATTAACCTCTTAAAAGTATATCTAATAGTAATCCTAAGGATATTTCTGTGCTTGCGTAAGATTATTATATTGTTCTTGTAATAATTGTGCACTAGTTCCTTTGTGCACTAAGGAGTAGAGTATGTCCCTATAGGCTTCGCTATTTGTACAGGTGTTAGAGTGTATAACAACATACTGCTACAAGGGCAGGAGATTACTAGTGGTTAGATTATGCAAGAACGAGAGTGGTAAGATAAAGATCTTATTATAGGTTAGCTATTAAAGAGAGTTAAGAGTTGTCAAGTAGAGTGGAGGATGATAGATAACCCCTCGCTTGTTTCGATCATCGAAACGAGCTATATACCTCTAGATCAGGTGGTTGAGCACTAACCTAGTGAGCAGCAGGGTATTACCCTGTGCACCGGCACATTATTAAAAGCGTCTAGGTTAGGTTGCTTAAAACGCTTAAGTTGTGCTATTTGCTGCGCCGGTTTTAATGCAGCAAGTAATGTTAGTAGCTAAGTAAGTGGCTATTTATGTTCTAGTTTCGTTTCCTTAGAGGCTAAGTTAATAGCCTTACAGATAAGAAAGGCTTCTTGTATAATTATTAAAGTCGCTATCTTATCTAGTTTACTTGCTTAGCAGAGATTCTTAAGAGTGCTCTCTATCTTAGCCCTGCTAACACTATCTTAGTGTAGTCTTGCTATCTAGATAGCTAAGTTTCTAGATATAATTTTAGCCTCTGCTATTGTAGTATAAGCGTTCTAAATTAATAGTGCTTTTATTGTGTTTAACAGAGATTAGTTTCTAGGGCTACTAGAAATATAGTAGGCTTATCTAACAGTTTGTATTGTAAAACGTTTTAGGTAGAGTCTTATTTAGCTAGGTATCCCTTAGCACTCCTTGTGCTTCTTTTGCTGTTAATCCTTAATAGATTTAAAACAGCTTTAACTAAGATCAGCGATCTGATGAATTAGAATTTTTAGGCGTAGATGTAGCTCTAGCTAGCTTCTCGTCTAGATATAGCTCTAAGAGGCTTCTAATTTAACGTAGCTACGCAAGGAGCTGAAGAAGGAATTAATTTAATTGTAAGGGTGCGTTAGGTTAACTAAAGGTGCAAGGGAAAACAGTAATAGATTAATTAAAAAACTACAAAGGTTACGCAGCAAGTCTATATACCTCCCTATAAGGCCTAAGCTTAGCGCTAGTTTATACGTATAAGTAACTGCGCCGCAACTGCTAACGTAGCAAGAGAGAATTATGCAAAGTATAAAAGAAAGACTAAGCAGGCTAGGAGGGGCTAGCAGGGTAGAAGGGCCGAACAGGGTAGGAGGGCCGAACAGGGTAGAGGTGTTAGGCGGCGTAGGGTTGAGCGGTGTAGAAGGCCCAAGCGCGCCAAGCTAACAGATACTAGGTGGACACCCGGCATCTGTAAGATCACTAAACGAGGCAACTTTGCCGAGTACCAAAACGTTAGGGCTTCAGCCCTTTACAAGAGCTTAAAACAAACTCTAGTTAATATCTTAAGGCAAAAAGAGTATCTGCAATTATATTTATTTTTAAGGTGTCAAAGGTGGTAGTTTTGTTGTAGTCAAAATAAGTTTTCTAAAAAAGTGAAAATCAGCTACCCTCTACTAATCAGCCGCAAAAGTCAAAAAAAAGATTATGCGTAGTTAACAAGATTTAAACAGTAAGTAGATAAGGTCTACGCGCTAAGCGCTTAGAGCAGAAAAGCTTAGACTACTAAGCAAAAATTAGAGTTAAAAAAATTTGCTAAAAGTACTAAAAACAACACTAATTTAAACGTGTTTAACAGCAATTGCTAGCCTATAGCTAGCAACAGGATGGCGATAAAAATAGAGGAGGAGGGTAAGGACACGTACGTTACTGCAGCAGGAGCCTGCAATACTTCTTTATAAAAGCTTTCTGCCTGCTACTTCTTACTTTTAGAATTTCCTACATTACACAGTGCCGCAAACAAACAACTTATCTATAAATAATATAATGCTTAAACTATTCTTCTCTCTGTTTAACACAAAGACTAATAGCTTATATTAAGTAAAGTTAGATCTTACTAAGTTACTATACTAGAAGCTATATTAGTACATTATAAAGCCAGCGTTTACTATTGTTAAGCGGCCACCTCAGTTAGATACAAAGAAGATAGTAGCAATAGTCCCTATAGTAGTTATGTTAGTGTAGAAGTTAGAATATAACTATATTTCAATTTTTTTAATGCGTCTAGTGTTATAAATGTTAAGGTTACAACAAGGACAGTAAAAGGCTAGTTTAGCTAGTACACTATACACACTGCGTATATTGAAAAGTATTGTACTCGCTTAAAAGTCGTTGTAGTGGCTAATATAAGGATTACCTTTTACTTCTAAGTCCTTTTGAATATAAAAAAGAGTTCTAGGTCTTAGGCCCTTATAGGTTGGTAGGATTTGCGTAAAGTCCAAGTAGGTAATTAACCTAGTATTCTTGTAGTGTCCTCTTACTAGCTAAGGCTCCTGTATTGCAATAATCTTAACGATTGCTGTAATAGCTTGGCTAAACGCGCTTTCTGTAGCGGGGCTACTTCTTTTTACAATTATTTGTAGGACTTTAATTATACTGTGCCGGTGCACAGGGTGATACCCTGCTGCTCACCAGGTCAGTGCTCAGCCACCTGATCTAGAGGTATATAGCTCGTTTCGGGGATCGAAACGAGCGAGATTATCTATTATCCTACACTCCACTCCACAACTCAACTCTTGTGCTTTTCTTTAAGATATACAACATATAATAAGATTGTTATTTTACTACCCTTATTCTTATATAATCTGACCACCAGTAATCTCTTGCCCTCGTAGTAGTATGTCTTTATACACTCTAACACCTATACAAATAGCAAATCCTAAATGAATATACTCTACTATTTAGTGCACCAAGGAACTAGTGCACAATTATTACAAAAATAATATAACAATCTTACGCAAGCATAGAATTCTTAGGATAATTACTAGATATACTTTTGGAATTACTACTAGACAAACTTTTAGGGGGTTAGCACTATTCTCTATTACTGACTACGTTAAGGACAATGTTACCTAAGTTAGCACTAATAGTAACTATAAGAGAAAAAAAACTTATTAATAAATAATGAAATACCTTATAAAATACTATGTTAAAGTCTGTCTAGCGCAATAAAGGCGGTAAACTATCTAGTAAAATAAAAGCAGTCTTACATGTGTTCTAAACGCTAATTTAAAGTCTACTTAGTAAAATAAAGGTAGTAACCTGTTTAGTAAAATACAGACAGTAATACATGCATAAAGAAATGCTAAGCTAAGGTGCTGTCTAGTAAAATAGAGATTCTACTAAAAGCTTACATATAAGTACTAGCTTTAAGTACAAATCTAAGCTTACCTAGCGAAATAAGAGGTACCTAAGAGGCGAGGATTAATATACTTACACTTATATAAATATACACTACAAAAACTTAAAGAGAGATATTATTTCTCCTAAAGACTATACCTTGTCTATTACTTTACTAACGATTGTTAACTGTTTGTATAAAGAACTTATATAAGTCCTACTATACCCTAAATGTTAAAAAGGGATTAGAAGACAGGTTAAAAACAAGAAGGCGTAACGCTTTCTTCTTCTATACTTGCTACTGCTAGTTTTAATTTACTATCAACCCTATTAAGCTTAGTTATTAACACTATAGCTACACTTACGCACAACTTAGTGTTAACTATAATTTAACTAAGACCTAGTATATTAGTTTTTACTATGAAGGATGTTACAGAATTCCTAAAAGGCTTTAACTAACAAGCTAATAATAGACGCATCTATAATGCTATAAGAATCTTTATTCTATTAAACTACTACTCTAATGAGGATTAATCTCTCTCTTATATCCTAAAGCGCTTGCCTAGATATGCTAAAAAGGATTAGTCTAAGTTATAGACACACATACAGGAACAGTGTAGAGAGCTAAGCAAGGATTTAATTACCTAAGGAAGTAATTAAATAATACAGGGTACCTCTCCTATCTCTAACTTACAGCCTATAGATATACAGTATCTATAGGAAGTATAAGAGGTTATAGTATTAGATTTTTTAGGGCAAGCTAATTTTTAAATACAGCTGCGCAAGCTTCTTAATAACAGTATTAATGTTGCGGATAAATTAGTTGCGCTTAATGTTTTGACGTGTTGGAAAAACGCTAAGCTTATAAATTCTAGGTGCGCTAAATCATACCTGGAATCTGTTCTGGCCGCTATTTAGCCGAACTAGCGCACGGGCCCTACCTAAGGAACTTTACTAAATACAATACCTACCTAGAACGCGCATTGCAATGTTATAAATTTGTATTAATTAAGTGCGTATACTCGTTAAAAGGTTTATAGAAGAAGAGATTTCTAAATAAATAAATTAGACGATATACCTACTAAGGATGTCCGTGGGGTTTAGCGAAGCAATAGGCAGGCCTTTACCTAAACTAACTTACTAGAATGATAGGTTACTGTAAACGGTAGCTTTTTAAAGTGCTTAATTAATACGAGGGCACAAATAAATATCTTAAGACTTAGTGCGGCGCAAGCATTGAAGATACTGTATTGATAAAGCTAGACCTAATAGAGGAACCTATTGTCTTAAGGACCTTGATGGTACACGCTTTTCCTACACGACAGCTAGATAGTGATTGAAGCCGTTTAGACAAAGACTTGTTTAGGATATTATTAAGGAAGATTAAGGAAACATGAAGTTATAGGATCCTAATTATTAGGGATTAACTAGCCCTACAGTGGACATTCCTATCTCGCCGGACTTGCCTAAGCTACATACGGAACTACAACTACCTTTACCTTCTATAATAGTTAATAATCTTTGTTCTTAAGTTGTTATTACTAAGCCTTTTATAGAAGAAGAGCGTTATACATACAGACAAGACTTTAAAAGCTTAGACTCTAACTTAGATGCTACTACATTAGACAACTAATAGGCTATAGAACGGCCTACAATTTTAGGAAGGGGAGGGGATACTATACTAGTAGTAACTGCTTTTACCTTTAGCTACTTGTTTACTAATTTCTTATGTAAAACTTGGGTACAAGCTGCCTATCCTACAGATTTAGGGTGTGTAGTAAGTACCTAGGACCTGTAGACGCGTTAAGCCTTACCGCTACACTAATACTATACTTAATTTTTCTTGCATTTTTAAGAGCAAGCAGCTACAGCAGCAACTGCCGCAAATACTAGGACTATTAAGGGTTTTTGACGACCTTGGCGTTATTGCTAAGAAAGAAGACTACGTTGCGGACTAAATATCTAAGGTTGTATAGCATCAAGACAGGGTACTAGAGCTCACGAAGCTTAGTAACAACATTAGAGTAATTAACATTTAAACTTTAGTAGACGAGATCCTTTTAAACCCGCTAAGACAGTAACATATTATTGTAGATTATTAGTTTAACAACGCCTTTTACTAATTTATCCTAATTCTTAAGGTTGTCCTAGGAGTATGTAATCTTTGTGCTTAGCTCCCTAAACTTATAAACAAATATAGTAGTATTAAAAGTTTCTAGAAATACTATCCTGTTATTAGTGCAGCATCCTTAACGCGGAATAAGAGGGCTGAAGAACTAGGCAAGGCTATTGCAATAGTAAAGAAGCTAGCTCTAGAATTTGTACAAGAATGCGTTACCATCTACATGCCTTATACGCTACTTAGTTACTAAGAATTAACTAACATAGCCTTTATATTAAGGCGTATGGATTTTAAAAATACTGCTTATTTCTTTAACGCTGTATTAGCACACTACATTAACTCTAAAAACTAAAGTAAAGAGCAATATATATTACTATCTAATTAGGCAATAGTAAAACTGCTATGTAAAGACATTTACGCTTTTATGAATTAAAATAACTCTTACAACTAAGCACCTTAGCTAGACATTAATAAGCAAAAGGCAAATAAACTTTATAATATCTGCGCTAAGCTATAAGTCTTAAAAGAAGATATTGTGTTTAACCTACAAAAGCTACGTCCTAATGCTCAAGCTAAAGATAAAAAAAACAAGCCTAATCCTCTCTATGCATTCTAGTAAAAGGTTTTTTAACTTATAGCTAAATCTAAGGACCCTAAAACTAGCTTAGTCTACTCTGCATAAAACGTCTTAAGTAATAAGTACAAGTTGCGTAGTATAAAAACGTATTTAATATATAGTGTAGTTATTTTTATAGCTATAGAGCTAGGAAGGACCTTAAATAAAGCTTAAGCTATTAATTGCTATAGTAATTTTATAACATCTAAGACTCTTTCTTTAGGGAGTTGTAGTCTACAAGTTATAACTAAGAATTTAAGGCAATTTACAGGAATAATAGCTAGTTAAAGGCTAGATTAATACTTAGTAATTAAGTTATATAAGTTTTAGAACAGAATAACTGCTGTAAAACAAAGGCGTGATGCTGCTAATATCTAGGCAGGTTAAGTTAGGACTAAGGCTAGTAGCTAACAAGTCCTTGTACTACTGCCTCTACTAAGCTCTTGTGCGCTAAAAGTAATACTAGCCTACTAATAGGTAGCTACTTAATTAAATGCTAATCTTAACAACGCCTCTAATGTGAATAAAGAGCTTAATGCCCTTAATCAAGAACAGGAGATTCTTTAGGTAGGGTATTATTGCAAGAATTTTACCTTAGCTTTCTTTAAGATACTTAAGTAAGCTTACGCAAAGAAGCTAATTACTAATCTTAACTTTATTAAAGTTATTAAAGAATAGTACTGTAAAGTAAGTATTAAATAATAGCCTAGCTCTAATAACTTGATATATAAGTAAGTATACTTTATTTATAAGTGCACTGCTATAAGTGTTATAAGTTTGTTCAAGAGGGCTATGCTATTTAATATACTTAATAAGTGTCTGTTCTTACTATATGTAGGACAGAGCTGCTAGCAAGAATTCTAATTAGATTTAGTTATTTTAAAGCTTTTTACTAGCAAGTATTGCCTAGCAAAGCAGGATAAAGACCTGCTAAGCTACTAATATTAACCTTCTAAACTTAATCTTTACCTTCTTTTCACTTGAGATAAGGTTTTAATACTATAGAATTTTGTCTACAAGCAGAGGAGTTCTAATGCACTAGCAGTATAGTTACTAACGCCTACACCTAGCTGTTTAAGGACAGCCAGGTTCAAAATAATATCATCAAAACTTTTAAGATGTATTACTTCTATTTGCGACGCATAAACAGGAAGCTAAACCTTAGATAGCTACGTAACATATACTACTTACTTATCTTATAAGCTATACGCACTAACCTAAAATACTAGTTGTAATACGCTATACTTTGTAAGAAATATACTTTAATTTTCTACCCCTACTACGCTAAGTACGCTATGAAGGGTAATTAAACTTACTTTAAGCACATTAACCTTAACCTTAAGTATGCAATAACTAAAGGCCTTAGTGCTAAAATAATCTAAGGCAGTGTGTTGTTTAACAATAATAATAAAAACAACTACACTAAGATACTACTAAGATTTTACAACTATGTGCTAGAGTACTTAAGATAGCGCAAAGGCGTAGGCATTAAATTGTTAAATAGTCTTATTAAAAGATAGGAGAATAAGACTGACTAGCTAAAAGATGCATAGAAACTAGCTCCTAATATGTGCTAGACAAAGCAAATCTGTAAGGAAGAATAAGTTTAGATTTTATTGCTTCTACTACTTTATAGATCTACTAGGCTAACTTCTTACAATTACTGCACTATTCTCCTTTAGTTTGTTATAGTCTGTAATAAAGTAATAGAAGTGCCTGCTATAGGAACCTATAAGGAGATTTACAAGGCTTATTATAACCTTACTACTGCTCCTTATACTTCTACTAGCTATCTTAATAAGTTTAGAGGAATTAATTAGCTATTCTCTACAGATTTGCATATTAAGTATAGGTCCTAAATTCAGAAGGCCCTTATTAGAAATGCTAAGTAGTTAATTCTCTTGTTTACAAGGAGCTGAATAATATGCTATAAGATGCTAATAAAAAGTAAATTAATAACTATATTAAAGAACACTGCAACTATATTCTACAACAAATTATTATCTTATAGCTTATAGTTTAAGAGTTAAAGAAGAACGCTTTTTGTGCTAATCTAGTTTTAGGATACCTTAACTGCTTATACTTTACTAACTATAGACAGAACCTTCTTTATACAACAAAGGACTAAGATAGATAGGATACTAATTTCTTTTAAGCTAATTCTCTACAACGTCTCTAGGAGGAGCTTAGCCTAAAGGCTAGAAACGCTAAGTTTTCTAGGAGAGTAAAGATCTTACTATGCTCTTCTTTACACAACGCCTTCTTAGCGTTTGTTTTAAATAAGTATAGTTATTTTTAATAACGTCTTAGTACCTATAACTCTAACTAGGCAGCCTTGTTTTAGTTGCCTTTAATTAATATTAGAAGCTTAAGCGCCTGCTACTCCTGTCCCTGCTTCTACTACTGTACCTGCGCCTAGGCTACGCGCTTTAACTACTACTTAATAACCTCGCTAAAGTAAGCGCTTAAAGAAGTAAAGGGAGGTGTTTAGAAAAATATTAAGTATTTAAGCTATGTTTTTTTGTTTTATTTCTTTTGTTTTGCTGTTTTTCCTTCTGCTAAGTAGGTTGCTTAATGGGGCTAAGCTCGCAGGAAGAGGAGGTATGTGCTAGTGCACAGGGTGATACCCTGCTGCTTACTAGGTTAGTGCTCAACTACCTAATGTAGAGGTATATAGCTCGTTTTAGGGATTAGAACGAGCGAGATTATCTATTATTCTCTACTCTACTCTACAACTTAACTCTTGTGCTTGCCTTTAAGATATACAACTTATGATAAGATTGTTATTTTACCACCCTCGTTCTCGCATGATCTGACCACCGGTGAACTCTTGCCCTTGTAGTAGTATGTCTTCATACACTCCAACACCCGTACAATACTAGTTAGTTTACTTAGTCTTAGCTGTCCTAGCTTATAAAATTTTGCATTTTTAACTATTTGTTGCATAAAGTTTGCTGCAATTAGTACACTTAAATATAGTGTAGATACAAGGTTTCTTTTTACTAGCACAAGACTTGCATATGTATTAGCTAGTGTAGTGTGCTCTGCTGCATATTTGGCAGCCTATTTTTAAGCATTTAGCCTCTAGGTAACTAAACTCTAGCATTTAGTAAAATGTTTTGAGGTATTAATAACCTGCAGTTTCTCTTTTTTAAGGCTTTGCCCTATAATATAAGGATTCTCTTTAATAACCTTTTAGGCTTCTTCTTCTGTAGCAAAGGCCACGTATGCTAAACTATAGTTTTAGTTTTCTCTTTTATTCTTAGGCGTAAGCTGGAAAAAATTACTTATAACTTTTAGGCCTTTATTAAAGACTTTAAGTACTTTTTTCTACTTAAAAGCTGTAGTCTATAGGGAGCTTGTAAATAACAACCTTAAACTAGGGCGTAATAAGCTAGGCAGCCTTAAAAGTTGTAATATCTTGCTATATAGCCTAATTCTCTAAAAGGTACTTTGGCTTAAAGGCTACTGTAGTTGTAGCTATTTTGTTTCTTTACAAAAACATTGTAATAAAAGTAACTATAAGAGATTGTACGCCTTTTTCTGTTGTAAAGGCGTTGTTAAAAGTATTTCTAATTTTATAGGCGTTAAAAGCTATTAGGGTCTTACTAATTAGCATTAGTTTTTAATCTTTTAGGCTAGTTATAGCCCTTAGATTTATATCTTTAAGATATTAGTCTATAGTTAGTCTTTGTTGTTGCCTGCTATAATAGCAAAAGTAGCTGTAGTAGTTTAAGGCGTGTTTTTAGGTATAGCTTAAGTAGGCGTATTTGTTATTAGTTTTTTCATACGTCTAATTTTCTTTCTTAAATCTCTTAAGACGTTTAAAAGGCTTAATATTTAACTTACTAAAATAGTATTATTTTTCTTGTTTACTCTGCTATTTTCTGTATAGTCTTTAAAGATTTCTACTAGGTCTAAGATACTTATTTGCTAGGTAGAGTTGTTTTTAGCTAAACTAGCTGCTTAGATTACTAGATTCCTAGCAAACTTAAGTATCTCTTTTAATAAAAGTAGCTTTTAGTGTTTTATTTCTAATTAGGTAAAAAAAGTATAGGTCTAATAAAAGAAAAAAAGTTGCTTTTAGTTGAGTTGTAGGTAGGCCTTTGTAGTTCTTTTAGAGTTTGTCTTTCTACGCGAGGTGTAGTTTATAAAGGGCTGGAGCCTTGATGTTCCCTAGTACTCGACCTGTGGCCTTCGTTGGCTTTTCGTACCTCAGCACTAGCAGCTAACTATTGGCCGCACTATTGACCTCAGCACTAGCAGCTGACTATCAGCCGCACTATTTACGCTAGCTTCTAGCTGATCTGTTAGCTCCTGCTAGCCACTACACTACCAGCCGCACTAGTAACGCTAACTACTAGCTGATCCGACGACCTCCGGTAACCTCCGTTAGTCCTAACCTAGGTTAAGTCCTAATCATCCGGGTTAGACATATAAACCTACGTAGTCTCTCTCTGTAGTTCGATATCTAATTCATTCACTGTTTACCTTGCATCTTTGGTCAATCCAACGCACCCTTACATAGTTATGTTGTCTTTTTTTATCTTTATTTGTCTTTTGTTTAATCTTCCTAGGTCTTTAGAAGCAATTTTTTTTTAAAGTTGTTGTAAATTCTTAATTTAGTTAGGCTTTCATAAGCTTTTTAATATTAATTAGCTTAAAATGCCTTAGCATGTAATCTAAGCTTTTAAAGAAAAAATATTCTTCTACTTAAAGAGAGGGGCGGGTGACTCTTTTACCCCTTTTAGTGCCCTAGCGACCTCGCTCCGGCTCTGAAAATAAATGCAATTAATTTTTTTAGGTAGTTTCCATAAGATCTAGTTACTTCTAATTAATTTCTAGAAAACTCAACGTTGGTGTTGTCTACATATAGTTAATAGTTAAAACAGTAAAATAGTAAAAATACTCCACTAAAGTTTACCCTATATTTTAGCTTAAAAGCTAGAGCTCTTATAGTATATTAAACAGCTTACTAGGCGAGGCCTTCTACTTACATAAGCTATAATACAAAATTTCGCCTTATAAATCGCGAGAAAAGAGGTTAGATTACACTAAATTAATTACTTTATCTACTAGTACCCTAATAAGCTTATTTTAAAATAGACAACAGGCATTAATAACAATTGCTACAAGGCTAATTTAAAAAGAAAGTATAGCTTTTACTTTAATATCCTATGTAAGAAAATAGAGCAGTATTACGTTAAGGCGACTTATATATATATAATTTCCTTAAAAGAGGCTTTTTTCTTAGTTTTTTAGGAAGATTAAAGAGGATCTTTAGTAAGCCCTTATACAAGCAGAAAAAAAGAAGGAGTACTGTTGAGGATAGCTTGCAAGAGTAAATAACACTTTTAGCCTATATTTGCGCTAATAGATCTTATCTAGCGCCTACCCTTATATATTAATTAACTTTAGGATTAATACAGAACACTTAGTTATAAGCCTTTAATTCTAAAACTTATTAACTTTCAATTTGCTTATTACCCTTTAGCTAAATAAACAACAAGATTATTCTTGCGTAGCTTAAATAGATGTTTAATTACAATATTAAAGTAAAGGCTTAAGCCTCTTATTATTTACTTATCTTTAATAGCTATAAATCTTACTTTGCTATAGATTTTGTTAAGTACTGTAATTAGAACATGTTGGAGTACGGACCTCCGGATCACTCCGGATCACGCTTGGACAACCGGATCACCCGGGTTATCAGGTGATCCTAGTGCGATATCACGTGACGGCGCTATTAGCGCACATATAAACGAGCTAGATCCTTTGAAGTCTTTTTGGTAGTTATTAGACACTTTGTTGTAGCACTTAGTTAATCAATATACTTATTCCCCTCTAACTAATCATTCAATTACTCCTTCTTAGCTCCTATAGTTATAAGCCCGGCCGCTTAATTGAAGTATTAATTCCCACTGCGCAATTAGCAAGCTAGAAGATTATTTGTTTAATTAGATTTTACTATCCTCTTTTTATCTCCTACAGCACTAGCTAGCAGATCGCTGCTACTGCTGTACCTCTCTCACTTATTAATTATATAATCGCCTCTTTCTAACCTATCCTACAGCCTACAGGCTACTGTTATTGTTAACACAGCTACTATCTGACCGATTAATCCTATTATTACCTTAACAATAACCTACGTTGTAATCCTACATAAGCATCTTACTAATATAGACCTTACTAATACACTGCTTGTTGCCTTAGAGGTAATCCTAAAGGCCTAATTAGACTAGCTAACCTAGTTCGCTCTTTTAAGACTACACTGCTTAGAGAAGGGCATCTAGAATTAGGTTAATCCTAATCTTTTAGACGTGCTCTTAATTAACTACTAGGAGCTACAGTATCCTAAACTGCCTAAGGATATTCAGTGACTAGTCGCTCTACTACCTAACGTAAGCGCGTAAGAACAAGAGAATTATAAAATTGCTTAACGTAAATACAAGGCTTAAGTTCTTAATACTAAGTATAAGAAGGATAATTACAGCAAGCTAGTTAACAGTTACAAAGTACAGGTAGCTTAATAGACAAAGAAAGTAGCTAAGATTACTAATGTTAAAGACTAGATTAGCATGACTGTCTCTCTAGACCTGCTCTTAAATGTATTAATAAGCATAATTAATTAAAACCTCACTAGACTTTAAGCCTTAGTAAAGACTCTTAAAGAGGACCTTGCACCTACTAATTAAAATACTTAATATTTAATAAGAGCGCAGTACTAATCCTACCTAGAAAAGGCGTGCTAAGAACAAATAGGCCCTAAGCAATAGTTTACTAAGTAGCAGCTCCTGTATTAACAAGCGATGATCTACTTGCTCACTGAGGTTGTTAGGCTGTTAGCAATTACTAATTTTTTAGACGCCTTAGGCACTAAAAATGCACTAGACTAGTCGCGCAAGAAGCGCAATAAGCTAGCATAAGTAATAACGCTTAGAAAAGCTTAGTTAACCCTAAATAATCTAGGAAAGATCTTTAGTGTTTTATTATAGGATTAGTTAATTAGTTCTTTAAAAGGATAAGAACACGCAGTGTTCTAAAGTAGATCTAGATTAGCGTTAGCTTAACAATCTACTAGTGCTAACAACTTAAAGTTAAACAAGGGCAATAAGCAACCCGACTCTTATCCCTACAAGGCTAGTAAAGGGCTCAAAAGTAAGTATTTTTAGACACTAAGCAACTACTATTAACCATAAACTGCAGTTACTAGATTGACCCCTACTAGTAGTATTCTAATTAAGCTGTTAGACGACGAGAAAAAGAAGATTTTTAAGTAATAGAACACTAATACTTAGGCATCTCTACGCACCTAGATTGAGAAGGAAGGCTAGAAGGCTAGCACTAGCAGATTAGCCACTAATAAGCTAAGTAAATCCTACCCTAGATTATTAGTTTCAGCACCAATTAACCTAAATCACTTTATTAATAAGATTAAGCTAAACATCTTTAGTATAGCCTCTACCTCTTATGCCTTATCCCTTTGTATAATCCTAGATAGTAGAGCAGCAGTTTACTTAGTTAATACTATAGATTACCTAGTACTAGGCACCTTTAGCAAATGCGTTAATAATAAGACAGTCTTAGCAGGCACTTAATCTATCTCTATTACTAGGGTAGGAAACAGGCTGCTTAAGAACGTTCTGCATAGCAAGGCAGGCCCTAAGATAGCTAATTCACTACTTACTAACGTTAAGCTTGTACTAGGTTTTTATACTAACATTATGTTAGAAGAGCGGCTTAACTAGTTAGGCATTTATTATGTAGGATATAATTACACTATGCAATTTAGTACTCCTAAGAAGAACGTTGTCTTAATTAACCTTAAGTGTTAGTTTAATTTTTTATTTATTAAATATAAGCAAGTCTCTTGTTACCCTGCTTAACTACTACTGCTTGTAAACGCTGTAGCGCGATTAAGGAAACCTTAGTTGCGCACTAGTAATAAAGACTTATAGCATTAACGATTAGGTTACCTAGGACAATAGGCTATTAAAGCCTTAGTCTGCTTAGCGCAGAATGTTAAGATTACTAGCAAGAAGCTATTAGAATATAATTATTGCGCTACAGCTTATGCCTCGCAAGTAATCTCGCGGCGACTAAGGGAGAGATTACTATAACTTTCTATAAGATCTTATAGGACTTATTTAATCTCCTAACAAGTTAACTACTTAAAATATAGGCACTAATTCTTAAGGAAGACTACTTAGGCAAGCTGTATAATTATAATATCTAGTTAAAGACACTAAACAGTATTATGCCTGTAATTCAAGGTTTCGCTAAAAAGATTAAGAGGAAACATTAGTAGAAGATTATAAAGATTAATTAGAATAACAATACTGCTACACTGCCTTAGAGAGGGCAATTAAGATATAAGGAATAGGCAATAGAGAAAGAGATTGTAATTAAGACGCCACTGCTATACACCTATAAGCCTAATAGCTTAGCGGAGAGAGCTAGCTAAGAGCTAATTACTAAGGCTATTAAGATGCGCACAAGCGCTAATCTACTAGCTAAGCTATAGCTAGTAATTATAAATACAGCTGCTTACCTATATAGTATAAGCCCTACTAAGATCTATAGCTACTAATCCCCTAATCAGGTGCTTAAAGAATAGTTTAGGAAAAATTTCTAATACTATTAACTACTAGAGATTAGACACTAGACTGCTAATCTACGCCTAGACTAGAGTAGAATTTATGCCTATAGCTGCTAAGCCTATCTGTTAGATAAGGATAAGGCAGCTAGGCGCAATTGTCAAGGATTTAAGGTTAATCCTTACGGCTATATTAGTTATTTAGTAGGGTATTAAGCCTCTAACATATACTATATATAGGTACTAATACTTAATTAGGTAATTACCACCTATAATATAACCTTTAATAAACAGTTGTTGTATAAAGGGGATTGCGAGGAAGAGCTGCTTAGGGATTAAGCAATTAAGATTATAGAGATCCTTTATAATAGTAAGCTAGTTAATCCTAGAGATAACTTAGAGGTCCTCTCGCCTGTTTAAAGAAGGGCGGATTAGGATATATAGCTAACTACTAAGAACCTTAGAGGTAATCTATCTACTATCTTAAGCAGTAAGGAAGGCCTACCTACTAAAGATAAGAGTAGATTAGAAGACGCTAAGCAATTAGCGTACAAGGCTAATACGCTATTAGAAATTTGCTTAGATTAGCAGCGGATTACTAGTCTTACTACCCTAGAACCTACTACTAAACTAAAGACCTTAGGGAATAACAATTTAATTAGTTGTATAGTTACTAATAGTTAAATAGCAGTGTAACTACTTAAAAAAGCTAATTTGTTAGAACCTGTAGGTAGAATACCTTATTTATTAGTCTAACAGTCTGTACCCGTAGACTCTAACGCGCTAGCTAATTATAATAGAATACTTACTCCTTTAAGTAGAATAGCAGGGCGTAAATTATCTCGCAAGTTAAGATCTTAGGCAACAAATAGCAGACAGAGTAAGTAATTACAAGCTAAACCTCTACTTACACAACATAGTGCTTAAATTGCTAGCAAAAGCCTAGATTAGTCTATAAATTAATATCTTCTACCACGCAAGCTAGGTAGCGGGCGTAAGCGTAAAGACGCAACTTAAGATCCTAATAATTAACTAATAGGTAGAAGCACAGGTAGTGTTAACGCATTAATTGCGAGTTATAAAGATCTATTATAGGACAATTTTTATAATACCTACCTGCCAGGTTTGCAAAAAACTTAAGAAGACTAAACAAGCTACAAGACTCTTAATGACGTAGTTATAGCAGCTTCGCTTACTAAGCATAAGCTAAGAATAGGAAATGCTTAACTGCATTACAACAATCTACCTAAACCGCTAGAATTATAGAAGCAATTGCTCTAGCATCCTATAAAGGCCTTGTTTAAAGATACCTGCAGGAGAGAGATTAATTAGTTAAGTAAGACAAAAACTTAGACTAAGATATTATAAGAAGAGGCAATTAATCGCCTAATACCTATAAGTTTAATTAGGATAGCTTCTTTCTTAAATATAAAGCGCGGATTGTTATAAAAAGTAATCTCTAGGAAAAGGATTTAATTAATTTAACTTATACTGCTACTTTAGCAGCTAAGTTCTTTTAAGCAGCAATAGCTATTGCTGCTAAAAATAATCTAGAGATTAAGCAATATAATGTTGTAGGAGCATTCTTTAATGCGTTAATTACAGCAGACAATCTTGTAATCAATAAAATGCTAGATAGCTTTAAGAAGCTAGGGAAGTGCGTACAGCTTAACTACGCACTATATAGATTGTAAGACTCGCCACTAATGTAGTATAAGGAGTTCTTATGATTACTAAAGGAAATTAGACTAGTCGCCTTACTAGAGGAGCCCTGCCTATTCTTTAATTAAGAAAGAAGGATCTTAGTGCTGTTTTATGTAGATAATAACCTACTGCTCTTCGCGAAAGATTATAAGCAGAAGGCAATAGACCTTTAGTTAAAGATTATAGACAAGTACAAGATAAAGGAATAGGGATTAGTTAAATAGTACCTTAGTATCTAGATAATTAGAGATTGCAAGAAGCAAACAATTACGCTTGTACATAATACATACATTAACAAAATTACAAAGATGTTTAAGCTAGAAGATAGTAGTTTCCCTAAGACCCCGTTACTGTCTAAAGGGCTAATTAAGAACACTAGCAAAGCAACTAAGTAGGAGATTAAGGCCTACTAAGAAAAAGTTAGATTAGTTCTGTACACAGCTATTATGCTACAACTAGATATTACCTACTTAATCTTAAAGCTCTTACACTTGCTTACAAACCCTAGTAATTAGCATATAAAAGCTGCTAAACGGGTAATTATATACCTTAATTAAACAAGATAGGATGCGATCTAATATAGAAACTACAATAGCCTAGACCTAATAATTACAGGCAATGCTTCCTTTGTAGATAATTAGGAAACTCGTTAATTATTCTATAGATATATAGCTATCCTATATAGTAGTCTAATATTTTAGAAGGCAGCTTAACAGACTACAGTAACTACATTAACTACTAAGGCTAAGCTGCTCGCCCTTAAGCACACTACTAAGGAGGCTATAGCCCTTAAGCGCTTCTTTCGCGAGCTGTCTCTTAATTTAGGAGACGTCTAGACAGTCTAGTGTAACAATTAACAAACAATTAGGCTTATAGTTAAGATAAATAAGCAGATTAGCACTTAATTATGACATGTGGGTATTTAAAATATATAGCTACAGTAGGAGTTTGCTAAAGGATTATTTCAGGTTAAGTACCTAGAAACAGCAATTATGCTAGCTAATAGACTAACTAAGTTACTTACCTAACAACAGTTTAAGAAGGTTAAGTAGTTACTTAACCTTTAGTAAGTTAAGCACTTAATTAAAGGAAAGGATAATGAACAAGTAAAGGATTTATATTAAGCAGCAACATCTATACACTAGGCTAAGTCTCCTCTTAATAGCTTATTTTATTAAGCAGGAGAACGTAAGCCAGACTCTTAAACTAAACTAAGACTAAGAACCTTATTACTAATAAGCATTAGACTTATTATACTTGCTAGACTCTATTATTGCATTACGCTTAGCCTGCTTAGCCTTAGCTAGCTTAAAAGCAATTTAGGCTATACAAGCCCGAACAGCAAGAGTCTAGAGGTAAGCAGTATTACAGCGCAATTTTAACCTATCGCTTCTATTTACAGAGTTGTTAGATAATCGCCTTCTTACACTAGCGTAATAATCGCGCTTAGTATAGCGATTAGGACGACAAAAAACAAGGCGATTATATAGACTAGAGGGGGGCAACATTCCTTAGGAAGCTTACTCTTAAAGCGGCAACCTTTAAGCAGGTTGCTGCTAAGGCTACTTATGTTGCTGCTGTTACTACTATAGCTGCTGCTGCTGTTGCTGCTAAGAATAATAAGCCCACAATTGCGGCTGTTAAGCGAACGCAGGAGTAGGAGCAGGAGGGAACGCAAGAGTAGAAGCAGGAGCGAACAAGGGAGCAGGAGCAGGAGCAAGAGGCTAAGCAGCAAAATTTTAATATACTATTTCTTAAGCACAATAATTGTTGGCAGGAGCCTTCTGCGCAGGAGGCTTAGTAGTTATAACGCTACTTTTAATCTCTTTGCGGTAAGCAATAATATCCTTAAGTAGTTAAGCTTTTAAAGCTTAGTACATCTTATTATTATTCTATCCCTAAAAACTAGTTAGCAAGCTAAGCAAGAAGGTTAACAGGTTAAAGACCTAACTTTTTATCTCTATACATAGCTATAAATTAATTAGCAAGATTAACGTTAACCGTGTAGCAGGTATAAGATAAGCAACTGCTACAGCGTAAGCTGCTTTAGCTGCTAGTCTAAACATAATTAAAGCAGTGTTTGGCGTATAAGCTATCTAGTATCTTCTTTATACAGCGCTTACACGGCGGAACGTAAGAGCGCAATAGATTAGCAGCAATCTTTAAGAAGCTGCTAGGCGCCTTTTTTTAAGTAGAAGAGGGCGCTAAGCGCTTAGTAGACAGCTTAATAGGCGTTTTTAGCTAATTACTATTGTTATATTACAGATTACGCGTTGCTGCTTAAGTAGTTATTTACTGTAATTTTTGCTTTAGCTCTTAAGAAGCCTTGCCTTTACGCTAGCTTAATTACTTAGTTAGACTTTTATGTAGGTTAAAATTTAAATAAGAACTTAACAGTAGACTTAATTTACTAGGTAAGGTAATTATCCTTTAAGCAGAGCTACTAGATATCTTGCGGTAAGCAAAAAGATTAAAAGGCAGAGGCAACAAATTGTTATTATTTTAGAGATTAGCTGCTTGCTAAATCTTATTATTAAATAGGGTTTAGCGCGCGCGACGCTTACGCTTAGCATTATTTTTAAGTTACTAGCGGCTTTCTAATTATCTATTACGTTGTTGATGACAGCTCTCTAAGCTGCGCTCGTTGTTGCTTAAGGCGGACTACACTAGAAAGATTAGCAGCTAATTAGTGAGGGAACAATAAGGCAATACTACTTACTATATTAGTAATAGTAGTTGAGGCAGGTTAGAAAGACTTAGTTATTAGATTAATTAAGGTTAAGCAGAAAAAGGTTTTAGAGGGGCAAGAGACGCGATTAATTTTGTTGTAGTAATTGCGCACTAACTATTTACGCGATATTTAGGGTCTATTTAATGTTTTAATATTACTTAGAGCTGCTAGATCAATCAACGCAACAACACGCAACATTACTATAACAATAGATAATTACGCAGAGGAGCTATAATTACAGAGGCCCTCTTAATTAACAACTTAGATTTATTACATTTACCTAGATTGCTTACAGCTTAGATTGATAGTATCTCACTAACCTAGGGGGTGTGTTGGAGTACGGACCTCTGGATCACTCCGGATCACGCTTAGACAACCGGATCACCCGGGTTATCAGGTGATCCTAGTGCGATATCACGTGACGGCGCTAGTAGCGCACATATAAACGAGCCAGATCGTCCGAAGTCTTTTTGGTAGTTATTGGACACTTTGTTGTGGCACTTAGTTGATCAATATACTCATTCCCCTCCAACAGATCATTCAATTACTCCTTCTCAGCTCCCACAGAACACCATTCTCTTCGCAGTCTATTCTTCTTATCTAACCTACATGCTGCAGCCTTTTAATGTTGCCCTGTTTAAGCCTCTCTTATTAGCTTACTAGGCTAAGATGTTTAGATTTCTAGAGAGGAATTAGCGCCTTACCTTAATAAGGAAGAGGAATTTTTTCTCTTTTTTACTAAGGCTAGCAGGCTATTTTGAAAGAAATAACAATTTTGAAGGCCTTCAAATCTATAGGCCTTTTACTTTTTAAATCTAAAGTGTAAGAGTGCGTTAGATTAACTTAAGGTATAAAGGAAAACAGTAATACATTAATTAAAGAACTACAAAGGTTGCGTAGTAAGTTTATCTACCTCCCTATAAAGCCTAAGCTTAGCGCTAGTTAGTACATACAAATAACTGCGCAGCAACTGCTAATATAGTAAAAAAAAATCACGCAAAGTATAAAAGAAAAGTTAAGTTGGCTAAAAAGGCTAAGTAAAGTAGAAAAGTTAGGCGGTGTAAAGTTAAGCAGTGTAGAAGGCCTAAGCGCGCTAAGCCTATAGATTCTAGGTATACACAGACACTTAGAATTTATAAAATTGTAAAATAAGGTATCTTGCTAAATTCTAAAAACGTTAGTGCTTTAGCCTTTTATAGTACTTTTCTCTTTAATTAAGGTCCTTAAGTCTTTCTAGTCTTGTAGTGCCTCTGTATCCTCTAGGTTTAAAGCTAGCTCCTAAGTTAGTTTAGGATATGCCCCTTATTTAACTAGGTATTATTCTCTTCTTCTTATACTTCTTTCTTTTAATAGGCGCTCTACTAGGTACTTATCTTGACTATCTACTTTAATCAGTAAAAATTAACTGTCGTCTTATAGTTAGCTTAGTAAAAGATCAAAGAAAGCTAGTTAGAAGTTATTAATACTAAAATACTAGGTGTATTTTTCTAGAAGTATTAAGCTTTACAGCGTTTAGTCTAATAATTTTAAGTACTATGTACTTTAGATTCTTCTTATTAAGTTTTTAGCTAGGTATTTTTGTTTTATAGTAGTTTTCTAGCTTTAACTAACCCTAAAACCTATTGAAAGCTAAAGTAATTATCTTCTTTTTTTGTTTGCTTGTTGTTCTTTTTCTTGTTAAGATTTCACTATTATTGCTTAAGCTAACTTAATACTTTGCTAGAGTTTACTAGCTATGTTCTCTGCTTTTTAATGGTCTTCCTGTATTCTTCTTTCCTAAAGTTAATTCTAAGGTCTATGTTTTACTACTATTTAAAGAGGATCAACCTTATATCTATATTACAGAAAGAAAAGCAATATTTTAGTAAATTGTGCTTACCTTGCTATAATTACAATTTAGCCATCTCTAGGTTACTTTTCTAGTTTATTTAATCTTAATTATAGAAGGCTTGTAAGTAGGCCTGTACTACAAAGTTTATTTGTTCTATAGAGCTATCAGTTTTAGAATAATATTTAGAAGATAAACGTCGCTTAATCTCTAGCAGCTCGCAAAGCTAAGTCTAAAAGTAGCTTATATACTATACACCTTAATTAGAAGTAATATAGTCTAGTAGCTAGTATTAAGCTACTACTAAGTTAATAAATACTTTAGTAAAGCTTTCTATAGTAATATTCTTATGGCCTATTAAAACTACATCCTTGCTTAGTCTATTAGTTACAACTATTAAGTTTATACAACCTTTGCTTTCTAGTAGTCCTATAACAAAGTTAATTAATATTTCCTTCTAGATACGCTTAGAGATTAGTAGAGGTATTAACAATCCTTACAAGCTATCTCCTTATAGTTTTGTTCTTCTACACACTAAGTAGTTTCTAATATATTACTTTACTATTTAGCTTATAGAGGGCTAAAAGTATTCTCTAGCAACTGCTTAGTAGGTAAAGTTCCTTCCTAGGTGCCCTAAAGCCTTAGAACAGTAGATTTTATAAATAATTCTAGTGCGTAAGGGTTTATTATTTAGTACCTGCTCTTAACCTTATTATAACAGGTTTCTAAAATTATCTAGTTAGTATTTAGAAATTAAAAGCTTAAGGTTAAGCTTTGTTAAAAATTAGAGTTCTCCCTCGTTTACTGCTTTCTATGCTGGCTAGTAAGTATTATTCTCTTTCTTAGCTTTGTTCTATAGCTCCTCTAGATCTAATTAGTCTTAAAGTATCGTTACTAGATAGCTATTACAGCTAAAATTTCTAAAAGTCTCCTCTTTTTCCTATTCTTCTGTTTCTAGAGTTGTTGTAGTAGATAATTTAAAGACTTATAAAAACATTTTAGAACTTTAATTATTTAAACTGTTTACAGGCATTTTTAGTTGTCTCTAGAATAAGGCATCTGCCCTAGAGTTATTAACTCTAGGCCTATAGGCGATCTCTATGTTAAGAAATTTACAAAGAAATTAGGCCTATCTTATTTGCCTCTTACTAAGCTGCCTAGGCTTTCTAAAATACTATAAGTTTTTCTAGTCTTTTATAACTAGAAACCTCTTTGAAGAGTGTAGCATAGTATCTTATTTAAATAAGTAGTAAATAACTGTAAGTAGTTCTTTGTTGATTATCCTATAGTTACTTTAAGCGCTAGTTATCTTCTCTAAGTAGTACACTACTAGTAACAATTTTCTGTAGTTGTTTTATTGCAAAAGGACTCCTGCTATAATGTAACTAGAAGAATTAGTCTCTAAGAAAGTTTCCTTATTAGGATCCCATTAAGCTAGTATTAATTTAGTAACAAACAACTTCTTTAGCTTATTAAAAGCTTTCTATTCTGCTTTTCTTATTATAAGGAGACGTTTCTAACAAGTCTTGTAAGCGGGGCATCTATATTAAAGTAGTACTTAATAAAGCCTAAATAAAAGTGTACAAATTTTCGAAAACTGCGTACTCCTTTAACATTTATTAGTGCCTCCTATTCTTAAATTGCATTTACTTTCTTATGGTATATCTAAAGTTCTTTTCTAGCCTTAATAATAAATTTAAGGTATTCAGTGCTTTGCATATTGAACTTGCATTTTATAATATTAAGAGGTAACCTAGCCTTGCCTATAGCTTCTAAAACCTTGTTTATGTTGCGTTGGTGTTCTTTAAGCATGCTATTAGTGTAGATTAATACGTTATCTAGGTAAGCTAAGCAGAAATTGTTAATATATTTACAGAGTATCTAGTTATATATTATTAAACAATACTAAAAGCAATTGCTATGGTAAAAGAAGTAACTAGCTATTTATATAGTCTAAATCTTGTTTTAAAGATGTCTTCTATTTATCTCCTATATTAATTTGAATTTTGTAAAAGGCTGCGGAGACGTTAATCTTAGTAAACTATTTCGCCTTAGCAATATTGTTAAGAGTCTCTTAAATTAACTGCAAAGGATAACAATTCTTTTTTATAATAGTGTTAAAAGCTTAATAATTAACGCAGAACTGTAAACCTCTTCTAAGTTTTCTAGCAAATAGGACTAAGGAAGAGGCTACAGAGCTGCTAGCTATATTCTATTCTTTATCTAAAAGAGATATAAGCTCCTTGCGTAGAACTAAAAGCTCTAGTCTGCTTATATTATATAGAGTGCCTTAAGGAGGTTCTTTTTTCTTTCTACTTTTATCTTTGTACAACTTAATTCAGTAATTTACCTTAGGTCCGCGTAGAGGTAGTAGTGTAGAAGCAGTTTTTAACATAAAAATCTAGGCTATATGTTAGTAAGCCTTAAGATGTAGTAACAAAGCATCTACTTTCTTTCTAAGAGCTAAGGCCTTTTTAATATTTTTAAGAGAAGTAGTAAAAGTCTAAACTAACTTATCTTTTCTTGCTCGCCTAATATAAGAGTAATAGGCAGTTGCTTTTATTTGCTGTAACCTTCTGTTCTTTAAAATAGAGCGATCTTTAGTGCTTAGTAGCTTAATTCTTTGTCTAGAAGAGAAAATATATATTGTTTTACTAGAGAGGGCAATAGTAACCTCTCTTTTATTTATCTAAGGCTGTCCAAGTATCAAATTGTATCTAGGGTGTTTTTAGATATTAGAGGTTAAGTAATACTGATAAGATAATGATAATATAAGTGATGATAAGTTGATGGTATTGAAGATTGATTGTTGGTGTTCTGTGTGTGGATTATACCTACTCCGAGTGCCCTTTTTATAATTAGGATTCTGTGTGGGCCTTAGCGGCGCTAGCGCGTTTAGCGTCCTTTAGCGCCACCCCCTGACCACCCTTGCAGACCCCTTCTCTAATCTCCCCGACCTTCTAATTAACTGCGCTGATGTCCTAAATTTGACACACCCCCTCAGCTCAAGCGTACAGATTGAGCCAAACACCTCCTTTGTATTTTCTTTTGTAAGGTGGTTAACTATAGATCTAAGGCGTTAAGCTAATTGGTTATTAATACTAGATTAGCCTCTAGTCTTAGTTGTATGCCTAGATCGATCAGTCCTATTTGTTGTAGGAACCTTAGCTATTAATTAGCTAGTAATAGTTTAGTCAGTCTGTTAGCAAGCATCTTGCTTAATTCTACGTAGATTAACTTAGTTAACTTGTTCTAAGCTTCTTACCTAAGCTAATAGTTATAGATATTAACATGCTGTAGCTTTGTAGTTAACTAGGAAATCTCCTCTAAGATTAATTAAATTGTCTGCAGGTTATTGCACTATATAGTAATTGTTTAGTTAATTATCTAAACTTAGAGCTCCGTAAGCAGTATCTAATAAACATAGCTTCTTTTGCTACTTGTAAGAGCGCGAGTAGTTTAGCTTTAGTTATTAAGGTAGTAACTGTATCTTACTTATTTACTTTCTAAGCTATTAGTCTGCTAAACAGCTTAATTACGTATTCTTATAAGCTTTTGCAATTAAGTGTATTGTTAGTAAAGAAGGCGTTACTTGCAACAACCAAGTAATTCTCTTTACTAAATTGTAGTGCAAGCGTTTGTGTATAGTTAATGTAGAGAAGTACGTAATTAGCTACTAGCTAATAATTAGGGCTAAAGTTTATAAGAAATTGTGCTAGGCGTAATACTGCAAAGGCTGTATCTAGTCTTGTGTTAACTGCTGCAAATAAGAGTAATCTAATCTTTTGTTAGTAGAGGTTGATTTCCCTAGGGGTTGCGTTGCCTTCTTAGGGCAGCAGTTTAGCCTTAATTACTAGGGTATTACTCTTAATTAAGTGATTGCTTACTAGTTAATTAATCCTCTTAATATATGCTAATTAGGAGATCTAGAACTTGCGCTGTAATTAAACTCTAATTAACTCTATGCCCAAAAACCAATGCAGATCGTCTCCTCTAGTTATATAGTACTTTTTTCTAATATCCTTAATAGCTGCTTATGTATCTAATCTATAGTTCTTGCTGTATATTATAATAATATTGTTAACGTAGAAGGACACAAAGATCCCTTAGCAGATTATGTAGCATAGCTTATGTAGGATAGCAGTAAATCTACATCTTTAGAGATAGGTAGTAAAGTCCCTTTGCTAGAGCAGTAGCAATATCCGCAGGCTGTATAAAGCTTTGTTAAGCTTTAGGATTGTTCCCTTCCTTGCATATCTACGCGGTATTCTTATATATATAACTTAATTAATTAGTGCGTGTGCGAAGGCGTTAGTAACGTTGTACTGCTTAAGCTTAAGGTTAAATTAGGCAGCAATCGCAAGTGCTATTTAGAAGGATTAACCTGTTAATATAGCGGCGTAGGTTTCTTAAGCGGTAACGTTGCGCTGTTAATTACCCTATACAACTAAGTGCGCTTTGCACTTAACAAACTTATAATCCTTGTTAATTTTATAGGTATATACTTATATAGGCTTTAGTATTTAGGTGTCTACAAGTTGTGCTTCTTAGTTTAAGACTTCTAACTATAAGTTTAATTGCTTATAGCTTGTAAAGTAATTCTCTTTAGCCTTTTTAAACAACTAGTAGAATATGTAATTCTTCTTTAATTAGTTTAGACTTGGCGCTAGCGGGAGCTTGCTTAGATAAGGCATCTAGTTATAACCTTAACTCTTAAGTAATTTATTAACTGCTGCGCTATTAAGATTCTTGTTGTTTAATTATTAAACTTTTCCTACTCTTGCACCTGCTATAAACGCTAAAGCCTATAAGTCTATCTAGTTTTTCTAGAGAGACTTACTAACAGAACTTAATCCTATATTAGCACTGCGTGGATTAGAACACTCGCTGCTGCTAGTACTTAAGGGGTAATTAGGCTTAGGGTTTAATAGCTGTGCAAGGGCAACGTTCTAACTCTTAATATTAAGAGAATTATCTACATGCCAAATGCTCTCCGCTGTTATAAGATTAGTTAAGAGGGCTACTAATGGAGGCGTTAGCGGGGGTGAGGGATAATCTACTTAAACCTTTCTTCTACGTTAATTATATTAATTATGTGTTTTTTTACGTATAGGTCCTTTAATTAAGGACTTATCCTTAAGAAAAAATTGTGTCTCTTCTTAGTTATTTGTAATCCCTAGGGGAAGTTCTATAGTCCTAATCTATGCCTTAATCTCTTTAAGGGTGCTATGCATTAGGTTATCTATAATGTCCTTCTTATCTCTAGTAAAGATGAATTCTTTATTAAATACTACATTGCGTGTAGTAATTACTTTAGCTATTGTTAGCACTTATACACAGTAAATGTTTGTAGATTAATATCTAACTAGGTATCTAATCTATGCCTTAGGATTAAGCTGCTGTATTTTGCGCTTGCCGCGCTTTGTATTATTTGTTATTGCAAACGCCTTGCACCTATATACTTATAGGTGTCCTTAGTGTAGCTTGCGTAGTAAAGTAATAATTATATTTTTGTATGCGTTATGCGTAAAAAACTCTTAATATAGTAATCTCTATTAATTTGCGTATTAGGGCGTTTAATTATAAAGATATACTGCTAATTGAGTAATCTTAGCCTATAGTAGCTACGGTAGGTTAGCGTTAAGTCGCGTTACTTATGCTTTATCCTTAATTACACCCTCTAAGCGTTCTGCTCCACTGTTCTGTGCTTAAGTATTAGGAGCGGAAGGCTTAAACCGCATGCCTTAGGACTCTGTCCACTAAGCAACTTCTAGTTTAACTGTAACGACCTTGTTATTAGTTTTAATAACCTTTATTGTAATATTAAATTAGGTCTTTATAAGAATAATAAAGGATTTCAAAGACTTAATAATTACTTACGCTGTTTAATTGTCTTTAAGGTAGTAGTCCTACATAAATTTAGTAACTTAATCTGTAATTAGCATTTAGCTTTTTTCCTTTATTAAGTTGTTAACCTTATAATTACAAAAGTTAAAGGAGATACGTTCTCCTAGAGACTTATTAATCCTACGCAGTGTACAGCGGATTAGCCTTTTAGCTTTTACTCTTCTATAGGCGTTGCATGCTACTGTAAGCACTTTAGTAATCCTTAACCCCTTAGATTGTTGTACGAGGTGCTTAAGTGCACTTAGTCTTAGATAACCTATTCTCTTATGCTATATAAGCGCTCGTACGCGCTGTCTTCAATTATATTACAGCTTAACAACCCTAGAGGCTATTGTGGCGTAATTAGTATTTAGGTTTGCTTTAAGCACCTATTGTCTATGTAACTTAGTAAGGTTAGTAATTAGATTATTAGTAAGCAATTGTTAAAGGACTGTTAGATTGTATTTAGTATACTACTATAAGCCCTGTAAGCAGAGTATCCTAAACAAGACAAGATTGTAGAGTAAATTAAAGTAGTATACTACGTCTTTTAAATGTAGTTAGCTTTAAGTCCTGCTACTAGCTACTGTTAAAGTAACTAATCTATATGCCTTAATCTATACTTGTAAGTTACCTGCCTATAGGTAGTCTCCTTGCCTTGCTAATTGTGTTTTAGTAAATCGACTAGTATCGTTAGAGACGTGACAGGTTAATCTAGAGTTAAAAATCTATAATAGTCGCAAAGGGTACGTATCCTAGATCACTTTAAATAAGGCCATAATAAACGTGTAGTTAATCTCCCTAATCTTCTAACTATATGGTTAGTTATTATACTTAACTGTAGGCGTTGCAGTATATAACTTCTTAATTACAAGTCTTTAAAATTGTAATTGCTGCTTAAAGTTGCGAATTATTTCTTACATAGCTAGGCTATTGTTAATACGCAATTAGACTTATTCTATCCTGTCTTGTTAGGGTTGCTACTAGTCTAGCGCGTTGCTTAGGTAAGCGTACTAGCAATCCTTAAGCGCATGTCTTATATTACAAGCTTTACATTTACTTACAGTGTATTAGATATGATTTAATTAAGTATCCTTAATAGGCTTCTAATTTCTGCGCTGTTTGCGCTTCTGCCTAGAGTTGTCTAATTTATCCTTGTTAATTGTTAGTAATTTAGCTCCTATAGCTGTTCTAAAGGATGCCTTAATTAATTTTGCTTTAGATAGGTAGAAGAGCTGCATGTAATCTTAATAGTCGCGGATTATATCCTTAACTATAATTAACGGACTCTTGAATCTATAAGATATAAATAATATAGTCTATTGTTCTAAGTGCTTTGCCGTGGCTTAGGTAAAGTCCTCCTTCACGTACGCGTCTAGCTAGCACTTAGGTATTCTAACAGCTTTTCTTTTAGTTATAGTGTAATAACTTTAGTAAGCTATATCTCCTATAAGTTAATTACCCTAGGCAGCTTCATCGCGGTTTTGTACCGCTCTTAAGCTTACTTAATCTTATCTTTAGCGTCAATACCTATAGTAGCTATTAGATTAGCGAATTACTAACAATGTAATTGTCTTGCTTAACAGCAGTTTATATATAAGTAGTTATTAACTGTACGCTGTATCTCCTGCGTAATCTTATCTAACGCTTCTTGCTCCCTTATGTACTTCTAATTTTCCGTCTTATATTAATCTAGCTCTAACTTATAAATCTCTAGATCCTCTTTGTATAAGGCTCTCGCGTTTGTTAATAGATCCGCGGGCTGTGTAGGTATAAAAGGCAGTATAGGTGCGCTATTGCTGTAATTACCTTAGTGCAATACGGCGTGCGTATTAATCGCTTGTTGCGACGCTTAGTAGTCGCTTAGTTAAGGCATTTAGGGTACCTCTAGTTTATTAATAGGTTTAATTATAAAGTTTAGATCAATCTTCTTCTACACGCGTAGAGAATTAGCGCGCGTCTTAATCTGTAAGATCTATTGATTCTAGTTTGTGTAATTAGTAAGGATCACGGGGGAGTCTTGTAGAGATAGGGTAGTTATCCTTTTAATAGCTTGTATGATTTAGTAGTTTGTTAAACCTCATTTAGTTAAGGCAGTGAGACTCTTGATTGTCAGATATTAGAGGTTAATTAATACCAGTAAGATAATAATAATATAAGTGATAATAAGTTGATAGTATTAATAATTAATTGTTAGTGTTCTGTGTGTGGATTATACCTGCTCTAAGTGCCCTTTTTATAATCAGGATTCTGTGTGGGCCTTGGCGGCGCTAGCGCGTTTAGCGTCCTTTAGCGCCACCCCCTGACCACCCTTGCAGACCCCTTCTCCAATCTCCCCGACCTTCTAATCAACCGCGCTGATGTCCCAAATTTGACAGGTGTATAGGCGCAACATAACCCTAGATAGTATCCTTATATCCTTTAATTTTAATCTCTCAACTAGCAGCTCTATTAATAGTTTTAGGTTTCTCTATAACTTCTTGTAACTTGCGCAGGGAAATGTAAAGGGCTGAAGCCTTGATGTTCCCTAGTACTCGACCTGTGGCCTTCGTTAGCTTCTTACCTCAGCACTAGCAGTTGACTATCGGCCGCACTATTGACCTCAGCACTAGCAGCTGACTATTAGCCACACTATTTGCGCTAGCCTCTAGCTAATCTAGTAGCTCCTGCTAGTAACTACACTACCAGCCGCACTAGTTACGCTAAATGATAGCTGACCTAACAAACCTCCGATAACCTCGGTTAGTCTTAACCTAGGTGTAAGGGTACGTTGGATTGACCAAAGGTGCAAGGTAACGGTGAATAAATTAGATATCGAACTACAGAGAGACCACGTAGGTTTATATATCCAACCCGGGTGATTAGGACTTAACCTAGGTTGGGACTAACCGAGGTTATCGGAGGTCGTCGGATCAGCTAGCAGTTAGCGTGACTTAGTGCGGCTAGTAGTGTAGTTACTAGCAGGAGCTAACAGATTAGCTAAAAGCTAGCGTAAATAGTACAGCTAATAGTTAGCTGCTAGTGCTAAAGTCAGAAAAGCCAACAAAGGCCACAGGTCAAGTACTAGGGAACATTAAGGCTCTAGCCCTTTACAATACCCCCCTCCTAAAAAATAAAAATAGTAGGAGTAGTAATCTTGTTACCTAGAGTTCTACTCCTTTAGGGCTTCCGAATCTTCTAGATTAATAGCTAGTTCCTAGGTTAGATCTAGATATCCTAACCTTTTAACTAAGTACTGCTTTTTTCTAGTTAAGTTTTCTGCTAGGCCTTTTTGTTTAGTAGTAGTCGCCTAGTTTTAACTATACCCTATCGCCTAATTTAAGCTAATGTAATTAGTGCCTTTTTTTATTTGCCTGCTTTTCTTATTCTTGTTAACCTTCTCCTATTATAGCTTATGCAAGCTTAATACTTTGTTGTAGTTTATTAACAATATTTTCTGCTTTTTAATAGTCCTCTTATATTCTCCTTAGGAGTTATTATTAAGGGCCGTACTAAGTTGCAATCTATAGAGGATCTACCTTATAGCCGTGTTGTAGAAAGAAAGGAGATATTTTAGTAGATTAAGCTTGCCTTGCTATAACTGCAATCTTAGCTATTCCTAGGTTGCTTTTCCAATTTGTTTAATCCCAATGGCAGAAGGCTCGTAAATAGGCCTGTACTGTAGAGTTTATCCTTTTTGTGGATCTATTAGTTTTAGGATAGTATCTAGAAGATAAGCGTTGTTTAATTTCTAATAACTTGCAAAGCTTAATCTAAAAATTGTTAACAAACTGTATACTTCTGTCTAAAGTAATATAGTCTAGTAACTAATAGTAAGCTACTATAGAGTTAATAAAAGCTTTAGCAACACTTTCTATAGTAATATCCTTAAGGCCTATTAGAACAACGTCTTTGCTAAGTCTATCTATAACTACTATAAGGTTTGTACAGCCTTTACTTTCTAGTAACCCTATAACAAAGTTAAAAAATATTTCCTTCTAGATACGTTTAAGGAATAGTAGAGGTTTTAATAATCCTTGCAAGCTGTCTCTCTATAGTTTTGTCCTTCTGCATACTAAGCAGTTTCTAATGTATTGCTTTACTGTTTAGCTTATAGAGGGCTAAAAGTATTCTCTAGCAACTGCTTAGTAGGTAATATTCCTTCCTAGATAACCTAAAGCTCTAGAACTATAGATTTTGTGAATAATTCTAGTTCTTAAAGGTTTATTATTTAGTACCTACTTTCGATCTTGGTATAGGAGGTTTCCAGAATCGTCTAGTCAGCATTTAGAAATAGAAAATTTAAGATCTAAAGCTGTAGGAAATCGTTATTTACTATTCCTTATAGCCTCTTAAGCTATTTAGTAGTTTTGTTCTCTTTTTTAGCTTTATCCTATAGATCTTCTAGATCTAATTACTCTTAAGGTAATTCTAGTACAGCTGCCAGATAGCTGTTGCAACTAAAAGTTTTAAGCACTTCTTCCTTCTCTAGTTTCTTATTAGTAGCTGCAGTTGTAGGTTTAAATACTTGTAGAAACCTCCTAGAAATTCTAGTATCCTAGTCGTTTGCTGGCATATCCTGTTGTCTCCTAGATAAGGCATTAGCTCTAAAGTTATTAACTCTAGGTCTGTAGGAAATTTCTATGTTCGGAATCTTTTCTAGAAATTAAGCCTACCTTATTTGTCTCTTGCTAAGCTGTCTAGGTTTGCTAAAATATTTTAGGTTTTTATAGTCTATAATAACTATAAACCTCTTTTAAGATTGTAGCATAGAATCCTACATAAATAAGTAGGAGATAACTACTAGTAATTCTCTGTTGTGTATCTTGTAATTGCTGTGCGTGCTAGTTATCTTTTTTAAATAATAAGCTATAGGGCGTAAGCTTCCTTTATTGTCGTATAGTAAGAGAACTCCTGCTACTACATATCTAGAAGAATCTGTTTCTAGGATTGTTTCTCTGTTAGGATCCTATCAAGCTAGTACTAGTTTAGTAATAAAAAACTCCTTTAGCTTATTAAAAGCTTCTTGCTTAGTTTTTCCCTATTAAAAGGACATGTTACTAGTAAGCCTTAAAAGAGGAGCTACTATTTCGAAGTAGTTTTTAATAAATAGTTAATAGAAGTTTACAAAATTAAGAAAACTACGTACTTTTCAAACATTTGTAGGTGCCTGCTAATCTCTAATTGCTTTTACTTTCTTAAAGTCTATCTAAAGTCGTTTTCTAGCCTTAATAATAAATCTAAGGTATTTTGTACTTTGTACGTCAAATCTGCATTTCAAGATATCTAAAGGTAATCTAGCCTTGCCTATATCTTCTAGAACTTTGTTTGTATTGCGTTAGTGTTCTTTAAGCGTGCTATTTGTGTAAATTAATACGTCGTCTAGGTAGGCTAAGCAAAAATTGTCAATTTACTTATAGAGAGTCCAATTAATATAGCAGTAAAAGGTACTAGGAGCGTTTGCTAAACTAAATAGAGTAACTAGCTAATTATATAACCTAAATCTAGTGCAAAAAGCTGTTTTCTACTTATTTCCTACATTAATCCTAATCTTATAAAAAGCTACAAAAACGTTAATTTTTGTAAACTATATAGCTTTTGCAATATTAATTAGAGTTTATTAAATTAAAAATAAAGGTTAATAATCCTTCTTTATAATCGCGTTTAGGGCTTAGTAGTTTATGCAGAAACGTAATCCTCCTCTAAGTTTTTTAGAAAAAAAGACAAGGGAGGAGGCAGGAGAGCTACTAGCTCTAATCTATCTTTTGTTAAGTATAGAAATAAGCTCCTTTTATAATACTAGAAGTTCTAGACAGCTTATACTATATAGAGGTCCCTAGGGAGCCTCCTTTTCTTTGCCTTTATTGTCTTTCTCTAGTTTAATTTAGTAATCTACCTTAGATCCGCATAGAGGAGGTAGTACAGAGGCAGTTTTTAGATCAAAAATCCAAGCTAGGTGTTAATAAGCCTTAAGGAGTAAAGGTAGAATCTCTACTTTCTTCTTAGGAGCTAGGGCTTTTTTAATATTCTTAAGAGAAGCAGCAAAAGTCTAGATAGACTTATCTTTTTCCGCCTACCTAATGTAGGAGTAATAAGCTACTGCGCTCATTTGTTTTAATCTTCAGTCTCCTTTAATAGGGCAATCCTTAGTGCTAAGTAACTTAATTTTTTAGCTAGAAGAATAGATGTAAATTATTTTTTTAAAGGAGCAATAGTAACTTCCCTTCTATTTATTTAGGGCCGTCCTAGTAACAGATCATAACTAGGGTGTATAGGGGCTACATAACCCTAAATTGTATCCTTATAACCCTAAATATTAATATCTAACTTAGCAACTTTGTTGATAGTTCTAGGTTTATCTATAACTCCTTCTAATCTCTTGGGAGAAATAGTAATGCACTGTAAGTTAGCGTTTTTAGCAAGTTAAGGGCTAATAAGCAAGTATACAAGGTTTCCTGTATTAATTAAAGTAGAGGCGAAAGTGCAACAATTAACTAGCGCCTCTAAAGTAATTCTATTGCTGCTTATGTTCTTTTTAAATCTAGCCCACTCCTTAACTAAGTTATCCTAACTTAAAGGCTCCTGTTAGTGACTTTAAACAGGATCTACTCTGTTTCCAAATCTAAGTCCTTATTTAAGCTTCCCTCGCTAAGCTTATTATCCTTTTTCTTAGAGTTAGAGAACTTAACTAAAGTCCTTTTCTCCTTTTTAGAAGATTTCTTATTTTCTGTATAATATACTAATAGATAGCCTTTCTGTTTGTAGTTAAAACAGCGTCCTTCTATATATAATTGTTCTAACTCCTAGTTACTAAACTGTTAAGGTTAGGCAGTTCTTCCTGTGTATTCTATCCCTTCCATCTAGTCTCCTTTTAAAGGAGGAGGAGAAGTGGGTCTTGGCTTGTACCCCTTTAAGTATCGTTCCTTAGGCTTATCCAAGCCTTTAGAGTATTGCTCTATCCTGTACAGGTAGTCTACAATTTCAATAGATTTGTTCTATAAAGTATCTTAGTCTAAAAAGGTAATACCTACAAGCTTATTCTAAAGCTTATTAGTAAGGCTTCTTCTAAAGAGCATTATCTTTGTATCTTTATCTAAATTACTATTTAACAATAGCAATTGTTCTTGAAATTCTATAATGTAATGATAGATACCTTTTTTGCCTTAAGATATTAACTAGAGCTTGTTCTTGGCTCTTTCTGCACAATAAGGATCTCTAAACATCTAATTAAAGAAGTTTAATAGGTGTTGAAAGTTGTAGGCGTCTAAGAACTCTATCTAATTAAGGTAGGGTAGTGTTAGAGTAGCTGCTAAACTTTTAAGCCTACCAAAGGCGTAATCGCAAGTCCTTCATTCTGTATTAAAATCTTCTTAGTTATTCTCTACCTTGGAAATAAGCTGCTTCTTAAAAATCTAATACATCTTTCTTGTTCTTTTAAAACCGTCTAGATTAGGTTGTTTAAACTGCTTAGGTTGTGCTGGTTGTCAATTTCTTAGGGCAGCTAATAAGGTAGATAACTAAGGTGGTGGTTAAGGTTGTTGTTCTACTATAGGCTCCCTTAAAAATGTGCCTATAGCTTCCTAAGCTTGAAAGGCTTCCTGTATCCTTGTAGAAGTAGCTATCTTATCTAGGCCACTTGCTCTACAAAGACCTTCTAAAGTAGTTTCTACTTTAGGTCTACTAGCACCATCTCGGTGTAGTTCTGCTATCCTCACAACTAGAAAAGCTGTTAAGGGTTCTGCTATTGTATTTATAGGTACTCGCTAGTACTCTATTATTGTCGGCAGGGATTGTTGTAGGTGTTACTACGCTTAGTAGGTTTTTTTTCTGTAGGAGCTACTACGCTTAGTAGGCTTATCCTTTCGTGTAGGAGCTACTACGCTTACTAGGCTTATCTTTTTGTCTGTTTTCTAGGGCGACTACGCTTAGTAGGCTTATCTAACATGTTTAAACGTCTTTAAGGTAGAGTCTTGTTTAGCCAGGTATCCCTTTAGCACTCCTTGTGCTTCTTCTACTGTTAATTCTTGGTGGATTCAAAACAGCTTCAACTGAGATTAGCGATCTGATTAATTGGAGTCTTGTCTAGATATAGCTCTAGGTGGCTTCCGTGCGTAGATATAGCTCTAGGCGGCTTCTAAGTACGACGTAGCTACGCGAGTAGCTAAAAGAAGGATCTAATTTAATTGTAAGGGTGCGTTGGATTGACTAAAGGTATAAGGTAACAGTGAATGAATTAGATATCGAACTACAGAGAGACTACGTAGGTTTATATATCTAACCCGGGTGATTAGGGCTTAACCTAGGTTAGGACTAACCGAGGTTATCGGAGGTCGTCGGATCAGCTAGCAGTTAGCGTGACTTAGTGCGGCTGGTAGTGTAGTTACTAGCAGGAGCTAACAGATCAGCTAGAAGCTAGCGTAAATAGTGCGGCTGATAGTCAGCTGCTAGTGCTGAGGTCAGAAAAGCCAACAAAGGCCACAGGTCGAGTACTAGGGAACATCAAGGCTCTAGCCCTTTACACTAGGTTAAGTCCTAATTATCCGGGTTAGATATATAAACCTACGTAGTCTCTCTCTATAGTTCGATATCTAATTCATTCACTGTTTACCTTGCACCTTTGGTCAATCCAACGCACCTTTACAGGAAATAGAAATACACTATAAGTTAGCGTTTCTAACAAGCTAAAAGCTAATAAGAGAGTATACAAGGTTCCCTATTTTAATAAAGGTTAAAGCAAAGGTATAACAATAAACTGACGTTTCTATAGTAATTCTATTGCTACTTCTGTTCTTTCTAAAACTAGCTTATTCTTTTATTAAGTTGTCTTAGCTTACGTGTAGCTCTTGCTAGTAACTATAAGTAAGAGCTATTCTTTTTCTAAATTAGAGTCTTGGTTGTCTAGAGTATCCTTGCTACTTAAGCTTTCTTTACTTAACTTTCTTACTTTTGCTTTTAAGAACTTTAATACAGTAGTTTTTTTCTTCTTTTTCTTTCTTAGCGTTTTTTCTTCTATATATTCTACAGCAAAGTGTTCTTTTTGCTTGCAGGTAAAACAACGTCCTTCCTTTATTAGTTTGTTTTGTTCTAGATTACTAAACCTGCGTAGCCTAGCTAATTGTCTAGTAAACTCTATCCTTTTTATCTAGTCTCCTGTAGGAGGAGGAGGAGAAGCAGGTCTTAGCTTGTATCCCTTAGAATATCGCTCCTTAGGCTTATTCTAGCCTTTAAAGTATTGCTCTATTCTATACAAGTAGTCTGAAATTTTAATAAACCTATTCTACAAGTTATCTAAGTCTAGAAAGGTAATACTTACAAGCTTATCTTAAAGCTCATAAGTAAAGCTCTTTCAAAAAGCATTATCTTTATGTCTTTATCTAAGTTGTTGTTTAATAGCAGCAACTGTTCCTACAATTCTATAATAGAATAATAGATACCTTTTTTGCCTTAAGGTATTAACTAAAGTTTGTTTTCATCTCTTTTAGAGCTGTATAAGTCTCTAAATATCTAATTAAAGTAGTTTAACAGGTGTTTAGAGTTCTAAGCGTCTAACAACTCTTTTTAATTAAGGTAGAGCAGTGTTAGAGTAGCTGCTAAACTTTTAAGCCTACTAAAGGCGTAGTTGCAAGTCCTTCTCTCTATACTAAAATCTTCTTAGTTGTTCTCTACCTTAGCAGTAAGCTGCTTTTTAAAGATCTAGTACATATTAGTAGCTAAGTAGGTAGCTATTTGTGTTCTAGTATTGTTTCCTTAAAGACTAAGTTAATAGCTTTATAAATATGAAAGGCTTCTTATATTATTATTAAAGTTGCTATCTCGTCTAGTTCATTTGCCTAGTAGAAACTTTCAAGAGTACTCCCTATTTTAGTGTAGTCTTGCTATCTAGATAGCTAAGTTTTTAGATGTAATCTCTGCCCCTGCTATAGTTGTATATATATAAGCATACTTAATAAATAGTGCTTTTATTTTGTAATGAACAGGGATTAGTTTCTAAGGCTACTAAAAATATAGTAGGCTTATCTAACAGTTTGTATTACAAAATATTTTAGGTAAAGTCTTATTTAGCTAAGTATCCTTTATCACTTCTTGTGCTTCTTTAACTATTAATTTTTCATAGATTGAAAACAGCTTTAACTAAGATTAGCAATCTAATTGATAAGAAATTAGGCGTAGATGTAGCTCTAGCTAGCTTCTTGTCTAGATATAGCTCTAGGAGGCTTCTAATATAAAGTAGCAGTGCTACTAAAAGAATTAATTTCAATATAAAAGTGCGTTAATTCAACTTAAGGTGCAAAGGAAAATAGTAATAAATTAATTAAAGAACTATAAAAGTTACGCAGCAAGTTTATCTACCTCTTTATAAGGCCTAAGCTTAGCGCTAGTTAGTACATACAAGTAACTACGCAGCAACTACTAATGTAGCAAGAAAGAAACACGCAAAGTATAAAAGAAAAGTTAAGTAAGCTAGAAAAGCTAAGTAGAGTAGAAAAGTTAGGTAGTGTAGAGTTAAGCGGTGTAGAAGGCCTAAGCGGGCTAAGCCTACAGATTCTAGGTGCGCATAGACACCTCGAATCTATAAGATCGCAAAATAAGGCATCTTCCTTGATACTAAAGACGTTAGGGCTTTAGCCCTTGATATAAAGTTATCTTAAAAAGGTTTAGTATAAAGAGCCTTTTAAGCAATAATAATAAGTTCTAATACTTAAGTACTTTAAAATTAAAGAAAAGTTAAACGCCTTTTGCGTAATATAGTAAAAAATTAAGATAATATATAAGCTTAAAAGCTAGGCTAAGTTTATTACTAAATCTTAACTTAAAAAATCTTTTTCAAGCATAAAGTTAAGAGCCTACGCAAGGCTTTAATTAAGAAAGAACGCGCAGGAAAAAGGGCAGGCCTCTTTAACTTTAGGAGCCTAAAGAGTACTAAGGTAGAGCTATAGTCTAGTCTCTAAGGAAGGTAAAAGAGGCACGTAATTACTAGCAGCTCAAGAAGCGCAAGAAGGAGCAGTTACAATACTAAAAAGCTAAAATAAATAAGAATTATAAGAAGACTTAGCAGGCAAAGGCAAAGAAAAATAAAATAAAATCATAAGCAAGGGCTGCAGCGTAATTAGTAAAAGAGAAAAAGACAGCTAAAAGGGCTGCTAATTAGGCCTCTAGGTCAGCTGCTTGTAGAACTGCAAAACAACTCTAACAATTTATAAAAACTTTTTAAAGAAGTAAAAAAAGCAGCCTTAAAGCTATTAAAAAGGCTACCTAAAAAAAGAAGCCTATTATAAGGCTTACAAGTAGTAAAGAGCTTTAAAGTAGTGTTACAGCTTAACTAGTGTTTACCTTACACATAAAGCGCGCAATTAGGACTCTAACTTAATTTTAATAGTTATATATATTATTTAAGCCCTCTAGATTTTACTACTAATACATCTTGTAATAGTAGTTATTTTATAAGGCTCTACAGCTTTAAGTTTAGTAGTAGTTTTAATGTTCAAACCGCGCGATAGCCCGTCCTACGCGTTAGCCCGTCCCGCGTAATAGGCTACCCTAACAAAACAATACTATAATTTTAATACGTAATAACCCTACTAATATACGCTTAATTAAGGCTACGCTTACAGCAATTAATGCGCTAAAGCTAATAGAACAGTTTAGCTATAACAAAATTATAGCAGAGCATTAATTTAGTTGTGTATTACTTGCGCAGAGGCATAAGGGCCTTTTAGCCTCGCTTAGTAGTAAGGCTTAGAACTAGCAGGCCTTCTACCCTTAGCAACAGAAAGAGCTCCTAGGCTATATTAAGTGCCTTATAAGGCAAGGCCTACCTCTTATACAGCTTATAATACAACATTTTGCCTTAAATATTGCAATAAAAAGCATAGAAAAGGCTAGATTAATTGCTTTATTACGCGCTATAAGATAGAACTTATCTTACGCTAGGCAACAGTAATTAATTACTTACGCTACTAGGCTAACTCTCTACTAAAGTATACTCTCTACTTTAAGCTCCTGCGTAGTAAGCTTACTTAATATAATATAAAGCCTTGCAATATGTATAATATAAATAAAATGGGCTTTATGCTAGGGATCTTTACTTGCTTAAAAAGAGTGTTTAGTAGGAGGCTTTAAAAGAAAGTGAAGATTAAGTCTTATATCTAGAATAGTAACTAAGAGTAGATAATGCTACTTAGCTATATATACGCTAATAGATCTACCCTTGTGCTAAGCCTTATATATTAATTAGCTGTAGGCTTAATACAGGACACCTAGCTGCAGGCTATAAGGCCTAGCAATTAAGTATACATATCCTCCTTACTTTCTAGATAGACAAACAATAATATAGGCCTATCCTAGCTTAAATAAGTATTAAATTTATCTACAAAGGAGAATGCAAGGCGTTCTTATTTATTACTTATTCTTAATAGCTATAAATCCTATTTTACAATAAATTATGTTAAGCACTGCAATTGCAATTAAATCTTCCTTGTAATTTATTATTTCTATTTAACCTACAAGCAGCAGCTGCTTAAAGTTGTTTTATTTAGGCATTTCTTATTAGTGTACTTAATTTAGCTATTAGCCATTATAAAAAGAAGCTAAGGCTTTACTTTAATAAGCAAAAGAGACTTCTGTTTAATGTTTATAGCTGCCTAAGAAATTTTATTTTAGAAGAACACTATTTTTAAGGCCTTTGAGGCAACTAGCCCCTTATTTCTTAAGCTAGAGGTAATACTTAGAAGGTTTAATAGACAGCTTATACAGGGTAGCTAAAGCAATAGCAACTCCTTAGCCTTAAGTTCCTCTAATTAGAGGAAGATAAGGCAGCTAGTTAATTATGCTGTAGCTAATAGAGACTAGAGAAAGGTGTTAAAGCTTAATTGAACAATTTATTAACTCTTAGTGTGCCGGTGCACAGGGTGATACCCTGCTGCTCACTGGGTCAGTGCTCAACCACCTGATCTAGAGGTATATAGCTCGTTTCGATGGTCGAGACGAGCGAGGAATTATCTATCATCAATTATCCTTTACTCTACTCCACAACTCTCAACTCTTGTACTTCTCTTTGATAGACAATCTATAATGAGATCTTTATCTTACCACCCTCGTTCTCGCATGATCTGACCACCGGTAATCTCCTGCCCTTGTAGTAGTATGTCTTTATACACTCCAACACCCGTACAAATGGCGAAGCCCATAGGGACATACTCTACTACTTAGTGCACGAAGGAACTGGTGCACGATTATTGCGAGAACAATATAACAATCTTACATAAGCACGGAATCCTCGGGATTACTATTAGATATATCCTCAGGATTACTATTAGACATATCTTCAGGATTACTACTAGATATACTCTCGGGATTATTACTAGACATACTTTTAGGGGGTTAGCACTATCCCCTATTACAGACCATGTTAAGGACAATGTTACCTAAGTTAGCACCAACAACAAAAACCTACTAATAAACAACAAAATGCGTTATTAAATGCTAAGTTAAAGTCTGTCTAGCAAAATAGAGGCGGCAAACTATCTAGTAAAATAAAGGCAGTCTTACATGTATTTTAAAGGCTAATTTTAAGTCTACGTAGCGAAATAAAGGTAGTAACTTGTCTAGTAAAATAGAGACAGTAATACATGCATAAAGAAATGCTAAGCTAAGTTGCTATTTAGCAAAATAGAGATAGCACTAAAAGCTTACACATAAGTACTAGCTTTAAGTATAAATCTAAGCCTACCTAGCGAAATAAGAGGTACCTAAGAGGCAAAGATATATACACCTACACCTAAATAAGCATACACTACAAAGACTTAAAGAGAGATATTATCTCTTGTAGAGACTATACCTTGTCTATTTATTTACTAACGTTTGTTAACTATCTGTATATACAAAGAACTTATTTAAGTCCTACTATACTCTAGATGTTAAAGAGGGATTAGAAGATAGGTTAAGGGTAGGAAGGCGCAACGCTTCCTCCCTCTAGACTTACTACTACTAGTCCTAATTTACTGTTAACCCTATTAAGCTTAGTTACTAACACTATAGCTACACCTACGCACAACTTAGTATTAACTATAATTTAACTAAGACAGAGTACATTAGTTTTTACTAAGAAGGATGTTACAGAATTCCTAGAGGACCTTAACTAACAAGCTAATAATAGAGGCATCTGTGATGCTATAAGGGTCTCCATTCTACTAGACTACTTCTCTAATAAGAATGAATTTCTTTCTTATATCTTAAAGCGTTTACCTAGATATGCAAAGAAGGATTAGTCTAAGTTACAGACACACATAAAGGAATAGTGTAGAGAGCTAAGCAAGAATTTAAGCACCTAAGGAAGCAATTAAATAATATAAGGTAATACTCCTATCCCTGCCTCGCAGCCTATAGATATACAGTATCTGCAGGAACAGCATAATCTTCTCAATAATAGTATTAATATTGCAGATAAATCTGTTGCGCTTAACATTTTAACGTGCAGGAAAAACGCTAAGCTAATAAATACTAGGTGCGCTAAATTACACACAGCATCTATTCTAGCCGCTATTTAGCTGAACCAGCGCACGGACCCTGCCTATAGAACTTTAACTAATACACTACTTGCCTAGAACGCGCATTGCAATGCGATAAAGTTGCATTAATTAGGTGCGCAAATTTGTTATAAGGTGCATAGAAGAGGTAACTCCTAGATAGATAAGCTAGACAAGATACTTACTAAAGATGTCTAAGGGGTTTAGCAAAGAAATAGGCAGGCCTTTGCCTAAACTAACCTACCTAAAGGCTAGGTTACTGTAAACAGCAGCTTTTTGAAGTGCCTAATTAATACTAGGGCACAAATAAATATTGTAATACTTAGTGCAGCGCGAGTATTAAAGATACCGCATCTATAAAGCTAGACTTAATTAAGGAACCTATTGTCTTAAGGACTTTGATAATACACACTTCCACCACATTAGACAACTAATAGGCTATAGGACGGCCTATACTTTTAGGAAGGGGAGAGGATACTATGCTATTAGTACCTGCTTTTACCTCTAGCTACTTATTTACTAATTTCCTATGCAAAATTTAGATACACGCCACTTATCCTACTAACTCTACGTGCTTACCGTTATATTAATACTATACTTAATTTTTTGCATTTCTTAAGGCAACAGCTAATTATAACAACTATTTTAATTGCGAAACCTGCTTATTTTAGCGCGATTTGGACCCTGTTTACCTCTACCTGCTAGCTAGCAAGATACCGCCACTATACATGAACTAGAACTATAACCCCGCTAACTATCTAACTCTCCTTCTACACAAACTTTACTACCTTTTCTTAAGGTATTTACCTTCTAAGACGACAATTATAATTATATCACCCTCTTCTAACCTAATAGCGGCTAAAGACAACATTTAACTTACCTTAGCTAACCTGCTTAAACAATGCTTTTAGCGTTGTTAGACAAGGCTAAGGGCAAGTAGCTACAGCAGTAACTGCCGCAAACACTAAGACTATTAAAGGTTTTTAACAACCTTAGATTTATTGCTAAGAAGGAAGACTACGTCACAGACTAAATCCCTGAGGTTATATAGCATTAAGATAGGGTACTAGAGCTTGCAAAGCTTAGCAATAATATTAGAGTTATTAATATTTAGACTCTAGTTAACAAGATCTCTTTAAACGCGCTAAGACAGCAACGTATTATTGTAGCTTGTTAGTTTAATAACGCTTCCTACTAATTTAACTTAATCCTTAAGTTTGTCTTTAGAGTAGATAACCTTTGTGCTTAGCTCTTAGGACTTATAGACAGATATAGTAGTGTTAAAGGTTTCTAGAAACACTATTTTATTATTAGTGCAGCTTTCTTAACGCAGGACAAGAGGGGTAAAGAACTAGGCAGAGGTATTATAATAATAAAGAAGCTAGCTCTAGGATTTGTATAAGGATGCGTTAGTATCTACATGCCTTGTACACTACTTAGCTACTAAGAATTAACTAACATAGCCTTTGTGTTAAGGCGTATAGATCTTAAAGATACTGCTTATTTACTTAACGCTGTAGTGGCGCACTGCATTAACTCTAAGAACTAAGGCAAGGAACAATACGTATTAACAGCTAACTAGGCATTAGTAAAACTACTATATAAAGACATTTATGCGTTTGATAACTCTTACAACTAAGCACTCTACCTAAATATTAATAAGCAAGGGGCAAAGGAGCTTTATAATATCTGCGCTAAGCTGCTAGTCTAGAAAGAAAATATTAAATTTAACCTACAGAAGCTACGTCCCAATAGTAAGGCTAAGAATAAGTAAGGCAAGCCTAACCCTCTCTATGTATTCTAGAAAAAGGTGTTTTAACTTATAGCTAAATTTAAAGACTGTAAAACTAGTCTAGTCTACTCCGCACGCAACGTTTTAATTAATAAGTACAGGCTGCTTAGTGTAAAGACGCATCTAACATGTATTATAGTTATCTCTATAACTGCAGAGCTAGGAAGGACCCTAAATAAGGCTTAAGCTATTAATTGATATAGTAATCTTATAACGTCTAAGACTCGCTCTCTAGGAACTTGTAGTCTGTTAGTTATAACTAAGAATCTAAGGCAATCTACAGAAATGTTAGCTAGTTAAAGACCTAAATAATACTTAGCAGTTAAGTTGCGTAAGTTTTAGAATAGAATAACTATAGTGCAATAGAGGCGTAACGCTGCTAACATCTAGGCAGAACGAGTTAGGACTAGAGATAGTAACTAACAAGCCCTTACACTACTGTCTCTACTAAGCTCTCGTGCTCTAAAAGCAACACTAGCCTACTAACAAGCAGCTACCTAATTAGATACTAATCTTACTAACGCTACCTATGTAGACGAGGAGCCGGATACCCTTAATTAGGAACAGGAGATCCTCTAAGCAGAGTGTTATTATAAGAATCCTACTTGAGCTTTCCTTAAGCTACTTAAGCGAGCCTACGCAAAGAAGCTAATTACTAATTCTAACTGCGTTAAGGTTATTAAGGAATAGTACTGTAAAGTTAACATTGGACAACAGCCTAATTCTAATAACCTGTTAGACAAGCAAGTATACTTTATCTATAAGTATACTACTACAAGTGTTATAAGTTTGTTTAAGAGGGCTACGCTGTCTAATATACTTAACAAGTGTCTACTCTTACTATACGTAGAACAGAGCTACTAGCAAGAATTCTAATTTAACCCTATTATTTTGAAGCTTTTTTCTAGCAAGTATCGCCTAGCTAAGTAGGATAAAAACTTGCTAAGCTACTGCTTTTATAATTCTAAACTTAATCTCTACCCTCTCCCTACTTAAGATAATATTATTAATACTATAGAGTTTTAACTACAAGCAGAGGAGTTCTAACACACTAGTAGTATTATTACTAACGCCTGCACCTAGCCGTTTAAGGACGGCCGGGTTAAAGATATTATTATTAAAACCTTTAAGATGTATTACTTCTATTTGCAACGCATAGACAGGAAACTAAACCTTAAATTGCTGCGCAATATATACTACTTACTTATCTAGTAGGCTGTACGTACTAACCTAGGATACTAGTTGCAATACGCTATGCTCTGCAAGAAACACACTTTAATCTCTTACCCTTACTACGCTAAGTAAGCTAAGAAGGGTAATTAAACTTACTTTAAGTATATTAACCTTAACCTTAAGCAAGCGATAACTAAAGGCCTTAGTGCTAATATAATTTCAAGCAGTGTATTATTTAACAATAAGAATAAGAGTAACTGCACTAAGATATTACTAGGATTTTACAACTATGTGCCGGAATACCTAAGGTAGTGTAAAGACGCAGGCATTAAATCGTTAAATAGTCTTATTAAAGGATAGGAGGATAAAACTAACTAGCTAGAAGATGTACAGAAGCTAGCTCCTAACACTTGCTAGATAAAGCAAATCTGTAAGGAAGGACAAGTTTGAATTTTGTTGCCTCTACTACTTTATGGTCTACTAAGCTAACAACTTACAATTGCTGTACTATTCTCCCTTAGTTTGTTATAGTTTAAGATAAAGTAATAGAGGTGCCTGCTATAAGAACCTCTAAGGAAATCTACAAGGCTTATTACAACCTTACTGCTGCTCCTTGTACTTTTTTTAGCTATCTTAACAAGTTTAGAGGATTTAATTATCTATTTCCTGCTAATGTACATATTAAGTATAGGTCGTAGATCTAGAAGGCCCTTGTTAGAAAAGCTAAGTAGGACTATCCTCTTGTTTGTAAAGAGCTAAATAATATACTATAGAACGCTAATATGGAGTAGATTAACAACTACATTAATAAACACTGCAACTATTTCTTACAACAAATTATTAACTTATAGCCTATAGTTTAAGAGTTAGAGAAGGAGGCTTTTTACGCTAATCTAGTTTAAGGATACCCTAACTGTTTCTATTTTACTAACTATAGATAGAACCCTCTTTATACAACAAAGGATTAGGATAAGTAGGACGCTAATTTCTCTTAAGCTAATTCTCTACAACGTCTCTAGGAGGAACTTAGCCTAGAGGCTGATAAGCGCTAAGTTTTCTGCAAGAGCAAAGATCCTACTATACTCTTTTCTACGTAACGCCTTTCTAGCGTTTGTTTTTAATTAGGTACAGTTATCTCTAATAACGTCTTAGTATCTACGACTCTAACTAGGCAGCCTTATTATAGTTGCCTACATTTAATATCTAAAGCTTAAGCGCCTGCTGCTCCTCCCACTGCACCTGCGCCTAGACCACGCGCTTTAACTACTACTTAAGAACCTTAACAAAGTAAGCGCTTAAAGAAGTAAAGGAAGGTGTTAAGGATAGATATAAGGTAATTAAGTTAGGTTTCCTTTGTTTTATTTCCCTTGTTTATTTCCTTTGTTTTGCTGTTTTTCCTTCTGTTAAGTAGGTCGCTTAATGGGGCTAAGCTCGCAGGAAGGGGAGGTATGTGCTGGTGCACAGGGGGATACCCTGCTGCTCACTGGGTCCGTGCTCAACCACCTGATCTAGAGGTATATAGCTCGTTTTGATGGTCGAGACGAGCGAGGAATCATCTATCATCAATCGTCCTCTACTCTACTCCACAACTCTTAACTCTTGTACTCCTCTTTGATAGACAACCCATAATAAGATCTTTATCTTACTACCCTTGTTCTTGTATAATTTGACCACCGGTGATCTCCTGCCCTCGTAGTAGTATGTCTTCATACACTCCAACACCCGTACATTAGTTAAATTACAGAGAAGTAATAAGAATAATAAGATGTTAAATAAGTTATTATCTTAAAAGCTTTATATTTCTATGACTAAAATGACTATACCATAAAAGGTCAGTAGTTTAAAAAGCCAAGAACTTTCTCTTTGATTTAGGCTGCTTAGTAAGCTGCTTAGTTAGCACAATCGCGCCTGCAATTTTGCTTAAAATAAGATAAAAGAAGATAAAAATTGAATGTCAATTAACATTCTTTTTAACTTGTAAAAATCCCTAAAAATTAAAGATATAGAAAAAACACTATTAACACTATTTTATGTAAGAGTTTCAAAGTAATTGTATTTTAAATTATTAGTTAATTGTAAAAAGCTTGTTTTTGAGTTTGTTTAAAATAATCATTTGGAATAGCTTACTGATACCTAGTAAACCAGCCTGTAGCTTCTTTATTCGCTAAATAGCACTTTAACTACAAAAATCTATTACTATTAACTGCTTTTTATAAAAATAAACCTGTTTGTAATACTATTATTTCATATTATCAAACAGTGTATTATTTTTATATTGTAACACTACTTTATAAAAGACTTGTTTTACTATAAATGTAAATTTAAGTTTAAACTATAAAGTTTCACCCGTATTTGCTTAATACAAATAAAATAATAATAAGCTTTTTCTAGAGTTGATAGGCAACATGTTCTTGAAAATTATCATAAAATTAATGTCTTTATTCAGGAAGTTTTGTAAGCTTTTAATAAAGAAAAAATAACTATTTTATTTTAGAAGTGGGAAATTTCTTTTTTAAGTTCTTTTAGTGAGGTTTTCAAGAGGAATTTTTAACCCTTTTAAAAAAATCCTAGTAAGACGGCCTAGTTTAGGTCTAAAAGTAGTTAAAACGCTATTTTTTGCATTTTATTCAATAAAGAGTATTGGTAATACTTGTGTGAAACTTTTTTATTATATTACCACATAAGGCAATAGACTTAACACAATTTAGAGTTATGTTGCCTCTATACACTTTAGATACAATTTAATACTTAGACAGCCCTAGATAAATAAAAAAGAGGTTACTATTGCCCCCTCTAGAAAGACAATATAAATTTACTCTTCTAGACAGAGAATTAAGCTATAAAGTGCTAAAGTTTGCCCTGTTTAAGAAAACAAAAGGTTAAGGTAAATAAACGCAACAGCTTATTACTCCTATATTTGAGAAATAAGAAAAGACAAGTTAATTTAGATCTTTGCTACTTCTTTTAAAAATATTAAAAGGCTTTATCTCCTAAGAAGAAAGTAGATGTTTTGTTACTACTTTTTAAGGCGTACTATGTAAAACATAGCTTAGATTTTTAAGTTAAAAACTTCTTCTGGACTACTATCTCTACGCAGACCTAAGGTTAATTACTAAATTAAGTTATAAAAAGATAAAATTAGAAAGGAAAGAGAACCTCCTTAGGGTCTTCTATACAATATAAGTATACTAGAGCTTTTAGTTCTACGCAAAGAGCTTAGATATCTATTAGATAAAGAATAGATTAAAGCTAGCAGCTCCGCAGCCTCTTCCCTAGTTCTATTTGCTAGAAAACCTAGAGGAGGATTACAGTTATACGTTAATTACTAAGCTTTTAACGCTATTACCAATTTTTTTTTTACCTTTTACCATTAATCTAAGAGATGCTTGACAATATTGCTAAGGCAAAGTCCTTTACTACAATTAACGTCTCTGCAGCTTTCCATGAAATTAGAATTAACGCAGGAAATAAATAGGGAACTAATTTTAGAACAAGATTTCAATTTTATAAATAGCTAGTTACTCTTTTTAGCATAGTAAACGCTTCTAGTACCTTTAAACAATCTATTAACTAGACACCCTGCAAATACATTAACAATTTCTGCCTTGCCTACCAAGACAATGTATTAATTTACACAAATAGCATGCTTAAAGAATACAAATGCAATACAAACAAGGTCCTAGAAGCTATAGGCAAGGCTAGGTTACTTCTAAATATTAAAAACTGTAAGTTCAATGTGCAAAGTCTTAAATACCTTAAATTTATTATTAAGGCTATAAAGGGACTTTAGATACACCCTGTGAAAGTAAAAGCAATTTAAAAATAGAAGACACTCATAAATATTAAAGAGTACGCAGTTTTTATAGATTTGCGAACTTTTATTTATATTTTATCAACAACTACTTTAATATAGTTGCTCTGCTTACAAGGCTTACTAGAAACGTCTCGTTTGAACAAAGAAAAACAGAATAGGCAGCTTCTAATAAGGTAAAGAAGTTGTTTATTACTAAACTAATATTAGCTTAATAGGATCCTAATAAAGAAACTATTTTAAAGACTATTTCTTCTAGTTACGTTGTAGCAGAAGTCCTTCTGCAATACGACAACTAAGGAAGATTATTACTAGTAGCGTACGACTAAAAGAAGATAACTAACGCTTAAAGTAACTATAAGATACATAATAAGGAACTACTTAGAGTTGTTTACTATTTATTTAAGTAGGATGCTATGCTACGCTCTTTAAAGAAGTTTCTAGTTATAATAGACCACAAAAACCTAGAGTATTTTAGAAAGCCTAGGTAGCTTAGTAAGAGATAGATAAGATAGGCCTAATTTCTTAGTAAATTTCTTAATATAGAAATTACCTAGAGGCCTAGAGTTAATAACTCTAGGTCTAATACCTTATTTAAAAGACAATAAGATATGCCTGCAAACAGCTTAAATAATTCAATTTCTAAAAGGTTTTTACAAGTCTTCAAACTATCTACTACAACAACTTTAGAAATAGAAAAACAAGAAGAAAAAGAGACTCTTAAGACCTTTAGCAGCAATAGCTATCTAGCAACAGGACTTTAAAAATACTTAGATCTAGAGAAGCTATGGAATAAAGCTAAAGAAAAGAATAACACTTACTAGCTAGCTTAGAAAGCAGTAAACAAGGGAGAACGCTAATTCTTAACTAAGCTTAATCTTAAGCTTTCTATTTCTAAATGTTACCTAGATAATTTTAGAAACCTGTTATACTAAAGTTAAAAGTAGATACCAAACCACAAAATTTTACGCACTGAAAATATCTATAGGATCTACTATTCTAAGGCTCTAGGGCACCTTAAAAGGAACTTTACTTTCTAAGCAGTTGCAATTGAATAATTTGAGCCCTCTTTTAACTAAATAGTAAAGCAATACATTAGAAACTGCTTAGTGTGTAGAAGAACAAAACTATAAAGAGATAGCCTACAAGAATTATTTTTACCTCTACCAATCCCTAAGCGTATCCAGAAAGGAATATTAATTGACTTTGTTATAAGTTTACTAGAAAGCGAAGGTTATACAAACTTGAAAGTAGTAACTAATATACTAAGTAAGGATGTGATTTCAATAGGCCTTAAGAATATTACTACAGAAAGCCTTGCTAAAGCGTTTATTAACTTAGTAGTAGCTTACTATTATCTACTAGACTATATTACTTCTAATAAAGGTGTATAGTTTGTAAGCTACTGTTAGACTTAGCTTTGCGAGATGCTAGAGATTAAGTAACATTTATCTTTTAGATATTATTCTAAAACTAACAGCTCTACAGATTAAATAAACTCTATAGTATAGGCCTACTTATAAGCTTTCTGCAATTAGGATTAAACAAACTAGAAAGGTAACCTAAAGATAGCTAAAATCGCGATCATAGCAAGGCAAGCATAATCTACTAGAATATTCCCTTTCTTTCTGCAACATAGATATAAAGAAGATCCTCTTTAACTAGTGTGCCGGTGCACAGGGTGATACCCTGCTGCTCACTGGGTTAGTGCTCAACCACCTGATCTAGAGGTATATAGCTCGTTTCGATGGTCGAAACGAGCGGGGATCTATTATCCTCCACTCTACTCCACATCTTAACTCTTGTACTTCTCTTTAATAGCCAACCTATAATAAAACCTTTATCTTACTACCCTTGTTCTTGCATAAAATAACTACTAGTAATCTTCTGCCTTTGTAGTAGTATGTTTTTATACACTCTAACACCTTTATAAATGGCGAAGCCTATAGGAATATACTCTACTACTTAGTACACAAAAAAACTAGTGCACGATTATTACAAGAACAATATAATAATCTTACGTAAGCATAGAATTCTTAGAATTACTACTAAAATTCTTAGAATTATTACTAGATATACTCTTAAGATTATTACTAGACATACTTTTAGGGAGTTAGCACTATTCCTTATTGTAGACTATGTTAAGGATGATGTTACTTGAGTTAGCACTAATAATAAAAACCTACTAATAAACAACAGAATGCGTTATTAAATACTAAGTTAAAGTCTATTTGGCAAAATAGAGGCAGCTTACTATCTAGTGAAATAGAGGCTGTCTTACATGTGTTTTAAACGCTAATATAATGTCTATTTAGCAAAATAGATGTAGTAACCTGTCTAGTAAAATAGAAATAGTAATATATGTGTAAACAAATGCTAAGCTAAAGTGCTGTCTAGTAAAATAAAGATAGCACTAAAAGCTTACATATAAGTACTAGCTTTAAGTATAAATCTAAGCTTACCTAGCGAAATAAGGGGTACCTAAGAGGCGAGGATTAATACATACACACCTGAATGAACATTTACTATAAACACTTAAAGAGAGATATTATTTCTTCTAGAAACTATACTTTGTCTGTTACTATACTAACGCTTGTTAACTATCTGTATAAAGAACTTATATAAGTCTTACTATACCCTAGATATTAAAGAGGGATTAGAAGATAAGTTAAGGGCAGAAAGGGGCAACGCTTTCTCTCTTTAGACCTGCTACTACTAGTCCTAATTTATCATTAACCCTATTAAGCTTAGTTATTAATACTATAGCCACACCTACGTACAACTTAGTGTTAACTATAATTTAACTAAGATATAGTATATTAGTATTAACTAGAAAGAATGTTACAGAATTCCTAAATAACTTTAACTAACAAGCTAATTATAGAGGCATTTGTAATGCTATAAGAGTCTTTATTTTACTAGACTACTTCTCTAACAAGGATTAATCTCTCCCTTGTATCCTAAAGCGCTTACCTAGATATGCAGAAAGGATTAGTCTAAGTTACAGACACATATAAAGGAATAGTAGAAAAATAAAGATATAGCTATTAAGATAGGTAAACGCTCTTACTTTTAAGCTTATATTTATAAATACGTATAAAACTAGCCTAGTCTAGTAAAGTACTATATATACTTTACTTCTGTCGCTAATGCATGTATCAAGAATAAACACATCCTTTAAGAAAAGGAAGGTATTCTTTTCTTCTAAGGCCTACTACAAACTAACAAAGAGATAGTTATGTACTATATACTTTCTGCCCTAAACAGAGATAATTAGGATATATATAAGTTAGAAGAGATCTATTTTTTCCTTAAATCCCACTACAAGAGGATAACTAGCCTAGATAAGATTTACTAGCTAAAATAGAAAGGCGCTAATGCTAAAATGCGCTAAATTATGCTGTCTAACTAGCGCACAACCTTCACCCTAGAGGAAGTAAAAGAAGCAGGTATGAATATTAGCAAAGTATATAAAAGATAAGCACGCTAGTAGATATTAATGTAGAGGTAGAAGACTTTATTAAGTCGCTAGGCAACCTAAAGCTTAGACTATTAACTATTAACATGCTAATAGCTTATCTAACAACTAAAAGACTCTTAAAAAAACTTACTAACTATGCGTACTTTATTGCACAAGCTACTAATACAGAATTTCTTAGTAAAAGAAACAATAGTTCCTTTATTACTAATGCTCTAAAGGGACTATCTAACAAGACAAGTGCAGCATATATAAGCAACACTAAGACACACTATCTCTATTGTATATATAGTATAGTAGAGCACATGCTTAAGGAATGCGAACTATACTACGCCCTAAAGGGTATAGAATAGGTTAGTTTTAACTAAAATATTTCTAGCAAGAAAGGAACATACTACTTTAGTCTACTATATAAGCATCTAGGAAAAATCCTAGGACAGCTATTATTAAACTAGGTCTTGTTATAGTTAAAGGCAAAGATCTAAGAGTTTTATAACGTTACTAATAACGTGCTTAATTACCTAGCTTTTAGTGTAGTACCTAAGAAGTTTACTAAAAGAGACTCTTAACTAGGTTTAAAGTTTAAATGGAAAAACTCTACTTTTACAAATATAGCAACAAGTTTAATAAGCTAAGGCTACTACAATAATGTCTTATAGCAGTTCTAACAATTCTAGGAACAATTATACAATCTTTATACTAAAGAATATATTAAAAAACTTAATAATATTAACGCTGCTAATATTATACTAGAAGGCGAAGATAACGCTTTGCATAGTATCTCTAAGTTAAATACTACTACGCGCTTAAAAGGCAAAGGCTCTAACCTCTACTAGGATATTAATTAGGTTAGAGAGGGAGGAGTAAAGAAGCGAGGAAGGCTAAGCAAGGATTTAAGTACCTAAAGAAGTAATTAAACAATATAAAGTAACTCTTCTATCTCTAACTTGTAGCCTATAGATATGCAGTATCTATAGGAAGAAATATAGAGTAATATACGTTTTGCAAGTTAGCCTTATAATACTCTATTTTTAATTATTAGACTACTATAATTAGCTTAGCAAGATAATAACATTTTAGTAGATCCTGAGTATTTACAGCAAGAAAAGAAGAAAAAGGCTATAAAGCGTAATAACGCTCTTCCTAATCTAGAGCTTAGAGAGATAGTATAAGGGCAGCTAAACCGTATTGCGACTGCCTTACTTAGATAGGAAGTACAAGGAGTTACAGTATTAGATCTTATAGAGTAAGCTAACATTTAAAAACAGCTGCGCAATCTTTATGATAATAGTATTAATGTTGCAGATAGTTTTATTGCGCTTAACGTTTTAACGTGTAGGAAAAACGCTAAGCTAATAAATGCTAGGTGCGCTAAATTACACCTAGCATCTGTTTTAGCCTCTAATTAGCTAAATCGGCGCATACGCCCTACCTATAAGATTCTACTACATATACTACCTATTAAAAGCGCGTATTGAAAGGCGATAAATTTGTATTAATTAAGTGCGTAAACTTGCTATAAGGTAAGTAGAAGAAGAAATTTCTAGATAGATAAATTAGACAATATCCTTACAAAGCATGTTTGGGGTGTATAGTAAAGAAATAGGCAGGCCTTTGCCTAAACTAACTTACTAGAATGCTAAGTTACTGTAAACAGCAGTTTTTTAAAGTGTTTAATTAATACTAGAGCATAAAAAAATATCCTAAGACTAAGTGCTACGTAAGCGTTAAAGATACTGTATAAAATAATAGAGCACTAACTAGGGTAGCCTTCTTCTAGCGTTACCTTAGCTAATAGCACACATAACCCGTTTGTTAGGACCGCGTATAATATACTTATATAAATAGGGACAGTTACTATTAGAACTATGTTTAGGATTGTTGCTAATGTTACAAGATCTGCAATGTTAGGAGAACTATAGTGTGCAAGTGCTAGGATATTAATTTAGTTTAATGCGTTTAGACAAATTACGTGCTAATTCTTATTTAGGGACAGTACAAGAAACGCAGTTTTTTTGTTGCGTCTAACTTATTTCTAGATTACTCTACGTAGATAATTAGAAATAAAGCCTCTAACAATAACTTAGATAGAGAAATAGCAAGTAATATACAGTTACATGTAATTACTAACAGATTAGGTAACTAACTATAAGTAGCGGCGGTAAAATACCTATAGGAAGCTACATAGTTAGATCTAACAGCTAGATTTAGTGACTTTAACATGCTGTATATAGAAGACAGTAGGGAGGATTAGATGTTTTAGATAAACTAAATGTTTACGCACGCAGTTAGGCAGTCTAAGAATCTTATAAAAAACTACAAACTTAGTAAATTTTTGATTATGTGTAAACTTAATTGTTAGCAGTTGTAAGAAAGACTATTTAAGTTTACCTAACAACGTAATAACTTGTACACGATGCATAAGATAGTAGACAAGAAAGTTTAACTTGTTAATATCTTTTAGCAAGATATGCCTATAAAATAAAGACAAGAAGACTAGAAGGAAAAGGCAAAAGAATAACAGCTTCTTTAAATAAGTATTTGCAATCTTAAAAAAGAACTGTGTAACTATTTGTTTAAGCTAAGATATACTGCTTTCCTGCAAGGTACAAGGCTAACTAAAAAATAGGTTAACAAGCTACATACTAGAGATTACTTGCAGCTATTAGAAAAGGAGATATTTATACATATACTTCTTAATAGAGAGAGAGCGCTCTCCTAGTAATTTAAGGAATTAAGCAGGATTTATCTTACTGTATGTCTGCTATATAAGATACGAATAATACTACATAAAGCTTAGCAAGTGCGAGGTTTTGCTGTTTTAAAAGCCTTAAAGCTACAAGTAGTAGATATAGTTAATGTATGTTTAAATTAAGGGACATAGAAAAGGTGTAATCGTAAATATTATAATGTATAGCACTTAGTACCTAAAAAAACAAAGCCGTTTAATGGATAAGTAATACGCAAAAAATAACTGCAGTTACTATATAAAATGCGAACCTACTACTAACAGCAGATAAGTTATCTAAGAGGTTTACAGAGTGCAAGATTATCTTACTTATAGATTTATTCTTAAGATACGACTAAATTACACTACATCTAGAAAGTAGAGACATAACAGCGTTTTAAACACTAGTAGGACTTATATAATTATGCATAATAGTTATAGCTGCTACTAACTCTGTAGCAGCATTTTAGTAAGTAATAATAAAGATTCTAAGAGACTACTAGCCTAATAATATACTCTTTATTAACAACATTACATGTTGAGAGCTAAAAACTAATAATAGCAGCAAAGAATTAATGCTAGGAGTTGAACGTTATGTTTTTAAGTATATCCTGCAACTAGACAGAGTGCTAGCTAATATTAAATAAGCTAGAGAGACTGTGTTAGAAAAGAAGTGTTTTTTTCTTATAAAAAGGCTTAAGGTTGTAAGTTATAAAGTTAGCCCTTAAGGCTGTTATCCTGGCTAGAAGAAAGTTAAGAAGATTATAAACTAGCTACTATGCAAGAATAAAAGAGAGGTATAATTCTTTATAGGCATATGCGTCTACTACTATATATAGGTAAAGGACTTAACTAAGATTGCTAAACCTTTGTTTACACTCTTATAAGACGATGTCCTTTTTAAATTAGAAGATACATAAGACATAGCAATGTAAAAGTTAAAGCAGGCTATATATAACGCACCTACACTTGTAGATCTAAACTACACTAACACCAAGGATTATAAGATATTCTTAATAACTAATACAAGTTAAGACAGTGCGGGAGCATGTATTAAATAACTTAAGAAAGATAACAAGTAACACCTAGTGTAGTTTAAAAGCACACTATAGTTAGCGCGAGAGAGGCAATAGCACTCTACTAAGTTAGAGTGTAAGGCTGTGCTGTAAGCTCTTAAGAAGTTTTATACTTACTTTTATAGTGTTTACTTTACTATAGAAACTAACGCTATAACCTTTATTTCTTTACTAAATTACTTATTTACTAATTATCTAGAATCTATTATAAATAGGTAGATATTAACAATTCTTTTGTAGGACTTTAACATTAAGCATATACTAGGACAGAAGAATGTAGTTGCAGATGCGCTATTAAGGTATTTAAAACCTAATAATTAAGAACTACTTCTAGAACCTAAGGAGGATTTAGAGGAGTTTATTAATTATATAATTAGAAATGTAAATGCACTAATACTAGCAAGACAGGTAGGGATACTCTGTTAGAAATTCTTAACAGAATAAGAACAATACGCTTAATTTTTAGTTAACTTTAAGACTCTTAGATGTATAGAATTACAAGAGCTATAAGTATAAAAAAAGTAAGCTCTAAACTTCTTTATACAAGACGGGATACTCTTTAGGAAGACGTCTAGGAATATTGCAATCTAGAGGGTCGTAGATAATACTAAGCTATGAACAGCTATAGTATAGAACATATACTCTTAGATTAGACATAGAGGGGTTAACGTAGTATACTTTATACTTACTTAGCAATACTAGTAGAAAGGAATATACAAGCACGTGCTGTAAAAGCTAGCGACCTGTCTAGACTATTAACTATAATTCTTAAATGGAAGGTTAATATACTTACTAACACCTACAGTTTTGCTATTTAGGAGACTGTTGCGATTAATGTAGTATCAATGCCTTAGTGTTTTAAGAAGAAGTTTTTAGTTTACAAAAGACTACCTTAGCAGTTAGCCTAAAGCAAAAGCCTTGTTAAATAACTAGTCTATGACAATTGCAGAGTTTATATATAAGGACATTATATATGAATAGAGCACAGCACGTAAGCTTATAGTTAATAGAAGGCCTAATTTTGTTAAAGTAGTCTTACACCTATTAAATATATACAAGATTAACTAAGTCTAGTTATTAGGACACAACCCTTAAGCTATAAGAAAAATTAAAAAAGAGCATAAACTTATTGTAAACGCCCTCGCAAAGCTGCTAGAACCTTAATTTAAGAACTTACTAATAGTTCTTCTTGCAGACAGGATCTCTATACAAGAACAGACAGGTTACTTGCTGTACTAGTTAGTTATAGGGCAGAACTTAGTGCTTTCTATTAAACTTACGCTACCTATATAGCAAACGCTTCTATTTAGAGAAGTAAAGGACCGCGCATAACTGCTCGCGATTTAAGCAATACAGCTAGATCTTAGAGATTAGTTTACAAAAGATGCTGTTGCTTAAACTAACTAGATAAGAGCTGCGAAGAAGAAATACTAAAATAACACTAAGGAAATACAACATAAAGATATAAACTAGAAGACTTAGTTTTTCTTTAGAACTCTGTTTAAGAAATTAATATGTCGCAAGACCGCAAGCTAGATACAAGGTGGTTAGGCCTATACTATATCTATAAAGCTAGACCTAAAAGAGGAACGTATTATCTTAAAAACCTTAATAGTACACGCTTCCCCTACACGACACCTAAATAGCGATTAAAGCTGTTTAGACAAAAACTTGTTTAAGATATCATTAAGGTAGATTAAGGAAACATAAAGTTATAGGATCTTAATTATTAGAAACGAACTAGCTCTATAGTAGATATTCCTATCTCGCCGGACTCTCTTAAGCTACATATAGAACTACAACTACCTTTACCTCCAGCAATAAGTAATAGTCTTTGTCTTTAAGTTGTTATTACTAAACGCCTTATAGAAGAGGAGCGTTGTGTATACAAACAAGACTTTAAAAGCTTAAACTCTAACTTAGATAATACTACACTATACAGCTAATAGGCCATAGAACAGCCTATATTTTTAGGAAAAGGAGGAGATACTATACTAGTAGTACCTACTTTTACCTTTAGCTACTTGTTTACTAATTTCCTATGTAAAATTTAGATACACGCTACCTATCCTACTAATTCTAAGTGCTTACCGCTACACTAATACTATACTTAATTTTACACACTCTTAAGGCAACAGCTAATTATAGTAACTATCTTAATTGCGATACCTGCTTATTTTAGCGTAATTTAGACCCTGTTTACCTCCACCTCTACCTACTAGCCGGCAGGATACTGCTACTATACATAAGCTAGAACTACAACCCCGCTAACTATCTAACTTTTCTTCTACACAAACTTTACTACCATTTATTAGAGCAGTTACCTTCTAGGATAATAGCTATAATAATATCTTTCTTCCCTCTCTTAACTAGCAGTGGCTAGAAACAATATTTAACTTACTTTAACCTGCTTAAACAATGCTTCTAGCGTTGTTTGACAAGGCTAAAGGCAAGCAGCTATAGCAGCAACTGCCGTAAACACTAGGACTATTAAGAGTTTTTAATAACCTTAAAGTTATTGCTAAGAAAGAAGACTACGTCGCGGACTAAATCTCTAAAGTTGTATAGTATTAAGACAGGGTACTAGAGCTTACAAAGCTTAGCAACAATATTAAAGTTATTAATATCTAGGCTCTAGCCAATAAGATCCTTTTAAACGCACTAAGACAGAAGGATATTATTATAAATTATTAGTTTAAGAATGCCTTCTACTAATTTAAGTTAATCTTTAGAGTTATCCTAGAAGTAGGTAACCTTTGTGCTTAGCTTCCTAGACTTATAGACAAATATAGTAGTGTTAAAGGTTTCTAGGAACACTATCCTATTATTAGTGCAGCTTCCTTAACGCGGGATAAGAGGGCTAAAGAACTAGGCTAAGCTATTGCAATAGTAAAGAAACTAGCTCTAAGATTTGTTTAAGAGTGCGTTAGTATCTACTTGCCTTATATACTACTTAGTTACTAAGGATTAACTAATATAGCCTTTGTGTTAAGGCGTATAGATCTTAAAAATGCTGCTAATTTCCCAAAGCTATTGTAGCACACTGCATTAACTCTAAAAACTAAGGTAAAGAATAATACGTGTTAATAGCTAACTAGGCAACAGTAAAGCTGCTGTGTAAAGACATTTATGCTTTTATTAATCAGAACAACTCTTACAACTAAGTACCCTACTTAAATATTAATAAGTAAGAGGCAAAGGAGCTTTATAATATCTGCGCTAGGCTATAGGTCTAGAAAGAAAACATTGTATTTAACCTACATAAGCTACGTCCTAATGCTAGGGCTAAGGATAAGCAAGGTAAGCCTAATCCTCTTTATATATTCTAGTAAAAGGTGTTTTATCTTATAGCTAAATCTAAGGACCCTAAAACTAGCCTAGGTTACTCTACACAAAACGTCTTAAGCAATAAGTACAGGCCGCTTAGTGTAAAGACGCATCTAGTATATAGTGTAGTTATCTCTATAACTGCAGAGCTAGGAAGGACCTTAAATAAGGCTTAAGCTATTAATTGCTATAGTAATCTTATAACATCTAAGACTCGCTCTCTAAGAAGTCGTAGCCCGTTAGTTATAACTAAGAATCTAAGGCAATCTACAAGAATAACAGCTAGTTAAGAGCTAAACTAATATTTAGTAATTAAGTTGTATAAGTTTTAGGATAGAATAACTGTAGTACAATAAAGGCGTAATGCTGCTAACATCTAGGCAGGTGTAAAGGGCTGAAGCCCTGACGTTTTTGGTACTCGGCAAAGTTGCCTCGTTTGGCGATCTCACAGATGCCGGGTGTCTACCCGGCATCTGTTGGCTTAGCGCGCTCGGGCCTTCTACACCGCTTAACCCTACGCCGCCCAACACCTCTACCCTGTTCGGCCCTCCTACCCCGTTTAGCCCTTCTACCCTGCTCGCCCCTCCTAGCCTGCTTAGCCTTTCTTTTATACTTTGCACAATTCTTACTTACTACGTTAGCAGTTGCGGCGCTGTTACTTGTACGTACAAACTAGCGCCAAGCTTAGGCCTTATAGGGAGGTAAATAGACTTGTTGCGCAACTTTCGTAGTTCTGTAATTAATTTATTACTATTTTCCCTTATACTTTTAGTTAATCTAACGCACTCTTACAATTAAATTAATTCCTTCTTTAGCTACTTGCGTAGCTACGTTAAATTAGAAGCCTCCTAGAGCTATATCTTGACAAGAAGCTAGCTAGAGCTATATCTACGCCTAAAGATTCTAATTAATTAGATTGCTAATTTTAGTTAAAGCTGTTTAAAATCTATTAAAGATTAACAGTAGAAGAAGCACAAGGAGTGCTAAGAGATACTTAGCTAAATAAGACCTTACCTAAAATGTTTTATAATACAAACTGTTAGATAAGCCTACTATATTTCTAGTAGCTCTAGAAACTAATCCCTGTTAGACACAATAAAAGCAATATTAATTTAGTATGCTTATACTACAATAGCAGGGGCTAAAATTACATCTAGAAACTTAGCTATCTAGATAGCAAGACTATACTAAGATAGTGTTAGCAGGGCTAAGATAGAAAGCACATTTAAGAATCTCTGCCAAGCAAATAAACTAAATAAGATAGTAACTTTAACAATTATACAAGAAGCCTTTCTTATTTATAAGGCTATTAACTTAGCCTCTAAGGAAACGAAACTAGAACACAAATAGCTACCTGCTTAGCTACTAACATTACTTATTGCATTAAAACCGGCGTAGCAAACAGCACAACTTAAGCGTTTTAAGTAACTTAACTTAGACGCTTTAAATAGAACAAGGAAAATGTACTAGATCTTTAACAAGCAGCTTACTGCTAAGGTAGAGAACAACTAAAAGGATTTTAACACAAAAAGAAGAACTTGCAACTACGCCTTTAGTAGGCTTAAAGGTTTGGCAGCTACCTTTACGGTGCTCTACCTCAATTAAATAGTATTGTTAGACGCCTAGAACTTTGAACACTTATTAAGCTTCTTTAATTAAATGTTTAGAGACTTATACAGCTCTAAAAGAGCTTAGAACAAACTCTAGTTAATATCCTAAGGCAAAAAGAATCTTTATAGTTATATTATAGAATTTTAGGAACAGTTGCTGCTGTTAAACAGCAACTTAGATAAGGACACAAAGACAATACTCTTTTAAAAGAGCCTTGCTTATAAGCTTTAGGATAAGCTTGTAGGCATTACCTTTTTAGACTTAGATAACTTGCAAAACAAGTCTATTAAAATTGCAGACTACCTATATAGGATAGAACAATACTCTAAAGGCTAGAATAAGCCTAAGGAACAATACTCTAAAGGATACAAGCTAAGACCTTCCTCTCCTCCTCCTCCTTACGGTGGTTGATGGGGGTGCCCTACAATTTCAGACGGGTTGCTCGATTTCTCAGCCCCTACTACTCTTAATAAAGAGATTTTTGGATTTTTATATAGCTTAAACATAGTTTTATAACTTTCCTATACTAAAGATTCTTTTAATTCCTTTATTACGTGTGTTAGAGGCAAAAATAAGCCTAAAATCGCTACCCAACCCCAACTCTAGGGTAGGTAAAAAGGGTTGGTATTCAATTCCCTCAATTTTAGAGATATAATAATACTTACTAGATATAATATATTCAGTTTCTCTATAGCTTTAAGATAAGCTAGCGACTTTGAAGTAATAATAAAAGCTGGTAGAGTTATCGCGAAAAAAAGAAATTGTGGGGCCAACCCTGTCAACCAGCCTACTCCTCCTACAGGAGACTAGATAGAAAGAATAGAGTTTACTAGACGATCGGCTAAGCTACGCAGGCTTAGCAATCTAGAGCTAAGTAGACTAATAAAGGAAGGACGTTGTTTTACTTGTAAGTAGAAAGGACACTTAGCTGCAGATTATACTAAAGAAAAAACGCTAAAAAAAAGAAGTAAAAAAGGACTACTATATTAAAGTCCTTAAAAGCGAAAGCAGAGAAGCTGAGCGAGGATAGCTTAGGCGGCGAGGATACTCTAGACGACTAGGATTTTAATTTAGAAAAAGAATAGCTCTTGCTTAAAGTCACTAGCAAGAGTCACACGTAAGCTAAGACAACTTAATAAAGGAATAGGCTAGTTTTAAAAAAGACATAAGCAGCAATAGAATTACTGTAGAAACGTTTGTTAATTGTTATACTTTTACTTTAACCTTTATTAATACAGGAAACCTTGTATACTCTCTTATTAGCCCTTATCTTGTTAGAACGCTAACTTACAGTGCATTCCTATCTCCCCGCGCAGGTTAGAAGGAGTTACAGAGAAACCTAGAACTATTAATTAAGTTGCTAGGTTAGAGATTAATATTAAAGAATACAAAAATACTATATAGAGCTATGTTACTCCTACACACCTTAGATACAATTTAATACTTAGACGGCCCTAGATAAATAAGAGAGAGGTTACTATCACCCCCTCTAGAATAACGATATATATTTACTCTTCTAGACAAAGAATTAAGCTACTAAGCACTAAAAATCGCCTTGTTTTAGAGAACAAAAGACTACAACAAATAAACGCAACTGCCTACTACTCCTATATTCAGCGAGCAAGAAAAGATAAGTTAATCTAGACTTTTGCTGCTTGTCTTGAGAATATTAAAAAGGCCTTAGCTTCTAAAAAGAAAGTAAATGTTTTGTTACTAGTTCCTAAGGCGTACTAATACATAGCCTAAATTTTTAAATTAAAAACTGCTTCTGCACTACTACCTCTACGCGGACCTAAGGTTAATTACTAAATTAAGTTACAAAAAGATAAAAGTAGAAAAGAAAAAGAACCTCCTTAGGGCCCTCTATATAATATAAGTAGACTAGAGCTTTTAGTTCTACGCAAGGAGCTTATATCCCTCTAAGATAAAGAATAGATTAGAGCTAGCAGCTCTACAGCCTCTTCCCTAGTCTTATTTACTAGAAAACTTAGAGGAGGATTACAGTTTGCGTTAATTATTAAGCTCTTAATACTATTACAAAAAAGGATTATTATCCCTTGCCGTTAATCTAGGAGACGCTTAACAATATCGCTAAGGCAGAATAGTTTACTAAAATTAACGTCTTTGCAGCCTTCTACAAAATTAGAATTAATAAAAAAGATAAATAGAAGACTGCCTTGAGAACAAGATTTAGGTTATATAAATAGCTAGTTACTCTTTTTAGCATAGCAAATGCTCCTAGTACCTTCTAACAATATATTATCTAGCCACTCCGCAAATACATTAACAATTTCTACTTAGCCTACTTAGATAACGTATTAATTTACATAAATAGTACGCTTAAGGAAGACTAACGCAACACAAACAAGGTCCTAGAAGCTATAGGCAAAGCTAGGTTACCTCTTAATATTAAGAAATGCGAGTTTAATGTGCAAAGCACTAAATACCTTAGATTTATTATTAAGGCTAGAGAAGGACTTTAGATAGACCCTAAGAAAGTTAAAGCGATTTAAGAATAGGAGGCACTAATTAATGTTAAAGGAGTACGCAGTTTTCTTAGATTCGCGAACTTTTATTAACGCTTTATTAAGAACTTCTCTAATATAGTTGCCCCGCTTACAAGACTAACTAGAAACGTCTCCTTCTAATAGGGAAAAGTAGAATAGGAAGCTTTTAATAAGCTAAAAGAGTTATTTATTACTAAACTAATACTAGCTTAAGAGGATCCTAATAGGGAAACTATCCTAGAGACTAATTCTTTAGGTTACGTTGTAGTAGGAGTCCTTTTACAATACAACAACTAAGGAGGATTACGACTAGTAGTATACTACTTAAAGAAGATAACTAGCGCTTAAAGTAACTATAAGATATACAACAAGGAACTACTTACAGTTATTTAATACTTATCTAAATAGGACGCTATGTCAGTTCCTTAAAAAAGTTTCTAGTAATAATAGACTACAAGAACCTAGAGTATTTTAGAAAGCCTAGGCAGCTTAGTAAGAAAAAAATAAGATAGGCCTAATTTCTAGGTATATTTCCTAATATAGAAATCGCCTATAGGCCTAGAGTTAATAACTCTAAGGCGGATGCCTTATTCTAGAGACAACAAGACATGCCTGCAAACAGTTTAGATAATTAAATTTCTAGAAAGTTTCTATAAGTCTTTAAACTATCTACAGCAATAACTCTAGAAACAGAAGAACAGGAAGAAGAGGAGACTCTTAGGACCTTTAGCTGCAATAGCTATCTAGCAATAGTACTTTAAGAACAATTAGACCTAGAGGAGCTATAGAACAAAGCTAAAGAAGAGGATATTACTTACTAGCTAGCCTAGAAAGTAGTAAACAAAGGAGAACGCTAATTCCTAGCAAAGCTTAACCTTAAGCTTTTAATATCTAAATGCTAACTAGATAATTTTAGAAACCTGCTATACTAAGATTAAAATTAGGTACTAAACAACAAACCTTTGCGCACTAAAATTATCTATAAGATCTACTATTCTAAGGCTCTAAGACAACCAGGAAGGAACTTTACCTATTAAGTAGTTGCTAGAGAATACTTTTAGCCTACTATAAGCTAGACAGTAAGGCAATATATTAGAAACTGCTTAGTATGTAAAAGAACAAAACTCTAGAGAGACAGCCTGTAAGGAATACTAAAACCTCTACTAATCTCTAAGCGTATCTAGAAGAAGATATTAATTAACTTTATTACAGGATTACTAGAAAGCGAATGTTATACAAACCTAATAGTTGTAACTAATAAACTAAGTAAGGATATAATTCTAATAGGCCTTAAGGATATTACTACAGAGAGCGTTGCTAAAGTATTTATTAACTTAGTAGTAGCTTACTATTAGCTACTAGACTATATTACTTCTAATTAAGGTATATAGTTTGTAAGCTACTTTTAGACTTAACTTTGCAAGCTGCTAGAGATTAAGCAACCTTTATCTTCTAGATACTATCCTAAAACCAATAGCTCTATAGAACAAATAAACTCTACAGTATAGGCCTACTTACAAGCTTTCTGTAATTAGGATTAAACAAACTAGAAAAGTAACCTAGGGATAGCAAAAATTGCAATTATAGCAAGATAAGCATAATCTACTAAAATGTTGCCTTTCTTCCTGCAACATGGATACGAGGTAGATCCCCTCTAAATAGTAGTAAAATATAGACCCTAGAATTAACCTTAGAAAAGTAGAATACAGGAAGACTACTAGAAAGCAGAAAAGATAGTAAGTAAACTCTAGCAAAGTATTAAGTTAGCTTAGGCTACAATAGCAGAATCCTAACAGGAACAAAAACAACAAGCAAATAGGAGGAGAAGATAATTACCTTAGCTTTAAATAGGTAATAAGGTTTAGTTAAAGCTAGAAGACTACTATAAGACAAAAAGACCTAGCTAGAAACTTAATTAGAAGAATCTTAAGTATACAGTACTTAAAATCGTTAGACTAAACGCTGTAAAGCTAGATACCCTAGGAAGGATACATCTAGTATTTAATATCAACAACCTCTAACTAGCTTCCTTAGATCCTTTACTAAGCTAAATACAAGACGACAGCGAACCCTTACTAATTAAAGTAGACAGCAAAGATAAGTACCTAGTAGAGCGCCTATTAGAGGAAAGAGGCATAGGAAGGAGAAAAGAATACCTAGTTAAATAGGTAGGATACCTAGAACTAACTTAGGAACTAGCTTTAAACCTAGAGGATACAGAAGTATTACAGGACTAGAAAGACTTAAAGACCTCTATTAAGGAGAGGGGTACTGTAAAGGGCTAAAGCCCTAACATTTTTAGTACTTAGCAAAGTTGCCTTGTTTAGCGATCTTACAAATGCTAGGTGTCTACCTAGTATCTGTTAGCTTAGCGCACTTAGGCCTTCTATACTACTTAACCCTACGCCGCCCAACACCTCTACCCTGTTCAGCTCTCCTACCCTGTTTAGCCCTTCTACCCTGCTCGCCCCTCCTAGCCTACTTAGCCTTTCTTTTATACTTTGCATAATTCTCTCTTGCTACGTTAGCAGTTGCGGCGCTGTTACTTGTACGTACAAACTAGCGCCAAGCTTAGGCCTTACAGGGAGGTATATAGACTTGCTGCGTAACCTTTGTAGTTTTTTAATTAATCTATTACTGTTTTCCCTTGCACCTTTGGTTAATCCAACGCACCCTTACAGCAGGCTAAGTTAGAACTAAGGCTAGTAGCTAATAAGTCCTTGTACTACTGCCTTTACTAAGCTCTTATGCTCTAAAAGCAACACTAGCCTACTAACAGGCAGCTACTTAATTAGATACTAACTTTATTAACGCTACTTATATAGATAAGGAGCCTAATACCCTTAATTAGGAATAGGAGATTCTCTAAGCAGGGTGTTATTGCGAGAATTCTACTTTAGCATTTCTTAAGCTACTTAAGTAAGCCTACGCAAAGAAGCTAATTACTAATCTTAACTACGTCAAGGTTATTAAGGAATAGTACTGTAAAGTTAATATTAAACAACAACTCAGCTCTAATAACTTATTATATAAGTAAGTATACTTTATCTATAAGCGTACTGCTGTAAGTGTTATAGGTTTGTTTAAGAGGGCTATGCTATCTAATATACTTAACAAGTGTCTGCTTTTACTATACGTAGGATAGAGCTGCTAGCAAGAATTCTAATTTAACTTTGTTCTCTTAAAGCTTTTTACTAGCAAGTATTGCTTAGCTAAGCAGGATAAGAACCTGCTAAGCTACTAATTTTAACTTTCTAAACTTAATCTCTACTTCCTCCATACTTAGGATAAGATTATTAATGCTATAGAGTTTTAACTACATGTAGAGGAGTTTTAACGCACTAGCAGTATTGTTACTAACTCTACACCTAGCTGTTTAAGGACAGTTAGGTTAAGGATATTATTATTAAAACCTTTAAAATGTATTGCTTTTACCTGCAACGCATAGACAGAAAGCTAAACCTTAGATAGTTGCGTAACATGTACTACTTGCTTATCTAATAAGCTATACACACTAATTTAAGATACTAGTTGTAATACGCTATGCTTTGTAAGGAGCATACACTAATTTCTTACCCTTACTACGCTAAGTACGCTAAGAAAAGTAATTAAACTTACTTTAAGCATGTTAACCTTAACTTTAAGCAAGCAATAACTGAAGGCCTTAGTGCTAATATAATCTAAGGCAGTGTGTTGTTCGACAATAAGGATAAGAATAACTATACTAAAATGCTACTAGAATTCAACAACTATGTTTTAGAATACTTAAGGTGGCGCAAAGACGTAGACATTAAATTATTAAATAGTCTTATTAAGAAATAAAAAGATAAGACTAACTAGCAAGAAGATGCGTAGAAGCTAGCTCCTAACACTTACTAGACAAAGCAAATCTGTAAAGAAGGATAAGTTTAAATTTTGTTGCTGCTACTACTTTATAGATCTACTAGGCCTACTACTCGCAATTGTCGCACTATTCTCCCCTAGTTCGTTATAAGTTAAGATAAAGTAATAGAGGTGCCTACTATAGGAACCTATAAGGAGATTTGCAAAGCTTATCACGACCTTACTACTACTTCTTGTACTCCTTTAGGTTATCCTAACAAGTTTAGAGGAATTAATTAGCTATTCCCTACTAATATATATATGATGTATAAGTTTTACATTTAGAAAGCCCTAATTAGAAAAGCTAAGTAGGATAATCTTCTTGTTTGTAATAAGCTAAACAATATGCTATAGGACGCGAATAAGAAGTAGATTAACAACTACATTAAAAAACACCGCGACTATATTCTACAACAAATTGTTAACCTATAGCCTGTAGTTTAAGAGTTAAAGAAGAACATTTTTTGGGCGAATTTAGTTTAAAGATACCTTAACTGCTTATACTTTACTAACTATAGACAAAACCCTCCTTATACAACAAAGGACTAAGATAAGTAGAACGCTAATTTCTCTTAAGCTAATTCTTTACAACGTCTCTAGAAGGAACTTAGCCTAGAGGCTAATAAGCGCTAAGTTTTCTATAAAAGCAAAGATCCTACTATACTCTCTTCTACGCAACGTCTTCCTAGCGTTTGCTTACAATTAGGTATAGTTATCTCTAATAACGTCTTAGTACTTACAACTCTAACTAGGTAGCCTTGTTATAGTTGCCTTTATTTAATATTTAAAGCTTAAGCGCCTGCTGCTCCTCCTGCTGCACCTGCGCCTAGGCCACGCGCCTTAACTACTACTTAAGAACCTTAACAAAGTAAGCGCTTAAAGAAGTAAAGAAAGGTGTTCAGGATAGATATAGGGTAATTAAGTTAGGTTTCGTTTGTTTTATTTCTCTTGTTTTATTTCTTTTATTTTGCTGTTTTTCCTTTTGCTGAGTAGGTCGCTTAATAGGGCCAAGCTCGCAGGAAGGGGAGGTATGTGCTCGTGCACAGGGTGATACCCTGCTGCTCACTAAATTAGTGCTTAACCACCTAATCTAGAGGTATATAGCTCATTTTAATAGTTGAAACGAGCGGGGAACTATCATCCTCCACTCTACTCCACATCTCAACTCTTGTACTTCTCTTCAATAGGTAACCCATAATAAGACCTTTATCTTACCACCCTCGTTCTTGCATAATCTAACCACTAGTGATCTCCTGCCCTCGTAGTAGTATGTCTTCATAAACTCCAAGCCCCGTACAATAGCAGTAATTCATAGACCTTAGAATTAACCTTAAAAAAGAAGAATGTAGGAAGACTATTAGAAAGCAGAAAATATAGCTAGCAAACTCTAGCAAAGTATTAAGTTAGCTTAAGCTACAATAGCAGCATTTTAATAGAAACTAGAACAATAAGTAAACAAGAGAAGAAAATAATTACTTTAGCTTTAAATAGGTAATAAGATTTAGTTAAAGCTAGAAGACTACTGTAAGACAAAAAGACTTAGCTAAAAAGATAATTAAAAAAACCTTAAAGTATAGAATACTTACAATTGTTAGACTAAATGCTATAATGCTAAACACTCTTAAAAGAATACATTTAGTATTAAATATTAATAACCTTTAACTAGCTTTTTTAGATCCTTTATTAAGTTAACTATAAGTCGATAGCAAACCTTTACTAATTAAAGTAGACAGCCAAGAAGAGTACATAGTAGAGCGCCTATTAGAGGAAAGAAGCACAGGAAGAAAAAAAGAATACCTAGTTATATAGGTAGGATACCTACAACTAACTTAGGAACTAGCTCCAAACCTTAAAAATATAAAGGCATTATAAGACTAGAAAGACTTTAAGACCTCTGTTAAGGAGGGGGGTACTGTAAAGGGCTAAAGCCCTATTATCTTTAGTACTTAGCAAGATGCCTCGTTTTGCTATCTTACAGATTCTAGGTGCGCAAGGACACCTGGAATCTGTAGACTTGGCGCGCTTAGTGCTTCTACACCGCTTAGCCCTTCTACACTGCTTAGCCCTTCCACTCTGCTTAGCCCTTCTACTCTGCTTAGCCCTTCTACTCTGCTTAGCCCTTCTACTCTGCTTAGCCCTTCTACTCTGCTTAGCCCTTCTACTCTGCTTAGCCCTCTTATCCTGGTCGCTTGCTTAGCCTTTCTTTTTAACTTTACGCAATTTTCTCTTTGCTACGTCAGCAGTTGCTACTTAGTTACTTGTACGTACTAACTAGCGCCAAGCTTAGGCTTTACAGAGAGGTAGATAAACCCGCTGCGCAACCTTTATAGTTCTTTAATCAATTCATTACTGTTTTCTCTTGCACTTTTGGTTAATCCAAAGCACCTTTCCAATTACTTACTAAAAACTAAACAACATCACATTAAAGAATTAACATCCGCTACTAAATATTATAGAACTTAGAAATTTAATATCTCGCGTTAAAGTCTTTACAGCACTAGATTTCCAAAATAAATACTAACTTATTATAATTAACAGAGGTAAAAAATAAAACACAGTGTTTTATATAAGATACAAGCACTACAAATATACTATTATGCTGTTTAAGCTAAAAAATGCCTTAGCAACATTTAAAAACCTTATTAACAACGTGTTAAGAGCAAATTCAACATTTTTGTTATTACAGACTTCAATAACATCCTTATCTACTCTAAAAACCGAAGAGATTATGTTAAATATGTCCTCACAGTATTAAGGTGCTTAAACTAGTTAAACTTACAACTTAAACCTAAGAAATGCAGGTTTTACAAAAAAAAAGTTGCCTTCCTAAAATACATGATAAAAGCACAAAGAGTAAATATAATAAGTAAAATGAAACATTCAATCAAGGAAAAGCTACAATTAAAAGTAGTTGAGAAAATACAATCCTTTTAATTTATTAAACTTGAACTAACAGTTTATTAAGAATTACTCCAGGATTGCTATCCCATTAACAAGACACACAAGAAAGGGGGTACTCTTTAAGTAGAGCAAGGAAGCAAAAGACGCATTCTAAAGGCTTAAGAATACAAGCATAAAACTATTATGCTTTTACATATTCTAAGCAGGATAGCTGCTACGCTTTAAGACAGACGCATTAGATATTGCACTAGGAAGATGCGCTAGCTTACTACACAAAAGTAAATAGCACTTGATTGCCTACTATTCTTGCAAGTTTTTAGGTCTAAAGAAACAATACAATATATATAACAAGGAGCTGTTAGCTATTATTAATTGCTTAAGACATTAAAATTATATGCTAAAAGCTGCTTAGAACCTGCATTATTCACGGATTACAAGAACTTAGTTAATTTTACAAGGACTAAGAAACTTAACTAATGCTAAATTTAATAGTTAGATGAACTAAGACAGCACAAGTTCAAGATCATGTATACGCTAGGAAAAAATTACAGAAGAGCAGACGCTTTTAGCCGCAGACACAACATTGAAGCAACTAAAGAGATAACTAACTCCGCAATACTTAAAGGTAATAACAACAGATTATTAAGACTAGCAAAAACGCTAAATCTACTTATGCAATTCACGCACGACGTACCAAAAGAATTGCAAGAAGTAATTATTCAGCAACGCTATAATAACTTAGTACATAGTTACAATAGTATTACTAAAACAATAGAACTTATTAAGAGAAATTACAAGTTTCTAGAAATAAAAAACAAGGTTACTACTTTTATAGCTAAATATGCAGACTGTTAAAAGAACAAGCACAGTATATACGCATAGTACAAAGAAAAGCAAGCAATAGAACTACCTAACACACTATAGTTAGATATTTCTATAGACTTTGTTACAGGTTTACTAGTCTTAAAAAACCTTGTTACTAAAGTATTGTACAACGAAATTCTTGTAGTAGTTAATAAACTTACTAAACAAGCTAAGTACATCACCTTTTAAACAAACTTCACAGCAGTACAGCTTGCGCACATTTTGAACAATTAAAATATTTAATATTACAGCATACTAAAGTTAATTATAAGTTACAAAGACAAGCTCTTCACTTTAAACTTTCAGACAACATTACTTGCTGCAATTAAATTAAAGAAAAAGCTATTAACAGCATATTATCCGCAGACAGACAGATAAACTAAACAAACAAATTGCACAATAAAATATACCTTAAGTTATATGTTAATCAACTACATACCAATTAGGTATTATTACTATCTATAGCACAAATAGCATACAACAACAAGCTTTTAGAGTCTACAAGACAGACTTTATTTTGCGTAAATTACAAGAGATACCTAAATCTCTTTACACGTGCGCTTTTAAGCTTAAAGACAGAAGCAGCTATTGCAACAGCTAATAAGCTAAAGATAGTGCACAAGTTACTTAAGAAGACAATTTAGAGGGCTTAACGCTAAAGCATTTTATATGTTAACTAGAAACGAAAAACAGCACTTTAGCTAAAACAAAAGGGATTAAGTTTATTTGCTTACAAAGAATCATCGCACTAGACAACCGAGTCAAGGACTTAACAACGTTAAAGTTGGACTGTTTTAATTCTTGACTAAAGGGGACTAGTTACATATACACTTGACCTTCTACTTATTACAAAAATTTATCTAAGATTCGATTTATTTATTTTTAAGGTGTCAAAGGTGGTAGTTGTTGTTGTAGTCAAAATGGAGTTTCCAAAAAAGTGAAAAGCAACTACCCTTTACTAATTAGTCGCAAAAGTCAAAAAAAAAGATTGTGTGTAGTTAATAAGATTTAAAAGGTGAGTGGATAAGTTCTAAGAGGAAAGCTTAGACCACCAAGCCATAATTAGGGTTGAAAAAATTTGCTAAGGTACCAAAAAACGACACTAGTTAAAACGTGTCCAACATGGCTGGCAATAGAATTACAGTAGGATGGCAATAGGATTGCAACATAATGCGATAGAGGAGGGAAAGGACACGTACGTACCGCAGCGGGAGCCTGCTATACTTTATAAAGCTGCTGCTTTTTACCTACTGCTTTTTACTTTTTAAACAGCACAGTATATAAACAAATTGTATTAATTTATTTTTTAAGGTGTCAAAGGTGGTGGTTGTTGTTGTAGTCAAAATGGGGTTCCAAAAAAGTGAAAAGCAGCTACCCTCTACTAATCAATCGCAAAAGTCCAAAAAAAAAGATTGTGTGTAGTCAACGAGATTCGAACGGTGGGTGGATGAGTTCTGGGAGGAAAGCTCAGACCACCGAGCGATAATCAGGGTCAAAAAAATTTGCTAAGGTACCAAAAAACGACACCAGTTGAAACGTGTCCAACGGCGATTGCCAGCCTATGGCTGACAACAGGATTACAGTATGATTGCAATAGGATTGCAACATGATGCGATGGAGGAGGGAAAGGACACGTACGTACCGCAGCGGGAGCCTGCAATACTTCAGAACAAATTGTATATAATACACTGCAATAGCGTACAACCTCTGTAGCAAGCATCAACTTATTCTAGGCTCTCTTCTAAAAAAAGCATCTTTTGCTACTGTCTGCCTAGCACCTAATTTAGTCTAACTTAAACTGCATATGTAGACACTTAAATTTATTAAGTGTCTTAAAACTTAACTACCTAGCTAGACTTCTAAGTTTATAAATTTTTTGAATAAGTCCTTTATCTGCAAGATTTTATATACTAAAAGATTATTAAGTCCTAATTTAGCTAGTAATAAAAAGAATATACAATTTCTAGAGTATTTACTAATACTAGCGCGGTACTTAAAATCTATTACTTTAGTATCCTTCTCTTCCTGTTTGTTGTGTAAGAGCTAAGTATAGAAACTAGAACTTAGCTTAAACAGCTATTGCAAGACGTTAAATTAGCAATAAAGAAAAAAGAGGTAGGAAAGAAGAAGTAGGGTTTCTATTATCGCGTCTATAGGTTAGTAAGCAAGGTAATAATAGTATTGCTGCTTTACTTTATTGTAGAGCGCCTAGTAGTAAAGTAACAAGAATAAGCAGGATAAAGCACGTTAATTTAAAAGGCAATTTACGTCTTTGTCTTGCTTTTCTTTATTTTTGTCTAAATATGCGATACAGAGATTGAGTGCTAGTAATGCTAAACAAGGGGTCGTAAGCCTAGGTACTTAATATTAGCAATAAATCATTTTTCACTGTTGTCTTAAAAGGCCGAAGCTAATCTAAGATTCTATATTAGCATGTTAGAACTAGCTGACTTAAAAACGCCACTCTAGAAAACCTTGAATAAAAAAATAAAAATAAAACCTATTTAAAGTCAAAAAAATCTTTGCACTCTAAAATAGTAACAACAGAACAGAATACTTAATGAAATAGTTAGGTTACCTAGATAGCAATTATACATAAAAACTAGATACAAACCTCACAAATTGCTAAAAGCATCTCTAGCAGTACTAAGTTTAGCAACAAAGGCATTAAGTAAACTTATAGTAGCCTACATCATAGGCGAAAAGCTATACTACAGAGGGGAGAAAAAAAAAGATGTCAAAAAAGTTTTATTTTTAAGACTTTATATTTCTATTACTAGAAGATCTGTACCAAAAAAGGTTAGTGATTTGAAAAGCCAAGAACATTTTCTTTAAGATACGCTGCTTACTAAGCTGCCTAGTCAGCACGATTGCGCCTGTAATCTCGCTTGAAAAAGAGGAGCAAAATTAAAAAACTTTATTCTACTATAACATTTTTTGAACCTGTAAAAATTGCTAATTAGAATCTTAGTTTAATCAGCTTACGTAAGCAAAATCTGAGGCCAAATTGAGAGGCCTATATCTTATCTACTTAGAGTTTAATAGAAGAATGAAAAAAATAGAGGTTACTTACGTAATCGTTAATTTCGTAATAGCTTAGTAATCTTACAGTGAATCAACTCTTTTCATTCATTAAAACTTACTATTTTATTAGTTTTATTCTCGTAGCTTAGAATAATCGTTATTGTAAGTAGTAAGTTATTTGTTTCTATTATTAAAAAAGCCTTTTTCTTAATATAGTAATATACTAAAAAAGTTTCCTAAAGTATTACTAATACTCTTTATTACATAAAATTCAAAAAATAGCGTTTTTAACTACATTTAAGCCTAGACTAGGCCGTCTTACTAAGAACTTTTTGAAAGTTTCAAAAATACTTAATAAAAACCTCAATAAAAAAACTTAAAAATAAAATTTCTAACTTATAAAATAAAATAGGTTTTATTTCTTTATTAAAAGCTTCCAGAATTTGTTAAAAAATGATATCTATTTAAGAATAATTTTTAAGAAAACCTTGCCTTAAAACTCTTAAAAAAAATTATTATTATATTTATATTAAGCAAAACCTTGCTGAACTTGAAAATATTAACTTAAATCAAGGTTTATAGTAAAGTAAGTTTGCTATAAAGTAGTTTTATAGTATAAAAATAATACACAGTTAAATATAATAAAATAGTAGTATTACAAAAATGTGTAGTGGGCGGGCCTACTAGGCCTTGCATGCAACTACACACGCCGACCACTTAGCTAAAAGGCTAGCACAAGACAAGAGAGCGTCTGATTGTCTTGCGTAGTTGATAATTATAGTCCGCCGCCGCGCGGCCTGTAATGTGACGTGTACCACCGAGGTACAACCGAGGATCCACCTTAGGCCTTCAGCCCATCACAAAATGTTAGTTTTTACAAAAAGCAGTTGATAGTAATACTTTTTTGACGTTAAAGCGTTATTTTGCTAATAAAGAAGCTAAGGGCTAGTCTAGTATTAGTACGCTATTTTAATTGATTATTTTTAAAAAAACTCAAAAACAAGCTATCTACTATTGCATAATAATCTATAATGCTACTACTTTAAAACTTTAACAACAAATAGTGTTGAGAGTGTTTTTAGAAAATATGTGATGTTTAGCAATTTTTACAGGTTCTAAAGAAAGTGATTTTAAAATTAATTTTTTGATTGTTTTTCAGCTTACTTCAAGCAGAATTGCAGGCGCGATCGTGCTGACTAAGCAGCTTACTAAGCAGCCTATCTTAGAGAGGAAGCTTTTGGCTTTCCAAATCACTAACCCTTTTTGGTCTAGCCTTTGTAGTTATAGAAATATAAAGCTTCAAATATAACAACTTTATTGACATCTTTTTTTCTAGTCACCCCTCTGTATTAAATGCTGCAGGACAATTGATCTCCTGTGCTAGTTTCATCTTCCTAGCAGCCTCTATTTTAGAAGGCAAACACAGCGCCTTTTTACACGCTCGCTCTCTAGCCTATTTTAAAATTTTCTTATTTTGCAGCAACCGTGAAATTACTGTTGCAAGTAATTTATTATTATTATTAACTTTTCTTTAATACTTATTGCGAGTACAATCTAGAGACTTCTAAGATATGTTTACACATGCTTGACCTAACTGCGTACACTTAGCGCACTTTAAACAACAATTAAGCATAACGTAATAAATAGAGCTTTCTTGAAAAAATAAATTACAAGGAGCTTGAGCAGGATAGTTAGCACAGACAATTTTAAAGCTAAGGCGTAAGCGACGTTAGTAAGAGGACGACATAACAACAGCCCTACTTATAACGCAGGGCAAGCCTTAGTAATTAACAACAAAACTATAAAAAACAACTACGTAATTTAAGGGCAAATCTTTAAAGAAGAAGGATAGTGTTATAATCAAGACTAAGGAATATTTAAGATAACACTTTAAGGACTATGCAACACAGGCAGATGACTACAGCAAGACAACCACGCCGCTGTCACGTAACTACTCATCTACGAGCGGGACCTACACGCTTATCCACAAGCGCAACCACGTGACTGCTTATTAACAAGCACGCTCTTCTACAAGCGTATACACGCTCTTCTATAAGCGCACGCTTGTACACGAGCACTACACTTATTAGTATATAGTATAGGCACTAAACTCTTATGGCTTAGTGTGTTTAACTTAACAATTTAATAGAAATCAATTTAAGGATTAGGATTTGTTTCTTGACCCCTGTGTTATTACATTGTTCTACTAAACGTGCTAACACACCCTCGTACTATTACATCGATCTACCAATAGTGCTAGTACACCCCGTGTCCTTAGTACTCACTCATACCCCGAGAACCAACCTAGATTATCTTCGGACGATCTTCACACTTAGTTAAGTAGACAGTTAAAAGAGGCTTAAATAATCTAACATTAAGCGGTTAAAGCATATAAGTTAAATAAGAAGGAAATGCAGCCAACAGGATCTTGTGGTCATTACAGTAATTAATATAATCTTTAGTTAAGTAAGATCTATAGCCGTTAAGGAGGAGTAATTAGTATTTTAAATAAGCTTTCTGTCTAGTCTCTCTCTTAAAAACCTCTTTAAGCTAGGCTTGACCTATATTATTATTAGTCTAGCTAGAAGAAAATAAGCTAACAAATGCTAAGTGCTTTTTGTTATTAATATTTTTAACCTAGCTTAATTTTAGAGCTCTAACAGCTAACTAAGAAATAAGAACTAAAAATTGAGCTGTACTGTCTCAACATTCGTAGGCTAGAACAGTTACTTACTTTCTAAAACTGTCCTAAGTTGCAGCTCTAACTCCTTTTTCATTGTATATTTTCTTATTTAACACCTTTTATAACCTTCTAGTTACTCTAATTATAAAGCCTTTCTTGTCTAGGTTAAAGATTTAAGACAGCCCTATATTGTATTCTCTTATTTTCTTATGTAGTAGCTTAAAGTAGAGGCTATATTTAGCCTCTAAATTAGCTTTATGGCGATTGCGATCTATTCCTGCCTGCTAGCGCGAGATGAGATAGATAGGATTCCTGTTAATAAAGCGAGTAACCTAGCTTTCTAAAAGCTGTCTACTAGCTAAAGAGGATGTAAAGCTGCGTATTATGACTCTTGTAGGTAGTATACGTCTCTTAGTAAGACTTTTGATGTATTGTATGAGCCCCCTCTCGTGTTGTGGATGGAGGGAAAGGTAGCTAACCCCGCGCGGCTGAGTTTGCCCTTAGTGTCTTCGAGCGAGCGTACGATAGCTAATTCTATGCCTTTTTGCAATTTTGCAATGGCTAAAAGATGCGCCTTCTTCACACGATTCAATATCTTTAATCGCTTTCTGAATTAGATCTATATTGGTGGAGTTGTGACGTGTTTTGTGTAGGTGGTTGTTATGTTGGGGTGGGTCATTGAGCGAACTAAGTCATTGAGTGCACAGACATGGTAGTACGTGCGTGTCTTTTCCCTTCTTTATTGCGTTATGTTGTAATCCTACCGCAATCCTACTGTAATTCTATTGCTAGCTATAGGCTAGCAATCGCTGTTAGACACGTTCTAACTAGTGTCGTTTTTAGTACTTTGTTGCATTTTTTTAACACTAATTATTTCTTGGTGGTCTAAGCTTTCCTCTTAGAGCTTATCTACCTATTGTTCGAATCTCGTTAACTACATACAAACACTTTTTCGACTTTTGCGAATAATTAGTAGAGGGTAGCTGCTTTTTACTTTTTTAAAAACCCCATTTTAACTACAATAACTACTACCACATTTGACACCTTAAAAATAAATAAGTCTTTCTATTAAAGTACTATTAGTAGCGTGTTCTAAAGCTAGAGGCCATGTCTTAATAAGCTCTATTAGAGCTGCTAGTTTAAGCGCTTTTAATGCACTTGAAATAAAGCACGCTACAATACATACTAAGTGCGCTTTAGTAACTAAAAGTTGCTGCTAGGGTCTTAAGCGTGCAGGCAGTCTTAACTAAAGTTTTTACCTTGCCTACACGCTCTTTAAATATACAGGCTAGTACTACACTTGAAGTAGCATTAGTTGATTTTGCGCAAAATGCGTAAGGTAAAAGCAGCTATAGCTCTAGCAAAGGCAAGAGCGGTAGTAGTAGCAGTAGTAAAGAAAGGAAAAGCAGGGCGGCGGCATCGCGCGCAGAGGCGCGTACAGTAGTACACTGCTGCTTAGCGTACCTAATGGGCCGCCCCGCGTGATGGGCCACCTTGAACACCAAAACAATACCTTAATTTCACGCTATTGAGCCGCGTACGATAGCTATTAACGCGATTTTTTTTAGTGTTAAGTTTTATAGGCCTTAATTAATATACGTAACTATAGAAACTGTGTTAAAGTCCTAATCGCGCGGCTATTTCGCGACGTTAAGGCTAAAGGAGCTGCAGCACTCTTACAAGGCTGCTCACCACCTTACCGTGTCTGTGCGCGTTTTGCGCATGGTCGAGTTTTGCGCACCCCACCAAAACAACCACCTATACTTAACTAGCCATAACTCCACTAATATGGATCTAATTTAGGAAGCAATTAATAAAATTAATTTCTGCGTATTAGGCGCATCTTTCTTGTATTCTAAATTTGCAAAAAAGTATAGTGTAGTACGCTTAACCTTAACGCAAAGGCACTAAGGGCAAAACTAACTACACTAGCTTGCCCACTAACTCTTTTACCTACACTAAGAAATTAAGCTCCTATAGTATATTACTACGCTTACTAAATAACGTACACTACTTATATAAGTAATAATACGCAACTTTGCCTTAGCTTTAGCTAGTAGAGAGGTTTTAGAAAGCTAGGTTACTTGCTTTATTAACAGGAATCCTACCTATCTTATCTTACGCTAGCAGACAGGAATAGATTGCAATTGCTATAAAGCTGATTTAGAGGCTAAATATAGCCTTTACTTTAAGCTACTGTACGGGTGTTGGAGTGTATGAAGACATACTGCTACGAGGGCAGGAGATTACTAGTGGTCAGGTCATGCGAGAACGAGGGTGGTAAGATAAAGATCTTATTATGGATTGTCTATTAAAGGAAAGCACAAGAGTTAAGTTGTGGAGTAGAGTAGAGAATAGGTTTCCTCGCTCGTTTTAACTATCAAAACAAGCTATATACCTCTAAATTAGGTGGTTAAGCACTAACCTAGTGAGCAGCAAGGTATCACCCTGTGCACTAGCACATACCTCCCCTTCCTGCAAGCTTGGCCCTATTAAGCAACCTACTTAGCAGAAGGAAAAATAACAAAACAAAGGAAATAAAACAAAAAAAACATAAATTAATTACTTTATATTTATTCTAACTACCTTCCTATACTTCTTTAAGTGCTTACTTTAGTAAGGTTCTTAAGTAGTAGTTAAAGCGCGTGGCCTAGGCGCAGGTGCTGTAGTTAGAGCAGGGACAAGAGTAGTAGGCGCTTAAGACTCTAATATTAAGTAAAAACAACTATAACAAGGCCGCCTAGTTAGAGTTATAAGTACTAAGACGTTATTAAAGATAACTATACCTAATTAAGAGCGAACGCTAGGAAGGCGTTGCGTAAAGAAGAGCATACTAAGATCTTTACTCTTACAGAAAACTTAGCGCTTATTAGCCTTTAGGCCAAGTTCCTTCTAGAGACGTTGTAGAGAATTAGCTTAAGAGAAATTAGCGTTCTACTTATTTTAGTTCTTTGTTGTATAAGGAGGGTTTTGTCTATAGTTAGTAAAGTATAAGCGGTTAGAGTATCTTTAAACTAAATTAGCATAAAAAGCGTCCTTCTTTAACTCTTAAACTATAGGCTATAGATTAATATTTTGTTGTAGAACATAGTTGCAGTGTTCTCTAATATAGTTGTTAATTTACTCCTTATTAGCGTCCTATAGTATATTGTTTAGCTCTTTATAAATAAGAAGATTGTCCTACTTAGCTTTTCTAATAAGGGCCTTCTAAACTTGGGACTTATACTTAATATGCACATTAGCAGAGAATAGCTAATTAATTTCTTTAAACTTGTTAAAATAACCTAAAGAAGTATAAGAAGTAGCAGTAAGGTTGTAATAAGCCTTGCAAATCTCCTTATAAGTTTTTATAACAGGCACCTCTATTACTCTATCTTAAACTATAACAAACTAGGGGAGAATAGTGTGACAATTGCAAGTAGTAGGCCTAGTAGATCTATAAGGTAGTAGCAGCAATAAACTTTAAACTTATCTTTTTTTATAAATTTACTTTGTCTAGCAAGTATTAGAAGCTATCTTCTGTATATCTTTTAGCTAGTTAGTCTTATCTTCTTATTCTTTAAAAAGACTATTTAATAATTTAATGGCTGCGTCTTTGCGCCACCTTAGGTATTCTAGCACATAGTTATAAAATCTTACTAGTATCTTAGTGCAGTTATTCTTATCTTTATTGTTAAACAACACACTGCCTTAAACTGTATTAGCACTAAGGCCTTTAGTTATTGCTTACTTAAAGTTAAAGTTAATGTGCTTAAAGTAAGTCTAATTACCTTTACTAGCGTACTTAGCGTAGTAGGGATAAGAAATAAGAGTATATTCTTTACAGAGTATAGCGTATTGCAACTAGTATCCAAAGTTAGTGTGTATAGCCTGTTAGATAAGTAAGTAGTACATATTGCACAGCTACCTAAGGTTTAGTTTCCTATCTATGCGTCACAAATAGAAGTAATATATCTTAAAGGTTTTAATAATAATATCCTTAACTTAGCTGTCCTTAAATAGCTAGGTGTAGGCGTTAGTAACAATACTGCTGGTGCGTTAAAACTCCTCTGCTTGTAGTTGAAACTCTATAGTATTAATAATCTTATCCTAAGTAGGGAGGGGGTAGAGATTAAGTTTAGAAGGTTAATATTAGTAGCTTAGCAGGTCCTTATCTTGCTTAGCTAGGCAATACTTGCTTGTAAAAAGCTTTCAAATAACAAAGTTAGATTAGAATTCTTGCTAGCAGCTCTATCCTACGTATAGTAAGAGCAGACACTTATTAAGCATATTAAATAGTATAGCCCGCTTAAATAAACCTGTAACTCTTGCAGTAGTATGCTTATAGATAAAGTATACTTGCTTGTATAACAAGTCATTAGAGCTAGACGATTGTCTAATATTAACCTTATAATACTATTCCTTAATAACCTTAACGTAGTTAGAATTAGTAATTAGCTTCTTTGCGTAGGCTTGGTTAAGTAGCTTAAGAAAAGCTAAAGTAGAATTCTAGCAATAACACCCTACTTAGAGGATCTCTTATTTCTAATTAAGAGTTTCTAGCTCCTTGTCTACATAAGTAGCGTTATTAAAGTTAGTATTTAATTAGGTATCTGCTTGTTAGTAGGCTAGTGTTGCTTTTAGAGCACAAGAGCTTAGTAGAGGCAGTAGTACAAAGACTTGTTAGCTACTAGCCTTTGTTCTAACTTAACCTGCCTAGATGTCAGCAGCATTACGCCTTTGTTGTATAATAGTCATTCTGTTCTAAAGCTTATGCAACTTAATTGCTAAATATTAGTCTAGCCCTTAACTAGCTATTATTTCTGTAAAATACTTTAGATTCTTAGTTATAACTAACAGACTACAACTCCCTAGAGAGCAAGTTGTAGATTTTATAAGGTTACTATAGCAATTAATAGCTTAAGCCTTATTTAGAGTCCTTCCTAGCTCTGCAGTTATAGAGATAACTATACTATATATTAAATGCGTCTTTATACTAAACGGCTTGTACTTATTGCTTAAGACGTTTCGTGCGGAGTAGACTAAGCTAGTTTTAGGGTCCTTAGATTTAGCTATAAGTCAAAACACTTTTTACTAGAATATATAAAGAGAATTAGGCTTGCCTTGCTTATCCTTAGCCCTAGCATTAGGACGTAGCTTCTGTAGGTTCAACACAATATTTTCTTTCTACACTTATAGCTTAGCGCAGATATTATAAAACTCTTTTGTCTCTTGCTTATTAATAATCAAGTAGGGTGCTTAGTTGTAAGGGTAATTTTAATGAATAAAAGTATAAATGTCCTTATATAGCAGCATTACTATTGCCTAGTTAGCTGTTAACACGTATTGTTCTTTACTTTAGTTTTTAGAGTTAATGCGGTGTGCTACTGCAGCGTTAAGGAAATAAGTAGCATTCTTAAGATCTATACGCCTTAATACAAAGGCTATATTAGTTAATTCTTAGTAACTAAGTAGCGTATAAGGCATATAGATACTAACGTATTCTTAAATAAATTGTAGAGCTAGTTTCTTTACTATTGCAATAGCTTAGCTTAGTTCTTTAGCTCTCTTATCCCGCGTTAAGGAAGCTGCACTAATAGTAGAATAGTGTTCTTAGAAACCTTTAACACTACTATATTCGTCTATGAGTCTAGGAAGCTAAGCACAAAGGTTACCTACTCAAAAGACAACCTTAAAGATTAAATTAAATTAATAGGAGGCATTCTTAAACTAATAATTTATAATAATATCCTTTTGTCTTAGTGCGTTTAAAAGGGTTTTATTAACTAGAGTTTAACTATTAATAACTTTGATATTATTGCTAAGCTTTGTAAGCTCTAGTACCCTGTCTTAATACTAGATAACCTTAGAGATTTAGTCCGCATCGTAGTCTTTTTTTTAGTAATAACTCTAAGGTTGTTAAAAACTCTTAATAGTTCTAGCGTTTACAGCAGTTACTACTGTAGCTGCTTGCCCTTAGCCTTGTCTAACAACGCTAGAAGCATTGTTTAAGTAGGTTAGCTAAAGTAGGTTAAATTTTATCTTTAGCCGCTGCTTGTTTAAGAGGGGGGGAAAGATATTATTGCAGCTATTGTCCTAGAAGGTAACTACTTCAATAAAAAGTAGTAAAGTTTGTGTAGAAGGAAAGTTAGATAGTTAGCAGGGTTATAGTTCTAGCTTATATGTAGTGGACGTATCCTGCTAGCTAGTAGGTAGAGGTAGAGGTATATAGGGTCTTAATCGCGCTAAAATAAGCAGGTTTTGCAATTAAAATAGCTATTATAATTAGCTGCTGCCTTAAGAGTGCGTGAAATTAAGTATAGTATTAGTGTAGCGGTAAGCACCTAGAATTAGTAAAATAGGTAGCGTGTATCCAAATTTTATATAAGAAATTGGTAAATAAGTAACTAAAGGTAAAAGTAGGTACTACTAGTATAGTATCTCCTCCCTTTCCTAAAAATATAGGCTATTCTATAGCCTATTAGTTGTCTAGTGTAGTATTATTTAAGTTAGAGTTTAAGCTTTTAAAGTCCTGTCTATATGCACAACACTCCTCTTTTATAAGACGTTTAGTAATAACAACTTAAGAACAAAGACTATTAATTATTATAGGAGGTAAAGGTAGTTGTAGTTCCATATATAGCTTAGGAGAGTCTAGCGAGATAGGAATGTCTACTTTAGAGCTAGTTTGTTCCTAATAATTAAGATCCTACAACTTTATATCTCTTTAAATTTCCTCAATAATATCTTGAACAAGTCTTTGTTTAAATAGCTTTAATCGCTATCTACGTGTTGTGTAGGGGAAGCGTGTACTATTAAGGTCCTTAAGACAGTACGTTCCTCTATTAAGTCTAGCTTTATAGTTATAGTATAAGCCTAACTACCTTGTATCTAGCTTATAACCTTGCGATATATTAATTTCTTGCACAGAGTTCTAGAGAAGAACTAAGTCTTTTAGCTTTATATTCTTATGTTGTATTTCCTTAGTGTTATCCTAGTATTCTTTCTTAGCAGCTCTTATTTAGTTAGTATAAGCAACAGCATTCTTTATAAACTAATCTCTAAAATCTAGCTACATTACTTAAATTGTAAGAAGTAATGCGCGGTTTTTTACTTTTCTAAATAAAAGCGTTTGCTATATAAGTAGCGCAAGTTTAATAGGAAGCACTAGGTTCTACTTTATAACTAACTAGTATAGCAAGTAACCTGTCTGTTCCTGTATAGAGATCTTGTTTATAAGAAGAACTATTAGCAAGCACTTAACCTAAGGTCCTAGTAGCTTTGTAAGGGCGTTTACAATAAGTTTATAATCACTTTTAATTTTTCTTATAGCTTAAGAGTTATTTCCTAATAACTAGACTTAGTTAATTATGTACATCTTTAATAGATGCAAGGCTACCTTAGCAAAATTAGGCCCTCTATTAACTATAAGCTTACGTGCTGTGCTCTATTAATATATAATATCTTTATATATAAACTCTGCAATTGTCTTAAACTAGTTGTTTAACAAGGCTTTTGCTTTAGGCTAGCTACTAGAGTAGTCTTTTGCAATAACTAAAAACTTCTTCCTAAAACACTAAGGTATATATACTTTTTTAATTGCAACTATCTCCTAAATAGCGAAACTGTAAGTATTAGTAAGCATATTAACCTTCCTCTTTAAAAATGACAGTTAATAGTCTAGACAAGTCACTAGGTTTTGCTGCATATGTTTATACATTCTCTTCTACCAGTATTGCTAAGCAAGTATAGAGTACACTGCGTTAACACCTTTGTGTTTAATTTAAGAGTGTATGTTTTATACTATAGCTATTTTTAGGTTGGTATTATTTACAACCTTTTAGATCGCAATATTTCTAAATGTTTTCCTAAAGAATATCTTGTCTTATAAAAAGAGGTTTAGGGCTTGCTTCTTTTATGCTTGTAGTTCTTATCGTTCTATACCCTTAGAAGTTTTAAAGTTAACTAAAAATTAAGCGTATTATTCTAATTCTGTTAAGAATTCTTAATAGAGTATCTTTGCCTGTCCTGCTAGTATTAGTGCATTTACATGTTTAATTATATAATTAATAAACTCCTCTAAATTTTCCTTAGGTTCTAAAGGCAGTTCTTAAATATTAGATCTTAGATACCTTAATAGCGTATTTGTAACTACATTCTTCTGTCCTAGGATATACTTAATATCAAAGTCTTATAAAAGAATTGTTAATATCTACCTATTAATAACAGATCCTAGATTATTAGTAGATAAGTAATTTAGTTAAGCAATAAGGGTTGCAGCGTTAGTTTCTATAGTAAAGTAAACACTATAAAAGTAAGTATAAAACTTATTAAAAGCTTAAAGCACGGCCTTACATTCTAACTTAGTAAAGTGCTATTACCTCGCTTATGCTAACTATAGTGTGCTTTTAAACTGCACTAGGTGTTGCTTGTTGTCTTTCTTAAGCTATTTAATATATGCTCCTGCACTGTTTTAACTTGCATTAGTTATTAAGAATATTTTGTAATTCTTAGTGTTAGTGTAGTCTAGGTTCTCGAGTGTAGGCGCGTTATATATAGCCTGCTTTAGCATTTATATTGCAGCGTCTTGTGTATCTCTTTATTTAGAAGAGATATTATCTTGTAGGAGTGTAAACAGAGGTTTAGCAATCTTAGTAAAGTCTTTTACTTATATATAGTAGTAGACGCAAATGCCTATAAAGAATCATACCTTCCTTTTATTATTGCATAGTGGCTAGTTTATAGTCTTTTTAACTTTTTTCTAGTTAGGATAATAGCCTTCAGGGCTAACTTTATAACCTACAACTTTCAGCCTTTCTATAAAAAATAATACTTCTTTTCTAACATAGTGCCTTTAGCTTGTTTAATATTAGCTAGTACTCTGTCTAGTTACAGGATATGCTTAAGAACATAACATTAAACTTCTAGCATTAACTCTTCTTTGCTATAGTTAGTTTTTGGCCCTCTACATGTAATATCGTTAATAAAGGGCATAGTATTAGGCTAGTAGTCTCTTAGAATCTTTATTATTATTTATTAGAATGCTGCTATAGAGTTAGTAGTACCTATAACTATCATGCATAATTATATAAGTCCTACTAGTATTTAAAACGCTGTTATGTCTCTACTTTCTAGATGTAGTGTGATTTAGTTTTATCCTAAGAACAAATTTATAAGTAAGATAATCTTATACCTTATAAACCTCTTAGACAACTTATCTACTGTTAGTAGTAGGTTCGCATTTTATATAGTAACTATATTTATCTATTGCGTGTTACTAATTTATCAAACGCCTTTGTCCTTTTTAGGTACTAAGTGCTATAAATTATAATATTAACTATTACACCTTTTCTATGTCCTTTAATTTAAACAGACATTCACTATATCTACTACTTATAGCTCTAAAGCTTTTAGGATAGCAAAACCTCGCACTTGCTAAGCCTTGTGTAGTATTGTTCGTATTTTATATAGCAGATATATATTAGGATAAATCTTTTCTAATTCCTTAAATTGCTAGGAGAGCGCTCCCTCTCTGTTAAGAAGTAAATATATAAATATCTCCTTTTCCAATAGCTGCAGGTAATCTCTAGTATATAGCTTATTAATCTATTTTTTTAGTTAGCCTTGTACCTTTTAAGAAAGTAGTATATCTTAGCTTAAACAGATAGTTGTATAGGCCTTTATTAAAATCGCAAATGCTTATTTAAAGAAGCTGTTATTCTTTTGCCTTTTCCTCTTAGTCTTCTTGTCTAAATTCTATAGGCATCTCTTGCTAAGAGATATTAATAGGTTAAACTTTCTTATCTACTATCTTGTATATTGTGTACAAGTTATTTTGTTGTTAGGTAAACTTAAATAGTCTTTTTTGCAACTGCTAATCATTAAGTTTATACATAATTAAAATTTTACTAAGTTTATAGTTTCTTATAAGATCTTTAGACTGCCTAACTGTGTGCGTAAGCACTTAGTTTATTTGAAACATCTAATTCTTCCTACTATTTTTTATATACAGCATGTTAAGGTTACTAAATCCTACTGTTAGATCTAACTATGCAGCTTCCTGTATGTATTTTACTGCCGCTGCTCGCAGTTTATTGCCTAATCTGTTAGTAATTATATATAACTATATATTACCTGCTGTTTCTCTATTTAAGTTGTTGTTAGAGGCTTTATTTCTAATTATCTGCGTAGGGTAATTTAGAGATGAGTTAGAGGCAACAGAAACTGCGTTTTTTATACTATTTTTAAATAAGACTTAGCACGTAATTTATCTAAACACATTGTAGTAAATTAATATCCTAGCGCTTGCACACTATAGTCATCCTAGAATTACAGATCTTGTAACATTAGCCATAATCCTAAACCTAGTTCTAATAGTAACTGTCTCTATGTGTATAAGTATATTGTACGTGGTTCTAACAAACAGATTATGTATGCTATTGTGCCGGTGCACAGGGTGATACCCTGCTGCTCACTGGGTCAGTGCTCAACCACCTGATCTAGAAGTATATAGCTCGTTTCGATGGTCGAAACGAGCGAGGAGTCATCTATCATCCTCTACTCCACTCAACAACTCTCAACTCTCTTGGATAGCCAACCCATGATAAGATCTTTATCTTGCCACCCTCGTTCTCGCATGATCTGACCACTAGTGATCTCCTGCCCTCGTAGCAGTATGTCTTTATACACTCCAACACCCGTACAAATAGCGAAGCCTATAAGGACATACTCTACTACTTAGTGCACGAAGGAACTAGTGCACGATTATTGCAAGAACAATATGACAATCTTACGCAAGCACGGAATCCTTAGGATTATTATTAGATATACTCTTAGGATTACTACTTGATTTACTTTTGGGGGGTTAGCACTATCCCCTATTATAGACTACGTTAAGGACGATGTTCCCTAAGTTAGCACTAACAACAAAAACCTACTAATAAACAACAGAATGCGTTATTAAATGCTAAGTTAAAGTCTGGCTAGCGAAATAGAGGCAGCAAACTGTCTAGCAAAATAGAGGCAGTTTTATATATATTCTAAACGCTAATTTGAAGTCTACCTAGCGAAATAGAGGTAGCAACCTGTCTAGTAAAATAGAGACAGTAATACATGCGTAAAAGAAATGCTAAGCTAAGGTGCTGTCTAGCAAAATAGAGATAGCACTAAAAGCTTATACATAAGTACTAGCTTTAAGTATAAATCTAAGTCTACCTAGCGAAATAAGGGGTACCTAAGAGGCAAAGATTTATACACACACACCTAAACAAATATACACTACAAAAACTTAAAGAGATATACTATTTCTCCTAGAGACTATACCTTGTCTATTACTTTACTAACATTTGTTAACTATCTGTACATACAAAGAACTTATATAAGTCCTACTGTACTACAGATGTTAAAAAGGGATTAGAAGTTAGGTTAAGTACAGGAAGGCGTAACGCTTCCTCCCTCTAGACCTGCTACTGCTAGTCCTAACTTACTGTTAACCCTATTAAGCTTAGTTATTAACACTATAGTTACACCTACGCACAACTTAGTGTTAACTATAATTTAACTAAGACACAGTACATTAGTTTTTACTAGAAAGGATGTTATAGAATTCCTAGAGGACCTTAACTAACAAGCTAATAATAAAGGCATCTGTAATGCTATAAGGGTCTCTATCCTACTAGACTACTTCTCTAACAAGGATTAATCTCTTTCTTATATCCTAAAGCGTTTACCTAGATATGCCTAGAAGGATTAGTCTAAGTTACAGACACACATAAAGGAACAGTGTAGAAGGCTAAGCAAGGATTTAAGCACCTAAGAAAGCGTTTAAATAATACAAGGTAACGCTTCTATTCCTGCCTCGCAGCCTATAGATATACAGTATCTGCAGGAACTGCACAATCTTCTTAATAACAGTCTTCATGTTGTAGATAGATTTATTGTGCTTAACGTTTTAACGTGTAGGAAAAATGCTAAGCTAACAGATACTAAGTGCGTTGAATTACACCTAGTATCTGTTCTAGCCGCTAATTAGCTAAACCAGCGCACAGACCCTGTCTATAGAACTTTAACTAATACACTACTTGCCTAAAACACGCATTGCAATACAATAAAGTTGCATTAATTAAGTACGCAAATTTGCCACGAGGTGTATAGAAGGGGTAACTCCTAGATAGATAAGCTAGACAAGATACCTACTAAGGATGTCTAAGGGGTTTAGCGAAGAAATAGGCAGGCCTTTGCCTAAACTGACCTACTAGAAGGCTAGGTTACCGTGAACAGCAGCTTTTTAAAGTGCCTAATTAATACTAGGGCATAAATGAATATCGTAAGACTTAGTACAGCGCGAGCTTTAAAGATACTGTATCTATAAAGCTAGTCCTAATAGAGGAACCTATCGTCTTAAGGACCTCTATAGTACACACTTCTACTACATTAGACAACTAATAGGCTATAGGACGGCCTATACTTTTAGAAACAGGAGGGGATACTATGCTAGTAGTACCTGCTTTTACCTTTAGCTACTTATTTACTAATTTCCTATGCAATATCTAGATACATAGCACTCATCCTACTATTTCTAGGTGCTCACCGCTACACTAATACTATACTCGATTTTACGCACCTTAAGGCAACAGCTAATTACAGCAACTATTTTAATTGCGAAACCCGCTTATTTTAGCGCGATTTGGACCCTTTTTATCTCTATCTGCTAGCCGGCAGGATACCGCCACTACAAATAAACTAGAACTATAACCCTGCTAACTATCTAATACTCCTTCTACACAAACTTTACTACCTTTAATTAGGGTATTTACTTTCTAAGACAACAATTACAATTATATCTTCTCCTCCTAACCTGGTAGCAGCTAAAGACAACATTTAACTTACCTTAGCTAACCTGCTTAAACAATGCTTCCAGCGTTATCAGACAAGGCTAAAGGCAAGCAGCTATAGCAGTAACTGCCGCAAACACTAGATCTATTAAAGGTTTTTAACAACCTTAAAGTTATTGCTAAAAAAGAAGACTATGTTGTAGACTAAATCCCTAAGGTTATATAGCATTAGAATAAGGTGCTAGAGCTCGCAAAACTTAGCAACAATATTAGAGTTATAAATATCTAGACCCTAGTTAACGAGATCCTTTTAAACGCGCTAAGACAGTAACGTATTATTATAGATTGTTAGTTTAACAACGCCTCCTACTAATTTAACCTAATCCTTAAGGCTGTCTTTAGAGTAGGTAACCTCTGTGCTTAGCTCCCTAGACTTATAGACGAATATAGTAGTGTTAAAGGTTTCTAGGAATACTATTCTATTATTAGTGCAGCATCCTTAACGCGGGACAAGAGGGCTAAAGAACTAAGCAAGGCTATTGCAATAGTAAAGAAGCTAGCTTTAGAATTTGTTTAAGAATGCGTCAGCATCTATATGCCTCGTACACTACTTAGTTACTAAAGATTAACTAACATAGCCTTTATATTAAGGCGTATAGATTTTAAAGATGCTGCTTATTTCCTTAACGCTGCTGTAGCGCACTGCATTAACTCTAAGAACTAAAGCAAGAAACAATACGTATTAACAGCTAACTAGGCAACAGTAAAACTGCTATACAAAGATATTTACACTTTTGTTGATTAGAATGACCCTTACAACTAAGCACTCTACCTAGACATTAATAAGCAAGAGGCATGGAGCTTCGTGATATCTGCGCTAAGCCGCTAGTTAAGAAAGAAGATATTAAATTTAACCTACAAAAGCTACGTTCTAATACTAGGGCTAAGGATAAGCAAGGTAGGCCTAATTCTCTTTATATATTTGTAGGGGCTGAAGCCCTGACGTTTTTAGTACTAGGCAAAGTTGCCTTGTTTGACGATCTTACAGATGCCGGGTGTCCACCCGGCATCTGTTGGCTTGGCGCGCTCAGGCCTTCTACACCGCTTAACCCTACGCCGCCCAACACCTCTACCCTGTTCGGCCCTTCTACCTCGTTTAGCCCTTCTACCCTGCTCGCCTCTTCTAGCCTGCTCGGCCTTTCTTTTATACTTTGCACAATTCTCTTGCTACGTTAGCAGTTGCGGCGCTGTTACTTGTACGTACAAACTAGCGCTAAGCTTAGGCCTTACAGGGAGGTATATAGGCTTACTGCGCAACCTTTGTAGTTCTGCAATTAATTTATCACCGTTTTCCCTTGCACCTTTAGTTAATCTAACGTACTTTTACAATTAAATTAATTCCTTTTTTTAGCTACTTACGTAGCTACGTTAAATTAGAAGCCTCCTAGAGCTATATCTAGATAAGAAGCTAGCTAGAGCTATATCTACGCCTAAAGATTCTAATTAATTTGATCGCTAATCTAAGTTAAAGCTGTTTTAAATCTATTCAGGATTAATAGCAGAAGAAGCACAAGGAGTGCTAAGGGATACCTAGTTAAACAAGACTTTACCTAAAACGTTTTACAATACAAACTGTTAGATAAGCCTACTATATTTCTAGTAGCCCTAGAAACTAATCCCCGTTAAATATAATAAAAGCACTATTAATTTAGAACGCTTATACTATAATAGCAAGGGCTAAAATTACATCTAGAAACTTAGCTATCTAGATAGTAAGACCATACTAAGATAGTATTAGTAGGGCTAAGATAGAGAGCACTCTTAAGAATCTCTGCTAAGCAAATAAACTAGATAAAATAGCGACTTTAATAATTATACAAGAAGCCTTTCTTATCTATAAGGTGATTAACTTAGTCTCTAAGAGAACAAAACTAGAACACAAATAGCTACCTACTTAGCTACTAATATTACTTGCTGCATTAAAACTAGCGCAGGAAACGGCACAACCTAAGCGTTTTAAGCAACTTAACCTAACCGCTATTAATAGGACAAAGAAAATATACTAGATCTTTAAAAAGCAGCTTACTGCTAAGGTAGAGAACAACTAAGAGGATTTTAACACAGAAAGAAGAACTTGCAACTACGCCTTTAGTAGGCTTAAAGGTTTAGCAGCTACCTTTATGCTGCCCTACCTTAATTAAATAGAATTGTTAGACGCCTAGAACTTTAAACACTTGTTAAGCTTTTTAATTAAATGTTTAGAGACCTATACAGCTCTAAAAGAGCTTAAAACAAACTCTAGTTAATATCCTAAAGCAAAAAGAATATTTGTAGTTATATTATAGAACTTTAGGAACAGTTGCTGCTGTTAAACAGCAACTTGGATAAGGACACAAAGACAATACTCTTTTAAAAGAGCTTTGCTTATAAGCTTTAGGATAAGCTTGTAGGTATTACCTTTTTAGACTTAGATAACTTGCAAAACAAGTCTATTAAAATTGTAGACTACTTATATAGGATAGAACAATACGCTAAAGGCTAGGATAAGCCTAAAGAACATTACTCTAAAGGATACAAACTAAGACCTGCCTCTCCTCCTCCTCCTACAGGAGACTAGATAGAGGGAATAGAGTTTACTAGACAATTAGCTAAGCTACGCAGGCTTAGCAATCTAGAGCTAAGCAGACTAATAAAAGAAGGACGTTGTTTTACCTACAAGTAGAAAGGACACTTAGCTGTAGATTATACTAAAGAAAAAACGCTAAGAAAAAAGGAGAAGAAAAGGACTACTATATTAAAGGCCTTAAAAGCGAAAGCAGAGAAGCTAAGCAAGGATAGCTTAGGCGGCGAGGATACTCTAGACAACTAAGATTCTAATTTAGAAAAAGAATAGCTCTTGCTTAAAGTTACTAGCAAGAGCTACACGTAAGCTAAGACAACTTAACAAAAGAATAAGCTAGTTTTAAAAAGAATATAAGCAGTAATAGAATTACTGTAGAAACGTTAGTTAATTGTTATACATTTGCTTTAACTCTTATTAATATAGAAAACCTTATATACTCTCTTATTAGCCCTTATCTTGTTAGGAACACTAATTTATAGTGCATTTCTATCTCCCCGCGCAGGTTAGAAGGAGTTACAGAGAAACCTAGAACTATTAATAAAGTTGCTAGGTTAGAAATTAATATTAAAGAATACAAGGATACTCTCTAGGGCTATATTGCTTTTACACACCCTAGATATGATTTAATACTTAGACAGCCTTAGATAAATAAGAGAGAGGTTACTATTGCCCCCTCTAGAAAAATAATATACATTTACTCTTCTAGACAAAGAATTAAGCTAATAAGTACTAAAGATTGCCTTGTTTTAGAGAACAAAAGACTACAACAAATAAACGTAACTGCCTATTACTCCTATATTAGGTAAGCAAGAAAAGACAAGTTAATCTAGACTTTTGCTGCTTCTTTTAAGAATATTAAAAAGGCCTTAGCTCCTAAAAAGAAAGTAAATGTTTTATTACTACTTCCTAAGGCGTACTAATATATAGCCTAGAATTTTAAGTCGAAAACTGTTTCTGTATTATTACCCCTACGCGGACTTAAAGTTAATGACTAAATTAAGTTATAAAAAGATAAAAGCGGAAAAGAAAAAGAGCTTCCTTAGGGCCCTTTATACTATATAAGTAGACTAGAGCTTTTAGTTCTAGGCAAGGAGCTTATATCCCTCTTAGATAAAAGATAGATTAGAGCTAGTAGCTCTGCAGCCTCTTCCCTAGTCTTATTCGCTAGAAAACCTAGAGGAGGATTATAGTTCTACGTTAATTATTAAGCTCTTAACGCTATTATAAAAAAGGATTGTTATGGCTTGCTGTTAATCTTGGAGACGCTTAACAACATCACGAAGGCAAAATAGTTTACTAAGATTAATATTTCTGCAGCCTTCTACAAAATTGGGATTAACACAGGAGATAAATAGCTAGTTACTCCTTTTAGCATAGCGAATACTCCTAGTACTTTTTAATAATATATTAACTAGATACTCTGCGAATATATTAACGATTTCTGTTTAGCCTACCTAGACAAAGTATTAATCTACACAAATAGCACGCTTAAGAAATACTAACGCAACACAAACAAGGTCCTAAAAGCTATAGGCAAGGCTAGGTTACCTCTTATTATTAAGAAATGTAAGTTTAATATATAAAGCACTAAATACTTTGGATTTATTATTAAGGCTGGAAAAGGACTTTAGATAGACCCTAATAAAGTTAAAGCAATTTAAGAATAGGAGGCACTAACAAATGTTAAAGGAGTACACAGTTTTCTTAGATTCGCGAACTTTTATTAACGCTTTATTAAGAACTACTCTAATATAGTTATCCTGCTTATAAGACTTACTAGAAACGTCTTTTTTTAATAGAGAAAAGTAGAACAGAAAGCTTTTAATAAGCTAAAGAAGTTATTTGTTACTAAACTAATACTAGCTTAATAAGATCCTAATAAGGAAACTATCCTAGAGACTAATTCTTTAGGTTACGTTGTAGCAAGAGTCCTTTTACAATGCAACAACTAAGGAAGATTGTAACTAGTAGCGTACTACTTAAAGAAGATAACTAGCGCTTAAAGCAACTACAAGATATATAATAAGGAACTACTTACAGTTATTTGCTACTTATCTAAATAGGACGCTATGCTACGTTCCTTAAAGAAGTTTCTAGTAATAACAGACTACAAGAACCTAGAGTATTTTAGAAAGCCTAGGTAGCTTAGTAAGAAAAAAATAAGATAGGCCTAATTTCTAGGTAAATTTTCTAACGTAGAAATCGCTTATAGGCCTAGAGTTAATAACTCTAGGGCAGATGCTTTATTCTAGAGACAACAAGACATACCTGCAAACAGTTTAGATACTTAAATTTCTAGAAGATTTCTATAAGTCTTTAAACTATCTACTGCAACAACCCTAAAAATAGAAGAACAAGAAAAAGAGAAGACTTTTAGGACCTTTAGCTGCAATAGCTATCTAGCGACAGGACTTTAAGAACAATAAGACCTAGAGGAGCTATAGAACAGAGCTAAAGAAGGGGCTATTACTTACTAGCTAGCCTAGAAAGCGGTAAACAATGTGGAACGCTAATTCCTAGCAAAGCTTAACCTTAAGCTTTTAATTTCTAAATGCTAACTAGATAATTTCAGAAACCTACTATACTAAGATTAAAACTAGGTACTATATAATAAACCCTTACGCACTAGAATTATTTATAAGATCTACTGTTCTAAGGCTCTAGAACACTTAGGAAGGAACTTTACCTATTAAGTAGTTGCTAGAGAATACTTTTAGCCTACTATAAGCTAGACAGTAAAGTAATACATTAGAAACTACTTAGTGTGTAGAAGAACAAAACTATAGAGAGACAGCCTACAAGGAATACTAAAACCTCCACTAATCTCTAAGCGTATCTAAAAGAAGATATTAATTAACTTTGTTACAGGATTACTAGAAAGCAAAGGTTGTACAAACCTAATAGTTATAACTAATAAACTAAGTAAGGATGTAATTTTAATAGGCCTTAAAGATATTACTACAGAAAGCGTTGCTAAAGCGTTTATTAACTTAGTAGTAGCTTACTATTAGCTACTAGACTATATTACTTCTAATTAAGGTGTATAGTTTAAAAGCTACTTTTAGACTTAACTTTGCAAGCTGCTAGAGATTAAGCAATATTTATCTTCTAGATACTATTCTAAAACTAATAGCTCTACAGAATAAACAAACTATACAGCATAGGCCTACTTACAAGCTTTCTGCAATTAGGATTAAACAAACTAGAAAGGTAACCTAAGGATAACAAAAATTGCGATTATAGCAAGACAAGCACAATCTACTCGAATATTGCCTTTCTTCCTGTAATATAGATACGAGGTAGATCCCCTCTTAATAGCAGTAAAACATAGACCCTAGAATTAACCTTAGGAAAGAAGAATACAGGAAGACTACTCGAAAGCAGAAAAGATAGTAAGCATACTCTAGCAAAGTATTAAGTTAGCTTAGGCTATAATAGCAGAATCTTAACAGAAACAAGAACAACAAGTAAATAATAGAAGAAGACAATTACCTTAGCTTTAAATAGGTAATAGGGTTTAGTTAAAGCTAGGAGACTACTATAAGATAAAAAAACCTAGCTAAAAACTTAATTAGAAGAATCTTAAGTATACAGTACTTAAAATTGTTAGACTAAATGCTGTAAAGCTAGATACCCTAGGAAGGATACATCTAGTATTTAATATTAACAACCTCTAACTAGCTTCTTTAGATTCTTTACTAAGCTAACTACAAGACAACAGCAAACTCTTACTAATTAAAGTAGACAGCAAAGATAAGTACCTAGTAGAGCGCCTATTAGAGGAAAGAGGCACAGGAAGGAGAAAAGAATACCTAGTTAAATAGGTAGGATACCTAGAACTAACTTAGGAACTAGCTTTAAACCTAGAAGATACAAAAGTATTACTAGACTGGAAAGACTTAAGGACCTCTATTAAGGAGGGGGTTACTATAAAGGGCTAAAGCCCTAACGTTTTTAGTACCTAGCAAAGTTGCCTTGTTTAACAATCTTACAGATACTAGGTGTCCACCCGGCATCTATTAGCTTAGCGCGCTTAGGCCTTCTACACCGCTTAACCCTACGCTGCCTAACACCTCTACCCTGTTCGGCCCTCCTACCCCGTTCGGCCTTTCTACCCTGCTCGCCCCTTCTAGCCTACTTAGCCTTTCTTTTATACTTTGCATAATTCTCTTGCCACGTTAGCAGTTGCGGCGCTGTTACTTGTACGTATAAACTAGCGCCAAGCTTAGGCCTTACAGGGAGGTATATAGACTCGCTGCGCAACCTTCGTAGTTCTATAATCAATTTATCACTGTTTTCCCTTGCACCTTTGGTTAATCCAACGCACCCTTACAATATTCTAGCAAAAGGTGTTTTAACTTATAGCTAAATTTAAGGACCCTAAAACTAGCCTAGTCTACTCTGCACGAAACGTCTTAAATAATAAGTACAGGCCGTTTAGTGTAAAGACACATCTAATATATAGTGTAGTTATTCCTATAACTACAGAGCTAGAAAGGACCCTAAGTAAGGCTTAATCTATTAACTGCTATAGTAATTTTATAAGGTCTAAGACTCGCTCTCTAGGGGCTTGTAGTTTGTTAGTTATGTCTAAGAATCTAAGGCAATCTACAGGAATGTTAGCTAGTTAAGGACTTAACTAATACTTAGTAGTTAAGTTGCGTAAGCTTTAGAACAGAATAACTGTAGTGCAATAGAGGCGTAACGCTGCTAATATCTAGGCAGGACAAGTTAGGACTAGGGATAGTAACTAACAAGCCCCTACACTACTACCTCTACTAAGCTCTTATGCTCTAAAAGCAACACTAGCCTACTAGCAAGCAGCTACCTAATTAGATACTAATCTTAATAACGCTACCTATGTAGACAAGGAGCTAGATACCCTTAATTAAGAATAGGAGATCCTCTAAGCAGGGTGTTATTGCAAAAATCCTACTTTAGCTTTCCTTAAGCTACTTAAGCATGCCTACGTAAAAAAGCTAATTACTAATCCTAACTGGGTTAAGGTTATTAAGGAATAGTACTGTAAAGTTAATATTAGACAACAGCCTAATTCTAATAACCTGTTGTACAAGCAAGTATGCTTTATCTATAAGCGCACTACTGCAAGTGTTATAGGTTTGTTTAAGAAGGTTATGCTGTCTAATATACTTAATAAGTGTCTGCTTTTACTATACGTAGAACAGAACTGCTAGCAGGAATTCTAATTAAATCCTGTAATTTTAAAGCTTTTTACTAGCAAGTATTGTCTAGCTAAGTAGGATAAAATTCTACTAAGCTACTAATATTAACCTTCTAAACTTAATCTCTACCCTATCCCTACTTAGGATAAGATTATTAATACTATAGCGTTTAGACTATAAGCAGAAAAGTTCTAACACACTAGAAGTATTGTTACTAACGCTTATACCTAGCTGTTTAAGACTAGTTAGGTTAAGGATATTATTAATAAAAATTTTAAGATGTATTGCTTCTACTTGCAACGTATAGACAGGAAGCTAAACCTTAGATAGCTATGCAATATGTACTACTTACTTATCTAACAAGCTATACGCACTAACCTAGGATACTAGTTATAATACACTATGCTCCATAAGAAGCACACTTTAATTTCTTGCCTCTACTACGCTAAGTACGCTAAGAAGGGTAATTAAACTTACTTTAAGCACATTAACTTTAACCTTAAGTAAGTAATAACTAAAGGTCTTAGTGCTAATATAATTTAAGGCAGTGTGTTGTTTAACAATAAGGATAAGAACAACTACACTAAGATACTACTAGGATTATACAACTATGTGCTAGAATACCTAATGTAGCGTAAAGACGTAGGCGTTAAGTTGTTAAATAGTTTTATTAAAGGATAGGAGGACAAGACTAACTAGCTAGAAGATGTATAAAAGCTAGCTCCTAATACTTACTAGACAAAGCAAATCTGTAAAGAAAGATAAGTTTAAATTTGATCTCCTTTACTACTTTATAGATCTACTAGCCCGACTACTTGCAACTGCTGCACTATCCTCCCTTAGTTTGTTATAGTCTGTAATAAAGTAATAGAGGTGCCTGCTATAGGAACCTATAAGGTAATTTACAAGGCTTATTATAATTTTACTACTGCTCTTTGTATTTCCTTAGGCTATCCTAATAAGTTTAGAGGAATTAATTAGCTATTCCCTACTAATATTTATATTAAGTATAGGTCTTAGATCTAGAAAGACCTTGTTAGACAGGCGAAGTAGGATAATTCTCTTGTCTAAAAGGAGCTAAACGACATGCTATAGAACGCTAATAAGGAGTAGATTGACAAGTATATTTAAAAACACCGCAACTATGTTCTGCTTTAAATTATTAATTTATAGCCTGTAGTTTAAGAGTTAGAGAAGGACGCTTTTTGTGCTAATCTAGCCTAAGAATACCTTAACTGTTTATATTTTACTAACTATAGTTAGAACCTACCTTATACAACAAAGAACTAGGATAAGTAGAATGCTAATTTCTCTTAAGCTAATTCTCTGCAACGTCTCTAGGAGGAGCTTAGCCTAGAGGCTAATAAGTGCTAAGTTTTCTGTAAGAGCGAAGATTCTACTATGCTCTCCTCTACGCAATATCTCTCTAGCGTTCGCTCTTAATTAGGTACAGTTATCTCTAATAACGTCTTAGTACCTACAACTCTAACTAGGTAACCTCTTTATAATTGCCTTTACTTAATATTAGAGTCTTAAGCGCCTGCTACTCCTGTCCCCGCTCTAACTGCAGCGCCTGCGCCTAGGCCACGCGCTTCAACCACTACTTAAGAACCTTAACGAAGTGAGCGCTTAAAGAAGTAAAGGAAGGTATTAAAGATAGATATAGAGTAATTAAGTTAGGTTTCATTTGTTTTGTTTTCTTTGTTTTATTTTCTTTGTTTTATTTCCTTTGATTTGCTGTTTTTCCTTCTGCTGAGTTAGTCGCTTGATGGGGCCAAGCTCGCAGGAAGGGGAGGTATGTGCCGGTGCACAGGGTGATACCCTGCTGCTCACTAGGTCAGTGCTCAACCACCTGATCTAGACGTATATAGCTTGTTTCGATGGTCGAAACAAGCGAGGAGTCATCTATTATCCTCCACTCCACTCGACAACTCTCAACTCTCTTGGATAGCATACCTATAATAAGATCTTTATCTTGCCACCCTCGTTCTCGCATGACCTGACCACTAGTGATCTCCTGCCCTCGTAGCAGTATGTCTTCATACACTCCAACACCCGTACACTATTAGCTAAGGTAACGCTAGGAGAAGGCTGCTCTAGTTAGTGTTTTATTACCTTATACAGTATCTTTAATACTTACGCTATACTAAGTCTTAAGATATTTATTTGTGCCCTAGTATTAATTAAGCACTTTAAAAAGCTGCCGTTTACAGTACCTTAGCATTCTAGTAGGTTAGTTTAAGTAAAGGCCTACCTATTACTTTGCTATACACCCTAGATATCTTTTGTAGGTATGCTGTCGAATTTATCTATCTAGGAATCTCTCTTTCTACTTACCTTATGGCGAGTTAATATACTTAATTAACACAAATTTATTGTATTGCAATGCGCGCTTTTAATAAGTAGTGTATGTAGTGAAATTCTATAGGTAGAGCCTGTGCGCTAGTTTAGCTAATTAGAGGCTAGAATAGATGCTAGGTGTAATTTAGCGCACCTAGTATCTGTTAGCTTAGCGTTTTTTCTATATGTTAAAATATTAAGCGCAACAGAACTATCTTCAATATTAATACTATTATTAAGAGATTGCGTAGCTGTTTTGAACTGTTAGCTTGCTTTATAAGATTTAATACTGTAACTCTTTGTACTTCCTGTCTAAGTAGAGTAGTTGTAATATAGTTTAGCTACCCTTGCACTATCTCCCTAAGCTCTAGATTAGGAAGAGCGTTAATAAACTTTACAGCTTTTATTTTCTTTCCTTGCTATAAATGCCTAAGATCTGCTAAAATATTGTTATTTTGCTAAGCTAATTGTAGTAGTCTAATAATTAAAAATAGTATATTATAAGGCTAACTTAAGAAAAGTATATTGCTTTATGTTTTTTCCTGTAGATACTATATATCTATAAGCTATAAGTTAGGGATAAGAGCGTCTCTTTGTATTATTTAATTGCTTTCTTAGGTACTTAAATCCTTGCTTAGCCTTCCTCGCTTCTTTACCCCTCCCTCTTAGACCTAATTAATATTTTAGTAGAGGTTAGGGCTTTTGCCTTTTAAGCGCGTAGCAGGATTTAACTTAAAGATACTATACAAAGCATTTTCTTTGCCTCCTAGTATAATATTAGCAGCGTTAATATTATTAAGCTTCTTAATGTATTCTTGAGTATAAAGATTATATAACTATTCCTAGAATTGTTAGAACTGCTAAAAGACATTATTATAGTAGTACTAGCTTATTAAACTTGTTGCTATATTTGTAGAAGTAGAGTTTTTCCTTTTAAACTTTAAACTTAGTTAAGAGTCTTCTTTAGTAAACTTCTTTAGTACTATGCTAGAGGCTAGCTAATTAAGCATATTGTTAGTAGGGTTGTAGAACTCTTAGATCTTTGCCTTTAACTATAACAAGACTTAGTTTAATAGTAGCTGTTCTAGGATTTTCTTTAAATGCTTATGTAGTAGACTAAAGTAGTATGTTCCTTTCTTGCTAGAAATATTCTAGTTAAAACTAACTTATTCTATACGCTTTAGGGCGTAATATAGTTTGTATTCCTTCAGCATATGCCCTACTATACTAAATATATAATAGAGAGGCTGTCTTTTAGTAGTGCTTATATATGCTGCACTTGGCTTGTTAGATAGTCTCTTTAAAGCATTAGTAATAAAGAAATTATTATTCTTTTTACTAAGAAATTCTGTATTAGTAGCTTGTGCAATAAAGTAGGCATAGTTAGTATGTTTTTCTAAGAGTTTCTTAGTTGTTAGATAAGCTATTAGCATGTTAATAGTTAATAGTCTAAGCTTTAGGTTGCCTAGAGACTTAATAAGGTCCTCTACTTCTAGATTAATATCTGCTAGCGTGCTTGTCTTTTTATGTACTTTGCTAATTTTAATACCTGCTTCTTTTACTTCCTCTAGGGTAAAGGTTACGCGCTAGTTAGATTGTATAATTTAGCATATCTAAGCATTAGCGCCTCCTTGTTCTAGCTAGTAAATCTTATCTAGGCTAGTTATCTTCTTGTAGTAGGATTTAAGGAAAAAATAGATCTCTTCTAACTTATATATATTCTCAATATCTCTGTTTAGGGCAGAAAGTTTATAGTATATAACTGCCTCTTTGTTAGTTTGTAGTAGGCCTTAGAAGAAGAGAATGCTTATCTCTTTTTAAGGGATTTGTCTATTCTTAAAACATGTATTAGCAACAAAGTAAAATATGTATAGTACTCTACTAGACTAGGCTAGGTTTGTATATATTTATAGATATAAGCTTAAAAGTAAGAGTATTTACCTATTTTAATAGCTATATCTTTATCTTTCTACTGTTTCTTTATATGTGTTTATAACTTAGACTAATTCTTTTCTGCATATCTAGGTAAGCGCTTTAGGATATAAAAAAGAGATTAATCCTTATTAAAGAAGTAGTCTAGTAAAATAGAGACTCTTATAGTACTACAAATGCCTTTATTATTAGCTTGTTAGTTAAAGTTATGTAGATATTTTAAAATATCCTTTTTAGTAAAAACTAATATACTATGTCTTAGTTAAATTGTAGTAAACACTAAGTTGTGCGTGAGTATAGCTATAGTATTAATAACTAAGCTTAATAGGGTTAATGGTAAATTAGAACTAGTAGTAGTAGGTCTACAGAGAGGAAGTGTTGCGCCTTCCTGCCCTTACCTTATCTTCTAATCTTTCTTTAATATTTAGGGTATAGTAGGACTTATATAAGTTCTTTATATAAATAGTTAACAAGCGTTAGTAAAGTAATAGACAAAGTATAGTCTTTGAAAAAAAAAATTCTCTTTTTAAGTTTTTGTAGTATATGTTTGTTTAAGTGTGTGTGTATAAATCTTTGCCTCTTAAGTACCCCTTATTTCGCTAGGTAGGCTTATATTTATACTTAAAGCTAGTACTTATGTATAGGCTTTTAGTGCTATCTTTATATTACTAGATAGTACTTTAGCTTAGCATTTCTTTACGTATGTATTACTGTCTCTCTTTTACTAGATAGGTTACTACCTTTACTTTACTAAGTAGACTTTAAATTGGCGTTTAAAATATATATAAGACTGCCTCTATTTTGCTAGACAGTTTGCTGCCTTTATTTTGCTAAACAAACTTTAACTTAGTATTTCATAACGTATTTTATTATTTATTAGTAGTATTTTGTGTTAACTTAGGTAACATCGTCCTTAACGTAGTCTGTAATAAGGGATAGTGCTAACCTCCTAGAAGTATGTCTAGTAATAATCCTAAGAGTATATCTAGTAATAAGCCTAAAGATTCTGGTAGTAATTTTAAGAATTCTGTGCTTGCGTAAATTTATTGTATTATTTTTGTAATAATTGTGCACTAGTTCCTTTGTGTACTAAGTAGTAGAGTATGTCCTTATAGGCTTTGCTATTTGTACGGGTGTTAAAGTGTATAAAGACATACTACTACAAGGGTAGGAGATTACTAGTGGTTAGGTTATGTAAGAACAAGGGTGGTAAGATAAAGATCTTATTATAGGTTGTCTATTCAAGGAAAGCACAAGAGTTGAGTTGTGGAGTAGAGAAGAGGATAGGTGTCCTTGCTTGTTTCGACCATCGAAACGAGCTATACCTCTAGATCAGGTGGTTGAGCACTGACCTAGTGAGCAGCAGGGTATCACCCTGTGCACCGGCACACCACTACATAAGAAGATAAAGGAATACAATATAAGGCCTTCTTTAATTTTTAATATAGATAAGAAAAGCTTTATAATAAGAGTAACTAGAAGGTTAAAAAGGGTGTTTAACAAGAAAATATACAATTAAAAAAGAGTAACAGCTGCAACTTAGGACAGTTTTAGAGAGTAGGTAACTTTCCTAGCCTGCGTTTATTTAGAGAGTACAGCTTTATCCCTAGCTCTTATCTTTTAGTTATCTGTTAGAGCTCTAAAATTAAGCTAGGTTAAGAATATTAATAACGAAAAGAACTTAGTATTTGTTAGCTTATCTCCTTCTAGCTAGACTAACAATAATTTAGGTCTAGCCTGGCTTAAGGAGGTTTTTAAGAGAGAGACTAGACAGAAAGCTTATTTAGAATACTAATTACTCCTCTTTGACGGCTATAGATCCTACCTAACTATACATTTTATTAATTACTGTAACAACTACAAGATCTCATTGGCTGTATTTCCTCCTTATTTATCTTATACGCTTTAACTGCTTAACGTTAGATTATTTAAGCCTCTCTTAACTGCCTACTTAACTAAGCTTTTATCCTACCTTTATAAAAGCTAGGGGCTCCTACTAATAGTAAAAGGAGACTTCTTTCTCCTCCTTTAGAGGGCCTAGGGTACTGCTTTTAAGGAGGAGACTATTAGAAAGTCTTTCTAGGTAACTAAGGTCTACCTACCTAATCCTAAGGTTAACCTTTAAAGATTCTGCAAGGAGGCCTCTAGTTTAGATAAGTTCTTAGCTTTTGTACTTAGTAGATATAATTAGCTTAAAATAGAGACTCTTATACGCTGTTTAGTGCGAGATCTAGGCACTGAGGAGGTAAAAAAGATTTGTTAAAGCCTCTACTATTTCTTAGCTTAGAATAGTATTCTCTGTAGAGAAATTTAAGGCTTAAAGAAGGCTCTTTGAGTTAAAAAGAAACACTAAAAGAAAAGATATACTCTCTAACTTAATAATTCTTAGGAGTACTATAGTAGTGCTGTTTTCTAGTCGCCGAGGAAGGTCTGTTAGGCTTAGGACAACAAAGTAGTTTAATAACATAAACAACAACTACTACAACTTTAAAAAGCTAAGAGGTCTTACTTAAGAAAGCAAGCTTAATTTTATAAGGCTTAACAAGCAAAAAAGAGGCGTGTTAAGAGAAAGAGGCTTAAGAGGGTAAGGCAGAAAGAGAAGGCTAAAAAGACAGCTAAAAAGGAGCGTTAGAAATTAGCTCGCGACGCTTAAAAAGCTATACAACTGTCTTAAAAGGGTAAGCTTAAGGACTTACAAGCCTCTACTTAAAAGCAGAAGCGTTAAAAATATATTGTTGTTAATTTATCTTATGTTGAAACTAAGGTCGCTGCACTAGCTGCCCTAGCGCGCACTATCCACCGCTGGCGCAACGTCACCTTACTAAACAAATATAAGTAGTACCAGCTTCGGCCTTTTAAGACAACCTTTTAATGTGACTACATATTTTGTAGACACCTTTTTAGTAAAAAAAAATTTATTGCTAACAACAGGTATCTATGCATACGCCCCCTTATTTAGCATTACTAGCACGCAGTTAGTATGTTGCATGTTTAAATAGAAACAAAAAAAAGTAAAACAAAGACGCAACTTGCCTTTTAACTTAATACGCTTTATTCTGCCTATTCTTGTTACTTTACTACTAAGCGCTTTTGAAAAAAGTAAAGTAACAACACTATTATTGCCTTACTTACCAACTTATAGACGTAATTATAAAAACTCACTTCTTTTTTTCTACTTTTTTTTTCTCTATCGCTAATTTAACGTCTTGCAATAGCTATTTAAGCTAAGTTCTAGTCTCTATACTTAGCCCTTGCACGACGAATAGGAAGAGGAAGATACTAAAGCAATAGATCTTAAGTACTGCGCTAGTATTAGCAAATACCTTAGAAATTGTGTATTACTTTGTTACAAGTAACAAGTAAGGTTCTCTCCTTAACGCGGGAGTTAGGGTTGAAGGCCAACCAGCGACCACGTCAGAAGGTAACGATCACAGCGGGGTTGTGATCACGTGGCGGACATCACGCCAAGACAGGACTATTAGTAATAGCAGACCTTAAGGGTGATAGCAGCCATTACAGCAGAGGCCGCTATTAGTGATAGCAGCCGTTAGGGTAATAGCCTACTATTAGTAATAGTAGGGCAATAGCCTAATAGCAACAGACAGAGCAATAGGTATATATTTGCAGAAAATTCCCTTATTACACTCGTTGTAGTTGTCTCTTATAAGTTCTTCTCTTATACAGATTAATACTTAGTTATTCTATTTTATATAGAATTAGATTGTCTTTATTACTTAGTTATTCTACAACAACTCTTTTCTACTATAACTTGCTAGATAAACCTTACAGGCTACTGCTTTAGTCTACCTCGCCTTAGTATAGACTGAGCCTAGAGAAGTATAGCTAACACCCCTGTGTAACACTTTAACTACTAACAAAGTTAGTAGACGTAAGTAACTACTAGGTTGCCTAATTAAGGTTAATAGGATGTCACTCCCTAGAGTTACTTAGAACACTACAGCCTAGGGTCTAAGACCCTCGCAGGCGCCGGTGGATAACAATATACTTAGCGCATCTAACTTAGAGACAAAGGTGAACTCTAGAGCCGTAGAGCTTAGGAGCCTTAGGCAACAGGCCTATGTTTAGGCTTAGCAGACAGCTAAAATATAAAACATAATTAATTAGCTAGTAGGACAGCTAATAGCTACCTCTAACAAACAGAAACCTACAAAAAAGCTAAAAATAGTAACACCTAAAAAGTACAACAGAAGCTAGAAGGAACTATAAACGTTCTTTACTAATGTTAACTTATACTGCGAATTTAATAAAGTACTAACAAAGCAAGATAAGATTCTTATAGCAAGCACGTATATAAAAGGAAAGGCTTCTAACTAGATACAACTATACGTAGACAACTACCTACTAGACACTAAGTAGAATAGGACTAAGGACAAAACTTAAGCTATATTTGCAAGTTAGACAAAATTTAAGCAAGAAATAGGATGCATTTTTAGAGAGGTGGATACTAAGAATTAGGTAGAGAAATAAATTACCTACCTAAGGTAAACTAAGTCTGTATTAGCCTATACAGCAGAGTTTAAACAACTACAGGCTTAGATTAATTAGGATAATACAGCACTTTAAACAGTATTTAAAGCTAGCCTAAAAGAAAATGTTAGAGACAGCCTAGTACACTATAATAAGCCTAGAACGCTATAAGCTTTAATTAAGCTAGCTACGCGTATTAACAACTGCTTATAGAAACGCTCTTAGTAGAAGGGACAGTTCTAGCCTATAATAGCTAACATAAAAAAGCAGCGCAACAAATACAATAAGAATAGCAACACTATTATAACTAGTAAGGTATAGGAGAAGGCTAAAAACAAAAGGACCTAAAGGAGGAGCTAAGATAGGCTCTTTAAGGAAGAACGCTAGAAGCGTTACAATAGTAGAGCATGTCTCTAGTGTAGTAAAGTAGAACACTTCTGTAGAGACTGCCTAAAGAATAAAGTAAGGCAAGCAGCTGTTAAGATTAGGATAATTAGACAAGGAACGCCTTACCTAGCTAGAATAAAGCTAGATAATAACCTAAGCAATTTAGATCTCTACAAGGAGGCCTGCTTAGAGGAAGGCTATAAGATTGTATTATAACTGAAACTAAATAATAAGATCTTTACCCTAAGTAAACCTAGGTTAATAGACTAGAAGGTTAAGGATACTGTTATGCTAGGATAATTAGCTAAGGACTAGTGTTAGGTATATATAGACGCAACGCACTACGCTAACAACTGCGTAATTTAAGACTAAATTATAATTACTAGCAAGAACGCTAAGGATGTTAGGTATGAGGCAATACACTAACAGTCCTACTTTAACAATTTAACAGCTAAAGTTAAGGACTAAAAAGCCTCTAAAGTAGAAGATACTTAGAAACATAAAGAGCTATGTTAGTATAACTATAAACTAGAATGCAAGTCCCATAAGAAGAATAAGGAGAATTGCAGGACAGACTAGAATAGGTGCTATTACATAAACTTATAGGCAGACAAGTGCCTAGTAAACAACTACTCCCTCTACAAACCTAAGAAAGTAGAGATCTACTACTAACTTCTATAAACGCAATACAAGGACGGATTCTCCTACTACTAAGAGCAATTTAAAACGGCATAATAGGTAGATAACTACTACTATGCTACCCTATTATTAAACATTTATAAGGCAACAGATTGCCTAATCTACAAAGCAAAGAAGATAGAACTAAGGAAATAAGCCTTAAGGCAAGAGATACCTTATTAAAACCTCTATTAGAGCTTCTACTATAATAATAGCTGTTTAGTACACTACAGCACTAAGTACAGTACAGGATACTTTCTTAGGAAGAGGAAAGGTAAATAGTTAAAAAACTAGAATACTGGTAAGGACAGGGTTATACTAGTAAAGGCAGTCTTACAACAACCTTTAGGAAAGTATAGGATACTAATAGTTAAGTAATGCAGCTATACGCGACTATATCTATATAAGGTTAGAAGATTAAGGCGCTTGTAGATAGTAGAGCTGCACGAACAGTAATCTTACCGCGGATAGTAGAGAAGTATAAAATACTATACAGGGTTAAGGAGAACCTAATAGTAATAATACTAGCTAACAAGAAACCTATAGAATATAGAAACAGCGTTATATAGTTAGAGACTAAATTAACAAAGCTACAAATAGCAGACACAGAATGTTAGATAAATATTAATATTATAGATCTAGGGGAACTAGATATACTAATAGGTTATAACTAGCTAGAGGCCTATAACCCCGCTATTAACTAGCAAAAGAAGACTATACTTAGCTAAGAGCCTGTGCACAAGGTTGCTAGAGTACAATATAAGAAACACCTAACAAATTAGAGCTTACCTAAGGACAAGAGATTTAGCAAGTTCCTACTATATAAGATCGCGAGAATCTATGTAAAGGACCTTTAGAAGATAAGAGTTATTTAAATAAGACAAGTCGCGACTATAAAGGAAGGACCCTTACTACTAGAAAAAGTAAGAGAGTATTAAACAAACAAGTTTAGAGAACTATTTGAAGAAAATAAGGCTACAGAACTAGCAGACTATTAGAATGAGGATTATAAGATTGTCCTAGATAAAGGAGCTAAGTTAAGCCTAGGACTAATATACTCTGTAGCGCCTAAGCACGACGCCAAGCTACAGGATTACATCTAGAAGAATTTAAAAGAAGAATTTATTCAACTAGAATTAGGCCTAATAGCCTTACCTATCTTATTTATAAAAAAACTTAATAGGAAGTAGTAACTATGTGTTAACTTTAGAAGGTAAAACAGCGTTACTTAAAAAAAAAATTCTTTACTTATAATTACAGAGCTTATAGATTAACTTCAGGGAGCTAAGTAGTTTATAAAATTTAACGTTTAGGAAGAATTTTACTAAATTAGGATTAAAGAAGGACATAAATAGATAACAGCGTTTAAGATAAAGTATAGACTTTTTAAGTATATAGTTATGCTGTTCGGATTAACAAACGCGCCAGCAACCTTTTGATTAGTTATTAACAACGCGCTTTACAAGTACCTTAGGATCTTTATTACAGTATACTTAGATAATATACTAGTGTACTCTAGAAGAACGTTTAAAGAACATGTAGAATATATTAAGAAAGTGCTTAGGAAGCTGAAGAAATATAAGCTATACCTGTAGCTAGGGAAGTGCAAATTCTATGTTAAGGAATTAGAATTCCTAGGCTTTATAATATTAATAGAGGGAGTTAAGATAAACCTAAGGAAAATTATAGCTATATAGGACTAGCTAAAACCTAAAATAGTTAAGGAAGTACAATACTTTCTCGGATTTGCTAACTACTACTAAAAGTTTATTAAGGATTATTTAAAAATTACAGCACCCCTCTTAGAGATTGCAAAAAAGGTAATAGGGTTTAAATAGAATAAAAAATATTAGAAAGCTTTTAATTAGATTAAGCTGATATTTCTTTAGGCACCTGTACTAGAGATGTACAACCTAAAACAAGAGACGCGAGTTAAGACTAACGCGTTAGATTATGCACTTAGAGCTGTATTATTATAGCAGTACCTAGATAAGAAATAAAAACCTGTGTTCTACTATTTAAGAAAGTTCTCTGAAGCAGAGATTAATTACAATATTTATAATAAGAAACTACTAGGAGTAGTTAATGCCTTTAAACAGTAAGAAGTCTACTTGCTAAAACTACTACACTAGATTAAGGTTCTTACTAATTACTAGAACTTAGCAGGGTTTATGACAACAAAGAAACTTAACTAATAATAGGTTTAATAGGCTAAGATGTTAGCTTAGTTTAACTTTAAGATAACTTATCGTGCTAGAACGCTTAATAGAGTAGCAGATGCTTTAAGCTAGAGATCTAACTTACGCGAAGAAAGCTATAAGGAACTACATAACGCTATATTTAAGAAAACGCCTAACAGCAGTCTACGTTACAACTAGCTAGAACTAGCTAGAATAGCTAAGGTAGCTGAGCGGGTAAAATTATTGCAACAACAATAGCAGCAGAAGGCTGCTAACTAGAAGTTTAAGCCTAAGGAAGACAGCTCCAACAAACTACTATAAGACAAATAAGAGTACTAAGATATAATTTAAGAAAATTAAACATATGTACCTCTACATATAAGATTAAGTCTTATTAAAGAACTGTATAAGTCCCTAAATTACAGACATACAGCAACAGAAGAAATAGTTAGGCAACTAGCTAAGGTGTTTACAATACTACACTTGCGAGCGAAGGTGTAAAATGTTCTAGGCAACTATTTAGCTTGTTACTAGAATAAGCCTAAGAGACATAAGCCCTACAGCCTGTTACAACCCTTACAGCTACTAACAAGACTATAGAGTAGTGTAATAATTAACTTTATAGTAAAGCTCCTAAAATTATTAAAACTAGGATCCGCTTAACTTTGCAAGACTATTCTAGTAATTATTAATTAATTAACTAAAGGAGCGAAGTTCGTGCCTGCAGAGGAGACTATTACGGCAGAAGAATACGCGTACGAAGTTACTAAGGCACTAGCATTAGAGTATAGGATACCTAAGGAATTTATAACTAATAAAGATAAGTTGTTTACGTTAAAATATTAGACAACATTTCTAGCAAAATTAGAGGTAAAGAAAAAGCTATTAACTAGCTTCTACCTAGAAACAGACGGCTAGACACAAAGAACAAACTAGACACTAGAACAGTACTTAAGAATGTACGCTAATAAGCTGCAAGACAACTAGGTTAAGCTTTTACTAACAGCATAATTAGCCTACAACAGCACAAGGTCAGCAACAACAAAATACTCGCTACACTATGTAAACTATAGATATAAGCTAGTTGCTTATTAAGATCTAAAAGTCGTAGAAAGTATTACAGTAGGCGCAGATAATAAAGCCTGCCTTATGCAAGAACTATATAAAGAATTAAGTAATAATATTACTTACAGAAACCTTACAACATCTAAAGCAGCAAATAAACAAAGAATTAAGGAACTAACCTTAAAGAAGGAGAATAGAGTTTTCCTATTACAACAGAACTTAAAAACTAAGTAACTAAGTAAGAAACTAAATAACCTCTAAGTAGGACTATTTAAAATCCTAGAGGAAATAGGCATAGTTAACTATAAACTCTAACTGCTACTAGGTATAAACGTCTACCCTATCTTTTACAAGAAACTCCTAGAACTAGCACCTCTAGATGCTAAGCTAGCAATAGATATAGAGCTTAAAGACAACAAGTACAAGGTTAAAGAAATTAGAGACCTACAGAAAGTTAATTATTAGTAGAAATACTTACTTAAGTAGCAAGGATAGCTAGAGAGCTAGAACACTTAAGAACTAAAGAAAAATTTAACAAACTGCAAGTTATAAGTACTTAAGTAGTATTAAAAACACCTAGAGAAGAAAGGACTAGGTCCTTAAAGGAAAGAAAGTAGTTAAAAGAAGAATTAAAAGAAGTGTTAGCCTGTAACTAGCCTAAGTTAGTCAACGATCTAGGTAGCGATAGTTTAGTAGCTAGAAGGTCTATACTAGGGGTAGAATTCCCCTTAACTTACTCTTTTACACAATCTTAAAGATTTAAGATAGCTAAATCTTGATTTGCGTATAAATGCTTACGCTCCTTAACCTCTAGAAGCTTACAACAAATCTAAGCAGCATTCTTCTTAGCGCGCGTAAGCTTTAATCTCTTCTTACGCTTTTTAGCTTAAACCTTCTCCTACTCCTCTTTAGAAACAAAATGACTGCACTTAGTAGCAATAGAGATATATCTAGTATAATAACTAGTTGGGGTGTTTACAAAGTAATAAAGGTTCTTCTCCTTATAACACTTACAATAGAAAGTTATTTTACGACTTTGCTTTTACACTTAAGTTGCGCGTGTATAACGCTTAGCAGTTAAGTTCTATATATAGTTATAATAGGAAGAGTAGACCTTAGGCATAGTTAAAAAGACACAAAAGGAAACAGGCGTATAACAGAATAGGCTTACTAAAGTCTTATATATAACTTACGTTATAGAATACAGCCTAAAGAGAAAACAAAGGGGTGGGGTATTAGGACAATAACTTTAAGAGGGGAGATAATGTTATAAGTAACAAGTAAGGTTCATTCCCTAACGTAGGAGTTAGGGTTAAAGGCTAACTAGCAACTATATTAGAAGGTAACAATTACAGCAGGGTTGTAATTACGTAGCAGACATCACGCTAAGACAGGACTCTTAGTAATAGCAGACCTTAAGGGTAATAGCAGCCGTTAGGGTGATGGCCTACTATTAGTAATAGCAGGGCAATAGCCTAATAACAACAGATAGAGCAATAGGTATATATTTGCGGAGGATTCCTTTATTACACTTGTTGTAGTTAACTCTTATAAGTTCTTCTCTTACATAGATTAATACTTAGTTATTCTATCTTATATAAAATTAGATTATTTTTATTACTTAGTTATTCTACGATATCTCTTTTCTACTATAACTCGCCAGACAAAACTCACGGGCTACCGCTTTAGTCTACCTCGCCTTAGTAAGGACCGAGCCTAGAGAAGTATAGCCAACACCCCCGTGTAACATCCTTCTACAACTAGCTAAATAAGAACCTAACAATTTTTTTAATATAAGAATAGTGCAGATAAGAAACTTATTTAAGATTTTTATGAATTTAGAAGTCAAGCTAGGTAGTTAATTTTTAAGATACTTAATAAATCTAGGTGTCTGTATAAGCAGTTTAAGTTAGACTAAATTAGGTGCTAGGTAGACAGTAGCAAAAGATGCTTTTTTTAGAAAAAAGCCTAAAATAAGAAGATGCTTGCCGCGGAAGTCGTACGCTATATTGTAGTACAGTGTATTATATACAATTTACTTATATACAGTGCTGTTTAAAAGGTTAAAAGCAGTAAGTAAGAAGTAGTAGCTTTATAAAGTATTGTAGGCTCCTGCTGTAGTACGTACGTGTTCTTTCTCCTCTTTATTACATTATATTGCAATTCTATTGCAATTCTACTGTAATTCTATTGCTAGCTATAGGCTGGCAATTGCTGTTAGACACGTTTTAATTAGTGTCGTTTTTTAGTACCTTAGCAAATTTTTTTTACTTTAATTATTGCTTAGTAGTCCAAGATTTCCTCCTAGAACTTATCTACCTACTGTTCAAATCTCGTTAACTACACATAATCTTTTTTTTTGACTTTTGCGACTGATTAGTAGAGGGTAGCTGCTTTTCACTTTTTTGGAAACCCTATTTTGACTACAACAACAACAACCACCTTTGACACCTTAAAAATAAATAAGTAGTACAAATTGATCGCAATACTATATATACTACAACTGTACAAATTCTCGCGATACTAGCTATTGGTGGTGGCTCTACAGCCTTATTTTTCTAAAATCTTCATGTTGTTGGGGTGCGCAAAACTCGACCATGCGCAAAACGCGCACGGACACGGTAAGGCCTCGCGATAGGCTTCTTTTTAAGAGTAGCCTTTATAAAAGCCTTAAGAGTTCTTCTCTTACTCTTTTAGATAGTTTTTTAAGCTTGTTAAAGTTGTTGTTAAGCTCTACAAGCTGCCTTTTGTAAGGCCTAATTAGCAGCCCTTGCAGCCTTTACCTACTCTTCTAATATACAAGCCTTTACCCTTGCTGCACGTTGTACCTATACTGCCTTAAGCTTCTCTTGCCCCTTCTCCTTACGTAGGTTAGCTGCATTAGCTTTCTAGCATTATTAATTCTCATCTTTAAGCCCTTGTTAGTGCTAGCAATCACGTGCCTTCTTTACTTTCCTTAAAGCCTAGAATACAGCGCCACTATAATACTCTTTGCCCTATTGAAGAAGCAGGGCCATGCCTCGCTTTCTACGTTACTTTTTCTTAATAAAAGCCTTCTTAAGTCTTACATTCTTATGCTTAGCTAGTACTACAGAGAGGTGACAAAAAAAAAGATGTCAAAAAAGTTGTTATTTTTACGGAATTATATTTCTATGACTAGAAGGGCTACACCAAAAAACGGTTAGTAAATTGAAAAGCCAAGAACTTGCTCTGTAAAACAGGCTGCTTAGTAGGCTGCTTAGTCAGCATGATTGCGCCTGTAATCTTGCTTGAAATCAGAGGAAAACAAATAAAAAACCTAACTCTAGTATTAATTTTTTTGAACTTGTATAAATTGCTAATAAAAATCTTAGATCAAGTAGCTTACGTAAGCCTAATATAAGCAAAATTTAGAGGCCTATGTCTTATTTACTTAGAGTTTAATTAAAGGGTGAAAAAAATCGAGTTTGCTTATGTAACTATTAATTACATAATAGCTTAGTAATCTTATAGTATATAAACTCTTTTAATTTTCAACCACTTATCTTTTTAATAGTATTATTCTTATTGCTTCAAATTTTTGTTTTCTCAATACTAAATTATTTCTTTTTAATTATAAAATAAGCCGATTTCCTTATGTAGTAATATACTAAAAAAAATTTACACAAGTATTACTAATACTCTTTATTAAATAAAATGCAAAAAACAGCGTTTTAACTACTGTCGCAGTATATGTATCCTCTAGCCGGAGTGCTATTTATTGATCGGTCGGTATTTTGTTTCTAACAGTTATGAGCCCGGTGACGGTGAAACTGCAATAAGCAATTTTGATGTGGTCGCTTACCTAGGTGGGTGACCACAAGCGAGAAATAGCAGCAAAAAATAAGCCTAGAGGATACAACACACAGACAGCCCGCAGTACAAGGCTAGCGAAGCCTTATAGGGTCGGTGCGCCTAGACGCTAGAGCTAGCGAGCTAGTATCCTAGCCTCCTACTCAAGAGAGCGCCTAAAGAAGGGCTATGAGCTCTTAGGTAGATTGACTAGCAGTAGGCACTGCTAGCAATCTAGGGGGTGTGTCGCAGTATATGTATCCTCTAGCCCGAGTGCGATTCATCGATCGGTTAGTATTTTGTTTCCTAGGCGCACCGACCCTATAAGGCTAGCGAAGCTACCTTGTTCTACGGGCTGTCTGTGTTGCATCCCCTAGGCTTATTTTTTGCTGCTATTTCTCGCTTGTGGTCACCCACCTAGGTAAGCGACCACATCAAAATTGCTTATTGCAGTTTCACCGTCACCGGGCTTATAACTGTGGAGAACAAGGAGCTGGTAACAATGGTTTAGGAGAACCGGATTGTTAATTCTGTCTTTCTATCTGCGTCTAAGACGCTCTATAAATACAAAGGAAATGCTATAGTCTACAATAACGGTTGTGGGGCTTAGAGGGATGCCTCTAAGCACGGCAAGTGTTTTGTAGAGCTTAGATACAAGTATCTAAGATTGCCGTGAAATCTCTGCGCCTTAGCGTGAAGGCTGTAAGCCTCGGTCGCTTGGCGCTGCGCGTCCCGCGCAGGCCCGCGCAGGCTCTAGCGCTTGGGCCTAGAGCCCCGTGGCTGGGGCGCGTGGCTGATATATGCGACAACTACTTTTAGGCCTAAACTAGGCCGTCTTACTAGGATTTATTTAAAAGTTTCAAAAATACTTATTGAAAACCTTACTAAAAAAACTTAAAAAGGAAATTTCCCACTTATAAAACAGAATAGTTATTTTTTCTTTATTAAAAGCTTATAAAACTTTGTAAATAAAGATAATAATTTTTTTATGAGCTTAAAGAACATTTTGCCTATTAACTCTAGAGAAAGCTTATTATCATTTCATTTGTATTAAGCAAAAACGTGTGAAACCTTACAGTTTAAACTTAAATTTAGATTTATAGTAAAATAAGTCTTTTATAAAGTGGTGTTATAGTATAAAAATGATATACTGTTAATAATATTTAATAATAGTATTACAAACAGGTTAGTTTTTACAAAAAGTAGTTAACAGTAATAGGTTTTTGTAGTTAAAGTGCTATTTAGCTAATAAAGAAGCTACAGGCTAGTCTACTAGGTATAAGTAAGCTATTTCAAATCATCATTTTAGAAAAACTTAAAAACAAGCTTTTTACGATTAACTAATAATTTATAGTACAATTACTCTAAAACTCTCACATATAATAGTGTTAATAGTGTTTTTTTTATATCATTAATTTTTAGTGATTTTTACAGGTTGAAAAGAAAGTTAATTTAAAATAAATATTTACCTTTTTTTATCTCATTTCAAGCAAAATTGCAGGCGCGATTGTGCTAACTAAGCAGCTTACTAAGCAGCCTATGTTAAAGAAGAAGTTCTTGGCTTTTCAAACTACTAACCTTTTTTAGTATAGTCTTTTTAGTAATAGAAATATAAAGCTTTTAAGATAATAACTTATTTAACATCTTTTTATTCTTAACACTTCTCTGTAATTTAACTAAGAGTTGATAAATCGTTTAATTAAGCTTTAAGACCTTTCTCTAGTCTCTATTAGCTATAGCATAAATAACTAGCTGCCTTATCTTCCTCTAATTAGAGGAACTTAAGGCTAAGGAGTTGCTATTGCTTTAGCTACCCTGTATAAGCTGCCTATTAAACCTTCTAAGTATTACCTCTAGCTTAAGAAGTAAGAGGCTAGTCACCTTAAAGGCCTTAAGAATAGTCTTCTTCTAAAATAAGATTTCTTAAGCAGCTATAAACATTCAATAAAAGTCTCTTTTGCTTATTAAAGTAAGGCTTTAGCTTCTCTCTAAGAAGGCTAATAGCTAGATTAAGTACACTAATAAGAAATGCTTAAATATAACAACATTAAGCTGCTGCTGCCTGTATGTTAAATAGAAAGAATAAATCACAAGGAGGATTTAATTGCAACTGCAGTACTTAACATGATTTATTATAAAATCAACCTTATAGCTATTAAAAATAAGTAATAAATAAGAACGCCTTGCATTCTCCTTTGTAGATAAATTTAATACTTATTTAAGCTAAAATAGGCCTATATTATTGCTCGTCTATCTAGAAAGTAAAGCGGATATGTAAACTTAATCGCTAGGCCTTATAGCCTGCAGCTAGGTGTCCTATATTAAGCCTGCAGCTGATTAATATGGAAGGCTTATGTTAGAGTACTAACCTGCGGATCGCTCCGGATCACGCTTTGACATCCGGATCACCCGGGTTATCAGGTGATCCTAGTGGGATATCACGTGACGGTGCTAGTAGCGCACCTATAAACGAGCCAGATCGTCTAAAGTCTTTTTAGTGGTTATTAGACACTTTATTGTGGCACTTAGTTAATTAATATACTTATTCCCCTCTACTAATCACTTAATTACTTCTTCTTAACTCCTACAGTTATAAGCCTAGCTGCTTAATTATAGTATATATTCCTACTGCGCAATCAGCAAGCTAGAAGATTATTTGTTTAATTAGATTTTACTCTCCTCTTTTTATCTCCTACAGCACTAGCTGGCAGATTGCTGCTACTGCTATACCTCTCTTACTCATTAATTATACAATCAACCTTCCTACTAACTAACTAATTAATTTATTGTACTCTAACAATAACCTACGTTGTCATTCTACAATAGCATCTTATTAATATAGACCTTACTAACATACTGCTTGTTACCTTAGAGGTACTCCTAAAAGCCTGCTTAGACTAGCTAACCTAGTTTGCTGTTTAAAGACTGCACTGCTTAGAGAAAAGCATCTAGAATTAGGTTAATCCTAATCTCCTAGACGTGCTCTTGATATACCACTAGAAGCCACAGTATCATAAACTGCCTAACGATATTAAGCAACTAGTTGCTTTACCACCCAATGTAAGCACACAAGAACAAGAGAATTATAAAATAGTTTAACGTAAATATAAGGCTTAAGTCCTTAATACTAAGTATAAGAAAGATAACTATAGTAAGCTAGTTAATAGGTACAAAGTAGAGGCATTTTAATAAATAAAGAAGGTTGCTTAAATTACAAACGTTAAGGACTAGATTAGCAAGACTGTCTATCTAGACCTACTTTTAAACGCCTTAATAAGCATAATTACTTAAAACCTTACTAGCCTTTAAGCCTTAGTAAAGATCTTAAAGGAGGATCTTGCACCTACTAATTAGAATACTTAGTATTTAATTGGGGCGTAGTACTAATTCTACCCAGATAAGGCTTGCTAGGGACAAATAGGCCCTAAGCAATAGTTTACTAAGTAGCCGCACCTATATCAACAAGAAACAATCTACTTGCTCTCTAAAGTTGTTAGGCTGTTAGCAATTACTAATTTTTTAGACGCCTTAAGCACTAAAATTGCACTAGACTAGTCGCGCAAGAAGTTTAATAAGCTAGTATAAGTAATAGCGCTTAAAAAAGCTTAATTAGCTTTTAATAATGTAGGAAAGATCTTTAGTGTTTTATTATAAGATTAGACAATTACTTCCTTAAAAGGAAAAAGACACAAAATATTTTAAACTAAATCTAAATTAGCGTTAGCTTAATAGCCTACTAGCGCTAACAACTTAAAGTTAAATAAGGGTAGTAAGCAACTATACCCTTGCCCCTGTATGGCTAGTAAAGGGCCTTTAAGTAAGCATTCTTAGACACCGCGCAACTACTATTAACTTTAAACTGCAGTTAATAAATTATGCCCTGCTAGCAATATACTAATTAAGTTATTTGACAATAAGAAAAAGAAGGTTATAAAGTAATAGAATAGCAACACTTAGGCATCCCTGCGCACTTAGATTAAGAAAAAAGGCTAGAAGGCTAGCACTAGCAGATTAGCCACTAATAAACTAAGTAAATTCTACTCTAGGTTATTAGTTTTAGCACTAATTAACCTAAATAACTTTATTAATAAGATTAGGCTAAATATCTTTAATGTAGCTTTTACTCTTTATACCTTATCCCTTTGTACAATTCTAGATAGTAGAGCAGTAGTCTACTTAGTTAATACTATAGATTACCTAGTACTAGGCACCTATAGCGAATGCGCTAATAATAAGACAGTCTTAATAGGCACTTAATCTATTCTAGTTACTAGAATAAGATACAGGCTGCTTAAGAACGTCCTGCATAGCAAGGCAGGCCACAAGACAGCTAATTTACTACTTACTAACGTTAAGCTTGTACTAGGTTTCCATACTACTATTATGTTAGAAGAGCAGCTTAACTAGTTAGGTATTTAGTATTTAGGATGAAATTACACTATGCAATTTACTACTTTTAAGAAAAACGTTGTTTTAATTAACTTTAAGTTTTATTTTAATCTCATATTTGTTAAATATAAGCAAGTCTCTTGTTACTCTGCTTAACTACCGCTCGTGAACGCTATAGCGCGATTAAGGAAACCTTAGTTGCGCACTAGTAATAAGGACTTATAGTATTAACAATTAGGTTACTTAGGACAACAGGCTATTAAAGCCTTAGTCTACTTAGCGCAGAACGTTAAGATTACTAGCAAAAAGCTATTAGAATGCAGTTATTGCGCAACAGCTTATACCTTGCAAGTAATCTTGCAGCGACTAAGAGAAAGATTACTACAACCTTTTTATAAAATCTTATAAGATCTATTTAATTTCCTAAAAGGATAATTGCTTAAGAAATAAGCACTAATTACTAAAGAAGACTACTTAGGCAAGCTGTATAATTACAGTATCTAGTTAAAGACACTAAACAATATTATACTAGTAATTAAAGGTTTCGCTAAAAGAATTAAGAAGAAATATTAGCAAAAGGATTAAAGAGGTTTATTAAAATAACAATACTGCTACACTGCCTTAGAGAGGGCAAACAAGATATAAGAAATAGGCAATAAAGAAAAGAATTGTAATTAAAATGCTATTACTATACACTTATAAGCCTAATGGCTTAGCAGAAAGAGCTTGCTAAGAGCTGATTACTAAGGCTATTAAGATACGCATGAGCGCTAATCTACTAGCTAAGTTTTAGCTAGTAATTATAGATGCGGCGGCTTATCTATATAGTGTAAGCTCTACTAAGATCTATATTTACTAATCCCCTAACTAGGTGCTTAGAGAATAGTTTAAGAAATATTTCTAATACTATTAACTACCTAAGATTAGACACTAGACTGCTAATCTACGCCTAGACTAAAGAAGAATATATGACTATAGCTGCTAAGCCTATTCTTTAGATAAGAAAAAGGCAGCTAGGCGCAGTTATCAAGGAATTAAGGTTAATCCTTGCGGCTATATTAGTTATTTAGTAGAGTATTAAGCCTCTAATATATACTATATATAAGTACCAACACTTAATTAGGTAATTACTACCTGTAATATAACCTTTAAGAAATAGTTATTCTATAAAAGAGATTACAAGGAAGAGTCGCTAAGAGATTAAGCAATTAAAATTATAAAAATTCTTTATAATAGTAAGCTAGTTAATTCTAGAGACAACTTAGAGGTCCTCTCTCTTGTTTAAGAAAGGGCGGATTAGGATACGCAGCTAACTACTAAAAACCTTAAAAGTAATTTATCTACTATCTTAAGCAGTAAAGATAGCATACCTACTAAAGATAAGAGTAGATTAGAAGACGCTAAGCAATTAGAGCACAAGGCTAGTGCGTTATTAAGAACTTGCTTAAATTAGCAGCAGATTACTAGTCTTGCTTCCCTAGAACTTACTTTTAAACTAGAGACCCTAAGGAACAACAGTTTGATTAATTATATAGTTATTAACAGTTAAACAGCAGTGTAACTACTTAAAGAAGCTAATTTAATAAAACCTATAAGTAAAATACTTTATTTACTAGTTTAACAGTCTATGCTTATAGACTTTAACGCGCTAGCTAATTGTAATAGAACACCTACTTATTTAAGTAGGATAGCAGGGCGTAAATTATCTCGTAAATTAAGATCTTAGGCAACAAATAGCAGACAAAGTAAGTAATTATAAGGTAAACCTCTACTTATAAGACGTAGTGCTTAGATTGCTAGCAAAAGCTTGAATTAGCCTACTAATTAATATCTTCTACTGCGCAAGCTAGGTAGCGGGTGTAAGCGTAAGAAGGCAACTTAAGATTCTAACAATTAACTAGGAGGTAAAAGCATAGGTAATATTGACGCATTAATTACAGATTATAAGAATCTATTATAGAATAATTTCTATAATACTTACCTGCTAGGTTTGCAAGTAACCTAAGAAGACTAAGCAAGCTATAAGACTCTTAATTACATAGTTATAGTATCTTTGCTTACTAAGCATAGGCTAAGTATAAGAAATGCTTAACTGCATCGCGACAATCTACCTAAACTACTAGGATTATAAAAGCAATTACTCTAGTATCCTGTAAGGGCCTTATTAAGGATGCCTGCAGAAGAGAGATTAATTAGTTAAGTAAGACAAAGACTTAGACTAAGATATTGAGAGAAAAAGCAATTAATTGACTAATACTTATAAATTAGGTTTAGACCTATTAGTTTAATTAGAATAGCTTTTTTCTTAAATGCAAGGCGTACATTGTTGTAAGAGGTATTCTCTAGAAAAAAGATTTAATTAATTTAACTTACGCTGCTACCTTAGCAGCTAAGTCCTTCTAAGCAGCAATAGCTATTGCTGCTAAGAATACTTTAGAGATTAAGCAATATAATATTATAAGAGCATTCCTTAATGCGTTAATTACAGTAGATAACTTAGTAATCTATAAAATGCTAGATAGCTTTAAGAAGCTAGAGAAGTATATATAGCTTAACTGCGCACTATATAGATTGCGAGACTCGCTACTATTGTAGTATAAGGAGTTCTTAGAATTACTAAGAGAGAATAAACTAATGGCCTTACTCAAGGAACACTACCTATTCTTTAATTAAGAAAGGAGGATCCTAGTGTTATTTTATATAAATAATATTCTACTGCTCTTCGCGAAAGATTATAAGCAGAGTGCAATAGATCTTTAGTTAAAGATTATAGACAAGTACAAGATAAAAGAACAAGGATCAGTTAAAAAGTTCCTGAGTATCTTGATAATTAGAGATTACAAGATGCAAATAATCACGCTTATATATAATACGTATATTAATAAGATCGCGAAGAAGTTTAAGCTAAAGAATAGCAGTTTTCTTAAGACTTTATTATTGTCTAAAAAGCCAATTAAGAACACTAGCAAAGCAACTAAGTAAGAGATTAAGGCCTACTAAGAAAGGGTTAGATTAATGCTGTATACAGCTATAATGCTATAACTAAATATTACCTACTTAATCTTAAAGCTCTTACACTTCCATACAAACTCTAGTAATTAGTATATAAAAGCTATTAAATAGGTAATTATATACCTCTATTCAACAAGATAGGATGCGATCTAATATAGGAACTATAATAGCCTAGACCTAACAATTGCAGGCAATGCTTTCTTTATAAATAGTTAGGAAACTTGTTAATTATCTTATAGATATATAGTCATCTTATATAATAGTCCAATATTTTAGAAGGCAGCTCGACAGACTACAGTAACAACGTTAACTACTAAGGCTAAGCTGGTCGCCCTTAAATACACTACTTAGGAGGCTATAGCCCTTAAGCACTTTTTAAATAAGCTGTCTCTTAATTTAGAAGGCGTCTAAATAGTTTAGTGTAACAAATAATAAATAATTAAGCTTCTAGTTAAGACAAATAAGCAGATTAGCACTTAATTTTGATATGTTGATATACAAAATATATAGCTGCGGCAGGAATTTACTAGAGAATTATTTTAGGTTAAATACTTAGAAACAGTAATTATGCTAGCTAATAGACTAACTAAGTCGCTTACTTAATAATAGTTTAAGAGGTTTAAGTAGTTGCTTAACTTTTAGTAAGTTAAGTACTTAATTAAAGGAAACAATAATTAATCAGCAAAGGATTTGTATTAAGCAGCAATATCTATATACCAGGCTAAGTCTTTTCTTAATAGCTTATTTTATTAAGCAGAAGAACGTAAGCTAGACTATTGAACTAAAACTAGGAACATTCTTACTAATAAGCATTAGACTTATTATACTCGCTAGAATCTATTATTAGATTACGCTTAGCCTGCTTAGCTTTAGCTAGCTTAAGAGCAATTTAGGCTATCTAAGCCTAAACAGCAAGAGTCTAAAAGTAAGTAGTATTATAGCATAATTCTAACTTATTACTACTATATATAGAGTCGTTTAATAATCGCTTTTTGTCTCTAGCGTAATAATCGCTTTTATAATAATAAGTTATATAGCAATTAAGCTAATAAACTTAAGAGCAATTATATAGAGCAAGCAGAGGCAACATTCTGCAGGCAGCCTACTCTTAAAGCAGCAACCTTTAAGCAAGTTGTTGCTAAGGCTACTTAAGCTATTACTGCTGTTGCTGCTGTTGCTGTAGATAATAAGCTAACTGTTGCGGCTGTTAAGCGGGCTGCTAAGCAGAAGCAAACGCAGGAGCGAACGCGAGAGCAGGAGCAGGAGCAGGAGTAGAAGTAGAAGAAGGTTAAGCAGCAAAACTATAATACAACATCTCTTAAGCGCAGTAATTGTTAGTAAAAGCTTCTACACAGAAGGCTTAGTAGATATAACACTACTATTACTTTCTTTGCAGCAAGTAATAATATTCTTAAGTAGTTAAGCTTTTAAAGCTTAGTATATCTTATTATTATTTTATCTCTAAAACTAGTTAGTAAGCTAAGCAAGAAAGGTAATAAGTTAGAAACTTACCTCTTTATCTTTATACATAGCTATTCATTTTTAAGGTATTAAAGGTGGTGGTGGTTGTTGTTGTAGTCAAAATGGGTTTTCCAAAAAAGTGAAAAGCAGCTGCACTCTACTAATTAGTTGCAAAAGTTTAAAAAAAAAGATTGTGTGTAGTTAACGAGATTTTAACGGTGGGTGGATGAGTTCTAGGAGGAAAGCTCAGACTACCAAGCGATAATTAGGGTTAAAAAAATTTGCTAAGGTACTAAAAAACGACACTAGTTGAAACGTGTCTAACAGCGATTGCCAGCCTATAGCTAGCAATAGGATTATAGTAGGATTGCAATAGGATTGCAACATAATGCGATAGAGGAGGGAAAGGATACATACGTACTGCAGCGGGAGCCTGCAATACTTTATAAAGCTGCTGCTTCTTACCTACTACTTCTTACCTTTTTAACAGCACTACATACAAATAATTTGTTTACAATACACTGCAATAGTCTGTAACCTCTGCGGTGAAAAATCTCCTTATTCTAGGCTCTCTTCTAAAAAAAGCATCCTTTGCTACTGTCTACCTAGCACCTAATTTAGTCTAACTTATACTGCTTATGCAGACACCTAAATTTATTAAGTATCTTAAAACTTAACTACCTAGCTAGACTTCTAAGTTTATAAAACTCTTAAACAAGTCCTTTATCCGCGATATCCCTATATATAAAAAGATTGTTAAGTCCTAATTTAGCTGGTTGTGGAAGGAATACACAATCTCTAGGGTATTCGCTAATACTAGCGCGGTACTTAAGATCTATTGCTTTAGCATCCCCCTCTTCCTGTTCGTCGTGCAAGGGCTAAGTACAGAGACTAGAACCTGGCTCAAATAGCTATTGCAAGACGTTATATTGGCGATAGAGAAGAAAGAGGCGGGAAATGAGGAGTGGGCTTCCTATCGTCGCGTCTATGGGAGGCTACAGTATATAGGTTAAATAAAAAGGATAAACTGCGAAGAGAATTCTGTTCTAATTACAGTACTTAATAAAACCTATAGAAAGGTAAAATCTATAGCTATTTAGAAAAAGTAAATAATAAAAGGCTTAAGCCTTTACTTTAGTATTGCAATTAAATACCTATTTATGCTACGCAAGAATAATCTTATTATTTATTAAGCTAGAGGGTAATAAGCAAATTCAAACTTAATAAGTTTTAGAATTAAAGGCTTGTAACTAAGTGTTCTGTATTAATCTTAAGGTTAATTAATATATGAGGGTAGGCGCTAGGTAAGATCTATTAGCGTAGATATAGGCTAAAAGTGTTTTCTACTCTTGCGAGCTATCCTAAATAGTACTCCCTCTTTTTCTCTGCTCGTATAAGGGCTTACTAAATATCCTCTTTAATCTTCCTAAAATACTAAGAAAAAATCCTTTTTTATAAACATTATATATGTATGACGCCTTAACGTAATACTGCTCTATTTTCTAGTATAGGAGATTAAAGTAAAAGCTATACTTTTTTCTTAAATTAGCCTTTTGGCGATCTTTATTAATGCCTGTTGTGTATTTTAAAATAAGCATATTAGGGTACAAGTAGATAAAGTAATTAATCTAGTGTAATCTAACCTCTTTTCTTGCGATTTGTAAGGCGAAATTTTGTATTATAGCTCGTGTAGGTAGAAGGCCTCGCCTAGTAAGCTGTTTAATATACTGTAAGAGCTCTAGCTTTTAAGCTAAAATATAGAGTAAACTTTAGTAGAGCATTTTTACCATTTTACTGTTTTTACTAAGAACTATACGTAGACAACACTAATGTTAACTTTCCTAAAAATTAATGAGAAATAACTAGATCTTAAGGAAACTACCTAAAGAAATTAATTGCGATAATTTTTAGACCCAGCAGCGAGTTCGCTAGCGCGCTAGAGAGGGTAAAAGAGTCAACCGCCCTCCTTTTCAAGAAGAAGAATGTTTTTTCTTTTAAAGCTTAGATTACATATTAAGGCATTTTAAGCTAATTAATATCAAAGAGCTTATTAAAGCTTAACTTAATTAACAATTTACAACAACTTTAAAAAACAAGAAATACAAATTGCTTCTAATAACCTAGGAAGATTAAACAAAAGACAAATAAAGATAGAGGAAGATAATATAACTACACCTTAGGTAGAAACACAAACTTTAAAAGAACTACGAAGGCCTACCTACAACTAAACTGAGAGCAACTTTTTATTTATTAGACTTATACCTTATTACCTAATTAGAAACCAAATACTAAAAGCTACCTTTATTCAATAAGCTACTTAAGATTGATAGGAATTTAGTAATATAAGCAGCTAATTTAGCTAAAAACAACTCTACCTAGCAAATAAGTATCTTAGACCTAGTAGAAGTCTTTAAAGACTATATAGAAAATAGCAAAGTAAACAAAAAGAATAATGCTATTTTAGCAAGTTAAATATTAAGCCTCTTAAACGTCTTAAGAAAATTAAGAAAGAAAATTAGACGTATTAAGAAACTAAGAACAGACACGCCTACCTTGGCTATACCTAAAAATACGCGCTAAACTACTACAGCTACTTTTGCTACTATAGCAGGCAACAACAAAGACTAACTATAGACTAATATTTTTAAAGAAACAAAAACAAAAGGCTATAACTAGCCTAAAAGATTAAAAACTAATGCTAATTAGTAAGACCTTAATAGCTTTTAACGCCTAGAAACTTAGAAATGCTCTTGATAACGCCTTTGCAACAAAAAAAGGTGTACAATCTCTTATAGTTGTTTTTATAATAATGTTTCTGTAAGGAAACAAAATAGTTACAACTATAGTAGCCTTTAAGGCAAAATACCTCTTAGAAAATTAGGCTATATAGCAGAATATTCTTACTTTTAAGGCTGCCTAGCTTATTACACACTAGTTCAAGGTTGTTATTTACAAGCTCTCTACAAACTACAGCTTTTAAGTAGTAAAAAAAGAACTTGAAGTCTTTAATAAAGGCCTAAAAGTTTCTGGCAATTTTTTCTAGCTTACGCCTAAGAATAAAAGAGAAAACTAAAACTTTACTTTAGCATGCATAGCCTTTGCTATAGAGGAAGAAGCCTAAACGGCTATTAAAGGGAATTTCTATATTATAGGGCAAAGCCTTAGAGAAGAGAAATCACAAGTTATTAATACCTTAAAATATTGTACTAAATGCTTGGGTTTAGTTACCTACAGGCTAAATGCTTAAAAGTAGGCTGCTAAATATGTAGTGAAGCATGCTACACTAGCTAATACATATGAAAATCTTGTGCTAGTAAAAAGAAACTTTGTATTTACACTATATTCAAGTGTACTGATTGCAGCAAACTTTATGGAGCAAATAGTTAAAAATACAAAATTCTATAAGCTAGGACAGCTTGGACTAATTAAACTAACTAGTATAATTAAAGTCCTACAAATAATTGTAAATAGAAATAGCCCTGCTACAGAAAGCGCGTTTAGCTAAGCTATTATAGTAATTGTTAAGATTATTGCAATACAGGAGCCTTAGCTAGAAAGAGGACCTTATAAGAATATTAGGTTAATTACCTACTTAGTCTTTACGCAAATCCTACCAACCTATAAGGGCCTAAGACCTAGAAATCTTTTTTATATTTAAAAAGACTTAGAAGTAAAAGGTAATCCTTATATTATCCACGATAACAACTTTTAAGCTATTACAATAATTTTGAACATGCGTAGTGTGTATAGTGTACTAGCTAAACTAGTCTCTTAAAGTCCTTCTTATAACTTTAATATTTATAACACTAGTCGTATAAAAGATATCTTAAACACAGTTACATTTTAACCTTTACACTCACTAAACTAATATAAGGACTATTGCCACTAGCTCCTTTTTAACTAACGGAGGTGGCCGCTTAACAATGGTAAACGCCGGCTTTGTATTCTACTACTATAGCTTCTAGTAAAGTAACTTAGTAAAGTCTATCTTTACTTAATATAAGCTATTAGTCTTTGTGTTAAATAGGGAGAAGAATAGTCTAAGCATTATATTATTTATATGTAAGTTGTTTGTATACGGCACTGTGTAGTGTAGGAAATCCTAAAAGTAAAAAGCAGCAGGCAGGAAGCTCCAAAAAAGAAGTATTATAGGCTCCTGCTGCAGAAACGTACGTGTTCTTACCCTTCTCTTTTATCTCTATCGCAATCTTGTTGCTAGCTATAGTCTAGCAATTGCTGTTAAACACGTTTTAATTAGTGTTGTTTTTAGTGCCTTCAGAAAATTTTTTTAACCCTAATTTTCGCTTAGTAGTCTAAGCTTTTCTGCTCTAAGCGCTTAGCGCGTGGACCTTATCCACTCACCGTTCGAATCTCGTTAACTATATAAAATCTTTTTTTAAGACTTTTGCGACTAATTAGTAGAGGGTAGCTGCTTTTCACTTTTTTAGAAAACCTATTTTAACTACAACAACAACCACCACCTTTGACACCTTATAAATAAATAAATAAAAGCAATAAGCGACCTTACTCTTGCCTATGCAAGACGAGTAAAGGGCTTATAAGTAAGCACTTCTAGACACTGCGCAACTACTACTAACTTTAAACTACTTATTTTTTATACTGTCAAAGGTGGTGGTTGCTGTTGTAGTCAAAATAGGGTTCCAAAAATGGGAAAAGCAGCTACCCTCTACTAATTAATCGCAAAAGTCAAAAAAAAAGATTGTGTGTAGTCAACAAGATTAAAACAGTGGGTAAATAAGGTCTAGGAGGAAAGCTTAGACTACTAAGCAATAATTAGGGTTAAAAAAATTTGCTAAGGTACTAAAAAACGACACTAGTTAAAACGTGTCTAACAGCAATTGCTAGCCTATAGTTAACAACGGGATTACAGTATAATTGCAATAGGATTGCAACATAATGCGATAGAGGAGGGAAAGGACACGTACGTACTGTAGCAGAAGCCTGCAATACTTTATAAAGCTAAAGCTGCTGCTTCTTACCTACTATTTCTTTCCTTTTAAACAGCAGTGCATACAAACAATGTATATAAAATATAATGCAATAGCATGCAACCTCTGCAATAAGCATTTTCTTAACCTTAACTTTTATCTAAAGACAAGAAGCTTTCCTATTGTACACCTAGCCCCTAAACTAGTCTAACTTAAGCTAATTATGTAGACACTTAAGTTTATTAAGCATTTACAAACTCAGCCTCTCTAGGACTTTATAATTATATCCCTTATAAACAACTCTAGAATCCGCAATATCTTTATATACAGAAAAAATGTTAAGCCTTAATTTAGCTAGTTATACAAGGAATATATGATCTACAAAATGTTTATTAATACTAGCAAAGTACTTAAAATGCTCTAATTTAGCATCTCTTTTTTCTTGTTACTCGTGCATAGGCTAAGTAAAGAAACTATTAACTAGTTAGGCTAGCTGTTACATAACGTTAAAATAGCGATAGAGAAGAAAGAAGCAGGAAAAGAGAAGTAGGCGTTCTATTGTCGCCTATATAAGTCAGAAGGAAGGCAATAATAGTACTGCTTCTTTAATTTGTCTAAGAGTACTTAGAAGTAAAGCCTTAACATAAGTAGGTAGCATAGGTAGAATAAGGCGCGTTAAGTTAGAAGGCAAGTTGCGTCTTTATCTTGCTTTTCCTTTGTTTCTGTCTAAACATGCTAGAGCAACACACTAATTGCGTGCCGGCAATGCTAAATAAGGGGGCGTAAGCCCGGATACCTGTTGTTAGCAAGAAATCTTTTTTTACCAAAAAGGTGTCTACAAAATGTTTAGTTACATCAAAAGGTTGTCTCAAAAGGCCGAAGCCAAACTTTAAAATACAGTTACTAGATTATGCCCTGCTAGTAATATACTTATTAAGCTGTTAGACGATAAGAAAAAGAAGATTATTAAGCAATAGAACAGCAACACTTAGGCATCCCTACGCACTTAGATTAAGAAAGAAGGCTAAAAGACTAGCACTAGCAAATTAGCTACTAATAAACTAAGTAGATCTTACTTTAGCCTATTAGTTTTAGCACTAATTAACCTAAGAGACTTTATTAAGGAAATTAGGCTAAACGTTTTTAGCATAGCCTTTACTTCTTATACCTTGTCCCTTTGTACAATCCTAGATTGTAGAGCAGCAGTTTACTTAGTTAATACTATAGATTACTTAGCACTAAGCACCTTTAGCGAATGCGCTAAGGACGAGACCGTCTTAGCAGGCACTTAATCTTTTCTAGTTGCTAGAATAGGAAACAGGCTGCTCAAGAACGTTCTGTATAGCGAGGTAAGCACTAAGACAGCTAATCTACTGCTTACTAACATTAAGCTTTTACTAGGTTTCTATACCAATATCGTATCAGAAGCACAGCTTAAGCAGTTAGGCATTTAGTATTTAGGATATAATTACACTATGCGATTTAGTAGAATTTAGAAGAACGTTATCTTAATTAATCTTAAGTATTATTTTAATCTCTTATTTGTTAAATACAAGTAAGTTACTTGTTACCCTACTTAACTACTACTGCTCGTGAACGCTGAAGCGCGATTAAGGATATGTTAGTTACGCACTAGTAATAAGGACCTATAGCATTAATGATAAGGTTACCTAGGAGAACAAGCGATAGAAGCCTTAGTCTGCTTAGCGCAGAACGTTAAAATTACTAGCAAGAAGCTATTAGAATGAAATTCCTACGCAATAGCTTATGCCTCGCAAGTAATCTTGCAGCAACCAAAAGAAAGATTACTATAACTTTTTTATAAAACTTTTGAGGATCTGTTTAATTTCCTAATAAGGTAACTGCTTAAGAAATAGGCACTAATTATTAAGAAAGACTACTTAGGCAAGCTTTATGATTACAATATCTAGTTAAAGATACTAAATAATATTATGCTAGTAATTAAAGACTTTGCTATAAGGATTAAGAGAAAATGTTAGCAGAAGATTGTAGAAATCTATTAAGATAACAATACTGCTACACTGCCCTAGACAGGGCGATTAAGATATAAAGAATAGGCAATAGAGAAAGAGATTTAAATTAAGACGCTACTACTATATACACATAAGCCTAATAGCTTAGCTGAGAGAGATAGCTAAAAGCTAATTACAAAGGCTATTAAGATGCGCATAAGCGCTAATCTACTGGCTAAGCTTTCGCTAGTGATTATAAATACAGCAGCTTACCTACATAGCATAAGCCCTACTAAGATCTATAGCTACTAATTCTCTAACCAGATGCTTAAAGAATAGTTTAGAAAATATTTCTAATACTATTAACTGCTTAAGATTAGACACTAGACTGCTAATCTACGCCTAGACTAGAGTAGAATATATGCCTATAGCTGCCGAGCCTATCCTTTAAACAAGGACAAGGCAGCTAGCCGCAATTATTAAGGATTTAAGGTTAATTCTTGCAGCTATATTAGTTATTTAGTTAGTTATTAAGCCTCTAATACATACTATATATAAGTAGTAACACTTAATTAGGTAATCAATACCGATAATATAACCTTTAATAAACAGTCGTTCCGCATAGAAAATTGCAAGGAAGAGCTGCTAAAGAATAAAGCAATTAAGGTTATAAAGATATTTGATAATAGCAAGCCAGTTAATTCTAGAGCTAACTTAGAAGTCCTCTTGCCTGTTTAAGGAAGGGCGGATTAGGATACATAGCTGACTACTAAAAGCCTTAAAAAATCTATCTAACATCTTAAGTAGTAAGGAAAGCCTGCCTACTAAAGATAAGAGTAGATTAGAATACGCTAAGTAAATAGAGCACAAGGCTAGTATGTTATGAGAAATTTACTTAGATTAGCAGCAGATTATTAGTCTTGCTACTTTGAACTGACTTCTCAACTAGAGACTCTAGAGAGCAACAATTTAATTAATTGCAGGGTAAATAATAGTAAAATAGTAGTGCAACTGCTTAAAGAAGCTAATTTATTAAGACTTAGAGGTAAACTACCTCTTTTACTAGTTTAACAGTCTAAGCCTGTAGACTTTAACGCGTTAGCTAATTAAGATAGAACACCTGCTTAAGTAAGCAAGATAGTAGGGCATAAATGATTTTACAAGTTAAAATCTTATGCAATAAATAGCAGACAAGGTAAGCAATTATAAGCTAAACTTCTGCTTACAAGACGTAGTACTTAAATTACTAACAAAAGCCTAAATTAGCTTACATATTAATATTTTTTACTACGTAAGCTAAGTAGCGGGCGTAAGCGTAAGGACGCAACTTAAGATCTTAAAAATTAACTAAAGAGTTAAAGCATAGGTAGTTATAACGTATTAATAGCGGATTAAAAGAATGTATAATAAAACAATTTTTATAATACTTACCTGCTAGGTTTGCAAGCAACTAAGAAAGACTAAACAAGCTATAAGACTTTTAATTACGTAGTCATAGTGGTTTTGCTTACTAAGCATAAGCTAAGAAGAAATACTTAACTGCATCGCTACAATCTACCTAAATTGCTAGGATTATAGAAGCAATTGCTCTAGCATCTTATTGTGCCGGTGCACAGGTTGATACCCTGCTGCTCACTAGGTCAGTGCTTAACCACCTGATCTAGAGGTATATAGCTCGTTTCGGGGATCGAAACGAGCGAGGATTTTTGGCATCCATCTATTATCCTCCACTCGACTACTCAACTCTTGTACTGCTCTTTCATATACACCCCATAATAAGATTGTTATCTTACCACCCTCGTTATCGCATGACCTGACCACTAGTGATCTCCTGCCTTCGTAGTAGTATGTTTTCATACACTCCAACACCCGTACATTATAAGGGCTATAATTAAGGATCCCTGCACGAACAATTTTAATTAGTTAAGTAAGACTAAGACTTGGACTAAAATATTAAGAGAAGAGGCAATTAATTGCTTATTACCTATAAAGTAGGTTTAGACCTATAAGTCTAATTAGGACAGCTTCATTTTTAAATATAGAACAGGGATTGTTGTAAGAAGTAATCTTGAGTACAAAAATTTAATCAATTTAACTTATGCTGCTACTTAGCAGCTAAGTTCTTCTAAGCAGCAATAGCTATCGCTGCTAAGAATAACCTAGAGATTAAGCAATTTAATGTTGTAGGAGCATTTCTTAATACGTTAATTAAAGTAGACAACCTAGTAATTTATAAGATACTAGATAGCTTTGAAAAGCTAGGAAAGTACGTATAGCTTAACCGCTTACTGTATAGGTTGCAAGACTTGCTATTATTATAGTATTAGGAGTTCTTAGGATTACTAAAACAGGTTAAACTAATTGCCTTACTAGAGGAGCCCTGCTTATTCTTTAATTAAGAAAGGAGAATCCTAGTATTATTTTATAAAAATAATATCCTACTGCTTTTCACAAAACATTATAAGCAGAGGGCAAAAGATCTTTAGTTTAAGATTATAGATAAGTATAAAATACAAGAATAAAGATTAGTTAAATCGTTTCTTAGTATTTAAGTAATAAAAGATTGTAAGAAGCAAATAATTATGATTATACATAATAGGTATTTTAAAAAGATTGTAAAAAAGTTTAAGCTAGAAGATAGTAGCTTTGCTAAGACTCTATTACTGTTAGAGAAGCTAATTAATAACCTTAGCAAAGCAACTAAGCAAGAGATTAAGGCCTACTAAAAAATAGGTAAATTAGTGCTGTATACAGCTATTATACTGTAACTAAATATTATTTACTTAATCTTAAAGCTCTTATACTTTCTTACAAACTTTAGTAATTAGTATATAAAAGCTGTTAAACAGGTAGTTATGCACCTCTATTAGACAAGATAAGATGTAATCCAATATAAGAACTATAATAGCTTAGACTTAATAATTGCAGGCAACGCTTTTTTTGCAGATAGTGAGAAAATTTGTTAATTGTCCTATAGATATATAGCTATCTTATATAGTAGTCTAAGATTTTAGAAGACAGCTTAGCAGACTATAGTAACTACGTTAACTACTAAGGCTAAGCTGCTCGCCCCTAAGCACACTACTAAGGAGGCTATAGCCTTTAAGTGCTTCTTTTGTAAGCTGTCTTTTAATCTAGGAGATATCTAGATAGTCTAGTATAACAACTAACAATTATTAGACTTGTATTTAAGAAGAATAAGTAGATTAGCACTTAATAAAAACATGTAAATATACAAAACATATAGCTGCAGCAGGAATTTGCTTAAGGATTATTCCAGGTTAAGTACCTAAAAATAGTAATTACACTAGCTAATTGACTTACTAAGTTGCTTACCTAACAATAGTTTAAGAAGTTTAATCAGTTGCTTAACTTTTAGCAAGTTAAGCACTTAGTTAAAAGAAAAAATAATTAACAAGCAAAGAATTTATATTATGTAGCAACATTTATATACTAGGCTAAGTCTCCTCTTAATAGCTGATATTATTCAGCAGGAGAACGTAAGCCAGACTATTAAACTAGGACTAGGAACCTTATTACTAATAAGCATTAGAGTTATTATACTCGCTAGACTCTATTATTGCATTACGCGTAGCTTGCTTAGCTTTAGCTAGCTTAAGAGTAATTTAAGCTATCTAAGCTCTCACAGCAAGAGTCTAGATGTAAGCAGTATAGTAGCGCGAATCTAACCTATCGCTTCTATACATAGAGCTATAAGATGATCGCCTTTTTACCCTAGCGTAATAATCGCGCTTATATAAATAGGTTGTATAGCGATTAGGACAGTGCATCTAAGGACAATTGTATAGACTAGGCGGGGGCAGCATTCCGCAAGTATGCTATTCTTAGATGTTTAATTGTTTTAAAGGCTGTTATTGTTAAGGCTATTGCTGCTGTTACTGCTGTTACTGCAAAAGATAAGCTATCTTTTATAGCTATTAAGTAGGTTGCTAAACAGGTTAGCTAAGTTGTGTACATCAAAATTAATCCTTAGCATTATACCTTAGATTGAAGGCGCTTGAGGGAGCAGGAGCAGGAGCGGGAGCAGGAGCGGGAGCAGGAGCGGGAGCAGGAGCGGGAGCAGGCAAGAGGAGTTAAGCGGCGAAACTGCGATAAGACATTTCTGAAGCATAGTAATTATTAGCGGGAGGCTTCTGCGTAGAAGGCTTGCTAGTAGTTGTAACGCTGCTATTAATCTCTTTGTAGCAAGCAATAATGTCCTTAAACAATTAAGCTTTTAAAGCTAAGTATATCTTATCATTATTTTATCTCTAAAACTAGTAAGCAAGCTAGGCAAGAAGGTTAATAGGTTAGAGAATTACTTTTTTATTTCCATACATAGCTATAAGTTAATTAGCAAGATTGTTATTAGCATTGAGGCAGGTATATGATAAGCAACTGCTATAGCGTAAGCTGCTCTAACTGCTCGTCTAAACGCGTTAAAGCAATATTTAGTGTATAAACAATTTAGTATGTTTTTTATACAGCGCTTATAAGGCAGAACGCAGAGGTGTAATAAATTAGCAGTATTCTTTAAAGAGCTATTAGACGCCTTTTTCTAAGTAAAAGGGGGCGCGGAGCGCTTAGTAGACGGCTTAATAGGCGTTTGTAGCTTATTGCTGTTGCTGTGTTACTGTTTACGCGTTGCTAGTTACACGGGGTTAGGCTATACTTCTTTAGGCTCGGTCCGTACTAAGGCAAGGTAGACTAAAGCGGTAGCCTGTGCAGTTTGTCAGGCGATTCATAGTGGAAAAGACTTATTATAGAATAACTAAGTAATGAAGATAATCTAATTCTATATACTATAGAATAACTAGTTAATAATCTATGTAAGAAATAAACTATTAAAAAGCTGACTACAACAAGTGTGATAAGGGAGTTCTTAGCATATATATACTTATTGCTTTATCTGTTGTTATTATGCTGTTTTTCTGCTATTACTAATAGTGGGCCTTTACTATAATAGCTGCTATTACTAATAACGGCCTTTGCTATAATAGCTGTTATTACCTTTAGGGTCTGCTATTACTAATAGTCCTGTCTTAGAGTAATTTCTGTCACGTGATTATAACCCCGCGGTAATAGTTACTATTTAATATAGTTGCTAGTTAGCCTTTAACCTTAACTTCTGCGTTAAGGAGAGAACTTTACTTATTACTTATAACATTATCCCCCCTCTCAAGGTTATTGTCCTAATATTCTAGAACTTTGTTTTTTTAGGCTACGTTCTATGATATAGGTTGCATTTAAGGCTTTAGTATGCATATTATATTATATACCTGTTTTTTTTACGCCTTCTTAACCATACTCAAGGTTTAGTCTTTCTACTACAACTATTTATACAGTTTAACTGCTAAGCATTGTACACGCGCAACTTAAGTGCAAAAATAAGGTTATAAAATATCTTTCTAGTGTAAGCGCTGTAAAAAGGAGAACCTTTGTTACTTTGTAAATACTACAACTAGTTTTCATACTAGTTGTATTTTAGTTGCTACTAGATACAGTCTTTTTGTTTCTAGAGAGAAGTAGAGAAAGGTTTAAGCTAGGAAGTGTAAGAAGACGCTAGAGCTTACGTGCACTAAAGAAAATGCTGCTTAGATTTATTGTAAGCTTTTCAAAGTTAAGAAGCAAAAAGTATTTATACGTAAATTAGAATTTTGCTATTTTAAATCTTTAACATTATGCGAAAGAGCAGGTTAAAATGAATTCTGCCCCTAGTATAGACTTTCTAGCTACTAAACTATTGCTACCCAGGCTGTTAACTAACTTAGGCTAGTTACAGGCTAACGCTTCTTTTAATTCTTCTTTTAACTACTTTTTTTCCCTTAAGGACCTAGTTCTTTCTTCTTTTGGTATTTCTAATAGTACTTAAGTACCTGTAAGTTGCAGTTTATTAATTTTTTCTTTAGTTCTCAAGTGTTTTAGCTTTCTAGCTATTCTTGCTACATAACTAAGTATTTTTAATAACAACTCACTTTTTATAAGTCTCTAATTTCTTTAACCTTGTACTTGTTGTCTTTAAGCTCTATATTTCTTAATAGCTTAGTTTCTAAAGGTGCTAGTTCTAGATGTTTCCTGAAAAAGACAGAGTAGACGTGTATACCTAGTAGTAGTTAAAGTTTGTAGTTTACTATGCCTATTTTTTCCAGGATTTTAAATAGTCCTATTTAAAAGTTATCTTATTTCTTGCTTAGTTGCTTAGTTTGAACTTTTATTGTAATATAAAAATTTGTTCTCTTTCTTAAAAGTTAGTTCTTTGATTTTTTGTTTATTTGCTACTTTAGATGATGTAAAGTTCTTATAAGTAATATTCTTGCTTAATCTTTTGTGTAGTTCTTGTATAAGACGGGCTTTATTATTTACGCCTACTGTAATACTTTCTGCATCTTTTAGATCTTAATAAGCAACTAGCTTATATCTGTAGTTTGCGTAGTATAGTAAGTACTTTATTATTACAAACTTAGTGCTGTTGTAGGCTAACTGCGCTGTTAGCTAGAGCTTAACTTAGATGTCTTATAGCTTGTTAGCGTACATCCTTAGATACTATTTTAGTGTCTAGTTTATTCTCTCCGTCTAGCTATCTGTTTCCGGCTAAAAGCTAGTTAATAGCTTTTTCTTTACTTTTATTTTTACTAGAAATATTATCTAATATTTCAACGTAAATAACTTGTCTCTATCAGTTATAAATTCCTTAGGCATTTCATGCCCTAATACTAGTGTCTTAATAACTTTATACCTATTCTTCTACTGTAATCATCTCTTCTGTACGCACAGACTTTGCTACTTTAGTTAATTAAGTAACAATTACTAGGATAGTGTTGTAAAGTTAAGCAGATTCTAGTTCTAATAATTTTAGAAGCTTTACTATAAAGTTTCTTATTATGCTACTTTATAGTCTCGTTAGTAGCTGTAAAGGTTGTAATAGGCTGTAAAGCTTATTTCTCTTAAGCTTATTCTAGTAACAAGCTAAACAGTTGCCTAGGATATTCTGCACCTTCGTTGTAAGCGTAGTATTACAAACACTTTAGCTAGTCGCTTAACTATTTTTTAGTTACTACATGTCTGTATTCTAGGGACTTGCGCAGTTCCTTAATAAGACTTAATCTTATGTATAGAGGTATATATGTTTAATCTTCTTAAATTATATCTTAGTACTCGTATTGATCTTATATTAGTTTATCTAAGCTGTCTTTCTTAAGTATACACTTCTAGTTAGCGGCTGTTTACTACTACTGTTGTTGTAATAATTCTACCTGCTCGGCTACCTTAGCTATTCTAGCTAGTTCTAGCTAGTTGTAATATAGACTACCGTTAGGCATTTTCTTAAATATAGCGTTATGTAGTTCTTTCTAGCTTTCTTTGCGCATGTTAGATCTTCGGCTTAGAGCATCTGCTACTTTATTAAGCGTTTTAGCGCAATAAGTTACCTTAAAGTTAAACTAAGCTAATATCTTAGCTTATTAGACTTATTATTAGTTAAGTTTCTTTGTTGTTATAAACTCTGCAAAGTTCTAGTAATTAGCAAAAACTTTAATTTAGTATAGTAGTCTTAGTAAGTAAACTCTATTGTAAACTTTATAGTTAAGTTCTGCTCCAGAGACCTTCCTTAAGTTGTAGAATATAGGTCTTTATTTCTTATTTAAGCACTCCCATAATAATACAGCTTTAAGTGTATAGTCTAACGCGTTAGTCTTAACTCGCGTGTCTTGTTTGAGGTTGTATATCTCTGGTACAAGTGCCTTAAAAATATCTACTTAATTTAATTAAAAGCCTTTTAATATTCCTTATTCTATTAAAAGTAATTTTTTTTTATAATCTTTAAGAGGGGTGTTGTAATCTTTAAGTGATTTTTAATAAATTTCTAGTAGTTGTTAGCGAATCCTAAGAAAGATTGCATATCTTTAACTATTTTAGGTTTTAGCTAGTTCTATATAGCCGTGACTTTCTTTCGGTTTATCTTAACCCCTTCTATAAATATTCTAAAGCCTCAATATTCTATCTTCTTAATATAGTATTTGCACTTCCTTAGCTGTAGGTATAGCTTGTCTTTCTTAAGCTTCCTAAGCACTTTCTTAATATGCTCTACATGTTCTTTAAGCGTTCTGCTAGAGTATACTCGTACATTATCTAAGTATACTGTAATAAAGATTCTAAGGTACTTGTAAAGCGCGTAATTAATAACTAATTAAAAGGTTGCTAGCGTGTTTGTTAATCTAAATAGCATAACTGTATACTTTAACAGTCTATACTTTGTTTTAAACGCAGTTATTTCTTTATAACTTTCTTTAATTCTAATTTATTAAAATCCTTCCTATAAATTAAATTTCATCAACTACTTAGCTCCTTAGAGTTAATCTATAAGCTCTGTAATTAGTAGTAAGATATATTAGTTCTTCTAAGTAACGCTGTTTAACCTTCTAAAGTTAATACATAGTTACTACTTCTTGTTAAGTTTCTTTACAAACAAGATAGGTAAGGCTATTAGGCCTAATTCTAGTTAGATAAATCTTTACTTTAAATTCTTCTAGATGCAATCCCGCAGCTTAGCATTATACTTAGGCGCTATAGGGTATATTAGTCCTAGGCTTAACTTAGCACCTTTATTTAGAATAATCACGTAATCTTAATCCTAATAGTCTACTATATCTGTAGCCTCGTTTTTCTCAAATAGTTCTCTAAACTTATTTGTTTAATACTCTCTTAATATTTCTAGTAATAAGGGTCTTTTCTTTGTAGTTTTAACTTGTCTTATTTATATTGTAAGGGTGCGTTGAATTGAGCAAAGGTGCAAGGGAAAACAGTGATAAATTAATTAAAGAACTACAAGGGTTGCGCAGTGAGTTTATCTACCTCTCTGTGAGGCCTAAGCTGGGTGCTAGTAGGTACGTACAGGTAACTACGCAGCGACTGCTAATGTAGCAAGAGAAAATCGCGCAAAGTATAAAAGAAAGGCTAAGCAGGCTAGAAGAGGCAAGCAGGATAGAAAAGCCAAGCAGGGTAGAAGGGCTAAGCAGTGTAGAAGGGTTAAGCGGTATAGAAGGTCCAAGCGCGCTAAGCCTACATATTCTAGGTACGCATCGACACCTAGAATCTATTTATTTTTTAAGGTGTTGGTGGTTTTTGTTGTAGTTAAAATAGGGTTTCTAGAAAAGTAAAAAGCAGCTACCCTCTACTAATTAGTCGCAAAAGTCAAAAAAAAAGATTATATGTAGTTAATAAGATTTAAATAGTAAGTAGATGAGTCCTAAAAGGAAAGCTTAGACTATTAAGCAATAATTAGGGTCGAAAAAATTTACTAAGGTACTAAAAAATAACACTATTTAAAACGTGTCTAACAGCAATTGCCAGCCTATAGCTAGCAATAAGATTGCAACATAATGCAATAGAGGAGAGAAAGGATATTTACGTACTGCAGCAGAAGCCTGTAATACTTTATAAAGCCGCTTCTTCTTACTTACTGCTTCTTACCTTTTAAACAGCACTGCATACAAACAATTTGCATATAATACAATATACTACAACATAGCGTACAACCTCTGCGGCAAGCATCTTCTTATTATAAGCTTTCTTCCTAAAAAAGTATTTTTTGCTACTGTCTACTTAGCACTTAATTTAGTCTAACTTAAACAGCTTATGCAGACACCTAAATTTATTAAATAATTTCAAACTCAACTACCTAGCTAGACTTCTAAGTTTATAAAAAACTTAAACAAGTTTTTTATCGGCGATATCCCTATATAAAAAAAGATTGTTTAGTCCTAATTTAGCTAGTTGTAAAAAGAATACACAATCTCTAGGGTATTTGCTAATACTAGCGCAGTATTTAAGATCTATTACTTTAGTATTCTTCTCTTCTTATTTATTAAGCAAGGGCTAAGTACAGAGACTAGAACCTAGCTTAAATAGCTTTTGCAAGACGTTAAATTAGCGATAGAAAAAAAAGAGGCCGGAAAAAAGAAGTAGGCTTTCTATTATTGCGTTTGTAGGTTAGCAAGTAAAGTAATAATAGTATTGCTGCTTTACTTTATTGAAAAGCGCCTAGCAGTAAAGCAACAAGAATAAGCAAAATAAGGCGCGTTAAGTTAAAAGGCAAGTTGTGTCTTTATCTTACTTTTCTTTGTTTTTGTCTAAATATGCGATACACTAATTGCGTGCTAACAATGCTAAACAAGAGGGCATAAGCCTAGATACTTGTTGTTAGCAATAAATTTTTTTTTACTAAAAAGGTGTCTACAAAATGTGTAGTTACATCAAAAGGTTGTCTTAAAAGGCCGAAGCCACTAGAATCTATAAGATTACAAAAAAAGGCATCTTGCCAAGTACTAAAAACGTTAGGGCTTTAGACCTTTATAGTACCCCCCTCCTTAATAGAAGTCCTTAAGTCTTTCTAGTCTTATAATGCCTCTATATCTTCTAGGTTTAAAGCTAGTTCCTAAGTTAGTTTTAGGTATCCTACATATTTAACTGGGTATTTTTTTCTTCTTCCTGTGCTTCTTTCCTCTAATAGGCGCTTTACTAGTTACTCTTCTTCGCCGTCTACTTTAATTAGTAAAGGTTCGTTGTCGTCCTGTAGTTAGCTTATTAAAGAATCTTAAGAAGCTAGTTAAAGGTTATTAAAATTCAAAACTAAATATATTATTCTAGAAGTATCTAGCTTTACAGCGTTTAGTCTAATAGTTCTATATACTATGTACTTTAGATTCTTCCAATTAAGTTTCTAGCTAGGTCTCTTATTTTATAGTAGTCTTCTAGCTTTAACTAAACCCTATTACCTATTTAAAGCTAATGTAATTGTCTTCTTCTTTTATTTGCTTGTTGTTCTTGTTATTGTCAAAATTCTACTATTATAGCTTAAGCTAACTTAATACTTTACTAGAGTTTACTAGCTATATTTTCTGCTTTCTAATATTCTTCTAATATTCTTCTTTCTTAAGGTTAATTCTAAGGTCTATGTTTTACTGCTATTTAAAGAGGATCTACCTTATAACTATATTGTAGGAAGAAAGGCAACATTTAAGTAAATTGAGTTTGCTTTGCTATAATTATAATCTTAGCTATCCTAAGGTTGCTTTTCTAATTTGTGTAATACTAATTACAGAAAGCTTATAAGTAGGCCTAACCTGTAGAGTTTATTCATTCTATAGAGCCGTTAGTTTTAAGATAATATCTAGAAGATAAACGTAACTAAATTTCTAGCAGCTTATAAAGCTAAGTCTAAAAGTAGCTTACAAGTTGTAGACCTCAATTAGAAGTAATATAGTCTAGTAGCTAGTAGTAAGCTACCACTAAGTTAATAAAGGCTTTAGCAACACTTTCTTTAGTAATATCCTTAAGGCCTATTAAAATTACATCCTTACTTAGTCTATTAGTTACTACTATTAGGTTTATACAACCTTCGCTTTCTAGTAATTCTATAACAAAGTTAATTAATATTTCCTTCTAGATACGCTTAGAGATTAGTAGAGGTTTTAATAATCCTTATAGGCTATCTCTTTATAGTTTTATTCTTCTACACACTAAGCAGTTTCTAGTGTATTACTTTACTATTTAGCTAATAGAGAGCTAAAAGTATTCTCAAGCAACTGCTTAGTAGGTAAAGTTCCTACTTAGGTGCCCTAGAGCCTTAGAACAGTAGATTTTATAGATAATTCTAGTGCGTAAGGGTTTTTTGTTTAGTACTTACTTTTGACTTTAGTATAGCAGGTTTCTAAAATTATCTAGTTAGTATTTAGAAATAGAAAGCTTAAGATTAAGCTTTATTAGGAATTAGCGTTCTCTCTTGTTTACTACTTTCTAAGCTAGCTAGTAAGTGTTATCCTCCTCTTTAGCTTTGTTCTATAGCTTCTCTAGATCTAATTATTCTTAAAGTACTATTGCTAGATAGCTATTACAGCTAAAGGTTCTAAGAGTCTCTTTTTCCTCTTGTTCTTTTGTTTCTAGAGTTGTTGCAGTAGATAGTTTAAAGACTTATAGAAACTTTCTAGAAATTTAATTATATAAACTTTTTGCAGGCATATTTTGTTGTCTTTAGAATAAGGCATTAGCTCTAGAGTAATTAACTTTAGGCTTATAGGCAATTTTTATGTTAGGAAATTTTCTAAGAAATTAGGCTCATCTTATCTGTCCTTACTAAGCTGCCTAGGTTTTCCAAAATATCTATGTTTTTATAGTCTGTTATAACTAGAGACTTGTTTAAAGAGCGTAGCATAGCATCTCACTTTAAAAAATAGCAAATAACTGCAAGTAGTTCTTCATTATATATTTTATAGTTGCTTTAAGCGATACTTATCTTCTTTAAGTAGTATGCTACTAGTTGTAATCTTTTTTAGTTGTTGTATTGCGAAAGGACTTCTACTACAACGTAACTAGAAGAATTAGTTTCTAGGATAGTTTCCTTATTGGGATCCTATTAAGCTATTATTAGTTTAGTAACTAATAACTTCTTTAGCTTATTAAAAGCTTCCTATTCTATTTTTCTCTATTAAAAGGAGACGTTTCTAGTAAGCCTTGTGAGCAGGGCAACTATATTAGAGTATTTCTTAATAAAGCGTTAAAAAAGTTAGCAAATTTAAAAAAACTGCGTACTTCCCTAATATTTGTTAGTGCCTCCTATTCTTAAATTGCTTTTACTTTCTTAGGGTCTATCTAAAGTCCTTTTCTAGCCTAAATAATAAATTTAAGGTATTCAAGACTTTGCACATTAAACTTGCATTTCTTAATATTAAAAGGTAACCTAGCTTTGCCTATAGCTTCTAGAACCTTGTTTGTATTACGTTAATGTTCTTTAAGCGTGCTATTTGTGTAAATTTATACGTTGTCTAGGTAGGCTAAGCAGAAATTATTCATTTATTCGCGGAGTGTCTAGTTAATATATTGTTAAAAAGTACTAGGAGCAGTTGCTATACAAAAAGGGGTAACTAGCTATTTGTATAGTCTAAAACTTGTTTTAAAAGCAGTCTTCTATTTATCTCCTGTGTTAATTCTTACTTTGTAGAAGGCTGCTAAAACTTTAATCTTAGTAAACTATTTCGCCTTAACAATATTGTTAAGTGTCTTCTAAATTAATAGTTTTGGGAGCTGAGAAGGAGTAATTTAGTGATCAGTGGAGGGGAATGAGTATTTTGATCAACTAAGTGCCACAACAAAGTGTCCAATAACTACAGAAAAGACTTCGGACGATCTGGCTCGTTTATATGCGTGCTACTAGCTCCGTCACGTGATATCTCACTAGGATCACCCAATAACCCGGTTGATCCGGATGTCAAAGGAGAGATCCGGAGTGATCCGCATATTAGTACTCCAACACACCCCCTAGATTAGTGAGATACTACTAATCTGAGCTGTAAGCAATCTAGGTAATTGTAATAAATCTAAGTTGATAATTAAGAGGGCCTCTATAATTATAGCTCCTCTGCGTAATCTTCTGTTGTTGTAGTAATACTGCGTGTTGTCACTTTGATTAATCTAGAAGCTCTAAGTAATATGAAAAACATTAAATAGGACCTAAATATCGCCTTAATAGTTAGTGCGCAATTACTACAACAAAATTAATTACGTCTATTGCCCTTCTAAAGCTTTTTGTCTTTAACCTTGATTAATCTAATTACTAAGTCTTTCTAAACTGCCTTAACTACTATTACAAATATAGTAAGTGTTGCCCTATTCTTCTCTTACTAATCATGTGCTAATCTTTCTAGTGTAGTCCGCCCTAAGCAATAACGAGCGCAGCTTAGAGAGCTGTCGTTTATAACGCGATCGACAATTAGAAAGCCGTTAGCAACTTAAAAATAATGCTAAGTATAAGCGTTACGCGCGCTAAAGCCTGTTTAACAGTCAAATTTAGCAAGCAGCTAATCTCTTAAATAATCAGAGTTAGTTACCTTTGCCTATTAATTCTTTTACTTACTGCAAGACTTCTAGTAGCTCTACTTAGAAGCTAATTGCCTTACTTAATAAATTAAGCCTGCTGTTAAGTTGTTAATCAAATTTGAATCTACATAAGAGTCTAACTAAGCAAATAAGCTAGCGTACAGGCAAGGCTCCTTAAAAGCTAAAGTAAAAGTTATAGTAGATAACTGCTTAAGCAGCAACGGGTAAACAGTAATAAGACAACAGTAATAGGCTATAAACGCTTATTAAGCTATCTACTAAGCGCTTAGCGCCCTCCTCCACTTAGAAAAAGGCGCCTAATAGCTTTTTAAAAATTGCTGCTAATCTATTACGCTCTTACGTTCTGCTGTGTAAGCGTTGTATAAAGAAAATGCTAAATAGCTTATACGCTAAACACTACTTTAATCGCGTTTAGACTAGTAGCTAGAGTAGCTTACGCTGTAGCAGTTGCTTATTTTATACCTGCTACACAGTTAATATTCATCTTGCTAATTAATTTACAGCTATATATAGAGATAAAGAGGTAAGTCTCTAACCTATTAACTTTCTTGCTTAGGTTACTAACTAGTTTTTAGGGATAAAACAATAATAAGATGTACTAAGCTTTAAAAGCTTAACTACTTAAGAACATTATTGCTTGCTGCAAAAAGATTAAGAGCAGCGTTATAACTACTATTAAGCCTTCTGCGCCGAAGCCTCTTGCTAATAATTATAAAGCTTAAAAAATAGCGTATGACGGTTTTGCCGCTTAGCCACTTGCGTCTGCTCCTGCTTTCTTGTTCGCTCCTGCTCCTGCGTTCGCTCCTGCTCCTGCGTTCGCTCCTGCTCCTGCGTTCGCTTAACAGCCGCAACAGTCGGCTTATTATTCTTAGCAGCAACAGCAGCAACAGCAGCAACAGCCTTAGCAACCTAAGTAGCCCTAGCAACAACCTGCTTAAAGGTTGCCGCTTTAAGAGCAGGCTGCACAGGGAATGTTGCCCTTATTTAGTCTATACAATTGCCCTGTTGTTCGTCGTCCTAATCGCTATACAAATTAATTATATAATAGTGATTATTACGCTAGTGTAAGGAGACAATTATCTAACAGCTTTATGTATAAAAGTAATAAGTTAGAATCGCGCCACAATGCTGCTTACCTCTAGACTTTTGCTATTTAAGCTTAGATAGCTCAAATTACTCTTAATCTAGCTAAAGCTAAGCAGGCTAAGCGCGATGCGATAATAGAGTCCAGCGAGTATAATAAGTTTAATGCTTATTAGTGAAAAGGTTCCTAGTTTTAGTTTAATAGTCTAGCTTACGTTCTCTTGCTTAATAAAATAAGCTATTAAGAAGAAACTTAGCCTAGTATATAGATGTTGCTGCTTAATACAAATCCTTTGCTTGTTAATTATTTTTTCTTTTAATTAAGTGCTTAACTTGCTAAAAGTTAAGCAACTGCTTAAACTTCTTAACCTGTTGGTAGGTAAGCGACTTAGTTAGTCTATTAGCTAGCATAATTGCAGTTTCTAGGTACTTAACTTAAAATAATTCTTTAGTAAATTCTTGCCGCAGCTACATGTTTTGTATATCTCTAAATTTTCATTAAGTGCTAATCTGCTTATTTATTTTAACTACAAGCCTATTTGGTTGTTAATTTTTATACTAGACTGTCTAGACGTCTTCTAGATTAAGATACAGCTTGCGAAAGAAGCGCTTAAGGGCTATAGCCTCCTTAGTAGTTTGCTTAAGGGCGAGCAGCTTAGCCTTAGTAGTCGATGTGGTTACTATAGTCTACCGAGCTGCCTTCTAAAATATTGGACTACTATATAGGATAGCTATATATCTATAAGATAAGTAATAAGTTTCTTAATTATCTACAAAAGAAGCTTTGCCTGCAAATGTTAGGTTTAGGCTATTATAGTTCCTATATTAGATCGCATCTTATCTTGTTTAATAGAGGTACATAATTACCTGTTTAACAGCTTTTATATGCTAATTACTAGAGTTTGTAAGGAAGTGTAAGAGCTTTAAGATTAAGTAAGCAACATCTAGTTGTAGCATAATAGCTATATACAGTACTAATCTAACTTTTTCTTAGTAGGCCTTAATCTCCTACTTAGTTACTTTACTAGTGTTCTTAATTAGCTCCTTAGACAGTAATAAAGTCTTCAGAAAACTGCTATCTTTTAGCTTAAACTTCTTTGTAATCTTGTTAATGTACGTATTGTGCATAAGCGTAATTATTTGCTTTTTACAATCTCTTATGATTTAGATACTACGAAACTATTTAACTAATTCCTATTTCAATATCTCATACTTGTCTATAATTTTTAACTGAAGATTTATTGCTCTTTACTTATAATTTTTTACAAAGAGCAGTAGGATATTATCTATATAGAACAGCACTAGAATCATTCTTTCTTAATTAAAGAATAGGCAGGGCTCCTCTAGTAAGGTAATTAGTCTAATCTCTCTTAGTAATCCTAAAAACTCCTTATACTATGACAGTAACAAGTCTTGCAATTTATATAGTGCGCAGTTAAAACGTACGCACTTCTCTAGCCTCTTAAATCTATCTAGCATCTTATAGATTACTAAGTTATCTGCTGTAATTAACGCATTAAGAAATGCTCTTACAACGTTATATTGCTTAATCTCTAAATTATTTTTAGCAGCGATAGCTATTGCTGCTTAGAAGGACATAGCTGCTAAGGTAGCAGCATAAGTTAAGTTAATTAATTTTTTTTTCTAAAGATTACCTCTTATCATAATCTGCGCCTTACATTTAAGAAAGAAGCTATTCTAATCAAACTTGTAGGTCTAAACCTACTTTATAGATATTAGGCGATTAATTGCTTTCTTTCTTAATATTTTAGTCTTTGTCTTTGTCTTACTTAATTAATGAATCTCTCTTCTATAGGCATTTTTAAACAAAGCCCTTATAGGATGCTAAAGTAATTGCTTCTATAATCCTAGCAGTATAGGTAGATTGTCGCAATGCGGTTAAGCATTTCCTATACTTAGCTTATACTTAGTAAGCGAAGCTGCTATAAATATATAATTAAGAGTCTTATAGCTTACTTAGTGTTCCTAGGTTTCTTGCAAACCTAGTAAGTAGGTATTATAAAAATTATTTTATAATAGATTCTTATAATCTGTAATTAATGGGTTAACATTACCTGTGCTACTACTCTTTAGTTAATTGTTAAGATCGTAGGTTACGTTCTTATGCTTACGCCCGCTACCTAGCTTACGTAGTAGAAGATATTAATTTATAAGCTAATCTAGGCTTTTACTAGCAATATAAGCACTACGCCTTATAAGTAAAAGTTTAGCTTGAAATTGCTTACTTTGTTTGCTGTTTGTTGCCTAAGACCTTAACTCGTGAGATAATTCACGCCCTGCTATCCTGCTTCAACAAGTAGGTGTTCTATTATAATTAGCTAGCGCGTTAGAGTCTACAGGCACAAACTGTTAGACTAGTAAATAAGGTATTTTACCTATAGGTTTTAATAGATTAGCTTCTTTAAGTAGTTGTACTGCTATTTGACTATTAGTATTTATATAATTAATTAAATTGTTGTTCTCTAGGGTCTCTAGTTTAGGAGTAAGTTCTAGGGTAGCAAGACTAGTAATCTACTGCTAATCTAAGCAAATTTGTAATAGCGCACTAGCCTTGTGCTCTAATTGCTTAGTGTCTTCTAATCTACTCTTATCTTTTGTAGGTAGGCCTTCCTTACCGCTTAAGATAGTAGTTAAATTACCTTTAAGGTTTTTAGTAGTTAGCGGCGTATCTTAATCCGCCCTTCTTTAAACAGGGGAGAGGACCTTTAAGTTGTCTCTAAAATTCACTAGCTTGCTATTATAAAGGATCTCTATAATCTTAATTGCTTAATTCTTTAGTAGCTCTTCCCCGCATTCTTATTTATGAAAATAACGATTTTTTAAATGTTATATTACAGGTAGTAATCACCTAATTAAGTGTTAGTACTTATATATAGTATATGTTAGAGGCTTAATAACCTACTTAATAACTAATATAGCCGCGAGAATTAACTTTAAATCCTTAAAAATTGTGCCTAGCTACCTTATCCTTATCTAAAGGATAGGCTTAGCAGCTATAGGCATATATTCTACTCTAGTCTAGGCGTAGATTAGCAGTCTAATGTCTAATCTTAAGTAGTTAATAGTATTAGCAATATTTCCTAAACTATTCTTTAAGCACCTAATTAGGGGGTTAGTAGCTATAAGTTTTAGTAGGGCTTATGCTATGTAGGTAAGCTCCTGCATTTATAATTACTAGCTAAAGCTTAGCTAGTAGATTAGCGCTCGTGCGCATCTTAATAGCTATAGTAATTAGCTCTTAGCTAGCTCTCTCTGCTAAGCTAATAGGCTTATAAGTGTATAGCAGTAGCGTTTAAATACAATTTCTTTCTCTATTGCCTATTCCTTATATCTTCATTGCCCTCTCTAAGGCAGTCTAGCAGTATTATTATCATAATAGATTTCTACCATCCTCTACTAATATTTTCTCTTAATCATTTTAGCAAAACCTTTAATTACTAGTATAATATTGTTTAGTGTCTTTAACTAGATATTATAATTATACAGCTTTCCTAAGTAGTCTTCCTTAATAATTAGTGCTTATTTCTTAAGTAATTAACCTGTTAGAAAATTAAACAAATCCTATAAGCTCCTATAAAAAGGTTATAGTAATCTTTCCCTTAGTCGCCGCAAGATTACTTGCAAGGCATAAGCTGTTGCGCAATAATTGCATTCTAATAGCTTCTTGCTAGTAATCTTAACATTCTAAGCTAAGCGGACTAAGGCTTTATTAGCCTATTGTCTAAGGTAACTTAATTGTTAATACTTTAAGTCCTTATTACTAGTGCGCAACTAAGGTTTCCTTAATCACGCTATAGCGTTTACGAGCAGTAGTAGTTAAGTAGGGTAACAAGAGACTTGCTTGCATTTAATAAATAAGAGATTAAAATAACACTTAAAGTAAATCAAAACAACGTTCTTCTTAGGCGTACTAAATCGCATAGTGTAATTATATCCTAAATACTAAATGCCTAACTAATTAAGCCGCTCTTCTAACACGATATTAGTATAGAAACCTAGTATAAGCTTAACGTTAGTAAGCAGTAAATTAGCTGTCTTAGGGCCTACCTCGCTATGCAGGACGTTCTTAAGCAGCCTGTTTTTTATCATAGCAACTAGAATAGATTAAGTGCCTGCTAAGACTGTCTTATTATTGACGCATTCGCTAGAGGTGCCTAGTACTAGGTAATCTATAGTATTAACTAAGTAAACTGCTGCTCCACTATCTAAGATTGTATAAAGAGATAAGGATAAGAGGTAAAAGCTATACTAAAGATGTTTAGCCTAATTTTATTAATAAAGTTATTTAGGTTAATTAGTGCTGAAACTAATAATCTAGAGTAGGATCTACTTAGCTTATTAGTAGCTAATCCGCTAGTGCTAGCCTTCTAGCCTTCCTTCTTAATCTAGGTGCGCAGAGATGCCTAAGTGTTAGTATTCTATTACTTAACAATTTTCTTTTTCTTATTGTCTAACAGCTTAATTAGAATATTTCTAGTAGAGCTTAATCTGGTAGCTATAGTAGAAAGTTAGTAGTAGTTGCGCAGTGTCTAGAAGTACTTACTTATAGGCTCTTTACTAGCCTTGTAGAGACAAGAGTAGAGTTACTTACTGCTTTTGTTAAACTTTAAGTTGTTAGCACTAGTAGATCGTGAAGCTAACGCTAATCTAGATCTAGTTTAGAACACTGCGTATCCTTTTCTTTTTAAGAAACTAATTAACTAATCCTGCAACAAAACACTAAAGATTTTTCCTAGATTATTAAAAGTTAACTAAGCTTTTCTAAGCACTATTACTTGTGCTAGCTTATTGCGCTTCTTACGCGACTAGTCTATTGCTATGTTAGTGCTTAAGGCGTCTAAAAAATTAGTAATTGCAAGTAGCCTAACAACCTTAAAAAGCAAGTGGATTGTTGCTCGTTAATATAGGAGCTGCCACTTATTAAACTATTGCTTAGGGCCTATTTATCCCTAGCAAGCCTTATCTAGGTGGGATTAGTACTGCGCTCTAATTAAATACTAAGTATTCTAATTCGTGGGTGCTAGATCCTTCTTTAGGATCTTTACTAAGGCTTAAAGGCTAGTAAAGTTTTAAGTAATTTTGCTTATTAACGCATTTAAGAGCAGGTCTAGATAAATAGTCTTGCTAATCTAGTCTTTAACATTAGTAATCTTAGCAACCTTCTTTGTCTATTAAGCTACCTATACTTTGTACCTGTTAACTAGCTTACTATAATTATCTTTCTTATACTTAGTATTAAGGACTTAAGCCCTATATTTGCAGTAAGCAATTTTATAATTTTCTTGTTTTTGTGTGCTTGCGTTAGGTAGTAAAAGGATTAGCTTCTTAATATTCTTAGGCAGTTTGGGATACTGTAGCTCTTAGTAGTAAATTAAGAGCACGTCTAGGAGATTAGGATTAACCTAATCCTAGATACCTTTCTATAAGTAGTGCAGTCTTAAAACAGCAAACTAGGTTAGCTAATCTAATTAGGCCTTTAGGATTACCCCTAAGGCAACAAGCGGTGTGTTAGTAAGGTCTATATTAGTAAGATGCTTTTGTAGGATTACAACGTAGGTTATCGTTAGAGCGCGATTTATTAAATTAGTTGGTCGGTAGGTAGGTTGTAGGATAGGTCAGAAAGAGGTTAATCGTATGATCAATAAGTAAGAAAGGTACAGCAGCAGCAGCAATCTGCTAGCTAGTGCTGTAGGAGAGAAAAGAGGAGAGTAAAATCTAATTAAACAAATAATCTTCTAGCTTGCTAATTGCGCAGTGGGAATTATTACTACAATTAAGCGGCCGGGCTTATAACTGTAGGAGCTGAGAAGGAGTAATTGAGTGATTAGTAGAGGGGAATAAGTATATTGATCAACTAAGTGCCACAACAAAGTGTCTAATAACTACTAAAAAGACTTTAAACGATCTGGCTCGTTTATATGCGTGCTACTAGCTCCGTCACGTGATATCTCACTAGGATCACCTGATAACCCGGGTGATCCGGATGTCAAAGGAGTCATCCGGAGTCATCCGCATATCAGTACTCCAACAATAGTAAAGGATAACAATCCTTTTTTATAATAGCGTTAAGAGCTTAATAATTAACGCAGAACTATAATCCTTCTCTAGGTTTTCTAGCCAATGGAATTGGGGAAGAGGCTGCGGAGCTGCTACCTCTAATCTATCTTTTATCTAATAGAGATATAAGCTGCTTGCGTAGAACTAAAAGCTTTAGTCTACTTATATTGTATAGAGAACCCTAAGGAGGTTCTTCTTCTTTTCTACTTTTATCTTTTTGTAACTTAATTCGGAATTAACTTTAGGTCTGAGTAAAGGTAGTAGTGCAACAGTAGTTTTTAACTTAAAAATTTAAGCTATGTGTTAGTACGCCTTAGAAAGTAGTAATAAAACATCTACTTTCTGTTTAGGAGCTATGGCCTTTTTATTATTCTTAAGAGAAGTAGTAATAGTTTAAATCAACTTGTCTTTTCTCGCTCGCCTAATATAAGAGTAATAGGCAGTCGTGTTTATTTGCCGTAATCTTTTTTATTTTTTAAAACAGGGCGATTTTTAGTACTTTATAGTTTAATCCTTTGTCTAGAAGAGTATATATACATTATCTTTCTAGAGGGGGCAATATTAACTTCTCTTTTATTTATCTAAGGATGTCTAAATATTAAATTGTATCTAGGGTGGGTAGGAGTAAAATAACTATAAATAGTATCCTTGTGTCATTTAATATTATTCTCTAACCTAGCAACTCTATTAATAGTTCTAGGTTTCTCTGTAACTCCTTCTAACTTACGCAAGGAAATAGGAATACACTATAAGTTAGCGTTTCTAACAAGCTAAGAGCTAATAAGAGAGTATACAAGGTTTTCTGTATTAATAAAAGTTAAAGCAAAGGTATAACAAGTAACTAACGTTTCTATAGTAATTATATTACTACTTATATCCTTTTGAAAACTAGCCTATTCTATTATTAAGTTGTCTTAGCTTACGTGTAGCTCTTGCTAGTTACTTTAAGCAAGAGCTATTCTTTTATTAAATTGGAATTTTAGTCCTTTAGAGTATCCTTACTACTTAAGCTTTCTATGCTTAGTTTTCTTGCCTTTGCTTTTAAGGACTTTAGTATTGTAGTTTTTTTCTTCTTTTTATTTTTTAGCGTCTTTTTCTTTATATACTCTGCAGCTAAGTGTTCTTTTTGCTTATAGATAAAACAACGTCCTTCTTTTATTAGTTTGTATAGTTCTAGATTACTAAGCCTGCGTAGCCTAGCTAATCTTTAAGTAAACTCTATTCTTTCTATCTAGTCTCCTTTAGGAGGTAGAGGAGAAGCAGGTCTTAGTTGATATCTCTTAAAGTACTGTTCCTTAGGCTTATTCTAGCATTTAAAGTATTATTCTATCCTATATAAGTAGTCTACAATTTTAATAGACTCATTCTGCAAGTTATTTAAGCCTAAAAAGGTAATACTTACAAGCTTATCTTAAAGCTTATAAGTAAAGCTCCGTTGAACACGTTTCAATTGGTGTCGTTTTTTGGTACCTTCAGCAAATTTTTTGACCCTGATTTCGCTCGGTGGTCTGAGCTTTTCTGCTCCGAGCGCTTAGCGCGTGGACCTCATCCACTCACCGTTCGAATTTCGTCGACTACACACAATCTTTTTTTGACTTTTGCGACTGATTAGTAGAGGGCAGCTGCTTTTCACTTTTTTGGAAAACCCATTTTGACTACAACAACAACCACCACCTTTGATACCCTAAAAATAAATAAGTAAAGCTCTTTTAAAAGAGCATTATCTTTGTGCCCTTATTTAGGTTGCTGTCTAGCTGTAGCAACTGTTTCTAAAATTCTATAATATAATTACAGATAATAGTTTTGTCTTAAATCATTAACTAGAGTTTGTTTTAAGCTCTTTTAGAGCTGTATAAGTCTCTAGACATCTAATTAAAGAAGTTTGATAAGTATTTAAAGTTCTAAGCGTCTAATTTTTCTATCTGATTAAGATAGGGCAGTGTTAGGGTAGCTGCTAAACTTTTAAGCCTACTAAAGGCGAAGTTGCAAGTTTTTCTCTCTATATTAAAATCTTCTTAGTTGTTCTCTACCTAAGCAGTAAGCTGCTTTTTAAAGATCTAGTATATCTTTCTTGTTCTATTAAATGCGCCTAGATTGAGTTGTTTAAAACGCTTAGGTTGTGCTGTTTGCTATGCTAGTTTTAATGCAGCAAGAAATATTAGTAGCTAAGCAGGAAGCTGTTTGTGTTCTAGTTATGTTTCCTTAGAGGCTAAGTTAATAGCCTTATAGATAAGAAAGGCTTCTTGTATTATTGTTAAAGTCGCCATCTTATCTAGTTTATTTGCTTGGCAGAGACCTTTAAGAGTAGTCTCTATCTTAGCCCTGCTAACACTATCTTAGTGTAGTCTTACTTTCTAGATAGCTAAGTTTCTAGATGTAATCTCTGCCCATGCTATAGTTGTATATATAAGCGTACTCAATAAATAGTGCTTTTATTAAATATTTAGCGGGGATTAGTTTTTAGGGCTACTAGAAATATAGTAGGCTTATCTGACAGTTTGTATCGCAAAACGTTTTAGATAGAGTCTTGTTTAGCTAGGTATTCTTTAGCACTTCTTATACTTCTTCTACTGTTAATTCTTAGTAGATTTAAAACAGCTTTAACTAAAAGTAGTAATCTAATTAATTAGAATTTTGAGGCGTAGATGTAGCTCTAGCTAGCTTCTTTTCTAGATATAGCTTTAGGAGGCTTCCGTGCGTAGATCTAGCTCTAGGCGGCTTCTAATCCAACGTAGCAGCGCTATAGAAGGAATTAATTTGATTATAAGGGTGTGTTGGATTAACTAAAATTGCAAGAGAAAACAGTAATAAATTAATTAAAGAACTATAAAGGTTGCGCAGCGGGTTTATCTACCTCTCTGTAAGGCCTAAGCTTGGCGCTAGTTAGTACGTACAAGTAACTACGCAGCGACTGCTAACGTAGCAAGAGAAAATCGCGCAAAGTATAAAAGAAAGGCTAAGCAGGCTAGGAGAGGCGAGCAGGATAGAAAGGCCAAGTAGGGTAGAAGGGCTAAGCGGTGTAGAAGAGTTAAGCAGTGTAGAAGGTCCGAGCGCGCCAAGCCTACAGATTCCAGGTGCGCACGGACACCCGAATCTGTGAGACCGCAAAATGAGGCATCTTGCCGATTACCAAAAACGTTAGGGCTTCAGCCCTTTATATATATAACTCCTATCTTCTAAGAGTTCTTTGTATAGATTCTCGCGATCTTATGCAGTAAGATCTTACTAAATCTCCTATTCTTAAATAAGCTTTAATTCGTTAGGCGTCTCTTGTATTGTACTCTAGCAACCTTGTGTACAGGCTCTTGGCTAAGTATAGTCTTTTTTCGCTAGTTAATAGCAGAGTTATAGGCCTTTAGCTAGTTATAACCTATTAACATGTCTAGTTCGCCTAGATTTATAATGTTAATATTTATCTAACATTCTGTGTCTGCTACCTATAGCTTCGTTAATTTAGTCTCTAACTGTATTACACATTTCTATAATTATAGGTATCTTGTTAGCTAGTATTATTAGTATTAGGTTCTTCTTCACCCTGTATAGTATTTCGTGCTTCTCTACTATTTATATTAAGATTACTGTTTGTGCGGCCCTGCTATCTACAAGCGCCTTAATCTTCTAACCTTGTATAGATACAGTTGCGTACAGCTGCATCGCTTAATTTTTATTATTTTATACTTTCCTAAGAGTTGTTGTAGAACTGCCTTCACTAGCGTAACTCTATCCTTAGTGGTATTCTAGATTTTTAACTGATTATCTTTCCTCTTTCTAGGAAAGTAGCCTGTACTGTACTTAGTGCTGTAGTGTATTAAACAACTATTTTAATAGCAGAAGCTCTAATAAAGGTTTTAATGCAGAATTAGTTACTGCTTTTAAACTTATTTCTTTATTTCTAGCTTCTTCGCTTTGTAAATTAGGCAATTCGCTGCCTTATAGATGTTCAATCTTCCACAACCAGCTGAATCGGGACTTGACAATCTTTTCGTATATAGGGATATCGCGGATGAGGGACTCGTTTAAGATATTCATGAACTTAGAAGTCCAGCCAGGTGGTTGAGTTTTGAGATACTCGATGAATTCAGGTGTCCGCATGAGCAGTTTGAGTTGGACTAAATCAGGTGCTGGGTAGACGGTAGCAAAGGATGCTTTTTTTAGAAGAGAGCCTAGAATAAGGAGATGCTCGCCGCGGAGGTTGCACGCCATTGCAGTGTATCGTATGCAATTCGTTCGTATGCAGTGCTGTTCAAAAGGTGAGAAGCAGTAGGTAAGAAGCAGCGGCTTTAGCTTTATAAAGTATTGCAGGCTCCTGCTGCGTGTCCTTTCCCTCCTCTATCGCATTATGTTGCAATCTTATTGCAATCCTACTGTAGTCTTATTGCCAGCTATAGGCTGGCAATTGCCGTTAGACACGTTTTAACTAGTGTTGTTTTTTAGTACCTTAGCAAATTTTTTTAACCCTAATTATCGCTCGGTGGTCTAAGCTTTTCTCCTAGAACTTATCTACCTACCGTTTGAATCCCGTTAACTACACACAATCTTTTTTTTTAACTTTTGCGATTAATTAGTAGAGGGTATCTGCTTTTCACTTTTTTGGAACCCCATTTCGACTACAATAACAACCACCACCTTTGACACCTTAAAAATAAATAGATGTTTAATAATAGAGTAGCATGGTAGTAGTTATCTACCAGTCATACTTTTTTAAATTACTCATAATAGAAAGAGTATCTGTCCTTGCATTGCGTCCATAAAGGTTAGTAGTAGATCTTTACTTTCTTAAGTTTATAGAGAAAGCAGTTGTTTGCTAAGCACTTGTCTACCTATAAGTTTAAGTAACAGCCCCTATCTTAGTCTGTTCTGTAGTTCTCCTCTTTCTTCTTTTAGAATTTGCATTCTATTTAATAATTATACTAATATAGCTTTTTAAATTTCTTAGTATCTTCTACTTTGTAGGCTTCTTAGCCCTTAACCTTAGCTGTTAAATTATCAAAGTAGGGTTCTTGTATATTGCTTACTACTTAACTTCTTTAGCGTTCTTGCTAGTTATTATAATTTAGTTCTAAATTACGTAGTCGTTAGCGTAGTGCGTTACGTCTGCATATACCTTACACTAGTTCTTAGCTAATTAATTTAGTACAACAATATCTTTAACTTTCTAGTCTGTTAACTGAGGCTTGCTTAGAGTATAAATCTTGTTATCTAGTTTAAGTTGTAGTACAATCTTGTAGCTATTCTCTAAACGTGCTTTTTTGTAGAGATCTAAGTTGCTTAAGTTGTTATTTAGCTTTTTTCTAGCTGGGTAAGGCGTTTTTTGTCTAATTATTCTAAATTTTACAGCTGCTTACGTTACTTTATTCTTTAGGCAATCTCTGCAAAAGTGTCCTACTTTACTATATTAAAGACATGCTCTATTGTTGTAACGCTTCTAGCGTTCTTCCTTAGAAAGTCTATCTAAGTTTCTTTTTTAGGTTTTTTTATTCTTAGCCTTCTCTTGTACTTTACTAGTTATAATAGTGTTACTATTTCTGTTGTACTTGTTGCGCTGCTTTCTTGTGTTAGCTATTGTAGGCTAGAACTGTCTCTTTTACTAAACGCGTTTCTATACGCAGTTGTTAATGCGCGTAGCTAGCTTAATTAAATCTTATAGTATTCTAGGCTTATTATAGTGTACAAAGCTGTTCTTAACATTTTTTCAGGATAGCTTTAAACACTATCTTAAGCGCCGCGTTATTTTAATTAATCTAAGCCTGTAGTTGCTTAAATTATGCTGTGTAAGCTAATATAGACTTAGTTTGCCTTAAGTAAGTAATTCTTAGAGTCTACCTCTCTAAAGATACGTTCTATTTTTTGTTTATACTCTATCTAACTTACAAATATAGCTTAGGTCTTATTCTTAGTTCTGTTCTACTTTATATCTAGCAAGTAGTTGTTTACGTATAGTTGTATCTAATTAGAAGCTTTTCTGTTGGAGAACTAGTATGCGGATCACCCGGGTTATCAGGTGATCCTAGTGAGATATCACGTGACGGCGCTAGTAGCGCGCATATAAACGAGCCAGATCGTTCGAAGTCTTTTCAGTAGTTACTGGACACTTTGTTGTAGCACTTAGTTGATTAATATACTTATTCCCCTCCAACTGATTACTCAATTACTCCCTCTTAGCTCCCACAGTTATGAGCCCGGCCGCTTGATTGTATTATTAATTCCCACTGCGCAATTAGCAAGCTGGAAGATTATTTGTTTAATTAGATTTTACTCTCCTCTTTTATCTCCTACAGCACTAGCTAGCAGATCGCTGCTGCTGCTGTACCTCTCTTACTCATTAATCATACGATCAACCTCTTACCGACCTATCCTATAACTACAGGCTACTGTTGTCGTTGACACAGCTACCTACTAACTAACTAATTAATCCTTCCGTCCATCTCACCAATATAGACCTTACCACACACCGCTTGTTGCCTTAAGGGTGATCCTAAAGGCCTAATTAGACTAGCTAACCTAGTTTGCTCTTTTAAGGCTGCACTGCTCAGAGAAGGGCATCTAGGATTAGGTTAATCCTAATCTCCTAGACGTGCTCTTAATAGACTACTAGGAGCCGCAGTATCCTAAACTGCCTAAGGATATTAAGCGACTAGTTGCTCTACCACCTAACGCAAACGCGCAAGAACAAGAGAATTATAAAATTGCTTAACGCAAATATAAGCCTTAAGTCCTTAATACTAAGTATAAGAAGAATAATTACAGCAGGCTAGTTAATAGGTATAAAGTAAAGGTAGCTTAATAGACTAGAAAGGTTGCTAAAATTACTAATGTTAGAGACTAGATAAGTAAGACTGTCTATCTAGACCTACTCTTAAACGCCTTAATAAGTATAATTACTTAAAACCTTACTAGCCTTTAAGCCTTAGTGAAGATCCTAAAGGAGGATCTTGCATCTACTAATTAGAATACTTAGTACTTAATTATAGTGCAGTACTAATTCTACCTAGATAAGGCTTGCTAGGGATAAATAGGCCCTAAGCGATAGTTTACTAAGTAGCAGCTCCTGTATTAACAAGTAACAATCTACTCGCTCCCTAAAGTTGTTAGGCCACTTGCGATTACTAATTTTTTAGACGCCTTAGGCACTAAAGTCGCACTAGACTAGTCGCGCGAGAAGCGTAATAAGCTAGCATAAGCAATAGCTCTTAGAAAAGCTTAGTTAACCCTTGATAATCTAGGAAAGATCTTTAGTATTTTGTTACAGGATTAGTCAATCACTTTTTTAAAAGAAAAAGGACACGTAGTGTTCTAAACTATATCTAAATAAGCATTAGCTTAACAATCTACTAGTACTAACAACTTAAACTTAAACAAGGGCAGTAAGTAACCCTACTCTTGTCTCTGCAAGGCTAGTAAAGGGCTAATAAGCAAGCACTTCTAGACACCGCTCAACTGCTATTAACTTCAAACCGTAGTTACTAGATTAACCTCTACTAGCAGTATTCTAATTAAGCTGTTAGACGATAAGAAAAAGAAGATTGGTAAGTGATAGAACACTAACACTTAGGTATCTCTACGCACCTAGATTAAGAAGAGAGGCAAGAAGGCTAGCACTAGCAAATTAGCTACTAATAAGCTAAGTAGATCCTACCCTAAACTATTAGTTTTAGCACTAATTAACCTAAATAACTTTATTAATAAGATTAGGCTAAATATCTTTAGTGTAGCTTTTACCTCTTATGCCTTATCCCTTTGTACAGTCCTAGATAGTGGAGTAGTAGTTTGCTTATTTAATACTATAGATTACCTAGTACTAGGCACCTTTAGTAAATGCGTTAATAATAAGACAGTCTTAGCAGGCACTTAATCTATCCTTATTGCTAGGGTAGGAAACAGGCTGCTCAAGAACGTCCTGCATAGTAAGGCAGGCCCTAAGACAGCTAATCTACCCCTTACTAATGTTAAGCTAGTACTAGGTTTCTATACTAATATCGTGTTAGAAGAGCGGCTCAACTAGTTAGGCATTTAGTATTTAGAATATAATTACACTATGCGATTTAGTACGCCTAAGAAGATTGTTGTCTTAATTAACTTTAAGTGTTATTTTAATCTCTTATTTTTAAATATAAGTAAGTCTCTTGTTACCCTGCTTAACCACCACTTGTAAACGCCGTAGCGCGATTAAGGAAACCTTAGTTGCGCACTAGTAATAAGGACTTATAGCATTAATAATTAGGTCACCTAGGACAACAAGCTATTAAAGCCTTAGTCCGCTTAGCGCGGAACGTTACAATTACTAGTAAGAAGCTATTAGAATACAATTATTGCGCAACAGCTTATGCCTTGCAAGTAATCTTGCGGCGACTAAAGGAGAGATTACTACAACCTTTTTATAGAATCTTATAGAATCTGTTTAATTTCCTAATAGGTTAACTACTTAAGAAATAGGCACTAATTATTAAAGAAGACTACTTAAGCAAGCTATACAATTACAATATCTAGTTAAAGACACTAAACAATATAATGCCTGTAATTAAAGGTTTCGCTAAAAGCATTAAGAGGAAATATTAGCAGAGAATTGTAGATATCTATTAGGATAGTAATACTGCTTTACTGCCTTAGAGAGGGCAATCAAGATATAAGGAATAGGCAATAGAAAAAGAGATTGTAATTAAGACGCTACCGCCATACACCTATAAGCCTAATAGCTCAGCGGAGAGAGCTAGCTAAGAGCTAATTACTAAGGCTATCAAGATGCGCACGAGCGCTAATCTACTAGCTAAGCTTTAGCTAGTAATTATAGATACGGCTGCTTACCTATATAGCATAAGCCCTACTAAGATTTATAGCTACTAATCTCCTAATTAGGTGCTTAAAGAATAGTTTAGCAAATATTTCTAATACTATTAACTACTAGAGATTAGACACTAGACTGCTAATCTACGCCTAGACTAGAGTAGAATATATGCCTATAGCTGCCGAGCTTATCGTCTAGATAAAGATAAGGCAGCTAGGCGTAATTTTTAAGGATTGAAAGTTAATCCTTGCGGCTATATTAGTTATTTAGTAGGTTATTAAGCCTCTAACATATACTATATAAAGGTACTAACACTTAATTAGGTAATTACTACCTGTAATATAACCTTCAATAAACAGTTGTTCTACAAAGAGAATTGCAAGAAAAAGCTATTAAAGAATTAAGTAATTAAGAATATAGAGATTCTTTATAATAATAAGCTAGTTAATCCTAGAGACGACTTAGAGGTTCTTTCTCCTGTTTAAGGAATGGCGGATTAGGATACGTAGCTAACTACCAAAAATCTTAGAAGTAATCTATCTACTATCTTAAGTAGTAAGGACAGCCTGCCTACTAAAGAAAAGAGTAGATTAGAAGACGCTAAGCAAGTAGAGCACAAGGCTAGTGCGCTATTAGAAATTCGCTTAGATTAGCAGCAGATTACTAGTCTTGCTACCATAAAACCTACTCCTAAACTAGAGACCTTAGAGAACAACAATTTAATTAATTATATAGTTACTAATAGTTAAACAGCAGTATAACTCTTTAAAGAAGCTAATCTATTAAAACCTATAGGTAGAATACCTTATTTACTAGTCTAACAGTCTGTGCCTGTAGACTCTAACACGCCAGCTAATTGTAATAGAATACCTACTTCTTTAAGTAGGGTAGCAGGGCGTAAATTATCTTATAAGTTAAGGTCTTAGGCAATAAATAGTAGACAAGGTAAGCAATTATAAGCTAAATCTCTGCTTACAAGAAGTAGTGCTTAAATCACTAGCAAAAGCCTAAATTAGCTTACTAACTAATATCTTCTACTGCGCAAGCTAGGTAGCAGGCGTAAGCGTAAGGACGTAACCTAAGATCCTAACAATCAACTAGGGGGTAGAAGTACAGGTAGTATTAATGCATTAATCGCGGATTATAAAGATCTATTATAGAACAATTTCTATAATACCTACCTGCTAGGACTAAAAGTAACTTAGAAAGACGAAGTAAGCTACAAGACTCTTAATTACGTAGTTATAGTAGCTTTGCTTACTAAGCATAAGCTAAAGAGAAATGCTTAACCGCATTGCGACAATCTACCTAAACTGCTAAGATTATAGAAGCAATTACTTTAGCATCCTATAAGGGCCTTATTTAAGGATGCCTGCAGAAGAGAGATTAATTAGTTAAATAAGACAAAGACTTGAACTAAGATATTAAAGAAGAAAGCAATTAATTGCCTAATACCTATAAAGTAGGTTTAGACCTACAAGTTCAATTAGGACAGCTTCTTTCTTAAATACAAGGTATAGATTGTTGTACAAGGTAATCTCTAGAAAAAAGATTTAATTAATTTAACTTACGCTACTACCCTAGCAGCTAAGTCCTTCTAAGCAGCAATAGCTATCGCCGCTAAGAATAATCTAGAGATTAAGCAATACAATGTTGTAGGAGCATTCCTTAATGCGTTAATTACAGCAGACAACCTAGTAATCTGTAAGATACTAGATAGCTTCAAGAAGCTAGAGAATTGTGTACAGCTTAACCGCGCACTATATCAATTGCGAGACTTGCCACTATTATAGTATAAGGAGTTCTTAGGATTACTAAGAGAGATTAGACTAATTACCTTACTAGAGGAGCCCTGCCTATTCTTTAATTAAGAAAGGAGGATCCTAGTATTGTTTTATATAGATAATATCCTACTGCTCTTCGCAAAAGATCATAAGCAAAGAGTAATAGATTTTTAGTTAAACATTATAGACGAGTATAAGATAAAGGAACAGGGATTAGTTAAATAGTTCCTTAGTATCTAGATAGTTAGAGAGTGTAAGAAGCAAACAATTACGCTTGTGCATAATACGTACATTAATAAGATCGTGAAGAAGTTTAAGCTAGAGGATAGCAGCTTTCTTAAGACCCTATTAATATCTAAGGAGCTAATTAAGAACACTAGCAAAGCAACTAAGCAGGAGATTAAGGACTACTAAGAAAGAGTTAGATTAGTGCTGTACACAGCTATTATACTACAACTAGATGTTGCCTACTTAATCTTAAAGCTCTTACACTTTCTTACAAACCCTAGTAATTACTATATAAAAGCTATTAAATAGGTAATTATGTACCTCTATTAAACAAGATGGAATGCAATCTAATATAAAAACTACAATAGCCTAAACCTAACAATCGCAGGCGATGCTTCCTTTGTAGATAATTAGAAAACTTATTAATTGTCCTATAGATACATAGCTATCCTATATAGTAGTCTAATATTTTAGAAGGCAGCTTAGCAGACTACAGTAACCACATTAACTACTAAAGCTAAGCTGCTCGCCCTTAAGCATACTACTAAGGAGGCTATAGCCTTTAAGCGCTTTTTTTGCAAGCTGTCTCTTAATCTAGGTGACGTCTAGATAGTCTAGTATAACAATTAACAAACAATAAGGCTTGTAGTTAAGAAGAATAAGCAAATTAGCATTTAATTAAGATATATAGTGTGCCGGTGCACAGGGTGATACCCTGCTGCTCACTGGGTCAGTGCTCAACCACCTGATCTAGAGGTATATAGCTCGTTTCGATGGTCGAAACGAGCGAGGGGTTATCTATCATCCTTATCCTCCACTCTACTCGACAACTTAACTCTTGTACTCCTCTCTAATAGACAACCTATAATAAGATCTTTATCTTACTAACCTCGTTCTCGCATAATCTAACCACCGGTGATCTCCTGCCCTTGTAGCAGTATGTCTTTATACACTCTAACACCCGTACAAATAGCGAAGCTTATAGGAATATACTCTACTACTTAGTACACGAAGGAACTAGTGCACAATTATTGTAAGAATAATATAATAATCTTACGCAAGCACAGAATCCTTAGGATTACTATTAGACATATCCTTAAGATTACTACTAGATATACTTTTAGGATTATTACTAGACCTACTTTTAGAGGGTTAGCACTATCCCCTATCACAGACTACGTTGAGGACGATGTTACCTAACTTAGCACTAACAACAAAAACCTACTAATAAACAACATAATGCGTTATTAAATGCTAAGTTAAAGTTTGTCTAGCAAAATAGAGGCAGTAAACTGTTTAGCAAAATAGAGGTAGTCTTACATGTGTTTTAAACGCTAATTTAAAGTCTACCTAGCAAAATAGAGGTAGTAACCTGTCTAGCGAAATAGAGACGGTGATATATGCGTAAAGAAATACTAAGCTAAAGTGCTGTCTAGTAAAATAGAGATAGCACTAAAAGCTTATACATAAGTACTAGCTTTAAGTATAAATCTAAGCCTACCTAGTGAAATAAGTAGTACCTAAGAGACGAAGATTGATATACCTACACCTAAACGAGCATATACTACAATAACTTAAAGAGTGATATTATCTCTTCTAGAGACTATACCTTGTCTATTTATTTACTAACGTTTGTTAACTATCTATATAAAGAACTTATATAAGTCCTACTGTACCCTAGATGTTAAAGAGGGATTGGAAGATAAGTTAAGGGCAGGAAGGTGCAACGCTTCCTCCCTCTAGACCTACTACTACCAGTCCTAATTTACTGTTAACCCTATTAAGCTTAGTTACTAACACTATAGCTACACCTACGCACAACTTAGTGTTAACTATAATTTAACTAAGACACAGTATATTAGTTTTTACTAGAAAGGATGTTACAGAATTTCTAGAGGACTTTAACTAACAAGCTAATAATAAAGATATCTATAATACTATAAGAGTCTATATTCTACTAGACTACTTTTCTAATAAGGATTAATCTCTCTCTCGTATCCTAAAGCGCTTACCTAGATATGCTAAGAAGGATTAGTCTAAGTTACAGACACACATGAAGGAATAGTAGAAGGATAAGAATATAGCTATTAAGATAGGCAGACGCTTATACTTTTAAGCTTACATCTATAAATATATATAAAACTTGCCTAGTCTAGTAGAGTACTACACACACTTCTCTTTTGTCGCTAATACATATATTAAGAACAGGCAAATCCCTAAAAAAGAAGAAGGTATTCTCTTCTTCTAAGGCCTACTACAAACTAACAAAGAGGCAGTTATGTACTACATGCTATCTGCCCTAAATAGAGATAACTAGGATACATATAAATTAGAAAGGATCTATTCTTTCCTTAAGTCCTATCACAAGAAGATAACTAGCTTAGAAAAGATTTATCAGCTAGAACAAAAAGGCGCTAATGCTAAGATACGCTAGATTATGCTATTTAACTAGCGCGCAACCTTTACTCTAGAAAAAGTAAAGGAAGTAGGGATTAAGAGTAGCAAAGCACATAAAAAGACAAGCACGCTAGTAGATATTAACTCTAAAGTAGTAGACCTTATTAAGTCTTTAGGCAACCTAAAGCTTAAGCTATTAACTATTAACATGCATATAGCTTATCTAACAACTAAGAGACTCCTAGAAAAACCTACTAACTATACGTACTTTATTGCACAAGCAACAAATACAAAATTCCCTAGTACAAAAACCACAGTTCCTTTATTACTAATGCCCTAAAGAGATAATCTAATAAGATAAGTGCAGTATATATAAGCAACACTAAGATACACTCTCTCTACTGTATATGTAGTACAGTAGAGTACATGCTTAAGAAGTGTAAACTATACTACGCCCTAAAGCGTATAGGATAGGTTAGTTTTAACTAGGATATTTCTAGCAAGAAAGGAACTTACTACTTTAGTCTACTACACAAGCATCTAGGGGAAATCCTAGAACAACTACTATTAAACTAAGTATTGTTATAGTTAAAGGCAAAGATCTAAGAGTTCTACAACGTTATAGATAACGTGCTTAATTAGCTAGCCTCTAGTGTAGTACCTAAGAAGTTTACTAAAGTAGACTTTAACTAGGTTTAAGGTTTAAAGGGAAAAACTCTACTTCTACAAATATAGCAACTAGTTTAATAAACTAGGGCTACTACAATAATATTCTTTAGCAGTTGAAACAATTCTAGGAACAGTTATATAATCCTTATGCTAGAGAATACGTTAAGAAGCTTAATAATATTAACGCCGCTAATATTATACTGGGAGGCGAAGAAAACGCATTACATAGCATCTCTAAGTTAAATGCTACTACGCGCTTAGAAAGCAAAGGCCTTAACCTCTACTAGGATATTAATTAGGTCTAAGAGGGAGGGGTAAAGAAATAAGAAAGGCTAAGCAAGGATTTAAGTACCTAAGGAAGCAATTAAATAATACAAGGGGACACTCTTATCTCTAACTTACAGCCTATAGATATAAAGTATTTGCAGAGTAAAACATAAAGTAATATACTTTTTGCAAATTAGCCTTACAATACACTATTTTGAATTATTAAACTACTATAATTAGCTTAGCACGATAATAACATTTTAGCAGATCCTAAGTATTTACAGCAAGGAAGGAAAGAAGAAAGCTATAAAGTTAATTAACGCTCTTCTTAATTTAGAGCGTAGAGAGATAGTGTAAGAACAGCTTAACCGCATTACAACTGCCTTACTTAGACAGGAAGTATAAGGAGTTACAGTATTAGATCTTATAGGGCAAGCTAATATTTAAAAACAGCTACGTAATCTTCTGAATAATAGTATTAATGTTGCGGATAGTTTAGTTGCGCTTGACGTTTTAATGTAAAAAAACGCTGAGCTAACAAATGCTAGGTACGCTAAATTACACCTAGCATCTGTTCTAGCCTCTAATTGGCTAAACTAGCGCACAGGCCCTACTTATAAATTTTTACTACATATACTACCTGTTAATAGCGCGCATTGCAATGCAATAAATTTGTATTAATTAAATATACAAACTTGCTATAAGGTAAGTAGGAGGAGAGATTCCTAGATAGATAAATTAGACAATATACCTACAAAGGATGTCTAAGAGGTTTAGCAAAGAAATAAGTAGGCTTTTGCTTAAACTAACTTACTAGAATGCTAAGTTACTGTAAACGGCAGCTTTTTAAAGTATTTAATTAATACTAGAGCATAAATGAATATATTAAGACTAAGTGCTGCGCGAGCATTAAAGATACTATATAAAATAATAGAGTACTAACTACGGCAGCCTTCTCCTAGCGTTACCTTAGCTAATAGTAAATATAACCTGTTTGTTAGGACTGCATTTAATATACTTATATGAATAGGGACAGTTAGTATTAGAACTACGTTTAGGATTGTTGCTAATATTACAAGATCTATACTTCTAGAAAGACTATAGTGTGTAAGTACTAGAATATTAATATAGTATAATGCGTTTAGACAAATTATATGCTAAGTCTTATCTAAAGATAGTACAAGGAACGCAGTCTTTATTGTATCTAACTTATCTCTAAATTACTTTACGCAGACAATTAGAAATAGAGCCTCTAATAACAACTTAGACAGAGAAGCAGTAGGTAATATGTAGTTACATGTAATTACTAACAGATTAGGCAACATACCGCGAGCAGCTGCGGTAAAATACATACAGGAAGCTGCATAGTTAAATCTAACAGCTAGATTTAGCGACTTTAACATACTATATATAGAAGACAACATAGAGGATTAGATGTTTTAAATAAACTAAGTGTTTACGCACGCAGTTATGCAGACTAAGGATTCAACAAGAAACTATAAACTTAGCAAATTTTTAATTATATATAAGCTTAATTGTTAGCAGTTGTAGAAAAAACTATTTAAGTTTATCTAACAACACAATAACCTGTATAAAATATATAAGATAGTAAATAAGAAAGTTTAACCTGTTAATATCTTTTAGCAAGAGATGCCTATAGAATTTAGACAAGAAGACTAGAAGGAAAAGGTAAAAGAACAACAACTCCTCCAAATACGCATTCGCGATCCTAATAGAGGGCCGTGTAATTATCTGTTTAAGCTAAGATATGCTGCTTTCCTGTAAGAAACAAGGCTGACTAAAGAACAAATTAATGAGCTACATACTAGAGATTACCTATAGCTATTAGAAAAAGAGATATTTATACATATGCTTCTTAACTAATAAGGTGTACTCTCCTAGCCATTAAAAGAATTAGAAAGAATTAGTCCTAATGTATGTCTGCTATATAAGAAATAAACAATACTACATAAGGCTTAGCAAGTGCGAGGTTTTGCTGTTTTAAAAGCCATAAAACTGCAATTAGTAGATATAAATAATATCCGCCTAAATTAAGGGACGAAGAAAAGGTGTAATAGCTAATACTACAACTTATAGCACTTAGGACCTAAGAAAGACGAAGGCGTTTAATAGATTAGTAATACGTAGCAGATAAATACAGTTACTATACAAGATGTAAACCTACTACTAACTACAAATAAGTTTTCTAAGAGGTTTATAAAGTGCAAGATTATCTTACTTATAGATTTATTCTTAGGAAATAATTATATTACGCTATATCTAGAAAGCAGAGACATAACAGCGTTTTAAACACTAGTTAGGCTTATACAATTATACACGATAGTTATAGGCGCTACTAACTCTGTAGCAGCATTCTAATAGGTAATAATAAAGATACTAAGAGACTACTAGTCTAATACTATGCCCTTTATTAACGACCTCACATGTAGAGGGTTAAAAACTAATTATAGCAGAGAAGAATTAATACTAGAAGTCTAACGTTATGCTCTTAAGCATATCTTGCAACTAGACAGAGTGCTAGCTAATGATAAACAAGCCAAAGGCACTATGTTAAGGAAGAAGTATTATTTTCTTATAGAAAGGCTTAAGGTTATAGGCTATAGGGTTAGCCCGCAAGGATGTTATCCTAACTAGAAGAAAGTTAAGAAGATTATAAACTAGCTACTATATAAGAATAAAAGGGAGGTATAATCCTTTATAAGCATATGCGTCTACTACTATATATAAGTAAAGGACTTTACTAAAATTGCTAAACCTCTGTTTATATTCTTACAAGACGATGTCCTTTTTAAAAAAAGAGATGCACAAGACGCCTTAATGTATAAGCTAAAGTAAGCTATATACAACGCACCTGCACTTGTGAACCTAGACTATACTAACACTAAGGATTACAAGATATTCTTAATAACTAATGCAAGTTAAGATAGTGCGGGAGTATATATTAAATAGCTTAAGAAAGATAATAAGCAACACCTAGTGCGTTTTAAAAGCACACTATAGTTAGTGTAAGAAAGACAATAGCACTCTACTAATTTAGAGTGTAAGGCTGTACTATAGGCTCTTAAGAAATTTTATACCTACCTCTATAGCGTTTACTTTACTATAGAAATTAACGCTGCAACCCTTATTGCTTAACTATATTACTTATTTACTAACAATCTAGGGTCTGTTATAAACAGATAGATATTAACAATTCTCTTGTAGGACTTTAATATTAAGTATATACTAGGACAGAAGAATATAGTTACGGATGCACTATTGAGGTATCTAAAACCTAATAATTAGGATCTGCCTCTAGAACCTAAGGAGGATTTAGAGGAGTTTATTAATTATATAATTAGAAATGTAAATGCGCTAATACTAGCAGGACAGGCAAGGGTACACTGTTAGGAATTCTTAACAGAATTAGAATAATACGCTTAATTTTTAGTTAACTTTAGAACTCCTAGAGGTATAGAACTGCAAGAACTTTAAGTATAGAAGAAGTAAGCTCTAAACTTCTTGATACAATATAGAATACTTTTTAGAAAGATATCTAGAAACATTGCAATTTAGAGGGTTGTAGATAATATTAACTTAAGAACAGCTGCAATATAGAACGTATACTTTTAGATTAGATACAGAGGAGTTAACGCAGTGTACCTTATACTTGCTTAGTAATACTAGTAGAAAGGTATATATAAGCATGTGCGGCAAAAGCTAGTGACCTATCTAGACTGTTAACTGCAATCCTTAAAGAGGAAGGTTAATATGTTTACTAACACCTATAGTTTTGCTATTTAGGAGACTGTTGCGATTAATGTAATATACATGCCTTAGTGTTTTAGGAAGAAGTTTTTAGTTATTATAAAAGACTACCTTAGTAGTTAGCCTAAAGCAAAAGCCCTATTAAACGACTAGTTAATGACAATTACAGAGTTTATATATAAGAATATTATATACTAATAGAGTACAGCGCGCAAACTTATAGTTAATAGAGGACTTAATTTTGCTAAGGTGGTCTTATATCTATTAAAGATATATAGAATTAACGAAGTCTAGTTGTTAAGACACAACCCTTAAGCTATAGAAAAAATTAAAGGAGGGCATAAGCCTATTGTAAACGCCTTTACAAAGCTGCTAGGACCTTAAGTTAAGAACTTGCTAACAGTTCTACTTATAGATAGAATCTTAATATAGGAACAGAGAGGTGACTTGCTGTACTAGTTAGTTATAGGGTAGAACCTAGTGCTTCCTATTAAACTTAAGCAACCTACATAGCAAACGCTTTTATTTAGAGAAGTAAAGAACCGCGCATAGCTACTTGTAATTTGAGCAATGCAGCTAGATCTTGGAGATTAGTTTATAAAGAATGCTGTTGCTTATACTGATTAGATAAAAGCCGCGAAGAAGGAATACTAGGATAACACTAAGAAAATACAATATAAGGATATAAAGCTAGGAGATTTAGTTTTTCTATAGAACTCTGTTTAAGACATTAATATGTCGAGAGACTGTAAACTAGATACAAGATAGTTAGGCCTGTACTATATCTAGGAAGCTAGACCTAATAGAGGAACTTATTGTCTTAAGGACCTTGATAGTACACACTTTCCCTACACAACACCTAGATAGCGATTAAAGCTGTTTAGACAAAGACTTGTTTAGGATATTATTAAAGAAGATCAAAGAAACATAGAGTTATAGGATCCTAATTATTGGGAGCAAACTAGCTCTATAGTAGACATTTCTATCTTACTAGATTCTTCTAAGCTACATACAGAACTACAACTACCTTTACCTTTTATAATAAGTAATTATTTTTGTCCCTAAGTTATTATTACTAAACGCCTTATAGAAGAGGAGCGTCGTGTATATAAACAAGACTTTGAAAGCTTAGACTTAGACTTAGATAATATTACACCGGATAACTAATAGGCTATAGGACGGCCTATATTTCTAGGAAGAGGAGGGGATACTATGCTAGTAGTACCAGCCTTTACCTTTAGCTACTTATTTACTAATTTCCTATGTAAAATTTAGGTACAAGCTGCCTATCCTATAGATTCTAGGTGTGCAGTAAGCACCTAAAACCTATAGACAAGTTAAGCCTTACTGCCACACTAATACTATACTTGATTTCTTGCATTTTTGGGCAACAGCTAGTTACAATAGCTATATTAATTGCGAAACCTGCTTATTTTAGCTTGATTTAGACCCTGTTTACCTCTACCTGCTAGCCGGCAGGATACCGCCACTACACATAAACTAGAACTACAACTCTACTAACTTTCTAACTCTCCTTCTACCCAAACTTGACTACCTTTTATTAGGGTATTTACTTTCTAAGACAACATTTATGATTATATCTTTCCCTCTTAACGTAGCAGCAGCTCAAGACAACATTTAACTTACCTTAGCTAACCTGCTTAAATAATGCTTTTAGCGTTATTAGACAAGGCTAAGAGCAAGCAGCTACAGTAGCAACTGCCACAAACACTAGGACTATTAAAGGTTTTTAACGACTTTAGAGTTATTGCTAAGAAGAAAGACTACGTTGTAGACTAAATCCCTAAGGTTGTACAGCATTAAGACAGGGTACTAGAGCTTGCAAAGCTTAGCAACAACATTAAAGTTATTAATTTCTAGACCCTTGTTAACAAGATCCTTTTAAACGCGCTAAGACAGCAATATATTATTATAGATTGTTAGTTTAACAACGCCTCCTACTAATTTAACCTAATCCTTAAAGTTATCCTTAGAGTAGGTAACCTCTGAGCTTAGCTCCCTAGACTTATAGACAAATATAGTGGTGTTAAAGGTTTCTAGAAACACTATCCTATTATCAGTACAGCATCCTTAACGCGGGATAAGAGGGCTAAAGAACTAGGCAGGGCTATTGCAACAGTAAAGAAGCTAGCTCTAGGATTTGTTTAAGAATGCGTTAGCATCTACATGCCTTATATACTACTTAGTTACTAAAGATTAACTAATATAGCCTTTGTGTTAAGGTGTATAGATCTTAAAAATGCTGCTTATTTCCTTAACGCTGTAGTAGCGCACCGCATTGACTCTAAGAACCAAGGCAAGGAACGATACGTATTAACAGCTAACTAGGCAACAGTAAAACTGCTATATAAGAACATTTGTGCGTTTGTTAATTAAAACAACCCTTACCACTAAGCACCCTACCTAGATATTAATAAGCAAGAGGCAAAGAAGCTTCGTAATATCTGCGCCAAGCCGCTAGTCCGGAAAGAAGATATTGCATTCAACCTACAGAAGCTACGTCCTAATGCTAGGGCTAAGGTCAAGCAAGGCAAGCCTAACCCTCTCTATGTATTCTAGAAAAAGGTGTTTTAACTTACGGCTAAATCTAAGGACCCTAAAACTAGCCTAGTTTACTCTGCACAAAACATTTTAAATAATAAGTACAGGCCGCTTAGTGTAAAGACGCATCTAACATATAGTGTAGTTTTCCCTATAACTGTAGAGCTAGGAAGAACCCCGAATAAGGCTTAAGCTATTAATCGCTATAGTGATCTTATAACGTCTGAGACTCGCTCTCTACCCCCTCTCTACTTGGGATGATATTATTGATACCATGGAGTTTCGACCACAAGCAGAGGAGTTCTAACGCACCGGCAGTATCGTCACCGACGCCTGCACCTAGCTGTTCAAGGACGGCTAGGTTAAGGATATTATTATTAAAACCTTTAAGATGTATTGCTTCTATTTGCGACGCATAGACGGGAAACTAAACCTTAGATAGCTGCGCAACATGTACTACTCACTTATCTAGCAGGCTGTACGGACTAACCTAGGATACTAGTTGCAATACGCTATGCTCTGTAAGGAACACACTTTAATCTCTTACCTTTACTACGCTAAGTACGCTAAGAAGGGTAATTAAACTTACTTTAAGCACATTAACCTTAACCTTAAGCAAGCAATAACTAAAAGCCTTAGTGCTAATATAATCTAAGGCAGTATGTTGTTTAACAATAAAGATAAAAACAACTACACTAAGATGCTACTAGGATTTTACAACTATGTGCTAGAATACCTAAAGTAGCGCAAAAACGCAGGCATTAAATTGTTAAACAGTCTTATTAGAGGATAGGAGAATAAGACTGACTAGCTAGAAGATGCACAGAAGCTAGCTCCTAACACTTACTAGACAAAGCAAATCTATAAAGAAGGACAAGTTTAGATTTTGTTGCCTCTACTACCTTATAGATCTACTAGGCTAACAACTTGCAATTGCTACACTATTCTCCCTTAGTTTGTTATAGTTTAAGATAGAGTAATAGAGGTGCCTGCTATAGGAACCTATAAAGAAATCTGCAAGGCTTATCACGACCTTACTACTACTCCTTGTACTCTCTCTAGCTATCCTAACAAGTTTAGAGTAATTAATTAGCTATTCTCTACTAATGTCCATATTAAGTATAGGTCTTTGATCTAGAAGGCCCTTATTAGAAAAGCTAAGTAGGACAATCTTCTTGTTTGTAAGGAGCTGAATAATATGCTTTAGGACGCTAATAAGGAGTAGATTAACAACTATATTAAAGAACACCACAACTATGTTCTACAACAAATTGTTAACCTATAGCTTATAGTTGAAGAGTTAAAGAAGGACGCTTTTTGCGCCGATCTAGTTTAAGGATACCTTAACTGTTTATACTTCTCTAACTATAGACAAAACCCTCCTTATATAACAAAGGACTAAGATAAGTAGAACACAGATTTCTTTTAAGCTAATTCTCTAGAACGTCTCTAGGAGGAACTTAGCCTAGAGGCTAATAAGCGCTAAGTTTTCCGTAAGAGTAAAGATCTTACTATACTCTCCTCTACGCAACGCCTCCCTAGCGTTTGTTCTTAATTAGGTACAGTTATCTCTAATAACGTCTTAGTACCCACAACTCTAACTAGGCAGCCTTGTTATAATTACTTACATTTAATATCTGAAGCTTAAGCTCCTGCTGCTCCTCCCGCTGCACCTGCGCCTAGGCCACGCGCTTTAACTACTACTTAAGAACCTTAACGAAGTAAGCGCTTAAAGAAGTAAAGGAAGGTGTTAAGGATAGATATAGGGTGATTAAGTTAGGTTTCCTTAGTTTTATTTCTTTTATTTTGCTGTTTTTCCTTCTGCTGAGTTAGTCGCTTAATAGGGCTAAGCTCGCAGGAAGGGGAGGTATATGCCGGTGCACAGGGTGATACCCTGCTGCTCACTAGGTCAGTGCTTAACCACCTAATCTAGAGGTATATAGCTCGTTTTGATGGTCGAAACGAGCGAAAGGTTATCCATCATCCTTATCCTCCACTCTACTCGACAACTTAACTCTTGTACTCCTCTTTGATAGACATCCTATAATAAGATCTTTATCTTACCACCCTTGTTCTCGCATGATCTGACCACCGGTGATCTCCTGCCCTCGTAGCAGTATGTCTTCATACACTCCAACACCCGTACAATAGATATACAAAACATATAGGTACGGCAAGGATTTACTACAGGATTATTTTGAGTTAAATACCTAGAAACAGCAATTATGCTAGCTAATAGACTAACTAAGTCGCTTACTTAATAATAGTTTAAGGAGTTTAAGCAGTTGCTTAACCTTTAGCAAGTTAAGCACTTAATTAAAGGAAATAATAATTGACAAGCAAAGAATGTGTATTAAGTAGCAACATTTATATACTAGGCTAAGTCTCTTCTTAATAGCTTATTTTATTAAGCAGGAAAACGAAATAGACTAGCAGCCAGAGCAGCTTACGCTGTAGCAGTTGCTTATCTTACACCTGCTACACTGTTAACATTAATCTTGCTAATTAATTTATAGCTATATATAGAGATAAAGAGGTAAGTCTCTAACCTATTAACCTTCTTTCTTAGCTTGCTAACTAGTTTTTAGGATTAGAACAATAATAAGATGTACTAAGCTTTAAAATCTTAACTACTTAAGGATATTATTACTCGCTGCAAAGAAATTAATAGCGGCGTTACAACTACTAAGCCTTCTACGCAGAAGGATCCTGCTAATAATTATAAAGCTTAAGAGATAGCGTATTATAGTTTTGCTTCTTAGCCTCTTACTCCTGCTCCTGCTCCTTTATTTGCTCCTACTCCCGCGCTCGCTCTTGCTCCTGCTTAGCAACCTTTATTTGCTCCTGCTCCTGCTTAGCAGACTACTTAGTAGCTGCAACAGTTAGTTTTCTTTCCGCAGCAACAGTAGCAACAGTAGTAATATAAGCAGCCTTAGTAGCAACTAGCTTAAAGGTTACTACTTTAAAAGTAAGCTTCCTAAAGAATATTGCCCCTATTTAGTCTATACAATCGCCCTGCTGTTTGTTGTCCTAATTGCTATACTAAGCGCGATTATTACGCTAGTATAAGAAGGTAATTATCTAATAACTTTATATATAGAAGTAATAGGTTAGAAATGCGCCGCAATACTGCTTACCTCTAGACTCTTGCTGTTCGGGCTTATATAGCCTAAATTACTTTTGGGCTAGCTGAAGCTAAGCAGGCTAAGCGTAATACAATAATAGAATCTAGCAAGTATAATAAGTCTAATGCTCATTAGTAATAAGGTTCCTAGTCTTAGTTTAATAGTCTAGCTCACGTTCTCCTGCTTATCAAAATAAGCTATTATAAGAAGACTTAGCCTAGTATATAGATGTTGCTGCTTAATTAAATCCTTTACTTATTAATTATTCTTTCCTTTGTTTAAGTGCTTAGCTTGCTAAAGGTTAAGTAACTGCTTAAACTTTTTAAACAGTTGTTAGGTTAGCAACTTAGTAAGTCTATTAGCTAGCATAATTGCTGTTTCTAGGTACTTAACCTAAAATAATCCTTTAGCAAACTCCTACCGCAGCTACATGTTTTAGATATCTACATGCCTTAATTAAGTGCTGTGGGAGCTGAGAAGGAGTAATTGAATGATCAGTTGGAGGGGAATGAGTATATTGATCAACTAAGTGCCACAACAAAGTGTCCAAAAACTACTAAAAAGACTTCGGACGATCTGGCTCGTTTATATGTGCGCTACTAGCACCGTCACGTGATATCCCACTAGGATCACCTAATAACCCGGGTGATCCGGTTGTCCAAGCGTGATCCGGAGTGATCCAGAGGTCCGTACTCCAACACACCCCCCAGGTTAGTGAGATACTATTAATCTTAACTGTAAGCGATCTAGGTAATTGTAATAAATCTAAGTCGTTAATTAAGAGGGCCTCTGTAATTATAGCTCCTCTGCGTAACTATCTGTTGTTGTAGTAATGTTGCGTGTTGTTGCGTTAATTAATCTAGAAGCTCTAAGTAATATTAAAACATTAGATAGACCCTAAATATTGCGTAAATAGTTAGTGCGCAACTGCTACAACAAAATTAATCGCGTCTTTTGCCCCTCTAAAACCTTTTTCTCCTTAACCTTAATCAATCTAATAACTAAGTCTTTCTAACCTGCCTCGACCACCATCACTAATATAGTAAGTAGTATTGCCTTATTGTTCTCTTATTAATTAGCTGCTAATCTTTCTAGTGTAGTCCGCCTCAAGCAACAACGAGCGCAGCTTAGAGAGCTGTTGTTAACAACAAGATAGATAATTAGAAAGCCGCTAGCAACTTAAAAATAGTGCTAAGCGTAAGCGTTGCGCGCGCTAAACCCTGTTTAATAATACGATTTAGCAAGCAGCTAATCTCTAAAACAATAACAATTTTTTGCCTCTACCTTTTAATTCTTTTGCTTACTGTAAGACATCTAGTGGCTCTAGTTAGAGGATAATCGCCTTACCTAGTAAATTAAGTCTGCTGTTAAGTTCTTTTTCAAATTTTAACCTACATAAGATTCTAACTAAGTAATTAAGCTAGCGTAAAAGCAAGGCTCCTTAAGAGCTAAAGCAAAAGTTACAGTAGATAACTGCTTAAACAGCAACGCGTAAACTGCAATATAACAACAGCAATTAGCTAAAAACACCTATTAAGCTGTCTACTAAGCGCTTAGCGCCCCCCTTAACTTAGAAAAAGGCATCTAGCAGCTCTTTAAAGATTACTGCTAATCTGTTGCGCTTTTGTGTTCTGCCGTATAAGCGCTGTATAAAAAAGATGCTAGATAGCTTATATACTAAACACTGCTTTAATTGCGTTTAGACTAGCAGCTGGAGCAGCTTACGCTGTAGCAGTTGCTCATCTTACACCTGCTACATAGTTAACGTTAATCTTATTAATTAATTTATAGCTATGTATAGAGATAAAGAGGTAAGTCTCTAACCTGTTAACCTTCTTACTTAGCTTACTAACTAGTTTTTAGGAATAGAACAATAATAAGATATACTAAGCTTTAAAAGCTTAACTACTTAAGAACATTATTGCTCGCCGCAAAAAAATTAAGAGCAGTGTTATAACTACTAAGCCTTTTGCGTAGAAGGCTCTTACTAACAATTATTGTGTTTAAGAAATAGCGTATTAAAATATTGCCGCTTAGCCTCTTACTCCTACTCCCGCTCCCTTGTTCGCTCCTGCTCCTATGTTCGCTCCTGCTCCTGCTCCCGCGTTCGCTTAACAGCCGCAATTGTCAGCTTACTATCCTTAGTAGCCGTAGCAGCAACAGCAGCAACATAAGCAGCCTTAGCAGCAACCTACTTAAAGGTTACTGCTTTAAGAGCAAGCTTCCTAAGAGATATTGCTCTCTTCTAGTTTATACAATTGCCCTGTTGTTTGTTGTCCTAATTACTATACTAAGCGCGATTATTACGCTAGTGTAAAAAGGCGATTATTTAACAACTCTGTGTATAGGAGTAATAAGTTAGAATTGCGCTGCAATACTACTTACCTCTAGACTCTTGCTATTTAGGCTTGTATAGCCTAAATTGCTTTTAAGCTAGCTAAGGCTGAGCAAGCTAAGCGTAATGCAATAATAAAGTCTAGCAAGTATAATAAGTCTAATACTTATTAGTAATAAGGTTTCTAGTCTTAATTTAGTTTAATAGTCTAGCTCTTGTTCTCCTGCTTAATAAAATAAGCTATTAAGAGAAGACTTAGCCTAGTGTATAGATGTCGCTGCTTAATACATATTCTTTGCTTATTAATTATTCTTTCCTGTAATTAAGTGCTTAACTTGCTAAAGGTTAAGCAACTGCTTAAACTTCTTAAACTGTTATTAGGTAAGTAACTTAGTTAGTCTATCAGCCAGCATAATTACTGTTTCTAGGTACTTAACCTAAAATAATCCTTTAGCAAACTCCTGCCGCAGCTACATATTTTAGATATCTACATGCCTTAATTAAGTGCTAATCTACTTATTCTTCTTAACTACAAGCCTAATTGTTTGTTAATTATTACACTAGACTGTCTAGACGTCTCCTAGATTAAGAGATAGTTTGCGAAAAAAGCGCTTAAGGGCTATAGCCTCCTTAGTAGTGTGCTTAAGGGCGAGCAGCTTAGCCTTAGTAGTTAACGTAGTCACTATTGTCTGCTAAGCTGCCTTCTAAAATATTAGACCACTATATAGGATAGCTATGTATCTATAGGATAATTAACAAGTTTCCTAATTATCTACAAAGGAAGCATCGCCTGCAATTATTAGGTTTAGGCTATTATAGTTCCTGTATTAGATTGCATTCTATCTTGTTTAATAGAGGTACATAATCACCCGTTTAACAGCTTTTATTTATTTTTAGGGTATTAAAGGTGGTGGTTGTTGTTGTAGTCAAAATGGGTTTTCCAAAAAAGTGAAAAGCAGCTGCCCTCTACTAATCAGTCGCAAAAGTCAAAAAAAGATTGTATATAGTCGACGAAATTCGAACGGTAAGTGGATGAGGTCCACGCGCTAAGCGCTTAGAGCAGAAAAGCTTAGACTACTAAGCGAAATTAGGGTCAAAAAATTTGCTGAAGGTACTAAAAAACGACACTAATTAAAACGTGTTTAACGGCAATTGCCAGCCTATAGCTGGCAACAAGATTGCGATGGAGGTGGAGGAGGTAGAGGTAGAGGAGGGTAAGGACACGTACGTTACTGCAGCAGGAGCCTGTAATACTTTATAAAAGCTCCCTGCCTGCTGCTTCTTACCTTTAGGATTTCCTACACCACACAGTACTGCATACGAACAATACAATGCTTAGACTATTCTTCTCCCTATTCAACACAAAGACTAATAGCTTATATTAAGTAAAGTTAGACCTTACTAGGTCACTATACGAGAAGCTATAGTAGTAGATTACAAAGCCCGCGTTCACCTTTGTTAAGCGGCCTCCCTAGTTAGTTGAAGAGGAGCTGTCGGCGGTAGCTCCTATAGTAATTAGGTAGACGCAGAGGTCAAATTCTATTATTTATTAACACCTCATTAATGCGTCTAGTATTATAGATGTTAAGGTTACAATAGAGGTTGTGAAAGGCTTATTTAGCGGCAAGTCTATTAAATACGTTGCGCATGTTAATAGTCTAGGTGCAGTAACAGTGTGTTATCTTACAAATCTCCTCCTGCGCAAATGCAACCTTAGTAGAGAGACCTTGCAGTAGCTCTACGAGGAGCAAGAGCGTATTAAAACAGCTATTAAGCAGCTAGGACAAACTAAGAAGCAGGAGGATTTTGTGAGTCGCCTCTAGGGATAGGAGAGCCGTGCTTACATAGTAACGCTGTTGTCGTATGTTTACATCTAAGTATAGGCGCCAGAAACGCCGCAACTGCAACACCGCCGGGATAGCAACAGAGATAACAGAAGTTGCGGTCAGCGGTAAATAGTTATCAGTAAATAGTCATTAGTCAAGAGGGTTAGTTAGAGGAATATCGCGCATCTTCGTTTCTGTCTAAACATGCGACACACCAATTGCGTGCCGGCAATGCCGAACAAGGGGGCATGAGCCCGGATACCTGTTGTTAGCAATAAATCTTTTTTACCAAAATAGTGTCTACAAAATGTTTGGTTACATTAAAAGGTTGTCTTAAAAGGCCGAAGCCATTAACAGCTTTTATATACTAATTACTAGGGTTCGTAAGGAAGTATAAAAGTTTTAAGATTAAGTAGGCAATATCTAGTTATAGCATAATAGCTGTGTACAGAACTAATCTAAACCTTTCTTAGTAGGCCTTAATATCCTACTTAGTTGCTTCGCTAGTGTTCTTAATTAGCTCCTTAGACAGTAACAGGGTCTTAGGAAAACTACTATCCTCTAGCTTAAACTTCTTTGCAATCTTGTTAATATACGTATTATATACAAGCGTAATTATTTGCGTCTTGCAATCTCTAATTATCTAGATACTAAGGAACTATTTCACTAATCCCTGTTTCTTTATCTTGTACTTGTCTATAATCTTTAACTAAAAATCTATTACTCTCTGCTTATAATTTTTTGCAAAGAGCAGTAGGATATTATCTACATAAAACAGCACTAGGATCCTTTTTTCTTAATTAAAGAACAGGCAGGGCTCCTCTAGTAAGGCAATTAGTTTAATCTCCCTTAGTAATCCTAAGAACTCCTTATACTACAACAGTAGCGAGTCTCGCAATCTATATAGTGCGCAGTTAAGCTGTACGCACTTCCCTAGCTTCTTAAAGCTATCTAGCATCTTACAGATTACTAAGTTATTTGCTGTAATTAACGCATTAAGGAATGCTCCTACAACATTATATTGCTTAATCTCTAGATTATTCTTAGCGGCGATAGCTATTGCTGCTTAGAAGGACTTAGCTGCTAGGGTAGTAGCGTAAGTTAAATTAATTAAATCCTTTTTCTAGAGATTACCTCTTACAACAATCCGCGCCTTGCATTTAAGAAAGAAGCTATCCTAATTAAACTTATAGGTCTAAACCTACTTTAAAAGTCTTAGGCAATAAATTAACTCTTCTCTTAATATCTTAGTCTAAGTTTTTGTCTTACTTAACTAATTAATCTCTCTCCTGTAGGCATCCTTAAATAAGGCCCTTATAGAATGCTAGAGCAATCACTTCTATAATCCTAGCAGTTTAGGTAGATTGTTATAATGTAGTTAAGCATTTCCTGTACTTAGCTTATACTTAGTAAGCAAAGCTACTAAAACTACGTAATTAAGAGTCTTGTAGCTTACTTAGTCTTCCTAGGTTTCTTGCAAACCTAGCAGGTAGGTACTATAAAAATTGTCCTATAATAGATCCTTATAATCCGCGATTAATGCGTTAACACTACCTATGCTTCCACCCCCTAGTTAATTGTCAGGATCTTAGGTTGCGTCCTTACGCCTACGCCCGCCACCTAGCTTACGCAGTAGAAGATATTAATTTATAAGCTAATCTAGGCTTTTGCTAGCAATTTAAGCACTACATTATGTAAGTAGAGGTTTAGCTTATAATTGCTTACCCTGTCTGCTGTTTGTTGCCTAAGATCTTAACTTGCAAGATAATTCACGCCCTGCTATCCTACTTAAAGGAGCAGGTGTTCTATTACAATTAGCTGGCGCGATAGAGTCTACAGGCATAGACTATTAGACTAGTAAATAAGGTATTCTACTTACAGGTTCTAACAGATTAGCTCCTTTAAGCAGTCGCACTACCGTTTAACTGTTGGTAACTATACAACTAATTAGATTATTATTCCCTAGGGTCTCTAGTTTAGGAGTAGGTTCTAGGGTAGCAAGACTAGTAATCTGCTGCTAATTTAAGCAAATTCCTAATAGCGCACTAGCCTCGTGCTCTAATCGCTTAGCATCTTCTAATCTACTCTTATTTTTAGTAAGCAGGCCTTCCTCACCGCTTAAAATAGTAGATTGATTACCTCTAAGGTTCTTGGTAGTTAGCTGCGTATCCTAATCTACTCTTCCTTAAACAGGCAAGAGGACCTCTAAGTTGTCTCTAGGATTAACTAGCTCGCTATTATAAAAGATCTCTATAAACTTAATTACTTAATCCCTTAGCAGCTCTTCCTCGCAATCCTCTTTATAGAACAATTATTTATTAAAGGTTATATTACAGGTAGTAATTACCTAGTTAAGTGTTAGTACCTATATATAGTATATGTTAGAGGCTTAATACCCTACTAAATAACTAATATAGCTGCGAGGATTAACTTTGAATCCTTAGCAATCGCGCCTAGCTACCTTATCCTTATCTAACGGATAGGCTCAGCAGCTATAAGCATAAATTCTACTCTAGTCTAGGCGTAGATTAGCAGTCTAGTGTCTAATCTCTAGTAGTTGATAGTATTAGAAATATTTCCTAAACTATTCTTTAAGCACCTAATTAGGGGATTAGTAACTATAGATCTTAGTAGGGCTTATGCTATGTAAGTAAGCAGCTGCATCTATAATCACTACCTAAAGCTTAGCTAGTAAATTAGCGCTCGTGTGCATCTTAATAGCCTTAGTAATTAGCTCTTAGCTAGCTCTCTCCGCCGAGCTATTAGGCTTATAGGTGTATAGCGGTAGCGTCTTAATTACAATCTCTTTCTCTATTGCCTATTCCTTATATCTTAATTGCCCTCTCTAAGGCAGTGTAGCAGTATTGTTAACCTAATAGATTTCTACAATCCTCTGCTAATATTTCCTCTTAATCCTTTTAGCAAATCTTTTAATTATAGGCATAATATTGTTTAGTGTCTTTAACTAAATATTGTAATTATACAGCTTACCTAAGTAGTCTTCCTTAATAATTAGTGCTTATTTTGTAAATAGTTAACCTATTAGGAAATTAAATAGATCTTATAAGATCCTATAAAAAGGTTGTAGTATTCTCTTCTTTAGTTACCGCAAGATTACTTGCAAGGCATAAGCTGTTACGCAATAATTACATTCTAATAGCTTCTTACTAGTAATCTTAACATTCTGCGCTAAGCGGACTAAGGCTTTAATAGCCTGTTGTCCTAGGTAACCTAATTATTAATGCTACAAGTCCTTATTACTAGTACGCAACTAAGGTTTTCTTAATTACGTTACGGCGTTTATAAGTAGTAGTAGTTAAGCAAGGTAACAAGTAACTTGCTTCTATTTAACAAATAAAAGATTAAAATAACACTTAAGGTTAATTAAGATAACATTCTTTTTAGGCGTACTAAATTGCATAGTTTAATATATCTTAAATACTAAATGCTTAACTAATCAAGCTGTTCTTCCAACACAATATTAGTATAGAAACCTAGTACAAGCTTAACGTTAGTAAGTAGTAGATTAGCCATCTTAAGGCTTACCTCGCTATGCAGGACGTTCTTAAGCAGCCTGTTTTCTACCCTAGCAATAGGGATAGATTAAGTGCCTGCTAAGACTGTTTTATTATTAGCGCATTCGCTAAAGGTGCCTAGTACTAGGTAATCCATAGTATTAACTAAGTAAACTGCTGCTCCACTATCTAGGATTATACAAAAGGATAAGGCATAAGGGGTAAAGGCTACACTAAAGATATTTAGCCTAATCTTATTAATAAAGTTGTTTAGGTTAATTAGTGCTAAAACTAATAATCTAGAGTAGGATATACTTAGCTTATTAGTAGCTAATCTGCTAGTACTAGCCTTCTAGCCTTCCTTCTTAATCTAAGCGCGCAGAGATACCTAAGTGTTAGTATTTTATTACTTAATAATCTTCTTTTTTTCGTCGTCTAACAGCTTAATTAGTATATTGCTAGTAGGGGTTAATCTAGTAACTATAGTTTAGAGTTAATAGTAGTTGCGCAGTATCTAAAAATACTTGCTTATTAGCCCTTTACTAGCCTTACAGGAATAAGAGTAGGGTTGCTTACTGCCCTTGTTTAACTTTAAGTTGTTAGCACTATTAAATTGTTAAGCTAACACTAATTTAGATCTAGTTTAGAACACTATGTGTCCTTTTCCTTTTAAGGAACTATATAACTAATCCTACAACAAAACACTAAAGATCTTTCCTAGATTATTAAGGGTTAACTAAGCTTTTCTAAGCATTATTGCTTATGCTAGCTTATTGCGCTTCTCGCGCGACCAGTCTGGTGCGATTTTGGTGCCTAAGGCGTCTAAAAAATCAGTAATTGCTAGTAGCCTAACAACCTTAGGGAGCGAGTAGATTGTCGCTCGTTAATACAGGAGCTGCCACTTAGTAAACTATTGCTTAGGGCCTATTTGTCCCTAGTTAGCCTTATCTAGGTAGGATTAGTACTGCGCTTTAATTAAATACTAAGTATTCTAATTAGTAGGTGCAAGATCCTCTTTAAGGATCTTTACTAAGGCTTAAAGGCTAGTAAGGTTTTAATCAATTATGCTTATTAACGCATTTAAGAGCAGGTCTAGATAGACAGTCTTACTAATCTAGTCTTTAATATTAGTAATCTTAGCAACCTTCCTTGTCTATTAAGCTGCCTGTACTTTGTACCTATTAACTAGCTTGCTGTAATTACCCTTCTTATACTTAGTATTAAGGACTTTAAGCCTTGTATTTGCGTTAAGTAATCTTTTAATTCTCTTGTTCTTGCGTGCTTACATCGGGTGATAAAGCAACTAGTTGCTTAATATCTTTAGGCAGTTTAGGATACTATAGCTCCTAGTAGTTAATTAAGAGCACGTCTAAAAAATTAGAATTAACCTAATTCTAAATGCCCTTCTCTAAGCAGTGCAGTTTTAAAAGAGTAAACTAAGTTAGCTAGTCTAATTAGGCTTTTAGGATTGACCCTAAGGCAACAAGCGGTGTGTTAGTAAGGTCTATATTAGTAAGATGCTTATATAGGATTACAACGTAGGTTATTGCTGAGGTAACAATAGGATTGATCAGTTAGTTAGTAGGTAGCTGTTTTAACAAGAACAGTAGCCTTTAGGATAGGTTAGAAAGAGGTTAATCGTATAATCAATAAGTAAGAGAGGTACAGCAGCAGCAACAATCTGCTAGCTAGTGCTGTAGGAGATAAAAGAGGGGAGTAATATCTAATTAAATATATAATCTTCTAGCTTGCCAATTGCGCAGTAGGAATTGATACTACAATTAAGCGGCCGGGCTTATAACTATAGGAGCTAAGAAGGAGTAATTGAATGATTAGTTGGAGGGGAATAAGTATATTAATTAACTAAGTGCTACAACAAAGTGTCTAATAACTACTAAAAAGACTTTAGACGATCTGGCTTGTTTATATGCGTGCTACTAGCTCCGTCACGTGATATCTCACTAGGATCACTTGATAACCCGGGTGATCCGGATACTAAGGGCGAGATCCGGAGTGATCCGCATATCAGTACTCTAACATAAATTAAATAGTATACCTACAAAAAATGCTAGAGGAGTTTAGTAATAGAATAAGTAGGCCTTTGCCTAAACTAAGCTACTAGAATACTAAGTTACTGTAAACGGCAGCTTTTTAAAGTGTTTAATTAACACTAGGGCACAAATAGTTATCCTTAGACTAAGTATTGCGTAAGCATTAAAAATACCGTATAAAATAATAGAGCACTAACTAGGGCAGCCTTCTCCTAGTATTACCTTAGCTAATAGTACACATAACCTGTTTGTTAGGACTGTATTTAATATACCTATATAAGTTATGACATTTACTATTAGAACTACGTTTAAGATTGTTGCTAATGTCACAGGATCTGCAATTCTAAGGGGACCTTAGTATATAAGCGCTAAGATATTAATTTAGTATAATGTGTTTAGGCGAATTACGTGCTAAGTCCTATCTAAAGATAGTACAAGGAACGTAGTCTTTGTTATTTCTAACTTATCTCTAAATTACCCTACGCAGACAATTAAAAATAAAGCCTCTAAAAACAACTTAGATAAAGAAACAGTAAGTAACGTACAGTTATATGTAATCTCTAATAGAATAGGTAACAAACTGTGAGCAGCTGCGGTAAAATATATATAGAAAGCTGCATAGTTAGATCTAATAGTTAGATTTAGTAACTTTAACATGTTGTATATAGAAGACAATAGAGAGGATTAAATGTTTTAAATAAACTAAGTGTTTATCTACGCAGTTAGGTAGTCTAAGAATTTTATAAGAAAGTACAAACTTAGTATATTTTTAATTATATATAAGCTTAATTGTTAGTAGTTTCAAGAAAGACTGTTTAAGTTTACCTAACAACATAATAATCTATATATAATATAAAAAACAGTAGACAAGAGAGTTTAACATATTAAGATCTCTTAGCAAGAGATGCTTATAGAATTCAGCCGAAAAACTGAAAAAAAAGCAAAAGAATAACAACTTCTTTAAATAAACATTCGCCATCCTAATAAAAGGCTGTGCAATTATTTATTTAAGCTAAGATATACTGCTTTTCTGCAAGAGACAAGACTAACTAATAAATATATTAATAAGCTACATACTAGAGATTACCTGCAGCTGATAGAAAAGGAGAAATTTATATATATGCTTCTTAACTAAGAGAGAGCGCTCTTCTAGCAATTTAAGGAATTAGGAAGGATCTATCCTAATGTGTGTCTGCTATATAAGATACAAAAAATACTATACAAGGCTTAGCATGTGCAAGGTTTTGCTATTCTAAAAGCTTTAGAACTGTAGGTAGTAGATATAGTTAACGTCTGCCTAAATTAAGGGACATAAAAAAAGTGTAATAGTTAATATTATAACTTGTAGCACCTAGTACCTAAGAAGGACGAAGGCGTTTAATAGATTAGCAATGCTTAGAGGATAAATGCAGTTACTATAAGAGATGCAAATCTACTACTAACTGTAGATAAGTTTTCTAAGAGGTTTGCAGGGTGTAAAATTATCTTACTTATAAATTTATTCTTAAGATATAATTAAATTACGCTATATCTAGAAAGTAGAGACATAACAGCGTTTAAAACACTAGTAGGGCTAATACAATTATACACTATAGTTATAGGCGCTACTGACTTCGTGGCAGCATTCTAACAAGTAATAATAAAGATCCTAAGAGACTACTAGCCTAATACTATACCCTTTATTAACGATATCACTTGTAGAGAGCTGGAAAGTAATTATAGCAGAGAAGAATTAATGCTAGAAGTCTAATGTTATGTTCTTAAGCATATCCTGCAACTAGATAGGGTGCTAGCTAATATTAAACAAGCTAGAGGCACCGTGTTAGGAAAGAAGTATTATTTTTTAATAGAAAGGCTTAAGGTTATAAGATATAAAGTTAGCCCTTAAGGCCGTTATCCTAACTAGAAGAAAGTTAAGAAGATTATAAACTAGCTACTTTACAAAAATAAAAGGGAGGTACAATCCTTTATAGGCATATGCGTCTGTTACTATATATAGCTAAAGGACTTTACTAAGATTGCTAAACCTCTATTTACACTCCTACAAGACAATATTCTTTTTAAATAAGAAGATGCACAAGACGCCGCAATGTATAAGCTAAAACAAGCTATATACAACACACCTGCACTTATAAATCTAGACTACACTAATACTGAAGATTATAAGATATTCCTAATAACTAATGCAAGTTAAAATAGTGCGGGAGCATACATTAAATAGCTTAAAGAAAACAACAAGCGTTACCTAGTATAGTTTAAATGTATACTATAGTTAGCGCGAGAAAGACAATAGCACTCTATTAAGTTAGAGTACAAGGCTGTACTATAGGCTCTTAAGAAATTTTGTACCTACTTCTATAGTGTTTACTTTACTATAGAAACTAACGCTGCAACCCTTATCGCTTGACTAAATTACTTATCTACTAACAATTTAGGATCTGTTATAAACAAGTAGAAGTTAACAATTCTTTTATAGGACTTTAATATTAAGGATATACTAGGACAGAAGAATTGTCAGATATTATAGGTTAAGTAATACTGATAAGGTAATGATAATATAAGTGATGATAAGTTGATGGTATTGATGATTGATTGTTCGTGTTCTGTGTGTGGATTGTATCTGCTCCGGGTGCCCCTTTTATAATCGGGATTCTGTGTGGGTCTTGGCGGCGCTAGCGCGTTTGGCGTCCTTTAGCGCCACCCCCTGATCACCCTTGCAGACCCCTTCTCCAATCTCACCGACCTCCTGATCAACCGCGCTGATGTCCCAAATTTGACAAGAATATAGTTACGGATGCGCTGTTAAGGTATCTAAAACCTAATAATTAGGAACTGCCTTTAGAACCTAAAGAGGATTTAGAGGAATTTATTAATTTTATAATTAGAAATGTAAATGCACTAATACTAGCAGACGGCCAAGAATACTCTATTTGAAATTCTTAATAGAATTAAAACAATACGCTTAATTTTTTGTAAACTTTAAGACACTTAGGGGTATAGAATCTTAAGAACTATAAGTATAGAAGAAGCGAGCTCTAAACTTCTTTGTATAAGACAGAATACTCTTTAAAAAAACATCTAAAAATATTGCGATCTAGAGAGTTGTAGATAATACTAACTTAAGAACAGCTGTATTATAGAATGTACACTCTTAGATTAGACACAGAGGAGTTAACGCAGTGTACTTTATACTTGCTTAGCAATACTAGTAGAAGGGAATATATAAGCACGTGCGGCAAAAGCTAGCAACCTATCTAGACTGTTAACTGCAATCCTTAAAGAGAAAAGTAGATATATTTACTAACACCTACAGTTTCGCTATTTAGGAGAGTATTGCAATTAATGTAGTATACACACCTTAGTGTTTTAGGAAGAAGTTTTTAGTTATCACAAGAGACTACCTTAGTAGCTAGCCTAAAGCAAAAGCCCTATTAAATAACTAGTCTAAGATAATTGCAGAGTTTATATATAAGGACATGATATATCAATAGAGTATAGCGCGTAAACTTATAGTTAATAGAGGACCTAATTTTGCTAAGGTAGTCTTACATTTATTAAAGATATATAAAATTAACTAAGTCTAGTTGTTAGGACACAACCCTTAAGCTATAAAAAAGATTAAAGGAGGGCATAAACCTATTGTAAACGCCCTTGCCAAGCTGCTAGGACCTTAAGTTAAGAACCTGCTAATAGTTCTTCTAGCAGATAGAATCTTAATCTGAAAATAGACAAGTTACTTGCTGTACTAGTTAGTTATAGAGCAGAACCTAGTGCTTCCTATTAAACTTACGCTACCTATATAGCAAACGCTTCTATTTAAGGAAGTAAATAACTGCGCACAGCTACTTGCGATTTAAGCAATACAGCTAGATCTTAAAAATTAGTTTATAAAAGATGCTGTTGCTTGTACTAATTAGATAAAAGCCGCGAAGAAGGAATACTAGGACAACACTAAGGAAATACAACATAAGGATATAATGCTAGGAGATTTAGTTCTTATATAAAACTCTATTTAAGAAATTGATATATCGCGAGACCGAAAGCTAGATACAAGATAGTTAGGTCTATACTGTATCTAGGAAGCTAGACCTAATAGAGGAACGTATTATCTTAAGGACTTTAATAGTACACGCTTCCTCAACACAACACCTAGATAGCAAATAAAGCTGTTTAGACAAAGACTTGTTTAGGATATTATTAAAGAAGATGAAGAAAACATAAAGTTATAGGATCTTAATTATTAGGAGCGAACTAGCTCTACAGTAGACATTCCTATCTTACTAGATTCTCTTAAGCTACATATAGAACTACAAGTACCTTTACCTCCTACTATAAGTAATAGTCTTTATCTTTAAGTTATTATTACTAAACACTTTATAGAAGAGAAGCGTTGTGCATATAGACAAGACTTTAAAAGCTTAGACTCCAACTTAGATAACACTATACTTGACAACTAATAGGCTATAGAAAGGCCTATATTTTTAGGAAGGGAAAGGGATACTATGCTAGTAGTACCTGCGTTTACCTTTAGCTACTTATTTACTAATTTCCTATATTAAATTTAGGTACAAGCCGCCTATCCTACAAATTCTAGGTATGCAGTAAGCACCTAGGACCTGTAGACGCGTTAAGCCTTACTGCTACACCTATACTATACTCAATTTTTTACATTTTTAACGTAACAGCTAATTACAATAGCTATATTAATTGCAAAACCTGCTTATATTAGCGCAATTTAGACCCTGTTTACCTCTACCTACTAGCTAGCAGGATACCGCCACTATACATAAACTAGAACTACAACCCTACTAACTATCTAACTTTCCTTCTATACAAACTTAACTACCTTTTTTTAGGGTATTTACCTGCTAAGACAACATTTATAATAATATCTCCCCCCCTCTTAAACTACTAGCAGCTAAAGACAATATTTAACTTACCTTAGCTAACCTGCTTAAACAATGCTTTTAGCGTTGTTAGACAAGGCCAAGGGCAAGCAGCTATAGCAGTAACTGCCGCAAACACTAAAACTATTAAAGGTTTTTAACAACCTTAGTGTTATTGCTAAAAAGAAAGACTACATTATAGACTAAATCCCTAAAGTTATATAGCATTAAGACAGGGTACTAAAGCTTGCAAAGCTTAGCAACAACATTAGAGTTATTAATATCTAGACCCTAGTTAACAAGATCCTTCTAAACGCGCTAAAATAGCAACGTATCATTATAGATAGTTAGTTTAACAACGCCTTCTACTAATTTAACTTAATCCTTAAAGTCGTCCTTAGAGTAGGTAACCTTTATGCTTAGCTTCCTAGACTTATAGACATATATAGTAGTGTTAAAGGTTTCTAGGAATACTATCCTATTATTAGTGTATCATCCTTAACGCGGGATAAGAAGGCTAAAGAACTAGGCAGTGCTATTACAACAGTAAAGAAGCTAGCTCTAAGATTTATTTAAAAATGCGTTAGCATCTACATGCCTTGTACACTACTTAGTTACTAAAGATTGACTAATATAGCTTTTATATTAAGGCGTATAAATCTTAAAAATGCTGCTTATTTCCTTATTTCTGCAGTAGCGCACCGCATTAACTCTAAGAACTAAAGCAAGAAATAATATGTATTAACACCTAACTAGGCAACAGTAAAACTACTATGCAAGGACATTTATGCTTTCATTACATAAAATAACCCTTATAACTAAGCACTCTACCTAGATATTGATAAGCAAAAGGCAAAGGAGCTTTGTAATATCTGCGCTAAGCTGCTAGTCTAGAAAGAAGATATTAAATTTAACCTACAGAAGCTACGTCCTAATGCTAGAGCTAAAGATAAGTAAGGTAAGCCTAACCCTCTCTATACATTCTAGTAAAAGGTGTTTTAACTTATAGCTAAATCTAAGAACTCTATAACTAGACTAGTCTACTCTGCACGCAACGTCTTAAGTAATAAGTATAGGCCGCTTAGTATAAAGACGCATCTAATATATAGTATAGTTATTTCTATAACAATAGAGCTAGGAAGGACCCTAAATAAGGCTTAAGCTATTAATTGCTATAGTAATCTTATAACGTTTAAGACTTGCTCTCTAGGGACTTGTAGTCTGTTAGTTATAACTAAGAATTTAAAGCAATCTACAGGAATATTAGCTAGTTAAAAACCTAACTAATACTTAGTAGTTAAGTCGCGTAAGTTTTAGAATAAAATAACTATAGTGCAACAGAGGCGTAATGCTGCTAATATTTATAGGCAGGACAAGTTAGGACTAGAGATAGTAACTAATAAGCCTCTACACTACTACCTCTACTAAGCTCTTATGCTCTAAAAGCAACACTAGCCTACTAACAAGCAGCTACCTAATTAGATACTAATTTTAATAACGCTACTTATGTAGACAAGGAGCTAGATACCCTTAATTAGGAATAGGAGATTTTCTAAGTAGGATGTTATTGCAAGAATCTTACTTTAGCGCCCCTTAAGCTACTTAAGTAAGCCTACGCAAAGAAGCTAATTACTAATCCTAACTGCGTTAAGGTTATTAAGGAATAGTACTGTAAGGTTAATATTAGACAACAGCCTAATTCTAATAACCTGTTATACAAGTAAGTATACTTTATTTATAAGCGTACTACTACAAGTGTTATAGGTTTATTTAAGAAGGCTATGCTGTTTATTATGCTTAATAAGTGTCTACTCTTATTATACGTATAATAGAGCTGCTAGTAAGAATTCTAATCTAACTCTGTTATTTTAAAGCTTTTTACTAGCAAGTATTGCCTAGCTAAGCAGGATAAGGACCTGCTAAGCTCCCGCTATTAACCTTTCAAACTTAATCTCTACCCCCTCCCTACTTAGAATAATATTATTAATACTATAGAGTTTTAACTACAAGTAAAGGAGTTCTAACGTACTAGTAGTATTATTACTAACGCCTGTACCTAGCTGTTTAAAGACAGCTAAGTTAAAGATATTATTATTCAAAATTTTAAGATATATTACTTCTATTTGCAACGTATAGACAGGAAACCCAACCTTAGATAGCTGCGCAACATGTACTACTTACTTATCTAGTAGGCTGTACGCACTAACCTAGGATACTAGTTGCAATATGCTATGCTCTGTAAGGAACACACTTTAATTTCTTACCCCTACTACGCTAAGTAAGCTAAAAAGGGTAATTAAACTTACTTTAAGTACATTGACTTTTACCTTAAGCAAGCAATAACTAAAGGCCTTAGTGTTAATATAATCTAAAGCAGTGTGTTGTTAAATAATAAGGATAAAAACAACTGCACTAAAATACTACTAGGCTTTTACAACGATGTGCTGCAATACCTAAGGTAGCGCGAAGACGCAGGTAATAAATTGTTAAATAGTCTTATTAAAGGATAGGAGGATAAAACTAACTAGCTAGAAGATGCACAGAAGCTAGCTCTTAACACTTGTTAGAAAAAGCAAATCTGTAAAGAAGGACAGGTTTAAATTTTATTGCCTCTACTACCTTATAGATCTACTAGGCTAACTACTTGCAATTGCTGCACTATTCTTCCTTAGTTTATTATAGTCCGTGATAGTGTAATAGAGGTGCCTGCTTTAGAAACCTATAAGGAAATCTGTAAAGCTTATTATAACTTTACTCCTGCTCTTTATACTCTCTCTAGTTATCCTAATAAATTTGGATGAATTAATTAGCTATTTTCTACAGATGTATATATTAAGTATAGGTCCTAGATTTAGAAGGCCCTTATTAGGAAGGCTAAGTAGGACAATCCTCTTGTCTATAAGGAGCTGAACGATATGCTATAGGACGCTAATAAGGAGTAGATTAACAACTACATTAAAGAACACCGCAACTATGTCCTATAATAAATTATTAACTTATAGCCTGTAGTTTAATAGTTAGAGAAGGACGCTTTTTATGCTAACTTAATTTAAGGATACTCTAACTGTTAATATTCTACTAACTATAGACAAATCTCTCCTTATATAACAAAGGACTAGAAGAAGTAAGATGCTAATTTCTCTTAAGCTCATTCTCTACAACGTCTCTAGGAGGAACTTGGCCTAAAGGCTAATAAGCGCTAAGTTTTCTAGGAGAGCGAAGATCCTACTATGCTCTTCTCTTCGCAACGCCTCCTTAGCGTTCGCTCTTAATTAGGTACAGTTATCTCTAATAACGTCTTAGTACCTAAAACTCTAACTAGGCAGCCTTATTATAGTCGCCTTTATTTAATATCTAAAGCTTAAGTGCCTGCTGCTGCTCCTGCTGCACCTGCGCCTAGGCCACGCGCTTTAACTACTACTTAAGAACCTTAACAAAGTAAGCGCTTAAAGAGGTTAAGAAAGGTGTTAAGGTTAAATATAGAGTAATTAAGTTAGGTTTCTTTTGTTTTATTTCCCCTGTTTTATTTCCTCTATTTTGCTATTTTTCTTTCTGCTAAGTAGGTCGCTTGATGGGGCCAAGCTCGCAGGAAGGGGAGGTATGTGCTAGTGCACAGGGTGATAACCCTGCTGCTTACTAGGTTAGTGCTTAACCACATGATCTAAAGGTATATAGCTTGTTTTAGGGACCGAAACGAGCAGGAATCTATTATCTATTTTCTACTCTACTCTACAACTCTTAAATCTTGTACTTCTCTTTGTTAGCCAACCTATAATAAGATCTTTCTCTTACCACCCTCGTTCTCGCATGATCTGACCACTAGTGATCTCCTGCCCTCGTAGTAGTATGTCTTCATACACTCCAACACCCGTACAATAAGTGCCTAGCAAATAAGTGTTACCTCTACCAACTTAATAAAGTAGAGATCTACTACTAACTCCTATAAACGTCATATAAGGATAGATGCGACTTCACTTAGCAACAATTTAAGAAAGCACAATAAGTAGACAACTACTACTAAATTAACTTATAAGTAAACATTTATAAGGCAGCGGACTGCCTAATTTATAAAGTAAAAAAGCTAAAACTAAAAAAAAGGCTTTAAGGCAAGAAATATGTACTAAAACTTCTATTAGAGCTTCTATTACAATGATAGCTGCTTAATATGCTATAGCACTAAGTACAGTGCAGGCTACTTTCTCAGAAAAAGAAAAAGCAAGCAGGCAAAATCTAGAATGCCGTTAGAAATAGGGTTACACTAGTAAAAGTATACCTAAAACAACCCTTAGGAAGGTACAGGATACTCATAGTTAAGTAAGATAGTTACTTCCAACTATATTTATATAAGGTTAAAATATGTAGACGCTTATAGATAGCAGGGCTACATAAATAATAATCTCCCTATAAGTAGTAGAGAAACATAAGATACTGTATTAGGTTAAAGGTAAACTAATCTTAATAATACTAGCTTACAAGAAACCTATAGAATATAGAGACAGCATAATACATATAGAGATTAAATTTACAAAGCTATAAATAGCAGGCATAGAGTACTAGATAAATATTAATATTATAGATCTAGGAGGACTAGACATGTTAATCAGTTATAACTAGCTAGATGCTTATAACCCCCGCCATTAACTAGCAAATAAAAATAATACTTCAACACCAACGTCGACTTTTCTGGAGATTGATCAGAAACAACCGGATCTAAAGGAAACAACCCCGAGGAATCGATTGCGATACTTTTTGAAGCCTGCAGCGAGGGCGCCAGCGCGCGAGAGAGGGTGAAAGAGTCGCCAACCCCCTCTGTGGAGGAGCGAAAAATTTTCATTTTCCTCAAAAGCTTGGGCCACATGCTGAGGCGTCTTGAGCCAATTAAGATTAAGGAGCTTATCGAAGCCTAACTGAATTAAGAAATCGCATTAACTCAAAAAAATAATAAAAAAAGATTTGCTTCCAAGGATCTAGGAGGAGCAAATGAAAAGCAGATAGAGATGGAGGAAGACAACATAACGACGCCGCGCTAAGAAAGGCAAGATATAGAGGAACCCCAAAGGCTGACTTATATTCGAACAAGGAGCAATTTTTCTCCTTTTATTAGACTTATTCCTCAATACCCTATTAGGAATAAAACACTAAAAGCTACCTTAGTAGAAGAGGCGCTTGAGATTGCTAGGAACTTAGTAATTTAAGCAGCTAATTTAGCTGAAAACAACCCCACCTAGCAAATAAGTCTTTTAGACCTAGTAGAGGTCTTTAGAGACTATAGAGAAAATAGAAGAGTAAATAAGAAGAATACAGCTATACTAGCTAATTGGATATTAAGCCTCTTAAACGTCTTAAGAGAGTTAAGGGAGAAAATTAGACGTATTGAGAAACCAGCAACAAACACGCCTATCTAGAACACGCCTACTGCTACTACAGCGACCTACGCTACTATAGCAGGTAACAACAAAGATTAACCGTGGACAAATATCTAAAAGACGTAAAAACTAAAGGTTACTAGCCTTAAAGATTGCTAGCTAGTTCTAGTTAGCGAGTCTCTAGCTGCATTTAATGCATTTAAACTTAGAAATGAGTTTAACAACGCGTTTGCAACAAGAGGAAGAGTACAATCGCCTGTAGTTGCCTTAATTGCACTATCCTCTAAAGGCAACAAAATAATTACAACTATACTAGCCTTTAAGGCTAAATACATCCTAGAGAATTAAGCTATATAGCAGGATATCACAACTTTTAAAGCCGCCTAACTTATTACGCTGTAGTTTAAGGTTGTTATCCACAAGCTAGCTATAAACTATAGTCTAGAGGTTGTTAAGGAGGAAATTGAAACCTTTAACAAAGGCCTAAAATTTATAGGTAATTCTTTTTAGCTTACGCCTAAGGATAAAAGAGAACACTAGAACTTTAGATTAGCATGCGTAGCATTCGCCACAGAGGAGGGAGCCTAAAAAGCTATTAGAGGTAAACTCTATATCTTAGGGCAAAGCCTTAGAGCAGAGAAACTACAAGTTGTTAATATCTTAAAGCAATGCACTAAATGCTAAGGGTTTAGCCACCTTAAGGCTAGATGCTTGAAATTAGCCTGCCAAATTTGCAGCAAAGCACACTATACTAGTTAACACAAGTGCAAGTCTTGTGCTAGTAAAAGAAAACCTTGTATCTACACTATATTTAAGTGTACTAATTGCAGTAGACCTTATATAGCAAACAGCCAAGAGTGTAAAATCCTACAGGCTAGGACAGCTAGGAACAATTAAACTAATTAGTATAATTAAAGTCCTACAAATAAATGTTAATAGAAGAAGCCCTGCTACTAAAAGCGCGATTAACCTAGCTATTACAGCAAACGCTACGATTATTGCAATACAAGAGCCTTAGTTAATTAGAGAACCTTATCAAGATACTAGGTTAATTGCTTATCTAGACTTTACGCAAATACTACTAAATTATTAAGGCCTACAACCTAGAACTCTATTCTATATTTAAAAGGAGATAGAAGTAGAAGTTAATCCTTATATTAGCGACGACAACGACTTTTAGGCTATTTTAATACAACTTAACACAAGAAAGATCTACGTCTATAACATTTACAATAAAAAAGCCTAAGGCAAGGGCTAAATACAACAACAATCTAAAGACGCCTCCTAAGAGAACTAATTAAATTACATTTAATTATCCTAGGGGATTTCAATTGCCACTACTCTAAATTGAGCCTATAAGAATGCAACTCAAATTAACAAGTAGAGGATTTAGTAGATTAGATTAACAACTAAAACTTATCTTGATTAAATACTATAGGAGTTAGTACTTTCTTTAGAGCTTATATGCAAAAAGAGAGTGTACTTGACCTTACTTTTTTAACAAACAATATAGCTACTATAATTATAGATTAGCAGGTTATCCTTAAAGTTAGATTAGACTATCACGCTATCCTGTTTAGTATTGTTAACTAAGAGCAGCTACCTAGCTGGCCAAAGAAGTACAACACAAAAAAAACAAATTAAAATCTTCTTAACACTGCCTTACAAGAGGAGATAGCCCAAGTAAAGCTAGAGAATTAATTACTAGCCTTACTACACGCCTTAAACTACCTCTTAAGACGATTACTTCTAGGCCTTAACAATCCTTTAAAAGAGAGGCTAGATAAAATAGCAGAGGATCTTACAACAACAATCTAACAAGCGCTTAGGAGATATACCCCCCTTACAAATTAAAAACCAAAACTAAAGCCTTAGTAGACTAGTAATCTAGATCTCCTTAAGGCTATACTAAGCAGGACCTCTTAAGATTATAAACGAGCAGTAAGGAGAGGAGACAATACTCTATACCTATAGAAAAGAGATTACCTACTAGCTAGAAATAAGTACCTTAGAGCTATTAAGAAAGCCAAACTGAACTATTAGAAACAGTTCCTCTAAAACGAATCGCTAAAAGAGATATTTAAAGCAATAGCCTATACAAAAAACAACCTCTTAACAAGAATCTCTGCAATTGGAGGCAGAGAATCCTTTAGAGAGAAGTGCTAAGCCTTTAGAAAGAAGCTTTTTCTACCTCCTCCTTCTACACTAGCCCTATCACTTAATAACTACTAAAGAAACCTTAAATAGAAATAGCTAATTCTATCTAAAGAGAAGCTATACACTGCATGTTAGAAAATAAAAGCTACCTTACTAGGACTAGATAGAATTAGCTTAGAAGTTATCTTAAAAGCATATAAATACTAACTAGGCAGCTTTTTTAAAGTGCACTTAGCTTTGTTTAACTTAGGATACTAAGTTGCTAGCAAAAAGCAAAAGGGGTTATCCTTAGAAAGCTAAACAAACTATATTACTTAATCCTAAAAGCGTATAGAGTTATCTCCCTCTTATGCTGCCTAGGAAAGCGTTAGAAAGGCTATACTTAAAAAGATTAGGGATCCTAGCAGAAACGACAGACCTACTCCACCCTACGCAAATAGGAGGCAGGCTAAAGAAATTAGCTAATAACGCAGGACTCTTCTTCTATAATAATATTTAACAACAAAGAAAGAAGAAAAGAGTTACGTTAATAGCCTTTCTAGACATTAGAGGCGCTTTTGACTATTTATCTAAGAACAAGCTTCTAGAAAATATAAGCAACTAGCAGCTACCTGTATGCCTCCTATTATAGATAAACTTATTCCTTACAGAAAGGCTTTTAGAGTTATCCTTTAATAGGCAAATTAAGAACTTACAGAAAGTTAACAATAGTACACCTTAAGGGAGCCTAGCCTCTCCTATCTTATTTCTGATCTACACGCAACCGCTATTCTAATTAATTATATTAAACAACAATATATACTCCCTATCCTATATAGACGACCTTCAAATCTCAATATCAACAACATCTATTGAGAAAAACATTAAACTGCTTAAAAAGGAGCTAGCAAACCTCTTTAACTAAGTAAAGGAGTTAGCTATTAAGTTTAATAGCTTAAAAACAGAATTAGCAAACTAGACAAGATCAAGAAAAGATACAAACAGAGTCCTTACGCTACCTACTTAAGAGACCTTTCAGCTAAAAAGACTAGTTAGGTAGCTAGTTATCTTCTTTAACAACACCCTAAAGTTTAGAGACCACTGCTATATAAGAATACAACAAGCAAACTAGGCCTTTTTCCGCCTAAACAGGCTAGCTAATATTAATAAAGGCCTCTTACTAAGGGCAATGAGGCAACTATACCTAGCGTGCATTACTAGCGTAGCGGATTACAGATGCCAGCTATTTTAGAAAGGCCAACAACACGTCCTTAACAGCAGGCAAAAACTCTAAAACTAGGCCTGTAGAAAGATCCTAGGGACCTTTAAATCTTCCCCCTGCAATGCCTAGTAAGGTAGAAGCCGCTCTATTTCTACCTAGAGTTAGGCTAGACAACAGTATAAGGAGATACGCCTTTAGATCTACTTTATTAGATCCAAACTACCCTCTAAATGCTGCTATTAATAACAACAAAGGAGAGCAACTTAATTAAATACAACTATCTATTACCTTAGCCCTCTTAGATAATACAGAGAAATTACAACACTACGCCTTTACGCTATAGAACGCTAGGACTTCTTATAAGGTTCTTATATTAAACAAGACAAAAGAAATTAAAGCAGAAAGCTATAGGAAAATATTAGTAGACAACAACCTTCTATTAATATACTTAGATTCCTCAGCTACAAGAGATAGCAAAGGAATAGGCGTAGGCGTTGCTTTTTACAAGGGAGATTCTCTTATTAAGAAACTACAAGCAAATATAGGAAATAACTAGCTAGTTTACAATAGTAAACTTAAAGGTATTACCTTAGGGCTAGAGACAGCAGTTAGCCTATTAAACATATGCTAAAACGTTAATATCTTCTCAGACAATTAGGCAGCTTTATATTAATTAAAAAACACCTTAAACAACCCTAGCTAAGAGTAGCAAATTAGGTGTATTAAAGCAGCAACCTAACTAGAAGAAAAAGGCATCTCCCCTGCGCTATATTAGGTCCTAGGACACCAAGATATACCTAGAAACGATTAAGTAGACCTCCTAGCAAAAGAGGCTACAAAAATAAACCCTTCAACACATAAGATAAGCCTAGCAGTTGTTAGCTCACAAATTAAACAACTAGCTAATATTAATTAGTTAAGGCTCCTAGAGAACTACAAGAAAAAAGCTATTACTAAGAACATAAGCACCTACTTAGCCACTTTTAAATAGAAAATAAGGAAACAGATACTTATCCCTTCTACTAGGAGAGATATATCTAGCTCTATCTTTTAATTAAAACTAGGTCATAGCTACCTAAAGAGCTATCTATTCAAGAGAGGCAAAGTAGAATCTAAAACTTGCCTATGCAATTTTAGAGCTACTCAAGATACAGCTTATATTATCCTTAGGTACCAACTATATAAGGATAGTAGAGCAATACTTCAGAACTCATGTACAGAGCCAATCTCTCCACAATATCTTTTCCAAACACAAGCAGGTATTAAGGCTACAATAGCCTTTATTTAAGAAACTAGGGTTAGTACACAGGCCTGGTACAAAGGAAACTCCGACAACTAGATGCAGTCGTCTACCTAGGCGATCAAGCTCTAAGCACCTCTTCCCCCTCCTCCTCCTCTCCTCCTTCTCCTCCCCTTTCTCTACCCCTACCCAATAGACTAAGAGCCTCACCTTCATTCAGATAATCCACCTCTTGTAAATTGCTTAGAAGATAAAAACTACTTAGATACCTGCAGGCCTCGGCCTGCACGTCTTATATAGCCCTTTAGGCTGAGAAAGGACGTTAAACTACAATAAACAAAAATAATACTTAAAAGAGAACTTATGCACAAGGTTGCTAGAGTACATAGAAAAATATACCTAACAAGATAGAGCTTAACCTAAAATAGAAGATTTAGCAAGATTTTATGCAAAAGACTCTTGAAAAAGAAAAGTTATTTAAATAAAATAAGTCGCGACTACGAAAAAAGAACCCTTACTAGTAGGGATACTAAGAGAGTATTAAATTAATGAGTTTAAGGAACTCTTTAAAGTATATAAAGCTATAGAGCTAGTAAACTATCAAGATTAAGGTTACAAGATGATCTTAAATAATAAAGCTAAGCTAAGCCTAGAACTAATATACCTAATATCGCCTAAGCAAAATGCTAAGCACAGGGACTACATTTAAAAGAATTTAAAGAAAGGATTTATCTAACTAAAAATAAGCTTAATAGCCTTACTTATTCTATTTATAAAGAAGCCTAATATAAAGTAGTAACTATGTATTAACCTTAAAAAGTTCAACAGCGTAATGTAGCAGAACTAATATTTCTTATTACTAATTACAGAGCTTATAGATAACTTTAAAGAGCTAATGAGTTTAAAAAACTTAACATTTAGAAAGGATTTTACTAAATTAGGATTGAAGAAGGTTATAAGTAAATAACAGCGTTTAAGACAAAGTATAAACTATTGAAATATTTAGTTATGCATTTTAGATTAATAAACGCACTTGCAATCTTTAATTAGTTATTAACAATATATTCTATAAATACCTTAGAATCTTTGTAAAAGCGTACCTAGATAATGTACTAGTATACTCTAGCAGAACGATTAAAGAATATGTAGAACATATTAAGAAAGTGCTTAGAAAGCTTAAAGAATACAAGCTGTACCTGCAGCTAAGGAAGTATAGATTTTATATTAAGAAGACAGAATTTCTAGGCTGCATAATATCTATAGAAGGATTTAAGATAAATTAAAAGAAGATTATAACTGTACAGGAATAGCTAACACCTAGAACAGTTAAGGTTATGCAATCCTTTCTAGGATTTGCTAACTACTACTAGAAGTTTATTAAGGACTACTTAAAGATTCCTATACCACTTTCAAAGATTATAAAGAAAGAAATAAAATTTAGTTAAAATAAAGAATAATAAAAAGCGTTTAACGAAAATGAATATATTTATTAAAGCACCTATACTAGTGTTGGAGTACCGACCTGCGGATCACTCCGGATCTCTCCTCTGACATCCGGATCACCCGGGTTATTAGGTGATCCTAGTGGGATATCACGTGACGGCGCTAGTAGCGCGCATATAAACGAGCCAGATCGTCGAAAGTCTTTTTAGTAGTTATTAGACACTTTCTTGTGGCACTTAGTTGATTAATATACTTATTCCCCTCTACTAATCATTTAATTACTCCTTCTCAGCTCCTACAGTTATAAGCCCGGCCGCTTGATTATAGTATTAATTCCCACTGCGCAATTGGTAAGCTGGAAGATTATTTGTTTAATTAGGTTTTACTCTCCTCTTTTTATCTCCTACAGCACTAGCTAGCAGATCGCTGCTGCTGCTGTACCTCTCTCACTTATTAATTATACGATTAACCTCTTTCTGACCTATCCTAGAGGCTTCTGTTATTGTTGACACAGCTACCTACTGACTAACTAATTAATCTTATTGTCACCTTAACAATAACCTACGTTGTAATCCTATATAAGCATCTTACTAATATAGACTTTACTAACACACTGCTTGTTGGCTTAGGGGTAATCCTAAAGGACTAATTAGACTAACTAACTTAGTTTGCTCTGTTAAGACTGCACTGCTTAGAGAAGGGCATTTAGGATTACGTTAATCCTAACCTCCTAGACGTGCTCTTAATTAACTACTAGGAGCCACAGTATCTTAAACTGCCTAAAGATATTAAGTGACTAGTTGCTCTACTACCTAACGCAAGCGCGCAAGAACAAGAGAATTATATAATTACTTAACGTAAATATAAGGCTTAAGTTCTTAATACTAAGTATTAGAAGGATAATTATAGCAAGCTAGTTAATAGGTATAAAGTATAGGCAGCTTAATAGACAAGGAAGGTTGCTAAGATTACTAATGTTAAAAACTAGATTAGCAAGACTGTCTATCTAGACCTGCTCTTAAACGCCTTAATAAGCATAATTACTTAAAACTTTACTAGCCTTTAAGCCTTAGTGAAGATCCTAAAGGAGGATCTCGCACCTACTAATTCGAATACTTAGTATTTAATTAGAGCGCAGGACTAATCCTACCTAGATAAGGCCCGCTAGAGCCATATAGGCCCTAAGCGATAGTTTACTAAGTGGCAGCTCCTGTATTAATAAGTAACAATTTACTCGCTTTCTAAGGTTGTTAGGCTGTTAGCAATTACTAATTTTTTAGACGCCTTGGGCACTAAGATTACACTAGACTAGTCACGCGAGAAGCGCAATAAGCTAGTATAAGTAATAGCGCTTAGTAAAGCTTAGTTAACCTTTAATAATCTAGGAATGATCTTTAGTGTTTTATCGCAGGATTAGTTAATTACTTCCTTAAAAGGAAAAAGACACGCAGTGTTCTAAACTAGATCTAGATTAGAGTCAGCCCAACAATCTACTAGTGCTAACAACTTAAAGTTAAACAAGAGCGGTAAGCAACCCCACTCTTGTCCTTGCAAAGCTAGTAAAGAGCTAATAAGCAAGTACTTCTAGACACTGCGTAACTACTACTAACTTTAAACTGCAGTTACTAGATTAAGCTCTACAGGCAATATTCTGATTAAGCTGTTAGATAATAAGAAAAAGAAGATTATTAAGTAATAGAACACTAATACTTAGGCAACTCTGCGCACCTAGATTAAAAAGGAAGGCTAGAAAGATAGCACTAGCGGATTAGCTACTAATAAGCTAAGTAGATCCTACTCTAGATTATTAGTTTTAGCACTAATTAACCTAAATAACTTTATTAATAAGATTAGACTAAACATCTTTAGTGTAGCCTTTACCTCTTATGCCTTATCCCTGTGTACGATCCTAGATAGTAAAGCAGCAGTTTACTTAGTTAATACTATAGATTACCTAGTACTAGGCACCTTTAGCGAATGCCCTGATAATAAGACAGTCTTAGCAGGCACTTAATCTATTCTAGTTGCTAGGATAAGAAACAGGCTGCTTAAAAACGTCCTTCATAGCAAGGTAGGCCCTAAGACAGCTAATTTACTGCTTACTAACGTTAAGCTTGTACTAGGTTTTTATACTAACATTGTGTTAGAAGAGCGGCTTAACTAGTTAGGCATTTAGTATTTAGGATATAATTACACTATGTAATTTAGTAAGCCTAAGAAGAACGTTGCCTTAATTAATCTTATGTGTTATTTTAATCTTTTATTTATTAAATACAAGCAAGTCTCTTGTTATTTTGCTTAACTACTGCTTGTAAACGCTCTAGCGTAATTAAGGAAACCATAGTTGCGCACTAGTAATAAAGACTTATAGTATTAATAAATAAGTTACCTAGAACAACGGGCTATTAAAGCCTTAGTCCGCTTAGCGCAGAACGTTGAGATTACTAGCAAGAAGCTATTAGAATGCAATTATTACGCAATAGCTAATGCCTCGCAAGTAATCTTGCAGCAACTAAAAGAGAGATTACTACAACTTTTTTATAGAATCTTATAAGATCTATTAAATTTCCTAACAAGTTAACTGCTTAAGAAAGAAGCACTAATTATTAAAAAAGACTACTTAGGTAAGCTGTATAATTTTAATATCTAGTTAAAGACACTAAATAATATTATACCTATAATTAACGGTTTGACTAAGAGGATAAAAAGGAAATCTTAGCAGAAGATTGTAGAAATCTATTAGAATAACAATACTACTACACTGCCCTAGAAAGGGCAATTAAGATATAAAGAATAGGTAATAAAGAAAGGGATTACAATTAAGACGCCACCGCTATACACACATAAGCCTAATGGCTTAGCAAAGAGAGCTAGCTAAAAGCTAATTACTAAGGCTATTAAGATGCGCACGAGCGCTAATTTACTAGCTAAGCTTTAGCTAGTAATTAAAGATGCGGCGGCTTACCTACATAGCATAAGCCTAACTAAGATTAATAGCTACTAATCCCCTAATTAGGTGCTTAAACAATAGTTTAGGAAATATTTCTAATACTATTAACTACTAGAGATTAGACACTAGACTGCTAATCTACGCCTAGACTAGAGTAGAATATATGCCTATGGCTGCTAAGCCTATCCTTTAGATAAAGATAAGGCAGCTAGGCGCAATTGTTACGGAATTAAGGTTAATCCTCGCGGCTATATTAGTTATTTAGTAGGTTATTAAGCCTCTAACATATACTATATATAGGTACTAATACTTAATTAGGTAATTACTACCTATATTATAACCTTTAATAAACAGTTGTTTAATAAAGAGGATTGCAAGAAAGAGCTACTAAGAGATTAAATAATTAAGATTGTAGAGATCCTTTATAATAGTAAGCTAGTTAATCCTAGAGACAACTTAGAGGTCCTCTCTCCTGTTTAAGAAAAGGCAGATTAAGATACGTAGCTAACTACTAAAAACCTTAAGAGTAATCTATCTACTATTTCAAGCAGTAAGGACGGCCTGCCTACTAAAGATAAGAGTAGATTAGTAGAAGCTAAGCGATTAGAGCACAAGGCTAGTGCACTATTAGGAATTCGCTTAAATTAGTAGTAGATTACTAGTCTTGCTACCCTAGAACCTACTCCGAAACTAGAGACCCTAGGGAACAACAATTTAATCAACTATATAGTTACTAATAGTTAAATAGCAGTGTAACTGCTTAAAGGAGCTAATCTATTAACACCTATAAGTAGAATACCTTATTTACTAGTCTAATAGTCTGTGCCTGTAGACTCTAACGCGCTAGCTGATTATAATAGAACACCTGCTTCTTTAAGCAGGATAGCAAGGCGTAAATTATCTTATAAGTTAAGATCTTAGGCAACAAACAGCAGATAGGGTAAGCAATTATAAGCTAAACCTCTACTTATAAGACGTAGTGCTTAAATTACTAGCAAAAGCTTAGATTAGCTTACTAATTAATATTTTCTACTACGCAAGCTAGGTGGCGGGCGTAAGCGTAAGGACGCAACTTAAGATCTTAACAATTAACTAGGGGGTAGCAGCATAGGTAGTATTAACGCATTAATACGCGGATTATAAGGATTTATTATAGAATAATTTCTATAATACCTACTTGCTTGGTCTGTAAGCAACCTAGGCAGACTAAGCAAGCTATAAGACTTTTAATTACGTAGTTATAGTAGCTTTATTTAGTAAGCTTAAGCTAAAGGGAAATGCTTAACTATATTGCAACAATCTACCTAAGCTGCTAGGATTATAGAAGCGATTGCTCTAGTATTTTATAAGGGCCTTGTTTAAGAATGCCTGCAGGAGAGAGATTAATTAGTTAAGTAAGATAAAGACTTAGACTAAGATATTAAGGGAGGAAGCAATTAATTGCCTAATACCTATAAAGTAGGTTTAGACCTACAGGTTTAATTAAGATAGTTTTTTTCTTAAATGTAAAGCGCAGATTTTTGTAAGAGGTAATCTCTAGAAAAAGGATTTTATTAATTTAACTTACGCTGCTACCTTAGCAGCTAAGTCCTTCTAAGCAGCAATCGCTATTGCCGCTAAGAATAATTTAAAGATTAAGTAATATAATATTGTAAGAGAATTCCTTAATGCGTTTATTACGGCAGAAAACCTAGTAATTTATAAAATGCTAGATAACTTTAAGAAGCTAAGGATGTGCGTACAGCTTAACTGCGCATTATATAGATTATAAAACTCGCTACTGTTATAGTATAAGGAGTTCTTAGGATTACCAAGAGAGATCAGACTAATCGCCTTACTAGAGGAGCCCTACCTATTCTTTAATTAAGAAAGGAGGATTTTAGTGTTGTTTTCTGTAGATAATATCCTACTGCTTTTCGCAAAAGATTATAAGCAGAGGGCAATACATCTTTAGTTAAATATTATAGATAAGTACAAGATAAAGGAACAGACATTAGTTAAATAGGTTCTTAGTATCTAGATAATTAAAGATCGCGAGAAGCAAATAATTACGCTTATGCATAATAGGTATATTAAGAAAATTGTAAAGAAGTTTAAGCTAGAGGATAGTAGTTTTCCTAAGACCCTATTATTGTCTAAGGAGCTAATTAAGAACACTAGCGAAGCAACTAAGCAGGAGATTAAGGTCTACTAAGAAAAAGTTAGATTAGTGCTGTACACAGCTATTATGCTATAACTAGATATTGCCTACTTAGTCTTAAAGCTCTTACACTTCCTTACAAACTCTAGGAATTAGTATAGGAAAGCTGTTAAACGGGTGATTATGTACCTCTATTAAACAAGATAGGATGTAATCTAATATAGAAACTATAACAGCCTAGACCTAACAATTGCAGGCGATGCTTCCTTTATAGATAATTAGGATACTTGTTAATTGTCCTATCAATATATAGCTATTCTATATAGTAGTCTAATATTTTAGAAGGCAGCTTAGCAGACTACAGTAACCACGTTAACTACTAAGGCTAAGCTGCTCGCCCTTAAGCACACTACTAAGAAAGTTATAGCCCTTGAATGCTTCTTTTGCGAATTGTCTTTTAATCTAAGAGACATCTAGACAGTCTAGTGTAACGATTATCAAACAATTAGGCTTGTAGTTAAGAAGAATAAGTAGATTTGCACTTAATTAAGGCATATAGATATATAAAATATGTAGCTGCAGCAAGAATTTGCTAAAGGATTATGTTCAGTTAAATACTTAGGAACAGCAATTATGCCGGCTAATAGACTAACTAAGTCGCTTACTTAACAACAGTTTAAGAAGTTTAAGCAGTTGCTTAACTTTTAGTATGTTAAGTACTTAATAAGAAAATTAATTTAATAAGCAAAGGATTGGTATTAAGTAGCAACATTTATATACTAGGCTAAGTCTCCTTTTAATAGCTTATTTTATTAAGCAGGAGATTGTAAGCTAGACTATTAAACTAAAACTAAGAACCTTATTACTAATAAGCATTAAGCTTATTATACTTGCTAGACTCTATTATTGTATTACGCTTAGCCTACTTAGCTTTAGCTAGCTTAAAAGCAATTTAAGCTATCTAAGCTTAGACAGCAAGAGTCTAGAGGTAAGCAGCATTGCGGCGCGATTCTAACTTATTACTTCTATACATAAAATTGTTAGATAATTACCTTCTTACACTACCGTAATAATTGCGCTTATTATAGTAATTAAGACAATAAACAACAGGGCGATTGTATAGACTAGACAAGGGCAATATTCCTTAGGCATACTGCTCTTAAAGTAGCAACCTTTAAGCAGGTTACTGCTAAGGCTGCTTATGTTGCTGCTGTTACTGCTGTTGCTACAGAAAGTAAGCTAACTGTTGCGGCTGTTAAGCGGGTTGCTAAGCAGGAGCAGGAGCGAGCGCGGGAGTAGGAGCGAACAAGGGAGCAGGAGCAGAAGCAAGAGGCTAAGCAGTAAAACTGTAATACACTATTTTTTATGCTTTATAATTATTAATAGGAGCCTTAAGCGCAGAAGGCTTAGTAATTATAACGCTATTCTTAATCTCTTTGCAGCAAGTAATATTGTCCTTAAGTAGTTAACTTTTAAAGCTTAGTATATCTTATTATTATTCTATTTCTAAAAACTAATTAGTAACCTAACAAGAAGGTTAACAGGTTAAAGACTTACCTCTTTATCTCTATACATAGCTATAAATTAATTAGTAAGATTAACGTTAACTATATAGTAGGTATAAGATAAGCAACTGCTATAGCGTAAGCTGCTACAACTGCTAGTTCAAACGCGATTAAAGCAGCGTTTAGCGTATAAGCTATCTAGTATTTTCTTTATACAGCGCTTACACGGCAGAACGCAAAGACGTAATAGATTAGCAGCAATTTTTAAAGAGCTGCTAGGCGCCTTCTTCTAAGTAGATAGAGGCGCGGAGCGCTTAGTAGACAGCTTAATAGGCGTCTTCAGCCTATTGCTGTTGCTATGTTGCAATTTATGTATTGCTGCTTAAGTAGTTATCTACTGTAACTTCTGCTTTAGCTCTTAAGGAGCCTTGCCCTTGCGCTAGCTTAATTGCTTAGTTAGACTTTTATATAGATTAAAATTGAAATAAGAACTTAACAGCAGACTTAATTTAGTAGGTAAAGCAATTATTCTCTAAGCAGAGCTACTAGATGTCTTGCAGTAAGCAAAAGGATTAAAAGGCAAAGGTGACAAATTATTATTGTTTTGAAAATTAGCTGCTTGCTAAATCTTATTATTAAATAGGTTTTAGCGCGCGTAACGCTTATACTTAGTACTATTCTTGCGTTGTTGTTGTAGGCTTTCTAAGCGATAATTACGTTGTTAACAACGGCTCTCTAAGCTGCGCTTGTTGTTGTTTAGGACAGACTACACTAGAAAGATTAGCAGCTAATTAGTAAGGGAATAGTAAGGCAATCTTGCTTACTATGTTAGTAATAGTGGTTGAGACAGGATTAGAAAGACTTAGTAATTAGATTAATTAAGGTTAAGGACAAAAGGTTTTACAGGGGCAATAGACGCGATTAATTGTGTTGTAGTCATTGCGCACTAACTATTTACGCGATATTTAGGGTCTATTTAATATTTTAATATTACTTAGAGCTGCTGGATTAATTAAAGCAACAACACGCAGCATTACTACAACAACAGAGGATTACGTAAAGGAGCTATAATTACAGAAGTCCTCTTAATTAACAACTTGGATTTATTATAATTACCTAGTTGCTTACAGCTTAGATTAATAGTATCTTACTAACCTAGGGGGTGTGTTGGAGTACCGACCTGCGGATCACTCCGGATCTCTCCTCTAACATCTGGATCACCCGGGTTATCAGGTGATCCTAGTGGGATATCACGTGACGGCGCTAGTAACGCGCATATAAACGAGCCAGATCGTCCGAAGTCTTTTTAGTAGTTATTGGACACTTTGTTGTGGCACTTAGTTGATTAATATACTCATTCCCCTCCACTGATCATTCAATTACTCCTTCTCAGCTCCCACAACTAGAGATACACAACTTAAAACAAGAGACGCAAGTTAAGACTAATGCGTTAGATTATATACTTAGAGCTGTATTATTATAGCAGAGTAAAGACAAGAAATAGAGACTAGTATCCTACTATTTAAGGAAGTTCTCTAGAGTAGAGCTTAACTATAATGTTTTTAATAAGGAGCTACTAGGAGTAGTTAAAGTCTTGAAATAGTAGGAAGTTTATTTGTTATAACTACTACACTAGATTAAGATTCTTACTAATTACTAGAACTTGGCAGGGTTTATAACAATAAAGAAACTTAACTAATAATAAGTTTAATAGGCTAAGATGTTAGCTTAGTTTAACCTTAAAATAACACACCGCGCTAGAACGCTTATTAGAGCAGTAGATGTTCTAAGTAGAAGATTTAACTTACGCGAGGACAGTTACAAAGAACCTAATAATGCTATATTTATAAAGACGCTAGACAGTAGTCTACGTTATAACTAGCTAGAACTAGCTAATGTAGCTAAGGTGGCTAAGCAGGTAGAAATACTACAACAACAGTAGTAGCAGAGAGTAGCTAGCTAGTAGTTTAAGCCTAAAGTGAACAGCTCTAATAAACTACTACAGGACAAATAAGAGTACTAAGATATAATTTGTAGAAATTAAATATATGTACTTTTTTAAATAGAATTAAGTCTTATTAAGAAACTGTATAAGTCCTGAGAATACAGACATGTAGTAATTAAAAAAAATGGTTTAATAACTAGCTAAGGTGTTTGTAATACTACGCTTGCAAGCAAAGGTGTGAGATGTGATAGGTAACTATTTAGCTTATTACTAGAATATGCCTAAGAGATATAAGCTCTATAGCCTATTACAACCCTTATAGCAACTAACAAAACTATAGAGCAGTATAATAATAAAATTTACAGTAAAGCTCCTAAAATTATTAGAAATAACATTAGCTTAACTTTGCAACACTATCCTAGTAATTATTAATAAATTAACTAAGGCAGCAAAGTTTATACTTATAAAAAAGGTAAACATAGTAAAAAGCTATGCGTACAAAGTGACAAAGGCACTAGTGATAAAGTATAAAATACTTAAAGAGTTTATTACTAATTAAAATAAACTATTTACGTCTAAGTATTAGGACACATTCCTAGCAAAGATAGGTATAAAGAAGAAACTATTAACTAGCTTTTACCCTAAAATAGATAGCTAGACAGAACGGACAAACTAGATACTAGAATAGTATCTAAAGATGTACACTAATAAGCTATAAGACAACTAAGTTAAACTTTTGCTAATAGCATAATTAGCTTATAATAGCATAAAGTTAGTAACTACAAAGCACTTACTACACTACGCGAACTATAGATATAAGCCACCTACTTATTAAGATCTAAAGGACATAGAAAGTATTATAGTAGAGCTAGATAACAAAGCCTACTTATTGCGGAAGCTATATAAAGAATTAAGCAAGAATATAGCTTATAAAAACTTTATAATAGCTAAAGTAGCTAATAAGAAAAGGATTAAAGGACTAACTTTTAAAAAGAAGGACAAAGTTTTCCTATTATAATAGAACTTAAAAATTAAGCGACTAAGCAAGAAACTAGATAACTACTAAGTAGAACTATTTAAAATCCTAAAAGAAATAGGTATAGTAAACTATAAACCCTAACTGTTACTAGGCATACGTGTCTACTTTGTCTTTTACAAGAAACTCTTAGAACTAGCACCTCTAAATACTAAGCTACCAATAGATATAAAGCTTAAAAACAACAAGTACAAGGTTGAAGAGATTAAAAACCTGCAGAAAATTAGTTGTTAGTAAAAATACTTAGTTCAGTAGCAAGAATAGCTAAAAAGCTAGAACACTTAGAAACTAGAGAAAAATTTAACAAACTGCAAGTTACAAGTACTAAAGTACTATTAGAAATATTTTGAGAAAAAAGGACTAAGTCCTTAAGAAAAAAGAAGTAATTAGAAAAAGAATAAAAAGAAGCGTTAGCCTATAAATAGCCTATGTTAGTAAACAATTTATGTAGAAATAGTTTAGTTGTTAAAATGTCTGTACTAGAGGCAGGGTTCTTCTCAGCTTACTCTTTTACATATCCTAAAGATTTAAAATAGCAAAATCTTAATTTGTAAATAACTACTTTTACGCCCTAGTCTCTAAGAGCTCTAGCTTACTTTAAGCAAGCTAAGCCTTTAAACACGTAACTTTAAAACATTTCTTATGCTTTTTATGCTAAACCTTCTTCTACTCTTTTTTAGAAATAAATAGACTACACTCTACCTTTGTAGAAATATAAATAGCGCAACAGCTAGTTGTAGTATTTATAAAGTAGTAACAGTTTTTTGTCTTACACTACTTATAATAAAAAAATATCTCTAGACTTAACTCTTTTATATAGTTAGCCTAAGCGTAACCTTTGAAAGTAAAGTTTTATAAGCAACAACAGCAAGAAGATAGAACTTTAGGCATAGTTAAGAAGGTGTAGAGAGAAATAAGCGTATAATATAATAAGCATACTAAGACCTTATATACAGCTAGCAATGTAACACGTAGCACAGAAAAACAATATTCTAGAGTATTAAGACAATACGTCTAACAAGGGGGATAATATTATAAGTAATAAGAAAGATTCTCTTCTTAACGTATAGATAGAGGTTAAGGGTTAACTAGCTACCACGCTAGAAGGCAGTAATCTGCATAGGGCGCTAATTACGTAATTAACATCCAACTAAGGCTAGCTATCTAAGATAGCCGTGTATAAAAGGATAGCAACGCTATTACGAACCTCTCCCTCTTAGAAGAGATGTGCGGGATAGCAGGACTAGAAGCAATAGGTATAAGAATTTGTTAGATTTTATTATTACACTTATTATAGTTAATTTGAATAGTTTATCTCTTACATAGACTGTTAACTAGTTATTCTATTATTTATAGAATTAGTATTGCTTACCTTTAGTTAAAAGTGATTACTCTTTTCTACCTGGACAATTTCCACAATACCTCACAGACTACCGCTTTAGTCTACCTTGCCTTAGTACGGACCGAGCCTAGAGAAGTATAGCCTAACCCCGTGTAACATGTCTACAAATAATTTGTATACAATATACTGCACTATAATATAGCGTGCAACCTTTGCAGCGAGCATCTTCTTATTCTAGGCTCTCTTCTAAAAAACCATCTTTTACTACCTTCTACTTAGCCCTCAATTTAGTCTAACTTAAACTGCTTATACAAACACTTAAATTTATTAAATATTTTTTAACTTAACTACTTAGCTAGACTTCTAAGTTAATAAACATCTCAAATAAGTTCTTTATCCACAATAATTTTATATACAAAAAGATTATTAAGCCCTAATTTAGCTAGTTGTAGAAAGAATACACAATCTCTAGAGTATTCGCTAATACTAGCGCAGTACTTAAGATCTATTGCTTTAGTATTCTTTTTTTCCTATTTGTTGTGTAAGAGCTAAGTATTTATTTTTAAGGTGTCAAAGGTGGTGGTTGTTGTTGTAGTCAAAATGGGGTTCCAAAAAAGTGAAAAGCAGCTACCCTCTACTAATCAATCGCAAAAGTCATAAAAAAAGATTGTGTGTAGTCAACGAGATTCGAACGGTGGGTGGATGAGTTCTGGGAGGAAAGCTCAGACCACCAAGCGATAATTAGGGTCAAAAGAATTTGCTTAGGTACTAAAAAACAACACTAGTTGAAACGTGTCTAACGGCGATTGCCAGCCTATAGCTAACAACAAGATTCTAGTATGATTGCAATAGGATTGCAACATAATGCGATAGAGGAGGGAAAGGACACGTACGTACCGCAGCGGGAGCCTGCAATACTTCATAAAGCTGAAGCTGCTGCTTCTCACCTACTGCTTCTCACCTTTCGAACAGCACCGCATACGAACGATTCGCATACGATACACTGCAATGGCGTGCAACCTCCGCGACGAGCATCTCCTCAACCTCGACTCTCATCCAAAGACAGGAAGCTTTCCTGTCGTACACCTAGCCCCTAAATCAGTCCAGAGGCCTATATTAAAAATATATATGTTCTATACTTAATATATAACGCACTTTAGAACATCCACAACAGTTATACAAAGAAGTTAAGTATTACTACATTAAATAGTAAATATTTAATTATACTGCATTTATTAAATACAAATATCTTGATTACTTTTACTTAGAAGTTATAGGTTAGTCTACAATAGCTTAAGGCATTTTAGTATTCTTTTAGGCATGGAATACTACTTTTATACTTAAAGCATTTGTACTTACAAGCGTAAAGTATATAGTATTACTTTTATACAAACTATAACATAGGTGTATAGCAAGTAGTGAGTAAAAGCGAGTAGTTAGTCCTCGCTAAGACCCTACTAAAAGTACAACTTCACACGACTGTATAGCTCTGTTTAGAATAGTAATTAATATTTACAGTAGACTAGATTAATAGAGACTTTTACTGTATTCTACTTATTTATACGTAAGTTGTACTATACCATTCAACAGCGTTTATAGTCTTTTTAAGATAGTTTACTTACTTTTGTATACACATATTGTGGAGAACAATGAGCTAGTAACAGTAGTTTAGGAGAACCTAATGTTGATTCTGCCTTTCTACCTGCGTCTAAGACGCGCTATATATATATAAAGGAGATAGTCTTAACCTAGACAGGCTGCTATAGAACTTAGAGGGATTACCTCTAAGTTTGCTACGTATCCTGTAGAGCTTAGGAGTAAGCTCCTAAGCTTAGTGTAAAAACTCTAATATGCGGTTAACTAGCGTGAGCCTAGCGCGTAAGCTGATAAGCGCCTAGGCCTAACACCTAGGAGTGCCTTAGCGCGCCCTAGGCCTAGAGGATAGTACGTTATATATGCGACACACCCCTTAGGTAACTAAGACCTTAGTTACTTATACAGAGCTTTATATAGTCCTAGCGCACCGCGTAACGCGCTGCGCACGTGCAGCTTAGCGTAAAGTGTAATAACAATAACAATAAACTTTTAAGCCTTTTAGGCTGAGTATTTAATACTACTATAGCTACTGTAAGTATTACCCTGCAACTTGCCTATCTTTCTTAAAACTAATACTAATTATTTACGTAGTTTTAACTATACTTTGATATAGCATTTTAGGCTATTGCGCGCGCTACTTTTTACCCCTACGTAGCTTTTAGCTCTATTTTAGCACTCCTTCTATTTAGTTACTAACTTTATACAAAAGTTAAAACTATAAAAAGCTACTACTACCGCGCTACTCCCTGTGCCTTTATGTACGCCGCCGCCGCCCTACCGCTCTTGCCTTTACCTCTGCCTTTACTGCCTTTGCTAGTAGCGTAGCTGCTTTTACCTTACGCTTTTTGCGTAAAGTTAACTAGTGCTACTTTAAGTATAGCACTAGCTTGCACGTCTAAAAAGCGTGTAAGTAAAGTTCAAACTTTAGTTCAAACTGCCTATAAAAGTACGACTTTAGTAGTAACTTTTAGTTGCTAGAGCGCACCTAGTGCGTATTACAACATGCCGTATTTTAAGTACGTTAAGAGCGCTTTATTTAGCAGCTCTAATAAAGCTTGTTAGGACAGGGCTTTTAGCTCTAAAACACGCTGCTAGTAGTGCTTTAATAAGCAGACTTATAAAGTTCTATATACAAATCTTTTTTAAATTTTAAGCTTTTACTAACAATTAAAGCTTTTAAAATTCTGTTTTTTAGCTAAAAAGCTTCTTACTAAGCTTTGGAAAAATTTGCTAGTATAAGCCTTTTTTTATTTCTTTTTTAGTTCTTTATACAAACAAATTATAAAGTAAGTAGGCTAAAAAGCTTATAAGCTGCTGTCCGCATTCTTCTAGAAAAAGCAGCTAAGAAAAAGAAGTCTAGGGAGGGCTTTAGTAGTAAGGAGGAGGAGGCTAGTAAGAATAACTAGAAAAAATCCCCTAGTAAAGCTAATAGTCTCCTTACACGTTGTTAACGCGTTAGGGAGCTATTAAATAAGCTAGTAGACCTCTTAGTTACCTAAACACCTATTAGAAGGAGGTTGTCCTCCTAGAATCTAATAAGTTTTTTAGGAGTAGGTTGCTAATCTACTCTAACAATTAAATACTTATCTTTTTCTTTTTATACTCTCTTTCTTTTATAAATCTTTATAAGCTACGCAACTTACATTAATAAGCTTTTTAAAGTGCTTAAGCTTTTGCCTTAATAAGTACTTAGTAAGTTCATTAGCTAGCATCTTAGCTGTTAGTAAATATTTAAGCTAAAACAAGCATTTTGCGTGCTCCTAGCAGAGCTACATATTCTGTATATTAATATGTTAGAGCTTAGTAGTAATCTTTTTTTACTTTTTAACAACTAGGCGTATGGTTTGCTAGTTATTATAAAAGATCTTCTAAGTTCTTAAGACTATAAGCTTAAGCTCTTTAAATAGCCCCTTAAGCGCTATAGATTCTTTTGCTATATACTCTAATGTACTGAGCTTAGCTTCTATTATTAAGGTTGTTACTGTAGCTTAATAAGCTGCTTTCTAAACAATTAGACCTCTAAAAAATACAAGAATATATTCTTAAGAAGCTTAACAAGTTTTTAAATTATCTGCAAAAGACGCGTTTCTATATATAGTAAGCTCCTTACTGTTGTTATTACTATATTGCAAACGGCTGAAGCCCTGACGTTTTTCGGTACTCGGCAAGATGCCTCGTTTCGCGATCTTACAGATGCCGGGTGTCCGTGCGCGCACCCGGCATCTGTAGGCTTGGCGCGCTTAGGCCTTCTACACCGCTTAACCCTACGCCGCCTAACACCTCTACCCTGCTTAGCCCGTCTACCCTACTCGCCCCTCCTAGCCTGCTCGGCCTTTCTTTTATACTTTGCATAATTCTCTCTTGCTACATTAGTAGTTGTGGCGTAGTTACTTATACGTACAAACTAGCGCTAAGCTTAGGCCTTATAAGGAGGTATATAGACTTACTGCGCAACCTTTGTAGTTCTTTAATTAATTCATTACTGTTTTCTCTTGCACTTTTAGTTAATCTAACGCACTCTTACAATTAAATTAATGTATTCTTTAGCTACTTACGTAGCTACGTTAAATTGGAAGCCTCCCAGAGCTATATCTAGACAAGAAGCTATCTAGAGCTACATCTACGCCCGAAGATTCTAATTAATTAGATTGCTAATCTTAGTTAAAGCTATTTTAAATCTATTAATAATTAACAGTAGAAGAAGCACAAAGAGTGCTAAGAGATACCTAGCTAAATAAGACTCTACCTAAAACGTTTTGCGATATAAACTGTTAGATAAGCCTACTATATCTCTAGTAGCCCAAGAAACTAATCCCTGCTAAATACAATAAAAGCACTATTAATTTAAAACGCTTATACTATAATAGCAGGGGCTAAAATTACATCTAGAAACTTAGCTATTTAGAGAGCAAGACTAAACTAAGATAGTGTTAGTAGGGCTAAGATAAAGAGCACTCTTAAAAATCTCTGCTAAGCAAATAAACTAGATAAGATAGCAACTTTAATAATTATATAAGAAGCCTTTTTTATTTGTAAGGATATTAACTTATTCTCTAAAGAAACAAAACTAGAATACAAACAGCTACCTACTTAGCTACTAATATTACTTACTGCATTAAAACTAGCGTAGCGAACAGCACAACCTAAGTGTTTTAAGCAACCTAATCTAGAGCTTTTAATAGAATAAGGAAAATGTACTAGATTTTTATAAAGCAGCTTACGGCTAAGATAGAGAACAACTAAGAAGACTTTAGTACAGAAAGAAGCATTTGTAACTACGCCTTTAGTAGGCTTAAAGGTTTAGCAGCTACCCTAAAGCTGCCTTACCTTAATTAGATAGAGTTATTAGACGCCTAGAACTTTAAACACTTATTAAACTTCTTTAATTAGATGTTTAGAGACCTATACAGCTCTAAGACAGCTTAAAATAAACTCTAGTTAATTTCTTAAGGCAAGAAAAGTATCTGTAATTATATTATAGAATTTTAGGAATAGTTACTGCTGTTAAACAGCAACTTAGATAACAACAAAAAGATAATGCTTTTTTAAAAGAGCCTTACTTATAAGCTTTAGAATAAGCTTATAGGTATTACCTTTTTAGACTTAGATAACTTACAAAACAAGTCTATTAAAATTGTAGACTACCTATATAGGATAGAATAATACTCTAAAGGCTAGGATAAGCCTAAGGAACAATACTCTAAGGGATACAAGCTAAGACCTGCCTCTTCTCCTTCTCCTACAGGAGACTAGATAGAAGAAATAGAGTTTACTAGACAATTAGCTAAGCTACGCAGGCTTAGCAACCTAAAACTAAACAGACTAATAAAGGAGGGACGTTGTTTTACCTGCAAAAAAAAAGGATACTTAGCTGTAGAATATACTAAAGAGAAAACGCTAAAAATAAAGAAAAAAAAGGACTACTGTATTAAAGTTCTTAAAAGCAAAAGTAAAAAAGCTAAGCAAGGAAAGCTTAAGTAGCGAGGATACTCTAGATAACTAGGATTCTAATTTAGAAAAAGAATAGCTCTTGCTTAAAGTCACTAGTAAGAGCTATACGTAAGCTAAGACAACTTAATAAAGGAATAAGCTAGTTTTAAAAAGAATATAAGTAGCAATAAAATTACTGTAGAATTGTTAGTTAATTATTATACCTTTGCTTTAACCTTTATTAATATAGAAAACCTTGTATAATCTCTTATTAGCCCTTATCTTGTTAGAAATACTAACTTACAGTACATTTGTATCTCCCTGTGCAGGTTAGAAGGAGTTACAGAGAAACCTAGAACTATTAATAAAGTTGCTAGGTTAGAGATTAATATTAAAATATATAAAGATACTATCTAGGGCTATGTTACTCCTACACACCCTAGATACAATTTAATACTTAGACAGCCCTAGATAAATAAAAGAGAGGTTACTATCGCCCTCTCTAGAAAAACAATATACATTTACTCTTCTAGACAAAGGATTAAGCTACTAAGCACTAAAGATTGCCCTGTTTTAGAGAATAGAAGACTACAATAAATAAACGTAACCGCTTATTACTCTTATATTAGGTAAGCAAGAAAAGATAAGTTAATCTAGACTTTTACTGCATCTCTTAAGAATATCGTAAAGACCTTAGCTCCTAAAAAAAGTTAATGTTTTATTACTACTTCCTAAGGCGTACTAACACATAGCCTAGATTTTTAAGTTAAAAACTACTTCTACACTACTACCTTTACGCAGACCTAAAGTTAATTGCTAAATTAAGTTAAAAAAAGATAAAAGTAGAAAGGAAAAAGAACCTCCTTAGGGCCTTCTATACAATATAAGTAGACTAGAGCTTTTAGTTTTACGCAAGGAGCTTATATCCCTCTTAAATAAAGAATAGGTTAGAGCTAGCAGCTCTGCAGCCTCTTCCTTAGTCTTATTTGCTAGAAACCCTAAAAGAGGATTACAGTTCTGCGTTAATTATTAAGCTCTTAACACTATTACAAAAAAAGATTGTTATCTCTTGCTATTAATCTAGGAGACGCTTAATAATATCGCTAAGGCGAAACAGTTTACTAAGATTAACGTCTCCGCAGCCTTCTACTAAATTAAGATTAATGCAAGAGATAAATAGAAGACTGCCTTTAGAATAAGATTTAGGTTATACAAATAGCTAGTTACCTTTTTTAGCATAGCAAATTCTCCTAGTACTTTTTAATAATATATTAACTAGATACTTTGTAAATACAATAACAATTTCTACTTAGCCTACCTAGACAACGTATTAATCCACATAAATAGCACGCTTAAAGAACACTAACGCAACACAAACAAGGTCCTAGAAGCTATAAGTAAAGCTAAGTTACCTTTTAATATTAAGGAATGCAAGTTCAATGTGCAAAGCACTAAATACCTTAGATTTATTATTAAGGCTAGAAAAGGACTATAGATAGACCCTAAGAAAGTAAAAGCAATTTAAGAATAGGAGGCACTAACAAATGTTAAAGAAGTACGTAGTTTTCTTAGATTTGCAAACTTTTATTAACGCTTTATTAAGAACTACTCTAATATAGTTGCCCCGCTCACAAGACTTACTAGAAAAATCTCCTTCTAATAAGGAAAAGCAGAACAGGAAGCTTTTAATAAGCTAAAGAAGTTAATTATTACTAAACTAATACTAGCTTAATAAGATTTTAATAGGGAAACTATCCTAGAAACTAATTTTTTAAGTTACGTTGTAGCAAGAGTCCTTTTATAATACAACAACTAAAGAAGATTACGACTAGTAGTGTACTACTTAAAGAAGATAACTAGCGCTTAAAGCAACTATAAAATACACAATAAAGAACTACTTACAGTTATTTACTACTTATCTAAATAGAACGCTATGCTACGCTCCTTAAAGAAGTTTCTAGTAATAAAAAACTACAAGATCCTAGAGTATTTTAGAAAGCCTAGGCAGCTTAGTAAGAAACAAATAAGATAGGCCTAATTTCTAGGTAAATTTCCTAACATAGAAATCGCCTATAGGCCTAGAGTTAATAACCCTAAAGCGGATACCTTATTCTAGAGACAACAAGATATGCCTGTAAATAGTTTAGATAATTAAATTTCTAGAAGGTTTCTATAAGTCTTTAAACTATCTACTGCAACAACCCTAGTAATAGAAGAACAGGAAGAAGAGGAGACTTTTAGGACTTTTAGCTGCAATAGCTATCTAGCAATAGTACTTTAAGAACAATTAGACTTAAAGGAGCTATAAAACAAAGCTAAAGAAGAAAATATTACTTACTAGATAGTATAGAAAGCAGTAAGCAAAAGGGAATGCTAATTCCTAGTAAAGCTTAACCTTAAGCTTTTAATTTCTAAATGCTAACTAAATAATTTTAGAAACCTACTATACTAAGAAGAAAAGTAAGTACTAAACAATAAACCCTTACGCACTAGAATTATCTATAAGATCTACTATTCTAAGGCTCTAGAACAACTAGGAAGGAACTTTACCTATTAAGTAGTTGCTAGAGAATACTTTTAGCCTACTATAAGCTAGACAGTAAAGTAATACATTAGAAACTACTTAGTGTGTAGAAGAACAAAACTATAGAGAGACAGCTTACAAGGAATGCTAAAACCTCTACTAATCTCTAAGCATATCTAGAAGGAGATATTAATTCACTTTGTTATAGGATTACTAGAAAGCAAAAGTTGTACAAACCTAATAGTTGTAACTAATAAACTAAGTAAGGATGTAATTTTAATAGGCCTTAAGGATATTACTACAGAGAGCGTTGCTAAAGCGTTTATTAACTTAATAGTAGCTTACTATTAGCTACTAGACTATATTACTTCTAATTAAGGTGTACAGTTTGTAAGCTACTTTTAGACTTAACTTTGTAAGCTGCTAGAGATTAAGCAACGTTTATCTTCTAGATATTATCCTAAAACTAATAGCTCTACAGAACAAATAAACTCTACAGTACAGGCCTACTTATAAGCTTTCTATAATTAGGATTAAACAAACTAGAAAAGCAACCTAAGAATAGCTAAAATCGCAATTATGACAAGATAAGTATAATCTACAAAAATGTTGCCGTTCTTCCTGCAACATAGATACAAGGTAGATCCCCTCTGAATAGTAGTAAAACATAGACTCTAGAGTTCACCTTAGGAAAGAAGAATACAGGAAGACTACTAAAAAGCAGAAAAAATAGCTAGTAAACTCTAGCAAAGTATTAAGTTAGCTTAAGCTATAATAGCGGAATCTTAATAAGAACAAGAGCAACAAGCAAACAAGAGAAGAAGATAATTACTTTAGCTTTAAATAGTTAATAAGGTTTAGTTAAAGCTAGGAGACTACTATAAGACAAAGAGACCTAGCTAAAAACTTAATTAGAAGAATCTTAAGTATACAGTACTTAAAATTGTTAGATTAAACGCTGTAAAGCTATATACTCTAGGAAGGATATATCTAGTATTTAATATTAACAACCTCTAACTAGCTTCCTTAGATTCTTTACTAAGCTAACTACAAGATAACAGCAAACCCTTACTAATTAAAGTAGACAGCGAAGATAAGTACCTAGTAGAGCGCCTATTACAGAAAAGAGGTACAGGAAGGAGAAAAGAATACCTAGTTAAATAAGTAGAATACCTAGAACTAACTTAGGAACTAGCTTTAAACCTAGAGAATACAGAAGTATTACAGGACTAGAAAGACTTAAGGACCTTTATTAAGGAGGGGGGTACTGTAAAGGGCTAAAGCCTTAATGTTTTTAGTACTTAGCAAGATGCCTCGTTTTGCAATCTTACAGATGCTAGGTGTCTATGCGCGCACCTAGCATCTGTAGGCTTAGCGCGCTTAGGCCTTCTACACCGCTTAACCCTACGCCGCCTAATACCTCTACCCTGCTCGGCCTTTTTTTTATACTTTGCATGATTCTCTCTTGCTACGTTAGCAGTTGCGGCGCAGTTACTTATACGTACAAACTAGCGCCAAGCTTAGGCCTTACAAGGAGGTATATAGACTCGCTGCGCAACCTTCGTAGTTCTTTAATCAATTCATCACTGTTTTCCCTTGCACCTTTAGTCAATCCAACGCACTCTTACATATATGTTATCCCCTTATGCCTTGTATAGTAGAAGTATTATATTAGATAATCTACAGCTTTTATATAAGCTTCTAAAAGGTTAGTAAAAAAGTAAGAGAGCTTAGAAACTGCGTAGGCAGTGTTAGGACGCAGCATAACAGCTGTATACAGCGCGCTGCTAACGCGCTCTTAGTAGGCTTTAATTTAAAGCTTTAAAGCCTCTTTTAGATTTTTAACTAGCTCCTCTAAAGACAAAGGAGTTTAAGGGAACCTGCTAAGGGCGTTTAAGTTAAATCTTTTAGCAACTTTATTAATACAAGTGGTGTGTAGTTGCAATATTATGCGCTTCCAACAATCTTTCACAATTCTTATCTCTAGAAACTAGCTTGCCTCTTCTTTATTTTTAACCTTGTAAGTGTCTTTAATAGATTTAACAAGCTTGTAGGCTCTAGTTTAGTAGGTTTAATAATACATGAAGAGTATATTATCTATATAAAATATTAGGAGGAGCGCGCGATATTTAGTAAAGAAAAAGCACAGCTTCTTAGCTAAGGCCTTCAGGCTAGGCTTCTTTAGTATACCTAAGAACTTATTATACTATAATAATAGCAAGTCTTCTAGGCTATGTAAGGCTCTCTTAAGCTTAACGCACTTACTTAAGTACTTATAATTATTTAGTAGGTTACACAGGACTATTATTTTATTACTAATATTTGTGTTAAAGAACGCGCCTACTACGTTAAGCTGCTGTATCTTTATATTAAATTTAGCTGCAATTGCAATTACATGCTTGTAACTAGTGTTGCCGCGTACGTTAAGTGTAGTAAGTTCGTTACTTACAGGTCTCCTCTTACTACAAGAAGTGCTTTACATTTAAGAAAGTAGCCGTTCGTATTAAGCTTGTAGGTAAATACCTATTTAAGAGGAAGAGACTTAAAGTCCTCTAGGATCTCTTCTTCTATCTAAGTACTTTTTTAAAGTAGAGTGTTAATCTCCTTTTAGCTAGTCTGTCTAAATAAAGTCCTATATTAGTAGTTGTAGAGGTCTTCCTATTTATTTAGAAGCTTTAGAAGATTGTTAAAATACGTTTAAAATTAATTAACTTTTCTAAGAGCTACTGCTATTACAGCGTAAACTGTAGTTAGCTCTTTATTATAGTTCTAAGGCTAAAGAAGTAGTGTTTTAAGCTTAGGAGCCTTTAAGAGGTTATATAACAGGCAATGTACGCCTACTCCCTCTACGTTAGGACTGCGTTAGTCCTTATTCCTTAGCCTTAAGGAGCTCCTTGCAGAAGGTCTCTAAACCTTCTTTTTATAAGGTTTTTTTGCTAGAGGATTTTAAGTGGCTTTAGTTAATATTATAGGATTTTTAGCACTACGCTAGGTGTCCTTAGAAGTAATCCCTGCTCTTCTTTAAGACTGTAAGAGTCTTAGCGCGTCTGTTAAGCTTAATCTACTAGTAGTTTACAATTTCTAGAAGCTAAGCAGCTTATTGCTGCTACTTATAGCCCTTTAAGCTAGGGTGCCTTGCCTTAGCATTTGCGCTCCTAGTAAAAAAAGCACTAGCATTGCCTTAGGCGTTAGTAGCTGTCCTAAAGAACCTTTCTGCTCTACACAAATTCTTTGAGAAGTGTTAGCTTAACGCACTTGACGTGCTATTAGTGTACTGCCTATTAGAGACTATAACAGGCCTTCTATAGTCTTTATCACTAGCTAATTGCTTGTTTTAGCTGTAAGGCCTCCTGTGCTGTTACCTGTGCTTAACTAATATTAGTAAGCTGCTTAAGTACTTTTTTAGCATTACTAATTTTATTCTTATTCAGGGTATTTACTATAAAAACTATGTCCTGCCTAGGCAGCTTGTAAGCTTATCTCTAGTAGTACATCGTTTTATTTAATATAACGTTTTGTGTTGTAATAACTTAGTTAAGCGCTAGGACTTATATACAGTATATATTAGAGGCTCTATAACCTACTAATTAACTAATATAGCCTCTAGAAATGGTCTTAAAGCTCTTTTTATATTGCCTAGCTGCTTTATCCTTATTTAAGTGATAGGCGTAGTAGCTGTAGGCGTATATACTACTTTAATTTAGTTTTATATTAGCTGTAAGGCTCCTAGGAGGCTTAGGCTTATAGTACTTAAAGTACCTTCTGCTTTATTGCTTAAAAAGCTTGTTTAGTAAGCGTAAGCTGTGTGCTTAAAAAGAACTCATATCATAAAGCTATACTACAGCTTTAACTATCTTTAGCTAGAGTTTTTTAGGCAGGTTTACGCTTGCCTTAATCTTAATTAACTTAGTTATTAGCTCCTAGCCTGCTTGTTTAATAGCTCTATTTAAATTATTTGTATTTAGTAGAGAAGGCTTAATTGTAATACTGCGCTTTTTACACTATGTTTAGTATTACAACAATCTTTTTTTAAAGAGTGTTAAGCGGTTATTAATCTATGCAATTTTTATAATTTAAAGCTTATAGCGAGCTTTAAAAGTGCCTTAAAGTAGTAAAAGGCTTTTATAATCTCTAAAATAGATTTTGCTTATAAAACATATATATAGAGCTTGCTACTAAAAGTGTTTTTTATTACTTGTATCTATTACTTTCTTAAACGTCCTTTAGGCATGTCAAATAGGTCCTACAAGATCCTCCAGTATAGTTAAGAAGAGGGCTCCTTTAGTCTTTATAAGATAACTTATTTTATATAAGTTAGAGCGCAGTACTTGCACTTAACACGTACTATTTTCTTAATTTTAACTTCTTAAGCTGTATTAACAAGTGCTTTTAGAGCTTTAGGACCTAGGTGCCCTACGCAGGTATACTAAAGGTTCTCTAAGTTGCTCCTTAAATAAGTAGTATATAAGCTTCTAATAGAAGGCATTACGTTTATAATAAGCTTTAGATAAGAAGATAGAGGCTTATATTTAAGAAATAAGTGGTTAAAACAATGTTTAAGCTGTACTAATACAGCGTTTTTGCCTAGAGTACCTTAGTAGAAAGTATTGTTTAAGCCTAATTACTAGACTTCTTTTCTATGTAGGCGAGCTTCTAAGACTATATTTAGATAAAGACCTTTAATAACTACTACGTCTATAAGTGTAGGGTCCTTAGTCTTCTTACTACATATTTTATTTAAAACTTAGCAAAGGATATAAGTGCTTTAGTTACTAATAAGAAAAGTTTAAGTGCCTACCTCTAATATCTCTACCTCCCTTGCGGGTATAAAGCAGCTTAGTATAAGTAGTTTTCTGCTGTTTACTAAGTGCAACGCGGCCCTACTGTCTAGTATAGTGCTCTCTAATAGTATAAAGCGTTAAAGTTGCTTATATAGTATATACTTAGACTGTTGTTTTCTTTAAGAAGCGCTAGATTAATTAAGGATACAACTTGTCAAATTTGGGACATCAGCGCGGTTGATCAGGAGGTCAGTGAGATTGGAGAAGGAGTCTGCAAGGGTGATTAGGGGGTGGCGCTAAAGGACGCTAAACCCGCTAGCGCCGCTAAGGCCTACACAGAATCCTGATTATAAAAAGGGCACTCGGAGCAGATACAATCCACACACAGAACACCAACTATTAATTATTAATACTATCAACTTATTATCACTTATATTATTATTACCTTATTAGTATTACTTAACCTATAATATCTAACAATTAAGAGTCTTACTGCCTTAACTAAACGAGGTTTACCAAACTACTAAATTATACAAGCTATTAAAAGGATGACTACTCTATCTCTACGAGACTCCTCCGTGATCCTTCCTAATCACATAAACTAGATTAAATGAATCTAATAAATTAAGACGCGCGCTAACTCTTTACGCGTGTAGGAGAAGATTAATCTAAACCTTACAATTAAACCTATTAATAAACTAGAGGTGCCCTAAATGCTTTAACTAAGCAACTATTAAGCGTTGCAACAAGCGAGCAATGCGTACGCTGTATTGCACTAAAGTAATTATAGTAATAGTGCAACTATACTGCCTTTTATACCTACACAGCCCGCGGATCTATTAACAAACGCGAGAGCCTTATATAAAGAGGATCTAGACATCTATAAGCTAGAGCTAGATTAATATAAGACAGAAGATTAGAAGTACACAAGGGAGCAAGCAGCGTTAGATAAGATTACGCAGGAGATACAGTGTACAGTTAACAACTACTTATATACAAACTGCTATTAAGCAAGACAATTACATTATTAGTAGATTGCTAATCTAATAGCTACTATAGGCATTAATACTAAAGACGAGATTAAGGAAGCTTAGGAGCGGTACAAAACCGTAATAAAGCCGCCTAAAGTAATTACCTTATAGGAGACATAGCTTACTAAAGTTAATTACGCTACAATTAAGAGTAAAGCTGTTAGAATACTTAAGTGCTAACTAGACGCGTACGTAAAGGAGGACTTTACCTAAGCTATGGCAAAGTACTTAGAACAATAGACTATATTATTTTTATCTTATAGATTAAAGAGTCCTTTGATTACGGTTAAGGATATGATCCGCAACTATTAAGATTACATGCAGCTCTTCCACCTATCTAAAGCAAAGTTAACTAAGGCTTCCTTTAGAACAGCTACAGGAGATAGATTACAAACGCTTAACAAGGACGAATTAGATAATTTTAGGTAGAAGCGTAAACAGCGCTAAAATTAGAAGCCTATTAAGGATACTTAATCAAACAATATCTAATACACTGTAAGCAAGTGCAAAGCTTGTGATATAAGACATGCGCTTAAGGATTGCTAGTATACGCACCTAAGCAACGCGCTAGACTAGTAGCAACTCTAACAAGATAGCATAGATTAAGTCTAATTGCGTATTAATAACAGCCTAGCTATACAAGAAATAATTTGTAACTCTAAGTAGCAATTATAATCTTAAAAACCTGCAATTAAGAAGTTATATATCGCAACGCCTGCAGTTAAGCATAATAACTAACTATATGTTTATTAAAGCCTTATTTAAAGCAATCTAGGATATATATCTTTTGCAAAAATTATAGATCCTTAACTCTAGATTAACCTATTACGTCTCTAACAATACTAGTTAATTTACTAAAACACAATTAGCAAGGCAAGGAGACTTCCTCTAGACAGGTAACTTACAAGTATAGATTAAAGTATATAGATTAGTTACTTTAACAGTAGCTAGTGGCAGGACGCAAAGCTAACTACACCTAAAAGACGTAGTATACTGCCCTAATCTACTTTGCAATCTTGTCTTGTTTAGGATACTCCGCTTATAGGGCTTGTAGTAGGATACTAAATATAATTCAATAGTCTTTTAATAATTGCTTATAGATAATCTAATTACTAACCTTACTAAGATATATAGACAATAGGTGCTTAAAGCAAACCTAATTACTAATTACGTTATAATAGCCTCTATGGTCGTTAAGCCGTGATACAATTAAAGACAACGCGCACAAGCGCTTATATAGCACAAAAGGATAGGTTATCTAGAACTAAGTGCGCTTAAGCACCTTGTATAACAATCTAAGGGGGTAAGGATTACTAGAGTACTTACAGTAGCATACGACGCCTATAGACGAGCAAAAGCTAAAAGGCTAATCTGCCGCATAATACACAGGATTAATAAGTCTGTAGGAGAGCATATCTTACTTAACTTTTATAATTATAAGGTTAACAGCTTAACTAAGGAAAAAAGCTCACTACTAATTACTAATTAAGTTACTAGATTTATATAGGACTACTACTTTAAGGACAATAAAACAGCGCAGGTAATTATTAAGTTTCTAGAATCCTTTGTTATTTTTATAAAGACCTAATTTAAAATTACAATAAAGGTTATTAAAACTAATAACAAGATTGTTACAGTTAAACTAGAAGTTGCTTAGTAGGCAGAGTCCTAAGGTATGCGGTTTAAGCCTTCCGTTCTTAATACCTAAGCATAGAATAGTGAAGCAGAACACATAGAGGGTGTAATTAAAGAAAAAGTACAAGTAATGCAACTTAACGCTAACCTACTATAGCTACTATAGCCTAAAATTACTTGATTAGCAGTATATCTCTATAATTGAACGCCCTAATACGTAAATTAATAGAAATTACTATATTAAGAGTTTTTTACGCATAACGCATACAAAAATAGAATTATTACTGTACTACGTAAGCTACACTAAGGCTACTTATAAGCATACAGGTGCAAGGCGTTTGCAATAACAGATAATACAAAGCGTAATAAGCGCAAACTATAGCAGCTTAATCTTAAGGCATAAATTAGATACCTAGTTAGATATTAATCTACAAACATTTACTGTGTATAGGTGCTAACTATAGCTAAGGTGATTACTACACGCGATGTAGTATTTAATAAAGAATTAATCTTTACTAGAGACAAGAAAGATGTTATATATAACTTAATGCATAGCACTCTTGAAGAGATTAAGGCATAGATTAGGACTGTAGAACTTCTACTAGGGATTACAAATAACTAAGAGGAGACACAATCTTTTCTTAAGGATAAGTCCTTTAATAAAGGACTTATACATAAAGAAACACATAATTAATATAATTACCGCGGAAGAAAGGTTTAAGTAGAATATCTCCTACCCCCGCTAACGCCTCTACTAGTAGCCCTCTTAACTAATCTTATAACAGTAGAGAGCATTAGGCGTGTAGATGATCCTCTTAATATTAAGAGTTAGAACGTCGCCCTTGCGCAGCTATTAAACCCTAGGCCTAATTACCCTTTAAGTACTAGTAGCAGCAAGTGTCCTAATCTACGTAGTGCTAATATAGGATTAAGTTCTGTTAGTAAGTCTCTCTAGAAAAACTAGATAGACCTATAGGCTTTAGCGTTTATAGCAGGTGTGAGAGCAGGAAAAGTTTAATAATTAAATAACAAGAAACTTAATAGCGCGGCGGTTAATTAATTGCTTAAGAGTTAAGGTTATAACTAGATACCTTATCTAAGCGAGCTCCCGCTAGCGCTAAGTCTAAACTAACTAAAGAAGAATTATATATTCTACTAGTTGTTTAAAAAGGCTAAAGAGGATTACCTTGCAAGCTACAAGCAATTAAACTTATAGTTAGAAGTCCTAACGCAAGAAGCACAACTAATAGACACTTAGATACTAGAGTCTATGTAGTTATATACTTACAAGATTAAGAAGAATTATTAGTTTGTTAAGTATAAACCGCGCTTAGTTATATAGAGTAATTAATAACGCAACGTTACTGATTAAGAGACCTACGCTGCTACGTTAGCAGGTTAATCCTTCTTAATAGCCCTCACGATTGCTGCCTAATTTAACTTTAAGCTTAAGTAGTACAACGTTACTAACGCCTTTGCACACGCACTAATTAATTAAGTTATATAAATAAGAATACCCCGTAGATACGCAAGGAAGAGAATAATCCTAAAGCTTAATAAAGCTTTGTACAGCCTGCAGATATTGCTACTGCTCTAGCAAAGGGACTTTACTACCTATCTCTAAAAATGTAGGTTTACTGCCGTCCTACATAAGCTATACTATATAATCTGCTAAGGGATCTCTGTGTTCTTCTACGTTAACGATACTATTATAATATATAGTAAGAACTATAGATTAGATACGTAAGCAGCTATTAAGGATATTAGAAAGAAGTACTGTATAACTAGAGGAGATAATCTGCATTAGTTTTTAGGCATAGAATTGATTAGGGATTAATCACAGCGCAAGATCTAGATCTCCTGATTAGCATATATTAAGAAGATTAACTAACGAGTGAGCAATTACTTAATTAAGAGTGATACCCTAATAATTAAGGCTAAACTGCTGCCCTAAGAAGGCAACACAACCCCTAGGGAAATTAACCTCTACTAACAAAAGATTAGGTTACTCCTATTTGTAGCAGTTAACACGAGACCTAATACAGCCTTTGCAGTATTAGGCCTAGCACGATTTCTTACAAACTCTAGCCCTAATTATTAGTAAGCAGCTAATTGCGTACTTCTCTACCTTAATTATACACAAACACTTGCACTATAATTTAGTAGAGACAATTACCTAGTTGTTATAAGTAAAACCTCTTTCGCTAACAATACACTTAATTACAAAAGCTTGTAAGGAAACGTAATTAAGTTGTTTAGCGGACTAATAGCTTAGAGGGCAAACAAGCAAGATATAGTTACGACCTTAATAACTAAAGCTAAACTACCTACGCTCTTAGAAGTGGCAAAGCAAGCTATGTTTATTTAAATGCTGCTTACTAAGCTCTAAGTTTAGTTAATTAACTAAACAATTACTATACAATGCGATAACCTGTAAACAATCAAATTGATTTTAGAGGAGATTTCCTAGTTAACTATAAAGCTACAGCATTTTAATATCCACAACAATTAGCTTAGGTAAGAAGCTTAGAACAAGTTAATTAAAGTAATCTACGTGGAATTAAGCAAGATGCTCGCTAACAGACTTACTAAACTATTACTAGCTAATTAATAGCTAAGGTTCCTACAACAAATAGGACTAATCAATCTAGGTATACAACAACAACTAGAAGCTAATCTAGTATTAATAAATAATTAGCTCAACGCCTTAGACCTATAATTAACTACCTTACAGAAGAAACAATAAAGAATGTGTTTAGCTTAATCTAAACGCTTAAGCTAAGGGGGTGTGTCAAATTTAGGACATCAGCGCGGTTAATTAGGAGGTTGGTTAGATTAGAGAAGGGGTCTGCAAGGGTGATTAGGGGGTGGCGCTAAAGGACGCTAAACCCGCTAGCGCCGCCAAGGCCCACACAGAATCCCGATTATAAAAAGGGCACTCAGAGCAGATACAATCCACACAAAGAACACCAACAATTAATTATTAATACCATCAACTTATTATCACTTATATTATCATTACCTTATCAGTATTACTTAACCTATAATTTCTGACAAAACTATACTTTCTAGGAAAGCTTTTAACTTGCTCTTTTCCTTCTAAAAAAGCTTATGTTCAGCTTTAACTAGCTTGTCTTAAATTTCTTCATACTAGTTAGTATGTAAGCGTTTTTAATTTCTTTTATCTTTTTTTTTACTAATACTATAGTTAACTTTTGCGCAGGCCTTAATTGCTGCTACAAGCGTGTAGTATTTTATTAGTTCCTAGAAATGCTTACTATTTTTATTATTTCAATATAAGCACTTATTTTTTTGAAGGTGTTAGAGGTGGTGGTTGTTGTTGTAGTTAAAATGGGGTTCTAAAAAAGTGAAAAGCAGCTACCCTCTATTAATCAATTGCAAAAGTCGAAAAAAAAGATTGTGTGTAGTCAACGAGATTCGAACGGTGGGTGGATGAGTTCTGGGAGGAAAGCTTAGACCACCGAGCGACAATCAAGGTCAAAAAATTTGCTAAGGTACTAAAAAACGACACCAGTTGAAATATGTCCAACAGCAATTGCCAGCCTATAGCTAACAACATATAAGCACATATAGCTATGTTTCTAGCCTACGCTTTTAGTGCCTTACAGTTTGCAAGGTTTTAAGTTTCCTAAAGTAGCGTAACCTTTTAAGGAGCTTACCCCTTGTAAGGGTGCGTTGGATTAACCAAAGGTGCAAGGGAAAACAGTGATAAATTAATTACAGAACTACAAAGGTTGCGCAGCGAGTCTATATACCTCCCTGTAAGGCCTAAGCTTAGCGCTAGTTTATACGTACAAGTAACAGTACCGCAACTGCTAACGTAGCAAGAGAGAATTATGCAAAGTATGAACGAAAGGCTAAGTAGGCTAGGAGGGGCGAGCAGGGTAGAAGGGCCGAACGGGGTAGGAGGGCCGAACAGGGTAGAGGTGTTAGGCAGCGTAGAGTTAAGCAGTGTAGAAGGCCTAAGCGCGCTAAGCTAACAGATGCCGGGTAGACACCTAGCATCTATAAGATTGCTAAACAAGGCAACTTTGCCAAGTACTAAAATATTAGAGCTTTAGCCCTTTATAATACTCCCCTCCTTAATAGAGGTCTTTAAGTCTTTCTAGTCCTGTAATACTTCTGTATCTTCTAGGTTTAAAGCTAGTTCCTAAGTTAGTTCTAGGTATCCTACCTATTTAACTAGGTATTCTTTTCTCCTTCCTATGCCTCTTTCCTCTAATAGGCGCTCTACTAGGTACTTATCTTCGCCGTCTACTTTAATTAGTAAAAGTTTGCTGTTGTCTTGTAGTTAGCTTAGTAAAGAATCTAAAGAAGCTAGTTAGAGGTTGTTAATATTACACACTAGATGTATCCTTCCTAAAGTATCTAGCTTTACAGCGTTTAGTCTAACAATTTTAAGTACTGTATACTTATAATTCTTCTAATTAAGTTTTTAGCTAGGTCTTTTTGTCTTATAGAAGTCTCCTAGCTTTAACTAAACCTTATTACCTATTTAAAGCTAAAGTAATTATCTTCTTTTCCTGTTTGCTTGTTGTTCTTAATCCTATTAAGATTCCGCTATTGTAGCCTAAGCTAACTTAATACTTTGCTAAAGTTTGCTTGCTATCTTTTCTGCTTTCTAGTAGTCTTCCTGTATTCTTTTTTCTTAAGGTTAATTCTAGGGTCTATATTTTACTACTATTTAGAGGGGATCTACCTTGTATCTATGTTACAGGAAGAAAGGTAACATTCTAGTAGATTATGCTTATTTTACTATAATCGCGATTTTTGCTATTCTTAAGTTGCTTTTCTAGTTTGTTTAATCCTAATTATAAAAAGCTTATAAGTAGGCCTGTACTGTAGAGTTCATTTGTTCTATAGAGCTATTAGTTTTAAGATAGTATCTAGAAGATAAACGTTGCTTAATCTCTAGCAGCTTATAAAGTTAAGTCTAAAAGTAGCTTACAAACTGTACACCTTAATTAGAAGTAATATAGTCTAGTAGCTAATAGTAAGCCACTACTAAGTTAATAAACGCTTTAGCAACGCTCTCTGTAGTAATATCCTTAAGGCCTATTAAAATTACATCCTTACTTAGTTTATTAGTTACAACTATTAGGTTTGTACAACTTTTGCTTTCTAGTAATCCTATAACAAAGTGAATTAATATCTCCTTCTAGATATGCTTAGAGATTAGTAGAGGTTTTAGCATTCCTTGTAAGCTGTCTCTCTATAGTTTTGTTCTTCTACACACTAAGTAGTTTCAAATGTATTACCTTACTGTCTAGCTTATAGTAGGCTAAAAGTATTCTCTAGCAACTACTTAATAGGTAAGGTTCCTTCCTAGGTCTTCTAGAGCCTTAGAATAGTAGATCTTATAGATAATTCTAGTGCGTAAAAGTTCGTTGTTTAGTACCTACTTTTAATCTTAGTATAGCAGGTTTCTAAAATTATCTAGTTAGCATTTAGAAATTAAAAGCTTAAGGTTAAGCTTTACTAGGAATTAGCATTCCCCTTTGTTTACTGCTTTCTAGGCTAGCTAGTAAGTAATATCCTCTTCTTTAGCTCTATCCTATAGCTTCTCTAGGTCTAATTGTTCTTGAAGTACTGTTGCTAGATAGCTATTATAGCTAAAGGTCCTAAGAGTCTCCTCTTCTTCCTGTTCTTCTATTTCCAGGGTTGTGATAGTAGATAGTTTAAAGACTTGTAGAAACTTTCTAGAAATTTAATTATCTAAACTGTTTGTAGGCATGTCTTGTTGTCTTTAAGATAAGGCATCTGCTTTAGAGTTATTAACTCTAAGCCTATAGGCGATTTCTATGTTAGGAAATTTACCTAGAAATTAGGCCTATTTTATTTGTCTCTTACTAAGCTGCCTAGGCTTTCTAAAATACTCTAGGTTCTTGTAGTCTGTAATTACTAGAAACTTTTTTAAGAAATATAGCATAGCGTCCTATTAAGATAGGTAGGAAATAACTATAAGTAGTTCCTTGTTGTGTATCTTGTAGTTGCTTTAAGCGCTATTTATCTTCTTTAAGTAGTACACTACTAGTTGCAATCTTCTTTAGTTGTTATATTATAAAAGAACTTTTGCTACAATGTAACCCAAAGAATTAGTCTCTAAGATGGTTTTCTTATTAGGATCCTATTAAGCTAGTATTAGTTTAGTAACAAATAACTTCTTCAGCTTATTAAACGCTTCCTGTTCTGCTTTTCCTTATTAGAAGGAGACGTTTCTAGTAAGTCTTATAAGCAGAGCAACTATATTAGAGTAGTTCTTAATAAAGCGTTAATAAAAGTTCGCGAATCTAAGAAAACTGTATACTCCTTTAATATTTGTTAGTGCCTTTTATTCTTAAATTGCTTTAACTTTCTTAGGGTCTATCTAAAGTCCTTTTCCTGCCTTAATAATAAATCTAAGGTATTTAGTGCCTTGCATATTAAACTTGCATTTCTTAATATTAAGAGGTAACCTAGCCTTGCCTATAGCTTCTAGGACCTTGTTTGTGTTTCGTTAGTATTCTTTAAGCTTGCTATTTATATAGATTAATACGTCGTCTAAGTAAACTAAGCAGAAATCGTTAATATATTCGCCGAGTGTCTAGTTAATATATTGTTAGAAGATACTAGGAGCATTTGCTATACTAAAAGAAGTAACTAGCTATTTGTATAACCTAAATCTTGTTCTAAAGGCAGTCTTCTATTTATCTCCTACGTTAATCCTAATTTTGTAGAAGGCTGCAGAGACGTTAATCTTAGTAAACTATTTTGCTTTAGCAATATTGTTAATCGTCTCCTAGATTAACAGCAAGGGATAACAATCCTTTTTTGTAATAGTATTAAGAGCTTAATAATTAACGTAGAACTGTAATCCTCCTCTAAGTTTTCTAGCAAATAAGACTAGGGAGAAGGCTATAGAGCTGCTAGCTCTAATCTATTGTTTATCTAAGAGGGATATAAGCTCCTTACGTAGAACTAAAAGCTCTAGTCTACTTATATTATATAAAGGGCCCTAAGAAGGTTCTTTGTCTTTTCTACTTTTATCTTTTTATAACTTAATTTAGTAATGAACCTTAGGTCCGCGTAGGGGTAGTAGTGTAGAAGCAGTTTTTAACTTAAATATATAGGCTATGTGTTAGTACGCCTTAGGAAGTAGAAACAAAACATTTACTTTCTTTTTAGAAGCTAAAGCCTTTTTAATATTCTTAAAAGAAGCAGCAAAAGTCTAAATTAACTTCTCTTTTCTTACTTACTTAATATAGGAGTAATAGGCAGTTATGTTTATTTGTTGTAGTTTTTTATTCTCTAAAACAAGGCAATCTTTAGTGCTTAGTAGCTTAATTCTTTGTCTAGAAGAGTAAATGTATATCGTTTTTCTAGAGAGGGCAATAGTAACCTCTCTCTTATTTATCTAGGGCCGTCTAAGTATTAAATTGTATTTAAGGTTTGTAGAAGTAACATAGCCCTAGATAGTATTCTTGTATCCTTTAATATTAATCTCTAACCTAGTAACTTTATTAATAGTTCTAGGTTCCTCTATAACTCTTTCTAACCTGCGCGGGGAGATAGAAATGCACTTTAAGTTAGTGTTCCTAATAAGATAAGGGCTAATAAGAAAGTATATAAGATTTCCAGTATTAATAAGGGTTAAAGCAAAGGTATAACAATTAACTAACTTTCTACAGTAATTCTATTACTACTTATATCTTTTTTAAAACTAGCTTATTTCTTTGTTAAGTTATTTTAGCTTACGTGTAGCTCTTGCTAGTAACTTTAAGCAAGAGCTATTCTTTTTCTAAATAAGAATTTTAGTTATCTAGAATATCTTTACTGCCTAAGCTATTCTTGCTTAGCTTCTCTACTTTTACTTTTAAAGACTTTAATTTAGTAGTCCTTTTCTTCTCCTTTTTTTCAGCGTTTTTTCTTTAGTACAATCTACAGCTAAGTGTTCTTTTTACTTATAGGTAAAATAACGTCCTTCTTTTATTAGTCCACTTAGCTCTAGATTGCTAAGCCTGCGTAGCTTAGCTAATTGTCTAGTAAACTCTATTTCTTCTATCTAGTCTCCTGTAGGAGAAGGAGGAGAGGCAGGTCTTAGCTTATATTCTTTTAAGTATTATTTATTAGGCTTATCCTGGCCTTTAGAGTATTGTTTTTTTCTATATAGGTAGTCTACAATTTTAATAGACTTATTTTGCAAGTTATTTAAGTCAAAAAAGTTAATACCTACAAGCTTATCCTAAAGCTTATAAGCAAGGCTCTTTTAAAAAATGATTATCTTTATGTTCTTATCTAAGTTGCTGTTTAACAGCAGCAACTTTTCCTAAAATTCTCTAATATAACTATTAATATTCTTTTTGCTTTAGGATATTAACTAGAGTTTGTTTTAAGCTCTTTTAGAGCTGTATAAGTCTCTAAACATTTAATTTAAAAAGCTTAATAAGTGTTTAAAGTTCTAGGTATCTAACAATGCTATTTAATTAAGGTAAAGCAGCGTAAGAGTAGCTGCTAAACCTTGAAGCCTACTAAAGGCGTAGTTACAAGTCCTTCTTTCTGTGTTAAAATCCTCTTAGTTGTTCTCTACTTTAGCAGTAAGCTGCTTTTTAATAATCTAGTACATTTTCCTTATTTTATTAAAAGCGTCTAGGTTAAGTTACTTAAAACACTTAGGTTGTGCTGTTTGCTGCGCTAGTTTTAATGCAGCAAATAATATTAGTAGCTAAGCAAGTAGCTGTTTATATTCTAGTTTTTTTTCCTTAAAAGCTAAGTTAATAGCTTTATAGAAAAGAAAGGCTTCTTGTATAATTGTTAAAGTTGCTATCTTATCTAGTTTATTTACTTAGTAGAGATTCTTAAGAGTGCTTTCTATCTTAGCCTTACTAATACTATCTTAGTGTAGTCTTGCTATCTAGAAAGTTAAGTTCCTAGATGTAATTTTAGCCCCTGCTATTGTATTATAAGCGTTCTCAATTCCTAGTGCTTTTATTGTGTTTAACAGGGATTAGTTTCTAGGGCTACTAGAAATATAGTAGGCTTATTTAACAGTTTGTATTATAAAACGTTTTAGGTAGAGTCTTGTTTAGCTAAGTATCCCTTAGCACTCCTTGTGCTTCTTCTACTATTAATCCTTAATAGATTTAAAACAGCTTTAACTAAGATTAGCAATCTAATTAATTGTAATTTTTAGGCGTAGATGTAGCTCTAGCTAGCTTCTTATCTAGAAATAGCTCTAGGAGGCTTCTAATTTAACGTAGCTACGTAAGTAGCTAAAGAAGGAATTAATTAAATTGTAAGAGTGTGTTAGATTAACTAAAGGTGCAAGGGAAAAAAGTAATAAATTAATTATAGAACTACAAAAGTTACGCAGTAAGTTTATATACTTCTCTATAAGGCCTAAGCTTAGCGCTGGTTTGTACGTATAAGTAATAGCGCCGCAACTGCTAACGTAGCAAGAGAGAATTGTACAAAGTATAAAGAAAGGCTAAGCAGGCTAGAAGAGGTGAGCAGGGTAGAAGGGCCGAATAGGGTAGAGGTGTTGGGCGGCGTAGGGTTGAGCGGTGTAGAAGGCCCGAGCGCGCTAAGCTATTAGATGCCGGGTGGACACCCAGCATCTGTAAGATCGCCAAACGAGGCAACTTTGCTGAGTACCAAAAACGTTAGGGCTTCAGCCCTTTACACTAGCCTAGAAAGCGGTAAATAAAGGGTCAACGCTAATTCCTAGCAAAGCTGAACCTTAAGCTTTTAATTTCTAAATACTAACTAGATAATTTTAGAAACCTGCTATACTAAGATTAAAAGTAGGTACTAAACAACGAACTTTTACGCACTAGAATTATCTATAAGATCTACTATTCTAAGGCTCTAGAAGACCTAGGAAGGAACCTTACCTATTAAGTAGTTGCTAGAGAATACTTTTAGCCTACTATAAGCTAGACAGTAAGGTAATACATTTGAAACTACTTAGTGTGTAGAAGAACAAAACTATAGAGAGACAGCTTACAAGGAATGCTAAAACCTCTACTAATCTCTAAGCATATCTAGAAGGAGATATTAATTCACTTTGTTATAGGATTACTAGAAAGCAAAAGTTGTACAAACCTAATAGTTGTAACTAATAAACTAAGTAAGGATGTAATTTTAATAGGCCTTAAGGATATTACTACAGAGAGCGTTGCTAAAGCGTTTATTAACTTAGTAGTGGCTTACTATTAGCTACTAGACTATATTACTTCTAATTAAGGTGTACAGTTTGTAAGCTACTTTTAGACTTAACTTTATAAGCTGCTAGAGATTAAGCAACGTTTATCTTCTAGATACTATCTTAAAACTAATAGCTCTATAGAACAAATGAACTCTACAGTACAGGCCTACTTATAAGCTTTTTATAATTAGGATTAAACAAACTAGAAAAGCAACTTAAGAATAGCAAAAATCGCGATTATAGTAAAATAAGCATAATCTACTAGAATGTTACCTTTCTTCCTGTAACATAGATACAAGGTAGATCCTCTAAATAGTAGTAAAATATAGACCCTAGAATTAACCTTAAGAAAAAAGAATACAGGAAGACTACTAGAAAGCAGAAAAGATAGCAAGCAAACTTTAGCAAAGTATTAAGTTAGCTTAGGCTACAATAGCGGAATCTTAATAGGATTAAGAACAACAAGCAAACAGGAAAAGAAGATAATTACTTTAGCTTTAAATAGGTAATAAGGTTTAGTTAAAGCTAGGAGACTTCTATAAGACAAAAAGACCTAGCTAAAAACTTAATTAGAAGAATTATAAGTATACAGTACTTAAAATTGTTAGACTAAACGCTGTAAAGCTAGATACTTTAGGAAGGATACATCTAGTGTGTAATATTAACAACCTCTAACTAGCTTCTTTAGATTCTTTACTAAGCTAACTACAAGACAACAGCAAACTTTTACTAATTAAAGTAGACGGCGAAGATAAGTACCTAGTAGAGCGCCTATTAGAGGAAAGAGGCATAGGAAGGAGAAAAGAATACCTAGTTAAATAGGTAGGATACCTAGAACTAACTTAGGAACTAGCTTTAAACCTAGAAGATACAGAAGTATTACAGGACTAGAAAGACTTAAAGACCTCTATTAAGGAGGGGAGTATTATAAAGGGCTAAAGCTCTAATATTTTAGTACTTGGCAAAGTTGCCTTGTTTAGCAATCTTATAGATGCTAGGTGTCTACCCGGCATCTGTTAGCTTAGCGCGCTTAGGCCTTCTACACTGCTTAACTCTACGCTGCCTAACACCTCTACCCTGTTCGGCCCTCCTACCCCGTTCGGCCCTCCTACCCTGTTCGGCCCTTCTACCCTGCTCGCCTCTCCTAGCCTGCTTAGCCTTTCTTTATACTTTACACAATTCTCTCTTGCTACGTTAGCAGTTGCGGCGCTGTTACTTGTACGTACAAACTAGCGCCAAGCTTAGGCCTTACAGGGAGGTATATAGACTTGCTACATAACTTTTGTAGTTCTGCAATCAATTTATCACTGTTTTCCCTTGCACCTTTAGTCAATCCAACGCACCCTTACAGCTAGCTAGTAAGTAATATCCTCTTCTTTAGCTCTATTCTATAGCTCTTCTTGGTCTAATCATTCTTAAAGGACTGTTGCTAGATAGCTATTATAGCTAAAGGTTCTAAGAGTCTCCTCTTCTTCTTGTTCTTCTATTTCTAGGGTTATTGCAGTAGATAGTTTAAAGACTTATAGAAATCTTCTAGAAATTTAATTATCTAAACTATTTGCAGGCATGTCTTATTATCTCTAGAATAAGGCATCCGCCCTAAAGTTCTTAACTCTAGGCCTATAGGCAATTTCTATATTAGTAAATTTACTTAGAAATTAGGCCCATCTTATTTGTCTTTTACTAAGCTGCTAAGGCTTTTTAAAATACTCTAGGTTCTTGTAGTCTATTATTACTAGAAACTTTTTTAAGAAGCGTAGCATAGCGTTCTATTTAGATAAGCAGCAAATAACTATAAGTAGTTTCTTATTGTATATCTTGTAGTTGCTTTAAGCTCTAGTTATCTTCTTTAAGTAGTACACTACTAGTTGCAATCTTCCTTAGTTGTTATATTATAAAAGGACTCCTGCTACAACGTAACCTAAAGAATTAATTTCTAGAATAGTTTCCCTATTAGAACCCTATTAAGCTAGTATTAGTTTAGTAACAAATAACTCCTTTAGCTTATTAAAAGCTTTCTATTTTACTTTTCTTTATTGAAAGGAGACGTTTCTAGTAAGTCTTGTAAGCGGGGCAACTATATTAAAGTAGTTCTTAATAAAGCGTTAATAAAAGTTTGCAAATCTAAGTAAACTACGTACTTCTTTAATATTTGTTAGTGCTTCTTATTCTTAAATTGCTTTTACTTTTTTAGGGTCTATCTAAAGTCTTTTTCTAGCCTTAATAATAAATCTAAAGTATTTAGTGCTTTACATATTAAACTCGCATTTCTTAATATTAAGAGGTAACCTAGCTTTGCCTATAGCTTCTAGGACCTTATTTGTGTTGCGTTAGTGTTCCTTAGGCGTGCTATTTGTGTAGATTAATACATTGTCTAGGTAGGCTAAGCAGAAATTGTTAATGTATTCGCCGAGTGTCTAGTTAATATATTGTTAGAAGATACTAGAAGCATTTGCTATGCTAAAAGGAGTAACTAGCTATTTATTTAACCTAAATCCTGTTCTAAAGGCAGTCTTCTATTTATCTTCTACGTTAATCCTAATTTTGTAGAAGGCTGCAGAGACGTTAATCTTAGTAAACTATGTTGCCGTAGCAATGTTATTAAGCGTCTCCTAGATTAACAGCAAGAGATAACAATCTTTTTATATAACAGCGTTAAGAGCTTAATAATTAACGCAGAACTATAATCCTCCTCTAAGTTTTCTAGCAAACAAAACTAGAGAAGAGGCTGTAGAGCTACTAGCTCTAATCTATCCTTTATCTAAAAATAATATAGGCTCCTTACGTAGAACTAAAAGCTCTAGTCTACTTATATTATATAGAGGGCCCTAAGGAGGTTCTTTTTCTTTTCTACTTTTATCTTTTTATAACTTAATTTAGTAATGAACCTTAGGTCCGCGTAGGGGTAGTAGTGTAGAAGCAGTTTTTAACTTAAATATATAGGCTATGTGTTAGTACGCCTTAGGAAGTAGTAATAAAACATTTACTTTCTTTTTAGGAGCTAAGGCCTTTTTAATATTCTTAAGAGAAGTAGCAAAAGTCTAGATTAACTTATCTTTTCTTGCTCGTCTAATATAGGAGTGATAGGCGGTTGCGTTTATTTGTTGTAGTCTTTTGCTCTCTAAAACAAAGTAATCTTTAGTGCTTAGTAGCTTAATCCTTTGTCTAGAGGAGTAAATGTATATTGTTTTTCTAGAGAGGGCGATAGTAACCTCTCTCTTATTTATCTAGAGCTGTCTGAGTATTAAATTGTATCTAGAGTGTATAAAAGCAATATAGCCCTAGATAGTATCCTTGTATCCTTTAATATTAATCTCTAACCTAGTAACTTTATTAATAGTTCTAAGTTTCTCTGTAACTCCTTCTAACCTGCGCAGGGAGATAGAAATACACTATAAGTTAGCGTTCCTAACAAGATAAGAGCTAATAAAAAAGTATGTAAAGTTTCCTATATTAATAAGAGTTAAAGCAAAGGTATAACAATTAACTAACGTTTCTATAGTAATTCTATTGCTGCTTATATCCTTTTCAAAACTAGCCAATTTCTTTATTAAGTTGTCTTAGCTTACGTGTAGCTCTGGCTAGTAACTTTAAGCAAGAGCTATTCTTTTTCTGAATTAATATCCTAGTTGTCTAGGGTATCCTTGCTACTTAAGCTTTCTTTACTTAACTTCTCTACTTTTGCTTTTAAGGACTTTAATACAGTAGTTGTTTTTTTCTTCTTTTTTCTTTGCGTGTTTTCTTTAGTACAATCTACAGCTAAGTGTCCTTTTTATTTACAGGTAAAACAACGTCCTTCTTTTATTAGTTTACTTAGCTCTAGATCGCTAAGCCTGCGTAGCTTAGCTAATTGTCTAGTAAACTCTATTCCTTCTATCTAGTCTCCTGTAGGAAGAAGAGGAGAGGCAGGTCTTAGCTTAAATCCCTTAGAGTATTGTTTCTTAGGCTTATCCTAGCCTTTAGAGTATTGTTCTATTCTATATAGGTAGTCTACAATTTTAATAGACTTTTTTTGCAAGTTATCTAAGTCTAAAAAGGTAATACCTACAAGCTTATCCTAAAGCTTATAAGTAAAGCTCTTTTAAAAAAGCATTATCTTTATATCCTTATTTAAGTTGCTGTTTAACAGCAGCAACTGTTCCTAAAATTCTATAATATAACTACAGATACTCTTCTTGCCTTAGGATATTAACTAGAGTTTATTTTAAGCTCTTTTAGAGCTATATAGGTCTCTAAATATTTAATGAAAGAAGCTTAACAAGTGTTTAAAGTTCTAGGCATCTAATAATTCTATCTAATTAAGGTAGAGTAGCGTAAGGGTAGCTGCTAAACCTTTAAGCCTACTAAAGGCGTAGTCGCAAGTTCTTCTTTCTGTTTTAAAATTCTCTTAGTTGTTCTCTACCTTAGCAGTAAGCTACTTTTTAAAGATCTAGTACATTTTCCTTGTACTATTAAAAGCGTCTAGGTTAAGTTACTTAAAATACTTAGGTTATGCTGTTTGCTGCGCTAGTTTTAATGCAGTAAGTAATATTAGTAGCTGAGCAGGTAGCTGTTTGTGTTCTAGTTTTGTTTTTTTAAAAGCTAAATTAATAGCCTTACAAATAAGAAAGGCTTCATGTATAATTATTAAAGTTGCTATCTTATCTAGTTTATTTACTTAGCAGAGATTTTTAAGAGTGCTCTTTATCTTAGCCCTGCTAACACTATCTTAGTGTAGTCTTGCTATCTAGATAGCTAAGTTTCTAGATATAATTTTAGCCTCTACTATTGTAGTATAAGCGTTCTAAATGAAGAGTGCTTTTATTATGTTTAACAGGGATTAGTTTATAAGGCTACTGGAAACATAGTAGGCTTATCTAACAGTTCGTATTATAAAACGTTTTAGGTAGAGTCTTGTTTAGCTAGGTATCTCTTAGTACTCCTTATGCTTCTTCTGCTATTAATCCTTAATAGATTTAAAATAGCTTTAACTAAGATTAGCGATCTAATTAATTAGAATCTTCAGGCGTAGATGTAGCTCTAGCTAGCTTCTTGTCTAGATATAGCTCTAAGAGGCTTTTAATTCAATATAGCTACGCAAGTAGCTAAAGAAGGAATTAATTTAATTATAAGGGTGCGTTAGATTAACTAAAGGTGCAAGGGAAAATAGTAATAAATTAATTACAGAACTAAAAAAAATGTGCAGTAAGTCTATATACCTCCCTATATGGCCTAAGCTTAGCGCTAGTTTATATGTATAAGTAATAGTGCCGCAACTACTAACGTAGCAAGAGAGAATTGTGCAAAGTATAAAAGAAAGGCTAAGTAGGCTAGGAGGGGCGAGCAGGGTAGAAGGGCCGAACAGGGTAGGAGGGCCGAACAGGGTAGAAGTGTTAGGCGGCGTAGGGTTAAGCGGTGTAGAAGGCCCGAGCGCGCCAAGCCAACAGATGCCGGGTGTCCACCCGGCATCTGTAAGATCGCCAAACGAGGCAACTTTGCCAAGTACTAAAACGTCAGGGCTTCAGCCCTTTACATCCCTAAGCTTAGTAAGTTTTTTAAGCAGTAATAGAGTATCTTTAAAAATACTTAACTAGTTTAGTTAAAGTTTAGATAATTAGTGCTAAGTGTTTAGTGCTACTAGTAAAGGGTCCTTGTAGTGCTAGCCTAGTTAAGAGCGTATTTAGTTTCTACAGCGTCTAGAAAGTTAAATACGGCGAGCGCGCTGTCTACTTTAGAGATCTTTAGCTTCTTAGCTTTTAGTTTGCTAGTTTGCTACTTGTTGTACTAAGCTTGTAGTTCTATAGTACTAAGCTTTGCCTTCTTAAGGCTTGCGCAGTACTCCTAGTATATTACTATTTAGTTAACAGCGTCTGTTAGAGCTAGTTTAATCTTTAATTGTTCAATAAGCTTGTTTATAGTTTAACTAGCACTGTCTGTAAGTCTAATTATAATTAGAGCTAGTAACTGTTTATTAATAGTTGCGTAGACCTAATTTCGAATGTGCTGCAAGACGCGCGCGTTTACACCCTAGTTTACATGCCTTATACAATATTTGTTAAGCTTTCTATTTTAAGCGTTAAGCTTTTCTTTAGAGGAGTTCTCTGCAGGTGCTAAGGGCCTTAGAGGCAGCCCTGTTAATATATTAATAGTTACAATAGCTTCTAGGTTTATATATTTCTAGACATCTTTAGATTTAGCGTTAAACTTTAGCTAGGTGTACTAGTAAGTCTAGCTTGCGTAACCTAAGAGGCGCGCTAAGTTAGCGATTTGCGGAGAGTCGCTTGCTATTATTGTACGTGTAATTACTTAGTAGGTTAAGGGGTGTGTTTAAACAAATTAAAGGGTCTAAACTACTACTAGCCTACTCTAGGTTGCGCCGGGAGAATCTCAACTGTAATTTAAAGCGCTAGGCTAATAACTATAAAGAACAAGAAGCTAGTAACTGTAGTTTGGAAGAACTAGATAGTTAATTCTACCTTTCTACCTGCGTCTGAGACGCGCTATATATACACAGGAAATAGTCTTAACTTAGAAAGGCTGCTGTAAAACTTGGAGGGATTACTTATAAGTTTGCTACGTATCCTGTAGAGCTTAGGAGTAAGCTTCTAAGCTTGGTGTAAAAACTCTGATATGCGGTTAACTAGCGCGAGCCTGGCGCGTAAGCTGACAAGCGCCTGGGCCTGATGCTCAAGGGCGCCTTAGGCCTTGAGGATAGTACGTCATATATGCGATATATAATCTATTGAGAATAAATATATATACCTTTATATATAAAATCAAGTGTTATTAAAAAACTACATAAGTCCTTACAATACAGACATATAGCAATTAAAGAAATGGTTAAACAACTAGCTAAAGTGTTTGCAATACTATACTTATAAGCAAAAGTATAAAATGTGTTGAGTAACTATTTAGCTTGTTACTAGAATATGTGTAAGAGACATAAGCTTTACAGCCTATTATAACCCTTATAGCTACTAAAAAAACTATAGAACAGTGTAACAATAGACTTTATAGTAAAGCTCTTAAAATTATTAAAACTAAAATTAGCTTAACTTTACAACACTATCCTAGTAATTATTAATTAATCTACCAAGGCAGCAAAGTTTATGTCTATAAAAAAACTATTATAGGAGAAAGCTGCGCGTACAAAGTTACAAAGGCACTAACGTTAGAGCATAAAATACTTAAAGAGTTTATTACTAATCATAACAAACTATTTACTTCTAAGTATTAGGACATATTTCTAGTAAGGTTAAGTATAAAGAAGAAGCTATTAACTAGCTTCTACCTAGAAACAATTAGCTAGACAGAATAGACAAACTAAACATTGAAATAGTACTTAAGAATGTACGCTAATAAGCTATAAGACAACTAAATTAAACTCTTACTAATAGCATAATTAGCCTACAATAGCATAAAGTTACTAACTACAAAGTACTTACTATACTACGCAAACTATAGATATAAGCTAGCTACTTATTAAGATCTAAAAGATATAGAGAGTATTATAATAGGTGTAGATAATAAAGCCTGCTTAATATAAAAGCTATATAAAGAATTAAGCAAGAATATAGCTTATAAGAACTTTGTAATAGCTAGAGCAGCTGATAAGCAAAAAATTAAGAGATTAACTTTTAAGAAAAAGGACAAAGTTTTTTTGTTTTAATAGAACCTAAAAACTAAGCGACTAAGTAAGAAACTAGACAACCTCTAAGTGGGACTATTTTGAATTTTAGAGAAAAAAGGTATAGTAAACTATAAACTTTGATTACTACTAGGTATACGTGTCTACCCTGTCTTTTACAAGAAACTCCTAGAACTAGCACCTTTAGATATCAAGCTAGCAACAGATATAGAGCTTAAAGAGAATAAGTATAAAGTTAAAGAGATTGAAGACCTGCGGAAATTGAGTTGTTAGTAAAAATACTTAGTTAGGTAGTAAGAATAGCTAGAAAGCTAGAATACTTAGAAACCAAAAAAAATTAACAAACTACAAGTTATAGGTACTTAAGTACTATTAGAAACACTTAAGGAAGTAAGGACTAGGTTCTTAAAAAAAAACTAACTAGAAAAAGGATTCAACAAACATTAGCCTATAACTATTCTAAGTTAGTTAATAATCTAGGTAGTAATAGTTTAGTTGTTAGGAAGTCTATACTAAGGATAGGGTTTTTCTTAGCTTGCTCTTTTGCACAATCTTAAAAATTTAAAAAAATAAGATCTTAAGTAGCGTATAAATGCTCTTGCGGCTTAACTTCTAAAAGTTTATCGCAAAGCCAAGTAGTCCTTATTACTATAAAAGCTTAAAACTCTTTTACACTAACAATTTCTAACTTCTTTCTACGCTTATTAGCTTAAAATTTTTTTTACTTATTCTTAGGAATAAAAAGACTGTTCTCTACTTTTACAAAAATAAAACTAGCGCAACAGCTAGTTGCAGTATTTATAAAATAGCAAAAGTTCTTTTTTTTACAGCGCTTATAGTAAAATAACATTTTAAAACCTTACTCTCTTGCATAATTAGTATAAGTATAGCGCTTAGTAGTTAAATTCTACAGACAGATACAACAAGACAATTAGACTTTAGGCATAGTTAAAAAGGTATAGAAAAAACAGAGCGTATAATATAATAAGTATACTAAGACTTTTTATGTAGCTAGCAACTTAATACGCGGCACAGGAAAACAATATTCTAAGGTTTTAAGATAGTACGCCTAGGAGGGGGGATAAAGTTCTAAGTAATAAGAAAGATTCTCTCCTTAACGTATAGATAGGGGTTAAAAGTCAACTAGCTACTACGCTAGAAGGCAATAACCCGTGCGGGGCACAGGTTACGTAATAACTTTCCTGCTAAAAAGGACTATCTTACTAAGGAAGGCATGTTATAAAGATAAGGGATAGCCGCTATTACATCTATCCCACAGGAGGCAGTACCTAAAGGATAGCAGTAATAGTGTGCCGGTGCACAGGGTGATACCCTGCTGCTCACTAGGTCAGTGCTCAACCACCTGATCTAGAGGTATATAGCTCGTTTCGATGGTCGAAACGAGCGGGGAGTTATCTATCATCCTCCACTCTACTCCACTCAACCCCACAACTCAACTCTTGTACTTTACTTTAATAGACAACCTATAATAAGATCTTTATCTTACTACTCTTATTCTCGCATAATCAAACTACTAGTAATCTTCTGCCTTTGTAGTAGTATGTCTTTATACACTCTAACACCTGTACAAATAGCAAAGCCTATAGGGACATACTCTACTACTTAGTGCACAAAGGAACTAGTGCACGATTATTATAAGAATAATATAATAATCTTTTTCAAGCACGGAAATATCCTTAGGATTACTACTAGATATACTTTTAGGGGGTTAGCACTATCCTCTATTACAGACTACGTTAAGGACGATGTTACCTAAGTTAGCACTAACAACAAAAACCCACTAATAAACAACAAAATGCGCTATTAAATACTAAGTTAAAGTCTATCTAGCAAAATAGAGGCGGCAAACTATCTAGCAAAATAGAGGCAGTCTTACATGTATTTTAAACACTAATTTAAAGTCTACCTAGCAAAATAGAGGTAGTAACCTGCCTAGCAAAATAAAGGCAGTAATACATGCGTAAAGAAATGCTAAGCTAAAGTACTATCTAGCAAAATAGAGATAGCACTAAAAGCTTATACATAAGTACTAGCTTTAAGTATAAATCTAAGCCTACCTAGCAAAACAAGAAGTACCTAAGAGGCGAAGATTTATATATATACAACTAAACGAACATATACTACAAAAACTTAAAGAAATATACTATTTCTCCTAAGGACTATACCTTATCTATTACTTTACTAACGTTTGTTAACTATCTATACAAAGAACTTATATAAGTCCTACTGTACCTTAGATATTAAAGAGAGATTGAAAGTTAGGTTAAGGACAGGAAGGCGCAACGCTTCCCCCCTCTAGACCTGCTACTACTAGTCCTAACTTACTATTAACCCTATTAAGCTTAGTTATTAACACTATAGCTACACCTGCACACAACTCTGTGTTAACTATAATTTAACTAAAACACAGTATATTAGTTTTTACTAGGAAGGATGTTACAGAATTCCTAGAGCTCTTTAACTAACAAGCTAATAATAAAGGCATCTAAAATATTATAAAAGTCTCTATTTTACTAGACTACTTCTCTAATAAGGATTAATCTCTCTCTCGTATCCTAAAGCGCTTACTAGGATATATAAAGAAGGATTAGTTTAAGCTTAAGACATATATAAAGGATTAGTAGAAGGATAAAAATACAGCTATTAAGATAGGAAAACGCTTTTACTTTTAGGCTTATATTTATAAACGCGTACAAAACTAGCCTAGTCTAGTAAAGTACTATACACACTTTACTTCTGTTATTAATACATGCATTAAGAATAGACAAATCCCTTAAAAAGAGGAAAGTATTCTCTTTTTCTAAGGCCTACTACAAACTTATAAAGAGTTAGTTATGTACTATATGCTTTCTGCCCTAAATAGAGATAATTAGGATACATATAAATTAAAAGAGATTTATTCTTTCCTTAAATCCTACTACAAGAAGATAACTAGCCTAAATAAGATTTATTAGCTAGAATAAGGAGGCGCTAATGCTAAGATACAACAGATTATGCTGTCTAACTAGCGCACAACCTTTACCCTAGAGGAAGTAAGGGAAGTATAGATTAAGATTAGCAAAGCATATAAAAGACAAGCACTCTAGCAGATATTAATCTAGAGGTAGAGGACCTTATTAAATCTTTAGGCAACCTAAAGCTTAGGCTATTAACTATTAACATGCTAATAGCTTATCTAACAACTAAGAGACTACTAAAAAACCTACTAATTATGCGTACTTTATTGCATAAGCTACTAATGCAGAATTCCTTAGCAAAAGAAATAATAGTTTCTTTATTACTAATGCTCTAAAAAGACTATCTAACAAGACAAGTTTAGCATATGTAAGCAACACTAAGACACACCCTCTCTACTCTATATATAGTATAGTAGGGCATATACTTAAGAAGTGCGAACTGTACCACGCCTTAAAGCGTATAGGATAGGTTAGTTTTAACTAGGATATTTCTAGCAAGAAAGGAACTTACTACTTTAGCCTACCACATGAGCATATAGAGGAAATCCTAGGACAACTACTATTAAACTAGGTATTATTATAGTTAAAGGCAAAGATCTAAGAGTTCTACAACGTTACTAATAACGTGCTTAATTAGCTAGCTTCTAGTGTAGTACCTAAGAAGTTTACTAGAGAAGACTCTTAACTAGGTTTAAGGTTTAAAGGGAAAAGCTCTACTTCTATAAGTGTAGTAACAATTTAACAAACTAGGGCTACTATAGTAATATCTTTTAGCAGATCTAACAATTCTAGGAACAGTTATATAATCTTTATGCTAGAGAATACGTTAAGAAGCTTAATAATATTAACGCTGCTAACATTATACTAGGAGGTAAAGAAAACGCTTTGCATAGCATCTTTAAGTTAAATGCTGCTACTTGCTTAAAAGGCAAAGGCTCTAACCTCTACTAGAATATTAATTAGGTCTAAGAGGGAGGGGTAAAGAAACAAGGTAGGCTAAGCTAGGATTTAAGTACCTAAGGAAGCAATTAAACAATTTAGGGGGACTCTCCTATCCCTAACTCGCAGCCTATAAATATACAGTATCAGCAGTGTAAAACATAGAGTAATATACTTTTTGCAAGTTAGCCTTATAATACACTATTTTTAATTGTTAGGCTACTATAATTAGCTTAGCAAGATAACAACATTTTAGCAGATCCTAAGCATTTACAGCAAGGAAAGAAGAAGAAGGCTATAAAGTTTATTAACGCTCTTCCTAATCTAGAGCTTAGAGAGATAGTGCGAGGACAGCTAAATCGCATTGCGACTACCTTACTTAGACAGGAAGTATAAGGAGTTACAGTATTAGATCTTATAGGGTAAGCTAACATTTCAAAACAGCTACGCAATCTTTTTAATAATAGTATTCATATTGCAGCTAGTTTAGTTGCGCTTAACATTTTAACGTAGAAAATCACTAAGCTAATAGATGCTAGGTGCGCTAAATTACACCCGGCAACTATTTTAGCCTCTAATTAGCCGAACTAGCGCACAGGCCCCACCTATAAATTTTTACTATATATACTACCTATTAAAAGCGCGTATTGCAATGCGATAAATTTGTATTAATTAAATGCGCAAACTTGCTACGGGGTAAGTAGAAGAAGAGATTCCTTGATAGATAAATTAGAAAATATACCTACAAAGGATGTCTAAGAGGTTTCGCAAAGGAATAGGCAGGCTTTTGCTTAAACTAACTTACTAGAATACTAGGTTACTGTAAACAGCAGCTTTTTCAAGTGTTTAATTAACACTAGAGCATAAATAAATATTCTAAGATTAAGTGCTGCGCAAGCGTTGAAGATACTGTATAAAATAATCGAGCACTAACTAGGGCAGCCTTCTCCTAGCGTTACCTTAGCTAATAGCACATATAACCTGTTCGTTAGAACCGCATTTAATATACCTATACAAATAGAGACAGTTACTATTAGAACTACGTTTTAGATTATAGCTAATGTTATAAGATTTGTAATTCTAGGAGGACCCTAGTGTGCAAGTGCTAGGATATTAATTTAGTACAATGCGTTTAGATAAATTACATGCTAAGTCTTATCTAAAGATAGTATAAGGAACGCAGTCTTTGTTGCGTCTAACCTATCTCTAAATTACTCTACGCAGACAATTAGAAATAAAGCCTCTAATAACAACTTAAATAGAGAAGCAGTAGGTAATGTGTAGTTACATATAATTACTAACAGATTAGGCAACAAACTGCGAGCAGCTATAGTGAAATACATACAGGAAGCTATATAGTTAGATCTAACAGCTAGATTTAATAACTTTAACATGATGTATACAGAAGACAGCATAGAAGATTAGATGTTTTAGATAAACTAAGTATTTACGCACGCAGTTCTGCAATCTAAGAACCTTATAAGTAACTATAAACTTAGTAAATTTTTAATTATATATAAGCTTAATTGTTAGCAGTTGCAGGAAAGAATATTTAAGTTTACCTAACAACACAATAACCTGTATACAATATATAAGACAGTAGACAAGAAATTTTAAATAGTTAATATCCCTTAGTAAGAGATGCCTATAGAATTTAGACAAGAAGACAAGAAAGAAAGGGCAAAAGAATAACAACTCCTCTAAATACGCATTCGCGATCCTAATAAAGAGCCGTGCAATTATCTGTTTAAGCTAAGATATGCTGCTTTCCTACAAGGAACGAGGCTAACTAAAGAACAAGTTAATAAGCTACATACTAGAGATTACCTACAGCTATTAGAAAAGGAGATATTCATATATATGCTTCTTAACTAAGAAGGAGCACTCTCCTAGCAATTTAAAGAATTAAGAAGGATACATCCTAACGTATATCCGCTATACAAGATATAAATAATACTACACAAGGCTTAGCAAGTGTAAAGTTTTGCTATTCTAAAAGCTTTAGAACTATAAGTAGTAGATATAGTTAACGTCTGTCTAAATTAAAGGACATAAGAAAGGTGCGATAGCTAATATTACAACCTATAGCATTTAGTACCTAGGAAAGATAAAGGGGTTCGTTAGATTAGTAATGCTTAGAGGATAAATGTAGTTACTATAAGAGATACAAATCTATCTCTAACCGCAGACAAGTTTTCTAAAAGGTTTGCAGGGTGTAAGATTATCTTACTTATAAATTTGTTCTTAAGATATAATCAAATTACGCTACATCTAGAAGTAGAGACATAACAGTGTTTTAAACACTAATAGGGCTAATACAATCTTGCACTATAGTTATAGGCGCTACTAACTCTGTAGCAGTATTCTAATAAGTAATATTAAAGATCCTAAGAGACTACTAGCCTAATACTATGCCCTTTATTAACAACATTACTTGTAGAGGGCTAAAAACTAATTATAGTAGAGAGGAGTTAATGATAGAAGTTTAACAATATATTCTTAAGCATATCTTGCAACTAGATAGAGTTCTAGCAGATATTAAACAAGCTAAAGGCACTGTATTAGAAAAGAAATACTATTTTCTTATAGAAAGACTTAAGGTTGTAGGTTATAAGGTCAGCCCTTAAGGCTGTTATCTTAACTAGAAGAAAGTTAAAAAGATTAAAAACTAGCCACTGTGTAAGAATAAAGAATGGTATAATCCTTTGTAGGCATATGCGTCTACTACTATATCTAGGTAAAGGACTTTACTAAGATTGCTAAACCTCTGTTTACACTCTTACAAGACAATGTCCCTTTTAAATAAGAAGATATATAAGACGCTGCAATGTATAAGCTAAAGTAGGCTAAATGCAACGCACCTACACTCGCGAACCTAGACTATACTAACACTAAGAATTATAAGATATTCCTAATAACTAATGCAAGTTAAGATAGCGCGGGAGCATGTATTAAATAGCTTAAGAAAGATAATAAGCGACACCTAGTACAGTTTAAAAACACACTATAGTTAGCGCAAAAAAGATAATAGTACTCTACTAAGTTAGAGTATAAGGCCGTACTGTAGGCTCTTAAGAAATTTTGTACTTACCTTTATAGCATTTACTTTACTATAGAAACTAACGCTGCAACCCTTATTACTTAACTAAATTGCTTTTCTATTAACAATCTAGGGTCTGTTATAAATAGATAGTATTAACAATTTTCTTGTAGGACTTGAATATTAAGTATATACTAGGGCAGAAGAATGTAGTTGCGGATGCACTATTAAGCCATCCAAAACCTAATATTTAGGAACCGCCTTTAGAACCTAAGGAGGATTTAAAGAAGTTTATTAATTATATAATTAGAAATATAAATGCGTTAATACTAGCAGGACAAGTCAGAGTACTCTGTTAGGAATTCTTAACAGAATTGGAACAATATGCTTAATTCTTAGTTAACTTTAGGACTCCTAGAGGTATAGAACCGCAAAAACTTTAAGTATAGAAGAAGCAAGCTCTAAACTTCTTTATACAAGACAGGATACTTTTTAAGAAAACATCTAGAAACATTGTAATTTAGAGGGTTGTAGATAATACTAACCTAAGAATAGCTGTAATATAGAACGTACACTTTTAGATTAGATATAGAGAAGTTAACGCAGTATACTCTATACTTGCTTAGTAATACTAGTAGAAAGGAATGTACGAGCATGTGCGGTAAAAGCTAGCAACTTATCTAGACTGTTAACTGCAATCCTTGAAGAGGAAGGTTAATATGCTTACTAACACCTACAGTTTCGCTATTTAGGAGACTATTACAATTAATGTAGTATACATGCTTTAGTATTTTAGGAAGAAGTTCTTAGTTATTGCAAGCGACTACCTTAGTAGTTAGCCTAAAGCAAAAGCCCTATTAAGCAACTAGTTAAAGATAATTGCAGAGTTTATATATAAGGATATTATATGCTAATAGAGTACAGCGCGCTCAAGATCCAACACAACACCAACGTCGACTTTTCTGGAGATTGATCAGAAACAACCGGATCTAAAGGAAACAACCCCAAGGAATCGATTGCGATACTTTTTGAAGCCTGCAGCGAGGGCGCCAGCGCGCGAGAGAGGGTGAAAGAGTCGCCAACCCCCTCTGCGGAGGAGCGAAAAAATTTTTCATTTTCCTTAAAAGCTTAGGCCACATGCCGAGGCGTCTTGAGCTAATTGAGATTGAGGAGCTTTTCGAAGCCCAACTAAATCAAGAAATCGCATTAACTTAAAATAATAATATAAAAAAATTTGCTTCTAAGGATCTAGGAGGAGCAAACAAAAAGCAGATAGAGATAGAGGAAGACAAAAAAACAACGCCGCGCTAAGAAAGGCAAGATACAAAGGAACCCTAAAGGCCGACTTATATTCGAACAAGGAGTAATTTTTCTCCTTTTATTTAACCTATTCCTCAATACCCTATTAGGAATAAAACACCAAAAGCTACCTTAGTAGAAGAGGTGCTTGAGATTGCTAGGAACCTAGTAATTTAAGCAGCTAATTTAGCTGAAAACAACCCTACCCAGTAAATAAGTCTTTTAGACCTAGTAGAGGTCTTTAGAGACTATACAGAAAATAGAAGAGTAAATAAGAAGAATACAGCTATACTAGCTGATTAGATATTAAGCCTCTCAAACGTCTTAAGAGAGTTAAAGGAGAGAATTAGACGTATTAAGAAACTAGCAACAAACACGCCTATCTAGAACACCGCTATCTAGAATACGCCTATCTAGAACACGCCTACTGCTACTACAGCAACCTACGCTACTATAGCAGGTAACAACAAAGATTAACTGTGGACAAATATCTAAAAGACGCAAAGACCAAAGGTTACTAGCCTTAAAGATTGCTAGCTAGTTCTAGTTAGCAAGTCTCTAGCTGCATTTAATGCATTTAAACTTAGAAATGAGTTTAACAACGCGTTTGCAACAAGAGGAGGAGTGCAATTGCCTATAGTTGCCTTAATTGCACTATCCTCTAAAGGCAACAAAATAATTACAACTACACCAGCCTTTAAGGCTAAATACCTCCTAGAGAAATAAGCTATCTAGCAGGATATCACAACTTTTAAAGCTGCCTAACTTATTACGCCGTGGTTTAAGGTTGTGATCCACAAGCTACCTACAAACAATAGTCTAGAGGTTGTTAAGGAAGAAATTAAAACCTTTAACAAAGGCCTAAAAGTTATAGGTAATCCTTTTTAGCTTACGCCTGAGGATAAAAGAGAATACTAGAACTTTAGATCAGCATGCGTAGCATTCGCTACAGAGGAGGAAGCCTAAAAAGCTATTAGAGGTAAACTCTATATCTTAGGGTAAAGCCTTAGAGCAGAGAAACTGCGAGTTGTTAATATCTTAAAGCAATGCACTAAATGCTAAGGGTTTAGCCACCTTAAGGCTAGATGCTTAAAATTAGCCTGCCAAATTTGCAGCAAAGCATACTATACTAGTTAACACAAGTGCAAGTCTTGTGCTAGTAAAGGAAAACCTTGTATCTACACTATATTTAAGTGCACTAATTGCAGTAGATCTTATACAGCAGACAGCTAAGAGTGTAAAATCTTACAGGCTAGGACAGCTAGGAACAATTAAACTAATTAGTATGATTAAAGTCCTACAAATAGATGTTAATAGAAGTAGCCCTGCTACTAAAAGCGCGATCAACCTAGCTATTACAGCAAACGCTACGATTATTGCAATACAAGAGCCTTAGTTAATTAGAGGACCTTATAGAGATACTAGGTTAATTGCTTATCTAGACTTTACGCAAATACTACTAAATTATTAAGGCCTACAACCTAGAACTCTATTCTATATTTAAAAGGATATAGAAGTAGAAGTAAATCCTCATATTAGCGACGACAACAACTTTTAGTCTATTTCAATACAACTTAACACAAGAAAGACCTACGTCTATAATATTTACAATAAAAAAAGCCTAAGACAAGGGCTAAATACAACAACAATCTAAAGACGTCTCCTAGGAGAACTAATTAAATTACATTTAATTATGCTAGGGGATTTTAATTGCTACTACCCTAGATAGAGCCTACAAGAATGCAACCTAAATTAAAAAGCACAGGATTGAGTAGAGTAGGTTAACAACCAAAACTTATCTTTATTATATACTATAGGAGTTAGTACTTTCTTTAGAGCTTATATGCAAAAAGAGAGTGTACTTAACCTTACTTTTTGAACAAACAATATAGCTACTATAATTATAGACTAGCAGGTTATCCCTAAAGTCAGATTAAACTATCACGCTATCCTGTTTAGTATTGTTAACTAAGGGCAGCTACCTAGCTAGCCAAAGAAGTACAACACACAAAAAAACAAATTAAAATCTTCTTAACACTGCCTTACAAGAGGAGATAGCCCAAGTAAAGCTAGAGAATTAATTACTAGCTTTACTACACGCCTTAAACTACCTCTTAAGACAATTACTTCTAGGCCTTAACAATCCTTTAGAGGAGAGGCTAGATAGAATAGCAGAGGATCTTACAACAACAATCTAACAAGCGCTTAAGAAATCTACCCCCCTTACAAATTAAAAACTAAAACTAAAGCCTTAGTAGACTAGTAATCTAGATCTCCTTAAGGCTATACTAAGCAGGACCTCTTAAGATTATAAACGAGCAGTAAGGAGAGGAGACAATACTCTATACCTATAGAAAAGAGATTACCTACTAGCTAGAAATAAGTACCTTAGAGCTATTAAGAAAGCCAAACTGAACTATTAGAAACAGTTCCTCTAAAACGAATCGCTAAAAGAGATATTTAAAGCAATAGCCTATACAAAAAACAACCTCTTAACAAGAATCTCTGCAATTGGAGGCAGAGAATCCTTTAGAGAGAAGTGCTAAGCCTTTAGAGAGAAGCTTTTTCTACCTCCTCCTTCTACACTAGCCCTATCACTTAATAACTACTAAAGAAACCTTAAATAGAAATAGCTAATTCTATCTAAAGAGAAGCTATACACTGCATGTTAGAAAATAAAAGCTACCTTACTAGGACTAGATAGAATTAGCTTAGAAGTTATCTTAAAAGCATATAAATACTAACTAGGCAGCTTTTTTAAAGTGCACTTAGCTTTGTTTAACTTAGGATACTAAGTTGCTAGCAAAAAGCAAAAGGGGTTATCCTTAGAAAGCTAAACAAACTATATTACTTAATCCTAAAAGCGTATAGAGTTATCTCCCTCTTATGCTGCCTAGGGAAAGCGTTAGAAAGGCTATACTTAAAAAGATTAGGGATCCTAGCAGAAACGACAGACCTACTCCACCCTACGCAAATAGGAGGCAGGCTAAAGAAATTAGCTAATAACGCAGGACTCTTCTTCTATAATAATATTTAACAACAAAGAAAGAAGAAAAGAGTTACGTTAATAGCCTTTCTAGACATTAGAGGCGCTTTTGACTATTTATCTAAGAACAAGCTTCTAGAAAATATAAGCAACTAGCAGCTACCTGTATGCCTCCTATTATAGATAAACTTATTCCTTACAGAAAGGCTTTTAGAGTTATCCTTTAATAGGCAAATTAAGAACTTACAGAAAGTTAACAATAGTACACCTTAAGGAGCCTAGCCTCTCCTATCTTATTTCTGATCTACACGCAACCGCTATTCTAATTAATTATATTAAACAACAATATATACTCCCTATCCTATATAGACGACCTTCAAATCTCAATATCAACAACATCTATTGAGAAAAACATTAAACTGCTTAAAAAGGAGCTAGCAAACCTCTTTAACTAAGTAAAGGAGTTAGCTATTAAGTTTAATAGCTTAAAAACAGAATTAGCAAACTAGACAAGATCAAGAAAAGATACAAACAGAGTCCTTACGCTACCTACTTAAGAGACCTTTCAGCTAAAAAGACTAGTTAGGTAGCTAGTTATCTTCTTTAACAACACCCTAAAGTTTAGAGACCACTGCTATATAAGAATACAACAAGCAAACTAGGCCTTTTTCCGCCTAAACAGGCTAGCTAATATTAATAAAGGCCTCTTACTAAGGGCAATGAGGCAACTATACCTAGCGTGCATTACTAGCGTAGCGGATTACAGATGCCAGCTATTTTAGAAAGGCCAACAACACGTCCTTAACAGCAGGCAAAAACTCTAAAACTAGGCCTGTAGAAAGATCCTAGGGACCTTTAGATCTTCCCCTGCAATGCCTAGTAAGGTAGAAGCCGCTCTATTTCCACCTAGAGTTAGGCTAGACAACACTATAAGGAGATACGCCTTTAGATCTACTTTATTAGATCTAAACCACCCTCTAAATGCTGCTATCAATAACAATAGAGGAGAGCAACTCAATTAAATACAACTATCTATTACCTTAGCCCACTCAGACAATACAGAGAAATTACAACACTACACCTTTATACTATAGAACGCTAGGACTCCTTACAAGGTTATTTTATTAAACAAGACAAAAGAGATTAAAGCAGAAAGCTATAGAAAAATATTAGTAGACAACAACCTTCTATTAATATACTTAGATGCCTTGGCTACAAGAGATAGCATAGGAATAGGCGTAGGCATTGCTTTTTACAAAGGAGATACTCTTATTAAGGAACTACAAGCAAATATAGGAAATAACTAGCTAGTTTATAATAGTGAACTTAAAGGTATTACCTTAGGGCTAGAAACAGCAGTCAGCCTATTAAACACATGCCAAAACGGCAATATCTACGCAGACAATTAGGCGGCTTTATATTAATTAAAAAATACCTTAAACAACCCTAGCTAAGAGTAGCAAATTAGGTGTATTAAAGCAGTAACCTAACTAGAATAAAAAGGCATCTCCCCTGCGCTATATTGGGTCCTAGGACACTAAGATATACCTAGAAACGATTAAGCAGACCTCCTAGCAAAAGAGGCTACAAAAATAACCCCTTTAACAAATAAGACGAGCCTAGCAGTTGTTAGCTCACAAATTAAACAACTAGCTAATGTTAAGTAGTTAAGCCTCCTGGAGAACTACAAGAAGAAAGCTATTACTAAGAACCTAAGCACCTACTTAGCAACTTTCAAATAGAAAATAAGAAAACAGATACTTATCCCTTCTACTAGGAAAGATATATCTAGCTCTTTCTTTTAGTTAAAACTAGGTTATAGCTACCTAAAGAGCTATCTATTCAAGAGAGGCAAAGTAGAATCTAAAACTTGCCTATGCAATTTTAGAGCTACTTAAGATACAGCTCATATTATCCTTAGGTGCCAACTATATAAGGATAGTAGAGCAATACTTCAGAACATATGTACAGAGCCAATCTCTCTACAATATCTTTTCTAAACAGAAGCAGGTATTAAGGCTACAATAGCCTTTATTTAAGAAACTAGGGTTAGTACACAGGCCTGGTACAAAGGAAACTCTGACAACTAGTTGCAGTCGTCTACCTAGGCGATCAAGCTCTAAGCACCTCTCCCCCCTCCTCCTCCTCTCCTCCTTCTCCTCCCCTTTCTCTACCCCTACCCAATAGGCTAAGAGCCTCACCTTCATTCAGATAATCCACCCCTTGTAAATTACTTAGAAGATAAAAACTACTTAGATACCTGCAGGCCTTGGCCTGCACCTCTTATATAGCCCTTCAGGCTGAGAAAGGACGTTAAACTACAATATAAAAAAAAAAAAGAGTACAGCGCGCAAAATTATAGTTAATAAAAGACCTGATTTTACTAAGGTAGTCTTACATCTATTAAAGATGTACAGAATTAACTAAGTCTAGTTGTTAGGACACAACTCTTAAGCTATAAGAAAGATTAAAGGAGGGCATAAGCCTATTATAAACGCCCCCGCAAAGCTGCTAGGACCTTAGGTTAAGAACTTGCTAATAGTTCTACTTATAGACAGGGTCTTAATACAGGAACAAATAGGTTACTCGCTGTACTAGTTAGTTATAGGGCAGAACCTAGTGCTTCCTATTAAACTCGCGCTACCTATATAGCAAACGCGTCTATTTAGAGAAGTAAATAACCGCGCACAGCTACTTGCAATTTAAGTAATATAGCTAAATCTTAGAGATTAATTTACAAAAGATGCTGTTGCTTATACTGATTAAATAAGAGCCGCGAAGAAGGAATACTAGGATAACACTAAGAAAATACGACATAAGGATATAAAGCTAAGAGATTTAGTTCTTCTATAGAACTCTGTTTAAGAAATTAATATATTAAGAGACTGTAAACTAGATACAAGATAGTTAGGCCTGTACTGTATCTAGGAAGCTAGACCTAATAGAGGAACCTATTGTCTTAAGGACCTAAATAGTACAGGCTTTCCCTACACGACACCTAGATAGCAATTAAAGCTATTTAGACAAAGACTTGTTTAGGATATTATGAAGGAAGATTGTAGAAATATAAAGTTATAAGATCCTAATTATTAGGAGCGAACTAGCTCTATAGTAGACATTTATATCTTGCCAGACTCGCCTAAGCGACATAAAAAACCACAACTACCTTTACTTTCTGTAATAAGTAATAATCTTTGTCCTTAAGTTGTTATAACTAAACGCCTTACAGAAGAGGAGCGTTAGGCATATAAACAAGACTTTAAAAGCTTAGACTCTAACTTAGAAGCTACTACATTAGACAACTAATAGGCTATAGAACAGCCTATAATTTTAAGAAGGGGAGAGGATACTATGCTAGTAGTACCTGCTTTTACCTTTAGCTACTTATTTACTAATTTCCTATGCAAAATCTAGATACACGGCACTTATCCTACTAATTCTAGGTGCTCACTGCTATACTAATACTATACTCGATTTCACGCACCTTAAGGCAACAGCTAATTACAACAACTATTTTAATCGCGAAACCCGCTTATTTTAGCGCAATTTAGACCCTTTTTATCTCTACCTGCTAGCTGGCAGAATACCGCCACTACACATAAACTAGAACTACAACCCTACTAACTATCTAACACTCTTTCTACACAAACTTTACTACTTTTTATTAGGGTATTTACCTTCTAAGACGACAATTACAATTATATCTTCCCCTCCTAACCTAGCAGCAGCTAAAAACAATATTTAACTCACCTTAGCTAACCTGCTTAAATAATGCTTCTAGCGTTATTAGACAAGGCTAAAAGCAAGCAGCTACAGCAGCAACCGCTGTGAACACTAGATTTATTAAGAGTTTTTAACAACCTTAGAGTTATCGCTAAAAAGGAAAACTACGTTGTGGACTAAATCCCCAAGGTCGTACAGCATTAGGATAAAGTACTAGAGCTTACAAAACTTAGCAACAATTTTAGAGTTATTAATATCTAGACCCTAGTTAATAAAATCCTTTTAAACGCGCTAAGACAGCAACGTATTATTATAAATTGTTAGTTTAACAACGCCTCCTACTAATTTAACCTAATCCTTAAGGTTGTCCTTAGAGTAGGTAACCTTTGTGCTTAGCTCTCTAGACTTATAGACAAATATAGTAGTGTTAAAGGTTTTTAAAAACACTATCCTATTATTAGTGCAGCATCCTTAACGCGGGACAAGAGGGCTAAAGAACTAGGCAGGGCTATTGCAATAGTAAAGAAGCTAGCTCTAGAATTTATTTAAGAATGCGTTAGCATTTATATAACTTATACACTACTTAGTTACTAAGAATTAACTAACATAGCCTTTATGTTAAGGCGTATAGATCTTAAAGATGCTGCTTATTTCTTTAACACTGTAGTAGCGCACCGCATTAACTCTAAGAACTAAGGCAAGGAACTATATATATTAACAGCTAACTAGGCAACAGTAAAACTGCTATATAAGAATATTTGCGCTTTTGTTAATTAGAATAACTCTTACAACTAAGCACCTTATCTTAATATTAACAAGCAGGAGGCAAAGGAGCTTTATAATATCTGCACTAAGCCGCTAGTTAAGAAAGAAGATATCAAATCTAACCTATAGAAGCTACGTCCTAATACTAGAGCTAAGGATAAGCAAAGCAGGCCTAATCCTTTCTATATATTCTAGTAAAAGGTGTTTTAACTTATAGCTAAATTTAAGAACCCTAAACCTAGCCTAGTCTACTCTACACGAAACGTCTTAAACAATAAGTATAGGCCGTTTAGTGTAAAGATACATCTAACATATAGTATAGTTATCTCTATAACTGCAGAGCTAGAAAGGACCCTAAATAAGGCTTAATCTATTAACTGCTATAGTAATCTTATAACGTCTAAGACTTGCTCTCTAGGGACTTGTAGTCTGTTAGTCATGTCTAAGAATCTAAGGCAATCTACAGGAATGTCAGCTAGTTAAAGACCTAACTAATACTTAGCAGTTAAGTCGCGTGAGCTTTAGAATAGAATAACTATAGTGCAATAGAGGCGTAACGCTGCTAACATCTAGGCAGGACGAGTTAGGACTAGGGATAGTAACTATTAAGCCCCTACACTACCGCCTCTACTAAGCTCTCGTGCTCTAAAAGCAACACTAGCCTACTAGTAAGCAGCTACCTAATTAGATACTAATCTTAATAACGCTATCTATGTAGACGAGGAGCTAGATACCCTTAATTAGGAACAGGAGATCCTCTAAGTAGGGTGTTATTGCAAGAATCTTACTTTAGCTTTTTTTAAGCTACTTAAGCAAGCCTACGCAAAGAAGCTAATTACTAATCCTAACTATATGAAGGTTATTAAGGAATAGTACTGTAAGGTTAACATTAGACAACAGCCTAATTCTAATAACCTGTTATATAAGCAAGTATGCTTTATCTATAAGCGCACTGCTGCAAGTGTTATAGGTTTGTTTAAGAGGGCTATACTGTCTAATATACTTAACAAGTGTCTACTCTTGCTATACGTAGGATAAAACTGCTAGCAGGAATTCTAATTAGATCCTGTAATTTTAAAGCTTTTTACTAGAAAGTATTAACTAGCTAAGCAGGATAAAAACCTGCTACCTACTAATATTAATCTTCTAAACTCCATCTCTACCCTATCCCTTCTTGAGATAAGATTATTAATACTATAGAGTTTAGACTACAAGTAAAGGAGTTCTAACGCACTAGAAGCATTGTTACCAACGCCTGCACCTAGCTGTTTAAGAACAGTTAGGTTAAGGATATTATTATTAAAACTTTTAAGATGTATTGCTTCTACCTGCAACGTATAGACAGGAAGCTAAACCTTAGATAGCTACGTAATATGTACTACTTACTTATTTAACAAGCTGTACGCATTACCTTAGGATACTAGTTACAATACACTATGCTCTATAAGAAGTACACTTTAATTTCTTACCCCTACTACGCTAAGTACGCTAAGAAGGGCAATTAAACTTACTTTAAGCACATAACCTTAACCTTAAGTAAGTAATAACTAAAGGTCTTAGTGCTAATATAATTTAAGGCAGTATGTCGTTTAATAATAAGGATAAGAATAACTGTACTAAGATATTATTAGAATTTTATAACTATGTACTAGAATACCTAAGCTGGCGCAAAGACGCAGGCGTTAAGTCGTTAAATAGTCTTATTAAAGGATAGGAGGACAAGACTAACTAGCTAGAAGATACATAGAAGCTAGCTCCTAATGCTTACTAGATAAAGCAAATCTGCAAGGAAGGACAAGTTTAAATTTCGTCTCCTTTACTACTTTATAGATCTACTAGCCTAACTACTTGCAACTACCGCATTATTCTCCCTTAGTTTGTTATAGTCCGTGATAGAGTAATAGAGGTGCCTGCTATAGGTACCTATAAGGAAATTTGCAAGGCTTATTACAACCTTACTACTACCCCTTGTACTCTCTTAGGCTATCTTAATAAGTTTAGAAGAATTAATTAGCTATTCCCTGCTAATATTTATATTAAGTATAGGTCTTAGATCTAGAAGGCCTTTGTTAGACAGGCGAAATGGGACAATCCTCTTGTCTAAAAAGAGCTAAACGACATGCTATAGAACGCTAACAAGGAGTAGATCAACAACTATATCTAGGAACACTACAACTATGTCCTGCATTAAATTATTAATCTATAGCCTGTAGTTTAAGAGTTAGAGAAGGACGCTTTTTATGCTAATTTAGCCTAAGGATATCCTAACTGTTTATATTTCACTAACTATAGACAGAACCTACCTTATACAACAAAGGACTAGGATAAGTAGAATACTAATTTCTCTTAAGCTAATTCTCTGCAACGTCTTTAGGAGGAGCTTAGCCTAGAGGCTAATAAGCGCTAAGTTTTATATAAGAGCAAAGATCCTACTATGCTCTCCTCTACGCAGCGTCTCTCTAGCGTTTGGTCTTAATTAGGTACAGTTATCTCTAATAACGTCTTAGTACCTACGACTCTAACTAGACGACCTCTTTGTAATTGCCTTTACTTAATATTAGAGTCTTAAGCGCCTGCTACTTCTGTCCCTGCTCTAACTACAGCACCTGCGCCTAGGTCACGCGCTTTAACTACTACTTAAGAACCTTGCTAAAGTAAGCGCTTAAAGAAGTAAAGGAGGGTAGTTAGGATAGATATAGGGGCAATTAAGTAAGGTTTTCTTTGTTTTATTTCTTTTGTTTTATTTCCTTTGTTTTGTTGTTTTTCCTTCTGCTAAGTTAGTTGCTTAATAGGGCTAAGCTCGCAGGAAGGGGAGGTATGTGCCGGTACACAAGGTGATACCTTGCTGCTCACTAGGTTAGTTCTCAACCACCTAATCTAGAGGTATATAGCTCGTTTTAATAGTCGAAACGAGCGGGGAGTCATCCATCATCCTCCACTCTACTCCACTCTACCCCACAACTTAACTCTTGTACTTTACTTTGATAGACAACCCATAATAAAATCTTTATCTTACCACTTTTATTCTCGCATAATCTAACCACTAGTAATCTCCTGCCCTTGTAGCAGTATGTCTTCATACACTCCAACACCCGTACATTAGTAAGCCTTGTTCTTTAAGGGAGAGCAGTATATCTTAGTTTAAATAAATAGTTATATAGTCTTGTATTAGCATTGCGAATGCTTTGTTAGAGGAGCTATTTTTTCTTAGCTTTATTTTTCTAATCTTCTTGTCTAAATTCTATTAGTATCTCTTACTAAAGGATATTAACAGGTTAAACTTTCTTGTCTATAGTTTTGTATATAATATAGAGATTATTGCGCTGTTAGGTGAATTCAAACAGTCTCTTGTACAACAATTAACAATTAAGCTTATATATAGTTTAAAATTTACTAAGTCTATAATTTCTTTTAAGGTTCTTGGACTGTCTAACCGCGTAAGTAAACACTTAGTTTATCTAGGCTATCTAGTCTTCCTTATTATTGTTTATATACAGCATGTTAAAGTCGCTAAATTTAACTATTAGATCTAACTATACAGCTTTCTGAATATATTTTACTGCAGCTACTTAAGATCTGCTGTCTGCTGTATTTGTAATTGCATACACCTATACATTACCTGCTGTTTCTCTTTCTATGTCTTTGTTAAAGGCTTTATTCCTAATTGTTTACGCAGGGTAATTTAGAGATACATTAGACGCAATAAAGACTGCGTTTCTAGTCTTATCTTTAGAAAGGACTTAGCATGTAATGTATCTAAACGCATTATATTGTATCGCTATCCTTGCGCATGCACACTAAGGTCCTCCTAGAATTGCAGACCTAGTGACATTAGCAATAATCCTAAATGTAGTTCTAATAGTAACTGCCTCTATTCGTATAAGTATATTAAATGCAGTCCTAACAAACAGACTATATATACTATTAGCTAAAGGTACACTAGCAGATAGCTATCCTAGTCTATGCTTTATTATTTCATACAGTATCTTTAATAATTATACAGTACTAAGTCTTAAAATATTTATTTGTACTCTAGTGTTAATTAAGCACTTGAAGGAGTTACTATTTACAATAACCTAGCATTCTAGTAAGTTTATTTAGGTAAAGACTTACCTATTCCTTTGCTAGGCTCCTTAGATTTTCTTAGTAAGTATATTGTCTAGTTTATTAATTTAGGAATGACCTTTCTTATACATCTTGTAACAAGTTTGCGCATTTAGATAATACGCATTTATTGCATTGCAATACGTATTCTTAATAAGCAATGTAATCAGTAAGGTTTTATTAGCAGTGTGTCCTAGGTCTTTACGTTAATACATTCTAAGTGCGCTAAATTACATCTAGATTCTGTAATTTCTTTACTAATTATAGCGTTAAGCGTACCTAAACTATCTAAAATATTAATATTGTTATTAAGAAGGTCGCGTAGCTGTTTTTAAATGTTTTCTTGTCCTATAAATTCTAATATAGTAACCCCTCGTACTTCCCGTCTAAGCAAGGCGGTCGCGATGCGGTTTAGCTAACCTTCTATTATCTCTCTTAACTTAGGATTAGATAGCGTATTTGTAAACTTTATAGCCTTCTTCTTTTATCCTTACTATAGATGCTTTATATTAGCTAACATGCTGTTGTCTTGCTAAGATAACTGTAGCAGCCTAATAATCAAAAATAGTGTATTATAAGGCTAACTTGCAAAAAGTATATTATTTTATATTTTCTCTTTAAAAAACTGCATATCTATAAGCTATAAGTTAGGGATTAGAGTATTACCTTAAATTATTTAATTACTTCCTCAAGTGCTTATATCCTTGCTTAGCCTTCCTTGTTTCTTTATTCTTCTATCCTAGACACAATTAATATCCTAGTAGAGGAAAAGGCCTTTTCCCTTTAAGCGCGTAGCAGCATTTAACTTGGAGATGTTATGCAAAGCATTTTCTCCGCCTTCTAGTATAATGTTAGCAGCATTAACATTATTAAGCTTATTAATGTATTTGTCTGTAGCAAGATTGTATCATAAATCCTAGGACGGTTAGAACTGCTAGAGATCATTATTATAATAACCTTAGTTTAATAAAATAGTTGCTACGTTTACAGCACTAGAGGCTTTCCCCCTAAACCTTAAGCCTAGTTAAGAGTCCCTGCTAGTAAACTTCTTAGGTATTACACTAGAGGCTAGTTAATTCAGTACGTTGTTAGTAACGATGTAAAACTCTTAGATTTTGCCTTTAACTATAGCAAGACTTAATTTAATAATAGCTATTCTAGAATTTCCTCTAGACGTTGATGTAGTAGCCTAAAGTAGTAAGTTCCTTTCTTAGCTTTAATATCCTAGTTAAAACTAACCTATCCTATCTGCTTTAGGGCGTAGTATAGCTTACAATCCTTAAGCATGTGTTCTACAACACTATACATACAATAAAGAGTGTTTATCTCTATATTACTTTAATAGGGCGTAGTATAGCTTACAATCCTTAAGCATGTGTTCTACAACACTATACATACAATAAAGAGTGTTAAGTTGTAGGGTAAGCTATAAGCATGTTAATAGTTAATAATCTAAGCTTTAGATCGCCTAGAGACTTAATAAGGTTCTTTACCTCTAGGTGCCTGCACCCCCTACGTTAAGACTATATTAGTCTTTATTCTTTAGCCTTAAGAAGCTCCTCGTAGGTGGTCTCTATACTTTCTTTTTATAAAGTCTTTTTGCTAGAGAATTTTAAGAAGCTTTAGTTAGTATTATAGGATTCTTAGCACTACGCTAGGCGTTTTTAGAAGTAATTTCTATCCCTTTTTCAGACTGTAAGAGTCTTAGCGCGTTTATTAAGCTTAATTTACTAATAGTTTGCAATTTTTCAAAGCAAAGTGGCTTATTACTGCTACTTATAGCTTTTTAAGCTAAAGTGCCTTGCTTTAACATTTGCGCTTTTAGTAAAAAGACGCTAGTGTTGCCTTAGGCGTTAGTAGCTGTCCTAAAGGTTCTTTTTACCCTACACGAATTCCCTAAGAAGTGTTAGCCTAACGCTTTTTACGTGCTATTAGCGTACTACTTGTTCAAATCTGTAATAGGCTTTTTATAGTCTTTATTATTAGCTAATTGCTTATTAGCTATAAGGTCTTCTATGTTATTACTTCTGCTTAACTAATACTAGTAAGCTGTTTAAGTATTTCTCTAGCCTTACTATTTTTATTTTTATTTAGTGTGTTTACTATAAGAACTGCGTCCTGCCTAGGCAGCATAAAAGCTAGTTCTTAGTAGTATAGTATCTTGTTAAATGTAATATTACGCGTTATAATAACTTAGTTAAGCGCTAGGACTTATATATAGTATATATTAGAGGCTCTATAGCCTATTAAGTAACTAATATAGTCCCTAGGAAGAGTTTTAAAGTCCTTCTTATATTGCCTAGCTACTCTATTCTTGTTTAAGGGATAGGCGCGGCAGCTATAAGCGTATATACTGCTCTAATTTTGTTTTATATTAGCTGTAAGGCTTTTAAGAAGCTTAGACTTAAAGTACTTAAAGTACTTTTTACTTTATTACTTAAAAAGCTTGTTTTGTAAGTGTAAGCTATGCGCATAAAAAAGGCTTATATTATAAAGCTATACTATAGCCTTAATAATTTTTAGCTAGAGTTCCTTAGGCGGGTTTGCGCTTGCCTTTATTTTAATTAACCTAGTTATTAGCTTTTAGCTTGCTTATTTAGCAGCTCTATTAAGTTTATATGTATTTAGTAAAGAAGGCTTAATAGCAATGCTGCGCTTCTTATACTATATTTAGGTTTATAACGTTCTTCTTGAAAGGAGCGTTAAAGAGATATTATCTTACGCAATTTTTATAATTTAAAGCTTATAGCAAGCTTAAAGAAGTGCTTTAAAGTTGTAAAAACCTATTATAATTTCTAAAATAGATTTTACTTATAGAATATATATATAGAGCTTGTCACTAAAAGCGTCTTTCATTACGTATATTTATTGCTCTTCTAAAAGTCCTTTAGGCATGTTAAATAGGTCTTATAAGATCCTCTAGTATTGTTAAAAAGAGGTCTTTTTTAGTCTTTGTAAGATAACTTATTTTGTATAAGTTAAAGCATAGTGCTTAAACTTATCACATGGTATTTTCTTAATTTTAACTTCTTAAGCTATATTAATAAGTGCTTCTAGTGCTTTAGAACTTAGGTGCCCTGCGTAAGTGTACTAAAGGTTCTCTAAGTTACTTCTTAAATAAATTGCCTATAAGCTTCTAACAGAAGACATTACGTTTATAATAAGCTTAAAATAAAAGAATAAAGGCTTAGATTTAAGGTATAAGAGATAAAAACAATGTTTAAGCTGTGCTAGTACAACGTTTTTGCTTAGTATACTTTAGTAAAATGTGATATCTAGGCCTAGGTACTAGACTTCTTTTACATGTAGACAAGCTTTTAAAATAATATTAAGATAAAAACTTTGAACAACTACTATACTTATAAGCTTAAAGTCTTTGGTATTTTTGCTACGTATTTTATTTAGTATTTGTTGTAAAATATAAGTGACTTAGCTGCTAATAAGAAAGGCTTAAGTGCCTACCTCTACTGTCTCTACCTCCCTAGCGGGTACGAAAGAGCCTAGTACAAGCAGTTCCCTGCTGTTTACTAGGTACAGCGCGGCTTTACTATCTATTATAGTGCTCTTTCATAGTATATAAGCGTTAATATTATCAATATAGTAAATAATAAGACCATTATTTTTTTAAACGGCACTAGATTAATTAAAAATACAATTATACTACTGAGAAAGGGCTTTAATCGGCTTTTTTTAAAAGATTTTATGCCTTGCTTTTATAAGCTTTTTACGCAATTTTTTGCACTAGTTAGTATATAAGTAGTTCTAAATTCTTTTAGCTTTCTTTTTACTAATACTATAGTTAACTTTTGCGCGGGCCTTAATTGCTGCTAGAAGCGTATAGTATACTACCAGATTTTAGTAATACTTGCTGTCTTTATTGTTTTAGTATAGGCACTTGTAGCCTTGTTTTTAGCCCGCGCCCTTAGTGCTTTATCTTAGTAGACAAGGTTTTAAGTTTTCTAATGTAGCATAAGCTCTTAAAGAGTTTACCTCTAAGCTTAGTAAATTATTTAAGTACTTGTAAAGCATTCCTAAAAATACCCAACTAGTTTAGTTAAAGTTTAGATAATTTGTACTAGGTGTTTAGTGCTGCTAGTAAAAAGTCTATGTAGCGCTAGCTTAGTTAGGAGCGTATTTAGCTTCTACAGCGTCTAGAAACTTAACTATAGTAAACGCGCTGTCTACTTTAGAGATTTTTAGCCCTTTAGCTTTTAGTTAGCTCATCTGCTACTTGTTGTACTAAGCTTATAGTTCTATAGTCATAAGCTTTGCCTTTTTGAGGTTTGCACAATACTCCTAACATATTATTATTTAGTTAACAGCGTCTATTAGAGCTAGTTTATTTTTTAATTACTTAATAAGCTTGTTTAGAGTTTAAATAGCACTATTTATAATTATAATTATAATTAGAGCTAGGAACTATTTGTTTACAGTTGCGTAGACCTAATTCTAAAAATACTCTGGGGCGCGCGCGTTTATAGCCTAGTCTACGTGCCTTGCGTAATATTTGTTAAGCTTTCTATCATAGGCGTTAAGCCCTTTTTTAGAAGAGTTGTCTGCAAGCGCTAAAGGCTTTAAAGGCAGCTCTATTAATATTTTAATAGTTATAATTGCCTTTAGGTTTATATATTCCTAAACTTTTGTAAATTTAGCGTTAAACTTTAGCTAGGTGTACCAGTAATTCTAGCTTACGTAGCCTAAGAGGCGCGCTAAGTTACTAATTTATAGTAAGTTACTTGCTATTATAGTACATGTAATTAGTTAGTAAGTTAAGATGTATATTTAAATAAATTAGAGAGTCTAAACTACTATTAGCATACTTTAAGGTGAGCAGGGAGAATCTAAACTGCGATCTAAAGCGCTAGGCTTATAACTATAAAGAACAAGGAGCTAGTAATAGTAGCTTAGAAGAACCTAATGTTAATTCTACCTTTCTACCTACGTCTAAGACGTGCTACATATATACAAAGGAAATAGTCTTAACCTAGAAAGGCTGCTGTAGAAATTAGAAGGATTACCTTTAAGCTTAACACGTATCCTGTAAAGCTTAGGAGTAAGCTCCTAAGCTCAGTGTATAAACTCTAATGTGCGGTTAACTAGCGCGAGCCTAGCGCGTAAGCTAACAGGCGCCTGGGTCTATCGCCTAGGAGTGCCTTGGCGCGCCCCGGGCCTAGAGGATGGTACATTATATATGCGACACATATCCTATTTCTTTCTTTCTATTACTACGCGCTCTAATCTTTTTAAAAAATAATAGTTAAAAACTCTTTTCAAATATAAAAGTATTTCTTTACCTGATTTTTTTTATACTTATGTTTGTTATATAATTTTTATGACATAATAGCTTTATTAGCAACTTTAAGCTTCGTAATACGCTTTTAAGACAAAACTAATTTATATATTATTTTTCTTAGTACTGTTAAAAAGGCTTCCTACTATATGAACTATTAACGTAGTTAACTATTTATTTACTTCTAAAACTTTTTAGAAACTAGCTTTATTTAAAACTTGAATTTTCTAGTATTACTTAGAGTTTACAACTACTAATACTATCTTTAATAATAAATAATAGTAAAATACGTAAGTATATATTGAGTATTGATACTATAGTATTTAAGTTAAGTAGTATTAAGCTAGCGTTTTCAACTCTATTTAACATTTTACTTTTTATAACATTATTTTTGAAAGTAGCTTCAAAGTATAGCAAGAACTATATATTTGTAATATAATTTTTTTTTTATATATTAGCCTTTTAGCTTGATACTTATATGCTTTTGAGTAGCGTCAAATACTCAATATCAAGTGTCTAAAATGAATATCATAAATAAATTAGTAAATAAGGAGTAATTGTATATTTTTCATTTTATACAACTAGTAGAAATTCATTAAGTTATAACTATTATAATCATTAATAACTAGTAAGTAATAGCTATTAATATCTTTTCTTATAAACTTGTTAAAGGGCTTTAATTACTTAAACTAAAGCTTGTTAATTATTTAGCTCATTTTGAAAGCTTGAATAACTTATTTTTAACGTAAGTTTTTATTTTTATACTAAGCTATAAAGTAGTGCTTGTTAGCTGAGATAATAAAGAGTTAAATTACGTACTTTCTTATATTAATATTCTGAATAGCTAAAAATTACTTTTAGTTACTTTACTATACTATTTTTAGCTGCTTTTCATCCTTTACTATTTCAACTAGTATGCTAGTTAATATCATACTTATTATAAAGCTTATATTATAAAAGTTATAGGTAATTTTGTCTTAAATACTATACTGAGCTTTTACTTCTAATACTAAGTAAACTAGCTTTTTATAACTTTAAAATTCTTACAAAAAGCTTGATTATAGTCATTTTTCTAATCAAGCTTAACTTTAAGCTTTAAGCAGCGCTTTATTAAGTTTATAGCTTACTGTTTACTGACTAAGTTTTAGTTTTGAACTTAAAGCAAATTAGTTTTTTTTAATATTAATAAGCTAAGGCTATTGCTTCTACTTCAATAGCTTTAAGACATATAGAGTAGTGTCCACTTTTATTAATTCCTAAAAAGCTTTTGTGTTCGGTAGATGATTACGTTTATAAAGTTTGTAATTACATTGTTGCTAAAGTGTTGTTTTTAATGTGTTATAGAATTTTATAGTATAATATATAGTAGGTATTTTGTCTTATTTAAGTGCTTAAGGTATAAGCTATATTTGGAATTCTTTTTAGTTTAATAGTATATTGTTATATTAAGGCATTGCGAGGTAGGTGGAGTTTTCTTAGTAAAGACTAACCACTCGCTTGTATTAACCACTCGCTATGCACCTACGTTAACTTTACCTATACTATATACTAAATAGTTTACAATACTTTGTAAAAGTTAGAAGAATATTAGCTATAACGTGGTTAACAAGCGAGTCGCCCACCCAAGCGAGTCGCGGCCCACGCAAAACCTCACCAAAATTTTAAACCAGCAGGGGGCTATATCTTCAAAACTACCAACTAGAATTATTTAAAATATGAATATAAGAGCTGCATCTAGATGAAGAATAAGCTAGTAGAATATTAAGATATTCTATTAGCTAGTTATAGAAATAGACTCCTGATACCCCTGTTAAACTGTAAAACTAAGTTTATCTTATCAAATATTAGAGCTAGAGTTCTTATATTCTAATAGCTTATTATTTATACATATGCAGCTCTTGTATTTAAATTCTCAATAATTCTAGTTGGTAGTTCTGAAGATATAGCCCCCTGCTAATTTGTAATTTTGGTGAGGTTCTGCGTAGGCGACTCGCTTGTGAACCCCGTTATACATTGTATATATAGAAATTTTAGATACTAGTAAGATTAGTCACTGTTTCTTTATAGATTAAACTATCAAAATATAATGTAGGTGTTTTTAATAACGCTTTAGCTAGCTAAAGCTAAAAGTTTCTAATATTAGAGAAAGTAAAGAGAAGTTTCTAGACATATTGTAACTTAATATAGTTAGTTATAACACTTAAGTTTAGCTATATATCTGATACTTCTTTCAGTAGCATTAGCGCCTGCCTTTGGAAGATCTTAACAGACTTTATTTCTATCTCTAAAAGTAATATTCTTCTTAGAGAAAGCCTAGAAGAAAGTCCTAAAATCGTTTACACAACTAGAGTGCTGCTCTAAACAATATATAATAAAGTGCAGAAGCTTACGCCTACAGGCCTTGCTGCTGCTAGAAAATTTAATAAAGAGGTTCTAAAATATTTTACAAACGCTGCAAGCTGTTATGTTAAGATTTTAGGAAACTAGAGATTAGTGCAAAGAAACTTGACAGGATCTAGTTTCCGCAATGTTGGTGACGCAAATAAACAGAGGCTTTTAGTCAATTTGCGTAAAGCTGTAATATTAAGCCCTCCTACCGTGTTAGCATTGCTTAGGGGTATTAAGAGGAAAAGGTCTATTCACGGCACTTAATGTAAAAACAGACCTTTTTACTAAAGTGCGCTATCTACGTACTAGTATCTATTGTATATTTCAATATAGTGCGTCCCTTAGTGGAGAACACATTATCTTTTAAGATAGGTTGGCAGTTTAGAGCTTCAGCGACTTTAGTCTTTAAGTTTTTAGAAGTGTTGTTTATACACTATATTCATGACCTGTTTTTCCTCTAGGCCGACGGGCTCGGCCTAGGATCTCCGCTGTTTTAATTACGCTGTTGATGTTTAGGGCGGAAAGAGGCCTGCTAATAAGTATGCATTTGTCCTATTGTATAAGAGAAGGAAGATAGAGAAGAAGCCTCTATCTACGTAATAGTGTAGCTTTTATAGTAGAAGTCTCTTGTACAAGGCGTAGTCCTGCAGTGAAGCAGACGCTATACAACGCTAGTTAGCTAGGCTCTAGTGCTCTCTTACCCTTACTTTGTGCGAAATTAGCTCTTACCTAGAGTTACCTTATTTGTGATAGCTCGTATATGTTGCTTTTAGGATGTTAGAACTCTTCTTTCCTTTTTTTATTACTTTAGTTGTTGCCCTATTTCTAGCTCTTGTAATAACTGTACGACTCCCTTATTATGAACAGTCCTGGCCGTGGATAGTAGGCCAGCTAAAATACTAACTAGCTTCAGTTTGCTGTTGGTGGAACTCCGCAAGATACTATCTCTAACGCTGCCACCGCTATAGAGCAGATTAGTTATTAAGCCCTAACTCGTACGGGTCCTTACGCTGTCTAGCCTGTCTTCAACGTCCCTGGCGTCAACAACATGAACGATTACTGCATCTGATACTTCTTGGACGTTGCTGTAGCTACTAAGATGCGACGCGTCTACGCTAGTGCCCCTGTACGTGTTCTTGCATGAAGTCTTCTCTCTTAGCTAACTTATAAGCAGGTCTAGATCCGCGCTGTCTTTAATTTCCACCTGCGCCCTCCTGGCAACTCTCCATATGACTCCTATAGGGGAGCTGGCCCTCGCGACTTCTCTCCTGTTGTCGCTCGTACGACTATCCATGCGCGCCAAATCCTTAGCGGACGCGCCTCCTATATTAAGGCCCTGGTGATTTACTTACGTGGTGGTCTCAACGCTGTTGCTTGCAACAAGAGCTGTTACGCAGCTTGGCAGGGTACAGTAATCTTCTGTTCCGCGCCTTTGCTGGTTGCGTTTTTGTCCGTAGAGAGTGGAATTGTGCTTGCTTGGACTGCGTGTGGGTTGATGGTGGTGCTAGCTGTTCGGCCAGATAGGGTGGTAGAACTGTCCCTGTTCCTACTAATGGCGCATCTAAGACTTGTACTACTCATGCTAAGGGTTCTCGCATAGGTGGTCGCGTGATTAGCTCTTCTACTGGCGAGTCTCACTTTGTCGACGCTAAGTTAAGTAACTCTCGGCGTCGCCTCCAACCTCTTCGCAGGGTTCCCTATGGTAATTTTACGGCTTGTGTAATAGTCAGCCATATCTTTAATGCAGAAACATCATGAAGATAGTTAGCTGGCTCCCATATTAGGTCATGAAATCCAGTCCATTTAACGAGATACTGTTTCTTCCCTTGCCGTGATCTCTCGTCCAGTATTCCTTTTACTTCTTATTCTATCTTGCTTCTTACTTTTGCATAACAGGTGTCGCATAGTCTAAAAAGCCTTATAGTAGCATAGTAGGCTCAAATTAGCCTTGACCCTAGCGTGATGCTCAAACTCATGCAAGATCGCCACGCTGATGGCTACCTCGGCTAGCGCCAAGTAGATCAGCACGACCCACGTAATCATGGTAACCAACTGTGGCTGACAGCTCCGTGGCTGTGCTAGCTTGTGCAAGCTTCAGTAGAACAGCCTATCTAGCGTCCTCGCACGTCTACAACCTACAGGCTTAGTGCGCCTCTAAGCGACATCACTTTAGATCATTGCGTAAGATGCACATGCTTCTAAGCTTGCGCAAATGGATACATTCCTAATAGAGACGTCTGAAGTCTGCAAGTAGCCTGGTACCCTTATCGCATCCAGCTTCCAATGCTAACAATGGCTTCTACCTAGAACGATTCTGTTACAACTCTCATACACTATTTCTACGCCCTTCTACGTCAAAGTAAAGCTGCGCTACAAATAGAATCTATTTAAGACGTATCCCCACTTTACAAAGCGTTCTCTAAGGAAGACAACAAACACAGCAATCTAATATTTTTATACTTATCTTTTAGATATGTTAGTAATAATTACACTGCCTATTTTAGCTAATTCTAGCTTAGAAAGTACAACCTGACCTTAAAGGACATTAAGGAAGGCTTAGAGCTTCTCCCTAACAAAGACGTATACTCTAAGGCGCCCTTAGACATTACAACCTCTACAATACTAATAGACAGCAACGTTTTTTTAAAAGTTCTAAAGCTACACACAGATTTTGTTAGTACAGGACTATTACTAAAGCTTATCTTACAAGAAGTTAAGATCTTAGAACGTCTCTAGCATAATCTACATCTAAATATTATCTGTTATTATAGCTGCTTAATTAAACGTAATCGCATTGTTAGCATTATTTTAGATTAACACCCTATAACTCTTAAGCAGCGGCTTAAGGACGATATGCATTATCTTAATGTCGAGACGTTTATAGGCAAGATTACTTTAGCAGTTAGCTACATTTATTTGTTTGCACTGGCCCTTAATGACCTCACGCCTATGAATATTGTAGTTGACGAAAACGATACACCCTTTATTATTAATTTTAGTTCCTGCTAACCTTTTAGCTGCGAGCTTATTACTGCCAGTACACTAGGATGGATTAAGGAAGATTTTACTCATTCAGCGCAGGATCACGATGAGATCGCTTTAGGCAAGCTTCGAACATGGCTTGATATGCAGGGACGGGACAGCATGAGGCAATGGTGTCGTTGGCATAGAGACGCAGTTGTATCGATAGTAAAATACTGTTGTCCCATATCTTCAATTCTACTTGTTTATGTAACCGTACCAAGCACGTATCGACTGCGTTGTGTGCTGGCTAGCCCGAGGAACTTTTTGAGGTATTCGTCGGTGCAACGTATCGCGCAGATGTACGGCAAGTAGTTCTTTCGCAATCTCTCTGCTCTCTCACTCGTTGTGTGCGTCGGTTGCTCTCGCCGTCTAACCTGCCTCTTGTAGATCTGCTTCTAGCGCAGAACTCTTACGCTTACAACCACTTTTTCCCTTCGTAGTAGGTTTCTCCTTTTTTGGAGCACGCTTCGCTCGTGCTTCTTCAAGATTCTCAAAACTCATCACCTTCGCCTTCCCTAGGACTACTGACCTTGTTAAACGTCAAACCTCGGCCTCTTTATTTATCTTGATCAAAGACTGATTCTAATCCTCGAGAAGGGCACATTCAGCAAAAAATACTCGCGCAGCATTTGCAATCTTCTCTACGTGCCTCTGTAAGCGCTTTAGGCTCTGCTCATCAAGCGTACGCGCGTCCTCTTTGGTCAGATTGTGCAGTAGAATGAGAGCCTCTGCTTGTTACTAGCGTTACGGGCGTTTTAGGTACCTCGTCTTGCGCACTAGAAATGACATCTACCTTGTCGGCCCCTGGAACGAATAGTTGATCTGGCGGCTTCGGCGTGTGTCGCAATAGGCTCTCTGGATTGAATAGAAATAAGCCAGTTGCAGCCCACCCAACTTAGATGTTCCTCTTAGTTAGCGCAGTGTCCGTTGCAGGCTTATAGAGAGAAGTGAAATGCTCCTTGCCGATATTCTCTATACCGCCTCGATTCAGTTATTCTACCTCGTCACGGTAGGCTGTCTTCAGCGGCTGCCAACATCATCGCTATATGCATACCGACTCCAGCTTTTGCTGCAGGTTCTCTGTTGTTCGTACATGCACCATCAATGAATACGATGTAAAAGTGGTGACAGGGTTTAGCCGGTCCATGGCTTCGAGGAACATTAAAATGTTCGTTGTTATATGCGCAGTCATGCAACAGAAAGTCTTTGCATTCAGGACATACTTGGATAAGTTCTAGTACGGACCAACCTTTAGTTGCAGGACAGAAGATGAGTTTCCTATCGTGGATAATCTTCGGGACAGGTAGGGCAGAGTCGTAGGAAACAATGTTGTTACATTAGGGAGGATTAATCTTGTTTGCTGCAAAAACGTTATTTTAGGGTCCGTTTGCAGTAGTGTTGCAAGTATACACAGATTGTTTGTCTTTTAGAATATATAGCTTAGGGAGATATGTCTAGGCTATTTTAAACTAAGGGCGGAGTTTTTTAAGGGTTTGTAGTTTAATTATAAGGGGCAGTTACTATCTTAGAAACGTAAGTCGCGCGTAGTTAACAACGTGTTAGGGGAGGACTTAGAGAAAATAATTAATAATTATTACATTTAATTCTAGGGGAACTCCTAAGCGCGTTTAAATATGTACAAGCATGTTAGTAGCTCCTTTAAAACAAAGGAAGAAGTAAAACAAGGTTTTATCTCTTCTTAGTTTACACTTAATCTATTTTCTTTAGGTGTCTTCTAGAATTATAGGTAATTAGAATCTAGTATTAAGGGCTGCGAGGAAGGCAGTGAATGTCGTGACCTAGTTAGGGAGGATAAGAGGGTCAACATCTAAACCCTAAGTTCTGGCTTAGACGGCTGGATCCTTAAACAAAAAGAGGATTTAAAGCAGAGCACATTAGTGTTTATAGAGGGCAACGTCTTCGGCCTGGAAGAACATAAGGAGCCGCCATCTGAATAATTTGTACTCCGAGGTGCTATGTAGTAAAGGCAGGGACGTCAGATTCTTTAAACAGGGGTTCTTTTAGTGCGGACTAGGGGTGGGGGTTCCGGCTCCACCAACATAAGGCGGAGTAATGCCGACCGTTTTAAACGGCTTGAGAGATCTGCCGAACGCCGGCGGTTATCTTCTTGTTCTCCGCGCGGTCTTGACTTCGCCCTCAGTGTTAACGATCCTCAGTCACACGCTCTCTATCTCTTATAGTCTTCTTTAAGCTAAGTAGCTTTAACCTAACTTGTATAAGTGTTGTCAGACGTTTCTTCTTGTGCATTGTGTTAATACCTGCTCTAGAACTAAATTACAACACTGTGGCATTCTCTACCGTCTTTCTATCTCAGCTAACTTCAATAATTAGGTTAAGAATGCCGATGCCGACTAGCTCTCTAAACACGTATAGTGTTATCTACGTAAACTGCTTCTATGCTTTAACTACAGAAAGACCTAGGGCTTTCAAAGCAACTTCCTCTTTTATTAACAAGAGGCAGATTCGCACTAGACAATAGCGACGGCAGCCGCGCGCCGTGCGATCGAGAACAAGCGGTATACGACCGATCGTTATCTGCCGCGTCGTTCCCGAGAGCATCTAGATGAGCATATATAGGACTACAATTTCAGAGATGAAGATAATTAAGGGCAGAGGCACAATAAAGCAAATAGAAGTACGTAGAACGTTAGGGCGCTAGGAAACGCAAAAAAGCAGACAGCATAGCTGCGGTCTTACTAATATAGTTAGAATAAGCCTTTAATTTATGCAGTAAGATGTCGCGTTACAACACAATAAGAGAATTGCAAAAGTGTTTGCTTAATAGAAAAATTTAATCTAGTCTAAGAGACTTTTAGTTAACAATTTCTCCTTATAATTAATATTATAATCTACGCGCTTTGCTGCTCTCTTCTCTTGCTTAGCATATCTTACTTTATTATCTGCCCTAATCTCTTTAGGAGGTGTTTCTAAACGTTTCTGCTTCTTAACCCCCTTAGCAAGCACATGCTTGCCTAGTGCATACTCTTCTTTGCTATCTACCGCATTAAAGTATTTGTAGAGTTTTAATCTAGAAATACAGATAAATGTATCCTCCTTACCTATCTCCTTCTAGGCAAGACCTTCGTAGGCAAATTCGCTAAGGCGGAGCCGTAGGCCAGGCTTATTAACAGAATTTCCTTCTTTATTACAGAAAGGCTATTAGGAACGTTAGAAAATTGCAAAAGTTATTAAGAGAATTAGACCTACAACATCTATAACCTCTTCTATAGCTTGTAATTTAAGTACTCTATTAATTGTAAACAATTTTAGCTGCTAGACTAATAACGTTGCTTTACGCGACTTCTTGTTGCTATACTTAATATGTACGCATATAATAGCTTATATGCTAGCATTTAAGTCTAATATGTAATTTTTAGCTAACTAGCTTAGGCACAACTTCTTCTGCGAGTATGCTACTTCAACTATAACGCCTAGATATTAGGCGTCTTTATGCCTAAATAACGCATCTAGCTTGTACTTTAACTTAGACAAAGTGCTGGGGCCGAGATGTATATAACTTAATTAGGCAGAATGCACATTCTACGCAAATGCTACCTTTTTGCCTAATCTATTTTGTATTGTTTTTAGCTAGCTCTAAATATTATCCTCTACCTTGTTAATAAAGCGTTCGTGTATCTTAGTAGGCATATAAATAACTAGTTTACGTTTGTCTTTGTCGTAGTTATACCTAGCGCAAATCCTGTTAGTTGTAGCCTCTGCAGTCTCCTCTAAAGTCTGCTTACTGTATCTTGTCGTCCACGTATCCTAAAAGCACATCATCTTGCTAGAGCGCCCTCTTTATCTAATCGTACTCTCCTTGCACAAGCTAAAACTCTTTCTACAGCTCTCTGCCAATGTCCCTTCCTACTTAGATATATCTAAAATGCGTAATAACGCAAGGCGCCTCTGTAAAATGCTTCTTGTTAGTTAGCAGAGGCGTTAAAGGCTGTTGTGTAAAACTTAAGGAGGGCGTAACGTGTTAGTCCTACATTACATGTAATTTTTACATAGCTGTATGCTGTACTGCATTGTAAAGTAAGTTGATAGTCGTTGCGCTTCAGATTAACAGAGTTCCTAAGAGCTGGGCGTTTTGGTTGACTCAGCAACAGCGGCACGTGGCCAAGGAGCCAATGACACAAGTGTGGCTAAGGAGCCAATGACACAAGTGTGGCTAAAGTGTTGAGCCACACATGTTATCGCAAAATCAGTCGAGTTCACAAAGGATGACAGTAAGCACGACGGCAGGCACGGTGATTACGAGAGGAACAGCGGAGGATACAGTGGTTAACTACGCAGCCACAATTTTGTTTCACGCAGCTCGGAACCAAAGCCTTATGTTCTACTTCTAAGCTTTCCTATAAAAGCACCACCACCAGCTACCTACAGCCGTATCCACCAAGACGAACTCTCAAGTACCACCACCTTACGCCTCACCTCCGCACGCACCAATACCGCCTGCAGCCCGTGCACCACAACCGCCATCCAACCCCTCCGCGATATATGCGTGGCTTTGGGTATCTAGGCCATTCCTTGCCTGCTGAAGAATGGACTTCATGCGAGAGTAGAGCCCTCGATCCTCCTTTAACCATCGCTTTCCTTCTGGGAACACCGCCTTTCGCAGCTCAATAATACAAGGAATTAACGGTTCGCAGTAAGACGTTACGCTCTCGTCCACCTCCTCTATAAACTTGTCCTCCTCAATCACGGAACCTTTCTTGATCTTTGCCAGGTTTTCGATGCTCTCAAAGTTCCATGCCTCAAACTTCGACACACGATGTCCGCCACCTGGACCAGTACAATGGATACAAACCCAAAATAACACCCAGAAGAACGACTCCAGATCATGCATGAAGTTGTGGTGCTCACCGTATAAAGCACCAATTGCCATGAACACTACAGTGCCGGTTTTGCTCGGTGCTCTAGAAGCGTTCTCACGGTCGATCTTTATAGCAAGGTCAAGATCGATCAAAAACCCGTCGTTTTCCGCCATATTCAGCATGACGTTCCCGATAGATATATCTCGGTGGATAATATTCGCATCTAGTAGCGACTCGTGCCCTGAAGGGTCAGCCGTAGCCCCAAAAGCTTAGTGTTGGCACTTACCTTTTATGCCGCCAAGCAAACCTGTTAGTATTCCGCTTAGAGAACTTGCTTCGTAAATACTCTTCCCAACATCCCGAATAACCACCCGTCGATGAACGCGATTTCTTCGTCGTGGTACGTCTTGCTTGATTGGGGAGACTGAGCATGACCGTTTAGGAGGCGGCATTGATGCGTGTAAACTGCTTGACGATCTTTTTGGCCCGGTCCTTCGACTTCTGCTTCTGCTCCTACCCCGTCCAGGTCCAGGATTAAGCGAGGTTGTTGGGCTCGTGATGGACTCAAAAGGTATCGCTCGTTGTTGCAGTAGGTTCCGGCCCATAGTGTCGTCAAGTCCCTTCCGCACCTTTTTAAGCACGTCGTCGACGGTACCACCGATGTGCACGGTTTCATGATAGTAGTATCATGCCACGTTCTCAACCCCAGTTTCTGTTGCTTCTTTCAGCAGAAGGCCCTCTTCAGGTCGTTCTTCATACTCCCACGAGTCTTTTATCACAGGACAAAACTGGTGAGTGCACAGGTAGTTTTTCCTGGTGATTTCTGCGGCGTTTGCATCGGCGAAGTGATGCACCGATGGACCGGGCACGTTGCAGGCGCACTCGAAAGACACGACAACAGCGAGGTTCTGTCGCTAATCGAGCGCAATGGAGGCCAACAACCTCTGCCAGCAGATATTGTCGGCGACATGATACGCGGCGCACTGACGTTCGTCCTAAAGACGCAGCACTCCCCCGACCTCAGCAGCCTCAGCGACGCCCTCAACGTCGTCGGAACCGAGGCCAGAGCTACAGCAGAAAACACGGCGCAGACGCTCGATCAGATCAGGCAAGAGCTCAAATTCACCAAGGAAGTCGTCCAACAATCTGCAGTGAATATACAACGAAATAGCAACACAGCGGTGGAGGCGAGACCACAAAATCAGGCGAACGGACCAATAAGCAACGTAGCAACAACAGCAGCTAAAGGTGTCCCACTAGCAGGTACATACAATGCACAAACTCTCAAAGCACCCTCTGTGCAGATCTAGCATGAGGTCATTGTGAACACCAGGGACCCGCTCACTATACAGAGCCTCAGACTGTCAGACTACATAGTCAGCACTTGTTCACTATGGGACGACCCGCACCTGGGGCTGACGGTCATGCCGTACGGCGCATTATAGCTTGTTTTTAGGGTGTTGCGATTACATTACTCGTTAATAGCATATCGATTATGGTCCTCTCAACACGACGTTAATCACCGCCAGCATTTTATCTATATAGCTACCCTGTCAATACAGGCAACCTTAGGCGTAATTAGTACTAAAACTAACATGCCAGTACGGTTGGCGCCGCTTAGTACAGGGTTTACTCTTAAGACTTAAGTCTGTAGTGCTTCTCAGGCTGCTTTACGAGGTGTGAGAGCTTCATTAAGGCCTTCTTGTGAGCCGAAGCCTAGCTTTTAGGACATCCATCTTCCTCCACAGCTAACCCGTATATTTCGTGCGTCTGAAAAGCGTAGTATGCACACGGTCGCATTGGCTGCACGCAAGAATCCTCATAGCCAAGCTAGGAGGTGTCATCCTACTGGCTTGTACAATCTCTAGTAACTGCTGTTAGCTATACCTCAACAATCTTCGCTGACCTCTCTCTTAGGGCAACTTATTACGCATATATATATTATGGAATCGAGCTTCAGTGAACTACCCGGTTTTCCTAACCAGCATCCACACTTCCTGTGCAACAACTATGTAGCTAACTTACACGCTAAAACTGCTAGCCTGTTTCTGACCTGCTTATTGCAATCAGTGCTAACAAGTCGCACAGTTTTAGTAATGCATTTAAACAAAAATCTCCGCAAAAAACTATTGTCAACATCAAGGAGATTACTCAAGTCGCGCAAGTCGTTCGTAGCTTGCCTGTACCTTTGCGATATTCTCTATGATCGTCTACTCTACATAAGTCCCGATCCCAAAGAGCGAGCGGCTCGCTCGCCTTTATCAGCTCTATACCTATGCCTCAGCGCCCATTGCTGAAGAAAAGACCGGGGCTAGTCCTCCTCGAGCGCCGTAGCGAAACAGACACTTGAAGCGCCTTTTCCTGTCGCTTCTTCTGCTCTGAGCTTATCTACATGGCCGCCACCCTACGAGGTAGGAGCAAGTTAACACTATTTGTACTAAATACTGATCAGGCCTCAGTTAACCCGTTGTGTCTATAGCCTTAACAAAATACCAATCTCGACGACTCCGTCGTGCGTCGTTGCGTCGTGCTTCGGACCACAGTCTTACTTCTATTGTTAGGATATAGATGACCATACTAATAGCAGTGCAGCGTACCCGAAACATAGATTAAGAGCGCTTATTGCTGTCTACGCAGGTGAGCAACTTATAAAGCTATATATCTCCTTATAGGGCTGTGCTCAAGCAGAGCGTAGAGGCGTTGACCTTGTTTTTGCAACTCAATTTCTGCTAATCTAAGCTTTACAGAGATTATTGCTATTGTGTTTTAAATATAGGCCTGACGAAACTTCTGTATTAATTAATAGTTGAGTGAGTGATCACTCCATTTATTGCGTGTAAGTATAGCAACGTTCAAAGGTCGATCGCGCTGTAGATTTACTCTAGAGCTTGCCACAGTAGGTACCCTGTCCGTGCACTCAATGCACGCCGTCAGTCAATGCACGCGCATCACCAAAACGGGCTACACAAAATTAAGGCTGTAGAGCCACATAAATAAGTAGTTATTATAAAGCAACTTAGCAGAGTACTCTATAGACCTATACAACAATCTTTCTTACTAAAACATTCTTAGCTAAAGAATTTTGCGGCCGCAAGTGTTAGTTCAGTGTAGCAGTATTAAGGTACGCGCTGTACGCAAGGCACTACCTATATTATCTCTAGCACTACGTTTCTACTTCTTCTTTAGTACTGCTTGTTGTAAAGCCTTGCGCGGCCCTATAGGCGGCTTTTAAGTAGCTTTCTAATAGTTGTAAGCTTACTTTTAGCGCTTTCTCTCTTTCTTGCGTTTAGTAACTTTCTTGGCCTTTTTAGCCTTTAGCTAGTTGCGCTTTTCCTTCTTCTTTACATGCGTATTATGCTTCTCTTACGCAATTTTTTGTTATATAGCTTATTAGCCTTAGCAAGCTTCTTTATATTAACTTTTTTTTTCTTATCTACCTCTCTCTCCTTTCTTGTAGGCTTTATGCGAGTTTTAGCTTCTCTAAATAACTAAGAATCCTATATTATTAAAAGTCCCTAGTACTTATAGTGTTATAGCAGGTCTAGAAACTTGCCCTTTATCTCTCTCCTTTTTTTAACAGTAAAAGCGTTAAGTAAACCCTTATTTTTGCTCTGCAGAAGGGTATTCTGTATAGCTATATAGTAGAGCAATTGCTAAATAGTAAATACGTCCTTCCCTAAAGCACTACTTAACGCGTGTTTTATAACTGTATTTAGTTCCTACTATGCCTTACTACTATATATAGGCGCTTCCTCTAACGCGTTGCTAGAGGTGCCTAAGTTGTTGTTAGTAAAGCAATTAAGTATAACGTTAGGGTTAAAGAAGTATACACCTATTACCTTAAACAAGCTAAAGATGTTCTTTACAGTAAAGCTACTTGCCTAAGTTTCCTAAAACAGGCTAAAAAAAATAGCTTTAGTTATAGGCACTAAGCCTTGATACTTGTAAAGGCGTATTGCTAGCTTCTTTCAGTATGCTGTGCTAAAGGGCTTAAATATTACTACATTAAGAGGCTGCAGCGTGTGGGTGCTATAAATTAGATAGATACGTAATAGTATTTTATGTCTATAGCAGTATACTAGAAACTCTTCTATTTGGTGGCTCCTATAGCCGTCTATAAGTAACAGGCAGTACTTTCTCTAAGCTTTAGCTGCTGTAAAGCGCTTAAATACCTACTATAGCTAGGTAAAACTAAGTCTATTATTTAATTAGCCACTACTTAATACTCTTAAGAAGGCTATATATTTTTCTACCTTTATATCTTTTTATTAGGTTAATTGTATGTTGTTAGAGTTAGCTGCATATATAAGAGCTAGCAGCAACGCTGTACTATTAGCGCAAACATACGCTAACAAGCTGATCTACTTTTAGTTACTATTTTGTAGTATCTACTTAAACTACTTCTTCTTAAATAGCCTCTTGCTAAAGATCTTCTTCTGTCTGCTAACAACTCTAATCATAAAGCCTTTCTTATCTATATTATATATATACTCTAGCTCCACTTTATAGAAGTTAATCTTGCTACCTAGGTATTTAAAGTACACTTTATACTTATTACTAGAATTAGCAGCGTGGCGTTTACAGTCTATAGAAGTGCTCTACTAGAATGTAAGCTTATCTTAATATTAGTAGAAGAAGCAAGCAACCTAGCTTTTAGAGACAGGGTGTCTAGCAATATCAAACGCGTAATTCTGCACTATCTCTCTTATAGGAGGCAATTTTTACTTAGTTAGCCTCTCTATGTACTTTATAAGCTCTGCCTCTTATTCTAGCTAAAAATTGTACTGTACTAAACTTACTTCTACTTATAACTTACTAAACTTTAGTACTTGCGCGACAACGTCAAGCGCGCAACACTATACTTCTTAGCTATTATTATATAGTAAATCTTTTTACTAGAGTTAGGAGCATCTAGCTCTATAAAGGCTTCTTTTATAGTTATCGTAGCGTTAAGTTGTAAGGAGGTGTAAAGTTAAGACGAAATTGCAATTGTGTACACTAACTAACAGCATATATTAAGTGCATGGACAGGGTACTACGCGCTAAATTATTAATATTTTTGTATACTATCTCTTACTTGGTACACCTCGCAGAGACTAGAGCAGAAAAATCTACTAGTTAAAGTAACGCTTTATCGCGCGCGTACTGCAATTTTCCTAAAGCTTAAACAGGGAATATATTACGTATAAGCTAAAAACTAGTGTAATGTAGAACAGGTCTCTCGCGCATAATGTGGTGCTCTGTCTTAGAGGTGGCAAAACGTATTAGATCTTAGGTAGGCAGCTAATATGTAGTTAATAAGATGTTCTTATAATAAATTATACCTAGTAATCTAAATATAGGCAAGTTAAACTCTAACTCATCTATTACTTTGCATATAGTATATTAATACTGCATTTATTTTGCTCTAAAGCGCTCTGCAAGTAGCGCTTAAGCGATTAAAAACTTTTAAGAGGCACTACACTAGCAAAGAATGCTGTTTATCTAATAAACGTAACATAATTGTCTAACGGGACAGCTTGTCTAGTATAACTAGCTCAGATAACCTAAGCTACACAGAGCAATATCTTAATTAAGCAGGTATACGCTGGTTGATGGGTAGGGAGGCCCCAGGGTTGGGTAGGGGTTGGGTAGCTGATGCACGGTCCTTGTGTAGGGGTTGGGTAGGGGTTACTCTAGCGTGGGTAGTGGTTGGGGTTGGGTTGCACGGACCACGGGTTGGGGTTAGGTTGGACCAGCCATATGGTAGGTCTAGGGTAGGGTTGCGATTTTTATCTATGACGCGTACATAGTCTAGGGTAGGGTTGTAATTTTTATCTTTAACGCGTACATGAGGATTAATCTGCAGCTAAGACAGTAGCGCTAACACAGATAATTCTGTTTAGGGGTTAAAGTTTTTAATGCTAAGGTGTTAGGGTGCCGCGTGCGTATTAGTCTGCTTAATAAGGTGTTGGGGTGCGTATTAGTCTGCTATTAATAGCTGTAATAACTAATAGCAACCCAACCCCAACCCAACCCTAACCCGTGGTCCGTGCAACCTAACCCCAGACCTACTACACCTCTACCTATTTTGAGTACCAAAAAATGGGTAGGGGTTGGGTAGGGGGTAGGGTATTACATAATCCTACCCAACCCCTACCCAACCCCTACCCATCAACCACCGTAAGTAGGTAAGTGCTTACTCTCTATTATAGGCTGCAGGACTTTAGCTTAGCTTTTAGTCCTAATGTAAAATGTTGCAAAGGCTAGAATAGAAGTTAAGGCAAAAGATAACTGCAAGATTTACAGTAGGCGACAAACGCCTTCTCTTGTATTTAGGAAAAAATAATATTTAGAAAAGCTACATAAAGAAAGACTAAATTTAAGTATAATTATACTATACAGATAATCTTTGTAAGTGTCTTTACTAGCTAAACGCAACAGCGGGTGGAGTAAACCTCTATACTAACATTTTTAGCAACGTTAAGTTGTAGAAAAGTCTTACAAAACTAGCTTTATCTTAAATAGGATATAGGCTTTAGTTGCTAAATTAATTAATATATTCAATAAGCTCTAATTTCTATTATAAGTAGAGAGCTTGTTAGTTTTGCGCAGCAAGGCTCTGCGTAGTTTTAATGTCCTTATGCCTGCGTGTAAGCTTTTCTGTAGGCTCTAAAACTTCTATAGCTACAAGCATAGTATTAATAAAGTCTACCTACAGCAATTACAGCGCGTTAAACGTAGTAATAGTAGTAGTAATAGTAGTAGACTGTGTTTAAGAACGTAAGGGCGGACATTAAGAGAAACTACATGTTGATTGTAATAATAAGTAAAAAAAAGTATAAGGCTGTAATGTATGGAAAAGAGTTAAAGACAAAAGAGTTAGCGCTTATAAAGAATACGCTCTCAGTTGTAAAGTACGTTATGTCTTGAGTTCTGTCTATGCTTAACAGCTTAGGTATAAGAGGCTAATTAACATGCTATACTTAGTTATAAAGGCGCTTAATAACAATAAGCTACCCTTAAGCTTACAGGTAATAGAGAAGAGCATTGAAGGCTAGCCCTACTACGTATACATAGATAACTTTAGGAACAACCAGGCAGTTTAGTTAACATTAGGGCTGTAAGCTTATTATTACAACTTTGTTTATAAGCATAAAGAGGAATATAAGTATAGACAAAAGCCTAATTATGTATTTAGGCAAGTATATAGTTGCGGCTATTATTAACTATACAAGCAATACTAAAGACGCAATCTTAATTTTAAAAAAAGCTATAAACTTAAGTATGTTTTCATAAAAAAACTATATTAACTACCTACTCTTGCTTAACTACAGTTATATTAGGCCTAAAATAGCACTTATAAAGTAGGCCTAGTAGAAGCCTGTAATAGCTAGCGTTATTATAAAAGTAGGTATAAGCAAGGTTAGGGACAAGCTTGCAACTAGCAACAGGCTTAAGTTTATAATTAGAGTAAAGATGCTATATAAGGACATACTAATGCTTATAAATATAGAGATAATCAAGAGCTTTACGCTAAACTTACTTAAAAATATAAAAAACGTTACGCGCAGGCTTGAAGCTTTAGTTAAATAAATAAATGTGTGCTCCTAAAAGCGTACATAATAGTAGGCAGGGAGAGGATCACGCTTAAAGACGTAAATAGAGTTATAAGAACAATTATATGTAGCTATAAAATTATAAAAGTATTGCAGCTTAAGCACACGCCTCTACTTAGGCAGCACTGCCTATTTACAATTACAACTAGCATTAATGTTCTAGTAAAGTTTAAGTCTTATATATAACTATAGCTTTATTTATAATTACGTACATGCTTACGTCTACGTTTTACTACATGTCTAGGAGTATGTTCTTAATACTTACGCAGACTCCTTTATACCCGTAGGCAAGAAGACGCGTAGATTTCAGAGAGGATAAGCATATTAATAAGCCTAATATAGTACGAGATGCTAAATAAGAACACAGCTAGAATCTTATTATAGACAAAGTCCTGTACACATCTATACGCATAATAAAGTTCTTAGACAAGCCCTTGTAGTAAAGCATAGTCCTAGACTTATTTATAATTAACAAAAATAGCTAATAGCAAAGTAGTACAGTATTTATGCAACATTTTCCTATTATAGTGTCGCACTTTATTTTAAACACTAACACATCTCTACTCTATTTATTATATAAATATACAATAGCAGATTAACTTAGCGTTGCTGTAAGTGTTAATCTAATTATATAGGGATGTATAGTGTAGAAGAATACTTTTACCCCTAAACTCCTAAGTTAATTCTAGTATTTTAGAATGTTAACTAGTGCAACGTACATTTATTTTACAGCTCTTATTTCTTTACTACATTATTGTCTAGTGTAAATAAAACATTATTAACTATATTGTTAATTATTCTATTAATGTAGTTTCTTAACTTTTCTTTAACACACCCTTATCTACTTACAGCAATACATACATATCTGCAAAAAGTTTAGTAAGCTAAGAAGAAAATTTTAATAGCAAAGATTAAAAAAGCAGCTTTGTAAAGTTAACATATAGTAATATAGACATGTCCTACTAGTTTCTCTATGTAGACAGCAAGATTAACAAGACTTCTCTTATAGAACGTATGCTATAAGTAGTACTAAGTATGCAGTAGCATGTAGTAGCGTGCTTAGATATTGCTCTATACTATTGTCAAATTTGGGACATCAGCGCGGTTGATTAGGAGGTCGATGAGATTGGAGAAGGGGTCTGCAAGGGTGATCAGGGGGTGGCGCTAAAGGACGCTAAACGCGCTAGCGCCGCCAAGGCCCACACAGAATCCCGATTATAAAAAAAGCACTTAGAGCAGATACAATCCACACACAGAACACGAACAATTAATTATTAAGACTATTAACTTATTATCACTTATATTATCATTACCTTATTAGTATTACTTCACCTATAATATCTAACAATTAAGAGTCTTACTGCCTTAACTAAACAAGGTTTACTAAACTACCAAATTATACAAGCTATTAAAAGAATAACTACCCTATCTCTACAAGACTCCTCTGTGATCCTTACAGATCACACAAACTAGATTAAATAAATCTAACAGATTAAGACGCGCGCTAACTCTCTACGCGTGTAAGAGAAGATTAACCTAAACCTTACAATTAAACCTATTAAAAAACTAGAAGTACCCTAAATGCCTTAACTAAGCGACTATTAAGCGTTGCAACAAGCGATTAATGCGCACGCTGCATTACACTAAAATAATTACAGCAATAGCACAACTATACTGCCTTTTATACCTACACAGCCCGCGGATCTATTAACAAACGCGAGAGCCTTATATAAAAAGGATCTAGAGATCTATAAGTTAGAGCTAGGTTAATATAAGACAGAAGATTAGAAGTACATAAAGGAGCAAGCAGCGTTAGATAAGATTACGCAGAAGATACAGCGTACAGTTAACAACTACTTATACATAAACTGCTATTAAGTAAGACAACTACATTGTTAGTAGATTGCTAACCTAATAGCTACTGTAGGCATTAACGCTAAAGATAAGATTAAGGAAGCTTAAGAGCAGTACAAAACCGCAATAAAGCCGCCTAAAGTAATTAACTTATAGGAGATATAGCTTACTAAAGTTAATTACGCTACAACTAAGGGTAAAGCTGTTAGAATACTTAAGTGCTAACTAGACGCGTACGTAAAGGAGGACTTTACCTAAGCTACAGTAAAGCACTTAGAATAATAGACTATATTATTTATATCTTATAGATTAAAGAGTCCTTTAATTACAGTTAAGGATATAATCCGCAACTATTAAGATTACATGCAGCTCTTTTACCTATCTAAAGCAAAGTTAACTAAGGCTTCCTTTAGAACAGCTACAGGAGCTAGATTACAAACGCTTAAAAAAGACAAATTAAATAATCCTAGGCAGAAGCGTAAACATTACTAAAATTAGAAGCTTATTTAAGATACTTAATTAAACAATATCTAATACACTGCGAGCAAGTGCAAAGCTTGTAATATAAAATATGCGCTTAAAGAGTGCTAGTATACGCACCTAAGCAACGCGCTAGACTAGTAGCAACCCTAACAAGATAGAATAGATTAAGTCTAATTGCGTATTAACAACAGCCTAGCTATGCAAGAAACAATTTGCAATTCTAAGTAGAAATTACAATTTTAAAAACCCGCAATTAAGAAGTTACACACAGTAACGCCTATAGTTAAGTATAATAACTAACTATATAGTTAGAAGATTAAAGAGATCAACTACACGTTTATTGAGGCCTTATTTACAGCAATCTAGGATACGTATCCTTTGCGACAATTATAGATCCTTAACTTTAGATTAACCTATTACGTCTCTAACGATACTAGCCGATTTACTAAAACATAATTAGCAAGGCAAGGAGACTTCCTATAAGCAGGTAACTTACAAGTATAGATTAAGGCATATAGATTAGTTACTTTAACAGTAGCTAGTAGCAGGACGAGAAGCTAACTACACCTTAAAGACGTGGCATACTGCCCTAATTTACTCTATAATCTTGTCTTAATTAGGATACTCCGCTTACAGGGCGTGTAGTAGGATACTAAATACAATCTAATAGTCCTTTAACAATTGCTTACTAATAGTCTAGTTGCTAACCTTACTAAGTTACATAGACAATAGGTGCTTAAAGTAAACTTAATTACTAATTACGCTACAATAGCCTCTAGAGTCGTTAAGCCGCGATATAATTAAAGACAGCGCGCACGAGCACTTATATAGTATAAGAGGATAGGTTATCTAGGACTAAGTGCGCTTAAGCACCTTATACAACAATCTAAGGGGGTAAGGATTACTAGAGTACTTATAGTAGCATGTAACGCCTGTAGACAAGCAAAAGCTAAAAGGCTAATCCGCCGCATACTGCGCAGGATTAATAAGTCTCTAGGAGAGCGCATCTTACTTAACTTTTATAACTATAAGGTTAATAGCTTAACTAAGGAAAGAAGCTAACTACTAATTACTCATTAAGTTTCTAGATTTATGTAGGACTACTACTTTAAGGATAATTAAACAGCACAGGTAATTATTAAGTCTCTAGAATCCTTTATTATCCTTATAAAGACCTAATTGAATCTTTTAATAAAGGTTATTAAAACTAATAACAAGATTATTATAGTTAAACTAGAAGTTGCTTAGTAGGCAAAGTCCTAAGGCATATGGTTTAAGCCTTCTGCTCCTAATACCTAAGCATAGAACAGTGGAGCGGAACGCTTAGGGGGTGTAATTAAAGATAAAGCATGAGTAATGCAACTTAACGCTAACCTACTATAGCTACTATAGCCTGAGATTACTTAATTAGGAGTATATCTCTATAATTAAACGCCCTAATACGCAAATTAATAGATATTACTATATTAAGAGTTCTTTACGCATAACACATACAAAAATAGAATTGTTACCTTACTACGTAAGCTACACTAAGGAAACCTATAAGTATACAGGTATAAGGCGTTTGCAATAATAAATAATATAAAGCGCGGCAAGCGTAACCTACAGCAGCTTGATCCTAAGGCATAAATTAGATACCTAGTTAGATTTTAATCTACGAACATTTACCGTGTATAGGTACTAACTATAGCTAAGGTGATTACTACACGCAATGTAGTATTTAATAAAGAATTAATCTTTACTAGAGATAAGAAGGACGTTATAAATAACCTAATGCATAGCACCCTTAAAGAGATTAAGGCATAGATTAGGACTGTAGAACTTCCCCTAAGGATTATAAATAACTAAGAAGAGACATAATCTTTTCTTAAGAGTAAGTCCTTTAATAAAGGACCTATACATAAAGAAATATATAATTAATATAATTAACGCAGAAGAAAGGTTTAAGTAGATTATCTCTTACCTCTGCTAACGCCTCTACTAGTAGCTCTCTTAACTAATCTTATAACAGCAGAGAGCATTAGGCGTGTAGATAATCCTCTTAATATTAAGAGTTAGAACGTCGCCCTTGCGCAGCTATTAAACCCTAGGCCTAATAACCTCTAAAGTACTAGTAGCAGCGAGTGTCCTAATCTACGCAGTGCTAATATAGGATTAAGTTCTATTAGTAAGTCTCTCTAGAAAAACTAGACAGACCTATAGGCTTTAGTGTCTATAGCAGATGCGAGAGCAGGAAAAGTTCAACAATTAAATAATAAGAAACTTAATAGCGCGGCGGTTAAATAATTGCTTAAGAGTTAAGGTTATAACTAGATGCCTTATCTAAGCAAGCTCCTACTAGCGCTAAGTCTAAACTAACTAAAGAAGAATTATATATTCTACTAGTTGTTTAAAAAGGCTAAAGAGGATTACCTTGCGAGCTACAAACAATTAAACTTATAGTTAGAAGTCCTAACGTAAGAAGCACAACTAATAAACACCTAGATACTAGAGTCTATGTAGGTATATACCTACAAGATTAATAAGGATTATAAGTTTATTAAGTGCAAAGCGCACTTAGTTGTACAGAGTAATTAACAACGCAACGTTACTACTTAAGAGACTTACGCCGCTACGTTAGCATGTTAATTCTTCTAAATAGCCTTTGTAATTGCTGCCTAATTTAACCTTAAGCTTAAGTAGTCCAACGTCACTAACGCCTTTGTACACGTACTAATTAATTAAGTTATATACATAAGAATACCGCGTAGTTACGCAAAGAAGAAATAATTCTAAAGCTTAACAAAGCCTTGTACGGCCTGCAGATATTGCTACTGCTCTAGTAAAGGGACTTTACTACCTATCTCTAAAGATGTAGATTTACTGCTGTTTTATATAAGCTATGCTACATAATCTGCTAAGGGATCTTTGTGTTCTTTTACGTTAACAATATTATTGCAATATACAGCAAGAACTATAGATTAGATACGCAAGCAGCTTTAAGGATATTAGAAAGAAGTACTATATAACTAGAGGAGACAATCTACATTAGTTTTTAGGCATAGAGTTAATTAGGGATTAATTACAGCGCAAGATCTAGATCTCCTAATTAGCATATATTAAGAAGATTAACTAACTAGTAAGCAATTACTTAATTAAAAGTAATACCTTAATTATTAAGACTAAACTGCTGCCCTAAGAAGGCAACGCAACCCCTAGGGAAATCAACCTCTACTAACAAAAGATTAGATTACTCTTATTTGCAGCAGTTAACACGAGACCTAATACAGCCTTCGCAGTATTACGCCTAGCACAATTTCTTACAAACCCTAGCCCTAATTATTAGTGAGCAGCTAATCACGTACTCCTCTACCTTAACTATACACAAACACTCGCACTACAATTTAGTAGAGACAATTACCTAGTTATTGTAAGTAACGCCTCTTTTGCTAACAATACACTTAATTAAAAAAACTTACAAGGATACGTAATTAAGCTATTTAGTAGACTAATAGCTTAAAGAGTAAACAAACACGATACAGTTACAACCTTAACAACTAAAGCTAAACTGCTTACACTCTTACAAGTAGCAAAGGAAGCTATATTTATTTAGATACTGTTTAGTAAGCTCTAAGTTTAGATAATTAACTAAATAATTACTATATAGTGTGATAACCTGCAGACAATCTAATTAATCTTAGAAGAAATTTCCTAGTTAACTACAAAGCTAGGGCATGTTAATATCTACAACTATTAGCTTAGGCAAGAAGCTTAGAACAAATTAATTAAGGTAATCTACGTAGAATTAAGTAAGATGCTCGCCGACGGACTTACTAAACTATTACTAGCTAATTAATAGCTAAGGTTCCTACAACAAATAGGACTAATTAATCTAGGCATACAACTACGACTAGAAGCTGATCTAGTATTAATAACTAATCAGCTTAACGCCTTAGACCTATAATTAACCATCTTACAAAAGAAAAAATAAAAGAGGTGTTTAGCTTAATCTGTACGCTTAAGCTGAGAGGGTGTGTTAAATTTAGGACATCAGCGCGGTTGATTAGGAGGTTGGTGAGATTGGAGAAGGGGTCTGCAAGGGTGATCAGGGGGTGGCGCTAAAGGACGCTAAACCCGCTAGCGCCGCCAAGGCCCACACAGAATCCCGATTATAAAAAGGGCACTTGGAGTAGATACAATCCACACACAGAACACGAACAATCAATTATTAATACCATTAACTTATCATTACTTATATTATTATTACCTTATCAGTATTACTTCACCTATAATATCTGACAATTGTTATAACAAATTAAATACTATGCCTATAGCATATTAGCTTATTAGCTGCAGTTTTTATAACGTGTACGTGGCTTAATAAAGTAGTTTACTAAGAAGGCAATAACTAGCCTCCTAGCAGTTAGAAAGGCAAAGAATAGCATAAATCTTAGACTTAGTTAAATAGAATAAGGTTTTATATATTTGCAAGTATAAACAGCTTAAGAGTCTGCTAGCATTTAATATAATTTTACTAAAGACTACTTACGCTGGCAACTATACTTGCTAAGTCTAAAGATCTAACTAAGTCCCCTTATAGCCGAATTATTCACAATATCTTAAGATCTTAGGCTAAGAGTAAGTTACTTAGCTAACTAAATAATTTCTTAATTGAGCAGGAGCAAAAAAATTCTAGAACTATCTCTTTAAGAGGAGTTTTTCTAGATAATAATAAATAGATTTTAAAGAAATAGATAGCTTAAAAAAAGCACTTTCTAAAACTCTTTCAACAATATTAGTATAGGAAGTAGCATATAAATAAAAAGGTACTTGTAGGTAGGGTATCTCTACAGAATAAAATAATATTACTACACTTTTGCTTGTGCTTTAATATACCTTATATAGACTATTAGCAACTTCGCTAATATAGTTAAAGGCGACAATACTTAAAAGAGTAGCTTGTACCTAGCTATAGACAACTCTAATAAATCCTCTCTAAGTAGACAACATAGCTACTATACTAGTTAAACACCTGCAACTTCTTAATATCTTTAAGTATAGATATAACAACTAAGTTATACTCTTATAATACTCTACTTGTAAAGAAGCTATAAGAAAGTTAGTTAATTATAGTTCTTTATCTTCCTATCTTAAATTTAGGAGAAGTAGATAAGATTTCTAGTATCTAAACATTTTAATTTAACTATTTGCAAAGTTTGTAATATACTCTAAGTCTTTATTCTTAATGCTATTTAGTGTAGCAAGATTTAGGGGATCATACGCTTGTGCCTTTTTAAGTATATTTTAAAGCTATACCCTAATTATGTAAAACATCCTAAGACTTTCTTCTAAACACTCTCCTAGAGGCATAACACTTCTAGAGATAGAAATAAGGTCTGCTAAGATAATGTTAAGACAAACGTTAATACTACTAGGAAAAGTGTAGAATAAGTAAGCAAACTTAAGTATAGTAACTAACTATGCTAGTTCTTAATATATTTAAGAACTCCTCTTTACTTTTTGTAAAATTAAGTAGTCTAGATCTTAGATAGCTAAGGCATTTTCTAAGACATTAGAACTACACTCTGTTAGCCTAACATGCAGGAGAACTATAGCAGATCTTACTAGTTGCTAAGGTCTATAAATATGCTATAAGTATAACTAATATTTATCTAACTCTGTCAAAGCAATTTAGACTAGTTAAAATTTAAGGCAGCTAAAGTTATAGTTTACGCAATAGCAACACTGTATTAACTATAATTACGTGTAAGAATACTATAGGCGTAAGAGTAATATGCTATGCCTTAAAGGCTGCTAGGATCTCTTAAACTGTCGCTAATTAATATATAACTCCTAAGTGCAAGAAAGAGGAGAAAATTCGTATTATATAGGTATAGCGTAATTAAGCGTCTACGTACTGTTACAGCATTACTGTACTCTTTAACAAAGTCGTTGTACAATTTCTAAGGTGCGTTAAAGATTAAGTACAGGATATACTAGTTTCTTATGTATACCTAAGACAGCTCTTATAGCTTTTCAAACGAGAACAGTTTTTTATGCGTTTTTTAACTAATTTTAAGCAACTTTAGAAGCAATAGGCGAGGCACACGAAGTTCTTAGAGGCGTTTTAATAGTCTAGTAAGCGTTTTAGAAACAACATTAACTTTATAAAACACAGCTTTTGCAATTTCTTCTACTTACTTTAGGATTTTATCCTACCTAGAACTAGTTAACAATAAAACGTAAATTAGCAAATAGCTACATACTTTTTTAGTAGCGCGTCTCTATATTAGCACATCTTATTGCTATCTTCGCATAGCTTGTATAGTTCTAATCTATTACATTTCTATTTTTAATTTTAACATAGCTAACAAGCCTAGTTAACTTAAGGCTTGTACATCTAAGGTCTTTTCTTGTTATATTAAAGTAGAAAGACTCATTATTTGTTAAATTTAGATAGATTAGACAGCTTGCTTCTAGAATTACAAACTTGTAATAAAGTTAAATAATAAAGACACAAAAGGCTACCTTGCGTAAGACGACAAAGAAGGGCCTAGATAATAGGAAATAACTTAATTTAAAAAGCAAGTTACAGCTTAATGCAGAGATAAAGGTCTAAATAATTATAATAACTCGTATTTTAGAGCAAAAGAAATTTCTAGGGCGTATATAGATATAGAGGCGAAAGAAGTGCTGCAACACTATTTAGAGATCTAAAGTCATAATATACTATAACGTGCCGCTTTAGAAAGGGTATAGCAGCTAGTGCTAACTTGTCTTAATATTAGCACTTTCTTTTTACTTTAGCGCGTTCTTTAGCTAGCGTGTAGCTACATAACTAGAGGTAACCCTTCTTCCATAGTATTTATGTGTACTAACTAGACGTTAAGTTCTGCCTGTTTAATTTTTGTGCAGCTAAATTTATGTTTATTATCTATACTAGCTAGATTATATAGTTACTACTAAGTACAGAAAATCTGTAACTGTAGCGCTCTCTTTTAGAAAGAAATTCCTCGTTGCATTAAAGCTTTAACTACTAGCTCTAGCACCTTCATACACTACGGCAGGGATAGCCTTATATGTACTAAGCGCCAATTATATATAGCGAAGACCGCTAATATTACGCATAAAAGAGATCGCTAATTGTCGTTCTTTACGTGCACGTTAAGATCGATTAATCTACCACTTTAGGTTATTGGCTACCTTAAAGTCTTGAAGTAAGGCACCTACTTTATCTATGTTTAATCTGTTAGCTCTAAAAGCTTTAGCTAAAACAGTTTTATGCAACTATAACTCTTGCTAATGCTTTTAACTAAATCAAGGGCTAATTACTATCTAGTACATACACTAACTATTAAAAACTAAGCCAGACTAGCATTGTAAGCGTATGTATAAAGGTAGTAGAGAGGCAAAATAGTATCTTGCATATTTTCTAGAAAGTTTTTGTATAGTGTACGGGTGTTGGAGTGTATGAAGACATACTACTACGAGGGCAGGAGATTACTAGTGGTCAGATCATGCGAGAATGAGGGTGGTAAGATAAAGATCTTATTATAGGTTGGCTATCAAAGAGAAGTACAAGAGTTGAGAGTTGTGGAGTGGAGTGGAGGATAGATAATAGATTTCTCGCTCGTTTCGACCATCGAAACGAGCTATATACCTCTAGATCAGGTGGTTGAGCACTAACCTAGTGAGCAGCAGGGTATTACCCTGTGCACCGGCACATACCTCCCCTTCCTGCGAGCTTGGCCCCATTAAGCGACCTACTTAGCAGAAGGAAAAACAGCAAAACAAAGGAAATAAAACAAAGGAAACATAACTTAATCACCTTATATCTACTCTAAACACCTCCCTCTACTTCTTTAAGCGCTTACTTTGGCGAGGTTCTTAAGTAGTGGTTAAAGCTCGTGGCCTAGGCGCAGGTGCAGCAGTAGGAGTAGAGACAGGAGTGGCAGGCGCTTAAGACTCTAATATTAAGTAAAGAAAACTATAACAAGGCCGCCTAGTTAGGGTTGTAGGTACTAAGACGTTATTAGAGATAACTATACCTAATTAAGAACAAACGCTAAGAAGGCGTTGCGTAGAGGAGAGTATAGTAGGATCTTTACTCTTGCGGAAAACTTAGCGTTTATTAGTCTCTAGGCCAAGTTCCTCCTAGAGACGTTATAGAGAATTAGCTTAAGAGAAATTAGCGTCCTACTTATCTTAGTCCTTTGTTGTATAAGGAGGGTTTTTTCTATAGTTAGTAAAATATAAATAGTTAGGGTATCTTTAAACTTGATTAGCGCAAAAAACGTCCTTCTCTAACTCTTAAACTACAGGCTATAAGTTAATAATTTACTGTACAACATAGTTGCAATGTTCTTTAATATAGTTGTTAATCTACTCCTTGTTAGCATTTTATAGCATATTGTTTAGCTCCTTATAGACAAGAGGATTATCCTACTTAACTTTCCTAATAAGGGCCTTCTAAATCTATAACTTATACTTAATATGCACATCTGCGGGAAAAAGCTAATTAATTCCTCTAAACGTGTTAGAATAACTAGAGAGAGTATAAGAAGTAGTAGTAAGGTTGCAATAAGCCTTGCAGATTTCCTTATAAGTTCTTATAGCAAGCACCTCTATTACACTATTACGGACTATAACAAACTAAGGAAGAATAGTGCAGCAATTGCGAGTAGTTAGCCTAGTAGATCTATAAAGTAGTAGAGGCAATAAAATTTAAACTTATTCTTCCTTACAGATTTGCTTTGTTTAATAAGTGTTAGGAGCTAGCTTCTATGCATCTTTTGGCTAGTTAGTCTTATTGTGGGAGCTGAGAAGGAGTAATTGAATGATCAGTTGGAGGGGAATGAGTATATTGATCAACTAAGTGCCACAACAAAGTGTCCAATAACTACTGAAAAGACTTCGGACGATCTGGCTCGTTTATATGTGTGCTACTAGCGCCGTCACGTGATATCACACTAGGATCACCTGATAACCCGGGTGATCCGGATGTCCAGTCGTGATCCGGAGTGATCGGAGGTCCGTACTCCAACACTTATCCTTATATCTTTTAATAAGACTATTTAATAATTTAATGCCTGCGTCTTTACGCTACTTTAGGTATTCTAGCACATAGTTATAAAAGCTTAGTAGCATCTTAGTGCAGTTGTTTTTATTCTTATTATTAAACAACACACTGCCTTAGATTATATTAGTACTAAGACCTTTAGTTATTGCTTACTTAAAGTTAAGGTTAATGTGCTTAAAGTAAGTTTAATTACCCTTCTTAGCGTATTTAGCATAGTAAAGGTAAGAGATTAAAGTGTGTTCCTTGTAGAGCATAGGGTATTACAACTAGTATCCTAGGTTAGTGCGTACAGCCTGCTAGATAAGTAAGTAGTAAATATTGCGTAGCTATCTAAGGTTTAGTTTCCTGTCTATGCGTTGCAAATAGAAGTAATACATCTTAAAGGTTTTAATAATAATATTCTTAACCTAGCCGTCCTTAAACAGCTAGGTGCAGGCGTTAGTAATAATACTACTAGTGCGTTAGAACTCCTCTACTTGTGGTTGAAACTCTATAGTATTAATAATATCATCCTAAGTAGGGAGGGGGTAGAGATTAAGTTTAAAGGTTAATAGCAGTAGCTTAGCAGGTCTTTATCCTGCTTAGCTAAGTAATACTGGCTAGTAAAAAGCTTTAAAATAATAAGGTTAGATTAGGTTTCTTGCTAGCGGCTCTGTCCTACGTATAGTAAGAGTAGACACTTATTAAGTATATTAGACGGCATAGCCCTCTTAAATAAACTTATAACACTTATAGTAGTGCGCTTGTAAATAAAGTATACTTGCTTGTATAACAAGTTATTAAAATTAGGCTGTTGTCTAATATTAACCTTACAGTACTATTCTGTGGGTGCTGAGAAGGAGTAATTGAATGATCAGTTGGAGGGGAATGAGTATATTGATCAACTAAGTGCTACAACAAAGTGTCCAATTGTCAAATTTAGGACATCAGCGCGGTTGATCAGGAGGTCGGTGAGATTGGAGAAGGGGTCTGCAAGGGTGATCAGGGGGTGGCGCTAAAGGACGCTAAACGCGCTAGCGCCGCCAAGGCCCACACAGAATCCTGATTATAAAAAGGGCACTTAGAGCATATACAATCTAGACATAGAACACTAACAATTAATTATTAATACTATTAACTTATTATCACTTATATTATTATTACCTTATTAGTATTACTTAACCTATAATATCTAACAATTAAGAGTCTTACTGCCTTAACTAAACGAGGTTTACTAAACTACTAAATTATACAAGCTATTAAAAGGATAACTACTCTATCTCTATAAGACTCCTCTGTGATCCTTACAGATTACACAAACTAGATTAAATAGATCTAATAGATTAAGACGCGCGCTAACTCTCTACGCGTGTAGAAGAAGATTAATCTAAACCTTACAATTAAACCTATTCGTAAACTAGAGGTACCCTAAATGCCTTAACTAAGCGACTATTAAGCGTCGCAATAAGCAGTTAATGCGTACGCTGTATTACATTACAGTAATTACAGTAATAACGCAACTATACTGCCTTTTATACCTACACAGCCCGCAGATCTATTAACAAACGTGAGAGCCTTATATAAAGAAGATCTAGAGATTTATAAGTTAGAGCTAGATTAATACAAAACAGAAGATTAGAAGTATATAAAGGAGTAAGCAGCGTTAGATAAGATTTCGTAGAAGATACAGCATACAGTTAATAACTACTTATACATAAACTGCTATTAAGTAAGACAATTATATTATTAGTAGATTGCTAATCTAATAGCTACTGTAGGCATTAACGCTAAAGATAAGATTAAGGAAGCTTAAGAGCAGTACAAAACCGCAATAAAGCCGCCTAGGGTAATTAACTTATAGGACACATAGCATACTAAAGTAAATTACGCTACAACTAAAGGTAAAGCTGTTAGAATACCTAAGTGCTAACTAGACGTATACGTGAAGGAGGACTTTACCTAAGCTACGGTAAAGCACTTAGAATAATAGACTATATTATTTATATCTTATAGATTAAAGAGTCCTTTAATTACAGTTAAGGATATAATCCGCAACTATTAAGATTACATGCAGCTCTTTTACCTATCTAAAGCAAAGTTAACTAAGGCTTCCTTTAGAACAGCTACAGGAGCTAGATTACAAACGCTTAAAAAAGACAAATTAAATAATCCTAGGCAGAAGCGTAAACATTACTAAAATTAGAAGCTTATTTAAGATACTTAATTAAACAATATCTAATACACTGCGAGCAAGTGCAAAGCTTATAATATAAAACAGCGGCTTAAGGATTGCTAGTATACGCACCTAAGCAACGCGCTAGACTAGTAGCAACCTTAATAAGATAGGATAGATTAAGTCTAATTGCGTATTAACAACAGCCTAGCTATACAAGAAATAATTTGTAACTCTAAGCAGCAATTATAATCTTAAAAACCAACAATTAAGAAGTTACATACAGCAACGCCTATAGTTAAGCACAATAACTAACTATATAGTTAGAAGATTAGAGAGATTAACTATAAGTTTATTAAGGCCTTATTTAAAGCAATCTAGGATACGTATCCTTTACGACAACTATAGATTCTTAACTCTAGATTAACCTGTTACGTCTCTAACAATACTAGCTGATTTACTAAAACATAATTAGCAAGGCAAGGAGACTTCCTATAGGTAGGTAACTTACGAGTATAGATTAAGGCATATAGATTAGTTACTTTAACAGTAGCTAGTAGCAGGACGCAAAGCTAACTACACCTTAAAGAAGTAGTATACTGCCTTAATCTACTCTACAATCTTATCTTGTTTAGGATACTCTGCTTATAGGGCTTGTAGTAGGATACTAAATACAATTTAACAGTTTGTTAACAATTGCTTATTAATAATCTAATTTCTAACCTTACTAAGTTACATAGACAATAGGTGCTTAAAGTAAACCTAATTACTCATTACGCTACAATAGCGTCTAGGGTCGCTAAGCCGCAATATAATTAAAGACAGCGCGCATAAGCGCTTATATAGCATAGAAGGATAGGTTATCTAGAACTAAGTGCGCTTAAGCACCTTATACAATAATCTAAAGAGGTAAGGATTACTAGAGTGCTTATAGTAGCATACAACGCCTGTGGACAAGCAAAAGCTAAAAGGCTAATCTACTACACACTGCGCAGGATTAATAAGTCTCTAGAAGAGCGCATCTTACTTAACTTTTATAATTATAAGGTTAACAGCTGAACTAAGCAAAGAAGCTAACTACTAATTATGAATTAAGTTACTAGATTTATGTAGGACTACTACTTTAAGGACAATTAAACAGCGTAGGTAATTATTAAGTCTCTAGAATTCTTTGTTATCTTTATAAAGACCTAATTTAATCTTACAATAAAGATTATTAAAACTAATAACAAGATTGTTACAGTTAAACAAGAAGTTGCTTAGTAGGCAGAGTCTTAAGGCATACAGTTTAAGCCTTCTACTCCTAATACCTAAGCACAAAACAGTAGAGCAGAACGCTTAGAGGGTGTAATTAAGGATAAAGCACAAGCGATGTAACTTAACGCTAACCTACTGTAGCTACTATAGCCTAGGATTACTTAATTAGCAGTATATCTCTATAATTAAACGCCCTAATACGCAAATTAATAAAGATTACTATATTAAAAGTTCTTTACGCATAACGGATATAAAAATAGAATTGTTACCTTACTGCGTAAGCTACACTAAGGACACCTATAAGTATACAGGTATAAGGCGTTTGCAATAATAGATAATATAAAGCGCGGCAAGCGCAAACTACAGCTGCTTAATGCTAAGGCATAGATTAGAAACTTAGTTAGATATTAATCTACAACTATTTACTGTGTATAGGTATTAACTATAGCTAAGGTAATTACTACACGCGATGTAGTATTTAATGAAGAATTTTTCTTTACTAGAGATAAGAAGGACGTTATGAATAACTTAATACATAGCACCCTTAAAAAGATTAAGGCATAGATTAGGACTGTAGAACTTCCCCTAGGGATTACAAATAACTAAGAAGAGACATAATTTGTTCTTAAGGATAAGTCCTTTAATAAAGGACTTATATATAAAGAAACATATAATTAATATAATTATTGCAGAAGAAAGGTTTAAGTAAATTATTTCTTACCCCCGCTAACGCCTTTACTAGTAGCCCTCTTAACTAATCTTATAACAGCAGAGAGCATTAGGCGTGTAGATAATCCTCTTAATATTAAGAGTTAGAACGTCGCCCTTGCGCAGCTATTAAACCCTAGGCCTAATTACCCCTTAAGTACTAGCAGTAGCAAGTGTCCTAATCTACGCAGTGCTAATATAGGATTAAGTTCTATTAGTAAGTCCTTCTAGAAAAACTAGACAGACCTATAGGCTATAGCGTTTATAGTAGGTACAAGAGTAGGAGAAGTTTAATAATTAAACAATAAGAAACTTAATAGCACGGCAGTTAATTAATTTCTTAAGGGTTAAGGTTATAACTAGATGCCTTATTTAAGCGAGCTCCTGCTAGCGCTAAGTCTAAACTAACTAAAGGAGAATTATATATTCTACTAGTTGTTTAAAAAGGCTAAAGAGGATTACCTTGCTAGCTACAAACAATGAAACTTATAGTTAGAAGTCCTAACGCAAGAAGCATAACTAATAGATACTTAAATACTAGAGTTTATGTAGGTATATACTTACAAAATTAATAGGGATTATTAGTTTGTTAAGTATAAAGCGCGTTTAGTTGTACAGGGTAATTAACAACGCAACGTTACTACTTAAGAGACCTACGCTACTATATTAGCAGGATAATCCTTCTAAATAGCCTTTGTAATTGCTGCCTAATTTAACCTTAAGCTTAAGTAGTACAACGTCACAAACGCCTTTACATACGCACTAATTAATTAAGTTATATATATAAGAATGACGCGTAGATACGTAAGAAAGAGAATAATCCTAAAGCTTAATAAAGCGTTGTACAGCCTACAGATATTGCTACTGCTTAAGCAAAAGGACTTTACTACCCATCTCTAAAAATACAGATTTACTACTGTCCTATATAAGCTATACTATATAATCAGCCAAGGGATCTTTGTGTTCTTCTACGTTAACAATATTATCGCAATGTACAGCAAGAACTATAGATTAGATACGCAAGCAGCTATTAAGGATATTAGAAAGAAGTACTATATAACTAGAGGAGACGATCTGCATTAGTTTTTAGGCATATAGTTAATTAGGAATTAATTACAGCGCAAGATCTAGATCTCCTAATTAGCATATATTAAGAAGATTAACTAACTAGTAAGCAATTACTTAATTAAGAGTAATTCCCTAATAATTAAGGCTAAACTGCTGCCCTAAGAAGGCAACGCAACCCCTAGGGAAATCAACCTCTACTAACAAAAGATTAGATTACTCTTATTTGCAGCAGTTAACACGAGACCTAATACAGCCTTCGCAGTATTACGCCTAGCACAATTTCTTACAAACCCTAGCCCTAATTATTAGCAAGCAGCTAATTACGTACTCTTTTACCTTAACTATACACAAACGCTCGCACTATAATTTAGTAGAGATAATTACCTAGTTATTGCAAGTAACGCCTTTTTTGCTAACAATACACTTAATTGCAAAAGCTTACAAAGATACGTAATTAAGCTATTTAGTAGACTAATAGCTTAGAAGGGAAATAAACAAGATACAGTTACAACCTTAACAACTAAAGCTAAACTACTTACGCTCTTATAAGTAGTAAAGGAAGCTATATTTATTTAGATGCTGCTTAGTAAGCTCTAAGTTTAGATAATTAACTAAACAATTACTATATAGTGCAATAACCTGCAGACAATCTAATTAATCTCAGAGGAGATTTCCTAGTTAACTACAAAGCTACAGCATGTTAATATTTACAACTTTTAGCTTAGGTAAGAACTTAGAACAAGTTAATTAAGGTAATCTACATAGAATTAAGCAAGATGCTTGCTAATAGACTTACTAAACTATTACTAGCTAATTAATAGCTAAGGTTCTTACAACAAATAGGACTAATCAATCTAGGTATACAACCACAACTAGAAGCTAATCTAGTATTATTAACTAATTAGCTCAACGCCTTAGACTTATAATTAACTACCTTACAGAAGAACTAACAAAGGAGGTGTTTAGCTTAATCTGTACGCTTAAGCTAAGGGGGTGTGTTAAATTTAGGACATTAGCGCGGTTAATCAGGAGGTCGGTGAGATTAGAGAAGGGGTCTGCAAGGGTGATTAGGGGGTGGCGCTAAAGGTCGCTAAACGCGCTAGCGCCGCTAAGGCCCACACAGAATCCCGATTATAAAAAGGGCACTTGGGGCAGATACAATCCACACACAGAACACCAACAATCAATTATTAATACTATTAACTTATTATCACTTATATTATCATTACCTTATCAGTATTACTTAACCTATAATATCTGACACCAATAACTACTGAAAAAACATCGGACGATCTGGCTCGTTTATGTGTGCGCTACTAGCGCCGTCACGTGATGTCCCACTAGGATCACCTGATAACCCGGGTGATCCGGATGTCCAAGCGTGATCCGGAGTGATCCGGAGGTCCGTACTCCAACATATTCCTTAATAACCTTAACGTAGTTAAGATTAGTAATTAGCTTCTTTACGTAGGCTTGCTTAAGTAGCTTAAGGAACGCTAAAGTAGGATTCTTGCAATAACACCCTGCTTAGAGGATCTCTTGTTTCTAATTAAGAGTATCTAGCTCCTTTTCCAGATAGGTAGCGTTATTAAGATTAGTATCTAATTAGGTAGCTGCTTATTAGTAGGCTAGTGTTGCTTTTAGAGTACGAGAGCTTAGTAGAAGCAGTAGTATATGGGCTTGTTAGTTACTATCCCTAGTTCTAACTTATCCTACCTAGATGTTAGAAGTGTTACGCCTCTGTTGCACTATAGTTATTCTATTCTAAAACTTACGTAACTTAACTACTAAGTATTAGTTAAGTCCTTAACTACTAAGTATTAGTTAAGTCCTTAACTACTAAGTATTAGTTAAGTCCTTAACTACTAAGTATTAGTTAAGTCCTTAACTAGCTAACATTCCTGTAAATTGCCTTAAATTCTTAGTTATAACTAATATACTGCGAGTCCCTAGAGAGCGAGTCTTAGATGTCATAAGATTATTATAGCGATTAATAGCTTAAGCCTTATTTAAGATCCTTCCTAGCTCTGCAGTTCTAGAGATAACTATACTATATATTAAATGTGTCTTTACACTAAGCAGCCTATAGTTATTACTTAAAACGTTACGTATAGAGTAGACTAGTCTAGTTTTAGGGTCCTTAGATTTAGCTATAAGTGAAAACACTTTTTACTAGAATGTATAGAGAGAGTTAGGCTTGCCTTGCTTATTTTTAGCTCTAGCATTAGAACGTAGCTTCTATATGTTAAACTTAATATCTTCTTTTTAGACTAGCGGCTTAGCGTAGATATCACGAAGCTCTTTTACCTCTTGCTTATTAATATTTAGGTAGGGTGCTTAGTTATAAAGGTTATTTTAATTAACAAAAGCACAAATATCTTTGTATAGCAGTTTTACTATTACCTAGTTAGCTGTTAAGACATATTGTTTCTTGCTTTAGTTCTTAGAGTTAATGTAGTGCGCTAATACAGCATTAAGAAAATAAGCAGCATTTTTAAGATCTATACGCCTTAACACAAAGGCTATGTTAGTTAATTCTTTGTAATTAAGTAGTATATAAGGCATGTAGATGCTAACATATTCTTAAATAAATCCTAGAGCTAGCTTCTTTACTATTGCAATAGCCCTGCCTAGTTCTTTAGCCCTCTTATCCCGCGTTAAGGATGCTGCACTAATAATAGAATAGTGTTCCTAGAAACCTTTAACACTACTATATTCGTCTATAAGTCTAGGAAGCTAAGTATAGAGGTTACCTACTCTAAGGACAACTTTAAGGATTAGGTTAAATTAGTAGAAAGCGTTGTTAAACTAACAATCTACAATAATATGTTGCTATCTTAGCGAGTTTAAAAGAATCTTATTAACTAAAGTCTAGATATTAATAACTCTAATGTTGTTGCTAAGCTTTATAAGCTCTAGTACCTTGTTTTAATACTGTATAACCTTAAAAATTTAGTCTACAACGTAGTCTTTTGTTTTATAATAACTTTAAAGTTGTTAAAAACTTTTAATAGTCTTAGTGTTTACGGCAGTTACTGCTGTAGCTACTTGCCCTTAGCCTTATCTAACAACGCTAGAAGTATTATTTAAGCAGGTTAGCTAAGGTAAGTTAAATATTATCTTTAGCCGCTGCTAGTTTAAGAGGGGGGGAGATATTATTATCATTGTCGTCTTAGCAGGTAAATACTTTAATAAAAGGTAGTAAAGTTTGTGTAGAAGGAAATTTAGATAGTTAGTAGAGTTCTAGTTCTAGTTTATATATAGTGGCGGTATCCTGCCGGCTAGCAGGTAGAGGTAAACAGGGTCTTAATCGCGCTAAAATAAGCAGGTTTCGCAATCAAAATAGCTATTGTAATTAGCTGTTGCCCTAAAAATGCAAGAAATTAAGTATAGTATAAGTATAGTGGTAAGGCTTAACGCGTCTACAGGTTCTAGGTGCTTACCGCACACCTAGAATCTGTAGGATAGGCTGCTTGTACCTAAATTTTACATAGAAAATTAGTAAATAAGTAGCTAAAGGTAAAGGCAGGTACTGCTAGCATAGTATCCCCTTCTCTTCCAAAAAATATAGGCCGTCCTATAGCCTATTAGTTGTCTAGTATAGTGTTATCTAAGTCTAAGTCTAAGCTTTTAAAGTCTTGTCTATATGCACGACGCTCTTTTTCTGTAAGACGTTTAACTAACAACTTAAGGACAAAGATTATTATTTATTATAGGAGGTAAAGGTAGCTGTAGTTCTGTAAGTAGCTTAGGTGAGTCCGGCGAGATAGGAATGTCTACGGTTGGGCTAGTTTGTTCCTAATAATCAGGATCCTATAACTTCATGTTTTCTTAATCTTGCTCAATAATATCCTAAACGAGTATCTGTCTTCAATGCTCGCTTAGCACTTAGTCTTAGGATATTTATTTGTGCCCTAGTGTTAACTAGGCACTTTAAAAAGCCATGTCTTCGCTAAACCCTATAGACATCCTCAGTAGGTACATTGTCCAGCTTATCTACCTAGGAGTTACCCTTTCCATACACCTTATAACGAATTTGCGCTCTTAATTAATACAACTTTATTGCATTGCAATGCGCGTTCTAGGCAGGTAGGGTATTAGTTAAAGTTCTATAGGCGGGGTCCGTGCGCCGGTTCGGCCAATCAGCGGCTAGAACAGATGCTGGGTGTAATTTAGCGCACCTAGCATCTATTGGCTTGGCGTTTTTCCCACACGTCAAAACGTTAAGCGCAACAAGACTATCCGCAATATTAATACTGTTATTAAGAAGGTTGCGCAGCTGTTTTCGAATATTAGCTTACTCTAAAGAATCTAATACTATAACCTCTTGTACTTCCTACAGATACTTTATATCTATAGGCTGCGAGGCAGGGACAGGAGCGTTACCTTGTATTGTTCGATCGCTCCCTTAGGTGCTTTAATCTTTGCTTAGCCCTCTACACTATTCCTTTATGTATGTCTGTAACTTAGACTAATCCTTCTTAGCATATCTAGGTAAACGCTTTAGGATACAAGAAAGAGATTGATCCTCGTTAGAGAAGTAGTCTAGTAGGATAAAGACCCTTATAGCATTACAGATGCCTCTATTATTAGCTTGTTAGTTAAGGTTCTCTAGAAATTCTGTAACATCCTTCCTAGTGAAAACTAATGTACTAAGTCTAAGTCAATGTAAAGGGCTGAAGCCCTAACGTTTTAGTACTTAGCAAAGTTACCTCGTTTAGCGATCTTACAGATGCCGGGTGTCCACCTAGCATCTGTTAGCTTAGCGCGTTTAGGCCTTCTACACCGCTTAACCCTACGCCGCCTAACACCTCTACCCTGCTTAGCCCTTCTACCTTGTTTAGCCCTTCTACCCTACTCGCCCCTCCTAGCCTGCTCAGCCTTTCTTTTATATTTTGCATAATTCTCTCTTACCACGTTAGCAGTTACAGCGCAGTTACTTATATATATAAAATAGCGCTAAGCTTAGGCTTTATAGGGAAGTATATAGACTTACTACGTAACCTTTATAATTCTGCAATTAATTTATTACTGTTTTCCCTTGCATTTTTAGTTAATCTAACGCACTCTTATAATTAAATTAATTCCTTCTTTAGCTACTTGCGTAGCTACGTTAAATTAGAAGCCTCCTAGAGCTATATCTAGACAAGAAGCTAGCTAGAGCTATATCTACGCCTAAAGATTATAATTAATTAGATTGCTAATCTTAGTTAAAGCTGTTTTAAATCTATTAAGGATTAATAGCAGAAGAAGCACAAGGAGTGCTAAAAGATACTTAGCTAAGCAAGACTCTACCTAAAACGTTTTACAAGACAACCTATTAGATAAGCCTACTATATTTTTAGTAGCCCTAGAAACTAATCCATATTAAACACAATAAAAGCACTATTAATTTAGAACACTTATACTACAATAGCAGGGGCTAAAATTACATCTAGAAACCTAGCTATCTAGATAGCAACACTACACTAAGATAGTGTTAGCAGGGCTAAGATAGAGAACACTCTTAAAAATCTCTGCTAAGCAAATAAACTAGATAAGATAGCAACTTTAACAATTATATAAGAAGCCTTTCTTATCTGTAAGGCTATTAACTTAGCCTCTAAGGAAACAAAACTAGAACACAAATAGTTACCTACTTAGCTACTACTACTACTTGCTGCAATAAAACCGGCGCAGCAAACAGCATAACTTAAGTGTTTTAAGCAACCTAACTTAGACGCTTTTAATCGGACAAGGAAAATGTACTAGATATTTAAAAAGCAGCTTACAGCTAAAATAGAGAATAACTAAGAAGCCTTTAGTATAAAAAGAAGGACTTGTAACTACACCATTAGTAGGCTTAAAAGTTTAGCAGCTACCTTAACGCTGCTCTACCTTAATTAGATAGAGTTGTTAGATGCCTAGAACTTTTAATACCTTTTAAACTTCTTTAATTAGATATTTAGAGGCCTATACAGCTCTAAGAAAGCTTAAAATAAACTCTAGTTAATTTCTTAAGGCAAGAAAAGTATCTGTAATTATATTATAGAATTTCAGGAATAGTTGCTGCTGTTAAACAGCAACTTAGATAAGGACACAAAGATAATACTCTTTTAAAAGAGCCTTACTTATAAGCTTCAAGATAAGCTTATACGTATTACTTTTTTAGACTTAGATAACTTACAAAATAAGTCTATGAAAATTACAGACTACCTATATAGGATAGAACAATACTCTAAAGGCTAGAATAAGCCTAAGGAACGATACTCTAAGGGATACAAGCTAAGACCCGCCTCTCCTCCTCCTCCTACAGGAGACTAGATAGAAAGAATAGAGTTTACTAGACAATTAGCTAAGCTACGCAGGCTTAGTAATCTAGAGCTAAGCAGACTAATAAAAGAAGGACGTTAATTTACCTGTAAGCAGAAAGGACACTTAGCTATAGATTATACTAGAGACAAAACGCTAAGAAAAAAGAAGAAGAAAAGGACTACTGTATTAAAGTCTTTAAAAGTAAAAGCAAAGAAGCTAAGCAAGGAAAGCTTAAGTAGCAAGAATACTCTAGACAACTAAAATTCTAATTTAGAAAAAGAATAGCTCTTGCTTAAAGTTACTAGCAAGAGCTATACGTAAGCTAAGACAACTTAATAAAGGAATAAGCTTGTTTTAAAAAGGATATAAGCAGCAATAGAATTACTGTAGAAATGTTAGTTAATTATTATACCTTTGCTTTAACTCTTATTAATACAGGAAACCTTGTATACTCTCTTATTAGCCTATATCTAATTAGGAACGCTAACTTATAGTGCATTTGTATCTCCCTGCGCAGGTTAGAAAGAGTTACAGAGAAACTTAGAACTATTAATAAAGTTGCTAGGTTAGAGATGAATATTAAAGAAGACAAGAATACTATCTAGGGCTATGGTACTCCTACACACCCTAGATACAATTTAATACTTAAACAGCCCTAGATAAATAAGAGAGAGGTTACTATCGCCCCCTCTAGAAAAATAATATACATTTACTCTTCTAGACAAAAGATTAAGCTACTAAGCACTAAAGATCGCCCTATTTTAGAGAACAAAAGACTACGACAAATAAACGCAACTGCCTATTACTTTTATATTAGGCGAGCAAGAAAAGATAAGTTAAATTAGACTTTTGCTACTTCTCTTAAGAATATTAAAAAGGCCTTAGCTCCTAAAAAGAAAGTCAATGTTTTGTTACTACTTCCTAAGGCGTACTAATACATAGGCTAGATTTTTAAGTTAAAAACTGCTTCTTTACTACTACGCCTACGCACACCTAAAGTTAATTACTAAATTAAGTTGCAAAAAGATAAAAGTAGAACAGAAAAAGAACCTCCTTAAGGCCCTCTATATAATATAAGTAGACTAGAGCTTTTGGTTCTACGTGAAGAGCTTATAGCCCTCTTAAATAAAGAATAGATTAGAGCTAGCAACTTTACAGCCTCTTTCCTAGTCTTATTTGCTAAAAAACCTAAAGAAGGATTATAGTTCTGCGTTAATTATTAAGCTCTTAACGCTATTATAAAAAAAGATTATTATCCCTTGCTATTAATCTAGAAGACGCTTAACAATATTACTAAGGCGAAATAGTTTACTAAGATTAATGTCTCTGCAGCCTTCTACAAAATTAGAATTAACGCAGGAGATAAATGGAAAACTACCTTTAGAATAAGATTTACATTATATAAATAGCTAGTTACTTCTTTTAGTATAACAAATGCTCTTAGTACCTTCTAATAATATAATAACTAGACACTTCGCGAATATATTAACAATTTCTGCTCAGCCTACCTGGACAACGTATTAATCTACACAAATAGCACGCTTAAGGAATACTAACGCAACACAAAAAAGGTCCTAGAAGCTATTGGCAAGGCTAGGTTACCTCTTAATATTAAGAAATGCGAGTTTAATATGCAAAGCACTAAATACCTTAAATTTATTATTAAGGCTAGAAAAGGACTTTAGATAGACCGTAAGAAAGTAAAAGCGATTTAAGAATAGGAGGCACTAATAAATGTTAAAGGAGTACGCAGTTTTCTTAAATTCGCAAACTTTTATTAACGCTTTATTAAGAACTACTCTAATATAGTTGCCCTGCTTACAAGACTTACTAGAAACGTCTCCTTCTAATAGAGAAAAGTAGAATAGGTGTAAAGGGCTGAAGCCCTGACGTTTTGGTACTCGGCAAAGTTGCCTCGTTTGGCAATCTCACAGATGCCAGGTGTCCACCTGGCATCTGTTGGCTTGGCGCGCTTGGGCCTTCTACACCGCTCAACCCTACGCCGCCCAACACTTTTACCCTGTTCGGCTCTTCTACCCTGCTCGCCCCTTCTAGCCTACTTAGCCTTTCTTTTATACTTTGTACGATTCTCTCTTGCTACGTTAGCAGTCGCGGCGCAGTTACTTACGTATAAACTAGCGCAAAGCTTAGGCCTTACAGGAAGGTATATAGACTTGCTGCGCAAACCTTCGTAGTTCTTTAATTAATTTATTACTGTTTTCCCTTGCACCTTTAGTTAATCCAACGCACCCTTACAATGGGAAGCTTTTAATAAGCTAAAGAAGTTATTTGTTACTAAACTAATACTAGCTTAATAGGATCCTAATAGGGAAACTATCCTAGAGACTAATTCTTCGGGTTATGTTGTGGCAGGAGTCCTTTCACAATACAATAACTAAGGAAAATAGCAACTAGTAGCGTACTACTTAAAGAAGATAACTAGCGCCTAAAGCAACTACAAGATACACGACAAGGAACTACTTATAGTTATTTACTACTTATCTAAATAGGACGCTATGCTACGCTCCTTAAAGAAGTTTCTAGTAATAATAAACTACAAGAACCTAGAGTATTTTAGAAAGCCTAGGCAGCTTAGTAAGAGATAAATAAGATAGGCCTAATTTTTAAGTAAATTTCCTAACATAGAAATCGCCTATAGGCCTAGAGTTAATAACTCTAGGGCAGATACTTTATCCTAGAGACAACAAGACATGCCTATAAATAGTTTAGATAATTAAATTTCTAGAAGGTTTCTACAAATTTTTAAAATATCTACTGCAATAAACCTAGAAACAGAAGAACAGGAAGAAGAGGAGACTCTTAGGACCTTTAGCTGTAATAGCTATCTAGCAATAGTACCTCAAGAATAATTAGACCTAGAGGAGCAATAGAACTAAGCTAAAGAAGAGGATATTACTTACTAGCTAGCCTAGAAAGCAGTAAACAAGGGGGAACGCTAATTCCTAGTAAAGCCTAACCTTAAGCATTTAATTTTTAAATGCTAACTAGATAATTTTAGAAACATGCTATACTAAGATTAAAAGTAGGTACTAAACAACAAACCTTTACGCACTAGAATTATCTATAAGATCTACTGTTCTAAGGCTCTAGGACACCTAAGAAGTAACCTTACCTATTAAGCAGTTGCTAGAGAATACTTTTAGTCTACTATAAGCTAGATAGTAAGGCAATACATTAGAAACTGCTTAGTGTGTAGAAGAACAAAACTATAGAGAGACGGCCTATAAGGAATACTAAAACCTCTACTAATCCTTAAGCGTATCTAGAAGGAGATATTAATTAACTTTGTTATAGGATTACTGGAAAGCGAAGGTTGTATAAACCTAATAGTTGTAACTAATAGACTAAGTAAAGATGTAATTTTAATAGGCCTTAAGAATATTACGACAGAGAACATTGCTAAAGCGTTTATTAACTTAGTAGTAGCGTACTATTAGCTACTAGACTATATTACTTCTAATTAAGGTGTACAGTTTATAAGCTACTTTTAGACTTAACTTTGTAAGCTGCTAGAGATTAAGTAACGTTTATCTTCTAGATATTATCTTAAAACTAATAGCTTAACAGAACAAATAAACTCTACAGTATAGGCCTACTTACGAGCTTTCTGCAATTAGGATTAAACAAACTAGAAAAGCAACCTAGAGATAGCAAAAATCGCAATTATAGCAAGACAAGCATAATCTACTAGAATGTTGCTTTTCTTCCTGCAACATAGATATAAGGTAGATCCCCTCTAAATAATAGTAAAACATAGACCCTAGAATTAACCTTAGGAAAGAAGAATACAAGAAGACTACTAGAAAGCAGAAAAGATAGCAAGTAAACTTTAGCAAAGTATTAAGTTAGCTTAAGCTACAATAGCGGAATCTTAACAAGAACAAGAACAACAAGCAAATAAAAGAAAAAGATAATTACCTTAGCTTTAAATAGGTAATAGAGTTTAGTTAAAGCTAGAGGACTACTATAAGACAAAGAGACTTAGCCAAAAACTTAATTAGAAGAATCTTAAGTATATAGTACTTAAAATTATTAGACTAAATGCTGTAAAGCTAGATACTCTAGGAAGGATATATCTAGTATTTAATATTAACAACCTCTAACTAGCTTCCTAAGATCCTTTACTAAGCTAACTACAAGACAACAGCGAACCCTTACTAATTAAAGTAGACAGCAAAGATAGGTACCTAGTAGAGCGCCTATTAGACGAAAGAGGCATAGGAAGGAGAAAAGAATATCTAGTTAAATAGGTAGGATACCTAGAACTAACTTAAGAACTAGCTTTAAACCTAGAGGATACAGAAGCATTATAGGACTAGAAAGACTTAAAGACCTTTATTAAGAAGGGGGGTACTGTAAAGGGCTAAAGCCCTAACGTTTTAGTACTTAGCAAAGTTGCCTTGTTTAGTAATCTTACAGATGCTAGGTGTCTACTTAGCATCTATTAGCTTAGCGCGCTTAGGCCTTCTACACCGCTTAACCCTATGCTGCCTAACACCTCTACCCTGTTTAGCCCTCCTACCCCGTTTAGCCCTTCTACCCTGCTCGCCCCTCTTAGCCTACTTAGCCTTTTTTTTATACTTTGCACAATTCTCTCTTGCTACGTTAGCAGTTGCGGCGCAGTTACTTGTACGTACAAACTAGCGCCAAGCTTAGGCCTCACAGGGAGGTATATAGACTTGCTACGCAACTTTCGTAGTTCTGCAATCAATTCTTCACTGTTTTCCCTTGCACCTTTGGTCAATCCAACGCACTCTTACAATAGGCTGTACGCACTAACTTAGAATACTAGTTGCAATACGCTATGCTCTGTAAGGAGTACACTTTAATTTCTTACCTCTACTACGCTAAGTACGCTAAGAAGGGCGATTAAACTTACTTTAAGCACATTAACCTTAACTTTAAGTAAACAATAACTAAAGGTCTTAGTGCTAATATAATTTAAGGCAGCGTCTCTTTTAATAATAAGAATAAGAATAACTGCACTAAGATACTACTAGGCTTCTACAACCACGTGCCAGAGTACTTAACGTATCGTAAGGACGCAGGAATTAAATTGTTAAATAGGCTTATTAAAGAATAGGAAGACAAGACTAACTAGCTAGAAAATACATAGAAGCTAGCCTCTAATGCTTACTAAGTAAAGCAAATCTGCAAGAATGAATAAGTTTAAATTTTACCGCCTCTACTACCTTATAGCTCTACTAGCCTGACTACTCGCAATTGCTGCACTATTCTCTCTAAATTCGTTTTAGTCTGTGATAGTGTAATAGAGGTACCTGCTATAGGAACCTATAAGGAAATTTGCAAGGCTTATTACAACCTTACTGCTGCTTCTTATACTCTTTTCAGTTATTCTAACAAGTTTAAAGAAATCAATTAGCTATTTTTTATAGATGCATATATTAAGTATAGGTCTTAGATCTAGAGGGCCCTTGTTAGATAGGCAAAGTAGAACAATCCTCTTATCTATAAGCAGCTAAACGATATGCTATAGAATGTTAATAAGAAGTAGATTAACGAATATACTAAGGAACACCGCAATTCTAGTCTACAATAAATTATTAACTTATAGCCTGTAGTATAAGAATTAAAGAAAGACGATTTTTGTGCTAATCTAGTTTAAGAATTTCTAGACTGTTTGTACTTTACTAACTAAGAACAGAACCTACCTTATACAACAAAGGACTAGAATAAGTAAAATACTAATTTCTCTTAAGCTAATTTTCTACAACGTTTCTAGAAGCAACTTAGCCTAGAGGCTAATAAGCGCTAAGTTTTCTAGAAAAGTAAAGATCCTGCAATGCTCTTCTCTACATAACGCCTTTCTAGTGTTTGCTTTTAATTAGGTACTGTTATCTTAGATAATGTCTTAGGGCTAACTACTTTGACTAGGCAGCCTAATTATGGTCGCCTTTAATTAATATTAGAACCTTAAGCACCTGCTACTCTAGCTTCTGCTCCTACTACAGCACCTGCGCCTAGGCCACGTGCTGTAACTACTACTTAGGAACCTCGCTGAAGTAAACGTTTGAAGAAGTAAGAGAAGGTGTCTAGGCTAAATATAGGGTAATTACGTTACATTTTTTTTATTTTATTTTCTTTGTTTTGCTGTTTTTCCTCCTGCTGAGTAGGTCGCTTAATAGGGCCAAGCTCGCAGGAAGGGGAGGTATGTGCCGGTACACAGGGTGATACCCTGCTGCTTACGAGGTTAGTGCTCAACCACCTAATCTAAAGGTATATAGCTTGTTTCGGGGATCGAAACGAGCGAGAGGCATCATCTATCCTTATCCTCTACTTAACAACTCAACTCTGGTACTTCTCTTCGATAGCTAACCTATAATAAGATCTTTATCTTACCACCCTCGTTCTCGCATAGTCTAACCACTAGTAATCTCTTGCCCTCGTAGCAGTATATCTTTATACACTCCAACACCTGTACACTATAGTTGTTCCTTGAACTGTTAGAACTTCTAGAGAACATTATTATAGTAACCTTAGTCTATTAAACTAGTTGCTATGTTTACAGAACTAAAGGCTTTCCTTTTAAACTTTAAGCCTAGTTAAAAGTCTTTGCTAGTAAACTTTTTAGGTAGTATACTTAAGGCTAGTTAATTAAATACGTTGTAAGTAATGTTGTAAAACTCTAAGATCTGTGCCTTTAACTATAGTAAGACTCAACTTTATAGTAGCTGTTCTAGGATTTTCTTAGAGATTTATGTAGGGGCCTAATGTAGTAAGTTCTTTTTTTAGCCGCAATGACTTAGTTAAAACCAACTTTTCCTATCTATTTTAGGGTGAGGTATAGCTTATAATATTTAAGCATATGTCCTACAACACTATATAAAATCAAGAGTATTTATCTTTACATTATTTAAGTATGCTGTACTTGTCTTGTTCAGTAATTTTTTTTTAGTAATAGTAATAAAGGAACTATTATTTCTTTTACTAGAGAGTTCAGCATTAGTTGCTTGTATAATACAGTACGTGTAGTTAGTATATTTCCTTAGAAGTCTCTCAGTTATAAGGTAAGCTATAAGCATATTAATAGTTAATAAATTAAGCTTTAAATTACTTAAAGATTAAATAAAGTTTAATACTTTTAAGTTAATATTTATTAGCATGCTTAGTTTTTTATTTACTTCGCTAATCTTAACTACTGTCTGTATATTTTCTTGAGAGTAGAGGTTATACGCTAGTTGGATAGTATAATCTAGTGTATCTCTGTATTAGCGCCATCTTGTTCTAGTTAATAAATTTTATTTAGGCCAGCTATCTTCTCATAGTAGAAATCAAGAAAGGAATAGATTAGATCTAATTTTTACATATTTTAACTATTACTATTTAGTGTAGCAAGTATATAGTATATAACTGCTTCTTTTTTTATTTATAGTACAATTTTAAGGTAAAAAATGCCTTTTTTTCTTAAAGAATTTGCTTATTCTTAATGCATATATTAGTAATAGAAGTAAGATAAATATTGTACTTTACTAGTCTAGACTAATTTAGTAGGCATTAATAGATTTAAGCTTGAAAGTAAAAACGTTTACTCATTTTAATAGTAGTATCTATGTCTTTCTACTGTTACTTTATATATTCTTATGTCAGATATTATAGGTTAAGTGATACTGATGAGGTAATAATAATATAAGTGATGATAAGTTGATGGTATTAATGATTGATTGTTGGTGTTCTGTGTCTAGATTTTATATGCTCTAAGTGCCCTTTTTATAATTAGGATTCTGTGTGGGCCTTGGCGGCGCTAGCGCGTTTAGCGTCCTTTAGCGCCACCCCCTAATCACCCTTGCAGACCACTTCTCTAATCTCACTAACCACCTAATTAACCGCGCTGATGTCCCAAATTTAACACACCCACTTAGCTTAAGCGTACAGATTAAGCTAAACACCTCCTTTATTGTTTCTTCTATAAGGTGGTTAATTATAGGTCTATGGCGTTAAGCTAATTAGTAATTAATACTAGATTAGCTTCTAGTCGTAGTCGTATGCCTAGATCAATTAGTCCCATTTGTTGTAGGAATCTCAGCTATTAATCAGCTAGTAATAGTTTAGTAAGTCTGTTAGCAAGCATCTTACTAAATTCTGCGTAGATTACTTTAATTAACTTGTTCTAAGCTTCTTGCCTAAGCTAATAGTTGTGGATATTAACATGCCGTAGCTTTATAGTTAACTAAGAAATCTCCTCTAAAATTAATTAGATTGTCTGTAGGTTATCGCACTGTATAGTAATTATTTAGTTAATTATCTAAACTTAGAGCTTACTAAGCAGTATCTAAATAAACATAGCTTCCTTTACTACTTGTAAGAGCGCAAGTAGTTTAGCTTTAGTTATTAAACTTATAACTATATTTTGTTTATTTACCTTCTAAGCTTATAGTCTACTAAACAGCTTAATTACGTATTTTGATAAGCTTTTGCAATTAAGTGTATTGTTAGCAAAAGAGGCGTTACTTACTATAACTAGGTAATTATCTCTACTAAATTATAGTGCGAGCGTTTGTGTATAGTTAAGGTAGAGGAGTACGCAATTAGCTGCTTGCTAATAATTAGGGCTAGGGTTTGTGAAAAATTATGCTAGGCGTAATACTGTAAAATCTATATTAAGTCTTATGTTAATTACTGCAAATAAGAGTAATCTAATCTTTTGTTAGTAAAGGTTAATTTTCCTAGGGGTTGCGTTGCCTTCTTAGGGCAGCAGTTCAACCTTATTTATTAGGGTATTACTCTTAATTAAGTAATTGCTTACTAGTTAGTTAATCTTCTTAATATATAATAATCAGGAGATCTAGATCTTGCGCTGTAATTAATCCCTAATTAACTCTATGCCTAAAAACTAATGCAGATTATCTCCTCTAGTTATATAGTACTTCTTTCTAATATCCTTAATAGTTGCTTACGTATCTAATCTATAGTTCTTGCTGTACATTGCAATAATATTGTTAAGGTAGAAGAATACAAAGATCTCTTAGCAGATTATACAGCATAGCTTATATAGAATAGTAGTAAATCTACATCTTTAGAGATAAGTAGTAAAGTCCCTTAGCTAGAGCAGTAGCAATATTTATAGGCTATATAAGTCTTTATTAAGCTTTAGGATTGTTTCTTTCCTTGCGTATCTACGCAGTATTCTTATATATACAACTTAATTAATTAGTACGTGTGTAAAGGCGTTAGTAACGTTATACTACTTAAGCTTAAGGTTAAATTAGGCAGCAATTACAAAGGCTATTTAGAAGAATTAACCTACTAACGTAGCAGCGTAAGTCTCTTAAGCAGTAACGTTGCGCTGTTAATTACCTTATATAACTAAGCGCGCTTTGCACTTAATAAACTAATAATTCTTAATAATCTTGTAGGCATATACTTACATAGACTTTAGTATCTAGGTGTTTATTAGTTGTGCTTCTTACGTTAGGACTTCTAACTATAAGTTTAATTGTTTGTAGCTCGCAAGGTAATCCTCTTTAGCCTTTTTAAACAACTAGTAGAATATGTAATTCTTCTTTAGTTAGTTTAGACTTAGCGCTAGCAGGAGCTCGCTTAAATAAGGCATCTAGTTATAACCTTAACTCTTAAGCAATTAATTAACTGCTGCACTATTAAGTTTCTTATTATTTAATTATTAAACTTTTCCTGCTCTTGCTTCTACTATAAACGCTAAAGCCTATAAGTCTGTCTAATTTTTCTAAAGAGACTTACTAACAGAACTTAATCTTATATTAATACTACGTAGATTAGAACATTTGCTACTGCTAGTACTTAAGGGGTAATTAGGCCTAGAGTTTAATAGCTGCGCAAGGGCGACGTTCTAACTCTTAATATTAAGAGGATTATCTATACGCCTAATGCTCTCTGCTGTTATAAGATCAGTTAAGAGGGCTACTAGTAGAGGCATTAGCAGGGGTAAGGAATAATCTACTTCAACCTTTTTTCTGCGTTAATTATATTCATTATGTGTTTCTTTATATATAGGTCCTTTATTAAAAGACTTATTTTTAAGAAAAGATTGTATCTCTTCTTAGTTATTTGTAATCCCTAAGGGAAGATCTACAGTCTTAATCTATGCCTTAATCTTTTTAAGGATGCTATGTATTAGGTTATCTATAACGTCCTTCTTATCTCTAGTAAAGATTATTTCTTTATCAAATACTACATTGCGTATAGTAATTATCTTAGCTATTGTTAGTACCTATACACAGTAAATATTTGTAGACTAATATCTAACTAGGTATCTAATCTATACCTTAGGATTAAGCTGCTGTAGTTTGCGCTTGCTACGCTTTAAATTATCTATTATTGCAAACGCCTTGCACCTGTATACTTGTAGGTGTCCTTAGTGTAGCTTACGCAGTAAGGTAATAATTCTATTTTTATATGCGTTATGCGTAAAGAACTCTTAATATAGTAATCTCTATTAATTAGCGTATTAGGGCGTTTAATTATAGAGATATACTGCTAATTAAGTAATCTTAGGCTATAGTAGCTACAGTAGGTTAGCGTTAAGTTACATCGCTTGTGCTTTATCCTTAATTACACCCCCTAAGCGTTCTACTCTACTATTCTGTGTTTAGGTATTAGGAGCAGAAGGCTTAAACTGCATGCCTTTGGACTCTGCCTACTAAGCAACTTCTAGTTTAACTATAACAATCTTGTTATTAGTTTTAATAATCTTTATTATAATATTAAATTAGGTCTTTATAAGGATAACAAAGAATTCTAGAGACTTAATAATTACCTACGCTGTTTAACTGTCCTTAAAGTAGTAGTCATACATAAATCTAGTAACTTAATTAGTAGTTAGTAGTTAGCTTCTTTCCTTAGTTAAGCTGTTAACCTTATAATTATAAAAGTTAAGTAAGATGCGCTCTTCTAGAGACTTATTAATCCTGCGCAGTGTGCGGCAGATTAGCCTTTTAGCTTTTGCTTATCTACAGGCGTTGCATGCTACTATAGGTACTCTAGTAACCCTTACCCCCTTAGATTGTTGTACAAGGTGCTTAAGCGCACTTAGTCTTAGATAACCTATCCTCTTATGCTATATAAGTGCTCGTGCGCGCTGTCTTTAATTATATTACAGCTTAACGACCCTACAGGCTATCATAGCGTAATTAGTAATTAAGTTTACTTTAAGCACCTATTGTCTATGTAACTTAGTAAGGTTAGCAATCAGATTATTAGCAAGCAATTGTTAAAGGACTATTAGATTGTATTTAGTATCCTACTACACGCCCTGTAAGCGGAGTATCCTAATTAAGACAAGATTATAGAGTAAATTAGGGCAGTATGCCACGTCTTTAAGGTGTAGTTAGCTTTATGTCCTGCTACTAGCTACTATTAAAGTAACTAATCTATATGCCTTAATCTATACTCGTGAGTTTTCTACCTATAGGAAGTCTCCTTGCCTTGCTAATTGTGTTTTAGTAAGTTGACTAGTATTGTTAGAGATGTGACAGGTTAATCTAAAGTTAAGGATCTATAATTGTTATAAAGGATACGTATCCTAGATGGCTTTTAATAAGGCCTTAATAAACGTATAGTTAATCTCTCTAATCTTCTAACTATATAGTTAGTTATTGTGCTTAACTATAGGTGTTACTGTGTGTAACTTCTTAATTGCAAGTCTTTAAGATTGTAATTGCTGCTTAGAGTTATAAATTTTTTCTTATATAGCTAGGCTGTTGTTAATACGCGATTAGACTTAATCTATCCTATCTTGTTAGGGTTACCACTAGTCTAGCGCGTTGCTTAGGTGCGCATACTAGCAATCCTTAAGTATATACTTTATATTATAAGCTTTGCACTTGCTTGTAGTATATTAGATATTGTTTAATTAAGTATCCTTAATAGGCTTCTAATTTCGGCGCTGTTTACGCTTTTACCTAGAATTATCTAATTTGTCCTTGTTAAGCATTTATAATCTAGCTCCTGTAGCTGTTCTAAAGGAAGCCTTAGTTAACTTTGCTTTAGATAGGTAGAAGAGCTGCATGTAATCTTAATAGTCGCGGATTATATCCTTAATTGTAATTAAAGGATTCTTTAATCTATAAGATATAAATAATATAGTCTATTGTTCTAAGTGTTTTGCTGTAGCTTAGGTAAAGTCCTCCTTCACGTACGCGTCTAGTTAGCACTTAGGTATTTTAATAGCTTTACCCTTAGTTGTAGCGTAATTAACTTTAGTAAGCTATATCTTCTATAAGTTAATTACCTTAGGCGGCTCTATTGCGGTTTTATACTGCTTTTAAGCTTCCTTAATCTTATCTTTAGCGTTAATGCCTACAGTAGCTATTAGATTAGTAATCTACTAACAATATAATTATTTTACTTAACAGCAGTTTATATATAAGTAGTTATTAACTATACGCTGTCCCTCTTGTATAATCTTATCTAACGCTACTTACTCCCTTGTGTACTTCTAATCTTCTGTCTTGTATTAATCTAGCTTTAACTTATAGATCTTTAGATCCTCTTGATATAAGGCTCTCACGTTTGTTAATAGATCTACAGGCCGTGTAGGTATAAAAGGCAGTATAATTGCGCTATTGCCGTAATTACTATAGTGTAATACAGCGTGCGCATTAACCGATTGTTGCAACGCTTAATAGTCGCTTAGTTAAGGCATTTAGGGTACCTCTAGTTTACGAATAGGTTTAATTGTAAGGTTTAGATTAATCTTCTTCTACACGCGTAGAGAGTTAGCGCGCGTCTTAATCTGTTAGATCTATTTAATCTAGTTTGTGTAATCTGTAAGGATCACGGAGGAGTCTTGTAGAGATAGGGTAGTTATCCTTTTGAAAGCTTGTATAATTTAGTAGTTTAGTAAACCTCGTTTAGTTAAGGCAGTAAGGCTCTTAATTGTTAGATATTATAGGTTAAGTAATACTAATAAGGTAATAATAATATAAGTGATAATAAGTTAATAGTATTAATAATTGATTGTTAGTGTTCTATGTCTAGATTGTATATGCTCTAAGTGCCCTTTTTATAATCAGGATTCTGTGTGGGCCTTGGCGGCGCTAGCGTGTTTAGCGTCCTTTAGCGCCACCCCCTGATCACCCTTGCAGACCCCTTCTCCAATCTCACCGACCTCCTGATCAACCGCGCTGATGTCCCAAATTTGACAGCCTATTACTTAGACTAATTCTTTTCCGAATATTAAGGTAAACGTTTTAAAATAAAAAAGAGTGATTAATATTTATTAGAGAAACAGTCTAGTAGGATAAAGACTCTTGTAGTATTATAGATACCTTTATTATTAGCTTATCTAGTAATGTTTTCTAAAAATTTAGTAACATCTTTTTTAGTAAAGACTAATATGCTATGTCTTAGTTAAACTATAGACAAAACTAAGTTGTGCGTAGGTGTAGTTATAGTATTAGTAACTAAGCTTAATAGTGTTAATAGTAACTTAAGACTAGCAGCTATAGTTCTAAAGAAAGGAAGCGTTTCGCTTTTCTATTCTTAACCTCAATTAACAATTTTTTTAACATTAAAATTATAGTAGAACTTACAAAAGTCTTTTATATGGATAGTTAACAGTAGTTACTTAGTAAAGTAATTAATAAGGTTAAGTTCTTGAAAGAAATAAAATATTCGTTCCTAAAGTCTTTATAATATATACTTATTTAGAAGTAGTTGTATAAATTCTTACTTTTTCTATATATATTCTCTTGCTAAGTAGGCTCTAATCTATCTTTGTGCTGTTTTACTCATAAGTAACGTCTTTATTTTGCTATACAAATACCTTAAATTAGCGTTTAAATATATTTAGTTATCAGGTTTTAGCTTTATTTTGATTTTTACTAAATAGAAGTTTACCTCCTTTTTTTTACGCATGTATAACTTGTCTTAATTTTTGCTTAATAGGCTTCTTACTTATATTTTGCTAAGTAGACATGGAATTAGTGTTTTCAATATATATAAAACTGCCGTTATTTTACTAAATAGTTTACTGCCTCTATTTTGCTAGACGAACTTTAATTTAGTATTTATTAACAAATATTGATTTTATTAGTAAGTTTTTCTCTTCTTTTCTTCGTCGTTAGTGTTGACTTAGGTAGCAAAGTCTTTAATATAGTTTATAATAAAGAATAGTGCTAGCCTCCTGAAAGTATATCTAGTAATAATTTTAAGATTCTAGCTTCTTTAGTGCTTTTTTAAATTTAGTGCTTACGTAAAATTATGATCCTATTCTTACAATAATTGTATACTAGTTTCTTTATGTACTAAGTAGTAGAGTATATTTTTATAGATTTTGCTATTAATACAGGTATTAGAGTGTATAAAGACATACTGCTATAAGAGCAAGAGATTACCAGTAGTTGGAATACGCAAAACGAGGTTAGTAAGATTACAATCTTATTGTAGGTTAGTATAGAAACTATTAGTAGTAAGAGACGCCTATTTAATAATACATATAGGAGTTGAGTTGTGGAGTGAGTTGATAATGAATTGTTAACCCCTCCCTGCGAAACACGGAGGAGGTTTTATACCTCAAGACTAGGTAGTTGAGCACTAACCTAGTGTGCAGTAGGGTATCGACCTGTGCACCGGCACAATAATACTTAGAGTACTAGTAAAAATCTAAATTAGCTTATATATTGTTAGCTTCTACTGCGTAAGCTAGGTAGCAGGTATAAGCGTAAAAACGCAACCTAAGATTTTAACAACTAACTGAAAGGTAGAAGAATACGTAGTATCAACCTCTTAATTACAGATTATAAAGATTTATTATAAAGCAACTTTTATAATACCCACCTGCTAGGCTTATAAGTAACTTAGGAAGACTAAGTAAGCTATAAACTCATAATTATATAGTTATAGCAGCTTCAATTATTAAGTAAAAACTAGATATTGGAGATGTAGAATTATATTATCATAAGTTACCTAACCTACTAGAATTATAAAAGAAATTGCTCTAGTATTATATAAGAGCCTTCTTTAAGGATACTTACAAGAAAAAGATTAATTAGTTAAGCAAGAATAAGGCTTAAACTAAGATATTTGAGAAAAAGGTAAATGATTTCTTAATATCTATAAAATAGATCAATATTTATAGGTTTATTTAAAATAGCTTCTTTATTAAAAGTAAGGCGGAGATTATTATAAAAGACAATCTATAAAATAGGAAATTAATCAACTGGATATATACTACTATATTCGTAGCTGAGTCTTTCTACGTAGTATTAGCAATTACTGCTATAAAAAATCTAGAAATTTAAAAAAATAATACTATAAGAGTATTTCTTAATGCGTTTATTATAATGGACAACTTTGTATATATAAGATACTAGATTGCTTTGAGAATCCTAGCAAGTGTATACAGCTTAACTACGCACTATATAGATTAGAAGACTTGCTACTTTTAGAGTATTAAAAGTTTTTAGAATTACTAAAAGAGATTGGACTACTTGCTCTATCAAAGGAGCCCTACCTGTTCTTTAATTGAGAAAACAGAACTCTATTTTATTATATATAAATAATATCTTACTACTTTTTATAAAAATTCTAAGCAGAGAGCAATAAGTATTTATTGATAGATTATAGACAAGTATCACTATTATCGCCTTGCTTGCTGACCCATAGACGCGACGATAGAAAGCCCACTCCTCCTTTCCCGCCTCTCTCTTCTCCATCGCCAATTTGACGTCTTGCAATAGCTGTTCGAGCTAGGTTCCAGTCGCTGTACTTAGCCCTTACACGACGAACAGGAAGAGGGGAATACCAAAGCAATAGATCTTGAGTACCGCGCTAGTATTAGCAAATACCTTAGAGATCGTATATTCCTTCTACAACTAGCTAAATTAAGGCTAAATAATTTTTTTATATATAGGTATATTGTAGATAAAGAACTAATTTGAGATTTTTATAAACTTAGAAGTTTAGCTAGGTGGTTAAGTTTTAAGAAACTTTATTAATTTAGGTGTCTGTCTAAGTAGTTTAAGTTAGACTAGATCAGGTGCTAGAAAGATAGTGTACGGGTGTTGGAGTGTATAAAGACATACTGCTACGAGGGCAGGAGATCACTAGTGGTTAGGTCATGCGAGAACGAGAGTAGTAAGATAATAATCTTAGTGTGGGTTGTCCATTAAAGAGAAGTACAAGAGTTAAGTTGTTGAGCAGAGGATAAGGATAATTAATGATTCCCCGCTCGTTTTGATCCCCGAAACGAGCTATATACCTCTAGGTTAGGTAGTTGAGCACTAACTTCGTAAGCAGCAGGGTATCACCCTGTGCACCAGCATATACCTCCCCTTCCTGCGAGCTTAGCCCTATTAAGCGACCTACTTAGCAGAAGGAAAAAAAACAGCAAAACAAAGAAAAAAAAACCAAAAAAAACATAACATCATTACTCTATTTCTATTCTAGACACCTTTCTTTAGTTTTTAAGCGCTTACTTTAGCGAGGTTCTTAAGTAGTAGTTAAAGCGCGTGGCCTAGGCGTAGGTGCAGCAGGAGAAGCAGTAGGCGCTTAAGCTTGAGATATTAAATAAAGGCAACTATAATAAAGCTGCCTAGTTAGAGTTGTAGGTACTAAGACGTTATTAGAGATAACTATACCTAATTAAGAGCGAACGCTAGGAAGGCGTTGCGTAGAGAAGAGCATAGTAAGATATTTACTCTAGCAGAAGACTTAGCGCTTATTAGCTTTTAGGCTAAGTGCCATCTAAAGACGTTGTAGAGAATTAGCTTAAGAGAAATTAGCGTTCTACTTATTTTAGTCCTTTATTGTATAAGGTGAGTTTTGTCTATAGTTAGTAAAATATAAGTAGTTAGGGTAATTTTAAAATAAATTAGCGCCAAAAGCGTCCTTCTCTAACTCTTAAATTATAGGCTATAGGTTAATAATTTGTTGTAGACTATAGTTGCGGTATTCTTTAATGTGTTTGTTAATTTACTTCTTATTAGCGTTCTATAGCATATCATTTAGCTCTTTACAAACAAGAGAATTGTCCTACTTAGCTTTTCTAAAAAGGGCTTTCTAGATCTAAGACCTATACTTAATATGCACATTAGTAGGGAATAGCTAGTTAATTTCTTGAAACTTGTTAAGATAGCTAGAGGGAGTATAAGGAGTAGTAGTAAAGTTACAATAAGCCTTGCAAATCTCCTTATAGGTTCTTATAACAGGCACCTCTATTACTTTATCTTATACTATATCAAACTAAAGAAGAATGGTGCAATAATTGTAAGTAGTAAGCCTAGTAGATTTATAAGATAGTAGAAGTAATAAAATTTAAATCTATCCTTTTTTACAGATTTGCTTTGTCTAGTAAGTATTAGGAGCTAGTTAGTCTTATCCTCCTATCCTTTAGTAAGACTATTTAACAATTTAATGCCTGCGTCTTTGCGCTACCTTAGGTATTCTAGCACATAGTTATCAAATCCTAGTAGCATCTTAGTGCAGTTATTCTTATCCTTATTGTTAAACAACACACTACCTTAAATTATATTAGTACAAAGGCTTTTAATTATATCTTGCTTAAGGTTAAGGTTAATATGCTTAAAGTAAGTTTAATTACTTTTCTTAGCGTACTTAGCGTAGTAGAGGTAAGAGATTAAAGTGTGTGTTTTGCGGAGCATAGCGTATTGTAACTAGTATCCTAGGTTAGTACGTATAGCCTATTAGATAAGTAAGTAGTCTATGTTGCGCAGCTATCTAAGGTTTAGTTTCCTGTCTATGTGTTGCAAATAGAAGCGATACATCTTAAAAGTTTTAACAATAATATTCTTAACCTAGCTGTTCTTAAATAGCTAGGTGCAGGCGTTAGTAATAATAATGCTAGTGCGTTAAAACTTCTCTGCTTGTAGACGATACTTTATAGTATTAATAATCTTATCCTAAGTAGGGAGGAGGAAGAAATTAAGTTTAGAAAGTTAATAGCGGTAGCTTAGCAGGTCCTTATCCTGCTTAGCTAGGCGATACTTGCTAGTAAAAAGCTTTTAAATAACAAGGTTAGATTAGAATTCCTGCTAGCAGCTCTATTCTATGTATAGTAAGAGCAGATCCTTGTTAAGTATATTAGATAGCATAGCCCTCTTAAATAAACCAATAATACTTATAGTAGTGCGCTTATAGATAAAGTATACTCACTTGTATAATAGGTTATTAGAGCTAAGTTATTGTTAAATATTAACCTCGCAGTACTATTCTTAAATAACCTTAACGTAGTTAGGATTAGTTATTAGCTTCTTTGCGTAGGCTCGCTTAAATAGCTTAAGAAAAGCTAAGGTAGAATTCTTACAAGAACACCCTACTTAGAGGATCTCTTGTTCCTAATTAAGGGTATTAGGCTCCTTGTCTACATAGGTAGCGTTATTAAGGTTAGTATATAATTAAGTAGCTGCCTGTTAGTAGGCTAGTGTTGCTTTTAGAGCACAAGAGCTTAGTAGAGGCGGTAGTACAGGGACTTGTTAGCTACTAGCCTTAGTCCTAACTTTTCCTGCTTAGATGTTAGCAGCATTACGCCTTTATTATATAACTGTTATTCTGTTCTCAACTTATATAATTTAATTATTAAGTATTAGTCTAGCTCTTAACTAGCTATTATTCCTATAGATTGCCTTAGATTCTTAGTTATAACTAACAGACTACTACTCCCTAGAGAGCAAGTTTTAGATGTTATAAGATTACTATAGCAATTAATAGCTTAAGCCTTATTTAGGGTCCTTTCTAGTGTGCCGGTGCACAGGGTGATACCCTGCTGCTCACTAGGTTAGTGCTTAACCACCTGACTTAGAGGTATATAGCTTGTTTCGATGGTCGAAACGAGCGAGGAATCATCCGTCATCCTCTACTCCACTCCACAACTCTTAACTCTTGTACTTCTCCTCAATAGCTAACCTATAATAAGATCTTTATCTTACTACTCTTGTTCTCGCATGATCTAACTACTAGTGATCTCCTGCCCTCGTAGTAGTATATCTTTATACACTCTAACACCTGTACAAATAGCAAAGCCTATAGGGATATACTCTACTACTTAGTGCACAAAAGAACTGGTGCACGATTATTATAAGAACAATATAATAATCTTACGTAAGCACGGAAATCTTAAGATTACTATTAGACATATTCTTAGGATTACTACTAGATATAATCTTAGGATTATTACTAGACATACTTTTAGGAGGTTAGTACTATCCTCTATTACAGACTACGTTAAGGACGATGTTACTTAAGTTAGCACTAACAACAAAAACCTACTAATAAACAACAAAATGCGTTATTAAATACTAAATTAAAGTCTGTCTAGTGAAATAGAGGCGGCAAACTGTTTAGTAAAATAGAGGCAGTCTTATATATGTTTTAAACGCTAATTTAAAGTCTACCTAGCAAAATAGAGGTAGCAACCTATCTAGCGAAATAGAGACAGTAATAGATGCGTAAAGAAATGCTAAGCTAAGGTGCTGTCTAGCAAAATAGAGATAGCACTAAAAGCTTAGATATAAGTACTAGGTTTAAGTATAAATCTAAGCCTACCTAGCGAAATAAGGGGTACCTAAGAGGCGAAGATATATATATCTATACCTAAATGGGTATACACTACAAAGACTTAAAGAGAGATATTATCTCTTCTAGAGACTATACCTTGTCTATTTATTTACTAACGTTTGTTAACTATCTGTATACACAAAGAACTTATATAAGTCCTACTATACTCTAAATATTAAAAAGGGATTAGAAGTTAGGTTAAGGACAGGAAGGCGCAACGCTTTCTTTCTTTAGACCTGCTACTGCTAGTCCTAACTTACTGTTAACTCTATTAAGCTTAGTTATTAACACTATAGCTACACCTACGCACAACTCTATGTTGACTATAATTTAACTAAGACACAATATATTAGTTTTTACTAAGAAAGATATTATAGAATTCCTAGAGGACTTTAACTAACAAACTGATAATAGAGGTATCTGTAATGCCATAAAAGTCTCTATTTTACTAGACTACTTCTTTAATAAGGATTAATCTCTCTCTTGCATCCTAAAGCGCTTACTAGGATATATAGAGAAGGATTAGTCTAAGCTATAGACATACATAAAGGAACAGTAGAAGAATAAGAATACAGCTATTAAGATAGGTAAACGCTCTTACCTTTAGGCTTATATCTATAAATACGTACAAAACTAGCCTAGTCTAGTAGAGTACTATATACACTTTACTTCTGTTGTTAATATATATATTAAGAATAGACAAATCCCTTAAGAAGAGGAAAGTATTCACTTTTTCTAAGGCCTACTACGAACTAACAAAGAGGTAGTTATATACTATATACTTTCTGCTCTAAATAGAGATAATTAGAATATATATAAATTAGGAGGGATTTATTCTTTCCTTAAATTCTACTACAAGAAGATAACTAGCCTAGATAAGATTTATTAGCTAAAACAAGGAGGCGCTAATACTAAGATACGCTAGATTATGCTGTCTAACTAGCGCGCAACCTTTACCCTAAAGGAAGTAAAGGAAACAGAGATTAAAATTAGCAAAGCTTATAAAAAGACAAGCACTCTAGTAGATGTTAATCTAGAGGTAGAGGACCTTATTAAATCTTTAGGCAACCTAAAGCTTAGGCTATTAACTATTAACATGCTAATAGCTTATCTAACAACTAAGAGACTACTAGAAAAACCTACTAATTATGCGTACTTTATTGCATAAGCTACTAATGCAGAATTCCTAAGCAAAAGGAATAATAGTTTCTTTATTACTAATGCCCTAAAGAGACTATCTAACAAGACAAGTTTAGCATATGTAAGTAACACTAAGACACACCCTCTTTACTATATATGTAGTACAGTAGGGCACATACTTAAGGAGTGCGAACTATACTACGCTTTAAAGCGTATAGGATAAGTTAGTTTTAACTAGGATATTTCTAGCAAGAAAGGAACTTACTACTTTAGCCTACTACATAAGCATCTAGGGGAAATCCTAGGATAACTACTATTAAACTAGGTATTATTATAGTTAAAGGCAAAGATCTAAGAGTTCTATAACGTTACTAATAACGTGCTTAATTAGCTAGCTTTTAGTATAGTACCTAAGAAGTTTACTAAAAGAGACTCTTAACTAGGTTTAAGGTTTAAAGGGAAAAACTCTACGTCTACAAATGTAGCAACGAGTTTAACAAACTAGGGCTACTATAGTAATATCTTTTAGTAGTTCTAACAATTCTAGAAATAGCTATACAATCTTTATACTAGAGAATATGTTAAGAAGCTTAATAATATTAACGCCTCTAACATTATACTAGAAGGCGAAGAAAGTGCTTTGTATAGCATCTCTAAGTTAAATGCTGCTATGCGCTTAAAAGGCAAAGGCCCTAACCTCTACTAGGATATTGATTAGGTCTGAGAGGGAGGGGTAAAGAAACAAGGAAGGCTAAGCAAGGATTTAAGTACCTAAGGAAGAAATTAAATAATATAGAGGGAGTCTCTTATCTTTAACTTGCAGCCTATAGATATACAGTATCTGCAGGGTAAAACTTAGAGTAATATACCTTTTATAAGTTAGCTTTACAATACACTATTTTTAATTGTTAGGCTACTATAATTAGCTTAGCAAGATAACAACATTTTAGTAGATTCTAAGCATTTATAGTAAGGAAGAAAGAAGAAGGCTATAAAGTTTATTAACGCCCTTCCTAATCTAGAGCTTAGGAAGATAGTGTAAGGATAGCTAAATCGTATTGCAACTGCGCTACTTAGATAGGAAGTATAAAGAGTTATAGTATTAGATTTTATTAGGCAAGCTAACATTTAAAAACAGCTATGTAATCTTCTTAATAACAGTATTAATATTGCAGATAGTTTAGTTGCGCTTAACGTTTTAACGTAGAAAAACGCTAAGCTAACAAATACTAGGTGCGCTAAATTACACCTAGCAACTGTTCTAGCCTCTAGTTAGCTAAACTAGCGCACGGACCCTACCTATAGATTTCTACTATATACACTACCTGTTAAAAGCGCGTATTGTAATGTAATAAATTTGTATTAATCAAATACGCAAACTCGCCACAAGGTAAGTAGAAGAAGAGATTCCTAAATAGATAAATTAGATAATATACCTACAAAGAATGTTTAAGGAGTTTATCAAAGAAATAGATAGGCTTTTACTTAAACTAACTTACTAGTATACTAAGTTACTGTAAACAGCAGCTTTTTAAAGTGTTTAATTAACACTAAAGCATAAATAAATATTCTAAGATTAAGTGCTGCGCGAGCGTTAAAGATACTGTATAAAATAATAGAGCACTAACTAGAGCAACCTTCTTCTAGCGTTACCTTAGCTAATAGTACATGTAACCCGTTTATTAAGACAGCATTTAATATACTTATACAAATAGGGATAGTTACTATTAGAACTACGTTTAGGATTGTAGCTAATGTTACAAGATCTACAATTTTAGGAGGACCTTAGTATACAAGCGCTAGGATATTAATTTAGTATAATACGTTTAGATAAATTACATACTAAGTCTTATCTAAGGATAGTACAAGGAACGCAGTTTTTGTTGCGTCTAACCTATCTCTAAATCACCTTAGGCAGACAATTAGAAATAAAGCCTTTAACAATAACTTAGATAGAGAAGCAGTAGGTAATGTGTAGTTATATGTAATTACTAACTAATTAGGCAATAAACTGTAAGCAGCTGCGGTGAAATACATACAGGAAGCTGTATAGTTAGATCTAACAGCTAGATTTAGCAACTTTAACATGTTATATACAGAAGAAAGTATAGAAGATTAGATGTTTTAAATAAACTAAGTGTTTACGTACGCAGTTGTGCAATCTAAGAACCTTACAAGCAACTATAAACTTAGTAAATTTTTAATTATGTATAAGCTCAATTGTTAGCAGTTGCAGGAAAGACTGTTTAAGTTTACCTAACAACACAATAACCTGTATATAATATACAAGACAGTAGACAAGAAAGTTTAACTAGTTAATATTCTTTAGTAAGAGATGCCTATAGAATTTAGACAAGAAGACTAGAAGGAAAAGGTAAAAGAACAACAACTCCTCTAAATACGTATCCGTAATCCTAATAAAGGGCTATACAATTATCTATTTAAGCTAAGATATACTACTTTCCCGCAAGAAACAAGGCTAAGTAAAAAGCAAGTTAACAAGCTACATACTGGAGATTACTTACAGCTATTAGAAAAGGAGATATTTATACATATACTTCTTAACTAAAAAGGAGCACTCTCCTAGCAATTTAAAGAATTAGGAAGGATACATCCTAACGTATGCCCGCTATACAAGATATAAACAATACTATACAAGGCTTAGCAAGTGCAAGGTTTTGCTATTCTAAAAGCTTTAGAACTGCAAGTAGTAGATATAGTAAACGTCTATCTAAATTAAGGGATATAGGAAAGGTGCAATAGCTAATATTACAACCTATAGTATTTAGTACTTAAGAAAGACGAAGAGGTTTGTTAGATTAGCAATGCTTAGAAGATAAATACAGTTACTATAAGAGATGCAAATCTACTTTTAACTACAGACAAGTTTTCTAAGAGGTTTGCAGGGTGTAAGGTTATCTTACTTATAAATTTGTTTTTAGGATATAATTAAATTACGCTACATCTAGAAAGTAGAGACATAACAGCATTTTAAACACTAATAGGGCTAATATAATTTTGCACTATAGTTATAGGCGCTACTAACTCTATAGCAGCATTCTAACAAGCAATAATAAAGATCTTAAGAGACTACTAGCTTAATACTATGCCCTTTATTAACGACATTACTTGTAGAGGGTCAAAAACTAATTATAGCAGAGAAGAATTAATACTAGAAGTCTAACATTATGCTCTTAAGCATATCTTGCAACTAGACAGAGTGCTAGCTAATATTAAACAAGCCAAAGGCACTATGTTCAGGAAGAAGTATTATTTTCTTATAGAAAGGCTTAAGGTTATAGGCTATAGGGTTAGCCCGCAAGGATGTTATCCTAACTAGAAGAAAGTTAAGAAGATTATAAACTAGCTACTATATAAGAATTAAAGGGAGGTATAATCCTTTATAAGCATATGCGTCTACTACTATATATAAGTAAAGGACTTTACTAAAATTGCTAAACCTCTGTTTATATTCTTACAAGACGATGTCCTTTTTAAAAAAAGAGATGCACAAGACGCCTTAATGTATAAGCTAAAGTAAGCTATATACAACGCACCTGCACTTGTGAACCTAGACTATACTAACACTAAGGATTACAAGATATTCTTAACAACTAATGCAAGTTAAGATAGTGCGGGAGTATATATGAAATAGCTTAAGAAAGATAATAAGCAACACCTAGTGAGTTTTAAAAGCACACTATAGTTAGTGTAAGAAAGACAATAGCACTCTACTAATTTAGAGTGTAAGGCTGTACTATAGGCTCTTAAGAAATTTTATACCTAACTCTATAGCGTTTACTTTACTATAGAAACTAACGCTGCAACCCTTATTGCTTAACTAAATTACTTATTTACTAACAATCTAGGGTCTGTTATAAACAGATAGATATTAAAAATTCTCTTATAGGACTTTAACATTAAGCATATACTAGGGTAGAAGAATGTAGTTGCAGATGCACTATTAAGGTATCTAAAACCTAATAATTAGGAACTGCCTTTAGAACCTAAGGAGGATTTAGAGGAGTTTATTAATTATATAATTAGAAATGTAAATACGCTAATACCAGCAGGACAGGCAAGGGTACTCTGTTAAGAATTTTTAACAGAATTAGAACTATACGCTTAATTTTTAGTTAACTTTAGGACTCCTAGAGGTATAGAACTGCAAGAACTTTAAGTATAGAAGAAGTAAGCTCTAAACTTTTTTGTACAAGACAGGATCCTTTTTAAAAAGACATCTAGAAATATTGTAATCTAGAAGGTTGTAGATAATACTAACCTAAGAACAGCTTTAATATAGAACGTACACTCTTAGATTAAACATAGAGGAGTTAACGCGGTGTACTCTATACTTGCTTAGCAATACTAGTAGAAAGGAATGTACAAGCATGTGCGGCAAAAGCTAGTGACCTATCTAGACTGTTAACTGCAATTATTAAAGAGGAAGGTTAATATACTTACTAATACCTACAGTTTTGCTATTTAGGAGACTGTTACAATTAATGTAGTATAAATGCCTTAGTGTTTTAGGAAGAAGTTCTTAGTTATTACAAGGGACTACCTTAGTAGTTAGCTTAAAGCAAAAGCCTTTTTAAACAACTAGTTAAAGACAATTGCAGAGTTTATATATAAGGATATTATATGCTAATAGAGTACAGCGCGCAAACTTATAGTTAATAGAGGACCTTATTTCGCTAAGGTAGTCGTATATCTATTATAGATGTACAGAATTAACTAAGTCTAGTTGTTAGGACGCAACTTTTAAGCTATAGAAAAAATTTAAAGAGGGTACAAGCCTATTGTAAACGCCCTTGTAAAGCTGCTAAGACCTTAAGTTAAGAACTTGCTAACAGTTCTACTTGCAGACAGGATCTTAATACAGGAGTAAATAGGTTACTCGCCGTACTAGTTAGTTACAGGGTAGAACATAGTGCTTCTTATTAAACTTGCGCTACCTATATAGCAAACACTTCTATTTAGAGAAGTAAATAACTGCGCACAGCTACTTGCAATTTAAGCAATATAGCTAAATCTTAGAGATTAGTTTACAAAGGATGCTGTTACTTATACTAATTAGATAAGAGCCGCGAAGAAGCAATACTAGAATAACACTAAGAAAATACAATATAAGGATATAAAGCTAGAAGATTTAGTTCTTCTATAGAACTCTATTTAAGAAATAAATATATTAAGAGACTACAAACTAGATACAAGATAGTTAGGCCTGTACTATATCTAAGAAGCTAGACCTAATAGAGGAACCAATTGTCTTAAGGACCTTAATAGTACACGCTTTCCCTACACGACACCTAGATAGCGATTAAAGCTGTTTAGACAAAGACTCGTTTAGGATATTATTAAGGAAGATTGTAGAAACATAAAGTTATAGAATCCTAATTATTAGGAGCGAACTAGCTCTCCAGTAGATATTCCTATCTCGCTAGACTTGCCTAAGCTATATACAGAACTACAACTACCTTTACCTCCTGTGATGAGTAATAATCTTTATCCTTAAGTTGTTATTACTAAACGCCTTATAGAAGAGGTGTGTTAGGCATATAAACAAGACTTTGAAAGCTTAGACTCTAACTTAGAAGCTACTATATTAGACAACTAATAGGCTATAGGACGGCCTATACTTTTAGGAAGGGGAGGGGATACTATGCTAGTAGTACCTGCTTTTACCTTTAGCTACTCATTTACTAATTTCCTATGCAAAATCTAGATACACGGCACTTATCCTACTAATTCTAGGTGCTCACCGCTACACTAATACTATACTTGATTTCACGCACCTTAAGGCAACAGCTAATTACAACAACTATTTTAATCGCGAAACCCGCTTATTTTAGCGCAATTTAGACCCTTTTTATCTCTACCCGCTAGCTAGCAGGATACCGCCACTATACATAAAGTAGAATTACAACTCTACTAACTATCTAACACTTATTCTAAACAAACTTTACTACCTTTTATTAGGGTATTTACCTTCTAAGACAACAATTACAATTATATCTTCCCCTCCTAACCTAGCAGCGGCTAAAGATAACATTTAACTTACCTTAGCTAACCTGCTTAAATAATGCTTCTAGCGTTATTAGACAAGGCTAAGGGCAAGCAGCTACAGTAACAACCGCCGCACTATCCTTCCTTAGTTCGTTATGGTCCGTAATAGAGTAATAGAGGTGCCTGCTATAGGGACATATAAGGAAATTTGTAAAGCTTATTGCGACCTTACTACTGCTTCTTGTACTCCTTTAAGCTATCCTAATAAGTTTAGAGGAATTAATTAGCTATTCCCTGCTAATTTTTATATTAAGTATAGGTGTTAGATCTAAAAAGCCCTTATTAGACAGGCGAAGTGGGACAATCCTCTTGTCTAAAAGAAGCTAAACGACATGCTATAGAACGCTAACAAGGAGTAGATTAACAACTATATTTAGGAACACCGCAACTATGTCTTGTATTAATTTATTAATTTATGGCCTGTAGTTTAAGAGTTAGAGAAGAACGCTTTTCGTGCTAATCTAGCCTAAGGATACCCTAACCGCTTATATTTCACTAACTATAGACAGAACCTACCTTATACAACAAAGGACTAGGATAAGTAGAATGCTAATTTCTCTTAAGCTAATTCTCTGCAACGTCTCTAGGAGGAGCTTAGTCTAGAAGCTAATAAGCGCTAAGTTTTCTAAGAGAGCGAAGATCCTACTATGTTCTCCTTTACGCAACGTCTCCCTAGCGTTTGCTCTTAATTAGGTACAGTTATCTCTAATAACGTCTTAGTACCTATAACTCTAACTAGGCGACTTCTTTAAAATTGCCTTTACTTAATATTAGAGTCTTAAGTGCCTAATACTCCTGTCCTTGCTCTAACTACAGCACCTGCGCCTAGGCCACGCGCTTTAACCACTACTTAAAAACCTTAACAAAGTAAGCGCTTAAAGAAGTAATGAAAGGCGTTAAGGATAGATATAGGGTAATTAAGTCAGGTTTCCTTTATTTTATTTTATTTGTTTTATTTTCTTTGTTTTATTTCCTTTGTTTTGCTTTTTTCCCCTCTGCTAAGTTAGTCGCTTGATAGGGCTAAGCTCGCAGGAAGGGGAGATATGTGCCAGTGCATAGGGTAATACCCTGCTGCTTACTAGGTTAGTGCTCAACCACCTAATCTAGAGGTATATAGCTCGTTTCAATAGTCGAAACGAGCGAGGGGTCATCTATTATCCTCTACTCTACTCTACTCTATAACTTAACTCTTGTACTTTCTTTTGATAGACAACCTATAATAAGATCTGTATCTTACCACCCTTGTTCTCGCATGACTTGACCACTAGTGATCTCCTACCCTCGTAGCAGTATGTTTTTATACACTCTAACACCCTTAGAATATAAATCAGAAAGGATCTATTCTTTCCTTAATCCAACTACAAGAAGATAACTAGCCTAGATAAGATTTATTAGCTAGAATAAGGAGGCGCTAATACTAAGATGCGCTAGATTATACTATCTAACTAGCGCGCAACGTTTACCCTAGAGGAAGTAAGGGAAGTAGGGATTAAGACTAGCAAAGCATATAAAAAGACAAGCACTCTAGCAGATGTTAATCTAGAGGTAGAGGACTTTATTAAGTTTTTAGCTAACCTAAAGCTTAGGCTATTAACTATTAACATGCTAATAGCTTATCTAACAACTAAAAGACTCCTAGAAAAACCTACTAATTATACGTACCTTTTTACATAAGCTACTAATGCAGAATTCCTTAGCAAGAGAAATAATAGTTTCTTTATTACTAATGCTCTAAAAGGACAATCTAACAAAATAAGTGCAGCATACGTAAGCGACACTAAGATACACCCTCTCTGCCGTATGTATAGTATAGTAGAACACATGCTTAAAGAGTGCGAACTATACTACGCCCTAAAGCGTATAGGATAGGTTAGTTTTAACTAGGATATTTCTAGCAAGAAAGAAACTTACTACTTTAGTCTACTACACAAGCATCTACGGGAAATCCTTAAATAACTACTATTAAACTAGGTATTATTATAGTTAAAGGCAAAGATCTAAAAGTTCTACAACGTTACTAATAACGTGCTTAATTAGCTAGACTCTAGTATAGTACCTAAGAAGCTTACTAGAGGAGACTCTTAACTAGGCTTAAGGTTTAAAGAGAAAAACTTTACTTCTGCAAATGTAGCAACGAGTTTAACAAACTAGGGCTACTATAATAATGTTCTTTATTAGTTCTAACAATTCTAGAAATAGTTATATAATCCTCATGCTAGAGAATACGTTAAGAAGCTAAATAATATTAACGCCGCTAATATTATACTAGGAGGCGAAAAAAACGCTTGCCATAGTATCTCTAAGTTAGATATTACTACGCGCTTAAAAAGCAAAGGCCCTAACCTCTACTAGAATATTAATTTAGTCTAAGAGGGAGGAGTAAAGAAACGAGGAAGGCTAAGCAAGGATTTAAGTACCTAAGGAAGCGATCAAATAATATAAGGGGACTCTCCTATCTCTAACTTGCAGCTTATAGATATACAGTATCTGCAGGGTAAAATATAGAGCAATATACCTTTTGTAAGTTAGCCTTACAATATACTATTTTTAATTGTTAGACTACTATAATTAGCTTAGCAAGATAACAACATATTAGCAGATCCTAAGTATTTACAGCAAGGAAGAAAGAAGAAAGCTATAAAGTTTATTAACGCTCTTCCTAATCTAGAGCTTAGGGAGATAGTGCAGGGACAGCTAAACTATATTACAACTGCCTTGGTTAGACAGGAAGAAGGAGTTACAGTAATAAATCTTATAAGTAAGGCTAGTATTTAAAAACAACTACGCAACCTTATTAACAACAGCGTTAATATTGTAGATAGTTTAGTTACACTTAACTTTTTAACGTAGAAAAACGCTAAGCTAACAGATGCTAGGTGCGCTAAATTACACCTAGCAACTGTTCTAGCCTCTAGTTAGCTAAACTAGCGCACGGACCCTACCTATAGATTTTTACTATATACACTACCCGTTAAAAGCGCGTATTGTAATATAATAAGTTTGTATTAATAAAATGCGTAAACTCGCCACAAGGTATGTAGAAGAAGAGATTCCTAGATAGATAAATTAGATAATATACCTACAAAGAATGTCTAAGGGGCTTAGCAAAGAAATAGGTAGGCTTTCATTTAAACTAACTTACTAGAATGCTAGGTTACTGTAAACAACAGCTTTTTAAAGTGTTTAACTAACACTAGAGCATAAATAAATATTCTAAGACTAAGTGCTACGCGAGTATTAAAGATACTATATAAAATAATAGAGCACTAACTAGAGTAGCCTTCTCCTAGCGTTACTTTAGCTCATAGCACACATTACCCGTTTGTTAGAACTGCATTTAATATACTTATATAAATAGAGACAGTTACTATTAGAACTACGTTTAGGATTGTTGCTAATGTTACAAGATCTGTAATTCTAGGAGGACTATAGTGTGCAAGTGCTAGGATATTAATTTAGTATAATATATTTAGACAAATTACATACTAAGTCTTATCTAAAGATAGTATAAGAAACGCAGTCTTTATTGCGTCTAACCTATCTCTAAATTACCCTACGCAGATAATTAGAAATAGAGCCTCTAATAACAACTTAGATAGAGAAGCAGCAGGTAATATGTAGTTACATGTAATCACTAACAGATTAGGTAACAAACCGCGAGCAGCTGAGGTGAAATACATATAGGAAGCTACATAGTTAAATCTAACAGCAGGATTTAGTAACTTTAATATGCTGTATATAGAAGACAGCATAGAGAATTAGATGTTTTGAATAAACTAAGTGTTTACGTACGCAGTTGTGTAGTCTTAGGATCCTATAAGAAACTACAAACTTAGTAAATTTTTAATTATATGTAAGCTTCATTGTTAGTAGTTACAGGAAAGACTATTTAAGTTTACCTAATAACACAATAACTTGTATACAATATACAAGACAGTAGGTAAAAAAGTGTAACTTATTAATATCTCTTAGTAAGAGATGCTTATAGAATATAGGCAAGAAGACTAGAAGGAAAAGGCGAAAGAACAACATCTCCTCTAAATACGTATTTATAATCCTAATAAATGGCTGTATAATTATTTATTAAGCTACAATATGCTGCTTTCCTTTAAGGAACAAGGCTAACTAGAGAAAAAATTTACAAGCTATATACTAGAGATTACCTGCAGCTATTAGAAAAAGAGATATTTATACATATGCTTCTTAAATAAAATGGAGTACTCTCCTAGTAATTTAAAGAATTAGGAAGGATTTTTCCTAATGTATATCTACTATATAAGATACAAACAATACTATACAAGGCTTAGTAAGTGCAAGGTTTTGCTATTCTAAAGGCCTTAAAACTACAAGTAGTAGATATAGTTAATTTCTGCCTAAATCAAGGAACATAGAAAATGTGTAATAGCTAATATTGCAACCTATAGCACCTAGTACCTAAGAAGGACGAAGGCGTTTAATAGATTAGCAATGCGCAGTAGATAAATGCAGTTGCTATATAAGATATAAACCTACTATTAACTATAGATAAGTTTTCTAAAAAGTTTGCAGAGTCAAAATTATCTTACTTATAAATTTATTCTTAGGATATAATTAAATTACGCTACATCTAGAAAGCAGAGACTTAACAGCGTTTTAAACACTAGTTAGGCTTATATAATTATACATAATAGTTTTAGGCGCTACTAACTCTGTAGCAGCATTCTAACGAGTAATAATATAGATTCTAAGAGACTACTAGCCTAATACTATGCCTTTTATTAACAACATTACATGTAGAGAGTTAAAAACTAATTATAGCAGAGAAACATTAATGCTAGGAGTCTAATGTTATGTTCTTAAGCATATTTTGCAACTAGATAAAGTACTAGCTAATATTAAACAAGCTAGAGGCACTGTGTTAGAGAAGAAGTGTTATTTTCTTATAGAAAGGCTTAAGGTTGTAGGTTATAAAGTTAGCCTGTAAAGACGTTATCCTAACTAGAAGAAAGTTAAGAAGATTATAAACTAGCTACTATGCAAGAATAAAAGAGAGGCACAATCCTTTATAGGCATATGCGTCTACTACTATATATAGGTAAAGGACTTTACTAAGATTGCTAAACCTCTGTTTATACTCTTACAAGACAATATCCTTTTTAAATAATGAGTTACACAAAACGCCGTAATGTATAAGCTAAAGTAGGCTATATACAACGCACCTGCACTTGCGAACCTAGACTACACTGATACTAAAGATTATAAGATATTCTTAATAACTAATGCAAGTTAAGATAGTCCGGGAGCATGCATTAAACAGCTTAAGGAAGATAATAAGCAACACCTAGTGCAGTTTAAAAGCACACTATAGTTAGCGTAAGAAAGATAATAGTACTCTACTAAGTTAGAGTGTAAGGCTGTACTATAGTAGGCCTTTAACAAATTTTGTACTTACCTCTATAGCATTTACTATACTATAGAAACTAACGCTGCAACCCTTATTACTTAACTAAATTACTTATCTACTAACAATCTAGGGTCTGTTATAAATAGATAGATATTAACAATTCTCTTGTAGGACTTTAACATTAAGTATATACTAGAACAGAAGAATATAGTTGCAGATGCACTATTAAGGTATTTAAAACCTAATAATTAGGAACTACTTCTAGAACCTAAGGAGGATTTAGAGGAGTTTATTAATTATATAATTAGAAATGTAAATGCGCTAATACTAGTAGGATAGATAAGAGTACTCTGTTAGGAATTCTTAACAGAATTAGAATAATACGCTTGATTTTTAGTTAATGTTAGGACTCCTAGAGGTATAGAACCGCAAGAACTTTAAGTATAGAAGAAGCGAGCTCTAAACTTCTTTGTATAAGACAAGATACTTTTTAAGAAGATTTCTAGAAACATTGCAATCTAGAGGGTCGTAGATAATACTAACCTAAGAACAGCTGCAATTACAAACGTACACTCTTAGATTAGATATAGAGGAGTTAACGCGGCGTACTTTATACTTACTTAGTAATACTAGTAGCAAAGAATATACAAGCATATGCGGCAAAAGCTAGTAACTTGTCTAGACTATTAACTGCGATCTTTGAAGAAAAAGGTTAATATGCTTACTAACACCTACAGTTTCGATATTTAGAAGACTGTTGCAATTAATATAGTATATATACCTTAGTGTTTTAGGAAGAAGTTTTTAGTTATTGAAAGAGACTACCTTAGTAGTTAGCCTACAGCAAAAGCCTTGTTAAACAACTAGTTAAAGACAATTGCGGAGTTTATATACAAGGACATTATATGCTAATAGAGTACAGCGCGCAAACTTATAGTTAATAGAGGACCTAATTTTGCTAAGGTAGTCTTACATCTATTAAAGATGTATAGAATTAACTAAGTCTAGTTATTAAGACACAACCTTTAAGCTATAGAAAAGATTAAAGAAGAGCACAAGCCTATTGTAAACGCTTTTATAAAGCTGCTAGAACCTTAAGTTAAGAACTTGCTAATAGTTCTCCTTGCAGATAAGATCTTAATACAGGAACAGACAGGTTACTTGCAGTAATAGTTAGTTATAAAGCAGAACCTAGTGCTTCCTATTAAAATCGCGCTACTTATATAGCAAACGCTTATATTTAGGAAAGTAAATAACTTCGCAGAGCTACTTGCAATTTAAGCAATGTAGCTAAATCTTAGAAATTAGTTTACAAAGGATGCTGTTACTTATACTAATTAGATAGGAGCCGCAACGAATGAATACTAGGATAACACTAAAGAAATATAATATAAGGATATAAAGCTAGGAGATTTAGTTCTTTTATAGAACTTTATTTAAGAAATTAATATATTGAGAGACTGTAAACTAGATACAAGATAGTTAGGCCTATACTGTATCTAAGAAGCTAGACCTAATAGAGGAACCTATTGTCTTAAGGACCTTAATAGTACACGCTTTCCCTACATTAAACCTAGATAGCAATTAAAGCCGTTTAAACAAAGACTTGTTTAGAAAATTATTAAGAAAGATTAAGAAAACATAAAGTTATAAGATCCTAATTATTAGGAGCGAACTAGCTCTACAGTAGATATTTCTATCTTACTAGACTCTTCTAAGCTACATACAGAAGCACAACTACCTTTACCTTCTATAATAAGTAATAATCTTTGTCCTTAAGTAGTTATTACTAAACACTTTACAGAAAAGGAGCGTTATACAGATAGACAAGACTTTAAAAGCTTAGACTTAGACTTAGATAACACTACACTAGACATCTAATAGGCTATAGAACGGCCTATATTTTTAGGAAAAGGAGGGGATACTATGCTAATAGTACCTACCTTTACTTTTAGCTACTTATTTACTAATTTCTTATATATAGTTTAGGTATAAGCCGCCAATCCTACAGTATCTATGTATGCGGTAAGCACCTAGGACCTGTAGACGAGTTAAGCCTTACCGCCACACTAATACTATACTTAATTCCTTGCATTTTGAGGGCAACAGCTAATTACAATAGCTATATTCATTGCGAAACGCGCTTATTTTAGCGTAATTTAGACCCTATTTACCTCTACCTGCTAGCCGGCAGAATACCGCTACTACACATAAACTAGAACTACAACTCTACTAACTATCTAACTCTTTTTTTACACAAACTTTACTACTTTTTATTAGGGTATTTACCTTCTAAGACAACAATTACGATTATATCTTCCCCTCCTAACCTAGCAGCGGCTAAAGACAATATTTAACCCACCTTAGCTAACCTGCTTAAATAATGCTTCTAGCGTTATTAGACAAGGCTAAGGGCAAGTAGCTACAGTGGCAACTGCCGCAAACACTAAGACTAATAAAGGTTTTTAACAACCTTAGAGTTATTGCTAAGAAGGAAGACTACGTTGCAGACTAAATCCCTAAGGTCGTACAGCATTAAGATAGGGTACTAGAGCTTGCAAAGCTTAGCAACAACATTAGAGTTATTAATATCTAGACCTTAGTTAACAAGATCCTTTTAAACGCGCTAAGACAACAACGTATTATTATAGATTGTTAGTTTAACAACGCCTTCTACTAATTTAACCTAATTCTTAAGGTTGTCCTTAGAGTAGGTAACCTCTGAGCTTAGCTCCCTAGACTTGTAGACGAATATAGTAGTGTTAAAGGTTTCTAGGAATACTATTCTATTATTAGTGCAGCATCCTTAACGCGGGACAAGAGGGCTAAAGAACTAAGCAAGGCTATTGCAATAGTAAAGAAGCTAGCTCTAAGATTTGTTTAAGAATACGTTAGTATTTACATGCCTTATACACTACTTAGTTACTAAGGATTAACTAATATAGCTTTTGTATTAAGGCGTATAGATCTTAAAAATGCTGCTTATTTCCTTAACGCTGCAGTAGCGCACTGCATTAACTCTAAGAACTAAGGTAAGGAACAATACGTATTAACAGCTAACTAGGTAATAGTAAAACTACTATATAAGAATATTTATGCGTTTGTTAATTAAAAAAACTCTTATAACTAAGCACTTTAACTAGATATTAATAAGCAAGAGGTAAAGGAGCTTTATGATATTTGCGCTAAGCTGCTAGTCTAGAAAGAAGATATTAAATTTAACCTACATAAGCTACGTCCTAATGCGAGGGCTAAAGATAAGCAAGGCAAGCCTAACCCTCTCTATATATTCTAGAAAAAGGTAGTTTAACTTATAGCTAAATCTAAGGACCCTGAAACTACCCTAGTCTACTCTACACGCAACGTCTTTAGTAATAAGTATAGGCTGCTTAGTGTAAAGACGTATCTAATATATAGTATAGTTATCTCTATAACTGTAGAGCTAAGAAGGACCCTAAATAAAGCTTAAGCTATTAATTGCTATAGTAATCTTATAACGTCTAAGACTTGCTCTCTAGGAACTTATAGTCTGTTAGTTATAACTAAGAATCTAAGGCAATCTACAGGAATGTTAGCTAGTTAAGAACTTAACTAATACTTAGTAGTTAAGTCGCGTAAGTTTTAGAACAGAATAACTATAGTATAATAAAGGCGTGACGCTGCTAACATCTAGGCAGGACGAGTTAGGACTAGGGATAGTAACTAACAAGCCCCTACACTACTGCCTCTACTAAGCTCTTATGCTCTAAAAGCAACACTAGCCTACTAGCAAGCAGCTACCTAATTAGATACTAATCTTAATAACGCTACCTATGTGGACGAGGAGCCGGATACCCTTAATTAGGAACAGGAGATCCTCTAAGCAGAGTGTTATTGCAAGAATCCTACTTTAGCTTTCCTTAAGCTACTTAAGCGAGCCTACGCAAAGAAGCTAATTACTAATCCTAACTGCGTTAAGGTTATTAAGGAATAGTACTATAAGGTTAACATTAGATAATAGCCTAATTCTAATAACCTGTTATATAAGCAAGTATGCTTTATCTATAAGCGCACTGCTGCAAGTTTTATAGGTTTATTTAAGAGGGCTATGCTATCTAATATACTTAACAAGTGTCTACTCTTACTATATGTAAGATAAAGCCGCTAGCAAGAATTCTAATCTAAATCTGTTATTTTAAAGCTTTTTACTAGCAAATATTGCCTAGCTAAGCAGGATAAGGACCTGCTAAGCTACCGCTATTGACCTTCTAAACATAATCTCTACCCCCTCCCTACTTAGGATAATATTATTAATACTATGGAGTTTCGACTATAAGCTGAGGAGTTCCGACGCACTAGTAGTATTGTTACTAACGCCTGCACCTAGCTGTTTAAGGACGGCTGGGTTAAAGATATTATTATTAAAACCTTTAAGATGTATTGCTTCTATTTACAACGCATAGACAGGAATCTATATCTTAAATAGCTACGCAACATATACTACTTACTTATCTAGCAGTCTATACGCACTAACTTAGGATACTAGTTGTAATACGCTATGCTCTGTAAGGAATACACTTTAATCTTTTACCTCTACTACGCTAAGTATGCTAAGAAGGGTAATTAAACTTACTTTAAGTATATTAACCTTAACCTTAAGCGAGTGATAACTAAAGGCCTTAGTGTTAATATAATTTAAGGTAATATGTTATTTAACAATAAGAATAAGAACAACTGTACAAAGATACTACTAGGATTTTATAACTATATGCTAGAATACCTAAGGTAGCACAAAGACGCAGGCATAAAATCGTTAAATAGTCTTATTAAAGGATAGGTAGATAAGACTAACTAGATAGAAGATACACAGAAGCTAGCTTCTAACACTTGCTAGACAAAGCAAATCTATAAGAAAGGACAAGTTTAGATTTTGTTACCTCTACTACCTTATAGATCTACTAGGCTAATAACTTATAATTGCTGCACTATTCTCCCTTAGTTCGTTATAGTTTAAGATAGAGTAATGGAGGTGCCCGCTATAAAAACCTATAAGGAAATCTGTAAAGCTTATTACAACCTTACTGCTGCTCCTTATACTCTCTCTAGCTATCTTAACAAGTTTAGAGGAATTAATTAGCTATTCCCTATTAATGTGTATATTAAGTATAGGTCTTAGATCTTAAAGGCTCTTGTTAGAAAAGCTAAGTAGGATAATCCTCTTGTTTGTAAGGAGCTAACAATATGCTATAAGATACTAATAAGGAGTAGATTAACAACTAGATTAAAGAACACTGCAACTATATTCTATAACAAATTGTTAACCTATAGCCTATAGTTTAAGAGTTAGAGAAGGACGCTTTTAGCGCTAATTTAGTTTTAAATTCCCTAACTATTTATATTTTACTAACTATAGACAAAACTCTTTTTATACAACAAAGGACTAAAATAAGTAGAACGCTAATTTCTCTTAAGCTAATTCTCTACAACGTCTCTAGGAGGAACTTAGCCTAGAGGCTAATAAGCGCTAAGTTTTCCGTAAGAGTAAAGATCTTACTATGCTTCCCTCTACGCAACGCCTCCCTAGCGTTTGTTCTTAATTAAGTATAGTTATCTCTAATAACGTTTTAGTACCTACAACTCTAACTAGGTAGCCTTGTTATAGTTGCCTATATTTTATATCTAAAGCTTAAGCTCCTGCTGCTTCTCCTGCTGCACCTACGCCTAGGCCACGCGCTTTAACTACTACTTAAGAACCTCGCTAAAGTAAGCGCTTAAAGAAGTAAAGGAAGGTGTTAAGGATAATAATAAGGTGATTAAGTTATGTTTCCTTTGTTTTTTTTCCTTTGTTTTGCTGTTTTTTCTTCTGCTAAGTAAGTCGCTTAATAGGGCCAAGCTCGCAGGAAGGGGAGGTATATGCCGGTGCACAAGGTGATACCCTGCTGCTCACTAGGTTAGTGCTTAACCACCTGATCTAGAGGTATATAGCTCGTTTTGATAGTCGAAACGAGCGAGGAATCATCCGTCATCCTCTACTCTACTCCACAACTCTCAACTCTTGTACTTCTCTTCGATAGCCAACCTATAATAAGATCTTTATCTATCTTACCACTCTCGTTCTCGCATGATCTGACCACTGGTGATCTCCTGCTCTCGTAGTAGTATGTCTTCATACACTCCAACACCCGTACACTAGCTTTGTAGTTATAGAGATAACTATACTATATATTAGATGCGTCTTTACACTAAGCGGCCTATACATATTGCTTAAGACGTTTCGTGTAGAGTAGACTAGGCTAGTTTTAGAGTCCTTGCATTTAGCTACAAGTTAAAACATTTTTTGCTAAAATACATAGAGAGGGTTAGGCTTGCCTTACTTATCCTTAGCTCTAGCATTAAGACGTAGCTTCTGTAGATTAAATTTAATATTATCTTTCTAGACTAGCGGCTTCGCGCTAATATTACAAAGCTCCTTTGCCTCTTGTTTAATCATATTTAGGTAAGGTGCTTAGTTGTAAAGGTTATTTTAATTAATAAAAGCACAAATGTCGTTGCATAGCGATTTCACTATTGCCTAGTTAGCTATTAGCACGTATTGTTTTTTCATTTGGTTTTTAGAGTTAATGTAGTGCGCTACTATAGTGTTAAGGAATTAAGCAGTATCTTTAAAATCTATACACCTTAACACAAACACTATATTAGTTAATCCTTAGTAACTAAGTAGCGTATAAAGTATATAGATGCTAACGCATTCTTGTGTAAATCCTAAAGCTAGCTTCTTTACTATTGCAATAGCTCTGCCTAGTTCTTTAGCCCTCTTATCCCGTATTAAATAAGCTGCAATAATAATAGAATAGTGTTCCTAGAAACCTTTAACACTACTATATTTGTCTATAAGTCTAGAGAGCTAAGCATAGAGGTTACGTACTCTAAGAACAACCTTAAAAATTGGGTTAAATTAGTAGAAGGCGTTGTTAAACTAATAATCAATAATAATACGTTGCTGTCTTAGCGCGTTTAAAAGGATCTTATTAACTAGGGACTAGATATTAATAACTTTAATATTGTTGCTAAGCTTCGCGAGCTCTAGTACTCTGTCTTAATGCTATACAACCTTAGGGATTTAGTCTACAACATAGTCTTCCTTCTTAGCAATAACTCTAAGGTTGTTAAAAACCTTTAATAGTTTTAGTGTTTACAGCAGTAGCTACTATATCTGCTTGCCCTTAGCCTTGTCTTATAATACTAGAAGCATTATTTAATCAGGCTAGCTAAGGTAAGTTAAATATTGTCTTTAGCCGCTGCTAGTTTAAGAGAGGGGGAAATATTATTGTAATTATTGTCTTAGAAGGTAAATACCCTAATAAAAGGTAGTATAGTTACGTAAAAAAAAAGTTAGATAGTAAGTAGGGTTGTAGTTTTATCTTATGCGTAGTAGCGGTATTCTGCTAGCTAGCAGGTAGAGGTAACTAGGCTCTAATCACCTGCTCAACAGGGTGACCCGCATGTTGCGCATATCAATACTCCAACATATATACATAAAGAGGATTAGACTTGCCTTACTTGTCCTTTGCTCTAGCATTACGACGTAGCTTCTGTGGGTTAAACTTAATATCCTCTTTCTAGACTTGCGGCTTAGCGCAGATATTATAGCTTAAGAATTGTGTTCTAATAACTAGACTTAGTTAATTTTATACATCTTTAATAGATGTAAGACTACCTTAGCAAAATTAAGTCTTTTATTAACTATAAGTTTACGCGCCATACTCTATTAAAATATAATGTTTTTATATATAAACTCTGCAATTGTCTTAGACTAGTTGTTTAATAGAGCTTTTACTTTAGGCTAGCTGCTAAAGTAGTCTCTTATAATAACGAAAAACTTTTTTTTAAAATACTAAGGCATGTATACTATATTAATCGCTACAGTCTCCTAAATAGCGAAACTATAGTTGTTAGTAAGTATATTAACCTTCCTCTTTAAGGATTGCAGTAAATAGTCTAGATAGGTTACTAGCTTTTACTGCATATGTTTATACATTCTCTTCTACTAATATTGCTAAGTAAGTATAAAGTACACTGCGCTAACTTCTTTATATCTAATTTAAGAGTGTACGTTCTATACTGCAGCTAATCTTAGGTTAGTATTATCTACAACTCTCTAGATCGCAATGTTTCTAGATATCTACTTAAAGAGTATCTTGTCTTGTACAAAGAGTTTTTGAGCTTCCTTTTTTTAAACTTATAGTTCTTGTAGTTTTATAGCCCTAGAAGTCTTAAAGTTAACTAAAAATTCAGCGTATTATTCTAATTCTGCTAAAAATTCCTAACAGAGTATCTTTGCCTGTCCTACTAGTATTAGTGTATTTATATTTTTAATTATATAATTAATAAACTCCTCTAAATCGTTCTTAGGTTCTAGAGTAGGTTTCTAATTATTAGGTTTTAGATACCTTAATAGCGCATCTACAACTACATTCCTCTATTCTATTATATACTTAATGTTAAAGTCCTATAATAGAATTGTTTATATCCCCCTATTTATAATATATACTAGATTGTAAGTAGATAAGTAATTTAGTTAAGCAATAAGAGTTGTAGCGTTAGTTTCTATAGTAAAGTAAACACTATAGAGGTAGGTATAAAACTTTTTAAGAGCCTATAGCACGGCCTTATATTCTAACTTAGTAGCGTGCGATTGCCTTTTTTATACTAACTATAGTATGCTTTTAAACTGCACTAGGTGTTACTTGTTATCTTTTTTAAGTTATTTAATATATGCTCCTGCACTATCTTAACTTACATTAGTTATTAGGAATATCTTATAATTCTTAGTGCTAGTGTAGTTTAGGTTCGTGAGTGCAGATGCGTTACATATAGCCTGCTTTAGCCTATATGTTACTACGTTTTATGTATCTTTTTATCTAAAAGGGTATTGTCTTCTAGGAGTGTAAATAGAGGTTTAGCAATCTTAGTAAAGTCCTTTACCTATATATAGTATTAGACGCATATGCCTATAAAGAATTACACTTCCTTTTTATTCTTGTATAGTAGCTAGTTTATATTCTTTTTAACTTTCTTTTAGTTAAGATAAAAGCCTTAAGGGCTAACTGTATAACTTTCAACCTTGAGCTTTTCTATAAAAAATAACACTTCTTTTCTAACACAGTACCTTTAGCTTGTTTAATATTAGCTAGCACCTTGTCTAGTTGCAGGATATGCTTAAGAACATAACGTTTGACTCCTAGCATTAATTTTTCTCTGCTATAATTAGTTTTCGGCCCTCTACAAGTAATGTCGTTGATAAAAAGCATAGTATTAGGCTAGTAGTCTCTTAAGATATTTATTATTACTTGTTAGTATGCTGCTATAGAGTTAGTAGCACTTATAACTATTATGTATAATTACATAAGCCCCACTAGTGTTTAAAACACTGTTATGTCTCTGCTTTCTAGATATAGCGTGATTTAATTATATCCTAAGAACAAATCTATAAGTAAGATAATTTTGCACCCTGCGAACCTCTTAGAAAACTTATTTACTATTAGTAGTAGGTTTATATCTTATATAGTAACTACATTTATCTGTTGCGCCTTGCTAATCTATTAAACGCCTTCGTCCTTCTTAGGTACTAAGTGCTATAGATTGTAATATTAACTATTACACCTTTTCTATATTCCTTAATTTAGACAGATATTAACTGTATCTAGTACTTATAGCTCTAAGGCTTTTAGGACAGCAAAACTTTATACTTACTAAGCCTTATATAGTATTGTTTGTATCTTATATAGCAGACATATATTAAGATAAATCCTTCCTAACTCCTTAAATTGCTAGAAGAGCGTTCCCTCTCTGTTTAGAAGCATATGTATAAATATCTCCTTTTCTAATAGCTGCAGGTAATCTTTAGTATATAGCTTGTTAACTTGTTCTTTATTTAGCCTTGTCCCTTGCAGGAAAGCAGTATATCTTAGCTTAAACAAATAATTACACAGTCTTTTATTATGATCGCGAATGCGTATTTAAAAGAGTTGTTGTTTTTCTACCTTTTTCTTCTATTCTTTTTATCCAAATTCTATAGGCATCTCTTGCTAAGAGATATTATTAGGTTAAACTTTTTTGTCTACTATCTTATACATTATGTACAGATTATTGTTTTGTTAAGTAAACTTAAACAGTCCTTCTTACGACTACTAACAAATATGCTTATATATAATTAAAAATTTACTAAGTTTGTAGTTTCTTATAGGATCTTTAGACTACCTATCCGCGTGCGTAAACACTTAGTTTATCTAAAACATTTAATTCTCTATGCTATCTTCTGTATACAGCAAGTTAAAGTTGCTAAATCTAGCTTTTAGATCTAACTATGCAGCTTCCTGTATACATTATACCACAGCTGCTTGCAGTTTATTGCTTAATTTGTTAGTAATTATATGTAACTACATATTACCTACTGCTTCTCTATTTAAGTTGTTGTTAGAGGCTTTATTTCTAATTGTCTACGTAGTGTAATTTAGAGATAGGTTAGACGTAATAAAGACTACGTTTCTTGTACTATTCTTAAATAAAACTTAGCATGTAATTTGTCTAAACGTATTGTACTAAATTATTATCCTAGCACTTATACACTATAGTTCTCCTAAAATTATAGATCTTGTGACATTAGCAACAATCCTAAACGTAGTTCTAATAGTAACTGTCCCTATTTATATAGGTATATTATACGCGGTTCCAACAAACAGGTAATATGTGCTATTAGCTACGGTAACACTAGGAGAAGGCTGCCCTAGTTAGTGCTTTATTATTTTATATAGTATCTTTAATGCTTGCGCAGCACTTAGTCTTAGGATTTTCATCTATACCCTAGTGTTAATTAAACACTTTAAAAAGCTGCTATTTACAGTAACCTAATATTCTAGTAAGTTAGTTTAAGCAAAAGCCTGCCTATTCCTTTACTAAACCCCTTAGACATCTTTTGTAGGTTTATTGTCTAATTTATCTATCCAGGAATCTCTTTTTCTACTTACTTTGTAGTAAGTTTGCGTATTTAATTAATATAAACTTATTACATTGCTATGCGCGCTTTCAAAGGTAGTACATTTAGTAAAATTCTATAAAGTAGGTCTATGCGCTGGTTTAGCTAATTAGAAGCTAGAACAGATGCTAGGTGTGATTTAGGGCACCTAGCATCTATTAGCTTAGCGTTTTTCCTACACGTTAAAACATTAAGCGCAACAGAACTATCCGCAATATTAATACTATTATTAAGAAGATTGCGCAGCTGTTTTGAAATGTTAGCTTGTTCTATAAGATCTAATACTGTGACTCCTCGTACTTCCTGTCTAAGTAAATGTTGGAGTACGGACCTCCGGATCACTCCGGATCACGCTTGGACATCCGGATCACCCGGGTTATCAGGTGATCCTAGTGGGATATCACGTGACGGCGCTAGTAGCGCACATATAAACGAGCCAGATCGTCCGAAGTCTTTTTAGTAGTTATTGGACACTTTGTTGTGGCACTTAGTTGATTAATATACTTATTCCCCTCCAACTGATCATTCAATTACTCCTTCTCAGCTCCCACAGTAAAGCAGTCGCAATGTGGTTTAGCTGTCCTCGCACTATCTCCCTAAGCTCTAGATTAGGAAGAGCGTTAATAAACTTTACAGCCTTCTTTTTCCTTCCTAGCTGTAAATACTTAGGATCTGCTAAAATGTTGTTATCTTGCTAAGCTAATTGTAGTAGTCTAACAATTAAAAATAGTGTATTATAAGGCTAACTTGCAAAAGGTATATTGCTCTTTGTTCCTTTCTATAGATACTGTATATCTATAAGCTACGAGTTAGGGATAGGAGAGTCCCTCTATATTATTTAATTACTTCCTTACGTACTTAAATCCTTGCTCGGCCTTCCTTACTTCTTTACCTCTCCCTCCTAGGCATAAATAATATTCTAGTAGAGGTCAGAGCCTTTGCTTTCTAAGCGCGGAGCAGCATTTAACTTAGAGATGCTATGCAAAGCGTTTTTCTTGCCTCTTACAGAGCGGTGACAAAAAAAAAGATATCAAAAAAGTTATAGTTTTTAAAGCTTTATATTTCGACAACTAGAAGCACTATACCCAGAAAAATTAGAGATTTGGAAAGCCAATATCTTCCTTTTTAAGTTGGGTGGCTTAGTAAGCTGCTTAGTCAACAAGTTCGTCCCTGTAGTCTTGCTTGAAATGAGATGAAAAAAAAAAATAGATTTTAGTATAACTTTTTTATAATTATATAAAAACACGCTAAGAAAAAATTCACTTTAATAAGCTTACATAAGTTTAACGTAAGCGTATTTTAGAGCCTTACATCTTAATTCTTTAGAGTTTAATAAAAGGGTGAAAAAGAATAAGGGTTGCTTACGTCAGCGCTAATTACGTAATAGATTAGTAAGCTTTCAGTATATTAGCTCCTCTTGATTGTCCTAACTTGCTTTTTTTGTAATACCTCCTCTATGTCCCGCAATCTTTCTCAGTTTAAGCAAGAAGTTTATATTTTATATTTACAAAACAAGCATATTTCTTTAATTAGTAATATACTGGAAAAGTCCTCTAAGAGTATTACCAATACTCTTTATCAAACAAAACAAAAAAAAAAGACCACTTTATCTACTTCTAGGCCTCAAAAAGGTCGTCCTACAAAGATCTCAAATAAAGCAAAAAGAGTGCTTAATAGAGACCTTACTAAAAGCCCTAAAAAGACAAATCGATGTCTTTTAAAAGGAAATAGTCTAGATCTTTCTATTAGAAGCTTACAACGCTTTTTGAAAAAGGAGAACTATTCTGTTAACATTTCTTGAAAAAAGACGCCTTTAGACGCTGAAAAGGCTTATAATCGTCATATTTACCCCAAGCAATTACTTAAAAACCTCAAAAAAATTTACTTTAATAAAGTTATGTTTTTAGACGAGTCTGCTATTAAGCGAGGGCACGGTGCTAGGACAGAATACTATCAAACACGGCAAAATAATAGGGTTGGAAGGCAAATAGTTTCTAGAACTAACACAAGTAATTTTAAAAAATCTCTATTTAACTGAAAAAACACTTTAATATATCTATTATTTTTATATTATTCTAATCTATTTATAGCAAGCTAACTTATCAAGTTATAGGTTAAGATATTTCTATCCAAGTTTGGGGAGCGATTTGGATAGGTGGTAGATCCAAATTAGTAGTAATTAAAAGCCCTTTAATTACTACTCCTTTAAGGAGTTCAGACTATATCAAAAAGATCCTTATTCCTATAGTAAAACCTGCGATAAAAAAAGGTAAGTTACATATACTCGTTTTTCCTACTTAGGGAGTGTTTACTCTATATTTAAAAAATCAAGTAGCAATCTTTTTTTATATGATTAAAGGATTTACTAACCTCTATATAGGCTGGAAGTTTCAACAGGATAACGCTAAGATTCATAGAACTCTAGAAGTTTTATCTTGGTTTTCTAGGAATAGGATATTGCTTTTTAAGCATCCTGTTTATAGTCCTGATCTAAATCCTATAGAAAACGTGTGGGCTTTGCTAAGAAACGCTTTAACTAAAAGGCCTATTACTTCTTTAGGTATAGGAAAGAGTAAAAAAAGTATAGCAGCCTTTAAGGCTCTATAAGGGAGGAATAGGATCAATTACCTCAAAAGGTTATTGATAATTGTATTCTATCTTTACCAAGGCGTTATTTGGACGTTGAGGAAGCTGAAGGCTGGTACACTAAGTATTAGTAAGCTTTCTTCGTTACTTATTTAGAAAAAACCCTAAAAACAAGCTCTTGATTGCTATTTAATGGTTTTTTATACAATTACCGTCAAACTTACACACAGTTGAGTTTAACTGGTATTATTTAATATTCATACTTTATAGCGATTTTAACACCTTTAAAAAAAAGTAATTTTGTTATTTATTCTTGAGTTTTTTATCTTTATTTTCACTGCTGAAGATGAGCACAAAAGTGCTTACTAAACAGCTTAATAAGTGGCTCAATTTGAAGAAAAAGATCTTGGCTTTACAAATCACTAACCATTTTGGGTATAGCCATTCTGGTTGTAGAAATATAAAGCTTTGAAAACTATAACTTTTTTGACATATTTTTTTTGTCACCCCTCTGTAGTATAATATTAGCAGCGTTAATATTATTAAGCTTCTTAACGTATTCTCTAGCATAAGAATTGTATAACTATTTCTAAAATTATTAGAACTGCTAAAGAACATTATTGTAGTAGCCTTAGCTCCTTAAACTCGTCGCTACATTTGTAGAAGTAGAATTTTTCCCTTTAAACTTTAAACCTAGTTAACAGTCTTTTCTAGTAAACTGTTTAAGTACTACACTAGAGGCTAGCTGATTAAGCACGTTATCTGTAACGTTGTAGAACTCTTAGAATTTTGCCTTTAACTATAACAATACTTTGTTAAATAGTAGTTATTCTAGAATCTCCCCTAGATGCTTGTGTAGTGGACTAAAGTAGTAAGTTCCTTTTTTGTTAGAAATATCTTAGTTAAAACTAACTTATTTGATACGCTTTAGGGCGTAGTACAGTTTGTACTCCTTAAGCATATGTCCTACTATACTATATATACAGCAGAGAGAGTGTGTCTTAGTATTGCTTACGTGTACTGTACTTGTCTTGTTAGATTATCCTTTTAGAGCATTAGTAATAAAAGAACTGTTATTTCATTTACTAGAGAATTCTGCATTTGTTGCTCGTGTAATAAAGTACGCATAGTTAGTAAGTTTTTCTACAAGTCTCTTAGTTGTTAGATAAGCTATAAGTATATTAATAGTTAATAGCCTAAGCTTTAGGTTGCCTAAAGACATAATAAAGTCCTCTACCTTAGAGTTAATATCTGCTAAAGTGCTCGTCTTTTTATGTGCTTTGCTAATCTTAATATCTACTTTCTTTACTTCCTCTAGGGTGAAGGTTACGCACTAGTTAGATAGCATAATCTAGCGTATCTTAGTATTAGCGCCTCCTTATTCTAGCTAATAAATCTTATCTAAGCTAGTTATCTTCTTGTAATAGAACTTAAGAAAAGAATAGATCTTTTCTAATTTATATGTATCTTAATTATCTCTGTTTAGAGCAGATAGCATGTAGTACATAACTACCTCTCTGTTAATTTATAGTAGGCCATAGAAGAAGAGAATACCTTCCTCTTCTCAAGGGATTTGTCTGTTCTTAATATATATATTAGTAACAAAAGTAAAGTGTGTATAGTACTCTACTAGACTAGGCTAGTTTTATATATATTTATAAATATAAGCTTAAAAGTAAAAGCGTTTGTCTATACTAATAGCTATATTTTTATTTATCTCCTATTTCTTTATGTGTGTCTATAACTTAGACTAATCCTTTTATGCATGTTTAGGTAAGCGCTTTAGGATATAAAAGAGAGATCAATCCTTGTTAGAAAAGTAGTCTAGTCAAATAAAGACTTTTATAACATTACAGATACCTCTATTATTAGCTTATTAGTTAAAGTCCTCTAGGAATTCTGTAACATCTTTTCTAGTAAAAACTAATATACTGTGTCTTAGTTAAATTATAGTTAACACTAAGTTGTGCGTAGGTGTAGCTATAGTGTTGATAACTAAGCTTAATAGAGTTAACAGTAAATCTAGACTAGCAGTAGTAGGTCTAGAGAGAGAAAGCGTTGCGACTTCCTGCCCTTAACCTATCTTCTAATCTCTCTTTAACATCTAGGGTACAGTAGGACTTATATAAGTTCTTAATACAAATAGTTAACAAACGTTAGTAAAGTAATAGACAAGGTATAGTCTCTAGAAGAAATAGTATATATCTTTAAGTCTTTGTAGTATATGTTTATTTAGGTATATGTGTATAAATCTTCGCCTCTTAGGTACTCCTTATTTTACTAGGTAGGCTTAGATTTCTACTTAAAGCTAGTTCTTATATGTAAGCTTTTAGTGCTATCTCTATTTTGCTAAATAGTACCTTAGCTTAGCGTTTTTTTACGCAAGTATTACTGTCTTTATTTCGTGTTAGAGTACGGACCTCCGGATCACTCCGGATCACGCTTGGACAACCGGATCACCCGGGTTATTAGGTGATCCTAGTGGGATATCACGTGACGGTGCTAGTAGCGCACATATAAACGAGCCAGATCGTCCGAAGTCTTTTTAGTAGTTATTGGACACTTTGTTGTAGCACTTAGTTGATTAATATACTTATTCCCCTCCAACTGATTATTCAATTACTCCTTCTCAGCTCCTACAGTTATGAGCCCGGCCGCTTAATTGTTTTATTAATTCCTACTGCGCAATCAGCAAGCTGGAAGATTATTTGTTTAATTAGATTTTACTCTCCTCTTTTTATCTCCTACAGCACTAGCTAGCAGATCGCTGCTGCTACTGTACCTCTCTCACTCATTAATTATAGGATTAACTTCTTTCTAACCTATCCTACAACCTAAAGGCTACTGTTATCGTTAATACAGCTACTGACTAATTAATCCTATCGTTACCTTAACAATAACCCACGTTGCGATCCTACATAAGCATCTTACTAATATAGACCTTACTAACACACCACTTGTTGCCTTAGGGGTGATCCTAAAGGCCTAATTAGACTAGCTAACCTAGTTCGCTCTTTTAAGACTGCACTACTTAGAGAAGGGCATCTAGGATTAGGTTAATCCTAATCTTTCAGACGTGCTCTTAATTAACTACTAGGAGCTATAGTATTCTAAACTACCTAAGGATATTAAGCGACTAGTTGCTCTACTACCTGACGCAAGCGCGCAAGAACAAGAGGATTATAAAATTGCTTAACGTAAATATAAAGCTTAAGTTCTTAATACTAAGTATAAGAAGGACAATTACAGCGAGCTAGTTAACAGGTACAAAGTACAGGCAGCTTAATAGACAAGGAAGGTTGCTAAGATTACTAATGTTAAGGACTAGATTAGCAAGACTGTTTATCTAGACCTACTCTTAAATGCGTTAATAAGCATAATTAATTAAAACCTTACTAGCCTTTAAGCTTTAGTAAAGACCCTTAAGGAGGACCTTGCACCTAATAATTAGAATACTCAGTATTTAATTAGAGCGCAGTACTAATCCTACCTAGATAGGGCTTACTAAGGTCAAATAGGCCCTAAGCAATAGTTTACTAAGTGGCAGCTCTTGTATTAACGAGCGACAATTTACTCGCTCCCTAAGGTTGTTAGGCCACTTGCAATTACTAATTTTTCAGACGCCTTAGGCACTAAAATCGCATTAGACTAGTCGCGCGAGAAGCGCAATAAGCTAGCATAAGTAATAGTGCTTAAAAAAGCTTAGTAAACCCTTAATAATCTAGGAAAGATCTTTAGTGTTTTGTTACAGGATTAATTAATTAGTTCCTTAAAAGGAAAAGGACACGCAGTGTTCTAAACTAGATCTAGATTAGTATTAGCTTAACAATCTACTAGTGCTAACAACTTAAAGTTAAACAAGGGCAGTAAGCAACTCTACTCTTGCCCCTGCAAGGCTAGTAAAGGGCTAAAAAGAAAGTATTTTTTAACACTAAGCAACTGCTATTAACTCTAAACTGTAGTTACTAGATTAACCTCTACTAGTAGTATTCTAATCAAGCTGTTAGACAACAAGAAAAAGAAAATTGTTAAGTAATAGAACACTAACACTTAGGTATCTCTGCGCACCTAGATTAAGAAGGAAGGCTAGAAGGCTAGTACTAGTAGATTAGCCACTAATAAGCTAAGTAGATCCTACCCTAGATTATTAGTTTTAGCACTAATTAACCTAAATAACTTTATTAATAAAAGTAGGCTAAACATCTTTAGTACAGCTTTTACTTCTTATGTCTTATCTCTTTGTACGATCCTAGATAGTGGAGCAGCAGTTTACTTAGTTAATACTATAGATTACCTAGTACTAGGCACTTTTAGCGAATGCGTTAATAATAAGACAGTCTTAGCAGGCACTTAATCTATCCCTATTGCTAGGGTAGGAAACAAGCTGCTTAAGAACGTTCTGCATAGCGAGGTAGGCCCTAAGATAGCTAATCTACTACTTACTAACGTTAAGCTTATACTAGGTTTTTATACTAACATTGTGCTAGAAGAGCAGCTTAACTAGTTAGGCAATTAGTATTTAGGATATAATTACACTATGCAATTTAGTACTTCTAAAAAGAACGTTGTCTTAATTAACCTTAAATGTTATGTTAATCTATTATTTATTAAATACAAGCAAGTCCCTTATTACGCTGTTTAACTACTACTGCTCTTAAACGCTGTAGCGCGATTAAGGAAACCTTAGTTGCGCACTAGTAATAAGGACTTGTAGCATTAACAATTAAGTTACCTAGGATAATAGGCTATTAAAGCCTTAGTCAACTTAGCGCAGAACGTTAAGATTACTAGCAAGAAGCTATTAGAATATGATTATTGCGTAACAGCTTATGCCTCGCAAGTAATCTTGCGGCGACTAAGGGAGAGATTACTACAACCTTTTTACAGGATCTTATAGAACCTGTTTAATTTCCTAACAGGTTAACTGCTTAAAAAATAGGCACTAATTATTAAGGAAGACTACTTAGGCAAGCTATATAATTACAATATCTAGTAAAAGACACTAAATAATATTATGCCTGTAATTAAAGGTTTCGCTAAAAGAATTAAGAGGAAATATTAGCAGAGGATTGTAGAAATCTATTAGGATAACAATACTGCTACACTGCCTTAGAGAGGGCAATCAAGATATAAGGAATAGGCAATAGAGAAAGAGATTGTAATTAAGACGCTACTGCTATACACCTATAAGCCTAATAGCTTGGCGGAGAGAGCTAGCTAAGAGCTAATTACTAAGGCTATTAAGATGCGCACGAGCGCTAATCTACTAGCTAAGCTTTAGCTAGTAATTATAAATACAGCTACTTACCTACATAGCATAAGTCCTACTAAGATCTATAGCTACTATTCCTCTAATTAGTTGCTCAAAGAATAGTTTAGGAAATATTTCTAATACTATTAACTACTAGTGATTAGATACTAGACTGCTAATCTACGCTTAGACTAAAGTAGAATTTATGCCTATAGCTACTAAGCCTATCTGTTAGATAAAAATAAGGCAGCTAGGCGCGATTATCAAGGATTTAAAGTTAATCCTCGCGGCTATATTAGTTATTTAGTAGGATATTAAGCCTCTAACATATACTATCTATAAGTACTAACACTTAATTAGGTAATTACTACCTGTAATATAACTTTTAATAAACAGTTGTTCTACAAAGGGGATTGCGAGGAAGAGCTACTAAGAAAGTAAGCAATTAAGATTGTAGAGATCTTTTATAATAGCAAGCTAGTTAATCTTAGAGATAACTTAGAGGTCCTCTCGCCTGTTTAAGGAAGAGCAGATAAAGATACGCAGCTAACTACTAATAATCTTAGGAGTAATCTATTTACTATCTTAAGCAGTAAGGAAGGCCTGCCTACTAAAGATAAGAGTAGATTAGAAGACGCTAAGCAATTAGAGCATAAGGCTAGTGCGCTATTACTAATTTGCTTAGATTAGCAGCAGATTACTAGTCCTGCTACCCTAGAACCTACTCCTAAACTAGAGACCCTAGGGAACAACAATTTAATTAGTTGTATAGTTACTAATAGTTAAACAATAGTGCAACTACTTAAAGAAGCTAATCTATTAGAATCTGTAAGTAGAATACCTTATTTACTAGTCTGATAGTCTATGCCTATAGACTTTAACGCGCTAGCTAATTGTTATAGAATACCTGCTCCTTTAAGCAGGATAGCAGGGCGTAAATTATCTTGCAAGTTAAGATCTTAGGCAACAAACAGTAGACAAGGTAAGCAATTACAAGCTAAACCTCTACTTACACAACGTAGTGCTTAAATTACTAGCAAAAGCCTAGATTAGCCTATAAATTAATATCTTCTACTACGCAAGCTAGGTAGCAGGCGTAGGCGTAAGGACGTAACTTAAGATTCTAATAATAATCTAGGGGGTAGAAGCATAGGTAGTGTTAACGCATTAATTTCGGATTATAAAGATCTATTATAGAATAATTTTTATAGTACCTACCTGCTAGTTTTACAAGAAACCTAGAAAGACTAAGCAAGCTACAAGACTCTTAATTACGTAGTTATAGTAGCTTTACTTACTAAGTATAAGCTAAGTACAGAAAATGCTTAACTACATCGCAATAATCTACCTAAACTGCTAGAATTATAAAAGTAATTGCTCTAGCATTCTATAAAGGCCTTGTTTAAGGATGCCTGCAGTAGAGAGATTAATGAGTTAAGTAAAATAAAGACTTAGACTAAGATATTAAGCGAAGAGGCAATTAATTACCTAATACCTATACAGTAGGTTTAGACCTACAAGTTTAATTAGGATAGTTTCTTTCTTAAATGCAAGGCGCAGATTGTTGTAAGAGAAAATCTTTAGAAAAAAGATTTAATTAATTTAACTTATGCTACTGCCTTAGCAGCTAAGTACTTCTAAGCAGCAATAGCTATTACCGCTAAGAATAATCTAGAGATTAAGTAATATAATGTTATAGGAGCATTCCTTAATACGTTAATTATAGCAGACAACCTAGTAATCTGTAAGATGCTAGATAGCTTTAAGAAGCTAGGGAAGTGTGTACAGCTTAACTGCGCACTATATAGATTACAAGACTTACTACGGTTGTAGTATAAGGAGTTCTTAGAATTACTAAGGGAGATTAGACTAATTGCTTTACTAGAGGAGCCCTGTCTGTTCTTTAAATTAAGAAAGGAGGATCCTAGTGCTGTTTTATATAGATAATATCCTACTGCTCTTTGCGAAAGATTATAAGTAGAGGGCAATAGATCTTTAGTTAAAGATTATAAAGAAGTATAAGATAAAGGAATAGGGATTAGTTAAATAGTTTCTTAGTATCTAGATAATTATAAATCGCGAGAAGTAAACAATTACGCTTATGCATAATACGTACATTAACAAAATTGCAAAGAAGTTTAAGCTAGAAGATAGTAGTTTTCCTAAAACCCTGTTACTGTCTAAGAAGCTAATTAAGAACACTAGCAAAGCAACTAAGCAGGAGATTAAGGCTTACTAAGAAAGCTTTAAATTAGTTCTATACACAGCTATTATGCTATAACTAAATATTGCCTACTTAATCTTAAAGCTTTTACACTTTCTTATAAACCCTAGTAATTAGTATATAAAAGCTGTTAAACGGGTAATTATGTATCTCTATTAAACAAGATAGGATGTAATCTAATATAAGAACTATAATAGCCTAGACCTAATAATTGCAGGCAATACTTCTTTTGCAGATAAATAGGAAACTTGTTAATTATCTTATAGATATATAGCTATCCTATATAGTAGTCTAATATTTTAGAAGGCAGCTTAGTAGACTACAGTAACTACGTTGACTACTAAGGTTAAGCTGCTCGCTTTAAAGTACACTACTAAAGAGGCTATAGCCCTTAAGCGCTTCTTTCGCGAACTGTCTCTTAATCTAGGAGACGTCTAGACAGTCTAGTGTAACAATTAACAAACAATTAGGCTTGTAGTTAGGAAGAATAAGCGGAATAACACTTAATTAAGGCATATAGATATCTAAAACATGTGGCTGCGGCAGGAGTTTGCTAAAGGATTATTTTAGGTTAAGTACCTAGAAATAGCAATTATGCTAGCTAATAGACTAACTAAGTTACTTACTTAACAACAGTTTAAGAAGTTTAAGCAGTTACTTAACCTTTAGCAAGTTAAGCACTTAATTAAAAAAATAAATAATCAATAAGCAAAGAATGTGTATTAAACAGCAACATCTATATACTAGGCTAAGTCTCCTCTTAATAGCTTATTTTATTAAGCAGGAGAACGTAAGCTAGACTATTAAACTAAACTAAGACTAGAAACCTTATTACTAATAAGCATTAGACTTATTATACTCGCTAGACTCTATTATTGCATTATGCTTAGCCTGCTTAGCCTTAGCTAGCTTAAAAGCAATTTAGGCTATACAAGCCTAAACAGCAAGAGTCTAGAGGTAAGCAGCATTACGGCGCGATTCTAACTTATCGCTTCTATACACAGAGTTATTAGATAATTACCTTCTTACACTAGCGTAATAATCGCGCTTAGTATAGCAATTAGGACAACAAACAACAGGGCAATTATATAAACTAGAGAGGGGCAATGTTCTTTAGAAAGCTTACTCTTAAAGCAGCACCCTTTAAGTAGGTTACTACTAAGGCTGCTTATGTTGCTACTGTTGCTGCTATAGCTGCTAAGGATAGTAAGCTGACAATTGCGGCTGTTAAGCGAACGCAGGAGTAGGAGTAGGAGCGAATGCAGGAGTAGGAGCAAACAAGGGAGTAGGAGTAGGAGTAAGAGGCTAAGCAGTAAAATTTTAATATGCTATTTCTTAAGCACAATAATTGTTAGCAGGAGCCTTCTACGTAGGAGGCTTAGTAGTTGTAACGCTGCTCTTAATTTTTTTGCGGCAAGTAATAATGTCCTTAAGTAGTTGAGCTTTTAAAGCTTAGTACATCTTATTGTTGTTCTATCCCTAAAAACTAGTTGGTAAGCTAAGCAAGAAGGTTAATAGGTTAGAGACTTACCTCTTTATCTCTATATATAGCTATAAATTAATTAGCAAGATTAACGTTAACTGTGTAGTAGGTATAAGATAAGCAACTGCTACAGCGTAAGCTGCTCTAGCTGCTAGTCTAAACGCGATTATAGCAGAGTTTGGCGTATAAGATATCTAGTATCTTTTTTATATAGCGCTTACACAGCAGAACGCAAAGGCACAATAAATTAGCAGTAATTTTTAAAGAACTGCTAAGTGCCTTTTTCTAAGTTAAGGGGGGCGCTAAGCGCTTAGTAGACAGCTTAATAGGCGTTTTTAGCTAATTACTATTATTATATTACAGTTTACGCGTTACTGTTTAAGCAGTTATCTACTATAACTTTTGCTTTAGCTCTTAAAGAGCCTTGCCCTTACGCTAGCTTAATTACTTAGTTAGACTCTTATGTAGGTCGAAATTTAAATAAAAACTTAACAGTAGACTTAATTTATTAAGTAAAGCGATTGTCTTCTAACTAGAGCTACTAGATGTCTCGCGGTAAGCAAAAGAATTAAAAGGTAGAGGCAACAAATTGTTAATGTTTTAAAGATTTGCTGCTTGCGAAATCTTATTATTAAATAGGGTTTAGCGCGCACAACGCTTACGCTTAGCACTATTTTTAAGTTGCTAGCGGCTTTCTAATTGTCTATCTTGTTGTTAACGACGGCTTTCTAAGCTGCGCTCGTTGTTGCTTAAGGCAGACTACACTAGAAAGATTAGCAGCTAATTAATAAGGGAACAATAAGGCAATACTACTCACTATATTAGTAATAGTAGTTAAAGCAGGTTAGAAAGATTTAGTTATTAGATTAATTAAGGATAAGGAGAAAAAGGTTTTAGAGAGGCAAGAGACGTAATTTATTTTGTTGTAGCAGTTGCGCACTAACTATTTACGCAATATTTAGGGTCCATCTAATGTTTTAATATTACTTAGAGCTTCTAGATTAATTAACGCAATAATACGCAACATTACTACAATAACAGATAGTTACGCAGAGGAGCTATAATTATAAAGGCCCTCTTAATTAATAACTTAGATTTATTATAATTACCTTAATTGCTTACAGCTTAGATTAATAGTATCTCACTGACCTAGGGGGTGTGTTGGAGTACGGACCTCCGGATCACTCCGGATCACGCTTGGACAACCGGATCACCCGGGTTATTAGGTGATCCTAGTGGAATATCACGTGACGGTGCTAGTAGCGCACATATAAACGAGCTAGATCGTCTGAAGTCTTTTTAGTAGTTATTGGACACTTTGTTGTGGCACTTAGTTGATCAATATACTCATTCCCCTCCAACTGATTATTCAATTACTCCTTCTCAGCTCCCACATTTCGTTAGACAGGTTACAGTGCCCGTGCGCGGGTCGAGCCAGTTCGCGGGTCGAGCCACCCCACCGATGTTGCATCCCAACTTCAACACAACGTAACTCCACTAATATAGATCTAATTTAAGAAGCGATTAAATATTTTAATTTGCATAAACCTAGAGATAATTTCTCGTACTGCAAAGTCGCGGAAAAGTTTAGAGTTAATTAAACGACGCTGTCGCCAAGACACAGAGGTGCACAGCGATCCCAACGCAACTAGTGTACGGGTGTTGGAGTGTATAAAGACATACTGCTACAAGGGCAGGAGATCACTAGTGGTCAGATCATGCGAGAATAAGAGTGGTAAGATAAAGATCTTATTATAGGTTGGCTATCGAAGAGAGTTGAGAGTTGTGGAGTGGAGTGGAGTGGAGGATAAGGATGATCCCTCGCTCGTTTCGACTATCGAAACGAGCTATATACCTCTAGATCAGGTGGTTGAGCACTGACCTAGTGAGCAGCAGGGTATCACCCTGTGCACTAGCACATACCTCCCCTTCCTGCGAGCTTGGCCCCATTAAGCGACTAACTTAGCAGAAGGAAAAACAGCAAAACAAAGGAAATAAAACAAAGGAAATAAAACAAAGAAAACTTAACTTAATTACCTTATATCTATCCTTAACACCTTTCTTTACTTCTTTAAGCGCTTACTTTGTTAAGGTTCTTAAGTAGTGGTTAAAGCGCGTGGCCTAAGCGCAGGTGCTGTAGTTAGAGCAGGGACAGGAGTAGCAGGCGCTTAAGACTCTAATATTAAGTAAAGGTAATTATAAAGAGGTTGCCTAGTTAGAGTTGTAGGTACTAAGACGTTATTAGAGATAACTGTACCTAATTAAAAGCAAACGCTAGGGAGACGTTGCGTAGAGGAGAGCATAGTAAGATCTTTGCTCTTACAAAAAACTTAGCACCTATTAGCCTTTAGGCTAAGCTCCTCCTAGAGATGTTGCAGAGAATTAACTTAAGAGAAATTAGCATCTTACTTATCTTAGTCCTTTATTGTCTAATGTAGGTTCTGTCTATAGTTAGTAAAATAAAAATAGTTAGAGTATTCTTAGGCTAGATTAGCATAAAAAGCGTCTTTCTCTAACTCTTAAACTACAGGCTATAGATTAATAACTCAATATAGAACATAGTTACAGTGTTTCTAAATATAGTTTTTAATTTACTCCTTATTAGCATTTTATAGCATGTCGTTTAGCTCCTTTTAGATAAGAGGATTGTCCTACTTCGCCTGTCTAACAAGGGCCTTCTAGATCTAAGACCTATACTTAATATAAACATTAGCAAGAAATAGCTAATTAATTTCTTTAAACTTATTAGGATAGCCTAAGAAAGTATAAGAAGTAGTAGTAAAGTTATAATAAGCCTTGCAAATTTCCTTATAAGTTCCTATAGCAGGCACCTCTATTACCCTATTACAGACTATAATAAACTAAGGGAGGATAGTGCGGCGGTTGTAAGTAGTTAAGCTAGTAGATCTATAAGGTAGTAGAAAAAATAAAATTTAAACTTGTTCTTCTTTGCAGATTTACTTTATCTAGTAAGCATTAGGAGCTAGCTTCTGCGTATCTTCTAGCTAGTTAGTTTTGTCCTCCTATCTTTTAATAAGGCTATTTAACAACTTATCGCCTGCATCTTTACGCTACCTTAAGTATTCTAGCACATAGTTGTAAAATCCTAGTAATATCTTAGTGCAGTTATTCTTATTCTTATTATTAAACAACACACTGCCTTAAATTATATTAGTAATGAGACCTTTAGTTATTGCTTGCTTAAGGTTAAGGTTAATATGCTTAAAGTAAGTTTAATTACCCTTCTTAGCGTACTTAGCGTAGTAGAGGTAAGAAATTAAAGTATACTCCTTACAGAGCATAGCGTATGATAACTAGTATCCTAAATTAGTGCGTACAGCTTATTAGATAAGTAAGTAGTACATATTACGTAACTATCTAAGGTTTAGCTTTCTATCTATACGTTGCAAGTAGAAGTAATACATCTTAAAGGTTTTAATAATAATATCCTTAACCTAACCGTTCTTAAACAGCTAGGTGTAGGCGTTAGTAACAATGCTTCTAGAGCGTTAGAACTCCTCTGCTTGTAGTCTAAACTCTATAGTATTAATAATCTTATCTTAAGTAGAGATAGGGTAGAGATTAAGTTTAGAAGGTTAATATTAGTAGCTTAGCAGGTCCTTATTCTACTTAGCTAGTTAATACTTGCTAGTAAAAAGCTTGAAAATTACAGGATCTAATTAGAATTCCTGCTAGCGGTTCTGTTCTATGTATAGTAAGAGCAGACACTTGTTAAGTATATTAGATAACATAGCCCTCTTAAACAAACTTATAACACTTACAGTAATACGCTTGTAGATAAAGTATACTTACTTGTACAATAGGTTATTAGAATTAGGCTATTATCTAATGTTAAACTTACAGTACTATTCCTTAATAACCTTAAAGCAGTTAAGATTAGTAATTAGCTTCTTTTCGTAGGCTTGCTTAAGTAGCTTAAGGAAAGCTAAAGTAGAATTTTTGCAATAACACCCTACTTAGAGAATTTCCTATTCCTAATTAAGGGTATCTAGCTCCTCGTCTACATAGGTAGCGTTATTAAAATTAGTATCTAATTAGGTAGCTGCTTACTAGTAGGCTAGTGTTGCTTTTAGAGCACAAGAGCTTAGTAGAGGCAGTAGTACAGAGGCTTGTTAGTTACTATCTCTAGTCCTAACTTATCCTGCCTAGATGTTAGTAGCGTTACGCCTCTATTGCACTATAGTTATTCTGTTTTCAAACTTACGCGACTTAACTGCTAAGTATTAGTTAGGCCTTTAACTAGCTAACATTCCTATAAATTGCCTTAGATTCTTAGTTATAACTAACGGACTACAAGTCTCTAGAGAGCGAGTCTTAGATATTATAAGATTACTATAGCGGTTAATAGATTAAGCCTTATTTAGGGTCCTTCCTTGCTCTATAGTTATAGAGATAACTACACTATATATGAGATGTGTTTTTACACTAAACAGCTTATACTTATTATTTAAGACGTTTCGTGTAGAGTAGACTAGGCTAGTTTTAGGGTCCTTAGATTTAGCTATAAGTTAAAACACCTTTTGCTAGAATACATAGAGAGGATTAAGCCTACTTTACTTATTCTTAGCCCTAGTATTAGGACGTAGCTTCTATAGGTTAAATTTAAATTCTTCTTTCTTAACTAGCGGCTTAGCGTAAATATTACAAAGCTCCTTTCCCTCTTGCTTATTAATATCTAGGTAGGGTGCTTAGTTGTAAGTGTTGTTCTAATTAACAAAAGCGCAAATATCTTTATATAGTAGTTTTACTGTTGCCTAGTTAGCTGTTAATACGTATTGTTTTTTGCTTTAGTTTTTAGGGTTAAAGTAGTGCGCTACTGCAGCGTTAAAGAAATAAGTAGCATTCTTAAAATCTATACGCCTTAACACAAAGGCTATATCAGTTAATTTTTAGTAACTAAGTAGTATACAAGGCATATAGATGCTGACGCATTCTTAAACAAATTCTAAAGCTAGCTTCTTTACTATTGCAATAGCCTTGCCTAGTTCTTTAGCTCTCTTGTCCCGCGTTAAGGATGCTGCACTAATAATAGGATAGTATTCCTGGAAACCTTTAACACTACTATATTCATCTATAAGTCTAGGGAGCTAAGCATAGAGGTTACTTACTCTAAGAACAACCTTAAGGATTAGGTTAAATTAGTAGGAGGCGTTGTTAAACCAACAATCTATAATAATACGTTGCTATCTTAGCGCGTTTAAAAGGATCTTGTTAACTAGAGTCTAGATATTAGTAACTCTAATGTTGTTGCTAAGTTTTATAAGCTCTAGCACCTTATTCTAATACTGTACAACCTTAGGGATTTAGTCTACAACGTAGTTTTCCTTTTTAGCAATAACTTTAAGGTTGTTAAAAACTCTTAATAGATCTAGTGTTTGCGGCAGTTACTGCTGTAGCTGCTTGCCCTTAGCCTTGTCTAATAACGCTAGAAGCATTATTTAAGCAGGTTAGCTAAGGTAAGTTGAATGTTGTCTTTAGCTGCTGCTAGGTTAAGAAGAGAAGATATAATTGTAATTGTCGTCTTAAAAGGTAAATACCTTAAAAAAAGGTAGTAAAGCTTATGTAGAAGGAGTGTTAGATAGTTAGCAGGGTTGTAGTTCTAGTTTATGTATAGTAGTATTATCCTGCCGGCTAGTAGGTAGAGATAAAAAGGGTCTAAATCGCGCTAAAATAAGCAGGTTTCGCAATTAATATAGTTGTTGTAATTAGCTATTGCCTTAAGGTACGTGAAATTAAGTATATAGTATTAGTGTAGTGGTAAGCACCTAGAATTAATAGGATAAGTGCTATGTATCTAGATTTTGCATAGAAAATTAGTTAATAAGTAGCTAAAGGTAAAAGCAGGTACTACTAGCATAGTATCCCCTCCCCTTCCTAAAAGTATAGGCCGTCCTATAGCCTATTAGTTGTCTAATATAGTAGCTTCTAAGTTAGAGTCTAAGCTTTCAAAGTCTTGTTTATATGCCTAACACTACTCTTTTATAAGGCGTTTAGTAATAACAACTTAAGGATAAAGATTATTACTTATCGCAGGAGGTAAAGGTAGTTGTAGTTCTGTATATAGCTTAGGCAAGTCTAGTGAGATAGGAATATCTACTATAGAGCTAGTTCGCTCCTAATAATTAGTATTCTATAACTTTATGTTTCTACAATCTTCCTTAATAATATCCTAAACAAGTCTTTGTCTAAACAGCTTTAATCGCTATCTAGGTGTTGTGTAGGGAAAGTGTGTACTATCAAGGTCCTTAAGACAATAAGTTCCTCTATTAGGTCTAGCTTCCTAGATATAGTACAGGCCTAACTATCTTATATCTAGTTTACAGTCTCTCGACATATTAATTTCTTAAACAGAGTTCTATAGAAAAACTAAATCTCTTAGCTTTATATCCTTATGTTGTATTTCTTTAGTGTTATCCTAGTATTCCTTCTTCGCAGCTCTTATCTAATTAGTACAAGCAACAGCATCCTTTGTAAACTAATTTATAAGATTTAGCTATATTACTTAAATTGTAAGTAGCTATGCGTAGTTATTTACTTCCCTAAATAGAAGTGTTTACTATATAGGTAGCGCAAGTTTATTAGGAAGCACTAGGTTCTACCCTATAACTAACTAGTACAGTAAGTAACCTGTTTGTTCCTGTATTAAGATCCTGTCTATAAGTAGAACTGTTAGTAAGTTCTTAACTTAAGGTTCTAGTAGCTTTGCGAGGGCGTTTATAATAAGCTTATGCCCTCCTTTAATATTTCTTATAGCTTAAGGGTGTCAAATTTGGGACCTCAGCGCGGTTGATCAGGAGGTCGGTGAGATTGGAGAAGGGGTCTGCAAGGGTGATCAGGGGGTGGCGCTAAAGGACGCTAAACGCGCTAGCGCCGCCGAGGCCCACACAGAATCCTGATTATAAAAAGGGCACTTAGAGCAGATACAATCCACACACAGAACACGAATAATCAATTATTAATACTATTAACTTATTATTACTTATATTATTATTACCTTATTAGTATTACTTAACCTATAATATCTAACAATTAAGAGTCTCACTGCCTTAATTAAACAAGGTTTACTAAACTACTAAATTATACAAGCTATTAAAATGATAACTACCCTATCTCTATAAGACTCCTCTGTGATCCTTACAGATTATACAAACTAGATTAAATAGATCTAACAGATTAAGACGCGCGCTGACTTTCTACGCGTGTGGGAGAAGATTGACCTAAACCTTACAATTAAACCTATTAATAAACTAGAGGTACCCTAAATGCCTTAACTAAGCGACTATTAAGCGTTGCAACAAGCGATTAATGCGCACGCCGCATTACACTAAAATAATTACAGCGATAGCGCGACTATACCGCCTTTTATACTTACACGGCCTGCGGATCTATTAACAAACGCAAGAGCCTTATATAAAGAGAATTTAGAGGTTTATAATTTAGAACTAAATTAATATAAGACAAAAGATTAGAAGTACATAAGGGAACAAGTAGCGTTAAATAAGATTACGTAGGAGATACAGCGTATAGTTAACAACTACTTATATACAAACTGCTGTTAAGCAGGACAATTACATTGTTAGTAAATTACTTACCTAATAGCTACTGTAGGCATTAACGCTAAAGATAAAATTAAGGAAGCTTAAGAGCAGTACAAAACCGCAATAAAGCTGCCTAGAGTAATTAACTTATAAGAGACATAGCTTACTAAAGTTTATTATGCTATAACTAAGAGTAAAGCTGTTAGAATACCTAAGTGCTAACTAGACGCGTACGTAAAGGACGACTTTACCTAAGCTACAGCAAAGCACTTAGAACAATAGACTATATTATTTGTATCTTATAGATTAAAGAGTTCTTTAATCACGGTTAAAGATATAATTTACGACTATTAAGATTACATGCAGCTCTTCTACCTATCTAAAGTAAAATTAACTAAGGCTTCCTTTAGAACATCTACAGGAGCTAGATTACAAACGCTTAGCAAGGATAAATTAGATAATCTTAGGTAGAAGCGCAAATAGCGCTGAAATTAGAAGCCTATTAAAGATACTTAATTTAATAATATCTAATACACTGCGAGCAAGTGCGAAGCTTGCGATATAAGACATGCGCTTAAGGAGTGCTAGTATGCGCACCTAAGCAACGCGCTAGACTAGTGGCAAACCTAACAAGATAGCATAGATTAAGTCTAATTGCGTATTAACAATAGCCTAGCTATACAAGAAATAATTTGCAATTCTAAGCGGCGATTACAATCTTAAAGACTAGCAATTAAGAAGTTACACACAGCAACGCTTATAGTTAAGCATAATAACTAACTACATAGTTAGAAGATTTGAGAGATTAACTACACGTTTATTAAGGCTTTATTTAAAGTAATCTAGGATACGTATCCTTTGTGACAATTATAGATCCTTAACTCTAGATTAACCTGTTACGTCTCTAACAATACTAGCTAATTCACTAAAACATAATTAGCAAGGCAAAAAGACTTCCTATAGGTAGGTAACTTACAAGTATAGATTAAGGCATATAGATTAGTTACTTTGATAGTAGCTAGTAGCAGGACAAGAAGCTAACTACACCTTAAAGACGTAGCATACTACCTTAATCTACTCTGTAATCTTGTCTTGTTTAGAATACTCTGCTTATAGGGCTTATAGTAGAATACTAAATACAATCTAACAGTCCTTTAACAATTGCTTACTAATAAACTAATTGCTAACCTTACTAAGTTACATAGACAATAGGTGCTTAAAGTAAACCTAATTACTCATTACGCTACAATAGCGTCTAGGGTCGCTAAGCCGCAATATAATTAAAGACAGCGCGCATAAGCGCTTATATAGCATAGAAGGATAGGTTATCTAGAACTAAGTGCGCTTAAGCACCTTATACAATAATCTAAAGAGGTAAGGATTACTAGAGTGCTTATAGTAGCATACAACGCCTGTAGATAAGCAAAAGCTAAAAAGCTAATCTGCTACACACTGCGCAGGATTAATAAGTCTCTAGAAGAGCGCATCTTACTTGACTTTTATAACTATAAGGTTAATAGCTTAACTAAGGAAAGAAGCTAACTACTAATTACTAATTAAGTTTCTAGATTTATGTAGGACTACTATTTTAAGGACAATTAAACAGCGTAGGTAATTATTAAGTCTCTAGAATCCTATGTTATCCTTATAAAGACCTAATTTAATATTATAATAAAGGTTATTAAAACTGATAACGAGATCGATACAGTTGAACTAGAAGTTGCTTAGTAAGTAGAGTCCTAAGGCATGCGTTTTAAGCCTTCCGCTGCTAATACCTAAGCACAGAACAGTAGAGTAGAACGCTTAGGGGGTGTAATTAAGGATAAAGCATAAGTAATATAACTTAACGCTAACTAACTATAGCTACTCTAGCCTAAGATTACTTAATTAGCAGTAAATTTTTATAATTAAACGCCCTAATACGCAAATTAATAGAGATTACTATATTAAGAGTTTTTTACGTATAACGTATACAAAAATAGAATTGTTACTTTACTACGCAAGCTATACCCAGGATACCTATAAGCATATAGGTGTAAGGCGTTTGTAATAACAGATAATATAAAGCGCGGTAAGCGTAAACTACAGCGGCTTAATCCTAAGGTATAGATTAGATACCTAGTTAGATCTTAATTTACAAACATTTACTGTGTATAAGTACTAATAATAGCTAAGGTAATTACTATACGCGATGTAGTATTTGATAAAGAATTAATTTTTACTAGAGATAGAAAGAACGTTATAGATAACCTAATGCATAGCACCCTTAAAGAGATTAAGTCATAGATTAGGACTGTAGAACTTCCTCTAGAGATTACAAATAACTAAGAAGAGACACAATCTTTTCTTAAGGATAGGTTCTTTAATAAAGGACCTATAGATCAAGAAACACATAATTAATATAATTAACGCGGAAGAAAGGTTTAAGTAAATCATCTCTTACCCCTGCTAACGCCTCTACTAGTAGCCCTCTCAACTAATCTTATAATAGCGGAGAGCATTAGGCGTGTAGATAATACTCTTAATACTAAGAGTTAGAACGTTGCCCTTGCGCAGCTATTAAACTCTAGGCCTAATTACCTCTTAAGTACTAGTAGCAGCGAGTGTCCTAATCCACGCAGTGCTAATATAGGATTAAGTTTTATTACTAAGTTTCTCTAGAAAAACTAGACAGACCTATAGGCTTTAGCGTTTATAGCAGGTGCAAGAGCAGGAAAAGTTTAACAATTAAATAATAAGAAACCTAATAGCGCGGCGGTTAATTAATTGCTTAAAGGTTAAGGTTATAACTAGATACCTTATCTAAGTAAGCTCCCGCTAGCGCTAAGTTTAAACTAACTAAAGAAGAATTACATATTCTACTAGTTGTTTAAAAAGGCTAATGAGGATTACCTTACAAGCTATAAACAATTAAACTTATAGTTAGAAGTCCTAACGCAAGAAGCATAACTAACAGACACCTAGATACTAGAGTCTATATAGGTATATACCTACAAGATTAATAAGGATTATTAGTTTATTAAGTGCAAAGCGCGCTTAGTTGTATAGAGTAATTAACAACGCAACCTTACTGCTTAAGAGACTTACGCTGCTATATTAGCAGGTTAATTCTTCTAAATAGCTCTCGCGATCGCTGCCTGATTTAACCTTAAGCTTAAGCAGTATAACGTCACTAACGCCTTTGCACACGCACTAATTAATTAAGTTATATATATAAGAATGCCGCGTAGATACGTAAAGAAGAGAATAATTCTAAAGCTTAATAAAGCCTTGTACGGCCTACAGATATCGCCACTGCACTAGCAAAAGAACTTTACTACCTATCTCTAAAGATGTAAATTTACTGCTGTTCTATATAAGCTATGCTGTATAATCTGCTAAGAGATCTTTGTGTTCTTCTACGTTAACAATATTATCGCAATGTACAGCAAGAACTATAGATTAGATATATAAGCAGCTATTAAGGATATTAGAAAGAAGTACTGTATAACTAGAGGAGACAATCTGCATTAGTTTTTAGGTAAAGAGTTAATTAGGGATTAATTACAGCGCAAGATCTAGATCTCCTAATTAGCATATATTAAGAAGATTAACTGACTAGTAAGCGATCACTTGATTAAGAGTAATACCCTGATAATTAAGGCTAAACTGCTGCCCTAAGAAGGCAACGCAACCTCTAGGGAAATTAACCTCTACTAATAAAAGATTAGATTACTCTTATTTGCAGCAGTCAACACGAGACCTAATACGGCCTTTAAAGTGATACGCCTAGCACGATTTCTCACAAACCCTAGCCCTAATTATTAGTAAGCAGCTAAGCGCGTACTCCTCTACCTTAACTATACACGAACACTCGCACTACAATTTAGTAGAGATCATTACCTAGTTGTTGCAAGTAACGCCTCTTTTACTAACAATACACTTAATTGCAAAAGCTTACAAGGATACGTAATTAAGCTGTTTAGTAGACTAATAGCTTAGAGGGCAAACAAACAAGATACAGTTACAACTTTAACAACTAAAGCTAAACTGCTTACGCTCTTATAAGTGGCAAAAGAAGCTATATTTATCTAGATGCTGCTTAGTAAGCTCTAAGTTTAGATAAATAACTAAATAATTACTATACAGTGCGATAACCTGCAAATGATCTAATTAATCTTAGAGGAGATTTCCTAGTTGACCACAAAGCTACAACATGTTGATATCTACAACTATTAGCTTAGGCAAGAAATTTAGAGCAAGTAAATTAAGGTAATCTACGTGGAATTAAGCAAGATGCTTGCCGACAGACTTACTAAACTATTACTAGCTAATTAATGGACGAGGTTCCTACAACAAATAGGACTAATTGATCTAGGAATCCGACTACGACTAGAAGCTAATCTGGTATTAATAACTAATTAGCTTAACGCCTTAGACCTATAATCAACCACCTTATAGAAGAAACAACAAAGGAGGTGTTTAGCTTAATCTGTACGCTTAAGCTAAGGGGGTGTGTTAAATTTAGGACATCAGCGCGGTTGATTAGGAGGTTGGTGAGATTGGAGAAGGGGTCTGCAAGGGTGATCAGGGGGTGGCGCTAAAGGACGCTAAACGCGCTAGCGCCGCCAAGGCCCGCACAGAATCCCGATAATAAAAAAGGCACTTGGAGCAGATATCATCCAGACACAGAACACGAACAATCAATCATCAATACCATCAACTTATCATCACTTATATTATCATTACCTTATCAGTATTACTTAACCTATAATATCTGACACTGTTAGACGACAAGAAAAAGAAAATTATTAAGTAATAGAATACTAACACTTAGGCATCTCGGCGCACTTAGATTAAGAAGGAAGGCTAGAAGGCTAGCACTAGCGGATTAGCTACTAATAAGCTAAGTAGATCTTACCCTAGATTATTAGTTTTAGCACTAATTAACCTAAATAACTTTATTAATAAGATTTGGCTAAATATCTTTAGTGCAGCCTTTACTTTTTATGCTTTATCCTTTTGTACGATCCTAGATGGTAGAGCAGCAGTTTACTTAGTTAATAATGAAACAGTCTTAGCAGGCACTTAATCTATCTCTATTGCTAGGTGTAAAGGGCTGAAGCCCTGACGTTTTTGGTACTCGGCAAAGTTGCCTCGTTTGGCGATCTTACAGATGCCGGGTGGACACCCGGCATCTGTTGGCTTGGCGCGCTCGGGCCTTCTACACCGCTCAACCCTACGTTGCCTAACACCTCTACCCTGTTCAGCCCTCCTACCCCGTTCGGCCCTTCTACCCTACTCGCCCCTCCTAGCCTGCTCAGCCTTTCTTTTATACTTTGCACAATTCTCTCTTGCCACGTTAGCAGTTGCGGCGCTGTTACTTGTACGTACAAACTAGCGCTAAGCTTAGGCCTTGAAGGGAGGTATATAGACTCGCTGCGCAACCTTCGTAGTTCTGCAATTAATTTATCACTGTTTTCCTTTGCACCTTTGGTCAACCCAACGCACCCTTACACTAGGGTAGAAAATAGGCTGCTTAAAAACGTCCTGCATAGCAAGGCAGGCCTTAAGACAGCTAATTTACTGCTTACTAATGTTAAGCGTGTACTAGGTTTCTATACTAATATTGTGTTAGAAGAGCGGCTTAACTAGTTAGGCTTTTAGTATTTAGAATACAATTATACCATGCAATTTAGTACGCCTAAGAAGAACTTTATCTTAATTAACCTTAAGTGTTATTTAAATATCTTATTTGTTAAATACAAGCAAGTCTCTTGTTACTCTACTTATCTACTACTGCTTGTAAACGCCGTAGCGTGATTAAGGAAACCTTAGTTGCGCACTAGTAATAAGGACTTGTGGCATTAACAATTAGGTTACCTAGGGCAACGGGCTATTAAAGCCTTAGTCCGCTTAGCTTAGAACGTTGAGATTACTAGCAAGAAGCTATTAGAATGCGATTATTGCTTAACAGCTTATGCCTCGCAAGTAATCTTGCGGCGACTAAGGGAAAGATTACTATAACCTTTTCATAAGATCTTATAAGATCTGTTTAATTTTTAACAGGTTAACTGCTTAAAAAATAGGCACTAATTATTAAGGAAGACTACTTAGGCAATCTATATAATTACAATATCTAGTAAAAGACACTAAATAATATTATGCCTGTAATTATAGGTTTTGCTAAAAGGATTAAGAAGAAATATTAGCAAAGGATTGTAGAAATTTATTAAGATAATAATACTGCTACACTACCTTAGAGAGGGCAATTAAGATATAAGGAGTAGGCAATAGAGAAAGGGATTGTAATTAAAACGCCACCGCTATACACTTATAAGCCTAATAGCTCGGCGGAGAGAGCTAGCTAAGAGCTAATTACTAAGGCTATTAAGATGCGCACAAGCGCTAATCTACTAGCTAAGCTTTAGCTAGTAATTATAGATGCGGCGGCTTACCTACATAGCATAAGCTTAACTAAAATCTATAGCTACTAATCTCCTAATTAGGTGCTTAAAGAATAGTTTAGAAAATATTTTTAATACTATTAACTACTAGAGATTAGACACTAGATTGTTAATTTACGCCGAGACTTTAGCAGAATATATGCCTATAGCTGCCGAGCCTATTTTTTAGATAAAGATAAGGCAGCTAAGCATAATTATTAAGGATTTAAGGTAAATCCTTGCAGCTATATTAGTTATTCAGTAGTTTATCTAGCCTCTAACATATACTATATATAAGTACTATTATTTAATTCGGTAATTACTACCTATAATGTAACTTTTAATAAATAGTTATTCTATAAAGAGGATTACAAGAAAAAGCTACTAAGAGATTAAGTAATGAAAATTATAAAGATTTTTTATAAAGGCGAGCTAGTTAATCCTAGAGACAACTTAGAGGTCCTCTCTCCTGTTTAAGGAAGGGCAGATTAGGATACGCAGCTAACTACTAAAAATCTTAAAAATAATCTATCTACTATTTTAAGCGGTAAGGACGGCCTGCCTACTAAAGATAAAAGTAGATTCGAAAACGCTAAGCAATTAGAGCACAAGGCTAGTGCGCTATTAGGAATTTGCTTAGATTAGTAGCAGATTACTAGTCTTGCTACTTTAGAACCTACTCCTCAACTAAAGACTCTAAGAAACAATAATTTAATTAATTGTATAGTTACTAATAGTTAAACAGCAGTGTAACTGCTTAAAGAAACTGATTCGTTAAAACTTATAAGTAGAATACTTTATTTACTAGTCGAATAGTTTGTGCCTGTAGACTCGAACGCGCTAGCTAATTGTAATAGAAAACATGCTCTTTTAAGCAGGATAGCAGGGCGTAAATTATCTTGCAAGTTAAGGTCTTAGGCAACAAATAGCAGACAGTGTAAGCAATTATAAGCTAAACTTCTACTTATAAGACGTAGTGCTTAAATTGCTAGTAAAAGCTTAAATTAGCTTACTAACTAATATCTTCTACTGCGCAAGCTAGGTAGCGGGCGTAAGCGTAAGGACGCAACCTAAGATCCTAACAATTAACTAGAGAGTAGAAGCATAGGTAGTGTTAACGCATTAATTGCGGATTATAAGGATCTATTATAGAATAATTTCTATAATACCTACTTGCTAGGTCTATAAGCAACCTAGGAAGACTAAGCGAGCTATAAGACTTTTAATCACGTAGTTATAGTAGCTTTGCTTACTAAGCATAAGAGAAAGGGAAATGCTTAACTATATCGCGACAATCTACCTAAACTGCTAGGATTATAGAAGCAATTGCTTTAGCATCCTATAAAAGCTTTATTTAAGGATGCCTATAGAAGAGAGATTAATTAGTTAAGTAAGACATAGACTTAGACTAAGATGTTAAGAGAGAAAGTAATTAATTGCCTAATACCTATAAAGTAGGTTTAGACCTACAAGTTTCATGAGGATAGCTTTTTTCTTAAATGCAAGGCGCAGATTGTTGTAAAAAGTAATCTCTAGAAAAAGCATTTAATTAATTTAACTTATGCTGCTACCTTAGCAACTAAGTTCTTCTAAGTAGTAATAGCTATTGCTGCTAAGAATAATCTAGAGATTAAGTAATATAATTTTGTAAGAGTATTTCTTAATGCGTTAATTACAGTAGACAACTTAGTAATATATAAGACGCTGGATAGCTTTAAGAAGCTAGGGAAGTGTGTACAGCTTAACTACGCACTATATAGATTACAAGACTCGCTACTGTTATAGTATAAGGAGTTCTTAGGATTACTAAAAGAGATTAGACTAATTGCCTTACTAGAGGAGCCCTGCCTATTTTTTAATTAAGAAAGAAGGATCTTAGAGCTGTTTTATATAGATAATATACTACTGCTTTTTGCAAAAAATTATAAGCAGAGAGCAATAGATCTATAGTTAAAGATTATAGACAAATACAAGATAAAGAAATAAGATATAGTTAAATAGTTCCTTAGTATCTAGATTATTAGAAATTGCAAGAAGCAAACGATTATGCTTGTACATAATACGTATATTAACAAAATTGTAAAAAAGTTTAAGCTAGAGGATAGTAGTTTTCTAAAGACCCTATTACCGTCTAAGGAGCTAATTAAGAATACTAGTAAAGCAACTAAGCAGGAGAATAAGGCCTACTAAGAAAAAGTTAGATTAGTGCTATACACAGCTATTATGCTACGACTAGATATTGCCTACTTAATTTTTAAGCTTATTCACTTCTTTACAAACTTTAGTAATTAGTATATAAGAGCTGTTAAACAGGTGATTATGTACCTCTATTAAACAAGATAGGATGCGATCTAATATAGGAACTACTATAGCCTAGGCCTAACAATTGTAGGCAATGCTTGTTTTGTAGATAATTAGGAAACCTATTAATTATTCTATAGATATATAGCTATTCTATATAGTAGTCTAATATTTTAGAAGGCAGCTTAGCAGACTACAGTAACTATATTAACTACTAAGGCTAAGCTGCTCGCCCTTAAGCACACTACTAATGAGGCTATAGCCCTTCCGCGCTTTTTTTGTAAACTATCTCTTAATCTAAAAGACGTTTAGATAGTTTAGTTTAATAATTAACAAACAATTAAGCTCATAGTTAGGAAGAATAAGTAAATTAGCACCTAATCAAGGCATGTAGATATACAAAACATGTAGCTGCGGTAGGAATTTGCCGAAGGATAATTTTAGGTTAAATATTTAGAAACAGCAATTATGCTAGCTAATAGACTAACTAAGTCGCTTACCTAACAACAGTTTAAGAAGTTTAAGCAGTTGCTTAACTTTTAGTAAGTTAAGCACTTAATTAAAGAAAACAATAATTATCAAGCAAAAGATTTGTATTAAGTAGTAATATCTATATACTAGGCTAAGTCTCTTCTTAATAGCTTATTTTTATTAAGTAGGAGAACGTAAGCTAGACTATTAAACTAGGACTAGAAACCTTATTACTTATAAGTATTAGACTTATTATACTTACTAGACTCTATTATTGCATCACGCTTAGCCTGCACAGCTTTAGCTAGCTTAAAAGCAATTTTAGCTATTTAAGCCTAAAGAGCAAGAGTCTAGGTGTAAGCAGCATTACAGCGTGATTCTAACTTATTACTTCTATACATAGAGTTGTTTGATGATCGCCTCTTTACCCTAGCGTAATAATTGCTGTTATATAATTAATTTGCTTAGCAATTAGGACGACGAGCAACAGGGCAATTGTATAGACTAGAGGAGGGCAACTTTCTTTAGGAAGCTTACTCTTAAAGTAGCAATTTTTAAGCAAGTTGCTGCTAAGGCTACTTATATTGTTACTGCTGCAGCTGTTGCTACTGTTACTACAGAAAGAAAGCAAACTGTTGCGGCTGTTAAGCGGTTTGCTAAGCAGGAGCAGGAGCAAATAAGGGTTGCTAAGTAGGAGTAAAAGCGAGCGCGGGAGTAGGAGTAAATAAAAGAGCAGGAGCAAGAGCAAGAGGCTAAGCACTAAAACTGCAATACGCTATTTCTTAAGCTTAATAATTATTAGCAGGAGCCTTGTACGCAAGAAGCCTAGTATTTATAACGCCGCTCTTAATCTCTTTGCAGCAAGCAATAATATTTTTAAGTAGTTAAGCTTTTAAAGCTTAGTACATTTTATTGTTGTTTCATCCTTAAAAACTAGTTAGCAACCTAATAAGAAGGTTAACAAGTTGAACACTTACCTCTTTATCTCTATACATAGCTATAAATTAATTAGCAAGATTAATATTAACTGTGTAGCAGGTGTAAGACAAGCAACTGCTACAGCATAAGCTGCTACAACTGCTAGTCTAAACGCGATTAAAGCAGCGTTTAGCGTACAAGCTATTTAGCATCTTCTTTATACAGCGCTTACACAGTTGAATATAAGAACGCGTTAGATTAGCAGCAATCTTTAAAGAGCTACTAGGCGCCTTCTTCTAAGTAGATAAGGGCGCGGAGCGCTTAGTAGACAGCTTAATAAGCATTTTTAGCCTATTACTATTCCTATGTTGCAGTTTGCGCGTTGCAGCTTAAGTAATTATCTACTGTAATTTTTGCTTTAGCTTTTAAAGAGCTTTGCCTTTGCGCTACTTTAACTACTTAGTTAAACTCTTATATAGGTTAAAATTTAAATAAGAATTTAACAGTAGACTTAATTTAGTAGGTAAGGCAATAATATTTTAAGTAGAGCTACTTGATATCTTGCAGTAAGCCAAAGGATTAAAAGGCAGAGGCAACAAATAATTATTATTTTAGAAATTAGCTGCTTGCTAAATTCTATTGTTCAACAGGCTTTAGCACGCGTAATGCTTATACTTAGCACTATTTTTAAGTTGCTAGCGGCTTTAAAATCGTCTATTACGTTGTAAATAACAGCTCTCTGAGCTGCGCTCGTTGTTGCTTAGGGCGGACTACACTAGAAATATTAGCAGCTAATTAGTAAGAGAATAGTAAGGCAATACTACTTACTATATTACTAATGGTGGTTAAGGCAGATTAGAAATACTTAGTAATTAGATTAATTAAGGTTAAGAACAAAAGGTTTTAGAAGGGCAAGAGACGTAATTAATTTTGTTGTAGCAATTGCGCACTAACCATTTACGCGATATTTAGGGTCTATCTATCGTTTTAATATTAATTAGAGCTACTAGATTCATTAAAGCAACAACACGCAGCATTACTATAACGACAGAGGATTACGCAGAGGAGCTATAATTACAGAGGCCCTCTTAATTAACAACTTAGATTTATAATTACCTAGTTTGCTTGTAGCTTAGATTAATAGTATCTTACTAACCTAGGGGGTGTGTTGGAGTACAGACCTCTAGATTACTCCGGATCACGCTTGGACATCCGGATCACCTAGGTTATCAGGTAATCCTAGTGGAATATCACGTGACGGTGCTAGTAGCGCACATATAAACGAGCCAGATCATCTAAAGTCTTTTTAGTAGTTATTGGACACTTTGTTGTGGCACTTAGTTGATCAATATACTCATTCGCCTCCAACTGATCATTCAATTACTCCTTCTCAGCTCCCACATCTGCTAAGTTCTAGTAATTAGTAAAAATCTTAATCTAGTGTAGTAGTCCTAACAAATAGACTTCCCACCATTTTAAGGCATTAACTACTCCTAGTAGCTTCTTATTATTAATGTTGTAGTAGAGTTCTACTCTAAAGAACTTCTTTAAATAGTAGAACACTAGTTTCTATTTCTTATCTATATACTGCTACAGCAATACAGCTCTAAGTACATAATCTAATGCGTTGGTCTTAACTTGCGTCTTTTGTTTTACGTTTTATATCTCTAGTACAAGTACTTTAAAAGATAATTAATTAATCTTTTTAATCGCTTTCTATTATTCTTTATTTAAACTAGAATTTATTTCATTTTTTATAATTTCTAAGAGAGGTGTAGTACTCTTTAAGCAATCCTTAATAAACTTCTAGTAGTAGTTAGCAAATTCTAAGAAGAATTGCACATTCTTAACTGTTTTAGGTGTTAGCTATTCTTGTATAGTTATAAACTTCTTTAAATATATCTTAACTCCCTTTCTAGATATTATAAAGCCTAGAAATTCTGTCATTTCAACATAGAATTTGCACTTCCTTAGCTGTAGGTACAGCTTATATTCCTTAAGCTTCCTAATCACTTTCATAACATGTTCTACATGTTCTTTAAGCGTTCTGCTAGAGTACACTAGTACATAATCTAGGTACGCTATAACAAAGATTCTGAAGTATTTATAAAGTATATTATTAATAACTAATTAAAAAGTTACTAGTGCGTTTGTTAACCTAAAAACTCTAACTATATATTTAAATAGTCTATACTTTGTCTTCAACGCTGTTATCTACTTATAACCTTCTTGTAGGAGCTGAGAAGGAGTAATTGAATAATCAGTGGAGGGGAATAAGTATATTAATTAACTAAGTGCCACAACAAAGTGTCTAATAACTACTAAAAAGAATTTAGACGATCTGGCTCGTTTATATGCGCGTTACTAGCGTCGTCACGTAATATCCCACTAGGATTACCTAATAACCCGGGTGATCTGGATGTCAAAGGAGAGATCCGGAGTAATCCGCAGGTCAGTACTCCAACACACCCCCTAAGTTAGTAAGATACTATTAATCTAAGCTGTAAGCAATCTAAGTAATTATAATAAATCTAAGTTGTTAATTATGACGGCCTTTGTAATTATAGCTTCTCTGCGTAATCCTCTGTTGTCGTAGTAATACTACGTGTTATTGCTTTAATTAATCTAGGCAGCTCTAAGTAATATTAAAACATCAGATAGACCCTAAATATTGCGTAAATAGTTAGTGCGTAATTGCTACAACGAAAATAATTGCGTCTATTGCCCCTCTAAAACCTTTTGTCCTTAACCTTAATTAATCTAATTACTAAGTCTTTCTAATTCTGTCTTAACTACTATTACTAACATAGTACGCAAGATTGCCTTACTATTCCCTTAATAATTAGTTGCTAATCTCTCTAGTGTAGTCGGCCCTAAGTAATAACAAGCGAAGCTTAGAGAGCCGTTATTAATAACGCAGTTAACAATTAGAAAGCCTACAACAACAACGCGAGAATAGTGCTAAGCATAAGCATTACGCGCGCTAAAGCCTATTTAACAATTAAATGTAGTAAGCAGCTAATCTTAAAAATAATAATAATTTGTTGCCTCTGCCGTTTAATTTGTTTTCTTATTATATAACATCTAGTAGCTCCGCTTAAAAGATAATTACTTTATCTGCTAAATGAAGTCTGCTGTTAAGTTCTTATTTAAAATTTAATCTATATAAAAGTCTAACTTAGCAATTAAGCTAGCGCAAGGGCGAGGCTCCTTAAAAGCTAAAGCAAAAGTTATAGTAGATAACTGCTTAAGCAGCAACGCGTAAACAGTAATATAGTAATAATAATAGGCTACAAACGCCTGTTAAGCTGTCTACTAAGCGCTCTACGCCCTCCTCTACTTAGAAGAAGGCGCCTAGCAGCTCCTTAAAAATTACTGCTGAATATATTGCGCCCTTGCGTTCCGCTGTGTAAGCGCTGTATAAAGAAGATACTAGATAGTTTATACGCTAAACGCTGCTTTAATTACGTTTAGACTAGTAGTTAGAGCAGCTTACGCTATAGCAGTTGCTCGTCTTACACCTACTATATAGTTAATATTAATCTTGCTAATTAATTTATAGCTATATAGAGAAATAAAGAGGTAAGTCTCTAACCTGTTAACCTTCTTACTTAGGTTACTAACTAGTTTTTAGGGATAGAACAATAATAAAATATACTAAGCTTTAAAAGTTTAACTACTTAAGGACATTACTGCTCGCTGCAAAGAGATTAAGAGCGGTGTTACAACTACTAAGCCTTCTGCGTAAAAAGCTCCTACTAATAATGATTAGGCTTAAGAAATGTTGTATTGCAGTTTTGCTGCTTAGCCTCCTACTCCTACTCCTGCTCCTGCGTTTGCTCCTGCTCCCGCGTCTGCTCAACAGCCGCAACAGTTGGCTTATTATCTTTAGCAGCAACAGCAGTAACATATGCAGCCTTAGTAGTAACTTGCTTAAAGGTTGCCGCTTTAAGAGCAGGCTGCCCGCGGAATATTACCTCTATCTAGTCTATACAAAGGTCCTGTTGTTCGTCATCATAATTGCTATACAACTTATTTATATAAGCGCAATTATTACGCTAGGGTAAAAAGGCAATTATCTAACAACTTTATGTATAGAAGTAATAGGTTAGAATCGCGCCGTAATGCTGCTTACCTCTAGACTCTTGCTATTTAAGCTTAGATAGCCTAAATCGCTCTTAAGCTAGCTAAAGCTTAGTAGGCTAAGCGTGATACGATAATAAAGTCTAACAAGTATAATAAGTCTAATGCTTATTAGTAATAGGGTTCTTCGTCTTAGTTTAATTTCATAGTCTAGCTTACGTTCTCCTGCTTAATAAAATAAACTATTAAGAGGAGACTTAGCTTAGTATATAAATATTGTTGCTTAATACAAATCCTTTGCTTGTCAATTATTGTTTCTTTTAATTAAGTGCTTAACTTACTCAAAGTTAAGTAACTGCTTAAACTCCTTAAACTGTTGTTAGGTAAGCGACTTAGTTAGTCTATTAGTTAGCATAATTGCTGTTTCTAGGTAGATAACCTAAAATAATCTTTTAGCAAATTCTTATCACAGCTACATGTTTTGTATATCTATATATTTTAATTAAGTAATAATTTGCTTATTCTTCTTAACTACAAGCCTAATTGTTTGTTAATTGTTATACTAAACTGTTTAGACGTCTGCTAGATTAAGAGATAGCTTGCGAAAAAAGCGCTTAAGGGCTATAGCTTCCTTAGTAGTGTGCTTAAGGGTGAGCAGCTCAGCCTTATTATTTATTGTGGTTACTGTAGTCTACTGAGCTGCCTTCTAAAATATTAGACTACTATATAGGATAGCTATGTATCTATAGAATAATTAAGAAGTTTTTTGATTATTTACAAAAAAAGGATTGCCTGCAATTGTTAGGTCTAGGCTATTAAAATTTCTATGTTAGATCGCATCCTATGTTGTTTAATAGAGGTATATTATTACATGTTGAATAGCTTTTATATACTAATTACTAGAGTTTGTAAGAAAGTGTAAGAGCTTTAAGATTAAGTAGGCAATATCTAGTTATAGCATAATAGCTATGTACAGCATTAATCTAATCTTTTCTTAGTAGGCCTTAATTTCCTGCTTAGTTGCTTCGCTAGTGTTTTTAATTAGCTCCTTAAACAGTAATAAAGTTTAGAAAAACTACTATTCTTTAGCTTAAACTTCTTTGTAATTTTGTTAATGTACGTATTATATATAAGCGTAATTATTTGCTTCTTGTAATCTCTAATTATCGAGATACTAAGGAAGTATTCAACTAATTTCTGTTTCTCTATCTTGTACTTATCTATAATCTTTAACTAAAGATCTATTGCTCTCTGCTTATAATCAACTGCGAAGAGCAGTAGGATATTATCTACATAAAACAATACTAGGATCCTCCTTTCTTAATTAAAGAATAGGCAGGGCTCCTCTAGTAAGGTAATTAGTCTAATCTCTTTTAGTAATCCTAAGAACTCTTTATACTAAAACAGTAGCAAGTCTTGCAATTTATATAGTGCGCAGTTAAGCTATACGCACTTCCCTAGCTTCTTAAAGCTATCTAGCATCTTACAGATTCCTAGGTTGTCTACTATAATTAACGTATTAAGAAATGCTCGTACAACATTATATTCCTTAATCTCTCAATTATTCTTAGCGGTCATAGCTATTGCTGCTTAGAAGGACTTAGCTGCTAAGGTAGCAGCATAAGTTAAATTAATTAAATCCTTTTTTTTAAAATTACCTCTTACAACAATCTGCGCCTTGCATTTAGGAAAAAAGCTATCTTAATTAAACTTGTAGGTCTAAACCTACTTTATAGGTATTAGGCGATTAATTGCTTTCTCCCTTGTTATCTTAGTCTAAGTCTTTATCTTACTTAACTAATTAATCTCTCTTCTGCAGGCATCCTCCAATAAGGCCCTTATAGAATGCTAAAGCAATTACTTTTATAATCCTAGCAGTTTAGGTAGATTGTTGCGATGCGGTTAAGCATTTCCTGTACTTAGCTTATACTTAGTGAGCAAAGCTACTATAAATACGTAATAAAGAGTTTTATAGCTTGCTTAGTCTTTTTAGGTTACTTGCAAACCTAGCAGGTAGGAATTAGAGAAATTGTTTTATAATAGATTTTTATAATCCGCAATTAATGCGTTAACACCACCTATATTGTGCCGGTGCACAGGGTGATACCCTGCTGCTCACTAGGTTAGTGCTCAACCACCTGATCTAGAGGTATATAGCTCGTTTCGATGGTCGAAACGAGCGAGGGGTCATCCATCATCCTCCACTCCACTCGACAACTCTTAACTCTCTTTAATAGCTAACCTATAATAAGATCTTTATCTTACCACTCCCGTTCTCGCATAATCTAATTACTAGTAATCTCTTGCCCTCGTAGTAGTATGTCTTTATACACTCTAACACCCGTATAAATAGCAAAGCCTATAGGGACATACTCTACTACTTAGTGCACGAAGGAACTAGTGCACAATCATTGCAAGAACAATATAACAATCTTACGCAAGCATAGAAATATTCTTAGGATTACTACTAGATATACTCTTAGAATTATTACTAGACATACTTTTAAGAGGTTAGCACTATCCCCTATTACAGACTGTCTTAAGGACAATGTTACTTAAGTCAGCACTAACAACAAAAACCTACTAATAAACAATAAAATGCGTTATTAAATGCTAAGTTAAAGTCTGTCTAGCAAAATAGAGGTAGTAAACTGTCTAGTAAAATAAAGGCAGTCTTACATATGTTCTAAACGCTAGTTTAAAGTCTACCTAGCAAAATAGAGGTAGCAACCTGTCTAGCAAAATAGAGACAGTAATACATGCGTAAAGAAATGCCGAGATAAGGTACTGTCTAGCGAAATAGAGATAGCACTAAAAGCTTACATATAAGTACTAGCTTTAAGTATAAATCTAAGTCTACTTAGCGAAACAAGAGGTACTTAAAAGGCGAAGATTTATATACACACACCTAAACAAACATACACTATAAAAACGTAAAGAGATATACTATTTCTCCTAAGGACTATACCTTGTCTATTACTTTACTAACGTTTATTAACTATCTATACACACAAAGAACTTATATAAATCCTACTATACCCTAAATATTAAAAAGGGATTAGAAGTTAGGTTAAGGACAGGAAGGCGCAACACTTCCTCTTTCTAGACCTACTACTGCTAGTCCTAACTTACTGTTAACCTTATTAAGCTTAGTTATTAATACTATAGCTGTACCTACGCACAACTCTGTGTTAACTATAATTTAACTAAGACACAGTATATTAGTTTTTACTAGGAAGGATATTATAGAATTCCTAGAGTACTTTAACTAATAAGCTAATAATAGAGGTATCTGTAATGTTATAAGAGTCTCTATTTTACTAGACTACTTCTCTAATAAGGATTAATCTCTCTCTCGCATCCTAAAGCGCTTACTAGGATATATAGAGAAGGATTAGTCTAAGCTTTAGACACATATAAAGGAACAGTAAAAGGATAAAGATATGGCTATTAAAATAAGCAAACGCTCTTACTTTTAGGCTTACATCTATAAATGCGTATAAAACTAGCCTAGTCTAGTAGAGTACTATGCGCACTTTACTTCTGTTGTTAATGCATGTATTAAGAATAGACAAATCCCTTAAGAAGAGGAAGGTATTCTCTTCTTTTAAGGCCTACTACAAACTAACAAAGAGGCAGTTATATACTATATCTCTTCTGCCCTAAATAGAGATAATTAGGATACATGTAAATTAGAAGGGATTTATTCTTTCCTTAAATCCTACTATAAGAAGATGACTAGCCTAGATAAGATTTATTAGCTAGAATAAGAAGGCGCTAATGCTAAGATGCGCTAGATTATACTGTCTAACTAGCGCGCAACCTTTACCCTAGAGGAAGTAAGGGAAGTAGGGGTTAAGATTAGCAAAGCACATAAATAGACAAGCACTCTAGTAGATATTAATCTAGAGGTAGAGGACCTTATTAAATCTTTAGGCAACCTAAAGCTTAGGCTATTAACTATTAACATGCTAATAGCTTATCTAACTACTAAGAGACTACTAGAAAAACCTACTAATTATGCGTACTTTATCGCACGAGCTACTAATGCCCTAGAGGGACTATCTAACAAGACAAGTTTAGTATATATAAGCAACACTAAGACACACCCTCTCTACTGTATGTGTAGTATAGTAGGGTACATTCTTAAGGAGTGCGAACTGTACTACGCCTTAAAGCGTATAGGATAGGTTAGTTTTAACTAGGATATTTCTAGTAAGAAAGGAATTTACTACTTGAGTCTACTACACGAGCATCTAGGGGAAATCCTAAAACAACTACTATTAAACTAGGTATTGTTATAGTTGAAGGCAAAGATCTAAGAGTTCTACAACGTTACTAATAACGTGCTTAATTAGCTAGCTTCTAGTGTGGTACCTAAGAGGTTTACTAGAGGAGACTCTTAACTAGGTTTAAGGTTTAAAGGGAAAAACTCTACTTCTACAAATGTAGCAACAAGTTTAATAAACTAAGGCCACTATAGTAATATCTTTCAGCAGTTCTAACAATTCTAGAAATAGTTATATAATTCTTATGCTAGAGAATATACTAAGAAGCTTAATAATATTAACGCCGCTAACATTATACTAGAAGGCGAAGAAAACGCTTTGCATAGCATCTTTAAGTTAAATGCTGCTATACGCTTAAAAGGCAAAAGCCCTAACCTCTACTAGGATATTAATTAGGTCTAAGAGGAAGGGGTAAAGAAATAAGGAAGGCTAAGCAAGGATTTAAGTACCTAAGGAAGCAATTCAACAATATAGAGGGACTCTCTTATCCCTAACTTGTAGCCTATAGATATACAGTATCCGCAGGGTAAAATATAGAGCAATATACTTTTTGTAAGTTAGCCTTACAATACACTATTTTTAATTGTTAGGCTACTACAATTAGCTTAGCAAGATAACAATATTTTAGCAAATCCTAAGCATTTATAGCAAGGAAGAAGAAGAAGGCTGTAAAGTTTATTAACGCCCTTCCTAATTTAGAGCTTAGGGAGATAGTGCAAAGATAGCTAAATTGTATTACAACTGCCTTACTTAGACACGAAGTACAAGGAGTTATAGTATTATATTTTATAGGGCAAGCTAATATTGAAAAATAGCTGCGCAATCTTCTTAATAATAGTATTAATATTGTAGATAGTTTAGTTGCGCTTAACGTTTTAACGTAGAAAAACGCTAAGCTAACAGATGCTAGGTGCGCTAAATTACACCTAGTAACTGTTCTAGCTTCTAATTAGCTAAACCAGCGCACAGGCCCTACTTATAGGTTTTTACAACATACACTACTTGTTAAAAGCGTGTATTGCAATGCAATAAATTTGTATTAATTAAATGCGCAAACTCGCTACAAAGTCAGTAGAAGAAAAGATTCCTAAATAGATAAAACAGACAATATACCTATAAAGGATGTCTAAGGGGTTTAGCAAAGGAATAGGTAGGCTTTTGCTTAAACTAACTTACTAGAATGCTAGGTTACAGTAAACGGCAGCTTTTTAAAGTGTTTAATTAACACTAGAGCACAAATAAATATTCTAAGACTAAGTGCTGCGCGAGCGTTAAAGATACTGTATAAAATAATAGAGCACTAACTAGGGCAGCTTTCTCCTAGCGTTACCTTAGCTAATAGCACATATAACCTGTTTGTTAGGACTGCATTTAATATACCTATACGAATAGGGACACTTACTATTAGAGCTACGTTTAGGATTATAGCTAATGTCACAAGATCGGCAATTCTAGGAAGGCTCTAGTATGTAAGCGCTAGGATATTAATTTAGTACAATGCGTTTAGATAAATTACATACTAAGTTTTATTTAAGCATAGTATAAAGAACGTTGTCTTTATTGCGTCTAACCTGCCTCTAAATTACCCTTTACAGACAATTAGAAATAAAGCCTCTAACAACAACTTAGATAGAGAAGCAGTAGGTAATTTGTATGTAGTTACATGTAATTACTAATAGATTAGGTAACAAACTGCAAGCAGCTGCAGTAAAATTGTCAAATTTGGGATATCAGCGCGGTTGATAAGGAGGTCGGTGAGATTGAGAAGGGGTCTGCAAGGGTGATCAGGGGGTGGCGCTAAAGGACGCTAAACGCGCTAGCGCCGCCGAGGCCCACACAGAATCCTGATTATAAAAAGGGCACTTAGAGCAGATACAATCCACACACAGAACACGAATAATCAATTATTAATACTATTAACTTATTATTACTTATATTATTATTACCTTATTAGTATTACTTAACCTATAATATCTAACAATTAAGAGTCTCACTGCCTTAATTAAACAAGGTTTACTAAACTACTAAATTATACAAGCTATTAAAATGATAACTACCCTATCTCTATAAGACTCCTCTGTGATCCTTACAGATTATACAAACTAGATTAAAATAGATCTAACAGATTAAGACGCGCGCTGACTTTCTACGCGTGTGGGAGAAGATTGACCTAAACCTTACAATTAAACCTATTAATAAACTAGAGGTACCCTAAATGCCTTAACTAAGCGACTATTAAGCGTTGCAACAAGCAATTAATACGCACGCCGCATTACACTAAAATAATTACGGCAATAGCGCGACTATACCGCCTTTTATACCTACACGGCCCGTAGATCTATTAACAAACGCGAGAGCCTTATACAAAGAGGATCTAGAGATCTATAAGTTAGAGCTAGATTAATATAAGACAGAAGATTAGAAGTACATAAGAGAGTAAGCAGCGTTAGATAAGATCACGCAGGAGATACAGCGTACAGTTAACAACTACTTATACACAAACTACTGTTAAGTAGGACAATTACATTATTAGTAGATTGCTAACCTAATAGCTACTATAGGCATTAATGCTAAAGATAAGATTAAGGAAGCTTAAGAGCGGTACAAAACCGCAATAAAGCTGCCTAGGGTAATTAACTTATAGGAGACATAGCTTACTAAAGTTAATTACGCTACAACTAAGGGTAAAGCTGTTAGAATACCTAAGTGCTAACTAGACGCGTACGTAAAAGAGGACTTTACCTAAGCTACGGCAAAGCACTTAGAACAATAGACTATATTATTTGTATCTTATAGATTAAAGAGTCCTTTAATTACAGTTAAGGATATAATCCGCGACTATTAAGATTACATACAGCTCTTCTACCTATCTAAAGTAAAGTTAACTAAGGCTTCCTTAAGAATAGCTATAGGAGCTAGATTATAAACGCTTAGCAAGGATAAATTAAACAATCTTAAGTAGAAGCGCAAACAGCGCTGAAATTAGAAGCCTATTAAGGATACTTAATTAAACAATATCTAATATACTATAAGCAAGTGCAAAGCTTGCAATATAAGACATACGCTTAAGGAGTGCTAATATACGCACCTAAGCAACGCGCTAGACTAGTAGCAACTCTAACAAGACAAGATAGATTAAGTCTAATTGCGTATTAACAACAGCCTAGCTATACAAGAAACAATTTGCAAGTTTAAGCAGTAATTATAATTTTAAAGACCTGCAATTAAGAAGTTATATACAGCAACGCCTACAGTTAAGTATAATAACTAACTATATAGTTAGAAGATTAGAGAGATTAACTACACGTTTATTAAGGCTTTATTTAAAGTAATCTAGGATACGTATTCTTTGCAACAATTATAGATCCTTAACTCTAGATTAACTTGTTACGTCTCTAACAATACTAGCCAATTTACTAAAACATAATTAGCAAGGTAAGGAGACTTCTTATAGGTGGGTAACTTATAAGTATAGATTAAGGCATATAGATTAGTTACTTTAACAGTAGCTAGTAGTAGGACAAGAAGCTAACTACACCTTAAAGACGTAGTATACTGCCCTAATCTACTCTGCAATCTTGTCTTGTTTAAGATACTCTGCTTATAGGGCTTGTAGTAGGATACTAAATACAATCTAACAGTCCTTTAATAATTGCTTACTAATAATCTAATTGCTAACCTTACTAAGTTACATAGACAATAGGTGCTTAAAGTAAACCTGATTACTAATTACGCTATAATAGCCTTTAGGGTTGTTAAGCTGTAATATAATTAAAGACAGCGCGCACGAGTACTTATATAGCACAAAAAGATAGGTTATCTAAAACTAAGTGCGCTTAAGCACCTTATACAACAATCTAAGGGGGTAAGGATTACTAGAGTACTTATAGTAGCATGCAACGCCTGTAGACAAGCAAAAGCTAAAAAGCTAATCTGCCGCACACCGCGCAGGATTAATAAGTGTCTAGGAGAGTGTATCTCACTTAACTTTTCTAACTATAAGGTTAACAGCTTAACTAAGGAAAGAAGCTAACTTCTAATTACTAATTAAGTTACTAGATTTATGTAGGACTACTATTTTAAGTATAATTCAACAGCGCAGGTAATAATTAAGTTCTTAGAATTATTTGTTATCCTTATAAAGACCTAATTTAATATTACAATAAAGGTTATTAAAACTAATAACAAAATTGTTACAGTTAAACTAGAAGTTGCTTAGTAGGTAGAGTCCTAAGGCATGCGTTTTAAGCCTTCTGCTCCTAATACCTAAGCACATAACGGTAGAGCAGAACGCTTAAGGGGTGTAATTAAAGATAAAGCACAAGCAATACAACTTAACACTAACCTACTGTAGCTACTGTGGCCTAAGATTACTTAATTAGCAGTATATCTCTATAATTTAACGCCCTAATACGTAAATTAATAGAGATTACTATATTAAGAGTTCTTTACGCATAACGTATACAAAAATAGAATTGTTACTTTACTGCGTAAGCTACACTAAGGCTACTTATAAGCATACGGGTGCAAGGCGTTTGTAATAACAGATAATATAAAGCGCGGCAAGCGCAAACTACAGCAGCTTAATTCTAAGGCATAGATTAGATACCTAGTTAGATATTAATCTACGAACATTTACTGTGTATAGGTACTAACAATAGCTAAGGTGATTACTACACGCAATGTAGTATTTAATAAAGAATTAATCTTTACTAGAGATAAGAAAGACGTTATAGATAACCTAATGCATAGCACCCTTAAAGAAATTAAGGTATAAATTAGAACTGTAGGACTTCCCCTAGGGATTATAAATAACTAAGAAGAGACACAATCTTTTCTTAAGGATAAGTCCTTTAATAAAGGACTTATACATAAAGAAATACATAATTAATATAATTACCGCGGAAGAAAGGTTTAAGTAGAATATCTCCTACCCCCGCTAACGCCTCTACTAGTAGCCCTCTTAACTAATCTTATAACAGTAGAGAGCATTAGGCGTGTAGATAATCCTCTTAATATTAAGAGTTAGAACGTTGCCCTTGCGCAGCTATTAAACCCTAGGCCTAATTACCTCTTAAGTACTAGCAGCAGCGAGTGTCCTAATCCACGCAGTGCTAATATAGAATTAAGTTCTGTTAGTAAGTCCCTTTAGAAAAACTAGACAGACTTATAGGCTTTAGCGTTTATAGCAGGTACAAGAGCAGGAAAAGTTTAACAATTAAACAATAAGAGACTTAATAGCGCAGCAGTTAATTAATTGCTTAAGGGTTAAAGTTATAATAGATGCCTTATCTAAGCGAGCTTCCGCCAGCGCTGAGTCTAAACTAACTAAAGGAGAATTATATATTCTACTAGTTATTTATAAAAGCTAAAGAGGATTACCTCGCAAGCTACAAACAATTAACCTTATAGTTAGAAGTCCTAACGCAAGAAGCATAACTAATAGACACTTAAATACTAGAGTCTAGATAGGTATATACTTATAAGATTAATAAGGATTATTAGTTTATTAAGTGCAAAGCGCGCTTAGTTGTATAGAGTAATTAACAACGCAACCTTACTGCTTAAGAGACTTACGCTGCTATATTAGCAGGTTAATTCTTCTAAATAGCCCTTGTAATCACTGCCTAATTTAACCTTAAGCTTAAGCAGTACAACGTTACTAACGCCTTCATACACGCACTAATTAATTAAGTTATATATATAAGAATGCTGCGTGGATATGCAAGGAAGAGAATAATTCTAAAGCTTAATAAAGCCTTGTACAGCCTGCATATATTACTACTACTCTAGTAAAGGGACTTCACTACCTATCTTTAAAGATGTAGATTTACTGCTGTCCTATATAAGCTATGCTGTATAATCTGCTAAGGAATGTGTGTGTTCTTCTAGGTTAACAATATTATTGTAATGTACAGCAAGAACTATAAATTAGATACACAAGCAGCTATTAAGGATATTGAAAGGAAGTACTATATAACTAGAGGAGACGATCTGTATTGGTTTTTAGGCATAGAGTTAATTAGATATCAATTACAGCGCAAGATCCAAATTTCTTAATTAGTATATATTAGGAAGATTAACTAACTAGTAAGCAATTACTTAATTAAGAGTAATACTCTAATAATTAAGGCTGAACTGCTGCCCTAAGAAGGCAACGCAACCCCTAGGGAAATCAACCTCTACTAACAAAAGATTAGATTACTCTTATTTGCAGCAGTTAACACAAGACCTAATACAGCCTTTGTAGTATTACGCCTAGCACAATTTCTTATAAACCCTAGCCCTAATTATTAGCGAGCAGCTAATCGCGTACTCCTCTACCTTAACTATACACAAACACTCGCACTACAATTTGGTAGAGATAATTAGCCAGTTGTTGCAAGTAACGCCTTTTTTGCTAACAATACACCTAATTGCAAAAGTTTATAAGGATACGTAATTAAGCTGTTTAGCGGACTAATAGCTTAGAGGGCAAACGAACAAGATATAGTTACAACCTTAATAACTAAAGCTAAACTACTCGCGCTCTTACAAGTGGCAAAAGAAGCTATGTTTATTTAGATGCTGCTTAGTAAGCTCTAAGTTTAGATAATTAAATAAACAATTACTATATAGTGCAATAACCTACAGACGATCTAATTAATCTTAGAGGAGATTTCTTAGTTAACTATAAAGCTACAGCATGTTAATATCTAGAACTATTAGCTTAGGCAAAAAGTTTAGAACAAATAAATTAAGGTAATCTACGTGGAATTAAGCAAGATGCTCGCTTACAGACTTACTAAACTATTACTAGCTAATTAATAACTAAAGTTCCTACAACAAATGGGACTAATTAATCTAGGTATACAACCACGACCAGAAGCTAATCTAGTATTAATAACTAATTAGCTTAACGCCTTAGACCTATAATTAACTACCTTACAGAAGAAATAACAAAGGAAGTGTTTAGCTTAATCTGTACGCTTAAGCTGAGGGGGTGTGTTAAATTTAGGACATCAGCGCGGTTAATTAGGAGGTTGGTAAGATTGGAGAAGGGGTCTGCAAGGGTGATCAGGGGGTGGCGCTAAAGGACACTAAACGCGCTAGCGCCGCCAAGGCCCACACAGAATCCCGATTATAAAAAGGGCACTCGGAATAGATACAATCCACACACAGAACACGAACAATCAATCATTAATACTATCAACTTATCATTACTTATATTATCATTACCTTATCAGTATTACTTAACCTATAATATCTGACAAAAATACATACAGGAAGCTGTATAGTTAGGTCTAACAGCTAGATTTAGCGACTTTAATATGCTGTATATAGAAGACAGCATAGAAAATTAGATATTTTAGATAAACTAAGTGTTTACGCACACAGTTGTGCAATCTAAGGACCCTACAAGCAACTATAAACTTAGTAAATTTTTAATTATATATAAGCTTAATTGTTAGCAGTTGCAGGAAAGACTAGAAGAAAAGAGTAAAATAATAATAACTTCTCTAAATACGCATTCGCGATGCTAATAAAAGGCTGTGCGATTATCTGTTTAAGCCAAGATATGCTGCTTTCCTGTAAGGAATAAGGCTAACTAAAGAACAAGTTAACAAGCTACATACTAGAGATCACCTATAGCTATTAGAAAAGGAGATATTTATACATATACTTCTTAACTAAAAGGGAGCACTCTCCTAGCAATTTAAAGAATTAGGAAGAATACATCTTAACGTAAATCCGCTATACAGGATACAAATAATACTATATAAGGCTTAGCAAGTATAAAGTTTTGCTGTTCTAAAAGCTTTAGAACTGCAAGTAGTAGATATAGTTAACGTCCGTCTAAATTAAGGGACATAGGAAAGGTGTAATACCTATTATTACAACCTATAGTATTTAGTATCTAAGAAAGACAAAGAGATTTATTAGATTAGTAATGCTTAGAGGATAAATTCAGTTACTATAAGAGATGCAAATCTACCTCTAACTGCGGACAAGTTTTCTAAGAGGTTTGCGGGGTACAAGATTATCTTATATATAAATTTATTCTTAGGATATAATCAAATTACGCTACATCTAGAAAGCAGAGATATAACAGCGTTTTAAACACTAATAGGGCTAATACAATCTTGCACTATAGTTATAGGTGCTACTAACTCTGTGGCAGCATTCTAACAAGTAATAATAAAGATTTTAAGAGACTACTAGCCTAATACTATGCTCCTTATTAACAACATTACTTGTAGAAAGCTAAAAACTAATTATAGCGGAAAGGAATTAATGCTAGGAGTTTAACAATATGTTCTTAAGCATATCTTGCAACTGAATAGAGTTCTAGCAGATATTAAATAAGCTAGAGGCACTGTATTAGGAAAGAAATACTATTTTCTTATAAAAGACTTAAAGTTGTAGGTTATAAGGTTAGCTCTTAAGGCTGTTATCCTAACTAAAAGAAAGTTAAGAAGATTATAAACTAGCCACTATGCAAGAATAAAAGGGAGGTATAATTCTTTGTAGGCATATGCGTCTACTACTATATCTAGGTAAAGGACTTTACTAAGATTGCTAAACCTCTGTTTACACTCTTATAAGACGATGTCCCTTTTAAATAGGGAGATGTATAAGACGTCGCGATGTATAAGCTAAAGCAGGCTATATACAACGCACCTACACTTGCAAACCTAGACTATACTAACACTAAGAATTACAAGATATTCCTAATAACTAATGCAAGTTAAGATAGTGCAGGAGCATATATTAAACAGCTTAAAGAAGATAATAAGTAACACCTAGTGCGGTTTAAAAGTACACTATATTTAGCGTAAAAAAGATAAAAGCACTCTACTAAGTTAGAGTATAGGGCTGTACTATAGGCTTTTAAGAAATTTTGTACCTACCTCTATAGCGTTTACTTCACTATAGAAACTAATGCTGCAACTCTTATTACTTAACTAAATTGCTTATCTACTAATAATCTAGGGTCTGTTTTAAATAGATAAATATTAATAATTTTCTTGTAGGTCTTTAATATTAAGCATATACTAGGGTAGAAGAATATAGGTACAGATGCACTATTAAGGTATCTAAAACCTAATAACTAGGAACTACCTCTAGAACCTAAGGAGGATTTAGAGGAGTTTATTAATTATATAATTAGAAATGTAAATGCGCTAATACTAGTAGAACAGGCAAGGGTACTCTGTTAGGAAATCTTAATAGAATTAGAATAATATGCTTAATTTTTAGTTAACTTTAGGACTCCTAGAGGTATAGAACTGCGAGAACTTTAAGTATAGAAGAAGCAAGCTCTATACTTCTTTATATAAGACAGGATACTTTTTAGGAAGATATCTAAAAACATTGCGATCTAGAGGGTTGTAGATAATACTAACTTAAGAACAGCTATAATATAGAACCTACACTCTTAGATTAGACATAAAGGAGTTAACGCGGTGTACTTTATACTTACTTAGCAATACTAGTGGAAAGGAATATACAAGCATGTGCGGCAAAATCTAGCGACCTATCTAGACTGTTAACTGCAATCCTTAAAGAGGAAGGTTAATATGCTTACTAACACCTACAGTTTTGCTATTTAGGAGACTATTGCAATTAATGTAGTATATATGCCTTAGTGTTTTAGGAAGAAGTTATTAGTTATTACAAGAGACTACCTTAGCAGTTAGCCTAAAGCAAAAGCTATGTTAAACAACTAGTTAAAGATAATTGCGGAGTTTATATATAAGGACATTATATGCTAATAGAGTACAGCGGGTAAACCTATAGTTAATAGAGGGCATAATTCTGCTAAGGTAGTCTTACATCTATTAAACATGTATAAAATTAACTAAGTCTAGTTGTTAGGACACAACCCTTAAGATATAGGAAAGATTAAAGAAGGGCACAAGCCTATTATAAACGCCCTCGCAAAGCTGCTAGGACCTTAGGTTAAGAACTTGCTAACAGTTCTACTTATAGACAGGATCTTAAACTAGGAACAGATAGGTTACTTACCGTACTAGTTAGTTATAGGGCAGAACCTAGTGCTTCCTATTAAACTCGCGCTACCTATATAGCAAACGCTTCTATTTAGGGAAGTAAATAACTACGCACAGCTACTTACAATTTAAGCAATGTAGCTAGATCTCAAAAAATTGTTTACAAAGGATGCTGTTGCTTGTACTAATTAGATAAGAGCCGCGAAGAAGGAATACTAGAATAACACTAAAGAAATATAATATAAGGATATAAAGCTAGGAGATTTAGTTCTTCTATAGAACTCTGTTTAAGAAATTAATATGTTAAGAGAATGTAAACTAGATACAAGATAATTAGGCTTGTATTATATTTAGGAAGCTAGACCTAATAGAGGAACCTATTGTCTTAAAGACCTTAATAGTACACGCTTTCCCTACACAACACCTAGATAGCAATTAAAGCTGTTTAGACAAAGACTTGTTTAGGATATTATTAAGGAAGATTGTAGAAACATAAAGTTATAAGATCCTAATTATTAAGAGCAAACTAGCTCCACAATAGACATTCCTATCTCGTTAGACTTGCCTGAGCTATATATAGAACTACAACTACCTTTAATTTCTGCAATAAGTAATAATCTTCGTCCTTAAGTTGTTATTACTAAACGCCTTATAGAAGAGGAGCGTTAAGTATACAGATAAGACTTTAAAAGCTTAGACTCTAACTTAGAAGCTACTATATTAGACAACTGATAGGCTATAGGACGGCCTATACTTTTAGGAAGAGGAGGGGATACTATGCTAGTAGTACCTGCTTTTACCTTTAGCTACTTATTTACTAATTTCCTATGCAAAATCTAGATACACAGCACTTATCCTACTAATTCTAGGTACTTACTGCTATACTAATACTATACTCGATTTTACGCACCTTAAAGCAACAGCTAATTACAATAACTATTTTAATTGCGAAACCCGCTTATTTTAGCGCAATTTAGACCCTTTTTATGTCTACCTGCTAGCTAGTAGGATACTGCCACTACACATAAACTAGAACTACAACCTTGCTAACTATCTAACACTTTTTTTACACAAACTTTGCTACCTTTTATTAGGGTATTTACTTTCTAAGACAATAATTACAATTATATCTTCCCCTCCTAACTTAGCAGCGGCTAAAAACAATATTTAACTTACCTTAGCTAACCTGGTTAAATAATGCTTCTAGCGTTATTAGACAAGGCTAAAGGCAAGCAGCTACAGCAGCAACCGCCGCAAACACTAGATCTATTAAGGGTTTTTAATAACCTTAAAGTTATTACTAAAAAGGAAGACTACGTTGTAGACTAAACCCCTAAGGTCGTACAGCATTAGGATAAGGTACTAGAGCTTGCAAAACTTAGCAACAACATTAGAGTTATTAATATTTAGACCCTAGTTAATAAGATCCTTTTAAACGCGCTAAGACAGCAACGTATTATTATAGATTATTAGTTTAACAACGCCTTCTACTAATTTAACCTAATCCTTAAGGTTGTCCTTAAAGTAGGTAACCTCTATACTTAGCTCCCTAGACTTATAGACAAATATAGTAGTGTTAAAGGTTTTTAGGAACAAAATCCTATTATTAGTACATCATCCTTAACACAGGATAAAAGAGCTAAAGAACTAGGCAGGGCTATTGCAATAGTAAAGAAGCTAGCTCTAGGATTTATTTAAAAATGCGTTAGCATCTACATGCCTTGTACACTACTTAGTTACTAAAGATTAACTAATATAGCCTTTATATTAAGGCGTATAGATCTTAAGGATACTGCTTATTTCCTTAACGCTATAGTAGCGTACTGCATTAACTCTAAGAACTAAGGCAAGGAATAAAACGTATTGACAGCTAACTAGGCAATAGTAAAACTACTATACAAGGATATTTGCGCTTTTGTTAATTAAAATAACTTTTACAACTAAGCACCCTACCTAGATATTAATAAGTAAGAGGCAAAGAAGCTTTGTAATATCTGCGCTAAGCTACTAGTTAAAAAAGAAGATATTAAATTTAACCTACAGAAGCTATGTCCTAATACTAGAGCTCAGGATAAGTAAGGCAGGTATAATCCTCTCTATGTATTCTAGCAAAAAGTGTTTTAACTTATAGCTAAATCTAAAGAACCTAAAACTAGCCTAGTCTACTCTACACAAAACGTCTTAAATAATAGGTATAGGCTGTTTAGTGTAAAGAAATATCTAATATATAGTGTAGTTATCTCTATAACTGTAGAGCTAGGAAGGACCCTAAATAAGACTTAATCTATTAACTGCTAGAGTAATCTTATAACATCTAAGACTCGCTCTCTAGGGACTCGTAGTCTATTAGTTATGTCTAAGAATTTAAGGCAATCTATAGAAATATTAGCTAGTTAAGGACTTAACTAATACTTAGCAGTTAAGTCGCGTAAGCTTTAGAACAGAATAACTATAGTGCGATAGAGGTGTAACGCTGCTAACAACTAGGCAGGATAAGTTAGAACTAGGGATAGTAACTAACAAGCCTCTATACTACTGCCTTTACTAAGCTCTTGTGCTCTAAAAGCAACACTAGCCTACTAATAAGTAGCTACCTAATTAGATACTAATCTTAATAACGCTACCTATATAGACAAGGAGCTAGATACCCTTAATTAGGAACAGGAGATCCTCTAAGTAGGGTGTTATTGCAAGAATCTTACTTTAGCTTTTCTTAAGCTACTTAAGTAAGCCTACGTAAAGAAGCTAATTACTAATCCTAACTACGTTAAGGTTATTAAGGAATAGTACTGTAAAGTCAACATTAAATAATAGCCTAATTCTAAAAACCTGTTGTATAAGTAAGTATGCTTTATCTATAAAAGTACTGCTGTAAGTGTTATAGGTTTATTTAAGAGGGCTATGCTGTCTAATATGCTTAACAAGTGTCTGCTCTCGCTATACGTAGGATAGAACTACTAGCAGGAATTCTAATTAGATTCTGTAATTTTAAAGCTTTTTACTAGCAAGTATTAACTAGCTAAGCAGTATAAGGACCTACTAAGCTACTAATATTAACCTTCTAAACTTAATCTCTACCCTATCCCTACTTAGAATAAGATTTTTAATACTATAGAGTTTAGACTATAAGCAGAGGAGTTCTAACGCACTAGAAGCATTGTTACTAACGCCTGCATCTAGCTGTTCAAGAACAGTTAGGTTAAGAATATTATTATTAAAACTTTTAAGATGTATTGCTTCCACCTGCAACGTTAGACAAGAAGCTAAACCTTTAATAGCTGCGCAACAGGTACTACTTACTTATCTAACAAGCTATACGCACTAACTTAGGATACTAGTTGCAATACGCTATACTCTGTAAAGAGCACACTTTAATTTCTTACCTCTACTACGCTAAATACGCTTAGAATGGTAATTAAACTTACTTTCAGTATATTAATCTTAACTCTAAGTAAGTAATAACTAAAGGTTTTAGTACTAATATAATTCAAGGCAGTATGTTATTTAACAATAAGGATAAGAACAATTACACTAAGATGTTACTAAGATTTTATAACTATGTACTAGAATACCTAAGGTAGCACAAAGACGCAGGGGTTAAGTTGTTAAATAGTTTTATTAAAGGAGAGGAGGATAAGACTAACTAGCTAAAAGATGAATAGAAGCTAGCTTCTAACACTTACTAGACAAAGTAAATCTACAAAGAAGAACAAGTTTAAATTTTATCTCCTCTACTACGTTATAGATTTACTAGCCTAACTACTCGTAACTGCTGTACTATCCTCCCTTACTTTGTTATAGTCTGTAATAGGGTAATAAAGGTGCCTACTATAGAAACCTATAAGGTAATTTGCAAGGCTTATTACAACCTTACTACTACTTTTTGTACTTTCTTAGGCTATCCTAATAAGTCTAGAGGAATCAATTAGCTATTCCCTGCTAATGTTTATATTAAGTATAGGTCTTAGATCTAGAAAGCCCTTATTAGACAGGCGAAGTAGGACAATTCTCTTGTCTAAAAAGAGCTAAACAACATGCTATAGAACGCTAACAAGGAGTAGATTAACAACTATATCTAGGAACACCGCAACTATGTCCTATATTAAATTATTAATCTATAGCCTGTAGTTTAAGAGTTAGAGAAAGACGCTTTTTGTGCTAATCTAGCCTAAGAATACCCTAACTGTTTATATTTTACTAACTATAGATAGAACCTACCTTATACAACAAAGGACTAAAATAAGTAGGATACTAATTTCTCTTAAGCGAATTCTCTGCAACGTCTCCAGGAGGAGCTTAGCCTAGAGGCTAATAAGCGCTAAGTTTTCTATAAGAGCAAAGATCCTACTATGCTCTCCTCTACGCAGCGTCTCTCTAGCGTTCGCTCTTAATTAGGTACAGTTATCTCTAATAACGTCTTAGTACCTACAACTCTAACTATGTAACCTCTTTATAATAGCCTTTACTTAATATTAGAGTCTTAAGCGCCTGCTACTCCTGTCCCCGCTCTAACTACAGCACCTGCGCCTAGGCCACGCGCTTTGACTACCACTAAGAACCTTAACGAAGTAAGCGCTTAAAGAAGTAAAAGAAGGTGTTAAGGATAGATATAGAGTAATTAAGTTAAGTTTCTTTTATTTTATTTTATTTGTTTTCTTTCCTTTGTTTTGCTGTTTTTCCTTCTGCTAAGTTAGTTGCTTGATAGGGCCAAGCTCGCAGGAAGGGGAGGTATGTGCCGGTGCACAGGGTAATACCCTGCTGCTCACTAGGTTAGTGCTCAACCACCTAATCTAGAGGTATATAGCTCGTTTTGATGGTCGAAACGAGCGAGGGGTCATCCATTATTATCCACTCCACTCGACAACTCTCAACTCTCTTCGATAGCTAACCTATAATAAGATCTTTATCTTACCACTCCCGTTCTCGCATGATCTGACCACTGGTGATCTCTTGCCCTCGTAGTAGTATGTCTTCATACACTCCAACACCCGTACAATACTTCTACCCTCTAGTTAATTATTAGGATTTTAAGTAGCTTTCTTATACTTACGCCCGCTACCTAGCTTGCGTAGTAGAAGATATTAATTAGTAAGCTGTTTTAGGCTTTTACTAGCAATCTAAGCACTACGTTTTATAAGTAGAGGTTTAGCTTATAATTACTTACCCTATTTACTATTTGTTGCTTAAGATTTTAACTTGCAAGATAATTTACGCCCCGCTATCTTACCTATATAAGCAGGTGTTCTATTACAATTAGCTAGCGTGTTAGAGTCTACAGGCATAGACTGTTAGACTAGTAAATAAAGTATTCTACCTATAGGTTTTAACAAATTAGCTTTTTTAAGCAGTTGCACTGCTGTTTAACTGTTAGTAACTATATAATTAATTAAATTGTTGTTCTCTAGGGTCTCTAGTTTAGGAGTAGGTTCTAGGGTAGCAAGACTAGTAATTTGCTGCTAATCTAAGCAAATTTCTAATAGTGCACTAGCTTTATACTCTAATTGCTTAGCTTCTTCTAATCTACTGTTATCTTTAGTAGGTAGGCCGTCCTTACTACTTAAGATAGTAGATAGATTACTCTTAAAGTTTTTAGTAGTTAGCTACATATTCTAATTCGCCTTTTCTTAAATAGGAGAGAGAACCTCTAAATTGTCTCTAGGATTAACTAGCTTACTATGATTAAGAATCTCTACAATTTTAATTACTTAATTCTTTAGTAGCTCTTCCTTGCAATCTCCTTTGTAAAACAACTATTTATTAAAGGTTAATTTACAGGTAGTAATTACCTAATTAAGTGTTAGTACTTATATATAGTATATGTTAGAGGCTTAATAACTAACTAAATAACTAATATAGCTGTGAGGATTAACCTTAAATCCTTAACAATCGCGCCTAGCTGCCTTATCCTTATCTAACAGATAGACTTAGCAGCTATAGGCATATATTCTACTCTAGTATAGGCGTAGATTAGCAGTCTTGTGTCTAATCTTAGGTAGTTAATAGTATTAGAAGTATTTCCTAAACTATTCTTTAAGCACCTAATTAGGGGATTAGTAGCTATAGATCTTAGTTAAGCTTATGCTCTGTAGGTAAGCCGCTACATTTATCATTACTAGCTAAAGCTTAGCTAGTAGATTAGCGCTTGTGCGCATCTTATTAGCCTTAGTAATTAGCTATTAGCTAGCTCTCTCTGCCGAGCTATTAGGCTTATAAGTGTATAGCGGTGGCGTTTTAATTACAATTTCTTTTTTTATTGCCTATTACTTATATTTTGATTGCCCACTCTAAGGGAGTGTAGCAGTATTATTAACTTAATAGATTTCTACAATCTTCTGCTAATATTTCCTCTTAATTCTTTTAGCAAAGCCTTTAATTACTAGCATAATATTATTTGGTGTCTTTAACTAGATATTGGAATTATACAGCTTGCCTAAGTAGTCTTCTTTAATAATTAGTGCTTAATTCTTAAGTGGGGGAGCTGAGAAGGAGTAATTAAATGATCAATTGGAGGGGAATGAGTATATTGATCAACTAAGTGCCACAACAAAGTGTCCAACAACTACTAAAAAGACTTTAGACGATCTGGCTCGTTTATATGTGCGCTACTAGCGCCGTCACGTGATATCCCACTAGGATCACCTGATAACCCGGGTGATCCGGATGTCCAAGCGTGATTCGGAGTGATCCAGAGGTCCGTACTCCAACACACCCCCTAGGTTAGTAAGATACCATCGATCTAAGCTGTAAGCAATCTAAGTAATTATAAATCTAAGTCGTTAATTAAGAGGGCCTCTGTAATTATAGCTCCTCTGCGTAATTATCTATTGTCGTAGTAAGGTTGCGTATTGTTGCGTTAATTAATCTAGCAGCTCTAAGTGATATTAAAACATTAAATAGACCCTTAATATCGCGTAAATAGTTAGTGCGCAATTACTACAACAAAATTAATTGCGTCTCTTGCCTCTATAAAACCTTTTGTCCTTAACCTTAATTAATCTAATTAGTAAGTGTTGGAGTACGGACCTCCGGCTCACTCCGGATCACGCTTGGACAACCAGATCACCCGGGTTATCAGGTGATCCTAGTGGGATATCACGTGACGGTGCTAGTAATATAAACGAGCCAGATTGTCTGAAGTCTTTTTAGTAGTTATTAGACACTTTGTTGTGGCACTTAGTTGATTAATATACTTATTCCCCTCCAACTAATTATTTAATTACTCCTTCTTAGCTCCTATAGTTATAAGCCTAGCCGCTTAATTGTAGTATTAATTCCTACTGCGCAATTAGCAAGCTAGAAGATTATTTTTTTAATTAGATTTTACTCTCATCTTTTTATCTCCTACAGCACTAGCCAGCAGATTGCTGCTGCTGCTGTACCTCTCTTACTCATTAATTATAGGATTAACCTCTTTCCGACCTATCCTACAACCTACAGGCTACTGTTATTGTTAACACATCTACTAACCGACTAATTAATCCTATTATTACCTTAACAATAACCTCCGTTGTGATCCTACATAAGCATCTTACTAATAAAGACCTAACTAACACACCGCTTGTTGCCTTAGAGGTAATTCTAAAGGCCTAATTAGACTAGCTAACCTTGTTTGCTCTTTTAAGACTGCACTACTTAGAGAAAGGTATCTAGGATTAGGTTAATCCTAATCTTTTAGACGTGCTCTTAATTAACTACTAGGAGCTATAGTATCATAAACTACCTAAGGATATTAAGTAACTATTTGCTTTACTACCTAACGCAAGCGCGCAAGAACAAGAGGATTATAAGATTGCTTAATGTAAATACAAGGCTTAAGTTCTTAATACTAAGTATTAGAAGGACAATTACAGCGAGCTAGTTAATAAGTACAAAGTACAGGCAGCTTAATAAACAAGGAAGGTCGCTAAGATTACTAATATTAAGGACTAGATTAGCAAGACTGTCTATCTAGACCTGCTCTTAAATGCGTTGATAAGCATAATTAATTAAAACCTTACTAGCCTTTAAGCTTTAGTAAAGACCTTTAAGGAGGACCTTGCCCCTACTAATTAGAATACTTAGTATTTGATTAGAGCGCAGTACTAATCCTACCTAAATAAGGCTTGTTAGGGACGAATAGGCCCTAAGTAATAGTTTACTCAGTAGCAGCTCCTGTATTAACGAGTGATAATTTAGTTGCTCCCTAAGGTTATTAGGCTACTAGCGATTACTAATTTTTTAGACGTCTTAGGCACTAAGATTGCACTAGACTAGTCGCGCAAGAAGCGCAATAAGCTAGTATAAGCAATAGCGCTTAGAAAAGCTTAGTAAACGCTTAATAATCTAGAAAAGATCTTTAGTGTTTTGTTATAAGATTAGTTAAGTAGTTCCTTAAAAGGAAAAGGACACGCAGTGTTCTAAACTAGATCTTAATTAGTGTTAGCTTAACAAGCTACTCGTGTTAACAATACAAAGTTAAACAAAGGTAGTAAACAACCCTACTCTTGTCCCTACAAGGCTAGTAAAGAGCTAATAAATAAGTACTTCTAGACACTGCGTAACTGCTATTAACTTTAAACTGCAGTTACTAGATTAACCCCTACTAGCAGTATTATAATTAAGCTGTTAGACGACAAGAAAAAAAAGATCGTTAAGCAATAGAATACTAACACTTAGGCATCTCTACGCACCTAAATTAAGAAAGAAGGCTAGAAGGTTAGCACTAGCAGATTAGCTACTAATAAGCTAAGTAGATCCTACCCTAGGTTATTAGTTTCAGCACTAATTAACCTAAATAAATTTATTAATAAGATTAGGCTAAACATCTTTAGTGTAGCCTTTACCCTACATGCCTTATCCCTTTGTACGATCCTAGATAGTAGAGCACCAGTTTACTTAGTTAATACTATAGATTACCTAGTACTAGGCACCTTTAGTAAATGCGTTAATAATACAACAGTCTTAGCAGGCACTTAATCTATCCCTATTGCTAGGGTATAAAACAGGCTGCTTAAGAATGTCCTGCATAGCAAGGTAGGCCCTAAAACAGCTAATCTACTACTTACTAACGTTAAGCTTATACTAGGTTTTTATACTAACATCGTGTTAGAAGAACAGCTTAACTAGTTAGGCATTAAGTATTAAGGATATAATTACACTATATAATTTAGTACTCCTAAGAAGAACGTTGTCTTAATTAACTTTTAGTGTTATTTTAATCTTTTATTTATTAAATATAAGCAAGTCTCTTGTTACCCTACTTAACTACTACCGCTCGTGAACGCTGTAGCGCGATTAAGGAAACCTTAGTTGCGCACTAGTGATAAGGACTTGTAGTATTAACAATTAGGTTACCTAGGACAACAGGCTATTAAAGCCTTAGTCTACTTAGCGTAGAATGTTAAAATTACTAGCAAGAAGCTATTAGAATGCAATTATTGCGCAACAGCTTATGCCTTGTAAATAATCTTGCGGCGACTAAGAGAGAGATTACTACAACCTTTTTACAGTATCTTATAGGACCTATTTAATTTCCTAATAGGTTAACTGGTTAAAAATAGGTACTAATTATTAAGAAAGACTACTTAGGTAAGCTGTATGATTACAATATCTAGTTAAAGACACTAAATAATATTATGCCTGTAATTAAAGGTTTCGCTAAAAGAATTAAGAGGAAATATTAGCAGAGGATTGTAGAAATCTATTAGAATAACAATACTGCTACACTGCCTTAGAGAGAGCAATTAAGATATAAGGAAAAGGCAATAGAGAAAGAGATTATAATTAAGACGCTACCGCTATACACCTATAAGCCTAATAGCTCGGCGGAGAGAGCTAGCTAAGAGCTAATTACTAAGGCTATTAAGATGCGCACAAGCGCTAATCTACTAGCTAAGCTTTAGCTAGTAATTATAGATGCAGCTGCTTACTTACATAGCATAAGTCCTACTAAGATCTATAGCTACTAATCCCCTAATTAGGTGCTCAAAGAATAGTTTAGGAAATATTTCTAATGCTATTAACTACTAGAGATTAGACACTAGACTGCTAATCTACGCCTAGACTAGAGTAGAATTTATGCCTATAGCTGCCGAGCCTATTTGTTAGATAAGGATAAAGCAGCTAAGCGCGATTGTTAAAGATTTAAAGTTAATCCTCGCGGCTATATTAGTTATTTAATAGGGTATTGAGCCTCTAACATATACTACATATAAGTACTAACACTTAATTAGGTAATTACTACCTGTAATGTAACCTTTAATAAACAGTTGTTCTATAAAGAAGATTACAAGGAAGAGCTGCTAAAGAATTAAGTAATTAAGATTGTAGAGGTCTTTTATAATAGCGAGCTAGTTAATTCTAGAGACAACTTAGAGATCCTCTTACCTATTTAAGGAAGGGTAGTTTGGGATACGTAGCTAACTACTAAGAACCTTAGGGGTAATCTATCTACTATGTTAAGCGGTAAGGAAGGCCTGCCTACTAAAGATAAGAGTAGATTAGAAGACGCTAAGCAATTAGAGCACGAGGCTAGTGCGCTATTAGGAATTTGCTTAGATTAGCAGTAGATTACTACTCTTACTACCCTAGAACCTACTTTTAAACTAGAGACCCTAGGGAACAATAATTTAATTAGTTGTATAGTTACCAATAGTTAAACAGCAGTGCAACTACTTAAAGGAACTAATTTATTAAAACTTATAAGTAGAATACCTTATTTACTAGTCTAACAGTCTGTGCCTGTAGACTCTAACGCGCTAGCTAATTATAATAGAACACCTACTCTTTTAAGTAGGATAGCAGGGCGTAAATTTTCTTGCAAGTTAAGATCTTAGGCAACAAATAGCAGAAGAGGTAAGTAATTATAAGCTAAACCTCTACTTATACAACATAGTGCTTAGATTGCCAGCAAAAGCCTAGATTAGCTTATATATTAATATCTTCTACTGCGTAAGCTAGGTGGCGAGCGTAAGCGTAAGGACGTAACCTAAGATCTTAATAATTAACTTGAGGGTAGAAGCATAAGTAGTGTTAATACATTAATTGCAGATTATAAAAATCTATTATAGGACAATTTTTATAATACATACCTGCTAGGTTTACAAGAAACCTAGGAAGACTAAGCAAGCTACAAGACTATTAATTACGTAGTTATAGCAGCTTTGCTTACTAAGCATAAGCTAAGTACAGGAAATGCTTAACTACATTGCAATAATCGACCTAAACTGCTAAAATTATAGAAGCAATTGCTCTAGTATCCTATAAGGGCCTTATTTAAGGATGCCTACAGGAGAGAGATTAATTAGTTAAGTAAGACAAAAACTTAGACTAAGATATTAAGAGAAGAGTTAATTTATTGCCTAAGACTTTTAAAGTAGGTTTAGACCTATAAGTTTAATTAGGATAGCTTCTTTCTTAAATGCAAGGCGCGGATTGTTATAAGAAGTAATTTTTAGGAAAAGGATTTAATTAATGTAACTTATACTACTACCCTAGCAGCTAAGTCCTTCTAAGCAGCAATAGCTATTGCTGCTAAGAATAATCTAGAGATGAAGCAATATAATGTTATAAGAGCATTTCTTAATATGTTAATTATAGTAGACAACCTAGTAATCTGTAAGATGCTAGATAGCTTTACGAAGCTAGAGAAGTGCGTATAGCTTAACTGCGCACTATATAGATTACGAGACTTGCTACTATTATAGTATAAGGAGTTCTTAGGATTACTAAGGGAGATTAAACCAATTGCTTTACTAGAGGAGCCCTGCCTGTTCTTTAATTAAGAAAGAAGGATCCTAGTGCTATTTTATATAGATAATATCCTACTGCTCTTTGCGAAGGATTATAAGCAGAGGGCAATAGATCTTTAGTTAAAAATTATAGATAAGTACAAGATAAAGGAATAAGGATAAGTTGAATAGTTCTTTAGTATCTAAATAATTAGAGATTATAAGAAGTAAACAATTACGCTTGTACATAATACGTATATTAAAAAGATTATAAAGAAGTTTAAGCTAGAGGATAGCTGTTTTCCTAAGACCCTGTTACTGTCTAAGGAGCTAATTAAGAACACTAGCGAAGCAACTAAGCAGGAGATCAAGGCCTACTGAGAAAGGGTTAGATTAGTGCTATACACAGCATTATGCTACAACTAGATATTACCTACTTAATTTTAAAGCTCTTACACTTCCTTATAAACTTTAGTAATTAGTATATAAAAGCTGTTAAACAGGTAATTATGTACCTCTATTAAATAAAATAAGATGCGATCTAATATAGGAACTACAATAGCCTAGACCTAACAATAGCAGGCGACGGTTTCTTTGTAGATAATTAGAAAACTTGTTAATTATCCTATAGATATATAGCTATCCTATATAGTAGTCTAATATTTTAGAAGGCAGCTTAGCAGACTACAGTAACTACGTTAACTACTAAGGCTAAGCTGCTTGCCTTTAAGTACACTACTAAGGAGGCTATAGCCCTTAAGCGCTTCTTTCGCGAGCTGTCTCTTAATCTAGGAGATGTCTAGACAGTCTAGTGTAACAATTAACAAACAATCAAGCTTATAGTTAGGAAGAATAAGTAGATTAGCACTTAATTAAGGCATGTAAATATCTAAAATATGTAGCTGCGGCAGGAGTTTGCTAAAGGATTATTTTAGGTTAAGTACTTAGAAACAGCAATTATGCTAGCTCATAGACTAACTAAGTCGCTTACCTAATAATAGTTTAAGAAGTTTAAGCAGTTGCTTAACCTTTAGCAAGTTAAGCACTCAATTAAAGGGAAAAAAATTAATAAGTAAAAGATTTGTATTAAGCAGCAACATCTATATACTAGGCTAAGTCTCCTCTTAATAGCTTATTTTGTTAAGCGGGAGAACGTAAGCTAGACTATTAAACTAAGACTAGGAACCTTATTACTAATAAGCATTAGACTTATTATACTTGCTAGAATTTATTATTGCATTACGCTTAGCCTGCTTAGCCTTAGCTAGCTTAAGTGCAATTTAAGCTATCTAAGCTTAAACAGCAAGAGTCTAGAGGTAAGCAGCATTACAGCGCGATTCAAACCTATTACTTCTATACATAAAGTTGTTAGATAATTGCCTTCTTACCTTAGCGTAATAATCGCGCTAACTATAGCAATTAGGACAATAAGCAGCAGGGCGATTGTATAGACTAGGTAGGGGCAATATTCCTTAGGCATGCTACTCTTAAAGCGGCAACCTTCAAGCAGGTTGCTGCTAAGGCTGCGTATGTTACTACTGTTGTTGTAGATAATAAGCCGTTATTTGCGGCTGTTAAGCAGGTTACTAAGCAGGAGTAGGAGCAAACGCAGGAGCAGGAGCAAATAAAAGAGCAAGAGCAGGAGCAAGAGGCTAAGCAGTAAAACTATAATACGCTATTTTTTAAGCTTAATAATTATTAGCGGGAGCCTTCTCTGTAGGAGGCTTAGTAGTTGTAACGCTACTCTTAATCTCTTTGCAGTAAGCAATAATATCCTTAAGCAGTTAAGCTTTTAAAGCTTAGTATATCTTATTATTGTTCTAATCCTAAAAACTAGTTAGTAAGCTAAGCAAGAAGGTTAATAAGTTAGAAACTTACCTCGTTATCTCTATACATAGCTATAAGTTAATTAGCAACATTAATGTTAACTGTATAGTAGGTGTAAGATGAGTAACTACTACAGCGTAAGCTGCTCTAGCTGCTAGTCTAAACGCGATTAAAGCAGCGTTTAGCGTATAAGCTATCTAGCATCTTCTTTATGCAGCGCTTACACGGCAGAACGCAAGGACGTATTAGATTAGCAGCAATTTTTAAGGAGCTACTAGGCGCCTTCTTCTAAGTAGATAGGGGCGCTGAGCGCTTAGTTAACAGCTTAATAGGCGTTTGAAGCCTATTACTATTGCTATATTATAGTTTACGCGTTACTGCTTCAGTAGTTATCTACTATAATTTTGGTTTTAGCTCTTAATAGGCCTTGCCCTTGCGCTAGCTTAATTGCTTAGTTAAACTCTTATGTAGATTAAAATTTAAATAAGAACTTAACAGCAGACTTAATTTAGCATGTAAAGCAATTATCCTCTAAGCAGAGCTACTAGATGTCTTGCGGTAAGAGTACAGATTAATAGGCAGAGGTAACTAACTCTTATTATCTTAGAGATTAGCTGCTTGCTAAATTTTATTGTTAAATAGGCTTTAGCGCGCGCGACGCTTATGCTTAGCACTATTCTTAAGTTGCTAGCGGCTTCCTAATTATAATTACGTTAACGACAGCTCTCTAAGCTGCGCTCGTTGTTGCTTAGGGCGGACTACACTAGAAAGATTAACAGCTAATTAGTAAGGGAACAATAAGGCAATACTACTTACTATATTAGTAATAGTGGTTGAGACAGGATTAGAAAGACTTAGTGTGGGAGCTGAGAAGGAGTAATTGAATGATCAGTTGGAGGGGAATGAGTATATTAATCAACTAAGTGCCACAACAAAGTGTCCAATAACTACTAAAAAAACTTTAGACGATCTGGCTCGTTTATATGTGCGCTACTAGCACCGTCACGTGATATCCCACTAGGATCACCTGATAACCCGGGTGATTCGGTTGTCCAAGCATGATCCGGAGTAATCCAGAGGTCCATACTCTAACACACCCCCTAGGTTAGTAAGATACTATTAATCTAAGCTGTAAGCAAAGTAGGTAATTATAATAAATCTAAGTTGTTAATTAAGAGGGCCTCTGTAATTATAGCTCCTCTACGTAACTATCTGTTGTTGTAGTAATATTGCGTGTTGTTGCGTTAATTAATCTAGAAGCTCTAAGTAATATCAAATCATTAAATAGACCCTAAATATTACGTAAATAGTTAGTGCGCAACTGCCACAACAAAATTAATGGCGTCTCTTGCCTCTCTAAAACCTTTTTCTCCTTAACCTCAATTAATCTATTAACAAAGTCTTTCTAACCTGCCTTAACCACCATCACTAATGTAGTAAGTAGTATTACCTTATTGTTCCCTTATTAATTAGCTACTAATCTTTCTAGTGTAGTCTGCCTTAAGCAACAACAAGCGCAGCTTAGAGAGCCGTCGTCAACAACAAGATAGACAATTAGAAAGCTGCGAGTAACTTAAAAATAGTGCTAAGCGTAAGCGTCACGCGCGCTAAACCCTGTTTAACAATAAGATTTAGCAAGTAGCTAATCTCTACAACAATAACAATTTGTTGCCTCTGCCTTTTAATCCTTTTACTTACTACAAGACATCTAGTGACTCTAGTTAGAGGACGATTACTTTATCTAGTAAATTCAGTCTGCTTTTAAGTTCTTATTTAAATTTTAACCTACATAAAAGTCTAACTAAGTAATTAAGCTAGCGTAAGGGCAAGGCTCTTTAAGAGCTAAAGCAAAAGTTATAGTAGATAACTGCTTAAGCAGTAACGCGTAAACTGCAACATAATAACAGTAATTAGCTAAAAACGCCTATTAAGCCGTCTACTAAGCGCTTAGCGCCCCCTTTAACTTAGAAAAAGGCACCTAGCAGCTCCTTAAAGATTACTGCTAATCTATCGCGCCTTTACGTTCTGCCGTGTAAGCGCTAAATAAAAAAGATGCTAAATAGCTTATATGCTAAACACTACTTTAATCGCGTTTAGACTAGTAGCTAGAGCAGCTTACGCTATAGCGGTTGCTCGTCTTACACCTACTACACGGTTAACGTTAATCTCACTAATTAATTTATAGCTATGTATAGAGATAAAGAGGTAAGTCTCTAACCTATTAACCTTCTTGCTTAGCTTGCTAACTAGTTTTTAGGAATAGAATAATAATAAAATGTAATAAGCTTTAAAAGCTTAACTACTTAAGAACATTATCACTTGCTGCAAAGAGATTAAAAGCGGCGTTATAACTACTAAGCTTCCTACGCGGAAAGCTCCTGCTAACAATTATTATGCTTAAGAAATAGCGTATTAAAATTTTACTACTTAGCCTCTTACTCCTGCTCCTACTCTCTTATTCGCTTCTACTCCTGCGTTCGCTCCTGCTCCTGCTCCCGCGTTCGCTTAACAGCCGCAATTGTTAGCTTACTATCCTTAGTAGCTGCAGCAGCAACAGCAGCAATATAAGCAGCCTTAGCAGCAACCTACTTAAAAGTTGCTGCTTTAAGAGCAAGCTTTCTAAGAGATATTGCCCCTCTCTAGTCTATATAATTGCCCTGTTGCTTGTTGTTCTAATCGCTATACTAAGCGCGATTATTACGCTAGTGTAAGAAGGCAATTATCTAACAACTCTATATATAGGAATAATAGGTTAGAATCGCGCTGTAATGCTGCTTACCTCTAGACTCTTGCTGTTTAGGCTTATATAGCCTAAATTGCTTTTAAGCTAGCTAAAACTAAGTAGGCTAAGCGTAATATAATAATAGAGTCTAGTGAGTATAATAAGTCTAATGCTTATTAGTTATAAGGTTTCTAGTCTTAGTTTAGTTTAATAGTCTAGCTTACGTTCTCCTGCTTAATAAAATAAGCTATTAAGAGGAGACTTAGCCTAGTGTATAGATGTTGCTGCTTAATACACATTCTTTGTTTGTTAATTATTTTTTCCTTGAATTAAGTAATTTTTTATTTTTAAGGTATCAAGGGTGGTGGTGGTTGTTGTTGTAGTCAAAATGGGTTTTCCAAAAAAGTGAAAAGCAGCTGCCAACTACTAATCAGTCGCAAAAGTCAAAAAAAAAGATTATGTGTAGTTAACAAGATTCGAACGGTAGGTAGATAAGTTCTAGGAGGAAAGCTTAGACCACCGAGCGATAATCAGGGTCAAAAAAATTTGCTAAGGTACCAAAAAACAACACTAGTTAAAACGTGTCTAACAGCGATTGCCAGCCTATAGCTAGCAATAGGATTACAGTAGAATTGCAATAGGATTGCAATATAATGCGATAGAGGAGGGAAAGAACACGTACGTACCGCAGCGGGAGCCTGCAATACTTTATAAAGCTAAAGCCGCTACTTCTCACCTACTGCTTCTCACCGTTTGAACAGCACTGCATACAAACAATTCGCATACAATATACTGCACTGCAATATAGCGTACAACCTCCGCGGCGAGTATCTCTTTATTCTAGGCTCTCTTCTAAAAAAAGCATCCTTTGCTACTGTCTACCTAGCACCTAATTTAGTCTAACTTAAACTGCTTATGCGGACACCTAAATTCATTAAGTATCTTTAAACTTAACTACCTAGCTAGACTTCTAAGTTTATAAAAATCTTAAATAAGTCCCTTATCCGCAATATCCCTATATACAAAAAGATTATTAAGTCCTAGTTTAGCTAGTTGTAAAAGGAATACACGATCTCTAGGGTATTCGCTAATACTAGCGCGGTACTTAAAATCTATTGCTTTAGCATCCCCCTCTTCCTGTTTGTCGTGCAAGGGCTAAGTACAGAGACTAGAACCTAGCTTAAACAGCTATTGCAAGACGTTAAATTAGCGATAGAGAAGAAAGAGGTAGGAAAAGAGGAGTGGGCTTTCTATCGTCGCGTTTATAGGTTAGCAAGCAAGGCAATAATAGTGTTACTACTTTACTTTATCTAGGAGCGCCTAGCAGTAAAGCAACAAGAATGGGCAGGATAGGGTGCGTTAAGTTAGAAGGCGAGTCGCGTCGTTGTCTTGCTTTTCTTTGTTTCTGTCCAAATATGCAACACACCAATTGCGTGCTAGCAATGCCAAACAAGAGGGCATAAGCCGGATACCTGTTGTTAGCAATAAAACTTTTTTACCAAAATAGTGTCTACAAAATGTGTGGTCACATCAAAAGGTTGTCTTAAAAGGCCGAACCCACTTTAATTAAGTACTTAACTTGCTAAAGGTTAAGCAACTGCTTAAACTTCTTAAACTGTTTTTAGGTAAGTAACTTAGTTAGTCTATTAGCTAGCATAATTACTGTTTCTAGGTACTTAACCTAAAATAATCCTTTAGTAAACTCCTGCCGCAGCTATATATTTTAGATATCTATATGCCTTAATTTAATGCTAATCCGCTCGTTCTTTCTAACTACAAGCCTAATTGTTTGTTAATTATTACACTAGACTGTCTAGAAGTCTTCTAGATTAAGAGATAGTTCGCAAAAGAAGTGCTTAAAGGCTATAGCCTCCTTAGTAGTGTACTTAAGGGCGAGCAGCTTAGCCTTAGTAGTCGACGTAGTTACTGTAGTCTACTAAGCTGCCTTCTAAAATATTAGACTACTATATAAAATAGCTATATATTTATAGGACGATTAATAAGTTTCTTAATTATCTGCAAAGAAAGCATTGCCTATAATTATTAGGTCTAGGCTATTGTAGTTCCTATATTAGATCGCATCCTATCTTGTTTAATAGAGGTATATAATTACCTGTTTGACAGCTTTTATATGCTAATTACTAGGGTTTATAAGGGAGTGTAAGAGCTTTAAGATTAAGTAGACAACATCTAGTCGTAGCATAATAGCTATGTACAGAACTAATCTAACTCTTTCTTAGTAGGCCTTAATCTCCTACTTAGTTGCTTTGCTAGTGTTCTTAATTAGCTCCTTAGACAGTAACAGGGTCTTAGGATAACTGCTATCCTCTAGCTTAAACTTCTTCGCAATCTTGTTAATATACGTATTATGTATAATCGTGATTGTTTACTTCTTGCAATCTCTAATTATCTAGATACTAAGGAACTATTTAATTAATCCCTGTTCCTTTATCTTGTACTTGTCTATAATCTTTAACTAAAGATCTATTGCCTTCTGCTTATAATCTTTCGCGAAGAGCAGTAGGATATTATCTATATAAAATAGCACTAGAATCCTTCTTTCTTAATTAAAGAACAGGCAGGGCTCCTCTAGTAAAGCAATTGGTTTAATCTCCCTTAGTAATCCTAAGAACTCCTTATACTATAATAGTAGCAAGTCTCGTAATCTATATAGTGCGCAGTTAAGCTATACGCACTTCTCTAGCTTCGTAAAGCTATCTAGCATCTTACAGATTACTAGGTTGTCTACTATAATTAACATATTAAGAAATGCTCTTATAACATTATATTGCTTCATCTCTAGATTATTCTTAGCAGCAATAGCTATTGCTGCTTAGAAGGACTTAGCTGCTAGGGTAGTAGTATAAGTTACATTAATTAAATCCTTTTCCTAAAAATTACTTCTTATAACAATCCGCGCCTTGCATTTAAGAAAGAAGCTATCCTAATTAAACTTATAGGTCTAAACCTACTTTAAAAGTCTTAGGCAATAAATTAACTCTTCTCTTAATATCTTAGTCTAAGTTTTTGTCTTACTTAACTAATTAATCTCTCTCCTGTAGGCATCCTTAAATAAGGCCCTTATAGGATACTAGAGCAATTGCTTCTATAATTTTAGCAGTTTAGGTCGATTATTGCAATGTAGTTAAGCATTTCCTGTACTTAGCTTATGCTTAGTAAGCAAAGCTGCTATAACTACGTAATTAATAGTCTTGTAGCTTGCTTAGTCTTCCTAGGTTTCTTGTAAACCTAGCAGGTATGTATTATAAAAATTGTCCTATAATAGATTTTTATAATCTGCAATTAATGTATTAACACTACTTATGCTTCTACCCTCAAGTTAATTATTAAGATCTTAGGTTACGTCCTTACGCTTACGCTCGCCACCTAGCTTACGCAGTAGAAGATATTAATATATAAGCTAATCTAGGCTTTTGCTGGCAATCTAAGCACTATGTTGTATAAGTAGAGGTTTAGCTTATAATTACTTACCTCTTCTGCTATTTGTTGCCTAAGATCTTAACTTGCAAGAAAATTTACGCCCTGCTATCCTACTTAAAAGAGTAGGTGTTCTATTATAATTAGCTAGCGCGTTAGAGTCTACAGGCACAGACTGTTAGACTAGTAAATAAGGTATTCTACTTATAAGTTTTAATAAATTAGTTCCTTTAAGTAGTTGCACTGCTGTTTAACTATTGGTAACTATACAACTAATTAAATTATTGTTCCCTAGGGTCTCTAGTTTAAAAGTAGGTTCTAGGGTAGTAAGAGTAGTAATCTACTGCTAATCTAAGCAAATTCCTAATAGCGCACTAGCCTCGTGCTCTAATTGCTTAGCGTCTTCTAATCTACTCTTATCTTTAGTAGGCAGGCCTTCCTTACCGCTTAACATAGTAGATAGATTACCCCTAAGGTTCTTAGTAGTTAGCTACGTATCCCAAACTACCCTTCCTTAAATAGGTAAGAGGATCTCTAAGTTGTCTCTAGAATTAACTAGCTCGCTATTATAAAAGACCTCTACAATCTTAATTACTTAATTCTTTAGCAGCTCTTCCTTGTAATCTTCTTTATAGAACAACTGTTTATTAAAGGTTACATTACAGGTAGTAATTACCTAATTAAGTGTTAGTACTTATATGTAGTATATGTTAGAGGCTCAATACCCTATTAAATAACTAATATAGCCGCGAGGATTAACTTTAAATCTTTAACAATCGCGCTTAGCTGCTTTATCCTTATCTAACAAATAGGCTCGGCAGCTATAGGCATAAATTCTACTCTAGTCTAGGCGTAGATTAGCAGTCTAGTGTCTAATCTCTAGTAGTTAATAGCATTAGAAATATTTCCTAAACTATTCTTTGAGCACCTAATTAGGGGATTAGTAGCTATAGATCTTAGTAGGACTTATGCTATGTAAGTAAGCAGCTGCATCTATAATTACTAGCTAAAGCTTAGCTAGTAGATTAGCGCTTGTGCGCATCTTAATAGCCTTAGTAATTAGCTCTTAGCTAGCTCTCTCCGCCGAGCTATTAGGCTTATAGGTGTATAGCGGTAGCGTCTTAATTATAATCTCTTTCTCTATTGCCTTTTCCTTATATCTTAATTGCTCTCTCTAAGGCAGTGTAGCAGTATTGTTATTCTAATAGATTTCTACAATCCTCTGCTAATATTTCCTCTTAATTCTTTTAGCGAAACCTTTAATTACAGGCATAATATTATTTAGTGTCTTTAACTAGATATTGTAATCATACAGCTTACCTAAGTAGTCTTTCTTAATAATTAGTACCTATTTTTTAACCAGTTAACCTATTAGGAAATTAAATAGGTCCTATAAGATACTGTAAAAAGGTTGTAGTAATCTCTCTCTTAGTCGCCGCAAGATTATTTACAAGGCATAAGCTGTTGCGCAATAATTGCATTCTAATAGCTTCTTGCTAGTAATTTTAACATTCTACGCTAAGTAGACTAAGGCTTTAATAGCCTGTTGTCCTAGGTAACCTAATTGTTAATACTACAAGTCCTTATCACTAGTGCGCAACTAAGGTTTCCTTAATCGCGCTACAGCGTTCACGAGCGGTAGTAGTTAAGTAGGGTAACAAGAGACTTGCTTATATTTAATAAATAAAAGATTAAAATAACACTAAAAGTTAATTAAGACAACGTTCTTCTTAGGAGTACTAAATTATATAGTGTAATTATATCCTTAATACTTAATGCCTAACTAGTTAAGCTGTTCTTCTAACACGATGTTAGTATAAAAACCTAGTATAAGCTTAACGTTAGTAAGTAGTAGATTAGCTGTTTTAGGGCCTACCTTGCTATGCAGGACATTCTTAAGCAGCCTGTTTTATACCCTAGCAATAGGGATAGATTAAGTGCCTGCTAAGACTGTTGTATTATTAACGCATTTACTAAAGGTGCCTAGTACTAGGTAATCTATAGTATTAACTAAGTAAACTGGTGCTCTACTATCTAGGATCGTACAAAGGGATAAGGCATGTAGGGTAAAGGCTACACTAAAGATGTTTAGCCTAATCTTATTAATAAATTTATTTAGGTTAATTAGTGCTGAAACTAATAACCTAGGGTAGGATCTACTTAGCTTATTAGTAGCTAATCTGCTAGTGCTAACCTTCTAGCCTTCTTTCTTAATTTAGGTGCGTAGAGATGCCTAAGTGTTAGTATTCTATTGCTTAACGATCTTTTTTTTCTTGTCGTCTAACAGCTTAATTATAATACTGCTAGTAGGGGTTAATCTAGTAACTGCAGTTTAAAGTTAATAGCAGTTACGCAGTGTCTAGAAGTACTTATTTATTAGCTCTTTACTAGCCTTGTAGGGACAAGAGTAGGGTTGTTTACTACCTTTGTTTAACTTTGTATTGTTAACACGAGTAGCTTGTTAAGCTAACACTAATTAAGATCTAGTTTAGAACACTGCGTGTCCTTTTCCTTTTAAGGAACTACTTAACTAATCTTATAACAAAACACTAAAGATCTTTTCTAGATTATTAAGCGTTTACTAAGCTTTTCTAAGCGCTATTGCTTATACTAGCTTATTGCGCTTCTTGCGCGACTAGTCTAGTGCAATCTTAGTGCCTAAGACGTCTAAAAAATTAGTAATTACAAGTAGCCTAACAACTTTAGGGAGCAAGTAGATTGTTACTTGTTATTAAAAGATCTGCTACTTAGTAAACTATTACTTAGGGCCTATTTGTCCTTAGCAAGCCTTATTAAGGTAGGATTAGTACTACGCTTTGATTAAATACTAAGTATTCTAATTAGTAAGTACAAGATCCTTTATAAAGATCTTCACTAAGGCTTAAAGGCTAGTAAGGTTTTAATCAATTATGCTTATTAACGCATTTAAGAGCAGGTCTAGATAGACAGTCTTGCTAATCTAGTCCTAAACATTAGTAATCTTAGCAACCTTCCTTGTCAATTAAGCTGCCTGTACTTTGTACCTATTAACTAGCTTACTGTAATTATCCTTTTTATACTTAGTATTAAGGACTTAAGCCTTATATTTGCGTTAAGTAATTTTATAATTCTCTTATTCTTGCGCGCTTGCGTTGGGTGATAGAGCAACTAGTTGCTTAATATCTTTAGGCAGTTTAGGATACAGTAGCTCTTAGTAGTTAATTAAGAGCACGTCTAAAACATTAGGATTAACCTAAACCTAGATGCCCTTCTCTAAGTAGTGCAGTCTTAAAAGAGCAAACTAGGTTAGCTAGTCTAATTAGGCCTTTAGGACTACCCCCAAGGCAACAAGCAGTGTGTTAGTAAAGTCTATATTAGTAATATGCTTATATAGGATTACAACGGAGGTTATTGTTAAGGTAATAATAGGATTAATTGTTCGGTTAGTAGCTGTGTTAATAATAACAGTAGCCTGTAGATTGTAGGATAGGTTAGAAAGAGGTTAATTGTATAATTAATAAGTAAGAGAGGTACAGCAGCAGCAGCAATGTGCTAGCTAGTGCTGTAGAAGAGAAAAAGAGGAGAGTAAAATCTAATTAAACAAATAATCTTCTAGCTTGCTAATTGCGCAATAGGAATTAATACTATAATTAAGCGGTTGGCTTATAACTGTAGGAGCTGAGAAGGAGTAATTGAATGATTAGTTGGAGGGGAATAAGTATATTGATCAACTAAGTGCTACAACAAAGTGTCTAATAACTACTAAAAAGACTTTAGACAATCTGGCTTGTTTATATGTGCGCGACTAGCGCCGTCACGTGATATCGCACTAGGATCACCTGATAACCCGGGTGATCCGGATGTCCAAGCGTGATTCGGAGTGATCCGGAGGTCCGTACTCCAACAAATAGTCTATTAGCTTTATAGTCTTGTTTTTCTTAAAAGGTTCTCTAAACTTGTTAGTTTAATAGTTTCTTAGTATCTTCAGTAGTAAAGGTTCCTTCTTTATAGTTGCGACTTGTCTTATCTACGCTAGTTGATAGGTAGGGAGGCCCTAGGGTTGGGTAGGGGTTAGGTAGCTGATGCACAGTCCTTGGGTAGGGGTTGGGTAGGGGTTACTCTAGCGTGGGTAGTGGTTGGGGTTAGGTTGCACGGACCACGGGTTGGGGTTAGGTTAGACCAGCTATATGGTAGGTCTGGGGTGGGGTTGCGATTCTTATCTATAACGCGTATATATAACTAGTGGAGGTAGGATCTGCAGCTAAGACACTAGTGTTAACACTAGTAGAGAACATAATTCGTGTTTAGAGGTTAAAGTTTGTAATGCTAAGGTGTTAGGGTGCGTAATAGTCTACTATTATTAGCTGTAATAACTGCTAATTTTTGATAGCAACCCAACCCTAACCCCACCCTAACCTGTGGTCTGTGCAACCCAACCCTAGACCTACCATACCCCTACCCATTTTGAGTACCAAAAAAATGGGTAGGGGTTAGGTAGGGAGTGTGGTATTACGTAAACCTACCTAACCCCTACCCAACCCCTACCCATCAACCACCGTAGTCTTATCTAGATAACCCTTATTTTTAAAGAGTTCTTTGCATAGATTCTCTTAATCTTATGCAGCAAGATCTTACTAAAAATTTTATTTTAAGTTAAGCTTTAATTTGTTAGGCGTATCTCTCTACGTACTCTAGTAATCTTGTGTATAAGTTCTCTTCTAATTATTATTTTTATTTGCTAGTTAATAGCAGGGTTATAAGCATTTAGCTAGTTATAACTAATTAACATATCTAGTCCTCCTAGATTTACAATATTAATATATATTTAACACTTTATGGCTACTATTCATAGCTTTTTAATTTAGCCTTTAACTATATTATGCTGTCTCTATATTCTATAGGTTTCTTGTTAGCTAGTATTATTAAGATTAGTTTACTTTAAACCTAATACAGTATCTTGTGTTTCTCTACTACTTATAGAGAGATTATTATTTATGCGGCCCCGCTATCTATAAGCGCCTGTATATTCTAACCTTATATAAATATAGTTGCAAGTAACTATCTTACATAACTATTAGTATCCTATACCTTCCTAAAAATTATTCTAGGTATGCCTTTACTAGTGTAACCTTATCTTTAGCAGCATTTTAGTTTTTTGCCTGCTTGCCTTTTCTTCTCCTAGAAAAGTAGCCTGCAATATACTTAGTGCTATAGTGTATTAAGTAGCTATTTTTATAATAGAAGCTCTAATAAAAGTTTTAGTAAAGTACCTCTTACCTTAAGGCTTGTTTCTTTAGTTCTAGCTTCTCTACTTTGTAAATTAGACAGTCTGCTGCTTTAAGGATGTTTAATAATAGAGTAACATAGTAGTAGTTATTTACCTATCATGCTTTTTTAAATTATTACTTATAAAAGTTATATCTATTCTTGCATTGCGTCTAGAGAAGTTAGTAGTAGGTCTCTACTTTTTCAAGTTTGTAAAAGTAATAATTGTTTGCTAAGCACTTATCAACTTATAAGTTTAAGTAATAGCACTAGTTTTAGTCTACTTTATACTCTTTCCAATCTTTCTTATAGAACTTGCAATTAACTTTACAATTGTACTAACATAAGTCTTTGTGTTCTATAGTACTTTTTAATTTTTTTTAGCTTCTTAGTCCTTAACCTTAGCTTCTAAATTATTAAAGTAGAGTTGTTAGTGTATCGCCTAATATCTAGCTTTTTTCGCATTTTTGCTAGTAATTATAATTTTTGCTTAAATTATATATTTGTTAGCGTAGTGCGTTATTGTTCTATATACTTATCACTAGTTGTTAGCTAATTGCTTTAGCATAACTTTGTCCTTAACTCTTTAATCTATTAGCTGAAGTTTACTTAGAGTAAGAACCTTGTTATCTAGTCCAAGTTATAGTATAATCTTATACCTGTCTATTAAGCGTGCCTTCTTGTACAGATCCAGGTTGCTTAAGTTGTTATTTAGTTCTATTTAAGCTTAGTATAGCGTTTTTTGTCTAATTATTCTAATCTTGACAGCTACCTGTTTAACTTCTTTTTCTTTATAATTTTTAGCAAAGTGTCTAACTTTGCTATATTAAAGATATGACTTATTATTACAACACTTTTAGCTTTCTTTTTAAGAAAGGTTATTATACTTTTTTCTTGAAGTATTTATATTTTTAGCCTTGTCTTATACCTTGCTAGTTATAATAGCGTTACTAGCCCTGTTGTACCTACTGCGCTGTCTTTTTATGTTAGCCAGGTTAAGTTAAAAATATTTATTCTAATTATTTTGGTTTTAAAGTTAGTTATTAATGCATATTGCTAGCTTAACTTAGGCGTATAGTATATTAGGCTTGTTACAGTATATAAGACCAATCTTAACATTTTTTTTAGGCCTGCTTTAAATACTGTTTAAAGTGCCTTATTATTTCAATCAATATATGCTTAAAGTTACCTGGACTCTGCTATATATACTACAACTAACATAGTCTGCCTTAAGTAAGTATTTTTTTCTCTTAGCCTAGTTCTTAGCATCTATTCTTTTCAAAATACATTTTATTTTCTATTTCAATTCTGTCTAGCCTATCAATAGGGCCTTAGTCATAGCCTTAACTCTTTTATATTCTATGAAGTTATTTATTCAAAGTTGCATTTAGTTAAAAGCTTTATTCTTTATATATATACTTTTTTTAAGAATACTTTCTTAATTAGTAAAGGCTTTATTATACTTGCAGTATAAGTTAGTGTAAGTAAAAATATTTATAGTTTCTCTTAATACTCTTAATACTTCTTAGGTGGCGCTATCTTAAGTTTCCTTATAGCAACAGGTTATTTGTTCAAAGTAGCTATTAGCTAACTTAAAAGCTAATTAATTATGTTTATTATTAAGGCTACTTACTGTGCCTAGACATAGGCCTGTTGCTTAAGGTTCGTAATTTCTTAAGTACTAGAGTTGTTTCTAGTATTAAAATTAGATGCATTAAGTATCTTATTATTCTCTTATATAGGTTAGTTTAGCGCAGAGAGTCCTCGACCCTAAGCTCTATTATTTTAAGTAATTCTTTAGAATGCTATTCTAAATCTTAATTAGGTAACCTGTTAGTTAAATTGTCTACTAAAATTTCTAGTAGTTAAAGTCTTATATAGAGTTAAGCTATACTTCTCTAGGCTTAGTTTATACTTAGGCGAGGTTGTAAGGGTGCGATGGATTGACCAAAGGTGCAAGGGAAAACAGTGATAAATTGATTGCAGAACTACGAAGGTTGCGCAGCGAGTCTACATACCTCCCTGTAAGGCCTAAGCTTGGCGCTAGTTTGTACGTACAAGTAACAGCGCTGTAACTACTAACGTGGCAAGAGAGAATTGTGCAAAGTATAAAAGAAAGGCTAAGCAGGCTAAGAGGGGCGAGCAGGGTAGAAGGGCTAAACGGGGTAGGAGGGCTAAACAGGGTAGAGGTGTTAGGCAGCATAGGGTTAAGCAGTATAGAAGGCCTAAGCGCGCTAAGCTAATAGATGCTAGGTGTCTACCTAGCATCTGTAAGATTGCTAAACAAAGCAACTTTGCTAAGTACTAAAACGTTAGGGCTTTAGCTCCTTATAGTACCCCCCTCCTTAATAGAGGTCCTTAAGTCTTTCTAGTCCTGTAATGCTTTTATATCTTCTAGGTTTAAAGCTAGTTCCTAAGTTAGTTCTAGGTATCCTACCTATTTAACTAGGTATTCTTTTCTCCTTCCTGTGCCTCTTTCCTCTAATAGGTGCTCTACTAGGTACTTATCTTCGCTGTCTACTTTAATTAGTAAGGGTTCGCTGTCGTCTTATAGTTAGCTTAGTAAAAGATCTAAGGAAGCTAGTTAGAGGTTGTTAATATTAAATACTAGATGTATTCTTCCTAGGGTATCTAGCTTTACAGCGTTTAGTCTAACAATTTTAAGTACTATTTACTTAAGATTCTTGTAATTAAGTTTTTAGCTAGGTCTTTTTATCTTATAGTAGTCTCTTAGCTTTAACTAAACCCTACTACCTATTTAAAGCTAAGGTAATTATCTTCTCCTCCTGTTTGCTTGTTGTTCTTGTTCCTGTTAAGATTCCGCTATTATAGCCTAAGCTAACTTAATACTTTACTAGAGTTTGCTTACTATCTTTTCTGCTTTCTAGTAGTCTTCCTGTATTCTTCTTTTCTAAGGTTAATTCTAAAGTCTATATTTTACTACTATTTAGAGAGGATCTAACTTGTATCTATGTTACAGGAAGAAAGGCAATATTCTAGTAGATTATGCTTGTCTTACTATAACCGCAATTTTTACTATCCCTAGGTTGCTTTTCTAGTTTATTTAATCCTAATTACAGAAAGCTTGTAAGTAGGCCTGTACTATAGAGTTTATTTGTTCTGTAGAGCCATTAGTTTTAGGATAGTATCTGGAAGATAAACGTTGCTTAATCTCTAGCAGCTCGCAAAGTTAAGTCTAAAAGTAGCTTATAAACTGTACACCTTAATTTGAAGTAATATAGTCTAGTAGCTAATAGTAAGCTACTACTAAGTTAATAAACGCTTTAGCAACGCTCTTTATAGTAATATCCTTAAGGCCTATTAAAATTATATCTTTACTTAGTCTATTAGTTACAACTATTAGGTTTGTATAACCTTTGCTTTCTAGTAATCCTGTAACAAAGTTAATTAATATCTCCTTCTAGATATACTTAGAGATTAGTAGAGGTTTTAGCATTTCTTGTAGGCTGTCTCTTTATAGTTTTATTCTTCTACACACTAAGCAGTTTCTAATAAAATACCTTACTGTCTAGCTTATAGTAGGCTAAAAGTATTCTCTAGCAACTGCTTAATAGGTAAAGTTCCTTCTAGGGTGTCCTAGAGCCTTAGAACAGTAGATCTTATAAATAATTCTAGTACGTAAGGGTTTGTTATTTAGTACCTACTTTTAATTTTAGTATAGCAGGTTTCTAAAATTATCTAGTTAGCATTTAGAAATTAAAAGCTTAAAGTTAAGCTTTGCTAGAAATTAGCATTCCACTTTGTTTACTGCTTTCTAGGCTAGCTAGTAAGTAATATCCTTTTCTTTAGCTCTGTTCTATAGCTCCTCTAGGTCTAATTGTTCTTAAAGTACTGTCGCTAGATAGCTATTGTAGCTAAAGGTCCTAAGAGTCTTCTCTTCTTCCTATTCTTCTATTTCTAGAGTTGTTGCAGTAGATAGTTCAAAGACTTGTAGAAACTTTCTAGAAATTTAATTATCTAAACTGTTTACAGGCATGTCTTATTATCTCTAGGATAAGGCATCTGCCCTAGAGTTATTAACTCTAGGCCTATAGGCGATTTCTATGTTAGGAAATTTACCTAGAAATTAGGCCTATCTTATTTGTCTTTTACTAACCTGCCTAGGCTTTCTAAAATACTCTAGGTTCTTATAGTTTGTTATTACTAGAAACTTCTTTAAGAAGCGTAGCATAGCGTCCTATTTAGATAAGCAGTAAATAACTATAAGTAGTTCTTTATTGTGTATCTTGTAGTAGCTTTAAGCTCTAGTTATTTTCTTTAAGTAGTACGCTACTAGTCGTAATCCTCCTTAGTTGTTGTATTGTAAAAGGACTCCTGTTATAACGTAACCTGAAGAATTAGTCTCTAGGATAGTTTCTCTATTAAGATTCTATTAAGCTAGTATTAGTTTAGTAACAAATAACTTCTTTAGCTTAATAAAAGCTTCCTGTTCTGCTTTTCCCTATTAGAAGAAGACGTTTCTGGTAAGTCTTGTAAGCAGGGCAACTATATTAGAGTAGTTCTTAATAAAGCGTTAATAAAAGTTCGCGAATCTAAGAAAACTGCGTACTCCTTTAATATTTGTTAGTGCCTCCTATTCTTAAATTGCTTTTACTTTCTTAGGGTCTATCTAAAGTCCTTTTCTAGCCTTAATAATAAATCTAAGGTATTTAGTACTTTATACATTAAACTTGTATTCCTTAATATTAAGGGGTAACCTAGCTTTGCCTATAGCTTCTAGGACCTTGTTTGTGTTATGTTAGTATTCCTTAAGCGTGCTATTTGTGTAGATTAATACGTTGTCTAGGTAGGCTAAGCAGAAATTATTAATGTATTCGCGGAGTGTCTAGTTAATATATCGCTAGACGGTACTAAAAGCATTTACTATACTAAAAGGAGTAACTAGCTATTTGTATAACCTAAATCTTATTCTAAAGGCAGTCTTCTATTTATCTCCTACGTTAATCCTAATATTGTAGAAGGCTGCGGAGACGTTAATCTTAGTAAACTATTTTACCTTAGCGATATTGTTAAGCGTCTCTTAAATTAACGGCAAGGAATAACAATCTTTTTTTATAATAGCGTTAAGAGCTTAATAATTAACGCAGAACTGTAATCCTCCTCTAAGTTTTCTAGCAAATAAGACTAGGGAAAAGGCTGTAGAGCTGCTAGCTCTAATCTATCCTTTATCTAAGAGGGATATAAGCTCCTTGCGTAGAACTAAAGGCTCTAGTCTACTTATATTGTATAGAGGGCCCTAAGGAGGTTCTTTTTCTTTTCTACTTTTATCTTTTTGCAACTTAATTTGGTAATTAACCTTAAGTCTGCGTAAGGGTAGTAGAGCTTAAGTAGTTTTTAACTTAAAAATCTAGGCTACGTGTTAGTATGCCTTAGGAAGTAGTAACAAAACATTTACTTTCTTTTTAAGAGCTAAGACCTTTTTAATATTCTTAAAAGAAGTATTAAAAGTTTAGTTAAACTTATCTTTTCTTGCTCGCCTAATATAGAAGTAATAGGTAGTTGCGTTTATTTGTTGTAGTCTTTTGTTCTCTAAAACAAGGTAATCTTTAGTGCTTAGTAGCTTAATTCTTTGTCTAGAAGAGTAAATGTATATTATTTTTCTAGAGGGGGCGATAGTAACCTCTCTCTTATTTATCTAGGGCTGTCTAAGTATTAAATTATATCTAGGGTATATAGGAGCAATATAGCCTTAGATAGTATCCTTGTATTCTTTAACATTAGTTTCTAACCTAGCAACTTTATTAATAGTTCTAAGTTTCTCTGTAACTCCTTCTAACTTGCGTAGGGAGATAGAAATGCACTGTAAGTTAGCGTTCCTAACAAGATAAGGGCTTATAAGAAAGTATGCTAGGTTTCCTATATTAATAAGGGTTAAAGCAAAGGTATAACAATTAACTAATATCTCTATAGTAATTCTATCGCTGCTTATGTTCTTTTTAAAACTAGCTTATTCTTTTATTAAGCTATCTTAGCTTACGTGTGGCTCTTGCTAGTAACTTTAAGCAGGAGCTATTTTTTTTCTAAATTAGAATTCTAGTTGTCTAGAGTATCCTTACTGCTTAAGCTTTTCTTACTTAGCTTCTCTACTTTTGCTTTTAAGGACTTTAATACAGTAGTTCTTTTCTTCTTCTTTTTTCTTAGCGTTTTTTCTTTAGTACAGTTTACAGCTAAGTATCCTTTTTACTTATAGGTAAAATAACGTCCTTTTTTTATTAGTCTGCTTAGCTTTAGATCGCTAAGCCTGCGTAGCTTAGCTAATTATCTAGTAAACTCTATTCCTTCTATCTAGTCTCCTGTAGGAGGAGGAGGAGAGGCGGATCTTGGCTTGTATCCCTTAGAGTATTATTCCTTAGGCTTATCTTAGCCTTTAGAGTATTGTTCTATCCTATATAGGTAGTCTGCAATTTTAATAGACTTGTTTTGCAAGTTATCTAAGTCTAAAAAGATAATGCCTACAAGCTTATCCCAAAGCTTATAAGTAAGGCTCTTTTAAAAGAGTATTATCTTTGTGCTTTTATCTAAGTTGCTGTTTAACAGCAGCAACTGTTCCTAAAATTCTATAATATAGCTATAGATACTCTTTTTACCTTAGGATATTAACTAGAGTTTGTTTTAAGCTCTTTTAGAGCTATAAAGGTCTCTAAATATTTAATTAAAGAAGCTTAACAAGTGTTTAAAGTTCTAGGCGTCTAACAATTCTATCTAATTAAGGTAGAGCAGCGTAAAGGTAGCTGCTAAACTTTTAAGCCTGCTAAAGGCGTAGTTGCAAATCCTTCTCTCTGTGTTAAAATCCTCTTAGTTATTCTTTACCTTAGTAGTAAGCTGCTTTTTAAAGACCTAGTACATTTTCCTTGTTCTATTAAAACCGTCTAGGTTAGGTTGCTCAAAACACCTAAGTTATGCTATTTGCTGCGCTAGTTTTAATGTAGCAAGTAATGTTAGTAGCTAAGTAGGTAGCTATTTGTGTTCTAGTTTTGTTTCCTTAAAAGCTAAGTTAATAGCCTTATAGATAAGAAAGGCTTCTTATATAATTGTTAAAGTTGCTATCTTATCTAGTTTATTTGCTTGGCAGAGATTTTTAAAAGTACTCTCTATCTTAGCCCTGCTAACACTATCTTAGTGTAGTCTTGCTATCTAGATAGCTAAGTTTCTAAATGTAATTTTAGCCCCTGCTATTATAGTATAAGCGTTCTAAATTAATAATGCTTTCATCGCGTTTCACAGGGATTAGTTTCTAGGGCTACTAGAAATATAGTAGGCTTATCTAACAGTTTGTATTATAAAACGTTTTAGGTAAAGTCTCGTTTAGCTAGGTATCCCTTAGCACTCCTTATGCTTCTTCTGCTGTTAATCCTTAATAGAATTAAAATAGCTTTAACTAAGATTAGCAATCTAATTAATTAGAATCTTTGGGCGTAAATGTAGCTCTAGCTAGCTTCTCGTCTAGATATAGCTCTAGGATGCTTCTAATTTAACGTAGCTACGCAAGTAGCTAAAAAAGGAATTAATTTAATTGTTAGGGTACGTTAGATTAACTAAAGGTGCAAGGGAAAACAGTAATAAATTAATTACAGAACTATAAAAGTTACACAGCAAGTCTATATATCTCCCTGTAAGGCCTAAGCGCGCCAAGCCAACAGATGCCGGGTGTCTACCCGGCATTTATGAGATCGCCAAACAAGGTAACTTTGCCCAGTACTAAAACGTTAGGGCTTCAGCCCTTTACAGAGGTAAACTAAAGCAGTAGTCTATAAAGTTTTTAGGAAATGTTTAGGTAGAAAAAAGTTATTAATATTAACTTAAAGTAAGCAATACTTATTCTATAAATACTAAAATAACTAGTTCACAATTTGTGTAAGAGATAAACTATTTAAGTTAACTACAATAAGTATAATAATAGGATTTAACACATTCTTATACTTATTGCTTCTAGTCCTGCTATTCTATATATTTCTCCTAAAAGGGAGGTTTGTAATAGCGTTGCTATCCCTTTATGCATGGCTATTCTAGATAGCTAGCCTTAGCAGGATGTTAATTACGTGATCGGCGCCCCGCGCGGATCATTACCTTCTGGCGTGGTCGCTAGTTGACCCTTAACCCTTATCTAAACGTCAAGGAGAGAATCCTTCTTGTTACTTGTAACACCTGCCTACAAAGGTCTCTAAAGAAGCTAAGCAAGTAGTTAATAAAGACTTAGAAAGATGTCCTAAAAAAACAAATAAGGGTTTTCTAGATAAAATTTGTTTATCTTTTTTATACAAAAAGCTTACCACCCTTATTAAAGGTAAAGAAAACTCTATTTCTACTCCTTAAAAATAGCCGGTTTTAAACAAGAAAAGAGCTTTAAATTGCGAGAAATACGCTAAAAAGACTATTAAAAGATTAAAAAATATAAACTGTAAAAAAGTTATATTTTCTAAAAACAAGTCTTCTATTTAGCGTAAACATAGCGTTAGGCAAGAATACGTCTAAAAAAGGATAAATAAGTAACTTGGCAAGGAACAGGTATCTACTACAAATAGAAGTAAGTTCAAAATTCTTCATATTAACTTAGAAATTTTTGTAGAAAATCTAGTATTCTTTTAATATTTTAGATTATTTATAGCTAGCCTGCTAACTAAAATATAGCTCGCAAGAATTCTACCTCTGTTTAAGGAGCTATTTGACTTAGTAGTAGATCTAAGTTAAATATAAATAGATTACTAAAAGATACTAGAACCTTTTTAAATACTAAATATGTAAAAAAAGTCTAAAATCCTAATGTTAAACCTCTATTTAAAAGAGCCAAGTAAAATCCCTTTTATTTTTCAGTTTAAAAGGCTATAACTTTGTTATCACTCTATATTATTTAAATGTTTCCTTATATCTAAGAAGCTAATATCTAATTCTATTTAGGCTACAAATTAAAGCAGAATAACGCTAAGATCTATAAAACGCCACAAGTTATCGCTTAACTTTCTAGAAATAGAATTCCTCTTTTTAAGCATCCTACCTATAGCCTAGATATAAATCCTATAGAAAACGTTGAGAGTCTACTCAAAAAGGGCTTTTTTATAGTTGTTATAGCGTTAAGTTGTAGAGGGGTACAAAGTTAGGACAAAATTGCAATTACGTGCACTAACTAACAGCGTGCATTAAGTGCACAGACAAGGTACTAAGGCTTACCACCTAACACGCACTACCTTGTAACGCGCTGCCGAATACTAAAACAGCTATATTAAGGTAATGCTATACAGCCCTATATAAAAGCTATTATTAAAAAAAATTCTAGTAGTAAGATCTCGAGGCCTTCATTAATCTATATAGCTATAGATATTAAGTAGGTGTTTTAATCGCTCAGCTGTGGCGGCCGACAGAGGTAGGTAAGGCTAATAGAGGCTGCTAAGGTTGCTTAACACCTATATGCCTTACAATAGGCCTCTTTTTTTAAGTAGAGCCTATAGAAGATTTAAGGCCTTTTTTATTTCTTCTTTAAGAAGTTTAAATAGCCTTTTGAAGTTGCTATGCAGCTTTACAAGCAGCCTACTGTGTAGCTTACTTAGCAGCCTAATTAGCCTTTAGCACCTTTCTTAGTTTTTTAGCCTTAGCCCTTGCCTTACGCCTTAGCTAAGCCTGCCTAGCCTTCTTATGCCTTAGCTGTTTATAATATTAATCTGCCTTAGCCTTTTAGTATTAAGCTTACTCGTTCTGCTTATTTTAAAGGCGCTCATAATTGTAAGCCTCCCTTAACTTCTTTAAAGACTAGAATACAGCTATACTATAATACATCTTAAGCTTTTAGAGGAGGAGAAGCTTACCTTGCTTGCTACGCGTTTTTTTATTAATTAAAGCCCCTTTTAGCCTTGTTACTTTATTTTTAAGGAGGCTGTTCTAAGCAGAGCTTATGTAAATAACTTAGCTTAGCCTTTTTACTAATTTATTGCCCTAAGTAGCTACTATAGAACGTAGCAGGCGCTCTATTTTCTTCTAATTAGAGGCGCTTAGAGCTAAGGAGTTGCTATTACTTAAGAAATCAAGTAAGAAAAAGTAGTAAAGAATTTTCTTTAGATTAAAGAGTAAAAGGCCTATAGCCTTAAAGGCCTTTAAGATAGTATCCTCCTTAAAGGAGGCCTTGTGGGCTTAATAGAATAGCGGAAAGAAGTTATTCTTGCTTATAGAAATAAGGCCTTAGCTCCGCTCTATAAAGGAGGATATCTTAGCCTAATAGGCAGAAGAGAGAGGCTTAAATAGGCTTATATCTAGAGGCTGCAGCGTATAAGTTAAATAAGAAAGTGTTGGAGTACTGATATGCGGATCACTCCGGATCTCTCCTTTGACATCCGGATCACCCGGGTTATCAGGTGATTCTAGTGAGATATCACGTGACGGAGCTAGTAGCACGCATATAAACGAGCCAGATCGTCTAAAGTCTTTTTAGTAGTTATTAGACACTTTGTTGTGGCACTTAGTTAATTAATATACTTATTCCCCTCAAACTAATTATTCAATTACTCCTTCTCAGCTCCTACAGTTATAAGCCCGGCTACTTAATTGAGGTATTAATTCCCACTGCGCCATTAGCAAGCTAGAAGATTATTTATGTAATTAGATTTTACTCTCCTCTTTTATCTCCTACAGCACTAGCTAGCAGATCGCTGCTGCTGCTGTACCTCTCTCACTTATTAATTATACGATCAACCTCCTATCAACCTATCCTAAAACTTATAGGCTACTATTATCGTTAACACAGCTACCTACTAACTGACTAATTAATCCTATCGCACTCTAACAATAACCCACGTTGTAATCCTACATAAGTATGTTACTAATATAAACCTTACTAACACACTACTTGTTGCCTTAAAGGTAATCTTAAAGACCTAATTAGACTAGCTAACCTAGTTTGCTCTTTTAAGACTACACTACTTAAAGAAGAGCATCTAGGATTAGGTTAATCCTAATCTTCCAGACGTGCTCTTAATAGACTACTAGGAGCTACAGTATCCTAAACTACCTAAGGATATCAAGCAACTAGTTGCTCTATCACCTAACGCAAGCGCGTAAGAACAAGAGGATTATGAGATTGCTTAACGCAAATACAAGGCTTAAGTCCTTAATGCTAAGTATAGAAAGAATAATTATAGCAAGCTAGTTAATAAGTACAAAGTATAAGTAGCTTAATAGACAAGGAAGGTTGCTAAGATCACTAATATTAAAGACTAGATTAGCAAAACCGTCTATCTAGACCTGCTCTTAAACGCTTTTAATAAGCATAATAACTTAAAACCTTACTAGCCTTTAAGCCTTAGTAAAGTTCCTAAAGGAGAATCTTGCACCTACTAATTAAAATACTTAATATTTAGTTAGAGCGCAGTACTAATTCTACCCAGATAAGGCTTGCTAGGGACAAATAGGCCATAAGCGATAGTTTACTAAGTAGCAGCTCCTGTATTAATAAGCAACAATCTACTTGCTCTTTAAGGTTGTTAGGCCGTTAGCAATTACTAATTTCTTAGACGCCTTAGGCACTAAAATCGCACCGGACTAGTTGCGCAAGAAGCGCAATAAGCTAGCACAAGTAATAGCGCTTAGAAAAGCTTAGTTAACTCTTAATAATCTAGGGAAGATCTTTAGTATTTTGTTATAGAATTTGTTAATTTGTTTTTTGAAGGAAAAAGGACACGCAGTGATTTAAACTAAATCTAGATTAGCGTTAGCTTAATAATCTACTAGTGCTAATAACTTAAAGTTAAACAAGAGCAGTAAGCAACCCTACTCCTGTCCCTGCAAGGCTAGTAAAGGGCTAATAAGTAAGCATTTCTAGATACTACGCAACTACTATTAACTTTAAACTGCTGTTACTAGATTAACCCTTACTAGTAATATTCTAATTAAGCTGTTAGACAACAAGAAAAAAAAGATTGTTAAGTAATAGAACACTAACACTTAGGCATCTTTGCGCACCTAGGCTAAGAAGGAAGGCTAGAAGGCTAGCACTAGCAGATTAGCTACTCATAAGCTAAGTAGATCCTACCCTAGATTATTAGTTTCAGCACTAATTAACCTAAATAACTTTATTAATAAGATTATGCTAAACATCTTTAGTGCAGCCTTTAGTCTTTATGCCTTATCTTTTTGTACAATTCTAGATAGTAGAGTAGCAGTTTACTCAGTCAATACTATAGATTACCTAGTACTAGGCACTTTTAGCGAATACACTAATGATAAGACAGTCTTAGCAGGCACTTAATCTATCCTAGTTGCTAGGGTAGGAAACAGGCTGCTTATGAACGTCCTGCATAGCGAGGCAGGCCCTAAGATAGCTAATTTACTGCTTACTAACGTTAAGCTTGTACTAGGTTTCTATACTAATATCGTGTTAGAAGAGCGTCTCAATTAGTTAGGCATTTCGTATTTAGAATATAATTATACTATATAATTGAGTACTCTAGAGAAGAATATTGTCTTAATTAACTTTCAGTGTTATTTTAATTTCTTATTTATTAAATATAAGAAAGTTACTTGTTACCCTACTTAACTACTACTGCTCATGAACGCTGTAGCGCGATTAAGGATACTAAAGTTGCGCACTAGTAATAAGGACTTATAGCATTACCAATTAGGTTACCTTAGACAACAGGCTATTAAAGCCTTAGTCCGCTTAGCTTAGAACCCTAAGATTACTAGCAAAAAGCTATTAAAATGTAATTATTGCGGAATAGCTTATGCCTTGCAAGTAATCTTGCGGCGACTAAGGAAGAGATTACTATAACCTTTTTATAAGATCTTATAAGATCTATTTAACTTCCTAACTAGTTAATTGCTTAAAAAATAGGCACTAATTATTAAAGAAGACTACTTAGGCAAGCTGTACAGTTACAATATCTAGTTAAAGACACTAAATAATATTATACTGTGTTGGAGTACGGACCTCCGGATCACTCCGGATCACGCTTGGACATCCGGATCACCCGGGTTATCAGGTGATCCTAGTGGGATATCACGTGACGGCGCTAGTAGAGCACATATAAACGAGCCAGATCATCTAAAGTCTTTTTAGTAGTTATTAGACACTTTGTTGTGGCACTTAGTTGATCAATATACTCATTCGCCTCCAACTGATTATTCAATTACTCCTTCTTAGCTCCTACAGTTATAAGCCTAGCCGCTTAATTGTAGTATCAATTCCTACTGCACAATTAGCAAGCTAGAAGATTATTTGTTTAATTAGATTCTACTCTCCTCTTTTTTATCTCCTACAGCACTAGCTAGCAGATGCTGCTGCTGCTATACCTCTCCTACTTAATAATTATATAATTAACCTCTTTCCGACCTATCCTAAAGGCTACTGTTATTATTAACACAGCTACCTACTGACCGACTAATTAATCCTATTGTCACCTTAACGATAACCTGTGTTGTAATCCTATATAAGCATCTTACTAATTTAGACTTTACTAACACACCGCTTGTTGCCTTATGGGTAATCCTAAAGGCCTAATTAGACTAGCTAACCTAGTTTGCTCTTTTAAGACTGTACTGCTTAGAGAAGGGCATCTAGAATTAGGTTAATCTTAATTTTTCAGACGTGCTCTTAATTAACTACTAAGAGCTACAGTACCCTAAACTGCCTAAAAATATTAAGCAACTAGTTGCTCTATCACCTAACGCAAGCGCGCAAGAATAAGAGAATTATAAGATTACTTAACGCAAATATAAGGCTTAAGTTCTTGATGCTAAGTATAAAAAGGACAATTACAGTAAGCTAGTTAACAGGTACAAAGTACAGGCCGCTTAATAGATAAAGAAGGTTACTAAGATTACTAATGTTAAAGACTAGATTAGCAAGACTGTCTATCTAGACCTGCTCTTAAATGCGTTAATAAGCATAATTAATTAAAATCTTACTAGCCTTTAAGGCTTAGTGAAGATCCTTAAAGAGGATCATGCACCTACTAATTAAAATACTTAGTATTTAATTAGAGCGTAGTACTAATCCTATCTAGATAAGGCTTGCTAGGGACAAATTGGCCCTAAGCGATAGTATACTAAGTGGCAGCTCCTATATTAATAAGTAATAATCTATTCGCTCCCTAAGTTTGTTAGGCCACTAGCGATTACTGATTTTCTAGACGCCTTAGGCACTAAGATTGCACTAGACTAGTCGCGTGAGAAGCGTAATAAGCTAGCATAGGTAATAGCGCTTAGAAAAGCTTAGTTAACCCTTAATAAATTAAGAAAGATATTTAGTGTTTTGTTGCAGGATTAATTAATTAATTACTTAAAAAGAAAAGGACACGTAGTGTTCGAAACTAGATCTAGATTAGCATTAGCTTAACACTCCACTAGTGCTAACAACTTAGAGTTAAACAAGAGTAGTAAGTAACTCTACTCTTATCCCTGCAAGGCTAGTAAAGGGCTAATAAGCAAGCACTTCTAGACACCGCGCAACTGCTATTAACTTTAAACTACAGTTACTAGATTAACCCTTACTAGCAGTATTCTAATTAAGCTGTAAGACATCGAGAAAAAGAAGATTGTTAAGTAATAGGACACTTACACTTAGGCATCTCTGCGCACCTAGATTAAGAAGAAAGGCTTGAAGGCTAGCACTAGCAGATTAGCTACTAATAAGCTAAGTAGATCCTACCCTAGATTATTTGTTTTAGCACTAATCAACCCAAATAACTTTATTAATAAGATTAGGCTAAACATTTTTAGTATAGCCTTTACCTCTTATGCCTTATCCCTTTGTACGATCCTAGATAGTAGATATGGGAGCTGAGAAGGAGTAATTGAATGATCAATTGGAGGGGAATAAGTATATTGATCAACTAAGTGCCACAACAAAGTGTCCAATAACTACTGAAAAGACTTCGGACGATCTGGCTCGTTTATATGTGCGCTACTAGCGCCGTCACGTAATATCCCACTAGGATTACCTGATAACCCGGGTGATCCGGATGTCCAAGCGTGATCCGGAGTGATCCGGAGGTCCGTACTCCAACACACCCCCTAGGTGAGTAAGATATTATTAATCTAAGCTGTAAGTAATATAGGTAATCGTGATAAATCTAAGTTGTTAATTAAGAGGGCCTCTATAATTATAGCTCCTCTTCGTAATTATCTGTTGTTGTAGTGATGTTGCGTGTTGTTGCGTTAATTAATCTAGCAGCTCTAAGTAATATTCAAACATTAGATAGACCTTAAATATCACGTAAATAGTTTGTGCGTAATCGCTATAACAAAATTAATCGCGTCTATTGCTCCTCTAAAACTTTTTTGTCCTTAACCTTAATTAATCTAATTACTAAGTCTTTCTAATCTGCCTTAACCACTATCACTAATATAGTGAGTAGTATTGCCTTATTGTTCCCTCACTAATCAGCTGCTAATCTTTCTAGTGTAGTCCGCCTTAAGCAATAACGAGCACAGCATAGAGAGCTGTTGTTAACAACGTAATAGATAATTAGAAAGCCGCTAGCAACTTAGAAATAGTGCTAAGCATAAGCATCGCGCGCGCTAAAGCCTGTTAAAAATAAAATTTAGTAAGTAGCTAATCTCTAAAATAATAACAATTTGTTACCTCTGCCTTTTAATTCTTTTGCTTATTGCAAGACATCTAGTGGCTCTGCTTAAAAGATAATTACTTTACCTAATAAATTGGGCCTGCTGTCAAGTTCTTAATCTAATTTAATCTAAATAAGAGTTTAACTAAGCAAATAAGCTAGCGTAAGAGCAAGGCCTCTTAAAAGCTAAAGTGAAAGTTACAGTAGATAACTGCTAAGCAGTAACGCTTAAACTACAATATAGCAACAGCAATTAGCTAAAAACGCCTATTAAGCTATCTACTAAGCGCTTAGCGCCCCCCCCTTACTTAGAAAAAGGCGCCTAGCAGCTCCTTAAAGGTTGCTGCTAATCTATTACGCACTTGCGTTCCGCTGTGTAAGCGCTGTATCTACTAAGCGCTTAGTACGCTAAATACTGCTTACTTGCATTTAAACTAGGCGCCTAGCAGCTCCTTAAAGGTTGCTTAAGGACATTATTACTTATTTCTACCTATTTATAGCTGCGTATAGAGATAAAGAGGTAAGTTTCTAACCTATTAACCTTCTTACCTAGCTTGCTAACTAGTTTTTAGAGATAAAATAATAATAAGATATACTAAGCTTTAAAAACTTAACTGCTTAAGGACATTATTACTTACTGTAAAAAGATTAATAGCAGCGTTACAACTACTAAGCCTCTGGCGTAGAAAGCTCCTGCTAATAATTGTTAAGCTTAAGAATTAGCTTATTGCAATTTTGCTGCTTAGCTTCTTGCTTCTACTCCTACTCTGTTATTTGCTCCTGCTCCTGCTCCCGCGTTTGCTCCTGCTCCTTCGTTCGCTTAATAGCCGCAGCTGTCAGCTTATTATCCTTAGCAGCAACAGCAGCAACAGCAGCAGCCTTAGCAGTAACCTACTTAAAGGTTACTACTTTAAGAGCAAGCTTCCTAAAGAATATTGCCTCTGTCTAGTTTATACAATCGCCCTGCTGTTCGTTGTCCTAATTGCTATACTAGGCGTGATTATTACGCTAGTGTAAGAAGGCGATTATCTAACAACTCTATGTATAGAAGTAATAGTTTAGAATTAAGGCGCAATGCTGCTTACCTCTAGACTCTTGCTGTTTAGGCTTAAATGGCCCAAATTGCTCTTAAGCTAGCTAAGGCTAAGCAGGCTAAGCGTAATGCAATAATAGAGTCTAGCAAGTATAATAAGTCTAATGCTTATAAGTGATAAGGTTCCTAGTCTTAGTTTAGTTTAATAGTCTAGCTCACGTTCTCCTGCTTAATAAAATAAGCTATTAAGAGGAGACTTAGCCTAGTATATAGATATTGCTACTTAATACAAATCCTTTGCTTATTAATTCTTTTTTCCTTTCATTAAGTATTAAACTTACTAAAGGTTAAGAAACTGCTTAAACTTATTAAACTACTGTTATGTAAGCGACTTAGTCAGTCTATTAGCCGGCATAATCGCTGTTTCTAGGTACTTAACCTAAAATAATCCTTTAGCAAACTCCTGCTGCAGCCACATGTTTAAGATATCTATATGCCTTAATTAAGTGCTAATCTGTTCGTTTTTGCTAACTATAAGCCTAATTATTTGTTAATTGTTACACTAGACTGTCTAAACATCTCTTAGATTAAGAGACAGCTCGCAAAAGAAGCGCTTAAGGGCTATAGTCTCTTTAGTAGTGTGCTTAAGGGTAAGTAGCTTAGCCTTAGTAGTTAATGTAGTTACTGTAGTCTGCCGAGCTGCCTTCCAAAATATTAGACTACTATATAGGATAGCTATATATCTATAAGACAGTTAACAAGTTTCCTAATTATCTATAAAGGAAGCATCGCCTGCGATTGTTAGGTCTAGGCTATTATAGTTCCTATATTAGATCGCATCCTATCTTGTTTAATAGAGGTATATAATTACCTATTTAATAGCTTTTATATGCTAATTACTAGAGTTTGTGAGGAAGTTTAAGAGCTTTAAGATTAAGTAGGCAACATCTAGTTGTAGCATAATAGCAGTGTACAGCACCAATCTAACCCTTTCTTAGTAGGCCTTAATCTCCTACTTAGTTACTTCGCTAGTGTTCTTAATTAGCTCCTTAGACAGTAATATAGTCTTAGGAAAACTTCTATCTTCTAGCTTAAACTTCTTTAAAATCTTGTTAATATACGAATTATGTATAAGCGTAATTATTTACTTCTTGCAATCTCTAATTATCTAGATACTAAGGAACTTCTTAAATAATTCTTGTTCCTTTCTCTTGTACTTGTCTATAATCTTTAACTAAAGATCTATTACCCTCTGCTTATCATCTTTCGCAAAGAGCAGTAGAATATTATCTATATAAAACAGCACTAAGATCCTCCTTTCCTAATTAAAGAATAGGCAGGGCTCCTCTAGTAAGGCAATTAGTCTAATCTCTTTTAGTAATCCTAAGAACTCCTTATACTATAATAATAGCGAGTCTCGCAATTTATATAGTGCGCGGTTAAGCTATACGCACTTCTCTAGCTTCTTAAAGCTATCTAGTATCTTACAGATTGCTAGGTTATCTACTGTAATTAACGTATTAAGGAATGCTCCTACAATATTGCATTGATTAATCCCTAGATTATTCTTAGCAGCAATAGCTATTACTGCTTAGAAAGACTTAGCTGCTAAGGTAGCAGCATAAGTTAAATTAATTAGATTTTTTTCTTTCTAGAGATTACTTCTTACAATAATCTGCGCCTTACATTTGAAAAAGAAGCTATCCTAATTAAACTTATAGGTCTATACCTACTTTATAGGTATTAGGCAATTAATTGCCTTTTCTCTTAATATCTTAGTCTAAGTCTTTATCTTACTTAACTAATTAATCTCTCTCTTGTAGGCATCCTTAAACAAGGCTCTTATAGGATGCTAGAGTAATTGCTTCTATAATCCTAGTAGTTTAGGTAGATTATCGCAATGCAGTTAAGTATTTCCTGTACTTAGCTTATACTTAGTAAGCAAAGCTACTCTAACTACATAATTAAGAGTCTTATAGCTTACATAGTCTTCCTAGGTTTCTTACAAACCTAGTAGGTAGGTATTATAAAAATTATTCTATAATAGATTTTTATAATCCGCGATTAATGCGTTAAACCTACCTATGCTTCTACCCTCTGAGTATTGTTAGAATTTTAGGTTGCGTCCTTATGCTTACGCCTGCTACCTAGCTTGCGCAGTAGAAGATATTAATTAGTAGGCTAATTTAGGCTTTTGCTAGCCATCTAAGCACTATGTTATATAAGTAGAGGTTTAGCTTATAATTGCTTACCCCTTCTACTATTTATTGCCTAAGACCTTAACTTGCAAGATAATTTACGCCTTGTTATCCTACTTAAAGAATTAGGTGTTCTATTACAATTAGCTAGCGCGTTAGAGTTTATAGGCATAGACTATTAGACTAGTGAATAAGGTATTCTACTTATAGGTTCTAACAGATTAGCTTCTTTAAGTAGTTACACTACTATTTAACTATTGGTAACTATACAACTAATTAAATTGTTGTTCCTTAGGGTCTCTAGTTTAGGAGTAGGTTCTAGAGTAGCAAGACTAGCAATCTGCTGCTAATCTAAGCAAATTCCTAATAGCGCACTAGCCTCGTGCTCCAATTGCTTAGCGTCTTCTAATCTACTCTTATCTTTAGTAGGCAGGCCTTCCTTACTACTTAAAATAGTAGTTAGATTACCTTTACGGTTTTTAGTAGTTAGCTGCGTATTCTAATCTGCCCTTCCTTAAACAGGAGAGAGGACCTCTAAGTTATCTCTAGGATTAACTAGCTTACTATTATAAAGGATCTCTAAAATCTTAATTACTTAATTCTTCAGTAGCTCTTTCTCGCAATTCCCTTTATAGAACAACTATTTATTAAAAGTTACATTACAGGTAGTAATTACCTAATTAAGTGTTAGTACCTATATATAGTATATGTTAGAGGCTTAATACTTTACTAAATAACTAATATAGCCGCGAGGATTAACCTTAAATCCTTAACAATTGCGCCTAGCTGCCTTATTCTTATCTAATAGATAGGCTCGGCAGCCATAGGCATAAATTCCACTCTAATCTAGGCGTACATTAGCAGTCTAGTGTCTAATCTCTAGTAGTTAATAGTATTAGAAATACTTCTTAAACTATTCTTTAAGCACCTAATTAGGGGATTAGTAGCTATAGATCTTAGTAGAGCTTATGCTATGTAGGTAAGCAGCCGCATCTATCATTACTAGCTAAAGCTTAGCTAGTAGATTAGCGCTTGTGCGCATCTTAATAGCCTTAGTAATCAGCTCTTAGCCAGCTCTCTCCGCCAAGCCATTAGGCTCATAGGTGTATAGCAGTAGCGTCTTAATCACAATCTCTATCTCTATTGCCTATTTCTTATATCTTGATTGCCCTCTCCAAGGCAGTGTAGCAGTATCATTATCCTAATAGATTTCTACAATCCTCTGCCAATATTTCCTCTTAATCCTTTTAGCATAACCTTTAATTACAGGCATAATATTGTTTAGTGTCTTTATGTCAAATTTGGGACATCAGCGCGGTTGATCAGGCGGTCGGTGAGATTGGAGAAGGGGTCTGCAAGGGTGATCAGGGGGTAGCGCTAAAGGACGCTAAACTCGCTAGCGCCGCTACGACCTACACAGAATCCTGATTATAAAAAAGGCACTTAGAGCATATATAATCCACACACAGAACACTAACAATTAATTATTAATACTATTAACTTATTATCACTTCTATTATTATTACCTTATTAGTATTACTTAACCTATAATATCTAACAATTAAAAGTCTTACTGCCTCAACTAAACGAGGTTTAACAAACTACTAAATTATACAAGCTATTAAAAGGATAACTACCCTATCTCTACGAGACTCCTCCGTAATTCTTACTAATTACACAAACTAGATTAAATAGATTTAACAGATTAAAACGCGCGCTAACTCTCTACGCGTGTAGGAGAAGATTAATACAAACCTTACAATTAAATCTATTAATAAATCAGAGGTACCCTAAATGCCTTAACTAAGCAACTATCAAGCGTCGTAATAAGCGATTAATGCGCACGCTGCATTGTACTAAGGTAATTACAGTAATAGCGCAACTATACTGCCTTTTACACCTACACAGCCCGCAGATTTATTAAGAAACGCGAGAGCCTTGTACAAAGAGAATCTAGATATCTATAAGTTAGAGCTAGATTAATACAAGACAGAAGATTAGAAGTATATAAGGAAGCAAGCAGCGTTAAATAAGATTACGCAGGAGATACAGTGTATAGTTAATTACTACTTATATAAAAACTGCTATTAAATAAAATATTTACATTATTAGTAGATTACTAACCTAATAGCTACTTTAGGTATTAACGCTAAAGATAAGATTAAGGAAGCTTAAGAGTAGTACAAAACCGCAATAAAGCTGCCTAGAGTAATTAACTTATAGGAGATATAGCTTACTAAAGTTAATTACGCTACAACTAAGGATTAAGCTGTTAGAATACCTAAGTAATAACTAGACGCGTACGTAAAGGAGAACTTTACCTAAGCTACAGCAAAGCACTTAGAATAATAAACTATATTATTTTTATTTTATAAATTATAAGAGTCCTTTAATTACAGTTAAGGATATAATCCACGACTATTAAGGTTACATGCAGCTCTTCTACCTATCTAAAGCAAAGTTAATTAAGGCGTCCTTTAGAACATCTACAGGAGCTAGATTACTAACGCTTAATAAGGACAAATTAGACAATCCTAGGCAGAAGTGTAAACAGCGCTAAAATTAGAAGCTTATTAAGAATACTTAATTAAATAATATTTAATACACTGCAAGCAAATGAAAAGCTTATAATATAAGACATACACTAAAGAATTGCTAGTACGCTTACCTAAGCAACACGCTAGACTAGTAGCAACCCTAACAAGACAGGATAAATTAAGGCTAATTACATATTAACAACAGCCTAACTATACAAGAAATAATTTACAACTCTAAGCAGCAATTACAATTTTAAAAACCTGCAATTAAGAAGTTACACACAGCAATGCCTACAGTTAAGCATAATAACTAACTATATAGTTAGAAAATTAGAGAAATTAACTATACGTTTATTAATGCCTTATTTAAAGCAATCTAGAATACATATTCTTTGCAACTATTATAGATTTTTAACTCTAGATTAACCTATTACGTCTCTAACAATACTAGTCAATTTACTAAAACATAATCAGCAAGGCAAGGAGACTTCCTATAAGCAGGTAACTTACAAGTATAGATTAAGGCATATAGATTAGTTACTTTGACAGTAGCTAGTAGTAGGACAAGAAGCTAACTACACCTTAAAGTCGTAGTATACTGCCCTAATCTACTCTGCAATCTTGTCTTGTTTAGGATACTCTGCTTACAGGGCTTGTAGTAGGATACTAAATACGATCTAACAGTCCTTCAACAATTGTTTACTAATAATCTAATTCCTAACCTCACTAAGTTACATAGACAATAGGTGCTTAAAGCAAACCTAATTACTAATTATGCTATAATAGCCTCTAGGGTTGTTAAGCTGCAATATAATAAAAGACAGCGCGCACAAGCGCTTATATAGCATAAGAGGATAGGTTATCTAGGACTAAGTGCGCTTAAGCACCTTGTATAACAATCTAAGGAGGTAAGGATTACTAGAGTACTTACAGTAGCATGCAACGCCTGTAGACAAGCAAAAGCTAAAAGGCTAATCTGCTACATACTGCGCAGGATTAATAAGTTACTAGAAGAGCGCATCTTACTTAACTTTTATAATTATAAGGTTAACAGCTTAACTAAGGAAAGAAGCTAGATACTATTTATAGATTAAGTTGCTAGATTTATGTAAGACTACTACTTTAAAGACAATTAAGTAGCGCAGGTAATTATTAAGTCCCTAAAATCCTTTATTATTCTTATAAAGACCTAATTTAATATTATAGTAAAGGTTATTAAAACTAATAACGAGATTGTTACAGTTAAACTAGAAGTTGCTTAGTAGGCAGAGTCCTAAGGCATGCGATTTAAGCCTTCCGCTCCTAATACCTAAGCACAGAATAGTGAAGCAGAACGCTTAGGGGGTGTAATTAAGAATAAAGCATAAGTAATGCAACTTAACGCTAACCTGCTATAGCTACTGTAGCCTAAGATTACTCTATTAGCAGTATATCTTTATAATTCAACGCCCTAATACGCAAATTAATAGAGATTGCTATATAAAGAGTTCTTTACGCACAACGTATACAAAAATAGAATTGTTACTTTACTACGTAAACTACACTAAGGACACTTATAAGCATACAGGTGTAAGGCATTTGCAATAATAAATAATATAAAACGCGGCAAGCGCAAACTACAGCGGCTTAATCCTAAGGCATAATTTAGATACTTAGGTAGATATTAATCTACAAACATTTACCGTGTATTAGTACTAACAATAGCTAAGGTAATTACTACACGCGATAGTTTTAATAAAGAATTAATCTTTACTAAGGATAAGAAGGACGTTATTAATAACCTAATGTATAGCACCCTTAAAGAAATTAAGGTATAGATTAGAACTATAGCACTTCCTCTAGAGATTACAAATAAACAAGAAGAGATATAATCTTTTTTTAAGAATAAGTCCTTTAATAAAGAACCTATATATAAAGAAATACATAATTAATATAATTATCGCGGAAGAAAGGTTTAAGTAGATTATCTTTTACCCCCGCTAACGCCTCTACTAGTAGCCCTCTTAACTAATCTTATAACAGCGGAGAGTATTAGGCGTGTAGATAATTCTCTTAATATTAAAAGTAAGAACGTCGCCCTTGCGCAGCTATTAAACACTAGGCCTAATTACCCCTTAAGTACTAGCAGCAGCGAGTGTCACAATCTACGCAGTGCTAATATAGGATTAAGTTCTATTAGTAAGTCCTTCTAAAAAAATTAGACAGACTTATAGGCTTTAGCGTTTATAGCAGGTACAAGAGTAGGAAAAGTTCAACAATTAAATAACAAGAAACTTAATAGCGCGGTAGTTAATTAATTGCTTAAGAGTTAAGGTTATAACTAGATACTTTATCTAAGTCAGCTCCTGCTAGCGCTAAGTCTAAACTAACTAAAGGAGAATTACATATTCTACTAGTTGTTTAAAAAGGCTAAAGAGGATTACCTTGTAAGCTATAAGCAAATAAACTTATAGTTAGAAGTCCTAACGCATAAAGCACAACTAATAGACACCTAGATATAAAAGTCTATGTAGGTATATACTTATAAGATTAATAAGGATTATTTGTTTGTTAGGTGTAAAGCGCGCTTAGTTGTATAGGGCGATTAACAGCGCAATCTTACTGCTTAAGAGACCTACGCCGCTACGTTATTAGGTTAATTCTCTTAAATAGCTTTTGTAATTACTGCCTAATTTAACCTTAAGCTTAAGTAGTATAACGTTACTAACGCCTTCACATACGCACTAATTAATTAAGTTATATACATAAGAATGCCGCGTAGATACGCAAAGAAGGAAATAATCCTAAAGCTTAATATAGCTTTATACAGACTGTAGATATTGCTACTACTCTAGCAAAAGGACTTTACAACTTATCTGTAAAGATGTAGATTTACTGCTGTCTTATATTAGCTATACTGTATAATCTGCTAAGAGATCTTTGTGTTCTTCTACGTTAACAATATTCTTGTAATGTATAGCAAGAACTATAGATTAAATGCGTAAGCAGCTATTAAGGATATTAGAAAGAAGTACTATATAACTAGAGGAGATAATCTGCATTAGTTTTTAGGCATAGAGTTAATCAGGGATTAATTACAGCGCAAGATCTAGATCTCCGAATTAGCATATATTAAGAAGATTAACTAACCAGTAAGCAATTACTTAATTAAGAGTAATACCCTAATAATCAAGGTTAAACTGCTGCCCTAAGAAGGCAACGCAACCCCTAGGGAAATTAACCTCTACTAACAAAAGATTAGATTACTCCTATTTGCAGCAGTTAACACAAGACCTAATACAGCCTTTGCAGTATTACGCCTAGCACGATTTCTTACAAACCTTAGCCCTAATTATTAGCGAGTAGCTAATCGCGTACTCCTCTACCTTAACTATACACAAACGCTCGCACTACAATTTAGTAGAGACAATTACTTAGTTGTTGCAAGTAACGCCTATTTTACTAACAATACACTTGATTGCAAAAGCTTACAAGAATACGTAATTAAGCTATTTAGCAGACTAATAGCTTAGAGAGCAAATAAGTAAGATACAGTTACAACTTTAATAACTAAAGCTAAACTGCTTGCGCTCTTATAAGTAGCAAAAGAAGCTATATTTATTTAGATACTGCTTACTAAGCTCTAAGTTTAGATAATTAACTAAACAATTACTATAAAGTGCAATAACCTGTAGACGATCTAATTAATCTTAGAGGAGATCTCCTAGTTAACTACCTAGCTACGGCATGTTAATATCTACAACTATTAGCTTAGGTAAAAAGCTTAGAACAAGTTAATTAAGGTAATCTTCGTAGAATTAAGTAAGATGCTCGCTAACGGACTTACTGAACTATTACTAGCTAATTAATAGCTAAGGTTCCTACAACAAATAGGACTGATCAATCTAGGCATACGACCACGACTAGAAGCTGATCTAGTATTAATAACTAATTTGCTCAACGCCTTAGACCTATAATCAACCACCTCACAGAAGAAATAACAAAGGAAGTGTTTAGCTTAATATGTACGCTTAAGCTAAGGGGGGGTGTTAAATTTAGGACATTAGCGCGGTTAATTAGGAGGTTGGTGAGATTGGAGAAGGGGTCTGCAAGGGTAATCAGGGGGTGGCGCTAAAGGACGCTAAACGCGCTAGCGCTGCCAAGACCTACACAGAATCCTGATTATAAAAAGAGCACTTGGAGCATATACAATCCACACACAGAACACCAACAATCAATTATTAATACTATTAACTTATCATCACCTATATTACTATTACCTTATCAGTATTACTTAACCTATAATATCTGACACTTTAACTAAATATTATAATTATACAGCTTGCCTAAGTACTCTACCTTAATAATTAGTGCCTATTTTTTAAGCAGTTAACCTGTTAGGAAATCAAAAAGATCTTATAAAATCCTATAAAAAGGTTATAGTAATCTCTCCCTTAGTCGCCGCAAAATTATTTGCAAGGCATAAGCTGTTGCGCAAAAATCACATTCTAAAAGCTTCTTGCCAGTAATCGCAACGTTCTGCGCTAAGCAGACTAGGGCTTTAATAGCCCGTTGTCTAAGATAACCTAATTGTTAATGCTATAAGTCCTGATTACTAGTGCGCAACTAAGGTTTCCTTAATCGCGCTATAGCGTTCACGAGCGGTAGTAGTTAAGCAGGGCAACAAGGGACTTGCTTATATTTAACAAATAAAAAATTAAAATAATACTTAAGGTTAATTAAGATAAAGTTCTTCTTAGGAGTACTAAATCGCATAGTGTAATTATATCCTAAATACTAAATGCCTGACTAGTTAAGCTGCTCTTCTAACACGATGTTAGCATAAAAACCTAGTACAAGCTTAACGTTAGTAAGCAGTAGATTAGCTGTCTTAGGGCCTGCCTTGCTATGCAGGACGTTCTTAAGCAGCCTGTTTTCTATCCTAGTAATAGGAATAGATTAAGTGCCTGCTAAAACTGTCTTGTTATTAGCGCATTCGCTAAAGGTGCCTAGTACTAGGTAATCTATAGTATTAACTAAGTAAACTGCTGCTCTACTATCTAGGATTGTACAAAGGGATAAGGCATAAGGAGTAAAAGCTACACTAAATATGTTTAGCCTAATCTTATTAATAAAGTTATTTAGGTTAATTAGTGCTAAAACTAATAATCTAGGATAGGATCTACTTAGCTTATTAGTAGCTAATCCGCTAGTGCTAGCCTTCTAGCCTTTCTTCTTAATCTAGGTGCACAGAGATGCCTAAGTGTTAGTATTCTATTGCTTAACAATCTTCTTTTTCTCGTTATCTAACAGCTTAATTAGAATACTGCTAGTAAGAGTTAATCTAGTAACTGTAGTTTAAAGTTAATAGCAGTTGCGCAATGTCTAGAAGTGCTTACTTATTAGCCCTTTACAAGCCTTGCAGGGATAAGAGTAGAGTTACTGTACAGGTGTTGGAGTGTATGAAAACATACTGCTACGAGGGCAGGAGATCACTAGTGGTCAAGTCATGCGAGAGCGAGGGTGGTAAGATACAGATCTTATTATAGGTTGTCTATTGAAGGAAAGTACAAGAGTTAAGTTGTCGAGTGGAGTAGAGGATGATAAGGGATGATTCCTCGCTCGTTTCGACTATCAAAACGAGCTATATACCTCTAGATCAGGTGGTTGAGCACTAACCCAGTTAGCAGCAGGGTATCACCCTGTGCACCAGCACATACCTCCCCTTCCTGCGAGCTTGGCCCTATCAAGCGACCAACTCAGCAGAAGGAAAAACAGCAAAACAAAGGAAATAAAACAAAGGAAATAAAATAAAGGAAATAAAATAAAGAAAACCTAACTTAAATACCCTATATCTATCCTTAACACCTTCCTTTACTTCTTTAAGCGCTTACTTTGTTAAGGTTCTTAAGTAGTAGTTATAGCGCGTAGCCTAGGCGCAGGTGCTGTAGTTAGAGCGGGGACAGGAGTAGCAGGCGCTTAAGACTCTAATATTAATTAAAGGTAATTACAAAGAGGTTGCCTAGTTAGAGTTGTAGGTACTGAGACGTTATTAGAGATAACTGTACCTAGTTAAGAGAAAACGCTAGAGAGACGTTGCGTAGAGGAGAGTATAGTAGGATCTCCGCTCTTATAAAAAACTTAGCGCTTACTAGCCTCTAGACTAAGCTCCTCCTAAAGACGTTGCAGAGAATTAGCTTAAAAGAAATTAGCATCCTACTTATCTTAGTCCTTTGTTGTATAAGGTAGGTTCTGTCTATAGTTAGTAAAATATAAACAGTTAGGGTATTTTTAGGCTAGATTAGCACAAAAAGCGTTTTTCTCTGAATCTTAAACTATAGGCTATAAATTAATAATTTAATGCAGGACATAATTGCAGTGTTCCTAGATATAGTTGTTAATCTACTTCTTGTTAGCGTTCTATAGCATGTTGTTTAGCTCTTTTTAGACAAGAGAATTATCCTACTTTGCTTATCTAACAAGGGCCTTCTAGATCTAAGACCTATACTTAATATAAATATTAGCAGAGAATAGCTAATTAATTCCTCTAAACTTATTAGGATAGCCTAAGAGAGTATAAGGAGTAGTAGTAAGGTCGCAATAAGCCTTGTAAATTTCCTTATAAGTTCTTATTATAGGCACCTCTATTACCCTATCACGGACTATAACAAACTAAGGGAGGATAGTGCGGCAGTTGTAAGTAGTTAGACTAGTAGATATATAAGGTAGTAGAGAAGATCAAATTTAAACTTTTTCTTTTTTACAGATTTGCTTTATCTAGCAAGTGTTAGGAGCTAGCTTCTGTGCATCTTCTAGCTAGTTAGTCTTGTCCTCCTATCCTTTAATAAGACTATTTAACAACTTAACGCCTACGTCTTTGCGCTACCTTAGGTATTCTAGCACATAGTTTTAAAATCCTAGTAACATCTTAGTGCAGTTATTTTTATCTTTATTGTTAAACAACACACTGCCTTAAATTATATTAGCACTAAGACCTTTAGTTATTGCTTACTTAAGGTTAAGGTTAATGTGCTTAAAGTAAGTTTAATTACTCTTCTTAGCGTACTTAGCGTAGTAGGGGTAAGATATTAAAGTGTGCTCCTTATAGAGCATAGCGTATTGCAACTAGTATCCTAGGTTAGTGCGTACAGCTTGTTAGATAAGTAAGTAGTACATATTGCGCAGCTATTTAAAGTTTAGCTTCCTGTCTATACGTTGTAGGTAGAAGCAATACATCTTAAAGGTTTTAATAATAATATCCTTAACCTAACTGTTCTTAAACAGCTAGGTGTAGGCGTTAGTAACAATGCTTCTAGTGCGTTAGAACTCCTCTACTTGTAGTCTAAACTCCATGGTATTAATAATCTTATCCTAAGTAGGAATAGGGTAGAGATTAAGTTTAGAAGGTTAATATTAGTAGCTTAGCAGGTCCTTATCCTGCTTAGCTAGTTAATACTTGCTAGTAAAAAGCTTTAAAATTACAAAATCTAATTAGAATTCCTGCTAGCAGTTCTATCCTACGTATAGTATGAGCAGACACTTGTTAAGCATATTAGATAGCATAGCCCTCTTAAATAAACCTATAATTCTTACAGCAGTGCGCTTATAAATAAAGTATACTTACTTACACAACAGGTTATTAGAATTAGGCTGTTGTCTAGTTGTAAAGGGCTGAAGCCCTGACGTTTTGGTACTCGGCAAAGTTGCCTCGTTTGGCGATCTCACAGATGCCGGGTGTCCACCCAGCATCTATTAGCTTAGCGCGCTCAGGCCTGCTACACCGCTTAACCCTACGCCGCCTAACACCTCTACCCTGTTCGGCCCTTCTACCCTGCTCGCCCCTCCTAGCCTGCTCGGCCTTTCTTTTATACTTTGCACGATTCTCTCTTACTACGTTAGCAGTCGCGGCGCAGTTACTTACGTACAAACTAGCGCTAAGCTTAGGCCTTATAGAGAAGTATATAGACTTGCTGCGCAAACCTTTGTAGTTCTTTAATTAATTTATTACTATTTTCCCTTACATCTTTAGTTAATCTAACGCACCTTTACAAGTAAATTAAATCCTTCTTTAACTACTTGCGTAGTGACGTTAAATTAGAAGCCTCTTAGAGCTATATCTAGACGAGAAGCTAGCTAGAGCTACATTTACGCCTGAAGATTCTAATTAATTAGATTGCTAATCTTTGTTAAAGCTGTTTTAAATCTATTAAGAATTAACAGTAGAAGAAGTATAAGGAGTGCTAAGAGATACCTAGCTAAACAAGACCCTACCTAAAACGTTTCGCGATACAAACTGTTAGATAAGCCTACTATAGTTCTAGTAGCCCTAGAAACTAATCCCTGCTAAACATAATAAAAGCACTATTAACTTAAAACGCTTATACTACAATAGCAGGGGCTAAAATTATATCTAGAAACTTAGCTATCTAGATAGCAAGACTACACTAAGACAGTGTTAGTAGGGCTAAGATAGAGAGCACTCTTAAAAGTCTCTGCTAAGCAAATAAACTAGATAAGATAGTAACTTTAACAATTATATAAGAAGCCTTTCTTATCTACAAGACTATTAACTTAGTCTTTAAGGACAAGAAACTAGAACCTAAACAGCTACCTGCTTAGCTACTAATATTACTTACTACATTAAAACTAGCGCAGTAAATAGCACAACCTAAGCGTTTTAAATAACTTAATCTAGACGCTTTTAATTGTACAAGGAAAATGTACTAGGTCTTTAGAAAGTAGCTTACTGCTAAGGTAGAGAACAACTAAGAGGATTTTAACACAGGGAGAAAAACTTGCAACTACGCCTTTAGTAAGCTTAAAGGTTTAGCAGCTACTCTCACGCTGCCCTACCTTACTTAAATAGAATTGTTAAACGCCTAGAACTTTAAACACTTATTAAGCTTCTTTAATTAAATGTTTAGAGACCTATACAGCTCTAAAAAGGCTTAAAATAAACTCTAGTTAATATCCTAAGGTAAAAAGAGTATCTGTAGCTATATTATAGAATTTTAGGAACAGTTGCTGCTGTTAAACAGCAACTTAGATAAAAGCACAAAGATAATACTCTTTTAAAAGAGCCTTACTTATAAGCTTTGGGATAAGCTTGTAGGCATTATCTTTTTAGACTTAGATAACTTGCAAAACAAGTCTATTAAAATTGCAGACTACCTATATAGGATAGAACAATACTCTAAAGGCTAAGATAAGCCTAAGGAATAATACTCTAAGGGATACAAGCCAAGATCCGCCTCTCCTCCTCCTCCTACAGGAGACTAGATAGAAGGAATAGAGTTTACTAGATAATTAGCTAAGCTACGCAGGCTTAGTGACCTAGAGCTAAACAGACTAATAAAGAAAAAGACGTTATTTTACTTATAAACAAAAAAGACACTTAGCTGTAGATTGTACTAAAGAGAAAACGCTAAGAAAAAGGAGAAGAAAAAGACTACTGTATTAAAGTCCTTAAAAGCAAAAGCAAAAAAGCTAAGCAAGAAAAGCTTAAGTAGTAAGAACACTCTAGACAACTAGAATTCTAATTTAGAAAAAGAATAGCTCTTGCTTAAAGTCACTTACAAGAGCCACACGTAAGCTAAGACAACTTAACAAAAAAATAAGCTAGTTCTAAAAAGAACATAAGTAGCAATAGAATTTCTATAGAAACATCAGTTAAGTATTATACCTTTGCTTTAACTCTTATTAATATAGGAAACCTTACATACTCCCTTATTAGCTTTTATCTTGTTAGGAACGCTAACTTATAGTGCATTTCTATCTCCCTGCGCAGGTTGGAAGGAGTTATAGAGAAACCTAGAACTATTAACAGAGTTGCTAGGTTAGAGATTAATATTAAAGGATACAAAGATACTATCTAGGGCTATATTACTCCTACACACCCTAGATACAATTTAATACTTAGACGGCCCTAGATAAATAAGAGAGAGGTTACTATTACCCCCTCTAGAAAAACAATATACATTTACTCTTCTAGATAAAAGATTAAGCTACTAAGCACTAAAGATCGCCTTGTTTTAGAGAACAAAAGACTACAACAAATAAACGCAACTGCCTATTACTACTATATTAAGTAAGCAAGAAAGGATAAGTTAATTTAAACTTTTACTACATCTCTTAAGGATATTAAAAAGGCCCTAGCTTTTAAAAAGAAAGTAAATGTTTTATTACTACTTCCTAAGGCGTACTAACATACAGCCTAGATTTTTAAGTTAAAAACTGCTTCTATACTACTACCCCTTCGCGGACCTAAGGTCAATTACTAAATTAAGTTGCAAAAGGATAAAAGTAAAAAGGAAAAAGAACCTCTTTAGGGCCCTCTATATAATATAAGCAGACTAGAGCTTTTAGTTCTACGTAAGAAACTTATATCCCTCTTAGATAAAGAATAGATTAGAGCTAGCAGCTCTGCAGCCTCTTCTCTAGTCTTATTTACTAGAAAACCTAAAGGAGGATTACAGTTCTGTGTTGATTATTAAGCTCTTAACGCTATTATAAAAAAGGATTGTTACTACTTGCTGTTAATCTAGGAGACGCTTAACAATATTACTAAGGCGAAATAGTTTACTAAAATTAACGTCTCTGCAGCCTTCTACAAAATTAGGATTAACACAGAAAATAAATAGAAGACTGCCTTTAAAGCAAGATTTAGGTTATATAAATAGCTAGTTACTTCTTTTAGCATAGTAAATACTTCTAGTACCTTTTAATAATATATTAACTAGACACTCCGCGAATACATTAATAATTTCTGCTTAGCCTACCTAGACAACGTATTAATCTACACAAATAGCACGCTTAAGGAATACTAACATAACACAAACAAGGTCCTAGAAGCTATAGGCAAAGCTAGGTTACCCCTTAATATTAAGGAATACAAGTTTAATGTATAAAGTACTAAATACCTTAGATTTATTATTAAGGCTAGAAAAGGACTTTAGATTGACTCTAAGAAAGTAAAAGCAATTTAAGAATAGGAGGCACAAACAAATAAAAAAGGAGTATATAGTTTTCTTAGATTCGCGAACTTTTATTAACGCTTTATTAAGAACTACTCTAATATAGTTGCCCTGCTTACAAGACTTACTAGAAACGTCTCCTTCTAATAAGGAAAAGTAGAACAGGAAGCTTTTAATAAGCTAAAGAAGTTATTTGTTACTAAACTAATACTAGCTTAATAGGATCCTAATAGGGAAACTATTTTAAAGACTAATTCTTTAGGTTATGTTGTAGCAGGAGTCCTTTTACAATACAACAACTAAGGAAGATTGCAACTAGTAGTATACTACTTAAAGAAGATAACTAGCGCTTAAAGCAACTACAAGATATATAATAAGGAACTACTTATAGTTATTTACTGCTTATCTAAATAGGACGCTATGCTACGCTCCTTAAAGAAGTTTCTAGTAATAACAGACTATAAGAACCTAGAGTATTTTAGAAAGCCTAGGCAGCTTAGTAAGAGACAAATAAGATAGGCCTAATTTCTAGGTAAATTTCCTAACATAGAGATCGCCTATAGGCCTAGAGTTAATAACTCCAAGGCAGATGCCTTATTCTAGAGACAATAAAACATGCCTATAAACAGTTCAAATAATTAAATTTCTAGAAGGTTTTGATAAATCTTTAAATAATTTACTACAACAACTCTAGAAACAGAAGAACAGGAAGAAAAGGAGACTCTTAGGACCTTTAGCTATAATAGCTATCTAGCAATAGTACTTTAAGAACAATTAGACTTAGAGGAGCTATAGAATAAAGCTAAAGAAGAGGATATTACTTACTAGCTAGCCTAGAAAGCTGTAAACGAGGGGGAACGCTAATTCCTAGTAAAGCTTAACCTTAAGCTTTTATTTTCTAAATGCTAACTAGATAATTTAAGAAACCTGCTATATTAAGGTTAAAAGTAGGTACTAAACAATAAACTCTTACGCACTAGAATTATCTATAAGATCTATTGTTCTAAGGCTCTAGGATACCTAGGAAAAAACCTTACCTATTAAGTAGTTGCTAGAGAATACTTTTAGCCTACTATAAGCTAGATAGTAAGGTAATATATTAGAAACTACTTAGTATGTAGAAGAATAAAACTATAGAGAGACGGCCTGCAAGGAATACTAAAACCTCTACTAATCCCTAAGCATATTTAGAAGGAGATATTAATTAACTTTGTTATAGGATTACTAGAAAGCGAAGGTTGTATAAACCTAATAGTTGTAACTAATAGACTAAGTAAAGATGTAATTTTAATAGGCCTTAAGAATATTACGACAGAGAACATTGCTAAAGCGTTAATTAACTTAGTAGCTTACTATTAGCTACTAGACTATATTACTTCTAACTAAGGTGTACAGTTTATAAGCTACTTTTAGACTTAACTTTGTAAGCTGCTAGAGATTAAGTAACGTTTATCTTCTAGATATTATCTTAAAACTAATATCTTAACAGAGCAAATAAACTTTACAGTATAGGCCTACTTACAAGCTTTCTGCAATTAGGTTTAAACAAACTAGAAAAGTAACTTAGGGATAGCAAAAATTGCGATTATAGTAAGACAAGCACAATTTACTAAAATATTGCCTTTTTTCCTATAACATAGATATAAGGTAGATCCTCTCTAAATAGTAGTAAAACATGGACCCTAGAACCAACCTTAGAAAAGGAGAATACAGGAAGACTACTAGAAAGCAGAGAAGATAGTAAGTAAACTCTAGCAAAGTATTAAGTTAGCTTAGGCTATAATAGCAGAATCTTAACAGGAACAAGAATAACAAGTAAACAAGAGGAGAAGACAATTACCTTAGCTTTAAATAGGTAATAGGGTTTAGTTAAAGCTAGGGGACTACTATAAGACAAAGAGACCTAGCTAAAAACTTAATTAGAAGAATCTTAAGTATACAGTACTTAAAATTATTAGACTAAACGCTATAAAGCTAGATAACCTAGGAAGGATACATCTAGTATTTAATATTAATAACCTCTAACTAGCTTCCTTAGATCTTTTACTAAGCTAACTATAAGATAATAGCAAGCCCTTACTAATTAAAGTAGATAGTAAAGATAAGTACCTAGTAGAGCGCCTATTAGAGGAAAGAGGCACAGGAAAGAGAAAAGAATACCTAGTTAAATAGGTAGAATACCTAGAACTAACTTAGGAACTAGCTTTAAACCTAGAAGATGTAGAAGTATTACAAGACTAAAAAAACTTAAGGACCTTTATTAAGAAAGGGGGTACTGTAAAAAGCTAAAGCCCTAACGTTTTAGTACTTAGTAAAGTTGCCTTGTTTAGCGATCTTACAGATGCTAGGTGTCTACCCGGCATCTATTAGCTTAGCGCGCTTAGGCCTTTTACACCGCTTAACCCTACGCCGCCTAACACCTCTACCTTGTTTGGCTCTTCTACCCTGCTCCCCCCTCCTAGCCTGCTTAGCCTTTCTTTTATACTTTGCATAATTTTCTCTTGCCACGTTAGTAGTCGCGGCGCAGTTACTTACGTACAAACTAGCGCTAAGCTTAGGCCTTACAGGGAGGTATATAGACTCGCTGCGCAAACCTTCGTAGTTCTTTAATTAATTTATTACTGTTTTCTCTTGCACCTTTGGTTAATCTAACGCACCCTTACACATAGTAAGATCTAACAGCTAGATTTAGTAACTTTAACATGCTGTATACAGAAGATAGTATAAAAAATTAGATGTTTTAGATAAACTAAGTGTTTACGCACGCAGTTGCGTAATCTAAGGATTCTACAAGAAACTATAAACTTAGTAAATTTTTAATTATATATAAGCTTAATTGTTAGCAGTTATAAAAAAGACCATTTAAGTTTACCTAATAACACAATAACTTGTATACAGTATATAAAACAGTAGACAAGAAAATTTAACTAGTTAATATCTCTTAGCAAGAGATGCCTATAGAATTTAGACAAGAAGACTAGAAGAAAAGGGCAAAAGAATAATAACTCCTCTAAATACGCATTCGCGATCCTAATAAAGGGCCGTGTAATTATCTATTTAAGCTAAGATATGCTACTTTCCAGTAAGAAACAAGGCTAACTAAAAAACAAGTTAATAAGCTACATACTAGAGATTACCTACAGCTATTAGAAAAGGAGATATTCATATATATGCTTCTTAACTAAGAAGGAGCACTCTCCTAGCAATTTAAAGAATTAGGAAGGATACATCCTAACGTATATCCGCTATACAAGATATAAATAATACTACACAAGGCTTAGCAAGTGCAAAGTTTTGCTATTCTAAAAGCTTTAGAACTATAAGTAGTAGAAATAGTTAACGTCTGTCTAAATTAAAGGACATAAGAAAGGTGCGATAGCTAATATTACAACCTATAGCATTTAGTATCTAAGAAAGATAAAGGGGTTCGTTAGATTAGTAATGCTTAGAGGATAAATGTAGTTACTATAAGAGATACAAATCTACCTCTAACCGCAGACAAGTTTTCTAAAAGGTTTGCAGGGTGTAAGATTATCTTACTTATAAATTTGTTCTTAAGATATAATCAAATTACGCTACATCTAGAAGTAGAGACATAACAGCGTTTTAAACACTAATAGGGCTAATACAATCTTGCACTATAGTTATAGGCGCTACTAACTCTGTAGCAGTATTCTAATAAGTAATATTAAAGATCCTAAGAGACTACTAGCCTAATACTATGCCCTTTATTAACAATATTACTTGTAGAGGGCCAAAAACTAATTATAGCAGAGAGGAATTAATGCTAGGAGTTTAACGTTATATTCTTAAGCATATTTTGCAACTAGACAGAGTACTAGTAGATATTAAACAAGCTAGAGGCACTATATTAGGAAAGAAATACTATTTTCTTATAGAAAGACTTAAAGTTGTAGGTTATAAGGTTAGCCCTTAAGGCCGTTATCCTAACTAGAAGAAACCTAAGAAGATTATAAACTAGCTACTATACAATAATAAAAGGGAGGTACGATCCTTTATAAGTATATGCGTCTACTACTATATATAGGTAAAGAACTTTACTAAGATTGCTAAACCTCTCTTTACACTCTTACAAGACAATGTTTCTTTTAAATAAAGAGATACACAAAACGCTGCAATGTACAAGCTAAAGTAGGCTAAATATAACGCACCTACACTCGTAAATTTAAACTACACTAACACTAAGAATTACAAGATATTCCTAATAACTCATGCAAGTTAAGATAGTGCACAAGTATATATTAAATAGCTTAAGAAAGATAATAAGTAACACCTAGTGCAGTTTAAAAGCACACTATAGTTAGCGCAAGAAATACAATAGCACTTTACTAAGTTAGAGTACAAGGCTGTACTGTAGGCTCTTAAGAAATTTTGTACCTACCTTTATAGTATTTACTTTACTATAAAAACTAACGCTGCAACCTTTATTGCTTAACTAAATTACTTATCTACTAATAATTTAGAGTCTATTATAAATAAATAGATATAAACAATTCTCTTGTAAGACTTTAACATTAAGCATATACTAAGATAGAAGATTGTAGTAGCAGATGCACTATTAAGGTATCTAAAACCTAATAATTAGGAACTACCTCTAAAACCTACAAAGGATCTAGAGGAGTTTATTAATTATATAATTAGAAATGTAAATGCGCTAATACTAGTAGGACAGGCAAGGGTACTCTGTTAAGAATTCTTAACAGAATTAGAATAATACGCTTAATTTTTAGTTAACTTTAGGACTTCTAGAGGTATAGAACTGCGAGAAATATAAGTAAAGAAGAAGCAAGCTCTAAACTTCTTTGTATAAGACAGGATACTTTTTAGGAAGACATCTAGAAACATTGCAATTTAGAGGGTTGTAGATAATACTAACATAAAAACAGCTGTAATATAGAATATACACTCTTAGATTAGTTATAGAGGAGTTAACGCGGTGTACTCTATACTTGCTTAGCAATACTAGTAGAAAGGAATGTACAAGCATGTGCGGCAAAAGCTAGTAACCTGTCTAGACTATTAACTGCAATCCTTAAAGAGGAAGATTAATATACTTACTAACACTTATAGTTTTGCTATTTAGAAGACAGTTGCGATTAATATAGTATACATGCCTTAGTACTGTAGGAAGAAGTTTTTAGTTATTATAAGGAACTACCTTAGTAGTTAGCCTAAAGTAAAAGCCCTGTTAAACAACTAGTTAAAGACAATTGCAGAGTTTATATATAAGGACATTATATGCTAATAGAGTACAGCGCGTAAACTTATAGTTAATAGATAACCTAATTTTGCTAAGGTAGTCTTACATTTATTAAAAATGTATAGAATTAACTAAGTCTAGTTGTTAGGACACAACCCTTAAGCTACAAGAAAGATTAAAAGAGGGCATAAGCCTATTGTAAACGCCCTCGCAAAGCTGCTAAGACCTTAAGTTAAGAACTTGCTAACAGTTCTACTTGCAGACAGGATCTTAATACAGAAATAAATAGGTTACTCGCTGTACTAGTTAGTTATAGGGTAGAACTTAGTGCTTCTTATTGAACTTACGCTACCTATATAGCAAACGCTTCTATTTAGAGAAGTAAATAACTACGCACAGCTACTTGCAATTTAAGCAATACAGCTAGATCTTAAAGATTAGTTTACAAAGGATACTGTTGCTTATACTAATTAGATAAGAGCCGCGAAGAAAGAATACTAGGATAATACTAAGGAAATACAATATAAGGATATAAAGCTAGGAGATTTAGTTCTTTTATAGAACTCTGTTTAAAAAATTAATATGTTAAGAAACTGCAAACTAGATACAAGATAGTTAGGCCTATACTATACCTAGGAAGCTAGACCTAATAGAGGAACCTATTGTCTTGAGGACCTTAATAGTACACGCTTTCTCTACACGACACTTAGATAGCGATTAAAGCTGTTTAGACAAAGATTTGTTTAGGATATTATTAAGGAAGATTATAGAAACATAACGTTATAAGATCCTCATTATTAGGAGCGAACTAGCTCTATAGTAGATATTCCTATCTTGCTAGACTTGCCTAAGCTACATACGGAACTACAACTACCTTTACCTCCTACAATAAGTAATAATTTTTGTCCTTAAGTTGTTATTACTAAACGCCTTATAGAAGAGGAGCGTTATGTATATAGACAAGACTTCAAAAGCTTAGACTCTAACTTAGATGCCACTATATTAGACAACTAATAGGCTATAGGACAGCCTATACTTGTAGGAAAAGGAGGGGATACTATACTAGTAGTACTTACTTTTACCTTTAGCTACTTATTTACTAATTTCCTATACAAAATCTAGATATACGCTACATATCCTACTAATTCTAGGTGCTTACCGCTACACTAATACTATACTTAATTTCACGCACTCTTAGGGCAATAGCTAATTAGAATAACTATTTTAATTGCAAAACCTGCTTATTTTGGCGCAATTTAGACCCTTTTTACCTTTACCTGCTAGCCGGCAGGATACCGCCACTACATATAAACTAGAACTACAACCCTGCTAACTATCTAACTCTCCTTCTACATAAACTTTACTACTTTTTATTAAGGTAGTTACCTTCTAAAGACAATAGCTGTAATAATATCTTCCCCCCCTCCTAAAATAGCAGCGGCTAAAGACAATATTTAACTTACCTTAGCTAACCTGCTTAAACAATACTTTAAGCGTTATTAGAGAAGGCTAAGGGTATGTAGCTATAGTAGCAACTACTGCAAACACCTAGAATATTCAAAGTTTTTAATAACCTTAGAGTTATTGCTAAAAAGGAAGACTATGTTGTAGACTAAATTCCTAAGGTTGTACAGCATTAGGATAAGGTGCTAGAGCTTATAAATTTTAGCAACAATATTAGAGTTATTAATATTTGGACTCTAGTTAACAAGATCCTTTTAGCCGCGCTAAGACAGCAATATATTATTATAGATTGTTAGTTTAACAACGCCTTCTACTAATTTAACCTAATCCTTAAGGTTGTTCTTAGAGTAGGTAACCTTTATGCTTAGCTCTCTAGACTTATAGACAAATATAGTAGTATTAAAAGTTTCTAAAAACACTATCCTATTGTTAGTGCAGCTTCCTTAACGCGGAACAAGAGGGTGAAAGAACTAGGTAGGGCTATAGCAATAGTAAACAAGATAGCTCTAGGATTTGTACAAGAATACGTTAGTATCTATATACCTTATACGCTACTTAGTTACTAAAGATTAACTAATATAGCCTTTGTGTTAAGGCGTATAAATCTTAAAGATGCTGCTTATTTCTTTAACGCTGTATTAGCGCACTGCATTAACTCTAAAAACTAAGGTAAGAAACAATACGTGTTAACAGCTAACTAGGTAATAATAAAACTGCTATATAAGGATATTTGCGCTTTTATTAATTAGAACAACCTTTATAACTAAGCACCCTACCTAAATATTAATAATCAAGAGGTAAAGGAGCTTTATAATATCTACGCTAAGCTGCTAGCTAAGAAAGAAGATATTAAATTTAACCTACAGAAGCTACGTCCTAATGCTAGGGCTAAAGATAAGTAAGGCAAGCCTAATCCTCTCTATATATTCTAGTAAAAGGTGTTTTAACTTATAGCTAAATCTAAGGACCCTAAAACTAGCCTAGTTTACTCTACACGAAACGTCTTAAATAATAATTATAGGCTGTTTAGTTTAAAGATACATCTAATATATAGTGTAGTTATTTCTATAAATGTAGAGATAAGAAGGACCTTAAATAAGGCTTAATTTATTAAGTGCTATAGTAATCTTATAACGTCTAAGACTCGCTCTCTAGGAACTTATAGTCTGTTAGTTATAACTAAGAATCTAAGGCAATCTACAGGAATGTTAACTAGTTAAGGACCTAACTAATACTTTGCAGTTAAGTTGCGTAAGCTTTAGAACAGAATAACTGTAGTGCGACAGAGGCGTAACGCTGCTAATATCTAGGTAGGACAAGTTAGGACTAGGGATAGTAACTAACAAGCCCTTACACTACTAACTCTACTAAGCTGTTATGCTCTAAAAGTAACACTAGCCTACTAATAGGCGGCTACTTAATTAAATACTAACCTTCATAATGCTACTTAAGTAGACAAGGAGCCTAATACCCTTGATTAGGAACAGGAGATCCTATAAGTAGGGTGTTATTATAAGAATTCTACCTTAGCTTTTCTTAAGCTGCTTGAGCGAGCCTACGCAAAGAAGCTAATTACTAATCCTAACTGCGTTAAGGTTATTAAGGAATAGTACTGTAAGGTTAATATTAGACAACTATTTAGCTCTAATAACCTGTTCTACAAGCAAGTATACTTTATCTACAAGTATACTACTGCGAGTGTTATAAGTTTACTTAAAAGGGCTATGCTATCTAATATACTTAATAAGTGTCTGCTCTCACTATACGTAGGATAGAACTGCTAGCAGGAATTCTTATTAGATTCTGTAATTTTGAAGCTTTTTAGTACCAAGTATTATCTAGCTAAGTAGGATAAAGAGTTACTAAGCTACTAGTATTAACCTTCTTAACTTAATCTCTCCTCTATCTCTACTTAAGTTAAGATTATTAATACTATAGAGTTTAGACTACAAGCAGAAGAGTTCTAACGCACTAGAAATATTATTACTAACACCTACACCTAGCTGTTGAAGAACAGTTAGGTTAAGGATATTATTATTAAAACTTTTAAGATGTATTGCTTCTACTTATAACTTATAGACAGGAAGCTAAACCTTAAATAGCTGCGTAATATGTACTACTTACTTATCTAACAAGCTATACGCACTAATCTAGAATACTAGTTACAATACGCTATGCTCTATAAGAAGTACACTTTAATTTCTTACCCTTACTACGCTAAGTACGCTAAGAAGGGTGATTAAACTTACTTTAAGCACATTAACTTTAACCTTAAGTAAGCAATAACTAAAGGTCTTAGTGCTAATATAATTTGAGGCAGCGTCTCCTTTAATAATAAGAATAAGAACAACATAGAGATGCTTTTAGGCTTCTATAACTACGTGCTAAAGTACTTAACATAGCGCAAGGACGTAGGCGTTAAGTTGTTAAATAGTCCTATTAAAGGATAGAAGGACAAGACTAACTAGCTAGAAGATACACAGAAGCTAGCTCCTAATGCTTACTAAATAAAGTAAATCTATAAGGAAGAATAAGTTTGGAGTTTATCTCCTCTACTACCTTATAGATCTACTAGCCCAACTACTTGCAATTGCTGTACTATCCTCCCTTAGTTCATTATAGTCTGTAATAGGGTAATAGAGGTGCCTGCTATAGGAACCTATAAGGAAATTTACAAAGCTTATTATAACCTTACTACTACTCCTTGTACTTCCTTAAGCTATCCTAATAAATTTAAAGGAATTAATTAGCTATTCCCTGCTAATGTTTATATTAAGTATAGGTCTTAGATCTAGAAGGCCCTTGTTAGATAGGCGAAGTAGGACAATCCTCTTGTCTGTAAAGAGCTAAACAACATGCTATAGAATGCTAATAAGAAGTAGATTAAAAACTATATTTAAGAATACTGCAACTATATCCTGTATTAAATTATTAATCTATAGCCTGCAGTTTAAGAGTTAGAGAAGGGTACTTTTTATGCTAATTTAGCCTAAGGATACCTTAACTATTTATATTTTACTAACTATAGACAGAACCCTCCTTATATAACAAAGAACTAGGATAAGTAGGATACTAATTTCTCTTAAGCTAATTCTCTACAACGTCTTTAGGAGGAGCTTAGCCTAGAGGCTAATAAGCGCTAAGTTTTCTTCAAGAGCAAAGATCCTACTATACTCTTCTCTACGCAACGTCTCCCTAGCGTTCGCTTTTAATTAGGTACAGTTATCTTTAATAACGTCTTAGTACCTACAACTCTAACTAGGCGACCTCTTTATAATTGCCTTTACTTAATATTAGAGTCTTAAGCGCCTGCTACTCCTGTTCCCGCTCTAACTACAGCACCTGCGCCTAGGCCACGCGCTTTAACTACTACTTAAGAACTTTGCTAAAGTAAGCGCTTAAAGAAGTAAAGGACAGTAGTTAGGATAGATATAGGGGTAATTAAGTTATGTTTCCTTTGTTTTATTTCTATTGTTTTGCTATTTTTCCTTCTGCTAAGTAGGTCGCTTAATAGGGCCAAGCTCGCAGGAAGGGGAGGTATGTGCTGGTGCACAGGATAATACCCTGCTGCTTACCAGGTTAGTGCTCAACCACCTAACCTAGAGGTATATAGCTCGTTTTAATGGTCAAAACGAGCGGGGGGGGCTATACATTATCCTTATCCTCCACTCTACTCTACAGCTCTTAACTCTTGTACTTCTCTTTAATAGTTAACCTATAATAAGATCTTTATCTTACTACCCTCGTTCTCGCATAATCTAACCACTAGTAATCTCCTGCACTTGTAGTAGTAGGTTTTCATACACTTCAACACCCGTATAATAGTTCCTATATTAGATCGCATTCTATCTTGTTTAATAGCAGTATATAATTACCTGTTTAACAGCTTTTATATACTAATTACTAGAGTTTGTAAGGAAGTGTGACAGCTTTAAGATTAATTAAGTAACATTTAGTCGTAGTATAATAGCTATATACAGCACTAATCTAACCCTTTCTTAGTAGGCCTTAATTTTTTACTTAGTTGCTTCGCTAGTGTTCTTAATTAGCTTCTTAGACAGTAATAGGGTCTTAGAAAAGCTGCTATCTTCAAGCTTAAACTTCTTCGCGATTTCATTAATGTACGTATTGTATACAATTGTAATTATTTGCTTCTTGTAATTTTTAATTATACAGATACTAAGGAACTATTTAACTAATTCTTGTTCCTTTATCTTGTACTTATTTATAATTTTTAACTAAAGATCTATTGCTCTCTGCTTATAATCTTTCGCAAAGAGCAGTAGGATATTATTTACATAAAATAATACTAGAATTCTCCTTTCTTAATTAAAAAATAGGCAGGGTTCCTCTAGTAAAGCGATTAGTCTAATCTCTTTTAGTAATTCTAAGAACTTCTTATACTACAACAGTAGCGAGTCTTGTAATCTATATAGTGCGCGGTTAAGCTGTATACACTTCCCTAGCTTCTTAAAGCTATCTAGTATCTTACAGATTACTAAGTTATTTGCTATAATCAACGCATTAAGAAATACTTTTACAATATAAAATTGCTTAATCTCTAAATTATTCTTAGCGGCAATAGCTATTGCTGTTTAAAAGGACTTAGCTGCCAAGGTAGCAGCATAAGTTAAGTTAATTAAACCCTTTTCCTAAAAATTACCTTTTACAACAATCTGCGCCTTACATTTAAAAAAGAAGCTATTCTAATTAAACTTATAGGTCTAAACTTACTTTATAGCTCTTAGGCGATTAATTACTTCCTCTCTTAATATTTTAGTCTAAGTCTTTATCTTACTTAACTAATTAATCTCTCTTCTGCAGGTATCCTTGAATAAGGCTCTTATAAGATGCTAGAGCAATTACTTTTATAATCCTAGCAGTTTAGGTAGATTGTTGCAATACAGTTAAGCATTTCCTGTACTTAGCTTATACTTAGTAAGCAAAGCTACTATAACTACATAATTAAGAGTCTTATAGCTTGCTTAGTCTTTCTAGGTTGCTTGCAAACCTAGCAGGTAGGTATTTTAGAAATTGTTTTATAATAAATCCTTATAATTTGCAATTAATGCGTTAACACTACCTGTGCTTTTACTTTTTAGTTAATTATAAAGATCTTAGGTTACGTCTTTATGCTTACGCCCGCTACCTAGCTTGCGCAGTAAAAGATATTAATTTATAGGCTAATCTAGGCTTTTGCTAGTAATATAAGCACTATGCCTTATAAGTAGAGGTGTAGCTTGTTATTGCTTACCTTATCTGCTGTTTGTTGCCTAAAACCTTAACTTGCAAGATAATTTACGCCCTAGTATCCTACTTACACAAGTAGGTGTTCTATTATAATTAGCTAGCGCGTTAGAGTCTATAGGCACATACTATTAGACTAGTAAATAAGGTATTCTACTTATAAGTTCTAATAAATTATCTTTTATAAATAGTTGCACTGCTGTTTAACTATTAGTAACTATATTTTTTTAAATTTTTTTTAAGGTATTAAAGGTGGTGGTGGTTGTTGTTGTAGTTAAAATAGGTTTTCTAAAAAAGTAAAAAGCAGCTGCCCTCTACTAATTAGTCGCAAAAGTTAAAAAAAAAAGGATTGTGTGTAGTTAACAAGATTCAAACGGTAGGTAGATAAGTTCTAGGAGGAAAGCTTAGACTACTAAGCGATAATCAGGGTTGAAAAATTTGCTAAAGTACTAAAAAACGACACCAGTTGAAACATGTCTAACAGCGATTGCCAGTCTATAGCTAGCAATAGGTTTACTGTAGGATTATAATAGAATTGCAATATAATCTTGCTTTTCTTCGTTTCTGTCCAAACATGCAACACACCTATTGCGTGCTAGCAATGCTAAACAAGGGGGCATAAGCCCGGATACCTGTTGTTAGTAATAAATCTTTTTTACCAAAATAGTGTCTACAAAATATGTAGTCACATTAAAAGGTTGTCTTAAAAGGCTGAAGCCAGTTAGTAACTATATAATTAATTCAATTGTTGTTCCCTAGGGTCTCTAATTTAGGAGTAGGTTCTAGGGTAGCAAGACTAGTAATCTGCTACTAATTTAAACGAATTCCTAATAGCGCACTAGCCTTGTGCTCTAATTGCTTAGCATCTTCTAATCTATTCTTATCTTTGGTAAGTAAGCCGTCCTTACTACTTAAGATAGTAAATAGATTATCTTTAAGATTTTTAGTAGTTAGCTGTGTATCCTAATCTGCTCTTTCTTAAACAGGAGAGAGAACCTCTAAGTTGTCTCTAGAATTAACTAGCTTGCTATTATAAAGAATCTTTACAATCTTATTTGCTTAATTTTTTAGCAGCTCTTTCTTACAATTTCTTTTGTAAAACAACTGTTTATTAATAGTTATATTACAAGTAGTAATTACTTTATTAAGTATTAGTACTTATATATAGTATATGTTAGAGGCTTAATACCTTACTAAATAACTAATATGGCCGTAAGGATTAACCTTAAATTCTTAATAATTGCGCCTAGCTGCCTTATCCTTGTTTAAAGAATAGGCTCAGCAGCTATAGGCATATATTTTACTCTAATCTAGGCGTAGATTAGCAGTCTAGTATCTAATCTTAGGTAGTTAATAGTATTAGAAATATTTCTTAAACTATTCTTTAAGCACCTAATAAGGGGATTAGTAGCTATAGATCTTAGTAGGACTTATGCTATATAGGTAAGCCGCCGCATCTATAATTACTAGCTAAAGCTTAGCTAGTAGATTAGCGCTTGTGCGTATCTTAAAAGCCTTAGTAATTAGCTCTTAGCTAGCTCTCTCTGCTAAGCTATTAGGCTTATAGGTGTATAGTAGTGGCGTTTTAATTATAATCCCTTTCTCTATTGCCTATTTCTTATTTCTGAATTGCTCTCTCTAAGGCAGTGTAGCAGTATTGTTATTTTAATAAATTACTATAATTCTCTGCTAATATTTCCTATTAATCCTTTTAGCAAAACCTTTAATTACCAGTATATAGGAGCTGAGAAGGAGTAATTAAATAATTAGTTGGAGGGGAATAAGTATATTAATCAACTAAGTGCCACAACAAAGTGTCCAATAACTACTAAAAAGACTTTAGACAATCTAGCTCGTTTATATGTGCGCTACTAGCGCCGTCACGTGATATCCTACTAGGATTACCTAATAACCCGGGTGATCTAGATGTCTAAGCGTGATCCGGAGTAATCTAGAGGTCTGTACTCTAACACACCCCCTAGGGCAGTAAGATATTATTAATCTAAGCTATAAGCAATCTAGGTAATTATAAGTCTAAGTTATTGATTAAGAGGGCCTCTGTAATTATAGCTCCTCTGCGTAATTATCTGTTGTTGTAGTAATGTTACGTGTTGTTGCGTTAATTGATCTAGCAGCTCTAAGTAATATTAAAACATTAGATAGACCCTAAATATCGCGTAAATAGTTAGTGCGCAATTGCTACAACAAAATTAATCGCGTCTATTGCCTCTCTAAAACATTTTGTCCTTAACCTTCATTAATCTAATTACTAAGTCTTTCTAATTTACCTTAACTACTATTACTAATATAGTAAGTAGTATTGCCTTATTGATCTCTTACTAATCAGCTGCTGGTCTTTCTAGTGTAGTCCGCCCTAAGCAATAATAAGCGCAGCTTAGAGAGCTGTCGTTAACGTGATTAACAATTAGAAAGCCGCTAGCAACTTAAGAATAGTGCTAAGCACCGCGCGCGCTAAAGCCTATTTAACAATAACATTTAGCAAGCAGCTAATCTCTAAGATAATAAAAGTAAGTTGCCTCTGCCTGTTAATCCTTTTGCTTACTGCAAAATACCTAGTAGCTCTGCTTAGAGGATAATTATGTTACCTGCTAAATTAAGTCTACTGTTAAATTCTTATTTAAATTTTGATTTACATAAGAGTCTAACTAAGTAATTAAGCTAGCGTAAGGGCAAGGCCCCTTAAGAGCTAAAGCCAAAATTACAGCAAATAACTGCTTAAGCAGCAACATGTAAACTGTAATATAGCAACAGTAATAGGCTAAAAACGCCTATTAAGCTGTCTACTAAGCGCTTAGCGCCTTTATCTACTTAGAAAAAAGCGCCTAGCAGCTCTTTAAAGATTGCTGCTAATCTAACGCGTTCTTATATTCTGCTGTGTAAGCGCTATATAAAGAAGATGCTAGATAGCTTGTATGCTAAACGCTACTTTAATTGCGTTTAAACTAGCAGTTAGAGCAGCTTACGCTATAGTAGTTGCTCGTCTTATACCTATTACACAGTTAATATTAATCTTACTAATTAATTTATAGCTATGTATAGAGATAAAGAGGTAAGTCTCTAACCTATTAACCTTCTTTTTTAGCTTGTTAACTAGTTTTTAGGATTAGAATAATAATAAGATATACTAAGCTTTAAAAGCTTAAATACTTAAGGATATTATTGCTCGCTGCAAAGAGATTAATAGCGGCGTTATAACTACTAAGCTTTTCGCGCAGAAAGCTTCTACTAATAATTATAGAGCTTATGAGATAGTGTATTATAGTTTTACTATTTAGATACTTGCTCCTACTTCTGCGCTTACTTCTGCTCCTGCTTAGTAACTCTTGTTCGCTCCTGCTTCTGCTTAGCAGACTACTTAATAGATACAACAGTTAGCTTTCTTTCTGCAGCAACAGCAGCAATAGTAGTAATATAAGTAGCCTTGGCAGCAACCTGCCTAAAGGTTACTGCTTTAAGAGTAAGTTTCCTAAGAAATGTTGCCCCTATCTAGTCTATACAATCGCCCTTAAGTTTTTTGTCCTAATTACTATATAACTTATTTGTATAAGCGCGATTATTACGCTAGTATAAGAAGGCAATTATCTAACAACTCTATGTATAGAAGTTATAGGTTATAATTACGCCGTAATACTATTTACCTTTAGACTCTTGCTGTTTAGGCTTAGATAGCCTAAATTGCTTTTAAGCTAGCTAAAGCTAAGCAGGCTAAGCGTAATACAATAATTGAATCTAGCAAGTATAATAAGTCTAATGCTTATTAGTAATAAGGTTCCTAGTCTTAGTTTAATAGTCTAGCTTACGTTCTCCTGCTTAATGAAATAAGCTCTTAAGAGGAGACTTAGCCTAGTATATAGATGTTGCTACTTAATACAATTCTTTTGCTTGTTAATTATCCTTTTTTTAATTAATTGCTTAACTTGCTAAAGGTTAAATAACTGCTTAAACTTCTTAAACTGTTGTTAGGTAAGTAACTTAGTTAGTTTATTAGCCGGCATAATTACTGTTTCTAGGTACTTAACCTAAAATATTTTTTTAGCAAACTCCTACTGCAGCTATATGTTTTAGATATCTATATGCCTTAATTAAGTGCTAATCTACTTATTTTTTCTAACTACAAGCCTAATTATCTGTTCATTATTACACTAGACTGTCTAGATGTTAGATATTATAAGTTAAGTAATACTGATAAGGTAATAATAATATAAATAATGATAAGTTAATAGTATTAATGACTAATTGCTAGTGTTCTGTTTGTGGATTGTATCTGCTCTAAGTGCCCTTTTTATAATTGGGATTCTGTGTGGGCCTTAGCGGCGCTAACGCGTTTAGCGTTTTTTAGTGCTACCTCCTGATTACCCTTGCAGACCCCTTCTCTAATTTTACTAACCTCCTAATTAACCGCGCTGATGTCCTAAATTTAACACACCCCCTTAGCTTAAGCGTATAGATTAAGCTAAACACTTTCTTTGTTGTTTCTTCTGTAAGGTAGTTGATTATAGGTTTAAGGCGTTGAGCTGATTAGTTAACAATACTAGATTAGCTTCTAGTTGTAGTTATATGCCTAGATTAATTAGTCCTATTTTTTGTAGGATCCTTAGCTATTAATTAGCTAGTAATAGTTTAGTAAGTCTGTTAGTAAGTATCTTGCTTAATTCTATGTAGATTACCTTAATTAACTTGTTCTAAGCTTCTTGCCTAAGCTAATAGTTGTAAATATTAACATGCCGTAGCTTTAAAGTTAACTAGGAAATCTACTCTAAGATTAATTAGATTGTCTATAGGTTATTGCACTGTATAGTAATTGTTTAGTTAATTAACTAAAATTAGAGCTTAGTAAGAAGCATCTAAATAAATATAGCTTTCTTTGCTACTTATAAGAGCGTAAGTAGTTTAGCTTTAGTTGTTAAGGTAGTAACTGTATCTTACTTATTTGCCCTCTAAGCTATTAGTCTGCTAAACAGCTTAATTACGTATTCTTGTAAGCTTTTGCAATTAGGTGTATTATTAGTAAAAGAGGCGTTACTTATAAAAACTAGGTGATTATCTCTACTAAATTGTAGTTTTAGCGTTCGTGTATAGTTAAGGTAGAGGAGTACGTAATTAGCTACTTGCTATTAATTAGAGCTAGGGTTTGTAAGAAATTGTGCTAGGCGTAATACTGCGAAGGCTATATTAGGTCTTGTGTTAACTGCTGTAAATAGGAGTAATCTGATTTTTTATTAGTAGAGGTTAATTTCCCTAGAGGTTGCGTTGCCTTCTTAGAGTAGCAGTTTAGCCTTAATTACTAGGGTATTACTCTTATTTAAGTAATTACTTACTAGTTAGTTGATTTTCTTAATATATACTAATTAGAAGATCTAGATCTTGCGCTGTGATTAATCCCTAATTAACTCTATGCCTAAAAACTAATGCAGATTGTCTCCACTAGTTATACAGTACTTCTTTCTAATATCTATAATAGCTGCTTGCGTATCTAATCTATAGTTCTTGCTGCAAATTGCAATAATATTATTAACGTAGAAGAACACAAAGATCTCTTAGCAGATTATATAGTATAGCTTATATAGGATAGCAGTAAATCTACATCTTTAGAGATAGGTAGTAAAGTCCCTTTGCTAGAGTAGTAGCAATATTTATAGGCTGTATAAAGCTTTGTTAAGCTTTAGGATTATTCTCTTCCTTGCTTATCTACGCAGCATTCTTATATATATAACTTAATTAATTAGTGCGTGTGCAAAGGCGTTAGTAACATTGTACTACTTAAGATTAAGGTTCAATTAGGCAGCAATCGCGAGGGCTATTTAGAAAGATTAACCTGCTAATATAGCAGCGTAGGTCTCTTAAGTAGTAACGTTGCGTTATTAATTACCCTGTATAACTAAGCGCGCTTTGCACTTAACAAACTTATAATCTTTATTAATCTTGTAGGTATATACTTATATAGACTCTAGTATCTAGGTGTCTATTAGTTGTGCTTCTTGCGATAGAACTTCCAACTATAAGTTTAATTACTTGTAGCTTGCAAGGTGATCCTCTTTAACCTTTTTAAACAACTAGTAGAATATGTAATTCTCCTTTAGTTAGTTTAGACTTAGCGCTAGCAAAAGCTTACTTAGATAAGGCATCTAGTTATAACCTTAACTCTTAAGCAATTAATTTACCGCTGCGCTATTAAGTTTTTTGTTGTTTAATTATTAAACTTTTCCTGCTCTCGCACCTGCTATAAACGCTAAAGCTTATAAGTCTGTGTAGTTTTTCTAGAGAGACTTACTAATAGAACTTAATCCTATATTAGCACTGCGCGGATTAGGATACTTGCTGCTGCTAGTACTTAAGAGGTAATTTGGCTTAGAGTTTAATAGCTACGTAAGGGTGACGTTCTAACTCTTAATATTAAGAGGATTATCTACACGCCTAATACTCTCCCCTATTATAAGATTAGCTAAGAGGGCTACTAGTGGAGGCGTTAGCAGGGGTAAGAGATAATCTACTTAAACTTTTCTTCTGCGTTATTTATATTCATTAAGTGTTTCTTTATGTATAGGTTCTTTATTAAAGGACTTATTCTTAAGAAAAGATTGTGTCTTTTTTTAGTTATTTGTAATCTTTAGGGGAAGTTCTACAGTCCTAATTTATGCCTTAATCTCTTTAAGGGTGCTATGCATTAGGTTATTTATAACGTTTTTCTTATCCCTAGTAAAGATTAATTCTTTATTAAATACTATATCGCGTGTAGTAATCACCTTAGCTATTGTTAGTACCTATACACGGTAAATGTTCGTAGATTAATATCTAACTAGGTATCTAATTTATGTCATAAGATTAAGCTGCTATAGTTTGCGCTTGCTACGCTTTATATTATTTGTTATCGTAAACGCCTTACACCTGTATACTTATAGGTGTCCTTAGAGTAGTTTGCGCAGTGAGGTAACAATTCTATTTTTATATATGTTATGCGTAAACAACTTTTAATATAGTAATCTTTATTAATTTGCGTATTAGGGCGTTTAATTTTAAAGATATACTACTAATTAAGTAATCTTAAGCTATAGTAGCTATAGTAGGTTAGCGTTAAGTTACATTACTTGTGTTTTATCCTTAATTACCCCTTCTAAGCGTTCTGCTCTACTGTTCTGTGCTTAGGTATTAGGAGCGGAAGGCTTAAACTATATGCCTTAAGACTCTGTCTACTAAGCAACTTCTAGTTTAACTGTAACAATCTCGTTATTAGTTTTAATAACCTTTATTATAATATTAAATTAGGTCTTTATAAGGCTTACAAAAAACTCTAAGGACTTAATAATTATCTACGCTGTTTACTTATTCTTATAGTAGTAGTTCAACATAAATCTAGTAACTTAATCTATAATTAGTATTTAGCTTCTTTCCTTAGTTAAGCTGTTAACTTTATATTTATAAAAGTTAAGTGAGATGCGCTCTTCTAGAGACTTATTAATCCTATGCGGTGTGCGGCAGATTAGCCTTATAGCTTTTGCTTGTCTATAGGCGTTGCATGCTACTGTAAGTACTCTAGTAATCCTTACCTCTTTAGATTGTTGTATAAGGTGCTGAAGCGCACTTAGTTTTAGATAACCTATTTTCTTATGCTATATAAGCGCTTGTGCGCGCTGTCTTTAATTGTATTGCCGCTTAACGACCTAAGAAGCTATTATAGCGATATTAGTAATTAGGTTGGCTTCAAGCACCTATTGTCTATATAACTTAGTAAGGTTAGCAATTAGATTATTAGTAAGTAATTGTTAAAGGACAGTTAGATTATATTTAGTATCTTACTATAAGCCCTGTAAGCAGAGTATTCTAAATGAGACAAGATTGCAGAGTAGATTAGAGCAGTATGCTACGTCTTTTAGGTGTAGTTAGCTTCGCGTCCTGCTACTAGCTACTGTTATAGTAACTAATCTATATACCTTAATCTATTTATTTTTAAGGTGTTAAAGGTGGTGGTTGTTGTTGTAGTTAAAATGGGGTTTCTAAAAAAGTGAAAAGCAGCTACCCTCTACTAATTAGTTGCAAAAGTTAAAAAAAAAGATTGTATACCTTAATCTATACTTGTAAGTTACCTGCCTATAGGAAGTCTCCTTGCCTTGCTAATTGTGTTTTAGTGAATTAACTAGTATTGTTAGAGACGTAATAGGTTAATCTAGAGTTAAAGATCTATAATTGTTGTAAAGGATACATATCCTAGTTTGCTTCAAATAAGGCCTTAATAAACGTGTAGTTAATCCCTTTAACCTTCTAACTATAAATTTAGTTATTATGCTTAATTGTAGGCGTTGCTGTGTATAACTTTTTAATTACAGGTCTTTAAGATTGTAATTACTGCTTATAGTTGCAAATTGTTTCTTGTATAGCTAGGCTGTTATTAATACGTAATTAGACTTAATCTATTCTGTCTTGTTAGGGTTGCTACTAGTCTAGCGCGTTGCTTAGGTAAGCGTACTAGCAATCCTTAAGCGTATATTTTGTATTAAAAGCTTTGCATTTGCTTGCAGTGTATTAGATATTGTTTAATTAAGTATCCTTAATAGGCTTCTAATTTTAGCGCTGTTTGCGCTTCTGCCTAAGATTATCTAATTTGTCCTTGTTAAGTGTTTGTAATCTAGCTCCTGTAGCTGTTCTAAATAAAGCCTTAGTTAACTTTGCTTTAGATAAGTAGAAGAGTTACATGTAATCTTAATAATCGCGGACTATATTCTTAACCGTGATTAAAGGACTCTTTAATTTATAAAATACAAAAAATATAGTCTATTTTTCTAAGTGCTTTGCCGTAGCTTAGGTAAAGTCCTCCTTTACATACGCGTTTAGTTAGTACTTAGGTATTCTAACAGCTTTACCCTTAGTTGTAGCGTAATTAACTTTAGTAAGCTATGTCTCTTATAAGTCAATTACTTTAGGCGGCTTTATCGCAGTTTTGTACTGCTCTTAAGCTTCCTTAATCTTATCTTTAGCGTTAATGCCTATAGTAGCTATTAGATTAGCAATTTATTAATAATGTAATTAACTTGGTTAATAGTAGTTTGTGTATAAGTAGTTGTTAACTGTATGCTGTATCTCCTGCGTAATCTTATCTAACGCTGCTTACTCTCTTGTGTACTTCTAATCTTCTGTCTTGTATTAATCTAGCTCTAACTTATAGATCTTTAGATCTTCTTTATATAAGGCTTTTGCATTTATTAATAGATCTGTAGGCTGTGTAGGTATAAAAGGCGGTATAGTTGCGCTATCGCTGTATTTACTTTAGTGCTATGCAGTGTGCGTATTAATTGCTTGTTGCGACGCTTAATAGTTGCTTAGTTAAGGCATCTTAGGTACCTCTAGTTTATTAATAGGTTTAATTATAAGGTTTAGATTAATCTTCTCCTACACGCGTAGAGAGTTAGCGCGCGTTTTAATTTGTTAGATTTATTTAATCTAGTTTATGTAATTAGTATGGATTACAGAGGAGTCTCGTAGAGATAGGGTAGTTATCCTTTTAATAGCTTGTATAATTTAGTAGTTTAGTAAACTTTGTTTAGTTAAGGCAGTGAGACTCTTAATTGTTAGATATTATAGGTAAGGTAATACTAATAAGGTAATAATAATATAAGTAATAATAAGTTAATAGTATTAATAATTAATTGTGAGTGTTTTGTGTGTGTGTTGTATCTGCTCTAAGTGCCCTTTTTATAATTGGGATTCTGTGTGGGCCTTAGCGGCGCTAGCGCGTTTAGCGTTTTTTAGCGCCACCCCCTAATCACCCTTGCAGACCTCTTCTCTATTCTTACTAACCTCCTGATCTACTGCGCTGATGTCCTAAATTTGACACTAGATATCTCCTAGATTAAGAGATAGCTTGCGAAAAAAGCGCTTAAAGGCTATAGCTTCCTTAGTAGTTTGCTTAAGGATGAGCAGCTTAGCCTTAGTAGTTAACGTGGTTACTGTAGTCTGCTAAGCTGCCTTCTAAAATATTAGACTACTATATAGAATAGCTATATATCTATAAGATAATAAATAAGTTTCCTAATTATCTACAAAAGAAGCGTTGCCTGTAATTGTTAGGTCTAGGGTATTGGAGTTCCTATATAAGATTGCATCCTATCTTGTTTAATAGAGGTATATAATTACTTGTTTAACAGCTTTTATATACTAATTACTAGGGTTTGTAAGGAAGTGTAGGAGCTTTAAGATTAAGTAGGTAACATCTAGTTATAGTATAATAGCTATATACAGCACTAATCTAACCCTTTCTTAGTAGGCCTTAATTTTTTACTTAGTTGCTTTGCCAGTGTTCTTAATTAGCTCCTTAGACAGTAATAGGGTCTTAGAAAAGCTGCTATTTTCTAGCTTAAACTTCTTCGCGATTTTGCTAATGTACGTATTGTGTATAAGCGTGATTATTTGCTTCTTATAATCTCTAATTATTTAGATAGAAAGAAACTCTCTAACTAATCCCTGTTCCTTTATCTTTTACTTATCTATAATTTTTAACTAAAGATCTATTGCCCTCTACTTATAATCTTTTGCAAAGAGCAGTAGGATATTATTTATATAAAATAGTACTAGGATCCTCCTTTCTTAATTAAAGAACAGGTAGGTCTCCTCTAGTAAGGTAATTAGTCTAATCTCTTTTAGTAATCCTAAGAACTTCTTATACTACAACAGTGGCTTCGGCCTTTTGAGACAACCTTTTGATGTGACCACACATTTTGTAGACACCATTTTGGTAAAAAAGATTTATTGCTAACAACAGGTATCCGGGCTCATGCCCCCTTGTTCGGCATTGCCGGCACGCAATTGGTGTGTCGCATGTTCGGACGGAAACGAAGATGCGCGATATCCCTCCAACTAACCCTCTTAACCGATGACCATTTACTAATGACCATTTACCGCTGACCGCAACTTCTGTCGTCTCTGTCGCCATCCCGGTGGTGTTGCAGTCGCGGCGTTTCTGGCATGCGCCTATACTCGGATGTGAACATACGACAACAGCGTCACTATCCAAGCACGGCTCTCCCATCCCCAGAGGCGACTCACAAAATCCTCCTGCTCGTCAGTTTGTCCCAGCTGCTTAATAGCTGTTTTGACACGCTCTTGCTCCTCGTAGAGCCACTGCAAGGTCTCTCTACTAAGGTTGCATTTGCGCAGGAGGAGATTTGTAAGATGACACACCGTCACCGCACCTGGACCATTAACATGCGCAACGTATTTGATGGACTCGCCGCTAAATAAGCCTTTCACAACCTCCATTGTGACCTTGACATCCATGATACTAGACGCATCGATGAGGTGTTGATGAATGACAGAATTCGACCTCTGCGTCCACCTGATTACCATAGGAGCTACCGCCGACAGCTCCTCTTCGATCGACTGGGGAGGCCGCTCAACGAAGGTGAACGCGGGCTTCGTGATCCACCACCATAGCTTCTCGTATGGTGACCTGGTGAGGTCTAACTTCACTCGATGTGAGCCATCAGTCTTCGTGTCGAACGGGGAGAAGAACAGTCCGAGCATTGTATCGTTCGTATGCGGTACCGTGTGGTGTGGGAAATCCTGAAGGTGAGAAGCAGCAGGCAGGGAGCTTTTATGAAGTATTGCAGGCTCCCGCTGCGGTAACGTACGTGTCCTTACCCTCCTCCACCTCCACCTCCTCCACCTCCATCGCAATCTTGTTGCCAGCCATAGGCTAGCAATCGCCGTTGAACACGTTTCAATTGGTGTCGTTTTTTGGTACCTTCAGCAAATTTTTTGACCCTGATTTCGCTCGGTGGTCTAAGCTTTTCTGCTCCGAGCGCTTAGCGCGTGGACCTCATCCACTCACCGTTCGAATTTCGTCGACTACACACAATCTTTTTTTGACTTTTGCGACTGATTAGTAGAGGGCAGCTGCTTTTCACTTTTTTGGAAAACCCATTTTGACTACAACAACAACCACCACCTTTGATACCCTAAAAATAAATACTACAACAGTAGCAAGTTTTATAATCTATATAGTGCGCAGTTAAGCTGTACGCACTTCCCTAGCTTCTTAAAGCTATTTAGCATCTTACAAATTACTAGGTTATCTACTGTAATTAAGGTATTAAGGAATGCTCTTATGACATTGTATTACTTAATATCTAGATTATTTTTAGCGGCAATAGCTATTGCTGCTTAGAAGGACTTAGCTGCGAAGGTAGCAGTATAAGTTAAATTAATTTATTTCTTTTTCCAAAGATTACCTCTTACAATAATCTGCGCCTTGTATTTAAGAAAGAAGCTATCTTGATTAAAATTATAGGTCTAAACCTACTTTATAGGTATTAGGTAATTAATTTCTTCCTTCTTTAATACCTTAATTTAAGTCTTTATCTTACTTAACTAATTAATCTCTCTTCTGTAGGCATTCTTAAACAAGGCTTTTATAGGATACTAGAGTAATTGCTTTTATAATCTTAGCAGTTTAGGTAGATTGTCGCGATGTAGTTAAGCATTTCCTATACTTAGCTTATACTTAGTAAGCGAAGCTGCTATAACTACGTAATTAAGAGTCTTATAGCTTGCTTAGTCTTCCTAAGTTGCTTGCAGACTTAGCAGGTGGGTATTATAGAAATTATTCTATAATAGATCCTAATAATCTGCAATTAATGCGTTAATACTACTTGTGCTTTTACCTCCTAGTTAATTGTTATAATCTTAGGTTGCGTCTATATGCTTACGCCCGCTACCTAGCTTACGTAGTAGAAGATATTAATTAGTAGGCTAATTTAGGCTTCTGCTAGCAATCTAAGCACTACGTTGTGTAAGTAGAGGTTTAGCTTATAATTGCTTACTCTATCTACTGTTTGTTGCCTAAGATCATAACTTACAAGATAATTTACGCCCTGCTATCCTACTTAAAAGAGTAAGTATTTTATTATAATTAGCTAGCGCGTTAGAGTCTACAGGCACACACTATTAGACTAGTAACTAAAGTATTCTACCTATATGTTCTAATAGATTAGCTTCTTTAAGTAGTTACACTACTGTTTAACTATTAGTAACTATACAACTAATTAAATTATTGTTCTCTAGGGTCTCTAGTTTAGGAGTAGGTTCTAAGGTAGTAAAACTAGTAATTTATTACTAATCTTAGTAAATTCCTAATAGTGCACTAGCCTTGTGCTCTAATTACTTAGCGTCTTCTAATCTACTCTTATCTTTAGTAGGTAGGCCCTCTTTACTGCTTAAAATAGTAGTTAGATTACTCCTAAGGTTTTTAGTAGTTAGCTGTATATTCTAATCCGCCCTTTCTTAAACAGGAGAGAGGACCTCTAAGTTGTCTCTAGAATTAACTAGCTTACTATTATAAAGAATCTTTATAATCTTAATTGCTTAATCTCTTAGTAGCTCTTTCTTGTAATCCCTTTTGTAGAACAACTATTTATTAACGGTTACATTATAAGTAGTAATTACCTAATTAAGTGTTAGTACTTATATATAGTATATGTTAGAGGCTTAATAACCTACTAAATAACTAATATAGCTGCAAGGATTAACTTTAAATCCTTAATAATTGTGCCTAGCTGCCTTGATTTTATCTAAAGAATAGGCTTAGCAGCTAGAGGCATATAGTCTACTCTAGTCTAGGCGTAGATTAGCAGTCTAGTGTCTAATCTCTAGTAGTTAATAGTATTTGAAATATTGCTTAAACTATTCTTTAAGCACCTAATTAGAGGATTAGTAGCTATAGATCTTAGTGGGGCTTATACTATATAAGTAAGCAGCTGCATTTATAATTACTAGCTAAAGCTTAGCTAGTAGATTAGCGCTCGTGCGCATTTTAATAGCCTTAGTAATTAGCTCTGAGCTAGCTCTCTCTGCTGAGCTATTAGACTCATAGGTGTATAGCAGTGGGGTCTTAATTATAATCTCTTTTTCTATTGCTTATTCCTTATATCTTAATTGCCCTCACTAAGGCAGTGTAGCAGTATTATTATCTTAATAGATTTCCACCATCTTCTACTAATATTTCCTCTTAATCCTTTTAGCAAAACTATTAATTATAGGCATAATATTGTTTAGTGTCTTTAACTAGATATTGTAATTGTATAGCTTGCCTAAGTAATCCTTCTTAATAATTAGTGCCTATTTCTTAAGCAATTAACTTGTTAGGAAATTTAACAGATCCTATAAGATCCTATAAAAAGGTCATAGTAATCTCTCCTTTAGTCGCCGCAAGATTACTTGCAAGGCATAATCTATTTCGTAATAATTATATTTTAATAGCTTCTTGTTAGTAATTTTAACGTTCTACGCTAAGTAGACTAAGGCTTTAATAGCTTATTGTCCTAGGTAGCGTAATTGTTAATGCTCTAAGTCCTTATTACTAGTGCGCAACTAAGGTTTTCTTAATTGCGCTACGGCGTTCACGAGCAGTAGTAGTTAAGCAAGGTAACAAGAGACTTGCTTATAATTAATAAATTAGAGATGAAATAACACTTAAGGTTAATTAAGACAACGTTTTTTTTAGGAGTACTAAATTGCATAGTATAATTATATCCTAAATACTAAATACCTAACTAGTTAAGCCGCTCTTCTAACACAATATTAGTATAGAAACCTAGTATAAGCTTAACGTTAGTAAGCAGTAGATTAGCTATCTTAGGGCCTACCTTGCTATGCAGGACGTTCTTAAGCAGCCTGTTTCCTACCCTAGTAACAGGAATAGATTAAGTGCCTGCTAAGACTGTTTTATTATTAGCGTATTTGCTAAAGGTGCCTAGTACTAGGTAATCTATAGTATTAACTAAGTAAACTGCTGCTCTACTATTAGAGTACGAACCTCCAGATTACTGCAGATCACGCTTAGACATCCGGATCACCTAGGTTATTAGGTAATCCCAGTAGGATATCACGTAACAGCGCTAGTAGCACATATATAAACAAGCTAGATCGTCTAAAGTCTTTTTAGTAGTTATTAGACACTTTATTATAGCACTTAGTTAATCAATATACTTATTCCCCTCTAACTAATTATTTAATTACTCCTTCTTAGCTCTTATAGTTTTAAGCCCGGCCGCTTAATTATAGTATTAATTCTTACTGCGCAATCAGCAAGCTAGAAGATTATTTATTTAATTAGATTTTACTCTCCTCTTCTATCTCCTACAGCACTAGCTAGCAGATCACTGCTACTACTGTACCTCTCTTACTTATTAATTATACGATTAACCTCTTTCTAACCTATCCTAAAGGCTACTATTATTATTGACATAGCTACCTACTAACTAACTAATTAATCCTATCATCACCTTAACAATAACCCACGTTGCAATCTACATAAGTATCTTACTGATATAGACCTTACTAACACACCGCTTGTTGCCTTAGGGGTAATTCTAAAGGCCTAATTAGACTAGCTAACCTAGTCTACTCTTTTAAGACTGCACTGCTTAGAGAAGGGCATCTAAGATTAGGTTAATCCTAATCTTTTAGACGTGCTCTTAATCAACTACTAGGAGCTATAGTATCCTAAACTGCCTAAGGATATTAAGTAACTAGTTGCTCTACTACCTAACGCAAGCGCGCAAGAATAAGAGGATTATAAAATTACTTAACGCAAATATAAGGCTTAAGTCCTTAATACTAAGCATAAGAAGGATAATTAGAGCAAGCTAGTTAATAGGTACAAGATATAGGCAGCTTAATAAATAAGGAAGGTTGCTAAGATTACTAATCTTAAGGACTAAATTAGCAAGACTATCTATCTAGACCTGCTCTTAAATGCGTAAATAAGCATAATTAATTAAAGCTTTACTAGCTTTTAAGCCTTAGTAAAGATCCTCAAGGAGGATCTTGCACCTACTAATTAGAATACTTAGTATTTAATTAGAGCGCAGTACTAATCCTACCTAGATAAGGCTTGCTAGAGACAAATAGGCCCTAAGCAATAGTTTACTAAGTAGCAGCTCCTGTATTAATAAGCAACAATCTACTCGCTCCCTAAAGTTGTTAGACTGTTAACAATTACTAATTTTTTAGACACCTTAGGCACTAAGATTGTACTAGACTAGTCGCGCGAGAAGCGCAATAAGCTAGCATAAGCAATAGTGCTTAAAAAAGCTTAGTTAACCCTTAATATCTAGGAAAGATCTTGAGTGTTTTATTACAGGATTAGTCAATTAGTTTCTTTAAAGGAAAAGGACACGCAGTATTCTCAACTAAATCTAAATTAGCGTTAGCTTAACAATCTACTAGTGCTAACAACTTAAAGTTAAACAAGAGTAGTAAGTAATGTGCTAGTACACAGGGTGATACCCTACTACTTACTAGGTTAGTGCTTAACCACCTAATCTAGAGGTATATAGCTCGTTGTAATAGTCAAAACAAGCAAGAAATTATCCCTTATTATCCTCTACTCTACTTAACAACTCAACTCTTATACTTTCCTTTAATAGACATCTTATAATAAGATCTGCATCTTACTACCCTCATTCTCGCATAACTTAACTACTAGTAATCTCCTGCCCTCGTAGTAGTATGTTTTACATACTCTAACACCTATACAAATAGCAAAGCCTATAAAAATAAACTCTACTACTTAGTACACAAAAGAACTAGTGCATAATTATTATAAGAACAATATAACAATCTTATACAAGCATAGAAACATCCTTAGGATTACTACTAAATACACTCTTAGGATTATTACTAGATATACTTTTAGGGGGTTAACACTATCCCCTATTACAGACTACGTTAAGAACAATGTTACCTAAGTTAGTACTAACAACAAAAAACCTACTAATAAACAATAGAATGCGTTATTAAATGCTAAGTTAAAGTCTGTCTAGCAAAATAGTAGTAGTAAACTATCTAGCAAAATGTAGGCAGTCTTACATATATTTTAAACGCTAATTTAAAGTCTACCTAGCAAAATAGAGGTAGCAACTTGTTTAGCAAAATAGAGACAGTAATACATACGTAAAGAATTGCTAAACTAAGGTGCTGTCTAGTAAATAGAGATAGCACTAAAAGCTTACACATAAGTACTAGCTTTAAGTATAAATTTAAGCCTACCTAACAAAATAAGGGGTACCTAAAAGGCAAATATTTATATATATACACCTAAACAAATATACACTATAAAGACTTAAAAAGATATACTATTTCTTCTAGAGACTATACCTTGTCTATTAATTTACTAACGTTTGTTAACTATCTATATAAAGAACTTATATAAGTCCTACTGTACCCTAGATGTTAAAGAGGGATTAGAAGTTAGGTTAAGAATAGAAAGGCGCAACGCTTCCCCCCTCTAGACCTACTACTGCTAGTCCTAACTTACTATTAACTCTATTAAGCTTAGTCATTAATGCTATAGCTACACCTACGTATAACTCTGTATTAACTATAATTGAACTAAGACATAGTATATTAGTTTTTACAAGAAAGGATGTTACAGAATTCCTAGAGGACTTTAACTAACAAGCTAATAATAGAGGCATCTATAATGCTATAAGAGTCTCTATTTTACTAGACTACTTCTCTAATAAGGATTAATCTCTCTCTTGCATCCTAAAGCGCTTACTAGAATATACAAAGAAGGATTAGTCTAAGCTTTAAACACACATAAAGGAACAGTAGCAGGATAAAGATATAGCTATTAAGATAGGCAAATGCTCTTACTTTTAGGCTTATATCTATAAATGCGTACAAAACTAGCCTAGTCTAGTAGAGTACTATACATACTTTACTTCTATCATTAATGCATGCATTAAGAATAAACAAATCCCTTAAGAAGAGGAAGGTATTCTCTTCTTTTAAGGCCTTTGCCTAAACTAACCTACTAGAAGGCTAGGTTACTATAAACAGCAGCTTTTTGAAGTGCCTAATTAATACTAGGGCATAAATAAATATTGTAAGACTTAGTGCAGCGCAAGCATTAAAGATACTGCATCTATAAAGCTAGTTCTAATAGAGGAACCTATTGTCTTAAGGACCTTTATAGTACATATCTCTACTACATCAGACAACTATTAGGCTATAGGATAGCCTATATTTTTAGGAAGGGGAGGAGATACTATGCTAGTAGTACCTGCTTTCACTTTTAGCTACTTATTTACTAATTTCCTATGCAAAATCTAGATATATAGCACTTATCCTACTAATTCTAGGTGCTTACCGCTACACTAATACTATACTTAATTTCACGCACCTTAAGACAATAGCTAATTACAACAACTATTTTAATTACAAAACCTGCTTATCTTAGCGCGATTTAGACCCTTTTTATCTCTACCTGCTAGCTAGCAGGATACCGCTACTATACATAAACTAGAACTACAACCCTGCTAACTATCTAACACTCCTTCTACACAAACTTTACTACTTTTTATTAGGGTATTTACTTTTTAAGACAACAATTACAATTATATCTTCTCCTCCTAACCCAGCAGCAGCTAAAGACAATATTTAACTTACCTTAGCTAACCTGCTTAAATAATACTTCTAGCGTTATTAGACAAGGCTAAGAGTAAGCAGCTACAGTAGCAACTACCGCAAACACTAGATCTATTAAAAGTTTTTAACAACCTTAGAGTTATTACTAAAAAAGAAAACTACGTTGTAGACTAATTCCTTAAGGTTATACAGTATTAGAATAAGGTGCTAGAGCTTACAAAATTTAGGAATAACATTAGAGTTATTAACATCTAGACCCTAGTTAACAAGATTCTTTTAAACGCGCTAAGACAGCAATGTATTATTATAGATTATTAGTTTAACAACGCCTTCTACTAATTTAACTTAATGCTTAAAATTGTCTTTAGAGTAGGTAACCTGTGTGCTTAGCTCCCTAGACTTATAAACAAATATAGTAGTATTAAAGGTTTCTAGGAATACTATCCTATTATTAGTACAGCATCCTTAAAGCAGGACAAGAGGGCTAACGAACTAGACAGAGCTATTATAATAGTAAAGAAGCTAGCTCTAGGATTTATTTAAGAATGCGTTAGCATCTACATGCCTTATATACTACTTGGTTACTAAGGATTAACTAACATAGCCTTTGTGTTAAGGCGTATAGATCTTAAGAATACTGCTTATTTTCTTAACACTGCAGTAGCGCACCGCATTAACTCTAAAAATTAAAGCAAAGAACAATACGTATTAATAGCTAACTAAGTAACAGTAAAACTGCTATGTAAAAACATTTGTGCTTTTATTAATTAGAATAACTCTTATAACTAAGCACCCTACTTAAATATTAATAAGCAAGAGGCAAAGGGGCTTTGTAATATCTGCGCTAAGCTGCTAATTAAGAAAGAAGATATGAAATTTAACCTACAGAAGCTACGTCCTTATGCTAGGGCTAAAGATAAGTAAAGCAGGCCTAATCCTCTCTATATATTCTTGAAAAAGTGTTTTAACTTATAGCTAAATCTAAGGACCCTAAACCTAGCCTAGTCTACTCTGCATAAAACATCTTAAATAAAAAGTACAGGCTGTTTAGTGTAAAGACATATCTAATATATAGTGTAGTTATCTCTATAACTGCAGAGCTAGGAAGAACCCTAAATAAGGCTTAATTTATTAACTACTATAGTAATCTTATAACGTCTAAGACTTGCTCTCTAGGGACTTGTAGTCTATTAGTTATAACTAATAATCTAAGGCAATTTATAGGAATGTTAGCTAGTTAAGGACTTAACTAATACTTAGCAGTTAAGTCGCGTAAGTTGTAGAACAAAATAACTGTAGTACAATAGAGGCGTAACACTGCTAACATCTAGGCAGGACAAGTTAGGACTAGGGAAAGTAACTAATAAGCCTCTATACTACTGTCTCTACTAAGCTCTTGTACTCTAAAAGCAACACTAGCCTACTAGCAAGTAGCTACCTAATTAGATACTAATCTTAATAACGCTACTTATGTAGACAAGGAGCTAGATACCCTTAATTAAGAATAGGAGATCCTCTAAGCAGGGTGTTATTGCAAAAATCTTACTTTAGCTTTCCTTAAGCTACTTAAGCAAGCCTACGTAAAGAAGCTAATTACTAATCCTAACTATGTTATGGTTATTAAGGAATAGTACTATAAGGTTAATATTAGTATAAAGGTGCGTTAGATTAACTAAAGGTGCAAGAGAAAACAGTAATAAACTAATTAAAGAACTATAAAGGTTTACGCAGTAAGTCTATATACCTCCTTGTAAGGCCTAAGCTTAGCGCTAGTTTATACATAGGTAACTGCGCTGCAACTGCTAACGTAGCAAGAGAGAATTGTGCAAAGTATAAAAGAAAGGCTAAGTAGGCTAGAAGGGGCGAGCAGGGTAGAAGGGCCAAATAGAGTAAGAGTGTTAGGCAGCGTAGAGTTAAGTAGTGTAAAAGGCCTAAGCGCGCTAAGCTAAAAGATGCTAGGTAGACACCTAGCATCTATAAAATTACTAAATAAGGCAACTTTACTAAGTACTAAAACGTTAGGGCTTTAGCCCTTTACAGTACCTCTCTTTTTAATAGAGGTTTTTAAGTCTTTCTAGTCCTGTAATGCTTTTGTATCCTCTAGGTTTAAAGCTAGTTCCTAAGTTAGTTCTAGGTATCCTACCTATTTAACTAGGTATTCTTTTCTCCTTCCTGTGCCTCTTTCCTTTAATAGGCGCTCTACTAGGTACTTATCTTCGCTGTCTACTTTAATTAGTAAGGGCTTACTATTGTCTTATAGTTAGCTTAGTAAAGGATCTAAGAAAGCTAGTTAGAAGTTGTTAATATTAAATACTAGATATATTCTTCCTAAGGTATCTAGCTTTACAGCGTTTAGTCTAAAAATTTTATGTACTATATACTTAAGATTCTTCTAATTAAGTTTTTAGCTGGGTCTCTTTGTCTTATAGTAGTCCCCTAGCTTTAACTAAACCTTATTACTTATTTAAAGCTAAAGTAATTATCTTCTTCTCTTGTTTGCTTATTGTTCTTGTTCCTATTAAGATTCTGCTATTATAGCCTAAGCTAACTTAATACTTTGCTAGAGTTTGCTTGCTATCTTCTCTGCTTTCTAGTAGTCTTCTTATATTCTCCATTCCTAAGGTTAATTCTAGGGTTTATATTTTACTGCTATTTAGAGGAGATCTACCTCGTATCTATATTATAGAAAGAAAGGCAATATTTTAGTAGATTGTGCTTATCTTACTATAATCGCGATTTTTACTATCCCTAAGTTGCTTTTCTAGTTTATTTAATCCTAATTGCAGAAAGCTTGTAAGTAGGCCTGTACTATAGAGTTTATTTGTTTTGTTAAGCTATTAGTTTTAGGATAATATCTAGAAGATAAACGTTACTTAATCTTTAGCAGCTTGCAAAGTTAAGTCTAAAAGTAGCTTACAAACTGTATACCTTAATTAGAAGTAATTAAGTTTAGTAGCTAATAGTAAGCTACTACTAAGTTAATAAACGCTTTAGCAACATTCTCTGTAGTAATATCCTTAAGGCCTATTAAAATTACATCCTTACTTAGTTTATTAGTTACAACTATTAGGTTTGTACAACCTTTGCTTTCTAGTAATTCTATAACAAAGTTAATTAATATCTCCTTCTAAATACGCTCAGAGATAAGTAGAGGTTTTAGAATTCCTTACAGGCCGTCTCTCTATAGTTTTGTTTTTTTATATACTAAGCAGTTTCTAATGTATTGCTTTACTGTCTAGCTTATAGTAGGCTAAAAGTATTCTCTAGCAACTACTTAATAAGTAAAGTTCCTTCTTAGGTGCCCTAAAGCCTTAGAATAGTAGATTTTATAGATAATTTTAGTGCGTAAGGGTTCATTGTTTAGTACCTACTTTTAACCTTAATATAGCAGGTTTCTAACATTATCTAATTAGCATTTAGAAATTAAAAGCTTAAGGTTAAGCTTTACTAGAACTTAGCGTTCCCTCTAGTTTACTGCTTCTAGGCTAGCTGATAAGTAATATCCTTTTCTTTAGCTTTATTCTATAGCTTCTCTAGGTTTAATTGTTCTTAAAGTACTGTTGCTAGATAGCTATTGTAGCTAAAGGTCCTAAAAGTCTCTTCTTCTTCTTATTCTTTTGTTTTTAGGGTTGTTACAGTAGATAGTTTAAAAATTTGTAAAAACTTTCTAGATATTTAATTATCTAAACTGTTTATAGGCATGTCTTGTTATCTCTAGGACAAGGCATCCGCCTTAGAGTTATTAACTCTAGGCCTATAGGCAATTTCTATATTAGGAAATTTACCTAAAAATTAGGCCTATCTTATTTGTCTTTTACTAAGCTGCCTAGGCTTTCTAAAATACTCTAGGTTCTTATAGTTTATTATTACTAGAAACTTCTTTAAGGAGCGTAGCATAGCGTTCTATTTAGATAAGTAGTAAATAACTATAAGTAGTTCCTTATTATGTATTTTATAGTTGCTTTAAGCGCTAGTTATCTTCTTTAAGTAGTACACTACTAGTTATAATCTTCCTTAGTTGTTGTATTGTAAATGGACTCTTACTACAACATAACTTAAAGAATTACTCTCTAGAATAGATTCCTTATTAGGATCTTATTAAGCGAGTATTAGTTTAGTAATAAATAACTTCTTTAGCTTATTAAAAGCTTCCTATTCTGCTTTTCCTTATTAGAAGGAGACGTTTCCGGTAAGTCTTGTAAGCGGGGCAACTATATTAGAGTAGTTCTTAATAAAGCGTTAATAAAAGTTCGCGAATCTAAGAAAACTGCGTACTTCTTCAATATTTGTTAGTGCCTCCTATTCTTATATTACTTTTACTTTCTTAGAGTTAATCTAAAGTCCCTTTCTGGCCTTAATAATAAATTTAAAGTATTTAGTGCTTTACACGTTAAACTTGCATTTCTTAATATTAAGGGGTAACCTAGCTTTGCCTATAGCTTCTAGAATCTTGTTTATCTTACGTTAGTGTTCCTTAAGCGTGCTATTTATGTAAATTAATACATTGTCTAGGTAGGCTAAGCAGAAATCGTTAATGTATTCGCGGAGTGTCTAGTTAATATATTATTAAAAGGTACTAGAAGTATTTACTATGCTAAAAGAAGTAACTAGCTATTTATATAACCTAAATCTTATTCTAAAGGCAGTCTTCTATTTATCTCCTACGGTAATCCTAATTTTGTAGAAGGCTGTAGTGACGTTAATCTTAGTAAACTATTTTGCTTTAGCAATATTGTTAAGCGTCTCCTAGATTAATAGCAAGGGGTAATAATCCTTTTTTGTAATAGCGTTAAGAGCTTAATAATTAACGCAAAACTATAATTCTCCTCTAAGTTTTCTAGCAAATAATACTAGGAAAGAGGCTGCAGAGCTACTAGCTCTAATCTATCCTTTATCTAAGAGGGATATAAGTTCCTTGCGTAGAACTAAAAGCTCTAGTCTACTTATATTGTATAGAGGGCCCTAAGGAGGTTCTTTTTCTTTTCTACTTTTATCTTTTTGCAACTTAATTTAGTGATTAACCTTAGGTCTGCGTAAAAGTAGTAGTGTAGAAGCAGTTTTTAACTTAAAAATCTAGGCTATGTATTAGTACGCCTTAGGAAGTAGTAACAAAACATTTCCTTTCTTTTTAGGAGCTAAGGCCTTTTTAATATTCTTAAGAAAAGTAGGCAAAAGTCTAAATTAACTTATCCTTTCTTGCTCGCTTAATATAGGAGTAATAAGCAGTTACGTTTATTTATTGTAGTCTTTTATTCTCTAAAACAAGGTAATATTTAGTGCTTAGTAGCTTAATTCTTTGTCTAGAAGAGTAAATGTATATTATTTTTCTAGAGGAAGCGATAGTAACCTCTTTCTTATTTATCTAGAGCTGTTTAAGTATTAAATCGTATCTAGAGTGTGTAAAAGTAATATAGCCCTAAATAGTATCCTTGTATCCTTTAATATTTATCTCTAACCTAGCAACTCTATTAATAGTTTTTGGTTTCTCTATAACTCCTTCTTACCTGCGCAGGGAGATAAAAATGCACTATAAGTTAGCGTTCCTAAGAAAATAAAAGCTAATAAAGGAGTATATAATGTTTCCTGTATTGATAAGGGTTAAAGCAAAGGTATAATAATTAAATAACGTTTCTATAGTAATTCTATTACTGCTTATATCTTTTTTAAAACTAGCCTATTTCTTTATTAAGTTGTCTTAGCTTACGTATAGCACTTGCTAGTAACTTTAAGTAAGAGCTATTCTTTTTCTTTATTAGTTTGTTTAGCTCTAGGTTACTAAGCCTACGTAGCTTAGTTAATTGTCTAGTAAACTCTATTCCTTCTATCTAGTCTCTTACAGGAGGAGGAGGAGAGGCAGATCTTAGCTTATATCCCTTAGAGTATTGTTCCTTAGGCTTATCCTAGCCTTTAGAGTATTACTCTATCCTATATAGGTAGTCTGTAATTTTAATAGACTTGTTTTGTAAGTTATCTAAGTCTAAAAAGGTAATACCTACAAGCTTGTCCTAAAGCTTATAAGTAATGCTCTTGTAAAAGAGCATTATCTTAATGTCCTTATTTAAGTTGCTGTTTAACAGCAGCAACTGCTCCTAAAATTCTATAATATAACTTTAAATACTCTTTCTACCTTAGGATATTAACTAGAGTTTATTTTAAGCCTTTTTAGAGCTGTATAGGTCTCTTAACATTTAATTAAAGAAGCTTAACAAGTATTTAAAGTTCTAGGCGTTTAACAATTCTATCTAAGTAAAGTAGGGCAGCGTTAGGGTAGCTGCTAAACCTTTAAGCCTACTAAAGGCATAGTTATAAGTCCTTCTCTCTGTATTAAAATCCTCCTAGTTGTTCTCTACCTTAGTAGTAAGCTACTTCTAAAGATCTAGTATATTTTTCTTGTTCTATTAAAAGCGTCTAGATTAAGTTGTTGAAAACGCTTCAGTTGTGCTGTTTGCTGCGCTAGTTTTAATGTAGTAAGTAATGTTAGTAGCTAAGTAGGTAGCTGTTTAGGTTCTAGTTCCTTGTCCTTAGAGACTAAGTTAATAGTCTTACAGATAAGAAAGGCTTCTTATATAATTATTAAAGTTTCTATCTTATCTAGTTTATTTGCTTAGCAGAGACTTTTAAAAGTGCTCTCTATCTTAGCTCTACTAACACTGTCTTAGTGTAGTCTTGCTATCTAAATAGCTAAGTTTCTAGATGTAATTTTAGCCCCTGCTATTGTAGTATAAGTGTTTTAAGTTAATAGTGCTTTTGTTATGTTTAGCAGGGATTAGTTTCTAAGACTACTAGAACTATAGTAGGCTTATCTAATAGTTTGTATTGCAAAACGTTTTAAGTAGGGTCTTATTTAGCTAGGTATCCCTTAGCACTCCTTGTGCTTCCTCTGCTGTTAATCTTTAATAGATTTAAAACAGCTTTAACTTAGATTAACAATCTAATTAATTAGAATATTTAAACGTAGATATAGCTCTAGGAGGCTTCTAATTTAACTTAGCTACGTAAGTAGCTAAAGAAGGAATTAATTTAATTGTAAGGGTGCGTTAGATTAACTAAAGGTGCAAGGGAAAATAGTAATAAATTAATTGTAGAACTACAAAAGTTGCGCAGCAAGTCTATATACCTCCCTATAAGGCCTAAGCTTAGCGCTAGTTTGTACGTACAAGTAACTGCGTTGCAACTGCTAACGTGGCAAGAGAGATTTGTGCAAAGTATAAAAGAAAGGCTAAGCAGGGTAGAAGGGCTAAATAGGGTAAGAGGGCTGAACAGGGTAGAGGTGTTAGGCGGCGTAGGGTTAAGCAGTGTAGAAGGCCTAAGCGCGCCAAGCTAATAGATGCTGGGTGGATACCTATTATCTGTGAGATTGCTAAACGAGGCAACTTTGCCAAGTACTAAAATGTCAGGGCTTTAGCCCTTTACAGAAATACTTATTTAAGTAACAAGAACAGCTAAAGAGCTAGAACACTTAAGAACTAAAAGAACATATAACAAACTGCAAGTTACAGGTACTTAAATACTATTAAAAACACCTAGAGAAATACAAACTAGATCCTTAAAGAAAGAGAATAATCAAGAAAAGAATTAAAAGAAGCGTTAGCCTGTAACAAGCTTAAGTTAGTTAATAGTCTAAGTAGTAATAGTTTAGTTATTAAAAAGTCTGTACTAAGGGCAAGGTTCTCCTTAGCTTGCTCTTTTGCATAATTCTAAAGATTTAGAATAGTAAGATTGTAATTAGCAAATAATTGCTCTTACGCCTTAGTCTCTAGGAGCTCTAGCTTGCTTTAAGCTAGCTAAGCTTCTAAACGCATAACTTTAAGACGCTTTTTAAACTTTTTATACTAAACTTTCTTTTACTCTTTTTTAAAAACAAACAGACTATACTCTGCTTTTACAGAAATACAACTAGCGTAACAGCTAGTTACAGTGTCTACAAAGCAGCAAAGGTTCTTTATCTTATACTACTTATAATAAAAAAAATATCTTTAGACCTAAAATTTTTACACAGTTAGCGCGAGCGTAACGTTTAAAAGTAGAGTTCTACAGGCAAGAGCAGCAGAAGGACAGAAGCTTAGGCATAGTTTAGAAGGCATAAGAGGAAATAGGCATACTAAAACCTTATATACAGCTAATAATTTAACACGCAGCATAGGAAAACAATATTCTAAAGTATTAAGACAATACGCCTAAGAGGGGGGATAATGTTACAAGTAACAAGAGGGATTCTCTCCTTAACGTATAGATAGGGGTTAAGGGTTAACTAGCTACTACACTAGAAGGCAATAATCCGCGCGGGGCGCTAATTACGTAATTGCTATCCTGCTAAGGCTAGCTATCTAGGATAGCCGTGCATAAAGAGATAGTAACGCTATTACAAATATCCCTCTTAAAAGGGATGTATAAGATAGCAGAACAAAGGCAATAGGTATAAGAATAAGTTAGATTTTATTATTACACTTGTTATAGTTAACCTAAATAGTTTATCTCTTACACAGATTATTAACTAGTAATTTTATTATTTATAAAATTAGTATTGCTTACCTTTAGTTAATATTAATAACTTGTTTCTACCTAAACATTTCCTATAATACCTTACAGACTACCGCTTTAGTCTACCTCGCCTTAATATAGACTAAGCCTAGAGAAGTATAGCCTAACCCTGTGTAACACTAGACTATCTAGACGTCTCTTAGATTAAGAGACACTTACAAAAAAAGCGCTTAAGAGCTATAGCTTTCATAGTAGTAAACTTAAGGGCGAGCAGCTTAGCCTTAGTAGTTAAAGTAGTTACTATAGTCTACTAAGCCGCCTTCTAATATATTAGACTACTATATAAGATAGCTATATATCTATAGAATAATTAACAAGATTCTTAATTATCTGCAAAAGAAGCATCACCTGCAATTATTAGGTTTAGGCTATTATAGTTCCTGTATTAGAACGCGTCCTATCTTGTCTAATCAAAGTACATAATTACTTATTTAATAGCTTTTATATATTAATTACTAGAGTTTGTAAGGAGGTGTAAGAGCTTTAAGATTAAGTAGGCAACATCTAGTTGCAGTATAATAGCTGTGTATAGCACTAATTTAACCTTTTCTTAGTAGGCCTTAATCTCTTGCTTAGTTGCTTTACTAGTGTACTTAATTAGCTCCTCTAACAGCTATAGAGTCTTAGGAAAGCTACTATCCTCTAGCTTAAACTTCTTTGCAATCTTTTTAATGTATGTATTATATATAAGCGTAATTGTTTACTTCTTGCAATCTCTAATTACTTAGATACTAAAGAACTATTTAACTAATCCTTGTTTCTATATCTTGTACTTGTCTATAATCTTCAACTAAAGATCTATTACTCTCTGCTTATAATCTTTTACGAAGAGCAGTAGGGTATTATCTATATAGAACAACACTTAGATCCTTCTTCCTTAATTAAAGAATAGGTAGGGCTCCTCTAGTAAAGCAATTAATCTAATCTTCTTTAGTAATTCTAAAAACTCTTTATACTATATCAGTAGCAACTCCTATAATTTATATAGTGCGCGGTTAAGCTGTACGCACTTTTTAGGCTTTTTAAAGCTATCTAGCATCTTTTAAACTACTAGGTTATCTGCTATAATTAACGCATTAAGGAATACTCCTACAACATTATATTATTTAATTTCTAGTTTATTCTTAGTAGCGATTATCATTACTGCTTAGAAGAACTTAGCTGCTAATATAGCAGTATATGTTAAGTTAATTAAGTCCTTTTTCTAGAAATTACTTTTTTATAACAATCTGCGCCTTGCATTTAAAGAAGAAGCTGTCCTAATTATACTTTTAGGTCTAGAACTAATTTTTAAATATGAGGCAATTATATACTTCTTCTCTTAATATCTTAGTCTAAGTCTTATTCTTACTTAACTAATTAATCTCTTTCCTGTAAGCATTCTTAAATAAGGCCCTTATAGAATACTAGAGTAATTACTTCTATAATTCTTGTATTTTAGGTAAATTGTTGTAATAAAGTTAAGCATTTCCTCTATTTAGTTTATGCTTAGTAAGCAAAGCTACTATAACTACGTAATTAAAAGTCTTGTACCTTGCTTAGTTCTTCTAGGTTGCTTATAAACCTAGCAGGTAGGTATTATAGATATTACTCTATTATAAATTCTTATAATTTGCAATTAATGCGTTAACACTTCTTATACTTTTACTTTCTAGTTAATTGTTAGGATTTTAGGTTATATTCTTATACTTACGCCCGCTACCTAGCTATTGTAGTAAAAGAAAATAATTTGTAAGCTAATTTAGCTTTTTGCTAGTAATCTAAGTACTACGTCTTATAAGTAGAGGTTTAGCTTATAATTACTAACTCTATCTGCTGTTTAAGGCCTAGAATCTCGCTACGCAAGATAATCTACGCTCTATAACTTGCTTATCTAAAACAAGAGTCTTATCTTAATTAGCTAGCGCGTTAAAGTCTTTAGGCATAAACTGTTAAACTAGTAATAAGTTATTAAGCTTATGTAAAAAATAATCCTTACCTCTAAGTATTAATAGGTTAGCTTCTTTAAGCAAGTGCATTATTGTTTAACTATTAAATACCCTACAATTAATTGCGTCGCCGCTCCCTAAGGCCTCTAGTTTAGGAGTTAGTTCTAGGGTAGCAAGATTAGTATTCTGCTGCTAATTTAAGTAAATTTCTACTAGTGTACTAGCTTTGTGCTTTATTTGCTTAGCGTCTTCTAATTTACTTTTAGTTTTAGTAAGTAGGCCTTTCTTACTGCTTAAGATAGTAGATAGATTACTTTTAAGACTTTTAGTAGTAAGCTACGTGTTCTAATCTGTACTTTGTTAAATAAGTAAAACTTCTAAGTTCTTTCTATAATTAACTAGCTCGCCTTTATTTAAGATTTTTATAATTTTAATTACTTGATTTCTTAGTAGCCCTTCCTTGCAATTTCCTTTGCAGAACTAATGTTTATTTAAGGTTATATTACGGGTAGTAATTACCTAATTAAGAGTTAGTACCTATATATAGTATATATTAGAGGCTTAATAACTAACTTTAGGAGCTAAGAAGGAGTAATTAAATAATTAGTTAGAGGGGAATAAGTATATTAATTAACTAAGTGCCACAACAAAGTGTCTACTAACTACTAAAAAGACTTTAAACGATCTAGCTTGTTTATATGTGCACTACTAGCGCCGTCACGTGATATCCTACTAGGATCACCTAATAACCTAGGTAATCCAGATCTCTAAGCGTGATCCGGAGTAATCTAGAGGTCTGTACTCTAACACACCCCCTAGGGCAGTAAGATATTATTAAACTAAGCTGTAAGCAATCTAGGTAATCATAATAAATCTAAGTTACTAATTAAGAGGGCCTCTGTAATTATAGCTCCTCTACGTGATTATCTGTTGTTGTAGTAATATTGCGTGTTGTTGCGTTAATTAATCTAGCGGCTCTAAGTAATATTAAAACATTAGATAGACCCTAAATATCACGTAAATAGTTAGTGCGTAATCGCTATAACAAAATTAATTGCGTCTATTACTTCTCTAAAACTTTTTTGTCCTTAACCTTAATTAATTCTATTACTAAGTCTATCTAACCTGCCTTTACCACTATTACTAATATAGCAAGTAGTATTGGCTTATTGTTCCCTTACTAATTAGCTGCTAAACTTTCTAGTGTAGTCTGCCTTAAGCAATAACAAGCGCAGCTTAGAGAGCTATTGTTAACAACGTAAAAGACAATTAGAAAGCTACTAGCAACTTAAAAATAGTGCTAAGCATAAGCGTTGCGCACGCCAAAGCCTATTTAACAATACAATTTAGCAAGCAGCTACTCTCTAAAACAATAATAACTTGTTGCCTCTGCCTTTTAATTCTTTCGCTTACCGCAAGACATCTAGTAGCTCTACTTAGAAAATAATTGCCTTACCTAATAAATTAGGCCTACTGTTAAGTTCTTAATCTAATTTTAATCTAAATAAGAGTCTAACTAAGCAAACAAGCCAGCGTAAGGGCAAGGCCCCTTAAGAGCTAAAGCAAAAGTTATAGTAGAAAACTACTTAAGTAGTAACGCGTAAACTGCAATATAATAATAGTAATTAGCTAAAAACGCTTATTAAGCTGTTCACTAAGCGCTTAGCGCCCCTATCTACTTAGAAGAAGGCGCCTAGCAGCTCCTTAAAGATTGCTACTAATCTGTCGCGCTCTTATATTCTGCCGTGTAAGCGCTGTATAAAGGAGATACTAGATAGCTTGCACGCTAAATACTACTTTAATTACGTTTAGACTAGTAGCTAGAGCAGCTTACGCTGTAGCAGTTGCTTGTCTTACACCTACTACACAGTTAACATTAATCTTGCTAATTAATTTATAGCTATATATATTGATAAAAAGGTTAATCTTTAACCTATTAACTTTCTTGCTAAGCTTACTAACTAGTTTTTAAGGATAAAATAATAATAAAATGTACTAAGCTTTAAAAGCTTAACTGCTTAAGAACATTATTACTTGCTGCAAAGAGATTAATAGCAGCGTTATAACTACTAAGCCTCCTACGCAGAAAGCTTCTGCTAATAATTATGAAGCTTAAGAAATAGCTTATAACAATTTTACTGCTTAGCCTCTTGCTCCTGCTCCTGCTCCTGCGTTCGCTCCTGCTCCTTCGTTCACTTAACAGCTGCAGCTGTCAGCTTATTATCCTTAGTAGGAACAGTAGCAACAGTAGTAGCCTTAGTAGTAACCTGCTTAAAGGTTGCCGCTTTAAGAGCAAGCTTCCTAAGGAATATTGCCTCTGTCTAGTCTATATAATTGCCCTGCTGTTTGTCGTCCTAATTGCTATACTAAGCGCGATTATTAGGCTAGTATAAAGAGGCAATTATCTAACAACTCTATGTATAGAAGTAATAAGTTAGAATTAAGGCGCAACGCTGCTTACCTCTAGACTCTTGCTGTTTAAGCTTAGATAGCCTAAATTGCACTTAAGCTAGCTAAGACTAAGTAGGCTAAGCGTAATGCAATAATAGAGTCTAGCAAGTATAATAAGTCTAATACTTATTAGTAAAAAAGTTCTTTGTCCTAGTTTAATATTCTAGCTTACGTTCTCCTACTTAATAAAATAAGCTATTAAGAGGAGACTTAGCCTAGAATATAGATGTTGCTGCTTAATACAAGTCCTTTGCTTGTTAATTATCTTTTTCTTTAATTAAGTGCTTAACTTACTAAAAGTTAAGCAACTACTTAAACTTCTTAAACTATTGTTAGGTAAGTGACTTAGTTAGTCTATTAGCTAGCATAATTACTGTTTCTAGGTACTTAACCTAAAATAATCCTTTAGCAAACTCCTGCTGTAGCTATATGTTTTAGATATCTATATGCCTTAATTAAGTGTGAATCTACTTGTTCTTCCTAACTATAAGCCTAATTGTTTGTTAATTATTACACTAGACTATCTAGACATCTCCTAGATTAAGAGAGAGCTTGCAAAAGAAGCGCTTAAGGGCTAAAGCCTTCTTAGTAGTGTACTTAAGGGCGAGCAGCTTAGCTTTAGTAGTTAACGTAGTTACTGTAGTCTACTAAGCTGCCTTCTAAAATATTAGACTACTATATAAGATAGCTATATATCTATAGAATAATTAACAAGTTTCCTAATTATCTGCAAAAGAAGCGTTGCCTGCAATTATTAGGTCTAGGCTATTGTAGTTCCTATATTAGATCGCATCCTATCTTGTTTTATAGAAGTATATAATTACCTGTTTGACAGCTTTTATATGCTAATTACTAGGGTTTATAAGGGAGTGTAAGAGCTTTAAGATTAAGTAGACAACATCTAGTCGTAGCATAATAGCTATGTACAGAACTAATCTAACTCTTTCTCAGTAGGCCTTGATCTCCTGCTTAGTTGCTTCGCTAGTGTTCTTAATTAGCTCCTTAGACAGTAACAGGGTCTTAGGAAAACTGCTATCCTCTAGCTTAAACTTCTTTATAATCTTTTTAATATACGTATTATGTACAAGCGTAATTGTTTACTTCTTATAATCTCTAATTATTTAGATACTAAAGAACTATTCAACTAATCCTTATTCCTTTATCTTATACTTATCTATAATTTTTAACTAAAGATCTATTGCCCTCTGCTTATAATCCTTCGCAAAGAGCAGTAGGATATTATCTATATAAAATAGTACTAGAATTCTTCTTTCCTAATTAAAGAATAGGCAGGGCTCCTCTAGTAAGGCAATTAGTCTATCTTTTTTAGTAATCCTAAAAACTCCTTATACTGCAATAGTAGCAAGTCCCGCAATCTATATAATATGTAGCTAAGCTGTATACACTTTTCTATCTTCTTAAAGCTATTTAATATCTTACAGATTACTAGGTTGTCTACTGTAATTAACGTATTAAGGAATACTCCTACAATATTATATTACTTAATCTCTAGATAATTTTTAGTAGTAATAGCTATTGCTACTTAAAAGGACTTAGCTGCTAAGGTAGCAGCATAAGTTAAATTAATTGATTTTTTTTTTAGAGATTACCTCTTATGATAATCTGCGCCTTGCATTTAAGAAAGATGCTATCCTAATTAACTTGTAGGTCTAAACCTACTTTAGAAGTATTAGGCAATTAATTGCCTTTTTTTTTAATATCTTAGTCTAAGTCTTTGTCTTACTTAACTAATTAATCTCTCTCTTGTAGGCATTCTTAAATAAGGCCTTTATAAGATGCTAGAGTAATTGCTTTTATAATCCTAGCAGTTTAGGTAGATTATCGCAATACAGTTAAGTATTTCTTGTACTTAGCTTATGCTTAGTAAGTAAAGCTGCTATAACTACGTAATTAAAAGTCTTATAGCTTACTTAGTCTTCCTAGGTTTCTTGCAAACCTAGTAGGTAGGTATTATAAAAATTGTCTTATAATAGATTCTTATAATCTATAATTAATACGTTAACACTACCTGTGCTTCTACCTTCTAGTTAATTGTTAGGATCTTAGGTTACGTCCTTACGCCTACGCCCACTACCTAGCTTACGCAGTAGAAGATATTAATTTATAGGCTAATTTAGGCTTTTGCTAGCAATCTAAGCATTAAATTATATAAGCAAAAGTTTAGCTTATAATTGCTTACCCCTTTTACTATTTGATGCCTAAGACCTTAACCTGTAAGATAATTTACGCCCCGCTATCTTACTTAAAGAAGCAGGTGTTCTATTATAATTAGCTAGCGCTTTAGAGTCTACAGGCACAAATTATTAGACTAGTAAATAAGGTATTCTACCTACAAGTTCTAACAGATTAGCTCCTTTAAGTAGTTACACTACTGTTTAACTATTAGTAACTATACAACTAATTCAATTGTTGTTCTCTAGGGTCTCTAGTTTAGGAGTAGGTTCTAGAGTAGTAAGACTAGTAATCTACTGCTAATCTAAGCAAATTCCTAATAGCGCACTAGCCTTGTGCTCTAATTGCTTAGCGTCTTCTAATCTACTCTTATCTTTAGTAGGCAGGCCTTCCTTATTGCTTAAGATAGTAGTTAGATTACCCCTAAGGTTTTTAGTAGTTAGCTATGTATCCTCATCCGCCCTTCCTTAAACAGGCGAGAGGACCTCTAAGTTATCTCTAGGATTAACTAGCTCGCTATTATAAGGAATTTCTATAATCTTAATTACTTAATCTCTTAGCAGCTCTTCTTTGCAATCTTTTTTGTAGAACAACTATTTATTAAAGGTTATATTATAGGTTGTAATTACCTAATTTAGTATTAGTACCTATATATAGTATAAGTTAGAGGCTTAATACCCTACTAAATAACTAATATAGCCGCGAGGATTAACCTTGAATCCTTAACAATCACGCCTAGCTGCCTTATCTTTATCTAATAAATAGGCTTAGTAGCTATAAGCATATATTCTACTCTAGTCTAGGCGTAGATTAGCAGTCTAGTGTCTAATCTCTAGTAGTTAATAGTATTAGAAATATTTTCTAAACTATTTTTTAAGCACCTAATTAGGGGATTAGTAGCTATAGATCTTAGTAGGGCTTATGCTAAGTAAGTAAGCAGCCGCGTCTATAATTACTAGCTAAAGCTTAGCTAGTAGATTAGCGCTTATACGCATTTTAATAGCCTTAGTAATTAGCACTTAGCTAGCTCTCTCTGCTGAGCTATTAGGCTTATAGGTATATAGCAGTAGCGTCTTAATTACAATCTTTTTATTTATTGCCTATTCCTTATATCTTAATTGCCCTCTCTAAGGCAGTATAGCAGTATTGTTATCCTAATAGAATTCTACAATCTTCTACTTATATTTCCTTTTAATCCTTTTAGCAAATTCTTTAATTACAAGTATAAAATTTTTATCGTCTTTAACTAGATATTGTAATTGTATAGCTTGCCTGAGGAGTCTTTTTTAATAATTAGTGCCTATTTCTTAAGCAATTAACATGTTAGGAAATTAAACAAATTCTATAAAATCCTATAAAAAGGTTGTAGTAATCTCTTTCTTAGTTGCTGCAAGATTACTTACAACGCATAAGCTATTGCGTAATAATTACATTTTAATAGCTTCTTGCTAGTAATCTTAACGTTCTGCGCTAAGTAGACTAAGGCTTTAATAGCCTGTTATCTTAGGTAACCTAATTATTAATGCTATAAGTCCTTATTACTAGTGCGCAACTAAGGTTTCTTTAATTGCGCCACGGCGTTTATAAGTAGTAGTAGCTAAGCAAGGTAATAAGAGACTTGCTTGTATTTAATAAATAAGAGATTAAAATAAGCTTTAAGGTTATTTAAGATAACGTTCTTTTTAGGAGTACTAAATTGCATAGTATAATTATATCCTAAATACTAAATGCTTAACTAGTTAAGCTGCTCTTCTAACACAATGTTAGTATAAGAACCTAGTATAAGCTTAACGTTAGTAAGCAGTAGATTAGCTGTCTTAAAGGCCTGCCTTGCTATACAGGACGTTCTTAAGCAGCCTGTTTTCTACCCTAGCAATAAGGATAGATTAAGTACCTGCTAAGACTGTCTTATTATTGACGCATTCGCTAGAGGTGCCTAGTACTAGGTAATCTATAGTATTAACTAAGTAAACTGCTGCTCCACTATCTAAGATTGTATAAAGAGATAAGGATAAGAGGTAAAAGCTATACTAAAGATGTTTAGCCTAATTTTATTAATAAAGTTATTTAGGTTAATTAGTGCTAAAACTAATAATTTAGGGTAGAGTCTAGTTAGCTTATTAGGGGCTAATCTACTAGTACTAGCCTTCTAGCCTTCCTTCTTAATCTAGGTGCGCAGAGATGCCTAAGTGTTAGTGTTCTATTGCTTAACAATCTTCTTTTTCTTGTTGTCTAACAGCTTAATTGTAATACTGCTAGTAGGAGTTAATCTAGTAACTACAGTTTAGAGTTAATAGCAGTTACGTAGTATCTAAAAGTACTTACTTATTAGCTCTTTACTAGCCTTGTAGGGACAAGAGTAAGGTTGCTTATTGCCTTTATTTAACTTTAAGTTGTTAGTACTTGTAGATCATTAAGCTAACGCTAATTTAGATCTAGTTTAGAACACTACATATCCTTTTTCTTTTAAGGAAATAATTAACTAATCCTGTAACAAAATACTAAAGATCTTTTCTAAATTATTAAGGGTTAACTAAGCTTTTCTAAGCACTATTACTTGTGCTAGCTTATTGCGCTTCTTGCGCGACTAGTCTAGTGCAATCTTAGTGCCTAAGACGTCTAAAAAATTAGTAATTACAAGTAGCCTAACAACTTTAGGGAGCAAGTAGATTGTTACTTGTTATTAAAAGAGCTGCTACTTAGTAAACTATTACTTAGGGCCTATTTGTCCTTAGCAAGCCTTATTAAGGTAGGATTAGTACTACGCTTTGATTAAATACTAAGTATTCTAATTAGTAAGTACAAGATCCTTTATAAAGATCTTCACTAAGGCTTAAAGGCTTATAAGGTTTTAATTAAAAATGCTTATAAACGCATTTAAGTGTAGGTCTAGATAGACAGTCTTACTAATCTAGTCCTTAACATTAGTAATCTTAGCGACCTTCTTTATCTATTAAGCTGCCTGTACGTTATACTTATTAATTAGCTTACTGTAATTATCTATTTCATACTTAGTATTAAGGACTTAAGCCTTATATTTATATTAAGTAATTTTATAATTCTTTTGTTCTTGCGCGCTTGCGTTAGGTAATAGAGCAACTAGTTGCTCAATATCTTTAGGCAGTTTAAGATACTGTAGCTCCTAGTAGTTAATTAAAAGCACGTCTAAAAGATTAGAATTAACTTAATTCTAGTTGCCTTTCTCTAAGCAGTGCAGTCTTAAAAGAGCAAACTAGGTTAGCTAGTCTAATTAGGCCTTTAGAATTACCCCTAAGGCAACAAGCGGTGTGTTAGTAAGGTCTATATTAGTAAGATGCTTATGTAGGATTACAACGTTGGTTATTGTTAAGGTAACAATAAGATTAATTAGTTAGTTAGTAGTTGTTAGAGTACGGACCTCCGGATTACTCCGAATTACGCTTAGATATCCGGATCACCTAGGTTATTAGGTAATCCTAGTGCGATATTACGTGACGGCGCTAGTAGCGCACATATAAACGAGCCAGATCGTCTAAAGTCTTTTTAGTAGTTATTAGACACTTTGTTGTAGTACTTAGTTAATTAATTTACTTATTCCCCTCCAACTGATCTTTTAATTACTCCTTCTTAGCTCCTACAGTTATAAGCCCGGCCGCTTAACTATAGTATTAATTTCTACTGCGCAACTAGCAAGCTGGAAGATTATTTGTTTAATTAGATTTTACTCTCCTCTTTTTATCTCCTACAGCACTAGCTAGCAGATTGCTGCTGCTGCTGTACCTCTCTCACTTATTAATTATACGATTAACCTCTTTCTAACCTATCCTACAACCTACAGCCTACTGTTATTATTAACACAGCTATTAACCGACTAATTAATTCTATTGTTACTTTAACGATAACCTATGTTGTAATTCTACATAAGCATCTTACTAATATAGACCTTAGTAACACAATGCTTGTTGCCTTAGGAGTAATCCTAAAGGCTTAATTAGACTAGCTAACCTAGTTTGCTCTTTTAAGACTACACTGCTTAGAGAAAGGCATTTAGGATTAAGTTAATCCTAATCTTTTAGGCGTGCTCTTAATAAACTACTAGAAGCTACAGGATCCTAAACTACCTAAGGATATTAAGCGACTAGTTACTCTACTACCTAATGCAAGCGCGCAAGAACAAGAGGATTATAAAATTACTTAACGTAAATATAAGGCTTAAGTCCTTAATGCTAAGTATAAAAAGGACAATTATAGCAAGCTAGTTAACAGGTATAAAGTACAGGCAGCTTAATAGATAAGGAAGGTTGCTAAGATTACTAATGTTAAGGACTAGATTAGCCAGACTGTCTATCTAGACCTAATCTTAAATACGTTAATAAGCATAATTAATTAAAACCTTACTAGCTTTTAAGCTTTAGTAAAGATCTTTAAGGAGGACCTTGCACTTACTAATCAGAATACATAGTATTTAATTAGAGCGCAGTACTGATCCTACTTAAATAAGGCTTACTAGAGACAAGTAGGCCCTAAGCAAAAGTTTACTAAGTAGCAGCTCCTATATTAATAAGCAACAATCTACTTGCTCTCTAAGGTTGTTAGGCTGTTAGCAATTACTAATTTTTTAGACGCCTTAGGCACTAAAATTGCACTAGACTAGTCGCGCGAGAAGCGCAATAAGCTAGCACAAGCAATAGCGCTTAGAAAAGCTTAGTTAACCCTTAATAATCTAGAAAATATCTTTAGTGTTTTGTTGTAGAATTAATTGATTAGTTCCTTAAAAGGAAAAGGACACGTAGTGTTCTAAACTAGATCTAAATTAGTATTAGCTTAACAATCTACTAGTGGTAACAATATAAAGTTAAACAAAGGCAGTAAGTAACTCTACTATTGTCCCTACAAGGCTAGTAAAAGACTAATAAGTAAGCACTTCTAGATACTGCGCAACTACTATTAACTCTAAACTACAGTTACTAGATTAACTCTTACTAGCAGTATTCTAATTAAGCTATTAGACAACAAGAAAAAGAAGATTGTTAAGTAATAGAACACTAATACTTAGGCATCTCTGCGTACCTAGATTAAGAAGGAAGGCTAGAAGGCTACCACTAGCGGATTAGCTACTTATAAGCTAAATAGATTCTACCCTAGATTATTAGTTTTAGCACTAATTAACCTAAATAACGTTATTAATAAAATTAGGCTAAATATCTTTAGTAAAGCCTTTACTTTTTATGCCTTATACCTTTGTACGATCCTAGATAGAGGAGCAGCAGTTTACTTAGTTAATACTATAAATTACCTAGTACTAGGCACCTTTAGCGAATGCGTTAATAATAAGATAGTCTTAGCAGGCACTTAATCTATCCCTATTGCTAGGGAAGGAAACAGGCTGCTTAAGAACGTCCTATATAGCAAGGTAGGCCCTAAGACAGCTAATCTACTGCTTACAAACATTAAGCTTGTACTAGGTTTTTATACTAACATCGTGTTGGAAGAGCAGCTTAACTAGTTAGGCATTTAGTATTTAGGATATAATTACCCTATGTATTTTAGTACTTTTAAGAAGAACGTTGTCTTAATTAACTTTTAGTGTTATTTTAATCTCTTTTTTATTAAATACAAGCAAGTCTCTTGTTACCTTACTTAACTACTACCGCTCGTGAACGCCGTAGCGCAATTAAGGAAACCTTAGGTGCGCACTAGTAATAAGGACTTACAGCATTAACAATTAAGTTACTTAGGACAATAAGCTATTAAAGCCTTAGTCTGCTTAGCGCAGAACGTTAAGATTACTAGTAAGAAGCTATTAAAATGCAATTATTGCGTAATAGCCTATGCCTCGTAAGTAATCTTGCGGCAACTAAGGGAGAGATTACTACAACTATTTTATAAGATTTTATAAGATCTATTTAATTTCCTATTAGGTTAACTGCTTAAGAAATAGGAACTCATTACTAAGTAGGATTACTTAGGCAAGCTATACAATTATAATATCTAGTTAAAGACACTAAACAATATTATGCCTGTAATTAAAGGTTTTGCTAAAAGAATTAAGAGGAAATATTAGCAGAGGATTAAAGAAATTTATTAGGATAACAATACTGCTACACTGCCTTAGAGAGGGTAATTAAGATATAAGAAATAGGCAATAAATAAAGAGATTATAATTAAGACGCCACTGCTGTATACCTATAAGCTAAATAGCTTGACAGAGAGAGCTAGCTAAGAGCTAATTACTAAGGCTATTAAGATGCGCACAAGCGCTAATCTACTAGCTAAGCTTTAGCTAGTAATTATAGATGCGGCTACTTACTAACATAGCATAAGCCCTACTAAGATCTATAGCTACTAATCTCCTAATTAGGTGCTTAAAGAATAGTTTAGGAAATATTTCTAATACTATTAACTACTAGAGATTAGACACTAGACTGCTAATCTACGCCTAGACTAGAGTAGAATATATGCTTATAGCTACTAAGCCTATTTATTAGATAAAGATAAGGCAGCTAGGCGTAATTGTTAAGGATTTAAAGTTAATTCTCACGGCTATATTAGTTATTTAGTAAGATATTAAGCCTCTAACATATATTATATATAGGTACTAACACTTAATAAAGTAATTACTACCTGTAATATAACTTTTAATAAACAGTTGTTCTACAAAGGGGACTGCAAGAAAACGCTGCTAAAAGATTAAGTAATTAAGATTATAGAGATCTTTTAAAATAGCAAGCTAGTTAATCTTAAAGATAACTTAGAAGTTCTCTTGCCTGTTTAAGGAAGAGCAGATTAGGATACGTAGCTAACTACTAAAAACCTTAGAAGTAATCTATCTACTATCTTAAGTAGTAAGGAAGGCCTGCCTACTAAAGATAAGAGTAGAATAGAAGACGCTAAGCAATTAGAGCACGAGGCTAGTGCGCTATAAGAAGTTTGCTTAGATTAGCAGTAGATTACTAGTCTTGCTACTCTAGAACCTACTCCTAAACTAGAGACCCTAGAGAACAACAATTTAATCAGTTATATAGTTACTAACAGTTAAATAGCAGTGTAACTACTTAAAGGAGCTTATTTGTTAGAACCTGTAAGTAGAATACCTTATTTACTAGTCTAATAGTCTGTGCCTATAGACTCTAACGCGCTAGCTAATTATAATAGAATACCTGCTTCTTTAAGTAGGATAGTAGAGCGTAAATTATCTTGCAGGTTAAGGTCTTAGGTAACAAACAGCAGAAAAGGTAAGTAATTATAAGCTAAACTTCTTCTTATACAACGTAGTGCTTAAATTGCTAGCAAAAGCCTAAATTAGCTTACAAATTAATATCTTCTACTGCGTAAGCTAGGTAGCAGGCGTAGGCGTAAGGACGCAACGTAAGATTCTAACAATTGACTAGGGGGTAGAAGCATAGGTAGTATTACTGTATTAATTGCAGATTTTAAGGATCTATTATAGAATAATTTTTATAATACCTACCTGCTGGGTTTAAAAGAAACCTAGGAAGACTAAGCAAGCTACAAGACTCTTAATTATGTAGTTATAGCAGCTTTACTTACTAAGCATAAGCTAAGTACAGAAAATGCTTAACCGTATCGCGATAATCTACCTAAACCGCTAGGATTATAGAAGCAATTGCTTTAGCATCCTATAAGGGCCTTATTTAAAGATGCCTGCAGGAAAGAGATTAATTAGTTAAGTAAGACAAAGACTTAGACTAAGATATTAAGAGAAGAGGCAATTAATCGCCTAATATCTATAAAGTAGGTTTAGACTTATAAGTTTAATTAGGATAGCTTTTTTCTTAAATACAAGGCGTAGATTGTTGTAAGAGGTAATTTTTAGAAAAAGGATTTAATTAATTTAACTTATGCTGCTACCTTAGCAGCTAAGTCCTTCTAAGTAGCGATAGCTATCGCTGCTAAGAATAATCTAGAGATTAAGTAATATAATGTTGTAGGAGTATTCCTTAATGCGTTAATTACAGCAGACAGCCTAGTAATCTATAAGATGCTAGATAGCTTTAAAAAGCTAAAGAAGTGCGTATAACTTAACTACGCACTATATAGATTACGAGACTCGCTACTATTGTAGTATAAGAAGTTCTTAGGATTACTAAGAGAGATTAGACTAATTGCCTTACTAAAGGAGCCCTGCCTGTTTTTTAATTAAAAAATGAGGATCCTAGTGCTGTTTTATATAGATAATATCTTACTGCTCTTTGTAAAAGATTATAAGCAAAGAGAAATAAACCTTTAGTTAAAAATTATAGATAGGTACAAGATAAAGGAATAGGGATTAGTTAAATAGTTTCTTAGTATCTAGATAATTAGAGATTGTAAGAAGCAAACAATTACGCTTATGCATAACATGTATATTAACAAGATTGCAAAGAAGTTGAAGCTAAAGAATAGTAGTTTTTCTAAGACCCTGTTACTGTCTAAGGAGCTAATTAAGAACACTAGCGAAGCAACTAAGCAGGAAATTAAGGCCTACTAAGAAAGTGTAAGATTAGTTCTTTACACAGCTATTATGCTACAACTAGATATTACCTACTTAATTTTAAAGCTCTTATACTTTCTTACAAACTCTAGTAATCAGCATGTAAAAGCTGTTGAATAGGTAATTATTTACCTCTATTAAACAAGATAGGATGTAATCTAATATAAGAACTACAATAGCCTAAACCTAATAATTGCAGGCGATGCTTCCTTTGCAAATATCTAGGAAACTTGTTAATTGTCTTATAGATACATAGCTATCCTATATAGTAGTCTAATATTTTAGAAGGCAGCTTAGCAGACTACAGTAACTATATTAACTACTAAGGCTAAGCTACTCGCCCTTAAGCACACTACTAAGGAGGCTATAGCCTTTAAGCACTTTTTTCGCGAGCTGTCTCTTAATCTAGGAAATGTCTAGACAGTCTAGTGTAATAATTGACACATAATTAGGCTTGTAGTTAGGAAAAATAAGTAGATTAGCACTTAATTAAGGCATGTAGATATCTAAAACATATAGCTACAGCAGGAGTTTGCTAAAGGATTATTTTAGGTTAAGTACCTAGAAACAGTAATTATGCTAGCTAATAGACTAACTAAGTTACTTACTAAACAACAGTTTAAGAAGTTTAAGCAGTTGCTTAACCTTTAGCAAGTTAAGCACTTAATTAAAGGAAAGAATAATTAACAAGCAAAGGATTGTATTAAGCAGCAACATCTATATACTAGGCTAAGTCTCCTCTTAATAGCTTATTTTAATAAGCAGGAGAACGTAAGCTAGACTATTAAACTAAACTAAGACTAGGAACCTTATTACTAATAAGCATTAGACTTATTATACTTACTAGACTCTATTATTATATTACGCTTAGCCTGCTTAGCCTTAGCTAGCTTAAAAGCAATTTAGGCTATCTAAGCTTAAACAGCAAGAGTCTAGAGGTAAGTAGTATTACAGCGCGATTCTAACCTATTACTTCTATACACGGAGTTGTTAGATAATTACCTTCTTACACTAGCGTAATAATTGCGCTTACTATAGCAATTAGGGCAATAGACAGCAGGGCGATTGTATAGACTAGATAGAGGCAATATTCCTTAGGCATGCTGCTCTTAAAGCAGCAACTTTTAAGTAAGTTGCTACTAAGGCTACTTATGTTGTTGCTGCTGCGGCTGCTACTGCTGTTGCTGCTAAGGATAATAAGCTAACAATTGCGGCTGTTAAGCGAACGCGGGAGCAGGAGCAGGAGCGAACGCAAGAGCAGGAGCGAACAAGGGAGCAGGAGCAGGAGCAAGAGGCTAAGCAGCAAAATTGCAATAAGCTATTTCTTAAGCTTAATAATTATTAGCAGGAGCCTTCTGCGTAGGAGGCTTAGTAGTTATAACGCTACTCTTAATCTCTTTACGGCAAGTAATAATGTCCTTAAGAAGTTAGCTTTCAAAGCTTAATACATCTTATTGTTGTTCTATCCCTAAAAGAAAAAAAAACTAGTTAGCAAGCTAAGCAAGAAGGTTAATAGGTTAAAGACTTACCTTTTTATCTCTATATATAGCTATAAATTAATTAGCAAGATTAACGTCGACCCTGTAGCAGGTGTAAGACGAGCAACCGCTACAGCGTAAGCTCCTCTAGCTGCTAGTCTAAACGCGATTAAAGCAGTGTTTAGCGTATAAGCTATCTAGCATTTTCTATATACAGCGCTTACGCGGCGGAACGCAAGAGCATAATATATTAGCAGCAATCTTTAAGAAGCTGCTAAGCGCCTTTTTTTTAAGTAGAGGGGGGCGCTAAGCGCTTAGTAGACAGCTTAATAGGTGTTTTTAGCTAATTACTGTTGTTATGTTGCAGTTTACGCGTTGCTACTTAAGCAGTTATCTACTAAACTTTTGCTTTAGCTTTTAAGAAGCTTTACCTTTACGCTAGCTTAATTACTTAGTTAGTATCTTAAATAGATTGAAATTTAAATAAGCACTTAACAGCAGACTTAATTTACTAGGTAAGGTAATTATCCTTTAAGCAGAGCTACTAGATGTCTTACAGTAAGCAAAAGAATTAAAAGGCAGAGGTAACAAATTGTTATTATTTTAGAGATTAGCTACTTACTAAATTTTATTTTTAACAGGCTTTAGCGCGCGCGATGCTTATGCTTAGCACTATTTCTAAGTTGCTAGCGGCTTTCTAATTATCTATTACGTTGTTAACAACAGCTCTCTATGCTGCGCTCGTTATTGCGTAAGGCGGACTACACTAGAAAAATTAGCAGCTAATTAGTAAGGGAACAATAAGGCAATACTACTTACTAAATTAGTAATAGTAGTTAAGGCAGGTTAGAAAGACTTAGTTATTAGATTACTTAAGGTTAAGGAGAAAAAGGTTTTAGAGGGGCAAGAGACGCAATTAATTTTGTTGTAGCAATTGTGCACTAACTATTTACGCAATATTTAGGGTGTATCTAATGTTTTAATATTACTTAGAGCTGCTAGATTAATTAACGCAACAACACGCAACATTACTACAATAACAGATAGTTACGCAGAGGAGCTATAATTACAGAGGCCCTCTTAATTAACAACTTAGATTTATTATAGTTACCTAAATTGCTTACAGCTTAGATTAATAGTATCTCACTAACCTGGGGGGTGTGTTGGAGTACGGACCTCCGGATTACTCCGAATCACGCTTAGACACCCGGATCACCCGGGTTATCAGGTGATCCTAGTGCGATATCACGTGACGGCGCTAGTAGCGCACATATAAACGAGCCAGATCGTCTAAAGTCTTTTTAGTAGTTGTTGGACACTTTGTTGTGGCACTTAGTTGATCAATATACTTAGTTCCCTCCAACTAATTATTCAATTACTCCTTCTCAGCTCCCACATGTTCTAATCCTAAAAACTAGTTAGCAAGCTAAGCAAGAAAGTTAATAGGTTAGAGACTTACCTCTTTATCTCTATATATAGCTATAAATTAATTAGCGAGATTAATGTTGACTGTGTAGTAGGTGTAAGACGAGCAACTACTATAGCGTAAGCTGCTCTGATTCCTAGTCTAAATGCGATTAAAGTAGCGTTTAGCGTATAAGCTATCTAGTATCTTCTTTATACAGCGCTTACACGGCAGAACGTAAGAACGTGTTAAATTAGCAGCAATTTTTAAGGAGCTGCTAGGCGCCTTCTTTTAAGTAGATAGGGGCGCTAAGCGCGTAGTAGATAGCTTAACAGACGTTTCTAGCCTATTACTGTTGTTATGTTGTAGTTTACGCGTTGCTGCTTAAGTAGTTATCTGCTGTAATTTTTGCTTTAGCTCTTAAGAATCCTTGCCCTTGCGCTAGCTTAATTGCTTAGTTAGACTCTTATGTAGATTAAAATTTAAATAAGAACTTAACAGTAGACTTAATTTAGTAGGTAACACAATTATCCTCTAAGCAGAGTTACTAAATATCTTGCGGTAAGCAAAAGGATTAACAGGCAAAGGCAACTAACTCTTATTATCTTAGAGATTAGCCGCTTGCTAAATCTTATTGTTAAATAGGCTTTAGCGCGCGCGGTGCTTAGCACTATTTTTAAGTTACTAGCAGCTTTCTAATTGTCTATCACGTTGTTAACGACGGCTCTCTAAGCTTCGCTCGTTGTTGCTAGGGGCGGACTACACTAGAAATATTAGCAGCTGATCAGTAAGGGAACAATAAGGCAATACTACTTACTATATTAGTAATAGTGGTCAAGGCAGGTTAGAAGGACTTAGTAATTAGATTGATTATAGTTAAGGACAAAAGGTTTAAGAGGGGCAAGAGACGCGATTAATTTTGTTGTAGCGACTGCGCACTAACTATTTACGCGATATTTAGGGTCTATCTAATGTATTAATATTACTTAGAGCTGCTGGATTAATCAACGCAACAACACGTAACATTACTACAACAACAGATAATTACGCAGAGGAGCTATAATTACAGAGGCCCTCTTAGATAACAACTTAGATTTATTACAATTACCTAGATTGCTTACAGCTTAGATTAATAGTATCTCACTAACCGGGGGGGTGGGTTGGAGTACGGACCTCCGGATCACTCCGGATTACGCTAGTTGATGGGTAGGGAGGCCCTAGGGTTGGGTAGGGGTTAGGTAGCTGATGCACGGTCCTTGGGTAGGGGTTGGGTAGGGGTTACTCTAGCGTGGGTAGTGGTTGGGGTTGGGTTGCACGGACCACGGGTTAGGGTTGGGTTAGACTAGCCATATAGTAGGTCTGGGGTAGGGTTGCGATTCTTATCTATGACGCGTATATATATTATCTATAACGCATATATATATTATCTATAACGGGTATATATAACTAGTAGAGGTAAAATCTGCAGCTAAGACACTAGTGTTAACACTAGTAGAGAACATAATTTGTGTTTAGAGGTTAAAGTTTGTAATGCTAAGATGTTAGGGTGCGTAATAGTCTGCTATTATTAGCTGTAATAACTGCTAATTTTTGATAGCAACCCAACCCTAACCTAACCCTAACCTGTGGTCTGTGCAACCTAACCCTAAACCTACTACACCCCTACCCATTTGAAGTACCAAAAAAATAGGTAGAGATTAGGTAGGGGGTGTGGTATTACGTAAACCTACCCAACCCCTACCCAACCCCTACCCATCAACCACCGTACTCCGGATCACGCTTGGACATCCGGATCACCCGGTTATCAGGTGATCCTAGTGCGATATCACGTGACGGCGCTAGTAGCGCACATATAAACGAGCCAGATCGTCTAAAGTCTTTTTAGTAGTTATTGGACACTTTGTTGTGGCACTTAGTTGATCGATATACTTATTCCCCTCCATCTGATCATTCAATTACTCCTTCTCAGCTCCCACTAAGATGCTTATAGGAAAGAGAAGATTCAGTTAAGTAAAAATAAGACTTAGACTAAGATATTAAGAGAGGAAGCAAAAATTGCCTAATACCTATAAAGTAGGTCTAGACCTATAAGTATAATTAGAATAGCTTCTTTTTTATATGCAAGGCGCGGTTTTTTATGAAAGGAAATTTATAGAAAAAGAACTTAATTAACTTAATTTATACTGCTATATTCGCAGCTAAGTCTTTCTAAGCAGCAATAGCAATGGCTGCTAAGAATAATCTAGAGATTAAACAATATAATGTTGTAAGAGCATTCCTTGATGCGTTAATTATAGCAGATAACTTAGTAATTTATAAGATGCTAGATAGCTTTAAGAAGCTTAAAATGTATATATTGCTTAACTGGGCACTATATAGATTGCGGGACTCACTACTGTTGTAGTATAAGGAGTTCTTAGGATTACTAAAGGGGATTAAACCAATCGCCTTACTAGAGGAGCCCTGCCTATTCTTTAATTAAAAAAGAAAAATCCTAGTGTTGTTCTATATACATAATATCCTACTGCTCTTCGCAAAAGATTATAAGCAGATAGTAATAGATCTTTAGTTAAAGATTATAGTCTAGTACAAGATACAGGAACAAGGATTAGTTAAATAGTTTTTTAGTTTCTGAGTAATTAGAGATTGTATAAAGTAAATAATAACGCATATATATAATACGTATATTGACAAGATTGCAAAGAAGTTTAAGCTAGAGAATTGTAGCTTTCCTAAGACTCTATAGCTGTTAGAGGAGCTAATTAAGTACACTAGTAAAGCAACTAAGTAGGAGATTAAGGCCTACTAAGAAAAGGTTAAATTAGTGCTATACACAGCTATTATACTGCAGCTAGATGTTGCCTACTTAATCTTAAAGCTCTTACACCTCCTTACAAACTCTAGTAATTAATATATAAAAGCTATTAAATAAGTAATTATGTACTTTAATTAGACAAGATAGGACGCGTTCTAATACAGGAACTATAATAGCCTAGACCTAATAATTGCAGGTGATGCTTCTTTTGCAGATAATTAGGAATCTTATTAATTGTCTTATAAATATATAGCTACTCTATATAGTAGTCTAATATTTTAAAAGGCGGCTTAGCAGACTATAGTCATACCTCAACTACTAAGCTAAGCTGCTAGCTCTTAAGTACACTACTAAAGAAGCTATAGCCCTTAAGTGCTTCTTTGGTAAGCTGTCTCTTGATTTAGGAGACGTCTAGACAGTCCAGTGCGACAACTAACAAACGATTAGACTTGTAGTAAGAAAGAATAAGTAAATTAGCACTCATTTAAGACATGTAGATATATAAAACATATAGCTGCGGCAAGAATATGCTAAAGGATTATTTTAGGTTAAGTACCTAGAGACAGCAATTAGGCTAGCTAATAGACTATTCTAGTTGCTTACCTAACAACAGTTTAGAAGTTCAAGCAGTTACTTTATTTTTAAGGTGTCAAAGGTGGTGGTTGTTGTTGTAGTAAAAATAGGGTTCTAAAAAAGTGAAAAGCAGCTACCGTCTACTAATCAATCGCAAAAGTCAAAAAAAAAGATTATGTGTAGTTAACAAGATTCGAACAGTAGGTGGATGAGTTCTGGGAGGAAAGCCTAGACCACTAAGCGATAATCAGGGTTTAAAGAATTTGCTAAGGTACTAAAAAACGACACTAGTTAAAACGTGTCTAACGGCAATTGCCAGCCTATAGCTAGCAATAGAGTTATAGTAGGATTGCAATAGGATTGCAACATAATGCGATAGAGAAGGGAAAGAACACGCAGCAAGAGCCTGCAATACTTTATAAAGCCGCTGCTTCTTACCTACTACTTCTTACCTTTTGAACAGCACCGCATACAAACAAATTGTATACAATATACTACACTATAATATAGCGTGCAACCTTCGCGGCGAGCATCTCCTTACTCTAGGCTCTCTTCTAAAAAAAGCATTTTTTGCTACTGTCTACCTAGCACCTAATTTAGTCTAACTTAAACTGCTTATACAGACACCTAAATTTATTAAGTATCTTAAAACTTAACTACTTAGCTAGACTTCTAAGTTTATAAATATCTGAAATAAGTTTTTTATTAATAATATCCTTATATACAAAAAGATTGTTAAGTCCTAATTTAGCTAGTTGTGGAAGGAATACACAATTTCTAGGGTATTCGCTAATACTAGCGCGGTACTTAAAATCTATTGCTTTAGTATCTCTCTCTTCCTGTTTGTTGTGTAAGAGCTAAGTACAGAGACTAGAATTTAGCTTAAATAGCTATTATAAGAGGTTAAATTAGCAATAGAGAAGAAAGAGGCGAGAAAAGAGAAGTAGGCTTTCTATCGTCGCGTCTATAGGCTAGTAAGCAAGGCAATAATAGTGTTGCTGCTTTACTTTATTTAAGAGCGCCTAGCAGTAAAGCAACAAGAATAGGCAGGATAAGGCGCGTAAAGTTAGGAGGCAATTTGCGTCTTTGTCTTGCTTTTCTTTGTTTCCGTCTAAACATGCTAGAGCGACACACTAATTGCGTGCCGGCAATACTAAACAAGAGGACTTAAGCCCGGATACCTGTTGTTAGCGATAAATCTTTTTTTACTAAAAAGGTGTCTACAAAATGTGTGGTTACATTAAAAGGTTGTCTTAGAAGGCCGAAGCCAAAGCAGTTACTTAACCGTTAGCAAATTAAGCACTTAATCAAAGGCAACAATAATTAATAAGAAAAGGATTTGTATTAAGTAGCAATATTTATATACTAGGCTAAGTCTCCTCTTAATTGCTTAAGATAAGCGGGAGTTCAAAAACTAGACAAGCAGAAAAACTAGAACTAGAATTAAGCTTACTAATAAGCATTAGACTTATTATACTTGCTAGACTTTATTAGTAGATCTTACTTAGCTTTGTAAGCTTTAGCTATCTTAAGCGCGTTGTTAGCTATTCTAGCTTTAACAGCTAGGATCTGCAGTTGAGCACTATAAAGGCGCAAATCTAATCTATTACTTTTATATATAGAATTATAAGATAATTGCCTGCTTACACTAGCAGATACCTTATAACTATATGCCTAATAATCTGTATAGCGATTAGGACGACGTTAGAGGCGAGGGCGATTTAAATATAAAGTATGAGGGGGTAGTATTTTGTAAGCATACTGTTCTTAAAGAGTTAATTAACGCAGAGGGTGTTACTATTATTAATTATAAGCTGGCTGTTAAGTAGGCTACTACGCAGGTTAGCTAGAAGTATAAGCAGCATAAGGCAACGCATTATAAAGCTTTTGTTTTAAAAGACAACTTTAATTTAGACTTATAGCCTGCTAAGCAGGCTATGTCTGGCGTAAGTAATCCTTAGTACCATATCCTAGATGAAAGACGCTCACTAGAGCAGGGGCAGGTAGTAGGAGCTAAGCAGCAAGACCGCGAGACAACATTTCTTAAGCGCAGCAATTTTTAACAGGAGGCTTCTACGCTAAAGGCTTTCTAGTAGATATAACGCTGCTATTGATTTTTTTATAGCAAGTAATGATGTTACTAAGCAGCTTGTGCTTGTTAACATAGTAGCTATTATTGTTCTATCTCTAATAACTAGTTAGTAGGCTAAGCAAGAAACTTAAAAAATCAAAGACATACCTCTTTATCTCTAAATATAGCTATTAAATGATAAGCAAAGTTATTGTTAACAGTATAGCATGTATAAAACAAACAACTACTATAGCAAGTGCTACCCTAACTGCTAGTTTAAACGTAATTAAAATAATGCTTAGCATATAAACTGTCTAGTATCTTTTTCATATAGCGCTTATAAGGCAGAACGCAAGGTTGTAATAGATCAGCAGCAATCTTTAAAAAGCTAGTAGACGCCTTCTTCTAAGTAAATAAAGGCGCGTTGCGCCTAGTAGACAGCTTAATAGGCATATATAGCTTTTTACTATTGCTATTTTACTATCTACGCGTTGCTGTTTAAGCAGTAAGCTACTATAACTTTTACTTTAGCTTTTAAGGGGTCTTGCCCTTGCGCTAAGTTAATTGCTTAGTTAGGCTCTTAGTTAGATTAAAATGTAAATAAAGGCTTAACAGCAGGCTTAATTTAATAGGCGAGTTGATTAGTTTTCAAGTAGAGCCACTAAAAGTCTTGTAATAAGCATATAAGTTAAAAGGCAGAGGCAAATAACTTTTATTATCGTAAAGGTTAGCTGCTTGCTAAATTTTATTGTCAAACTAGCTTTAGCGCGCGTAATGCTTATGCTTAGTACTATTATTATATTGCCAGCGCAGGCTTTTTAAGCGACGATTACGCTCTTAATAATAGCTTTTTAACGACGCTTACGCTTGTTGCTATGAAGGGCGGACTACACTAGAAAGATTAGAGCTAATTAGTAAGAGAACAATAAGGTAACACTGCTTACTATATTAGTAGTAGTAGTGTAGTATGGATTAAAAAGGCTTAGTAATTAATATTAAGTAAGGCTAAGGACAAAGGTTTTAGAGGGGCAGTAGACGTAATTAATATTGTAGTGACTGCGCACTAACTAATTACGCGATATTTAGGGTCTATCTAATGTTTTAATATTGCTAAGGGCTGCTGGCTTAATTAAAAACAAGCAGTATTACTACAACACCAAATAATTTAGAGGAGGAGCTATAATTACAGAGAGCCCCTTTGATTAACAACTTCTATTTGCCACGATTACCTAGTTGCTTACAGCTCAGATCAATGATATCTCACTGACCTAGGGGGTGTGTTGGAGTATTGACATACGGATCACCCTGGTGATCAGGTGATCCTGGTAGGCTGAACACTTGACGACCACGCTAGCGCCTATATATACAGGCCAGATTGTCTTCAGCCTCTTTAGTAGTTATTGGACACTTTGTTGTGGCACTTAGTTGATCAATACACTCATTTTCCACTCAGGTGATTAAGCAATTGCTCCTTCTCAGCTCCCACACTAAAGAACTATTTAACTAATTTTTGTTTTTATATCTTTTACTTGTCTATAATCTTTGACTAAAGATCTATTGCCTTCTACTTATAATCTTTCGCGAGGAGCAGTAGGAGATTACCTATATAAAATAGGACTCGAATCCTTCTATCTTAATCAAAGAATAGGCAGGGCTCCTTTAGTAAGGCAATTAGTCTAATCTCTTTTAGTAATCCTAAGAACTCCTTATACTACAACAGTAGCGAGTCTCGCAATCTATACAGTACGTAGGTAAGCCGCATTTACTTTATAGACTTCTTAAAGCTATCTAGCATTTTACAAATTACTAAGTTGTCTGCTATAATTAATATAGTAAGAAAAACTTCTATAAGCATTATATTATTTGATCTCTATATTATTCTTAGCAGCAATCGCTATTACTACTTCAAAAGACTTAGCTACTAATGTAGTAGTATATGTTATGGCTTCGGCCTTTTAAGACAACCTTTTAATACAACCACACATTTTGTAGACACCTTTTTAGTAAAAAATAACTTATTGCTAACAATAGGTATCCGGGCTTATGCCCCTTGTTTAGCCGGCACGCAATTAGTGTATCGCAGGTTTGGACAAAAAAACAAAGATACGCAACATCCCTTAAACTAACTAACTAACTAACTAACTAACTAACTAACTACTGCTAACTGCAACTTCTATTGTCTATTGCTATCCTAGCGGTGTTGCAGTCGCGGCGTTTCTAGCATGCGCCTATACTTAGATATAAACATACAACAACAGCGTTACTATCTAAGCACAGCTCTCTTATCTCTAAAGGCGACTTATAAAATCCTCTTACTTATTAGTTTGTCCTAGCTACTTAAAAGCTATTTTAACACGCTCTTGCGCCTTATAAAGCTACTACAAGGTCTCTATACTAAAGTTATATTAACGTAAAAAGAGATTAGTAAGATAATATACTATTAGTGCACCTAGACTATTAACATGCGCAACGTATTTAGTAAACTTGCTGCTAAGTAAGTCTTTTATAACTTCTATTATAACTTCAACATTCATAATACTAGACGCATTAATGAGGTGTTAATAGATAAAAAAGTTTAACCTCTATGTCTACCTAATTACTATAGAAGCTACCGCCACTAGCTCCTCTTTAACTAACTGAGGACGCTGCTTAACAAAAGTAAACGTAGGCTTTGTAATCTACTACTATAGCTTCTTATATAGTAACTTAGTAAAGATTAACTTTACTTAATATAAGCTATTGGTTTTTATGTTAAAGAGAGAGAAAAATAGTTTAAGCATTATATTATTTATATACAAGTTGTTTATATGCAGTACTATATAGTATAAGAAATCTTAAAAGTAAAGAGTAGTAAGTAAAGAGCTTTTATTAAGTATTGAAGAATTCTGCTGCAGTAACGTACGTGTTCTTACTCTCCTCTACCTCCTTTACATGTATTGCAATCTTGTTGCTAGCTATAGGCTAGCAATTACTGTTAAACACGTTTTAATTAGTGTTGTTTTTTAGTACCTTTAGCGAATTTTTTAACCCTAATCTTGCTTAGTGGCCTAAGCTTTTCTATTCTAAGCGCTTAGCGCGTAGACCTTATCTATTTACAGTTTAAATTTTGTAAACTGCACACAATCTTTTTTTGACTTTCGCAACTAATTAGTAGAGAGCAGCTGCTTTTCACTTTTTTAGAAAACCCATTTTGACTACAACCACCACCACCTTTGATACCTTAAAAATAAATATTTAGATTGTTAATAACCTAATCAAAGGCTACACTTTAAAAATTTCTGGAAGAGGGCATTTTATGGACATTTTAAGAAATTATTGTCGCTTCTTTAGGGAGTTATTTGTTTTAGTGGCTAATAGGTTAATTCTCTAAGTATAGCCACTTTGAATGTAGTATATCTAAGCGCCCTATCATCTAGCTATGCTTGTCCTAAAACCTTTACTCCATTAACTTGTCTTCCTCTCTTATATTTAGATTAGCAATTAGCAAAAAAGTAACAACATTTTGCTAACTTGTATGGATTACGACAATTATGGATCTGGTACGAGCACTCAAGGAATCGACCATTAGCGGAAGTATGACACCAGCCCTTCCAGGTGATGGTCTCTGGTCCCTTTTAAAGAATTAGACAAGCAAGTACCGCACACGTGGTTAAACTAGCATACATTTATTACATATTAACACAAAAGTTAGCTTTGTTCTACACGTAACTAAGGAGACTTACCGAAAGTTCTGTTTTCGAACAGTGATCACATAGATTGACACAGCCATCTTCTTTGGATTCCCATCCATAGGCTATGTTTATAACCAGAAGAAGAGCGGGGAGAGCTAAGAATTGCATTCTAATTGTAAGTTGGATGAAGTATAGGTTGACTAGAGTATAGGTTGGAAGAGGGTCGGTTAGAACAGAGTAGGTTGGAAGAGATTGGGTTAGAACAGTGTGGATAGGGAGAATGTGAAATAGGAGATTGTAGATTAGAAGAGTATAATATATACTTGTCGTCCTGGCGGTAAAGGGACATCTCTACAAACAGTACATAGCTTACGTACACGCTACTATCTCTGCTTACAGGTGCCATTTATTAGAACGCAAGGCAGATAAGGTAGTAAGATAGTAAGCTAATGTCTTATTTTTGCAGGATATAGTAGTAATACGAGCTTGCACTCTTATGATTAGAGCAGTAGCTTATTTTAATCTTTAGTGCTTAGAATATACGTGCTAAATAAGAATACTTTAACTATACTTTTGATGAAATTGCAATCCTCAAAATGCTTATTATAGAATAGAGATATAGAGAGCATTTACTATTTTTTTGACTGTAGTTTAACGTCCTTTCTCAGCCCGAAAGGCTATATAAGACGTAAGCAATTACTATTTAAATGTAGGCTTAATATGCTTGTCTTCTCTCTATATCCTAATTCCCGCAGCAAGACAAATAGATAGACGGACAAAGATAGAAGGAAGGAAGGAAGAAAGGAAACGGCCCGAACTCGGTCCTTCACCGCCGAGTCAGGAGGTAGATGCACTAATTATATAGTATACACTCCCCTTTTATTATAACTAAGCTTATCTCGTAAGTTAGTACATGTTAGTAATTACTATGTATAGTGATACAGATTATGACTATAGTTAAGCGTGGCAGGTTTTCCCTAGATTAATATTAGCAAGAGACGTATGTTGTCTGGCCTCGCTATCTCGCTGCTTAGTATAAAACCGCCGACATATTACGTGTTACAGAGCACAGCCCCCACATAATCCGCTGGATGCCGGCTTATGACCTATCTGAGCTAAGCTGACATAAGATATTAAGCCTTACTTGCAGAAGAGTTTATATACAGTAGCACTTTAGCAGTACATCTTATAACGTAAACCGCTATTAAGTTAGTTAACCCATCAAGCTGGTTATTTTAGCTTTTGTCGCATATATGACGTACCTTCCTCCGGGCCCGAGCGCACCAAGGCGCCCCTGGGCATGAGGCGCTGTCAGCTTACGCGCCAGGCTCGCGCTAGTTGACCGCATATCAGAGTTTTTACGCCGAGCTCACGAGCTTACTCCCGAGCTCTACAGGATACGTGTTAAACTTAGAGGTATTCCTCTAAGTTCCACAGCAGCCTTTCTAGGTTAGGATTATTTCCTTTGTATATTTATAGCATGTCTTAGACGTAGGTAGAAATACAGTGGCTTCGGCCGTTTAAGACAACCTTTTAATGCGACCACACATTTTGTAGACACGTTTGTAGTAAAAAAAAGATTTATTACACAAAATAGATATCTAGGCTCATACCCCCTTGTTTAGCATTATTTGCACGCAATTTAAAAGTATAACTATAAGTAAGCTCTCTGTCAATATTCTAAAGTTGTTAAAGACCAGTTCTAGCTAATACATATTATAAAAGCAAAATACAGCATCTTAAATAGGAACACGTACAACTTTAATAAAACTAGCATTATAATAAGCATAATATTAACTAGAGCAGTAGTTACAGGCTTAGGCTATTAAAGATAGCTAAAGACTATTTAGTAGAGCAACTGGAAGTAGGTAATAGTTATCTGAGGCATTAAGGCAATAAAGTAGAATATTTTACTCTTTATTCATTTTACTAGTAAATACTGCCTCATTAGCTAGTTTAAGAAGGAGGATCAGCCTTATAAATAGGTTATTAGAGTCTCCAAGAATAGCTATATAATAAATAAGCTTAGTCTCAAGTAGCTAGAGTACTTCAACAAGCATATAAAGTGGAGAGTTATTAATAGCTACTATCTACTAGTTATTAGTAGTTATATAAGCTATAACTTATTTAGGTATAAGCAATACTATGTGAAGAATAAAATGAATACTTTTTATATGCCTGTGCATTTGTTATATTTATAGTAGCTACTTAATGTTGCGTGTCTTAGGCTATTTAAGAAGGCGTGTAGCTGCTAAGTTAAGAATCTAATGTAAAATAAGATTACTTATATTACTAAAACAAAGTTCTTGCAGTGCTATATTACTGCTTAAAAGCCTTAATTACAAAGGGTAATATTCTAGAAGGCTTTTAAGGCGCTAGCTTAGTTCTATTGAATTTCGAGGCTATAGTATTAACGCTTAATATCTACTTATATACTCTACTATCACACACTGTTGAAGATAGTCCCCAGCAGTTATATACCTTCAGCAATACTTTTAAATTAAGGTTACAATTAACGCTAGTAAAGTAGAGAATTTAGAGGTATAAAAATAGCTTACTAATACTAATTGTTAAAGCTGTTAAAAAGCTTTTAAGAATGCAGAGATAATAGCGCACATTTTAGTATTAATAACTAAGCGTAGCGCTAAACTTAAAGCAGCAAACAAAGCAGCTACGCAACGTAGATTACATAAAAAAAAGTCAATATAATAAAAAGACTCTAAAAGTTTATAATAGTTAGTAACTGTTAACTCTAAAAGAGTTTAGAACGCCCAGTAATAAGAAAAAGGCAAAAAAGAAAGTATGTATTGAGGTAGGCGAACTGTTGCAAAGACGCTGTAGACGCTGCAGCAAGGCAGGATATAACTTGCGCACGTGCAAGCAAGATGCAGTAGTAGATTCTAAGTAGAATAGTCTATTACAATTTCCAATTACAGTTCTGTGCGGTGCTCTACTGTCGTGTACGGTCGCTATTTTTGATAGGGTCTTGGCAGAGTGAGCCACTCGCCCGTGTGAGCCACTCGCCTTTAGAGTACGTTAATAGTTTCTTTACTTTGCTTACACACAATTAACAAGAAAAAAAGAACGCTAAAGTAGAGTACTTTAAGTACTTTGCTAGTATTAGCAAGCACTTTATAAATCTTATATTCCCTTTATAACTAGCTAAGTTAAGGATTAACATTTTTTATATAGATAGAGATATTGCGGATTCAAGAGTTATTTATAAGGGATATATTAATAAAGTTCTAAAAAGGCTAAGGTTGTAGATTCTTAGTAAACTTAGATGTCTGCATAATCAGCTTAAGCTAGACTAGTTTAGGGGCTAGGTGTATAACAGGAAAGCTTCCTGTCTTCAGATTAGTGTTAAGGTTAAGGAGATGCTTATTAAAGATGCTGCATGCTATTGCAGTGCATTATATGCAATTTTTTTGTATGCAGTGCTATTTAAAGGGCAAAAAGTAGTAGGTAAGAAGCAGCAGCTTTATAAAGTATTATAGGCTTCTGCTACAGTACGTATGTGTCCTTGCTCTTCTCTATTGCATTATATTGTAATCCTATTGCAATCCTACTGTAATCCTATTGCTAGCTATAGACTAGCGATCGCCATTAGACACGTTTTTGTAACGAACACGTTACAACTCCCTTGTTCTTACCGCTATCTCACTTAGGCCGGATCTTCCTTGTATTGGACCTACTCCGGTTCTGGCCCAGGTCGCAGGTATAAAAGACAGCTTAGAATCTATAGTTGCTTTGTAGATTTTTGATATCCTTTTATACAAGGCCTATAGGTATCTTATTAGAATTAAGGCTTATTTGTAGATTACTACGCACTCTTATATGCCTCTGCCGTAATTCTAATTGCTAATACAAATCTGTAAGTCTTGCCTGCGCTGTTATATTATAGTAGAAACCTTCTAGAAATTTAATTATCTAAGCTGTTTACAGGCATATTTTGTTGTCTCTAGGATAAGGCATCTGCCCTAGAGTTATTATCTCTAGGCTTATAGGCAATTTCTATGTTAGGAAATTTACCTAGAAATTAGACCTATCTTATTTGTCTCTTACTAAGCTGCCTAGGCTTTCTAAAATACTCTAGGTTCATCTAATTTGTTATAACTAGAAACCTCTTCAAAGAGCATAGCATAACATCTTATTTAGATAATCAGCAAATAACTGCATGTAGTTCCTTATTATGTATTTTGTAGTTGCTTTAAGCGCTAGTTATCTTCTTTAAGTAGTACGCTACTAGTTGCAATCTTTCTTAGTTGTTGTATTGTAAATGGACTCCTGCTACATCTTAATAATAGAACTAACCCTACGTTCTGTTAGTTACAAGCTTTAATAAGGAATTAATTAAAAATTAACTCAAGTTACTATTAAAGCAAGCGCGCTTGCATAGCTCTTGTATAGAGTTATACTACTAGTATTGCAAAAGGATACTTTAAACTGTAGTACTTAGCTCATTTAGCTTTAAACAGTTTAAAAATGCAAAAGAAATAATTACGCTACGTAAATTATATTTTATATTTAGTAATTAACAGGCAGAAAGCTGTGCAGCTTTTTACTGCCTAGTTATAGATAAAAAAGAAACGTTTTTAGCTTTTAAGCCAAGGTTTATGAGTACTGCTGTTAAAGGATCTGTTTCTAGATTAAAGTAGTCTTTTTACTTATAGAAGAAGATTATCCCCTCCTTACGTGCTCTTAATTTAGGGTTTAAGTACTTATAGAATAACTTCTTTAACAAGATAGTGCAACACCTTATTACTTTTAATATAAAAAATTGTAATTCTCTTATTAGACTAAATGTAGATGCTAAGCTAGTGCTTACTTTAGTGTCTCTGCAGAAGCTCTACTTTTAATAATATTACAGCTTGCAGCCTTATTACACTAGCTCTGTATCTAACCTAACTCTAACACCTGCTTACGATACTCTAAGTACGCCTAGACTTCTTCTTAAGACTCTAGCCCCTAACAAAAAGCTTTTATTAAATAATTATTATAGGTGTAGGAAGCCTAGTTACTTTGCAAGCAGTTGTACTACTCTACAAGTAGAAAAAATTCAAAATTAAATAAGAAGAATACTCTAAAGCAGTAGAACACTACTTAAATAAGAAACAGACAGGAAATAAAGATGCCTAGGATAACGCTCTAGCCTAGACTTACACAAGTATAATCTTGCTAATATTAACTTATCAAACTTGTTTAGAGAGAAAAATTTCTAAGTTTCTACTTTTCTTTGTTTAAAAGGTTACAGTGCCTGTCTATTATTATTAGTTAATATAAGAGCCTAAGGCTTGATGTTTTTTGTTTTTTTTACTCATACTCTCTTTTAATTACTTTAGGTTTTTATGTAAAGACTACTGTTTAAAGTCTCTGTAGAAAGATTATAGGACTAGATCTCAACTAGAGTAGATTAATATATCTAGCTCTACATCTAAATTATTATGAGAATGATTTTTAACTGTTCTTCTGTTATTATAGATTTAGGTACGCAAGATTGTATTATCAGTATTAAATAGCTTTAGCAATTTATTATATTGCTAGACACAGTTTAGAACTATATTGTATAGCCTACTGGCTTCGGCCTTTTGAGACAACCTTTTGATGTGACCACACATTTTGTAGACACCATTTTGGTAAAAAAGATTTATTGCTAACAACAGGTATCCGGGCTTATGCCCCCTTGTTCGGCATTGCCGGCACGCAATTGGTGTATCGCATGTTTAGACAAAAACGAAGAAAAGCAAGACAAAGACGTAACTTGCCTCCTAACTTAACGCGCCTTATCCCGCCTATTCTTGTTGCTTTACTGCTAGGCGCTTCTAGATAAAGTAAAGCAGTAACACTATTATCGCCTTGCTTGCTAACCTATAGACGCGACGATAGAAAGCCTACTTCTTCTTTCCTACCTCTTTCTTCTTTATTGCTAATTTAACGTCTTGCAATAGCTGTTTAAGCTAGGTTCTAGTCTCTATACTTAGCCCTTGTATAATAAACAGGAAGAGGGGGATGCTAAAGCAATAGATCTTGAGTACTGCGCTAGTATTGGCGAATACCCTAGAGATTGTGTATTCCTTCTATAACTAGCTAAATCGGGACTTGACAATCTTTTTGTATATAGGGATATTGCAGATAAGAGACTTATTTAAGATTCTTATAAACGTAGAAGTTTAGCTAGGTAGTTAAGTTTTAAGATACTTAATAAATTTAGGTGTCCGCATAAGCAGTTTGAGTTAGACTAAATTAGGTGCTAGGTAGATAGTAGCAAAGGATGCTTTTTTTTAGAAGAGAGCCTAGAATAAGGAGATGCTTGCTGCAGAGGTTACACGCTATTGTAGTGTATTATATGCAAATCGTTTGTATGCGGTGCTGTTTAAAAGGTGAGAAGCAGTAGGTAAGAAGCAGCAGCTTTAGCATTATAAAGTATTGTAGGCTCCCGCTGCAGTACGTACGTGTCCTTTTCCTCCTCTATTGCATTATGTTGCAATCCTATTATAATCCTACTGTAATCCTATTGCTAGCTATAGGCTGGCAATCGCCGTTGGACACGTTTTAACTGGTGTTGTTTTTTAGTACATTAGCAAATTTTTTTAACCCTAATTATTGCTTAGTGGTCTGAGCTTTCCTCCTAGAACTTATCCACCTACCGTTCGAATCTCGTTGACTACACACAATCTTTTTTTTTGACTTTTGCGACTGATTAGTAGAGGGCAGCTGCTTTTCACTTTTTTAGAAAACCCATTTTGACTACAACAACAACCACCACCACCTTTGATACCTTAAAAATAAATTGTATAGCCTACAGAGTTTTATACTATGTATAGCCTTACTCCTTTAATCCTTATGTAGTTCAAAGAACCTACTGACAAGAAGGCTACTACAGAGGACATTTAGCAAAAAAACGCTCTTTAGAAAAAAAACAAATATTAGAGAAGGCATAGCCCTATAATGGTCTAAATATAAAGAATCTCCAGCCTTCTTTAGCTCTTAAAAGTTGAATTTATACCTAAAGCTCTTAACTTTACCCTAAATCTTGTCTGCACTAACACTACCCTACGCATTGCTATTATTTTAGCTAATGTCTTCTATTATTCTATAAAACGCAAGGAAAATAAGTTTTTTATGATAAGTATTTATAAGATTAATTGTCTATTAAAAGAATATATAGAACTTAATAACCTTAACAACGCTAAACTAATTTAGGATATACTTCTCTTTGTCTACTACTTGTATTAAAACGTGTTTGGCAAAACTATAGTAGACTAACTGCCTAAACACTGCTTGTTCAACTATAAGATTATTTTAACTAAGCTACTACTAAATTAGTTTAGTTTTTTATATAAGTAAAGCACCAAACAACTTAAAGCTACTAAGACGTTTGTAATAGATAACCTTAAGTAAGGATATATTAGTTCTAGTAATTACCTATCCGCCTCTTTAATTCTTTGTGTTTAAAAGCCTAATAGAGACATCTAGATTTGTGTTAATTATAATAAACTTCACGCAATTACTTGAAATGATTTGTATCTAATCTTGTGTATTAATAAGCTACTAGCTTGCACGTATAGAGCGAGGTTCTTTCCTAAGTTAGACATAAGCGCTGCTTTTGACAAGTTTAGGATAGATCCTAACTCTAAAGAGTATACTACGTTTTAGACGTAATATAAAACGTATAAGTTAAAAGTGCTTCTATTTAAATTATGCAACAGCCCTGCTACTTGTTAACGTTATAAAGATACTGTGTTGGTTAAGTATTTTAACGACTTTTGCATAATCTACTTAGATAACATGTTTATCTACTCTAAGTTAGAGGCTAAACATACTGTCCACGTATAGAAGGTACTAGAGAGACTATAGTAATTAGGTCTTTAAGTTAATATTAAGAAAAGGAAATTTTATGTTACTTAGACTAAGTACCTAGGCTATGTCTTAACTAATTAAGGGTTTAAGGTAGATTCTAACAAAATCTAACGTCTTAAAAATTAGGTTTAACCTATAACTGTGATAGTTGTAAGATTGTTCCTTAGGTTTACAGAATTCTATAAGTAATCTATACTAAAATACTTGCAAAGTGCTAAACTACTCCTTACACGCTAAAGCCGTTTGAAGCTATTTGTATAAAATTCAGATTATAAAAAGACTTTTAATAAGTTCAAAGCTGTATTGCTAGAAATTCCTACCTTATATTACTATTACCTAGAATATAATACTAAGGTAGAGACTAACACATTAGATAGAGTTGTTGCAGGCGTTTTCTCTTACAAACAACTAGACAAGAAATAAAGTTTAGTAGCGTTCTTTAGTAAAGTCTTATCTAGGTCTAAACTAAATTAGGAGATTTACAACAAGGAACTTTTTGCTATTATTATAGCGTTTGGTAGGTAGCGAGCTAAATTAGCCTCGGCCTACTCCTAAATTAACGTGTGTTTAGACTACTGCTTACTAGAATACTTTATAACTACAAAGGTTCTAAACGCTAGGCAAGTTTGTTAGGCTAAAGAACTTGCACTATTTTTCTTTTACATCTAATACACACCTAGAAAGTATAATGCTTGCGCTAATATTCTCTCGCGGCGGAAGCAGGATGTAGAGAACCTAAAGTCTGCCTAAACTAATAACTGTTTACAGGTCCTACTTAGACTGCACTAACTAGACAACTAAGTTAACTCTAATCTAGCCAACTCTTATGTAGTATAGCTTTATGCCTAGGTTTTGTCTCTGCGTGTAGTTAAAGCTACCTTACAGCCTATGTCCCTAGATTTACTAAAACTAATTAAATCTATCTTGCAAACAAATTACACCGCGTTCATGAAAGAGCGTTACTTTCTCTTTAATAGGTACTAGATTAAAAACAGGCTACTTTTGTATTCAAACTGCCTCTACCATCGAACACCAACTTTTCGAGGCGAGAAAAAGGTCTAGCTTTGCCTTTTTCTTGTCTTAACTATCTTAAACGCCTTCCTAAAATCAGTTGCTAATACTTGTTTACCTAGTGCAGGTGTTGTGGCGCGCGCTAGCTCGTTGTAGAGAACAGAGTAGTTACTTATTGAAAACTCTGCAAGTGGTCTGTGCGCAAGCTAATTTTAGAGTTTAATTAAAGGCAATTTGACATCTACTTAACAAAGCAACAGCTTTCTACTTAATAATAATAGATCTATTGGCGTATTGAACTCATAGATGTATCTACCTAGCTATCTATTACTTAAAATTCTTATACCGAATCAATATACCGACCTTCTATATCGACCTCCTATATCAACCTACACATTAGAATGAATAGCTAGCGCTCCTAGCTATCTACCTACACTGTATCCCTCTATACTAACTTAATATACTAACCCAATATACCGACCTACACATTAGAATTAATAGCTAGTACTCCTAGCTATCTACTTATACCGCAATCCCTATACTAACTTAATATACTAACCTAATATATTAACTTTATATCGGACTGCTTAGCGTACCTATATAAGCAAAATAAGAGGGCAGCTAGCATAGCTTACAATAATAATAACAACACATAAGAAGTAAAGGAGATAACTAGACTAGCATAGTAGCTCTACTTACCTCTTATAATATAAACTACTAAGAGAGACATTTATTAAAACTACTCTAGGCTTTTAGCCTTACAAAGGACTGAGAGAGCTACTCCTTAAAACTACCCTAGGCTATAAGCCTTACCTTTATTTAGATAAACCCCTCCTTGTAATTAAGATATATTGAAAAAACCTTACATATTTACCTGCAGGCCTAGCCTGCACGTCTTCTATAGCCTTAGGCTGAGAAAGTACGTTAAACCACAATTGAAAAAAATATAAAAAATAAAATGTTGTATATAGTAACTTAACACGCCTACGCCTTACTTTATAGTAACTTACTTATAATTACCTAGCTACATTTACTTTTTTTTAACTTTTTCTTTTTAAGGCTATAACATTTATTTATAAGAAAATTTCACTTATTTTAAGCTAGTTTTATTAAAGTTGTAACGCACTTTAAGTTTACTTTGTAGTCGCATGAAGACCGTTTTCTAGCGCGTTAGTTAAATAGAGTTCTTTAAGGCACGTTATAAATAGAGGCAGTACATCTTTAACCTATAACGCGTTGTGATTAGATATTAAAAAGAGCAAGCTAAAGGTTGTCAAATTTGGGACATCAGCGCAGTTGATTAGGAGGTCGGTAAGATTAGAGAAGGGGTCTGCAAGGGTGATCAGAGGGTGGTGCTAAAGGACGTTAAACGCGCTAGCGCCGCCAAGGCCCACACAGAATCTTGATTATAAAAAGGGCACTTGGAGCAGATACAATCCACACACAGAACACGAATAATTAATTATTAATACTATTAACTTATTATGACTTATATTATTATTACCTTATTAGTATTACTTAACCTATAATATCTAACAATTAAGAGTCTTACTGCCTTAACTAAACGAGGTTTACCAAACTACTAAATTATACAAGCTATCAAAAGAATAACTACCCTATCTCTACGAGACTCCTCTGTAATCCTTACAGATCACACAAACTGGATTAAATAGATTTAATAGATTAAGACGCGCGCTGACTCTCTACGCGTGTGGGAGAAGATTGACCTAAACCTTACAATCAAACCTATTAATGAACTAGAGGTACCCTAAATGCCTTAACTAAGCGACTATTAAGCGGCGCAACAAGCAATTAATGCGCACGCCGTATTACACTAAAACGATTACGGCGATAGCGCGACTATACTGCCTTTTATACCTACACAGCCCGCGGATCTATTAACAAACGCAAGAGCCTTATACAAAGAAGATCTAGAGATCTATAAGTTAGAGCTAGATTAATACAAGACAGAAGATTAGAAGTACATAAGAGAGCAAGCAGCGTTAGATAAAATTACGCAGGAGATACAGCGAACAGTTAACAACTACTTATATACAGACTACTGTTAAGCAAGACAATTACATTATTAGTAGATCGCCAACCTAATAGCTACTGTAGGCATTAACGCCAAAGATAAGATTAAGGAAGCTTAAGAGCAGTACAAAACCGCGATAAAGCCGCCTAGGGTCATTAACTTATAGGAGACATAGCTTACTAAAGTTAATTACGCTACAACTAAAAGTAAAGCTGTTAGAATACTTAAGTGCTAACTAGACGCGTACGTAAAGAAGGACTTTACCTAAGCTACAGCAAAGCACTTAGAACAATAGACTATATTATTTGTATCTTATAGATTAAAGAGTCCTTTAATTACGGTTAAGAATATAATCTGCGACTATTAAGATTACATGCAGCTCTTCTACCTATCTAAGGCAAAGTTAACTAAGGCTTCCTTTAGAACAGCTATAGGAGCTAGATTATAAACGCTTAACAAGGACAAATTAGATGATTCTAGGTAAAAGCGCAAACAGCGCTGAAATTGGAAGCCTATTAAGAATACTTAATTAAACAATATCTAATACACTACTAGTAAGTGCAAAGCTTGCAATATAAGACATGCGCTTAAGGAGTGCTAGTATACGTACCTAAGCAATGCGCTAGACTAGTAGTAACCCTAACAAGACAGGATAGATTAAGTCTAATTGCGTATTAATAACAGCCTAGCTATGCAAGAAACAATTTGCAATTCTAAGCAGCAATTACAATTTTAAAGACCCGCAATTAAGAAGTTACACACAGCAAGGCCTACAGTTAAGCACAATAACTAACTATATAGTTAAAAGATTAGAAAGATTAACTATACGTTTATTAAAGCCTTATTTAAAGTGACTTAAGATACGTATCCTTTGCGATAATTATAGATTCTTAACTCTAGATTAACCTGTTACGTCTTTAACAATACTAGCCAATTCACTAAAACACAATTAGCAAGGCAAGGAGACTTCCTATAAGCAGGTAACTTACAAGTATAGATTAAGGTATATAGATTAGTTACTTTAACAGTAGCTAGTAGCAGGACGAGAAGCTAACTACACCTTAAAGACGTAGTATACTGCCCTAATCTACTCTACAATCTTATCTTATTTAGGATACTCCGCTTACAGGGCTTGTAGTAGGATACTAAATACAATCTAACATTTCTTTAACAATTGCTTACTAATAATCTAATTGCTAACCTTACTAAGTTACATAGACAATAGGTGCTTAAAGCAAACTTAATTACTAATTACGCTACAATAGTCTTTAGGGTTGTTAAGCCGCAATATAATTAGAGACGGCGCGCACGAGCACTTATATAGCATAAGAGGATAGGCTATCTAGAACTAAGTGCGCTTAAGCACCTTGTACAACAATCTAAGGGGGTAAAGATTACTAGGGTACTTATAGTAGTATGCGACGCCTGTAGACAAGCGAAAGCTAAAAGGCTAATCTACCGCACGCCGCGCAGGATTAATAAGTCTCTAGGAGAGCACATCTTACTTAACTTTTATAATTATAAGGTTGACAGCTTAACTAAGGAAAGTAGCTAACTGCTAATTACTAATTAAGTTACTAGATTTATGTAGGACTACTAATTTAAAGACAATTAAACAGCGCAAGTAATTATTAAGTCCCTAGAATTCTTTGTTATTTTTATAAAGACCTAATTTAATATTACATTAAGGTTATTAAAACTAATAATAAGATTGTTACAGTTAAACTAGAAGTTGCTTAGTGGGTAGAGTCCTAAGGCATGCGGTTTGAGCCCTCCGCTCCTAATACCTAAGCACAGAACAGTAGAGTAGAACGCTTAGGGGGTGTAATTAAGGATAAAGCATAAGTAATACAACTTAACGCTAACTTACTGTAGCCACTATAGCCTAAGATTCCTTAATTAGCAGTATATCTCTATAATTAAACGCCCTAATACGCAAAATTATAGAGATTACTATATTAAGAGTTCTTTACGCATAACGTAAACAAAAATAGAATTGTTACATTACTGCGCAAGCTACACTAAGGATACGTATAAGTATATAGGTACAAGGCGTTTGCAATAACAGATAATATAAAGCGCAGCAAGCGCAAACTACAGCAGCTTAATCCTAAGGCATAGATTAGATACCTAGTTAGATATTAATCTACAAACATTTACTGTGTATAGGTACTAACAATAGCTAAGGTAATTACTACACGCGATGTAGTATTTAATAAAGAATTAATCTTTACTAGAGATAAAAAGAACGTTATAGATAACCTAATGCATAGCACCCTTAAAGAAATTAAGGTATAAATTAGAACTGTAGGACTTCCCCTAGGGATTATAAATAACTAAGAAGAGACACAATCTTTTCTTAAGGATAAGTCCTTTAATAAAGGACTTATACATAAAGAAACACATAATTAATATAATTACCGCGGAAGAAAGGTTTAAGTAGAATATCTCCTACCCCCGCTAACGCCTCTACTAGTAGCCCTCTTAACTAATCTTATAACAGTAGAGAGCATTAGGCGTGTAGATAATCCTCATAATATTAAGAGTTAGAACGTCGCCCTTGCGCAGCTATTAAACCCTAGGCCTAATTACTTTTTAAGTACTAGCAGCAGCGAGTGTCCTAATCCACGCAGTGCTAATATAGGATTAAGTTCTGTTAGTAAGTCCCTCTAGAAAAACTAGACAGACCTATAGGCTTTAGCGTTTATAGCAGGTGCGAGAGCAGGAAAAGTTCAACAATTAAACAACAAGAAACTTAATAGCGCAGCAGTTAATTAATTGCTTAAGAGTTAAAGTTATAACTAGATACATTATCTAAGCAAGCTCCTGCTAGCGCTAAGTCTAAACTAACTAAAGGAGAATTACATATTCTACTAGTTGTTTAAAAAGGCTAAAGAGGATTACCTCGCAAGCTACAAATAATTAAACTTATAGTTAGAAGTCCTAACGTAAGAAGCACAACTAATAGACACCTAGATACTAAAGTCTATGTAGGTATATACCTATAAGATTAACAGGGATTATTAGTTTGTTAAGTGCAAAGCGCGCTTAGTTATACAGAGTAATTAACAACGCAACGTTACTGCTTAAGAGACCTACGCTACTATGTTAGCAAGTTAATCCTTCTAAATAGCCCTTGTAATTGCTGCCTAATTTAACCTTAAGCTTAAGCAGTACAACGTTACTAACGCCTTTACACACGCACTAATTAATTAAGTTATATATATAAGAATGCTGCGTAAATACGCAAGGAAAGAAACAATTCTAAAGCTTAATAAAGCCTTATACAGCCTGCGGATATTGCTACTATTCTAGTAAAGGGACTTTACTACCTATCTCTAAAGATGTAGATTTACTGCTGTCCTATATAAGCTATACTGTATAATCTGCTAAGGGATCTTTATGTTCTTCTACGTTAACAATATTATTGCAATGTATAGCAAGAACTATAAATTAGATACGCAAGCAGCTATTAAGGATATTAGAAAGAAGTACTGTATAACTGGAGGGGATGATCTGCATTAGTTTTTAGGCATAGAGTTAATTAGGGACTAATTACAGCGCAAGATCTAGATCTCCTAATTAGCATATATTAAGAAGATTAACTGACTAGTAAGCAATTACTTAATTAAGAGTGATACCCTAATAATTAAGGCTAAACTGCTGCCCTAAGAAGGCAACACAACCTCTAGGGAAATTAACCTCTACTAACAAAAGATTAGATTACTCTTATTTGCAGCAGTTAACACGAGACCTAATACAGCCTTTGCAGTATCACGCCTAGCACAATTTCTTACAAACCTTAGACCTAATTATTAGTAAGCAGCTAATCGCGTACTCCTCTACCTTAACTATACACGAACACTTGCACTACAATTTAGTAGAGACAATTACCTAGTTTTTGCAAGTAACGCCTCTTTTGCTAATAATACACTTAATCGCAAAAGCTTATAAGAATACGTAATTAAGCTGTTTAGCAGACTAATAGCTTAGAGGGCAAATAAATAAGATACAGTTATAATCTTAACAACTAAAGCTAAACTGCTTGCGCTCTTATAAGTAGCAAAGGAAGCTATGTTTATCTAGATGCTGCTTAGTAAGCTCTAAGTTTAGATAATTAACTAAACAATTACTATACAGTGCAATAACCTACAGACAATTTAATTAATCTTAGAGGAGATTTCCTAGTTAACTACAAAGCTACAACATGTTAATAGCTACAACTATTAGCTTAGGCAAGAAGTTTAGAGCAAGTTAATTAAGGTAATCTACGTGGAATTAAGCAAGATGCTCGCCGACGGACTCACTAAACTATTACTAGCTAATGAATAGACAAGGTTCCTACAACAAATAGGACTGATTAATCTAGGAATATAACTACGACTAGAAGCTAATCTAGTATTAATAACTAATCAGCTTAACGCCTTAGACCTATAATTAACCACCTTACAGAAGACACAACAAAAGAGGTGTTTAGCTTAATCTGTACGCTTAAGCTAAGGGGGTGTGTTAAATTTGGGACATTAGCGCGGTTGATCAGGAGGTCGGTGAGATTGGAGAAGGGGTCTGCAAGGGTGATCAGGGGGTAGCGCTAAAGGACGCTAAACGCGCTAGCGCCGCCAAGGCCCACACAGAATCCCGATTATAAAAAGGGCACTCGGAGCAGATACAATCCACACACAGAACACGAACAATTAATTATTAATACTATTAACTTATCATCACTTATAATATCATTACCTTATCAGTATTACTTAACCTATAATATCTAACACCTTAGTTAACTTCGCTTTAGATAGGTAGAAGAGCTGCATGTAATCTTAATAGTCGCGGATTATATCCTTGACTATGATTAAAGGACTCTTTAATCTACAAGATACAAATAATATAGTCTATTGTTGTAAGTGTTTTGCTGTAGCTTAGGTAAAGTCCTCCTTTACGTACGCGTCTAGTTAGCACTTAGGTATTCTAACAGCTTTACCTTTAGTTATAGCGTAATGAACTTTAGTAATCTATGTCTCTTATAAGTTAATTACCTTAGGCAGCTTCATCGCGGTTTTGTACCGCTCTTAAGCTTCCTTAATCTTATCTTTAGCGTTAATACCTACAGTAGCTATTAAATTAGTAATCTACTAACAATGTAATTGTCTTGCTTAACAGCAGTTTGTGTATAGGTAGTTGTTAACTGTACGCTGTATCTCCTGCGTAATCTTATCTAACGCAACTTGCTCCCTTATGTACTTCTAATCTTCTGTCTTGTATTAATCTAGCTCTAACTTATAGATCTCTAGATCCTTTTTATATAAGGCTCTTGCGTTAGTTAATTGATCTGCGGGCTGTGTAGGTATAAAATGCAGTATAGTTACGCTATTGCTGTAATTATTGTAGTGTAATGCGGCGTGCGCATTAACTGCTTGTTGCGACGCTTAATAGTTGCTTAGTTAAGGCATTTAGGGTACCTCTAGTTGATTAATAGGTTTAATTATAAGGTTTAAATTAATCTTCTCCTACACGCGTAGAGAGTTAGCACGCGTCTTAATCTGTTAGATCTATTTAATCTAGTTTGTGTAATTAGTAAGGATTACGGAGGAGTCTTGTAGAGATAGGGTAGTTATCCTTTTAATAGCTTGTATAATTTAGTAGTTTAGTAAACCTTGTTTAGTTAAGGCAGTAAGACTCTTAAATGTTAGATATTATAGGTTAAGTAATACTAATAAGGTAATAATAATATAAGTAATGATAAGTTAATAGTATTAATAATTAATTGTTAGTGTTCTGTGTGTGTGTTGTATCTGCTCTAAGTGCCCTTTTTATAATCGGGATTCTGTGTGGGCCTTGGCGGCGCTAGCGCGTTTAGCGTCCTTTAGCGCCACCCCCTAATCACCCTTGCAGACCCCTTCTCCAATCTCACCGACCTCCTGATCAACCGCGCTGATGTCCCAAATTTGACAAGTATATAAAAGCTGTTGAACAGGTAATTATATACCTCTATTAAACAAGATAGGATGCGATCTAATATAGAAACTATAATATCCTAGACCTAATAATTGCAGGCGATGCTTCCTTTGCAGATAATTAGAAAACTTGTTAATTATCCTATGGATACATAGCTATCCTATATAGTTGTCTAATCTTTTAGAAGGCAGCTCGACAGACTACAGTAACTACATTAACTACTAAGGCTAAGCTGCTCGCCCTTAAGTATACAACTAAGAAGGCTATAGCCCTTAAGCGCTTTTTTTGCGAGCTGTCTCTTAATCTAGAAGACGTCTAGATAGTGTAGTGTAATAATTAATAAATAATTAGGCTTATAGTTAGGAAGAACAAGTAGATTAGCACTTAATTAAGACATGTAGATATACAAAACATGTAGCTGCGGCAAGAATTTGCTAAAGGATTATTTTAGGTTAAGTACCTAGAAACAGCAATTATGCTAGCTAATAGACTAACTAAGTCGCTTACCTAACAATAGTTAAAGAAGTTTAAGCAGTTGTTTAACTTTTAGCAAGTTAAGCACTACATTAAAGGAAACAATAATGAATAAGTAAAGGATTAATATTAAGCAGCGACATTTATATACTAGTCTAAGTCTCCTCTTAATTGCTTACAATAAGCGAGAGAACGTAAGCTAGACTATTAAACTAAACTAAGACTAGAAACCTTATTACTAATAAGTATTAGACTTATTATACTTGCTAGACTCTATTATTACATTACGCTTAGCCTGCTCGGCTTTAGCTAGCTTAAGAGCAATTTAGGCTATCTAAGCTTAAATAGCAAGAAACTAAAGGTAAGTAGCATTACAGCGCAATTCTACCCTGTTACTTCTACATATAGAGTTGTTCAATAATTGCTTTTTTACCCTAGCATAATAATCGCGCTTATATAAATAAGTTATATAGCAATTAGGACAACAAACAGTACGACAATTGTATAGACTAAGTAGGGGCAATATTCCGCAGGCAGCCTGCTCTTAAAGCGGCAACTTTAAAGCAGGTTGCTGCTTAGGCTGCTTATTTTGTTACTGCTGTTGCTGCTAAGGATAATAAGCCGACTGTTGCGGCTGTTAAGTAGGTTGCTAAGCAGGAGCAGGAGCGAACGCAAGAGCAGGAGCGAACAAAAGAGTAGGAGCAGGAGCAAGAGGCTAAGCGGCAAAACTGCAATACGCTATTTCTTAAGCTCTATAATTATTAGCAAGAGGCTTCTGCGTAGAAGGCTTGCTAGTAGTTGTAACGCCGCTCTTAATCCCATTACAGTAAGCAATAATGTCTTTAAGTAGTTAAGTTTTTAAAGCTTAGTACATTTTATTGTTGTTTTATCCCTAAAAACTAGTTAGTAACCTAAGCAAGATGGTTAATAAGTGAGGGACTTACTTCTTTATCTCTATATATAGCTATAAATTAATTAGCAAGATTAATATTAACTATGTAGTAGGTGTAAGACGAGCAACCGCTATAGCATAAGCTGCTCTAACTGCTAGTCTAAATGCAATTAAAGCAGCGTTTAGCGTATAAGCTATTTAGCATCTTCTTTATATAGCGCTCACATAGAGGAACGCAAGAACATAATAAATTAGCAGCAATCTTTAAAAAGCTGCTAAGCGCCTTTTTTTAAGTTAAGGGGGGCGCTAAGCGCTTAGTAGACAGCTTAATAAGTGTTTTTAGCCTATTACTATTACTATGTTACAGTTCACGCGTTGCTGCTTAAGCTGTTATCTATTATAACTTTTGCTTTAGCTCTTAAGGAGCCTTGCCCTTACACTAGCTTAATTACTTAGTTAGACTTTTATATAGATTAAAATTCAAATAAGGACTTAACAGCAGACTTAATTTAGCAGGTAAAGTAATTAGCTTCTAAGCAGAGCTACTAGATGTCTTGCGGTAAGCAAAAGAATTAACAAGCAGAGGCAACTAACTCTTATTATTACAGAAATTAGCTGCTTACTAAATTTTATTGTTAAACAGGCGTTAGCGCGCACAACGCTTATGCCTAGCACTATTCTCGCGTTATTTGCGGCAGCTTTCTAAGCGTCAATTACGTTGACAACAGCTCTCTAAGCTGCGCTTGTTATTGCTTAGGGCGGACTACACTAGAAAGATTAGCAGCTAATTAGTAAGAGATAAAGAGGCAATCTTGCTTACTATGTTAGTAATAGTAGTCAAGACAGAATTAGAAAGACATAGTAATTAGATTAATTAAGGTTAAGGACAAAAAAGTTTTAGAGGGGTATTAGACGCAATTGATTTTGGCGTAGCAATTGCGCACTAACTATTTACGCGATATTTAGGGTCTATCTAATGTTTTAATATTACTTAAAGCTGCCTAGATTAATTAAAGCAACAACGCGCAGCATTACTACAACAACAGAGGATTACGCAAAGGAGCTATAATTATAGAGACCCTCTTAATTAACAACTTAGATTTATTATAATTACCTAGATTGCTTACAGCTCAGATTGATAGTATCTTACTAACCTAGGGGGTGTGTTAGAGTACTGACCTGCGGATCACTGCGGATCTCTCCTTTGACATCCGGATCACCCGGGTTATCAGGTAATCCTAGTGGGATATCACGTGACGGCGCTAGTAACGCGCATATAAACGAGCCAGATGATCCAAAGTCTTTTTAGTAGTTATTAGACACTTTGTTGTAGCACGCAGTTGATTAATATACTCATTCCCCTCCACTAATTACTCAATTACTCCTTCTCAGCTCCCACAGGAATAAATTAATATACTACATACTAAAGATTATCTCTAACCTATAAAAAGGTAGCCATTTACACACATACTCCTTAAAAAAGAACAGAGCTCTCTTATAGTGATTTAAAAAATTAGGAAGGATCTATCCTAATATATGCCTACTATACAAGATATAGATAATACTATATAAAGCTTAGCAACTGCAAGGCTTTACTATTCTAAAAGCTTTAAAATTATAAGTAGTAGATATAGTTAACGTCTATCTAAATTATGGAACATAGAAACAATATCATAGTTAGTATTGCAATTTATAGCGCCTAGTACAAAAAAAGGACAAAGGCGTTTGATAAATTAGCAATATACAAAAAATAAATACAGTTACTGTATAAAATATAAACTTACTACTAACATTAGATAAGTTCTTTAAGAACTTTGCAGAATGCAAAATTATCTTATTTATAAATTTATTTTTAAAATATTACAAGATTACACAATAGTTAGAAAGTAGAGATATAATAGCATTCTAAATACTTATAGTACTTATAAAGTCATACATAATAGCTATATGCGCTACTTACTCCTTAGCAGCATTCTAACAAGTTATAATAAAAATTATAAGAAACTACTAGCCTAAGACTATACCTTTTATTAACAATTTCACATGTAGAGGACTAAACACTAATTATAGGCGAGAAGAATTAATGCTAGAAGTACAACGTTATATCCTTAAGACTATTATATAATTAGATATAGTATTAGCTAAAATGAAATTAGCTAAAGATACTATATTATGAAAGAAATATTACTTTCTTACAGAAAGGCTTAAGGCTGTAGGCTATAAAGTTTGTCTCTAAAGTTACTATTTTAACTAAAAAAAAGTTAAGAAGATTATAAACTAGCTACATTACAAGAATAAGAGAGAAGTATAATTACTTATAAGCATATGCGTCTGCTATTACATATAAGTAAAAGACTTTACTAAGATAAATAAAAATTTATTTCTACTCTTACAAGACAATACTTTTGTTAAATAATTTTTTTTTATAAAACACAGCAATATATATACTAAAATAGGCTATATATAATATACTTATACTTATAAACCTAGACTACACTAACACTAAGAACTATAGTATATTTCTAATAACTAATGCTAGTTAAAACAGTACAGGAGCTTGCATAGAGCAACTTAGAAACAATAATAAATAACACTTTGTACAGTTTAAAAACACACTATAGTTAGCATAAAAATGCAATAGCACTCTACTAAGTTAAAATACAAAGCTATACTATAGGCTTTTAAGAAGTTTTATACTTACTATCACATATATGACGTACTATCCTTAAGGCCTAAGGCGCCCTTGAGCATCAGGCCCAGGCGCCTGTCAGCTTACGCGCCAGGCTCGCGCTAGTTGACCGCATATCAGAGTTTTCACACCGAGCTTAGGAGCTTACTCCTAAGCTCTACAGGATACGTGGCAAACTTAAAGGTAATCTCTCTAAGTTCTACAGCAGCCTTTCTAGGTTAAGACTATTTCTTGTGTATATATAGCGCGTCTTAGACGCAGATAGAAAGGCATAATTAATTATCTAGTTCTCCTGAATTACTATTACGAGCTATTTTATTTTCTACAGTTATAAGCCTAGAGCTTTAAATTGCAGTTAAGATTCTCTCTACATAACCTAGAGTACGCTAGTAGTAGTTTAGACCCTTTAATTTGCTTAAATACACCCCTTAACCTACTAACTAATTACACGTACAATAATAGCGAGCGACTCCCTATAAATCACTAACTTAGCGCGCCTTTTAGGCTACGCAAGCTAGACTTACTAGTATACTTAGCTAAAGTTTAACGCTAAATCCAAAGGAGTCTAGAAATATGTGAACCTAGAGGCTATTGTGATTGATAATATGTTAACCAGGCCGCCTTTAAGGCCCATAGCGCCTATAGAGGACTTGTCTAAGGAAAAAGTTAACGCCTATAATAGAAAGCTTAACGAATATCACGCGAGGCACGTAGACTAGGCTGTTAACGCGCGCGCCCTGCAGCATATTTAGCATTAGGTTTATACAATTATTAACAAATAGTTACTAGCTCTAATTATAATTAGACTTGTAGATAGTGCTAGGTAAACTCTAATTAAGCTTATTAAACAATTAAAGATTAAACTAGCTCTAATAAACGCTATTAACTAAATAGTAACACGCTAGGAGTACTGTGCAACCCTTAAGAAGGCAAAGCTTAGTACTATAAAACTACAAGCTTAGTACAACAAGTAGTAGACTAGCTAACTAAAAGCTAAGGGGCTAAAGATCCTTGAGGTAGGTAGCGCGCTTGCTATATTTAACTTTCTAGACGCTGTAGGAACTAAATACGCTCTTAACTAAGCTAGCACTATAAAGACCTTTTACTAGTAGTACTAAACACTTAGTACTAATTATCTAAACTTTAACTAAACTAGTTAGGTCATTTTAGAGATGCTCTACTACTGCTTAAAAACTTACTAAGCTTAAGAGTAAGCTTTTCAGGAGCCTATGCTACTTTAGAAAACTTAAAACCTTACAAACTATAAGTCACTAAGAGCGTAAGCTAGAAACGCATCTATAAGTGCTTATATTAAGACAATAAAAATAGTAAGCATTTCTAGAACTTTGTAGAATACTATACGCTTTTAGCAGTAATTAAAGCCTGCGTAAAAGTCAACTACAGTGTTAGTAAAAAAAAAGCTAAAAAGAATTAGGAATGCTTGTACACTAACTAGTACAAAGAACTTTAAGACAAGCTAGTTAAAGTAGGATATAAGCTCCTTTAGAAGGAAAAAAGCAAGTTAAAAGCCTTCTTAATAGGTATAGTTGTATTTTTAATTAATCAAGCGCTTCTTAAAGGAAACAACAGCCTAGGTGTATACTACATAAGCAACTTTAACGCTTATGTACTATTAGAGAGCACTATACTAGACAGTAGGGCCGCGTTGCACCTAGTAAATAGCAGGGAACTACTTATACTAGGCTTCTTTATACCTGCAAGGGAGGTAGAGATAGTAGAGGCAGGCATTTAGGCTTTCTTTATTAGCAGCTGAGGCACTTGTATCCTTTGCTAAGTTCTAAATAGAATATGTAGTAAGAAGACTAAGGACTTTATGCTTATAAACGTAGTAGTTGTTAAAGGTTTCTATCTAAATATAGTTTTAGAAGCTTGCCTACATAGAAAAAGAGTTTAGTACTTAGGCCTAGATATTACTCTCTACTAAGGTACACTAAGTAAAAATGTTATACTAGCACAGCTTGAACGTTGTTTTATCTTTTTTTTTTCTTGAATATAAGCTTTTATCGTCTTATTTAAAGCTTATTATAAACGTAATGCCTTCTGTTAAAAGCTTATAGACTACCTATCTAAGGAGCAACTTAAAGAACCTTTAGCATGCCTGCGTAAGGCACCTACGTCCTAAAGCTCTAAAAGCACTTCTTAATGCAGCTTAAAAAGTTAGAATTAAAAGAGTAGCATATATTAAGTGTCAGCACTACGCTTTAACTTATGCAAAATAGGTTATCTTATAAAGACTAAAGGAGCTTTCTTCTTAACTAAACTAGAGGATTTCGTAGGACCTACTTGACATGCCTAAAGGACGTTTAGGAGAGCAATAGATATAACTAATAAAGGACGCTTTTAGTAGCAAGCTCTATATATATATTTTATAAGAAAGATTTATTTTAGAGATTATAAGAGCTTTTTACTACTTCAAGGCACTTCTTAAAGCTTGCTATAAGCTCTAAATTGTGAAAATTACATAGGATAATAACTCTTTGATGCTCTTTTAAAAAGAGATATTATAATACAAAACATAGTATAAAAAGCGCAGTATTACTCTTAAGCCTTCTTTACTAAATACACATAAACTAAATAGAGCTGCTGAACAAGCAGGCTAAGAGCTAATAACTAAGTTGATTAAGATAAGGGCAAGCGCAAACCTGCCTAAGAAACTCTAGCTAGAAATAGTTAAGGCTACAGCATAGGTTTATAATACAAGTCTTTCTTAAGCGCACAGCTTACGCTCACTACACAAGCTTTTTAAGCAATAGAGTAGGAGGTACTTTAAGTACTATAAGCCTAAGCCTCTTAAGAGCCTTACAGCTAATATAAAACTAAATTAGAGCAGTATATATACTTATAGCTGCTGCGCCTATTCCTTAAACAAGGATAGAGCGGCTAGGCAATATAGAAAAAGCTTTAAGACTCTTCTTAGAGGCTATATTAGTTACTTAGTAGGTTATAGAGCCTCTAATATATACAATATATAAGTCTTAGTGCTTAACTAAGTTATTACAATACGTAACGTTACATTTAATAGGACGCTGTACTACTAAGGACAAGCTTACCAGCTGCCTAGGCAGGACGCAGTCTTTATAGTAAACACTCTAAATAAGTACAAAATTAGTAAGGCTAGAGAAGTACTTAAGCAGCTTACTAATATTAGTTAAGCATAGGTAACAACATAGAAGGCCTTATAGCTAATAAGTAATTAGCTAGTAATAAAGACTGTAGAAGGCCTGTTACAGTCTCTAATAGGTAGTACGCTAACAGCACGTAAGAAGCGTTAGGCTAACACTTTTTAAGGAATTTATGCAGGGTAGAAAAGTTGTTTAGGACAGCTAATAACGCTTAAGGCAACGCTAGCGCCTTTTACACTAAGAGCGCAAGTGCTGGAGCAAGGCACCCTAGCTTAAAGAGCTGCAGGTAGTAGTAATAAGCTGCTTATCTCCTAGGAATTGTAAACTACTAGTAGATTAAGCTTAACAGACGCGCTAAGACTTTTACAGTTTTAAAGAAGAGTAGAGATTGCTTTTAAGAATGCCTAGCGTAGTGCTAAGAATTTTACAACACTAACTAGAGCCTCTTAAAATTTTCTAGTAAAAAAACTTTATAAAAAAAAGGTATAGGGACTTCCTGCAAGGAGTTCCTTAAGGCTAGAGGATAAGGACTAACGCGGTCTTAACGTAGAGAGTGTAGGCGTATGTTGCCTATTATATAACTCCTTAAAGGCTTCTAAGCTTAAGGCACTACTTTCTTAGCTTTAAGACTATAATTAAGAGCTAATTACAGTTTATGCTGTAATAGCAGCAGCTCTTAGAAAGGTTAATTAATTTTTAACGCATTTTAACAATCTCCTAAAGCTTCTAAATTAATTAAAAAACTTCTACAACTACTGAGATAGGACTATTTTTTGATAGGTTAGCTAAAAGGAGATTAATACTCTACTTTTAAAGGTACCTAGATAGAAGATGAGATCTTAGAAAACTCTAAGCTTTTCTCTTTTAAAAAGGTATTTACTTAAAAGCTTAATAAGAACGGCTACTTTCTTAGGGGTAAAGCACGTCTTGTAGTAAGAGGAGACTTTTAAGTAAAGAACTTACTACACTTAACCTACGCGGCAACACTAGCTGTGTAATCTTTTAGGCTTGCAATTATAATTGCAGCTAAGTTTAATATAGCGATATAGCAGCTTAACGTAGTAAGCTCGTTCCTTAACGCTAATATTAGTAAGAAAACAACAGTTCTATGCGACCTACTAGATAGTTATAAGCACTTAGGCAAGTGCGTTCAGCTTAAGAGAGCCCTATACAGCCTACAAGACTTGCTATTATTATAGTATAATAAGTTCTTAAGCACACTAAAGAAGCTCGGCCTGCAGGCCTTAGCTAAAGAGCTGTGCTTTTTTTTACTAAAGATCGCGCGCTCCTCCTAATATTGTATATAGACAATATACTCTTTATGTATTATTAGACTTACTATACTAGAGCCTACAAGCTTCTTAAATCTATTAAAGACACTTATAAGGTTAAGGATAAAGGAGAATTAAGCTAGTATCTAGGGATAAGAATTGTGAGAGATTGTGAAAAGCGTATAATATTGTTACTACACAACACCTACATTAACAAAGTTGCTGAAAGGTTTAATTTAGACGGCTTTAGCAGGTTTCCTTAAACTCTTTTGCCCTTAGAAGAGCTAGTTAAAAATTTAGAAGAGGCTTTAAAGCCTTAAACTAAGGCCTTCTAAGAGCGCGTTAGCAGCGTGCTGTATACAGCTGTTATGCTGCGTCCTAACGCTGCCTACGCAGTTTCTAAGCTCTTTTACTTTTTTACTAACTCTTTAGAAGCTTACATAAAGGCTGTAGATTATTTAATATAATACATCTAATATATAAGGCATAAGGGGATTACATACGGCAATAACAACAGTAAGGAGCTTACTATATATAGAGACGCGTCTTTTACAGATAATTTAGAGACTTGTTAATCTTCTTAAGGCTATATTATTATGCTCTTTAGAGATTGAATTTCTTAGAAAGCAGCTTGTCAAGCTACAGTAACAACTTTAATAATAAAAGCTAAGCTTCTTGTATTAGAGCATGTAGCAGCAAAATCTATAGCGCTTAAGAAGCTATTTAAAAAGCTTAAGCTTGTAGTCCTAAGAGCCTAGAAGATCTTTTGTAATAACTAGCAAATAATACGCCTAGTTATTAGAGAGCGAGAAAGGATTACTTCTAAGCTCTAACATGTTAATATATAAAATATGTAGCTTTGCTAGGAGTACGCTTAAGGCTTGTTTTAAACTAAGTATTTACTAACAGCTAAGATGCTAGCTAATAGACTTACTTAGTACTTGTTAAGGCAAAAGCTTAAGCACTTTAAAAAGCTTATTAATATAGGTTGCGTAGCTTACAAAAACTTACAAAAGAAAGAAAGTATAAAAAAGAAAGAGACAAGTGTTTAATTGTTAGGATAGATTAGCCTCCTACCCCTAGGGAACTTATAAGATTCTAGGAAGAAAACCCCCTTTTAATAAGTATTTAAGTAACTAGAAGGTCTACTAGCTTGTCTAACAGCTCCCTAACGCGTTAACAACGTGCAGGAAGACTGTTGGCTTTACTAGAGAATTCCTCCTAGTTATCCTTACTAGCCTCCTCCTCCTTACTATCAAGGCCCTCCCTAGACTTCTCCTTTTTCGCTGCTTTTTTTTAAAGAATGCGGACAGCAGCTTATTAGCTTTTTAGCCTACTTACTCTGCAATTTGTTAGTATAAGAAACTTAAGAAAAGACAAGCAAAAAGCTTATGCTAGCAAATTTTTTTAAAGCTTAGCATGAAGCTTTTTAGCTAAAAGACAGTAATCTAAAAGCTATAATTATTAATAGAAGCTTAAAATTTAAAGAGGAATTATATATAAGACTTTGCAGGTCTTCTTATTAGAGCACTACTAGCAGCGTGTCCTAGAGCTAGAGGCCTTATTTTAATAAGCTTTATTAGAGCTGCTAGACAAAGCGCTTCTAACGTACATAAAACAGAGCATATTGCAATGCGCACTAGGTGCGCTTTAGCAACTAGAAGTTACTGCTAGAGTTTTACTTCTATAAGTAGTTTTAACTAAAGTTTTAACTTTACCTACACGCCTCTTAAACGTGCAGGATAGTGCTGCACTTAAAGTAGTACTAGTTAACTTTGCGCAACAAGCGCGAGGTAGAGGCGGCTACGCTACTAGCAAGGGCAGCAGGGACAGGAGTAAAAGTAAGGGCGGTAGAGAGGCAGCAGCACGCGTAGAGGCACGGGCGGCAGCGTAAGTAGCAGCAGCTTTTTATAGTTTTAACTTCTGTATAGAGTTAGTAACTAAATAGAAAAAGTGCTAAAACAGAGCTAGAAGCTACGTAAAGATAAGAAATACCGCGCGTAATAGCCTAAAAGAACTATATAAGAGTATAGTTAGGCTTCGGCCTTTTGAGACAACCTTTTGATGTGACCACACATTTTGTAGACACTATTTTGGTAAAAAAGATTTATTGCTAACAATAGGTATCTGGGCTCATGCCCTCTTGTTTAGCATTGCTAGCACGCAATTAGTGTGTCGTATATTCAGACAGAAACGAAGAAAAGCAAGACAAAGACGCGACTTGCCTCCTAACTTAACGCGCCCTATCCTGCCTATTCTTGTTACTTTACTACTAGGCGCTCCTAGATAAAGTAAAGTAGCAACACTATTATTACCTTGCTTGCTAACCTATAGACGCGACAATAGAAAGCCTACTCCTCCTTTCCTGCCTCTTTCTTCTTTATCGCTAATTTAACGTCTTGCAATAGCTGTTTAAGCTAGGTTCTAGTCTTTGTACTTAGCCCTTACACAACAAACAGGAAGAAGAGGATGCTAAAGCAATAGATCTTAAGTACTGCGCTAGTATTCTTAAGTTACTGCCCGCAGAAAACAGGTTTAGGATAAAAAGTAAGCCGCACAAGATTAGAAGGCTTATAATAAAGCTATAAAGTCTAAGCTTACTGCTAAGGCATGCGCTGCTCTATAAAAGCGGAAGGCGTAGGAGCTTATTCCTAAGCTCTACAGGATACGTAGCAAACTTAGAGGTAATCCATCTAAGTTCTATAGTAGTCTTTCTAGGTTAGGACTATTTCCTGTGTATATATAGCGCGTCTTAGACGCAGGTAGAAAGGCAGAATTAATTATCCGGTTCTCCTAAACTACTGTTACTAGCTCCTTTATTCTCTACACTCACTTCTATAGTATTTACTTTACTATAGAAACTAACGCTGCAATTTTTTTCACTTAACTAAATTGTTTACTTAGTAACAATCCAGAAATCGTTATAAATAAGTTGATATTAACAATCCTTTTATTAGACTTCAACATTAAATATATACTAGATAAAAAGAATATTATTGCAGATGCAATATTAAGGTATCTAAGAGCTAATAATTAGAAACTATCTCTAGAACCTAAAAAGGACCTAAAGGAGTTTATCAACTATATAATTAAAAATTTAAATGCACTCGTACTAGCAGGACAAGCTAGTACTAGTGCACTAATAAATTAGAGTAAGTTGCTTAGATCTTAGTTAACTTTAAGACTCCTAAGAAAATCAAACTACAAGAACTACAAGCATAAAAAAAGCAAGCATCAAACATCTGTATACAGAATAGTATTGTGCCGGTGCACAGGGTGATACCCTGCTGCTCACTAGGTCTGTGCTGAACCACCTGATCTAGAGGTATATAGCTCGTTTCGATGGTCGAAACGAGCGAGGATCAAGGATCCTTCCTCTACTCTACTTAACAACTCCCAACTCTTGTACTTCTCTTTAATAGCTAACCTATAATAAGATCTTTATCTTACTACTCTTGTTCTTGCATAACCTAAGCGCTAGTAGTTTCTTGCCTTTGTAGTAGTATGTCTTTATACACTTTAACATCTATACAAATAGCAAAGCCTATAAGAACATACTTTACTACTTAGTGCATAAAGGAACTAGTACATAATTATTGCATGAACAACATAATAGTCTTACGTAAGCATAAAATACTTAGAATTATTACAAGATATACTCTTAGAATTACTGCTAGATATACTCTTAGGATAACTGCTAGATATACTTTTAGGAGGTTAGCACTATCCCCTATCACAGACTACGTTAAGGACGATATTACCTAAGTTAGCACTAACAACAAAAACCTACTAATAAACAATAGAATGAGTTATTGAATGCTAAGTTAAAATCTATCTAGCAAAATAGAGGCGGCAAACTATTTAGTAAGATAGAGGCAGTCTTATTAAACGCTAATTCAAAGTCTACCTAGCAAAATAGAGGTAACAACCTATCTAGCAAAATAAAGACAGTAATACATGCCTAAAGAAATGCTAAGCTAAGGTGCTGTCTAGCAAAATAAAGATAGCACTAAAAGCTTATATATAAGTACTAGCTTTGAGTATAAATCTAAGCCTACTTAGCAAAATAAGAAGTACTTAAGAGGCGAAAATTTATACATCTACACCTAAACGAGCATACACTATAAAGACTTAAAGAGAGATATTATTATCTCTAGGGACTATACTTTGTCTATTTATTTACTAACGTTTATTAACTATTTATACACACAAAAAACTTATATAAGTCCTACTATACTTTAGATATTAAAAAGAGATTAGAAGTTAGGTTAAGGACAAGAAAGCGTAACGCTTCCTCCCTCTAGACCTACTACTACTAGTCCTAATCTACTATTAACCCTATTAAGCTTATTTATTAACACTATAGCTACACCTACGCACAACTTATTGTTAACTATAATTTTACTAAGACAGAGTACATTAGTTTTTACTAAGAAGAATATGATAGAATTCCTAAAGGACTTTAACTAATAAGCTAATAATAGAGGTATCTATAATGTGATAAGAGTTTCTATTTTACTTAACTACTTTTTTAACAAGGATTAATCTCTCTGTTGTATTCTAAAGCGCTTACCTAGATATATAGAGAAGGATTAGTCTAAGTTACAAACACATATAAAGGAAGAGTAGAAAGATAAGAATACAGCTATTAAGATAGGCAAACGCTCTTACCTTTAAGCTTACATCTATAAATGCGTACGAAACTAGCCTAGTTTAGTAGAGTAGTATACACACTTTACTTCTGTTGCTAATACATGTATTAAGAACAGGCAAATCTCTTAAAAAGAGAAAGGTATTTTCTTCTTCTAAGGCCTACCACGAACTAACAAGGAGGCAGTTATATACTATATACTTTTTACCCTAAATAAAGATAATGAGAATATATATAAATTAGAAGAGATCTATTTTTTCCTTAAATCCTACTACAAGAAGATAACAAGCCTAGAAAAAATTTATTAGCTAAAACAAGAAGGCGCTAATATCAAGATATGCTAGATTATGCTGTCTAACTAGCGCGTAACCTTTTCCCTAGAGGAAGTAAGAGAAGTAGGTATTAAGATTAGCAAAGCATATAAAAAGACAAGCATGCTAGCAGATATTAATTTAAAAGTAAAGGACCTTATTAAGTCTTTAGGCAACTTAAAGCTTAGACTATTAACTATTAACATACTAATAGCTTTGTCAGATTTTATAGGTTAAGTAATACTAATAAGATAAAAAAAATAAAAGTAATAATAAGTTGTTAGTATTAATAATTGATTGCTAGTGTTCTGTGTGTGTATTGTATCTGCTCCGAGTGCCCTTTTTATAATTGGGATTCTGTGTGGGTCTTGGCGGCGCTAGCGCGTTTAGCGTCCTTTAGCGCCACCCCCTAATCACCCTTGCAAACCCCTTCTCCAATCTTACTAACCTCCTAATTAACCGCGCTGATGTCCTAAATTTAACACACCCCCTTAGCTTAAGCGTACAGATTAAGCTAAATACCTTCTTTATTATTTCTTCTGTAAGGTGGTTGATTATAGGTCTAAGGCGTTGAGCTAATTAGTTATTAATACTAGATTAGCTTCTAGTCGTGCTTATATACCTAGATTAATTAGTCCTATCTGTTGTAGGAACCTTAGCTATTAATTAGCTAGTAATAGTTTAGTAAGTCCGTCGGCGAGTATCTTGCTTAATTCCACGTAGATTACCTTAATTAACTTGTTCTAAGCTTCTTGCCTAAGCTAATAGTTGTAGATATTAACATGCTGTAGCTTTGTAGTTAACTAGAAAATCTCCTCTAAGATTAATTAGATCGTCTACAGGTTATCACACTGTATAGTAATTGTTTAGTTAATTATCTAAACTTAGAGCTTACTAAGCAGTATCTAAATAAACATAGCTTTCTTTGCTACTTATAAGAGCGCAAGTAGTTTAGCTTTAGTTGTTAAGGTTGTAACTATATCTTAATTATTTGCCCTCTAAGCTATTAGTCTACTAAATAGCTTAATTACGTATCTTTATAAGCTTTTGCAATTAAGTGTATTGTTAGCAGAAAAGGCGTTACTTACAACAACTAGGTAATTATCTCTACTAAATTATAGTATAAGTGTTCGTGTATAGTTAAGGTAGAGGAGTACGCGATTAGCTGCTTACTAATAATTAGGTCTAAGGTTTGTAAGAAATTGTGCTAGGCGTAATACTGTAAACGCTGTATTAGGTCTCGTGTTAACTGCTGCAAATAAGAGTAATCTAATCTTTTGTTAGTAGAGATTAATCTCCCTAGAGGTTGCGTTGCCTTCTTAGGGCAGCAGTTTAGCCTTAATTATTAGGGTATCACTCTTAATTAAGTAATTACTTACTAGTCAGTTAATATTCTTAATATATGCTAATTAGGAGATCTAGATCTTGTGCTGTAATTAATCCCTAATTAACTCTATGCCCAAAAACCAATGCAGATCGTCTCCTCTAGTTATACAGTACTTCTTTCTAATATCCTTAATAGCTGCTTACGTATCTAATCTATAGTTCTTGCTGTATATTACAATAATATTATTAACGTAAAAGAACACAAAGATCTCTTAGCAGATTATACAGTATAGCTTATGTAGGACAGTAGTAAATCTACATCTTTAGAGATAGGTAGTAACGTCCCTTTGCTAGAGCAGTAGCAATATCTGCAGGCCGTACAAGGCTTTATTAAGCTTTAGAATTATTCTCTTCCTTACGTATCTACGCGGTATTCTTATGTATATAACTTAATTAATTAGTGCGTGTGTAAAGGTGTTAGTAACGTCGTACTACTTAAGCTTAAGGTTAAATTAGGCAGCAATCGCAAGGGCTATTTGGAAGGATTAACCTACTAACGTGGCAGCGTAGGTCTCTTAAGCAGTAACGTTGCGTTGTTAATTACCCTGTACACCTAAGCGCGCTTTATACTTAACAAACTAATAATCCTTATTAATCTTATAAGTATATACTTACATAGACTCTAGTATCTAAGTATCTATTAGTTATGCTTCTTGCGATAGGACTTCTAACTATAAGTTTAATTATTTGTAGCTCACAAGGTAATCCTCTTTAGCCTTTTTAAACAACTATTAGAATATATAATTCTCCTTTAGTTAGTTTAGACTTAGCGCTAGCAGGAGCTCGCTTAGATAAGGTATCTAGTTATAACCTTAACTCTTAAGCAATTATTTAACCGCCGCGCTATTAAGTTTCTTATTATTTAATTATTAAACTTTTCCTGCTCTCATACCTGTTATAAACGCTAAAGCCTATAAGTCTGTCTAGTTTTTCTAAAAAAACTTATTAATAGAACTTAATCCTATATTAGCACTGCGTAGATTAGGACACTCGCTGCTGCTAGTACTTAAGAAGTGATTAGGCCTAGGGTTTAATAGCTGCGCAAGGGCGACGTTCTAACTCTTAATATTAAAAGAATTATCTACACGCCTAATGCTCTCTGCTGTTATAAGATTAGTTAAGAGGGCTACTAGTAGAGGCGTTAGTAGGGGTAAGAGATAATCTACTTAAACCTTTCTTCCGCGTTAATTATATTAATTATGTGTTTCTTTATATATAAGTCCTTTATTAAAGAACTTATTCTTAAGAAAAGATTATATCTCTTTTTAGTTATTTGTAATCCCTAGGGGAAGTTCTACAGTCCTAATCTATGCCTTAATCTCTTTAAGTATGCTATGCATTAAGTTATCTATAACGTCCTTCTTATCTCTAGTAAAGATTAATTCTTTATTAAATACTACATCGCGTGTAGTAATCACCTTAGCTATTATTAGTACCTATACCTAGTAAATGTTTGTAGATTAATATCTAACTAGGTATCTAATCTATGCCTTAGGATAAAGCTGCTGTAGTTTGCGCTTACCGCGCTTTGTATTATCTATTATTGCAAACGCCTTGCACCTGTATACTTATAGGTGTCCTTAGTATAGCTTACGTAGTAAGGTAACAATTCCATTTTTGTATGCGTTATACGTAAAGAACTCTTAATATAGTAATCTCTATTAATTTGCGTATTAGGGCGTTTAATTATAGAGATATACTGCTAATTAAGTAATCTTAGGCTATAGTAGCTACAGTAGGTTAGCGTCAAGTCGCATTGCTTGTACTTTATCCTTGATTACACCCCTTAAGCGTTCTGCTCTACTGTTCTGTGCTTAGGAATTAAGAGCGGAAGGCTTAAACCGCATGCTTTAGGACTCTGCCTACTAAGCAACTTCTAGTTTAACTATTACAATCTTATTATTAGTTTTAATAACCTTTATTATAATATTAAATTAGGTCTTTATAAGGATATCAAAGAATTCTAGAGACTTTATAATTACTTGCGCTGTTTAATTGTCCTTAAAGTAGTAGTCCTATATAAATCTAGTAACTTAATTAGTAATTAGCAGTTAGCTTCTTTCTTTAGTTAAGCTGTTAACCTTATAGTTATAAAAGTTAAGTAAGACACGCTCTCCTAGAGACTTATTAATCCTGCGCGGTATACAGTAGATTAGCCTAAAAGCTTTTACTTGTCTACAGGCGTCACATGCTACTATAAGCACTTTAGTAATCCTTACCCCCTTAGATTATTGTACAAGGTGCTTAAGCGCACTTAGTCCTAAATAACCTATCCTCTTATGCTATATAAGTGCTTATACGCGCTGTCTTTAATTGTATTGCGGCTTAACGACCCTAGAGGCTATTATAGCGTAATTAGTAATCAGGTTTGCTTTAAGCACTTATTGTCTATGTAACTTAGTAAGGTTAGTAATTAGATTATTAGTAAGCAATTGTTAAAGGACTATTAGATTGTATTTAGTATTCTACTACAAGCCCTGTAAGCAGAGTATCCTAAATAAGACAAGATTGCAGAGTAAATTAGGGTAGTATACTACGTCTTTAAGGTGTAGTTAGCTTCTTATCCTGCTACTAGCTACTATTAAAGTAACTAATCTATATGCCTTAATCTATACTTGTAAGTTACCTGCTTATAGAAAGTCTCCTTGCCTTGCTAATTATGTTTTAGTGAATTGGCTAGTATTGTTAGAGACGTAACAGGTTAATCTAGAGTTAAGGATCTATAACTATTACAAAAGATACATATCCTAGATTGCTTTAAATAAGGCCTTAATAAATGTATAGTTAATCTCTCTAATCTTCTAACTATATAGTTAGTTATTATGCTTAACTGTAGGCGTTACTATGTGTAACTTCTTAATTGCAGGTTTTTAAGATTGTAATTACTGCTTAGAATTGCAAATTGTTTCTTGCATAGCTAGGCTGTTATTAATACGCAATTAGACTTAATCTATCCTGTCTTGTTAGGATTGCTACTAGTCTAGCGCGTTACTTAAGTGCGTATACTAGCATTCCTTAAGCGTATGTTTTATATTGCAAGCTTCGCACTTACTTGCAGTGTATTAAATATTATTTAATTAAGTATCCTTAATAGGCTTCCAATTTTAGCGCTATTTACTATTCTACCTTAGATTATCTAATTTCTCCTTGCTAAGCGATTGTAATCTAGCTCCTGTAGCTGTTCTAAAGGAAGCCTTAGTTAACTTTGCTTTAGATAGGTAGAAGAGCTGCATGTAATCTTAATAGTCGCGGATTATATCCTTAACCGTAATTAAAGGACTCTTCAATCTATAAGATACAAATAATATAGTCTATTGTTCTAAGTGCTTTGCTGTAGCTTAGGTAAAGTCCTCCTTTACGTACGCGTCTAGTTAGCACTTAAGTATTCTAACAGCTTTACCCTTAGTTATAGCATAATTAACTTTGGTAAGCTATGTCTCCTGTAAGTTAATTACCTTAGGCGGCTTTATCGCGGTTTTGTACTGCTTTTAAGCTTCCTTAATCTTGTTTTTAGCGTTAATGCCTACAGTAGCTATTAGGTTAGTAATTTACTAACAATATAATTGTCTTGCTTAATAGCAGTTTGTATATAAGTAGTTATTAACTGTATGCTGTATCTCCTGCGTAATCTTATCTAACGCTGCTTACTCCCTTGTGTACTTCTAATCTTCTATCTTGAATTAATCTAGCTCTAACTTATAGATCTCTAGATTCTCTTTGTATAAGGCTCTCGCGTTTATTAATAGATCTGCGGGCCGTGTAGGTATAAAAGGCAGTATAGTCGCGCTATCGCTGTAATTATTTTAGTGTAATGTAGCGTGCGCATTAATTGCTTGTTGCAACGCTTAATAGTCGCTCAGTTAAGGCATTTAGGGTACCTCTAGTTTGTTAATAGGTTTAATCGTAAGGTTCGGGTTAATCTTCTCCTACACGCGTAGAGAGTCAGCGCGCGTCTTAATCTATTAGGTCTATTTAATCTAGTTTAGGTAATCCGTGAGGATCACGGAGGAGTCTCGTAGAGATAGGGTAGTTATTCTTTTAATAGCTTGTATAATTTAGTAGTTTAGTAAACCTTGTTTAGTTAAGGCAGTAAGACTCTTAAATGTTAGATATTATAGGTTAAGTAATACTAATAAGGTAATAATGATATAAGTAATAATAAGTTAATAGTATTAATAATTAATTGTTTGTGTTCTGTGTGTGGATTGTCTCTGCTCTAAGTGCCTTTTTTATAATTGGGATTCTGTGTGGGCCTTGGCGGCGCTAGCGCGTTTAGCGTCCTTTAGCGCCACCCCCTGATTACCCTTGCAGACCCCTTCTCCAATCTCACCGACCTCCTGATCAACCGCGCTGATGTCCCAAATTTGACATAAGGCTTCCTTTAGAACAGCTACAGGAGCTAGATTACAAACGCTTAATAAGGACAAATTAGATAATCTTAGAGAAAAGCGCAAACAGCGCTAAAATTAGAAGCCTATTAAGGATACTTAATTAAACAATATCTAATACACTGCAAGCAAGTGCAAAGCTTATAATATAAAATATGCGCTTAAGAATTGCTAGTATACGCACCTAAGCAACGCGCTAGACTAGTAGCAACCCTAACAAGACAGGATAGATTAAGTCTAATTGCGTATTAATAACAGCCTAGCTATGCAAGAAACAATTTGCAACTCTAAGCAGTAATTATAATCTTAAAAACCTATAATTAAGAAGTTACACACAGCAACGCCTACAGTTAAGCACAATAACTAACTATATAGTTAGAAGATTAGGGAAATTAACTAAACGTTTATTAAGGCCTTATTTAAAGCAATCTAGGATATATATCCTTTACAATAATTCTAGATCCTTAACTCTAGATTAACCTGTTACGTCTCTAACAATACTAGTTAATTTACTAAAACATAATTAGCAAAGCAAAGAGACTTTTTATAGGCGGGAAACTTACAAGTATAGATTAAGGCATATAGAATAGTTACTTTAACAGTAGCTAGTAGCAGGACGCGAAGCTAACTACACCTAAAAGACGTAGTATACTACCTTAATCTACTCTATAATCTTATCTCGTTTAGAATACTCTGCTTACAGGGCTTGTAGTAGGATACTAAATACAATTTAACAGTCCTTTAACAATTGCTTACTAATAATCTAATTACTAACCTTACTAAGTTACATAGACAATAAGTGCTTAAAGCAAACCTAATTACTAATTACGCTATAATAGCCTCTAGGGTCACTAAGCTGTAATATAATTAAAGACAGCGCGCACGAGCGCTTATATAGCACAAAAGGTTAGGTTATCTAAGACTAAGTGCAATTAAGCACCTTATACAATAATCTAAGAGGGTAAGGATTACTAAAGTGCTTATAGTAGCATGTGACGCCTGTAGACAAGTAAAAGCTTTTAGGCTAATCTACTGTACACTGCACAGGATTAATAAGTCTCTACCTAGCTAAAAACTTAATTAGAAGAATCCTAAGTATACAGTACTTAAAATTGTTAGACTAAACGCTGTAAAGCTAGATACCTGTAAGGGTGCGTTGGATTAACCAAAGATGCAAGGTAAACAGTGAATAAATTAGATATCGAACTACAGAGAGAGACTACGTAGGTTTATATATCCAACCCGGATGATTAGGACTTATCCTAGGTTAGGACTAACCGAGGTTGCCGGAGGTTGTCAGATCAGCTTACAGTTAGCGTAAATAGTGCGGCTGGTAGTGTAGTTACTAGCAGGAGCTACTAGGTCAGCTGAAAGCTAGCGCAAATAGTGCGGCTGATAGTTAGTTACTAGTGCTGATGGTTAGCTGCTAGTGCTGAGGTCAGAAAAGCTAACGAAGGCCACAGGTCGAGTACTAGGGAACACCAAGGCTCCAGCCCTTTACAATACCCTAAGAAGAATACATCTAGTATTTAATATTAATAACCTCTAACTAGCTTCCTTAGATCCTTTACTAAGCTAACTACAAGACGACAGCAAACCCTTACTAATTAAAGTAGACAGTAAAGATAAGTACCTAGTAAAGCGCCTATTAGAGGAAAGAGACACAGGAAGGAGAAAAGAATACCTAGTTAAATAAGTAGGATACCTAGAACTAACTTAGGAACTAGCTTTAAACCTAGAGAATACAGAAGTATTACAGGACTAGCAAGACTTAAGGACTTTTATTAAGGAGGGGGGTACTATAAAGAGCTAAAGCCCTAACGTTTTAGTACTTAGCAAAGTTGCCTTGTTTAGTAATCTTATAGATGCTAGGTGTCTACCTAGCATCTATTAGCTTAGCGCGCTTAGGCCTTCTACACCGCTTAACTCTACGCCGCCTAACACCTCTACCCTATTTAGCCCTTCTACCCTGTTCGGCCCTTCTACCCTGCTCGCCCCTCCTAGCCTGCTCGGCCTTTCTTTTATACTTTGCACAATTCTCTCTTGCTACGTTAGCAGTTGCGGCGCAGTTACTTGTACGTACAAACTAGCGCCAAGCTTAGGCTTTACAGGGAGGTATATAGACTTGCTGCGCAACCTTCGTAGTTCTGCAATTAATTTATTACTGTTTTCCCTTGCACCTTTGGTCAATCCAACGCACCCTTACAGTAGAGTGAGCTAAGAACAAGCTCTAGTCTATGAATTAAGGCAAGAAAAGCATCCGCCAATACAGTATAGAATTCTAGGAGCAACTGCTATTATCTAATAGTAGCTTAGACAAGGATACAAGGATAATGCTTTTCTAAAAAAGCCTTATTTTAAACTTTAAGACAAGTTTGTAGGTATTACCTTTTAGGATTTAGATAGCTTGCAAAACAAAGCAATAGAAATTGCTAATTACCTCTATAGAATAGAGGAGTAGTTAAAAGGCTAAGATAAGCCTAAGGAACGATACTCGAAAGGATACAAGCTAAGACCTGCTTCTAATTCTCCTCCTCCTCCTTTAAAAGGAGACTAGATAGAAGGGATAGAATACACAGGAAGAACTGCTAGACCTTAACAGTTTAGTAACTAGGAGTTAGAACAGTTGTACAAAGAAAGACGCTGTTTTAACTGCAAACAGAAAGGCTATCTGTCTACATATTGTACAGAGAATAAAATATCCTCTAAAAAAGAGAAAAAGATGTGAGTTAAGTTCTCTAACTCTAAGGGAAAAGATAATAAGCTTAGTGAGGGAAGCTTAAATAAAGACTTAGATGCAGAAAAAGAGTAGCTCCTGTTCAAAGTCACTAACAGGAGCCTCTAATAAGTTAGGACAATTTAGTTAAAGAGTAGGCAGACTTTAAAAAGAACATAAGCAGCAATGGAATCACTTTAGAGGCGCTAGTTAATTGTTATACTTTTGCCTCTACTTCAATTAATACAGAAAACCTTGAATACTCGCTTATTAGCCCTTAACTTGTTAAAAACGCTAACTTACAGTGCATTTCTATTTCTCCTAGGAGATTAGAAGGAGTTACGGATAAACCTAGAACTATTAACAAAGTTGCTAGGTTAGATATTAATATTTAGAGTTATAAGGATACAATTTAGGGTTATGTGGCCCCTACACACCCTAGTTACGATTTATTACTTAGACGGCCCTGGATGAATAGAAGAGAGGTTACTATTGCTCCTTCTAAAAAATCAATTTACATCCATTCTTCGAGCCAAAGGATTAAGTTAGTTAGCACCGAGGATCACCCTCTCAAAGGAGACTAGAGATTAAAACAAATAAGCGTAGTAGCTTATTACTCCTATATTAGGCGGGTGAAAAAGGATAAATCTATCTAGACTTTTGCTGCTTTTCTTAAGGATATTAAAAAAGCCCTAGCTCCTAAGAAGAAAGTAGAGATTCTACCTTTACTCCCTAAGGCTTATTAACACCTAGCTTAGATTTTCGATCCAAAAACCGCCTCTGTACTACCTCCTCTACGCGGATCTAAGGTGGTTCACTGAATTGAACTAGAGAAAGACAATAAAGGCAAAGAAAAGGAGGCTCCCTAGGGACCTCTATATAGCATAAGCCGCCTAGAACTTCTAGTATTACAAAAGGAGCTTATTTCTCTACTTAACAAAAGATAGATTAGAGCTAGTAGCTCTCCTGCCTCCTCCCCTGTCCTTTTTGCTAAAAAACCTAGAGGGGGATTACGTTTCTGCATTAATTACTGAGCCCTAAACGCGATTACGAAGAAGGGCTGTTATCCTTTACCTTTAATTTAAGAAACCCTTAATAATATTGCAAAAGCTAAATAGTTTACAAAGATTAACGTCTCTGCAGCTTTCTATGAGATTAGGATTAATTGTAGTGGGCGGGTCTAAAAGAAAGAGACCTAGCATGCAACTACACACGCCGACCACTTAGCCAAAAGGCTGGCACAAGACAAAAGAGCGTCTGATTGTCTTGCGTAGTTAATACTTATAGTCTGCCGCCACGCGGCCCCGCGGCTCGTAAAGTGAGGTGTACAACCGAGGTACAACCGAGGATCCACTCTGGGCTTCAGCCCATCACATTAATGCAGGAGACAAATAGAAAACAGCTTTTCGCACTAGATTTAGGTTATATAAGTGGCTAGTTACTCTATTTAGTATGGTAAACGCTCCTAGTACCTTTTAATGCTATATTAATTAGACCCTCCGCGAGTATATTGACGATTTTTGCTCAGCCTACCTAGACGACGTATTAATTTATACTAATAGCACGCTTAAAGAACACTAACGCAATACAAATAAGGTTCTAGAAGCTATAGGCAAAGCTAGATTACCTTTAGATATCTAGAAATGCGCATTTGACGTACAAAGTACAAAATACCTAAGATTTATTATTAAGGCTAGAAAAGGACTTTAGATAGACCCTGAGAAAGTAAAAGCAATTAGAGATTAGCAGGCACCTACAAACGTTAAAGGAGTACGTAGCTTCCTTAGTTTTGAAAACTTCTGTTGACAATTTATTAAGAACTACTTAGAAATAGTAGCTCCTCTTTTAAGGCTTACTGGTAACATCTCCTTTTAATATGGAGAAGCTGAGCAAAATGCTGTTAATAAGCTAAAGGAGTTACTTATTACTAAGCTAGTACTAGCTTAATGGGATCCGGATAGAGAAACAATCCTAGAAACGGAATCTTCTAGATATGTAGTAGCAGGAGTCCTCTCATAATACGACAATAAAGAAAGCTTACGCCTAGTAGCTTATTATTTAAAAAAGATGACTAGCACACAAAGCAATTACAAGATACACAACAAGGAATTACTAGTAGTTATCTCCTTCTTATCTAAGTAGGATACTATGCTACAATCTCTAAAAAAGTTTATAGTTATTATAGACTATAAAAACCTCAAATATTTTGGCAAGCCTAGACAGCTTAGTAAAAGATAAATAAGATAGGCTTAATTTCTAGGAAAATTTCCTAACATGGAAATTTCCTATAGGCCTGGAGTTGATAACTCTAGGGCTAATGCCTTATTTAGGAGACAATAAGATATGCTATCAAACGACCAGGATACTAGGATATCTAGAAGGTTTCTACAAGTATTTAAACCTACAACTGCAGCTACTGACAAGGAACTAGAGGAAGAAGAAGTGCTTAGAACCTTTAGCTGCAACAGCTATCCAACAACTGTACTAGAACTACCCTAGGAGCAATTAGATCCAGCAGCTGTACTAGAAATACTCTAGGAGCAATTAGATCTAGAGGATCTATAGGATAAAGCTAAAAAAAGAGGATAAAACCTACTAAATAGCCTAGGAGGCTATAAGGAATAGTGATTAACAATTTCCTACAGCTTTAGATCTTAAACTTTCTATTTCTAAATGCCGACTAGATAATTCTAGAAACCTGCTATACTGAGATTAAAAATGGGAACTAAATAATAAACCTCTAAGAACTAGAGTTATCTACAAAATCTATAGTTCTAGAGCTTTAGGTTATCTAGGAAGGAATATCACCTATTAAGCAGTTGCTAGAGAATACTTTTGGCCCTCTATAAGCCAAACAGTAAGGCAATATATTAGAAACTGCTTAGTATGTAGAAGAACAAAACTATAGAGAGACAGCCTGCAAGGATTGTTAAAACCCCTACTAATCCCTAAGCGTATCTAGAAGGAAATATTAATCGACTTTGTTACAGGGTTACCAGAAGTGAAGGCTGTACAAACCTTATAGTAGTTACAGATAGGCTTAGCAAGGACATTGTTCTAATAGGCCTTAAGGATATTACTACAGAAAGTGTTGCTACAGCCTTTATTAACTCTGTAGTAGCTTACTATTAGTTACTAGACTATATTACTTCTAATTAAGGTATACAATTTGTAAACCACTTCTAGACTTAACTTTGCAAGCTGCTAGTAATTAAGCGACGCCTATCTTCTAGATATCATCCTAAAACTGATAGGTCTACAGAAAGAATGAACTCTATATTACAGGCTTATTTACGAGCTTTCTGCAATTAGGATGAAACCAATCAGAAAAGCAACCTAGGGATAGCTAAGATTGTAGTTATAGCAAGGCAAGCTTAATCTACTAAAATGTCTCCTTTCTTTCTACAGCACAGCTATGAGGTAGATCCCCTACAAATTGCACCTAAGCACGGTCCTTAACAATAAGTTTTAAGGAGAATAAAGGAGGATTATTAAAAAGCAGAAAATATTGTTAATAAGTTACGACAAAGTATTAAGCTTGCACAAGCTACAATAGGAGAAAGTTAACAAGAACAAGAAAAGCAGGCAAATAAAAAAAGGCACTAATTACATTAGCTTAAAAAAGGCGATAGAGTATAGTTAAAACTAGGCGACCACTACAAAACAAAAAGGCCTAGCAGAAAACTTAACAAGAAAAATCTTAAGTACACGGTACTTGAGGTTATTAGACCAAACGCAGTGAAATTAAATACTCCTAGCTAGATTTACCAAGTATTTAATGTTAATAACCGTAGACTAGCGTCCTTAGACCCTCTACCGAGCTAGCTAATAGACGACAATAAACCTCTACCAATTAAGACAGAGGATGGAGAGGAATATCTAGTAGAAACGCTATTAGAGGAAAGAGGGAGAGGAAGAAAAAAAGAGTACTTGGTTAAATAGTTAGGATATCCAGATCTAACCTGGGAACCAGCTATTAATCTAGAGGATACGGAAGCCCTAGAAGAGTGGAACTCTAGGTAACAAGATTACTACTCCTACATTTTTAGGAGGGGGGTATTATAAAGGGCTGGAGCCTTGGTGTTCCCTAGTACTCAACCTGTGGCCTTCGTTAGCTTTTCTGACCTCAGCACTAGCAGCTGACCATCAGCACTAGCAACTGACTATCAGCCGCACTATTTGCGCTAGCTTTCAGCTGACCTAGTAGCTCCTGCTAGTAACTACACTACCAGCCGCACTAATCACGCTAACTGTTAGCTGATCCGATAACCTCCGGCAACCTCGGTTAGTCCTAACCTGGGTTAAGTCCTAATCATCTGGGTTAGATATATAAACCTACGTAGTCTCTCTCTGTAGTTCGATATCTAATTTATTCACTGTTTACCTTGCATCTTTGGTCAATCCAACGCACCCTTACAACTAGGAGCTACAGTATCTAGAACTACCTAAAGATGTTAAGCAACTAGTTGCTCTATTACCTAGCGCTAGCATAGAAATATAAGAGGACTATAAAATTACTTAATATAAATACAAGGCTTTTATAAATAATGCTAAGTATAAGAAAGATAACTATAATAAGCTAGTTAATAAGAACTTTATTTTAAGGTGTCAAAGGTGGTGGTTGTTGTTGTAGTCAAAATGGGGTTTCCAAAAAAGTGAAAAGCAGCTACCCTCTACTAATCAGTCGCAAAAGTCAAAAAAAAAAGATTGTGTGTAGTCAACGAGATTCGAACGGTGGGTGGATGAGTTCTGGGAGGAAAGCTCAGGTTAATAAGTACAAAGCATAGACTGCTGAGTAAATAAAGAAGGTTGCTAAAATTACTAATGTTAAGAACTAGATAAGCAAGACAGTATATCTAGACCTGCTGTCAAACGCTTTAATAAGTAAGATTACTTAGAACTTTACTAGCCTTTAAGCCTTAGTAAAGATACTAAAGGAGGATCTTGCACCTAAAGATTAGAATACTTAGTATTTAATCAGGGCGCAGTACAGATTCTACCTAAAAAAGACTTGCTAGGGACAAATAGGCCTTAAGTAATAGTTTACTAAGTAGTAGCTTTTGTATTAATAAGCAACAATCTACTTGCTCCCTAAAGTTATTAGGCTATTAGTAGTTACTAATTTCTTAGACGAATTAGGCACAAAGATTGCACTAGACTAGTCGCGCAAGAAGCGCAATAAGCTAGCATAAGTAATAGCGCTTAGTAGAGCTTAATTAACTTTTAATAATATAGAAAAGATCTTTAGTGTTTGGCTGTAGAATTAGTTAATTACTTTCTTAAAAAGAAAAGGATACGTAGTGTTCTAAACTAGATCTAGATTAAGGACAGCTTTATAATCTATAAGCGCTAATAACTTAAAATAGAATAAGAGTAGTAATTAATTACACTCTTGCCTATACAAGCTAAGTAAAGGATTTGTAAGCAAGCACTTCTAGATACTGCGTAACTGCTATTAACTTTAAACTGCAGTTACCAGATTATAGTCTCCTAGCAACATACTAATTAAGCTAATAAACAAAGTCAAAGAAAAATTATTAATTAATAGAATAGCAACAAATAGACAACGCTGCGCACCTAGATTAAGAAGGAAGGCTAGAAGGCTAGCACTAGTAGATTAGCTGCTAATAAGTTTAGTAGATTATACCTTAGCTTATTGGTTTTAGCACTAATTAAGCTAAGGGACTTTATTAAAGAAATTAGCCTAAAAGTATTTAGCATTTCTTTTACCTCTTATACTTTGTTTCTTTATATAATTATAGATAGCAGAGCAGCAGTCGACTTAGTTAATAGTATAGATTACTTAATACTAGGCATCTTTAGCAAATGTATTAAGAACAAGACTATTAAAGCAGGCACTTAATTTATTCTAGTTGCTAGAATAAGAAACAGGCTGCTTAAGAACGTCCTATATAGCGAGGCTAGCTTAAATACAGCTAATCTTTTGCTTACTAACATTAAGGTTATACTTGATTTCTACATTAATATTGTGTTAGAAGCACAGCTTAAGCAGGCAGGCATTAAGTATTCAGGATACAATTACATTATGCAATTTAGAATAATTAGGAAGAATATTGTTTTAATTAACCTAGAGTATTACTTTAATCTTTTATTTATTCAATACAAGTAACTTACTTGTTACACTACTTAACTACTTCTTATAAACGCTGTAGCACAATTAAGGAAACCTTAGTTATGCACTAGTAAGAAAGAATAATAGCTTTAATAATAAGGCTATTTAGGATAACACGCTATTGAAGCTCTAGTTTGCTTAGCGTAGAACATAGAGATTACTAACAAGAAGCTATTAAAATGCGACTACTACGCAATAGCTTATACCTTGTAAGTAATCTTACACCAACTAAGGGAGAGATTACTACAACCTTTTTACATGATCTTAATAAATTTACTTCATTTCTTAACTAGTTAGCTGCTTAAGAAATAGGCACTAATTATTAAGAAAAAATACTTGGGCAAGCTGTACAATTACAATATCTAATTAATGATATTATACAATATTATGCTAGTAATTAAAAGCTTTGCTATAAGAATCAAGAGAAAATATTAGTAGAAGATTGTAGAGATCTATTAGGATAATAACACTGCTACACTGCCTTAAACAGGGTAATTAAGTGATAAGGAATAAGTAATAAAGAAAGAAATCGTAATTAAAACGCTACTGCTTGTTACAAGTAACAAGAAGGATTCTCTCCTTGACGTACGGATAGGGGTTGAGGGTCAACTAGCTACTACGCCAGAAGGCAATGATCCGCGCGGGGCGCTGATTACGTAATTGTCATCCCGCCAAGGCTAGCTATCTAGGATGGCCGTGCATGAAGGGATGGCAACGCTATTACAAACATCCCTCTTGGAAGGGATGTACAGGATAGCAGAACAGAAGTAATAGGTATAAGAATATATTAGATCTTATTATTACACTTGTTGTAGTTAACTTAAATAGTTCATCTCTTACACAGATTGTTAACTAATTATAATATTATTTATTAAATTAGTATTGCTTAACTTTAGTTAACATTAATTACTTTTTCTAGTTAAACATTTTCTACAAGACCTTATAGACTACTACTTTAGTCTACCTTGTCTTAGTATAGACTAAGCCTAGAGAAGTATAGCCTAACCTTGTGTAACACTTTGACTACTAGAAATCTTAGTAGACAATTTAACTAACAGGTTGCCTAATTAAAATTTAAAATAGCATCCTAGGAAATTACTTAGAATAATATAGCTTAGGGTGTAAGACTTTTAGCGCTAAACTAACTAATATTAGAGAATAATAAGATGCTTAATGCATCTAACTTTAACACTAAGAATAACTCTAGTGCCTAGGAGATTAGGAATCTCAGGCAACAGGCTTATGTCTAGGCACAGCAAGTAGCCTTAATAATAAATATAATCAATCAGCTTTTAAGCTAGCTAATAGCTACTCTAAACAAATAACCTGTTGCTATAAAAATACCTAAGATAGCGCTACCTAAGAAGTATAAAATGGACTAGGAGAAACTGCAGACGTTTTTTACCTATACTAACCTATACTACGAGTAAAATAAGGTCCTTACTAATTAAGAAAAGATCCTTATAGCGAGTACATATATAAAAGATAAAGCCTTTAACTAGATGTAACTCTATATAAATAACTACCTGCTTAATACAAAACATAGAAGAATTAAAGCTAAGACTTAGGCCCTATTTGCAAGCTAGACGGAATTTAAATAGGAAATAGAACGTGTCTTTAGAGAAGTAGACGCTAAGAACTAGGCAAAGAAGGGAATTACTTGCTTAAGGCAGACTACGTTAGTATTAGTATATATAGCAGAATTTAAGCAATTGTAAGCACAGATTAATTAAAACGAAAAGGCACTTTAAAAAGTATTTAAAGCAGGCCTAAAAGAGAATGTTAAGAATAGCCTTATACACTATAATAAGCCTAATACACTGTACGCCCTAGTTAAGCTAGCAACGCGCATTAATAATTAACTTTAAGAACAAAATAATTAGAAAAAATATTTTTAACCTAACCTAGCTAACATAAAAAGACAACGCAGTAGGTACAATAAGGATAGCGACGCTATTATAACTAGCAAAGTACAAGACAAGGCTAAGGACAGAAATACTTAGAAAAGAAGGTATAATAGCCTCTTTAAAAAAGAACGCTAGAAGCGTTATAATAATAAAGTATGTTTTTACTGTAGTAAAGTTAGACACTTTGCTAAAAACTATAAAGAAGTACAAGTTAAATTGGCGGCTGTTAGGATTAGGATAATTAGACAAGAAACACTATACCTAGCTTAGATAGAACTAGATAACGACTTAAGCGACTTAGACCTCTAAAAGGAGGTATACTTAATAGACAGCTACAAGATTGTACTATAACTTAAACTAAACAACAAGGTTTTTACTCTAAGTAAACCTAAGCTAATAGATTAGAGAGTAAGAGACAAAGTTATGCTAGAATAATTAGCTAACAACTAATATTAGGTATGCAGAACAACAACACACTACGCTAATAAATATATAATTTAAGTAAGAATTATAATTACTAGCAAGAATACTAAGAAAGTTAAATATTAAGTAATATACTAATAGCCTTACTTAAATAATCTAGTAGCTAAGGTTAAGGACTAAGAAGCTAAAGAAGTATAAAGTACTAAAAAGTATAAAATGTTGTATTAGTATAACTGTAAGCTTAATTGCAAGTTCTATAAGAAAAATAAAGAGGAGTGTAGGGCAGACTAAGACTAGTGCTGCTACTTAAACTTGTAGGTAGACAAATGCTTAGTAGACAAGTGTTACCTCTAAAAACTTAAGAAAGTAGAGATCTAGTACTAATTCTTATAGACTCAATGCAAGGATAGATTTGACTTTTATTAGTAATGATTTTAAAAAGCATTATAGGTAGACAACTACTACTATATTACTTTATTATTAAATTTATGTAAGGCAGCAGACTGCCTAATTTACAAAGTAAAAAAGCTAGAGTTAAGAAAACAAGTACTAAAGTAAGAGATACTTTACTAAAACCTCTATTAAAGCTTCTATTATAATAATAGCTGCTTAATACACTAAAGCACTAAGTATAGTGCAGGCTACTTTCTTAGAGAGAGGAAAGGTAAGTAGGCAAAAAACTAGGATGCTGCTAAGGACAGGGTTATACTAGTAAGGGTATACCTAAAACAACTCTTAGGAAGGTATAGGATACTAATAGTTAAGTAAAGTAGTTGCTCACAACTGTATTTGTACAAGGTTAGAATATATAGGCGCTTGTCAATAGCGGGGCTGCACGAACAATAATCTCCCTATAAGTAGTAGAGAAACATAAGATACTGTATTAGGTTAAGAGATAAATAATCCTAATAATACTCGCTGACAAGAAACCTATAGAATATAGAGACGGCATAATACAGTTAGAGACTAAATTAACAAAGCTATAGATAGCAGGCATAAAGTGCTAAATAAATATTAATATTATAGATCTATAAGGACTAAACATGTTAATTAGTTATAACTAGCTAGATGCCTATAACCCGGCTATTAACTAGCAAATAAAAAGAATACTTAGAAGAGAACTGATACACAAGGTGGCTAGAGTACGTAGAAAGATACGCCTAGCAAATTAAAGCTTAACCTAGGATAAGAGATTTAGCAAGATTTTACTGTATAAGATTAAAAGAATTTATCTAAAAGACCCATAGAAGATAGAAGTTATCTAGATGAGGCGAGTCGCAACTACAAAGGAAGGACTTTACCACTAGAAATACTAAGAGAGTATTAAACTAACAAGTTTAAGAAACTCTTTGATAAAAACAAGGCTACAGAGCTAGTAGACTATTAGGATTAGAATTACAAGATTATCCTAGATAATAGAGCTAAGCTAAGCCTAGGGCTAATGTACCCAATATTGCCTAAGCATAATGCTAAGCTAAGGGACTACATCTAGAAGAATCTAAAGAACTAAGGTGGCCGAGCAGGTAGAAACACTACAACAGCAGTAGCGGCAGAAAGCAGCTAGCTAGTAGTTTAAGCCTAAGAAAAATAGCTTTAAGAAACTACTATAAGACAAGCAGGAGTACTAAGATATAATTTACAGAGATTAAATATATGTACCTCTACCTATAAGATTAAGTCTTATTAGGGAACTATATAAGTCCCTAAAATACAGACATTCAGCAATTAAAGAAATTGTTAGGCAATTAGCTAAGGTGTTTGCAATACGACGCTTGTAAACAAAAGTATAAAATGTTTTAGGCAACTATTTAGCTTGTTACTAGAACAAGCCTAAGAGACATAAGCCTTATAGCCTGTTACAACCTTTCCAGCTATTAACAAAACTATAGAGCAGTTTAATAATAGACTTTATAGTAAAGCTGCTAAAATTATTAAAACTAGGATTAGCTTAACTTTGCAACACTATATTAGTAATTATTAATCAATTAACTAAGGCAGCAAATTTTGTGCCTATAAAAAAGGCTATTACAGCAAAAAGCTGCGCGTATAAAGCTATAAAGGCACTAGTATTAGAGTATAAAATACCTAAAAAGTTTATTACTAATTATAATAAACTATTTACGTCTAAGTATTAGGACACATTCCTAGCAAAAATAGGCATAAAGAACAAGCTATTAACTAGCTTTTACCCTAAGAAAGATAGCTAGACAAAACTAATAAACTAGACACTAGAATAGTATCTAAAGATGTACGCTATAAGCTGTAAGACAACTAGGTTAAACTTTTGTTAACAGCACAATTAGCCTACAATAGCACAAAGTTAGTAACTACAAAGCACTTACTACACTACGCAAACTATAGATATAAGCTAGCTACTTGTTGAGATCTAAAGGACATTAAAAGTATTACAGTAAGTGTAGATAACAAAGCCTGCTTCATACAAAAGCTACACGAAGAATTAAGCAAGAATATAGCTTCTAAAAACTTTATAACAGCTAAGGCGGCTAAGAAGTAAAAAATTAAGAGACTTACTTTTAAGCAAGGTGACAAAGTTTTCCTGTTACAAGAGAACTTAAAAACTAAGCAACTAAGCAAGAAACTAGATAACCTCTAAGTAAGACTATTTAAATTCTAGAGGAAGTAAAAATAGTAAACTATAAACTCTAACTGCTACTAAGCATACGCGTCTACTCTGTCTTTTACAAGAAACTCCTAGAACTAGCACCTCTAGATACTAAGCTATCAATTGATATAGAGCTTCAAGACAACAAGTACAAGGTTAAGGAAATTAAAAACTTGCAGAAAATCAGTTGTTAGTAAGAATACTTAGTTAAGTAGTAAGGATAGCTAAGAAGCTAGAACACTTAAAAACTAAAAGAAAATTTAACAAACTGAAAGTTATAGGTACTTAAGTACTATTAGAAACACCTAGGGAAACAAGAACTTAATTTTTAAGAAAAAAAAATATTAGAAAAAGGATTAAAAGAAGCGTTAGCCTATAACTAGCTTAAGTTAGTTAATAATTTGGGTAGTGATAATTTAGTTGTTAGAAAATCTATACTAGAGACGGGGTTCTCCTTAGCTTGCTCTTTCGCACAAGTCTAAAGATATAAAATAGCAAGATTTTAATTAGCAAATAATTGCTCTTGCGTCTTAGTCTCTAGAAGCTTTAGCTCGCTTTAAGCTAGCTAAGCCTTTAAACGCGTAACTTTAAGATGTTTGTTACTCTTTTTATGCTAAACCTTCTCCTACTTTTCCTTAAAAACAAATAGACTACACTCTGCCTTTACAAAAAAATAACTAGCGTGATAGCTAGTTACTGTGTTTATAAAATAGCAAAAGTTCTTTATCTTATACTGCTTATAACAAAAAAACATTTCTAGACTTAACTCTTTTATATAGTTATGTAAGGGTGCGTTGGATTGACCAAAGGTGCAAGGTAAACAGTGAATGAATTAGATATCGAACTACAGAGGGAGACTACGTAGGTTTATATATCTAACCCTTATGATTAGGACTTAACCTAGGTTAGGACTAACCGAGGTTACCGGAGGTTGTCGGATCAGCTAGCAGTTAGCGTAACTAGTGCGGCTAGTAGTGTAGTGGCTAGCAGGAGCTAACAGATCAGCTAGAAGCTAGCGTCAATAGTGCGGCTGGTAGTGTAGTTACTAGCAGGAGCTACTAGGTCAGCTGCAAGCTAGCACAAATAGCGCGGCTGATAGTCAGTTGCTAGTGCTGATGGTCAGCTGCTAGTGCTGAGGTCAGAAAAGCTAACAAAGGCCACAGGTCGAGTACTAGGGAACACCAAGGCTTCAGCCCTTTACAATACCCCCCTCCTAAAAAAAGAAATAGTAGGAGTAGTAATCTTGTTACCTAGAGTTCCACTCCTCTAGGGCTTCCGTATCCTCTAGATTAATAGCTGGTTCCCAGGTTGGATCTGGATATCCTTACTATTTAACTAAGTATTGCTTTTTTCTTCCATTTCCTCTTTCTTCTAATAGGCTCTCTACTAGGTATTCTTCTCCATCCTCTGTCTCAATTGGTAGAGGTTCATTGTCGTCTATAGGCTGGCTTGGTAAAGGGTCTGAGGACGCTAGTCTAAGGTTATTAACATTAAATACTAGGTGAATCCGGCTGGGAGTATTTAATTTAACTGCGTTTAGTCTAATAACTTTAAGTACTATGTACTTTAGATTTTTCTAGTTAAGTTTTCTGCTAGGCCTTTTTGTTTTGTAGTAGTCGCCTAGTTTTAACTATACCCTATTGCCTATTTTAAGCTAAGGTAATTAGTGCCTTTTCTTATTTGCTTGCTTTTCTTGTTCTTGTTGACTTTCTCCTATTGTAGCTTGTGCAAGCTCAATACTTTGTTGTAGTTTATTAATAATATTTTCTGCTTTTTGATAGTCCTCCTGTATCCTCCTTGTAAGTTTTTGTTGAGGGCCGTGCTTAGTTGCAATTTGTAGAGGATCTACCTTATAGCCGTATTGTAGAAAGAAAGGAGACATTTTAGTAGATTGAGCTTGCCTTGCTATAACTGCAATCTTAGCTATCCTTAGGTTGCTTTTCTAATTTGTTTAATCCTAATTGCAGAAAGCTCGCAAATAAGCCTGTACTGTAGAGTTTATTCTTTCTATAGACCTATTAGTTTCGGGATAGTATCTAGAAGATAAGCGTTGCTTAATTCCTAATAACTTGCAAAGCTTAATCTAAAAATAGTTAATAAACTGTATACCTCTGTCTAAAGTAATATAGTCTAGTAACTAATAGTAAGCTACTACAGAGTTAATAAAGGCTGTAGCAACACTTTCTGTAGTAATATCCTTAAGGCCTATTAGAACAATGTCCTTGCTAAGCCTATCTGTAACTACTATAAGGTTTGTACAGCCTTCACTTCTGGTAACCCTGTAACAAAGTCGATTAATATTTCCTTCTAGATACGCTTAGGGATTAGTAGGGGTTTTAACAATCCTTGCAGGCTGTCTCTCTATAGTTTTGTTCTTCTACATACTAAGCAGTTTCTAATATATTGCCTTACTGTTTGGCTTATAGAGGGCCAAAAGTATTCTCTAGCAACTGCTTAATAGGTGATATTCCTTCCTAGATAACCTAAAGCTCTAGAACTATAGATTTTGTAGATAACTCTAGTTCTTAGAGGTTTATTATTTAGTTCCCATTTTTAATCTCAGTATAGCAGGTTTCTAGAATTATCTAGTCGGCATTTAGAAATAGAAAGTTTAAGATCTAAAGCTGTAGGAAATTGTTAATCACTATTCCTTATAGCCTCCTAGGCTATTTAGTAGGTTTTATCCTCTTTTTTTAGCTTTATCCTATAGATCCTCTAGATCTAATTGCTCCTAGAGTATTTCTAGTACAGCTGCTGGATCTAATTGCTCCTAGGGTAGTTCTAGTACAGTTGTTGGATAGCTGTTGCAGCTAAAGGTTCTAAGCACTTCTTCTTCCTCTAGTTCCTTGTCAGTAGCTGCAGTTGTAGGTTTAAATACTTGTAGAAACCTTCTAGATATCCTAGTATCCTGGTCGTTTGATAGCATATCTTATTGTCTCCTAAATAAGGCATTAGCCCTAGAGTTATCAACTCCAGGCCTATAGGAAATTTCCATGTTAGGAAATTTTCCTAGAAATTAAGCCTATCTTATTTATCTTTTACTAAGCTGTCTAGGCTTGCTAAAATATTTAAGGTTTTTATAGTCTGTAATAACTATAAACTTTTTTAGAGATTGTAGCATAGCATCCCACTTAGATAAGCAGGAGATAACTACTAGTAATTCCTTGTTGTGTATCTTGTAATTGCTTTGTGTGCTAGTTATCTTTTTTAGAATAATAAGCTACTAGGCGTAAGCTTCCTTTATTGTTGTATTGTAAGAGGACTCCTGCTACTACATATCTAGAAGAGTACGTTTCTAGGATGGCTTCTCTATCAGGATCCCATTAAGCTAGTACTAGCTTAGTAATAAATAACTCCTTTAGCTTATTAAAAGCCTCTTGCTTAGTTTTTCCCTATTAAAAGGATATGTTATTAGTGAGACTTAAAAGAGGAGCTACTATTTCTGAGTAGTTCTTAATAAATTGTTAATAGAAGTTTACAAAACTAAGAAAACTGTGTACTCCTTTAACGTTTGTAGGTACCTGTTAATCTCTAATTGCTTTTACTTTCTTAGGGTCTATCTAAAGTCCTTTTCTGGCCTTAATAATAAATCTAAGGTATTTTGTACTTTGTACGTCAAATGCGCATTTCTAGATATCTAATGGTAATCTAGCCTTGCCTATAGCTTCTTGAACCTTGTTTGTATTGCGTTAGTGGTCTTTAAGCGTGCCATTTGTGTAAATTAATATATTGTCTAGGTAGGCTAAGCAAAAATCGTTAATATACTCGCAGACGGTTTAATTAATATAGCGTTAAAATGTACTAGGAGCGTTTGCCATATTAAATAGAGTAACTAGCCACTTATATAACCTAAATCTAGTACGAAAAGCTGTTTTCTACTTATCTCCTGCATTAATCCTAATTTTATGGAAAGCTACAGAAACGTTAATCTTTGTAAACTATTTAGCTTTTGTAATATTGTTGAGGGTTTCTTAAATTAAAGGTAAATGATAACGATTCTTTTTCGTAATCGCGTTTAGAGCTCGGTAAATAATGCAGAAACGTAATCCTCCTCTAGGTTTTTTAGCAAAAAGGATAGGGGAGGAGGCAGGAGAGCTACTAGCTCTAATCTATCCTTTGTTGAGTAGAGAAATAAGCTCCTTTTGTAATACCAGAAGTTCTAGGCGGCTTATACTATATAGGGGTCCCTAGGGAGCCTCCTTTTCCTTGCCTTTATCGTCCTTCTCTAGTTCAATTTGGTGATCTACCTTAGATCTGCGTAAAGGAGGTAGTACAGAGGCAGTCTTTAGATTAAAAATCTAAGCTAGGTGTTAATGAGCTTTAGGGAGTAAAGGTAGAACCTCTACTTTCTTCTTAGGAGCTAGGGCCTTTTCAATATCTTTAAAAGAAGCAGCAAAAGTCTAGATAGACTTATCCTTTCTTGCCCGCCTTATGTAGGAGTGATAAGCTACGGCGCTTATTTGTTTTAATCTCTGGTCTCCTTTAATAGGGCGATCCTCGGTGCTAAGTAACTTAATCCTTTGGCTAGAAGAATGGATGTAAATTAACTTTTTAGAAGGAGCAATAGTAACCTCTCTTCTATTTATCTAGGGCCGTCCAAGTAATAAATTGTAACTAGGTTGTGTAGGGGCCACATAACCCTAAATAGTATCCTTATAACCCTAAATATGAATATCTAACCTAGCAACTTTGTTGATAGTTCCAGGTTTATCTATAACTCCTTCTAATCTCCTAGGAGAAATAGAAATACACTGTAAGTTAGCGTTTTTAACAAGTTAAGGGCTAATAAGCAAGTATGCAAGGTTACCTGTATTAATTAAAGTAGAGGCAAAAGTATATTAATTAACTAGCGCCTCTAAAGTGATTCTATTACTGCTCATGTTTTTTTAAAAATTAGCCTACTCCTTAACTAAGTTATCCTAACTTAAAGGCTCCTGTTAGTAACTTTAAACAGGAGCTAATCTTTTTCCAAATCTAAGTCCTCATTTAAGCTTTCTTCGCTAAGCTCATCATCCTTTATCTTAGAGTTAGAGGACTTAACTAAAGTCCTTTTCTCTTTCTTAGAGGATTTCTTATCCTTAGTACAATATGCTGACAGATAGCCTTTCTGTTTACAGTTAAAACAGCGTCTTTCCTTGTATAACTGTTCTAACTCCTAGTTACTAAACCTTCAAGGTTTAGCAGTTCTCCCTGTGTATTCTATCCCTTCTATCTAGTCTCCTTTCGAAGGAGGAGGAGGAGAAGAAGAAGAAGCGGGTCTTAGCTTGTATCCCTTAGGCCTATCTTGGCCTTTTAAGTACTCCTCTATTCTGTAGAGGTGATTAGCAATCTCTATTGCTTTGTTTTGCAGGCTATCCAAATCCTTATAGGTAATACCTACAAGCTTGTCTTAAAGTTTCCAAATAAGGCTTTTTTAGAAAAGCATTATCCTTGTATCCTCGTCTAAGCTACTATTAGATAATAGCAGTTGCTCCTAGAATTCTATAATGTATTTGTAGATGCTTTTCTTGCCTTAACTTATAGACTAGAGCTTGTTCTTAGCTCTTTCTGCGCTATAGGGATCCCTAAACATTTAGTTAAAGAAGTTTAATAGCTTATTAAAGTTCTATGTATTAGAAATCCCCATTTAGTTAAGGAAAGGTAGGGTAAGAGTTGCAGCTAAGCCTTTTAGTTGACTAAAGGCGTAATCGCAAGTCCTTTTATCCGTGTTAAAGTCTTCCTTGTTATTTTCTACCTTAGCAGCAAGTTATTGTTAAAAGATTTAGTACATCTTTCTGTTTTTGTTAAAGGTATCTAGATCAGGTTGTTTGAATCGCTTAAGTTGTGCTAGTTTTAATGCGTTGAGTAATGTTAGTAACTAGGCAGGTGGCTGTTCATGTTCTTGTTTTATCTCCTTAGAGGCTAAGTTAATAGCCTTATAAATAAGAAAGGCTTCTTGTATTATCGTTGAAGTCGCCATTTTATCCAGTTTGTTCGCTCGGCAGAGACTTTTAAGAGTACTCTCTATTTCAGCCCTGCCAACACTATCTTGGTGTAGTCTTGCTATCCGGATAGCTAAGTTTCAGAATGTAATCTCTGCTCCTGCCATAGTTGTATATATATAAGCGTACTAAATAAATAGTACTTTTATTGTATAATCGGCGGGGATCGGTGGTTGCTACTACGCTTAGTAGGCTTTTCTCGTATAGGAGCTACTACGTTTAGTAGGCTTATCCTTTTCGTCTGTTTTCTTGGGCTACTACGCTTAGTAGGCTTATCTAACGATTTTAAACGTTTTGGGTAGGGTCTAGTTTAGCTAGGTATCCCTTTAGCACTCCTTGTGCTTCTCTACTGTTAATCCTCGATGGATTTAAAACAGCTTCAACTAAGATCAGCTTCTGATCAATTAGAGTCTCGTCTAGATATAGCTCTAGGTGGCTTCTAAGTACGACGTAGTTACGCGAGTAACTAAAAGAAGGTTCTAATTCAATTGTAAGGGTGCGTTGGATTGACCAAAGGTGCAAGGTAAACAGTGAATGAATTAGATATCGAACTACAGAGGGAGACTACGTAGGTTTATATATCTAACCCTGATGATTAGGACTTAACCTAGGTTAGGACTAACCGAGGTTACCGGAGGTTGTCGGATCAGCTAGCAGTTAGCGTAACTAGTGCGGCTAGTAGTGTAGTGGCTAGCAGGAGCTAACAGATCAGCTAGAAGCTAGCGTCAATAGTGCGGCTGGTAGTGTAGTTACTAGCAGGAGCTACTAGGTCAGCTGAAAGCTAGCACAAATAGCGCGGCTGATAGTCAGTTGCTAGTGCTGATAGTCAGCTGCTAGTGCTGAGGTCAGAAAAGCTAACGAAGGCCACAGGTCGAGTACTAGGGAACACCAAGGCTCCAGCCCTTTACAAGTTAGCGCGAGCGTGACGTTTAGAAGTAGAGTTCTGCAGGCAGGGGCGACAGGGGGACAGAACCTTAGGTATAGTTAGGAAGGCGTAGAGGGAAACAAGCGTATAATATAATACGCATACTAAGACCTTATATGCAGCTATCGATTTAACACGCAGCACAGGAAAATAATATTCTAGGGTATTAAGATAATACGCCTAAGAGGGGGGATAATGTTATAAGTAATAAGAAAGATTCTCTCCTTAACGTATGAAGAAGGGTTAAGGATTAACTAGCTACTACGCTAGAAGGCAATAATCTGTGCGGGGCGCTAATTACGTAATTGCTATCCTGCTAAGGCTAGCTATCTAAAATAGTCGTGCATAAAGGAATAGCAACGCTATTACAAACTTCCCTCTTAGAAGAGATGTACAGGATAGCAGGACAAAAGCAATAGGTATAAGAATGTGTTAAATCTTATTACTACACTTGTTATAGTTAACTTAAATAGTTTATCTTTACACAAATTGTTAATTAGTTATTCTATTGTTAATAGAATTAGTATTGCTTACCTTTAGTTAACATTAATAACACTTTTCCACCTAAACATTTCCCACAATACCTCACAGACTACCGCTTTAGTCTACCTCGCCTTAGTACGGACTAAGCCTAGAGAAGTATATCCTAACCCCATGTAACACTGCTATACACTTATAAGCCTAATAGCTTGGCAAAGAGAGCTAGTTAAGAGCTAATTACAAAGGCTATAAAGATGCGCATAAGCGCTAATCTACTAGCTAAGCTTTAGCTAGTAATAATAAATGCGGCTGCTTACCTGCATAGAATAAGCCCTACTAAAATCAATAGCTATTAAACCCCTAACTAGGTGCTTAAAGAATAGTTTAAGAAATATTTCTAATACTATTAACTACCTAAGATTAGATGCTAGACCGCTAATCTACGCCTAGACCAGAGTAGAATCTATGCCTACAGCTGCTGAGCCTATTCTTTAAATAACGAGAAGGCAGCTAGGTGTAACTATTAAGGATTTAAAGTTAATCCTTACAGCTATATTAGTTATTTAGTTAGTTATTAAGCGTCTAATATATACAATATATAGGTACTAACACTTAATTAGGTAATTACTACCTGTAATGTCACCTTTAATAAACGTTAGTTCTACAAAGAATATTGCAAGGAAGAGCTACTAAAAAATCAAGTAATTAAGATTATAGTGTTTTTTTATAAAAGTGAGCTAGTTAATTCTAAAAAGAACTTAAAAGTCCTGCTTATTTAAGGAAAAACAGATTAGGATACGTAGCTAACTACTAAAAGCCTTAAGAGTAATTTATTTACTATTTTAAGTAGTAAAGAAGGCCTGCCTACTCAAAATAAGAGTAAATTAAAAGACGCTAAGCAAATGGAGCACAAGGCTAGTACACTATTAGGAATTTGCTTAAATTAGCAGCAAGATACTAGCCTTGCTACCCTAGAACTAACTCCTAAACTAAAGATTCTAGAGAGCGACGACGCAATTAATTGCAGGGTATTTAACAGTTTAATAGCAGTGCGCTTACTTAGAAGAGCTATCCTATTAATACTTAGAGGTAGGGAGCCTCTTTTAAATAAGCCTAACAACTTATTACTAGTTTAATAGTTTATGCCTAAAGACTCTAACGCGCTAGCTAATTAAGATAAAACTCTTATTCTAAATAAGTAAGTTACAGAGCGTAGATTATCTTGCGTAGCAAGATCCTAGGCCTTAAATAGTAGACAAGGTTAGCAATTATAAGCTAAACCTCTGTTTATAAGACGTAGTGCTTAGATTACTAGTAAAAAGCTAAATTAGCTTATAAATTATTGTCTTCTACTGCGTAAGCTAGGTAGTAGGCGTAAGTATAAGGACGCAACTTAAGATCCTAACAATTAAATAAAGAGTAGAAGTATAAGAAGTGTTCACGTATTAATTACAGATAATAAAACTCTATTATAGAACAATTTCTATAATACTTAACTGCTAGGTTTATAAGCAACTTGGAAAGAGTAAGTAAGCTATATAACTCTTAATTACGTAGTTATAGCAGCTTTGCTTACTAAGCATACACTAAATAAAGGAAATGCCTAACGGCATTGCGATAATCTACCTAAACTGCTAGAATTATAAAAGCAATTGCTCTAGTATTTTGTAAGGGCCTTATTTAAAGATGGCTATGGGAAGAAAATTAATTTGTTAAGTAAAAATAAGACTTAGACTAAGATATGAAGAAAAAAAGCAGATAATCGCCTGATACTTATAAAGTAGGTCTAGACTTACAAGTTTAATTAGGATAGCTTTCTATTTAAACATAAGGCGCAGATCATTATAAGAGGTAATCTTTAAGAAAAAAACTTAATTACCTTAATATATGCTGCTATATTAGCAGCTAAGACTTTCTAAGTAGCAATAGCTATTACTGCTAAGAATAATCTAGAGATTGAATAATATAATGTTGTAAGTGTATTCCTTAATACGTTAATTATAGTAAATAACCTAGTAATTTATAAGATGCTAGATAGCTTTAAGAAGCCTTGGAAGTGCGTACAGCTTAACCGCGCACTATATAGATTGTAAGACTTGCTACTGTTGTAGTATAAGGAGTTCTTAGGATTACTAAGAGAAATTAAACTAATTGCCTTACTAGAGGAGCCCTGCCTAGTCTTTAATTAAGAAATGAGGATTCTAGTATTATTTTATGTAGCTAATATCTTACTGCTCTTTGCAAAAGATGATAAGCAGAGGGCGATAGAGTTTTATTTAAAAATTATAGACAAGTACAAGATTTAGGAATAAGAATTAGATAGATAGTTCTTTAGTATTTAAGTAGTTAGAGATTGTAAAAAGTAAATAATTATGCTTATATATAATACGTACATGAACAAGATTATAAAGAAGTTTAAGCTAGAGAATAGTAGCTTTCTCAAGACTCTACTGCTGTTTGAGGAGCTAATTAAGTACACTAGCGAAGTAACTAAGCAAGAGATTAAGGCCTACTAAGGAAAAGTTAGATTAGTGCTATATAAAGCTACTATACTATAACTAGATGTTACCTACTTAATCTTAAAGCTCTTACACTTCTTTACAAACCTTAGTAATTAGTATATAAAAGCTGTTAAATAGGTAATTATGTACCTCTATTAAACAAGATAGGATGTAATCTTATATAAGAACTACAATAGCCTAGACTTTATAATTGCAGGCAACGCTTTCTTTGCAGATAATTAAAAAACTTGTTAGTTATTTTATAGATACATAGTAATTTTATATGGTAGTCTGATATTTTAGAAGGTAGCTTAGTAGACTATTGTCAAATTTGGGACATCAGCGCGGTTGATCAGGAGGTCGGTGAGATTGGAGAAGGGGTCTGCAAGGGTGATCAGGGGGTGGCGCTAAAGGACGCTAAACGCGCTAGCGCCGCCAAGGCCCACACAGAATCCCGATTATAAAAAGGGCACTTGGAGCAGATACAATCCAGAGACACAACACGAACAATCAATCATCAATACTATCAACTTATCATTACTTATATCATCATTACCTTATTAGTATTACCTAACCTATAATATTTGACAATCAAGAGTCTTACTGCCTTAACTAAACGAGGTTTACCAAACTACCAAATTATATAAGCTATTAAAAGAATAACTACCCTATCTCTACGAGACTCCTCTGTAATTCTTACAGATCACACAAACTGGATTAAATAGATCTAATAGATTAAGACGCGCGCTGACTCTTTACGCGTGTAGGAGAAGATTAACCTAAACCTTACAATTAAACCTATTAATAAACTAGAGGTACCCTAAATGCCTTAACTAAGCAACTATTAAGCGTTGCAACAAGCAATTAATGCGCACGCCGTATTACACTAAAACGATTACGGCGATAGCGCGACTATACCGCCTTTTATACCTACACGGCCTGCGGATCTATTAATGAACGCGAGAGCCTCATACAAAGAGGATCTAGAGATCTATAAGTTAGAGCTGGATTAATACAAGACAGAAGATTAGAAGTACACAAGGGAGCAAGCAGCGTTAGATAAGATTATATAGGAGATACAGCATATAGTTAACAACTACTTATACATAAACTGCTGTTAAGCAAGACAATTACATTGTTAGTAAATTGCTAACCTAATAGCTACTATAGGCATTGACGCTAAAGATAAGATTAAGGAAGCTTAAGAGTAGTACAAAACCGCGATAAAGCCACCTAGAGTAATTAACTTATAGGAGACATAGCTTACTAAAGTTAATCACGCTACAACTAAGGGTAAAGCTATTAGAATACCTAAGTGCTAACTAGACGTGTATGTAAAGGAGGACTTTACCTAAGCTACGGCAAAGCACTTAGAACAATAGACTATAGTATTTATGTCTTATAGATTAAAGAGTTATTTAATTACGGTTAAGGATATAATCCGCGACTATTAAGATTACATGCAGCTCTTCTACCTATCTAAAGCAAAGTTAACTAAGGCTTCCTTTAGAACAGCTACAAGAGCTAGATTATAAACGCTTAACAAGGACAAATTAGATGATTCTACGTAAAAGCGCAAACAGCGCTGAAATTAGAAGCCTATTAAGGATATTTAATAAAACAATATCTAATACACTGCTAGCAAGTGCAAAGCTTGCAATATAAGACATGCGCTTAAGGAGTGCTAGTATGCGCGCTTAAGCAACGCGCTAGACTAGTAGTAACCCTAACAAGACAGGATAGATTAAGTCTAATTGCGTATTAACAACAGCCTAGCTATGCAAAAAACAATTCGCAATTCTAAGCGGTAATTACAATTTAAGAGACTAGTAACTAAGAAGTTACACACAGCAACACCTATAGTTAAGCATAATAACTAACTATATAGTTAGAAGATTAGAGAGATTAACTACACGTTTATTAAGGCCTTATTTAAAGCAATCTAGGATACGTATCCTTTGCGATAATTATAGATCTTTAACTCTAGATTAACCTGTCACGTCTCTAACAATACTAGCCAATTCACTAAAACACAATTAGCAAGGCAAAAAGACTTCCTATAGGCGGGTAACTTACCAGTATAGATTAAGGCATATAGATTAGTTACTTTAACAGTAACTAGTAGCAAGAAAAGAAGCTAACTACACTGTAAAAACGTGGGATACTGCCCTAATCTACTCTGCAATCTTGTCTTGTTTAGGATACTCTGCTTATAGGGCTTGTAGTAAGATACTAAATATAATCTAACAGTCCTTTAACGATTGCTTACTAATAATCTAATTGCTAAGCTTACTAAGTTATATAGACAATAGGTGCTTAAAGCAAACCTAATTACTAATTATGCTATAATAGCCTCTAGGGTTGTTAAGCCGCAATACAATTAAAGACAGCGCGCACAAGCACTTATATAGCATAAGAGGATAGGTTATCTAGGACTAAGTGCACTTAAGCATCTCGTACAACAATCTAAGGGGGTAAGGATTACTAGAGTACTTACAGTAGCATGCAACGCTTGTAGACAAGTAAAAGCTAAAAGGCTAATCCGCCGTACACTACGCAGGATTAATAAGTCTCTTAGAGAGCGCATCTTACTTAACTTTTATAACTATAAGGTCGACAGCTTAACTAAGGAAAGAAGCTAACTACTAATTACTAATTAAGTTACTAGATTTATATAGGACTACTACCTTAAGGACAATTAAACAGCGTAAGTAATTATTAAGTCCCTAGAATCCTTTGTTATCTTTATAAAGACCTAATTAAATATTACAATAAAAGTTATTAAAACTAATAACAAGATTGTTACAGTCAAACTAGAAGTTACTTAGTAGGCAGAGTCCTAAAGCATGCAGTTTAAGCCTTGCGCTCCTAATACCTAAGCATAGAACAGTAGAGCAGAACGCTTAGAGGGTGTGATTAAGGATAAAGCACGAGTAATGCGACTTAACGCTAACTTACTGTGGCTACTGTGGCCTAAGATTACTTAATTAGCAGTATATCTCTATAATTAAACGCCCTAATACGCAAATTAATAGAGATTACTATATTAAGAGTTCTTTACGTATAACGCATACAAAAATGGAATTGTTACCTTACTACGTAAGCTATACTAAGGACACCTATAAGTATACAGGTGCAAGGCGTTTGCAATAATAGATAATACAAAGCGCGGTAAGCGCAAACTACAGCAGCTTTATCCTAAGGCATAGATTAGATACCTAGTTAGATATTAATCTACAAACATTTACTAGGTATAGGTACTAATAATAGCTAAGGTGATTACTACACGCGATGTAGTATTTAATAAAGAATTAATCTTTACTAGAGATAAGAAGGACGTTATAGATAACTTAATGCATAGCATACTTAAAGAGATTAAGGCATAGATTAGGACTGTAGAACTTCCCCTAGGGATTACAAATAACTAAGAAGAGATATAATCTTTTCTTAAGAATAAGTTCTTTAATAAAGGACTTATATATAAAGAAACACATAATTAATATAATTAACGCAGAAGAAATGTTTAAGTAGATTATCTCTTACCCCTACTAACGCCTCTACTAGTAGCCCTCTTAACTAATCTTATAACAGCAGAGAGCATTAGGCGTGTAGATAATTCTTTTAATATTAAGAGTTAGAACGTCGCCCTTGCGCAGCTATTAAACCCTAGGCCTAATCACTTCTTAAGTACTAGCAGCAGCGAGTGTCCTAATCTACGCAGTGCTAATATAGGATTAAGTTCTATTAATAAGTTTTTTTAGAAAAACTAGACAGACTTATAGGCTTTAGCGTTTATAGCAGGTGCAAGAGCAGGAAAAGTTTAACAATTAAACAACAAGAAACTTAATAGCGCGGCAGTTAATTAATTGCTTAAGGGTTAAGGTTATAACTAGATGCCTTATCTAAGCGAGCTCCTGCTAGCGCCAAGTCTAAACTACCTAAAGGAGAATTACATATTCTACCGGTTGTTCAAAAAGGCCGAAGAGGATTACCTCGCGAGCTACAAACAATTAAACTTATAATACTAGAGTCTATGTAGGTATATACCTACAAGATTAACGAGGATTATTAGTTTGTTAAGTGCAAAGCGCGCTTAGTTGTACAGTGTAATTAACAACGCAACGTTACTGCTTAAGAGACCTACGCCGCTACGTTAGCAGGTTTATCCTTCTAAATAGCCCTTGCGATCGCTGCCTGATTTAACCTCAAGCTTAAGCAGTACAACGTCACCAACGCCTTTATACACGCACTAATTAATTAAGTTATATACATAAAAATGCCGCGTAGATACGCAAGGAAGAGAATAATTCTAAAGCTTAACAAAGCCTTATACAGCCTGCGGATATTGCCACTACTCTAGCAAAAGGACTTTACTACCTATTTCTAAAGATGTAGATTTACTGCCGTCTTACATAAGCTATGCTGCATAATCTACTAAGGGATCTTTGTGTTCTTCTACGTTAACAATATTATTGCAATGTATAGCAAGAACTATAGATTAGATACGCAAGCAGCTATTAAGGATATTAGAAACAAGTACTGTATAATCGGAGGAGACGATCTGTATTGGTTTTTGGGCATAGAGTTAATTAGAGATTAATTACAGCGCAAGATCTAGATCTCCTAATCAGCATATACTAAGAAGATTAACTAACTAGTAAGCAATTACTTAATTAAGAGTAATACCTTAATAATTAAGGCTGAACTACTGCCCTAAGAAGGCAACGCAACCTCCAGGGAAATTAACCTCTACTAACAAAAGATTAGATTACTCTTATTTGCAGCAGTTAACACGAGACCTAATACAGCCTTTGTAGTATTACGCCTAGCACAATTTCTTACAAACCCTAGCCCTAATTATTAGCGAGCAGCTAATTGTGTACTCCTCTACCTTAACTATACACGAACACTCGCACTATAATTTAGTAGAGACGATTACCTAGTTGTTGCAAGTAACGCCTCTTTTGCTAACAATACATTTAATTACAAAAGCTTACAAGGATACGTAATTAAGCTGTTTAGCGGACTAATAGCTTAGAGGGTAAACAAACAAGATACAGTCACAACCTTAACAACTAAAGCTAAACTACTCGCGCTCTTACAAGTAGTAAAGGAAGCTATGTTTATTTAAATGCTGCTTAGTAAGCTCTAAGTTTAGATAATTAACTAAACAATTACTATACAGTGCGATAATCTGCAGATAATCTAATTAATCTTAGAGGAGATTTCCTAGTTAACTACGAAGCTACAGCATGTTGATATCTACAAATATTAGCTTAGGCAAGAAGCTTAGAACAAATTAATTAAGGTAATCTACGTGGAATTAAGCAAGATGCTCGCTAACGGACTCACTAAACTATTACTAGCTAATTAATAGCTAAGGTTCCTACAATAAATAGGACTGATTAATCTAGGCATACGACCACGACTAGAAGCTAATCTAGTATTAATAACTAATTAGCTTGACGCCTTAGACCTATAATCAACCACCTTACAGAAGAAACAACAAAGGAGGTGTTAAGCTTAATTTGTACGCTTAAGCTAAGGGGGTGTGTTAAATTTGGGACATCAGCGCGGTTGATTAGGAGGTCGGTGAGATTAGAGAAGGGGTCTGCAAGGGTGATCAGGGGGTGGCGCTAAAGGACGCTAAACGCGCTAGCGCCGCCAAGGCCCACACAGAATCCTGATTATAAAAAGGGCACTCGGAGCAGATACAATCCAGAGACACAACACGAACAATCAATCATCAATACCATCAACTTATCATCACTTATATTATTATTACCTTATCAGTATTACTTAACCTATAATATATGACAACTATAGTGACCACGTTAACTACTAAGGCTAAGCTGCTCGCCTTTAAGCATACTGCTAAGAAAGCTATAGCCTTAAAACGCCTTTTTTGTAAGCTATCTCTTAATTTAGGAGACATCTAGACAGTCTAGTATAACAACTAACAAACAATGAGGCTTGTAGTAAGAAAGAATAAGCAGATTAGCACTTATTTAAGACATGTAGATATTTAAAATATCTAGCTGCAGCAAGAATATGCTAAAGAATTATTTTAGTTAAGTATTTAGAAACAGTAATTATGCTAGCTAATAGACTAACTAAGTTGCTTACAAAAAAACAGTTTAAGAAGTTTAAGTAGTTGCCTAACTTTTAGTAAGTTAAGCACCTAATTAAAGGAAATAACAATTAACAAGCAAAGAATTTGTAATAAGCAGCAACATCTATATACTAGGCTAAGTTTCCTCTTAATTGCTTAGGATGAGCAGGTGATTAAAGGCTTGACAACTAGAAAAACTAGAACTAGGAACAAGCTTACTAGTAAGCATTGAAATTATTATACTTGCTAAACTCTATTAGCAGGTCTTGCTTAGTATTTTAAGCTTTAGTAAGCTCAAGCGTATTATTAGCTATCCTAGCTTTAATAGCAAGGACTCTAAGGCAAGGACTATAAAGGCGCGAATTTAATCTATTGCTTCTATACATAGACTTGTAAGATAATCGCCTGCTTATACTAGCAGACGCCCTACAACTCTATAGGTAAATTGTATAGCAATTAGGACGGTAAATGTGAGGGCGACTATATAAAGCAGGAGGAGTTAGAATTCCGCAAGCATGCTGTTCTTAAAGAGTTAATCAACGTAGAGGACGCTGCTAATGCTGCTATTACTGCTATTACTACAGCTATTATTAATTATAAGCTAGCTATTAAGCAGGCTACTACGTAGATTAACTAGAAGCATAAGTAGTACAAGGCTACGCATTATAAGGCTCTTATCTAAAAAAAAAACTTTAGTTTAGACCTATAGCCTGCTAAGCAGGCTATATGTAGCGCAAATAATCCTTAGCATTATATCCTAAATTAAAGACACTTACTAGAGCAGGAGTAAGCAGCTGAAGCTAAGTAGCAAGACTGCAAAACAATATCTCTAAAGCGCAGCAACTTTTAATAAAAGGCTTCTACGCAAAAGGCTTTCTAGTAAATAGACCACTACTATTAATCTCTTTATAGTAAGCAATAACATTGCTAAGCAGCTTGTGCTTGTTAACACAGTACCTATTATTATTCTACCCCTAATAACTAGTTAGTAGGCAAAGCAAGAAGCTTAAAGAATTAAAAACTTACCTCTTTGTTTTTATATATAGCTATAACATAATTAGTAAGATATTTATTAACAGTATAGAATGTGTAACACACACAACTGCTATAGTAAGTGCTACCTTAACTACTAGTTTTAACGCAATTAAATCACTGCTTAGCATATAAACTATCTAGCATCTTTTTTATGCAGTGCTTATAAGGTAGAACGCAAGAACGTAATAGATTAGCAGTAATTTTTAAAGAGCTAGTAGGCGCCTTTTTTTAAGTAGAAAAGGCGTGTTGCGCTTAGTAGACAGCTTAATAGGCGTATATAGCCTATTACTGTTGCTATATTACTATTTACGCGTTGTTGCTTAAGCAGTAAGCCGCTGTAACTTTAGCTTTAGCTTTTAAGAAGTCTTGCCCTTGCGTTAGGTTAATTGCTTAATTAGGCTCTTATTTAGATTAAAATTTGAATAAAGGCTTAATAGTAAGCTTAATATAATAGGCAAGTTAATTAGTCTTTCAGTAGAGCTACTAAAAGTCTTGTAATAAGCCTATAAATTAAAAAGGAAGGCAGCTAACTTTTATTATTTTAGAGATCAGCTGCTTGCTACATTTTATTATTAAATAAGCTTTAACGCGCGTAATGGTTATGCTTAGCACTGTTTTTACATTGCTAGCGCAGGCTTTCTAAGCGATAATTACGCTCTTAACAATAGCTCTCTAAGCGACGCTTACGCTTGTTGCTGTTAGGAGCAGACTACACTAAAAAGATTAGCAGCTAATCAGTAAAAGAACAATAAGGCAACACTGCTTACTATATTAGTAGTACTAGTGTAGTACGGATTAAGAAGGCTTAGTAATTAATATTAAGTAATGCTAAGGACAAAAGTTTTAGAAAGGTAGCAAACGTAATTAATATTATAGTAACTGCGCACTAACTCATTACGCGATATTTAGGGTCTATCTAATGTTTTAATATTGCTAAAGGCTGCTAGCTTAATTAAAAACAAGCAGTATTACTACAACAACAGATAATTAAGAGGAGAAGCTAGGATTACAGAGAGCGCACTTAATTAACAGCCCTAATTTGTTACGATTACCTAGTTGCTCACAGCCTAGATCGATGATATCTCACTGACCTGGGGGGTGTGTTAGAGTATTGACATACGGATCCCCTGATCAGGTGATCCTGGTAAGCTGAACACGTGACGACCACGCTAGCGCCTATATATACAGGCCAGATCGTCTCAAGCCTCTTTAGTAGTTATTGGACACTTTGTTGTGGCACTTAGTTGATCAATACACTCATTTTCCACTCAGGTGATCAAGCAATTGCTCCTTCTCAGCTCCCACAAAGTTTAATATAGTAACTTCTTATACCTCTTGTTTAAGTAGGGCAGTTGTAATGCGGTTTTGCTAACTTTATATTATTTTTCTTAACTTAGGATAATAAAGCATATTTATAAATTTTATAGCTTTTTTCTTTTGTCCTTGCTATAGATACTTTAAATTGGCTAATATGCTGTTGCTTTGCTAAGATAACTGTAGCAGTCTAATAATAAAAAATAGTATATTATAAGGCTGACTTGTAAAAAGTATATTACTCTATATTTCTTTCTATAAAACATGTTTATCTAAAGGCTAGAATTTGGAGATTAGAGTATTACTTTAAATTTATTTAATCCCTTTTTTAGGTGCTTATGTTCTTGCTTAGCCTTTGTTATTTCTTCATTCTTCTATTCTAGACAAAATTATTATCTTAGTTAAGGGAAAGGCTCTTTCCCTTTAAACCTGTAGCACTATTTGATTTAGAATTATTATTTAACACGTTATATCTGCCTTCTAATATAATGTTAGTGTACGGGTGTTGGAGTATATGAAGACATACTACTACGAGGGCAGGAGATCACCAGTGGTCAGATCATGCGAGAACGAGTGTGGTAAGATAAAGATCTTATTATAGGTTGGCTATCAAAGAGAGTTGAGAGTTGTGGCGTAGAGTGGAGTAGAGGATAAGGATCCGGATCATCCCCCGCTCGTTTCGACCATCGAAACGAGCTATATACCTCTAGATCAGGTGGTTGAGCACTAACCCAGTAAGCAGCAGGGTATCACCCTGTGCACCGGCACATACCTCCCCTTCCTGCGAGCTTGGCCCTATTAAGCGACCTACTCAGCAGAAGGAAAAACAGTAAAACAAAGAAAATAAAACAAAGGAAACATAACTCTATTACCTTATATCTATCCTTAACACCCTTCTTTACTTCTTTAAGCAATTACTTTGTTAAGGTTCTTAAGTAGTAGTTAAAGCGCGTGGCCTAGGCGCAGGTGCTGTAGTTGGAGCAAGGACAGAAGTAGCAGGCGTTTAAGACTCTAATATTAAGTAAAGGTAATTCTAAAGAGGTCGCCTAGTTAGAGTTGTAGGTACTAAGACGTTATTAGAAATAACTATACCGAATTAAGAGCGAACGCTATAGAGACGTTGCGTAGAGGAGAGTATAGTAGAATCTTCGCTCTGTCAGAAAACTTAGCGCTTATTAGCCTCTAGGCTAAGCTCCTCCTAGAGACGTTGTAGAGAATTAGCTTAAGAGAAATTAGCATTCTACTTATTCTAGTCTTTTGTTGTATAAGGTAGGTTCTGTCTATAGTTAGTAGAATATAAACAGTTAGGGTATCCTTAGGCTAAATTAGTATAAAAAGCGTCCTTCTTTAACTCTTAAACTACAGGCTATAGATTAATAAATTAATGTAGGACATAGTTGCGGTGTTCCTAGATATAGTTATTAATCTACTCCTTGTTAGTGTTCTATAGCATGTTGTTTAGCTCTTTATAGATAAGAGGATTGTCCTACTTTGCTTGTCTAACAAGGGCCTTCTAGATCTAAGACCTATACTTAATATGTACATTAGTAGGGAATAGCTAATTAATTCTTTTAAACTTATTAGGACAGCCTAAGGGAGTATAAGGAGCAGCAGTAAGGTCGCGATAAGCTTTACAAATTTCTTTATAGGTTTCTATAGCAGGCACCTCTATTACCCTATTACAAACTATAACAAACTAAGGAAGAATAGTGCGGCAGTTGCAAGTAGTCGTGCTAGTAGATCTATAAAGTAGTAGAGGAGACAAAATTTAACTTGTTTTTCTTTATAGATTTGCTTTATCTAGTAAGTGTTGGGAGCTAGCTTCTGTGCATTTTTTAGCTAGTTAGTCTTGTCCTCCTATCCTTTAATAAGACTATTTAACAACTTAACGCCTGCGTTTTTGCGCTACCTTAGGTATTCCAGCATATAGTTGTAAAATCCTAGTAGTATCTTAGTGTAGTTGTTCTTATCCTTATTATTAAATAACACACTGCCTTAAATTATATTAGCACTAAGACCTTTAGTTATTGCTTGCTTAAGATTAAATTTAATGTGCTTAAAGTAAGTTTCATTACCTTTCTTAGCGTACTTAGCGTAGTAGGGGTAAGAAATTAAAGTGTGCTCCTTATAGAGCATAGCGTATTACAACTAGTATCCTAGGTTAGTGCGTATAGCTTATTAGATAAGTAAGTAGTATATGTTGCGTAGCTATCTAAGGTTTAGCTTCCTGTCTATGTGTTGTAGGTAGAAGCAATATATTTTATAAGTTTTAATAATAATATCCTTAACCTAACTGTTCTTAAACAGCTAGGTGTAGGCGTTAGTAGCAATGCTTCTAGTGCGTTAAAACTCCTCTGCTTGTAGTCTAAACTCTATAGTATTAATAATCTTATCCTAAGTAGGGATAGGGTAGAGATTAAGTAAAGAGGGTTAATATTAGTAGCTTAGCAGGTCCTTATTCTGCTTAGCAAGACGATACTTGCTAGTAAAAAGCTTTAAAATTACAGGATCTAATTAGAATTCCTGCTAGCAGTTCTGTCCTACGTATAGCGAGAGTAGATACTTGTTAAGTATATTAGACAGCATAGCCCTCTTAAATAAACCTATAACCTTGCAGCAGTGCGCTTGTAGATAAAGTATACTTACTTGTATAATAGGTTATTAGAATTAGGCTGTTGTCTAATGTTAACCTTACAGTACTATTCCTTAATAACCTTAACACAGTTAGAATTAGTAATTAGCTTTTTTGCGTAGGCTCGCTTAAGTAGCTTAAGGAAAGCTAAAGTAGGATTCTTGCAATAACACCCTGCTTAGAGAATCTCTTATTCCTAATTAAGGGTATCTAGCCCCTTGTCTACATAGGTAGCGTTATTAAGATTAGTATCTAATTAGGTAGCTGCTTGCTAGTAGGCTAGTGTTGCTTTTAGAGCATAAGAGCTTAGTAGAGGCAGTAGTGTAGGGGCTTGTTAGTTACTATCCCTAGTCCTAACTCGTCCTGCCTAGATGTTAGCAGCGTCACGCCTTTATTATACTATAGTTATTCTGTTCTAAAACTTACGCAACTTAACTACTAAGTATTAGTTAAGTTCTTAACTAGCTAACATTCCTGTAGATTGCCTTAGATTTTTAGTTATAACTAACAGACTACAAGTCTCTAGAAAGCAAGTCTTAGACGTTATAAGATTACTATAGTAGTTAATAGATTAAGCCTTATTTAGGGTCCTCCCTAGCTCTGCAGTTATAGAGATAACTATACTATATATTAGATATGTCTTTACACTAAACAGCCTGTACATATTGTTTAAGACGTTTTGTGCAGAGTAGACTAGGCTAGTTTTAGGGTCTTTAAATTTAGCTATAAGTTAAAACACTTTTTGTTAAAATATATAGAGAGGATTAGGCTTACCTTGCTTATCCTTAGCTTTAGCATTAGGACGTAGCTTCTGTAGGTTAAATTTAATATCTTCTTTCTTAACTAGTAGCTTAGCGCAGATATTACAAAGCTCTTTTGCCTCTTACTTATTAATATCTAGGTAGAGTGCTTAGTTGTAAGAGTTATTCTAATTAACAAAAGCGCATATGTCCTTATATAGTAGTTTTAATATTGCCTAGTTAGCTATTAATACGTATTGTTCTTTGCCTTAGTTCTTAGAGTTAATACAGTGCGCTACTACAGTGTTAAGCAAATAAGCAGCATCCTTAAGATCTATACGCCTTAATACAAAGGCTATATTAGTTAATTTTTAGTAACTAAGTAGTGTATAAGGCATATAGATGCTAACGCATTCTTAAACAAATTCTAGAGCTAGCTTCTTTACTGTTGCAATAGCCCTGCCTAGTTCTTTAGCTCTCTTGTCCCGCGTTAAGGATACTGCACTAATAATAGGATAGTGTTCCTAGAAACCTTTAATACTACTATATTTGTCTATAAGTCTAGGGAGCTAGGCATAAAGGTTACCTACTCTAAGAACAACCTTAAGGATTGGGTTAAATTAGTAAGAGGCGTTGTTAAACTAACAATTTATAATAATACGTAACTATCTTAGCGCGTTTAAAAGGATCTTGTTAAATAGAGTCTAGATATTAATAACTCTAATGTTGTTGCTAAGTTTTGTAAGCTCTAGCACCTTATCCTAATGCTGTACAACCTTAGGGATTTAGTCTACAACATAGTCTTCCTTTTTAGCAATATCTCTAAGGTTGTTAAAAACCTTTAATAGACCTAGTGTTTACGGTGGTTGCTACTGTAGCTGCTTACCCTTAGCCTTGTCTAATAACGCTAGAAGCATTGTTTAAGCAGGTTGGCTAAGGTAAGTTAAATGCTGTCTTTAGCCGCTGCTAGGTTAGGAGGAGAAGATATAATTGTAATTATTGTCTTAGACAGTAAATACCTAAATAAAAGGTAGCAAAGTTTGTATAGAAGAAGAGTTAGATAGTTAGCAGGGTTGTAGTTCTAGTTTATGTGTAGTGGCGGTATCCTGCTAGCTAGCAGATAGAGGTAAAAAGGGTCTAAATTGCGCTAAAATGAGCAGGTTTCGCAATGAAAATAGTTGTTATAATTAGCTGTTGCCTTAAGGTGCGTGAAATTAAGTATAGTATTAGTGTAGCAGTAAGCACTTAGAATTAGTAGGATAAGTGCTGTGTATCTAGATTTTGCATAGAAAATTAGTAAATAAGTAACTAAAGGAAAAAGCAGGTACTACTAGCATAGTATCCCATCCCCTTCCTAAAAGTATAGGCCGTCCTATAGCCTATTAGTTATCTAATATAGTAGCTTCTAAGTTAGAGTTTAAGCTTTTAAAGTCTTGTCTATATATACAACGCTCTTCTTCTGTAAGGCGTTTAGTAATAACAACTTAAGGACAAAGATTATTACTTATTACAGGAGGTAAAGGTAGTTATAGTTCTATATGTAGCTTAGGCAAGTCTAGCAAGATAGGAATATCTACTGTAGAGCTAGTTCGCTCCCAATAATTAAGATCCTATAATTTTGTATTTCTACAATCTTCTTTAATAATATTCTAAACAAGTCTTTGTCTAAACAGCTTTAATCGCTATCTAGGTGTTGTGTAGGGAAAGCGTGTACTATTAAGGTCCTTAAGACAATAGGTTCCTCTATTAGGTCTAGCTTCCTAGATATAGTATAGGCCTAACTATTTTGTATCTAGTTTGTAGTCTCTTAATATATCAATTTCTTAAACAGATTTCTATAGAAGAACTAAATCTTCTAGCTTTATATCTTTATATTGTATTTCCTTAGTGTTATCCTAGTATTCCTTCTTTATAGCTCTTATCTAATTAGTATAAGCAACAGCATCCTTTATAAACTAATTTCTAAGATCTAGCTGCATTACTTAAATTACAAGTAGCTGTACGCGGTTAATTACTTCTCTAAATAGAAGCGTTTGCTATTTAGGTAGCGCGAGTTTAATAGGAAGCACTAGGTTCTGCCTTATAACTAACTAGTACGGCAAGTAACCTGTTTGTTCCTGTATTAAGATCCTGTCTGTAAGTAGAACTATTAGCAAGTTCTTAATCTAAGGTCCTAGCAGCTTTGTAAGGGCGTTTATAATAGGCTTTAACCTTACAGTACTATTCCTTAATAACTTGAACGCAGTTTAAATTAGTAATTAGCTTTTTTGCGTAGGCTTGCTTAAGCAGCTTAAGGAAAGCTAAGGTAGAATTCTTGCAATAACACCCTGCCTAAAGGATCTCCTATTCTTAATTAAGGGTATGAGGCTCCTCGTCTACATAGGAAGCGTTGTTAAGGTTAGTATATAATTAAGTAGCTACCTGTTAGTAGGCTAGTGTCGCTTTTAGAGCACGAGAGCTTAGTAGAGGCAGTAGTGCAGGGACTTATTAGCTACTAGCGTTAGTTCTAACTTGTCCTGCCTAGATATTAGCAGCGTTACGCCTCTATTGTACTACAGTTATTCTGTTCTAAAACTTATACAACTTAATTACTAAGTATTAGTTAAGTCCTTAACTAGCTAACATTTCTGTAGATTACCTTAGATTTTTAGTTATAACTAACAGACTACAAGTCTCTAGAGAGTAGGTCTTAGATGTTATAAGATCTCTATAGCGATTAATAGCTTAAGCCTTATTTAGGGTACTTTTTAGCTCTACAGTTATAGAGATAACTATACTATATATTAGATGTATCTTTATACTAAGCAGCCTGTACTTATTACTTAAAACATTTTGTGCGGAATAGACTAGCCTAGTTTTAGAGTTCTTAGCTTTAGCTATAAGTTAAAAAACCTTTTGCTAGAACGTATAGAGAGGATTAGGCTTGCCTTACTTAACCTTTGCTTTAGCATTAGGCTGTAAATTCTATAAGTTAAACGTAATATCTTCTTTCTAGACTCGCGGCTTAGCGCAAATGTTATAAAGCTCCTTTACCTCTTGCTTATTAATGTCTAAGTAAGGTGCTTAGTTGTGAGGGTTATTCTAATTAATAAAAGCATAGATGTACTTATATAGTAGTTTCACTGTTACCTGGTTAGCTGTTAACACATATTATTCTTTACCTTAGTTCTTAGAGTTAATACAGTGCGCTACTGCAGCGTTAAGGAACTAAGTAGCATCTTTAAGATCTATACACCTTAACATAAAGGCTATGTTAGTTAATTCTTAGTAACTAAGTAGCGTACGAGGTATGTAGATACTAACGCATTCTTAGACAAATCCTAGGGCTAGCTTCTTTACTATTGCTATAGCTCTACCTAGTTCTTTAGCCTTCTTATCCCGTATTAAGGATGCTGCGCTAATAATAGGATAGTGTTCCTAGAAACCTTTAACACCACTATATTCGTCTATAAGTCTAGAAAGCTAAGCATAAAGGTTACCTACTCCTAGGACAACCTTAAAGATTAAGTTAAATTAGTAGGAGGCGTTGTTAAACTAAAAATCAATAATAATACGTTGTTGTCTTAGAGCGTTTAAACGGATTTTGTCTACTAGAGTCTAGATGTTAATAACTTTAATGTTGTTGCTAAGCTTTACAAGCTTTAGTACCCTGTCTTAATACTATACAACCTTAGGGATTTAGTCTACATTATAGTCTTTCTTCTTAGCAATAACTTTAAGGTTGTTAAAAACCTTTAATTTTCTAGTGTTTGTAGCAGTTGCTACTATAGCTGCTTACCCTAGGCCTTGTCTAACAGCGCTAGAAGCATTATTTAAGCAGGTTAGCTAATGTAAGTTAAATATTGTCTTTAGTCACTGCTAGTTTAAGAGGGGGGAAGATATTATTATTATTATTGTCTTAGAAAGTAACTATCTTAATAAAAGGTAGTGAAGTTTGTGTAGTAAGAGAGTTAGATAGTTAGCAGGGTTGTAGTTCTAGTTTATGCGTAGTGGCGGTATCCTGCTAGCTAGTAGGTAGAGATAAACAGGGTCTAAATCGCGCTAAAATAAGCATGTTTTGCAATTAAAATAGTTGTTATAATTAGCTATTGCCTTAAGAGTGCGTGAAATTGAGTATATTATTAATATAGCAGTAAGCACCTAGAATTAGTAGGATAAGTGGCTTGTAACTAAATTTTACATAGGAAATTAGTAAACAAGTAGCTAAAGGTAAAAGTAGGTACTACTAGCATAGTATCCCCTCCCCTTCCTAAAACTATAAGCCGTCTTATAGCCTATTAGTTATCTAATATAGAAGTATCTAAGTTAGAGTTTAAGCTTTTAAAGTCCTGTTTATATGCTTAACGCTCTTCTTTTGTAAGACGTTTAGTAATAACAACTTAAGGATAAAGCTTATTACCTATTATAGGAGGTAAAGGTAGTTGTAGTTCCTTACGTAGCTTAGGCAAGTCTAGCAAGATAGGAATATCTACTGTAGGGCTAGTTTGTTTCTAATAATTAGGATCCTATAGCTTTATATTTCTTGAATCTTCCTTAATAATATCCTGTACAAGTCTTTATCTAAACAGCTTTAATTGCTATCTAGGTGTTGTATAGGGGAAGCGTGTACTATTAAGGTCTTTAAGATAATAGGTTCCTCTATTTGGTCTAGCTTTATAAATATAGTATAGGCCTAACTATTTTGTATCTAGCTTACAGTCTTGCGACATATTAATTTCCTAAACAGAGTTCTAGAGAAGAACTAAGTCTTCTAGCTTTATATCCTTATGTTGTATTTCCTTAGTGTTATCCTAGTATTCTTTTTTAGCAGCTCTTATCTAGTTAATACAGGCAACAGCATCCTTTGTAAACTAATTTTTAAGATCTAACTGCATTGCTTAAATTACAAGTAGCTGTGCACAGTTCTTTACTTCCCTAAATAGAAGCATTTACTATGTAGGCAGCGCGAGTTTAAGAGGAAGCAATAGGTTCTACCCTATAACTAACTAGTACAGTAAGTAACCTGTTTATTCCTATATTAAGATCCTGTCTGCAAGGAGAACTATTAGCAGGTTCTTAACCTAAGGTCCTAGCAGCTTTATAAGGGCGTTTATAATAAGCTTATGTTCTCCTTTAATCTTTCTTATAGCTTAAAGGTTGTGTTCTAAAGACTAGACTTAGTTAATTCTATACATCTTTAATAGATGTAAGACTACCTTAGCGAAATTAGGTCCTCTATTAACTATAAGTTTACGCGCTGTACTCTATCAGCATATAATGTCATTATATAGGAACTCTGTAATTATCTTTAACTAGTTATTTAACAAGGCTTTTGCTTTAGGCTAACTACTAAGGTAGTCCCTTGCAATAACTAAAAACTTCTTCCTACAGTACTAAGGCATGTATACTATATTAATTGCAACAGTCTCCTAAATAGCAAAACTATAAGTGTTAGTAAGCATATTAACCTTCCTCTTTAAGGATCGCAGTTCATAGTCTAAATAAGTTACTAGCTTTTGCCGCATATGCTTGTACATTTCTTTCTACTAGTATTGCTAAGCAAGTATAGAGTACACCGCGTTAATTCCTCTATGTCTAATTTAAGAGTGTACGTTCTATATTATAGCTATTCTTAGATTATTATTATCTACAACCCTCTAGATTGCAATATTTCTAGATATCTTCCTAAAAAGTATCCTGTCTTGTACAAAGAAGTTTAAAGCTTACTTCTTCTATACTTAAAGTTCTTGCGGTTCTATACCTCTAGGAGTCCTAAAGTTAACTCAAAATTAAGCGTATTATTCTAATTCTGTTAAGAATTCCTAACAGAGTACCCTTGCCTGTCCTGCTAGTATTAGCGCATTTACATTTCTAATGATATAATTAATAAACTCCTCTAAATCCTCCTTAGGTTCTAGAGGCAGTTCCTAATTATTAGGTTTTAGATACCTTAATAGTGCATCTGCAACTACATTCTTCTGCCCTAGTATATACTTAATGTTAAAGTCCTATAAGAGAATTGTTAATATCTATCTATTTATAATAGACCCTAGATTGTTAGTAGATAAATAATTTAGTTAAGCAATAAGGGTTGCAGCATTAGTTTCTATAGTAAAGTAAACGCTTTAGAAGTAAGTACAAAATTTCTTAAGAGCCTACAGTACAGCCTTATACTCTAACTTAGTAAAGTGCTATTGTCTTTCTTACGATAACTATAGTGTGCTTTTAAACTACACTAGGTGTTGCTAATTATCATTTTTAAGCTATTTATGCATACTCCTGCGCTATCTTAACTTATATTAGTTATTAGAAATATCTTGTAGTCCTTAATGTTAGTGTAGTCTAGGTTCGCAAGTGCAGGTGCGTTATATATAGCCTGCTTTAGCTTGTACATCGCGGCGTCTTGTGTATCTCCCTATTTAAAAGGGATATTGTCTTATAAGAGTGTAAATAGAGGTTTAGCAATCTTAGTAAAGTCCTTTACCTAGATACAGTAGTAGACGCATATACCTATAAACAATCATACCTCCCTTTTATTCTTGCATAGTAGCTAGTTTATAATCTTCTTAACTTTCTTCTACTTTAGATAACAGTCTTAAGGGCTTGTCAGATATTATAGGTAAAGTAATACTGATAAGGTAATAATAATATAAGTGATAATAAGTTGATGGTATTAATAATTGATTGTTCGTGTTGTGTGTGTGGATTGTATCTGCTCCAAGTGCCCTTTTTATAATCGGGATTCTGTTTGGGCCTTGGCGGCGCTAGCGCGTTTAGCGTCCTTTAGCGCCACCCCCTGATTACCCTTGCAGATCCCTTCTCTAATCTCACTAACCTCCTAATTAACCGCGCTGATGTCCTAAATTTGACACACCTCCTTAGCTCAAGCGTATAGATTAAGCTAAACACCTCCTTTGTTATTTCATCTGTAAGGTAGTTAATTATAGGTCTAAGGCGTTAAGCTAATTAGTTATTAATACTAGATTAACTTCTAGTCGTGCTTATATACCTAGATTAATTAGTCCTATCTGTTGTAGGAACCTTAGCTATTAATTAGCTAGTAATAGTTTAGTAAGTCCGTCGGCGAGTATCTTGCTTAATTCCACGTAGATTACCTTAATTAACTTGTTCTAAGCTTCTTGCCTAAGCTAATAGTTGTAGATATTAACATGCTGTAGCTTTGTAGTTAACTAGAAAATCTCCTCTAAGATTAATTAGATCGTCTACAGGTTATCACACTGTATAGTAATTGTTTAGTTAATTATCTAAACTTAGAGCTTACTAAGCAGTATCTAAATAAACATAGCTTTCTTTGCTACTTATAAGAGCGCAAGTAGTTTAGCTTTAGTTGTTAAGGTTGTAACTATATCTTAATTATTTGCCCTCTAAGCTATTAGTCTACTAAATAGCTTAATTACGTATCTTTATAAGCTTTTGCAATTAAGTGTATTGTTAGCAGAAAAGGCGTTACTTACAACAACTAGGTAATTATCTCTACTAAATTATAGTATAAGTGTTCGTGTATAGTTAAGGTAGAGGAGTACGCGATTAGCTGCTTACTAATAATTAGGTCTAAGGTTTGTAAGAAATTGTGCTAGGCGTAATACTGTAAACGCTGTATTAGGTCTCGTGTTAACTGCTGCAAATAAGAGTAATCTAATCTTTTGTTAGTAGAGATTAATCTCCCTAGAGGTTGCGTTGCCTTCTTAGGGCAGCAGTTTAGCCTTAATTATTAGGGTATCACTCTTAATTAAGTAATTACTTACTAGTCAGTTAATATTCTTAATATATGCTAATTAGGAGATCTAGATCTTGTGCTGTAATTAATCCCTAATTAACTCTATGCCCAAAAACCAATGCAGATCGTCTCCTCTAGTTATACAGTACTTCTTTCTAATATCCTTAATAGCTGCTTGCGTATCTAATTTATCGTTCTTGCTATACATTGCAATAATATCGTTAACGTAGAAGAATTCAAAGATCCCTTAGCAGATTATGCAGCATAGCTTATATAGGACGGCAGTAAATCTACATCTTTAGAGATAGGTAGTAGAGTCCTTTTGCTAGAGTAGTAGCAATATCCGCAGGCTGTATAAGGCTTTATTAAGCTTTAGAATTGTTCTCTTCCTTACGTATTCACGCAGTATTCTTATGTATATAACTTAATTAATTAGTGCGTGTGCAAATGCGTTAGTGACGTTATACTACTTAAGCTTAAGGTTAAATTAGGCAGCGATTGTAAGGGCTATTTAGAAGGATAAACCTGCTAACGTAGCGGCATAGGTCTCTTAAGCAGTAACGTTGCGTTGTTAATTACCTTGTATAACTAAGCGCGCTTTATACTTAATAAACTAATAATCCTTATTAATCTTATAGGTATATACCTACATAAACTCTAGTATCTAGGTGTTTGTTAGTTGTGCTTCTTGCGTTAGAACTTCTAACTATAAGTTTAATTGTTTGTAGCTTGCGAGGTAATCCTCTTTAGACTTTTTAAACAACTAGTAGAATATGTAATTCTCCTTTAGTTAGTTTAGACTTGGCGCTAGCAGGAGCTCGCTTAGATAAGGCATCTAGTTATAACTTTAACCCTTAAGCAATTAATTAACCGCCGCGCTATTAAGTTTCTTGTTGTTTAATTGTTAAACTTTTCCTGCTCTCGCACCTGCTATAAACGCTAAAGCTTATAGGTCTGTCTAGTTTTTCTAGAGGAACTTACTAATAGAACTTCATCCTATATTAGCACTGCGTGGATTAGGACACTCGCTGCTGCTAGTACTTAAGGGGTAATTAGGCCTAGGGTTTAATAGCTGCGCAAGGGCGACGTTCTAACTCTTAATATTAAGAGGATTATCTACACGCCTAATGCTCTCCGCTATTATAAGATTAGTTAAGAGGGCTACTAGTAGAGGCGTTAGCAGGGGTAAGAGATAATCTACTTAAACCTTTCTTCTGCGTTAATTATATTAATTATGTGTTTCTTTATGTATAGGTTCTTTATTAAGGGACTTATCCTTAAGAAAAGATTGTGTCTCTTCTTAGTTATTTGTAATCTCTAGGGGAAGTTCTACAGTCCTAATCTATGCCTTAATCTCTTTAAGTGTGCTATGCATTAGGTTATCTATAACGTCCTTCTTCTCTCTAGTAAAAATTAATTCTTTATTAAATACTATATCACGTGTAGTAATTACCTTAGCTATAGTTAGTACCTATACACAGTAAATATTCGTAGATTAATATCTAACTAGGTATCTAATTTATGCCTTAGGATTAAGCTGCTGTAGTTTGCGCTTGCCGCGCTTTATATTATCTATTATTGCAAACGCCTTATAACTGTATACTTATAGGTGTCCTTAGTGTAGCTTACGCAGTAAGGTAACAATTCTATTTTTATATACGTTATGCGTAAAGAACTTTTAATATAGTAATCTTTATTAATTTGCGTATTAGGGCGTTTAATTATAGAGATATACTTCTAATTAAGTAATCTTAGGCTATAGTAGCTACAGTAGGTTAGCGTTAAGTTGTATTACTTATGCTTTATCCTTAATTACACCCTCTAAGTGTTCTGCTCTACTGTTTTGTGCTTAGGTATTAGCAGTAGAAGGCTTAAACTGTATGCCTTAAGACTCTGCCTACTAAGCAACTTCTAGTTTAACTGTAACAATCTTGTTATTAGTTTTAATAATCTTTATTGTAATATTAAATTAGGTCTTTATAAGGATAACAAAGAATTCTAGAGACTTAATAATTACCTACGCTGTTTAATTGTCCTTAAAGTAGTAGTCCTACATAAATCTAGTAACTTAATTAGTAATTAGCAATTAGCTTCTTTCCTTAGTTAAGCTGTCAACCTTATAATAATAAAAGTTAAGTAAGATGTGCTCTCCTAGAGACTTATTAATCCTGCGCGGCGTGCGGTAGATTAGCCTTTTAGCTTTCGCTTGTCTACAGGCGTCGCATGCTACTATAAGTACCCTAGTAATCTTTACCCCCTTAGATTGTTGTACAAGGTGCTTAAGCGCACTTAGTCCTAGATAACCTATTCTCTTGTACTATATAAGTGCTTATACGCGCTGTCTTTAATTATATTGCAGCTTAATAACTCTAGAGGCTATTGTAGCGTAATTAGTAATTAGGTTTGCTTTAAGCACCTATTATCTATGTAGCTTAGTAAAGTTAGCAATTAGATTGTTAGTAAGTAATTGTTAAAGGACTGTTAAATTGTATTTAGTATCCTACTACAAGCCCTGTAAGCAGAGTATCCTAAACAAGACAAGATTGTAGAATAGATTAGGGCAGTATGCCACGTCTTTAAAGTGTAGTTAGCTTCTCGTCCTACTACTAGCTACTGTTAAAGTAACTAATCTATATGCCTTAATCTATACTTGTAAGTTACCTGCCTATAGGAAGTCTCCTTACCTTGCTAATCGTGTTTTAGTGAATTGGCTAGTATCGTTAGAGACATAACAGGTTAATCTAGAATTAAGGATCTATAATTGTTGCAAAGGATATGTATCCTAGATTGCTTTAAATAAGGCTTTAAAAAACGTATAGTTAATCTCTCTAATTTTATAACTATATAGTTAGTTATTATGCTTAACTATAGGCGTTGCTGTGTGTAACTTCATAATTACTAGTCTTTAAAATTATAATTACTGCTTAGATTTACAAATTGTTTCTTGCATAGCTAGGCTATTGTTAATACGCAATTAGACTTAATCTATCCTGTCTTGTTAGGGTTGCTACTAGTCTAGCGCGTTGCTTAGGTGCGCATACTAGTACTCCTTAAGCGCATATCTTATATTGCAAGCTTCGCACTTGCTTATAGTGTATTAGATATTGTTTAATTAAGTATCCTTAATAGGCTTCTAATTTTAGCGCTGTTTGCGCTTCTGCCTAAGATTATCTAATTTATTTTTGCTAAGCGTTTGTAATCTAGCTCCTGTAGCTATTCTCAAGGAAGCCTTAGTTAACTTTACTTTAGATAGGTGGAAGAGCTACATGTAATCTTAATAGTTGCGGATTATATCCTTAACTGTAATTAAAGAACTCTTTAATCTATAAGATATAAATAATATAGTCTATTATTCTAAGTGCTTTGCTGTAGCTTAAGTAAAGTCCTCCTTTAGGTACGCGTCTGGTTAGCACTTAGGTATTCTAACAGCTTTACCCTTAGTTATAGCATAATTAACTTTAGTAAGCTATGTCTCCTATAAGTTAATTACCCTAGGCGGCATTATCGCGGTTTTGTACCGCTCTTAAGCTTCCTTAATCTTATTTTTAGCGTTAATGCCTACAGTAGCTATTAGGTTAGCAATCTACTAGCAATGTAATTATCTTGCTTAACAGTAGTTTGTATATAAGTAGTTGTTAACTATACGATGTATCTCTTACTTAATCTTATCTAACACTGCTTACTCCCTTATGTACTTCTAATCTTCTGTCTTGTATTAATTTAGTTCTAACTTATAGATCTTTAAATCCTCTTTGTATAAGGCTCTTGCGTTCGTTAATAGATCTGCGGGCCATGTATGTATAAAAGGCGGTATAGTCGCGCTATCGCCGTAATCGTTTTAGTGTAATGCGGCGTGCGCATTAATTGCTTGTTGCGACGCTTAATAGTTGCTTAGTTATGGCATTTAGGGTACCTCTAGTTTATTAATAGGTTTGATCGTAAGGTTTAGGTCAATCTTCTCCCACACGCGTAGAGAGTTAGCGCGCGTCTTAATCTATTAGATCTATTTAATCTAGTTTATGTGATCTGTAAGGATCACGGAGAAGTCTCGTAGAGATAGGGTAGTCATCCTTTTAATAGCTTATATATTTAGTAGTTTAGTAAACCTCGTTTAGTTGAGGCAGTGAGACTCTTAATTGTTAGATATTATAGGTTAAGTAATACTAATAAGGTAATAATAATATAAGTAATAATAAGTTAATAGTATTAATAATGAATTGTTCGTGTTGTGTGTGTAGATCGTATCTGCTCTAAGTGCCCTTTTTATAATCGGGATTCTGTGTGGGCCTTGGCGGCGCTAGCGCGTTTAGCGTCCTTTAGCGCCACCCCCTGATCACCCTTGCAGACCCCTTCTCTAATCTCACCGACCTCTTGATCAACCGCGCTGATGTCCCAAATTTGACAGGGCTAACCTTATAACCTACAACCTTAAGTCTTTCTATAAGAAAATAGTACTTCTTTCCTAATACAGTGCCTCTAGCTTGTTTAATATCTACTAGAACTCTATCTAGTTGCAAAATATGCTTAAGAACATATTGTTAAACTCCTAGCATTAATATCTGTCTGCTATAATTAGTTTTTAGCCCTCTATAAGTGATGTTGTTAATCAAGGGTATAGTATTAGGCTAGTAGTCTTTTAGGATCTTTATCATTACTTGTTAGAATGCTGCCACAGATTAGTAGCACCTATGTCTATAGTGCAAGATTGTATTAGCCCTATTAGTGTTTAAAACGCCGTTATGTTTCTGCTTTCTAGATGAAGCGTAATTTAATTATATTCTAAGAATAAATCTATAAGTAAGATAATCTTACACCCTGCAAACTTCTTAGAAAACTCGTCCGCGTTTAAAGGTAGATTCGCATCTCTTATAGTAACTGCATTTATCCTCTAAGCATTGCTAATCTAACGAACCCCTTTATCTTTCTTAAGTACTTAATACTATAGGTTGTAATATTAGCTATTGCACTATTCCTATATCCCTTAATTTAGACAGACGTTAACTATATCTACTACTTGCAGTTCTAAGGCTTTTAGAATAGTAAAACCTTATACTTATTAAGCCTTGTGTAGTATTGTTTGTATCTTGTATAGCGGACATACGTTAAGATGTATTCTTCTTAATTCTTTAAATTGCTAGGAGAGTGCTCTCTCTTAGTTAAAAAGTATATGTATAGATATCTCCTTTTCTAATAGCTGCAGGTAATTTCTAGTATGTAGCTTATTAACTTGTTCTTTAGTTAGCCTTGTTCTTTGCGGGAAAGCAGCATATCTTAGCTTAAACAGATAATTACACAGCCTTTTATTAGGACTGCGAATGCGTATTTAGAGGAGTTGTCGTTCTTTTACGCTTTCCTTCTAGTCTTCTTGTCTAAATTCTATAGGTATCTCTTGCTAAAGAATATTAACTAGTTATACTTTCTTATCTACTATCTTATACATTGTATACAGGTTATTGTATTGTTAGATAACTCTAAACAGTCTTTCCTGCAACTACCAACAGTTAAGCTTACATAAAATTAAAAATTTACTAAGTTTATAGTTGCTTATAGAGTCCTTAAATTGCACAACTACGTGCGTAAACACTTAGTTTATTTAAAACATTTAATCCTCTATGCTGTCTTCTGTATACAGCATGTTAAAGTCGCTAAATTTAGCTGTTAGATCTAACTATGCAGCTTCCTGTATATATTTTACCGCAGCTGCTCGCGGTTTGTTGCCTAATTTGTTAGTAATTATATATAACTGTATATTACCTGCTGCTTCTCTATCTAAATTATTATTAGAGGCTTCATTTCTAATCGTCTGCGTAGGGTAATTTAAAGATAGGTAAGACGTAACAAAGACTGCATTCCTTATACTATCTTTAGATAAGACTTAGCATGTAATTTGTCTAAACGTATTGTACTAAATTAATATCCTAGCGCTTACACACTAAGGTCCTTCTAGAATTGCAGAACTTATAACATTAGCTACAATCCTAAACATAGTTCTAATAGTAACCGTCCCTATTTATATAGGTATATTAAATACGGTCCTAATAAACGGGTTATGTATGCTATTAGCTAAGGTAACGCTAGAAGAAGGCTGCCCTAGTTAGTGCTCTATTATTTTATACAGTATCTTTAACGCTCGCGTAGCACTTAGTTTTAGGATATTTATTTTTGCTCTAGTGTTAATTAAGCACTTTAAAAAGCTGCTGTTTATAGTAACCTAGTATTCTAGTAAGTTAGATTAAGCAAAAGCCTGCCTATTCCTTTGCTAAACCCCTTAGACCTCTTTTGTAGGTATATTATCTAATTTAATTATCTAGGAATCTCTTCTTCTACTTACCTTGTGGTAAGTCTGCGCATTTAATTAATACAAATTTATCGCATTACAATGCGCGCTTTTAACAGGTAGTATATATAGTAAGAATCTATAGGTAGGGCCTATGCGCTAGTTTAGCTAATTAGAGGCTAGAACAGTTGCTAGGTGTAATTTAGCGCACCTAGTATCTGTTAGCTTAGCGCTTTTCTACGTTAAAACGTTAAGCATAACTAAACTATCCGCAACATTAATACTACTATTAAGAAGATTGCGCAGCTGTTATTAAATATTAGCTTGCCCTATAAGATCTAATACGGTAACTCCTCGTACTTCCTATCTAAGTAAGGCAGTCGTAATGCGGTTTAGCTGTCCTTGCACTATCTCCCTAAGCTCTAGATTAGGAAGGGCGTTAATAAACTTTATAGCCTTCTTCTTTCTTCCTTGCTGTAAATGCTTAGGATCTGCTGAAATATTGTTATCTTGCTAAGCTAATTATAGTAGCCTAATAATTAAAAAAAGTGTATTGTAAGGCTAATTTACAAAAGGTATATTACTTTATATTTTACTTTGCAGATACTGTATATCTATAGGCTTCGAGTTAGGGATAGGAGAGTCCCCCTGTATTATTTAATTACTTTCTTAGGTACTTAAATCCTTGCTTAGCCTTCCTCGTTTCTTTACCCCTCTTTCTTAGACCTAATTAATATCCTAGTAGAGGTTAAGGCCTTAGCTTTTTAACCGCGTAGCAGTATTTAACTTAGAAATGCTATACAAAGCGTTTTCTTTGCCTCCTAGTATAATGTTAGCGGCGTTAATATTATTAAGCTTCTTAACGTATTCTCTAGCATAAAGATTATATAACTGTTTTTAAAATAGTTAGAACTGCTAAAGAATATTATTATAGTAGCTCTAGTTTGTTAAACTCGTTGCTATGTTTACAAAAATAGAGTTTTTCCCTTTAAACCTTAAACCTAGTTAAGAGTCTCCTCTAGTAAACTTCTTAGGTACTACACTAGAGGCTAGCTAATTAAGCACGTTATCTATTACGTTGTAGAACTCTTAGATCTTTGCCTTTAACTATAATAATACCTAGTTTAATAGTAGTTGTCCTAGAATTTCCCCTAGATGCTTATATAGTAGACTAAAGTAGTAAGTTCCTTTCTTGCTAGAAATATTCTAGTTAAAACTAACCCATTCTATACGCTTTAAGGCGTAGTATAATTTGCACTCCTTAAGTATGTATTCTACTGTTCTACACATACGACAGAGAGAGTGCGTCTTAGTATTGCTTATATATGCTAAACTTATCTTGTTAGATAGTTTCTTTAGGGCATTAGTAATAAAGAAACTATTATTTTTTTTACTAGAGAATTCTGTATTAGTAGCTTGTGCAATAAAGTACACATAATTAGTAGGTTTTTCTAGAAGTCTCTTAGTTGTTAGATAAGCTATTAGCATGTTAATAGTTAATAGCTTAAGCTTTAGGTTGCCTAAAGATTTAATAAGGTCCTCTACCTCTAGATTTATAATTGCTAGAGTGCTTGTCTTTTTATGTGCTTTGCTAATTTTAATACCTACTTCTCTTACTTCGTTTAGGGTAAAGGTTGCGCGCTAGTTAGACAGCATAATCTAGCGCATCTTAGCATTAGCGCCTTCTTATTCTACCTAATAAATTTTATCTAGGCTAGTTATCTTCTTGTGGTAGGATTTAAGGAAAGAATAGATCCCTTCTAACTTATATGTATCCTAATGATCTCTATTTAGGGCAGAAAGCATATAGTACATAACTACCTCTTTGTTAGTTCGTAGTAAGCCTTAGAAGAAGAGAATACTTTCCTCTTCTTAAGGGATTTGTCTATTCTTAATACATGTATTAACAATAAAAGTAAAGTATATATAGTATTCTACTAGACTAGGCTAGTTTTGTACGCATTTATAGATGTAAGCCTAAAGGTAAAAGCGTTTACCTATCTTAATAGCTGTATCCTTATTTTTCTACTGTTTCTTTATATGTGTCTAAAGCTTAGACTAATCCTTCTCTGCATATCCTAGTAAGCGCTTTAGGATGTAAGAGAGAGATTAATTCTTATTAAAGAAGTAGTCTTGTAAAATAGAGACTCTTATAGCATTATAGATTCCTCTATTATTAGCTTGTTTGTTAAAGTCCTCTAGGAATTCTGTAACATCTTTCTTAGTAAAAACTAATATACTATGTCTTAGTTAAATTATAGTTAATATAGAGTTATGCGTGGGTGTAGCTATAGTGTTAATAACTAAGCTTAATAGAGTTAACAGTAAGTTAGGACTAGCAGTAGCAGGTCTAGAGGGGGGAAGCGATGCGCTTTCCTGTCCTTAACCTAACTTCTAATCCCTCTTTAATACTTAGGGTACAGTAGGACTTATATAAGTTCTTTATATAAATAGTTAACAAACGTTAGTAAAGTAACAAACAAGGTATAGTCCTTAGGAGAAATAATATATCTCTTTAAGTCTTTGTAGTGTATGTTTGTTTAGGTGTGTGTTTATAAATCTTTACCTCTTAGGTACTACTTACTTCGCTAGGTGGGCTTAAATTTATACTTAAAGCTAGTACTTATATATAAGCTTTTAGTGCTATCTCTATTTCGCTAAACAGCACCTTAGCTCAGCATTTCTTTACGCATGTATTACTGTCTCTATTTCGCTAGACAGGTTACTACCTTTATTTCGCTAGGTAGACTTAAAATTAGCATTTAAAACACATATAAGACTGCCTCTATTTTGCTAGACAGTTTACTGCCTTTATTTTGCTAAACAGACTTTATCTTAGCATTTAATAACGCATTCTGTTATTTATTAGTAGGTTTTTGTTGTTAGTGCTAACTTAGGTAACATCGTCCTTAACGTAGTCTGTAATAAGGGATAGTGCTAACCCTCTAAAAGTATGTCTAGTAATAATCCTAAGAGTATATCTAGTAGTAATCCTAAGGATATTTCCGTGCTTGCGTAAGATTGTTATATTGTTCTTGCAATATTTGTGCACTAGTTCCTTCGTGCACTAAGTAGTAAAGTATGTCCCTATAGGCTTTGCTATTTGTACGGGTGTTAGAGTGTATAAAGACATACTATCACAAGGGCAGGAGATTACCAGTAGTTTGATCATGCGAGAACGAGAGTGGTAAGATAAAGATCTTATTATAGGTTGGCTATTAAAGAGAGTTGAGAGTTGTGGCGTGGAGTGGAGTAGAGGATAAGGATCCGGATCATCCCCCGCTCGTTTCGACCATCGAAACGAGCTATATACCTCTAGATTATGTGGTTGAGCACTGACCTAGTGCGCAGTAGGGCATCACCATGTGCACCGGCATACTATGTAGTGTAATTATTCATTATATACTAAATATTTACTTACTTAAGCTGTGCTTTTAAAATATCTTTAACGTAGAAGCCTAGTATAAACTAAACGTTGGTAAGTAGAAGATTAGCTATTTTAAGCCTAGCCTTACTATAAAAAAATTCTTAAGTAGTCTATTTCCTATTCTAGCAACTAAAATAGATTGAGTAGTTACTTTACCTATTCTATTTTTAGTACTTTTACAAAAAATGATTTGTACTAAGTAATTTATAGTATTAAATAGGTAGACTACTACTTTACTATTTATAATCTTGTAAAAAGATTGAGCATTAAAAACTATACTAAATATATTTAGGCTCATTTCTTTAATAAAGTCCTCTAAGTTAATTCGTACTAAAACTATCAAGCTAGAGCAAGATCTACTAAGTTAATTAGTAGCTAATCTACTAGTACTAGTCTTCTAGCTATTTTTTTTAACTTAGGTGCGTAGTGCTGCCTATTTGTTACTATTCCATTGATGAAGTATCTTTTTATCATTATCTAACATTTTAATTAGCATCTTTGTAGAAATGCATAATTGAGTAACTATAGTTTTGAAGTTAATATTAGTTATATAATGTTTAGAAGTGCTTACTCTTTAATTCTTGAGTAGGCTTATTAGAGTAAAAAGACAATTACTTGCTGCTTTTATTCAAGTTATTAGCGCCTATAAATTGTCAAGCTATTCTTTATTTAAATCTGGTTTAGAATACTGCGTGTTCTTTTCTTTTTAAAAAAGTAATTGATTAATTCCATAATGTGGGAGCTGAGAAAGGAGTAATTGAGTGATCAGTGGAGGGGAATGAGTATATTGATCAAATAAGTGCCACAACAAAGTGTCCAATAACTACCGAAAAGACTTCGGACGATCTGGCTTGTTTATATGCGCGCTACTAGCTCCGTCACCTGATATCTTACTAGGATCACCTGATAACCCGGGTGATCCGGATGTCAAAGGAGAGATCCGGAGTGATCCGCATATCAGTACTCTAACACATAACAAGATACTAAAGTTCTTTTCTGAATTATTAAAAGTTAATTAAGCTTTACTAGGCACTGTTTTTTATACTAGCTTATTGCGCTTTTTAAGTAAATAGTTTAGTATAATTTTAGTGCCTAAGGCGTTTGAAAAATTAGTAACTACTAATAGCTTAACAACTTTAAGAAGTAAGTAAATTATTATTTATTAATATAAAAGCTGCTACTTAGTAAACTATTGCTTAAAGCTTAATTGTTATTTGTAATCCGTATTCAATTAAAATCTAAATTACGCCCTAGTAAAATACTAAGTATTCTAATTTATAAAAGTAAGATTCTTTTTTAGAATCATTGCTAAGGCTTAAAGGCTAGTAAATTTTTAAGTAATGATACTTCTTAAAACATTTAATAGTAAGCTTAGGTAAATCGTCTTGCTAATTTATTTCTTAACATTAGTAAGCTTAGCAACCTTGTTTATTCAATAAGTAGTCTATACATTATACTTATTAACTAGCGTATAATAATTATTTTAATTATACTTAATATCAAAGACTTAAGCGTTATATTTATATTGAGTAATTTGATAATTATTTTATTCTTAGGTGGTTGCGCTAGGTAGTAGAGTAAGAGGCTTTTTGATATCTTTAGGCAGTTCTAGATACTAACTCTTTTAGTAGTTTATTAAGCGCACGTCTAGAAAATTATGATCAATTTGATCTTAGATGCTTTACATCAAGCAGTGTAGCTTTAACAAAGTAAACTAAATTAGCTAGTTCAACTAAGCCTTAAGAATTTCTTTTAAGGTAATAAGTAGTATATTAGTAAAGTTTATTCTGGTAAAATGCTTTTTATAAATTACAACGTAAGTTATCATCGAATTAATAATATATTAATTAGTTATTTAGTTAGTAGCTATATTACTGATTACAGTAGCCTGTACGTTGTAAAATAAATTAGTTAAAAGTAAATGGTAAAATAAAAATAAGAGATAGGTATAGCAGCTGCAGCGATCTGCTAGCTGTGCTGTAAGAGAATAGCGGAGAGTAAAGTTAATAATTAAACAGTCAACCTTTGAGCTTTCTAATTGCGCAGTAGAAATTGATACTATAATTAAGCAGCTAGGCTTATAACTATAAAAGCTAAGAAGGAGCAATTGCTCAATAAATCAGACTAAAATAAATATAGTAATAAACTAAGTGCTATAACAAAGTGTACAATAACTACTAAAGAGTCTTTAGACGATCTGGCCCGTATATATAGGCGCTAGCGTAGTCGTCACGTGCTTAGCTTACCAGGATCACCTGATCACCAGGGTGATCCGTATGTCCATACTCTAACATTTTATAAGTTCTACTCTACCTTTATATAGCTTTTTAGGCTATTATACACTACTTTATACTTTTGCATAGCTTTCAACTTTATTTTAGTACTTTTTTTATTTAGTTACTAACTTTATATAGAAGTTAAAACTATAAAGGGCTACTACTGCCTATACTACTACTCGCGCATCTACGCGTGCTACTGCTGCCCTACTTTTGCTTTTGTTGCTGCTACTACTACTATTACTTTTACTACAGCTATAGCTGTTTTTACTTTATACTTTTTACATAAAGTTAACTAGTGCTACATTAAGTATTGCACTAGCCTGCACGTTTAAAAAGCCTATAAGCAATGTTAAAACTTTAGTTAAGACTATTTATAAGTGTAAAACTTTAGTAGTAATACATAGTTACTATAGCGCACTTAGTGCGTATTATAACGTGCTTTATTTTAGTTGCGTTAAGAGCGCTTCATCTAGTAGATCTAATAAAGCCTATTAAGCTAAAGCTTCTAGCTCCAAAGCACGCGGCTAGTAGTACTTTGAAAAGAAAACTTATTAGGTTTTATGTATAATTCTTTTTTAAGTTCCTAGCTTATACTAATAATTAAAGCACTTAAATTGCTAGTTTATTTTATCTAAAAAAAATTTACTAAGCTTTAGCAAGATGCGCTATTTTAAGCTCTTTTTTTATTTTATTTGTAGTTTTTTATACTAATAAATTGTAGAGTAAGTAAGCTAAGAAGCTTATTAGCTGCCTTCTACATATTTTCAACGAAAGTAGCTAAGAAAAAAAAGTCTAGAGAGGGCTTTAGTAGTAAAGAGGAGGAGGCTAGTAAGAATAACTAGAAGAGATCCTCTGGTAAGGCTAACAGGCTCCCTACGCGTGTTTAACGCGTCAAGGACCTATTAAATAAGCTAGTAGACCTTCTAGTTTCCTAAATACTTATTAGAAGAGAGTTGTCCTCCTAGAATCCTATAAGTTCCATCGGGGTAGAGAGCTAATCTACTCTAATAATTAAATAATTTTTTTTGTTATACTCTTTCTTTCTTCTAATTCTTTATAAGACACGTGTTTTATATTGATAAGCTTTTTAAAGTACTTAATATCTTGTGTTAACAAGTACTTAGTAAGTGTCGGAAACAAAATACCGACCGATCGATAAATTGCACTCCGGCTAGAAGGTATATATTCTCCCACACACCCCCTAGATTAGTAAGCGCACTTACTAATCTACCTAGAGGAGAATACGTCGTGCTGACGTCGCGGCTGTAGACCCCTACTAGTAATACTGCGCAATTGAGTAATAGAGGGCAGCTGTTTGAAACACCTTCTAGTCTTATCTTTTTGCCGCTTTCTCTCTTGTGGTTACCTAATTAACTTGGCAACCACATCAAAAGCGCTGACGCAGCTTCACTGTCCGGGCCCATAACTATCGGAAACAAAATACCGACCGATCGATAAATCGCACTCCGGCTAGAAGGTATATATTCTCCCACAGTCAGTCTATTAGCTAGTATTTTAGCTATTAGTAAATACTTGATCTAAATTAAACTATTAGCGTGCTTCTAGCAGAGCTACTTACTCTGTATCTTAATATAATAGAGCTTAGTAGTAATTATTTCTCGCTCTTTAATAACTAGACATATAGTTTACTAGTTGTTATGAAAGATCTTTTAGGCTTTTAAGACTATAAGCTTAAGCTCTTTCAATAGCTTTTAAAGCGCTATAAACTCTTTTGCTATATACTTTAACATAAAGAGCTTAGCTTCTATAGTTAAAGTTATTACTATAGCTTGAAAAGCTGCTTTTTAAACAATTAAACCAAAAAAAGTATAATAATGTAGCCTTAGAAAGATTAATAATCCTTAAGATTATCTACAATAAACGCGTCTTTATATATAGTAAGCTTCTTACTATTATTACTACTATATATAATCTATCAATACTTTAAATAGTAAAAGTATTATATAGAATAATCTACAGCCTTTTTTCTAAGATTCTAAAAAGTTACTAAAAAATTAAAAGAGTTTAAAAACTATATAGGCAGCGTTAGAATGTAGTATAATAGCTGTATACTGCGCGCTGCTAACGCGCTTCTATTCAGCCTTATTTTAAGGCTTTAGAGCCTTTTTTAGATTTTTTACTAGCTTCTCTGAAGGCGATAAAGTTTTAAAAAACTTTCTAAAGGCATTAAAATTGAAGTATTTAGCAACTCTGTTAATATATGTATTATATCGTAACGCTACTATACGCTTTTAACAGTTTTTAATAATCTTTATTCCTAGAAACTAGCTTACTACCTTTTTATTCTCAACTTTATAAGTGTCTTTAATAGATTTGAAGAGCTTATAGGCTATAGTTTAGTATATTTAATAACTTATAAAAAGCATATTGTCTCTATAAAATGGTAAAAGTATTAAGCGATCCTTAGTAAGGAATAGGTATAGCTCCTTAGCTAAAGTCTATAGAGTAAGCTTTTTTAGTATACTTAAGGACTAGTTATACTATTGTTGGAGTACGGACCTCCGGATCACTTCGGATCACGCTTGGACATCCGGATCACCCGGGTTATTAGGTGATCCTAGTGGGATATCACGTGACGGCGCTAGTAGCGCACATATAAACGAGCCATATCGTCTAAAGTCTTTTTAGTAGTTATTAGACACTTTGTTGTGGCACTTAGTTGATCAATATACTTATTCCCCTCCAACTAATCATTCAATTACTCCTTCTCAGCTCCTACAGTTATAAGCCAACCGCTTAATTATAGTATTAATTCCTATTGCGCAATTAGCAAGCTAGAAAATTATTTGTTTAATTAGATATTACTCTCCTCTTTTATCTCCTACAGCACTAGCCAGCAGATCGCTGCTGCTGCTGTACCTCTCTCACTTATTAATTATACGATTACCCTCTTTCCGACCTATCCTAAAGGCTACTGTCATCGTTGACACAGCTACCTACTAACTGACTAATTGATCCTATCGTCAACTTAACAATAACCCTCGTTGTAATCCTACATAAGCATCTTACTAATATAGACCTTACTAACACACTGCTTGTTGCCTTAGGGGTAATTCTAAAGGCCTTATTAGACTAGCTAACCTAGTTTGCTCTTTTAAGACTGCACTACTTAAAGAAGGGCATCTAGAATTAGGTTAATCCTAATCTTTCAGACGTGCTCTTAATTAACTACTAGGAGCTATAGTATCTCAAACTGCCTAAAGATATTAAGTAACTAGTTACTCTATTACCTAATGTAAGCGCGCAAGAAAAAGAGGATTATAAAATTGCTTAACGCAAATACGAGGCTTAAGTCCTAAATACTAAGTATAAGAAGGATAATTATAGTAAGCTAGTTAACAGGTACAAAGTAAAGACAGCTTAATAGATAAGGAAAGTCGCTAATATTACTAATGTTAAAGACTAGATTAGCAAGACTATCTATCTAGACCTGCTCTTAAATGCGTTAATAAGCATAATTAATTAAAACCTCACTAGCCTTTAAGCCTTAGTGAAGATCCATAAGAAGGATCTTGTACCTACTAATTAGAATGCTTAGTATTTAATTAGAGCGCAATACTAATCCCACCTAGATAAAGCTCGCTAGAGAAAAACAGGCCCTAAGCAATAGTTTACTAAGTAGCAGCTCCTGTATCAACGAGCAACAATCTACTCGCTCCCTAAGGTTGTTAGGCCACTAGCAATTACTAATTTTTTAGACGCCTTAGGCACTAAGATTGCACTAGACTAGTTGCGCGAGAAGCACAATAAGCTAGCATAAGCAATAGTGCTTAGAAAAGCTTAGTTAACTCTTAATAATCTAGGAAAGATCTTTAGTGTTTTGTTGCAGGATTAGTTAATTAGTTCCTTAAAAGAAAAAGGACATACAGTGTTCGAAACTAGATCTAGATTAGCGTTAGCTTAACAATCTAGTAGTGCTAACAATTTAAAGTTAAACAAGGGCGGTAAGCAACCCTACTCTTGTCCCTGCAAGGCTAGTAAAGGGCTAATAAGTAAGCATTTTTAGACACCGCGCAACTGCTATTAACTTTAAACTGCAGTTACTAGAATAACCTCTACTAGCAATATACTAATTGTTGGAGTACGGACCTCCGGATCACTCCGGATCACGCTTGGACAACCGGATCACCCGGGTTATCAGGTGATCCTAGTGGGATATCACGTGACGGTGCTAGTAGCGCACATATAAACGAGCCAGATCGTCTAAAGTCTTTTCAGTAGTTATTAGACACTTTGTTGTAGCACTTAGTTAATTAATATACTTATTCCCCTCCAACTGATGATTCAATTACTCCTTCTTAGCTCCCACAGTTATAAGCCAAGCCGCTTAATTGTAGTATTAATTCCTACTGCGCAATTAGCAAGCTAGAAGATTATTTTTTTAATTAGATTTTACTCTCCTCTTTTTATCTCCTACAGCAATGGCTAGCAGATCGCTGCTGCTGCTGTACCTCTCCCACTCATTAATTATAGGATCAACCTCTTTCCGACCTATCCTACAACCTACAGGCTACTGTCATTGTTAACACAGCTACCAACTAACCGATCAATCCTATTGTCACCTTAACAATAACCTACGTTGCAATCCTACATAAGCATCTTACTAATATAGACCTTACTAACACACCGCTTGTTGCCTTAGGGGTAATCCTAAAGGCCTAATTAGACTAGCTAACCTAGTTTGCTCTTTTAAGACTGCACTGCTTAGAGAAGGGCATCTAGGATTAGGTTAATCCTAATCTTTCAGACGTGCTCTTGTATAACTACTAGGAGCTACAGTATCCTAAACTACCTAAGAATATTAAGCAACTAGTCGCTCTACTACCTAACGCAAGCGCACAAGAACAAGAGGATTATAAAATTACTTAACACAAATATAAGGCTTAAGTCCTTAATGCTAAGTATAAAAAGGACAATTACAGCGAGCTAGTTAACAGGTACAAAGTACAGGCAGCTTAATAGACAAGAAAGGTCGCTAAGATTACTAATGTTAAGGACTAGATTAGCAAGACTATCTTTTTAGACCTGCTCTTAAATGCGTTAATAAGCATAATTAATTAAAACCTTACTAGCCTTTAAGCTTTAGTAAAGACCCTTAAAGAGAACCTTGCACCTACTAATTAGAATACTTAGTATTTAATTAGAGCGCAGTACTAATCCTACCTAGATAAGGCTCGCTAGGGACAAACAGGCCCTAAGCAATAGTTTACTAAGTGGCAGCTCCTGTATTAACGAGCGACAATTTATTCACTCCCTAAGGTTGTTAGGCCACTAGCAATTACTAATTTTTTAGACGCCTTAGGCACCAAAATCGCACTAGACTAGTCGCGCGAGAAGCGTAATAAGCTAGCACAAGCAATAGCGCTTAATAAAGCTTAGTTAACTCTTAATAATCTAGTAAAGATCTTTAGTGTTTTATTGCAGGATTAGTTAATTAGTTCCTTAAAAGGAAAAGGACACGCAGTGTTCTAAACTAGATCTAGATTAGCGTTAGCTTAATAATCTAATAGTGCTAACAACTTAAAGTTAAACAAGAGCAGTAAGCAACTCTACTCTTGCCCCTACAAGGCTAGTAAAGAGCTAAAAAGTAAGCATTTTTAGACACTAAGCAACTGCTATCAACTCTAAACTACAGTTACTAGATTAACCTCTACTAGCAGTATTCTAATTAAGCTGTTAGACAACAAGAAAAAAAAGATTATTAAGTAATAGAATACTAATACTTAGGAAACTCTGCGCACCTAAATCAAGAAGGAAGGCTAGAAGGCTAGCACTAGCAGATTAGCTACTAATAAGCTAAGTAGATCCTACCCTAGATTATTAGTTTCAGCACTAATCAACCTAAATAACTTTATTAATAAGATTAGGCTAAACATCTTTAGTACAGCCTTTACACTTTATACCTTATCTCTTTGTACAATTCTAGATAGTAGAGCAGCAGTTTACTTAGTTAATACTATAGATTACCTAGTACTAGGCACATTTAGCAAATGCGTTAATAATAAGACAGTCTTAGCAGGCACTTAATCTATCCCTGTTGCTAGGGTAGGAAACAGGCTGCTTAAGAACGTTCTGTATAGCAAAGTAGGCCCTAAGACAGCTAATCTACTACTTACTAACGTTAAGCTTGTACCAGGTTTTTATACTAACATTGTGTTAGAAGAGCGGCTCAACTAGTTAGGCATTTAGTATTTAGGATATAATCACACTATACAATTTAGTACTCCTAAGAAGAACGTTGTCTTAATTAACCTTAAGTATTATTTTAATCTCTTATTTGTTAAATACAAGCAAGTCTCTTATTACTCTATTTAACTACCACCGCTCGTGAACGCCTTAACGTGATTAGGGAAACCTTAGTTGCGCACTAGTAATAAGGACTTATAACATCAACAATTAGGTCACCTAGGACAACAGGCTATCAAAGCCTTAGTCCGCTTAGCGCAGAACGTTAAGATCACTAGCAAGAAGCTATTAGAATATAATTATTGCGCAACAGCTTATGCCTCGCAAGCAATCTCACGGCAACTAAGGAAGAGATTACCACAACCTTTTTACAGGATCTTATAAGACCTGTTTAATTTCCTAACAGGTTAACTGCTTAAAAAATAGGCATTAATTATTAAGGAAGACTACTTAGGCAAGCTATACAATTACAATATCTAGTTAAAGATACTAAACAATATTATGCCTGTAATTAAAAGTTTCGCTAGAAGGATTAAGAGGAAATATTAGCAGAAGATTATAGAAATCTATTAAGATAACAATACTGCTACACTGCCTTAGAGAGGGCAATCAAGATATAAGAAATAGGCAATAGAGAAAGAGATCGTAATTAAGACGCCACCACTATACACCTATAAGCCCAATAGCTTAGCGGAGAGAGCTAGCTAAGAGCTAATTACTAAGGCTATTAAGATGCGCACAAGCGCTAATCTACTAGCTAAGCTTTAGCCAGTAATTATAGATGCGGCTGCTTACCTACATAGCATAAGTCCTACTAAGATCTATAGTTACTAATCTCCTAATTAGGTGCTTAAAGAAGAGTTTAGGAAATATTTCTAATACTATGAACTACTAGAGATTAGACACTAGACTGCTAATTTACGCCTAGACTAGAGTAGAATTTATGCCTATAGCTGCTAAGCCTATCTATTAGATAAGGATAAGGCAGCTAGGCACAATTGCTAAGAATTTAAAGTTAATCCTCGCAGCTATATTAGTTATTTAGTAGGGTATTAAGCCTTCAACATATACTATATATAGGTACTAACACCTAATTAGGTAATTACTACCCGTAATATAACCTTTAATAAACAATTGTTCTACAAAGGGGATTGCAAGAAAGAGCTGCCAATAAATTAAGCAATTAATATTGTAGAGATCCTTTATAATAGCGAGCTAGTTGATCCTAGAGACGACTTAGAGGTCCTCTCGCCTGTTTAAGAAAGAACAGATTAAAATACGCAGCTAACTAGTAAGAACCTTAGAAGTAATTTATCTACTATCTTAAGCAGTAAGGAAGGCCTGCCTACTAAAGATAAGAGTAAATTAGAAGACGCTAAGTAATTAGAGCACAAGGCTAGTGCGCTATTAGGAATTCACTTAGATTAGCAGCAGATTACTAGTCTTGCTACCCTAGAACTTACTCCTAAACTAGAGACCCTAGGGAACAACAATCGAATTAGTTGTATAGTTACTAATAGTTAAACAGCAGTGCAACTGCTTAAAGGAGCTAATCTATTAGAACCTATAGGTAGAATACCTTATTTACTAGTCTAACAGTCTGTGCCTATAGACTCTAACACGCTAGCTAATTATAATAGAACACCTACTCCTTTAAGCAGGATAGCAGGGCGAAAATTATCTTGCAAGTTAAGAACTTAGGCAACAAACAGCAGACAGGGTAAACAATTATAAACTAAACTTCTGCTTACACAATATAGTGCTTAGATCGCTAGCAAAAGCCTAGATTAGCCTACAAATTAATATCTTGTACTACGCAAGCTAGGTAGTAGGCGTAGGCGTAAAGACGTAACCTAAGATCCTAACAATTAACTAGGGGGTAGAAGCATAAGTAGTTTTAACGCATTAATCGCAGATTATAAAGATCTATTATAAGACAATTTTTATAGTACCTACCTGCTAGGTTTACAAGAAACCTAGAAAGACTAAGCAAGCTACAAGACTCTTAATTACGTAGTTATAGTAGCTTCGCTTATTAAGTATAAGCTAAGTATAGAAAATGCTTAACTCCATTGCAACAATCTACCTAAACCGCTAAGATTATAGAAGCAATTGCTCTAGCATCCTATAAGGGCCTTGTTTAAGGATGCCTACAGGAGAGAGATTAATTAGTTAAGTAAAACAAAGACTTAGACTAAGATATTAAAGGAAAAGGCAATTAATCGCCTAATACCTATAAAGTAGGTTCAAACCTATAAGTTTAATTAGGATAGCTTCTTTCTTAAATGCAAGGCGCGGATTATTGTAAGAGGTAATCTTAGAAAAAGAATTTAATTAATTTAACTTATGCTGCTACCTTAGCAGCTAAGTCCTTCTAAGCAGCGATAGCTATCGCCGCTAAGAATAATCTAGAGATTAAGCAATACAATGTTATAGGAGCATTCCTTAATGCATTAATTACAGCAGACAACCTAGTAATCTGTAAAATGCTAGATAGCTTTAAGAAGCTAGAGAAGTACGTAAAGCTTAACCGCGCATTATATAGATTGCAAGACTCGCTACTGTTATAGTATAAGGAGTTCTTAGGATTACTAAAAGAGATTAAACTAATCGCCTTACTAGAGGAGCCATGCCTATTCTTTAATTAAGAAAGGAGGATCCTAGTGCTATTTTATATAGATAATATCCTACTACTCTTCGCAAAAGATTATAAGTAGAGGGCAATAGATCTTTAGTTAAAGATTATAGACAAGTACAAGATAAAGAAACAAGAATTAGTTAAATAGTTCCTTAGTATCTAGATAATTAGAGATCGCAAGAAGCAAATAATTATGCTTAAACATAATACATACATTAACAAAATTGCAAAGAAGTTTAAGCTAAAAAATAGCAGTTTTCCTAAGACCCTGTTACCGTCTAAGGAGCTAATTAAGAACACTGGGAAAGCAACTAAGCAGGAGATTAAGGCCTACTAAGAAAGAGTTAGATTAGTTCTATACACAGCTATTATACTACAACTAGATATTGCCTACTTAATCTTAAAGCTCTTACACTTCCTTACAAACCCTAGTAATTAGTATATAAAAGCTGTTAAACAAGTAATTATGTACCTCTATTAAACTAGATAAGATACGATCTAATATAGGAACTACAATAGCCTAGACCTAACAATTACAGGCGATGCTTTCTTTATAGATAATTAGGAAACTCGTTAATCGTCCTATAGATACATAGCTATCCTATATAGTAGTCTAATATTTTAGAAGGCAGCTCAGCAGACTACAGTAACTACATTAACTACTAAGGCTAAGCTACTCGCCCTTAAGTACACTACTAAGAAGGCTAAAGCCCTTAAGTGCTTCTTTCGCGAACTGTCTCTTAATCTAGGAGACGTCTAAATAGTCTAGTGTAATAATTAACAAACAATTAGGCTTATAGTTAAGAAGAATAAGTAGATTAGCACTTAATTAAGGCATGTAAATATCTAAAACATGTAGCTGTAGCAGGAGTTTGCTAAAGGATCATTTTAGGTTAAGTACCTAGAAACAGCAATTATGCTAGCTAATAGACTAACTAAGTCACTTACCTAAGAACAGTTTAAGAAGTTTAAGCAGTTACTTAACCTTTAGCAAGTTAATCACTTAATTAAAAAAAAGAATAATTAATAAGCAAAAAATATGTATTAAGCAGCAACATTTCTACACTAGGCTAAGTCTCCTCTTAATAGCTTATTTTATTAAGCAGGAGAACAAGAGCTAGACTATTAAACTAAACTAAGACTAGAAACCTTATTACTAATAAGTATTAGACTTATTATACTTACTGGACTCTATTATTACATTACGCTTAGCCTGCTTAGCCTTAGCTAGCTTAAAAGCAATTTAGGCTATACAAGCCTAAACAGCAAGAGTCTAAAGGTATGTAGCATTACAGCGCGATTCTAACTTATCGCTCCTATACACAGAGTTGTTAGATAATCACCTTTTTACACTAGCGTAATAATTGCGCTTAGTATAGCAATTAGGACAATAAACAACAAGGCAATTATATAGACTAGAAGAGGGCAACATCTCTTAGGAAGCTTGCTCTTAAAGTAGTAACCTTTAAGTAGGTTGCTGCTAAGGCTACTTATGTTGCTACTGTTGCTGCTGCAGCTACTAAAGATAGTAAGCTGACAATTGCGGCTGTTAAGCAAACGCGGGAGCAGGAGCAGGAGCAAACGCAGAAGCAGGAGCAAACAAGAGAGTAGGAGTAGAAGCAAGAGGCTAAGCAGCAAAATTTTAATACGCTAATTCTTAAGCATATCAATTGTTAGCAGGAGCCTTCTGCGTAGGAGGCTTAGTAGTTATAACGCTGCTTTTAATCTTTTTGCAGCAAGCAATAATATCCTTAAGTAGTTAAGCTTTTAAAGCTTAGTACATCTTATTATTATTTTATCCCTGAAAACTAGTTAGCAAGCTAAGCAAGAAGGTTAACAGGTTAAAGACTTACCTCTTTATCTCTATACATAGCTATAAATTCATTAGCGAGATTAATATTAACCGTATAGCAGGTGTAAGACAAGCAACCGCTACAGCGTAAGCTGCTCTAGCTGCTAGTCTAAACGCAATTAAGGCAGTGTTTAGCGTATAAGCTATCTAGCATCTTTTTTATGCATCGCTTACACGGCAGAACGCAAGGGCGCAATAGATTAGCAACAATCTTTAAAAAGCTGCTAAGTGCCTTTTTCTAAGTTAAGAGGGGCGCTAAGCGCTTAGTAGACAGCTTAATAAGCATTTTTAGCTTATCGCTGTTATTATGTTAAAGTTTACGCGTCGCTGCTTAAGCAGTTATCTGCTGTAACTTTTGCTTTAGCTCTTAAGGAGCTTTGCCCTTGCGCTAGCTTAATTACTTAGTCAGACTCTTATGTGGGTTAAAATTTGAATAAGAACTTAACAGCAGACTTAATTCACTAGGTAGAGCAATCGTCCTCTAACTAGAGCTACAAGATGTCTTCCGGTAAGCAAAAGGATTAAAAGGCAGAGGCAACAAATTATTATTATTTTAGAGATTAGCTGCTTGCTAAATCTTATTGTCAAACAGGGTTCAGCGCGCGCAACGCTTACGCTTAGCACTATTTTTAAGTTGCTAGCGGCTTTCTAATTATCTATCTTGTTGTTAACGACAGCTCTCTAAGCTGCGCTCGTTATTGCTTAAGGCGGACTACACTAGAAAGATTAGCAGCTAATTAATAAGGGAACAATAAGGCAATACTACTTACTATATTAGGAATAGTAGTCAAGGCAGGATAGAAAGACTTAGTTATTAGATTAATCAAGGTTAAGGAGAAAAAGATTTTAGAGGGGCAAGAGACGGGATTAATTTTGTTGTAGCAGTTGCGCACTAACTATTTACGCGATATTTAGGGTCTATCTAATGTTTTAATATTACTTAGAGCTTCTAGATTAATCAACGCAACAACACGCCATATTACTACAACAACGAATAGTTACGCAGAGGAGCTATAATTATAGAGGCCCTCTTAATTAACAACTTAGATTTATCACGATAACCTAGATTGATACAGCTCAGATTAATAGTATCTCACTAACCTAGGGGGTGTGTTGGAGTACAGACCTCCGGATCACTCCAGATCACGCTTGGACAACCAGATCACCCGGGTTATTAGGTGATCCTAGTGGGATATTACGTGACGGTGCTAGTAGCGCACATATAAACGAGCTAGATCGTCTGAAGTCTTTTTAGTAGTTATTGGACACTTTGTTGTGGCACTTAGTTGATCAATATACTCATTCCCCTCCAACTGATCATCCAATTACTCCTTCTCAGCTCCCACACTAATTAGGCTGTTAGACAACAAGAAAATGAAGATTGTTAAGTAATAGAACACTAACACTCAGGCATCTCTGCGCGCTTAGATTAAGAAGGAAGGCTAGAAGGCTAGCACTAGCAGATTAGCTACTAATAAGCTAAGTAGATCCTACCCTAGATTATTAGTTTCAGCACTAATCAACCTAAATAACTTTATTAATAAGATTAGGCTAAACATCTTTAGTTTAGCCTTTACTTTTTATGCCTTATCCTTTTGTACAATCCTAGATAGTAGAGCAGCAGTTTACTTAGTTAATACTATAGATTACCTAGTACTAGGCACCTTTAGCAAATGCGCTAATAATAAAACAGTCTTAGCAGGCACTCAATCTATCTCTATAACTAGAGTAGGAAACAGGCTGCTTAAGAACGTCCTGGATAGCGAGGCAGGCCCTAAGATAGCTAATCTACTACTTACCAACGTTAAGCTTGTACTAGGTTTCTATACTAGAATTGTGCTAGAAGAACAGCTTAATTAGTTAGGCATTTAGTATTTAGGATATAATTATACTATACAATTTAGTACGCCTAAGAAAAACGTTGTTTTAATTAACTTTAAGTGTTATTTTAATCTCTTATTTGTTAAATTCAAGCGAGTCTCTTGTTACCCTACTTAACTACTACCGCTTGTAAACGCTGTAGCGTGATTAAGGAAACCTTAGTTGCGCACTAGTAATAAGGACTTGTAGCATTAACAATTAGGTTACTTAGGACAACAGGCTATTAAAGCCTTAGTCCAATTAGCGCAGAACGTTGAGATTACTAGCAAGAAGCTATTAGAATGCAATTATTGCGCAACAGCTTATGCCTCGCAAGTAATCTTGCGGCGACTAAGGGAGAGATTACTACAACCTTTTTATAGGATTTTATAAGATTTCTTTAATTTCTTAACAAGTTAACTGCTTAAAAAATAAGCACTAATTATTAAGGAAGTCTACTTAGGTAAGCTGTACAATTACAATATCTAGTTAAAGATATTAAATAATATTATACCTATAACTAAAGGTTTTGCTAAAGGGATTAAGAGGAAATATTAGCAGAGGATTGTAGAAATCTATTAGGATAATAATACCGCTACACTGCCTTAGAGAGAGCAATTAAGATATAAGGAATAGGTAATAGAGAAAGGGATTGTAATTAAGATGCTACCGCTATATACCTATAAGCCTAATAGCTTGGCGGTGAGAGCTAGCTAAGAGCTAATTACTAAAGCTATTAAGATGCACACGAGCGCTAATCTACTAGCTAAGCTTTAGCTAGTAATTATAGATGTAGCTGCTTACTTACATAGCATAAGCCCTACTAAGATCTATAGCTACTAATCCCCTAATTAGGTGCTTAAAGAATAGTTTAGGAAATATTTCTGATACTATTAACTACTAGAGATTAGACACTAGACTGCTAATCTACGCCTAGACTAGAGTAGAATATATGCCTATAGCTGCTAAGCCTATCCTTTAGATAAAGATAAGGCAGCTAGGCGTAATTATTAAGGATTCAAGGTTAATCCTTGCAGCTATATAAGTTATTTAGTAGGTTATTAAGCCTCTAATATATACTATATATAAGTACTAACACATAATTAGGTAATTACTACCCGTAATATAACTTTTAATAAACAGTTGTTCTATAAAATAGATTACGAGGAAAAGCTACTAAGAGATTAAGCAATTAAGAATATAGAAATTCTTTATAATAGCAAGCTAGTTAATCCTAGAGATAACTTAGAGGTCCTCTCTGCTGTTTAAAGAAGGGCGGATTAGGATACGCAGCTAACTACTAAAAGTCTTAAGAGTAATCTATTTACTATCTTAAGTAGTAAGGACGGCCTGCCTACTAAAGATGAGAGTAGTTTAGAAGACGCTAAACAATTCGAGCACAAGGCTAGTGCGCTACTAGGAATTTGCTTAGATTAGCAGCAGATTACTAGTCTTGCTACCCTAGAACCTACTCCTAAACTAGAGACTCTAGAGAATAACAATTTAATTAGTTGTATAGTTACTAATAGTTAAACAGCAGTGCAAATGCTTAAAGGATCTAATCTATTAGAACTTATAGGTAGAATACTTTATTTACTAGTCTAATAGTCTGTGCCTGTAGACTCTAACGCGCTAGCTAATTATAATAAAACACCTACTCCTTTAAGTAGGATAGCAGGGCGTAAATTATCTTGCAGGTTAAGGTTTTAGGCAACAAACAGTAGAAAAGGTAAGTAATTATAAGCTAAACCTCTGCTTATAAGACGTAGTGCTTAAATTGCTAGCAAAAGCCTAAATTAGCCTACAAACTAATATCTTCTACTGCGCAAGCTAGGTAACGGGCGTAAGCATAAGGACGCAACTTAAGATTCTAACAATTAACTAGGGAGTAGAAGCATAGGTAGTGTTAACGCGTTAATTGCAGATTATAAAGATCTATTATAGAATAATTTCTATAATACCTACATACTAGGTCTGCAAGCAACCTAGGAAGACTAAGTAAGCTACAAGACTCTTAATTACGTAGTAATAGCAGCTTTGCTTTATAAGTATAAGCTAAAGGGAAATACTTAACTACATTGCAACAATCTACCTAAACCGCTAAGATTGTAGAGGTAATTGCTCTAGCATCTTATAAGGGCCTTATCTAAGGATGCCTGCAGAAGAGAGATTAATTAGTTAAGTAAGATAAAGACTTAGACTAAGGTATTAAAGAAGGAAGCAATTACTTAACTAATACCTATAAAGTAGGTTTAGACCTATAAGTTTAATTAGAATAGCTTCTTTCTTCAATGCAAGGCGCGGTTTGTTGTAAAAGGTAATCTCTAAAAAAAGGATTTAATTAATTTAACTTATGCTGCTACCTTAGCAGCTAAGTCCTTCTAAGCAGCAATAGCTATCGCCGCTAAGAATAATCTAGAGATTAAGTAATACAATGTTGTAGGAGCATTTCATAATGCATTAATTACAGCAGATATTCTAGTAATCTGTAAGATGCTAGATAGCTTTAAGAAGCTAGAGAAATGCGTATAGCTTAACCGCGCACTATATAGATTGTGAGACTTACTACTGTTATAGTATAAGGAGTTCTTAGGATTACTAAGAGAGATTAGACTAATTGCCTTACTAAAGGAGCCCTACTTATTCTTTAATTAAGAAAGGAGAATCCTAGTATTATTTTAGGTAGATAATATCCTACTACTCTTCGCGAAAGATTATAAGTAAAGGGCAATAGATCTTTTACTTAAAGATTATAGACAAGTATAAGATCAAGGAACAGGGATTAGTTAAATAGTTCCTTAGTATCTAGATAATTAGAGATTACAAGAAGCAAATAACTACGCTTGTATATAATACGTATATTAACAAGATCGCAAAGAAGTTTAAGCTAGAGAATAGCAGTTTTCCTAAGACCCTATTACTGTCTAAGGAGCTAATTAAGAACACTAGCGAAGCAACTAAGTAGGAGATTAAGGCCTACTAAGAACAGGTTAAATTAGTGCTGTATACAGCTATTATGCTTCAACTTAATATTGCCTACTTAATCTTAAAGCTCTTACACTTCCTTACAAACTCTAGTAATTAGTATTTAAAAGCTATTAAACGGGTAACTATGTACCTCTATTAAACGAGATAGGATGCAATCTAATATAAAAACTATAATAGCCTAGACCTAATAATTGTAGGCGATGCTTCTTTTGCAGATAATTAGCAAACTTATTAATTGTCCTATAAATATATAGCTATCTTATATAGTAGTCTAATATTTTAAAAGGCAGCTCGGCAGACTATAGTAACTACATGAACTACTAAGGCTAAGCTACTCGCCCTTAAGCACAATACTAAGGAGGCTATAGCCCTTAAGCGCTTCTTTTGCAAGCTGTCTCTTAATCCAGGAGATATCTAAACAGTCTAGTGTAATAATTAACAAACAATTAGGCTTATTGTTAGGAAGAACAAGCGGATTAGCACTTAATTAAGGCATATAGATATCTAAAATATATAGCTAAGGCAGGAATTTGTTAAAGGATTATTTTAGGTTAAGTACCTAGAACAGCAATTATGCTAGCTAATACACTAACTAAGTTGCTTACCTAACAACAGTTTAAGAAGTTTAAGCAGTTACTTAACCTTAAGCAAGTTAAGCACTTAATTAAAGAAAACAATAAATTTACAAGCAATGCACTTATATTAAGCAGCAATATCTATATACTAGGCTAAGTCTCCTCTTAATAGCTTATTTTATTAAGCGGGAGAACGTAAGCTAGACTATTAAACTAGGACTAGGAACCTTATTACAAATAAGTATTAGACTTGTTATACTTGCTAGATTCTATTATTGCATTACGCTTAGCCTGCTTAGCTTTAGCTAGCTTAAAAGCAATTTAGGCTATACAAGCCTAAACAGCAAGAGTCTAGAGGTAAGTAGTATTGCAGCGCAATTCTAATCTATTACTTTTATACATAGAGTTGTTAGATAATTGCTTTCTTACACTAGCGTAATAATTGCGCTTAGTATAGCAATTAGAACAACAAGCAGCAGGGCAATTATATAGACTAGATAAGGGCAACATTCCTTAAGTAGCTTGCTCTTAAAGCAGCAACCTTTAAGTAGGTTACTACTAAAGCTGCTTATGTTGCTGCTGTTACTGCTATTGCTATAGAAAGAAAGCCAACTGTTGTAGCTGTTAAGCGGTCTGCTAAGCAGGAGCAGGAGCGAATAAGGGTTGATAAGCAGAAGCAGAAGCAAGCGCGGGAGCAGGAGCAAACGAAGGAGCAGGAGCAGGAGTAAGAGGCTAAGCAGCAAAACTACAATATGCTATTTCTTAAGCTCTATAATTATTAGTAGAAGCCTTCTGCGCAGAAGGCTTAGTAGTTGTAACGCCGCTATTAATTTTTTTGCAGTAAGCAATAATGTCCTTAAACAGTTAAGCTTTTAAAGCTTAGTATATTTTATTATTATTCTAATCCTAAAAACTGGTTAGCAAGCTAAGAAAGAAGGTTAATAGGTTAAAGACCTACCTCTTTATCTCTATATATAGCTATAAATTAATTAGCAAGATTAATATTAACTATGTAGCAGGTATAAGATAAGCAACTGCTACAGCGTAAGCTGCTCTAACTACTAGTCTAAACGCGATTAAAGCAGCGTTTAGTATATAAGCTATCTAACATCTTCTTTATATAGCGCTTACACGGCAGAACGTAAGAACGTGTTAGATTAGCAGTAATCTTTAAGGAGCTACTAGGCGCCTTCTTTTAAGTAGATAGGGGCGCTAAGCGCTTAGTAGACGGCTTAATAGGTGTTTTTAGCGTATTGCTGTCGCTATGTTACAGTTTACGTGTTGCTGCTTAAGTAGTTATCTACTGTAATTTTTGCTTTAGCTTTTAAGGAGCCTTACCCTTACGCTAGCTTAATTACTTAGTTAGACTTTAAGGTAGATTAACATTTAAATAAGAACTTAACAGCAGACTTAATTTAGTAGGTAACGCAATTATCCTCTAAGTAGAGCTACTAAAAGACTTGCGGTAAGCGTACGGATTAACTGGCAGAGGCAACTAACTCTTATTACCTTAGAGATTAGCTGCTTGCTAAAATTTATTATTAAACAGGTTTTAGCGCGCGCAACGCTTACGTTAAGCACCGTTCTTAGGTTGCTAGTAGCTTTCTAATTATCTATTACGTTGTTAACAACAGCTCTCTAAGCTGCGCTTGTTGTTGCTTAGGGCGGACTACACTAGAAAGATTAGCAGCTAATTAGTGAGGGAACAATAAGGCAATACTACTTACTATATTAGTAATAGTGGTCGAGGCAGATTAGAAAAACTTAGTAATTAGATTAATTAAGGTTAAGGACAAAAGGTTTTAGAGAGGCAAGAGACGCAATTAATTTTATTGTAGTAATCATGCACTAACTATTTACGCGATATTTAGGGTCTATCTAATGTTTTAATATTACTTAGAGATGCTGGATTAATTAAAGCAACAACACGCAGTATTAGTACAACAATAGAGGATTACGTAGAGGAGCTATAATTACAAGGGCTCTCTAAATTAACAACTTAAATTTATTATAATTACCTTGATTGCTTACAGCTCAGATTAATAGCATCTTACTAACCTAGGGGGTGTGTTGGAGTACGGACCTCCAGATCACTCCGGATCACGCTTGGACATCCAGATCACCCAGGTTATCAGGTGATCCTAGTGGGATATCACGTGACGGCGCTAGTAGCGCACATATAATCGAGCCAGATCGTCCAAAGTCTTTTTAGTAGTTATTAGACACTTTGTTGTGGCACTTAGTTGATCAATATACTTATTCCCCTGCAACTGATCATTCAATTACTCCTTCTCAGCTCCCACAACTATAATAATCGTAAGTCTTATAGACTGTACAAGGCCCTCTTAAGCTTAACACATTTGCCTAGGCGCTTCTTACTATTTCGTAGGTTATATAGAACTATTATTCTATTACAAATATAGGCGTTAAAGAACGCGCCTACTATGTTAAGCTTCTATGATTTTATATCAAACTTAGCTATAATTATAATTATAAGCCTAAAAAATTGCGTAGCTAGTGTTGCTGCGTATATTAAGTATATTCAGTTTTCCACTTAAAAGTCTTCTCTTAATATAAGACGTGCTTTATATTTAAGAAAGAAGCTGTTCTTATTAAGCTTGTATCTACTTAAGAGAAAGAGGTTTAGTGTTCTCTAAAATCTTCTTCTTTATCTAAGTGCCTTTTAAAAGTAGAGTATTAATCTCCTTTTAGCTAGCCTATCTAAATAGAGTCTTATATGGTGCCGGTGCACAGGGTGATACCCTGCTGCACACTAGGTTAGTGCTTAACTATCTAATCCTAAGGTATATAACCTCTTCTGTGTATCGCGAAAAGAGGGCACTATTTATTATCCCTTTACTCCACAACTTAACTCTTGTACTATCCTATTGAATAGGTGTTTTCTTCTACAAATAGTCTTTTATACTTAAGATATAATAAGATTATTATCTTGCTAACTTTGTTCTTGTATAATCTAACTACTAGTAGTCTTTTGCTCTTATAGCAATATGTCTTTATACACTCTAATAATTGTATAAATAGCAAAGCCTATAAAAATATACTTTACTACTTATTACACAGGGATATTAGTACATAATTGTTACACGAATAAGATCATAATCTTACGTATGTAAGGAATTTAAAAGAATACTAAAAAAGCTGGAATGTTTGGGTTTAATACTTGATATATCTTTAAAGGGTTAGCACTATTCTTTACTATAGACTATATTAAAGACTATGTTACTTAAGTTAGCATAAATAACAAAGAAAGAAAAAAAAAACTTACTAAAAAAAATATACGTAAAAAAATGCTAACTTAAATTTTATTTAGTGACATAAAACCAGTAAGCTGTTTAGCAAAATAGAAATAGTTTTATATATATTCAAATGCTAACTTGAAGTTTACTTAGAAAAATAAAAGTAGTAACCTATTTAGTAACATAAAGGCAGGCTTATATATGTTAAAAATTAGAAGCAAAAGTTACATTGAGCAAAAATAAAAATAAGACTAAAAGCTTATAACTAAGTATATTTAAACGCTTACTTAAAGTATCTATTTAGTAGAATAGAAACTTTATTAATAAATAAGATAGCATAAGTATAAATTAGAGCCTACTTAGCAGAAAACAAGGTACTAAAGAGGCAACGATTTATATAACTACTTCCAAATAAGCACACACTATAAAGACTATAAAAATTAATATCATATTTCTTTTAAGTACTAAACTTTATCTATTACTTTACTAACTTCTTCTTAATAAGCATACACTATAAAAACTCTAAGAATAAATATTCTGGTTTTTTAAAGATTAAACTTTGTTTATTACTTTACTAAGTAACTATTATTTACTTTTTACATAGAGAACTTTTATAAGTTCTACTATACTATAAATATTAAAGAAAGATTAGGAGTTAAGTTAAGAATAGAAAGGCGAAATGCTTCTTTTCTCCAGACCTATAACTACTAGTTCTTAGGTTCTAATAATACTATCAATCTTAGTTATTAAAACTATAACTACTCTTACGCACAACTTTGTGTTATCTATAGTTTAACCAAAATATAGTCAACTAGTTTTTACTAGAAACGATATTAAGATTCTCTAAAAGAATTTAACTAATAAGCTAGTAATAAAAGTATCTATAATACTATAAAAGTTTTTATCCTGCTAGACAATTTCTTTAGTATATTATGAATTGCTTTTTGTTATTCTAAAACGCTTACCTAGAAATACAGAAAGAAATGAGTCTACGTTACAAGTACATATTAAGAAATAGTAAAAAGATAGCAATACTACTATTAAAATAAATAAATAGTTATACTTTGAAGCTCATATTTATAAATACGTACAAAATCTGCCTAGGCTAGTAGAGTACTACACTTATTTTACTTCTATTGCTGATATATGCATAAAAAGCAAGTGAATCTCTTAAGAACAGAAAAGTATTCTCTTTTTTACAGTCTACTATAAAATAAATACAAATGCAGTATTGTACTATATACTTACTACACTAAATAGTAATAATTGAAAAATATATATATATTAAATCTAATTTATTCTTTTCTTAAATCTTACTACAATAAGATAGCTAGCCTAAATAAAATTTATTAACTAGAACCAAAAAGGCGCAAGAATAAAATGCGCTAGATTATGCTATCTAACTAGCGTGCAACTTTTACTCCTAAGAAAGTAAAAAAGATAGTAGTTAAGATTAGGAAAGCATACGAAAAGACAAGCACGCTAATAAATATTAACTTAGAAGTAAAAGACTTTATTAAGTCTTTAGGCAATCTAAAGCTTAGACTATTAACTATTAACATGCTTATAGCTTACTCAATAACTAAGAAACTTCTAAAATAAACTACTAACTACGCGTACTTTATCGCATAAGCAACTAATGCTAACCTTGATAGTAAAGAAAATAATAGTTCTTTTATTACTAATGCTAACAAAAGATTGTTTACTAAGACAACTACAGCATAATTAAATAATACTAATATAAATACTTTTTGTTGTATATATAGTGTTATAGAACACATAATTAAGGATTATAAGCTATACTACGCCTTAAAGTAAATAGGATGAGTTAGTTTTAACTAGGATATTGCAGCTAAGAAAAGAACTTACTACTTTAGGCTGCTACATAAACCTCCAGGAAAAATTCTAGAACAACTACTATTAAATCAAGTCTTGCTATAGTTAAAGGCAAAGTTTAAGAGTTTGACAATATTACTAACAACGTACTTAACTAATTGGCCTTTAGTATAATACCTAGAACGTTTACTAGTAGAGACTTTTAACTAGGCTTCAGGTTGAAGGGGAAAGCCTTTAGTTTTATAAACATAGCAACTAGTTGTAGTGGGCGGGCCTATCAGGCCTTGCATGCAACTACACACGCCAACCACTTAGCCAAAAGGCTGGCACAAGACAATAGAGCGTCTAATTGTCTTGCGTAGTTGATACTTATAGTCCGCCGCCGCGCGGCCTGTAATGTGACGTGTACCACCGAGGTACAACCGAGGATCAACCCCTTAGGCCTTCAGCCCATCACACCAGTTTAATAAACTAAAGTACTAAAATAATATTCTCTAGTAGTTCTAATAGTTCTAGAAATGATTATACAATTCTACTACAAACAAATGCGTTAATATGCTTAATAATAAAATTGCTGCTAATATTATACTAGGAGGCGGAAAAACGCTTTATACAACATCTCTAAAGTAAATACTACTACGCGCTTAAAAAGCACGGGCCCTTTCTTTTACTAAAATATTGATTATGTCTAGGATAGAGGAATAAAGAAATAAAGAAGGCTAAGCAAGGATACAAGTATACAAAAAAGTAATTAAACATTTTAAAGTAATGCTTTGATTTTTAAATTACAGCCTACGAATATGCAGTTTCTATAAGAAGAAATATAAAGTAATATACATTTTACAAGTTATCTTTTTAATACATTATTTTTAATTATTAGGTCGCCACAGTTACTTTAGCAAAACGACAGCATATTAGCTAATTTAAAGTACTTATAGCAAGAACAAAAGAAGAAAGCTGTAAATCTTATAAATACGCTTCTTAATTCTAAGTTATGAAAAATAATTCAAGGTTAGCTAAACTGTATTATAACTACTTTATTTAAAAAGGAAGTATAAGAGGTTACTATATTCAACGTTATAAAACAAAACAATATTTAAAAACAATTACGAAATATTCTTTATAGTAATATCAATATTATAGATAGTTCAAGTACGCTTAGCATTATAACTAGTAGAGAAACTACAGAATCTACGTGTAATTTAGTGCATTTAGAATTTATTCTAGCTGCTCATTAGATAAACCAGCGTGCGGACTGGGAATACCTTACTAATAGAATTTTACTAATTTCACAAACTATTGCAAATGTATATTACAATACAATAAACATATATTAATTCGATCCTTAGACCTACTATAAGGTGCACAGAAAGGGTAATTTTAAAATTAATAAGCTAGACAACATAACTACTAAGAAAAGTTAAGAAGTCTAGTAAAGACATATAGAAGTCTTTACTTAAATAAACATGCCAGAATACTAAGTCATTATAAACAGCCGCTCCTTAAAGTGCCTAATTACTACTAAAGCATAAATAAATATTCTCAAACTTAGTACTATTTAAGCATTAAAGATACTGTATAAAATAATAAAGCATAAACTAGAATAGCTATCTCCTAGTATTACTTTAGCTAATAGCACACATAATCTTTTTGTTAGAACTACGTTTAATATATACTTATACAAATAAGGGCAGTTACTATTATAACTACATTTAGAATTATTGCCAATATTACTAAATCTATAATTTTAGGAGCACCTTAGTGTGCATGCACAGGAATAGCAATATAGTAAAATACGTTTAGACAAATTCCTTGCTAAGTTCTTTTTCAAAATATTACTAGGAACACAGTTTTTGTTGCGTCTAATCTATCTCCGAGTTACATTGCGTAGACAATTAGGAATAAAGCCTCTAATAAGAAATTATACAAAGAAACAGTAGGTAAGGTATAGTTGCATATAGATACTAACACAGTAGATAACAAATCGCGCATTACTACCGTAAAATACATATAGAAAGCAGTATAGTTAAATTTAACAGCTAGATTTAGCGACTTTAACACGCTATATACAGACAATAATAAAAGCAACTAAATAGTCTAAATAAACTATGGATTTACTTACGCAGTTAGAAAGTCTAAGAACCTTACAAGAAACTATAAACTTAGTAAATTTTTAATTATGTATAAGCTTATTTAGTAACTGTTGCAAGGGAAACTGTTTAAATTTACCTAGTAATATAATAATCTTTACATAATATATAAAATAGTGAACAAGAAAGTTTAACCTATTAATATCCCATAGCAGAAGATACTAATAGAATTTGGATAAAAAGACTAGAAGAAAAGGGCAAAAGAACAGCAACTCCTCTAACAAAGCATTTGTAATTCTAATACAGAAACGTATAACTACTTATTTAAACTAAGATATGCTGCTTTCTCTTGAGGGACAAGGCTTACTAAGAAACAAATTAACAAGCTACATGTTAGAGACTACCTCTAGCTTTTAGAAAAGAAGATATTCATACATATGCTCCTTAACAGAGAAGTAGCGCTCTTATAGGAATTTAAAGAATTAAAAAAGATTTATTCTAATGTATACCTACTATACATGATATAGACAATACTATACAAAGCCTAGTAAGTGTAAGGTTTTACTGTTCTAAAAGCTTTAAAATTACAAGTAGTAGATAAGTTAATGTGGGAGCTGAGAAGGAGTAATTAAATGATCAGTTGGAGGGGAATGAGTATATTGATCAACTAAGTGCTACAACAAAGTGTCCAATAACTACTAAGAAGACTTTAGACGATCTAGCTCGTTTATATGTGTGCTACTAGCACCGTCACGTGATATCCCACTAGGATCACCTGATAACCCGGGTGATCCGGATGTCCAAGCGTGATCCGGAGTGATCCAGAGGTCTGTACTCTAACACACCCCCTAGGTTAGTGAGATACCATCGATCTGAGCTATAAGCAATCTAGGTAATTATAAATCTAAGTTGTCAATTAAGAGGGCCTCTGTAATTATAGCTCCTCTACGTAATTATCTGTTGTTGTAGTGATGTTGTATGTTATTGCGTTGATTGATCTAGCAGCTCTAAGTAATATTAAAACATTAGATAGACCCTAAATATCGCGTCAATAGTTAGTGCGTAATCGCCACAACAAAATTGATCGCGTCTATTGCCCCTCTAAAACCTTTTGTCCTTAGCCTTAATTAATCTAATTACTAAGTCTCTCTGATCTGCCTTAACCACTATTACTAATATAGTAAGTAGTATTGCCTTATTGTTCCCTTACTAATTAGCTGCTAATCTTTCTAGTGTAGTCCGCCTTAAGCAATAACGAGCGCAGCTTAGAGAGCCGTCGTCAACAACGTAATAGATAATTAGAAAGCTGCTAGCAACTTAAAAATAGTGCTAAGCATAAGCATTACGCGCGCTAAAGCCTGTTTAACAATAAGATTTAGTAAGCAGCTAATCTCTAAAATAATAATAATTTATTGCCTCTGCCTTTTAATCCTTTTGCTTACTGCAAGACATCTAGTGGCTCTGCTTAGAAGATAATTGCCTTACCTAATAAATTAGGCCTATTGTTAAGTTCTTAATCTAAATTTAATCTAATTAAAAGTCTAACTAAGTAAACAAGATAGCGTAAGGGCAAGGCCCCTTAAGAGCTAAAGCAAAAGTTGTAGTGGATAACTAATTAAGTAGTAATACGTAAACTGCAACATATTAACAGCAATTAGTTAAAAACGCCTATTAAGCTGTCTACTAAGCGCTTAGCGCCCCCCTCTACTTAGAAAAAGGCGCCTAGCAGCTCTTTAAAGATTGCTACTAATCTATTATGCCCTAGCGTTCCGCCGTATAAGTGCTGCATAAAGAAGATGCTAGATAGCTTATATACTAAATACTGCTTTAATCGCGTTTAGACTAGCAGTTAGAGTAGCTTATGCTATAGCAGTTGCTTGTCTTACACCTACTACACAATTAACGTTAATCTTACTAATTAATTTATAGCTATGTATAGAGATAAAGAGGTAAGTCTCCAACTTATTAACCTTCTCGCTTAGCTTGCTAACTAGTTGTTAGGGATAGAACAATAATAAGATGTACTAAGTTTTAAAAGCTTAACTACTTAAAGACATTATTACTTGCTATAAAAAGAGTAATAGCAGCGTTATAACTACTAAGCCTTCTACGTAGAAGGCTCCTACTAATAATTATTAAGCTTAAGAAATAGCTTATTATAATTTTGCCGCTTAGCCTCTTGCTTCTACTCCTGCTCTGTTGTTCGCTCCTACTTCTACTCCCGCGTTCGCTCCTGCTTCTTTGTTCGCTCAACAGCTGCAGCTGTCAGCTTATTATCTTTAGCTGCAACAGTAGCAATATAAGCAGCCTTAGCAGTAACCTACTTAAAAGTTACTGCTTTAAGAGCAGTATGCCTAAAGAGTGTTGCCCCTGTCTAGTCTATATAATTGCCCTGCTACTTATTATCCTAATTACTATAGTAAGCGCGATTATTATGCTAGTGTAAGAAGGCAATTATCTAACAACTCTGTATATAGAAGCGATAGGTTAGAATTGCGCTGTAATACTACTTACCTCTAGACTCTTGCTGTTTAAGCTCGTATAGCCTAAATTGCTTTTGAGCTAGCTGAGGCTAAGCAGGCTAAGCGTAATGTAATAATAGAGTCTAGCAAGTATAATAAGTCTAATGCTTATTAGTAATAAGGTTCCTAGTCCTAGTTTAGTTTAATAGTCTAGCTTACGTTCTCCCGCTTAATAAAATAAGCTATTAAAAGCAGACATAGCCTAGTATATAGATAGTACTGCTTTATATAAATTCTTTGCTTGTTAATTATCTTTTTCTTTAATTAAGTGCTTAACTTGCTAAAAGTTAAATAACTACTTAAACTTCTTAAACTGTTGTTAGGTAAGTAACTTAGTTAGTCTATTAGCTAGCATAATTACTGTTTCTAGGTACTTAACTTAAAATAATCCTTTAGCAAACTCCTGCCGTAGCTATATATTTTAGATATCTACATGCTTTAATTAAGTACTAATCTGCTTATTCTTCCTAACTACAAGCCTAATTGTTTGTTAATTGTTACACTAGACTGTCCAGACGTCTCCTAGATTAAGAGACAGCTCGCGAAAGAAGCGCTTAAAGGCTATAGCCTCCTTAGTAGTATACTCAAGGGCAAGTAGCTTAGCCTTAGTAGTCGACGTGGTTACTGTAGTCTGCTAAGCTGCCTTCTAAAATATTAGACTACTATATAGGATAGCTATATATCTTTAGAACAATTAATAAGTTTCCAAATTATCTGCAAAGAAAGCGTCGCCTGTAAATATTAAGTCTAGGCTATTATAGTTTTTATATTAGATTGCATCCTATCTTGTTTAATAGAGGTATATAACTACCTGTTTAACAGCTTTTATATACTAAATACTAGGGTTTGTAAGGAAGTGTAAGAGCTTTAAGATTAAGTAGGCAATATCTAGTTATAGTATAATAGCTGTGTAAAGCACTAATTTAACACTTTCTTAGTAGGCCTTAATCTCCTGCTTAGTGGCTTTACTAGTGTTCTTAATTAGCTCCTTAGACAGTAATAGGGTCTTAGGAAAACTACTATTCTCTAGCTTAAACTTTTTTACAACCTTATTAATATACGTATTATATATAAGCGCGATTGTTTACTTTGTGCAATCTCTAATTATATAAATACTAAAGAACTATTTAACTAATCCCTGTTCCTTTATCTTGTACTTATCTATGATCTTTAACTAAAGATCTATTGCCCTCTGCTTACAATCTTTCGCGAAGAGCAGTAGGATATTATTTATATAAAACAGCACTAGGATTCTCCTTTCTTAATTAAAGAATAGGCAGGGCTCCTTTAGTAAGGCAATTAGTCTAATCTCCCTTAGTAATCGTAAGAACTCCTTATACTACAACAGTAGCGAGTCTTGTAATCTATATAGTGCGTAGTTAAGCTGTATGCACTTCTCTAGCTTCTTAAAGCTATCTAGCATCTTACAGATTACTAGGTTGTCTGCTGTAATTAAAGCATTAAGGAATGCTCCTATAACATTGTATTGCTTAATCTTTAGATTATTCTTAGCGGCGATAGCTATCGCTGCTTAGAAGGACCTAGCTGCTAAGGTAGCAGCATAAGTTAAATTAATTAAATCTTTTTCTTAGAGATTACCTCTTACAACAATCCGCGCCTTGCATTTAAAAAAGAACCTATCCTAATTAAACTTATAGGTCTAGACCTACTTTATAAGTATTAGGCGATTAATTGCCTCTTCTTTTAATATCTTAGTCTTAGTCTTTGTCTTACTTAACTAATTAATCTCTCTCCTGCAGGCATCCTTAAACAAGGCCCTTATGAGATACTAGAGTAATTGCTTCTATAATCCTAGCAGTTTAGGTAGATTATCGCAATACGGTTAAGTATTTCCTGTAATTAGCTTATACTTAGTAAGCAAAGCTGCTATAACTACGTAATTAAGAGTCTTGTAGCTTACTTAGTTTTTCTAGGTTTCTTGCAAACCTAGCAGGTAGGTATTATAAAAATTGTCCTATAATAGATCCTTATAATCTGCGATTAATGCGTTAACACTACCTGTACTTCTACTCTTTAGTTAATTATTAGGAACTTAGGTTGCGTCCTTACGGCTACGCCCGCTACATAGCTTACGCAGTAGAAGATATTAATTTATAGGCTAATTTAGGCTTTTACTAGTAATCTAAGCACTACGTTGTATAAGCAGAGGTTTAGCTTATAACTACTTCCTCTTCTACTGTTTGTTGCCTAAAACCTTAACCTGTAAGTTAATTTACGCCCTGCTATCCTGCTTAAAGGAGCAGGTGTTCTATTATAATTGGCTAGCGCGTTAGAGTCTACGAGCACAGACTATCAGACTAGTAAATAAAGTATTCTACCTACAGGTTCTAATAGATTAGCTTTTTTAAGTAGTTGCACTACTGTTCAACTGTTAGTAACTATACAACTAATTAAATTGTTGTTCCCTAGGGTCTCTAGTTTAGAAGTAGGTTTTAGGGTAGCAAGACTAGTAATCTACTACTAATCTAAGCAAATTCCTAATAGCGCACTAGCCTTATACTCTAATTGCTTAGCGTCTTTTAATCTACTCTTATCTTTAGTAGGCAGGCCTTCTTTACTACTTAAGATAGTAGTTAGATTACCCTTAAGGTTTTTAGTAGTTAGCTGCGTATCCTAATCTGCTCTTCCTTAAATAGGAGAGATGACCTCTAAGTTGTTTCTAGGATTAACTAGCTTCCTATTATAAAGAATTTCTACAATCTTAATTGCTTAATCTCTTAGTAGCTTTTCCTTGCAATCCTCTTTGTAGAACAACTATTTCTTAAAGGTTATATAACAGGTAGTAATCACCTAATTAAGTGTTAGTACCTATATATAGTATATGTTAGAGGCTTAATACTCTACTGAATAACTAATATAGCCGCGAGGATTAACCTTAAATCCTTAACAATCGCGCCTAGCTGCCTTATCCTTATCTAATAGATAGGCTTAGCAGCTATAGGCATAAATTCTACTCTAGTCTAGGCGTAAATTAGCAGTCTAGTATCTAATCTCTAGTAGTTAATAGTATTAGAAATATTTCCTAAACTCTTCTTTAAGCACCTAATTAGGAGATTAGTAGCTATAGATCTTAGTAGGGCTTATGCTATGTAGGTGAGCAGCTGCATTTATAATTACTAGCTAAAGCTTAGCTAGTAGATTAGCGCTCGTGCGCATCTTAATAGCTCTAGTAATTAGCTCTTAGCTTGCTCTCTCCGCCGAGCTATTAGGCTTATAGGTGTATAGCAGTGGCGTTTTAATTACAATCCCTTTCTCTATTGCCTATTCCTTATATCTTGATTGCCCTCTCTAAGGCAGTGTAGCAGTATTGTTATCCTAATAGATTCATACAATCCTCTGCTAATATTTCCTCTTAATCCTTTTAGCAAAACCTTTAATTACAGGCATAATATTGTTTAGTGTCTTGAACTAGATATTGTAATTATGCAGCTTGCCTAAGTAATCCTCCTTAATAATTAGTGCCTATTTTTTAAGTATTTAACCTATTAGGAAATTAAACAGATCCTATAAGATCCTATAAAAGGTTGTAGTAATCTCTCCTTTAGTCGCCGTAAGATTACTTGCAAGGCATAAGCTGTTGCGTAATAATCGCATTCTAATAGCTTCTTGCTAGTAATCTTAACATTCTACGCTAGCGGACTAAGGCTTTAATAGCCTGTTGTCCTAGGTTCCCTAATTGTTAATGCTACAAGTCCTTATTACTAGTGCGCAACTAAGGTTTCCTTAATTGCGCTACAGCGTTCACGAGCAGTAGTAGTTAAGTAGGGTAACAAGAGACTTGCTTGTATTTAACAAATAAGAGATTGTAAGGGTGTGTTAGATTAACTAAAGGTGCAAGGGAAAACTGTAATAAATTGATTGCAGAACTACGAAGGTTGCGCAGCGAGTCCTTTTACCTCCCTGTAAGGCCTAAGCTTAGCGCTGGTTTGTACATACAAGTAACTGCGCCGCAACTGCTAACATAGCAAGAGAGAATTATGCAAAGTATAAAAGAAAGGCTAAGTAGGCTAGGAGGGGCGAGTAGGGTAGAAGGGCCGAACAGGGTAAAAGGGCCGAATAGGGTAGAAGTGTTAGGCGGCGTAGGGTTAAGCAGTGTAGAAAGCCTAAGCGCGCTAAGCTAATAGATGCTAAGTAGCTACCTAGCATCTATAAGATTACTAAACAAAGCAACTCTACTAAGTACTAAAACGTTAGAGCTTTAGCTCTTTATAGTACCCCTCTCCTTAATAGAGGTCCTTAAGTCTTTCTAGTCCTGTAATACTTCTGTATCCTCTAGGTTTAAAGCTAGTTCCTAAGTTAGTTCTAGGTATTCTACCTATTTAACTAGGTATTCTTTCCTTCTTCCTATGCCTCTTTCCTCTAATAGGCGCTCTACTAGGTACTTATCTTTGCTGTCTACTTTAATTTGTAAGGGCTTGCTGTTGTCTTATAGTTAGCTTAGTAAAGGATCTAAGGAAGCTAGTTAGAGGTTGTTAATATTAAATACTAAATATATCCTTTCTAGGGTATCTAGCTTTACAGCGTTTAGTCTAACAATTTTAAGTACTGTATACTTAAGATTCTTCTAATTAAGTTTTTAGCTAGGTTACTTTATCTTATAGTAGTGTCCTAGCTTTAACTAAACCTTATTACCTACTTAAAGCTAAAGTAATGTCTTCTCCTCTTGTTTGCTTGTTGTTCTTATTCTTGTTAAGATTCTGCTATTGTAGCCTAAGCTAACTTAATACTTTGCTAGAGTTTGCTTGCTATCTTTTCTGCTTTTTAGTAGTCTTCCTGTATTCTTCTTTCCTAAGGTTAATTCTAGAGTCTATGTTTTACTACTATTTAGAGGGGATCTACCTTATATCTATATTGTAGGACGAAAGGCAACATTCTAGTAGATTGTGCTTATCTTGCTACAATCACGATTTTTACTATCCCTAGGTTGCTTTTCTAGTTTATTTAATCCTAATTGTAGAAAGCTTATAAGTAAGCCTGTACTGTAGAGTTTATTTATTCTATAAAGCTATTAGTTTTAGGATAATATCTAGAAGATAAACGTTGCTTAATCTCTAGCAGCTTGTAAAGTTAAGTCTAAAAGTAGCTTATAAACTATACACCTTAATTAGAAGTAATATAGTCTAGTAGCTAATAGTAAGCTACTACCAAGTTAACAAACGTTTTAGCAACGCTCTCTATAGTAATATCCTTAAGGCCTATTAAAATTACATCCTTACTTAGTCTATTAGTTACAACTATTAGGTTTATACAACCTTTGCTTTCTAGTAATTCTATAACAAAGTTAATTAATATCTCCTTCTAGATACGCTTAGGAATTAGTAGAGGTTTTAGTATTCCTTACAGGCTGTCTTTCTATAGTTTTGTTTTTCTACACACTAAGCAGTTTCTAATGTATTACCTTACTGTCTAGCTTATAGTAGGCTAAAAGTATTCTCTAGCAACTGCTTAATAAGTAAGGTTTCTTTTTATGTATTCTAGAGCCTTAAAACAGTAGAGCTTATAAATAATTGTAGTGCGTAAAGGTTTGTTGTTTAGTACCTACTTTTAATCTTAGTATAGCAGGTTTCTAAAATTATCTAGTAAGTGTTTAGAAATTAAAAGCCTAAGGTTAAGCTTTGCTAGAAATAAGTGTTTCCCTTTATTTACTGCTATCTAGGCTAGCTAGTAAGTAATATTCTCTTCTTTAGCTTTGTTCTATAGCTCCTCTAGGTCTAATTGTTCTTAAAGTACTGTCGCTAGATAGCTATTACAGCTAAAGGTCCTAAGAGTCTTCTTTTCTTCTTATTCTTCTGTTTCTAGAGTTATCGCAGTAGATAGTTTAAAAACTTATAAAAACCTTCTAGAAATTTAATTATCTAAACTGTTTACAGGCATATCTTGTTGTCTCTAGAATAAGGCATCCGCCCTAGAGTTATTAACTCTAGGCCTATAGGCAATTTCTATGTTGAGAAATTTACCTAGAAATTAGGCCTATCTTATTTGTCTCTTACTAAGCTGCCTAGGCTTTCTAAAATACTCTAGGTTCTTGTAGTCTATTATTATTAGAAACTTCTTTAAGGAGCATAGCATAGCGTTCTATTTAAATAAGTAGAAAATAAATATAAATAGTTCCTTGTTGTGTGTCTTGTAGTTGCTTTAAGCACTAGTTATCTTCTTTAAGTAGTACACTACTTATTGTAACCTTTTTTAGTTGTTATATTATAAAAGAACTCCTGCTACAACATAACCTAAAGAAGTAGTCTCTAGGATAGTTTCTCTATTAGGTTCCTATTAAGCTAGTATTAGTTTAGTAACAAATAACTTCTTTAGCTTATTAAAAGCTTCCTGCTCTACTTTTCCCTATTAGAAGGAGACGTTTCTAGTAAGTCTTGTGAGCAGGGCAACTATATGAGAGTAGTTCTTAATAAAGCGTTAATAAAAGTTTGCTAATCTAAGAAAACTGCGTACTCTTTTAATATTTATTAGTGCCGTCTATTCTTAAATTACTTCTAATTTCTTATGGTCTATCTAAAGTCCTTTTCTAGCCTTAATAATAAATCTAAAGTATTTAGTGCTTTGCACATTAAACTTGCATTTTTTAATATTAAGAGGTAACCTAGCCTTGCCTATAGCTTCTAGGACCTTTTTTATATTGCGTTAGTGTTCCTTAAGCGTGCTATTTGTGTAAATTAATACGTTGTCTAGGTAGGCTAAGCAGAAATTGTTGATGTATTCGCGGTGTCTAGTTAATATATTATTAGAAAGTACTAGGAGTATTTGCTATACTAAAAGGAGTAACTAGCTATTTATATAACCTAAATCTTATTCTAAAGGCAGTCTTCTATCTATCTCCTGTGTTAATTCTAATTTTATAGAAGGCTGCGGAGACGTTAATCTTAGTAAACTATTTCGCCTTAGCAATGTTGTTAAGCGTCTCCTAGATTAACAGCAAGGGATAACAATCCTCTTTTGTAATAGCGTTAAGAGCTTAATAATAAACGCAGAACTATAATCCTCCTCTAGGTTTTCTAGTAAATAAGACTAGGAAAGAGGCTATACAGCTGCTAGCTTTAATCTATTCTTTATTTAAGAGGGATAAGAGCCCCTTACGTAGAACTAAAAGCTCTAGTCTACTTATATTGTATAGAGGGCCTTAAGGAGGTTCTTTTTCTTTTCTACTTTTATCTTTTTGCATCTTAATTTAGTAATTAACCTTAGGTCTACGTAGAGGTAGTAGTGTAGAAGCAGTTTTTAACTGAAAAATCTAGGCTATGTGTTAGTACGCCTTAGAAAGTAGTAACAAAACATTTACTTTCTTTTTAGAAGCTAAAGCTTTTTTAATATCTTTAAAAGAAGCAGCAAAAGTCTAGATTAACTTATCTTTTCTTACTTACCTAGTATAGGAGTAATAGGCAGTTACGTTTATTTATTGTAGTCTTTTATTCTCCAAAATAAGGCAATCTTTAGTGCTTAGTAGCTTAATCCTTTGTCTAGAAGAGTAAATATATATTATTTTTCTAGAGGGTGCGATAGTAACCTCTCTCTTATTTATCTAGAGCCGTCTAAGTATTAAATCGTATCTAGGGTGTGTAGGAACAACATAGCCCTAGATAGTATCCTTGTATCCTTTAATATTAATCTTTAACCTAGCAACTTTATTAATATTTCTAGGTTTCTCTGTAACTCCTTCTAACCTGCGCGGGGAGATAGAAATGTACTCTAAGTTAGCGTTCCTAACAAGATAAGGGCTAATAAGAGAGTATGTAAAAAGTTTCCTATATTAATAAGGGTTAAAGTAAAGGTGTAATAATAAACTAACGTTTCTATAGTAATTCTATTGCTGCTTATATTCTTTTTAAAACTATCCTATTTTTCTGTTAACTTATCTTAGCTTACGTATAGCTCTTACTAGTGACTTTAAGCAAGAGCTATTCTTTTTCTAAATTAAAATCTTAGTTGTCTAGAGTATCCTTGCTGCTTAAGCTTTCCTTACTTAGCTTCTTTACTTTTACTTTTAAGAACTTTAATACAGTAGTCCTTTTCTTCTCCTTTTTTCTTAATATTTTTTCTTTAGTATAATTAGTAGCTAAGTGTCCTTTCTGCTTATAGGTAAAACATCGTCCTTTCTTTATTAGTCTACTTAGTTCTCGATTGCTAAGCCTACGTAGTTTAGCTAATTGTCTAGTAAACTCTATTCCCTCTATCTAGTCTCCTGTAGGAGGAGGAGGAAAGGCGGGTCTTAGCTTGTATCCCTTAGAGTATTGTTCCTTAGACTTATCCTAGCCTTTAGAGTATTGTTTTATCCTATATGGGTAGTCTACAATTTTAATAGACTTGTTTTGCAAGTTATCTAAGTCTAAAAAAGTAATACCTATACGCTTATCTTAAAGCTTATAAGCAAGGCTCTTTTGAAAAAGTATTATCTTTATATTCTTATCTAAGTTACCGTTTAACAGCAGCAACTATTCCTAAAATTCTATAATATAATTACAGATACTTTTCTTGCCTTAAGTAATTAACTAGAGTTTGTTTTAAGCTCTCTTAGAGCTGTATAGGTCTCTAAACATCTAATTAAAGAAGTTTAACAAATGTTTAAAGTTCTAGGCGTCTAACAACTTTATTTAATTAAGGTAGAGCAGCGTTAGGGTTGCTGCTAAACATTTAAGCCTGCTAAAGGCGTAGTTATAAGTCTTTCTTTCTGTACTAAAGTCTTCTTAGTTGCTCTCTATCTTAGCCGTAAGCTGCTTTTTAAAGATTTAGTACATTTTTCTTATCCTATTAAAAGTGTCTAGGTTAGGTTACTTAAAACGCTTAGGTTATGCTGTTTACTACGCTAGTTTTATTGCAGCAAGTAGTGTTAGTAGCTAAGTAGGTAGCTATTCGTGTTCTAGTTTTGTTTTCTTAAAGGCTAAGTTAATAGCCTTACAAATAAGAAAGGCTTCTTGTATAATTATTAAAGTCGCTATCTTATCTAGTATATTTGCTTAGCAGAGATTTTTAAGAGTGCTCTCTATCTTAGCCCTACTAACACTATCTTAGTATAGTCTTACTATCTAGATAGCTAAGTTTCTAGATGTAATTTTAGCCCCTACTATTATAGTATAAGTGTTCTAAATTAATAGTGCTTTTATTATGTTTAATAGGGATTAGTTTTTAAGGCTACTAGAAGTATATTAAGCTTATCTAACAGTTTGTATTACAAAACGTTTTAGGTAGAGTCTTGTTTAGCTAGGTATCCCTCAGCACTCCTTATGCTTCTTCTACTATTAATTCTTAATATATTTAAAACAGCTTTCACTAAGATTAACGATCTAATTAATTAGATTCTTTAGGCGTAGATATAGCTCTAGCTAGCTTCTCGTCTAGATATAGCTCTAGGAGGCTTCTAATTTAACGTAGCTACGCAAGTAGCTAAAGAAGAAATTAATTTAATTATAAGAGTGCGTTAGATTAACTAGAGGTATAAGAGAAAACAGTAATAAATTAATTGTAGAACTACAAAGGTTGCGCAGCAAGTCTATATACCTCCTTATAAGGCCTAAGCTTAGCGCTAGTTTATATGTACAAGTAACTGCGCCGCAACTGCTAACGTAGCAAGAGAGAATTATGCAAAGTATAAAAGAAAGGCTAAGTAGGCTAGGAGGGGCGAGTAGGGTAGAAGGGCCGAACAGGATAAGAGGGCCAAACAGGGTAGAGGTATTAGGCGGCGTAGGGTTAAGCGGTGTAGAAGGCCTAAGCGCGCTAAGCTAACAGATGCTGGGTGGACACCCGGCATCTGCGAGATCGCCAAACGAGGCAACTCTGCCGAGTACCAAAACGTTAGGGCTTCAGCCCTTTACAGACTTTAAAATAACACTTAAGGTTAATTAAGACAACGTTTTTTTAGGAGTACTAAATTGCATAGTGTAATTGTATTCTAAATACTAAATACCTAACTAGTTGAGCTGTTCTTCTAACACAATATTAGTATAGAAACCTAGTATAAGCTTAATGTTAGTAAGTAGTAGATTAGCTATCTTAGGGCCTACCTTGCTATGCAGAACGTTCTTAAGCAGCCTATTTTCTACTCTAGCAATAAGAATAGATTAAGTGCCTGCTCAGAGGGTCTTATTATTAACGCATTCGCTAAAGGTGCCTAGTACTAGGTAATCTATAGTATTAGCTAAGTAAACTGCTGCTCTACCATCTAGGATTGTACAAAGGGATAAGGCATAAGGGGTAAAAGCTGCACTAAAGATATTTAGCCTAATCTTATTTATAAAGTTATTTAGGTTGATTAGTGCTAAAAATAATAATCTAGAGTAGGATCTACTTGGCTTATTTGTGGCTAATCTGCTAGTGCTAGCCTTCTAGCCTTCCTTCTTAATCTAGGTGCGCAGAGATGCCTAAGTGTTAGTATTCTATCGCTTAACAATTTTCTTTTTCTTATTATCTAACAGCTTAATTAGAATATTGCTAGTAGGGGTTAATCTAGTAACTGCAGTTTAGAGTCAATAGCAGTTACTTAGTATCTAAAAATGTTTACTTATTAGCCCTTTACTAGCCTTGTAGGGACAAGAGTAGGGTTGCTTACTGCCCTTATTTAACTTTAAATTGTTAGCACTAATAGATTATTAAGCTAACACTAATCTAGATCTAGTTTAGAGCACTGCGTGTCCTTTTCCTTTTAAGGAACTAATTAATTAATCCTACAACAAAATACTAAAGATCTTTCCTAGATTATTAAGGGTTAACTAAGCTTTTCTAAGTGCTATTACTTGTGCTAGCCTATTGCGCTTCTTGCGCGACTAGTCTGTTGCGATTTCGGTGCCTAAGGCGTCTAAAAAATTAGTAATTGCTAGTAGCCTAACAACCTTAAGGAGCGAGTAAATTGTTGCTTATTAATACAGGAGCTGCCACTTAGTAAACTATTGATTAAGGCCTATTTGTCCCTAGCAAGCTTTATCTAGGTAGGATTAGTACTGCGCTCTAATAAAATACTAAGTATTCTAATTAGTAGGTGCAAGATCCTTCTTAAGGATCTTTACTAAGGCTTAAAGGCTAGTAAGGGTTTAATTAATTATGCTTATTAACGCATTTAAGAGCAGGTCTAGATAGACAATTTTGCTAATTTAGTCCTTAACATTAGTAATCTTAGCGACTTTTTCATATCTATTAAGCTGCCTATACCTTGTACCTATTAACTAGCTTGCTGTAATTATCCTTCTTATACTTAGCATTAAGGACTTAAGCCTTGTATTTGCGTTAAGCAATTTTATAATTTTCTTGTTCTTGCGCGCTTGCGTTAGGTAATAGAGCAACTAGTTGCTTAATATCTTTAGGCAGTTTAGAATACTGTAGCTTCTAGTAGTTAATTAAGAGCACGTCTAAAAAATTAGGATTAACCTAATCCTAGATGCCCTTCTCTAAGCAGTGTAGTCTTAAAAGAGCAAACTAGGTTAGCTAGTCTAATCAGGCCTTTAGGATTACCCCTAAGGCAACAAGCGGTGTGTTAGTAAGGTCTATATTGGTGAGATGCTTATATAGGAACACAAAGTCCGTTATTGTTAAGGTGACAATAGGATTAATTAGTTTGTTGATAGGTAGCTGTGTTACCAATAGCAGTAGCCTTTAGGATAGGTTGTAAAGAGGTTAATCGTATAATTAATAAGTAAGAGAGGTACAGCAGCAGCGATCTGCTAGCTAGTGCTGTAGGAGATAAAAAAGAGGAGAGTAAAATCTAATTAAACAAATAATCTTCTAGCTTGCTAATTGCGCAGTGGGAATTAATACTACGATCAAGCGGCTGGGCTTATAACTGTAGGAGCTGAGAAGGAGTAATTAAATGATTAGTTAGAGGGGAATAAGAATATTAATCAACTAAGGGCCACAACAAAGTGTCTAATAACTACTAAAAAGACTTTGGACGATCTGGCTCGTTTATATGTGTGCTACTAGCGCCGTCACGTGATATCCCACTAGGATCACCTGATAACCCGGGTGATCCGGAGGTCCGTACTCTAACAGTTAATGTTTGCCTAAATTAAGTAATATAGAAAAGTTGTACGAGTCAATATTACAATCTATATCATCTAGTACTAAAGAAAGATAATGGTGTTTTGTAGATTAGGAATACATAAAAAATAAATACCGTTACTATATAAAATGTAAACTTACTACTAATAGCTAATAAGATTTTAGATAGATTTACAAAATGCAAAATTATTTTACTTATAAATTTTTTTTCTGGATATAACTAAATTACAATTCACTCAAAAAGTAGAGATATAATAGCATTCTAAACACGTACAGGATTTATATAGTTAAACATATTAGTTATAGGTGCTACTAACTCTTTAGCAGCATTCTAATAGGTTATAATAAAAATTATAAAAACCTACTAGCCTAATACTATGCCTTTAATTAACAATATTACATGCGGAAGACTAAAGGCTAATTATAGTAAAATAGAATTAATGCTAGAAGTACAATATTATAGTCTTAAGCATATTATATAATCAAACAAAGTATTAGCTAATATTAAATAAGCTAAACGCACTGTATTGAGAAAAAAGTGTTACTTTCTCATAAGAAAACCTAGGGTTATAGGCTATAGGATTAGTTCTTAAAGTTGTTATCCTAACTAAAACAAAGTTAAGAAAATTATAAACTAGCTACTATGCAAGAATAAGAGAAAATTGTAATCATTTATAGGCATATGCGTCTAGTCTTATATATAAGAAAAAGACTTTACTAAGATTGCTAAACCTCTATCTACACTCTTACAAAGCAATACTCTTTTGAAATAAAAAAATGCGCAAGACATAGCAATGTACACACTTAAATAATTTATATAAATTATACTTGCACTTATAAACTTAGACTACACTAATACCAAGAACTGTAAAATATTTCTAAAAACTGATGCTAGTTTAAACAGTGCATGTGCTTACATAAACTAACTTAAAAAAATAATAAATAATACCTAGTATAGTTTAAAAGCACACTATAGTTATCATAGAAAAGGTAATAGTACTTTTGTAAGTTAAAACACATGGATATACTATAAGCTTTTAAGATGTTTTGTACTTACTTCTATAGCATTTAGTTTACTATAGAAACTAATGCTGCAACTTTTATTGCTTAGCTAAATTATCCATTAACTAACAATCCAAGAATATTTATAAATAAGTAGATATTGACGATTCTTATATAAGACTTTAATATTAAGCATATACTAAGTAAGAAAAATGCAGTCGCGGATGCACTGTTAAGGTATTTAAAAACTAATAACTAGGAGCTACCTCCAGAACCTAAGGAAGACGTAGAAGAGTTTGTTAATTATATAACCAGAATTGTAAATGTACCTATATTCGTTGAACAAGCAAGGAAACTTTATTAGGAGTTCTTTAAGAAATTAAAGCAATATGCTTAGTTTTTAGTTAACTCTAGGACTTTCAAGAGTATAATTTTTCAAGAACTATAAGTATAAAAGAAATAAGCGTCAAACTTTTTGTATACAAGATAGTATACTTTTTAAAAAGAAATCTAGAAACATTGCAATTTAATAAGTTGTAGACAATACTGACTTAAGAGTAGGTATAGTATAGAATATGAATACCTAGATTAGACACATAGAAGTTAACGCGGTGTACTCTATACTTGCGGAGCAATACTAGTAGCAAGGAATATATAAGCACGTGCAGAAAAGACTAGTGATCTATTTAGACTTTTAAATGCAATTCTCTAAGAGAAAGGTTAATATGCTTACTAACACCTTTAGTTTTGCTATTTAAGAAACTATTTCAATTATTGTAGGATATATGCCTTAATATTTTAGGAAGAAGTTCTTAGTAATTGCAAGAGACTACCTTAGCAGTTAGCTAGAAGCTAAAGCACTCTTCAATAACTAGTCTAAGACAATTGCTAAGTTTATATATAAGAATATTATATGTTAATAAAGCACAGCACACAAACTTATAGTGTGCCGGTGCACAGCGTGATAACCCTGCTGCTCACTAGGTTAGTGCTCAACCACATGATCTAAAGGTATATAGCTCGTTTCGGGGACCGAAACGAGCAGGAATCATCTATCTATCCTCTACTTCACAACTCTCAACTCATGTACTTCTCTTTAATAGCCAACTTATAATAAGATCTTTATCTTACTACCCTCGTTCTCGGATGACCTGAGCGCTAGTAATCTCTTGCCCTTGTAGTAGTATGTCTTTATACACCCTAACACCCGTACAAATAGCGAAGCCTATAGACATATACTCTACTACTTAGTGCACGAAGGAACTAGTGCATAATTATTGCGAGAACAATATAATAATCTTACGAAAGCACGGAGCTCTCAGGATTACTACTAGATATACTCTCGGGATTACTACTAGACATACTTTTAGGGGGTTAGCACTATCCTCTATTACAGACTATGTTAAGAACGATGTTACCTAAGTTAGCACTAACAACAAAAACCTACTAATAAACAACAAAATGCGTTATTAAATGCTAAGTTAAAGTCCATCTAGCTAAATAGAGGCGGCAAACTATATAGCGAAAAAGAGGCAGTCTTACATATGTTTTAAATGCTGATTTAAAGCCTACCTAGCAAAATAGAGGTAGCAACTTGTCTAGCGAAATAGAGACAGTAATACATGCGTAAAGAAATGCTGAGCTAAGGTGCTATCTAGCGAAATAGAGATAGCACTAAAAGCTTACACATAAGTACTAGCTTCAGGTATAAATCTAAGCCTACCTAGCAAAATAAGGGGTACTTAAAAGGCAAAGATATATACATCTACACCTAAACGAGCATACACTATAAAGACTTAGAGAGAGATATTATCTCTCCTAGAGATTATACCTTATCTGTTTATTTACTAACGTTTGTTAACTATCTATATACACAAAAAACTTATATAAGTCCTACTGTACTTTAGATATTAAAAAGGATTAGAAGTTTGGTTAAGGACAGGAAGGCGCAACACTATCTCCCGCTAGACCTGCTACTACTAGTCCTAATCTACTATTAACTCTATTAAGCTTAGTTGTTAACACTATAGCTACACCTACGCACAACTTAGTATTAACTATAATTTAACTAAGATATAGTATATTAGTTTTAACTAGAAAGGATGTTATAGAATTCCTAGAGGACTTTAACTAACAAGCTAATAATAAAGGTATTTGTAATGATATAAGAGTCTCTATTTTACTAAACTACTTCTTTAACAAGGATTAATCTCTCTCTCGCATCCTAAAGCGCTTACCTAGATATGCAGAGAAGGATTAGTCTAAGTTATAAATACATATAAAGGAATAGTGGGAGAATAAAGATATAGCTATTAAAATAAGCAAACGCTTTTACCTTTAAGCTTACATCTATAAATGTATACAGAACTAGCCTAGTCTAGTAAAGTACTATACACACTTTACTCCTATTGCTAATATATACATTAAGAATAGACAAATCTCTTAAGAAGAGGAAGGAATTTTCTTCTTCCAAGGCCTACTACAAACTAACAAAGAGGCAGTTATATACTATATGCTTTCTGCCATAAATAAAGATAATTAGGATATATATAAATTAGAAGGGATCTATTCTCTCCTTAAATCCTACTACAAGAAGATAACTAGCCTAGATAAGATTTATTAGCTAGAACAAGAAGGCGCTAATGCTAAGATACACTAGATTATGCTGTCTAACTAGCGCGTAACCTTTACCCTAGAGGAGGTAAAAGAAGTAAGTATTAAGATTAGCAAAGCACATAAAAAGATAAGTACGCTAGCAAATATTAATCTAGAAGTAGAAGACTTTATTAAGTCTTTAGGCAACCTAAAGCTTAGACTATTAACTATTAACATGCTAATAGCTTACTCTACAACTAAGAGACTTCTAAAAAACTTACTAATTATGTGTACTTTATTACACAAGCTACTAATGCGGAATTCCCTAGTATAAGAAATAACAGTTTCTTTAATACTAATACCCTAAAGAGACTATCTAACAAGACAAGTTTAGTATATATAAGCAATACTAAAACGCACCCTGTTTGTTATATATGTAGTACAGTAGGGCACATGCTTAAGAAATGCAAATTATACTACGCCCTAAAGTATATAAAATAAGTTAGTTTTAACTAGAATGTCTCTAGCAAGAAAGGAACATACTACTTTAGTCTACTATATAAGCATCTAGGGGAAATCCTAGAATAACTAATATTAAACTAGGTCTTGTTTTAGTTAAAGGCAAAGATCTAAGTGTTCTACAACGTTACTAATAACATGCTTAATTAGCTAGCTTCTAGTGTAGTACCTAAGAAGTTTACTAGAGAAGACTCTTAACTAGGTTTAAGGTTTGAAGGGAAAAACTCTACTTTTACAAATATAGCAATAAGCTTAACAAGCTAGGGCTACTACAATAATGTTCTTTAGTAGTTCTAATAATTCTAGAAATACCTATACAATCTTTATGCTAGAGAATACGTTAAGAAGATTAATAAGATTAACGCTGCTAATATTATACTAAGAGGCGAAGAAAACGCTTTACATAGTATCTCTTAGTTAAATGCTACTACGCGCTTAAAAGTCAAAAGCCTTAACCTCTACTAAGATATTAATTAGGTCTAAGAAGGAGGGGTAAAGAAGCGAGGAAGGCTAAGCAAGGATTTAAGTACCTAAGAAAGCAATTAAACAATACAAGAGGACTCTCCTATCTCTAACTTGCAGCCTATAGATATACAGTATCTACAGGAAGAAACATAGAGCAATATACCTTTTGCAAGTTAGCCTTATAATACACTATTTTTAATTGTTAGACTACTACAATTAGCTTAGCAAGATAACAACACTTTAGTAGATCCTAAGCATTTACAGCAAGGAAAGAAAAAAGAGGCTATAAAGTTTATTAACACTCTTTCTAATCTAGAACTTAAAGAGATAGTGTAAGGGCAGCTAAACCGTATTACAACTACTCTACTTAGACAGGAAGTATAAGAAGTTACAGTATTAAACCTTATAGGGCAAGCTAGTATTTAAAAACAGCTGCGCGACATTCTTAATAACAGTATTAATGTTGTAGATAGATCTATTGCGCTTAACGTTTTAACGTGTAGAAAAAACGCTAAGCTAATAGATGCTAGGTGCGCTAAATCACACCCGGCATCTATTCTAGCCTCTAAATAGCCAAACTAGCGCACAGGCCCTACCTATATAGTTTCACTACATACACCACCTATTAAAAGCGCGCATTGCAATACAATAAATTTGTATTAATTAAGTGCGCAAACTCGCCACAAGGTAAGTAGAAGAAGGGATTCCTAGATAGATAAACTAGACAATATACCTACAAAGGATGTCTAAGGCGTTTAGCGAAGGAATAGGCAGGCCTTTACCTAAACTAACCTACTAGAATACTAGGTTACTGTAAACAGCAGCTTTTTAAAGTGCTTAATTAAAACTAGGGCACAAAAAAATATCTTAAGACTTAGTGCAGCGCGAGCATTAAAGATACTGTATAAGATAATAGAATACTAACTAGGGCAGCCGTCTTCTAGTGTTACCTTAGCTAATAGCACACATAACCTGTTCGTTAGAACCACGTACAATATACCTATACAAATAAGAATAGTTACTATTAGAACTACGTTTAGGATTGTTGCTAATGTCACAAAATCTACAATTTCCGAAAAACTATAGTGTGCAAGTGCTAAGATATTAATTTAGTATAATGCGTTTAGACAAATTACATACTAAGTCTTATCTAAAGATAGTATATAGAACGCAGTCTTTATTGCGTCTAACCTATCTCTAAATCACCCTACGCAGACAATTAGAAATAAAGCCTTTAACAACAACTTAGATAGTAAAGCAGTAGGTAATATGCAGTTATATATAATTACTAACAAATTAGGCAACAAACTGTAAGCAGCTACAGTAAAATATATACAGAAAGCTACATAGTTCAATCCAAAAGCTAAATTTAGCAACTTCAACATGCTGTATACAAAAGACAGCATAGAAAATTAGATGTTTTAAATAAACTAAGTGTTTATACACGCAGTTAGGCAGTCTAAGAATCCTATAAGAAACTACAAATTTAGTAAATTTTTAATTATATATAAGCTTAATTGTCAGCAGCTGCAAGAAAGACTATTTAAGTTTACCTAGCAACACAATAACCTGTATACAATATACAAGACAGTAGACAAGAAAGTTTAACCTATTAATATCTCTTAGCAAGAGATGCCTATAGAATTTAGACAAGAAAACTAAAAGGAAAAAGCAAAACAACAACAACTCCTCTAAATATGTATTCGTAATTATAATAAAGGGCTGTGCAATTATCTGTTTAAGCTAAAATATGCTGCTTTCCTACGAAAAACAAGGCTAACTAAAGAATTAGTTAACAAACTACATACTAGAGATTACCTGCAGCTATTAGAAAAGTAAATATTTATATATATGCTTTTTAACTAAGAGGGAGCGCTCTCCTAGCAATTTAAGAAATTAAGAAGGATTTATCCTTATATATGTCCGCTATATAAGATACAAACAATCCTATACAAGGCTTAGCAAGTGCAAAGTTTTGCTGTCCTGAAAGCCTTAAAACCGTAAGTAGTAAATATAGTTAATGTCCGCCTAAATTAAGAGACATGGGAAAGGTGTAATAGCTAATATTGCAACCTATAGCACCTAGTACCTAAAAAAGACAAAGGCGTTTAATAAATTAGCAATACGCAGTAGATAAATGCAGTTACTATATAAGATGCAAATTGACTACTAACTACAAATAAGTTTTTGAAGAGGTTTGTAGGGTACAAGATTATTGTCGCAACGTGTATATGTATTCTCTAGCCGGAGCGCGATTTTATCGATCGGTCGGTATTTTGTTTCCGACAGTTATGAGCCTGGTTCGGTCAAACTGCGTAAGCAATTTTGATGTGGTCGCTTACCTAGGTGGGTGACCACAAGCGAGAAATAGCAGCAAAAAGATAAGCCTAGGGGATACAACACACACAGACAGCCCGCAGTACAAGGTAGTAGCTTCGCTAGCCTTATAGGGTCGGTGCGCCTAGAGCGCTAGAGCCAGCGAGCCAGTATCCTAGCCTCCTGCTCAAGAGAGCGCCAAAGAAAAAGGGCCATGAATTTCTTAGGTAGATTGACTAGCAGTAGGCACTGCAAGCAATCTAGGGGGTGTGTCGCAACGTGTATATGTACTCTCTAGCCGGAGCGCGATTTTATCGATCGGTCGGTATTTTGTTTTCGACAATTATCTTACTTATTAATTTATTTTAAGGATACAATTAAATTACGCTACATCTAGAAAGCAGAGACATAACAGCGTTTTAAATACTAGTATAGCTAATATAATTATGCACTATAGTTATAGGCGCCACTAACACTGTGGCAGCATTCTAACAAGTAATAATAAAGATTCTAAAAAACTACTAGCCTAATACTATGCCCTTTATTAACAACATTACATATAGAGAGTTAAAAACCAATTATAGCAGAGAAGAATTAATGCTAAAAGTCTAATCTTATGTTCTTAAGCATATCCTGCAACTAGACAGAGTGCTAGCTAATATTAAACAAGCTAAAGGCACTATATTAGAAAAAAAGTGTTATTTTCTTATAGAAAGGCTAAAGGTTGTAAGTTATAAAGTTAGCCCTTAAGGACGTTATCCTAACTAGAAAAAAGTTAAGAAGATTACAAACTAGCCACTATACAAGAATAAAAGGGAGGTATAATCCTTTGTAGGCATATGCGTCTATTACTATATATAAGTAAAGGACTTTACTAAGATTGCTAAACCTCTGTTTACACTTCTATAAAAGGATATCTTTTTTAAATAGAGAGATGCATAAGACGCAGCAATGTATAGGCTAAAGCAGGCTATATATAACGCACCTGCACTCGCGAACCTAGACTACACTAACACTAAGAATTACAAGATATTCCTAATAACTAATACAAGACAAAAAAGTGCGGGAGCATATATTAAATAGCTTAAAGAAGATAATAAGCAACACCTAGTGCAGTTTAAAAGCACACTATAGTTAGCGCAAGAAAAATAATAGTACTCTACTAAGTTAGAGTGCAAGGCTATACTGTAAGCTTTTAAGAAGTTTTGTACCTACCTCTATAGTATTTGCTTTACTATAGAAACTAACGCTACAACCTTTATTACTTAACTAAATTACTTATCTACTAACAATCTAGGATCTGTTATAAATAGGTAAATATTAACAATTCTACTATAGGACTTTAACATTAAGCATATACTAGGACAGAAGAATGTAGTTGCGGACGCGCTATTAAAATATCTAAAACTTAATAATAAGCAACTGCCTCTAGGACCTAAGGAGAATTTAGAGAAGTTTATTAATTATAAAATCAGAAATGTAAATGCGCCGATACTAGTAGGACAGGCAAGGATACTCTATTAAGAATTCTTAACAGAATTAAAACGATACGCTCAAATTTAAGTTAACTTTGGGACTCCTAGAGGTATAGAACCGCAAGAACTTTAAGCATAGAAGAAGCAAGCCCTAAACTTCTTTATACAAGACATTATACTCTTTAGAAAGACAACTAGAAATATTGCAATCTAGAGGGTTGTAGATAATACTAACTTAAGAACAGCTGTAGTATAGAACGTACACTCTTAGATTAGACATAGAGGAGTTAACGCAGTTTACTTTATACTTGCTTAGCAATACTGTGCCGGTGCACAGGGTGATACCCTGCTGCTCACTGGGTCAGTGCTCAACCACCTGATCTAGAGGTATATAGCTCGTTTCGATGGTCGAAACGAGCGAGGAGTCATCCATCATCCTTATCCTCTACTCCACTCCACAACTCTCAACTCGCTTCAATAGCCAACCTATAACAAGATTTTAATCTTACTACTCTTGTTCTTGCATAATCTAACTACTAGTAATCTCCTGCCCTTGTAGTAGTATGTCTTTATAAACTCTAACACCTGTACAAATAGCAAAGCCTATCGGGACATACTCTACTACTTAGTGCACAAAGGAACTAGTGCATAATTATTGCAAGAACAATATAATAATCTTACGTAAGCGCGGAATCCTTAGGATTACTATTAGATATATTCTTAGGATTACTACTAGATATACTCTTAGGATTATTACTAGACATACTTTTATGGGGTTAGCACTATCCCCTATTATAGACTACGTTAAGGACGATGTTACCTAAGTTAGCACTAACAATAAAAACCTACTAATAAACAACAGAATGCGTTATCAAATGCTAAGTTAAAGGCTGTCTATCAAAATAGAGGCAGCAAACTTTCTAGCAAAATAGAGGCAGTTATATATATATTTTAAATACTAATTCAAAGTCTGTCTAGCGAAATAGAGGCAGCAATCTATCTAGCAAAAGAAAGACAGTAATACATACGTAAAGAAATGCTAAGCTAAAGTACTATCTAGCAAAATAGAGATAGTACTAAAACCTTATACATAAGTACTAGCTTTAAGTATAAATCTAAGCCTATCTAGCAAAATGAGAGGTACTTAAAAGGCGAAGATTTATACACTTATACCAAAACGAGTATACACTACAAAGACTTAAAGAGATATACTATTTCTCTTAGGGACTATACCTTGTCTGTTACTTTACTAACGTTTGTTAACTATTTATACAAAGAACTTATATAAGTTCTACTGTACTCTAGATGTTAAAGAGGGATTAGAAGTTAGGTTAAGGTCCAAGGACAGGAAGGCGCAACGCTTCCTCCCTCTAGACCTGCTACTGCTAGTTCTAACTTACTGTTAACCCTATTAAGCTTAGTTATTAACACTATAGCTATACCTACGCACAACTCTGTGTTAAATATAACTTAACTAAAACACAGTACATTAGTTTTTACTAGAAAGGATGTTACAGAATTCCTAGAGGACATTAACTAATAAGCTAATAATAGAGGCATCTGTAATGCTATAAGGGTCTCTATTCTACTAGACTACTTCTCTAACAAGGAGTAATCTCTTTCTTGTATCCTAAAGCGTTTACCTAGATATGCTAAGAAGGATTAGTCTAAGTTACAGACACACATAAAGGAACAGTGTAGAGGGCTAAGCAAGGATATAAGCACCTAAGGAAGCAATTAAATAACATAAGGTAACACTTATATCCCTGCCTTGCAGCCTATAGATATACAGTATCTATAGAAACTACACAATCTTCTTAATAATAGTATTAATATTACAGATAGATTTGTTGCGCTTAACATTTTAACGCGTAGGAATAACGCTAAGCTAACAGATGCTAGGTGCGCTAAATCACACCTAGTATCTGTTCTAGCCGCTAATTAGCTAAACTGGCGCATAAACCCCGCCTATAGAAATTTAACTAATACACTACTTGCCTAGAACGCGCATTGCAATGCGATAAAGTTGCATTGATTAGGTGCGTAAATTCGTCACGAGGTGTATAGAAGGGGTAACTCCTAGATAAATAAGCTAGATAAGATACCTACTAAGGATGTCTAAGGGGTTTAGCGAAGAAATAGGTAGGCCTTTGCCTAAACTAACCTACTAGAAGGCTAGGTTACTGTAAACAGCAGCTTGTTGAAGTACCTAATTAATACTAGGGCATAAATAAATATCGTGAGACTTAGTGTAGCATGAGTATTAAAGATACCGCATCTATAAAGCTAGACCTAATAGAGGAACCTATTGTCTTGAAGACCTTAATAATACACACTTCCACTACATCAGACAACCAATAGGCTATAGGACGGCCTATACTTTTAGGAAGGGGAGGGGATACTATACTAGTAGTACCTACTTTTACCTTTAGCCACTTATTTGCTAATTTCCTATGCCTAATCTAGATACACGCCACTTATGCTACTAATTCTAGGTTCTTACCGATACACTAATACTATACTTAATTTTACGCACTCTTAAGGCAACAGCTAATTACAACAACTATTTCAATTGCGAAACCTGCTTATTTTAGCGCGATTTAGACCCTGTTTACCTCTACCTCTACCTGCTAGCTGGCAGGATACTGCCACTACGCATAAACTAAAACTACAACCCTGCTAACTATTTAAATCTCCTTTTACATAAACTTTACTACTTTTTATTAAGGTAGTTACTTTCTAAAGACGACAGCTGCGATAATATCTTCTCCCCTCTTAAACTAGCAGCGGCTAAAGACAATATTTAACTTACCTTAGCTAACCTGCTTAAACAATGCTTCTAGCGTTATTAGACAAGGCTAAGGGCAAGCAGCTATAGCAGCAACTACTATAAACACTAGAACTATTAAAGGTTTTTAACAACCTCAAAGTTATTACTAAAAAGGAAGACTATATTGTAGATTAAATCCCTAAGGTCGCACAGCTTTAAGACAGGGTACTAGAGCTTACAAAGCTTAGCAACAACATTAGAGTTATTAATATTTAGACTGTAGTTAACAAAATCCTTTTAAACGCGCTAAGACAGCAACGTATTATTGTAGATTATTAGTTTAACAACGCCTCCTACTAATTTAACCTAATCCTTAAGGTTGTTCTTAAAGTAGGTAACTTTTATACTTAGCTCCCTAGACTTATAGACAGATATAGTAGTGTTAAAGGTTTCTAAGAACACTATCCTATTATTAGAGCAGCATCCTTAACGCGGGATAAGAGGGCAAAAGAACTAGGCAGGTGTAAAGGGCTGAAGCCCTAACGTTTTAGTACTTGGCAAAGTTGCCTCGTTTGGCGATCTCACAGATGCTGGGTGTCCACCCGGCATCTGTTAGCTTAGCGCGCTTAGGCCTTCTACACCGCTTAACCCTACGCTGCCAAATACCTCTACCCTGTTTAGCCCTCCTACCTTGTTCGGCCCTTCTACTCTGCTCGCCCCTCCTAGCCTGCTTAGCCTTTCTTTTATACTTTGCACAATTCTCTCTTACTACGTTAGTAGTTGCGGCGCAGTTACTTATACGTATAAACTAGCGCTAAGCTTAGGCCTTATAGGTAAGTATATAGACTTGCTGCGCAACTTTTATAGTTCTGTAATTAATTTACTACTGTTTTCCCTTTTATCTTTAGTTAATCTAACATACTCTTACAATTGAATTAATTCTTTTTTTAGCTACTTACGTAGCTACGTTTATTAGAAGCCTCCTAGAGCTATATCTAGACAAGAAGCTAGCTAGAGCTACATCTACGCCTAAAGATTCTAATTAATTAGATTGCTAATCTTAGTTAAAGCTGTTTTGAATCTATTAAGGATTGACAGTAGAAGAAGTATAAGGAGTGCTAAGAGATAATTAGCTAAAAAAGACTCTACTTAAAACGTTTTATAATACCCACTGTTAGATAAGCCTACTATATTTTTAGTAGCCCTAGAAACTAATCTTTATTAAATACAATAAGAGCACTATTAATTTAGAATGCTTATACTATAATAGCAGAGGCTAAAATTACATCTAGAAACTTAGCTATCTGTATAGCAAGACTATACTAAGATAGTGTTAGCAGAGCTAAGATAGAGAGCACTCTTAAAAATCTCTACTAAGTAAATAAACTAGATAAGATAGCGACTTTAATAATTATACAAGAAGCCTTTCTTATCTGTAAGGCTATTAACTTAGCCTGTAAGGAAACAAAACTAGAACACGAACAGCTACCTGCTTAGCTACTAACATTACTTGCTGCATTAAAACCGGCGCAGTAAACAGCACAACCTAAGCGTTTTAAGCAACCTAACCTAGACACTTTTAATAAGATAAGAAAAATGTACTAGAACTTTAAAAAACAGCTTACTACTAAGGGAGAAAACAACTAAGAGGATTTTAACACAGAGAGAAGGACTTGTAACTACGCCTTTAGTAGGCTTAAAGATTAAGTAGCTACCTTTACGCTACTCTACCTTAATTAAATAAAATATTTAGACGCCTAAAACTTTAAACAATTGTTAAACTTTTATAATTAAATATTTAGAGACCTATATAGCTCTAAAAGAGCTTAAAACAAATTCTAGTTAATATCCTTAGGCAAAAAAAGTATCTATAGTTATATTATAAAATTTTAGGAATAGTTGCTGCTGTTAAACAGCAACTTAGATGAAGACACGAAGATAATGCTTTTTTAAAAGAGCCTTACTTACAAGCTTTAGGATAAGCTTATAGTCATTACCTTTTTAGACTTAGATAACTTACAAAACAAGTCTATTAAAAATTGCAGACTACCTATACAGGATAAGATAATACTCTAAAGGCTAGAATAAGCCTAAGGAACAATACCCTAAGGGATACAAGCTAAGACCCGCCTCTCCTCCTCCTCCTACAGGAGATTAGATAGAAGGAATAGAGTTTAGTAGATAATTGGCTAAGCTACGTAGGCTTAGCAATCTAGAGCTAAGCAGACTAATAAAGGAAGGACGTTGTTTTACCTATAAGTAGAAATGATACTTAGCTATAGATTGTACTAAAGAAAAAACGCTAAAAAAAAGAAGAAGAAAAGGACTACTGTATTAAAGTCCTTAAAAGCAAAAGTAGAGAAGCTAAGTAAGGAAAGCTTAAGCAGCAAAAATACTCTAGACAACTAAAATTCTAATTTAGAAAATAAATAGCTCTTACTTAAAGTTACTAGTAAGAGCTATACGTAAGCTAAGACAACTTAACAAAGGAAAAAGCTAGTTTTAAAAGGACATAAGCAGCAATAGAATTACTGTAGAAACGTTAGTTAATTGTTATACCTTCGCTTTAACTTTTATTAATATAGGAAACCTTGTATACTCTCTTATTAGCCCTTATCTTGTTAGGAACGCTAACCTATAGTGCATTTCTATCTCCTTACGCAGGTTAGAAAGAGTTATAGATAAACCTAAAACTATTAATAAAGTTGCTAAGTTAGAGATTAATATTAAAGGATACAAAGATACTATCTAAGGCTATGTTACTCCTTCACACCCTAGATACAATTTAATACTTAGACGGCCTTTAATAAATAAGAGAGAGGTTATTTTCGCCTCCTTTAGAAAAACAATATATATTTACTCTTCTAGACAAAGAATTAAGCTACTAAGCACTAAAGATTGCTTTGTTTTAGAGAACAAAAGACTATAACAAATAAACGCAACTGCCTATTACTCCTATATTAGGCGAGCAAGAAAAGACAAGTTAATTTAGACTTTTACAACTTCTCTTAAAAAGATTAAAAAGGCTTTAGCTCCTAAAGAGAAAGTAAATGTTTTGTTACTACTTCCTAAGCCGTACTAATACATAGCCTAGATTTTTAAGTTAAAAACTGTTTCTGCACTACTACCTCTACGCGGACCTAAGGTCAATTACTAAATTAAGTTACAAAAAGATAAAAGTAAAAAAGAAAAAGAACTTCCTTAAGGCCCTCTATATAATATAAGTAGACTAGAGCTTTTAGTTCTATGAAAAGAGCTTATATCTTTTTTAGATAAAGAATAGATTAGAGCTAGTAGCTCTACAGCCTCTTCTCCAATCTTATTTACTAGAAAACCTAAAGGAGAATTATAGTTCTGCGTTAATTATTAAGCTCCTAACGCTATTACGAAAAAGGATTATTATCCCTTGCTGTTAATCTAGGAGACGCTTAACAACATTGCTAAGGCGAAATAGTTTACTAAGATTAATGTCTCTACAGCCTTCTACAAATTTAGATTAACGCAGGAGATAAATAGAAGACTGCCTTTAGAACATGATTTAGGATATACAAATAGGTAGTTACTTCTTTTAGTATAGCAAATGCTCTTACTACCTTCTAATAATATATTAACTAGACACTCCGCGAATACATTAACAATTTCTACTTAGCCTACCTAGACAACGTATTAATCTACATAAATAGCATGCTTAAGGAACACTAACAAAACACAAACAAGGTCCTAGAAGCTATAAGTAAGGCTAGGTTACCTCTTAATATTAAGAAATGCAAGTTTAATATGCAAAGCACTAAATACTTTAGATTTATTATTAAGGCTAGCAAAGGACTAAAGATAAACCTTAAGAAAGTAAAAGTAATCTAAGAATAGGAGGTACTAACATATATTAAAGGAGTACGCAGTTTTCTTAGATTCGCAAACTTTTATTAAAGCTTTATTAAGAACTACTCTAATATAGTTGCCCCGCTCACAAGACTTACTAGAAATGTCTTCTTCTAATAGGGAAAAGTAGAACAGGAAGCTTTTAATAAGCTAAAGGACTTAGTTATTACTAAACTCATACTAGCTTCATAGGATCCTAATAAGGAAACTATTCTAGAGACTAATTCTTTAGGTTACGTTGTAGCAGGAGTCCTTTTATAATATAACAACTAAGAAAGATTGCAACTAGTAGCGTACTACTTAAAGAAGATAACTAGCGCTTGAAGCAACTACAAGATGTATAACAAGGAACTACTTATAGTTATTTACTGCTTATTTAAATAGGACGCTATGCTACGCTCCTTAAAGAAGTTTCTAGTAATAATAGACTACAAGAACCTAGAGTATTTTAGAAAGCCTAGGCAACTTAGTAAGAGCTAAATAAGATAAGCTTAATTTCTAAGTAAATTTCCTAATATAGAAATCTCCTATAGGCCTAGAGTTAATAACTCTAGGGCGGATGCCTTATCCTAGAGACAACAAGACATGCCTGTAAACAGTTTAGATAATTAAGTTTCTAAAAGATTTTTACAAGTCTTTAAACTATCTACTACAACAACTCTAGAAATAGAAGAATAGGAAGAAAAGGAGACTCTTAGGACCTTTAGCTGCAATAGCTATCTAGCAACAGTACTTTGAGAACAATTAGACCTAGAGGAGCTATAGAATAGAGCTAAAGAAGAGGATATTACTTACTAGCTAGCCTAGAAAGCGGTAAACGAAGAGGAACGCTAATTTCTAGCAAGGCTTAACTTTAAGCTTTTAATTTCTAAATACTAACTAGATAATTTTAGAAACCTGCTATACTAAGATTAAAAGTAGGTACTAAATAATAAAACATTACGAACTATAATTATCTATAAGATCTACTGTTCTAAGGCTCTAGAACACCTAGGAAGGGACTTTACCTATTAAGCAGTTGCTAGAAAATACTTTTAGCCTACTATAAGATAGACAGTAAGGTAATATATTAGAAACTGCTTAGTGTGTAGAAGAATAAAACTATAGAGAGACAGCCTACAAGAAATGCTAAAACCTCTACTAATCTTTAAGCGTATTTAGAAGGAGATATTAATTAACTTTGTTATAGAATTACTAGAATGCGAAGGTTGTATAAACCTAATAGTTATAACTAATAAACTAAGTAAGGATGTAATTTTAATAAGCCTTAAAGATATTACTATAGAGAGCGTTGCTAAAGCGTTTATTAACTTAGTAGTAGCTTACTATTAGCTACTAGACTATATTACTTCTAATTAAGGTATACAGTTTGTAAGCTACTTTTCGACTTAACTTTACAAGCTGCTAGAGATTAAGTAACATTTATCTTCTAGATACTATTCTAAGACTAATAGCTCTACGGAACAAAGAAACTCTACAGTAAGGGCCTACTTATAAGCTTTCTACAATTAGGATTAAATAAACAAGAAAAGCAACCTAAGGATAGCAAACATCGCGATTATAGCAAGACAAGCATAATCTACTAGAATATTACTTTTCTTCCTATAATATAGATACAAGGTAGATCCCCTCTAAATAGCAGTAAAACATAGACCCTAGAATTAACCTTAGGAAAGAAAAATATAGGAAGACTACTAGAAAGTAGAAAAGATAGCAAGCAAACTCTAGTAAAGTATTAAGTTAGCTTAAGCTTTAATAGCAAAATCTTAACAGGAATAATAACAACAAGCAAATAGAAGGAGAAGATAATTACTCTAGCTTTAAATAGGTAATAGGGTTTAGTTAAAGCTAGGAGACTACTATAAGACAAAAAGATCTAGCTAAAAACTTAATTAAAAGAATCTTAAGCAGACAGTACTTAAAATTGTTAGACTAAATGCTGTAAAGCTAGATACTCTAGAAAGGATATATCTAGTATTTAATATTAACAACTTCTAACTAGCTTCCTTAGATCTTTTACTAAGCTAACTACAAGATAACAGCAAACCCTTACTAATTAAAGTAGACAGCGCAGATAAGTACCTAGTAGAGCGCCTATTAGAGGAAAGAAGCATAGGAAGGAGTAAAGAATACCTAGTTAAATAGGTAGAATACCTAAAACTAACTTAAGAACTAGCTTTAAACTCAGAAGATATAGAAGTATTATAGAACTAGAAAGACTTAGAGACCTCTATTAAAGAGAGGGGTACTATAAAGGGCTAAAGCCCTAACGTTTTAGTACTTAGCAAAGTTACCTTGTTTAGCAATTTTATAGATACTAGGTGTCTACCTAGCATTTATTAGCTTAGCGCGCTTAGGCTTTCTATACTGCTTAACCCTACGCCGTCTAACACCTCTACCCTGTTCGGCCCTCCTACCCTGTTTAGCCCTTCTACCCTGCTCGCCCCTCCTAGCCTGCTTAGCCTTTCTTACATACTTTGCACAATTCTCTCTTGCCACGTTAGTAGTTGCGGCGCAGTTACTTGTACGTATAAACTAGCGCTAAGCTTAGGCCTTATAGGGAGGTATATAGACTCGCTGCGCAACCTTTGTAGTTCTGCAATCAATTTATCACCGTTTTCCCTTGCACCTTTAGTTAATCCAACGCACCCTTACAGCAGGGCTATTACAACAGTAAAGAATCTAGCTCTAAGATTTGTACAAGAATGGGTTAGCATCTACATACTTTATACACTACTTAGTTACTAAAAATTAACTAATATAGCCTTTATATCAAGGCGTATAGATCTTAAGGATGCCGCTTATTTCCTTAATACTGCAGTAGCGCACCGCATTAACTCTAAAAACTAAGGTAAAGAATAATACGTGTTAACAGTTAACTAGGCAACAGTAAAACTAATATGTAAAGATATTTGCGCTTTTATTAATTAGAACAACCCTTATAACTAAGCACCCTACCTAGATATTAATTAGCAAGAGGCAAAGGAGCTTTGTAATATCTATGCTAAGCTGCTAGTTAAGAAAGAAGATATTAAATTTAACCTATAGACGCTACGTCCTAATACTAGGGCTAAGAATAAGTAAGGCAAGCCTAATCCTCTTTATATATTTTAGCAAAAGGTGTTTTAACTTATAGCTAAATCTAAGGAACCTAAAACTAGCCTAGTTTACTCTACACAAAACGTCTTACACAATAAATACAGGCTGTTTAGTATAAAGACACATCTAATATATAGTGTAGTTATCTCTATAAGTGCAGAGCTAAGAAGGACCCTAAATAAGGCCTAATTTATTAACTGCTATAGTAATCTTATAACGTCTAAGACTTGCTCTCTAGGGAATTTTAATCTGTTAGTAATAAATAAGAATCTAAGGCAATCTACAGGAATATTATAAGAATTCTACTTTAGCTTTCCTTAAGCTACTTAAGCGAGCCTACGCAAAGAAGCTTATTACTAATCCTAACTGTGTTAAGGTTATTAAAGAATAGTACTGTAAAGCTAACATTAGACGACTGTCTAGCTCTAATAACATATTGTACAAGCGAGTATGCTTTATCTATAAACGCACTACTACAAGTGTTATAGGTTTATTTAAGAGGGCTATACTGTCTAATATACTTAATAAGTGTCTGCTCTTACTATATATAAGATAGAACTGCTAGCAGGAATTCTAATTAGATTCTGTGATTTTAAAGCTTTTTACGAGCAAGTATTGTCTAGCTAAGCAGGATAAAGACCTACTAAGCTATTAATATTAACTTTCTAAACTTAATCTCTACCCCCTCTCTACTTAGGATAAAATTATTAATACTATAGAGTTTAAACTACAAGCAGAGGAGTTCTAATACACTAGAAGCATTGTTACTAACGCCTGCACCTAGCTGTTTAAGGACGGCTAGGTTAAGGATATTATTATTAAAACCTTTAAGATGTATTGCTTCTACCTGTAACATATAGACAGGAAGCTAAACCTTAGATAGCTGCGCAATATGTACTACTTACTTATTTAATAAGCTATACGCACTAATCTAGGATACTAGTTGTAATACGCTATGCTCTACAAGAAGCATACTTTAATTTCTTACCCCTACTACGCTAAGTACGCTAAGAAGAGTAATTAAACTTACTTCAAGCCTATTAACCTTAACTTTAAGCAAGCAATAACTAAAGGTCTTAGTGCTAATATAATTTAAGGCAGCGTCTCTTTTGATAATAAGAATAAAAACAACTGCATAGAGATGCTCCTAGGCTTCTACAACTACGTGCTAGAGTACTTAACATAGCTCAAGGACGCAGGCGTTAAGTTGTTAAATAGTCTTATTAAAAGATAGGAGAATAAGACTAACTAGCTAGAAGATGCACAGAAGCTAGCTCCTAACGCTTACTAGACAAAGTAAATCTACAAGGAAAGACAAGTTTCAATTTTATCTCCTCTACTACCTTATAGATCTACTAGCCCGACTACTCGCAACCGCCGCACTATTCTCCCTTAGTTCGTTATAGTCTATAACAGAGTAATAGAGGTACCTGCTATAGGAACCTATAAGGAAATTTACAAAGCTTATTATAACCTTACTACTACTCCTTATACTCTTTTAGGTTATCTTAACAAGTTTAGAGGAATTAATTAGCTATTCCCTACTAATATTTATATTAAGTATAGGTCTTAGATCTAGAAGGCCCTTATAAGATAGACAAAGTAGGACAATCCTCTTATTTGTAAGGAGCTAAACGACATACTATAGAATGCTAACAAGGAGTAGATTAACAACTATATCTAAGAACACTGCAACTATGTCCTGCATTACATTATTAATCTATAGCCTGTAGTTTAAGAATTAGAGAAGGACGCTTTTTATGCTAATCTAGCCTAAGGATCCCTTGTCTGTTTATATTTTACTAACTATAGACAGAACCCTCTTTATATAATAAAGGACTAGGATAAGTAGGATGCTAATTTATCTTAAGCTAATTCTCTGCAACGTCTCTAGGAGAAGCTTAGCCTAGAGGCTAATAAGCGCTAAGTTTTCTATAAGAGCAAAAATCCTACTATGCTTTCCTCTACGCGACGTCTTCCTAGCGTTCGCTCTTAATTAAGTACAGTTATCTCTAATAACGTCTTAGTACCTACAACTCTAACTAGTCAGCCTTGTTTTAGTTGCCTATATTTAATATCTAAAGCTTAAGCTCCTGCTGCTCCTCCTACTACACCTACGCCTAGGCCACGCGCTTTAACTACCACTTAAGAACCTTAACAAAGTAAGCGCTTAAAGAAGTAAAGGAAGGTGTTAAGGATAGATATAGAGTAATTAAGTTAAGTTTCCTTTGTTTTATTTCCTTTATTTTGCAGTTTTTCCTTCTGCTAAGTTAGTCGCTTAATGGGGCCAAGCTCGCAGGAAGAGGAGGTATGTGCCGGTGCACATGGTGATACCCTGCTGCTTACTAGGTCAGTGCTCAACCACCTGATCTAGAGGTATATAGCTCGTTTCGATAGTCAAAACGAGCGAGGAGTTGTCTATTATCCTTATCCTCCACTCCACTCCACAACTCTTAACTCTCTTTAATAGCCAACCCATAACAAGATCTTTATCTTACCACTCTCGTTCTCGCATGATCTGACCACTGGTGATCTCCTGCCCTCGTAGTAGTATGTCTTCATACACTCCAACACCCGTACAATACTAGTAGAAGGGAATGTATAAGCACGTGCAACAAAAGCTAGTAACCTGTCTAGACTATTAACCATAATCTTTAAAGAGGAAGGTTAATATGCTTACTAACACCTACAGTTTCGCTATTTAAAAGACTGTTGCAATTAATATAGTATATATGCCTTAGTGTTTTAGGATTTTTTTTTTAGTTATTGCAAGAAACTACCTTAGTAGCTAGCCTAATGCAAAAGCTCTATTAAATAACTAGGTTAAGACAATTGTAGAGTTTATATATAAAGACATTAAATGTTAATAGAGAACCTAATTTTGCTAAAGCAGTCTTACATCTATTAAAGATGTATATAATTAACTAAGTTTAGTTGTTAGAACACAACCCTTAAGCTATAGGAAAGATTAAAAAAGAGCACAAGTCTATTATAAACGCCCTCGCAAAGCTGCTAGGACCTTAAGTTAAGAACTTGCTAACAGTTCTACTTGCAGATAGGATCTTAATATAGGAATAAATAGGTTACTTGCTGTACTAGTTAGTTATAGAGTAGAACCTAGTCCTTTCTATTAAACTCGCGCTACCTATATAGCAAACGCTTCTATTTAGAGAAGTAAATAACCGCGCGTAACTACTCGCAATTTTAGTAATATAGCTAAATCTTAAGAATTAGTTTACAAAAAATGCTGTTGCTTGTACTAATTTGATAAGAGCCGCGAAGAAGGAATACTAGGATAACACTAAGAAAATACAACATAAGGATATAAAGCTAGGAAATTTAGTTCTTCTATAGAACTATGTTTAAGAAATTAATATGTCGCGAGACTGCAAACTAAATACAAGATAATTAGGTCTATACTGTATCTAGGAAGCTAGACCTAATAGAGGAACCTATTATCTTAAGGACCTTAATAGTACACGCTTTCCCTACACGACACCTAGATAGCGATTAAAGCTGTTTAGACAATGACTCGTTTAGGATATTATTAAGGAAGATTAAGAAAACATAAAGTTATAGGATCCTAATTATTAGGGACGGACTAGCTCTATAGTAAACATTCCTATCTTACCAGACTCTTCTAAGCCGCATACAGAACTACAACTACCTTTACCTCTTATAATAAGTAATAGTCTTTAACCTAAAGTTATTATTACTAAATGCCTTATAGAAGAGAAGTGTTGTGCATACAGACAAGACTTTAAAAGCTTAGACTCTAACTTAGATAACACTACACTAGACAACTAATAGGCTATAGAACAGCCTATATTTTTAGGAAGAGGAAGAGATACTATGCTAGCAGTATTTGCCTTTACATTTAGATACTTATTTACTAATTTCCTATGTAAAATTTAGGTACAAGCTGCCTATTCTACAGATTCTAGGTGTGCGGTAAGCACCTAGAACCTGTAGACGCGTTAAGCCTTACCGCTACACCTATACTATACTTAATTTCTTGCATTTTTAGGGCAACAGCTCATTATAATAGCTATATTAATTGCGAAACCTACTTATTTTAGCGCAATTTGGACCTTGTTTACCTCTACCTGCTAGCTAGCAGGATACTGCCACTACACATAAACTAGAAATACAACCCTACTAACTATCTAACTTTCTTTCTACACAAACTTTACTAGCTTTTATTAAGGTATTTATCTGCTAAGACGACAATTACAATAATATTTCCCCCCCTCTTAAACTAGCAGCGGCTAAAGACAATATTTAACTTACCTTAGCTAGCCTGCTTAAACAATGCTTCTAGCGTTATTAGACAAGGCTAAGGGCAAGCAGCTATAGCAGCAACTACTATAAACACTAGAACTATCAAAGGTTTTTAACAACCTTAAAGTTATTACTAAAAAGAAAAACTACGTTATAGACTAAATCCCTAAGGTCGTACAGCATTAAGATAGGGTACTAGGGCTTATAAAGCTTAGTAACAAAATTAGAGTTATTAATATATAGACTTTGGTTAATAAGATCTTTTTAAACGCGCTAAGACAGCAACGTATTATTATAGATTGTTAGTTTAACAACGCCTTTTAGTAATTTAACTTAATCTTTAAGGTTGTCCTTAGAGTAAGTAACCTCTGTGCTTAGCTTTCTAGACTTATAGACTAATATAGTGGTGTTAAAGGTTTCTAGGAACACTATCCTATTATTAGTACAGTATCCTTGACGCGGGACAAGAGGGCTAAAGAACTAGGCAGGGCTATTACAATAGTAAAGAAGCTAGCTATAGGATTTATACAAGAATGCGTTAGCATCTATATACCTTGTACAATACTTAGTTACTAAGAATTAACTAACCTAGCCCTTATGTTAGGGTGTATAGACCTTAAGGATGCTGCTTATTGCCTTAACACTGTAGTAGCGCACTGCATTAACTCTAACAACTAAAGTAAAAAACAATACGTGTCTATAGCTAACTAGGTAACAGTAAAACTACTAAACAAGGACATTTATGCTTTTATTAATTAAAATTACTTTTATAACTAAGCACTCTACTTAGATATTAATAAGCAAGAGACAAAGAAGCTTCGTGATATTTGCGCTAAGCCGCTAGTCTAAAAAGAAGATATTAAATTCAACCTATAGAAGCTACGTCCTAATGCTAAGGCTAAAGATAAGCAAGGTAAGCCTAACCCTCTCTATGTATTCTAGCAAAAAGTGTTTTAACTTACAGCTAAATCTAAGGACTCTAAAACTAGACTAGTTTACTCTACACGCAACGTCTTAAGTGATAAGTATAGGCTGCTTAGTGTAAAGACGCATCTAGTATATAATGTAGTTATCTCTATAACTGTAAAGCTAGGAAGGACCTTAAATAAGGCTTGAGCTATGAATCGCTATAGTAATCTTATAACGTCCAAGACTCGCTCTCTAGAGACTTATAGTCCGTTAGTTATAACTAAGAATCTAAGGCAATCTATAAAAATGTTAGCTAGTTAAGGACCTAACTAATACTTAGTAGTTAAGTCGCGTAAGTTTTAGAACAGAATAACTGTAGTACAATAAAGGCGTAATGCTACAAACATCTAGGCAGGACGAGTTAGGACTAGGGATAGTAACTAACAAGCCTTTACACTACTACCTCTACTAAGCTCTTGTGCTCTAAAAGCAACACTAGCCTACTAGCAAGCAGCTACCTAATTAGATACTAATCTTAATAACGCTACCTATGTAGACAAGGAGCTAGATACCCTTAATTAGGAATAAGAGATTCTCTAAGCAGGGTGTTATTGCAAGAATCCTACTTTAGCTTTCTTTAAGCTACTTAAGCAAGCCTACGCAAAGAAGCTAATTACTAATCTTAACTGCGTTAAGGTTATTAAGGAATAGTACTGTAAGGTTAATATTAGACAATAGCCTAATTCTAATAACTCATTGTATAAGCAAGTATACTCTATCTACAAGCGTACTACTGCAAGTGTTATAATTTTGTTTAAGAGGACTATGCTATCTAATATACTTAACAAGTGTCTACTCTTACTATGCGTGGGATAGAGTTACTAGCAAGAATTCTAATCTAACTCTATTATTTTAAAGCTTTTTACTAGCAAGTATTGCCTAGCTAAGCAGGATAAAGACTTGCTAAGCTACTAATATTAACCTTCTAAACTTAATCTCTACTCTCTCCCTACTTAGGATAATAATATTAATACTATAGAATTTTAACTACAAGCACAGGAGTTCTAACTCACTAGCAGTATTGTTACTAACGCCTATACTTAGCTGTTTAAGAATAGCTAAGTTTAAGATATTATTATTAAAACTTTTAAGATGTATTGCTTCTATTTGCAACGTATAGACAGGAAACTAAACTTTAGATAGCTACGCAACATGTACTACTTACTTATCTAGCAGGCTGTACGCATTAACCTAGGATACTAGTTGCAATACGCTATACTCTGTAAGGAACACACTTTAATCTCTTACTTTTACTATGCTAAGTACGCTAAGAAGGGTAATTAAACTTACTTTAAGCATATTAACTTTAACTTTAAGCAAGCAATAACTAAAGGCCTCAGGGCTAATATAATCTAAGGTAGTATGTTGTTTAACAATAAAGATAAAAATTACTACACTGAGATGCTACTTAAATTTTACAACTATATGCTGGAATATCTAAAGTAGCGCAAAGACGTAGGCATTAAATTATTAAATAGTCTTATTAAAGAATAGGAGGATATGACTAACTAGCTAAAAGATACACAAAAGCTAGCTCCTAACACTTGCTACACAAAGCAAATCTGTAAGAAAGGACAAGTTTAAATTTTGTTGCCTTTACTACCTTATAGATCTACTAGGCTAACTACTCGTAAGTACTGCACTATTCTCCCTTAGTTTATTATAGTCTGTAATAGAGTAATAGAGGTGCCTGCTATAGGAACCTATAAGGAGATTTACAAGGCTTATCGCGACCTTACTATTACTCCTTATACCTTCTCTAGCTATCCTAACAAGTTTAGAGGAATTAATTAGCTATTCCTTACTAATATGCATATTAAATATAGGTCTTAGATTAAGAAGGCCCTTATTAGAAAAGCTAAGTAGGACAATTTTCTTGTTTGTAAGGAGCTAAACAATATACTATAGGACGCTAACAAGAAGTAGATTAACAACTATATTAAAAAACATTGCAACTATGTTCTACAGCAAATTATTAACCTATAGCCTATAGGATAAGAGTTAGAGAAGGACGCTTTTCGCGCTAATCTAGTTTAAGGATACCCTAACTATTTATATTTTACTAACTATAGACAAAACCCTCCTTATACAACAAAGAACTAGAATAAGTAGGATACTAATTTCTCTTAAGCTAATATTCTCCAACGTCTCTAGGAGGAACTTAACCTAGAGGCTAATAAGCGCTAAGTTTTCTGCAAAAGTAAAGATCCTACTATGCTCTTCTTTATGCAACGCCTCCCTAGCGTTTGTTCTTAATTAGGTACAGTTATCTCTAATAACGTCTTAGTACCTACAACCCTAACTAGGCGGCCTTGTTATAGTTGTCTTTACTTATTATTAGAGTGTTAAGCGCCTGCCACTCCTGTCCCCGCTCCTACCGCTGCACCTACGCCTAGGCCACGAGCTTTAACTACTACTTAAGAACCTCGCTAAAGTTAGCGCTTAAAGAAGTAGAGGGAGGTGTTTAGAATAGATATAAGCTAATTAAGTTATATTTCCTTTGTTTATTTCCTTTGTTTTGCTGTTTTTCCTTCTGCTAAGTAGGTTGCTTAATAGAGCTAAGCTTACAGGAAGGGGAGGTATATGCTAGTGCACAGGGTAATAACCCTGCTGCTTACTAGGTTAGTGCTTAACTACATAAACTAAAGGTATATAGCTCGTTTTGGGGACCGAAACGAGCAGGAATCATCCATCTATCCTCTACTTAACAACTCTTAACTCTTGTACTTCTCTTTGATAGCCAACCTATAATAAGATCTTTATCTTACCACCCTCGTTCTCGCATAACCTGAGCGCTAGTGATCTCTTGCCCTCGTAGTAGTATGTCTTCATATACTCCAACACCCGTACAATAGTTAATAAAAAAACTTAATTTTACTAAGGTAGTCTCACATTTATTAAAAACGTACAAAATTAACTAAGTCTAATTATAATGACATAATCCTTAAGCTATAAGAAAAGTTAGAAAGAAGTATAAACCAATTGTAAACGCCTTTGCAAAGCTACTACAACCTTAGGTTAAGAACTTGCCTACAATTCTCTTCGTAAATAGGATTTTAATATAAGAACAACTAGTTTACTTACTATGGTAACTAGTTATAAAATAGAACTCAGTGCTTTTTATAAAACTTGCACTACTTACATAGCAAACGCTTCTATCTAAAGAAGTAAAAGTTTGTGTCCGAATACTTATTATTTGAGTAATGTAGTTAAATTTTAGAAATTAGTTTACAAAGAATGCTGTTGCTTGTATTAATTATATCACAGCTGCTAAAAAGGAATACTAGGACGACACTAAGAAGGTATAACATAAGGATATAAAGCTAGAAGACCTAGTGCTTCTCTAGAAATCTATTTAGGAAATTAATATGTCGCAAGATGACAAACTAGATATAAGATGGTTAAGTCTATACTATATTCACAACGCTAAGCCTAATAGAAAGACCTACCGCCTTAGGGATTTTAATAGTACACGCTTCCTACACACAACGCATAAATAGCGATCAAAGCCCTTTCAGCAAAGACTTATATGGGATATTAATAAAAAAGATTAAAAGAACATAAAGTTATAAAATTATAATTATTCAAGACAAACTAGCTCTACAGTCTATATTCCTATCATGCTAGACTTACCTAAGCCATCTACAAAACTGCAATCACCTTTACTCCCTATAATAAGTAATAATCTTTGTTCTTAACTTGTTATTACTAAACGTCTTATAGAAGAAGAGCGTTGTATATATAAACAAGACTTCAGAAGCTTAGACACAGACTTAGATACTACTATACTAGACAACTAATAGGCTATAGAACAGCCTATATTCTTAGAAAGGGGAGTGGATGCTACGCTATTAGTATCTACCTTTACTTTTAGCTGCTTATTTAGTAACTTTCTATGTAAGATTTAGGTATAAGCTGCCTATCCTATAAGTTCTAGGTGTGCAGTAAGCACCTAAATTCTATAGACCTGTAATACCTTACTACTACACTAATACTATACCTAATTTCTTACATCTTTCATGTAATAGCTAATTATAATAACTATTTTTATTACAAAACCTACTTATGTTAGCGCAATATAGACCTTATTTACCTTTACTTATATCTGCTAGCTATAAGGGTGCGTTGGGTTAACTAAAGGTGCAAGGGAAAACGGTGATAAATTGATTGCAGAACTACAAAGGTTGCGCAGCGAGTCTATATGCCTCCCTATAAGGCCTAAGCTTAGCGCTAGTTTGTACGTACAAGTAACTGCGCCGCAACTACTAACGTAGCAAGAGAGAATTATGCAAAGTATAAAAGAAAGGCTAAGCAGGCTAGGAGGGGCGAGCAGGGTAGAAGGGCCGAACAAGGTAGGAGGGCCGAACAGGGTAGAGGTGTTAGGCGGCGTAAGGTTAAGCAGTGTAGAAGGCCTAAGCGCGCTAAGCTAATAGATGCTAGGTAGACACTTAGCATCTATAAGATTACTAAATAAGGCAACTTTGCTAAGTACTAAAACGTTAGGGCTTTAGCCCTTTATAGTACCCCTCTCCTTAATAAAGGTCCTTAAGTCTTTCTAGTCTTGTAATGCTTCTGTATCTTCTAAGTTTAAAGCTAGTTCCTAAGTTAGTTCTAGGTATCTTACCTATTTGACTAGGTATTCTTTTCTTCTTCCTGTGCCTCTTTCCTCTAATATGCGTTCTACTAGGTACTTATCTTTGCTATCTACTTTAATTAGTAAAGGTTTACTGTCGTCTTATAATTAGCTTAGTAAAGGATCTAAGGAAGCTAGTTAGAGGTTGTTAATATTAAATACTAGATGTATCCTTCTTAGAGTATCTAGCTTTACAGCGTTGAGTCTAACAATTTTAAGTACTATATACTTAAGATTTTTCTTATTAAGTTTTTAGCTAGGTCTTTTTGTCTTATAGTAGTCTCTTAGCTTTAACTAAACCCTATTACCTATTTAAAGCTAAGGTAATTATCTTCTCCTCTTGTTTACTTGTTGTTCTTGTTTCTGTTAAGAATCTGCTATTGTAGCCTAAGCTAACTTAATACTTTGCTAGAGTTTACTTACTATCTTTTCTACTTTCTAGTAGTCTTTCTGTATTCTTCTTTCCTAAGGTTAATTTTAGGGTTTATATCTTACTACTATTTAGAGGGGATCTACCTCATATCTATGTTCCAGGAAGAAAAGCAATATTCTAGTAGATTATACTTGTCTTGCTATAATTGCAATTTTTGCTATTTCTAGGTTGCTTTTCTAGTTTGTTTAATCCTAATTGCAGAAAGCTTATAAGTAGGCCTATACTGTAGAGTTTATTTGTTCCGTAAAGCTATTGGTTTTAGGATAGTATCTAGAAGATAAATATTACTTAATCTCTAGCAGCTTACAAAGTTAAGTCTAAAAGTAGCTTATAAACTATACACTTTAATTAGAAGTAATATAGTCTAGTAGCTAATAGTAAGCTACTACTAAGTTAATAAACGCTTTAGCAACGCTCTCTATAGTAATATCCTTAAGGCCTATTAAAATTACATCCTTACCTAGTCTATTAGTTATAACTATCAGGTTTATACAAATTTTGCTTTCTAGTAATCCTGTAATATAGTTAATTAATATTTCCTTCTAGATACGCTTAGGGATTAGTAGAGGTTTTAGCATTCTTTATAGGCCGTCTCTCTATAGTTTTGTTCTTCTACACACTAAGCAGTTTCTTATGTATTACCTTACTATCTAGCTTATAGTGGGCTAAAGGTATTCTCTAGCAACTACTTAATAGGTAAATTACCTTCCTAGGTGTCCTCGAGCCTTAGAATAGTAAATCTTATAGATAATTTTAGTGCGTAAGGGTTTGTTTTTTAGTACCTACTTTTAATCTTAGTATAGCAGGTTTCTAAAATTATCTAGTTAGCATTTAGAAATTAAAAGCTTAAGGTTAAGCTTTGCTAGGAATTAGCGTTCCCCTTTTTTTACTGCTTTCTAGGCTAGCTAGTAAGTAATATCCTCTTCTTTAGCTCTGTTCTATAGCTCCTTTAGGTCTAATTGTTCTTAAAGTACTGTCGTTAGATAGCTATTACAGCTAAAGGTCCTAAGAGTCTCCTTTTTTTCCTATTCTTCTATTTCTAGGGTTGTTACAGTAGATAGTTTAAAGACTTGTAGAAACCTTCTAGAAATTTGCTTATCTCAACTGTTTACAGGCATATCTTGTTGTCTCTAGAATAAAGTATCCGCTCTAGAGTTATTAACTCTAGGCTTATAGGCAATTTCTATGTTAGGAAATTTACCTAGAAATTAGGCCTATCTTATTTGTCTCTTACTAAGCTGCCTAGGCTTTCTAAAATACTCAAGGTTCTTATAGTCTGTTATTACTAGAAACTTTTTTAAGAAGCGTAGTATTGGCTTCAGCCTTTTGAGGCAACCTTTTGATGTAACCACACATTTTGTAGACACCATTTTAGTAAAAAAGATTTATTGCTAACAACAGGTATCCGGGCTTATGCCCCCTTGTTTAGCATTGCTGGCACGCAATTAGTGTGTCGTATGTTTAGACGGAAACGAAGAAAAGCAAGACAAAGACGCGACTCGCCTTCTAACTTAACGTGCCCTATCCCGCCTATTCTTATTGCTTTACTACTAGGCGCTCTTAGATAAAGTAAAGCAGCAATACTATTATCGCCTTGCTTACTAACCTATAGACGCGACGATAGAAAGCCTACTCCTCCTTTCCTACCTCTTTCTTCTGTATTGCTAATTTAACGTCTTGCAATAGCTGTTTAAGCTAAGTTCTAGTCTCTGTACTTAGCTCTTGCACGACAAACAGGAAGAGGAGGATGCTAAAGTAATAGATCTTAAGTACTACGCTAGTATCAGCAAATACCCTAGAGATCGTGTATTCCTTCTACAACTAGCTAAATTGGGACTTAACAATCTTTTTGTATATAAGGATATTGTAGATAAGAGACTTATTTAAGATTTTTATAAACTTAGAAGTCTAGCTAAGTAGTTAAGTTTTAAGATACTTAATAAATTTAGATGTCTGCATAAGCAGTTTAAGTTAGACTAAATTAGGTGCTAGGTAGATAGTAGTAAAGGATGCTTTTTTTAGAAGAGAGCCTAGAATAAGGAGATGCTTACTGCAGAGGTTGCACGCTATTGCAGTGTATTATATGCAAATTGTTCGTATGCGGTGCTGTTTAAAAGGTAAGAAGCAGTAGGTAAGAAGCAGCGGCTTTATAAAGTATTGCAGGCTCCTGCTGCAGTACGTACGTATCCTTTCCCTCCTCTATTGTATTATATTGCAATCCTATTGCAATCCTACTGTAATCTTATTGCTAGCTATAGGCTGGCAATCGCTGTTGGAAACGTTTTAATTAGTGTCGTTTTTTAGTACCTTAGCTAATTTTTTCAACCCTAATTATTGCTCAGTGGTCTAAGCTTTCCTCCTAGAACTCATCCACCCACTGTTCAAATCTCGTTAACTACACACAATCTTTTTTTTTGACTTTTGCGACTGATTAGTAGAGGGCAGCTGCTTTTCACTTTTTTAGAAAACCCATTTTGACTACAACAACAACCACCACCACCTTGGATACCTTAAAAATAAATAAAAAGCGTAGTATAGCGTCCTATATAGATAAGTAGTAAATAACTGCAAGTAGTTCCTTGTTATATATCTTAAAGTTGCTTTAAGCGCTAGTTATCTTCTTTAAGTAGTACACTACTAGTCGCAATCTTCCTTAGTTGTTGTATTATAAAAGGACTCCTGCTACAACGTAACCTAAAGAATTAGTCTCTAGGAAAGTTTCCTTATTAAGATCCTATTAAGCTAGTATTAGTTTAGTAACAAATAACTTCTTTAGTTTATTAAAAGCTTCCTGTTCTGCTTTTCTCTATTAGAAGAAGACGTTTCTAGTAAGTCTTGTTGTAAAGGGCTGGAGCCTTGGTGTTCCCTAGTACTCGACCTGTGGCCTTCGTTAGCTTTTCTGACCTCAGCACTAGCAGCTGACCATCAGCACTAGCAACTGACTATCAGCCGCACTATTTGCGCTAGCTTTCAGCTGACCTAGTAGCTCCTGCTAGTAACTACACTACCAGCCGCACTAATCACGCTAACTGTTAGCTGATCCGATAACCTCCGGCAACCCCGGTTAGTCCTAACCTGGGTTAAGTCCTAATCATCCGGGTTGGATATATAAACCTACGTAGTCTCTCTCTGTAGTTCGATATCTAATTCATTCACTGTTTACCTTGCATCTTTGGTCAATCCAACGCACCCTTACACTTGTGAGCAGGGCAACTATATTAGAGTAGTTCTTGATAAAGCGTTAATAATAATTCACGAATCTAAGAAAACTGCGTACTCTTTTAACATTTGTTAGTACCTCTTATTCTTAAATCGCTTTTACTTTCTTAAGGTCCATCTAAAGTCCTTTTCTAGCCTTAATAATAAATCTAAAATATTTAGTGCTTTGCATATTAAACTTGCATTTTTGAATATTAAGAGGTAACCTAGCCTTGCCTATAGCTTTTATGACCTTGTTTGTGTTACGTTAGTTTTCTTTAAGCGTGCTATTTGTGTAGATTAATACGTTGTCTAGGTAGGCTAAGCGGAAATCGTTAATGTATTTACAGAGTGTCTAGTTAATATATTATTAGAAGGTACTAAAAGTATTTGCTATACTAAAAGGAGTAACTAGCTATGTGTATAACCTAAATCTTATTTTAAAGGCAGTCTTCTACTTATCTCCTGTGTTAATCCTAATTTTGTAGAAGGCTGCAGAGACGTTAATCTTAGTAAACTCTTTTGCCTTAGTAATGTTATAAGGCGTCTTCTAGATTAACAGCAAGGGATAATAATCCTTTTTTGTAATAGCGTTAAGAGCTTAATAATTAACGCAGAACTGTGATCCTCCTTTGGGTTTTCTAGCAAATAAGACTAGGGAAGAGGCTGTAGAGCTGCTAGCTCTAATTTATCCTTTATCTTAGAGGGATATAAGCTCCTTGCGTAGAACTAAAAGCTCTAGTCTACTTATATTATATAGAGGGCCTTAAGGAAGTTCTTTTTCTTTTTTACTTTTATCTTTTTGTAACTTAATTTAGTAATTGACCTTAGGTCCGCGTAGAGGTAGTAGTGCAGAAACAGTTTTTAACTTAAAAATCTAGGCTATGTATTAGTACGGCTTAGGAAGTAGTAACAAAACATTTACTTTCTCTTTAGGAGCTAAAGCCTTTTTAATATTTTTAAGAGAAGTAGCAAAAGTCTAAATTAACTTGTCTTTTCTTGCTCGCCTAATATAGGAGTAATAGGCAGTTGCGTTTATTTGTTATAGTCTTTTGTTCTCTAAAACAAAGCAATCTTTAGTGCTTAGTAGCTTAATTCTTTGTCTAGAAGAGTAAATATATATTGTTTTTCTAAAGGAGGCGATAGTAACCTCTCTCTTATTTATTAAAGGCCGTCTAAGTATTAAATTGTATCTAGGGTGTGTAGAAGTAACATAGCCTTAGATAGTATCTTTGTATCCTTTAATATTAATCTCTAACTTAGCAACTTTATTAATAGTTTTAGGTTTATCTATAACTCTTTCTAACCTGCGTAAGGAGATAGAAATGCACTATAGGTTAGCGTTCCTAACAAGATAAGGGCTAATAAGAGAGTATACAAGGTTTCCTATATTAATAAAAGTTAAAGCGAAGGTATAACAATTAACTAACGTTTCTACAGTAATTCTATTGCTGCTTATGTCCTTTTAAAACTAGCTTATTCCTTTGTTAAGTTGTCTTAGCTTACGTATAGCTCTTACTAGTAACTTTAAGTAAGAGCTATTCATTTTCTAAATTAGAATCCTAGTTGTCTAGAGTATCCTTGCCGCTGAAGCTTTCCTTACTTAGCTTCTCTACTTTTGCTTTTAAGGACTTTAATACAGTAGTCCTTTTTTTTTTTTTTGCGTTTTTTCTTTAGTACAATCTATAGCTAAGTATCATTTCTACTTATAGGTAAAACAATATCCTTCTTTTATTAGTCTGCTTAGCTCTAGATTGCTAAGCCTGCGTGGCTTAGCTAATTATCTAGTAGACTCTATTCCTAAAGTGTCTAGGTTAGGTTACTTAAAACGCTTAGGTTATGCTGTTTACTACGCCAGTTTTATTGCAGCAAGTAGTGTTAGTAGCTAAGTAGGTAGCTGTTCGTATTCTAGTTTTGTTTTCTTAAAGGCTAAGTTAATAGCCTTACAAATAAGAAAGGCTTCTTGTATAATTATTAAAGTCGCTATCTTATCTAGTTTATTTGCTTAGCAGAGATTTTTAAGAGTGCTCTCTATCTTAGCCCTACTAACACTATCTTAGTATAGTCTTACTATCTAGATAGCTAAGTTTCCAGATGTATTTTTAGCCCCTACTATTATAGTATAAGCGTTCTAAATTAATAGTGCTTTTATTATGTTTAATAGGGATTAGTTTTTAAGGCTACTAGAAGTATATTAAGCTTATCTAACAGTTTGTATTACAAAACGTTTTAGGTAGAGTCTTGTTTAGCTAGGTATCCCTCAGCACTCCTTATGCTTCTTCTACTATTAATTCTTAATATATTTAAAACAGCTTTCACTAAGATTAACGATCTAATTAATTAGAATCTTTAGGCGTAGATATAGCTCTAAGAGGTTTCTAATTCAACGTAGCTACGCAAGTAGCTTAAGAAAAAATTAATTTAATTGTAAGGGTGCGTTAAGTTAACTAAAGGTGCATGGGAAAACAGTAATAAATTAATTACAGAACTATAAAAGTTGTGCAGCAAGTCTATATACCTCCTTGTAAGGCCTAAGCTTAGCGCTAGTTTGTACGTACAAGTAACTGCGCCGCAACTACTAACGTAGCAAGAGAGAATTATACAAAGTATAAAAGAAAGGCTAAGCAGGCTAGAAGGGGCGAGCAGGGTAGAAAGGCTGAACAGGGTAGGAGGGCCAAATAGGGTAGAGGTGTTGGGCGGCGTAGGGTTAACCGGTGTAGAAGGCCCGAGCGCGCCAAGCCAACAGATGCCGGGTGGACACCCGGCATCTATGAGATCGCCAAACGAGGCAACTTTGCCAAGTACCAAAACGTCAGGGTTTCAGCCCTTTACACTAGCTAGCAGGAGACTACTACTACGTATAAGGAAGAGCTATAACCTTGCTAACTATCTAAACCTTCTTCTACACTTACTTTACTAATCCCTATTAAGGCATTTACCTGCAAAGACAACACTTAAAGTAATAATTTTTTTTGAATTCAATAAAGGCTAAAGATAATATACAACTTATATTAGCTGCTATAGCACTATATACACTACTAACTAACTTATTTAAGCAATGTCTTAGCCTCTGTTAGACAAGGCTCAAAGCAGGTAGCTATAGCAGTAATTACTTTAGATACTAAAACTATATAAGATTTTTAAGCACCTAGAAGTTAGCACTAGACAGAAAGACTAATTTTCATTACATTAAAGTTATTCAAAAATAGAATTATAAATTTAATATTCAATAACTACCTAGTTCAAGCAACTTGTTATATAAGTAAGTTTACTTTATTTATAAGTATACTACTGCAAGCGTTATGAGTTCATTTTAAAGGGCTATGCCTTCTAATATACTTAACAAATATCTACTCTTACTATACATAAAATAAAGCCGCTAGCACAAATTCTGATTAGAGTTTATTATTTTTAAGCTTTTTACAAGCAAGTATTACTTAACTAAGCAAGAAAAAGATTTGTTAAGCTACTTATCTTAACTTTCTTAAACCTAATCTCTGCTCTCTCCGTACTTAAGATAAGATTATTAACACTATATAATTTTAACTGCAGGCAGATAAACTCTAACGCACAAAAAGCATTATTACTAACGCTTATATATAGCTGTTTAAAAACAGATAGATCAAAAACTTTATTGTAAATACTTTTAAAATGTATTTCTTCTATTTACAGTATATTGATAGAAAGCTAAACCTTAAATAATTACGCAATATATACTACTTACTTATTTAATAAGCTATACGCACTAACCTAAGATACGAGTTATAATATTCAATGCTTTGTAAAGGGCATACTTTAATTTCTTACTCTTACTACGGTGAATACGCTAAGAAGAGTAATTAAACTTACTTTAAGCACATTAACCTTAACCTTAAGCGTGTAATAGAAGAAGGCTCTAGTACGATAATAATACAAAATAGTGTCTTGTTTAATACTAAAAACAAGAACAAATATATAGAGATACTACTAGAAGTCTATAAGCATGTGCTAGAGTACCTGCGCTAGCGCAGAGACGTTGGCAATAAATTATTAAATAGTCTTATTAAAATATACGAAGATAAGACTAACTAGATAGAAGATATACAAGAGGCAGTTCCTAACTTTTAATAAATAAAATAAATTTACAAGAAGAGATAGGTTTAAATGCTATTACTTTTTCTACTTTATAAATCTACTAGGCTAACTACTTATAATTGTTGTACTATTGTCCTCTAGTATGTTATAGTTTAAGACAGTATAATAGAAGTTCCTATTATAAAAAACCTTTAAAAAGATCTATAAGGCGCACTGTAATCATACTGCTACTTCTTACACTCTTCCTAGTTATAATAACAAGTTTATAGAGATTAACTAGCTATTCTCTGCTAATGGTTATACTTAGTATAAGTTCTAGATCTAGAAAGCCCTTATTAAATAGGCTAAGTAGGACAATCCTCTTGTCTGCAAGGAACTACACGACATACCATTAAACGCTAATAAGAAATAAATTAATACTTATATTAAAAAATATTGTAATTATATTTTATAATAAATTATGAACTTATAGCTTACAGTGTAGAAATTAGAAAAAAAACGCTTTTTTGCTAATTTTATCTAAAGTGTCCCTAACTAATTTTTTTTTTACTAATAGAAAGAACTCCCTATACACAATAAAGAACTAAAATAAGAAGAACGCATATTTTTCTTAAGCTAATTCTCTCTAGCGCCTTTAGAAAGAGCTTAGCCTAAAAGCTAATAAGCGCTAAGTTTTTTAAGAAAGTAAGAATTTTTTTTTTTTTAATATAGCGCCTTTCTTGCGTAGGCTCTTAATCTAGTATAGTTATTTTAGACAACGTCTTAGTTCCTACAACTTTAACTAAGCAGCCTTATAAAAGTTATCTTTTATTAATATTGAAAACTTAAGCGTTTGCTACTACTGCTACTACTACGCCTGTAACTAGACTAAGCACTTTAAATACTACTACTTAAGAACCTTGTTAAAGTAAGCGCTTAAAAAAGTGAGAAATAAGTATATGTTGGAGTACTAACCTGCGGATCACTGCGGATCTCTCCTTTGACATCCGGATCACCCGGGTTATCAGGTGATCCTAGTGGGATATCACGTGACGGCGCTAGTAACGCGCATATAAACGAGCTAGATCGTCTGAAGTCTTTTTAGTAGTTATTGGACACTTTGCTGTGGCACTTAGTTAATCAATATATTTATTCCCCTCTACTAATTACTTAATTACTTCTTTTTAGCTCCTAAAGTTCTAAGCCCGGCCGCTTAATTGTAGTATTAATTCTTACTACGCAATTAGCAAGCTGGAAGATTATTTGTTTAATTAGATTTTACTCTCTTCTTTTTTATCTCCTACAGCACTAGTCAGCAGATTGCTGCTGCTGCTGTACCTCTCTTACTTATTGATTATACAATTAATCTTTTTCTAACCTATTCTACAACCTACAGGCTACTGTTATTGTTAACACAGCTACCTACTTACTAACTAATTAATCCTATTATTACCTCAACAATAACCTACGTTGTAATCCTACAATAGCGTCATACTAATATAAACCTTACTAACACACTGCTTGTTGCCTTAGGGGTAATCCTAAAGGCCTGATTAGACTAGCTAACCTAGTTTGCTCTGTTGAGATTGCACTACTTAGAGAAGGGCATCTAGGATTAGGTTGATCCTAACCTCCTAGACGTGATCTTAATAGACTACTAGGAGCTACAGTATCCTAAACTGCCTAAAGATATTAAGCGATTAGTTGGTCTACTATCTAACGCAAGCGCACAAGAACAAGAGGATTATAAAATTGCTCAACGCAAATATAAGGCTTGAGTCCTTTATACTAAGTATAAAAAGGATAATTATAGGAAGCTAGTTAATAAGTACAGAGTACAGGTAGCTTAATAAACAAGGAAGGTTGCTAAGATTACTAATGTTAAGAACTAGATTAGTAAGACTGTCTATCTAGATCTGCTGTTAAACGCCTTAATAAGCATAATTACTTAGAACCTCACTAGCCTTTAAGCCTTAGTGAAGATCCGAAAGGAGGATCTCGCACCTACTAATTACAATACTTAGTATTTAATTAGAGCGCAGTACTAATCCTACCTAGATAAGGCTTGCTAGGGATAAATAGGCCCTAAGCAATTGTTTACTAAATAGCAGCTTTTATATTAATAAGCGACAACCTACTCGCTCCCTAAAGTTGTTAGGCCACTTACAATTACTAATTTTTTAGACGCCTTAGGCACTAAGATTACACTAGACTAGTCGCGCAAAAAGCGCAATAAGCTAGCATAAGCAATAGCGCTTAGTAAAGCTTAGTTAACCCTTAATAATCTAGGAAAGATCTTTAGTGTTTTATTATAGAATTAGTTAATTATTTTCTTAAAAGGTAAAGGACACGTAGTGTTCTAAAATAGATCTAGATTAGCGTTAGCTTAACAATCTACTAGTGCTAACAACTTAAAGATAAATAAGAGTAGTAAGCAACTCTACTCTTGTCTCTGCAAGGCTAGTAAAGGGCCTATAAGCAAGCACTTTTAGACACTACGCAACTACTACTAACTTTAAACTACAGTTACTAGGTTAACCTCTACTAGCAGTATTCTGATTAAGTTGTTAGACAATAAGAAAAAGAAAATCGTTAAGCAATAGAATACTAATACTTAGGCATCTCTGCGCACGTAGATTGAGAAAGAAGGCTAGAAGGCTAGCACTAGCGGATTAGCTACTAATAAGCTAAGTAGATCCTACCCTAGATTATTAGTTTTAGCACTAATTAACCTAAATAACTTTATTAATAAGATTAGGCTAAATATCTTTAGTGTAGCTTTTACTTTTTATGTCTTATTCCTTTGTACAATCCTAGATAGTGGAGCAGCAGTTTACTTAGTTAATACTATAGATTACCTAGTACTAGGCACCTTTAGCGAATGCGTTAATAATAAGACAGTCTTAGCAGGCACTTAATCTATTCTAGTTGCTAGGGTAGGAAACAGGCTACTTTAAAACGTCCTGTATAGCGAGGCAGGCCCTAAAATAGCTAATCTACTGCTTACTAACGTTAAGCTTGTAGTAGGTTTGTATACTAATATTTTGTTAGAAAAGCGGCTTAACTAGTTAGGCATTTAGTATTTAGCATATAATTATACTATGTAATCTAGTACTCCTAAGAAGAAGGTTGTCTTAATTAACTTTAAGTATTATTTTAATCTTTTAATTGTTAAATACAAGCAACTCTTTTGTTATCTTGCTTAACTACTGCTCGTAAACGCTATAGCGCGATTAAGGATACCTTAGTTGCGCACTAGTAATAAGGACTTGTAGCATTAATAATTAGGTTACCTAGAACAACAGGCTATTAAAGCCTTAGTCTGCTTAGCTTAGAACGTTAAGATTACTAGCAAGAAGCTATTAGAATACAATTACTGCGCAACAGCTTATGCCTCGCAAGTAATCTTGCGGCGACTAAGGGAGAGATTACTACAACCTTTTTATAGGATCTTATAGGATCTGTTTAATTTCCTAATAGGTTAATTGCTTAAGAAATAGGTACTAATTATTAAGAAAGACTACTTAGGCAAGCTGTACAATTACAATATCTAGTTAAAGACACTAAATAATATTATACCTGTAATTAAAGGTCTCGCCAAAAGGATTAAGAGGAAATATAAGTAGAGGATTTTGGAAATTTATTAGAATAACAATACTGCTACACTGCCTTAGAGAAGGCAATCAAGATATAAGAAATAGGTAATATAGAAAGAGATTATAATTAAAACGCTACCGCTAGCCACTTATAAGCCTAATAGCTCGGCAGAGAGAGCTAGCCAAGAGCTAATTACTAAGGCTATTAAGATGCGCACGAGCGCTAATCTACTAGCTAAGCTTTAGCTAGTAATTATAAATGCAGCAGCTTACCTACATAGCATAAGCCTAACTAAGATGTATAGCTACTAATCCTCTAATTAGGTGGTTAAAGAATAGTTTAGGAAATATTTCTAATACTATTAACTACTTAAGATTAGACACTAGACTGCTAATCTACGCCTAGACTAAAGTAGAATCTATGCCTATAGCTGATAAGCCTATCCGTTAGATAAGGATAAGGCAGCTAGGCGCGATTGTTAAGGATTTAAGGTTAATCCTCGCGGCTATATTAGTTATTAAGTAGGGTATTAAGCTTCTAACATATACTATATATAGGTACTAGAACTTAATTAGGTAATTACTACCTATAATATAACTTTGAATAAACAGTTAATCTACAAAGAAAATTGCAAGAAAAAGCTGCTAAAAAATTAAGTAATTAAAATTGTAGAAATCCTTTATAATAGCAAGCTAGTTAATTCTAGAGACAACTTAAAGGTCCTTTTTCTTGTTTAAGAAAGAGCAGATTAGGATACGCAGCTAACTACTAAAAACTTTAAAGGTAATTTAATTACTATCTTAAGTAGTAAGGACGGCCTGCCTACTAAAGATAAAAGTAGATTAGAAGAAGCTAAGCAATTAGAGCACGAGGCTAGTGCACTATCAGGAATTCGCTTAGATTAGCAGTAGATTACTAGTCTTGCTACCCTGGAACCTACTCCTAAACTAAAAACCCTAGAGAACAATAATTTCATTAATTGTATAGTTATTAATAGTTAAACAGCAGTGCAACTAATTAAAGGAGCTAATCTATTAGAACTTGTAAGTAGAATACCTTATTTACTAGTCTAATAGTCTATGCTTGTAGACTCTAACGCGCTAGCTAATTGTAATAAAATATCTGCTTGTTTAAGCAGAATAGCAGGGCGTAAATTAACTTACAAGTTAAGATTTTAGGCAATAAACAGCAGATAGAGTAAATAATTATAAGCTAAATCTCTACTTATAAGACGTAGTGCTTAGATTGCTAGCAAAAGCCTAGATTAGCCTACTAATTAATATTTTCTACTACGTAAGCTAGGTGGCGGGTGTAAGTATAAAAACGTAACCTAAGATTTTAATAATGAATTAGAAGGTAAAAGCATAGGTAGTGTTAACGCATTAATTGCAGATTATAAGGATCTATTATAAAATAATTTTTATAATATCTACCTACTAGGTGTGTAAGCAACCTAGAGAAACTAAGTAAGCTATAAAACTTTTAATGATTATAGTTATAGCAGCTTTGCTTACTAAGCATAAGCTAAAGAGAAATAATTAACCACATTGCGTCAATCTACCTAAACCGCTAGAATTATAGAAGTAATCACTCTAGTATTCTTTAAGGGCCTTGTTTAAGGATGCCTGTAGGAGAGAGATTAACTAGTTAAGTAAGACAAAGATTTAGACTAAGATATTAACGAAAGAAGCAATTAATTGCCTAATACATATAAAGTAGGTTTAGAGCTATAAGTTTAATTAGGATAGCTTCTTTCTTAAATCTAAGGCGCAGATTGTTATAAGAGGTAATCTCTAGAAAAAGGGTTAAATTGATTTAACTTACGCTACTACCTTAGCAGCTAAGTTCTTCTAAGCTGCAATAGCTATTGCCGCTAAGAATAATTTAGAGATTAAGCAATATAATATTATAGGAGCATTCCTTAATACATTAATTATAGCAGATAACCTAGTAATCTGTAAGATGCTAGATAGCTTTAAGAAGCTAGAGAAGTGTGTACAGCTTAACCGCGCACTATATAGATTGTAAGACTCACTATTGTTGTAGTATAAAGAGTACTTAGGATTACTAAGAGATATTAGACTAATTACCTTACTAGAGGAACCATGCCTATTCTTTAATTAAGAAAGGAGGATCCTAGTGCTATTTTATATAGATAATATCCTACTACTCTTCGCAAAAGATTATAAGTAGAGGGCAATAGATCTTTAGTTAAAGATTATAGACAAGTACAAGATAAAAGAACAGGGATTAGTTAAATAGTTTTTTAGTATCTAGATAATTAGAGATTGCAAAAAGCAAACAATCACGCTTGTATATAATATATATATTAACAAAATTGCGAAGAAGTTTAAGCTAGAAGATAGCAGTAATTCTAAGACCCTATTACTGTCTAAGGAGCTAATTAAGAACACTAGCGAAGCGACTAAGTAGAAGATTAAGGCCTACTAAGAAAGGGTTAGATTAGTGCTATACATAGCTATTATACTATAACTAGATGTTGCCTACTTAATCTTAAAGCTCTTACACTTTCTTATAAACTCTAGTAATTAGTATATAAAAGCTATTAAACAGGTAATTATGTACCTCTATTAACCAAGATAGGATGCGATCTAATATAGAAACTATAATAGCTTAGACCTTATAATTGCAGGCAATGCTTCTTTTGCAGATAATTAGAAAACTTGTTAATTGTCCTATAGATACATAGCTATTCTATATAGTAGTTTAATCTTTTAGAAGGCAGCTTAGTAGACTACAGTAACCACATTAACTACTAAGGCTAAGCTACTGGCCTTTCAGCACACTACTAAGGAGGCTATAGCCCTTAAGCGCTTCTTTCGCAAGCTATCTCTCAATCTAAGAGACGTCTAGACAGTCTAGTGTAACAATTTATAAATAATTAGGCTTATAGTTAAGAAGAATAAGCAGATTAGCACTTAATTAAGACATGTAAATATACAAAACATGTAGCTGCAGCAAGAATTTGCTAAAAAATGTTTTTGGGTTAAATATCTAGAAACAGCAATTATGCTAGCTAATAGACTAACTAAGTCGCTTACCTAACAACGGTTTAAGAAGTTTAAGTAGTTACTTAACTTTTAGCAAGTTGAGCACTTATTAAAAGAAAACAATAATTAATAAGCAAAAAAATTGTATTAAGCAGCAACATCTATATACTAGGCTAAGTCTCCTCTTAATTGCTTACGATAAACGGGAGAACGTAAGCTAGACTATTAAACTAAGACTAGGGACCTCATTACTAATAAGCATTCGACTTATTATACTCGCTAGACTCTATTATTGCATTACGCTTAGCCTGCTTAGCTTTAGCCAGCTGAAGAGCAATTTAAGCCATCTAAGCTTAAATAGCAAAAGTCTAAAGATAAGCAGCATTATAGCGCGATTCTAACCTATTACTTCTATACACAGAGTTGTTAGATAATCACCTTCTTACTCTAGCGTAATAATCGCGCTTATATAAATAAGTTGTATAGCAATTAGAACAACAAACAGCAGGACAATTGTATAGACTAGGCGAGGGCAACATTCCGCGGGCAGCCTGCTCTTAAAGCAGCAACCTTTAAGTAGGTTACTGCTAAGGCTGCTTATGTTATTGCTGCTGTTGCTGCTAAGGAAAATAAGCCGACTGTTGCGGCTGTTAAGCGGGTGGCCAAGCAGGAGCGAACGCAGGAGCGAACGAGGGAGCAGGAGCAGGAGCAAGAGGCTAAGCGGCAAAACCGCAATACGCTATTTTTTAAGCTCTATAATTATTGTCAGGAGCCTTCTGCGCAGAAGGCTTAGTAGTTGTGACTCTACTCTTAATCTCTTTGCGGCGAGCAATAATGTCCTTAAGCAGTTAAGCTTTTAAAGCTTAGTACATCTTATTATTATTTTATTCTTATAAACTAGTTAGTAACCTAAGCAAGAAAGTTAATAGGTTAAAAACTTACCTCTTTAACTCTATATATAGCTATAGATTAATTAGTAAGATTAATATTAACTATATAGTAGGTGTAAGACAAGCAACTGCCATAGCGTAAGCTGCTCTAACTGCTAGTCTAAACGCGATTAAAGTAGCATTTAGCGTATAAGCTATCTAGCATCTTTTTTATACAGCGCATATACAGAGAAACGCAAGAGCATAATAAATTAGCAGCAATCTTTAAGAAGCTACTAGGCGCCTTTGTCTAGGTTAAGGAAGGCATAGAGCGCTTAGTAGACAGATTAATAGGCATTTTTAGCCTATTACTATTGCTATATTGCTATTTACGCGTTGCTACTTGATTAGTTATCTGCTATAACTTTTGCTTTAGCTCTTAAGGGGCCTTGCCCTTGCGCTAGCTTAATTGCTTAGTTAAACTCTTATGTAGATTAAAATGTAAAAGTAGAACTTAACAGCAGGCTTAATTTAGTAAGTAGGGTAATTAACCTTTAAGTAGAGCTACTAGATATCTTACAGTAAGCGTATAGATTAACAGGCAGAGGCAACTAACTTTTATTGTCTTAGAGATTAGCTGCTTGCTAAATTTTATTGTTAAACAGGCTTTAGCGCGCGTAACGCTTATACTTAGCACTATTCTTAGGTTGCTAGCAGCTCTCTAATTATTAATTGCGTTGTTAATAACAGCTCTCTAAGCTGCGCTTGTTGTTGCTTAAAGCAGACTACACTAGAAAGTTTAGTAGCTAATTAGTGAGAGAACAATAGGGCAACACTGACTATATTGGTGATTGTAGTTGAGGCAGATTAGAAAGACTTAGTGATTAGATTAATTAAGGTTAAGGAGAAAAGGTTTTAGAGAGGCAATAGACGTGATTAATTTTGTTGTAGCGATTGCGCACTGACTATTTACGCGATATTCAGGGTCTATCTAATGTTTTGATATTACTTAGAGCTGCCTGGATTGATTAAAGCAACAACACGCAGCATTACTACAACAATAGAGGATTTCGCAGAAGAGCTATAATTATAGAGGCCCTCTTAATTAACAACTTAGATTGATTACGATTACCTAGATTGCTTACAGCTTAGATTGATAGTATCTTATTAACCTGGGGGGTGTGTTAGAGTACTAACCTACGGATCACTGCGGATCTCTCCTTTGACATCCGGATCACCCGGGTTATCAGGTGATCCTAGTGGGATATCACGTGACGGCGCTAGTAACGCGCAGATAAACGAGCCAGATCGTCCGAAGTCTTTTTAGTAGTTATTGGACACTTTGTTGTGGCACTTAGTTGATTAATATACTCATTCCCCTCCACTGATCACTTATTTACTCCTTCTCAGCTCCCACAGTATATAATAGAGATGTGCTTAAAATTAGAATATAGTAAGAAATTGCTAAGGCTATGGAATCTAGGGGCTCTTTGTACAACTAAATTCTATAGCTACTATATAGAAATGCGTTCTGTTAATACTAAGCTGTAACTTAAGTAATTAAGTTATATTTTCTTTGTTTTATTTTTTTTATTTTGCTATTTTTTTTTCTTCCTGCAGAATAAAGAGCTTAATAGGGCTAAGCTTGCAGGAAGAGGAGGTTTGTGCTAGTGCACAGGGTAATACTCTTCTACACACTAGGTTAGTGCTTAACTACTTAATCTTAAGGTATATCACCTCTTCCATGTATCGCGGAAAGAGAATACTACTAACTATTAACTACTCTTCTTCATCCTCTTGTAATGTATTATCGAATAGGCGTCTTCTTCTACCTATAGTTTCTATACCAACCTACAATAATATTGATATCTTACTAACCTCGTTCTTGCATGATCTAACCACTAGCGATCTCCTGCCCTCGTAGCAGTATGTCTTCATACACTCCAACACCCGTACAATAGCAAATATAATCTATTTATCTGAACTACGTTTAATATACTTATATAGAGAAAGATGGTTGATATTAGAACTATAATTAAGATTATTGCTAACGTTACTAAATTTATAATTCTAGGAGGACCTTAGTGCATATGCGCAAGGATAGCAATGTAGTACAATATGTTTAGACAAATTACATAATGAGTCTTTTCGAATGATAGTATAAAGAACGTAGTTTTTATTATATTTAATATATCTTTAAGCTACCCTATAAAGACAATTAAGAATGAAGCCTTAAACAAAAATTAAAGAGTAAAACCATAAGTAATATATTAGACAATAAATTGCGTATAGCTCTAGTAATATATGTATAAGAAGCTATATAGTTAAATTTAATAGTTAGATTTGATAGTTAGATCTAGGAATTTTAACATGCTGTATATAGATAATTATAAGAACAGCTAAATATTTTAGATAAACTAAGTGTTTAAATTTATAGTCAGACAAGCTAAAGACCTCATAGAAAACTATAGACTTACTAAATTTTTAATTATGTGTAAGCTTAATTAATAACTATTGCAAGAGAAACTGCTAAGATCCAATTAACAGCGGAATAATCTTTATATAATATACGAAATAGTAAATAAAAATGTTTGACTATTTAATTCTTTTTAGTAGGAGACACTAATAGAACTTAAATAAAAAGACTAGACGGAAAGAGCAAAAGAAATCAACTTTTTTAACAAAACATTTTTAATTCTAACATAGAGCTATATAACTACCTGTTTAAACTAAGATATGCTGCTTTTTAATGAGAAATAAGGCTTACAAAGAAGTCAATTAACAAGTTATGAATTAGAAACTATCTCCAGCTATTAGAAAAGCAATAGTTATATATATTCTCTTTAATAGAGAAAGAGCACTCTGATAGCAATTTAAGAAATTAAGAAGGATTTATCTTAACATATGCCTGCTATACAAGATACAAATAATACTATATAAATTATAGTAAGTGTCAAGCTTGACTGTCTCAAAAGTTTAAATACCATAAGTAGTAGATATAGTTAATGTCTAACTAAGTTAAGGAACATAAGAAAGGTGTAATAGTTAATATTATAATCTATAGCACCTAGTACTTAAGAAACACAAAGATGTTTAATAAATTAGCAACGCGCAAAGAATAAATATAGTTACTATACAAGACATAAACTTACTACTAATAGCTAATAAGTTTTTAGATTAGTTTATAAAGTATAAGATCATTTTACTTATAGACTTGTTCTTATAATATAACTAGAATACGCTACATCTTGAAAGCAGAGACATAACGGCTTTCTAAATACTAGTGGAACTTATACAGTTATACATAATAGTTATAGGTGCTACTAACTTTGAAGCAGCAATTTAATAAGTAATTTTAATGATTATATTAGACTACTAGCTTAATACCATGCCTTTTATTCATAATAATACCTGTAGAGGACCTTAAACTAACTTTAGTTAAGATGAGTTAATGCTTAAAGTTTAACGCTATGTTTTCAAATATACTATGCAACTAGACAAGGCGTGAGCTAGCACTAAATAAGCAAAAATTATAGTTTCAGGTAAAAATTGTAATTTTTTAATCAAAAATCTTAAATATATAAGCTATAAAGTTAGCTTTAAGAGTTATTATCCTGATTAAGAGAAAGTTAAGAAAATTATAAACTAGCTACTATATAAGAATAAGTGAAATGTGTAATCTTTTGTAAGTATATATATTTACTACTATATCTTAGTGAAGGACTTTACTAAAATTACTAAACTTTACTTTATACTCTTGTTAAGTAGAAAAATATGTAGGATTTAGCAATATACACGCTAAAATGGTTCATATACAACACGCCTGCACTTACAAACTTAGACTACACTAACACTAAAAACTACAAATAATTCCTAATAATTAATATAAGCTAAGATAGTGTTAAAGCATAATATTAAGCAACCTAGAAATCATAATAAATAATGCTTAATATAGTTTAAAAGCATACTATCGTCTATACAAGAAAGGCAATAGCACTTTATTAGGTTAGAATATAAAGTTGTGCTATAAGCTCTTAAAAGGTTTCAGACTTACTCCTATAATATTTACTTTACTATAGAAACTAACAATGTAACTCTTATTACTTAACTAAATTGTTCTTTCATTAATAACCCAGGATTTATTATAAATTAATAAGAATTAACAATTATTTTATAGAACTTTTACATTAAGCATATACTTATGAAAAAGAATATAGTTATAGATGCGCTATTACTGTATCTAATAGTAGATAACTAGGAACTACCAATTGAAGTAGAGAAAGACCTAGAATAGTTTATTAATTATATTATTAAAATATAAGAGTACTTAAACTAATAAGACTAGTAAGAATTTATTGTTAGATGTTCTTAAATAAATTAAAATAATAACGTGGTTGACAAGCGAGCGTCTCCTTACCAGCGCGTTGACGTCGACACAAAAACGCGAGATGCCCTAACAACACAACGTCTAATCTACTCATACTTAAGTAGATCTATAGCTTGCACTTTTTAATATTAATTCTTAACGCGTTTAAAGTTGTTATTATGCTACTAGAATCTATAATCTTCCTAAATTTACTCTTAAGCATTAACGCGCTAAGAGATACCTTAAACGCAACTGCGAACTAAACTTAAAGCGCCTAAATAAGCTAGAAGAAAAGGCTATAGATAAGCGTATTTTTAAAGAGTCTGCGCAATGATTTACGCCTACAAAGCTTAATATTCAAGTAATAGCTAATAAACTGTTAAATAAGCACGCTAGCAACTCTATTAGCAAGAACTAAGTTAACAGCTTTATTAAGTAGACTTCTAAGCTCCACACGCGCTAGAGCTGTTTTTATAATTACTAGCAAGTTGCCTGTAAGGACTTAGTAGCTATCTAGCGCTAGTTTAACTTAGTCTAGGCGATAAAGCAGAAGTAGGGTTTTATAAACTGTGGGAGCTGAGAAGAAGCAATTGCTTGATTACCTGAGTGGAAAATGAGTGTATTGAACTACTAAGTGCCACAACAAAGTGTCCAATAACTACTAAAGAGGCTTAAGACGATCTGGCCTGTATATATAGGCGCTAGCGTGGTCGTCACGTGTTCAGCTTACTAGGATCACCTGATTACTAGGGTGATCCGTACGTCAATACTCCAACACACCCCCTAGGTTAGTGAGATATTATTAATCTAAGCTGTGAGCAACTAGGTAATCATAGCAAATAGAGGCTGTTGATTAAGGGGGCTCTCTGTAATTATAGCTCCTCCTCTTAATTATTTGTTGTTGTGGTAATACTGCTTATTTTTAATTAAGCTAGCAGCCCTTAGCAATACTGAAACATTAGATAGACCCTAAAAATTGCGTAATTAGTTAGTGCGCAGTTACTACAATATTGATCGCGTCTGCTGCTCCTCTAAAACTTTTGTCCTTAGCTTTACTTAATATTAATTACTAAGCCTTCTTGGTCCTTACTACACTACCACTACTAACATAGTAAGCAGTGTTGCCTTATTATTCTCTTACTAATTAGCTGCTAATCTTTCTAGTGTAGTCTGCCTCTAATAGCAACAAGCGTGAGCGTTGCTTAGAAAGCTGTTGTCTAAAGCGTAATTGTTACTTAGAAAGCCTACACTAACAACATAAGAATATTGCTAAGCATAAGCATTATACGCGCTTAAGCTTCTTAACAATAAAATTTAGCAAGTAGCTAATCTCTAAAATTATGAAAGTTAGTTGCCTCTGCCTTTTAATCTATATGCTTATGGCAAGACTTCTAGTAGCTCCACTTAAAGACTAATTAACTTGCCTATTAAATCAAGCCTGCTGTTAAGCCCTTATTTAAATTTTAATTCACATAAGAGCCTAACTAAGCAATTAACCTAGCGCAAGAGCAAGACTTCTTAAGAGCTAAAGCAAAAGTTAAAACAGCTTACTACTTAAGCAGTAACGCGTAAACAGCAATATAGCAACAGCAATAAGCTACATACGCCTATCAAGCAGTCTACTAGGCGCAACGCGCCTTTATCTACTTAAAAGAAGGCGCCTACTAGCTCTTTAAAAATTACTGCTAATTTATTACGTTCTCGCCTTCTACCTTATAAGCACTGCATAAAAAAGATGCTAGATAGTTTATATGCTAAGCAGTGTTTTAATTGCGTTTAAACTAGCAGTTAGGGTAGCACTTACTATAGGAGTTATTTATTCTACATATACTATACTGTTAACTATAATTTTGCTAATTATTTTATAGCTATATATAAAGATAAAAAAAGATGTTTTTAATCCTTTAAGCTTCTTGCTTAGCCTGCTAACTAGTAATTAGGGATAAAACAATAATAGGTACTGTGTTAATAAGCACAAGCTGCTTAGCAATATTATTACTTGCTGCAAAGAGATTAATAGTAGCGTTACGTTTACTAGAAAGCCTTCTGCATAGAAGCCTTCTGTTAAGGATTGCCGTGCTTAAGAGATGTTATCTCACAGTTTCGACGCTTAGCTCCCGCTACCCGCTCTTGCTTTAGTAAGCGTCTTTAATCTAAGATATAATGCTAAGAATTATTTACACTAGACTCTGCTCAGCAGGCTATAGGTCTAAATTAAAGTCGTCTTTTTAGACAAATGCCTTATAATACGCAGCTCTATGCTGCTTATACTTCTAGTCAACCTGCGTAGCAGCCTGCTTAATAGCTAGCTTATAATTAACAACAGCTACAGCAACAGTAGCTTTAGCAACAACAGTAGTAGCGGCAGTAGCCGCTTTTGTAATTAGCTACTTGAGAACAACAAGCTTATAGAATGCTGCCTCTTTATAGTCTATACTGTCCTTGCATGTAACGTTGTATTAATCGCTATACAACTTAATTATATAGTTATAAGTTATCTGCTAGGCTAAGCAAGCAATTATCTCGCGACGTAATATATAGAAGCGATAGATCTAACTTGCGCCTTTATGCTGCGCGCCTTTAGACTCTTACTATCTAAGCTAAGATAGCTAATAATGCGCTTAAGCTTGCTAAATCTTAAAAGGCTAAGTAAGACCTACTAATAGAGTCTAGCAAGTATAATAATTCTAATGCTTACTAGTAAGCTTATTCCTAGTTCTAGTTTTTCTAGTTGTCTAGCTTTTCATCTCTTGCTTATCCTAAGCAATTAAAAGAAAACTGAGCCTAGTATATGGATGTTGCTACTTAATATAAATTCTTTACTTATTAATTATTATTTCCTTTACTTAAGTGCTTAACTTGCTTGAAGTTAAGCAACTGCTTGAACTTCTTAAACTGTTGTTAGTTGAGCGACTTAGTTTGTCTATTAGCTAGCATAATTGCTATTTCTAAGTACTTAATCTAAAATAATTTCTTATCATATTCCTACTAAAGCTACATATTTTGTATATCTACATATCTTAAATAAGTGCTAATCTGCTTATTCTTTCTAACTACAAGCCTAATTATTTGTTAATTGTTACACTAGACTGTCTAGACGTCTCCTAGATTAAGAGACAGCTTATAGAAAAAGCGCTGAAGAGACGTAGCTTCCTTAGTAGTATGCTTAAGGGCAAGCAGCTTAGCCTTAGTAGTTAACGTAGTCATTGTAGTCTGCCAAGCTGTCTTCTAAAATATTAGACTACTATATAGGATTGCTATATATCTATAAGATAATTAATAAGTTTCCCAATTATCTATAAAAGCAGCGTCGCCTGCGATTATTAGATTTAGGCTATTATAGTTCCTATATTAGATTGCATCCTATCTTATTTAATAAAGATACATAATCACCTATTTAATAGCTTTTATATACTAATTACTAGAGTTGGTGAGGAAGTGTAAGAGCTTTAAGATCAAGTAGGCAACGTCTAGTTATGGCATAATAGCTATATATAGCACTAATTTAACTTTTTCTTAGTAGGCCTGAATCTCTTGCTTAGTTGCTTTGCTAGTATACTTAATTAGCTCTTCTAATAGTAGTAAAGTTTTAAGAAAGCTACTATCCTCTAGCTTAAACTTCTTTACAACCTTATTAATGTACGTATTATACATAAGCGTAATTATTTACTTCTTATAATCTCTAATTACTTAGATACTAAAGAAATATTTAACTAATCTTTATTCCTATATCTTGTACTTGTCTATATTCTTTGACTAAAGATCTATTGCTCTCTGTTTATAATCTTTCGCAAAGAGCAGTAGGATATTATCTATATAAAACAGCACTAGGATCCTCCCTTTTTAATTAAAGAATAGGTAGGGCTCCTCTAGTAAGGCAATTAGTTTAATTTCTCCAAGTAATCCTAAGAACTCCTTATACTACAACAGTAGCAAGTCTTACAATCTATATAGTGCGCGGTTAAGCTATACATACTTCTTAGGCTTCTAAAAGCTATATAGCATCTTATAGATTACTAAGTTGTCTACTGTAATTAACGTGTTAAGGAATGCTTCTACAACATTATATTGTTTAATCTCTAGATTATTCTTAGCAGCAATAGCTATTGCTGCTTCAAAGGACTTAGCTACTAATATAGCAGCATATGTTAAGTTAATTAAGTTTGTTTTTTTAGAGATTACTTCTTACAATAATCTGCGCCTTGCATTTAAAAAAAACCTGTCCTAATTAATCTTGGAAGTCTAGACCTACTTTATAAGTATTAGGCGATTATTTACTTCCTCTTTTGATATCGTAGTCTAAGTCTTATTCTTACTTAACTAATTAATCTCTTTCCTGCAGGCATCTTTAAACGAGGCCTTAATAGAATACTAGAGCAATTGCTTTTATAATTCTAGCAGTTTAGGTAGACTGTCGCAATGCAGTTAAGCATTTCTTATATTCAGTTTATACTTAGTAAGCAAAGCTACTATAACTACATAATTAAGAGTTTTATAGCTTACGTAGTCTTCCTAAGTTGCTTGTAAACGTAGTAGGCAGGTATTATAAAAATTACTCTATAATAGAGCTTTATAATCCGCGATTAATGCGTTAACACAACTTATACTTCTACTTTCTAGTTAATTATTAGGATTTTAGGTTGCATTCTTACGCTTACGCCCGCTACCTAGCTTATGTAGTAGAAAATAACAATTTATAGGCTAATTTAGCTTTTTGTTAGCAATTTAAGCACTACGTCTTATAAGTAGAAGTTTAGCTTATCATTACTAACTCTGTCTACTGTTTAAGGCTTATGATCTTGCTACGCAAGATAATCTACGCTCTGCAACTTACTTATCTAGAAGAAGAGTTTTATTTTAATTAGCTAGCGCGTTAGAGTCGTTAGGCATAGACTATTAGACTAGTAATAAGTTGTTAGGCTTATTTAAAAGAGGCTCCTGTACCTCTAAGTATCAATAGGTTAGCTCTTTTAGGCAAGCGCACTGCTGTTTAACTGTTAAATACCCTATAATTAATTGCGTCATTGCTCCCTAAAGTCTCTAGGCTAGGAGTTAGTTCTAGAGTAGTAAGACTAGTATTATACTACTAATTAAAGCAAATTTCTAATAGTGCACTAGACTTGTGCTTTATTTACTTAGCGTCTCCTGCTCTACTCTTATCTTTAGTAGGTAGGCTTTTCTTACTGCTTAAAATAGTAGATAGTTTACTTTTAAAGCTTTTAGTAGTTAGTTGCGTGTCCCAATCTGCCTTTTATTAAATAAACAGGACTTCTAAGTCCTCTTTAGGATTAACTAGCTTGCCTTTATAAAAGATCTCTACAATTTTAATTACCTAATTCTTTAGTAGCTTTTTCTCGCAATTTTCTTTGTAGAACTAACATTTATTAAAAGTTACATTATAAGTAGAAATTACTTAATTAAGTGTTAGTACCTATATATAGTATATATTAGAGGCATAATAACTAACTAAATAACTAATATAGCTGCAGGGATTAATTTCAAATTCTTAATAATTGCGCCTAGCTGCCTTCTCCCTGTTTAAAGAGTAGGCTTGGCAGCTATAGGCATAGATTCTACTCTAGTCTAGGCGTAGATTAGCAGTCCAGCGTCTAATCTTAGGTAGTTAATAGTATTAGAAATATTTCCTCAACTATTCTTTAAGCACCTAGTTAGAGGATTAGTAGCTATAGATCTTAGTAGGGCTTATTCTATGTAGGTAAGCTGCTGCATTTATAATTACTAGCTAAAGCTTAGCTAGTAGATTAGCGCTTATGCGCATCTTAATAGCCTTTATAATTAGATCTTAACTAGCTCTCTCCGCTAAGCCATTAGGCTTATAAGTGTATAGCGGTGGCGTTTTAATTACAATCTCTTTCTCTATCGCTTATTCCTTATATCTTGATTGCTTGCTCTAAGGTAGTGTAGCAGTGTTGTTATCCTAATAGATCTCTACAATCTTTTGCTAAAATTTCCTCTTAATCCTTATAGCGAAGCCTTTAATTACTAGTATAATATTGTTTAATGTCTTTAACTAGATATTGTAATTGTACAGCTTGCCTAAGTAGTTTTCCTTAATAATTAGTGCCTATTTCTCAAGCAGCTAACCAGTTAAGAAATTAAATAGATCTTATAAAATCCTATAAAAAAGTTGTAGTAATATCTTCTTTAGTTGTTGTAAAATTACTTGCAAGGCATAAACTATTACGCAGTAATTGCATTCTAATAGCTTTTTGCTAGTAATCTCTACGTTTTATGCTAAGTAGACTAAAGCTTTAATAGCTTGTTGTCCTAATAGCCCAATTGTTAATACGATAGATCCTTATTACTAGTGCGTAACTAAGGTTTTCTTAATTATGCTACGGCGTTTACAAGAAGCAGTTAAGTAGTATAATGAGTAAGTTACTTGTATTTAAAAAATAAGAAATAAAAGTCACACTCTTAGTTAATTAAGAAAACGTTCTACTTAATTATTATAAATTGCATAGTGTAATAATTTCCTAAGTACTAAATGCCTGCCTGCTTAAGCCGTGCTTCTAAGACGATATTATCGGAGAAACCTAATATAACCTTAATATTAGTAAGCAAAAGATTAGCTGTATTAAGGCTAGCCTTGCTATGTAGGACGTTCTTAAGCAGCCTATTTCTTATTTTAGTAAGTAGAATATATTAAGTGCCTGCCTTAACAGTCTTGTCCTTAATACATTCGCTAAAGGTGCTTAGTACTAGGTAATCTATACTATTAACTAAGTAGACTGCTGCTCTGCTATCTATAATTATACAAAGGGACAAAGTATAAAAAGTAAATAATACGCTAAACACGTTTAGCCTAAATTCCTTAATAAAGTCTCTTAGGTAAATTAGTGCCGAAACTAATAAGTTAGGATATAATTTATTAGACTTATTAGCAGCTAATCCGCTAGTGCTAGTCTTTTAGCCTTCCTACTTTATCTAAGTGCGCAGCTGTGCCTATTTGTTACTGTTCTGTTAATTAAGGATCTTGTTTCTGCCTTTATCTGTTAGCTTAATCAGCATGTTGCTAGGAAGGCATAATCTAGTTACTGCAGTTTAAAGTTAATAGCAGTTACGCAGTATCTAGAATTGCTTGCTTACAGATCTTTTACTTAGCTTATATAAGCAAGAGTGTAATTACTTACTACTTGTATTTAATTTTAAGTTATTAGCGCTTGTAAATTGTTAAGCTGTCTTTAATCTAGATCTAGTTTAGAATACTACGTGTACTTTTTCTTTTAAGGAAGTAATTAACAAATCCTGCAATAAAATACTAAGGATCTTTTCTAAGTTATTATTGAGGGTTAATCAAGCTTTACTAAGCGCTAATACTTATGCTAGCTTATTGCACTTCTTGCGCGACTAGTCTAGTGCAATTTTTATAACTAAAGTGTTTAAGAAATTAGTAACTACTAACAACTTAAAATCTTTAAGTAGCGAGTAAATTGTTGCTTGTTAATAAAGTAGCTGCTACTTAGTAAACTATTACTCAAGGCCTATTTATCTCTAGCGAGCCTTGTCTAGGTAGGATTTATACAGCGCCCTAATTAAATACTAAGTATTCTAATCTGTAGGTGCTAGATCCTCCTTTAGGATCTCTACTAAGGCTTAAAGGCTAGTAAGGTTTTAAGTAATTATGCTTATTAAAGCGTTTAACAATAGGTCTAAATATATAGTCTTGCTAATCTAGTCCTTAATATTAGTAATTTTAGCAACCTTCCTTGTCTACTAAGCAGTTTATACTTGATACCTATTAACTAGCTTGTTATAATTTGTTTTTATACATAGTATAAATTATATAAGCATTGTATTTGCGTTAAGCAATTTCGTAGTCTTTTTATATTTATGTACTAGCGCTAGGTGATGGAGCAAATAGTTGCTTAACATCCTTAGGCAGTTTTAGATACTATAGCTCCTAGTAATCTACTAAGGGCACGTCTAGGAGATTAGAATTAACTTAATCCTAGATGCCTTTCTTTAAGTAGTTCAGTCTTAATAGAGCAAACTAGGTTGGCTAGTCTAATTAAGCCTTAAAGATTACCCCTAAGGCGACAAGCAGTGTATTAGTAAGGTCTATCTTAGTAAGATGCTTTGTAGGATCACAACGTAGGTTATTATTAAAGTAAGCGCAAGTTAATCAGTAAGTTAGTAAGTAGCTGTGTTAATAATAATAGTAGCCTGTAGGTTATAATATAGATTGGTAGAAGGTTGATCGTATAATTAGGTAGGTGAGAGGTACAGCAGCCGCAGCGATCTGCTGGCCGTACTATAGGAGAAAGAGAGGAGAGTAAAGTAATAATCAAAGAGTTAATCTTCTAGCTTGCTAATTGCGTAGTAGGAATTAAAACTACAATTAAGCAGCTAGGCTTATAACTATAAGAGCTAAGAAGGAGCAATTGCTTAATTACCTAAGTAGAAAATAAGTGTATTAATCAACTAAGTGCCACAACAAAGTGTCTAATAACTACTGAAGAGGCTTAAGACGATCTGGCCTGTATATATAGGCGCTAGCGTGGTCGTCACGTGCTCAGCTTACCAGAATCACCTGATCACCAGGGTGATCCGTATGTTAATACTCCAACATAAACAATAATATATATAACTTTAACAAAACTAGCTTTAAAATAAGCAAAATTTTATTAAAGTTAGTTATTATAAGCTTAGAGAGATATAGCAAAAAAAAGTAGATATAGCTAAGCAACTATCAGTAGGTTACTGTAATTTTAGGTGTAGGCGTGTTAGGTTATTAAATACTACTTTTTATTATCTTTGTAAGTAAAGTGCTTATTAATGTTTAGTTGGAAAAATAGCCTACTAACTAAGTTTTTTGAGTTGGTCCTAATAGCTAAATAAATAATTAGCTTGCTCTTGCCTAGTTAAAGGATTTTAATGCATATATAAAGAGCTGTACTATAAGTAATTATTAACTACTTATTATTTATAGCTATAAAAGCTACTACTTTATTGATTGGTAATATCTTTGTAAAAAGATGTTTTTTTATATGCTTACGTACTTTTTTTACTTATTATAGCTTTTTAATATTGCCTACTTTTTGCTGTTAAAGCGTAAGTATAGTAACGCTGTTTTAAGCTTAGCACGCAACTATACTAACTATATTAGTAAGAAGACTTTCTTACTAGCCTTTAAAGCTGCTTTTAAGCAGTTTATTACAAAGGAGAATATTTAAGCTAGCTTTAAAAGTACTAGTTTAGTTTTATATAATTTATAGGCAGTTCTATTAAAGCTTAATATTGAAGTGTAGACACTAAAACAATTACTATAATAAGTAACTACTTAGAAGGTGCAGACACTACGTAACGCGCATAAAGTTAAGGCTTAAATTAGTCTTATTGAATAGAGTACAAGAAAGTGCTATAGGTCTTCTACTAATTTACTTACTTAGTAAATTGCGTAGTCAAATAAGGGGGCTTAGCAAATAGTACATAAAATAGTACTTTTAAAAGAAGAAATTACTAACTTTCAAGAGGCTTTTAATAAATTAATTAAGCGTAAAAGCTGTAGGCAGCAATATATATAAATAGAAAAGACTTTTACTAGAGACAAAGTATATAAAGTATTAGCTAAACAGGCAGGTAGCAGTTATGGCGATAGTAAGAGCGCGTTAAAGAGAGTGCAAGGAGAGAGGCGGTGTAGGCGTTGCAAGTAGACTAGATACAACGCTTGTACCTACGCAGTTAAAATAGATAGTGTAAGTAATAGTAGCAATTTTAATAATTAATTTAGTATATTGTAATAGTTTATTAACTGTAATAAAAGTGCGTGGTATTGTGTCGACGTCGACGCGCTGGTGAGGATACGCTCGCTTGTGAATTTCGATATACTTAATTTTCAGTTAAACTTAGGACTCCTAAGAGGGTAGTGTACGAGTGTTGGAGTGTATGACGACATACTGCTACGAGGGCAGGAGATCACCAGTGGTCAGATCATGCGAGAATGAGAGTGGTAAGATAAAGATCTTATTATAGGTTGGCTATCGAAGAGAGTTGAGAGTTGTTGAGTAGAGTAGAGGATAAGGATAATTCCTTGCTCGTTTCAACCATCAAAACAAGCTATATACCTCTAGATTAGGTGGTTGAGCACTAACCCAGTAAGCAGCAGGGTATCACCCTATGCACCGGCACATACCTCCCCTTCCTGCGAGCTTGGCCCTATCAAGCGACCAACTTAGCAGAAGGAAAAACAGCAAAACAAAGGAAATAAAACAAAGGAAATAAAACAAAGGAAATAAAACAAAGAAAACCTAACTTAATTACTCTATATCTATTTTTAACACCTTCCTTTACTTCTTTAAGCACTTACTTCGTTATGGTTCTTAAGTAGTGGTTAAAGCGCGTAGCCTAGGCGCAGGTACTGTAGTTAGAGCGAAGACAGGAGTGGCAGGCGCTTAAGACTCTAATATTAAGTAAAGGCAATTATAAAGAGGTCACCTAGTTAGAGTTGTAGGTACTAAGACGTTATTAAAGATAACTATACCTAATTAAGAGCGAACGCTAGGGAGACGTTGCGTAGAGGAGAGCATAGTAAGATCTTCGCTCTTATAGAAAACTTAGCGCTTATTAGCTTTTAGACTAAGCTCCTTCTAGAGACGTTGCAGAGAATTAGCTTAAGAGAAATTAGCATTCTACTTATCCTAGTCCTTTGTCGTATAAGGTAGGTTCTGTCTATAGTTAGTGAAATATAAACAGTTAGCGTATCCTTAGGCTAGATTAGCATAAAAAGCGTCCTTCTTAAACTCTTAAACTACAGGCTATAGATTAATAAATTAATGTAGGACATAGTTGCGGTGTTCCTAGATATAGTTATTAATCTACTCCTTGTTAGTGTTCTATAGCATGTTGTTAAGCTCCTTTTAGACAAGAGGATTGTCCTATATCACCTGTTTAACAAGGGCCTTCTAGATCTAAGACTTATACTTAATATAAACATTAGCACGGAATAGCTAATTAATTCCTTTAAACTTATTAGGATGGCCTAAGGGAGTACAAGGAGTAGTAGTGAAGTCGCAATAAGCCTTACAAATTTCTTTATAGGTTCCTATTGCAGGCACCTCTATTACCTTATTACAGACTATAACAAACTAAGGGAGGATAGTGCGGCAGTTGCTGCTGTAGCTGCATGCCCTTAGCCTTGTGTAATAACGCTAGAAGCATTATTTAAGCAGGTTAGCTAAGGTAAGTTAAATATTATTTTTAGCCGCTGCTAGGTTAGAAAGGGAAGATATAATTGTAATTGTCGTCTTAGAAAGTAAATACTCTAATAAAAAGTAGTAAAGTTTGTATAAAAGAAGTATTAGATAGTTAGCAGGGTTGTAGTTCTAGTTTATGTGTAGTGGCAGTATCCTGCTAGCTAGCAGGTAGAGATAAAAAGGGTCTAAATCGCGCTAAAATAAGCGGGTTTCGCAATTAAAATAGTTGTTGTGATTAGCTATTGCCTTAAGGTGCGTGAAATTGAGTATAGTATTAGTATAGCGGTGAGCACCTAGAAGTAGTAGGATAAGTGCTATGTATCTAGATTTTGTATAGGAAATTAATAAATGAGTAGCTAAAGGTAAAAGCAGGTACTACGAGCATAGTATTCCCTCCCCTTCCTAAAAGTATAGGCCGTTCTATAGCTTATTAGCTGTTTAATGTAGTAGAGGTATGTACTATAGAGGTTCTTAAGACAATAGGTTCCTCTATTAGGACTAGCTTTATAGATACAGTATTTTTAATGCTCTCGCTGCACTAAGTCTTACAATATTTATTTGTGCCCTAGTATTAATTAGGCACTTTAAAAAGCTGCTGTTTACAGTAACCTAGCCTTCTAGTAAGTTAGTTAAGGCAAAGGCCTTAGAAGAAGAGAATACCTTCCTCTTCTTAAGGGATTTGTCTATTCTTAATACATGCATTAACAACAGAAGTAAAGTGTATATAGTACTCTACTAGACTAGGCTAGTTTTATACGTATTTATAGATGTAAGCCTGAAGGTAAGAGCGTTTACCTATCTTAATAGCTGTATCTTTATCTTTCTACTGTTCCTTTATATGTGTCTAAAGCTTAGACCAATCCTTCTCTATATATCCTAGTAAGCGCTTTAGGATGGGAGAAAGAGATCAATCCTTATTAGAGAAGTAGCCTAGTAAAATAGAGACTCTTATAGTATTACAGATACCTCTATTATTAGCTTGTTAGTTAAAGTCCTCTAGGAATTCTGTAACATCTTTTCTAGAAAAAACTAATGTACTGTGTCTTAGTTAATTTATAGTCAACATAAAGTTATGCGTAGGTGTAGCTAAAGTGTTAATAACTAAGCTTAATAGGGTTGACAATAAGTTAGGACTAGCAGGAGCAGGTCTAGAGGGGGGAAGCGTTGCGCCTTCCTGTCCTTAACCTAACTTCTAATCTCTCTTTAATATCTAGGTTATAGTAGGACTTATATAAGTTCTTTGTATAGATAGTTAACAAAAGTTAGTAAAGTAATAGACAAGGTATAGTCCCTAGGAAAAATAGTATATCTGTTTAAGTCTTTGTAGTGTATGTTTGTTTAGGTGTATATGTATAAATCTTCGCCTCTTAGGTACCTCCTATTTCGCTAGGTGGGCTTAGATTTATACTTAAAGCTAGTACTTATATGTAAGCTTTTAGTGCTATCTCTATTTTGCTAGACAGCACCTTAGCTTAGTAGTTCTTTACGTATGTATTACTGTCTCTATTTTGCTAGACAGGTTACTACCTCTATTTTACTAGGTAGACTTTAAATTAGCGTTTAAAACATATATAAGACTGCCTCTATTTTGCTAAATAGTTTGCTGCCTCTATTTCGCTAGACAGACTTTAACTTAGCATTTAATAACGCATTCTGTTGTTTATTAGTAGGTTTTTGTTGTTAGTGCTGACTTAGGTAACATCGTCCTTAACGTGGTCTGTAATAGGGGATAGTGCTAACCCCCTAAAAGTATGTCTAGTAATAATCCTAAGAGTATATCTAGTAGTAATCCTAAGGATATTTCCGTGCTTACGTAAGATTGTTATATTGTTCTTGCAATAATTATGCACTAGTTTCTTTGTGTACTAAGTAGTAGAGTATGTCCCTATAGGCTTTGCTATTTGTACGAGTGTTGGAGTGTATAACAATATATTGCTATAAGGGCAGGAGATCAATAGTGGTTAGATCATGCGAGAATAAGAGTAGTAAGATAAAGATCTTATTATAGGTTAGCTATCGAAGAGAGTTGAGAGTTGTCGAGTGGAGTGGAGGATAAGGATGATTCCTCGCTCGTTTTGACCATCGAAACGAGCTATATACCTCTAGATCAGGTGGTTGGGCACTAACCCAGTGAGCAGCAGGGTATCACCCTGTGCACTGGCACAGTAGAACTACAAGAACTATAAGTATAATAAAAGCAGGCACTAAACTTTTTTATATAAGACAAAATACTCTTTAAAAAACGATTAAAAATACTATAATTTAATGACTTATAAATAATGCTAACTTAAGAATAGCTGTAGTTGTCAGAGAAGGCCTGGTCAACCTTGACGATATATACTATCCTGCACCATGATCAGTAGTTCACTGATCATACGTATCCTTTTGTGGTTGTTATGGCGTAGTGGTGCAAGGCTGCGTTCTGACAGTAGTAGAAAATGTACATACTTAAATTAAATATAAAGAACTCAATGCAGTGTACTTTATACTTGTTAAGTAATATTAGTAGAAAGAATTATATAAGTATGTCTACAAAAGACTAGTAACTTAGCTAGACCTTTAACTGTAATTCTCTAAAAAGAAGGCTAATATACTTATTAACACTTATAGTTTTGCTATTTAGGTATCTATTACGATTAATATAGTATATATAACTCATTATTTTAAGAAGAAGTTCTTAGTAATTTTAAGAGACTACCTTAGTAGTTAGCTAGAAGCTAAGGCACTCTTAAATAACTAGTCTGAAATAATTACTAAGCTTATACATGAAGATATTATATATTAGTAAAGCACTATACGCAAACTTATAGTTATTAAAGAACTCAACTTTACAAAAGTAGTTTAACATTTATTGAATATGTACGGCCTTAACTAAGTTTAATTATTAAAGCTTAACTTTCAGGCTATAAAGAAAATTAAAAAACGGTATAAACTAATTAAAAAAACTTTTATAAAGCTGCTAGAACTATAAGTTAAAAACTTGTGAGAAGTTTTTCTTATAGACAAGATCTCTAAATTAAAATTAAGAAGTTACTTGCTATACCAACTAGTTATAAAGTAGAACTTAGTGCTTCCTATTAAGCTTGCACTATATATATAGCAAATGCTTCTTTTTGAAGAAGTAAAGACCTTTGTATAACTACTTGCTACTTAAGTAAGACAGCTATATTTTAAAAATTAGTCTATAAAAAATGCTATTGCTTATACTAATTGTATAAAAGCTGCTAAGAAGGAATACGAGAACAATACTAGAAAGATATAATACATAGATATGAAACTAGAAGAACTAGTTCTCCTCTAAAACTTTATACAAGAGATTAATATATCGTGAGATTATAAGCTAAGTATAAAGTAGTTAAGTCTATACTATATTTATAACGCTAAGCTTAATAGAGGGACCTACTTCCTTAACGACCTTGATAATACACTCATTTTACACACAACACCTAGATAGCAATTAAAGCTATTTTAATAAAGACTTACGCAGGATATTATAAGAGAAACTTAAGCAAATACAGAGGGGTGACAAAAAAAAAGAAGTCAAAAAATTATAATTTTCAAAGCTTTATATTTCTACAACCAGAAGGGCTATACCCAAAATGGTTAGTGATTTGGAAAGCCAAGATCTTTTTCTTCAAATTGGGTTACTTAGTAAGCTGCTTAGTAAGCACTTTCGCGCTCAACATCAGTAGTGAAAATAAAGATAAAAAAACTCAAAAATAAATTACAAAATAACTTTTTTTTGAAGTTGTAAAAATCGCTATAAAATAAATATTAAATAATACTAGTGAAACTCATCTGTGTGTAAGTTTGAAGGTAATTGTAAAGGAAACTATTAAATAGCAATTAGGAGCTTGTTATTAGGGTTTTTTCTAAAGAAATAACGAAGAAAGCTTACTAATACTTAGTGTACCAGCCTTCAGCTTCCTTAACGTCCAAATAACGCCTTGGTAAAGATAGAATACAATTATCAATCGCCTTTTGAGGTAATTGATCCCATTCCTCCCTTATAGAGAAGTAATAGGCCTTTTAGCTAAAGCGTTTTTTAGCAAGACCCACACGTTTTCTATAGGATTTAGATCAGGACTATAAGCAGGATGCTCAAAAAGCGATATCCTATTCCTAGAAAACCAAGATAAAACTTCTAGAGTTTTATGAATCTTAGCGTTTTCCTGTTGAAACTTCCAGCCTAGATAGAGGTTAGTAAGTCCTTTAATTATATAAAAAAAGATTGCTACTTTATATTTAAAATATAGAGTAAACACTCCCTAAGTAGGAAAAAGGAGTATATGTAACTTACCTTTTTTTATCGCAGGTTTTACTATGGGAATAAGGATCTTTTCAATATAGTTTGAACTCCTAAAAGGAGTAGTAATTAAAGGGCTTTAAATTACTACTAATTTGGATCTACCACCTATCCAAATCTCTCCCCAAACTTGGATAGAAATATCTTGACCCATAACTTGATTAGTAAGCGTGCTAAAAATAGATTAGAATAATAGAAGAATAATAGATATATTAAAGTTTTTTTTTGGTTAAATAGAGATTTTTTAAACTTTCTTGTGTTAGTTGTAGAAACTATTTTCCTTCCAACCCTATTATTTTGCCGTGTTCGATAGTATTCTGTCCTAGCGCCGTGCCCTCGCTTAATAGCAGACTCGTCTGAAAATATAACATTATCAAATTTGATATTTTTGAGGTTTTTAAGTGATTGCTTGGCGTAAATATGACGATTATAAGCCTTTTCAGCGTCTCAAGGCGTCTTTTTTCGAGAAATGTTAACAGAATAGTTCTCCTTTTTCAAAAAGCGTTGTAAGCTTCTAATAGAAAGATCTAGACTATTTTCTTTGAAAAGACGTCGATTTGTCTTTTTAGGGCTTTTAGTAAGGTCTCTATTAAGTACTCTTTTTGCTTTATTTGAGAACTTTGTAGGACGACCTTTTTGAGGCCTAAATAAAAGTAGATAAAGGAGCCTTTTTTTTGGTTTTATTCGATAAAGAGTATTGGTAATACCTCTAGAGGACTTTTCCAGTATATTACTAATCAATGAAATAGGCATGTTTTGTAAATATAAAATATAAACTTCTTGCTCAAATTGAGAAAGATTGCGTGACATAGAGGAGGTATTACAAAAAAAGCAAGTTAGGACGAACAAGAGGAGTTAATTTACTGAAAGCTTACTAAGCTATTACGTAATTAGCGCTTACGTAAGCAACCCTTTTTTCACCCTTTTATCAAACTCTAATAAATTAAGATGTAAGCCTCTAAAATACGCTTACGTTATACTTATGTAAGCTTATTAAACTTACTTTTTTCTTAGCGTGTTTATATACAGTTATAAAAAAGTTACACTAAAATCTATTTTTACTTTTTTTTCATCTAATTTCAAGCAAGATTATAGGGACAAACGTGCTGACTAAGCAGCTTACTAAGCCACCCAACTCAAAAAGGAAGATATTGGCTTTCCAAATCACTTATTTTTTTGGGTATAGTTCTTCTAGTTGTCGAAATATAAAGCTTTAAACACTATAACTTTTTTGATATCTTTTTTTTGTCACCCCTCTGTATAAAGTTATAAAATTCTAAGTACTAAAGAAGAACTAGCTTTCAAGTAGATCTTTCCATCTTACCAAACTTACTTAATCTACCTATAAAATTATAATTACTTTTACTTTCTATAATAAGTAAGGGTTTTTGTTCTTAAGTTAGTATTACTAAATGTTTTACTAAGGAAGATCGTTGTTTACATTAACAAAATTTTAGAAGCTTAGACTTTAATTTAAATGCTACTATACCTAATAGCTAATAGGCTATAAGATAGCCTCTATTTTCAAGAAGAGGATGAGATACTACACTATTAGTACTTACTTTTACCTTTAGCCTTTTATTTATTAGTTTCTTATATAGAATTTAGCCTATTGCCAGCCTATGGCTTGCAATCGCCGTTGGACACGTTTCAACTGGTGTCGTTTTTTGGTACCTTAGCAAATTTTTTCGACACTGATTATCGCTCGGTGGTCTGAGCTTTCCTCCTAGAACTCATCTACCTACTTTTCAAATCTCGTTAACTACACACAATCTTTTTTTTTGACTTTTGCAACTGATTAGTAGAGGGTAGCTGCTTTTTACTTTCTTAGAAACATCATTTTGACTACAACAACAACCACCACCATTGACACCTTAAGAATAAATATAAAATTTAGCTATACATTGCTAAGCTTACAAGTTCTAGGTGTGTAGTAAGCACCTAGATTCTGTAGACCTATAATACCTTACTACTATACTAATACTATATCTAATATCACGCATCCTGAATGCAATAGCTAATTGTATTAACTATTTCTATTACAAAACTTATCTATTTTAGCATAATATAAACTTTGTTTACTTTTACCTTTACTTGTCTACTAGCAGGATATTGCTACTACGCATAAAGTAAAACTACAACTTTACTAAATATTTGACTTTTTTTTTACTCTAACTTTACAACTTTTCATTAGGGTATTTATCTTCAAAAATAATAATTAAGATAATAAAAATTTTTAATTGAATAAAGGCCAAAAACAATAGGCAACTTATTCTAGCTGGTATAGTTCTATATACACTACTAACTAACCTTTTGTAGTAATATTTTAGCCTCAATCAAAAAAGGCTTGATGTAAATGGCTACAGCAGTAACTACTTAAAAACTAAAGCTATTAAAATTTCATAGTAACAAAGTAGTTAGCTTTAAAAAAACTATATTATAAGCTATACTTTCAAGGTTTTTTGGTATTAACATAATGTCCTAGGAGCTTATAAAACTTAGCAATAGTATTAAAGTTACTAGTATCTAGACTTTGGTAAATAATACATTTTTCTAAACGCTTCAAATTAATAGTTTATTAATATAAACTATCAGTTTAATAACACTTTTTACTAATTCAACATAATTTTCAAAGTGGTCTTAAGAGTAGGTAGTTTTTATGCTTAGCTCTTAGAACTTATAAACAAGTATAGTAGTGTTAAAAGCTTCTAGAAATACTGTTTTATCATTAGTATAGCAGCCTTATTGCACGACAAAAAGGCTAAGCAACTAAGCAGTACTATTTTAGTAGTAAAAAAGCTAGCTTTAAAATTTGTTTAAGAATGTGTCAGCATCTACATGCCTTATATATTACTTAACTACTAAAAGTTATTATATATAGTATTTATGCTAAAGCGAATAAATTTTAAAGATGCTGCTTACTTTCTTAACGCTATAGCAGTACAGCGTAATAGCTCTAGGAAATAAAGTAAAGAACAATATATATTGCTGGCTAATTAAGTAATAGTAAAGCTGCTATTTAAAGATATTTATGTTTTTATTAACTGAAATAACTTTTACAATAAAGAACTTTACTTAAATATCAATATCTAAAAAATGAATAAACTTTACACTATTTATGCTAAAGTTTTAGTACAGGAACACAATATTGTTTACAGCTTATAGAAGCTACGTTCTAATACTAGAGGTAAAAATAACTCATACAAGCCTGCTCTTTTTATGTATTTTAGTAAAAGGTTTACTAACTTAAAGCTAAGATGAAGAACGTTAAAACTAGTTAGCGCTACTTTATATAGAACACTTTAGTTTATGAGTTTGAGCTTTTTCATATAATGGCGCATTTTATATATAATATACTTATTTTAATTACTACTAAACGGGAAAGAATTTTATAGAAAGTTTAATGTATTTATTACTATAGTGACTTTATAGAATTACAGCGCAATGACGGCAAAAATGCACCTAATTACGCACGCAAATGCCTATCAATTTAGGCGCATTTTAGCTAAATCGCGCCTCTACTTTTACTCTAGCTTATAGACTTTCCTCTGTTAGAGCGTGCTTTATACTTACGCACGCGCCTACGCTATACATGCCTTTGCATAATATTGTACGCTACTTTATTCTGTGCCGCACGTTGTGCTGCTGCGCTCGCAGTAACGCAGCGCTTCCTTAGGTGCTGCAACTTACAGGGTTTTTGTTATTTAAGATAATTGCCGCTCTATTTCAGTAGCAGGAACACGCGTGCCTCTTTGTCTTTATCTATCCTCTCCAATACGCCCTGCCTACGCCGCTAAAGTAGAGACGCAATTGTTAGATATAGTTAACTACGTCTTTAACAACTCCTCTACTAAGCACAAGTATATTTTAATAAATAACTACTATTCTAGCATAACGCCTTTTTATATAACTACAATAACTAAGCCCTGTAAGGTAGAGAACTACTACAACCTAAGCTAGACAAAGAAGATATATGCGCTAAAGAGTAGGGAGCTATAATTACTACTAAAGAAGCTGTAGTATAAGTAAGAGGCGCGCGTACTCTATTAAAGCTAGTACACAGGCTAAAGCAATAATAAGCTATTGTAATACTGTGGGAGATGAGAAGGAGTAATTGAATGATCAGTTGGAGGGGAATGAGTATATTGATCAACTAAGTGCCACAACAAAGTGTCCAATAACTACTAAAAAGACTTCGGACGATCTAGCTCGTTTATATGTGCGCTACTAGCGCCGTCACGTGATATCCCACTAGGATCACCTAATAACCCGGATGATCCGAATGTCCAAGCGTGATCCGGAGTGATCCGGAGGTCCGTACTCCAACAAATACACATAGTAAGGAGCCTACTAACACGCTGCGTACTTTCTATATTAAGGATTTGTACAACTTCTTTTACTAGATATTAGGGAAAGGACAGAGAGATGTGCATAATGCCTAATACAACACTACGCTAGTTACGTTTATTACTTTTATAAGCCTTAGCTAACTTAATGTTCTACTAGCAGCATGTTGTAGACTGTAAGCAGACAGTCTCTCTAAGCAAAGTGCAGGGGCTTACAGTTGCACTATAGCTTTAATATCTAAGTTGCTTCTAGCTTAACGCTAACGCAGTAGTTATTTTTTGTATACAAGGTTAGCTAGAGATGTTTTATAGGAGCGCTGCTCTTTTAAGCAAATCTTTAAACTATCTATTTGCCTTAGTTTGCACTATTCTAATAGTCCTCTTAAGATTTATAGAAAACAAGACAATTAGCTTTTCTTAAATAATATAACACTAACTAACTTAGGGTTAACTCTCTAAGGTTGCTCTTTAGTTGTTACTAGCACACTGCAAGCGTAGCAGTCGCTTGTTATTATCTGTAAGTTTAAACGCTAAATGTAGAGCTCTAAATCTAGTGTATTACATTTTGCTTGTATAAACAGCTTAGGAGGGCATGCTAAGAATTCCTGTTAGTCTAGCACTATATGCTGCGGCATTAAGCTTTTCTACTATACATAGCTTACTGCTAATTATCCTAGAAATAACCTGCTGCGCTTGCCTTTAGTTGCGTGCTTACAGCCTTAGAGTCTACAGCATGTACGCTCTTGCAGCTAGCTGCAATTAGACTTACTTCTGCAACATAGATGCATAAGGGCGTACTATAACTATTAGCAGTAATATAAGCTCTTAGACACTTATAGTCGCTCTTATGCAGGATACCTACTAATAGTGTGCATCTTGATACCGCACGTTAGCTTAGCAAACGCCGCAATCTTACTTAGCCCCTCCCTGGGGTCAAGTGGTGCGGGCAGCAGGCGCTACTGGCGAACGTTTATATTACCTATATCTACCCAAAAATTAACTAGCTCTAGCCCTAGTTTTGGTTTTCTTGTGTTGCGTATTTTCTGGAGCTCGCTGGCACTATGCTAAATATTAAGCCTACGAGGTTCCCGATCTGTTTTCGTCACTTCCTCTGTATGTGCTTAAAGTCGATTGCGCTGCGGTTTTGAATTAGCGTGAGACTAGTTATCAGAAGCATCTAAGATAGGTTTAACTAAGTTGAGCGCCGCGTGTTGCATGTTTAGCTAGGTTTCACAGTTTAGTATATGCCTTTATCACGTGTTACTAAGCTTTGTACACTCTTCGCGTGTTATGTCCTATAGTCCCTTTCTAAGGCTAATATACTGTAAAAGTAAAGTTAAGGAAAGAACTTAATAGGTATTGCAAGTACAATTATAACTTTGTAGGTGTCTACTTTAGGCATACGTGCTAACTTCTCCTATGTGCTTAGTGCTGCGCCACAATCTAGCTAACTTAGCGCTAAAATCACATTCTAAAAATGCTTAACTAGAATGCACTGCTAGCCCTGCTTTACTCTCTGTTGTAGCTAACTTGCCCTGCAGTTAGTAGCGATAAGAAGATTAGTTTGTTCTCTGCCAAACAGCATATTGCACTAAGTATTACAGTCTCTATACCGCACAGCGGTGGCCGCCGATTGCATTTAGCTACGCCGTTGCGGCAAATTTCACTGTAACGTCTAAGTAAGTCTAGCGCCGCGCTTAGTTACACTACGCAGCTAAGCACTGCATAGCCTTTGCGCCTTAGCAGCCCTAGCGCTTCTTACTGTCACAAGCATGTCGTAGCAGGATGCCACTAGTTTACTAGCGGCACCTGCTCGCCCTACCCTCTATCAGCCTCTATTATGCGGCTCTTTACTGTCGGGGCTTAAGCCCTTAAGCAGTTCGACGCTAATGTTCTAGCATGCGCTAAGTATTGCGTCGCACAGATAAGCAGCAGCGACAGAGACATTATATTAAGACAGGCAAAGGTAGCGCAACACACAAGAGATAGGTAATAAGAAGCTAGAAAGCTTTGCTAAGTATGTAAAGACATATGTCCTACACGTATAGTAGCTATAGATAGGACACGTGTTAGGTTAACTAGAAAGATAATGTAAAGCTGTTAGAAGCAATTAGCTTTATGTCTAGTAGTATTAAAAGGCTGTAATCCGCCTTATATATCTGCGCATGTTAGTAATAATAAAAGCAAGAATAACTTGTGCTGCAGTAAGTGCTTTACCTGTTGCTAAGCCTTAAAAGAGCTGCCGCATCGCAAACTCTTAGGACAGCAAGGCAACAGCAAGCTAAATTCTAGGTTAGGTAGATAAGTAAACTAAGTCTTTTAATGTGGTAGTACAACCCCCTAAGAAAATCTATTTACTTTTTTTATCTATTCTATCTTTATAAGTCGTCTATAACAGTTAGATACAGCGTATTAGAGCAAATAGCATTACTCTAATTAGCCTTGTATAAATAGCAGCCTAGCGTTAAAGGCGCTATTAATTGTATATTACTATTAGCGTTAACAATAGACCCTGTTCCTAACGTTGCGCTAGACGCTGGCTTTGTAGCGCTATTGCTTAGGTTTCCTACTAAGATTGTTACTGTGATAGTCTCGCCTGGTCTCACGACAGCGATTGCTAGGGAAAGGCTAAGGGAGACGCGATTTAGATAAGGGAATCTTACGTAACGCAGTAGGAGATTAGCATATAGGCAAGGGCTCTAGACAGCTTAAAGCAACAGCGACTAGTAGGAGGAGAAGCTGCTATATATAGGTTTGATTACAGATAACACATCCTCGAATGCTAGATGTTCCTAAAGTCGATAACTACTCTTTGCTTAGATCTGTCGTTGTACCCTAAAGTTGACTTTGGTAGTTTGTCTACTGCCGCTACGGCGAGCCGAATAGCTTCTACAAAAAAAGGATCATGGTAGTAACGTCTACCGATCGAGCAGCGACCTTTGCCGAGGTAGCATTATTATAACTTCATGTCAGGGGCAAAGAAGTAGTGCGATTACGAATAGAGCTTACCTTGACGGAAGACCCCTTACAGTGGCTACTACTAGCCCTAGTGCTACTAAAAAACCTTATATCTAATGTCTTTTTTTAGACCTACCCTACTACCACTAATAAACCTTTCGATAAATACCTTAGTTCTAGACCTATATAAACTATAGGTATATAAAACTACTCGAGCGTACGAATATAAGATACCTCGTACGTTCTAATAAAGTAACCGGTTCTACTTCTTTCGATTTACGAATTTACTATATCGTACTTTAATAATCTATTTAAGGCGTAGATCTACGACGTTTATAATAGTAAGACTTTTAGTAAGTCATACTATTATAGCATAGCTAGCATTGATACCGCAATCTGCAACCGTGTAGGAACTAACTAACTAATTAACTACAAACAAAGGCATCGCTGGAGAATTGCGTTGCTTGCTTGTGCAGAAGTCTAGAGTTAACCGTAGTATCTTTAGTTAAGCTTAGTTACTAAAGGCACGTTAACTTTGCAGCTAACAAGCAATAAGTTGTTTCTACTTATATAGCTACACCATAGAAGGACACTTGTGAGGAATATAACACACGCAGCATTAATTATAAGTATTGCTACACGCCCTATATCTATAGTAACACTTGTCTAGTAGAGTTATCTACTTCTTATATTCCTCTTCCCGCTACGCTCTGCTTTACATCTACTACTACTGCAGTCTATATAATTATTTATTTCTTGTCTGTTAGCAAGGGCCGCAATTAGCTGCGAACAAGCTCTTTACAAGTAAAATAAGTATAATAGTAGTAGTTTGCATGTAGATATAATGCTTAATAGGGAGCAGAAATAGCTTGCTTTAAATAAGACGCGCAGGTAGCTAACTAACCTTAAGTAAGGTAGCTGCGCTGTTAAGTCTATGCTTACTGCTAAGCTTATTGTTACCCTAGATGTTGTATATACAACTAGCTAGTGCTGCCCCTCGCTTTGTATTAGAGTAGCATTTAATGCACAGACTTAACAAACTCTACACTCTATACTCTGCAGGATCTTAGCCTAGATAGCTTTCTGCTTAGGCCTATAGGTAAAGTTTTAAATTTAGATTTAAAGAAGGCGATAATGCAGCTATATAAGCAGCGCAATTAAGTAAATAACGTGCATGTTGTTGGCTAAAAATAGCGCTAGTTTAGGATTTAATAAGTTTACTATTACTAATACTCTTAGATGCTGCAAGATAGCTTATGTTGTAATACCTATTATTATTAACTTTAATACTAAGTTCTTAAGAGGTTCTACAGCTTTGTACGCTATTTTAATTAAGCATTAACTTCCCTTCTCTCCTGTAGTCCCTCTAATAAACCGTGCTAGCGGTCTTCTAGGGCTAGATAGTCGTGCAGGGTTCACTATTCCCTACCGCTACCCGCCACGTTACAACCTCGAGCGGAGAACAATTCGTTAGAGGCACGTCTCTACCTATGCTAACACTACTGTGTCCGTGCGCGTTTTACGCATAATTAAGTTTTGCGCACCCTACTAAAACAACTACCTATACTTAATCAGCCATAACCCCACTAATATAGATCTAATTTAGAAAGCAATTGATAAAATTAATTTATATACAATAGGCGCATTTTTCTTGTATTCTTAATTTGTAAAAAGAAAGAGTGTAGTACACTTAACTTTAACGCGAAGGCACTAAGGGCAAAACTGCCTACACTAACTTGCCTACTAACTTCTTTACCTACACTAAAATACTAAGCTCCTACAGTATATTACTACGCTTACTAAACAACGTACACTACCTACAAAAGTAATAATACGCAACTTTACTCTATTTTTAGCTAGTAAAAAAGTCTTAGAAAGCTAGGTTACTTACTTTATTAACAAGAATCCTACTTATTTTATCTTGAACTAGCAGGTAGGAATAGATTGCAATAGCTACAAAGCTAATTTGAGGGCTAAATATAGCTTTTACTTTAAGCTACTATATTAGAAGATAAAGGAATATAATATAAAGCTTTCTTAAAACTTTAATATAGATAAAAAAGGCAATATAATTAAAGTAGCTAGAAGGTTCAAAAGAGTGTTTAATAAGTAAATATATAATTGAAAAAAAAAGTAATAGCTACAACTTAGGACAATTCTAAAGAGTAAGTAACTGTTCTAGCCTACGTTTTTTTAGACAGTATAGCTTTATCTCTAGCTCTTATTTTTTAGTTAGCTGTTATAGCTCTAAAATTAAGCTAAATTAAGAATATTAATAACAAAAAGCACTTAGTATTTGTTAGCTTATCTTCTTCTAGCTGAACTAACAATAATATAGGTCTAGCCTAGCTTAAGGTGGTTTTTAAAAGAGAGACAAAATAAAAAGCTTATTTAAAATAATGATTATTTCTTCTTAATAGCTAGAAATCTTACTTAACTATAAAGTTTCTTAATTACTGTAACAACTACAAAATCTTATTAGCTGTATTTTCTCTTTATTTAACTTATACCCTTTAACTGCTTAAAATTAACATATTTAAGCCTCTTTTAACTGCTTACTTAACTTAGCTTTTATCTTATTTTTATAAAAGCTGGAGGCTTTTAAAAATAAAAAAAAAGAGACTTTTTTCTCTTTTTTTAGAGGGCCTAGGGTACTACTTTAAAAAGTAGACTATTAGAAAGTCTTTCTAGGTAACTAGGGTATATCTACTTAATTTTAAAGTTATCTGTTAAAGATTCTGCAAGAAGGCCTCTAGTTTAGATAAATTTTTAGCTTTTATACTTAGTAGAGATAATTAGCTTGGAATAGAGACTTGTATACGCCGTTTAGTGCAAGATTAAAGCACTAAGAAGGTAAAACAAATTTATTAAAGCCTCTACTATATTTTAGCTTAAAATCGTATTCTTTGTAGAAGAGTTTAAGGCTTAAAGAAGGCTCTTATAGTTAAAAAAAGATACTAAAAGAAGAGCTATACTCTCTGACTTAATGATCCTCAAGAGTACTATAGAAGTGCTATTTTCTAGTCGCCTAGGAAGATCTGTTAGGTCTAGGACAACAAGATATTTGAATTATATAAATAATAACTACTATAACTTTAAAAAGCTAAGAAGTCTTACTTAAAAGAGCAAGCTTAATTATATAAAGCTTAACAAGCTAAGAAAAGGCATATTAAGAGAAAAAGGCACAAAAAGGTAAGGCGGAAAGAGAAGGCTAGAATGGTAGCTAAAAAGGAGCATTAGAAATTAGCTTGCAACGCTTAAAAAGCTATACAAATGTTTTATAAGAATAAACGCAAAGCCTTACAAGCCTCTACTTAAAAGTAGAAATGTTAAAAACGTGTTATTATTGATTTATCTTATGTTAAAACTAAGGTAGCTGCACTAGCTGCCCCAACGCGTACCACCCGCTGCGGGCGCAACGTCACCTTACTAAGCAAAAACAAATGGTACAAATTAATTACTGTCGCATATATCAGCCACGCGCCTCAGCCACGAGGCTCTAGGCCCAAGCGTCAGAGCCTGCGCAGGCCTGCGCGGGACGCGCAGCGCCAAGCGACCGAGGCTTACAGCCTTCACGCTAAAGGCGCAGAGATTTCACGATAAGGCTCAAAGCCTTCACGCTAAGGCGCAGAGATTTTATGCCAATCTTAGATACTTGTATCCAAGCTCCACAAAACTCTGACTGTGCTTGGAGGTATCCCTCCGAGCTCCACAACCGTCGTTATAGATTATAGTATTCCCTTTGTATATATAGAGCGTCTTAGACGCAGATAGAAAGACAGAATCAACCAGCCGGTTCTCCTAAACCATTGCTACCAGCTCCTTGTTCTCCACAATTACAATACTATATATACTACAACTCTACAAAATCTCGCGATACTAGCTATTGGTAGTAGCTCTATAGCCTCATTTTTCTAATATCTTCATGTTGTTGGGGTGCGCAAAACTCGACCATGCGCAAAACGCGCACGGACACGGTATGCAAGCTTTAAGAAAGCAAAGCTTAGTACTATAAAACTACAAGCTTAGTATAATAAGTAGTAAATAAGCGAACTAAAAGCTCAAGGGCTAAAGTTTTTTAAAGTAGACAGCGCACTTACTGTATTGAACTCTTTAGTCGCTGTAGAAGCCAAACACGCTTCAAACTAGGCTAGTACTATAAAGACTTTTTTTTTTGTAGTTTAACGTCCTTTCTCAGCCTGAAGGGCTATAACCTGGTTGGTCGCGTTACGAGCCAGTTCGCGTTACGAGCCACCCGAACATCATAACATCAATATCGTCCCAACTTCAACGCGTCATAACTCCAATACTATAAACCCGATTCAAGAAGCAATTAAATATTTAGAATTGCATAAAGCTAGAGATAATTTTTTATACTGCAAAGTTGCAGAAAAGTTTAGTATTAACAGAATAACATTGTTACAGCGGCACTAAAGGAAACAGAGCACCTATGCAACTAAAGGAAAGCGTTAGCAAGTACTTAACCTACAACAAGAGGCAAAACTTATATTATATATAGAAAAATGCGCAGGAAGAGGCTTACCACCTATACAAGAAATAATACAAAATTTCGCGTTAGCAGTAATAAAGTAAGAGGTTTCTTAAAGCTAAGTTACTTAGTTTCTTTAGTACTACAAAAATAATCTTACTATTTAATAGAGTACTAGAATTCATTATAACTGTTACAAAGCTAACAATATATTTAAGTATAAGCTTTACTTTAATATACTGCATTTAAAGATGTAAGAGCACAGTGTTAACGCGCATAATATATACAATATAAATAAAAAGGGCTTCTTTGTTATTGTTATAAAACGCAGCAAAAGAGTCTTCTCTAAAGCCTCTATAAGCTTAAAAGGTACTGCCGCAGCTATATAAGATAGCAGCTTTAAATAAATAATACTACTAGCTTGTGTATATACTTTTAGTAAGTTATTGCCGCCCGCTCTTGTGTACTAGGGCTCCTCTAGGATTTAATTAGGCTAGGTTAACGCTGTAGAGGTCAGGAAACACGAGATTCTCATCTTAAAATAACCTACTAGATAGAGCAATAATAATATAGGATTAGCTTAGCTTAAATAAGTATTTAAGCGCTATATAAAGTAGAAAGCGTGTTGCAAATTTTAAATTCTTATTCTTAACAGCTACAGCAGCTATATAACGCCTAATTTTATAAATTTTTGCAACAGCAATTATATACTCCTAGCTATCTTTATACTTTACGCTACTTATAGCTTACAGCCTTTTAATATTGTTGTCTTCTTGCCTCTTTTGCTGTACTATACTTAAAAACTTAACTACTACCTCTACTAATTATAAGGCCTTACAAGAATTACAAAACACAACTTCTTTACTATTTTTAAGTCTATATAGAGCTCTACAATAACGCCAAAGCTTATTTTAAAAAGTTTTTAAGCTATAGGCATTTAGCTAATAGATGTAGACGCTGTACTAAAACGCTTTAATAACTACTAATAACAATAAAATAAGGCTCTAAAACTTAGGCAGCCTAGTAATAGCAATAGCTAATGAGAGCTACGAAAATTTCTAGACTTTACGCTGCAGTATACTCTAAAAGTTAACTAAAATTAGTTTAAGTCTTTATTTTATTCTCTACAGGTGCAAAATAAGCTTGTTAACTACAAAAATAATAGTTTACAGAGCAAGCTCACAACTAATAAGAAGCGCCTAAAGAATAGTAATTGTGGGAGCTGAGAAGGAGTAATTGAATAATCATTTGGAGGGGAATGAGTATATTAATCAACTAAGTGCCACAACAAAGTGTCTAATAACTACTAAAAAGACTTCGGACGATCTGGCTCGTTTATATGTGCGCTACTAGCACCGTCACGTGATATCCCACTAGGATTACCTAATAACCCGGGTGATCCGGTTGTCCAAGCGTAATCCGGAGTAATCCGGAAGTCCGTACTCTAACACACCCCCCAGGTTAGGGAGATACTATTAATCTAAGCTGTAAGCAATCTAGGTAATTATAATAAATCTAAGTTTTTAATTAAGAGGGCCTCTATAATTATAGCTCCTTTGTATAACTATCTGTTATTGTAGTAATATTGCGTGTTGTTGCGTTAATTAATCCAGAAGCTCTAAGTAATATTAAAACATTAGATAGACCCTAAATATCGCGTAAATACTTAGTGCGTAACCGCTACAACAAAATTAATCGCGTCTCTTGCCCCTCTTAAACCTTTTTCTCCTTAACCTTAATCGATCTATTAACTAAGTCTTTCTAACCTGCCTCAACCACCATTACTAATATAGTAAGTAGTATTACCTTATTGTTCCCTTATTAATTAGCTGCTAATCTTTCTAGTGTAGTCCGCCTTAAGCAACAATAAGCGCAGCTTAGAGAGCTGTTGTTAACAACAAGATAGACAATTAGAAAGCTGCTAGCAACTTAAAAATAGTGCTAAGCGTAAGCGTCACGCGCGCTAAACCCTATTTAACAATAAGATTTAGTAAGCAGCTAATCTCTCAAACAATAACAATTTGTTGCCTCTGCCTTTTAATCCTTTTACTTATCGCAAGACATCTAGTAGCTCTAGTTAGAGGACAATCGCCTTACCTAGTGAATTAAGTCTACTGTTAAGTTCTTATTTAAATTTTAACCTACATAAAAGACTAACTAAGCAATTAAGCTAGCGCAAGGGCAAGGCTCTTTAAGAGCTAAAGCAAAAGTTATAGTATATAACTGCTTAAGCAGCAACACGTAAACTGTAACATAATCATAGTAATTAGCTAAAAACGCTTATTAAGCTATCTACTAAGCGCTTAGCGCCCCTCTTAACTTGGAAAAAGGCACCTAGCAGCTCCTTAAAGATTGCTACTAATCTGTTGCGCTCTTGCGTTCTGCCGTGTAAGCGCTGTATAAAAAAAATACTAAATAGCTTGTACGCTAAACACTGCTTTAATTGCGTTTAGACTAGTAGCTAGAGCAGCTTACGCTGTAGCAGTTGCTTGTCTTACACCTACTACACAGTTAACGTTAATCTCGCTAATTAATTTATAGCTATATATAGAGATAAAGAGATAAGTCTCTAACCTTTTAACCTTCTTACTTAGCTTACTAACTAGTTTTTAGGGATAGAACAATAATAAGATGTACTAAGCTTTAAAAGCTTAACTACTTCAGGACATTATTGCTTACTATAAAAAGATTAAGAGCAGCGTTATAACTACTAAGCTTCTTGCGCAAAAGGCTCCCGCTAACAATTGTTGTGCTTAAGAAATAGCGTATTAAAATTTTACTGCTTAGCCTTTTACTCCTACTCCTGCTCTTTTATTTGCTTCTACTCCTGCGTTCGCTCCTGCTCCTACTCCCGCGTTCGCTTAACAGCCGCAATTATCAGCTTACTATCCTTAGCAGCCGTAGTAGCAACAGCAGCAACATAAGCAGCCTTAGCAGTAACTTGCTTAAAGGTTGCTGCTTTAAGAGTAAGCTTGCTAAAAGATGTTGCTCTTCTCTAGTCTATACAATCGCCCTGTTACTTGTTGTCCTAATTACTATACTAAGCGCGATTATTACGCTAGTGTAAGAAGGCAATTATCTAACAACTCTGTGTATAGGAATAATAGGTTAGAATCGCGCTGTAATGCTGCTTACCTCTAGACTCTTGCTGTTTAGGCCTATATAGCCTAAATTGCTTTTAAGCTAGCTAAGGCTAAGCAGGCTAAGTGTAATACAATAATAGAGTCTAGCAAGTATAATAAGTCTAATGCTTATTAGTAATAAGGTTTCTAGTCTTAGTTTAGTTTAATAGTCTAGCTTACGTTCTCCCGCTTAATAAAATAAGCTATTAAGAGGATACTTAGCCTAGTGTATAGATGTCGCTACTTAATACACATTCTTTGCTTATTAATTATCTTTTTTTTAATTAAGTGCTTAACTTACTAAAGGTTAAGTAACTGCTTAAACTTCTTGAACTGTTGTTAGGTAAGTAACTTAGTTAGTCTATTAGCTAGCATAATTGCTGTTTCTAGGTACTTAACCTAAAATAATCCTTTAGTAAACTCTTACCGCAGCTACATGTTTTACATATCTATATACCTTAATTAAGTGCTAATCTGCTTATTCTTTCTAACTACAAGCCTAATTGTTTGTTAATTGTTACACTAGACTGTCTAGACGTCTCCTAGATTAAGAGACAGTTCGCGAAAAAAGCGCTTAAGGGCTATAGCCTCCTTAGTAATGTGCTTAAGGGCGAGCAGCTTAGCCTTATTAGTCAATGTAGTTACTGTAGTCTGCCGAGCTGCCTTCTAAAATATTAGACTACTATATAAGATAGCTATGTATCTATAAGATAATTAACGAGTTTTCTAATTATCTGCAAAGGAAGCATCGCCTGCGATTGTTAGGTCTAGGCTATTGTAGTTCCTATATTAGATCGCATCCCATCTTATTTAATAGAGGTATATAATTATCTGTTTAATAGCTTTTATATGCTAGTTACTAGGGTTTTTAAGGAAGTGTAAGAGCTTTAAGATTAAGTAGGCAACATCTAGTTGTAGCATAATAGCTGTGTACAGAACTAATCTAACTCTTTCTTAGTAAGCCTTAATCTCCTGCTTAGTTGCTTTGCTAGTATTCTTAATTAGCTCCTTAGACAGTAACGGTGTCTTAAAAAAACTGCTATCTTCTAGCTTAAACTTCTTTGTAATCTTATTAATATACATAATATACACAAGCGTGATTGTTTGCTTCTCGTAATCTGTAAATATCTAGATACTAAGGAACTATTTAATTAATCCCTATTCCTTTATCTTGTACTTGTCTATAATCTTTAACTAAAGATCTATTGCTCTCTGCTTATAATCTTTCGCAAAGAGCAATAGGATACCATCTATATAAAACAGCACTAGGATCCTTCTTTTTTAATTAAAGAACAGGCAGGGCTCCTCTAGTAAGGCAATTAGTCTAATCTCTCTTAGTAATCCTAAGAACTCCTTATACTATAATAGTAGCGAGTCTTGTAATCTATCTAGTGCGTAGTTAAGCTGTACGCACTTCTCTAGCTTCTTAAAGCTATCTAGTATCTTACAGATTACTAGGTTGTCTACTGTAATTAACGCATTAAAGAATACTTCTATAACATTATATTGCTTAATCTCTAAAATATTCTTAGCGGCGATAGCTATTGCTACTTAAAAGGACTTAGCTGCTAAAGTAGCAGTATAAGTTAAAATAATTAAATCCTTTTCCTAGAGATTACCCCTTACAACAATCTGCGCCTTGCATTCAAGAAAAAAGCTATCCTGATTAAACTTATAGGTCCAAACCTACTTTATAGGTATTAGGCGATTAATTACCTCTTCCCTTAATATCTTAGTCTAAGTCTTTGTCTTACTTAACTAATTAATCTCTCTCCTATAAGCATTCTTAAACAAGGCCCTTATAGGATACTAGAGCAATTGCTTCTATAATCTTAGTTGTTTAGGTAGATTGTCGCGATGTAGTTAAGCATTTCCTGTACTTAGCTTATACTTAGTAAGCAAAGCTGCTATAACTACGTAATTAAGAGTCTTGTAGCTTGCTTAGTCTTCCTAGGTTTCTTACAAACCTAGCAGGTAGGTACTATAAAAACTATCCTATAATAGATCTTTATAATCCATAATTAATGCGTTAATACCACCTGTGCTTCTACCCCCTAGTTAATTATTAGGATCTTAGGTTGCGTCCTTACGCCTACGCCCGCTACCTAGCTTACGCTGTAGAAAATATTAATTTGTAAGCTAATTTAGGCTTTTGCTAGTAATCTAAGCACTACGTTATATAAGTAGAGGTTTAGCTTATAATTGCTTACCCTATCTGCTGTTTGTTGCCTAAGATCTTAACTTGCAAGATAATTCACGCCCTGCTATCCTGCTTAAAGGAGTAGGTGTTCTATTATAATGAGCTAGCGCATTAGAGTCTACGGGCACAGACTGTTAGACTAGTAAATAAGGTGTTCTACCTACAGGTTCTAACAGATTAGCTCCTTTAAGCAGTTACACTGCTATTTAACTGTTAGTAACTATACAACTAATCAAATTGTTATTCTCTAAGGTTTCTAGTTTAGGTGTAGGTTCTAGGGTAGTAAGACTAGTAATCTGCTACTAATCTAAGCAAATTTCTAATAGCGCACTAGCCTTGTGCTCTAATCGCTTAGCGTCTTCTAATCTACTCTTATCTTTAGTAGGCAGGCCTTCTTTACTACTTAAGATAGTAGATAAATTACTTCTAAGGTTCTTAGTAGTTAGCTGTGTATCCTAATCTGCCCTTTCTTAAACAGGCGAGAGGACCTCTAAGTCGTCTCTAGGATCAACTAGCTCGCTATTATAAAGGATCTCTACAATCTTTATTACTTAATCCCTTAGCAGCTCTTTCTCGCAATCCTCTTTGTAGAACAACTGTTTATTAAAAGTTATATTACGGGTAGTAATTACCTAATTAAGTGTTAGTACTTATATATAGTATATGTTAGAAGCTTAATACCCTACTAAATAACTAATATAGCTGCAAGGATTAACTTTAAATCCTTAATAATTGCGCCTAGCTGCCTTATTCTTATCTAACAGATAGGCTCGGCAGCTATAGGCATAGATTCTACTCTAGTCTAGGCGTAGATCAGCAGTCTAGTGTCTAATATCTAGTAGTTAATAGTATTAGAAATATTTCCTAAACTATTCTTTTTCACCTAATTAGGAGATTAGTAGCTATAGATCTGAGTAGGACTTATGCTATGTAGGTAAGCAGCCGCATCTATAATTACTAGCTAAAGCTTAGCTAGTAGATTAGCGCTCGTGCGCATCTTAATAGCCTTAGTAATTAGCTCTTAGCTAGCTCTCTCCGCCGAGCTATTAGGCTTATAGGTGTATAGCAGTGGCGTCTTAATTACGATCCCTTTCTTTATTGCCTATTCCTTATATCTTGATTGCTCTCTCTAAGGCAGTGTAGCAGTATTGTTATCCTTCTAGATTTTTATAATCCTCTGCTAATATTTCCTCTTAATCCTTTTAGCAAAACCTTTAGTTACAGGCATAATATTGTTTAGTGTCTTTAACTAGATATTGTAATTATACAGCTTGCCTAAGTAGTCTTCCTTAATAATTAGTGCCTATTTTTTAAGCAGTTAACTTGTTAGGAAATTAAACAAGTCCTATAAGATCCTGAAAAAAGGTTGTAGTAATCTCTTCCTTAGTCGCCGTAAGATTACTTGCGAGGCATAAGCTGTTGCGCAGTAATTGCATTCTAATAGCTTCTTGCTAGTAATTTCAACGTTCTGCGCTAAGCAGACTAAGGCTTTAATAGCCTGTTATCTTAGGTAACCTGTTTGTTAATGCTACAAGTCTTTATTACTAGTGCGCAACTAAGGTTTCTTTAATTGCGCTACAGCGTTTACGAGCGGTAGTAGTTAAATAAAGTAATAAGAGACTTGCTTGTATTTAATAATTAAGAGATTAAAATAATGCTTAAGGTTAATTAAGACAACCTTCTTCTTAGGAGTACTAAATCGCATGGTGTAATTATATCCTAAATACTAAATGCCTAACTAGTTAAGCCGCTCTTCTAACACGATGTTAGTATAAAAACCTAGTACAAGCTTAACGTTAGTAAGTAGTAGATTAGCTGTCTTAGGGCCTGCCTCGCTATGCAGGACGTTCTTAAGCAGCCTATTTCCTGGCCTAGCAACAGGGATAAATTAAGTACCTACTAAGACTATCTTATTATTAACGCATTCGCTAAAGGTGCCTAGTACTAGGTAATCTATAGTATTAACTAAGTAAACTGCTGCTCTACTATCTAGAATTGTACAAAGGGATAAGGCATAAAGAGTAAAGGCTACACTAAAGATGTTTAGCCTAATCTTATTAATAAAGTTATTTAGGTTAATTAGTGCTAAAACTAATAATCTAGGGTAAAATTTACTTAGCTTATTAGTAGCTAATCTGCTAGTGCTAGCCTTCTAGCCTTCCTTCTTGATCTAGGTGCGCAGAGATGCCTAAGTGTTAGTATTCTATCGCTTAACAATTTTCTTTTTCTTATTATCTAACAGCTTAATTAGAATACTGCTAGTAGGGGTTAATCTAGTAACTGCAGTTTAGAGTCAATAGCAGTTACTTAGTATCTAAAAATACTTACTTTTTAGCCCTTTACTAGCCTTGCAGGGGCAAGAGTAGAGTTACTTACTGCCCTTGTTTAACTTTAAGTTGTTAGTACTAGTAGATTGTTAAGCTAACGCTAATTTAGATTTAGTTTAGAACACTGCGTGTCCTTTTCCTTTTAAGGAACTAATTAATTAATCCTACAACAAAATACTAAAGATCTTTCCTAGATTATTAAGGGTTAACTAAGCTTTTCTAAGCGCTATTGCTTATGCTAGCTTATTGCGCTTCTCGCGCGACTAGTCTAGTGCGATTTTATTGCCTAAGGCGTCTAAAAAATTAGTAATCGCTAGTGGCCTAACAACCTTAGGGAGCAAGTAGATCGTCGCTCGTTAATACAGGAGCTGCTACTTAGTAAACTATTGCTTAGGGCCTATTTGTTCCTAGCGAGCCTTATCTAGGTGGGATTAGTACTACGCTCTAATTAAATACTAAGTATTCTAATTAGTAGGTGCAAGGTCCTTCTTAAGGGTCTTTACTAAAGCTTAAAGGCTAGTAAGGTTTTAATTAATTATACTTATAAACGCATTTAAGAGTAGGGCTAGATAGACGGTCTTGCTAATCTAGTTCTTAACATTAGTAATCTTAGTAACCTTTCTTGTCTATTAAGCTGCCTGTACTTTGTACCTATTAACTAGCTTGCTGTAATTATTCTTCTTATACTTAGCATTAAGAACTTAAGCCTTATATTTGCGTTAAATAATCTTTTAATCCTCTTGTTCTTGCGGGCTTGCGTTAGGTGGTAGAGCAACTAGTCGCTTAATATCCTTAGGTAGTTTAGGATACTATAGCTCCTAGTAGTTAATTAAGAGCACGTCTAAAAGATTAGAATTAACTTAATCCTAGATGCCTTTCTCTAAGCAGTGCAGTCTTAAAAGAGTAAACAAAGTTAGCTAGTCTAATTAGGCCTTCAGGATTACCTCTAAGGCAACAAGCAGTGTGTTAGTAAGGTCTATATTAGTAAGATGCTTATATAGGATCACAACGTGGGTTATTGTTAAGGTAACAATAGGATTAATTAGTTAGTTAGTAGCTGTGTTAAAAATAACAGTAGCCTGTAGGTTGTAGGATAGGTTAGAAAGAGGTTAATCCTATAATTAATAAGTGAGAGAGGTACAGCAGCAGCAGCGATCTGCTGGCTAGTACTGTAGGAGATAAAAAGAGGAGAGTAAAATCTAATTAAACAAATAATCTTCTAGCTTGCTAATTGCGCAGTAGGAATTAATACTATAATTAAGTATCCGGGCTTATAACTGTAGGAGCTAAGAAGGAGTAATTAAATAATCAGTTGGAGGGGAATAAGTATATTAATTAACCAAGTGCCACAACAAAGTGTCTAATAACTACTAAAAAGACTTCGGACAATCTGGCTCGTTTATATGTGCGCTACTAGCACTGTCACGTGATATCCCACTAGGATCACCTAATAACCCGGGTGATCCGGTTGTCCAAGCGTGATCCGGAGTGATCCGGAGGTCCGTACTCCAACAGTAATACTTTAGACCTTTAATAGTGTAAAGAGTACTATAGTAGTACTATTTTCTAGTCTCTAAAGAAGCTTTATAAGGCGCGCTCCTGTAACGCTGTAAAACAGGACAAAGCTAAGTAACTACAACTCTAAAAAGCTCGCGATAAAGACATTAAAGCAGTAGCAATAATATGTAAAAAGCAGCAAGCTAAGGCTGTAAAAGAAGCTTAATAATAAGCTGCTAAGGAGCGTTGTAAGGCAAAAAAAGCGCGTGCTAAGGAACTTGCTACTTCCTAGGCGCTTAAAAAGCAGTAACGCAACGCTGCAACTACTTAAAAATCTTACAATACACTTATAGGACTTAAGTGAAAAGCCTTATATAAAGTAGTAAGAAATCTAACAAAGCGTCGTCGTGTTAGTGGTAGTTAAACTAGTGTTGACGCTGGTCCGCCGGCTGCGTCTCCCCCACCCAAAATCAGCGCGCGCGGGCGCTAAATCAAGACACTAGCGAAATTTAAGTTGATAGAAAGTTTTGCATACACCTATATATCAATACACTAGAATTTCTCGTGATAATTGCTTTTGTAGGTGGCTCTACAGCCTCATCTTTTTGGTTGCCTAATATTGGTGGGGTGGCTCGTAACGCGAACTGGCTCGTAACGCGACCAACCAGGTTATAAGACGTGCAGGCCGAGGCCTGCAGGTATCTATGTAGTTTTTTATCTTCTAAGTAATTTACAAGGGGTGGTTTATCTAAATAAAGGTGAGGCTCTTAGCCTATTAGGTAGAGGTAGAGGAAGGGGAGGAGAAAGAGGAGAGGGGGAGGAGGGGGAAGGGGTGCTTAGAGCTTGTTCGCCTAAGTAGACGATTACATCTAGTTGTTAGAGTTTCCTTTGTACTAGGCCTGTGTACCAACCCTAGTTTCTTGAATAAAGGCTACTGTAGCCTTAATACCTACTTTTGTTTAGAAAAGATATCGTAGAGAGATTGGCTCTGTACATAAGTTCTAAAGTATAGCTCTACTATTCTTATATAGTTAGCATCTAAGGACTATAAAAGCTGTGTCTTAAGTAGCTCTAAAATTGCATAGGCAAGTTTTAGATTCTACTTTGCCTCTCTTAAATAGATAGCTCTTTAGGTAGCTATAACCTAGTTTTAATTAAAAGAAAGAGCTAGATATATCTCTCCTAGTAGAAGGGATGAGTATCTGTTTCCTTATTTTCTATTTGAAAGTTGCTCAGTAGGTGCTTAGGTTCTTAGTAGTAGCTTTTTTTCTAGAGTTCTTAAGGAGGATTAACTAATTAACATTAGCTAGTGATTTAATTTAAGAGCTAACAACTGCTAGGCTTAGTTTATTTGTTAAGGGGGTTATTTTTGTAGCCTCTTTTGCGAGAAGGTCTGCTTAATTGTTTCCTAGTATGTCTTAGTGTTCTAGGACCTAATGTAGTATAGGGGTAATGCCTTTTTCTTCTAGTTAAATTGCTGCTCTAATACACCTAATTTGCTACTCTTAGCTAAAGTTGTTTAAGGTGTTTTTTAATTAAAATAAAGCTACCTAATTATCTGCGTAGATATTAACGTTTTAACATATGCTTAATAGGCTAACTGCTGTCTCTAGCCCTAAGGTAATACCTTCAAGTTCAACGTTGTAAACTAGCTAGTCATTTTCTATATTTGCTCGTAGTTCCTTAATAAGTGTAGCTCCTTAGTAAAAAGCAACGCCTACGCCTATTCCTTTGCTATCCCTTGTAGCCAAGGCATCTAAGTATATTAATAGAAGGTTGTTGTCTACTAATAGTTTCCTATAGCTTTCTGCTTTAATCTCTTTTGGCTTGTTTAATATAAGGACCTTATAACGAGTCCTAGCGTTCTATAGCGTAAAGGTGTAGTGTTGTATTTCCTCTAAATTGTCTAAGCGGGCTAAGGTAATAGATAGTTGTATTTAATTAAGTTGCTCTTCTCAATTGTTATTAATAGCAGTATTTAGAGGGTAGTTTAGATCTAATAAAGTAGATCTAAAGGCGTATCTCCTTATACTGTTGTCTAACCTAACTCTAGGTAGAAATAGAGCGGCTTCTACTTTACTAGGCATTGCAGGGGAAGATCTAAAAGTCTCTAGGATCTTTTCTGCAGGCCTAGTTTTAAAGTTTTTGTCTGCTGTTAAGGACGTGTTGTTGGCCTTTCCAAAATAGCTAGCAACCGTAATTAGCTACGCTAGTAATGCACGCTAGGTATAACTGCCTTATTGCCTTTAGTGAGAGGCCTTTATTAATATTGGCTAGCCTGCTTAGGCGGAAAAAGGCCTAGTTTGCTTGTTGTACCCTTATATAGCAGTGGTCTCTAAACTTTAGGGTATTGTTAAAGAAGATACCTAGCCACCTAACTAGTCCTTTTAGCTAAAAGGTCTCTTAAGTAGGTAGCGTAAGGGTTCTGTTTGTATCTTCACTTAATCTTGTTTAGTTTGCTAATTTCGTTTTTAAGCTATTAAACTTAATAGCTAACTTGTTTACTTAGTTAAAGAGGTTTGCTAACTCCTTTTTAAGCAGTTTAATGTTTTCCTAATAGATGTTATTGATATTAACATTTGAAGGTCGTCTATATAGGATAAGGAGTATATATTGTCGTTTGTTGTAATTGATTGGAATAGCAGTTTCGTGTAGATTAGAAATAGGATAGGAGAGGCTGGTCTCCCTTAAGGTATACCTGTATTAACCTTCTATAGGTTCTCTGTTTGCCCATTAAACGATAACTCTAAAAGCCTTTCTGTAAGGAATAAGTTTATCTATAATAGGAGGCATACAGGTAGCTGCTAGTTGCTCATATTTTCTAGAAGCTTATTCTTAGATAAATAGTTAAAAGCGCCTCTAATGTCTAAAAAGGCTGTTAAGCTAACTCTTTTCTTTTGTCTTTGTTATTAAATATTATTATAGAAGAGGAGTCCTGCGTTGATAGCTAATTTCTTTAGCCTGCCTCCTATTTGCGTAGGGTGGAGAAGGTCGGTCGTTTCTGCTAGGACACCTAATCTTTTTGAGTATAACCTTTCTAATGCTTTCCCTAGGCAGCATAAGAGGGAGATTACTCTATATGCTTTTAGGATTAAGTAATCTGGTTGTTTAGCTTTCTAAGAATAACCCCTTTTGCTTTTTGCAAGCAACTTAGTTAGTATCCTATGTTAAACAAAGCTAAGTACACTTTAAAAAAGATGCCTAGTTAGTATTTGTATGCTTTTGAGATAACTTCTTAGCTAATTTTATCTAGTCCTAGCAAGGTAGCTTTTATTTTCTAACATGCAGTGTAGAGCTCCTCTTTAGATAGAATTAGCCACTCCTATTTGTGGTTTCCTTAGTAGTTATTAAGTAATAGGGCTGGTGTAGAAGGAGGAGGTAGAAATAACTCCTTTCTAAAGTTTTAGCACTTCTCTCTAAAGGATTTTTTGCCTCTAATAGCAGGGATTCTTGTTAAGAGGTTGTTTTTTGTATAGGCTATTGCTTTAAATATCTCTTTTAGTCATTTGTTAAAGAGGAACTGTTCCTAATAGTTGAGTTTAGCTTTCTTAATAGCTCTAAGGTATTTGTTTTTGGCTAGTAGGTAATCTCTTTTCTATAGGTATAGAGTATTGTCTCCTCTCCTTGCTGCTCGTTTATAATCTCAAGAGGTCCTGCTTAGGATAGCCTTAAAGAGATCTAGATCGCTAGTCCACCAAGGCTTTATTTTTGGTTTTTAATTTACAAGAGGGGTAAATCTTTTAAGCGCTTGTTAAATTATTGTTGTAAGGTCCTCTGCTCCTTTATCTAGCTTCTCCTCTAAAGGATTGTTAAGGCCTAGAAGTAATTGACTTGAGAGGTGGTTTAAGGCGTGTGGTAGAGCTAGTAATTAATCTTTTAGCTTTACTCAAACTATCTCCTCCTGTAAGGTAGTATTAAAAAGATTCTAATTTTTTTTTTGTGTTGTACTTTTTTGGCTAGCTAGGTAGCTGCCCTTGGTTAATAATACTAAAGAGGATAGCGTAGTGGTCTAATCTGACTTTAGGGATAGCTTGCTAGTCTAGAATACTAGAAGCTATATTACTTATTAAAAAAGTAATGTTAAGTACGCTCTCTCTTTGCATGTGAGCTCTAAAGAAAGTGCCAACTCTTATAGTATTTAATAGAGATAGGTTTTAGTTATTAACCTACTCTACTAAATTCTCTGCTTGTTGATTTGGGTTGCATTCTTGTAGGCTTTATCTAGGGTGGTGGCAATTGAAATCCTCTAAGATAATTGAATGTGATTTAATTAGCTCCCCTAGAAGGCATCTTTAGATTGTTGTCGTGTTTATCCCTTATCTTAGGCTCTTTTTATTATAAATGTTATAGACGTAGATCTTTCTTGTATTAAGTTGTATTAAAATAGCTTAAAAGTCGTTGTCGTCGCTAATATAAGGATGCACTTTTACTTCTAAATCCTTTTGAATATAGAATAGAGTTCTAGGTTGTAGGCCTTAATAATTTGGTAGTATTTGCGTAAAGTCTAGATAGGCAATTGACCTAGTATCTTTATACAGTCCTCTTATTAACCAAGGCTCTTGTATTGTAATAATTGTAGCGTTTGATGTAATAGCTAGGTTGATCGCACTTTCTGTAACAGGGCTACTTCTATTAACATTTATCTGTAGGACTTTAATTATACTAATTAGTTTAATTGTTCCTAGCTGTCCTAGCCTGCAAGATTTTACACTCTTAGCTGTTTGCTGTATAGGGTCTGCTGCAATTAGTACACTTAAATATAGTGTGAATACAGAGTTTTTCTTTACTAGCACAAGACTCGCACTTGTGTTAGCTAGTGTAGTGTGCTTTGCTGCAAATTTAGCAGGCTAATTTTAAGTATCTAACCTTAAAGTGGCTAAATCCTTGGCATTTGGTGCATTGCTTTGAGATATTAACAACTCGCAGTTTTTCTGCTCTAAGGCTTTGCCCTAAGATATAGAGTTTATCTCTAATAGCTTTTTAGGCCTCCTCCTCTGTAGCGAATGCTACGCATGCTGAGCTAAAGTTCTAGTATTCTCTTTTATCCTTAGGCGTAAGCCAAAAAGGATTGTCTATAACTTTTAGGCCTTTGTTCAAGGTTTCAATTTCTTTCTTTACAACCTCTAGACTATAGTTTATAGGTAGCTTGTGGATAACAACCTTAAACCACGGCGTAATAAGTTAGGCGGCTTTAAAGGTTGTGATATCCTGCTATATAGCCTAATTCTCTAAGAGGTATTTAGCCTTAAAGGCTGGTGTAGTTGTAATTATTTTGTTGCCTTTAGAGGATAATGCGATTAAGGCAACTATAGGTATTTACACGCCTCCTTTTGTTGCAAAAGCGTTGTTGAAATTATCTCTAAGTTTAAAGGCATTAAATGCAGCTAGAGTCTCGCTAACTAGAACTAGCTGGAGATATTTTAGGCTAGTAACCTTTTGTTTTTGCGTCTTTTAGATATTTGTCCACGGTTGATCTTTGTTATTACCTGCTATAGTAGCGAAGGTCGCTGAAGTAGCAATAGGCGTGTTCTAGATAGGCGTATTCTAGATAGAGGTGTTCTAGAAGGGCGTGTTTGTTGTTAGTTTCTTAATACGTCTAATTTTCTCTCTTAACTCTCTTAAGACGTTTAAGAGACTTAATATCTAGTCTACTAAGATAGCAGTATTATTTTTGTTTACTCTGCTATTTTTAGTATAGTCTCTAAAGACTTCTACTAAGTCTAGGAGGCTTGTTTTCTGGGTAGGATTGTTTTTAGCTAGATTAGCTGCTTGGATTACTAGGTTCCTAGCTATCTCAAGTGCCTCGTCTACTAAGGTAGCTTTCGGTGTTTTATTCCTAATAGGATATCGAGGAATAGGTCTAATAAAAGGAGAAAAGTTGCTCCTTATTCGACTGTGGGTGGGCCTTTGTAGTTCTTCTGTATTCTGCCTTTCTTGGCGCGGCGTTATTATATTGTCTTCCTCTATCTCCATTTGCCTTTTGTTTGCTCCTCCTAGATCCTTAGAAGCAAATCGTTTTTTGTTATTTTTATAAGATAATGCGATTTCTTGATTTAGTTAGGCTTCGATAAGCTCCTCAATCTCAATTAGCTCAGGACGCCTTGGCATGTGGCCTGAGCTTTTTGAGGAAAATGAAAATTTTCCGCTCCTCCAAAGAGGGGGGTAGGCGACTCTTTCACCCTCTCTCGCGGCTGGCGCCCTCGCTGCAGGCTTTGAAAAGTGTCGCAATTGATTCCTCGGGGTTGTTTCCTTTAGATCCGGTTGTTTCTGATCAATCTCCAGAAAAGTCGACGTTGGTGTTGTATAAAGACTCTTTACTATTAGTACTAAACACTTAAAACAAATTATTTAAACCTCAACTTACCTAGTTAAGTATTTTTAAGAATACATTACTAGCGCTTTTATAGCTTACTAAGCATTTTTCCTTTTTTAAAAGCTTATACTACTTTAAGAGACTTAAAACCTTGTTTACTAAAATAAGGTACTAAGGGCGTAGGCTAGAAATATAGCTACAAGTGCCTATGCTAAGACAATAAAGATAGTAAGTATTACTAAAATTTAATAGTTGTCGAAAGCAAAATACCGACCGATCGATAAATCGTACTCCGGCTAGAAGGTATATATTCTCCCAGATGTGGGAGCTGAGAAGGAGCAATTGCTTGATTAGGTGTAGTGAAATAAGTAAATTGATTAACTAAGTGCTACAACTAAGTGTCCAATAACTACTGAAGAGACTTCGGACGATCGAGCTTGTTTATATGCGCACTACTAGGGCTGTCACGTGGTATCCTACCAGGATCACCTAATCACCCGGGTGATCCGTATGTCAATACTCTAACACACCCCCTAGGTTAGTGAGATATTATTGATCTAAGCTAGAAGCAACTAGGCAATCGTAACAAATTAAAGTCTTTAATTAAGAGGCCTTTCTAGAATTATAGCCTTTCTACCTAATTCTTTGTTGTTGTAGTAATAGTAATTGTTAATTGTAACGAACACGTTACAACTCCCTTGTTCTCACCGCTATCTCACTTAGGCCGGATCTGACTGGTATCGGACCTACTCCAATTCTAGCCTAGGTCGCAGGTATAAAAACAGCTTAGGATCTTTAGTTGCTCTGTAGATTTTTAATATTTTTTTGTACAAGGCCTTTAAGTGTCTTATTAGAATTGAGGCTTATTTGTGGATCACTACGCACTCCTATGTGCCTCTGCTGTAATCTCTTCTGCTAATACTAATCCGTAAGTCTTGCCTGCGCCGATATATTATATTAAAAATCTCATCTTAGCTAGTAATAGCATTTGAAACAATATCGCAGCTGTTTGTTTAGACTACGCTTAAGCCTAAGCCTCTCTAGATACAAACTAGAAGCTTTACACTGTTACGTCTAACAATACCTTAAGTAGGATCCCCTAGATCTTGTGCTAACTAAAGCCTTTAGGTGTAAAACTTTTAACCTTATTAACAAGGCAAATTACTTTAAAAAAGTTGCGTTGAGCGCGCTAAGGTAGAAACACAGAGACTACTAATAACCTATTAGCACTAGAATTAATTACTAATAGCTGATCAAAACAACCCCAGGCCCTCTTTAGAGCCTGCCCGAAAATTAACCTGCCGTTAGGGTTAACAACAACCCCCACAGAACAAAGTAGCTAGCAAGCAACTAGCTGTTATAGAAAATAAAAAAGAAGAAAAAGATACAGATTTAGAGGAAGATCTAATTGCACCATATTTAGACAGTATCAACTAGTTAAATGCGCAAGTCGCTTAATTAACCTAGAAAGTTACGCTATCGAGGGACACGGCCGTACCTACTACGAAAACACCGCTAACTAGAGCTAAAATACTGTTAAGCTAATCTGCATAGTATATTTCTGCTACTCTTAAAAAGCTACGCATTAAGCTTATAAAGCGCACGCTTACTATTAAAAATCTTAATAATAGAACTAACCCTACGTTCTGTTAGTAGCAAGCCTTAATAGAGAATTAACTAGAAATTAACTTAGATTACTATTAGAGCGAGCGCGCTCGCATAGCTCTTATGTGGGGACACACTAATAGTATCGCGAAAAAATACTTTAAACTGCAGTACCTAGCTAATTTAGCTTTAAAACAGTTTAAAAATGCGGAAGAAATAATTGCGCTATTTAAATTATATTTTGTAACTAGCAATAAATAGGCGGAAAGCTGTACAGCTTTCTACCGCCTAATTATAGATAAAAAAGAAACGTTTTTAGCTTTTAAGGTAAAGTTTATTAGTACTGCTGTTAAAGGATCCGTTTCTAAGTTAGAGTAGTCTTTCTACTTTTAGGAGAACATTACCCCTGCCTTGCGCGCTCCTAATTTAGGGTTTAAGTACTTATAGAATAACTCCTTTAACAAGATAGTGCAGCACATTACTGTGTTTAATATAGAAAAATGCAATTCTTCTATTAAACTAAACACAGATGTTAAGCAAGTACTTACCTTAGCATCTCTGCAGAAGCCCCGCCCTTAACAATATTAGAGCTTGCGGCCCTATTACAATAGCTCTGCCTCTAATTTAACTCTAACACCTGCTCGCGCTACTCTAAGCACGCCTAGACTTATTTCTAAGACCCTAGCCCCTAATAACAAGCCTCTATATGATAATTGTTATAGGTGTAGGAAGCCTAGTCACTTTGCGAGCAATTGTGCTACTCCTTAGGTAAGAGAAATTAAAATTAAATAAGAAGAATACTTTAAAACGGTGGAACACCACTTAGATAAGGAACGGACAAGGAACAAAGATGCCTGGATTAACGCTCTAGCCTAGGCTTGCACAAGTATAATCTTGCTAGTATTAACCTATTAAACTTGTTTAGAGAGAAGCATTTTTAAGATTCTAAATTTCTTTGTTTAAAGGGTTACAGTACACATCTACTATTATTAGTTAACACTAGAGCCTAAGGCTTTACGTTCTTAAAGTCTTCTGTTGCTTACACTCACTTTTAATTTCTTTAAGTTTTTATCTAAAGACTACCTTTTAAGGTCTCTGTGAAAGAATTTTAGGACTAGATCTAAACTAGAGTAGATTAATATATGTGGTAGCTAAGAAGCAGTAATTGAATGATTAGTGGAGGGGAATAAGTATATTGATTAACTAAGTGCCACAACAAAGTGTCCAATAACTGCTGAAAAGACTTCGGACGATCTGGCTCGTTTATATGCGCGCTACTAGCTCCGTCACGTGATATCTCACTAGGATCACCTGATAACCCGGGTGATCTAGATGTTAAAGGAGTGTTGGAGTACTGACCTACGGATCGCTTCGGATCACGCTTTGACATCCGGATCACTTGGGTTATTAGGTGATCCTAGTGGGATATCACGTGATGGCGCTAGTAACGCACATATAAACGCGCTGGATTGTCTGAAGTCTTTTTAGTAGTTATTGGACACTTTGTTGTGGCACTTAGTTGATTAATATACTTATTCCCCTCCACTAATCACGCAATTACTCCTTCTTAGCTCCTATAGTTATGAGCCTGGCCGCTTAATTGTAGTATTAATTCCTACTGCGTAATCAGCAAGCTGGAAGATTATTTGTTTAATTAGATTTTACTCTCCTCTGTTTTATCTCCTACAGCACTGGCTAGCAGGTCGCTGCTGCTGCTGTACCTCTTCCACTTATTAATTATACAATTAACTTCTTTCCGACCTATCTTACCTACCGACCGACTAATTAATCTTATTGTTACCTTAACGATAACCTACGTTGTGATCCTACACAAGCGTCTTACTAATATAGACCTTACTAACACACTGCTTGTTGCCTTAGGGGTGATCCTAAAGGCCTAATTAGACTAGCTAACCTAGTTTGCTCTTTTAAGAATGCACTGCTTAGAGAAAGGCATCTAGGATTAGGTTAATCTTAAACTCCTAGACGTGCTCTTAATAGACTACTAGGAGCTACAGTATCCTAAACTGCTTAAAGATATTAAGCGACTAGTTGCTTAATTACCTAACGCAAGCACACAAGAACAAAAGAATTATAAAATTACTTAATGCAAATATAAAGCTTAAGTCCTTAATGCTAAGTACAAGAAGGATGGTTATAGTAAGCTAGTTAACAGGTATAAAGTATAAGTAGATTAATAGACAAGGAAGGTTGCTAAGATTACTAATGTTAAGGACTAGATTAGCAAGACTGTCTATCTAGACCAACTCTTGAACGCCTTGATGAGCATAATTACTTAGAATTACTAGCCTTTAAGCCTTAGTGAAGATCCTAAAGAAGGATCTTTCACCTACTAATTAGAATACTTAGTATTTAATAAGAGCGCAATACTAATCCTACCTAGATAAGGCACGCTAGGGACGAATAAGCCTTAAGCAATAGTTTACTAAGTGGCAGCTCTTATATTAACGAGCAACAATCTACTTGCTACCTAAGGTTGTTAGGCTACTTGCAATTACTAATTTTTTAGACGCCTTAGGCACTAAGATCGCACTAGACTAGTCGCGCAAGAAGCGTAATAAGCTAGCACAAGTAATTGCGCTTAAAAAAACTTAGTTAACTCTTAATAATCTAGAAAAGATCTTTAGTGTTTTGTTGCAGGATTAGTTAATCGTTTCCTTAAAAGGAAAAGGATACGCAGTGTTCTAAACTAGATCTAGATTAGCGTTAGCTTAACAATCTACTAATGCTAACAACTTAAAGTCAAATAAAAGTAGTAAGCAACCTTACTTTTGTCCCTGCAAGGCTAGTAAAGGGCATATAAGCAAGTATTTTTAAATACTACGTAACTGCTACTAAGTTCAGACTGCAGTTACTAGATTAAGCTGTTAGATAATAAGAAAAATAAGATTGTTAAGTAATAGAACACTAACACTTAGGCATCTTTACGCACCTAGATTAAGAAGTAAGGCTAGAAGGCTAGCACTAGCGCATTAGCTACTAATAAGCTAAGTAGATTTTACCCTAGATTATTAGTTTTAGCACTAATTAACCTAAATAACTTTCTTAATAAGATTAAGCTAAATATCTTTAGTGCAGCCTTTACCCCTTATGCTCTATTCTTTTGTACAATCCTAGATAGTAGAGTAGCAGTTTACTTAGTTAATACTATAGATTACCTAGTACTAGGCACCTTTAGCGAATGCACTAATAATAAGATAGTCTTAGCAGGCACTTAATCTATTCTAGTTGCTAGGATAAGAAATAGGCTGCTTAAGAACGTCCTGCATAGCAAGGCAGGCCCTAAGACAGCTAATTTACTACTTACTAACGTTGTGCTTATACTAGGTTTCTATATTAATATTGTATTAGAGGAGCGGCTTAGCTAGTTAGGCATTTAGTATTTAAGATATAATTACACTATACAATTTTGTACTCTAGAGAAAAACATTATCTTAATTAACCTTAAGTATTATTTTAATCTTTTATTTGTTAAATACAACTAAGTCTCTTGATATCCTGCTTAACTACTACTGCTTGTAAACGCTATAGCGGGATTAAGGAAACCTTAGTTGCGCACTAGTAATAAAGACTTGTAGCATTAATAATTAGGTTACCTAGGACAATAGGCTATTAAAGCCCTAGTCCGCTTAGCGCAAAATATTAAGATTACTAGTAAGAAGCTATTAGAATGCAATTATTGCGTAACAGCTTATGCCTTGCAAGTAATCTCGCGGTAACTAAAGGAGAGATTATTATAACCTTTTTATAGAATCTTATAAGATCTATTCAATTTCCTAACAGGTTAACTGCTTAACAAATAAGCACTAATTATTAAGGAAGACTACTTAGGCAAGCTATACAATTACAATATCTAGTTCAAGACACCAAATAATATTATACTAGTAATTAAAGGCTTCGCCAAGAGAATTAAGAGGAAATATTAGTAGAGGATTGTAGAATTCTATTAGGATAACAATCCTACTACACTGCCTTAGAGAGGGCAATTAAAATACAAGAAATAGGTAATTAAGAAAAAGATTGTAATTAAAACGCTACTACTATACACACATAAGCTTAATAGCTTAGTAAAGAGAGCTAGCTAAGAGCTAATTACTAAGGCTATTAAAATGCACACTAGCGCTAATCTACTAGCTAAGCTTTAACTAGTAATTATAAATACAGCGGCTTACCTACATAGCATAAGCTCTACTAAGATCTATAGCTACTAATTCCCTGATTAGGTGCTTAAAGAAAAGTTTAGGAAATATTTCTAATACTATTAACTACTTAAGATTAGACACTAGACTGCTGATTTACGCCTAGACTAGAGTAGAATATATGCCTATAGCTGCCGAGCCTATCTATTAGATAGAGATAAGGCAGCTAGGCGCAATTATTAAGGATTTAAGGTTAATCCTCGAGGCTATATTAGTTATTTAGTTAGTTATTAAGCCTTTAACATATACTATATATAGGTACTAACACTTAATTAAGTAATTACTACCTGTAATATAACTTTTAATAAACAGTTGTTCTATAAAGGAGATTGTAAGGAAGAGCTGCTAAAGAATTAAGTGATTAAGATTATAGAGATTCTTTATAATAGCAAGCTAGTTAATCTTAGAAATAACTTAGAGGTCCTCTCTCCTGTTTAAGAAAGGGCAGATTAGAATACACAGCTATATACTAAAAACCTTAAAAGTAATCTATCTACTATCTTAAGTAGTAAGGACGGCCTGCCTACTAAAGATAAAAGTAGATTAGAAGAAGCTAAGCGATTAAAACACAAGGCTAGTGCACTATTAGGAATTCGCTTAGATTAGTAGCAGATTACTAGTCTTGCTACCTTAAACCTACTCCTAAACTAAAAACTCTAGGGAACAACAATTTCATTAATTATATAGTTACTAATAGTTAAATAGCAGTGCAACTACTTAAAAGAGCTAATCTATTAGAACCTATAGGTAAAATACTTTATTAACTAGTCTAACAGTCTGTGCCTATAGACTTTAACGCGCTAGCTAATTATAATAAAACACCTGCTCTTGTAAGTAGGATAGAAAAGCGTAAATTATCTTGTAAGTTAAGATTTTAGGCAACAAACAGCAGACAGGGAAAGCAATTACAAGCTAAACTTCTACTTATAAGATGTAGTGCTTAGATTGCTAGCAAAAGCCTATATTAGCCTACTAATTAATATCTTCTACTGCGCAAGCTAGCTAGCGGGCGTAAGCTCAAGGACGCAACCTAAGATCCTAATAATTAACTAAGAAGTAGAAGTATAGGTAGTGCTAACGCATTAATTACAAATTATGAAAATCTATTATAGAATAATTTCTATAATACCTATCTACTAGGTCTGTAAGCAACCTAAGAAGACTAAGCAAGCTACAAAACTTATAATTACGTAGTTATAGCAGCTTTGCTTACTAAGTATAAGCTAAGTATAGGAAATGCTTAACTGTATCACAACAATCTACTTAAACCGCTAGGATTATAAAAGTAGTTGCTCTAGTATCCTATAAGGGCCTTATTGAAGGTCGCCTGCAGGAGAGAGATTAATTAGTTAAGTAAGACTTAGACTTAGACTAAGATATTAAAGAAAGAAGTAATTAATCGCCTAATATTTATAAAGTAGGTTTAAACCTACAAGTCTAATTAAGATAGCTTCTTTATTAAATGTAAGGCGTAGATTATTGTAAAAAGTATTTTCTAAGAAAAGAATTTAATTAATTTAACTTACACTGCTACTTTTGCAGCTAAGTCCTTCTAAGTAGCAATAGCTATTACTGCTAAGAATAATCTAGAGATTAAGCAATATAATGTTGTAGGAGCATTTCTTAATACGTTAATTACAGTAAACAACCTAGTAATCTGTATAATGCTAGATAACTTTAAGAAGCTAGAGAAGTGCGTACAACTTAACTGCGCACTATATAGATTTTAAGACTCGCTACTGTTGTAGTATAAGGAGTTTTTAGGATTACTAAGAGAAATCAGACTAATCGCCTCACTAGAGGAGCTCTGCCTATTTTAATTAAGAAAGAAGGATCTTAGTGTTGTTTTATATAGATAATATCCTACTGCTCTTTGCAAAAAATTATAAGCAAAAAGTTATAGAACTTTAGTCTAAGATTATAGATAAGTACAAGATAAAGGAACAGGGATTAGTTAAATAGTTCCTTAGTATTTAGATAATTAGAGATTACGAAAAGTAAACAATTACGCTTATGTTTAATACATACATTAATAAGGTTGCAAAGAAGTCTTAGCTAGAGAATAGTAGTTTGCCTAAAACCCTATTACTGTCTAAAGAGCTAATTAAGAACACTAGCAAAGCAACTAAGTAGGAGATTAAGGCCTACTAAGAAAAAGTTAGATTAGTGCTGTACACAGCTACTATACTACAACTAAATATTGCTTACTTAATCTTAAAGCTCTTATACTTCCTTACAAACTCTAGTAATGAGTATATAAAAGCTGTTAAACAGGTAATTATGTACCTCTATTAAACAAGATAAGTTGCGATCTAATATAGAAACTATAATAGCCTAGACCTAATAATTGCAGGTAATGCTTTCTTTGCAGATAATTAGGAAACTTGTTCATTATCCTATAAATACATTTCTATCCTATATAGTAGCCTAATATTTTAGAAGGCAGCTTAGCAGACTATAGTAACTACGTTAACTACTAAGGCTAAGCTACTTGCCCTTAAGTAAACTGCTAAGGAATCTATAGCCCTTAAGCGCTTCTTTTCTAAGCTGTCACTTAATCTAAGAGACGTCTAGACAGTCTAATGTAATAATTAATAAATAATTAGGCTTGTGGTTAAGAAGAACAACTAAATTAGCAATTAATTAAGACATGTAGATATATAAAATATATAGCTACAGTAGAAATTTGCTAAGGGATTATTTTAAGTTAAGTACCTAGAAATTGCATTTATGCTAGCTAATAGACTAACTAAGTTGCTTACCTAATAATAGTTTGAGAAGTTTAAGCAGTTGCTTAACCTTTAGTAAGTTAAGCACTTAATTACAGAAAACAATAATTAACAAGTAAAGAATTTGTATTAAGTAGCGATATCTATATACTAGGCTAAGTCTCCTCTTAATAGCTTATTTTATTAAGCGGGAGAACGTGAGCTAAACTATTAAAATAAAACTAAGAACCTTATTACTAATAAGTATTAGACTTATTATACTTGCTAGACTCTATTATTACATTACGTTTAGCTTGCTTAGCTTTAGCTAGCTTAAAAGCAATTTAAGCTATCTAAGCTTAAACAGTAAAAGTCTAAAGGTAAGCAGCATTGCAGCGCGATTCTAACCTATTACTTCTTATCATAGAGTTGTTTAATAATTGCCTCCTTACTTTAGCGTAATAATTGCGGTTATATAATCGATTTGTATAGCGATTAGGACGACAAGCAACAGAGCGATTGTATAGACTAGATAGAGGCAATATTCTGCGGGCAGCCTGCTCTTAAAGCGGCAACCTTTAAGTAGGTTGCTGCTAAGGCTACTTATATTGTTATTAATGTTGCTGTTGCTGCTGTTGCTGCAGATAATAAGCCGATTGTTGCGGCTATTAAGTAGGTAGCTAAGCAGGAGCAGAAGCGAACGCGAGAGCAGAAGCGAACGAGAGAGCAGGAGCAGGAGCAAGAGGCTAAGTAGCAAAACTGCAATATAACATTTCTTAAGCCTAATAATTATTAGCAGAAGCTTTCCGCGCAGAAGGCTTAGTAGTTATAATGCTGCTTTTAATTTCTTTGCGGCGAGCAATAATAACCTTAAGTAGTTAAGCTTTTAAAGCTTAGTATATTTTATTATTGTTCTAATCCTAAAAACTAGTTAGTAAGCTAAGCAAAAAGCTTACTAAGTTAGAGACTTACCTCTTTATTTCTATATATAGCTATAAATTAATTAGTGAGATTAATATTAACTATGTAGTAGGTGTAAGATAAGTAACTGCTATAGCGTAAGCTGCTTTAACTGCTAGTCTAAACGCGATTAAAGCAGCGTCTAGCGTATAAGCTATTTAGCATCTTTTTTATATAGCACTTACTCGGCAGAACACAAAGACGTAATAGATTAGCAGCAATCTTTAAAGAGCTGCTAGGCGCCTTTTTCTAAGTTAAGGGGGGCGCTAAGCGCTTAGTAGACAGCTTAATAGGCGTTTGTAGCCTATTATTATTGCTATATTACTATTTACGCGTTGCTGCTTATGTAGATATCTACTATAATTCTTACTTTAGCTCTTAAGGAGCCTTGCCCTTATGCTAGCTTGATTACTTAGTTACGCTTTTATATAAATTGAAATTTAAGTAAGAACTTAACAGCAGGCTTAATTTAGTAAGTAAGGCGATTATTTTCTAAGTAGAGCCACTAACTGTCTTGCAGTAGGCGAAAGAATTAAAAGGCAGAGGCAACAAATTGTTATTATTTTAGAGATTAGCTGCTTGCTAAATCTTATTGTTAAACAAGCTTTAGCGCGCGCGACGCTTATGCTTAGCACTGTTCTTGCGTTGTTAACGACGGCTCTCTAAGCTGCGCTTGTTATTGCTTAGAGCGGACTACACTAGAAAGATTAGCAGCTCATTAGTAAAAGAACAATAGGGCAACACTTACTATACTAGTAATAGTAGTTAAAGTATAGATTAGAAAGACTTAGTAATTAGATTAATTAAAGTCAAGGACAAAAGGTTTTAGAGAGGCAATAGATGGAATTAATTTTGTTGTGGCGATTGCGCACTAACTATTTACGCGATATTTAGGGTCTATTTAATTTTTTAATATCACTTGGAGCTGCTGGATTAATTAAAGCAACAACACGCAGCATTACTATAACGACAAAGGGTCACGCAGAGGAGCTCTAATTATAAAGGCCCTTTTAATTAACGACTTAGATTTATTACAATTACCTAGTTGCTTACAGCTTAGATTAATAGTATCTTACTAACCTAGGGGGTGTATTGGAGTACTAACATACGGATCGCTTCGGATCACGCTTTAACATCCGGATCACCCGGGTTATTAGGTAATCCTAGTGGGATATTACGTGATGGCGCTAGTAACGCACATATAAACGAGCTAGATTGTCCGAAGTCTTTTTAGTAGTTATTAGACACTTTGTTGTGGCACTTAGTTGATTAATATACTTATTCCCCTCCACTAATCACTCGATTACTCCTCTTCAGCTCCTACAAGGAGAGATCTGGAGTAATCCGCATATTAGTACTCTAATACACCCCCTAGGTTAGTAAGATACTATTAATCTAAGCTTTAAGCAATCTAGGCAATTGTAATAAATCTAAGTTGTTAATTAAGAGGGCCTTTATAATTGTAGCTCCTCTGCGTAATCCTCTGTTGTCGTAGTAATGCTGCGTGTTGTTGCTTCAATTAATCTAGCAGCTCTAAGTAATATAAAAACATTAATTAGACCATCTATATTGCCTAAATAGTTAGTGCGTAATTGCTATAACAAAATTAATTACGTCTATTGTCCCTCTAAAACCTTGTGTCCTTAACTTTGAATTAATTTAATTACTAAGTCTTTCTAATCCTGTTTCAACTACTATTACTAATATAGCTAGTGTTGCCCTATTGTTCTCTTACTAATTAGCTGCTAATCTTACTAGTATAGTCTGCCCTAAGCAATAACAAGCGAAGCTTAGAGAGCTGTTGTTAACAACGTGATTAACGCTTAGAAAGCTGCTAGCAACGTAAGAATAGTGCTAAGCATAAGCATTACGCGCGCTAAAGCCTATTTAACAATAAGATTTAGCAAGCAGCTGATCCTTAAAATAATAATAATTTATTACTTTTGCCTTTTAATCTATACACTTACCGCAAGACATCTAGCAGCTCTGCTTAGAGGATAATTACCTTACCTGCTAAATTAAGTTTTTTATAAAGTTTTTATTTAAATTTTCATCTACATAAGAGACTAACTAAGCAATTAAGCTAGTGTAAAGGCGAGGCTCTTTAAGAGTTAAAGCAAAAATTATAGTAAATAACTACTTAAGCAACAACGCGTAAACTGTAACATAGCAATAGTAATAAGCTAAAAACGCCTATTAAGCTGTCTAATAAGCGCTTTGCGCCCCTCTTTACTTAGAAAAAGGCGCCTAGTAGCTTCTTAAAAATTATTTCTAATTTATCGCACTCTCGCGCTCCTCTATGTAAGCGCTACATAAAGAAGATGCTAAATAGCTTATACACTAAACGCTGCTTTAATCGAGTTTAGACTAGCAGTTAGAGCAGCTTACGCTGTAGCAGTTAGTTGTCTCACACCTACTACACAGTTAATATTAATCTTACTAATTAATTTATAGCTATGTATAAAGAGAAAGAGGTAAGTTTTTAATCTGTTAACGTTCTTGCTTAGGTTGCTAACTAGGTCTTAGGGATAAAATCATAATAAGATATACTACGCTTTAAAAGCTTAACTACTTAAGGACATTATTGCTCGCCGCAAAGAAATTAAGAGCAGCGTTATATCTACTAAGCCTTTTGCGCAGAAAGCTCCTGCTGTACGGGTGTTAGAGTGTATGAAGACATACTACTACGAGGGCAAGAGATCACCAGTGGTCAGATCATGCGAGAACAAGGGAGGTAAAATAACGATCTTATTAGAGGTTGTCTATATTAAAAGAAAGCACAAGAGTTAAGTTGTAGAGTAGAGTAAAGGATAATAGATCTCCTTGCTCATTTCAATCCCTGAAACAAGCTATATACCTCTAGATTAGATAGTTAAGCACTAACCTAGTGAGCAGCAGGGTATCACCCTATGCACTAGCACATACCTCCCCTTCCTGCGAGCTTAGCCCTATTAAGCGACATACTTTGCAGAATGAAAACAGCAAAACAAAGGAAATAAAACAAAGAAAACATAACTTAATTACTTTGTATCTATCTTAAACACCTCTCTTTACTTCTTTAAACGCTTACTTTAGCGAGGTTCTGAAGTAGTAGTTAAATCTTGTGGCCTAGGCGCAGGTGCAGTAGCAGGGACAGGAATAGCATGCGCTTAAGATTCCAATATTAAGTAAAAACAACTATAACAAGGCTGCCTAGTTAAGGTTGTAGGTACTAAGACGTTATTAGAGATAACTATACCTAATTAAGAACAAACGCTAAGAAGGCGTTGCGTAGAGAAGAGCATAGTAGAATTTTTGCTCTCCTAGAAAACTTAGCACTTATTAGCCTCTAGGCTAAGCTCCTCCTAGAGACGTTGTAGAGAATTAGCTTAAGAGGAATTAGCATCTTACCTATTCTAATCTTTTGTTATATAAGGAGGGTTCTATCTATAATTAGTAAAGTATAAGCAGTTAAGGTATCCTTAAACTAGATTAGCACGAAAAGCGTCCTTCTCTAACTTTTAAACTATAGGCTATAAATTAACAGTTTGTTGTAGCACATAGTTGTAGTATTCTTTAATATAGCTGTTAATCTACTCTTTATCAGCGTTCTATAGCATATTTTTTAGCTTATTACAAACAAGAGAATTATCCTACTTAGTTTTTCTAATAAAGGCTTTCTAAATCTAAGACCTATACTTAATATGCACATTAGCAGGGAATAGCTAATTAATTTCTCTAAATTTGTTAGGATAGCTAGAAGAAGTACAAGAAGTAGTAGTAAGGTCGCGATAAGCCTTACAGATCTCCTTATAAGTTTCTATAATAGGCACCTCTATTACACTGTTACAAACTATAACGAAATAAAAAAGAATAGTGCAGTAATTGCAAGTAGTTAGCCTAGTATTTCTATAAAATATTAGAGGCAACAAAATTTAAACCTATCTTTTCTTATAGATTTACTTTATCCAGCAAGTGTTAGAAGCTAGTTTCTGTGTATCTTCTAGCTAGTTAGTCTTATCCTTCTATCCTTTAATAAGACTATTTAACAATTTAATGCCTGCGTCTTTGCGCTACATTGAGTAATCTAGCACATAGTTATAAAATCCTAGTAGCATCTTAGTGTAGTTGTTCTTATTCTTATTGTTAAACAACACACTGCCTTAAATTATATTATCACTAAGGCTTTTAGTTATTGCTTACTTAAGGTTAAAGTTAATATGCTTAAAGTAAGTTTAATTACTCCTTTTAGCGTACTTAGTGTAGTAGGAGTAAGAAGTTAGAGGGTGTTCCTTACAGAGCATAGCGTATTGTAACTAGTATACTAGGTCTGTGCGTACAGCCTGTTAGATAAGTAAGTAGTATATGTTACACCGCTATTTAAAGTTTAGCTTCCTATCTATACGTTGCAAATAAAAGTAATACATCTTAAAGATTTTAATAATAATATTCTTAACCTAGCTGTCCTTAAACAGCTAGGTGCAGGCGTTAGTAATGAAACTTTTAGTACGCTAGAACTTCTCTGCTTATAGTTAAAACTTTATAGTATTAATAATCTTATCCTAAGTAGGACGGAGGTAGAGATTAAGTTTAGACGGTTAATAGCGGTAGCTTAGCAAGTCCTTGTTCTACTTAGCTAGTTAATACTTGCTAGTAAAATGCCATAAAATAATAGAGTTAAATTAGAATTCTTGCCAGCAGCTCTGTTTTATATATAGTAGAAGTAGACACTTGTTAAGTATATTAGACAGCATCGCCCTCTTAAATAAACTTATAACACTTGTAGTAGTGCGCTTATAAATAAAGTATACTTGCTTATATAATAGGTTATTAGAACTAGGTTGTTGTCTAATATTAACTTTATAGTACTATCTTTTAATAACCTTAACGCAGTTAAGATTAGTAATTAGCTTTTTTGCGTAGGCTTACTTAAGCAGCTTAAGAAAAGCTAAAGTAGAATTCTTGCAATAACACTCTGCCTAGAGAATCTCCTGTTCCTAATTAAAGGTATTTAGCTCCTTGTCTACATAGGTAACATTATTAAGGTTAGTATCTAATTAGGTAGCTGCTTATTAGTAGGCCGGTGTTGCTTTTAGAGCACAAGAGCTTAGTAGAGGCAGTAGTGTAGGGACTTGTTAGCTACTAGCCCTAGTCTTAACTTAACCTACCTAGATATTAGCAGCATTGCGCCTTTATTATACAACTGTTATTTTATTCTAAAACTCATGCAACTTAATTGCTAAGTGTTAGTTTAGCTCTTAACTAGCTATTATTTCTATAGATTGCCTTAAATTCTTATTTATAACTAACAGACTACATCTCTCTAGAGAGCGAGTCTTATATGTTATAAAATTACTATAGCAATGAATAGCTTAAGCCTTATTTAGGGTCCTTCCTAGCTCTGTACTTATAGAGATAACTATACTATTTATTAGATGCGTCTTTACACTAAGCAGCCTATACTTATTACTTAAGACGTTTCGTGCGGAGTAGACTAGGCTAGTTTTAAGGTTCTTGAATTTAGCTATAAGTTAAAACACCTTTTGCTAGAATATATACAGAGAATTAGGCTTTCCTTGCTTATTCTTAGCACTAGCATTAGGACGTAGCTTGTGTAGGTTAAATTTAAATATTTTTTTCTAGACTTGCGGCTTGGCGTAGATATTATAAAGCTCTTTTGCCTTTTGTTTATTAATATTTAGGTAAAATACTTAGTTATAAGAGTTGTTTTAATTGATAAAAGTATAAATGTCCTTGGACTCCTTGCACAGCAGCTTTATTATTACATAGTTAGCTGTTAATATATATTATTCTTTACTTTAGTTTTTAGAGTTAATGCGGTGTACTACTGCAGCGTTAAGGAAATAAGTAGTATTCTTAAGGTTTATACGCCTTAATATTTCCCTCCTCCATCGCATCATGTTGCAATCCTATTGCAATCATACTGTAATCCTGTTGTCAGCCAAAGGCTGGCAATCGCCGTTTGACACGTTTCAACTGGTGTCGTTTTTTGGTACCTTAGCAATTTTTTTTGACCCTGATTATCGCTCGGTGGTCTGAGCCTTCCTCCTAGAACTCATCCACCCACCGTTCGAACCTCGTTGACTACACACAATCTTTTTTTTTTACTTTTGCGATTGATTAGTAGAGGGTAGCTGCTTTTCACTTTTTTGGAACCCCATTTTGACTACAACAACAACCACCACCTTTGACACCTTTAAAAAAAAAAATACGCCATAATATAAAGGCTATGTTAGTTAATTCTTAGTAACTAAGTAGTGTATGAGGCATGTAGATGCTAACGCATTCTTAGACGAATCCTAGAGCTAGCTTCTTTACTATTGCAATAGCTCTGCCTAGTTCTTTAGCCTTCTTGTCCTGCGTTAAGGAAGCTGCACTAATAATAGGATAGTGTTCCTAGAAACTTTTAACACTACTATATTTGTCTATATGTTTAGAGAACTAAGCACAAAAGTTACCTACTCTTAAGATAACTTTAAGAATTAGGTTAAATTAGTAGGAGGTGTTGTTAAACTAACAATTTAAAATAATACGTTACTGTCTTAGCGCGTTTAAAAGGATCTTGTTAACTAAAGTCTAGATATTCATAACTCTAATGTTGTTGCTAAGCTTTATAAGCTTTAGTACTCTATTTTAATACTATACAACTTTAGCGATTTAGTCTATAACGTAGTCTTTCTTCTTTATAATAACCCTAAAGTTGTTAAAAACCTTTAATAGTTTTAGTCTTTGCAGCGGTTACTGCTGTAGCTGCTTGCCCTTAGCCTTGTCTAACAACGCTAGAAGTATTATCTAAGTAGGTTAGCTAATATAAGTTAAATATTGTTTTCAGCCGCTGCTAGTGTAAGAGGGAGGGAGGTATTGTACGGGTGTTAGAGTACATGAAGACATACTACTACGAGGGCAGGAGATCACTAGTGGTCAGATCATGCGAGAACGAGAGTGGTAAGATAAAGATCTTATTATGGGTTGGCTATCTAAGAGAGTTGTGGAGTGGAGTGGAGTGGAAAATAAGGATAATGGATGACTCCTCGCTCGTTTCGACCATCGAAACGAGCTATATACCTCTAGATTAGGTGGTTGAGCACTGACCTAGTGAGCAGCAGGGTATCACCCTGTGCACTAGCACATACCTCCCCTTCCTGCGAGCTTAGCCCCATTAAGCAACCTACTCAGCAGAAGGAAAAACAGTAAAACAAAGGATATAAAACAAAAAAAACATAACTTAATTACCCTATATTTATCCTTAACACCTTCCTTTACTTCTTTAAGCACTTACTTCGTCGTGGATCTTAAGTAGTAGTTAAAGCGCGTGGCCTAGGCGTAGGTGCAGCAGGAGGAGCAGCAGGAGCTTAAGCTTTAGATATTAAATATAGGCAACTATAATAAGGCTGCCTAGTTAGAGTTGTAAGTACTAAGACGTTATTAGAGATAACTGTACCTAATTAAGAGCGAACGCTAGAGAGACGTTGCGTAGAGGAGAGCATAGTAGGATCTTCGCTCTTACAGAAAACTTAGCGCTTATTAGCCTTTAGGCTAAGCTCCTCCTAGAGACGTTGGAGAATATTAGCTTAAGAGAAATTAGTATCCTACTTATCCTAGTTCTTTGTCGTATAAGGAGGGTTCTGTCTATAGTTAGTAAAATATAAATAGTTAGGGTATCTTTAGGCTAGATTAGCACAAAAAGCGTCCGTCTCTAACTCTTAAACTACAGACTATAAATTAATAATTTAATGCAAGACATAGTTGCGGTGTTTCTAAATATAGTTGTTAATCTACTCTTTGTTAGCGTTCTATAGCATGTTGTTTAGCTCCTTACAGACAAGAGGATTGTCCTACTTCGCCTGTCTAACAAGGGTCTTTTAGATCCAAGACCTATACTTAATATAGATATTAGCAGGAAATAGCTTATTAATTCCTCTAAACTTATTAGGATAGCCTAAGAAAGTATAAAGAGTAGGAGTAAGGTCGTAATAAGCTTTGCAAATTTCCTTATAGGTTCCTATAGCAGGCTCCTTTATTACTCTATTACAGACTATAACAAACTAAAGAAGGATAGTACAGTTACTACAGCAGTGGCAAGTAGTTAGGCTAGTAGATCTATAAGGTAGTAGAGGAGACAAAATTTAAACTTGTCCTTCCTTGCAGATTTGCTTTGTCTAGCAAGCATTAGGAGCTAGCTTCTGTGCATTTTTTAGCCAGTTAGTCTTGTCCTCCTATCCTTTAATAAAACTATTTAATAACTTAACGCCTACATCCTTGCGATATATTAAGTACTCTAGCACGTAGTTATAAAAGCCTAAGAGCATCTCTGTGCAGTTGTTCTTATTCTTATTATTAAAAGACACGCTGCCTTAAATTATATTAGTACTAAGACCTTTAGTTATTACTTGCTTAAGGTTAAGGTAAATGTACTTAAAGTAAGTTTAATTACCCTTCTTAGCGTACTTAGCGTAATAAGAGTAAGAAATTAAAGTGTGCTCTCTACAGAGCATAGCGTATTGCAACTAGTATCCTAGATTAGTGCGTATAGCTTGCTAAATAAGTAAGTAGTACATGTTGCGCAGCTATCTAAAGTTTAGCTTCCTGTCTATGCGTTGCAGGTAGAAGCAATACATCTTAAAGGTTTTGATAATAATATCCTTAACCTAACTGTTCTTAAACAGCTAGGTGCAGGCGTTAGTAACGATGCTTCTAGTGCGTTAGAACTCCTCTGCTTGTAGTCTAAACTCTATAGTATCAATAATCTTATCCTAAGTAGGGATAGGGTAGAGATTAAGTTTAGAAGGTTAATATTAGTAGCTTAGCAGGTCCTTATCCTGCTTAGCTAGATAATACTTGTTAGTAAAAAGCTTTCAAATCACAAAATCTAATTAGAATTCCTGCTAGCGGTTCTATCCTATATATAGTAAGAGTAGACACTTGTTAAGCATATTAGATAGCATAGCCCTCTTAAACAACCTATAACTGTAAAGGGCTGAAGCCCTAACGTTTTAGTACTCGGCAAAGTTGCCTTGTTTGGCGATCTTACAGATGCCGGGTGTCCACCCGGCATCAGTTAGCTCGGCGCGCTTAGGCCTTCTACACCGCTTAACTCTACGCCGCCTAACACCTCTACCCTGTTTAGCCCTCCTACCATGTTCAGGCCTTCTACCCTGCTCGCCCCTCCTAGCCTGCTCAGCCTTTCTTTTATACTTTGCATAATTCTCTCTTGCCACGTTAGTAGTTGCGGCGCAGTTACTTGTACGTACAAACTAGCGCTAAGCTTAGGCTTTATAAGGAGATATATAGACTTGCTACGCAACTTTTGTAGTTCTGCAATTAATTTTTTACTTTTTTCTCTTGCACTTTTAGTTAATCTAACGTACTCTTATAATTAAATTAATTCTTTCTTTAGCTACTTGCGTAGCTACGTTAAATTAGAAGCCTCCTAGAGCTATATCTAGACAAGAAGCTAGCTAAAGCTATATCTACGCCTGAAGATTCCAATTAATTAGATTGCTAATCTTAGTTAAAGTTGTTTTAAATCTATTAAGGATTAAGAGCAGAAGAAGCACAAAGAGTGCTAAGGGATACCTAGCTAAACAAAACTCTACCTAAAACGTTTTACAATACAAACCGTTAGATAAGCCTACTATATATCTAGTAGCCTTAGAAACTAATCCTCGTTAAACATGATAAAAGCACTATTAATTTAGAACACTTATACTACAATAGTAGGGGCTAAAATTATATCTAGAAACTTAGCTATCTAGATAGCAACACTACACTAAGATAGTATTAGCAGGGCTAAGATAAAGAGCACTCTTAAAAATCTCTGCTAAGCAAATAAACTAGATAAGATAGCAACTTTAACAATTATATAAGAAGCCTTTTTTATTTATAAGGCTATTAACTTAGCCTCTTAGGAAACGAAAATAGAACACAAACAGCTACCTGCTTAGCTACTAATATTACTTGCTGCATTAAAACTAGCGCAGCAAACAGTACAACTTAAGCGTTTTAAGCAACTTAACCTAGACGCTTTTAATAGGACGAGGAAAATATACTAGATCTTTAAAAAGTAGCTTACTGCTAAGGTAGAGAACAACTAAGAGGATGTTAACACAGAGAGAAGGACTTGCAACTCCGCCTTTACTAGGCTTAAAGGTTTAGCAGCTACTCTTACGCTGCTCTACCTTAATTAGATAGAATTGTTAGACGCCTAGAACTTTAAACACTTGTTAAGCTTCTTTAATTAAATGTTTAGAGACCTATACAGCTCTAAAAGAGCTTAAAACAAACTTTAGTTAATATCCGAAGGCAAATAGAGTATCTGTAGCTATATTATAGAATTTTAGGAATAGTTGCTGCTATTAAACAGCAACTTAGATAAGGACACAAAGATAATACTCATTTAAACGAGCCTTGCTTATAAGCTTTAGAATAAGCTTATAGGCATTATCTTTTTAGACTTAGATAACTTACAAAACAAGTCTATTAAAATTATAGACTACTTATATAGGATAGAACAATACTCTAAAGGCTAGGACAAGCCTAAGGAACAATACACTAAGGGATACAAGCTAAGACCTACCTCTCCTCCTCCTCCTACAGGAGACTAGATAGAAGGAATAGAGTTTACTAGACAATTAGCTAAGCCACGCAGGCTTAGCAATCTAAAGCTAAGCAAACTAATAAAGAAAGGACGTTGTTTTACCTACAAGTAGAAAGGACACTTAGCTGCATATTGTACTAAAGAATAAACGCTAAAAAAAAAGAAAAAAAAGACTACTGTATTAAAGTCCTTAAGAGCAAAAGTAGAGAAGCTAAGTAAAGAAAGCTTAAGTAGTAAGGATACTCTAGATAACTAGAATTCTAATTTAGAAAAAGAATAGCTCTTGCTTAAAGTTACCAGCAAGAGCTATACGTAAGCTAAGACAACTTAACAAAGGAATAGGCTAGTTTGAAAAAGAATATAAGCAGCAATAGAATAACTGTAGAAACGTTAGTTAATTGTTATACCTTTACTTTAACTTTTATTAATACAGGAAACTTTATATACTCTTTTATTAGCTCTTATCTTGTTAGGAACGCTAACTTACAGTGCATTTCTATCTCCCTGCGCAGGTTAGAAGGAGTTATAGAGAAACCTAGAACTATTAATAAAGTTGCTAGGTTAGATATTAATATGAAAGGATATAAGAATACTATCTAGGGCTATGTTACTCTTACACACCCTAGATACGATTTAATATTTAGACAGCCCTAGATAAATAAGAGAGAGGTTACTATCGCCCCCTCTAGAAAAATAATATATATTTACTCTTCTAGACAAAAGATTAAGCTACTAAGCACTAAAGATCGCCCTATTTTAGAGAACAAAAGACTACGACAAATAAACGCAACTACCTATTACTCTTATATTAGGCGAGTAAGAAAAGATAAGTTAATTTAGACTTTTACTACTTCTTTAAAGATATTAAAAAGGCCTTAGCTTTTAAAAAGAAAGTAAATGTTTTATTACTACTTTCTAAGGCATACTAATATATAGCCTAGATTTTTAAGTTAAAAACTGCTTCTGCACTACTACCCCTACGCGGACCTAAGGTTAATTACTAAATTAAGTTGCTAAAAGATAAAAGTTGAAAAAAAAGAACTTCTTTAGGGCCCTCTATACATTATAAGCAGACAAGAGCTTTTAGTTCTACGTAAAGAACTTTTATCCCTCTTAAATAAAAGATAGATTAGAGCTAGCAGCTCTGCAGCCTCTTCCCTAGTCTTATTTACTAGAAAACCTAGAGGAGGATTACAGTTCTGCGTTAATTATTAAGCTCTTAACGCTATTATAAGAAAGAATTGTTATCTCTTACTGTTAATCTAGGAGACGCTTAACAACATTACTAAGGCAAAATAGTTTACTAAGATTAACGTCTCTGCAGCCTTCTACAAAATCAGAATTAACATAGGAGATAAATAGAAAACTGCCTTTAAAATAAGATTTAGGTTATACACATAGCTAGTTACTTCTTTTAGCATAGTAAATGCCCCTAGTACCTTCTAATAATATATTAACTAGATACTCCGCAAATAAATTAACAATTTCTACTTAGCCTACCTAGACAACGTATTAATCTAAACAAATAGCACGCTTAAGAAACACCAACGTAATACAAACAAGGTTCTAGAGGCTATAGGCAAGACTAGGTTACCTCTTAATATTAAGAAATGCAAGTTTAATGTGCAAAGCACTAAATACCTTAGATTTATTATTAAGGCTAGAAAAGGACTTTAGATAGACCCTAAGAAAGTAAAAGCAATTTAAGAATAGGAGGCACTAACAAATATTAAAGGAGTACGCAGTTTTCTTAGTTTCGCAAACTTTTATTAACGCTTTATTAAAAACTACTCTAATATAGTTGCCCTACTTACAAGACTTACTAGAAACGTCTCCTTCTAATAGGGAAAATTATAACAGGAAGCTTTTAATAAGCTAAAGGAGTTATTTGTTACTAAACTAATACTAGCTTAATAGGATCCTTATAGGGAAACTATCTTAGAGACTAATTCTTCAGGTTACGTTATAGCAGGAGTCTTTTTATAATACAACAACTAAGGAAAATTGCGACTAGTAGCGTACTACTTTTAGAAGATAACTAGCGCTTAGAGTAACTACAAGATACACAACAAAGAACTACTTACAGTTATTTGCTACTTATCTAAATAGGACGCTATGCTACGCTCCTTAAAGAAGTTTCTAGTAATAATAGACTATAAGAACCTAGAGTATTTTAGAAAGCCTAGGTAGCTTAGTAAAAGACAAGTAAGATAGGCCTAATTTCTAGGTAAATTTCCTAACATAGAAATTGCCTATAGGCCTAGAGTTAATAACTCTAGGGAAGATGCCTTATTCTAGAGACAACAAGACATGCCTGCAAACGGTTTAAATAATTAAATATTTAGAAAGTTTCTACAAGTCTTTAAACTATGTACTGCAACAACTCTAGAAATAGAAGAATAGAAAAAAGAGGAAACTCTTAGGACTTTTAGCTGCAATAGCTATTTAGCGACAGTACTTAAAGAACAATTAGACCTAGAGGAGATATAAAACAGAGCTAAAGAAGAGGATATCACTTACTAGCTAGCCTAGAAAGCAGTAAACGAAAGGGAAAGCTGATTTCTAGCAAAGCTTAACCTTAAGCTTTTAATTTCTAAATGCTAACTATATAATTTTAGAAACCTGCTATACTAAGATTAAAAGTAGATACTAAACAACAAACTCTTACGCACTAGAATTATCTATAAGATCTATTATTCTAAGGCTCTAGGACACCTAGGAAGGAACCTTACCTATTAAGTAGTTACTAGAGAATACTTTTAGCCTACTATAAGCTAGATAGTAAGGTAATATATTAGAAACTGCTTAGTATGTAAAAGAACAAAACTATAAAGAAACGGCCTGTAAGAAATGCTAAGACCTCTACTGATCCCTAAGCGTATCTAGAAGAAGATATTAATTAACTTTGTTACAGAATTACTAGAAAGCAAAGGTTATACAAACCTAAGAGTTATAATTAATAGACTAAGTAAGAATGTAATTTTAATAGGCTTTAAGAATATTACTACAGGGAGCGTTGCTAAAGCAATTATTAACCTAGTAGTAGCTTACTATTAGTTACTAGACTATATTACTTCTAATTAAGGTGTACAGTTTATAAGCTACTTTTAGACTTAACCTTTGCGAGCTACTAGAGATTAAGCGACGTTTATCTTCTAGATACTATCCTAAAACTAATAGCTCTATAGAACGAATAAACTCTACAGTATAGGCTTACTTATAAGCTTTCCATAATTAGGATTAATCAAACTAGAAAAGCAACCTAGGGATAGCAAAAATTGCAATTATAGCAAGACAAGCACAATCTACTAGAATGTCGCCTTTCTTCCTGCAACATAGATACGAGGTAGATCCCCTCTAAATAGTAATAAAACATAGACCCTAGAATTAACCTTAGGAAAGAAGAATACAGGAAGACTACTAGAAAGCAGAAAAGATAGCAAGCAAACACTAGCAAAGTATTAAGTTAGCTTAGGCTATAATAGCAGAATCTTAACAGGAACAAGAACAACAAGCAAACAGGAGAAGAAGATGATTACCTTAGCTTTAAATAGGTAATAGGGTTTAGTTAAAGTTAAGAGACTACTATAAGATAAAAAGACCTAGCCAAAAACTTAATTAGAAGAATCTTAAGTATATAGTACTTAAAATTGTTAGACTAAACGCTGTAAAGCTAGATACTCTAGGAAGGATACATCTAGTATTTAATATTAACAACCTCTAACTAGCTTCTTTAGATCCTTTACTAAGCTAACTACAAGACGACAGCAAACCCTTACTAATTAAAGTAGACAGTAAAGATAAGTACTTAGTAGAGCGCCTATTAGAGGAAAGAGGCACAGGAAGGAGAAAAGAATACTTAGTGCAATAAGTAGGATACCTAGAACTAACTTAGAAACTAGCTTTAAACCTAGAGGATATAGAAGCATTACAGGACTAGAAAGACTTAAGGACCTTTATTAAGGAGGGGGGTACTATAAAGGGCTAAAGCCCAAACGTTTTTAGTACTTAGCAAAGTTGCCTTGTTTAGCGATCTTACAGATGCTAGGTGTCTACCTAGCATCTGTTAGCTTAGCGCGCTTAGGCTTTCTACACTGCTTAACCTTACGCCGCCTAACACCTCTACCCTGTTTAGCCCTTCCACCCTGCTTGCCCCTCCTAGCCTGCTTAGCCTTTCTTTTATACTTTGCACAATTCTCTTTTGCTACGTTAGCAGTTGCGGCGCAGTTTTTTTTTTTATATTGTAGTTTAACGTCCTTTCTCAGCCTAAAAGGCTATATAAGACGTGTAGGTTTAGGACCTACAGGTATCTACGTAGTGTTTTCTAATATATAATTTATTTACAAGGAGGGGTTCGTCTAAATGAAGGTGAGGCTCGTAGCCTAGGGTAGTTTTAACGAGTAGCTTTCTTAGTCCTTTGTCAGGCTTAAAGCCTAGAGTAGTTTTAACGAGTATCTCTCTTAGTCCTTTGTTTTGTAGGAAGTATATAGAGCTAGTATGCTAGTCTAGTTATCTTCTTTACTTCTTATTTGTTGTTGTTGTAGGCTATGCTAGCTGCCCTCTTGTATTGCTTATATAGGTACGCTAAGCAGTTCGGTATAGGGTCGATATATTAGGTCGGTATATTGTGTCGGTATATTGAGTTGGTATGGAGGGATTTCGGTGTAGGTAGATAGCTAGGAGCACTAGCTATCTATTCTAATGTGTAGGTCGGTATAGGAGGTCGGTATATCGAGTCAGGATGGATTTCGGTATGTAGATCGATATAGGAGGTCGGTATATCGAGTCGGTATAGGGATTTCGAGTAATAGATAGCTAGGTAGATAAACCTATTGGTTTACTACGCCAATAAATCTATCTACCTAAGTAGAAAGCCGTTGCTTTGTCGAGTGGGAGTCGAATAGCCTTTAATCAAACTCCAAAATCAGCTTACGCACAGACTACTTGCAGAGTTTTCAACAGTTAACCACTCTGTTTTCTGCAAACAGCCAGCGCGCGCGCTACAACACCTGCACCAAAAAGTAGGTGTTGGAAACTGATTTTGGGAAGGCGTTTAAGATAGTTGAGACGAGAAAAAGGCTACGCCAGACCTTTTTCTCGCCTCGAAAAATTGGTGTTCGATGTTGCGGCGCAGTTACTTGTACGTATAAACTAGCGCTAAGCTTAGGCTTTATAGGGAGGTATATAGACTCGCTGCGCAACCTTCGTAGTTCTGCAATTAATTTATCACTGTTTTCCCTTGCACCTTTAGTTAATCCAACGCACCCTTACAATTGTGATGGGCTGAAGCCTAGAGTGTGGATCCTCGGTTGTACCTCGGTTGTACACCTCACTTTACGAGCCGCGGCGGCCTATAAGTATCAACTACGCAAGACAATCAGACGCTCTATTGTCTTGTGCTAGCCTTTTGGCTGAGTGGTCGGCGTGTGTAGTTGCATGCAAAGCCTGGTAGGCCCGCCTACTACAATAACACTTACAGCAGTGCACTTGTAGATAAAGTATACTTACTTATACAACAAGTTATTAGAGCTAGATAGTTATCTAATGTTAACTTTACAGTACTATTTCTTAATAACCTTAACGCAGTTAGGATTAGTAATTAGCTTCTTTGCGTAGGCTCGCTTAAGCAGCTTAAGGAAAGCTAAGGTAGAATTCTTGCAATAATACTCTACTCGTAGAATCTTCTGTTCCTAATTAAGGGTATTAGGCTCCTTGTCTATATAGGTAGCATTTTTAAGGTTAGTATCTAATTAAGTAGCTGCCTGTTAGTAGGCTTGTGTTGCTTTTAGAGCACAAGAGCTTAGTAGAGGCAGTAGTGTAGAGGCTTGTTAGTTACTATTCTTAGTCCTAACATGTCCTGCCTAGATGTTAGCAGCGTCACGCCTTTATCGCACTACAGTTATTCTGTTCTAAAACTTACGCGACTTAATTACTAAGTATTAGTTAAGTTCTTAACTAGCTAACATTCCTGTAGATTGCCTTAAATTCTTAGTTATAACTAACAGACTACAAGTCCTAAGAGAGCAAGTATTAGACGTTATAAGATTACTATAGTAGTTAATAGGTTAAACCTTATTTAGGGTCCTTCTTAGCTCTACAGTTATAGAGATAACTACACTATATATAAGATATGTCTTTACACTAAATAGCCTGTACTTATTGTTTAAGACGTTTCGTGCAAAGTAGACTAGGCTAGTTTTAAGGTCCTTAGATTTAGCTATAAGTTAAAACACCTTTTGCTAGAATACATAAAGAGGATTAGGCTTGCCTTGCTTATCCTTAGCCCTAGTATTAGGACGTAGCTTCTATAGGTTAAATTTAATATCTTCTTTCTTAACTAGCAGCTTAGCGCAGATATTATAAAGCTCCTTTACCTCTTACTTATTAATATCTAGGTAGGGTGCTTAGTTGTAAGAGTTATTCTAATTAACAAAAGCGCAAATGTCCTTGCATAGTAGTTTTACTAATACCTAGTTAGCTATTAACACGTATTGTTCTTTGCTCTAGTTTTTAGAGTTAGTACAGTGCGCTACTGCAGCGTTAAAGAAATAAGCAGCATTTTTAAGATCTATACGCCTTAACAGAAAGGCTATGTTAGTTAATCCTTAGTAACTAAGTAGCATACAAGGCATTTAGATGCTAACGCATTCTTGTATAAATCCTAGAGCTAGCTTCTTCACTGTTGCGATAGCCCTGCCTAGTTCTTTCGCCCTCTTATCCCGCGTCAAGGAAGCTGCACCAATAATAGGATAGTGTTTCTAGAAACCTTTAACACAACTATATTTGTCTATAAGTCTAGAGAGCTAAGCATAAAGGTTACTTACTCTAAGAATAACCTTAAGGATTTAGTTAAATTAGTAGGAGGCGTTGTTAAACTAACAATCTATAATAATACGTTGCTGTCTTAGCGCGTTTAAAAGGATCTTGTTAACTAGGGTCTAGATATTAATAACTCTAATATTGTTGCTAAGTTCTACAAGCTCTAGCACCTTATCCTAATGCTGTACAACCTTAGGGATTTAGTCTACAACGTAGTCTTCCTTCTTAGCAATTGTGGGAGCTGAGAAGGAGTAATTGAATGATTAGTTGGAGGGGAATAAGTATATTGATCAACTAAATGCCACAACAAAGTCCCCAATAACTACTGAAAAGACTTCAGACGATCTGGCTCGTTTATATGGGCGCTACTAGCGCCGTCACGTAATATCGCACTAGGATCACCTAATAACCCGGGTAATCTGGATGTCCAAGCGTGATTCGGAGTAATCCAGAAGTCCGTACTCTAACACACCCCCCAGGTTAGTAAGATACTATTAATCTAAGCTGTAAGCAATTTAAGTAACTGTAATAAATCTAAGTTGTTAATTAAGAGGGTCTCCGTAATTATAGCTTCTCTACGTAACTATCTGTTGTTGTAGTAATATTGCGTGTTGTTGCGTTTATTAATCTAGAAGCTCTAAGTAATATTAAAACAATAGATAGACCCTAAATATTGCGTAAATAGTTAGTGCGCAATTGCTACAATAAAATAAATTACGTCTCTTGCTCCTCTAAAACCTTTTTCTCCTTAACCTTAATTAATCTAATAACTAAGTTTTTCTAACCTGCCTTAACCACTATTACTAATATAGTAAGTAGTATTGCCTCATTATCCTTTCACTAATTAGCTACTAATCTTTCTAGTGTAGTCTGCCTTAAGCAATAACAAGCGTAGCTTAGAGAGCTGTTGTTAACAACGTAATAGATAATTAGAAAGCCGCTAGTAACTTAAAAATAGTGCTAAGCATAAGCGTCGCGCGCGCTAAACCCTATTTAACAATAAGATTTAGCAAGCAGCTAATCTCTAAAATAATAACAATTTGTTACCTCTGCCTTTTAATCCTTTTATTTACCGCAAGACATCTAGTAGCTCTACTTAGAGTATAATCGCCTTACCTAGTAAATTAAGTCTGCTATTAAGTTCTTATTTAAATTTTAACCTATATAAAAGTCTAACTAAGCGATTAAGCTAGCGCAAGGACAAAGCTTCTTAAGAGCTAAAGTAAAAGTTATAGCAGATAACTACTTAAGTAGTAACGGGTAAACTGTAATATAATAACAGTAATTAGCTAAAAACGCCTATTAAGCTGTCTACTAAGCGCTTAGCGCCCCCCTCTACTTAGAAAAAAGCGCCTAGTAGCTCCTCAAAGATTGCTGCTAATCTATTACGCTCTCGCGTTCTGCCGTGTAAGCGCTATATAAACAAGATGCTAGATAGCTTATACGCTAAACACTGCTTTAATTACGTTTAGACTAGCAGCTAGAGCAGCTTACGCTATAGCGGTTGCTTATCTTATACTTGCTACACAGTTAACGTTAATCTTACTAATTAATTTATAGCTATATATAGAGATAAAGAGGTAAGTCTCTAACCTATTAACCTTCTTACTTAGCTTACTAACTAATTTTTTAGGGATAGAATAATAATAAAATATACTAAGTTTTAAAAGCTTAACTACTTAAGGACATTATTACTCGCTGTAAAGAGATTAAGAGCAGCGTTATAACTACTAAGCCTCTTACATAGAAGGCTCCTGCTAATAATTATTATGCTTAAGAAATAGCGTATTAAAATTTTGCTGCTTAGCCTTTTACTCCTGCTCCTGCTCCCTTGTTCGCTCTTGCTTCTACTCCTACGTTCTCTTCTACTCCTACTCCCGCGTTCGCTCCTGCTCCTGCTCCCGCGTTCGCTTAACAGCCGCAATTGTCAGCTTATTATCCTTAGCAGCCGCAGCAGCAATATAAGCAGCCTTAGCAGCAACCTAATTAAAGGTTACTGCTTTAAGAGCAAGCTTCCTAAGGAATATTGCCCCTCTTTATTTTATATAATCGCCCTGCTGTTTGTTGTCCTAAATGCTATACTAAGCGCGATTATTACGCTAGTGTAAGAAGGCAATTATCTAACAAATCTGTGTATAAAAGCAATAAGTTAAAATCGCGCTGTAATACTACTTACTTCTAACTTTTGCTGTTTAGGCTTAGATAGCCTAAATTGCTTTTAAACTAGCTAAGGCTAAGCAGGCTAAGCGTAATGCAATAATAGAGTCTAGTAAGTATAATATGTCTAATGCTTATTAGTAATAAGGTTTCTAGTCCTAGTTTAGTTTAAAAGTCTAGCTTAGGTTCTCCTGCTTATTAAAATAAGCTATTAAGAGGAGACTTAGCCTCGTATATAGATGTTGCTACTTAATACAATTCTTTGCTTGTTAATTATCCGTTCCTTTAATTAAGTACTTAACTTGCTAAAGGTTAAGTAACTGCTTAAACTTCTTAAACTGTTGTTAGGTAAGTGACTTAGTTAGTCTATTAGCTAGCATAATTGCTGTTTCTAGGTACTTAACCTAAAATAATCCTTTAGCAAACTCCTGCTGCAGCTATATATTTTAGATATCTACATGCCTTAATTAAGTGCTAATCTGCTTACTCTTCCTAACTACAAGCCTAATTATTTGTTAATTATTACACTAGACTATCTAGACATCTCCTAGATTGAGAGACAGCTTGCGAAAAAAGCGCTTAAGGGCTATAGCCTCCTTAGTAGTGTGCTTAAGGGCGAGCAGCTTAGCCTTAGTAGTTAACGTAGTTACTATAGTCTGCCGAGCTACCTTCTAAAATACTAGACTACTATATAGGATAGCTATATATCTATAGGACAATTAATAAGTTTCCTAATTATCTGCAAAGAAAGCATTACCTGTAATTATTAGGTCTAGGCTATTGTAGTTCCTATATTAGATTGCATCCTATCTTGTTTAATAGAGGTACATAATTACCTGTTTAACAGCTTTTATATACTAATTACTAGGGTTTGTAAGGAAGTGAAAGAGCTTTAAGATTAAGTAGGCAATATCTAGTTGTAGTATAAAAGCTGTGTAAAGAACTAATTTATCCCTTTCTTAGTAAGCTTTAATTTTCTGCTTAGTTACTTTGCTAATGTTCTTAATTAGCTCCTTAGACAGTAACAGAGTCTTAAGAAAACTATTATTCTCTAGCTTAAACTTCTTTGCAATCTTGTTAATGTACCTATTATATATAAGCGTAATTGTCTACTTTTTACAATCTCTAATTATTTAGATACTAAGGACCTATTTAACTAATCCCTATTCCTTTATCTTGTACTTGTCTATAATTTTTAACTAAAGGTTTATCGTCTTTTGCTTATAATCTTTTGCAAAGAGCAGTAGGATATTATCTATATAAAATAACACTAAGATCCTTTTTTCTTAATTAAAGAATAGGCAGGGCTCCTCTAGTAAGGCGATTAGTCTAATTTCTCTTAGTAATTCTAAGAACTCTTTATACTACAGCAGTGGCAAGTCTTATAATTTATATAGAGCGCGGTTAAGCTGTACGCACTTCCCCAGCTTCTTAAAGCTATCTAGCATCTTACAGATTACTAGGTTGTCTGCTGTAATTAACGTATTAAGGAATACTCTTACAATATTATATTACTTAATCTTTAGATTATGCTTAGCGACGATAGCTATTGCTGCTTAGAAGGACTTAGCTGCTAAAGTAGCAGCATAAGTTAGATTAATTAATTTTTTTCCCTAGAGATTACCTCTTACAACAATCCGCGCCTTGTATTTAAGAAAAAAGCTATCCTAATTAAAATTGTAGGTCTAAACCTACTTTATAGGTATTAGGTGATTAATTACCTCTTCTCTTAACATCTTAGTCTAAGTCTTTATCTTACTTAACTAAATAATCTCTCTCCTGCAAGCATCCTTAAATAAGGCCCTTATAAGATGCTAGAGCAATTGCTTCTATAATCCTAGCAGTTTAGGTAGATTATCGCAATGCGATTAAGTATTTCCTGTACTTAGCTTATGCTTAGTAAGCAAAGCTGCTATAACTACATAATTAAGAGTTTTATGCTTGCTTAGTCTTTTTAAGTTTCTTTTAAACCTAGCAGGTAGGTATTATAAAAATTGTTCTATAATAGATCCTTATAATCCGCAATTAATGCATTAACACTACCTATGCTTTTACCCCCTAGTTAATTGTTAGGATTTTAGGTTACGTCCTTACGCCTACGCCTGCTACCTAGCTTGCGCAGTAGAAGATATTAATTTGTAAGCTAATCTAGGCTTTTGCTAGCAATCTAAATACTACGTTGTGTAAGCAGAGGTTTAGCTTGTAATTACTTACTCTTTTTGCTATTTTTTGCCTAAGACCTTAACTTGCAAAATAATTTACGCCCTGCTATCCTGCTTAACAGAACAAGTATTCTATTACAATTAGCTAGCGCGTTAGAGTTTATAGGCACAGATTGTTAGACTAGTAAATAAGGTATTCTACCTACAGGTTCTAATAGATTAGCTCCTTTAAGTAGTTGCACTGCTGTTTAACTATTAGTAACTATACAACTAATTAAATTATTATTCCCTAGGGTCTCTAGTTTAAAAGTAGGATATAGGGTAGCAAGACTAGTAATCTGCTACTAATCTAAGCAAACTCCTAATAGCGCACTAGCCTCGTGCTTTAATTGCTTAGCGTCTTCTAATCTACTCTTATTTTTAGTAGGCAGGCCTTCTTCACTGCTTAAAATAGTAGATAGATTACTCTTAAGGTTCTTAGTAGTTAGCTGCGTATCCTAATCTGCTCTTCCTTAAACAGGCGAGAGGAACTTTAAGTTGTCTCTAGGATTAACTAGCTTACTATTATAAAAGATCTCTACAATCTTAATTGCTTAAACCCTTAGTAGCTCTTCCTTGCGATCTTCTTTGTAGAACAACTATTTATTAAAGGTTATATTACAGGTAGTAATTACCTAATTAGGTGTTAGTACCTATATATAGTATATGTTAGAGGCTTAATACCCTACTAAATAACTAATATAGCTACAAGGATTAACTTTAAATCCTTAACAATTACGCCTAGCTGCTTTATTCTTTTCTAATAGATAGGCTTAGCAGCTATAGGCATAAATTCCACTCAAGTCTAGGCGTAGATTAGCAGTCTAGTGTCTAATCACTAGTAGTTAATAGTATTAGAAATATTTTCTAAACTATTCTTTAAGCACCTAATTAGGAGATTAGTAGCTATAGATCTTAGTAGGGCTTATGCTATGTAGGTAAGTAGCTGCATCTATAATTACTAGCTAAAGCTTAGCTAGTAGATTAGCGCTCGTGCGCAGCTTAATAGCCTTAGTAATTAGCTCTTGGCTAGCTCTCTTCGCTAAGCCATTTAGCTCATAGGTGTATAGCGGTGGCGTCTTAATTACAATCTCTTTCTCTATTACCTATTCCTTATATCTTGATTGCCCTCTCTAAGGCACTGTGGCAGTATTGTTATCCTAATAGATTTCTATAATCCTCTGCTAATATTTCCTCTTAATCCTTTTAGCAAAACCTTTAATTACAGGCATAATATTGTTTAGTGTCTTTAACTAGATATTATAATTATATAGCTTACCTAAGTAATTCTTCTTAATAATTAGTGCCTATTTTTTAAGCAGTTAACCTAATAGGAAATTAAACAGATCTTATAAGATCCTATAAAACAGTTGTAGTAATCTCTCCCTTAGTTACCGCAAGATTACTTGTAAGGCATAAGCTATTGCGCAATAATTACATTTTAATAGCTTCTTGCTAGTAATCTTAACGTTCCGCGCTAAGCGGACTAAGGCGTTAATAGCCTGTTGTCCTAAGTAACATAATTGTTAATGCTATAAGTCCTTATTACTAGTGCGCACCTAAGGTTTCCTTAATCGCGCTACGGCGTTCACAAGCAGTAGTAGTTAAGTAGGGTAACAAGAGACTTGCTTGTATTAAACAAATAAGAGATTAAAATAACACTTAAGGTTAATTAAAATAACGTTTTTCTTAGAAGTACTAAATTTTATAGTGTAATTATATTCTTAATACTAAATGCCTAACTAGTTAAGCCGCTCTTCTAACACGATGTTAGTATAAAAACCTAGTATAAGCTTAACGCTAGTGAGTAGTAGATTAGCTGTCTTAGGGCCTGCCTTGCTATGTAGGACGTTCTTAAGCAGCCTGTTTCCTACTCTAGCAACAGGGATAGATTAAGTGCCTGCTAAGACTGTCTTATTATTAACGCATTCGCTAAAGGTGCCTAGTACTAGGTAATCTATAGTATTAACTAAGTAAACTGCTGCTCTACTATCTAGAATTGTACAAAGGGATAAGGCATAAAGAGTAAAGGCTACACTAAAGATGTTTAGCCTAATCTTATTAATAAAGTTATTTAGGTTAATTAGTGCTAAAACTAATAATCTAGGGTAGGATCTACTTAGCTTATTAGTAGCTAATCCGCTAGTGCTAGCCTTCTAGCCTTCTTTCTCAATCTACGTGCGCAGAGATGCCTAAGTATTAGTATTCTATTGCTTAACGATTTTCTTTTTCTTATTGTCTAACAACTTAATCAGAATACTGCTAGTAGAGGTTAACCTAGTAACTATAGTTTAGAGTTAATAGTAGTTGTGCAGTGTCTAGAAGTGCTTACTTATTAGCTCTTTACTAGCCTTGTAGGGATAAGAGTAAGGTTGCTTACCGCCTTTGTTTAACTTTGTATTGTTAGCACTAGTAGATTGTTAAGCTAACACTAATCTAGATCTAGTTTAGAACACTGCGTGTCCTTTTCCTTTTAAAGAACTAATTAACTAATCCTGTAACAAAACACTAAAGATCTTTCCTAGATTATTAAGGGTTAACTAAGCTTTTCTAAGCGCTATTGCTTATGCTAGCTTATTGCGCTTCTCGCGCGACTAGTCTAGTGCGATTTTATTGCCTAAGGCGTCTAAAAAATTAGTAATCGCTAGTGGCCTAACAACCTTAGGGAGCAAGTAGATCGTCGCTCGTTAATACAGGAGCTGCTACTTAGTAAACTATTGCTTAGGGCCTATTTGTTCCTAGCGAGCCTTATCTAGGTGGGATTAGTACTACGCTCTAATTAAATACTAAGTATTCTAATTAGTAGGTGCAAGGTCCTTCATAAGGGTCTTTACTAAAGCTTAAAGGCTAGTAAGGTTTTAATTAATTATACTTATTAACGCATTTAAGAGTAGGTCTAGATAGACAGTCTTGCTAATCTAGTTCTGAACATTAGTAATCTTAGTAACCTTTCTTGTCTATTAAGCTGCCTGTACTTTGTAACTATTAACTAGCTTGCTGTAATTATTCTTCTTATACTTAGCATTAAGAACTTAAGCCTTATATTTGCATTAAGCAATCTTATAATCCTCTTGTTCTTGCGGGCTTGCGTTAGGTGGTGGAGCGACTAGTCACTTAATATCCTTAGGCAGTTTAGGATACTGTAGCTCCTAGTAGTTAATTAAGAGCACGTCTAAAAGATTAGGATTAACCTAATTCTAAATGCTCTTCTCTAAGCAGTGCAGTCTGAAAAGAGTAAACTAGGTTAGCTAGTCTAATTGGGCCTTTAGGATTACCCCTAAGGCAACAAGCAGTATGTTAGTAAGGTCTATATTAGTAAGATACTTATATAGGATCACAACGTAGGTTATTGTTAAGGTAATAATAAGATTAATTAGTCAGTTAGTAGCTGTATTAACAATAACAGTAGCCTGTAGGTTGTAGGATAGGTTAAAAAGAGGTTGATTGTATAATTAATAAGTAAGAGAGGTACAGCAGCAGCAGCAATCTGCTAGCTAGTGCTGTAGGAGATAAAAAGAGGAGAGTAAAATCTAATTAAATAAATAATCTTCTAGCTTGCTAATTGAGCAGTAGGAATTAATACTACAATTAAGCGGCCAGGCTTATAACTGTAGGAGCTAAGAAAGAGTAATTAAATAATTAGTTAGAGGGGAATAAGTATATTAATTAACTAAGTGCTACAACAAAGTGTCTAATAACTACTAAAAAGACTTTAGACAATCTGGCTTGTTTATATGTGCGCTACTAGCGCCGTCACGTGATATCGCACTAGGATCACCTGATAACCCGGGTGATTTGGATGTCCAAGCGTGATTCGGAGTGATCCGGAGGTCCGTACTCCAACAGCAATAACTTTAAGGTTGTTAAAAACCCTTAATAGACCTAGTGTTTGCAGCGGTTGCTGCTGTAGCTACTTACCCTTAGCCTTGTCTAATAACGCTAGAAGCATTGTTTAAGCAGGTTAGCTAAGGTAAGTTAAATGTTGTCTATAGCCGCTGCTAAGTTAGGAGGGGAAGATATAATTGTAATTGTCGTCTTAGAAGGTAAATACCCTAATAAAAGGTAGTAAATTTTGTGTAGAAGGAAAGTTAGATAGTTAGCAGAGTTGTAGTTCTAGTCTATGTGTAGTAGCAGTATCCTACTAGCTAGCAGGTAGAGGTAAAAAGGGTCTAAATCGCGCCAAAATGAGCAGGTTTCGCAACTAAAATAGTTGTTGTAATTAGCTGTTGCCTTAAGGTGCGTGAAATTGAGTATAGTATTAGTGTGGCGGTAAGCACCTAGAATTAGTAAGATAAGTGGCGTGTATCTAGATTTTGCATAGGAAATTAGTGAATAAGTAGCTAAAGGTAAAAGCAGGTACTACTAGCATAGTATCCCCTCCCCTTCCTCAAAGTATAAGCTGTCCTATAGCCTATTAGTTGTCTAATGTAGTAGCTTCTAAGTTAGAGTCTAAGCTTTTGAAGTCTTGTCTATATGCACAACGCTCCTCTTCTATAAAGCGTTTAGTAATAACAACTTAAGGACAAAGATTTTTACTTATTATAGAAGGTAAAGGTAGTTGTAGTTCCGTATGTGGCTTAGGCAGGTCTAGCGAGATAGGAATGTCTACTCTAGAGCTAGTTCGCTCCTAATAATTAGGATCCTATAACTTTATATTTCTACAATCTTCCTTTATAATATTCTAAACAATTCTTTGTCTAAACAGCTTTAATCGCTATCTAGGTGTCGTGTAGGGAAAGCGTGTACTATTAAGGTCCTCAAGACAATAGGTTCCTCTATTAGGTCTAGCTTCCTTGATATAGTATAGACCTAACTATCTTGTATCTAGTTTGCAGTCTCTTAACATATTAATTTCTTAAATACAGTTCTATAGAAGAACTAAATCTCCTAGCTTTATATTCTTATGTTGTATTTCTTTAGTGTTATCCTAGTATTCCTTCTTCGCGGCTCTCATCTAATTAGTATAAGCAACAGCATCTTTTATAAACTAATCTCTAAGATCTAGCTACATTGCTTAAATCGCAAGTAGCTGTGCGCAGTTATTTACTTCCCCAAATAGAAGCGTTTGCTATGTAAGTATCGCGAGTTTAATAGGAAGCACTAGGTTATGCTCTATAACTAACTAGTACAGCGAGTAACCTGTTTATTCCTATATTAAGATCCTGTCTACAAGTAGAACTGTTAGCAAGTTCTTAACCTAAGGTCCTAGCAGCTTTGTAAGGGCGTTTACAATAAGCTTATACCTTTCTTTAATTATTTTTATAGCTTAAGGGTTATGTCCTAACTACTAGACTTAGTTAATTCTGTACATCTTTAATAGATGTAAGACCACCTTAGCAAAATTAAGTCCTCTATTAATTATAAGTTGACGCGCTGTACTCTATTAGTATATAATGTCCTTATATATAAACTTTGCAATTGTCTTTAGCTAGTTGTTTAATAAGGCTTTTGCTTTAGGCTAACTACTAAAGTAGTCCCTTATAATAACTAAAAACTTCTTCCTAAAACACTAAGGCATATATACTACATTAATTGTAACAGTCTCCTATATAGCGAAACTGTAGGTGTTAGTAAGTATATTAACCTTCCTCTTTAAGGATCGCAGTTAACAGTCTAAACAAGTCGCTAGCTTTTACTATATATGCTTATATATTTCTTTCTACTAGTATTACTAAGCAAGTATAAAGTACACCGCGTTAACTCCTCTATGTCTAATCTAAGAGTGTACGTTCTATATTACAGCTGTTCTTAAGTTAGGATTATCTATAACTTTCTAGATTACAATGTTTCTAGATATCTTCCTAAAAAGTATCCTGTCTTGTATAAAGAAGTTCAGAGCTTACTTCTTTTATGCTTAAAGTTCTTGCGGTTCTATACCTCTAGAAGTCCTAAAGTTAACTAAAAATTAAGCGTATTGTTCTAATTCTGTTAAGAATTCCTAACAGAGTACCCTTGCTTGTCCGGCTAGTTTTAGCGCATTTACATTTCTAATTATATAATTAATAAACTCCTCTAGATTCTTCTTACGTTCTAGAGGCAGTTCCTAATTATTAGGTTTTAGATACCTTAATAGTGCATCTGCAACTACATTCTTCTGTCTTAGTATATGCTTAATATTAAAGTCCTACAAGAGAATTATTAATATCTATCTATTTATAACAGACCGTAGATTGTTAGTAAATAAGCAATTTAGTTAAGCGATAAGGGTTACAGCGTTAGTTTCTATAGTAAAGTAAACACTATAAAGGTAGGTACAAAATTTCTTAAGAGCCTATAGTACAGCCTTGTACTCTAACTTAGTAGAGTGCTATTATTTATCTTACGCTAACTATAGTGTGCTTTTAAACTGCAATAGGTGTCGCTTGTTGTTTTTCTTAAGCTATTTAATATATGCTTCTGCACTATCTTAACTTGTATTAGTTATTAGGAATATCTTGTAATCCTTAGTGTTAGTGTAGTCTAGGTTCACAAGTGCAGGTGCGTTGTATATAGCCTGCTTTAGCTTATATATTATAGCATCTTGTGTATCTTCTTATTTAAAAGGGACATTGTCTTGTAAGAGTGTAAACAGAGGTTTAGTAATCTTAGTAAAGTCTTTTACTTATATATAGTAGTAGACGTATATGCCTATAAAGAATTATACCTCCCTTTTATTCTTGCATAGTAGCTAGTTTATAATCTTCTTAACTTTCTTTTAGTTAGGATAATAGCCTTAAGGGCTAACCTTATAACCTACAACCTTAAGTATTTCTATAAAAAAATAGCACTTCTTTCCTAATATAGTGCCTCTAGCTCGTTTAATATCTGCTAGCACTCTATCTAGTTGCAAGATATGCTTAGGAATATAACGTTAAACTCCTAGCATTAATTCTTCTCTGCTATAATTAGTTTTTGGCTCTCTACAAGTAATGTTGTTAATAAAGAGCATAGTATTAGGCTAGTAGTCTCTTAGGATTTTTATTATTACTTGTTAGAATGCTGCTATAGAGTTAGTAGCGCCTATAACTATAGTGCAAGATCGTATTAGCCCTATTAGTGTTTAAAACGCTGTTATGTCTCTGCTTTCTAGATATAGCGTAATTTAATTATATCCTAAGAACAAATTTATAAGTAAAATAATCTTGTACCCTGCAAGCTTTTTAGAAAACTTATCTGTAGTTAGAGGTAGATTTATATCTCTTATAGTGACTGCATTTATCCTCTAAGCATTGCTAATCTAACAAACCCCTTTATCTTTCTTAGGTACTAAATACTATAGGTTGCAAAATTAGCTATTGCACCTTTTCTATGTCCCTTAATTTAGACAGACGTTAACTATATTTACTACTTGCAGTTCTAAGGCTTTTAGAACAGCAAAACCTTATATTTACTAAGCCTTGTATAGTATTATTTGTATCTTGTATAGCGGACATACGTTAGGATGTATCCTTCCTAATTTTTAAATTACTAGTAGAGTACTCCCTCTTAGTTAAAAAGCATATATATAAATATCTCCTTTTCTAATAGCTATAGGTAATCTCTAGTATGTAGCTTGTTAACTCGTTCTTTAGTTGACCTTGTTCCTTGCGGGAAAGCAGCATATCTTAGCTTAAACAGCTAATTGCACGGCCTTTTATTAAGATCGCAAATGCGTATTTAGAGGAGTTGTTGTTCTTTTACCCTTTCCTTCCAGTCTTCTCGTCTAAATTCTATAGGCAGCTTTTACTAAGAGATATTAACTAGTTAAACTTTCTTGCTTACTGTCTTGTACATTGTATATAGGTAATTGTGTTGTTAGGTAAACTTAAGCAGTCTTTCCCGCAACTGCTAAAAATTAAGCTTATACATAATTAAAAATTTACTACGTTTATAGTTACTTATAGAATTCTTAGATTACACAACTGTATGCGTAAACACTTAGTTTATCTAAAACATCTAATCCTCTATGCTGTCTTCTATATACAGCATATTAAAGTTACTAAATCTAGCTATTAGATCTAACTATGCAGCTTCCTGTATGTATTTCACCGCAGCTGCTTGCAGTTTGTTACCTAATTTATTAGTAATTACATGTAACTGCACATTACCTACTACTTCTCTATCTAAGTTATTGTTAAAGGCTTTATTCCTAATTGTCTGCGCAGAGTAATTTAGAAATAAGTTAGATGTAATAGAAACTACGTTCCTTGTACTGTCCTTAGATAAGACTTAGCATGTAATTTGTCTAAATACATTATACTAAATTAATATTCTAGCGCTTATACACTAGGGTCCTCCTAGAATTGCAGATCTTGTAACATTAGCTACAATCCTAAACGTAGTTCTAATAGTAACTGTCTCTATTCGTATAGGTATATTAAATGCAGTTCTAACGAACAGGTCATGTGTGCTATTAGCTAAGGTAACGCTAGAAGAAGGCTGCCCTAGTTAGTGCTCTGTTATTTTATACAGTATCTTTAACGCTCGCGTAGCACTTAGTCTTAAGATATTTATTTGTACTCTAGTGTTAATTAAACACTTTATAAAGCTGCTGTTTACAGTAACTTAGCATTCTAGTAAGTTAGTTTAAGCAAAAGCCTGCCTATTCTTTTGCTAAACCTCCTAGACATCCTTTGTAGGTATATTGTCTAATTTATCTATCTAGGAATCTCTCCTCCTACTTACCTTATAGCGAGTTTACGCATTTAATTAATACAAATTTATTGCATTGCAATGCGCGCTTTTAACAGGTAGTGTATATAGTAAAAATCTATAGGTAGAGCCCGTGCGCTAGTTCGGCCAATTAGAGGCTAGAACAAATGCTAGGTGTAATTTAGCGCACCCGGCATCTGTTAGCTTAGTGTTTTTCTACGTTAAAACGTTAAGCGCAACTAAACTATCTGCAATATTAACGCTGTTATTAATAAGGTTGCGCAGTTATTTTTAAATACTAGCCTAACCTATAAGAACCAATACTATAACTCCTTGTACTTCCTGTCTAAGTAAAGTAGTTGTAATATAGTTTGGCTATCCCCGCACTATCTCCTTAAGCTCTAGATTAGGAAGAGCGTTAATAAACTTTATAGCTTTCTTCTTCCTTCCTTGCTATAAATACTTAGGATCTACTAACATGTTGTTATCTTGCTAAGCTAATTAAGGTAGTCTAACAATTAAAAATAGTGTATTATAAGGCTAACTTATAAAAGGTATATTATTCTATGTTTCTTCCTGCGGATACTGTATATCTATAGGCTAAGAGTTAGGGATAGGAGCGTTGCCTTATATTGTTTAATTGCTTCCTTAGGTACTTAAATCCTTGCTCGGCCTTCCTTGCTTCTTTACTCCTCCCTCTTAGACTTAATTAATATCCTAGTAGAGGTTAGGGCCTTTGCTTTTTAAGCGCGTAGCAGTGTTTAACTTAGAGATGCCATATAAAGCGTTTTCTTCGCCTCTTAGTATAATATTAGCGGCGTTAATGTTAGCTAGCTTTTTAACGTATTCTCTAGCGTAATGATTGTATAACTGTTTCTAGAATTGTTAGAACTGCTAAAGGATATTATTGTAGTAGCTTTAGCTTGTTAAACTTGTTGCTATATTTGCAAAAGTAGAGTTTCTTCCTTTAAACCTTTAACTTAGTTAAGAGTCTCCTTTAGTAAACTTCTTAGGTACTATGCTAGAGGCTAGCTAATTAAGCACGTTATTAGTGACGTTGTAGAACTCTTAGATTTTTGCCTTTAAGTATAAAAATACCTAGTTTAATAGTAGTTGTCCTAGGATTTCCCCTAGATGCTCATGTGGTAGACTAAAGTAGTAAGTTCCTTTCTTGCTAAAAATATCCTAGTTAAAACTAACCTATCCTATACGCTTTAGGGCGTAGTATAGTTTGCACTCCTTAAGTATATGCTCTACTGTACTGTATATACAATAGAGAGAGTGTATTTTAGTGTTACTAATATATGCTATACTTATCTTATTAGATAGTCCTTTTAGGGCATTAGTAATAAAAGAACTATTATTATTTTTGCTAGAGAATTCTGCATTTGTTACTTGTGCGGTAAAGTACGTATAGTTAGTAAGTTTTTCTAAAAGTCTCTTAGTTGTTAAATAAGCTATAAGCATGTTAATAGTTAATAGCCTAAGCTTTAGGTTGCCTGAAGACTTAATAAGGTTCTCTACCTTAAAGTTAATATCTACTAGCGTACTTATTTTTTTATATGCTTTGCTAATCTTAATCCCTGCTTTTTATACTTTCTCTAGGGTAAAGGTTGCGCGCTAGTTAGATAGCATAATCTAGCGCATCTTAGTATTAGTGACTCCTTGTTCTAGCTAATAAATCTTATCTAAGCTAGTTATCTTCTTGTAGTAGGACTTAAAAAAATAGATTTCTTTTAGTTTATATGTATGCCAATTATCTCTATTTAGAGTAGATAGCATATATGTGGGAGCTGAGAAGGAGTAATTGAGTGATCAGTTGGAGGGGAATGAGTATATTAATCAACTAAGTGCCACAACAAAGTGTCTAATAACTACTAAAAAGACTTCGGACGATCTGGCTCGTTTATATGTGCGCTACTAGCGCCGTCACGTGATATCCCACTTGGATCACCTAATAACCCGGGTGATCCGGATGTCCAAGCGTGATCCGGAGTGACCCGGAGGTCCGTACTCCAACAATATAGTACATAACTACCTCTTTATTAGTTTACAGTAGGCCTTAAAAGAAAAGAATACTTTCCTCTTCTTAAGGGATTTGTCTGTTCTTAATATATGCATTAGCAACAAAAGTAAAGTGTATATAGTACTTTACTAGACTAGGCTAGTTTTATACGCTATTATAAATATAAGCTTAAACGTAAAAGCATTTACCTATCTTAATAACTGTATTTTTATATTTCTACTATTTCTTTATGTGTGTCTATAACTTAGACTAATCCTTTTCTATATATCTAGGTAAGCACTTTAGGATATAAGAGAGCGATTAATCCTTATTAGAGAAGTAGTCTAGTAAAATAGAGACTCTTATAGCATTACAGATACCTCTATTATTAGCTTATTAGTTAAAGTCCTCTAAGAATTCTGTAATATCCTTTTTTATCAAAACTAATATACTGTATCTTAGTTAAATTATAGTTAACACTAAGTTGTGCGTAATTATAGCTATAGTGTTAATAACTAAGCTTAATAGAGTTAATAGTATATTAGGACTAGTAGTAGCAGGTCTAGAGAGAGGAAGCGTTGCGCCTTCCTGCCCTTAACTTATTTTCTAATCTCCTTTTAACATCTAGGGTATAGTAGGACTTATATAAGTTTTTTGTATAAATAGATAACAAACCTTAGTAAAGTAATATATAAAGTATAGTCTTTAGAAGAAATAATATCTTTCTTTGAGTCTTTGTAGTATATGTTTTTTTAAGTATATGTGTATAACTTTTTACTTTTTAAGTACCTTTTATTTTGCTAGGTAAGCTGAGATTTATACTTAAAGCTAGTACTTTTTTTTTTGTAGTTTAACGTCCTTTCCCAGCCTAAAAGGCTATATAAGACGTGTAGGTTTAGGACCTACAGGTATCTACGTAGTGTTTTCTAATATATAATTTATTTACAAGGAGGGGTTTGTCTAAATGAAGGTGAGGCTCGTAGCCTAGGGTAGTTTTAACGAGTAGCTTTCTCAGTCCTTTGTTTTGTATGAAGTATATAGAGCTAGTATGGTAGTCTAGTTATCTCCTTTACTTCTTATTTGTTGTTATTGTAGGCTATGCTAGCTGCCCTCTTGTGTTGCTTATATAGGTACGCTAAGCAGTTCGGTATAGGGTCGATATATTAGGTCGGTATATTGAGTTGGTATAGGGGAATTCGGTATAGGTAGATAGCTAGGGGTCTAGCTATCAATTCTGATGTGTAGGTCGGTATATTAGGTCGGTATATCAAGTTAGTATAGGGGAATTCGGTGTAGGTAGATAGCTAGGGGTCTAGCTATCAATTCCAATGTGTTGGTCGGTATATTGGGTCGGTATATCGAGTTAGTATAGGGAAATTCGGTGTAGGTAGATAGCTAGGAGCACTAGCTATTAGTTCTAATGTGTAGGTCGGTATAGGAGGTCGGTATATCAAGTCGGGATGGATTTCGGATGTGTAGGTCGATATAGGAGGTCGGTATATCGAGTTAGTATAGGGGAATTCGGTATAGGTAGATAGCTAGGAGCACTAGCTATCAGTTCTAATGTGTAGGTCGGTATAGGAGGTCGGTATATCGAGTCGGGATGGATTTCGGATGTGTAGGTCGATATAGGAGGTCGGTATATCGAGTCGGTATAGGGATTTCGAGTAATAGATAGCTAGGTGAATAAATCTATTAGTTCACTACGCTAATAAATCTATCTACCTAAGTAGAAAGCCGTTGCTTTGTCGAGTAGGAGTTGAATGGCCTTCAATCAAACTCTAAAATTAGCTTACGCATAGACTACTTGCAGAGTTTTCAACAGTTAACCACTCTGTTTTTCTGCAAACGGCTAGCGCGCGCGCTACAACACCTGCACCAAGAAAACAGTTGCTAGAAACTAATTTTAGGAAGGCGTTTAAGATAGTTGAGACGAGAAAAAGGCTGAGCCAGACCTTTTTCTCGCCTCGAAAAGTTGGTGTGCGATGTAAAGCTAGTACTTATATGTAAGCTTTTAGTGCTATTTCTATTTTGCTAGACAGCACCTTAGCTTAGCATTTCTTTACGCATGGATTACTGTCTTTATTTTACTACACAAGTTACTACTTCTGTTTTACTAGGTAGACTTTCAATTAGTGTTTAAAACACACATAAGACTACCTCTAATTTGCTAGATAGTTTGCCGCCTTTATTTCGCTAGACAGACTTTAACTTAGCATTTAATAACGTATTCTATTATTTTATTAGTAGTTTTTGTTGTTTCTCATTGTTGTTAGTGCTGACTTAGGTAATATTATCCTTAACGTAGTCTATAATAAGGAATAGTACTAACCCCCTATAAGTATATCTAGTAGTAATCTTAAGAGTATATTTAGTAGTAATCCTAAAAATTCTATGCTTGCGTAAGATTGTTATATTGTTTTTGTAATAATTATACACTAGATTCTTCGTGCACTAAGTAGTAAAGTATATCTTTATAGGCTTTGCTATTTGTACAGGTGTTAAAGTGTATAAAGACATACTACTACAAAGGCAAGAGATAACTAGTAGTAAGATTATGCGAGAACGAGGGTGGTAAGATAACAATCTTATTAGGGGTGATTTATATTAAAGGAAAGCACAAGAGTTGAGTTGTAGAGTGGAGTAAAGGATAAAAGATCTCCTCGCTCGTTTCGATCCCCAAAACGAGCTATATACCTCTAGATCAGGTAGTTGAGCACTAACCTAGTGAGCAGCAGGGTATTACCCTGTGCGCCGGCACACTGCTAATAATTATTAGGCTTAAGAAATATTGTATAGCGGTTTTGCTGCTTAGCCTCCGCCTGCTTCTGCTCCTGCTCCTGCTCCTGTGTTTGCTCCTGCGTTCGCTCATGCTTGGCCACCTGCTTAATAGCTGCAACAGTCAGCTTATTATTTGCAGCAACAGCAGCAACAGCAGCAACAGCCTTAGTAACCTAAGCAGCTTTAGCAACAACCTACTTAAAGGTTGCTGCTTTAAGAGCAGGCTGCCCGCAGAATGTTGCCCCTATCTAGTCTATATGATTGTCCTGTTGTTTGTTGTCCTAATCGCTATACAACTCATTTTTATAAGCGCGATCATTACGCTAGGGTAAAAAGGCAATTATCAAACAACTCTATGTATAGAAGTAATAGGTTCGAATCGCGCCGCAATGCTGCTTACCTCTACACTCTTGCTGTTTAAGCTTAGATAGCTTAAATTGCTTTTAAGCTAGCTAAAGCTAAACAGGCTAAACGTAATGCAATAATAAAGTCTAGCGAGTATAATAAGTCTAATACTTATTAGTAATAAGGTTTCTAGTTTTAGTTTAATAGTCTAGCTCATGTTCTCCCGCTTATTATAAGCAATTAAGAGGAGACTTAGCCTAGTATATAGATGTTGCTGCTTAATATAAATTCTTTACTTATTAATTATTGTTTTCTTTAATTAAGTGCTTAACTTACTAAAGGGTAAGCAACTGCTTAACTTCTTAAACTGTTGTTAAGTAAGCGACTTAGTTCGTCTATTAGCTAGCATAATCGCTGTTTCTAAGTATTTAACCTAAAATGATCCTTAGTAAATTCCTGCTGTAGCTATATATTTTGTATATCTACATATCTTAATTAAGTACTAATATGCTTATTCTTTCTAACTACAAGCCTAATTGTTTGTTAATTGTTATACTAGACTATCTAGACGTCTCCTAGATCAAGAGACAGCTCGCGAAAGAAGCGCTTAAATGCTATAGCCTCCTTAATAGTGTACTTAAAGTTAAGCAGCTTAGCCTTAGTAGTTAATGTGGTTACTATAGTCTACTAAGGTGCCTTCTAAAATATCAGACTACTATATAGGATAGCTATGTATCTATTGAACAATTAATAAGTTTGCTAACTCTCTATAAAAGAAGCATCGCCTGCGATTGTTAGGTCTAGGCTATTATAGTTCCTATATTAGATTGCATCCTATCTTATTTAATTAAAGTACACAATTACCCGTTTAATAGCTTTTATATAATAATTACTAGGTTTTTAAGAAAGTGTAAGAACTTTAAGATTAAGTAGGCAACATCTAGTTATAGCATAATAGCTATATACAGCACTAATCTAACTTTTTTTTTATTAGGTCTTAATCTCCTGCTTAGTTGCTTCGCTAGTGTTCTTAATTAGCTCCTTAGATAGTAATAAAGTCTTAGGAAAACTACTATCCTTTAGCTTAAACTTCTTCGTAATTTTATTAATGTATGTATTATATATAAGCGTAATTGTTTCTTTTTTGCAATCTCTAATTATCTAGATACTAAGAAACTATTTAACTAATCCTTAATCCTTTATTTTGTACTTATCTATACATTTTAACTAAAGATCTATTGCCCTCTGCTTATAATCTTTTGCGAAGAGCAGTAGGATATTATCTATATAAAATAACACTAGGAGTCTCCTTTCTTAATTAAAGAATAGGCAGAGCTCCTCTAGTAAGGTAATTAGTCTAATTTCTCTTAGTAATCCTAAGAACTTCTTATACTATAATAGTAATAAGTCTCGCAATCTATATAGTGCGCAGTTAAGCTGTACGCACTTCTCTAGCTTCTTAAAGCTATCTAGCATTTTACAAATTAATAAGTTGTCTGCTGTAATTGACGTAATAAGGAATACTCTTATAATATTATATTGCTTTATCTCTAGATTATTTATAACAGCGATAGCTATTACTGCTTAGAAGAACTTAACTGCTAAGGTAGTAGCGTAAGTTAAATTAATTAAATTCTTTTTCTAGAGATTAGTTCTTACAACAATATGCGCCTTACATTTAAGAAAAAAGCTATTTTAATTAAACTTGTAAGTCTAAACCTACTTTATAAGTATTAGGCAATTAATTGCTTCTTCCTTTAATATCTTAGTCTAAGTCTTTATCTTACTTAACCAAAAATTCTCTTCTGCAGGCATCCTTAAACAAGGCCTTTATAGGATACTAGAGCAATTACTTTTATAATTCTAGTAGTTTAGGTAAATTTTGTAATGTAGTTAAGCATTTCCTATACTTAGCTTATACTTAGTAAGCAAAGCTGCTATAACTACGTAATTAAGAGTTTTGTAGCTTACTTAGTCTTCCTATGTTGCTTACAAACCTAGTAGGTAGGTATTATAGAAATTGTTTTATAATAGATCTTTATAATCTACAATTAATAAGTTAACACTACCTGTACTTCTACCTCCTAGTTAACTATTAGAATCTTAGGTTATGTCCTTATGCTTACGCCCGCTACCTAGCTTGCGCAGTAAAAGATATTAATTAGTAAGCTAATTTAGGCTTTTGCTAGTAATCTAAGAACTACGTCTTATAAGTAAAGGTTTAGCTTATAATTACTTACTTTTTTTGCTATTTATTACCTAATATCTTAACTTGCAAGATAATTTATGCCCTGCTTTCCTGCTTACATAAGCAGGTGTTTTATTATAATTAGCTAGCGCGTTAGAGTTTACAGGCATAGACTGTTAGACCAGTAAATAAAGTATGCTACCTACAGGTTTTAATAGATTAGCTCCTTTAAGTAGTTATACTGCTGTTTAACTATTAGTAACTATAAAATTAATTAAATTGTTGTTCTCTAGAGTCTCTAGTTTAGGAGTAGGTTCTAGGGTAGTAAGACTAGTAATCTGCTGCTAATCTAAGCGAATTCCTAATAGCGCACTAGCCTCGTGCTCTAATTACTTAGCGTCTTCTAATCTACTCTTATCTTTAGTAGGTAGGCCGTCCTTACTACTTAAGATAGTAAATAGATTACCTTTAAGGTTATTAGTAGTTAGCTGCGTATCTTAATCCGCCCTTCCTTAAACAGGAGAGAGGACCTCTAAGTCGTCTCTAGGATTAACTAGCTTGCTATTATAAAAGATCTCTACAATCTTAATTACTTAATTTCTTAGTAGCTCTTCCTTGCAATTCTCGTTGTAGAACAACTGTTTATTTAAAGTTATATTACAAGTGGTAATTACCTAATTAAGTGTTAGTACTTATATATAGTATTTGTTAGAGGCTTAATAACCTACTAAATAACTAATATAGCCGCAAGGACTAACCTTAAATCCTTAACAATTTACTAAGCATAAGCTAAAGGGAAATACTTAACTGTATTGCGACGATCTACCTAAACTGCTAAGATTATAGAAGCAATTACTTTAGTATCTTATAAGGGCCTTGTTTAAGGATGCCTGCAGGAGAGAGATTAATTGATTAAGTAGAATAAAGACTTAGACTAAGATATTAAGAGAGGAAGCAATTAATCGCATAATACCTATAAAGTAGGTTTAGACCTATAAGTTTAATTAAGATAACTTCTTTCTTAAATGCAAGTCGCGGATTGTTATAAGGGGTAATCTCTAGAAAAAAGATTGAATTAATTCAACTTATGCTGCTACTTTAGCAGCTAAGTCCTTCTAAGCAGCAATAGCTATCGTCGCTAAGCATAATCTAAAGATTAAGTAATATAATATTGTAAGAGTATTCCTTAATACGTAAATTGCAGCAGACAACCTAGTAATCTGTAAGATGCTAGATAGCTTTAAGAAGCTAGGGAAGTGCGTACAGCTTAACCGCGCTCTATATAAATTATAAGACTTGCCACTGTTGTAGTATAAAGAGTGCTTAGAATTACTAAGAGAAATTAGACTAATCGCCTTACTAGAGGAGCCCTGCCTATTCTTTAATTAAGAAAAAAGGATCTTAGTGTTATTTTATATAGATAATATCCTACTGCTCTTTGCAAAAGATTATAAGCAAAAGACGATAAACCTTTAGTTAAAAATTATAGACAAGTACAAGATAAAGGAATAGGGATTAGTTAAATAGGTCCTTAGTATCTAGATAATTAGAGATTGCAGGAAGCGAACAATTACGCTTATACATAATACGTATATTAACAAAATTGCAAAGAAGTTTAAGCTAAAAAATTGTAGCTTTCCTAAGAGCCTATTACTGTCTAAGGAGCTAATTAAGAACACTAGCAAAGTAACTAAACAGGAGATTAAGGCTTACTAAGAAAGGGATAAATTAGTTCTTTACACAGCTTTTATACTACAACTAGATATTGCCTACTTAATCTTAAAGCTCTTTCACTTCCTTACAAACCCTAGTAATTAGTATATAAAAGCTGTTAAACAGGTGATTATGTACCTCTATTAAACAAGATAAGATACGATCTAATATAAGAATTATAATAGCCTAGACCTAACAATTGTAGGTGATGCTTTCTTTGCTGGTAATTAGGAAACTCGTTAATTATTCTATATTATATATAGCTATCCTATATAGTAGTCTGATATTTTAGAAGGCAGCTCAGTAGACTACAGTAACCACGTTAACTACTAAGGCTAAGCTGCTCGCCCTTAAGTACACTACTAAGGAGGCTATAGCCCTTAAGCGCTTCTTTCGCGAGCTGTCTCTTAATCTAGAAGACATCTAGACAGTCTAGTATAACAATTAACAAACAATTAGGCTTGTAGTTAAGAAGAACAAGCAGATTAGCACTTAATTAAGGCATGTAGATATCTAAAACATGTAGCTGCGGCAGGAGTTTGCTCAAGGATTATTTTAGGTTAAGTACCTAGAAACAGCAATTATACTAGCTAATAGACTAACTAAGTTGCTTACCTAATAACAGTTTAAGAAGTTTCAGCAGTTGTAACCTTTAGCAAGTTAAGCACTTAATTATAAAAAACAATAATTAATAAGCAAAAGATTTATATTAAGCAGCAACATTTATATACTAAGCTAAGTCTGATCTTAATAGCTTATTTTATTAAGCGGGAGAACGTAAGCTAGACTATTAAACTAAAACCAAGAACCTTATTACTAATAAGCATTAGACTTATTATACTCGTTAAACTCTATTATCAAATTACGCTTAGCCTGCTTAGCTTTAGCTAGCTTAAAAGTAATTTAAGCTATCTAAGCTTAAACAGCAAGAGTTTAGAGGTAAGCAGCATTACAGCGCAATTCTAACTTATTACTTCTATATATAGAGTTGTTAGATAATTGCCTTCTTACACTAGCATAATAATCGCGCTTATTATAGTTGTCAGATATTATAGGTTAAGTAATACTGATAGGGTAATGATAATATAAGTGATGATAAGTTGATAGTATTGATGATTGATTGTTGGTGTTCTGTCTGTGGATTGTATCTGCTCCGAGTGCCCTTTTTATAATCAGGATTCTGTGTGGGCCTTGGCGGCGCTAGCGCGTTTTAGCGTTCTTTAGCGCCACCCCTTATCACCCTTGCAGACCCCTTCTCCAATCTCACCGACCTCCTAATCAACCGCGCTAATGTCCCGAATCTGACAATAGTAAATAGGACAACAAACAACAAGGCGATTATATAGACTAAATAGGGGCAACATTCTTTAGGTATGCTGCTAAGGCTACTTTTGTTACTGCTATTGCTGCTGTTGCTGCAGAAAGTAAGCTAACTGTTGCGGCTGTTAAGCGGGTTGCCAAGCAGGAGCAGGAGCGAGCGCAGGAGCAGGAGCAAACAAGGGAGCAGAAGCAAGAGCAAGAGGCTAAGCAGAAAAACTGCAATATGCTATTTCTTAAGCTCTATAATTTTTGTTAGAAGCCTTTAGCGCAGAAGGCTTAGTAGTTGTAACGCTACTTTTAATTTTTTTACAGTAAGCAATAATGTCTTTAAGTATTTAAGCTTTTAAAGTTTAGTATATTTTATTATTGTTTTATCTATCAAAACTAGTTAGTAACCTAATAAGAAGGTTAATAGGTTAAAGACTTACTTCTTTATCTCTATATATAGCTATAAATGAATTAGCGAGATTAACGTTAACTGTGTAGTAGATATAAGACAAGCAACTGCTACAGCGTAAGCTGCTATAACTGCTAGTCTAAAAGCAATTAAAGTAGCGTTTAGTGTATAAGCTATCTAGCATCTTTTTTATATAGCGCTTACACGGCGGAACGTAAGGACGCAACAGATTAGCAGCAATTTTTAAGAAGCTACTAGGCGCCTTTTTCTAAGTGGATAGGGGCGCAGAGCGCTTAGTAGACAGCTTAATTAGCGTTTTTAGCTTATTGCTGTCGCTATATTGCAGTTCACGCGTTGCTGCTTAAGCAGTTATCTACTATAACTTTTACTTTAGCTCTTCAGGAGCCTTGCCTTTGCGCTAGCTTGTTTGCTTAGTTAGATTTTTATATAGATTAAAATTTAAATAAGAACTTAACAGCAGACTTAATTTAGTAGGTAAGGTAATTATTCTCTAAGCAGAGCTACTAGATGTCTTGCGGAAAGCACAAGGATTAAAAGGTAGAGGCAATATATTGTTATTGTTTTATAAATTAGCTGCTTGCTAAATCTTATTATTAAATAGGTTTTAGCGCACGTAATGCTTATACTTAGCACTATTCTTGCGTTGTTGTTACAGGCTTTCTAAGCGACGATTACGTTGTTAATAACAGCTCTCTAAGCTGCGCTCGTTTTTGTTTAGAACGGACTACACTAGAAAGATTAGCAGCTAATTAGTAAGGGAACAGTAAGCCAATCTTGCTTACTATGTTAGTAATAGTAGTTAAGACAGGATTAGAAAAACTTAGTAAATAGATTAATTAAGGTTAAGGACAAAAGGCTTTAGAGGGGCAAGAAACGCAATTAATTCTGTTGTGGCAATTGCGCACTAACTATTTACGCGATATTTAGGGTCTATCTAAAGTTTTAATATTACTTAGAGCTGCGAGATTCGTTAAAGCAACAACACGCAGCATTACTACAACAACAAAGAATTACGCAGAGGAGCTATAATTACAGAGGCTCTCTTAATTAACAACTTAGATTTATTGTAATTACCTAGTTGCTTACAGCTTAGATTAATAGTATCTCACTAACCTAGGGGGTGTGTTGGAGTACCGACCTGCGGATTACTCCGGATCTCTCCTCTGACATCCGGATCACCCGGGTTATTAGGTGATCCTAGTGGGATATCACGTGACGGCGCTAGTAACTCGCATATAAACGAGCCAGATCGTCCGAAGTCTTTTTAGTAGTTATTGGACACTTTGTTGTGGCACTTAGTTGATCAATATACTCATTCCCCTCCACTGATCATTCAATTACTCCTTCTCAGCTCCCACAGTAATTAACTTAGTGTAAGAGTAAGGCTTCTTAAAAGCTAAAGTAAAAGTTATAGTAGCTTACTACTTAAGTAGCAACTCGTAAATAGTAATATCATAATATTACTAGGCTAAATATACTTATTAAGCTGTCTACTAGGCGTAACGCACCTTTATTTCCTTAGAAGAAGGTGCTTAATAGCTCTGTAAAAACTGCTGCTAATCTATTATATTCTTACGTTCTGCCTTATAAGCGCTGCATATAGAAGTTACTAGATAGTTTATATACTAAGTATGATATTAATCGCGATAAAATAAGTAGTCAAAGTAGTACTTACTATAGCAGTTTTTTGTCTTACATATGCTATGTTGTTAACAACAATTTTTCTACATAATTAATAGCTTTATATAATAATTAAGAGGTAAGTCTTAGTTGATTAAGTTCTTGCTTAACCAGCTACCTAATTCCTAGGAATAAAACAATAATAAGTACAATATTAATAAGCACTAGTTGCTTACTAACATCTTAGCTTACTATTAAGAGATAAATAGCATCGTTACGTTTACTAGAAAGCTTTCTGCGTAGAAGCTTCTTATTAATAATTGCTGCGCTTAAGAGAGATTATTAAGCTGCTATAATTAAAGATTACTTATTACGTACGCCTCTTGCCTGTCGCCTTGCGGTCTTGCTGCTTAGCTTCTGTTACCTACTTCTGCTCTAGTAAGCTATAAGTTTAACTAAAGGTTGGCTTTTTAAACAAGAGCCTTACTATCTATAGCCTTATACTGCTTATGCTTTTAGTTAACCTACGTGGCAGCCTGCTTAACAGCTAGCTTATAATCAACAACAGCTGTAGCAACAGCAGCTTTAGTAATAACAACAGCAGTAGCGTTAGTAGCAATAGTAGTAGTAGTAGCAGCCTTTACTATAATTAGCTAAATAGTAAGCTTGTAGAATGCTGCCCTGTTTTAGTCTATACTGTTGCCCTTGTGTTTACCGTCCTAATTGCTATACAGCTTACTTATATAGTCGCGAGGCGTCTGCTAGAGTAAGCAGGTAATTATTTCGCAACTTAATATATAGGAGTAATAGATCTAATTCGGGCCTTTATACTACTTGCTTTTAAACTCTTACTATCTAAGCTAAAGAATGCTAATAAACAATATACTCAAACTTGCTAAAGCTTCAAAGGCTAAGTAAAATCTACTAATAAATTTTAATCATTGGTTATAATAATTTTACTAATTACTAGTAAGCTTATTTTTAGTTTTAGTTTATTTACTTATCTAGCTTATAATCTCCTGCTTATTTTAAGCAATTAACAGAAGACTTAGCTTAGTATACAGATGTTTCTGCTTAATATAAAATTTTACGTCTTAATTATTATTACTTTTGATTTAGTACTTTACTTGCTAAAATTTAAATAACTACTTAAACTTCTTAAACTCTTATTTAGTAATCAACTTAGTTAGTTTATTAGCTAGCATAATTGCTGTTTCCAAGTGCTTAACTTAAAATAATCTTTTAGCATGTTCTTGCTGCAGCTATATTTCTTATATATTAATATGTTTTAGATAAGTACAAACTTACTTGTTTCTTCAACTACAAGCTTAATTACTTATTAGTTTTTGTACTAGACTATCTAAATATTTTTTAAATTAAGAGATGACTTACACAAAAAGTACTTAAGGGCTACAGCCTTCTTATTAGTATGCTTAAAAGTAAGTAGCTTAGCCTTAGTTGTTAATGTAGTTACTGTAATCTACTAAACTGCCTTTTAAAATATTTAACTACTATATAAAATAGCTATATATTGATAAAATAATTAAAAGTTGTTAGATTATCTACAAAAAACACTTTATTTATAATTATTAAGTTTAGGCTCTTGTAGTTCTTATATTCAATTGCAGTTTATTTTGTTCAATTAAAGTACATAATTTCCTATTGAACAGCTTTTACATACTCATTACTAGAGTTTGTAAAGAAGTGTAATAGATTTAATATTAAGCAAGTAATATTTAGTTGCAGTATAATAGCTATATATAGCACTAATTGAATTTCTTTTTCAGTAAGCTTTAACTTCTTACCTACTAGCTTTGCTAGTATACTTAATTAGCTCTTTTAATAGTAATAAAGTCTTAAAAAAGCTACTATTCTTTAGCTTAATGGCTTCAGCCTTTTGAGACAACCTTTTAATGTGACTCCACATTTTGTAGACACCTTTTTAGTAAAAAAAAGATTTATTGCTAACAACAGGTATCCGGGCATACGCCCCCTTATTTTGCATTGCCAGCACGTAATAAGTGTGTCGCTCTAGCATGTTTAAACAAAAATCAAGAAAAACAAGACAAAGACGCAAATCGCCTTTTAACCTAACGCGCTTTATCCCGCTTTTATCTTGCCTATACTGCTTATGTTGCCTACTTATGTTAAAGGTTTACCTCTAGGTACTCTTAGACAAATTAAAAACGCAGCACTCTTATTACTCAACTTTTTTACCTATACAGAACGCCTACTTTTTTTATACCTTTTTTTATCGCCATTATAACGTTATATGACAGCTAGCCTAACTAGTTAATAAATTCTTTACCTAGCTTATGCAAAATTAACTGGAGAAAAGAATACTAAAGTAGAGCATTTTAAGTACTTTGCTAGTAATAGCAAATACTCTATATATTTTGTATTTTTTCTATAACTAGCTAAATTAAGGCTTAACATTCTATGAATATCTAAAATTATTGCAGATTCTAATGTTATTTATAAGAAATAAAAATTTAAAGTTCTAAAATAGCTAAGTTAATTAATACTTAAAAACTTAGGTGTTTGCATAATTAGCTTAAGCTACACTAGTATAGGGGCTAGGCGTACAACAAGAAAGCTTTTTATATTTAAATAAAAGTTAAAGTTAGAAAGATACTTGTCGCGAAAGTTGCACGCTATTATAGTATCTTATATACAAATTATTTATATACAGTGCTGTTTAAAAGATAAGAAGTAGTAAGTAAAAAGCAGTAGCTTTATAAAGTATTATAGGCTCTTGCTGCAGTACATACGTGTTCTTTTCCTCCTCTATTGCATTATGTTATAATTTTATTGCCATTCTACTATAATCCTATTGTTAGCTAAAGCCTGGCAATTGCTGTTAGACACGTTTCAACTGGTGTCGGTTTTTAGTACCTTAGCAAATTTTTTGACCCTAATCATCGCTCAATGGTCTAAGCTTTCCTCCCAGAACTTATCCACCCACCATTCAATTCTCGTTAACTACAAACCAACTTTTTTTCGACTTTTGCGATAGATTAGTAGAGGGTAACTGCTTTTCACTTTTTTAGAACCCCTTATTAACTACAACAACAACCACTACCTTTAACACCTTAAAAAATAAATTCTTTAGCTTAAACCTCTTTGTAATCTTATTAATATATATATTATATATAAGTGTAATTATTTACTTCTTATAATCTCTAATTCCTGAGATACTAAGAAACTATTTAACTAATTCTTGTTCTTATATTTTATACTTATCTATAATCTTGAACTAAAAATCTATTACTTTCTACCAATAATGTTTTGTCAAGAGCAGAAAGATATTATTTATATAAAATAAAACTAGAATCCTCTTTTGTTCATTAAGGAATAGGCGGAGCTTCTTTAATAACGCAATTAGTTTAATCTTTTTTAGTGATTTTCAAAACTTCTTATACTACAATAGCAGCAAGTCTTATCATTTTTACAGTATGTAGTTAAGATATATATACCTTTTTGGGCCTTTTAAAGCTATCTAGTATTTTATAAATTACTAAGTTTTTTGCTATAATTAATATATTAAAAAATATTTTTAGAATATTATTTTATTTTATCACTCAAATGTTTTTAGCAATAATTGCTATTACTGCTTAAAAGAACTTAGCTGCTAAAGTAGTAGCATATATTAAATTGATCACGGTTTTTTTAAACAATAATAACTTTTTAGAACAATCTACGCCTGGCATTTAAAATAAAAGCTATCTTAATGAAACTAATAAATTTAAACTTACTTTATAAGTGTGGGAGCTAAGAAGGAGTAATTGAATGATCAGTTGGAGGGGAATAAGTATATTGATCAACTAAGTGTCACAACAAAGTGTCTAATAACTACTAAAAAGACTTTAGACGATCTGGCTCGTTTATATGTGCGCTACTAGTGCCGTCACGTGATATCGCACTAGAATCACCTAATAACCCGGGTGATCCGGTTGTCTAAGCGTGATCCGGAGTGATCTAGAGGTCCGTACTCCAACACACCCCCCAGGTCAGTAAGATACCATTGATCTGAGCTGTAAGCAATCTAGGTAATTATAATAAATCTAAGTTGTTAATTAAGAGGGCCTCCGTAATAATAGCTCCTCTACATAACTATCTATTGTTGTAGTAATGTTGCGTGTTGTTGCGTTAATTGATCTAGCAGCTCTAATTAATATTAAAATATTAGATAGACCCTAAATATCGCGTAAATATTCAGTGCGCAATTGCCACAACAAAATTAATCGCGTCTCTTGCCCCTCTAAAACCTTTTTCTCCTAAACCTTAATTAATCTAATAACTAAGTCTTTCTAACCTACCTTAACTACTATTACTAATATAGTGAGTAGTATTGCCTTATTGCTCCCTTACTATTTAGCTGCTAATCTTTCTAGTGTAGTCCGCCTTAAGCAATAACAAGCGCAGCTTAGAGAGCTATTGTTAACAACGTAATAGATAATTAGAAAGCCGCTAGTAACTTAAAAATAGTGCAAAGCATAAGCGTCGCGCGCGCCAAACCCTGTTTAACAATAAGATTTAGCCAGTAGCTAATCTTTAAAACAATAATAATTTGTTGCCTCTACCTTTTAATTCTTTTGCTCACCGCAACACATCTAGTAGCTCTAGTTAAAGAATAATTACCTTATCTAGTGAATTAAGTCTGCTGTTAAGTTCTTATTTAAATTTTAACCTACATAAGAGTCTAACTAAGCGCTTAAGCTAGCGCAAGGGCAAGGCTCCTTAAGAGCTAAAGTAAAAGTTATAGTAGATAACTACTTAAGCAGTAACGCGTAAACTACAATATAACAATAGTATTTAGCTAAAAACACCTATTAAGCTGTCTACTAAGCGCTTAGCACCCTCCTTAACTTAGAAAAAGGCGCCTAGTAGCTCTTTAAAGATTGCTGCTAATTTGTTACGCCCTTGCGTTCTGCTGTGTAAGCGCTATATAAAGAAGATACTAGATAGCTTATACACTAAACACTACTTTAATCGCGTTTAGACTAGCAGCTAGAGTAGCTTACGCTGTAGCAGTTGCTTGTCTTATACCTACTATACAGTTAACGTTAATCTTGCTAATTAATTTATAGCTATGTATAGAGATAAAGAGGTAAGTCTTTAACTTGTTAAACTTCTTACTTAGCTTGCTAACTAGTTTTTCGGGATAAAATAACAATAAAATGTACTAAGCTTTAAAAGCTTAACTGCTAAAGAACATTATTACTTGCTGTAAAGAGATTAAGAGTAGCGTTATAACTACTAAGCCTTTAGCGTAGAGGGCTCCTGCTAATAATTATTGTGCTTAAAAAATAGCGTATTAAAATTTTGCTGCTTGGCCTCTTACTCCTGCTCCTACTCCCTTGTTTGCTCCTGCTTCTGCGTTCCCTCCTGCTCCTGCTCCCGCGTTCGCTTAACAGCCGCAATTGTCAGCTTATTATCCTTAGCAGCCGTAGCAGCAACAGCAGCAATATAAGTAGCTTTAGCAGTAACCTGCTTCAAGGTTGCTGCTTTAAGAGCAAGCTCTTTAAGAAATGTTGCCCCCTTCAAGTCTATACAATTGCTCTACTGTTTGTTGTCCTAACTGCTATACTAAGCGCGATTATTACGCTAGTGTAAGAAGGCAATTATTTAAAAACTCTGTGTATAAGAGTAATAAGTTAGAATTGCGCTGTAATACTACTTACCTCTAGACTCTTGCTGATTAAGCTTAGATAGCCCAAATTGCTTTTAAGCTAGCTAAGGCTAAGCAGGCTAAGCGTAATGCAATAATAGAGTCTAGCAAGTATAATATGTCTAATACTTATTAGTAATAAGGTTCCTAGTTTTAGTTTAGTTTAATAGTCTAGCTCACGTTCTCCCGCTTAATAAAATAAGCTATTAAGAGGAGACTTAGCCTCGTATATAGAAGTTGCTACTTAATACAATTCTTTGCTTGTTAATTATCCGTTCCTTTAATTAAGTACTTAACTTGCTAAAGGTTAAGTAACTGCTTAAACTTCTTAAACTGTTGTTAGGTAAGTGACTTAGTTAGTCTATTAGCTAGCATAATTGCTGTTTCTAGGTACTTAACCTAAAATAATCCTTTAGCAAACTCCTGCTACAGCTATATATTTTAGATATCTACATGCCTTAATTAAGTGCTAATCTGCTTACTCTTCCTAACTACAAGCCTAATTATTTGTTAATTATTATACTAGACTATCTAGACGTCTTCTAGATTAAGAGACAGCTCGCAAAAGAAGCGCTTAAGGGCTATAGCCTTCTTAGTAGTGTACTTAAGGGCGAGCAGCTTAGCCTTAGTAGTTAACGTAGTTACTGTAGTCTGCTAAGCTGCCTTCTAAAATATTAGACTACTATATAGGATAGCTATGTATCTATAGGACGATTAACGAGTTTCCTAATTATCTATAAAGAAAGCATTGCCTGTAATTGTTAAGTCTAGGCTATTGTAGTTCCTATATTAGATCACATCTTATCTTGTTTAATAGAGGTACATAATTACTTGTTTAACAGCTTTTATATACTAATTACTAGGGTTTGTAAGGAAGTGTAAGAGCTTTAAGATTAAGTAGGAAATATCTAGTTGTAGTATAATAGCTGTGTATAGAACTAATCTAACCCTTTCTTAGTAGGCCTTAATCTCCTGCTTAGTTGCTTTACTAGTGTTCTTAATTAGCTCCTTAGACGGTAACAGGGTCTTAGGAAAACTGCTATTCTTTAGCTTAAACTTCTTTGCAATTTTGTTAATGTATGTATTATGTATAAGTATAATTATTTGCTTCTTGCGATCTCTGATTATCTAGATACTAAGGAACTATTTAACTAATCCCTGTTCCTTTATCTTGTACTTATTTATAATCTTTAACTAAAGATCTATTGCCCTCTACTTATAATCTTTTGCGAAAAGCAGTAGGATATTATCTACATAAAACAGCACTAGGATCCTTCTTTCTTAATTAAAGAATAGGCAAGGCTCCTCTAGTGGGGCAATTAGTCTAATCTCTCTTAGTAATCCTAAGAACTTCTTATACTACAATAGTAGCGAGTCTCGCAATCTATATAGTGCGTGGTTAAGCTATACGTACTTCTCTAGCTTCTTAAAGCTATTTAGTATTTTACAGATTACTAAGTTGTCTACTTTAATTAATATATTAAGGAATGCTCCTACAACATTGTATTGCTTTATCTCTAAATTATTCTTAGCGGCGATAGCTATTGCTGCTTAGAAGGACTTAGCTGCTAAGGTAGCAGTATAAGTTAAATTAATTAAATTCTTTTTCTAGAGATTACTTTTTACAATAATCTACGCCTTGCATTTAAGAAAGAAGCTATCCTAATTAAACTTGTAGTTCTAAACCTACTTTATAGGTATTAGGCAATTAATTACTTCTTCCCTTAATATCTTAGTCTAAGTCTTTGTTTTACTTAACTAATTAATCTCTTTTTTACAGGCATCCTTAAACAAAGCCTTTATAAGATGCTAGAGCAATTGCTTTTATAATCCTAGCAGTTTAGGTAGATTATTACAATGCAGTTAAGCATTTCCTATACTTAGCTTATACTTAGTAAGCAAAGCTATTATAACTACGTAATTCAGAGTCTTGTAGCTTGCTTAGTCTTCCTAAGTTTCTTGTAAACCTAGCAGGTAGGTATTATAAAAATGTTTTATAATAGATTTTTATAATCCGCTATTAATGCGTTAACACTATCTATACTTCTAGCTGTTATTTATTAGGATCTTAGGTTGCGTCCTTACGCTTACGCCCGCTATCTAGCTTACGCAGTAGAAGATATTAATTTATAAGCTAATCTAGGCTTTTGCTAGCAATCTAAGTACTACGTTGTGTAAGCAGAGGTTTAGCTTGTAATTACTTACTCTTTTTGCTATTTTTTGCCTAAGACCTTAACTTGCAAAATAATTTACGCCCTGCTATCCTGCTTAACAGAACAAGTATTCTATTACAATTAGCTAGCGCGTTAGAGTTTATAGGCACAGATTGTTAGACTAGTAAATAAGGTATTCTACCCACAGGTTCTAATAGATTAGCTCCTTTAAGTAGTTGCACTGCTGTTGAACTATTATTAACTATACAACTAATTAAATTATTATTCCCTAGGGTCTCTAGTTTAAAAGTAGGATATAGGGTAGCAAGACTAGTAATCTGCTAGTAATATAAGCAAACTCCTAATAGCGCACTAGCCTCGTGCTTTAATTGCTTAGCGTCTTCTAATCTACTCTTATTTTTAGTAGGCAGGCCTTCTTCACTGCTTAAGATAGTAGATAGATTACTCTTAAGGTTCTTAGTAGTTAGCTGCGTATCCTAATCCGCCTTTCCTCAAATAGGCAAGAGGACCTCTAAGTTGTCTCTAGGATTAACTAGCTTACTATTATAAAAGATCTCTACAATCTTAATTGCTTAAACCCTTAGTAGCTCTTCCTTGCGATCTTCTTTGTAGAACAACTATTTATTCAAGGTTATATTACAGGTAGTAATTACCTAATTAGGTGTTAGTACCTATATATAGTATATGTTAGAGGCTTAATACCCTACTAAATAACTAATATAGCCGCGAGGATTAACTTTAAATCCTTAACAATGACGCCTAGCTGCTTTATCCTTATCTAATAGATAGGCTTAGCAGCTATAGGCATAAATTCTACTCTAGTCTAGGCGTAGATTAGCAGTCTAGAGTCTAATCTCTAGTAGTTAATAGTATTAGAAATATTTTCTAAACTATTCTTTAAGCACCTAATTAGGAGATTAGTAGCTATAGATCTTAGTAGGGCTTATGCTATGTAGGTAAGTAGCTGCATCTATAATTACTAGCTAAAGCTTAGCTAGTAGATTAGCGCTCGTGCGCAGCTTAATAGCCTTAGTAATTAGCTCTTAGCTAGCTCTCTCTGCTAAACTATTTAGCTTATAGGTGTATAGCAGTGGCGTCTTAATTACAATCCCTTTCTCTATTGCCTATTCCTTATATCTTGATTGCCCTCTCTAAGGCAGTGTAGTAGTATTGTTATCTTGAATAATTTCTACAATTCTCTGCTATAATTTCCTCTTAATTCTTTTAGCGAAACCTTTAATTACAGGCATAATATTGTTTAGTGTCTTTAACAGATATTTTAATTATACAGCTTGCCTGAGTATTCTTCTTGATAATTAGTGCCTATTTTTTAAGCAGTTAACCTAATAAGAAATTAAATAGATCTTATAAGATCTTATAAAACAGTTATAGTAACCTCTTCCTTAGTCGCCGCAAGATTACTTGCAAGGCATAAGCTGTTGCGCAATAATTATATTCTAATAGCTTTTTGCTAGTAATCTTAACGTTTTACGCTAAGTAAACTAAGGCTTTAATAGCCTGTTGTCCGAGGTAACCTAATTATTAATGCTATAAGTCTTTATTACTAGTGCGCACCTAAGGTTTCCTTAATCGCGCTACAGCGTTTACAAGCAGTAGTAGTTAAGTAAGGTAACAAGAGACTTGCTTATATTTAACAAATAAGAGATTAAAATAATACTTAAGGTTAATTAAAACAACGTTCTTCTTAGAAGTACTAAATTGCATAGTCTAATTATATCCTAAATACTAAATGCCTAACTAGTTGAGCTGTTCTTCCGACACGATGTTAGTATAAAAACCTAGTACAAGCTTAACGTTAGTAAGCAGTAGATTAGCTGTCTTAGGGCCTGCCTTGCTATGCAGGACGTTCTTAAGCAGCCTATTTTCTACCTTAGTAATAGGGATAGATTAAGTGCCTGCTAAGACTGTCATATTATTAACGCATTTGCTAAAGGTGCCTAGTACTAGGTAATCTATAGTATTAACTAAGTAAACTGCTGCTCTACCATCTAGGATAATACAAAGGGATAAGGCATAAAGAGTAAAGGCTGTACTAAAAATGTTTAGCCTAATCTTATTAATAAAATTATTTAGGTTAATTAGTGCTAAAACTAATAATTTAGCGTAAGATCTACCTTACTTATTAGTAGCTAATCTGCTAGTGCTAGCCTTCTAGCCTTCCTTCTTAAATTTAGGTGCGCAGAGATGCCTAAGTGTTAGTGTTCTATTACTTAACAATTTTCTTTTTCTCGTCGTCTAACAGCTTAATTAGAATACTGCTAGTAAAGGTTGATCTAGTAACTGCAGTTTAAAGTTAATAGCAGTTGCGCGGTGTCTAAAAGTGCTTACTTATTAGCCCTTTATTAGCCTTGCAGGGATAAGAGTAGGGTTGCTTACTGCTCTTGTTTAACTTTGTATTATTAGCACTAGTATATTGTTAAGCTAACGCTAATCTAGATCTAGTTTAGAATACTACGTGTCCTTTTCCTTTTAAGAAACTAATTAACTAATCCTGTAACAAAACACCAAAGATCTTTCCTAATTAATTAACGGTTAACTAGGCTTTTCTAAGCGCTATTGCTTGTGCTAGCTTATTGCGCTTCTTACGCAACTAGTCTAGTGCAATCTTAGTTCCTAAGGCGTCTAAAAAAATTAGTAATTGCCAACAGCCTAACAACCTTAGGGAGCGAGTAGATTGTCGCTTGTTAATATAGGAGCTGCTACTTAGTAAACTATTACTTAGGGCCTATTTGTCCCTAGCAAGCCTTATCTAGGTAGGATCAGTACTACGCTCTAATTAAATACTAAGTATTTTAATTAGTAGGTGCAAGGTCCTTCTTAAGAATCTTTACTAAGGCTTAAAAGCTAGTAAGGTTTTAATTAATTATGCTTATTAACGCATTTAAGAGCAGGTCTAGATAGACAGTCTTGCTAATCTAGTCCTTGACATTAGTAATCTTAGCAATCTTCCTAGTCTATTAAGCTGCCTATACTTTGTACCTATTAACTAGCTCGCCGTAATTGTTCTTCTTATACTTAGCATTAAGAACTTAAGCCTTATATTTGCATTAAGCAATCTTATAATCCTCTTGTTCTTGCGCGCTTGCGTCAGGTAGTAGAGCGACTAGTCGCTTAATATCCTTAGGCAGTTTAGGATACTATAGCTCTTAGTAGTTAATTAAGAGCACGTCTAAAAGATCAGGATCAATCTAATTCTATATGCTCTTCTCTAAGCAGTGCAGTCTTAAAAGAGAAAACTAGGTTAGCTAGTCTAATTAGGCCTTTAGGATCACCCCTAAGGCAACAAGTAGTGTGTTAGTAAGGTCTATATTAGTAAGATGCTTATGTAAGATTACAACATAGGTTATCGTTAAGGTAACAATAGGATTAATTGGTTAGTTAGTAGCTATGTTAACGATGACAGTAGCCTGTAGGTTGTAGGATAGGTTAGAAAGAGGTTGATTATATGATTAATAAGTGAGAGACGTACAGCAGCAGTAGCAATCTGCTGGCTAGTGCTGTAGGAGATAAAAAGAGGAGAGTAAAATCCAATTAAACAAATAATCTTCCAGCTCGCTAATTGCGCAGTAGGAATTAATACTACAATTAAGCAGCCGGGCTTATAAATGTACGAGCTGAGAAGGAGTAATTAAATAATTAGTTAGAGGGGAATAAGTATATTAATCAACTAAGTGTTACAACAAAGTGTCCAATAACTACTAAAAAGACTTTAGACGATCTGGCTCGTTTATATGTGCTATATGTGCGCTACTAGCGCCGTCACGTGATATCGCACTAGGATCACCTGATAATCCGGGTGATCCGGTTGTCCAAGCGTGATCCGGAGTGATCCGGAGGTCCGTACTCCAACAATAAGTATTAAGCAATTATTTGCTTTTTTTAAATAATCTAGTCTAAGTCTTACTTTATTTAACTAATCAATCTCTTCTCTGCAGGCATTTTTAATAAGGCCTTTGTAAAATGCTAGAATAATTACTGCTATAGTTTTAGTAGTTTAGATAAATTGCTGCAATGTAGTTAACTATATCATATACTTAGCTTATACTTAGTAAGCAAAGCTGCTATAACTATATAATTAAGAGTTTTATAGCTTGCTTAGTCTTCCTAAGTTGCTTACACACCTAGTAGTAAAATAAATGCGCAGGTATATAAAGAAAAATATTATTATTTTACTTATAAAAAATTTCAAATTTAATAAAGGATTAGCATTTATAGCTATTAATAATAAGTAGTTAAGACCTAGTTGTAGTATAGCCTTGTAAATAAGTATTAAAGTGTTTTAATTTGGCAAAAGCAAGCTAATTATTTATTTAGCTATTAAGACTAACTTTTAAAACTTAGTTAGTAGGCAAATTCTTAAACTAGATACTAATAAGCACCTTACTTACAAAAATAATAAAAGGTAGTATTATGTAACTTAACACGCCTATGCTTTAAATTATAGTAACTTATTTACAGTTACTTAGCTATATCTACTTTTTTGACTATATTCTTCTAAATTTGTGATAACTAACTATAATAAAATCTTGCCTATTATGAAGCTAGATTTGTTAAAGGTATAAATATTATTATTTATAATACTTTACATACTTTAGCTTTGTTCTCTTTACTAAGTTATAATAGCGCTAAATAGCTATTAGGTGTTTACAAGAAGCTTGCTAGTAATTTTAAAAATAGCTTTAGCGTGTATAAAGCTTAATAATCAGCTTAACAAAGTTGTTAACTTAGTTTTCACTAATATAGTTACTAGCGTGCTTATTTCATAGTTTATTAGCTATTGCTTAAATATTAAGCTTTATATTTACAAATTTTTACAAAAAATCTTTAAAAATATACTTCATTATAGCGTTTTTTTAAGCTTGTTTAGGCGCTTTAAATTCAATTTGCAGTTGTGTAAGGAGCGCTTTCTAACGCGTTAGTAAGATAAAGTTCTTTAAGGCACATTATAGATAAAAGCAGCACGTCTTTAGCTTTAAACACGTTATGATTAGATATTAAAAAGGGCAAGCTAAAGATCTAATTTAGGATAAGGTAACAAATAATTACATTGTTAAGACATAACGCGTTATAGTGTCAACATTAACGCGCTAGTAGCGTGTAAGCTATTTGCTTAGGTGAGCTATTCGCTTTTGAACCACGTTATTTTAAATAAGTAATTAATAGAAAAATTTAGCTGTTACTTTGGTATTATAGTTGAACACATATTAAAGATATATAAGACTAATATTATTATTTATCTAGGTAAAAAGTAATAAATAACTTTAAACTTATTAAGTTTTAAGCTTAAAGGCTTGTAACAAAGTATTTTAAATTTATTCGAAATGAATTTATATATAAAAGTAAGCACTAGGTAAAGTGTCGCATATATCAGCCACGCGCCTCAGCCACGAGGCTCTAGGCCCAAGCGTGAGAGCCTGCGCGGGCCTGCGCGGGACGCGCAGCGCCAAGCGACCGAGGCTTACAGCCTTCACGCTAAGGCGCAGAGATTCTACAATAAGGCTTAGAGCCTTTACACTAAGGATTAGAGATTTTACGCTAAGCTTGGATACTTGTATCTGAGCTCCACAAAACACTTACCGTGCTTAGAGGCATCCCCCTAAGCCCTACAACTATTGCTTTAGACAATAGTATTTCCTATGTATCTATAGAGCGTCTTAAACGCAGATAGAAAAACAGAATTAACTATCTAGTCTTCTTAAACTATTGTTACTAGCTTCTTGTTTTTTATAGTGATGAGCATAGCGCTTTAAATCGCAGTTTAGATTCTCTCTACGCATCCTAGAGTACGCTAGTAGTAGTTTAGACCCTCTAATTTGTTTAAAAAACACCCCTTAACCTACTAACTAATCGCATGCTCTACTATAGCGAGCGACTCCTCCTAAATTACTAACTTAGCGCGCCTGACAGGCTACGCAAGCTAGACTTACTAGTATACTTAGCTAAAGTTTAACGCTAAATTTAAAGGAGTCTAGGAATATGTTAACTTAAAGGCTATTGTAACTGTTAATATATTAACAGAGCCGCCTTTATGGCCCTTAGTACCTATAAAGGACTCTTATAAAGAGAAACTTAAAGCCTATAATAGAAAGCTTAATAAATATCACGCGAGGCATGTAGACTAGGCTGTAAACGCGCGCGCACTACAGTATATTTAGGACTAGGTCTACGCATCTATTAACAAGCAGTTACTAGCTTCATTTATAATAAGACTTATAGATAGACTAAGCTAGACTCTTAATAAGCTTGTTCAACAATTAAAGCTTAAACTAGCGCTAATAGACGCTATTAATTAAATAGTAACACGCTAGAATTACAGTGCAAGCCTTAAAAGGGCAAAGCTTAGTAATATAGAACTATAAGCTTAGTATAACAATTAGCAAACAAACTAACTTAAAGCTAAAGAGCTAAAAGATTTTAAGGTAGACAGCGCGTTTACTGTATTTAACTTTCTAGACGCTATAGGAGCTAAATACGCTCCTAAATAGGCTATTACTACAAAGACGCTCTACTAGCAGGACTAGACGCTTAGGAAGAATTATCTTAATCTAGACTAAACTAGTTAACTATTCTTAGGAATGCTCTCCTAGCGCTTAATTAGCTTACTAAGCTTAGCTAAATCCTTAAAAGCCTATACTATATGAGGAAACTTAAAACCTTATCTACTAGAAGGCGCTAAAGGCACAAGCTAAAAACAAAGTCTTGAGTGTCTATATTAAGATAGTAACAACGGCAAGCATTACTAAGATCTTATAAAGTACTACACACTTCTAGCAGCAATTAAGGCCTACGCAAAGCTTAACTTTAATATTAGTAAAGAGAAATCTAAGAAGATTTAGAAACGCCTGCACACTAACTAGTACAAAAAACTTTAAGACAAAATTATTAAAGTAGGACAAAAGCTCCCTTGAAAAGAAAAAAGTAAGTTAAAGGCTTTTTTGGGTAGTATAGTTATATCCTTAATTAACCTTGCGCTTCTTAAGAAAAACAATACTAGTATATACTACACTAGCAACTTCAATGCTTATATACTGTTAGGGAGCACTATACTTAACAGTAGGGCCGCGTTGCACCTAGTAAATAACAGGGAACTACTTATACTAGGCTCCTTTATACCCGCAAGGGAGGTGGAGACAGTAAAGACAGGCACTTAGGCCTTCCCTATTAGCAGCTAAGGCACTTGTATTCTACGCTAAGTTCTAAGTAGAACACATAGCAATAAAACTAAAGACCTTATGCTTATAAACATAGCAGTAATAAAAGGTTTTTATTTAAATATTGTCTTAGAAGCTCGCCTACATAGGAAAGGAGTCTAGTACCTAGGCCTAGACAATACTCTCTATTAAGGTACACTAGGCAGAAACGTTGTACTAGCAAGGCTTAAACGCTGTTTCAACCTCTTATTCCTTAAATACAAACTTTTATTCTCTTATTCTAACCTTATTCTAAACGTAATACCTTTAGTTAGAAGCTTATAAGTAACTTATTTAAGAAGCAACTTAGAGGACCTTTAGCATACCTCCGCAGGGCACCTAGGCCTTAAAGCACTAAAAGCACTTGTTAACGCAGCTTAAGGCGTAAGAATTAAAGGGATAGCACGTATTAAGTACAAGCACTATGCTTAAACTTATGCAAAACAGGTTATATTATAAAGGCTAAAGGAGCTCTCTCCTTAGCTATACTAAAGAATCTTATAGAATCTATTTAACATGCCTTAAGGTCGTTTAAGAGAGCAGTAGATACAAGTAATAAAAAACGCCTTTAGTAGAAAGCTCTATGTGTATATCTTGTAAGCAAAATCTATCCTAGAGATTATAAGAGCATTTTACAACCTTAAGGCACTTATTAAAGCTTGTTATAAGCTTTAGATAGTTAAAATTATACAAGATAACAACTCTTTAATAATCCCTTAGCAAGGAACGTCGTAGTACTAAACATAGTGTAAGAAACGCAGCATTACTATTAAGCTTTCTCTACTACATACACATAAACTAAATGAAGCTACTAAACAAGCAGGCTAGAAGCTAATAACTAAGTTAAGTAAAATAAGAGCAAGCGCAAACCTGCCTAAGAAACTCTAGCTAAAGATTATTAAGGCTACAGCCTAGCTTTACAATATAAGTTTCTTTTATGCATATAGCTTACGCTTACTAAACAAGCTTCTTAAATTATAAAGTAGGAAGTACTTTAAGTACTATAAGCCTAAGCTTCTTAAGAGCTTTACAGTAAATATAAAACTAGATTAGAGTAGTATATACGCCTACGGCTGCTGCGCCTATTCGTTAAACAAGGATAAAGCAGCTAGGCAATATAGAAAAAGCTTTAAGACTCTTCCTAAAAGCTATATTAGTTACTTAGTAGTCTATAGAGCTTCTAATATATACTATATATAGGTCTTAGCGCTTAACTAAGTTATTATAACGCATAACGTTATATTTAATAAGACACTATACTACTAAAAACTAGCTTATAAGCTGCCTAGGCAGGACGCGGTCCTTATAGTAAACACCTTTAATAAAGATAAAATAAGTAAAGCTGAAGAAGTACTTAAACAGCTTACTAGTATTAGTTAAGTAGTAGTAACAACATAGGAGGACTTTAGGCCACGAGCCCCACCTTCATTTAGATGGCCCCCTCCTTGTAATTAAATAAATCTTAGATAAAAACTACGTAGATACTTGTAGGTCCTAAACCTCCACGTCTTATATAGCCCTCTAGGCTGAGAAAGGACGTTAAACTACAATAAAAAAACATAGGAGGACTTGCAGCTAATAAGCAATTAGCTAGTAATAGAGACTGTAGAAGGCCTGTTATAATCTCTAACAGGCAGTACACTAATAGCATGTAAGAAGCATTAGGCTAACGCTTCTTAGAGAATCTGTGTAGGGTAGAAAAGTTCTTTAAGACAGCTACTAACGCCTAAGGCAACGCTAGCGCCTTCTTTACTAGAAGCGCAAATGCTAGGGCAAGGCACCCTAGCTTAAAGGGCTATAGGTAGCAGTAATAAGCTGCTTAGCTCCTAGAAATTGCAAACTACTAGTAGATTAAGCTTAACAGACGCGCTAAGACTTTTACAGTCTTAAAAGAGAGCAAGGATTACTTTTAAGGACGCCTAGCGCAGTACTAAGAATCCTACAATACTAACTAGAGCCTTTCAGAATCTTTTAGCAAAAAGACTTTATAAAAAGAAGGTATAAAGACCTCCTGCAAGGAGCTCCTTAAGGCTAAAAGATAAGGACTAACGCAGTCCTAATGTAGGGGGTACGGGCATACATTGCCTATTATATAACCCTTTAAAGGCTCCTAAGCTTAAGGCATTACTCTCTTAGCCTTAGGACCTTAATAGAGAGTTAATTACAGTTTATGCTATAATAGTAGCAACTCTTAAAAAGGCTAATAAACTTTAAACGCACTTTAACAATCTTTTAAAACTTTTGAATAAATAGAAAGACCTCTATAACCACTAATATAGGACTCTATTTAGACAGGCTAGCTAAAAAGAGATTAATAGCCTACTTTTAAAAGGCACCTAGATAAAGGAAGAGACTCTGGAGAACACTAAACTTCTCCCTCTTAAGTAGGTATTTACCTATAAGCTTAATAAGAACAGCTACTTTCTTAAGTGCAAAGCTTTTCTTGTAGTAAAAAAAGACTTTTAAGTAAAAAACTTAATATACTTAACGTACGCGGCAACACTAGCTGCGTAATTCTTTAGGCTTACAATTGCAATTGCAGCTAAGTTTAAAATAGAGATACAGCAGCTTAATATAGTAGGCGCGTTCCTTAACGCAAATATTGATAAAGAAACAATAGTTCTATGCAACCTACTAGACGGTTACAAGCGCCTAGGCAAATGCGTTAAGCTTAAGAGAGTCTTATATAGCCTAAAAGACTTGCTATTATTATAGTATAACAAGTTCTTAAGCACACTAAGAAAGCTTAGCTTATAGGCCTTAGCTAAAAAGCTATGCTTGTTCTTTACAAAGAAGCACTTAATACTCCTACTATTCTATATAGATAATATACCCTTTATGTATTATTAAACTTACTAAACTAAAGCCTTTAAAATCTCTAAATCTATTAAGAACACCTACAAGGTTAAGGATAAAGAAAAGGCAAGCTATTTTCTAAGGATAAGGATTGTAAAAGACTATAAGAAGCGTATAATATTACTACTACACAACACCTATATTAACAAAGTCGCTAAACGCTTTAGTTTAGACGCCTTTAGCAGGTTCGTAGAAACTCCTTTGCCCTTAGAGAAGCTAGTTAAAAATCTAGAAGAGGCCCTAAAGCCTTAGATTAAAGCCTACCAAGAGCGCGTAGGCAGCGCGCTGTACACAGCTATTATACTGCGTCCTAACGCTGCCTATGCAGTTTCTAAGCTCTCTTACTTTCTAACTAACTCTTTAGAAGCTTATATAAAGGCTGTAGATTATCTTATATAATACCTCTACTATACAAGGCATACGGGAATTACGTATAGTAATAACAACAGTAAGGAGCTTACTATATATAGAGACGCGTCTTTTGCAGATAATTTAGAGACTTGTTAATCTTCTTAAGGCTACGTTGTTATACTCTTTAGATGTCTAATTATATAGAAAGTAGCTTAGCAAGCTACAGTAATAACTTTAACTATAGAAGCTAAGCTCCTTGCGTTAGAGCATATAGTAAAAAAGTCTATAGCGCTTAAGAGGATATTTAATAAGCTTAAACTTGTAGTCTTAGAAGCCTAGAGGATCTTCTGCAACAACTAGCAAACTATACGCCTAGTAGTTAGAGAGTAAAAAAGTATTACTACTAAGCTCTATTATGTAGATATATAGAATTTATACCTCTGCTAAAAGCACGCTAAAGGCTTATTTTAAATTAAGTACTTGCTAACAACTAAGATGCTAGCTAATAGACTTATTAAATACTTGTTAAGGCAGAAGCTTAAGCACTTTAAGAAACTTATTAATATAAAACCCATTTCTTACAAAGGTTTATAAGATGAAAAAAGCACAAAAAGAGAAAAGATAAATATTTAATTATTAGGGTAGATCAGCTCTCTACCTCTAAGGAACTTATAAAATTCTAAGAAGCAACTCTCTCTTATTAGGTTTTTAAGTAACTAAATGGTCTACTAGCTTACCTAACAGCTTCTTAGCGCGCAGACAACGCGCAAGAAGACTGTTAGAAGAGCTAGTAGGCTTATCTTAGTTATCTTGACTTTTCTCTTTACTACTAAGGTCCTTTTTAGACTTCTCTTTCTTAGCCGCTTCCTCTAAAAAAATGTAAACAGTAGCTTATAAGCTTTTTAGCCTGCTTCTTTTATAATTTATTAGTATAAAAAGCTTAAAAAAATAGAAGAAGAGCTTACAACAGCGCATCTTTCTAGAGCTTAGTAAAAAGCTTTTTAGCAAAAAAAAAATAGCAATTTAAAAACTTTAATTGTTAGTAAAAGCTTAAAATTTAAGGAGAAATTACATATTGAATCTTGCAGGTTTTCTTATTAAAACACTACTAGCAGCGCGCTTTAGAGCTAGAGGCCCTGTCTTAATAAGCTTTATTAGAGCTGCTAGACAAAGCGCTCTTAACGCATTTAAAATAAGGCACGCTATAATACGCACTAGGTGCGCCTTAACAACTAGAGGTTGCTGTTAAAGTCTTACGCCTGCAAGTAATCTTAACTAAGGTTTTAATCTTGCCTATACGCTCTTTAGACATGCGGTCTAGTACTACACTTAAAGTAGCACTAGTTAACTTAACATACGAATTGCGTTCTAGTAGAGGCAGCTGCACCTCTAGTGAGGGTAACAGCGCGGGCGGCAGCGCGGGCAGCGGCAGCTTTTTGTAGTTTTAACTTCTATATAAAGTTAGTAACTAAACAAAGAAAGTACTAAAATAAAGCTAGAAGCTGCGCAGGAGTATAAAGTAGCGTGTAATAGCTTAAAAAGCCATATAAAAGTATAGTAAAGCTTAAAAAAAGCAACTAGAATTATTTTTAAAAAATTTAAGTAAGTTTCTAAGTAATACTTATAACAGCTATTGTAATGTTAGATACTAAGCCTAGAAAGCTTAAAAATTTGTTATTACTTTAGCACTTTACGCTAAGCTGCGTGTACGTAGCGCGTTATAGGACGCGCTATAACTATATAAAGCCCAGTACAGCTAACTAAAGTCTTAGTTACTTAGGGAGTGTGTTATATATATTAGCTACGCGCCTTAGCTATAAGGCTCTAGGCCTAAGCGTAAGAGCCTACGCGGGCCTGCGCAGGATGCGCAGCGCTAAGCAACTAAGGCTTACAGCGTTTACGCTAAGGCGCAGAGATTTTATAATAAGGCTTAAAGCCTTAACGCTAAGAATTAGAAATCTTATGCTAAGCTTAGATACTTGTATCTAAGCTCTATAAAACACTTGCCGTGCTTAGAGGCAACCCTCTAAGCCCTACAACTGTTGTTCTAGACAATAGTATTTCCTTTATATTTTATAGAGCGTCTTAGACGCAGATAGAAAGACAGAATTTACTATCCGGTTCTTCTAAACTATTGTTACTAGCTCCTTGTTCTCTACACAAAGTTTATTAACATAAATATAAGCTAAAAGTAGTATTTACGTTTATAACCCATTCTAAATACTACAGTTTTTTGAAGTTTTTATTTCAAGATATATCAAAAATTCTTTTCAATTTTGTTAAAACACTAAAAAGATTTTTTTTTAATTTATATTATACATTTAATGCGCTTGAACGTAATACTAGTCTATGCTCCTGTATAAGAAACTAAAATAAAAGCTATACTTTTCTCTTAACTAAGCTTTATAGTAGTAATCATTAATACTTATTATTTATTTTAAAATAAACCTATTAAAGTACTAGTAAGAATGTAATTAACTTGATATACTTTAATCTTTCTTCTTATAATTTATAAGGCGAAATTTTATATTATAGCTTTAGTAGATAGAATGCTTGCATAGGAAGCTGCTTAATATACTATAACAGATCTAGCTTTTATAGTAAGTAGAAAGCTTAGAAATTTTGCGCTATAGTCGTACGTAAAGTTAAAATAAATTAGTGTTTTTATAGAAGCGTTACGCAACTATAAATATATTCTTCTATTATTTTTAAGTAAGGATCCTTTTTTTAGTTTTGGCAACTTTATAGCTATAAGCGCAGCTTAATTAGAGTTATATTTATAAATTTGGGAGCTGAGAAGGAGTAATTGAATGATCAGTTGGAAGGGAATGAGTATATTGATCAATTAAGTGCCACAACAAAGTGTCCAATAACTACTAAAAAGACTTCAGACGATCTGGCTCGTTTATATGTGCGCTACTAGCGCCGTCACGTGATATCGCACTAGGATCACCTGATAACCCGGGTGATCCGGATGTCCAAGCGTAATTCGGAGTAGTCCGGAGGTCTGTACTCTAACACACCCCCTAGGTTAGTGAGATACTATTAATCTAAGCTGTAAGCAATTTAGGTAACCGTAATAAATCTAAGTCGTTAATTAAGAGGGCCTCCGTAATTACAGCTCCTCTACGTAACTATCTATTATTATAGTATTATTGCGTGTTGTTGCGTTGATTAATCTAGAAGCTCTAAGTAATATTAAAACATTAGATAGACCTTAAATATTGCGTAAATAGTCAGCGCGCAATTACTACAACAAAATTAATTACGTCTCTTGCCTCTCTAAAACCTTTTTTTCCTTAACCTCAATTAATCTGATAACTAAGTCTTTCTAACCTGCCTTAACTACTATTACTAATATAGTAAGTAGTATTGCCTTATTGTTCCTTTACTAATTAGCTGCTAATCTTTCTAGTGTAGTCCGCCTTAAGCAATAACAAGCGCAGCTTAAAGAGCTGTTGTTAACAACGTAATAAACAATTAAAAAGCTACTAGCAGCTTAAAAATAGTTCTAAGTATAAGCGTCGCGCGCGCTAAACCCTGTTTAACAATAAAATTTAGCAAGCAGCTAATCTCTAAAATAAAAATAATTTATTGCCTCTGCTTTTTAATCCTTTTGCTTACTGCAAGACATCTAGTAGCCCTGCTTAGAGAACAATTGCCTTACCTAGTAAATTAAGTCTGCTGTTAAGTTCTTATTTAAATTTTCACCTACATAAGAGTCTAACTAAGCGCTTAAGCTAGCGCAAGGGCAAGGCTCTTTAAAAGCTAAAGTAAAAGTTATAGCAGATAACTGCTTAAGCAGCAACACGTAAACTGTAATATAATAACAGCAATTAGCTAAAAACGCCTATTAAGCTGTCTACTAAGCGCTTAGCGCCCCCCTCTACTTAGAAAAAAGCGCCTAGCAGCTCCTTAAAGATTGCTGCTAATCTATCACGCCCTTGCGTTCTACCGTGTAAGCACTGTATAAAGAAGATACTAGATAGCTTGTACGCTAAATACTGCTTTAATCGCGTTTAGACTAGCAGCTAGAGTAGCTTACGCTGTAGCAGTTGCTTGTCTTACACCTGCTATACTGTTAATATTAATCTTACTAATTAATTTATAGCTATGTATAAAGATGAAGAGGTAAGTCTTTAACTTGTAAACCTTCTTGCTTAGCTTACTAACTAGTTTTTTAGAGATAGAATAATAATAAAATGTACTAAGTTTTCAAAGCTTAACTACCTAAAGACATTATTGCTTGCTATAAAAAGATTAAGAGTAGTGTTATAACTACTAAGCTTCCTGCGCAGAAAGCTCCCGCTAATAATTATTATGCTTAAGAAATAGCGTATTAAAATTTTACTACTTAGCCTCTTGCTCCTGCTCCTGCTCCCTTATTTGCTTCTACTCCTACTCCTACGTTCCCTCCTGCTCCTGCTCCTGTGTTCGCTCCTGCTCCTACTCCCGCGTTTGCTTAACAACCGCAATTGTCAGCTTATTATCTTTAGCAGCCGCAGCAGTAACATAAGCAGCCTTAGCAGTAACCTGCTTAAAAGTTACTGCTTTAAGAGCAAGCTTCCTAAGAAATATTACCCCCCTCTAGTCTATATAATTGCTCTGCTGTTCGTTGTCCTAATTACTATACTAAGCGCGATCATTAAGCTAGTGTAAGAACGCAATTAGTTAACAACTCTATGTATAGAAGCAATAGGTTAGAATTACGCTGCAATGCTGCTTACCTCTAGACTCTTGCTGTTTAGGCTTATATAGCCTAAATTGCTTTTAAGCTAGCTAAGCTAAGTAGGCTAAGTGTAATGCAATAATAGAGTCTAGCGAGTATTATTAAGTCTAATGCTTATTAGTAATAAGATTTCTAGTCCTAGTTTAGTTTAATAGTCTAGCTTACGTTCTCCTGCTTATTAAAATAAGCTATTAAGAGAAGACTTAGCCTAGTATATAGATGTTACTGCTTAATATAATCCTTTGCTTGTTAATTATTCTTTCTTTTAATTGAGTACTTAACTTACTAAAGGTTAAGCAACTGCTTAGTGTTCTTAAACTGTTGTTAGGTGAGTAACTTAGTTAGTCTATTAGCTAGCATAATTACTGTTTCTAGGTACTTAACCTAAAATAATCCTTTAGCAAACTCATGCTGCAGCTATAAATTTTAGATATCTACATACCTTAACTCAGTGCTAATCTACTTGTTTTTCCTAACTACAAGCCTAATTATTTGTTATATATTATACTAGACTGTCTAGACGTCTTCTAGATTAAGAGACAGCTCGCGAAAAAAGCGCTTAAGGGCTATAGCCTCCTTAGTAGTGTGCTTAAGGGTAAGCAGCTTAGCCTTAGTAGTTAATGTAGTTACTGTAGTCTGCCGAGCTGCCTTCTAAAATATTAGACTACTATATAGGATAGCTATATATCTATAAGACAATTAACAAGTTTTCTAATTATCTGCAAAAGAATTATCACCTATAATTGTTAGGTCTAGGCTATTATAGTTCCTATATTAGATCGCATCCTATCTTGTTTAATTGTCAGATATTATAGGTTAAGTAATACTGATAAGGTAATGATAAGATAAGTGATGATAAGTTGATGGTAATAATGATTGATTGTTCATGTTGAGTGTGTGGATTGTATATGCTCTGAGTGCCCTTTTTCTAATCAGGATTCTGTGTGGGCCTTAGCGGCGCTAGCGCGTTTAGCGTCCTTTAGCGCCACCCCCTGATCACCCTTGCAGACCCTTTCTCCAATCTCACTAATCTTCTGATCAACCGCGCTGATGTCCCAAATTTAACACACCCCCTTAGCTTAAGCGTACAGATTAAGCTAAACACTTTCTTTGTTATTTCTTCTGTAAGGTGGTTAATTATAGGTCTAAGGCATTAAGCTAATTAGTTATTAAGACTAGATTAGCTTCTGGTCGTGGTCGTATGCCTAGAATAATCAGTCCTATTTGTTGTAGGAACCTCGGCTATTAATTAGCTAGTAATAGTTTAGTAAGTCTGTTAGCGAGCATCTTGCTTAATTCTACGTAGATTACCTTAATTAACTTGTTCTAAGCTTCTTGCCTAAGCTAATAGTTATAGATATTAACATGCCGTAGCTTTGTAGTTAACTAAGAAATCTCTTCTAAGATTAATTAGATCGTCTGTAGGTTATCGCACTATATAGTAATTGTTTATTTAATTATCTAAACTTAGAGCTTACTAAACAGCATCTAAATAAATATAGCTTTCTTTGCTACTTATAAGAGCGGAAGTAATTTAGCTTTAGTTATTAAGGTTATAACTGTATCTTGTTTATTTACCCTCTAAGCTATTAGTCTGCTAAATAGCTTAATTACGTATCCTTGTAAGCTTTTGCGATTAAGTGTATTATTAGTAAGAAACGCGATACTTGCAATAACTAGGTCATTGTCTCTACTAAATTGTAGTGCGAGTGTTTGTGTATAGTTAAGGTAGAGAAGTACGCAAGTAGCTGCTTGCTAATAATTAGGCCTAAAGTTTATAAGAAATTATGCTAGGCGTGATACTATAAAGGCTGTATTAGGTCTTGTGTTAACTGCTGCGAATAAGAGTAATCTAATCTTTTGTTAGTAGAGGTTAATTTCCCTAGGAGTTACGTTGCCTTCTTAGGGCAGCAGTTTGGCTTTAATTATTAGGGTATTACTCTTAATTAAGTAATTGCTTACTAGTTAGTTAATCTTCTTAATATATGCTAATTAGGAGATCTAGATCTTGCATTGTAATTAATCCCTAATTAACTTTATGCCTAAGAACTAATGTAGATCGTTTCCTCTAGTTATACAGTACTTCTTTCTAATATCCTTAATAGCTGCTTGCGCATCTAATCTATAGTTCTTGCTGTACATTACAATAATACTGTTAACGTAGAAGAACACAAAGATCTTTTAGCAGATTATACAGTATAGCTTATGTAGGACAGCAGTAAATCTACATCTTTAAAGATAGGTAGTAAAGTCTTTTTGCTAGAGTAGTAGTAATATCTGTAAGCTGTACAACGCCTTATTAAGCTTTAGGATTATCCCCTTCCTTGCTTATCTACGTGGTATTCTTATGTATATAACTTAATTAATTAGTGCGTGTGTAAAGGCGTTAGTAACGTTATACTGCTTAAGCTTAAGGTTAAATTAAGCAGCAGTTGTAAGGGCTATTTAGAAGGATTAACCTGCTAACGTAGCGGCGTAGGTCTCTTAAGCAGTAATGTTGCGTTGTTAATTACTCTATATAACTAAGCGCGCTTTACATTTAACAAACTAATAATCCTTATTAATCTTGTAGGTATATACCTATATAGACTTTAGTATCTAAGTGTCTGTTAGTTGTGCTTCTTGTGTTAGGACTTCTAACTATAAGTTTAATTGCTTGTAGCTCGCAAGCTGATCCTCTTTAGCCTTTTTAAACAACTAGTAGAATATGTAATTCTTATTTAGTTAGTTTAGACTCGGCGCTAGCAGGAGCTTGCTTAAATAAAGTATCTAGCTATAATCTTAACCCTTAAGCAATTAATTAACTACTACACTATTCAGTTTCTTATTATTTAATTGTTGGACTTTTCCTACTTTTGTACCTACTATAAACGCTAAAGCCTATAAGTCTGTCTAGTTTTTCTAGAGGGACTTACTAATAGAACTTAATCCTATATTAGCACTGCGTAAATTAGGACACTCGCTGCTGCTAGTACTTAAGGGGTAATTAGGCCTAGGGTTTAATAGCTGCGTAAGGGCAACGTTATAACTCTTAATATTAAGAAGATTATCTACACGCTTAATACTCTCCGCTGTTATAAAATTAGTTAAGCGAGCTACTAGTAGAGGTGTTAGTAGGGGTAAAGGATAATCTACTTAAACTTTTTTTCTACGTTAATTATATTAATTATGTATTCTTTATGTATAAGTCCTTTATTAAAAACCTTATCCTTAAGAAAAGATTGTGTCTCTTCTTAGTTATTTGTAATCTTAAGGGGAAGTTCTACAGTCCTAATCTATGCCTTAATCTCTTTAAGGGTGCTATGCATTAGGTTATCTATAACGTTCTTCTTATTTTTAGTAAAGATTAATTCTTTTTTAAATACTATATCGCGTGTAGTAATTACCTTAGCTATTGTTAGTACCTATACACAGTAAATTTTTGTAAATTAATATCTAACTAGGTATCTAATTTATGCCTTAGAATTAAGCCGCTGTAGTTTGCGCTTGCTACGCTTTATATTATCTATTATTGCAAACGCCTTGTACCTATATACTTATACGTATCCTTAGTGTAGCTTGCGCAGTAAGGTAACAATTCTATTTTTGTATACGTTATGCGTAAAGAACTCTTAATATAGTAATCTCTATTAATTTGCGTATTAGGGCGTTTAATTATAGAGATATACTGCTAATTAAGTAATCTTAGGCTATAGTGGCTACAGTAAGTTAGCGTTAAGTTGTATTACTTATGCTTTATCCTTAATTACACCCCCTAAGCGTTCTACTCTACTGTTCTGTGCTTAGGTATTAGGAGCGGAGGGCTCAAACCGCATGCCTTAGGACTCTACCCACTAAGCAACTTCTAGTTTAACTTTAACGATCTTATTATTAGTTTTAATAACCTTAATGTAATATTAAATTAGGTCTTTATAAAAATAACAAAGAATTCTAGGGACTTAATAATTACTTGCGCTGTTTAATTGTCTTTAAATTAGTAGTCCTACATAAATCTAGTAACTTAATTAGTAATTAGCAGTTAGCTTCTTTCCTTAGTTAAGCTGTCAACCTTATAATAATAAAAGTTAAGTAAGATGTGCTCTCCTAGAGACTTATTAATCCTGCGCGGCGTGCGGTAGATTAGCCTTTTAGCTTTCGCTTGTCTACAGGCGTCGCATGCTACTATAAGTACCCTAGTAATCTTTACCCCCTTAGATTGTTGTACAAGGTGCTTAAGCGCACTTAATTCTAGATAGCCTATCCTCTTATGCTATATAAGTGCTCGTGCGCGCTGTCTCTAATTATATTGCGGCTTAACAACTCTAGAGGCTATTGTAGCGTAATTAGTAATTAAGTTTGCTTTAAGCACCTATTGTCTATGTAACTTAGTAAGGTTAGCAATTAGATTATTAGTAAGCAATTGTTAAAAAACTGTTAGATTGTATTTAGTATCCTACTACAAGCCCTGTAAGCGGAGTATCCTAAATAAGACAAGATTGTAGAGTAGATTAGGGCAGTATACCACGTCTTTAAGGTGTAGTTAGCTTCGCGTCCTGCTACTAGCTACTGTTAAAGTAACTAATCTATATGCCTTAATCTATACTCATGAGATTCCCGCCTATAGGAAGTCTCCTAGCCTTACTAATCGTGTTTTAGTAAATCAACTAGTATTGTTAAAGACGTGATAAGTTAATCTAGAGTTAAGGATCTATAATTGTCGCAAAGGATACGTATCCTAGATCGCTTTAAATAAGGCCTTAATAAACGTATAGTTAATCTCTCTAATCTTCTAACTATATAGTTAGTTATTATGCTTAACTGTAGGCGTTGCTGTATGTAACTTCTTAATTGCAGGTCTTTAAGATTATAATTGCTACTTAGAGTTGCGAATTGTTTCTTGCATAGTCAGGCTGTTGTTAATACGCAATTAGACTTAATCTATCCTGTCTTGTTAAGGTTGCCACTAGTCTAGCGCGTTGCTTAGGTGCGCATACTAGCAATCCTTAAGCGTATATCTTATATTATAAGCTTCGCACTTACTTGCAGTGTATTAGATATTGTTGAATTAAGTATTCTTAATAGGCTTTTCCTTTCAGCGCTGTTTGCGCTTCTGCCTAGGATTATCTAATTTATCCTTGTTAAGCGTTTGTAATCCAGCTCCTGTAGCTGTTCCAAAGGAAGCCTTAGTTAACTTCGCTTTAGATTGGTAGAAGAGCTGCATGTGATCTTAATAGTCGCAAATTATATCCTTAACTGTGATTAAATAACCCTTTAATCTATAAGATACAAATAATATAGTCTATTGTTCTAAGTGTTTTGTTGTAGCTTAGGTAAAGTCCTCCTTCACGTACGCGTCTAATTAGCACTTAGGAATTTTAACAGCTTTACCCTTAGTTATAGCGTAATTAACTTTAGTAAGCTATATCTCCTATAAGTTAATCACTCTAGGCGGCTTCATCGCGGTTTTATACCGCTCTTAAGCTTCCTTAATCTTATCTTTAGCGTTAATACCTACAGTAGCTATTAAATTAGTAATCTACTAACAATGTGATTGTCTTGCTTAACAGCAGTTTGTGTATAGGTAGTTGTTAACTGTACGCTGTATCTCCTGCGTAATCTTATCTAACGCAACTTGCTCCCTTATGTACTTCTAATCTTCTGTCTTGTATTAATCTAGCTCTAACTTATAGATCTCTAGATCCTCTTTATATAAGGCTCTCGCGTTTTTTAATAGATCCGCGGGCTGTGTAGGTATAAAAGGCGGTATAGTTGCGCTATTGCTGGAATTACTTTAGTGCAATGCGGCGTGCGCATTAATCGCTTGTTGCAACACTTAATAGTTGCTTAGTTAAGGCATTTAGGGTACCTCTAGTTTATTAATAAGTTTAATTGTAAGGTTTAGATTAATCTTCTCCCACACGCGTAGAGAGTCAGCGCGCGTCTTAATCTATTAGATCCATTTAATCTAGTTTGTGTGATCCGTAAGGATCACAAAGGAGTCTTGTAGAGATAGGGTAGTTATCCTTTTAATAGCTTGTATAATTTGGGAGTTTAGTAAACCTCGTTTAGTTAAGGCAGTGAGACTCTTAATTGTTAGATATTATAAGTTAAGTAATACTGATAAGGTAATGATAAGATAAGTGATGATAAGTTGATGGTAATAATGATTGATTGTTCGTGTTATGTGTGTAGATTGTATATGCTCTAGGTGCCCTTTTTATAATCAGGATTCTGTGTGGGCCTTGGCGGCGCTAGCGCGTTTAGCGTTATTTAGCGCCACCCCCTGATCACCCTTGCAGACCCCTTCTCCAATCTCTCCGACCTCCTGATCAAACGCGCTGATGTCCCAAATTTGTCATTAATAGAGGTACATAATTACCTGTTTAGCAGCTTTTACATGCTAATTACTAGAGTTCGTAAGGAATTGTAAGAGCTTTAAGATTAAGTAGGCAATATCTAGTTGTAGCATAATAGCTGTGTAAAAAACTAATCTAACCCTTTCTTAGTAGGCCTTAATTTCCTGCTTAGTTGCTTTGCCAGTGTTCTTAATTAGCTCCTTAGATAGTAACGGGGTCTTAGGAAAACTACTATTCTCTAGCTTAAACTTCTTTACAATCTTGTTAATATACGTATTTTACACAAGCGTAATTATTTACTTCTTGTAATCTCTAATTATCTAGATACTAAAGAACTATTTAACTAATCCCTGTTCTTTTACCTTGTACTTATCTATAATTTTTGACTAAAGGTCTATTGCCCTTTGCTTATAATCTTTCGCGAATAGCAGTAGGATATTATCTACATAAAACAGCACTAGGATCCTCCTTTCTTAATTAAAGAACAGGCAGGGCTCCTCTAGTAAGGTAATTAGTCTAATTTCCTTTAGTAATCCTAAGAACTCCTTATACTACAACAGTAGCGAGTCTCGTAATTTATATAGTGCGCGGTTAAGTTATACGCACTTCCCTAGCTTCTTAAAGCTATCTAGCATCTTATAAATTACTAGGTTGTTTGCTGTAATAAACGCATTAAGGAATGCTCCTACAACATTATATTGCTTAATCTCTAGATTATTCTTAGCGGCGATAGCTATTGCTGCTTAGAAGGACTTAGCTGCTAAGGTAGCAGCATAAGTTAAATTAATTAAATTCTTTTTCTAGAGATTACTTTTTACAATAATCTACGCCTTGCATTTAAAAAAGAAGCTATCCTAATTAAACTTGTAGGTTTAAACCTACTTTATAGGTATTAGGCAATTAATTGCCTCTTCCCTTAATATCTTAGTCTAAGTCTTTGTCTTACTTAACTAATTAATCTCTCTTCTGCAGGCATCCTTAAACAAGGCCCTTATAGAATACTAAAGCAATTACATCTATAATCCTAGCAGTTTATGTAGATCATTGCAATGCAGTTAAGCATTTCCTGTACTTAGCTTATGCTTAGTAAGCAAAGCTACTATAACTACGTAATTAAAATTTTATAGCTTACTTAGTCTTCCTAGGTTTCTTTTAAACCTAGCAGGTAGGTGTTATAAGAATTGTTCTATAATAGATCCTTATAATCTGCGATTAATACGTTAACACTACCTGTACTTCTACTCCCTAGTTAATTATTAGGATCTTAAGTTACGTCCTTATGCCTACGCCTGCTACCTAGCTTATGCAGTAGAAGATATTAATTTATAAACTAATCTAGGCTTTCGCTAGTAATCTAAGCACTACGTTGTATAAACAGAGGTTTAGCTTATAATTGCTTACTTTTTCTGCTATTTGTTGCCTAAAACCTTAACCTGCAAGATAATTTACGCCCCGCTATCCTGCTTAAAGGAGCAGGTGTTCTATTACAATTAGCTAGCGCGTTAGAGTCTATAGGCATAGACTGTTAGACTAGTAAATAAAGTATTCTACTTATAGGTTTTAATAGATTAGCTCCTTTAAGTAGTTGCACTGCTGTTTAACTATTAGTAATTATACAACTAATTAAATCGTTATTCTCTAGAGTCTCTAGTTTAAGAGTAGGTTCTAGGGTAGCAAGACTAGTAATCTGCTGCTAATCTAAGCAAATTCCTAATAGCGCACTAGCCTCGTGTTCCAATCGCTTAGCGTCTTCCAATCTACTTTTATTTTTAGTAGGCAGGTCTTCCTTACCGCTTAAGATAGTAAATAGATTACCCTTAAGGTTTTTAGTAGTTAGCTGCGTATCTTAATCCGCCCTTCTTTAAACAGGCGAGAAGACCTCTAAGTTATTTCTAAGATTAACTAGCTTGCTATTATAAAGAATCTCTACAATCCTAACTACTTTATCTCTTAGTAGCTCTTCTTTGTAATCTCTTTTGTAGAACAACTATTTATTCAAGGTTACATTATAGGTAGTAATTACCTAATTATGTGTTAGTACTTATATATAGTATATGTTAGAGGTTTAATACCCTACTTAATAACTAATATAGCCGCGAGGATTAACTTTAAATCCTTAATAATTACGCCTAGCTGCCTTATCCTTTATCTAACAGATAGGCTCAGCAGCTATAGGCATAAATTCTACTCTAGTCTAGGCGTAGATTAGCAGTCTAGAGTCTAATCTCTAGTAGTTAATAGTATTAGAAATATTTCCTAAACTATTCTTCAAGCACCTAATTAGTAGATTAGTAGCTATAGATCTTAGTAGGGCTTATACTATATAGGTCAGCAGCCGCATCTATAATTACTAGCTAAAGCTTAGCTAGTAGATTAGCGCTTGTGCGCATCTTAATAGCCTTAGTAATTAGCTCTTAGCTAGCTCTCTCTGCTGAGCTATTTAGCTTATAGGTGTATAGCGGTGGCGTCTTAATTACAATCCCTTTCTCTATTGCCTATTCCTTATATCTTGATTGCCCTCTCTAAGGCAGTGTAGTAGTATTGTTATCTTGAATAATTTCTACAATTCTCTGCTATAATTTCCTCTTAATTCTATTAGCGAAACCTTTAATTACAGGCATAATATTGTTTAGTGTCTTTAACTAGATATTATAATTGTACAGCTTGCCTAAGTAATCCTCCTTAATAAATAGTGCCTATTTTTAAGCAGTTAACCTATTAGGAAATTAAATAGATTTTATAAGATCTTATAAAAAGGTTGTAGTAATCTCTCTCTTAGTTGCTGCAAGATTACTTGCGAGGCATAAACTATTGCGTGATAATTATATTCTAATAGCTTCTTGCTAGTAATCTTAACGTTCTACGCTAAGCAGACTAAAGCTTTAATAGCCTGTTGTCCTAGGTAACCTAATTGTTAATGCTATAAGTCCTTATTACTAGTGCGCAACTAAGATGTCCTTAATCGCGCTACGGCGTTTACAAGCAGTAGTAGTTAAGTAGGGTAACAAGAGACTTGCTTGTATTTAATAAATAAGAGATTAAAATAACACTTAAGGTTAATTAAGACAATGTTCTTCATAGGAGTACACAATTTTATAGTGTAATTATATTCTAAATACTAAATGCCTAACTAGTTAAGCTGCTCTTCTAACACGAGGTTGGTATAAAAACCTAGTACAAGCTTAACGTTAGTAAGCAGTAAATTAGCTATCTTAGGGCCTACCTTGCTATGTAGGACGTTCTTAAGCAGCCTGTTTCCTACCCTAGCAATAGGGATAAATTAAGTGCCTACTAAGACTGTCTTATTATTGACGCATTTGCTAAAGTTGCCTAGTACTAGGTAATTTATAGTATTAACTAAGTAAACTGCTGCTCTACTATCTAGGATTGTACAAAGGGATAAGGCATAAGAAGTAACAGCTGCACTAAAGATGTTTAGCCTAATTTTACTAATAAAATTATTTAGGTTGATTAGTGCTAAAACTAATGATCTAGGGTAGGATCTACTTAGCTTATTAGTAGCTAATCTGCTAGTGCTAGCCTTCTAGCCTTCCTTCTTAATTTAGGAGCGTAGAGATGCCTAAGTATTAGTGTTCTATTGCTTAATAATTTTCTTTTTTTTGTTGTCTAACAGCTTAATTAGAATACTGCTAGTAGGGGTTAATCTAGTAACTATAGTTTAGAGTTAATAGCAGTTGCGCAGTGTCTAGAAGTGCTTACTTATTAGCTTTTTACTAGCCTTGCAGGGACAAGAGTAGAGTTGCTTACTGCCTTTATTTAACTTTGTATTGTTAGCACTAGTATATTGTTAAGCTAACGCTAATTTAGATCTAGTTTAGAACACTGCGTGTCTTTTACCTTTTAAGGAACTAATTAACTAATCTTACAACAAAATACTAAAGATCTTTTCTAAATTATTAAGGGTTAACTAAGCTTTTCTAAGCACTATTACTTATACTAGCTTATTACGCTTCTTACGCGACTAGTTTAGTGTAATTTTAGTGCCTAAGACGTCTAAAACATTAGTAATTGCTAATAGCCTAACAACTTTAGAGAGCGAGTAGATCGTCGCTTATTAATACAGGAGCTGCTACTTAGTAAACTATTGCTTAGAGCCTATTTGTCTCTAGCGAGCTTTATTTAGGTAGGATTAGTACTGCGCTCTAATTAAATACTGAGTATTCTAATTAGTAGGTGCAAGTTCCTCTTTAAGGATCTTTACTAAGGCTTAAAAGCTAGTAAGGTTTTAATTAATTATGCTTATTAACGCCTTTAAGAGTAGGTCTAGATAGACAGTCTTACTAATCTAGTTCTTAACATTTGTTATCTTAGTAACCTTTCTTGTCTATTAAGCTACCTATACTTTATACCTATTAACTAGCTTGCTATAATTGCCCTTCTTATACTTAGTATTAAGGACTTAAGCCTTGTATTTGCGTTAAGTAATTTTCTAATCTTCTTGTTCTTACGCGCTTACGTTAGGTAGTAGAGCGACTAGTTGCTTAATATTCTTAGGCAGTTTAGGATACTGTAGCTCCTAGTAGTTAATTAAGAGCACGTCTAAAAAATTAGAATCAACCTAATTTTAGATTCTTTTCTCTAAGCAGTGTAGTCTTAAAAGAGCAAACTAGGTTAGCTAGTCTAATTAGGCCTTTAGGATTATCTCTAAAGCAACAAGAAGTGTGTTAGTAAGGTTTATATAAGTAAGATACTTATATAGGATTACAATATAGGTTATTGCTAAGGTAATAATAGGATTAATTAGTTAGTTAGTAGCTGTGTTAACAATAATAGTAGCCTGTAGGTTGTAAAATAGGTTAGAAAGAGGTTAATCGTATAATTAATAAATAAGAGAGGTACAGCAGCAGCAGTAATCTGCCAGCTAGTGCTGTAGGAGATAAAAAGAGAAAAGTAAAGATCCAATTAAACAAATAATCTTTTAGCTTGCTAATTGCGCAGTGGGAATTAATACTACAATTAAGCAGCTAGGCTTATAACTGTAGGAGTTAAGAAGGAGTAGTTGAATGATTAGTAGAGGGGAATGAGTATATTAATTAACTAAGTGCCACAACAGAGTGTCTAATAACTACTAGAAAGACTTTAGACAATCCGGCTCGTTTATATGCACGCTACTAGCGCCATTATGTGATATCCCACTAGGATTACCTGATAACCCGGGTGATCCGGATGCCAAAGGAGAAATCCGGAGTAATCCGCATATTAGTACTCCAACATGTACATATTTAATAGATGTAAGACTACCTTAGCAAAATTAGACCCTCTATTTACTATAAGTTTGCGTGCTGTGCTCTATTAACATATAATGTTCTTATATATAAACTCCACAATTGTCGTAGACTAGTTGTTTAATAAGGCTTTTGCTTTAGGCTAGCCGCTAAGGTAGTCTCTTGCAATTACTAGAAACCTCTTCCTAAAACACTAAGGCATTTATACTATATTAATTGCAACAGTCTCCTAAATAGCGAAACTATAAGTGTTAGTAAGTATATTAACCTTCCTCTTAGAGGATCGCAGTTAATAATCTAGACAAGTCGCTAGCTTTTGCCGCACATGTTTGTATATTCCTTTCTACTAGTATCGCTAAGCAAGTATAAAGTATACCGCGTTAACTCCTTTGTGTCTAATCTAAGTGTGTACGTTCTATACTACAGCTATTCTTAGGTTGTTATTATCTACAACTCTCTAGATCGCAATATTCCTAGATGTTTTTCTAAAGCGTATCCTGTCTTGTATAAAGAAGTTTAGAGCTTGCTTTTTTTATGCTTATAGCTCTTGTAGTTCTATATACCTAGGAGTTTTAAAGTTAAATAAAAATTAAGCGTAGCATTCTAACTCTATTAAGAATTCCTAACAGAGTATCCTTGCCTGTCCTATTAGTATTAGTGCATTTACATTTCTAATTATATAATTAATAAACTTCTCTAAATCCTCCTTAGGTTCTAGAGGCAGTTCTTAATTATTAGGTTTTAGATACCTTAATAGTGCGTCTGTAACTATAATCTTTTGTCCTAGTATATGTTTAATGTTAAAGTCCTATAAAAGAATTATTAATATCTACTTATTTTTAAAAGATTCTAGATTATAAGTAAATAAGGAATTTAGTTAAGCGATAAAGGTTGCAGCGTTAGTTTCTATAGTAAAGTAAACACTATAAAGATAGGTACAAAACTTTTCAAAAGCCTATAGCACAGCCTTGTATTCTAACTTAGTAAAGTGCTATTGCCTCTCTCGCGCTAACTATAGTATGCTTTTAAACTACACTAGGTGTTGTATGTTATCTTCTTTAAGTTGTTTAATGCATGCTCCCGCACTGTCTTAACTTATATTAGTTATTAAGAATATCTTGTAATCCTTAGTGTTAGTGTAGTTAAGGTTTGCAAGTGTAAGTATATTATATATAGCTTGTTTTAGCTTGTACATTGCTGTGTCTTGCGCGTCTCTTTTTTTAAAAAGGATATCGTCTTGTAGGAGTGTAAATAGAAGTTTAGCGATCCTAGTAAAGTTCTTTACCTATATATAGTAGTAGACGCATATGCCTATACAGAATTATACCTCTCTTTTATTCTTGCATAGTAGCTAGTTTATAATCTTCTTAACTTTCTTCTAGTTAGAATAACATTTTTGCAGGCTAACCTTATAACTTATAACTTTAAGCCTTTCTATAAGAAAGTAACACTTCTTTCCTAACACAGTGCCTCTAGCTTGTTTAATATTAGCTAGCACTCTGTCTTGTTGCAGGATATGCTTAAGAACATAATGTTAGACTCTAAGCATTAATTGTTCTCTGCTATAATTAGTTTTTGGCCCTCTACACGTAATGTTGTTAATAAAGAGCATAGTATTAGGCTAGTAGTTTTGAAGAATTTTTACTATTACTTGTTAAAATGCTGCTATAAAGTTAGTAGCATTTATTACTGTTATACATAATTATATAAGCCTAACTAGTGTTTAAAATGCTGTTATGTCTCTGCTTTCTAGATATAGTGTAATTTAGTTATATTCTAAGAACAAATTTATAAGGGAGATAATCTTGTATCCTGCGAACCTCTTAGAAGACTTATCTGCGGTTAGTAGTAGGTTCGCATCTTGTATAGTAACTGCATTTATTTGTTGCGTATTACTAATCTATTAAACGCCTTTGTCCTTCTTAGGTACTAGGTGCTATAGGTTACAATATTAACTATTGCACCTTTCTTATATCCCATAATTTACGCAGACGTTAACTATATCTACTACTTGCAGTTCTAAAGCTTTTAGGACAGCAAAGCCTTATACTTGCTAATCTTTATATAGTATTGTTTGTATTTTATATAGCAGACATATATTAGGATAAATTCTTTTAGATTCCTTATATTGCTAGAAGAGAGCCTCTTCTTTGTTTAGAAGTATATATATAAATATCTTCTTTTCTAATAGCTGCAGGTAGTCTCTAGTATATAGCTTGTTAACTTGTTCTTTAGTAAGCCTTGTCTCTTGCAGAAAAGCAGCATATCTAAGTTTAAACAAATAATTGCACGGCCCCATATTAAGATTTAAAATGCTTATTCTAAGAAATTATTGTTTTTTCACCTTTTCCTTCTAGTCTTCTTGTCTAAATTCTATAAGTATCGCTTGCTATAAGATACTAATAAGTTAAACCTTCTTGTCTACCGTCTTGTATAGTGTGTAAAGATTATTGTGTTGTTAGGTATACTTATGTAATCTTTCTTACATCTACTAATAATCAAGCTTATATATAATTATGAATTTACTAAGTTTAAAGTTTCTTGTAAGGTCCTTAGACTGTCTTACTACGTGCGTAAGCACTTAGTTTATCTAAACTATCTAATTCTTCCTGCTGCCTTCTGTGTACAGCATGTTAAAGTTACTAAATCTAGCTGTTAGATCTAACTATGTAGCTTCTTGTATGTATTTTACTTTAGCTGCTTACAGTGTGTTGCCTAATCTATTAGGAATTACATGCAACTATATATTACCTGCTGTTTCTTTGTCTAAGTTGTTGTTAGAGGCTTCGTTTCTTATTGTTTACGCAAAGTAATTTAGAGATAAGTTAAACGCAATAAAAACTGCGTTCCTAGTACTGTTTTTAGATAAGACTTAGCACGTAATTTGTCTAAACGCGTTGTACTAAATTAATATCCTAGCGCTTGCACACCAAGGTCCTCCTAGAATTACAGATCTAGTAATATTAGCAACAATCCTAAAGGTAGTCTTAATAGTAATTGTTCCTATTAATATAGGTATATTAAATGTAGTTCTAATAAATAGGTTATGTGTGCTATTAGCTAAAGTAACACTAGGAGAGGGCTGCCCTAGTTAGTGCTCTATTATTTTATACAGTATCTTTAATGCCTGCGCAGCACTTAGTCTTAAGATATTTATTTACGCTCTAGTGTTAATTAAGCACTTTAGAAAGCTACTGTTTATAGTAACCTAGCATTCTAGTATGTTAGTATAAGCAAAAGCCTACTTATTTTTTTGCTAAACTTTTTAGACATCTTTTGTAGGTATATTGTCTAATTTATCTATTTAGGAATCTCTCCTCCTACTTACCTTGTACTAAGTTTACGTATTTAATTAATACAAATTTATTGTATTGCAATGCGCGTTTTTAAAAAGTAGTAAATTTTATTAAAATTCTATAGGTAGGCCCCGTGCGCTAGTTTGGCTAATTAGAGGCTAGAATAGATCCTAGGTGTAATTTAGCGCACCTAGCATCTATTAGCTTAGCGTTTTTCCTACACATTATAACATTAAGCGCACCTAAATTATCTGTAACACTAACACTATTATTAAGAACATTGCGTAGCTATTTTTAAATATTAGCTTGCTTTTTATAGTCTAATACTGTAACTCCTTATACTTCTTATTTAAGTAGAGCAGTTGTAATACAGTTTAGCTATTCTTACAATATCTCTTTAAGTTCTAGATAAGAAAGAGCGTTAATAAACTTTATAGCTTTTTTCTTTTTTTCTTGCTATAAGTGATTTAGATCTACTAACATGTTGATGTCTTGCTAAGCCTATTAAAGTAGTTTAATAATTAAAGATAGCGTATTATAAGGCTAACTTATAAAAAGTATATTGCTTTATGTTTTCTCTTATAAATAATATGTATCTATAGGCTGCAAGTTAGAGATAAAAGAGTTACCTTGTATTATTTAATTTCTTCTTTTAGTGCTTAAATTCTTGCTTAGCCTTCTTTGTTCCGTTACTCCTCCCTCCTAGACACAATTAATATCTTAGTAAATAGCAAGGCTTTTGCTTTTCTAGCGCGTAGCGGCATTCAACTTAGAGATGCTATGCAAAGCGTTTTCTTCGCCTTCTAGTATAATGTTAGTAGCATTTATATTATTAAGCGTCTTGACGTATTCTTTAGTAGAAAAATTATATAATTACTTTTAAAATTGCTAGAACTGCTAAAAAATATTATGATAGTAGCCTTAGCTTGTTAAACTAGTCGCGATCATTCTAGAACCAGAGTTTTTCTTTTTAAACCTTAAACTAAGCTAAGAGTCTCCTTTAGTAAACTTCTTAAGTACTACACTAGAGGCTAGTTAATTGAGCACGTTATTAGTAAGGTTGTAGAACTTTTAGATTTTTGCCTTTAACTACAACAAGACTTAGTTTAATAGTAGTTACCTTAGGATTTCTTTTAATTGCTTATATAGTAGACTAAATTAGTATATTCTTTTCTTACTAGAAATATCTTATCTAAGAATAACATACTTTATCCGCTTTAGGTCGTAGTATAGTTTATACTCCTTAAGCATATACTCTACTATATTACATATGTTGTAGAGAGGGTAAATCTTTGTATTGCTTATATATACTATACTTGTCTTATTAAATAACTCCTTTTAAGCATTAATAACAAAGGAATAATTATTTCCTTTAATAGAGCATTCTGTATTAGTTGCTTATGCAAAAAAGTACGCATAGTAAGTAAGTTTTTTAAAAGTTTTTAAGTTGTAAGATAAGCTATAAGCATGTTAATTATTAATAGTCTAAGCTTTAGGTTACCTAAAGACTTAATAAGGTCCTTTACCTTTCAGTTAACATCTGCTAGCGTGCTTAACTTTTTATATGCTTTGCTAATCTTAATCTCTGCCTCTTAGACTTCTTTTAAGGTAAAGGTTGCTCGCTAGTTAAATAGCATAATCTAGCGCATTTTAGCATTAGCACCTTCTTGCTCTAGCTAATAAATCTTATCTAGGCTAGTTATCTTCTTATAGTAGGATTTTATAAAAGAATAAATCTATTTTAGTTTATATATATCCTAATTATCTTAATTAAGAGTAGAAAGTATATAGTATATAACTACCTCTTTGTTAGTTTGTTGTAGACTTTAGAAAATAAGAATACCTTCCGTTTCTTAAGGGATTTGCCTGTTCTTAATGCATACATTAGCGACAGAAGTAAAGTATATATAGTACTTTACCAGACTAGGCTACTTTTGTACATATTTATAAATGTAGGCTTAAAGATATAAGTGTTTGCATATCTTAATAGCTATATTCTTATTTTTTTTACTATTCTTTTATGTGTGTCTATAACTTAGACTAATCCTTCTTAGCATATCTAGGTAAGCGCTTTAGGATACAAGAGAGAGATTAATTCTTGTTAAAAAAGTAGTCTAGTAGAATAGAGACCCTTATAATATTACTAATGCCTCTATTATTAATATATTAGTTAAAAAAATTTAGGAATTCTGTAACATTCTATCTAGTAAAAACTAATGTATTATGTTTTATTTAAATTATAGTTAACACTAAGTTGTGCGTGGGTGTAGCTATAGTGTTAATAACTAAGCTTAATAGGGTTAATAGTAAATTAAGACTAGTAGTAGTAGGTCTAGAGAGAGGAAGAGTTGCGCTTTCCTACCCTTAATCTATCTTCTAATCCCTTTTTAACATCTAAGGTATAGTAGGACTTATATAAATTCTTTATATAAATAGTTAACAAATATTAGTAAAGAAAAAGACAAGGTTTTATCTTTAGAAAAAAAAAATCTTTTTAAGTCTTTGTAGTGTATGTTTACTGAAGTGTATAGTATTAATCTTTACCTCTTATGTACTCTTTATTTTGCTAAGTAGGCTTAGATTTATACTTAAAGCTAGTACTTATGTGTAAGCTTTTAGTGCTATCTCTATTTGGCTAGATAGCACCTTAGCTTAGCATTTCTTTACGTATGTATTACTGTCTCTATTTTGCTAAAAAGGTTGCTACTTTTATTTTGCTAGGTAGACTTTAAATTAGCGTTTAAAATACATGTAAAACTACCTTTATTTTGCTAAATAGTTTGCTGCCTTTATTTTGCTAGAAAGACTTTAAATTAGCATTTAAAACGAATTTTGTTTTTTATTAGTAGAATTTTTTTATATATTGTAGTTGTTAGTGCTAACTTAAGTAACATCGTTCTTAACGTAGTTTATAATAGAGAATAGTGCTAACCCTCTAAAAGTATGTTTAGTAATAATCCTAAAAGTATATCTAGTAGTAATCCTAAAAAACTTGTATTTGTGTAAAATTATTATATTGTTTTTACAATAATTGTGCACTATTTCCTTTGTGTACTAAGTAGTAGAGTATGTCTCTATAGGCTTCGCTATTTGTACGGGTGTTGGAGTGTATAAAGACATACTACTTCAAGGGCAAGAGATTACTAGTGGTCAGATCATGCAAGAACAAGGGTGGTAAGATAAAGATCTTATTATGGGTTAGCTATTGAAGAGAAATACAAGAGTTAAGATGTCGAGTAGAGGATAAGGATTGATGATTTTCTTCCTGCTCGTTTCAGTCCCCGAAACGAGCTATATACCTTCAGATCAGATGGTTGAGCACTAACCTAGTGAGCAGCAGGGTATCAACCTGTGCACCGGCACACTAATTATATAAAAAAGTAAAGTTTTGAATTTTTTATTATTACAAGTATAATAAAAAGGAAAACTTTTTCTACTTTATAAATACTATAACTAGTTATTATACTAGCTATATATTTATAAACGCTAAGTGCAGATAATTATTCTTGAAAAAGAGTATTTAAAGGTTTAGTAAAAAATGTACTAAAAGTATTTTAAAATTACCTAGTTAGTGACCTAGTTAGCTTAAAGTAAGTTAGAGCTTCTAAAGGCTAAAGCGTAAGAGTAAGGATTTGCTAATTAAAATTTTGCTATTTTAGATTTTTAAGATTGTATATTAAAGTAAGCTAAAAGTAATTCTATTTTTGGTAAAAACCTTTTAAAAACTTAACTTTTACTACTTAGGCTGCCAACTAACTAAGGCGAGTTATAGGCTAACGCATTTTTTTATTTTTTGAATTAATTTATTTTTTGGAATTATAATTTAATTTAAAGACGCTTACAAGATTAAAATCAAGTAGTATAAGCTAAGTAGTAAGACTAAAGAGCAATAAATAGAACGCATACTTAATAAGTTATCTTCTATTGTAGTAGCTTAATGATACAGAGTGGTGAGAAAAAAACAGCAATTAAAAAAACAAAGCTTTTTATTTTGAAAACCAGAAGGGCTATACCAAAAGGAGTTAGTAATTTGAAAAGCCAAGAACTTTCTCTTTAAGACAGGCTGCTTGGTAAGCTGCTTAGTCAGCACGGTTGCCCCTGCAATTCCGCCCAAATTAAGAGGAAAAAAAAAGTAAAAAACAATTTTATTATAATTTTTTATTAAACGTATGAAAATCGCTAAAAACTATATATATTTAAATAAAACTAGTTAAACTCTTTTGTGTCAGAGTTAAAAAGATGTACTATAATAAACTAGGTTATAATAAAAGCCTTAATTTTAAGATTTATTTAAATAATTAGATAAATTAGCTTACTTATACTTAGTAAGCTAGCCTATAGCTTCCCTAGTTGCTTAGTAACACTATAGCTATTTTAAAGTATAGCTATTAAATACCTTTAGTAAAAACTAAATTTTTTGCAATATTGTTATTTTGTTATGTTAAATAGCCTATTATTTTAGCACTATAACAGTACTTAATAGTAAATCTTTATTAATTTAAAAATTGGTTTAAGTCTATATTTTGAAGTTTTTCAAGTTTTTACTTAATATAAATACAATAATTATAAGTTTATTTTAGGTTTAAAAGTAATTATTCCTAGAAAGTTAATATAAAATAGCTATATTTTTTTAGTAAGTTCTATAATCCTTTTTTAAGAAATTAATAACTATTTTACTTTTTTATTTCGAATCCTATATTATTTAAACATTTTAAAAAGGTTTTTAATAAGTGTATTCTAAACCTTAGTAGAAATCCTAGTACAACCGCCTATTTCAAGCGTAAAAGTAAGTAAAAAAGCTAATTTTCTTATATAATTTAATGTGGAGAACAAGGAGCTGGTAACAGTGGTTTAGGAGAACTAGATAGTTAATTCTGCCTTTCTACCTGCGTCTTAGATGCGCTATATATATACAAAGGAAATAGTTCTAACCTAGAAAGGCTGCTGTAGAACTTAGAGGGATTACCTCTAAGTTTGCCACGTATCCTGTAGAGCTTAGGAGTAAGCTCCGGAGCTTGGTGTAAAAACTCTAATATGCGGTTAACTAGCGCGAGCCTAGCGCGTAAGCTAACAGGCGCCCAGGCCTAATGCTTAAGTGCGCCTTTAGCCTTAAGGATAGTACGTTATATATGCGATACACCCCCTAGGTGACCAAGACCTTAGTTACCTGTATAGAGCTCTATTTCTTTTATGAATCTTTGTAAGCTACGCAACCTATATTAATAAGCTTCTTAAAGTGCCTAAGCTTTTGCCTTAACAGGTATTTAGTAAGTCTGTCAGCTAGCATCTTAGCTGTTAGTAAATACTTAATCTAAAACGAGACTTTAGCGTGCTTTTAGCAGAGCCACATGCTCTGTATATTAACATGTTAGAGTTTAGTAGTAATCTTTTCTTACTTTCTAACAACTAGGCGTATTGTTTGCTAGTTATTACAGAAGATCCTCTAGGCTTCTAAGACTACAAGCTTAAGCTCTTTAAATAGCCTTTTAAGCGCTATAAATTCTTTTGCTACATACTCTAATGTAAGGAGCTTAGCTTCTATTGTTAAGGTTGTTACTATAGCTTAACAAGCTGCTTTCTAAACAATTAAACCTTTAAAAAGCATAATAATATAGCTTTAAGAAGATTAATAAGTCTCTAAATTATATGCAAAAGACGCGTCTCTATATATAGTAAGCTTTTTACTATTGTTATTGCCGTATATAATCCCCTTATGCCTCGTATAGTAGAGGTATTATATAAAATAATCTACAGCCTTTATGTAAGCTTCTAAAGGGTTAGTAAGGAAGTAAGAGAGCTTAGAAACTGCGTAGGCAGTGTTAGGACGCAGCATAACAGCTGTGTATAGCGCGCTGCTAACGCGCTCTTAGTAGGCCTTAATTTAAGGCTTTAAGACCTTTTTTAGATTTTTAACTAAGTCCTCTAAGGGCAAAGGAGTTTAAAAGAACCTGCTAAAGGCGTCTAAATTAAACCTTTTAGCAACTTTATTAATATAAGTGTTATGTAGTAGCGATATTGTACGCTTCTTACAATCTCTTACAATCCTTATCCCTAGAAACTAGCTTACCTCTCCTTTATCCTTAACCTTATAGGTGTCTTTAATATATATAAGGAGCTTGTAGGCTCTAGTTTAGTATGTTTAATAATACATAAGGAGTATATTGTCTATATAAAATATTAGAAAGAGCGCACGATCTTTAGTAAAGAAAAGGCACAGCTTCTTAGTTAAGGCCTGTAGGCTAAGCTTCTTTAGTGTGCTTAAGAACTTATTATACTATAATAATAGCAAATCTTGTAGGCTATACAAGTCTCTTTTAAGCTTAACGCACTTACTTAAGTACTTGTAACTGTCTAGTAGATTATATAGGACTGTTGTTTTATTACTAATATTAGCGTTAAGAAACGCGCCTACTACGTTAAGCTGCTGTATCTCTATATTAAACTTAGCTGTAATTGTAATTGCGAGCCTAAAAGATTGCGCGGCTAGTATTACTGCGTACATTAAGTGTAGTAAGTTTTTTACTTAAAGGTCTTCTTTTACTACAAGACGTGCTTTGTATTTAAGAAAGTAGCTATTCTTATTAAGCTTGTAGGTAAATACCTATTTAAGAGGGAGAGGCCTAGAGTTCTCTAGGATCTCATCTTCTATCTAGGTACTTTTTAAAAGTAGAGTATTAATCTTCTTTTAGCTAGCCTGTCTAGAAAAAGTTCTATATTAGTAGTTGTAAAGGTCTTTCTATTTGTTTATAAGCTTTAGGAGATCGTTAAAATGCGTTTAAAATTAATTAACTTTTCTAAAAGCTGCTGCTATTATAGCGTAAACTATAATTAGCTCTCTATTATAGTCTTAAGGCTAAGAGAGTAGTGCCATAAGCTTAGGAGCTTTTAAAGGGTTATATAACAGGTAATATATGCCTATACTTTCTACATTAGGACTGCGTTAGTTCTTGTCCTTTAGCCTTAAGGAGCTCCTTGCAGAAGGTCCCTATACTTTTTTTTATAAGGTCTTTCCACTAGAAGATTCTAAGAGGCTCTAGTTAGTGTTGTAAGATTCTTAGCACCGCGCTAGGCGTCCTTAGAAGCAATCCCTGCTCCCTCTTAAGACTATAAGAGTCTTAGCGTGTCTTTTAAGCTTAATCTACTAGTTGTTTATAATTCTTAAGAGCTAAGTAGCTTATCACTGCTACTTGCAGCCCTTTAAGCTGGGGTGCCTTGCCCTAGCATTTGCGCTTCTAGTAAAGGAGGCGCTAGCGTTGCTTTAGGCGTTAGTAGCTGTCCTAAAGGACCATTCTGTCCTATACAAATTCCCCAAGAAGCGTTAGCCTAACGCTTTTTATATGCTATTAGCGTACTGCCTATTAAAAACTGTAACAAGCCTTTTATAGTCTCTATTACTAGCTAATTGCTTGTTAGCTATAAGGCCTCCTGCGTTGTTACCTATGCTTAACTAATATTTGTAAGCTGCTTAAGTACTTCTTTAGCCTTACTAATTTTGTCTTTATTTAGGGTGTTTACTATAAGGACTGCATCCTGCCTAGGTAGCTTGTAAGCTTGTCCTTAGTAGTACAGCGTCTTGTTAAATGTAATATTATGCATTATAATAACTTAGTTAAGCGCTAGGACCTATATATAGTATATGTTAAAGGCTTTATAACCTACTAAGTAACTAATATAACCCCTAAGAAATGGTTTAAAGCTTTTCTTATATTGGCTAGCCGCTCTATTCTTGTTTAAAGAATAAGCGCAGTAGCTGTAGACATATATACTATTTAATTTAGTTTTATATTAGCTGTTAGGCTTTTAAGAGGCTTAGGCTTATAGTACTCAAAGTACCTTTTACTCTATTGCTTAAGGAGCTCGCTTAGTAAGCAAAAGCTATGTGCTTAAAAAAAACTTATATTATAAAGCTATACCGCAGCTTTAACTATTTCTAGCTAGAGTTTCTTAGGTAGGTTTGCGCTTGCCCTTATCTTGATTAACTTAGTTATTAGCTCTTAGCCTGCTTGTATAGCAGCTCTATTTAATTTATGTATATTTAGTAGAAAAGGCTTAATTATAATACTGTGCTCTTTACACTATATTTAGTATTGCAACATCCCTTTCTAAGAGAGCGTTAAGGAGTTATTATTTTGTGCGATTTTTACTATCTAGAGCTTGTAGCAAGCTTTAAGAAGTGCTTTAAAGTAGTAAAACGCTCTTATAATTTTTAAAATAGATTTTGCTTGTAGGATATACACATAGAGCTTGCTACTAAAGGTGTTCTTTATTACCTGTATCTATTGCTCTCCTAAACGTCCTTTAGGCATGTTGAATAGGTCCTACAAGATCCTCTAGTATAGTTAAGGAGAGGGCTCCTTTAGTCTTTATAAGATAACTTATTTTGTATAAGTTAGAGCTTAGTGCTCACACTTAATACCTACTATTTTATTAATATTAACTTCTTAAGCTGCATCTACAAGTGCTTCTAGTGCTTTAAGATCTAGGTGCCCTATATAGGCATACTAAAGGTCCTCTAAGTTGCTCCTTAGATAGGTAGTCTATAAGCTTCTAACAAAAGGCATTACGTTTATAATAAGCTTTAGATAAGAGGATAGAGGCTTGTATTTAAGAAATAAGAGGTTAAAACAACGTTTAAGCTATGCTAGTACAACATTTTTGCCTAGTGTACCTTAGTAGAGAGTATTGTACAGGCCTAGGTACTAGACTCCTTTTTTATGTAGGCGAGCTTCTAAGACTATATTTAGATAAAAACCTTTAACAACTACTACATTTATAAGCGTAAGGTCTTTAGTCTTCTTACTACGTGTTTTATTTAGAACTTAGCAAAGAATATAAGTGCCTTAGCCGCTAATAGAAAAAGCCTAAGTGCCTGCCTCTACTATCTCTACCTCCCTTGCGGGTATAAAGGAGCCTAGTATAAACAGTTCCCTGCTGTTTACTAGGTGCAACGCGGCCCTACTGTCTAGTATAGTGCTCTTTAATAGTATATAAGCGTTAAAGTTGCTTATATAGTATACACTTAGGCTGTTGTTTTCTTTAAGAAGCGCTAGATTAATTAAGGATGTAATTATACTACCTAGAAAGGTTTTTAACTCGCTCATTTTCTTTAAAGAGAGCTTATGTCCTGCTTTAACTAGCTCATCTTAGAGTTCTTTATACTAGCTAGTGTGCAGGCGTTCCTAAATCTTTTTAGCTTTCTTTTTACTAACACTGTAGTTTACTTTTGCGCAGGCCTTAATTGCTGCTAGAAGCGTGTAGCATTCTACAGGATCTTAGAAATGCTTACTTTCTTTATTATTTTAATATAGGCACTTATAGCTGTGTTTCTAGCCTACGCCTTTAGTGCCTTGTAGTTTACAAGGTTTTAAGTTTCCTAAAGTAGCGTAGGCTCCTAAAAAGCTTACCCCTAAGCTTAGTAAGTTATTTAAGCGCTAGTAGAGCATCCCTAAAAATATTTGACTAGTTTAGTTAAGGTTTAGATAATCTGTGCTAAGAGTTTAGTGCTACTAGTAAAAGGTCTTTGTAGTGCTTGCCTAGTTAGGAGCGTATTTAGCTTCTACTGCGTCTAGAAAGTTAAATACAGTGAGCGCGCCGTCTACCTTAGGGATCTTTAGCCACTTAGCTTTTAGTTAGCTTATCTGCTACTTGTTATACTAAGCTCGTAGTTCTATAGTACTAAGCTTTGCCTTTTTAAGGCTCGCATAGTACTCCTAGCGTACAACCATTTAGTTAACAGCGTCTGTTAGAGCTAGTTTAATCTTTAATTGTTTAATAAGCTTATTTAGAATTTAACTAGCACTGTCTGCAAGTTTAATTATAATTAGAGCTAGTAACTGTTTGTTAATAGTTACGTAGACTTAATCTTAAATATACTAAATGGCGCGCGCGTTTACTACCTAGTCTGCGTGCCTTGCGTAATATTTGTTAAGCTTTGTGTTGTAGGCGTTAAGTTTTTCCTTAGAGGAGTCCTCCGCAGGCGCTAAGGGCCTTAAAGGCGGCCCTGTTGATATATTAATAGTTACAATAGTCTCTAGGTTTACATATTCTTAGACTTCTCTAGATTTAGTGTTAAACTTTAGCTAAGTGTACTAGTAAGTCTAGCTTGCGTAGCCTAAAAGGCGCGCTAAGTTAGTAATTCGCAGAAAGTCACTCGCTATTATTATGCGTGTAATTAGTTAGTAAATTAAGAGATGTAATTAAACAAATTAAAAGGTCTAAACTACTGCTAGTATACTTTAAGTTGCGCAGGGAGAATCTAGACTGTAATTTAAAGCGCTAGGCTTATAACTGTAGAGAATAAGGAGCTAGTAACAGTAGTTTAGGAGAACTAGATAGTTAATTCTGCCTTTCTACCTGCGTCTAAGACGCGCTATATATATACATAGAAAATAGTTCTAACCTAGAAAGGCTGCTGTAGAATTTAGAAGGATTACCTCTAAGTTTGCCACGTATCCTGTAGAGCTTAGGAGTAAGCTCCGGAGCTTGGTGTAAAAACTCTAATATGCGGTTAACTAGCGCGAGCCTAGCGCGTAAGCTAACAGGCGCCTAGGCCTAATGCTTAAGTGCGCCTTTAGCCTTAAGGATAGTACGTTATATATGCGACATTTAACTTAAAGCATTTACTAATACTAGAAGAGAGATTTTCTAAATGTTGGAGTACTGACCTGCGGATCACTCCAGATCACTCCTTTGACATCCAGATCACCCGGGTTATTAGGTTATCCTAGTGGGATTTTACGTAGTAGCGCTAGTAGCGCGCATATAAACGAGTCAGATTGTCTAAAGTTATTTTAGTAGTTATTGGATACTTTGTTGTGGCATTTAGTTAATTAATATACTTATTCCCCTCTACTAATTATTTAATTACTCCTTCTTAGCTCCTGCAGTTATAAGCCTACCTGCTTAATTATAGTATTAATTCCTACTGCGCGATTAGCAAGCTAGAAGATTCTTTGTTTAATTAGATTTTACTCTCTTCTTTTTATCTTCTATAGTACTAGCTAGTAGATTGCTGCGGCTGCTGTACTTCTCTTACTTATTAATTATACTGTACGGGTGTTAGAGTGTATAAAAACATACTGCTATGAGGGCAGGAGATTACTAGTGGTTAGGTTATGCGAGAACAAGGGTGGTAAGATATAGATCTTATTATAGGTTGTCTATTAAAGGAAAGTACAAGAGTTAAGTTGTAGAGTAGAATAGAGGATAATAGATAACTCCTTGCTCGTTTTAACTATTAAAACAAGCTATATACCTCTAGATTAGGTGGTTAAGCACTAACTTAGTAAGCAGCAGGGTATTACCCTATGCACTAGCACATACCTCTCCTTCCTGTAAGCTTAGCTCTATTAAGCAACTAACTTAGCAGAAGGAAAAACAGCAAAACAAAAAAAACAAAGCAAAGAAAATAAAATAAAGAAAATAAAATAAAGAAAATAAAATAAAGAAAATAAAATAAAGAAAATAAAATAAAGAAAATTAAATAAAGAAAATTAAATAAAGAAAACAAAATAAAGAAAATAAAATAAAGAAAATAAAATGAAGAAAATAAAATAAAGAAAATAAAATAAAGAAAATAAAATAAAGAAAATTAAATAAAGAAAATAAAAAAAAGAAAATTAAATAAAGAAAATTAAATAAAGAAAACAAAATAAATAAAATAAAATAAAGAAAATAAAATGAAGAAAATAAAATAAAGAAAATAAAATAAAGAAAATAAAATAAAGAAAATTAAATAAAGAAAACAAAATAAAGAAAATAAAATAAAGAAAATAAAATAAAGAAAATAAAATAAAGAAAATAAAATGAAGAAAATAAAATAAAGAAAATAAAATAAAGAAAATAAAATAAAGAAAATAAAATAAAGGAAACCTAACTTAATTACTTTATATCTATCCTTAACGCCATTTTTTACTTCTTTAAGCGCTTACTTTGTTAAGGTTCTTAAGTAGTAGTTAAAGCGCGTAGCCTAGGCGCAGGTGCTATAGTTAGAGCAGGGACAGGAGTAGCAGGCGCTTAAGACTTTAATATTAAGTAAAGGCGATTATAAAAAGGTTGCTTAGTTAGAGTTGTAGGTACTAAGACGTTATTAGAGATAACTATACCTAATTAAGAGCAAACGCTAGGGAGACGTTACGTAAAGGAGAGCATAGTAGAATCTTTGCTCTTTTAGAAAACTTAGCGCTTATTAGCCTCTAGACTAAGCTCCTCCTAAAGACGTTGCAGAGAATTAGCTTAAAAGAAATTAGTATTCTACTTATTCTAGTCCTTTGTTGTATAAGGTGGGTTCTGTTTATAGTTAGTAAAATATAAGCAGTTAGGGTATTCTTAGGCTAGATTAGCACAAAAATCGTCTTTCTTTAACTCTTAAACTACAGGCTATAGATTAATAATTTAATGTAGGACATAGTTGCGGTGTTCTTAGATATAGTTATTAATCTACTCCTTATTAGCGTTCTATAGCATGTTATTTAGCTCCTTTTAGACAAGAGGATTGTCCTACTTCGCCTGTCTAATAAGGGCCTTCTAGATCTAAGACCTATACTTAATATAAACATTAGCAGGGAATAGCTAATTAATTCTTCTAAACTTATTAAGATAGCCTAAGGGAGTATAAAAAGTAGTAGTAAGGTTGTAATAAGCTTTGTAAATTTCCTTATAAGTCTCTATAGCAGGCACCTCTATTACTCTATTACAAACTATAACAAACTAAGAGAGGATAGTGCGGTAGTTGCAAGTAGTTAGACTAGTAGATCTATAAGGTAGTAGAGGAGACAAAATTTAATCTTATCCTTCCTTGCAGATTTGCTTTATGTAGTAAGCATTAGGAGCTAGCTTCTATACATCTTCTAGCTAGTTAGTCTTGTCCTCCTATCCTTTAATAAGACCATTTAACAACTTAATACCTGCGTCTTTACGCTACCTTAAGTATTCTAGTACATAGTTGTAAAATTCTAGTAACAACTTAGTGCAGTTGTTTTTATCCTTATTATTAAACAACACACTACTTTAAATTATATTAGCACTAAGACCTTTAGTTATTGCTTGCTTAAGGTTAAGGTTAATATGCTTAAAGTAAGTTTAATTACCCTTCTTAGCGTACTTAGCGTAGTAGGGGTAAGAAATTAAAGTATGCTTCTTACAGAGTATAGCATATTGCAACTAGTATCCTAGGTTAGTGCGTATAGCTTGTTAGATAAGTAAGTAGTACATATTACGCAGCTATCTAAAGTTTAGCTTCCTGTCTATATACTATAGGTAGAAGCAATACATCTTAAAGGTTTTAATAATAATAGCCTTAACCTAACTGTTCTCAAATAGCTAGGTGCAGGTGTTAGTAATAATGCTTCTAGTGCGTTAGAACTCCTCTACTTGTGGTCTAAACTCTATAGTATTAATAATCTTATCCTAAGTAGGGATGAGGTAGAGATTAAGTTTAGAAGGTTAATATTAGTAGCTTAGTAGGTCCTTATCCTGCTTAGCTAGTTAATACTTGCTAGTAAAAAGCTTTAAAATTACAGGATCTAATTAGAATTCCTACTAGCAGTTCTGTCTTACATATAGTAAGAGCAGACACTTGTTAAGCATATTAGACGGTATAGCTTTTTTAAACAAACTTATAACACTTGCAGTAGTGCGCTTGTAGATAAAGCATACTTACTTGTATAATAGATTATTAGAATTAGGCTGTTGTCTAATATTAAACTTACGGTACTATTCCTCAATAACCTGAATGTAGTTAGAATTAGTAATTAGCTTCTTTGCATAGGCTCGCTTAAGTAGCTTAAGGAAAGCTAAAGTAGAATTCTTGCAATAACACCCTGCTTAGAGGATCTCCTATTCCTAATTAAGGGTATCCGGCTCCTCGTCTACATAGGTAGCGTTATTAAGATTAGTATTTAATTAGGTAGCTGCTTGCTAGTAGGCTAGCGTTGCTTTTAGAGCACGAGAGCTTAGTAGAGGCAGTAGTGCAGGGACTTATTAGTTACTATCTCTAGTCCTAACTTGTCCTGCCTAGATGTTAGCAGCGTTACGCCTCTATTGTACTATAGTTATTCTGTCCTAAAGCTTACGTAACTTAACTGCTAAGTATTAGTTAAGTCCTTAACTAGCTAACATTCCTGTAGATTGCCTTAGATTCTTAAACATAACTAACAGACTATAAGTCCTTAGAGAGCAAGTATTAGACGTTATAAGATTACTATAGTAGTCAATAGATTAAGCCTTATTTAGGGTCCTTCCTAGCTCTGCAGTTATAGGGATAACTATACTATATATTAAATGTGTCTTTATACTAAACGGCCTATACTTATTATTTAAGACGTTTTGTGCGGAGTAGACTAGGCTAGTTTTAGGGTCCTTAGATTTAGCTATAAGTTAAAACACCTTTTGCTAGAATATATAGAGAGAGTTAGGCCTGCCTTGCTTATCCTTAGCCCTAGTATTAGGACGTAGCTTCTGTAGGTTAAATTAAATATCTTCTTTCTTAACTAGTAGCTTAGCGCAGATATTACAAAGCTCCTTTACCTCTTGCTTATTAATATCTAGGTAGGGTGCTTAGTCATAAGGGTTGTTTTAATTAACAAAAGCGCAAATATCTTTATATAGCAGTTTTACTGTTACCTAGTTAGCTATTAATACGTATTGTTCCTTGCCTTAGTTCTTAGAGTTAATGCAGTGCGCTACTACAGCGTTAAGAAAATAAGCAGCATCTTTAAGATCTATACGCCTTAACACAAAGGCTATATTAGTTAATCCTTAGTAACTAAGTAGTGTATAAGGTATATAGATGCTAACGCATTCTTAAACAAATCCTAGAGCTAGCTTCTTTACTATTATAATAGCCCTACCTAGTTCTTTAGCCTTCTTGTCCCGCGTTAAGAATGCTATACTAATAATAGGATAGTGTTCCTAGAAACCTTTAACACTACTATATTTGTCTATAAGTCTAGAGAGCTAAGCATAGAGGTTACCTACTCTAAGGACAACCTTAAGGATTAGGTTAAATTAGTAGAAGGCGTTGTTAAACTAATAGTCTATAATAATACGTTGCTGTCTTAGCGCGTTTAAAAGGATCTCGTTAACTAGAGTTTAGATATTAATAACTCTAATGTTGTTGCTAAGTTTTGCAAGCTCTAGCACCTTATCCTAATACTATACAACCTTAAGGATTTAGTCTACAACGTAGTCTTCCTTTTTAGCAATAACTCTAAAGTTGTTAAAAACCTTTAATAGACCTAGTATTTGCGGTAGTTGCTACTATAGCTGCTTGCCCTTAGCCTTGTCTAATAATGCTAGAAGCATTATCTAAACAGGTTAGCTAAGGTAAGTTAAATATTATCTTTAGCTACTACTAGTTTAAGAGGGGGGAGATATTATTGTTATTATTGTCTTTAGAAGGTAACTGCCCTAATAAAAAGTAGTAAAGTTTACGTAAAAGAAGAGTTAGGTAGTTAGCAGAGTTGTAGTTCTAGTTTGTGTGTAGTAGCAGTATCCTGCTAGCTAGCAGGTAGAGGTAAATAGGGTCTAAATCGCGCTAAAATAAGTAGGTTTTGCAATTAAAATAGTTGTTGTAATTAGCTGTTGCCTTAAAAGTGCGTAAAATTAAGTATAGTATTAGTGTAGTAGTAAGCACTTAGAATTAGTAGGATAAGTGCTGTGTATCTAGATTTTGCATAGGAAATTAGTAAATAAGTAACTAAAAGTAAAGGTAGGTACTACTAGCATAGTATCCCCTCCCCTTCCTAAAAGTATAGGCCGTCCTATAGCCTATTAGTTGTCTAATGTAGTAGCTTCTAAGTTAGAGTCTAAGCTTTTAAAGTCTTATCTGTATACCTAACACTCCTCTTCTGTAAGGCGTTTAGTAATAACAACTTAAGGACAAAGATTATTACTTATTACAGAAAGTATAAGTAGTTGTAGTTCTATATGTAGCTTAGGCAAGTCTAGCGAGATAGAAATGTCTACTGTAGAGCTAGTTCGCTCCTAATAATTAGGATCCTATAACGTTATGTTTCTACAATCTTCCTTAATAATATCTTAGACAAGTATTTGTCTTTAATGCTTGCGTAGCACTTAGTCTTAGGATATTTATTTATGCCCTAGCATTAATTAGGCACTTTAAAAAGCTGTCGTTTACAGTAACCTAGCAATTTAGTAGGTTAGTTTAGGCAAGGGCCTGCCTATTTCTTTGCTAAACCCTACAGACATCCTTAGCAGGTACATTATTTAGCTTATTTATCTAGAAGTTACCTCTTCTGCTTACCTTGTAGCGGGTTTACGCATTTAATTAATATATATTTATTGCATTACAATGCGCGTTCTAGGTAGGTAGTTTATTAGTTAAAGTTCTATAGGCGGGGTCTGTGCGCTAGTTTAGCTAATTAGAGGCTAGAACAGTTGCTAGGTGTAATTTAGCGCACCTAGTATCTGTTAGCTTAGCGTTTTTCTACGTTAAAACGTTAAGCGCAACTAAACTATCCGTAAAATTAATACTATTATTAAGAAAATTATATAGTTCCTGTAGATATTATATATCTATAAGCTGCAAGTTAGGGGCAGGAGCGTTACCTTATATTATTTAATTACTTTTTTAGGTGCTTAAATCCTTACTTAGACCTCTACACTATTCCTTTATATGTGTCTGTAACTTAGACTAATCCTTCTTAGCATATCTAGGTAAACTCTTTAGGATACAAGAAAGAGATTAATCCTTGTTAGAAAAGTATTCTGGTAGAATAGAGACTCTTATAGCATTATAGATACCTCTATTATTAGCTTATTAGTTAAAGTCCTCTAGGAATTCCGTAACATCCTTCCTAGTAAAAACTAATATACTATGTCTTAGTTAAATTATAGTTAACACTAAGTTATGCGTTAGAGTAGCTATAGTGTCAATAACTAAGCTTAATAGGGTTAACAGTAGGTTAGGGCTAGCAGTAGTAGGTCCTAAGAAAGGAAGCGTTGTGCCTTCCTATCCTTAACCTATCTTCTAATCTCTCTTTAACATCTAGGGTACAGCAGGACTTATATAAGTTTTTTATATAGATAGTTAACAAACGTTAGTAAAGTAACAGACAAGGTATAGTTTCTAGAAGAAATAGTATATCTCTTTAAGTCTTTGTAGTGTATATTTATTTAGGTGTGTATGTATAAATCTTTGCCTCTTAGGTACCTCTTATTTTACTAGGTAGGCTTAGATTTATACTTAAAGCTAGTACTTATATGTAAGCTTTTAGTGCTATCTCTATTTTGCTAGATAGTACCTTAGCTTAGCATTTTTTTACGCCTATGTTACTGTCTTTATTTTGCTAGACAGGTTGCTACCTCTATTTTGCTAGGCAGACTTTAAATTAGCGTTTAGAATACATGTAAGACTGCCTCTATTTTGCTAAATAGTTTACTGTCTCTATTTCGCTAGACAGACTTTAACTTAGCATTTAATAACGCATTCTATTGTTTATTAGTAGGTTTTTGTTGTTAGTGCTAACTTAGGTAATATTGTCCTTAACGTAGTTTGTAATAGGGGATAATGCTAACCCCCTAAAAGTATATCTAGTAGTAATCCTAAGAGTATATCTAGCAGTTTTTCTAAGAGAATATCTAATAATAATCTTAAGAATTCTGTGCTTACGTAAGATTGTTATATTATTCTTATAATAATTATATACTAGTTCCTTTGTGCACTAAGTAGTAGAGTATGTCCTTATAGGCTTTGCTATTTGTACGGGTGTTAGAGTGTATAAAAACATACTGCTATAAGGGCAGGAGATTACTAGTAGTTAAGTCATGCGAGAACGAGGGTGGTAAGATACAGATCTTATTATAGGTTGTCTATTAAAGGAAAGTACAAGAGTTGAGTTGTAGAGTGGAGTAGAGGATGATGGATGACTCCTCGCTCGTTTCGACTATCGAAACGAGCTATATACCTCTAGATCAGGTGGTTGAGCACTAACCTAGTGAGCAGCAGGGTATCACCCTGTGCACCGGCACAATACGATCAAACTCTTACCAACCTATTCTATAACCTACAAGCTACTGTTATTGTTGACATAGCTACCTACTAACCTACTAACTAACTAATTAATCTATTGCACTCTAATAATAACCTACGTTGTAATCCTACAGTAGCATTTTATTAATATAGACCTTACTAACACACTGCTTGTTGCCTTAAAAGTAATCCTAAAGGCCTAATTAGACTAGCTAACCAAGTTTGCTCTGTTAAGATTACACTGCTTAGAGAAGGGCATCTAAGATTAGGTTAATTATAATCTCCTAGACGTGCACTTAATAGACTACTAGGAGCTATAGTATCCTAAACTGCCTAAAAATATTAAGAAGCTATTTTCTCTACTACTTAAAGCAAGCGCGCAAGAACAAGAGGATTATAAAATTACTTAGTACAAATACAAAGCTTAAGTCCTTAATGCTAAGTATAAAAAAATAGTTATAGCAAGCTAGTTAACAGGTATAAAGTATAGTTAGCTTAATAAATAAGGAAGGTTGCTAAGATTACTAATGTTAAAGACTAGATTAGTAAGACTGTCTATCTAGACCTGCTCTTAAACACTTTAATATGCATAATTACTTAAAACCTTACTAGATTTTAAGCTTTAGTAAATATCCTAAAGGAGGGTCTTACACCTACTAATTAGAATACTTAGTATTTAATTAGAGCGCAGTATTAATCTTACCTAGAAAAGGCTCGCTAGGGACAAATAGGTCCTAAGCAATAGTTTACTAAGTAGCAGCACCTGTATTAACGAGCAATAATCTACTCGCTCCCTAAAGTTATTAGGCTGTTAGCAATTACTAATTTTTTAGACGCCTTAGGCACTAAAATTATACTCAACTAGTTGCGCAAATAGCGTAAAAAGCTAGCATAAGTAATAGCGCTTAGAAAAGCTTAATTAACTTTTAGTAATCTAAAAAAGTTCTTTAGTGTTTTGTTATAGGATTAGACAATTACTTTTTCAAAAAGAAAAGGACCCGTAGTATTTTAAACTAGAACTAGATTAGCGTTAGCTTAATAGTCTACTACCACTAACAACTTAAAGTTAAATAAAAGTAGAAAGTAACTTTACCCTTGCCCTTGCAAGGCTAGTAAAGGGCTTATAAACAAGTATTCTTAGACACGGCGCAACTGCTATTAACTTTAGACCACAGTTACTAGATTATGCCCTATTAGCAATATTTTAATTAAACTGTTAAATAATAAGAAGAAGAAGATTATAAAGCAATAGAACAGCAACATTTAGGCATCCCTACGCACTTAGATTAAGAAAAACGGCTAGAAGGCTAGCACTAGCAGATTAGCTACTAATAAACTAAATAGATCTTATTTTAGCTTATAAATTTTAGCACTAATTAACCTAAATAACTTTATTAACAAGATTAGGCTAAATATCTTTAGTATAGCCTTTACCCCTTATATCTTATCCCTTTATATAATCCTAGATGGTAGAGCAGCAGTCTACTTAGTTAATACTATAGATTACTTAGTACTAGGCACCTTTAGTATATGCGCTAAGGACAAGACTATTTTAGCAGGCACTTAATCTATTCTAGTTGCTAAGGTAGAAAACAGGCTACTTAAGAATGTTCTGCATAGTAAGGCAGGCCTTAAGACAGCTAATCTACTGCTTGCTAACATTAAGCTTGTACTAGGTTTCTATACTAATATTGTGTTAGAAGAGCAGCTTAATTAGTTAAGCATTTAGTATTTAAGATATAATTACACTATGTAATTTAGTACGCCTTAAAAGAATGTTGTCTTAATTATCTTTAAGTGTTATTTTAATTTTTTATTTACTAAATATAAGTAAATCTTTTATTACCTTGCTTAACTAACACCACTCGTGAACGCTATAGCGCGATTAAGAAGACTAAAGTTGCGCACTAGTAATAAGGACCTGTGGCACTAATAGTTAGGTTACTTAGAACAACAAGCTCCTAAAGCCTTAGTCTACTTAGCGTAGAATGTTAAAATTACTTGTAAGAAGCTATGAGAATATAATTATTGCGCAACAGCTTATGCCTTGTAAGTAATCTCGCGGCGACTAAGAGAAAGATTACTACAACCTTTTTATAGGATCTTATAATATCTATTTAATTTTTAACTAGTAAACTGCTTAAGAAATAGGCTCTAATTATGAAGAATAACTACTTAGGCAAGCTTTACAATTATAATATCTAGTTAAAGATACTAAACGATATTATGCTAGTAATTAAACGTTTCGATCAAAAGATTAATAGGAAATATTAGAAGAAGATTGTAGAAATCTATTAAGATAATAATACTGCTACACTGCCTTAGAGAGGGCAATTAAGATATAGGGAATAGGCCATAGAGAAAAAGATTATAATTATTACGCCACTGCTATACACTTATAGGCCTAATAGCTTAGCGGAGAGAGCTAGCTAGGAGCTAATAACAAAAGCTATTAAGATGCGAATAAGCGCTAATCTACTAACTAAGCTTTAGGTAGTAATTATAGATGCGGCAGCTTACCTGTATAGCATTTGCCCTACTAAGATCTATAGCTACTAATCCCTTAACTAGGTGCTCAAAAAATAGTTTAGAACATATTTCTAATACTATTAACCACCTAAGATTAGACACTAAACTGCTAATCTACGCCTAGACTAGAGTAGAATATATGCCTATAGCTACTAAGCCTATCTCTTTAATAAAAATTAGGCAGCTAAGCGCAATTGTTAAGGGTTTAAGGTTAATCTTTACAGCTATATTAGTTATTTAGTTAGTTATTAAGCCTCTAACATATACTATATATAGGTACTAGCACTTAATTAGGTAATTACTACTTATAATATAACCTTTAATAAATAGTTGTTCTACAAAAAAGATTGTAAGAAAGAGCTACTAATGGATTAAGCAATTAAGATTATAAAGATCCTTTATAATAGCAAGTTAGTTAATCCTAAAGGTAACTTAGAGGTCTTCTCTCTTGTTTAAGAAAGGGCAGGTTAGGATACGCAGCTAAATACTAAAAACATTAAAAGTAATTTTTCTACTATCTTAAGTAGTAAAGAAGGCCTACCTACTAAAGATAAGAGTAGATTAGAGAACACTAAGCAAATAGATTATAAGGCTAGTGCGCTATTAGAAATTTGTTTAGATTAGCAGCAGATTACTAGTCTTGCTACTCTAGAACCTACTCCTAAACTAAAGACCTTAGGGAGCGACAATTTATCTAATTACAGAGAGATCAATTATTAAACAGCAGTGCAACTGCTTAAAGGAGCTAATCTATTAAAACTTATAGGTAGAACACTTTATTTCCTAGTCTAATAGTCTATGCCTATAAACTCTAACGCGCTAGCTAATTGTAATAAAACACCTGCTTGTGTAAGTAGAATAGCAGGGCGTATATTATCTTGCAAGTTAAGACCTTAGGCAACAAATAGTAGACAAGGTAAGCAATTATAAGCTAAACCTCTGCTTATAAAGCGTAGTGCTTAAATTGCTAGTAAAAGCCTAAATCAGCCTATAAATTAATATCTTCTACTACGCAAGCTAGGTGGTGGGCGTAAGCATAATAACGCAACTGAAAATTCTAACAATTAACTAAAAAGTAGAAACACAAGTAGTGTTAACGCATTAATTGCAGATTATAAGAATTTATTATAAAATAACTTTTATAATACCTACCTACTAGGTTTGCAAGCAACCTAAGAAGATAAAGCAAGCTATAAGACTCTTAATTACGTAGTAATAGTAGCTTTGCTTAAAAAGCATAAACTAAGTACAAGAAATGCTTAACTATATTACAACAATCTACTTAAACTGCTAAGAGTATAAAAGCAGTTGCTCTAGCATTCTATAAGGGCCTTGTTTAGAGATGCCTGTAGGAGAGAGATTAATTAGTTAAGTAAAACAAATACTCAGACTAAGATATTAAAAGAAGAAGCAATTAATTGCCTAATACTTATAAAGTAGGTTTAGACCTATAAGTTTAATTAAGACAACTTCTATTTTAAGTGCAAGGCGCAGATTATTGTAAGAAGTAATTTTAAAAAAAAATTAAATAATTTAACTTACGCTGCTACCTTAGTAGCTAAGTCCTTTTAATTAGTAATAGCTATTGCTGCTAAGAATAATCTAGAAATTAAGCAATAAAATATTGTAGGAGTATTCCTTAATACGTTAATTACAGTAGACAACCTAGTAATCTATAAAATGCTAGATAGCTTTAAGAAGCTAGGGAAGTGTATATAGCTTCACCGCGCACTATATAGATTGTAAGACTCGCTACTGTTGTAGTATAAGGAGTTCTTAAAGTTACTAAAGGAAATTAGAATAATCGCCTTACTAGAGGAGCCCTGTCTATTCTTTAATTAAGAAAAGAGAATCCTAGTGTCATTTTATATAGATAATATCCTACTGCTCTTTACAAAAAAATATAAGCAGAAGGCAATAAACTTTAAGTTAAAGATTATAGACGAATAAAAGGTACAGGAACAAGGAACAGTTAAATAGTTCCTTAGTATCTAGATAATTAGAGATCGCGAGAAGCAAATAATCACGTTTGTACATAATATATATATTAACAAAATCGCGAAGAAGTTTAAGCTAAATAATAGTAGCTTTCTAAAGACTCTATTACTGTTAGAGAAGCTAATTAAGAATACTAGCAAAGCAACTTAGTAGGAGATTAAGGTCTACTAAAAAAGAGTTAGATTAGTACTGTACACAGCTATTATGCTACAACTAGATATTGCTTACTTAATCTTAAAGCTCTCACACTTCCTTACAAACCCTAGTAATTAGCATATAAAAGCTGTTAAACAGGTAATTAATACCTTTATTAGACAAGATAGAATGCGATCTAATATAGAAACTACAATAGCCTAGACTTAACAATCGCTAGCAATGCTTCCTTTATAAATAATTAAAAAACTTGTTGTTTGTCTTATAAATATATAGCTATTTTAAATAGTAGTCTAATATTTTAGAAGGTAGCTTAGTATACTACAGTAACCACGTTAACTACTAAGGCTAAGCTGCTCGCCCTTAAGCACACTACTAAGGAGGCTATAGCCCTTAAGCGCTTTTTTTAAGAGCTGTCTCTTAATCTAGGAGACATCTAGACAGTCTAGTGTAATAATAAAGAAATAATTAGGCTTGTAGTTAAGAAGAATAGGTAGATTAGCACTTAATTAAGACATATAGATATATAAAACATATAACTGCAGCAGGAATTTGCTAAAGAATTTTTTTAGGTTAAATACTAAGAAACAGCAATTATGCTAGCTAATAGACTAACTAAGTTGCTTACCTAACAATAGTTTAAGAAGTTCAAGCAGTTGCTTAACCTTTAGTAAGTTAAGCATTTAATTGAAGTAAATAATAATTAATAAGCAACAAATTTGTATTAAGTAGCAACATTTATATACTAGGCTAAGTCTCCTCTTAATTGCTTACTTTATTAAGCAGGAAAACGTAAGCTAGACTTAAACTATAACTCGGAATATAATACTAATTAGCATTAGGCTTATTATACTTGCTAAACTGTATTATTGCATTACGCTTAGCCTGCATAGCTTTAGCTAGCTTAAGAGCAATTTAAGCTATCTAAGCTTAAACAGCAAGAGTTCTAAAGTAAGCAGCGTTGCGTCTTAATTCTAATTTATTATTTCTATACATAGAGTTGTTAGATAATTATCACCTTACACTAGCGTAGTAATTACTGTAATATAATTAATTTATATATTAATTAGAACGGTGTATTCGAGGGCGATTGTATAGAACAGAAGGCGGCAACATTCCGCAGGCAGCCTGCTCTTAAAGCGGCAACCTTTAAGTAGGTTGCTACTAAGGCTGCTTATGTTTTTGTTAATTTTGTTGCTGTTTCTGCTGTTGCTGCTGAGGATAATAAGCTGACTGTTGCGGCTAGTGTGCGGGTTGCCAAGCGGGAGCAGGAGCGAACGCAGGAGCGGGAGCAGGAGTAGGAGGTTAAGCGGCAAAACCGCGATACGACATCTTCTAAGCGCGGCGATTAGTTAAGGGAGGCTTCTGCGTAGAAGGCTTAGTAGTTATAACGCTGCTATAAATCTCTTTACGGCGAGAAATAATATCTTTAAGCAGTTAAGCTTTTAAAGCTTAATACAGCTTAGTGCTATTCTATTTCTAAAAACTAGTTAGTAAGCTAAGCGAGAAGGTTAATAGGTTAGAGGCTTACTTCTTCATCTCTATACATAGCTATGAATTAATTATCAAGATTAATATTAACTGTATAGCAGGTGTAAGACGAGCAACTGCTACAGCGCAAGCTGCTCTAACTGCTAGTCTAAACGCGATTAAAGCAATGTTTAGTGTACAAACTATCTAGTATTTTCTTTATATAGCGCTTACATAGAAGAACACAAGGACACAACAAATCAGCAGCAATTTTTAAAAAGCTGCTAGGCGCTTTTTTCTAAGTAGAGAAGGGCGCGGAGCGCTTAGCAGATAGCTTAATAGGCGTTTTTAGCCTATTACTATTCTTATATTACTGTTCTTGCGTTGCTTTTCAAGTAGTTATTTACTGTAACTTTTACTTGAGCTTTTAAAGAGCCTTGCCCTTACGCTAGCTTAATTACTTAGTTAGACTTTTATGTAGATTAAAATCTAAATAAGAACTTAATAGTAGACTTAATTTAGTAGGTAAGGTAATTAGCCTTTAAGCAAAGCTACTAGATGTCTTGCAGTAAGTAAAAGAGTTAATAGGCAAAGGCAACTAACTCTTATTATCTTAAAGATTAGCTGCTTGCTAAATTTTATTATTAAACAGGCTTTAGCGCGCGCAACGCTTATGCTTAGCACTGTTCTTACGTTGCTAGCGGCTTTCTGACTGTTAATCACGTTGTTGACAATAGCTCTCTAAGCTTCGCTTGTTATTGCTTAAGGCGGACTACACTAGAAAGATTAGCAGCTAATTAGTAAGGGAACAATAAGGCAATACTACTTACTATATTAGTAATGGTGGTCGAGGCAGGTTAGAAAAAATTAGTAATTAGATTAATTAAAGTTGAGGACAAAAAGCTTTAGAGGGGCAATAGACGCGATTGATTTTGTTGTAGCAATTGCGCACTAACCAATTACGCAATATTTAGGGTCTATCTAATGTTTTAATATTACTTAGAGCTGCTAGATTAATTAAAACAACAATACGCAATATTACTACAATAACAGAGGATTACGCAAAGAAGCTATAATTACAAAAGCCCTCTTAGTTAACAACTTAGATTTATTACAATTAACCTAGATAATTACAGCTTAGATTAATAGTATCTCACTGACCTAGGGGGTGTGTTAGAGTACTAACCTGCGGATCACTGCGGATCACTCCTTTGACATCCGGATCACCCGGGTTATTAGGTGATCCTAGTGGGATATCACGTGATAGCGCTAGTAGCGCGCATATAAACAAGTCGGCTCGTCCGAAGTCTTTTTAGTAGTTATTAAACACTTTGTTGTGGCACTTAGTTGATCAATATACTCATTCCCCTCCACTAATCATTCAATTACTCCTTCTTAGCTCCCACAGTTTTTAATAGTACTTAAGGACTTGTAACTTGCATTTGTTAAGTTTTCTTTTAGTTCTTAAGTATTTTAGCTCTCTAGCTATTTTTGCTACTTAACTAAGTATTTCTACTAACAACTAATTTTCTGTAGGTTCTTAATTTTTTAACTTTATACTTATTGTCTTTAAGCTTTATGTCACTAGCTAGCTTAGTATTTAAAAGTGCTAGTTCTAGAAGTTTTTTGCAAAAAACAAAGTAAACACGCATACTTAGTAGTAATTAGAGTTTATAGTTTACGTTGCCTATTTCTTTTAAAATTGTAAATTGTTTTACTTAAAAGTTGTCTAGTTTCATGCTTAGTTATTTAATTTTTGAGTTTTATTATCACAAAGTAACTTCAATTTTTTTTAAAAGTTAGTTTTTTAAAAGATCGCTTATTAGCTGCTTTAGTTATTATAAAGTTATTATAAGTAAAAATTTTACTTAATTCTTTATGTAGCTTTTACATTAAGCAGGCTGTATTCTTTACTTCTACTACAATACTTTTGATGTTATTTATATTTTAATAAGTAACTAGGTTATATTTATAGTTTGCGTAGTACAGTAAGTGCTTTGTAGTTGCTAACTTTATACTATTGTAAGCTAATTATGCTATTAGTAAAAGTTTAACTTAGTTGTCTAACAGCTTAGCAGTATACATTTTTTGTAGGAGCTAAGAAGGAGCAATTGCTTGATTAAGTGGAGTGAAATGAGTATATTAATCAACTAAGTGCTACAACTAAGTGTCCAATAACTACCTAAAAGACTTTAGACGATTCAGCTCGTTTATATGCGCGCTACTAGGGCCGTCACGTGGTATCATACTAGGATTACCTAATCACTAGGGTGATCCGTACGCCAATACTCCAACACACCCCCTAGGTTAGTAGGATATTATTAATCTAAGCTGTAAGCAACTAGGCAATCATAACAAATAAAAGTTCTTAATTAAAAGGCTTCTCTATAATTATAACCCTTCTGCCTAGTTCTTTGTAGTTGTAGTATTGCTAATTGCTAATGTTTTCATTAAGCCGGCAGCTTTTAGTAATATTAAAACATTAGAGAGACCTTGAATATCGCGTAATTAGTTAGTGCGCAAATACTACAACAATATTTATTACGTCTGCTTCTCTTCTGAAAAATTTATTCTTAGCTTTACTTGATATTAATTACTAAGCCTTTTTAATCTTTACTACATTACTACTACTACTATTATAGTAAGCAGTAATATCCTATTGTTTTTTTACTAATTAACTGTTAATATCTTTAGTGTAGTTTGCCTTTAACAGCAACAAGAGTAAGTATAACTTAAAAAGCTATTATTAAGAATCTAATTGTTGCTTGGATAGCTTGCGCTATTAATGTAAGAACAGTGCCAAGTATAAGTATTATACACATTAAAGCCTGTTTAATAATGAAATTTAGCAAGCAGCTAATTTTTTAAATAATGAAAGTTAGATTCTTATACTATTTAATCTATATGCGCATTTTAAAACTTCTAGAAGCTTTACTTAAAGATTAATAAATTTGCCTGTTTAATCAAGTCTACTGTTAGGTTATTATTTAAATTTAAATTTAACTAAAAGTTTAATTAGAAGCTAAAGCACTCTTAAATAACAAGTCTGAAACAAATACTAAGTTTATATATAAAGATATTATATATGAGTAAAGTACTATACGCAAGCTTATAGTTATTAAAGAACTTAACTTTACAAAAGTAGTTTTATATTTATTGAATATGTACAGAATTAAATAAGTTTAATTATTAAAGCATAAATTTAAGGCTATAAAAAAATTATAAAATGGTAAGAACAAATCATTAATACATTTATAAAGCTGCTGGAACTATATGTTTAAAACTTGTTAGAAGTTCTTCTTATAGACAAGATCTCTAAATTAAAATTAATAAGTTACTTGCTATACCAACTACTTGTAAAGTAGAACTTAGTGCTTCCTATTAAGCTTGCACTAATTATATAGCAAATGCTTCCTTTTAAAGAAGTGAAGAACTGTATATAACTACTTGCTAGTGAAGTAAGACAGCTGATTTTTAAAAATTAGTTTATAAAAAATGCTATTGCTTGTACTAATTGTATAAAAGCTGCTGAGAAAGGATACTAGGACAATACTAAGGAAATATAATACATAGATATAAAACTAAAAGACCTAGTTCTCCTTAAAGCTTTATACAAGAGATTCATATATCGTGAGATTATAAGCTAAATATAAAGAAGTTAAGTCTATACTATATTTATAACGCTAAGCTTAATAGAGAGACTTACTTCCTTAACGACCTTGATGGTACACGCATTCTACACACAGCACCTAGATAGCAATTAAAGCTATTTTAATAAAGACTTACGCAGAATATTATAAGAGAAAATTAAGAAAATATAAAGTTATAAAATTCTAAATACTAAAGGAGAACTAGCTTTCAAGTAGATCTTTCTACCTTACTAAACTTTCTTAATCTACCTATAAAATTATAATTACTTTTACTTTCTATAATAAGTAATGTTTTTTGTTCTTAATTTATTATTACTTAATGTTTTACTAAGGAAGAGCTTTGTGTATATTAACAAAATTTTAGAAGCTTAGACTTTAACTTAAATGCTACTTTACCTAATAGCTAATAGGCTATAAGATAGCGTCTATTTTTAAGAAGGAGAGAAGATACTACGCTATTAGTACTTACTTTTACCTTTAGCCTTTTATTTATTAGTTTTTTATAGAAAATTTAGCCTATTGCCAGTTCACACTTACGCACGCGCCCACGCTACACATGCCTTTGTACAACAATGCGCGCTACCTTATTCTGCGCCGCACGTCGTGCTGCTGCGCTCGCGGCAACGCAGCGCTTCCTTAGATGCTACAACTTATAAAGTTTTTATCATTTAAAATAATTGCTGCTCTATTCTATCAGCAGGAACACGTGTGCCTTTTTATTTTAATTTATTTTTTCTAATACGCCTTACGCACGCCGCTAAAGCAGAGACGTAATTATCAGACATAGTTAACTACGTTTTTAACAACCTCTCTACTAAGTATAAGTATATAGTAATAAATAACTACTATTCTAGCATAACGCCTTTTTAAACAACTACAATAACTAAGCCTTATAAAGTAGAGAACTACTACAACTTAGGCTGAACAAAGAAGATATATGCGCTAAAAAGCAAAAAGCTATAATTACTACTAAAGAAGCTGTAGTATAAGTAGAAGGCGTGCGTGCTCTATTCAAGCTAGTATATAAGCTAAAGTAATAATAAGCTATTATAATATATGCAGCAAGGAGCCTACTAATATACTGTGCACTTTTTATATTAAGATTTTATACAACTTCTTTTACTATATATTATATAAGTAGAGTAGCTAGATCTGTAAAGTACTAACTTTTTAAACTTACTAGAATATGCTAACTCTAGTTTAGTAATTAAAGACTAGCTGTTATAGTGTATATTTTGCTGTCTAAGTTAAAATGTACTAAGTAAGTGCGTTATAAGACGTGTTAATAGTATACTATAGTATTACTACTACTAACTATACCTTAGGCATAGTAGAACTTAGTGTAAGAGTTTAAGCTATTTACTATAGAAAAAATAAGCTTATTATGCAAGTAGAGAACAAGTTTAAGTTACTTAAAACGCTTTAAAAATCTCTAGACGTAAAGTTACAGCATAAGTACTTATAGGCACAGCTAGCGCTAATAATTTAGCTTGCTAGCATTACAAGAAATTATCTTAGTGCTCTCTATTAACTATAATATAAAGATTTAAAAATTGCATTACTTCTTAATTATAATAGTAGTAACTAGCTAAGGCATGTAATTAGCTTTACTTTTAAGCATACTAAACGCTACCTCGACGGTAAAGACGCGTGAGTGCTGCCGCTTCACTCCGCTACCACGAAGATGTCTCGCTGACGCCTCCATCAGGAACACATGCGAAGAGGTAAAATCTTTCTATTGCGCTCTAAGAACGCCATGCCATCCTTGTAGCAAATAATGATAGTGTTGCCTGCTAGGTCTGCTTGCCGTAGTTCCAGCTATAAGATCTCGGCCTGGGATACCCTTATGCCTAGTGTCTAGCTGTTAGGTTCTTCCTATAACTTACTCACACGATGCGAGGCGATAATAATTTCATATATAGCTATATTACCTATATCTGTCTAATAATTAACTAGCTCTAGCCCTAGTTTTAGTTTTCTTGTGTTGCGTATTTTCTAAAGCTCGCTAGCACTATACTAAATATTAAGCTTACAAGGTTCTTAATCTATTTTTATTACTTTTTTTGCATGTGCTTTGAGTTAATTACAGTGCAGTTTTAAATTAGCGTAAGACTAGTTATTAAAAGCATCTAAGATAGGTTTAACTAAGTTAAGCGCCGCGTGTTGCATATTTAGCTAGGTTTTACAGTTTAGTATATGCCTTTATTACGTGTTACTAAGCTTTGTACACTCTTCGCGTGTAATATCCTACAGTGCTCTTTCTAAGGCTAATATGCTGTAAAAGCAAAGTTAAGAAAAGAACTTTATAGGTATTGCAAGTACAATTATAACTTTGTAGGTGTCTGCTTTAGGCATACGTACTAACTTCTCTAATGTGCTTAGTGCTGCGCTACATTCTAGCTAACTTAGCGCTAAAATCACATGCTCCCTTGTAGCCTCTATAATGCATGCTTAACTAGAATGCACTGCTGGCCCTACTTTACTCTCTGTTGTGGCCGACTCGCCCTGCAGTTGGTAGCGATGAGAAGATTAGTTTGTTCTCTGCCAAACAGCATATTGCACTAAGTATTACAGTCTCTATAGCCTTTGCGCCTTAGCAGCCCTAGCGCTTCTTACGGTCACAAGCATGTCGTAGCAGGATGCCACTAGTTTACTAGCGGCACCTGCTCGCCCTACCCTCTATTGGCCTCCATCATGCGGCTCTTTACTGTTAGGGCTTAAGCCCTTAAGCAGTTCGACGCTGATGTTCCGGCATGCGCTATTGCGTCGTACAGATAAGCAGCAGCGACAGAGACATTATATTAAGACAGGCAAAGGTAGCGCAACACATAAGAAACAGGTAACAAGAAGCTAGAAAGCTTTGCTAAGTATGTAAAGACACATGTCCTACATATGTAGTAGCTATAGATAGGACACGTGTTAGGTTAACTAGAAAGACAATACAGAGCTATTAGAAGCAATTAACTCTATATCTAGTAGTATTAAAAGGCTGTAATCTGCCTTGCATATCTACGCATGTTAGTAATAACAAAAGCAAGGATAACTTGTGCTACAGCAAGTGCTTTACCTGTTGCTAGGCCTTGCTTAAAAGAGCTGCCGCATCGTAAACTCTTAGGACAGCGAGGCAACAGCAAACTAAATCTTAGGTTAGGCAGGGAAGTAAACTAAGTTTTTTTATGTAGTAGTGCAACCCTCTAAGAAAATCTATCTACTTTTTTTATCTATTCTATTTTTATAAGTCGTCTGCAACAGTTAGATACAGCGTATTAGAGCAAATAGCATTGCTCTAATTAGCCTTTATATAAATAGCAGCCTAGCGTTAAAGGCGCTATTAATTGTATATTACTGTTAGCGTTAACAATAGACCCTGTTCTTAATGTTGCGCTAGACGCTGGCGTTGTGGCGCTATTACTTAGGTTTCCTACTAAGATTGTTGCCGTAACAGTCTCGCCTAGTCTCACGACAGCAATTGCTAGGGAAAGGCTAAAGGAGACACAATTTAGACAAGGGAATCTTATATAACGCAGTGGGAGATAAGCATATAGGCAAGGGCTCTAGACAGCTCGAAGCAACAGCGACTAGTAGGAGGAGAAGCTGCTATATTAAGCATTAGGGGGAGACTGTATGTATATGGTCGCAGATATAGTGCAAGGACACCGTTAGAGTCACAACAAATGCAAACAGAATAGGAGTTTTATATAGCTAATACAAGGAGCAACAAGAGAAAACGTAGAGGGAGGCACACTCGTTACGGAAGTATACATAGTTAGTTATAAAGATAGACCACAAGCAAAGGCGAGGCGAAGTAAGGCGCCTTAACTATGTTAGCGTTGCGTCGGCTGTTTGCTAATCCTTTGCATCCGGGCATAGCTAGCATTAATACCGCAGTCTGCAACCGTGTAGGAACTAACCAACTAATTAATTATAAACAAAGGCATCGCCGGAGAATTGCGTTACTTGCTTATGCAGAAGTCTAGAGTTAACCGCAGTATCCTTAGTTGAGCTTAGTTACTAAAGGCACGTTAACTTTGCAGCTAACAAGCGATAAGTTGTTTCTACTTACATAGCTACACCCTAGAAGGACACGCTTAGGCAATATAACACACGCAGCATTAATTATAAGGATTGCTACACGGCCTACACCTATAGCAACACTTGTCTTGTAGAGTTGTCTACTTCTTGTATTCCTTATCCTGCCTGCGCTCTACTTTACATCTGCTACTGCTGCAGTCTATGTAAACATTCCTTTCTTGTCCTAACTGCATATATTTATCGCAAGAAGCGCAGCAATTAGCAAAAAGTAGACATTAAGTTAGGAAATTGTGTGTCTGTTAGTAAGGGCCGTAATTAGCTGCGAACAAGCCTTTTACAAGTAAGACAAGTATAATAGTAGTAGTTCGCATGTTAATGTGATGCTTAATAGTAAGCGGAAATAGCTCGCTTTAAATAGGACGCGCAGGTAGCTAACTAACTTTAAGTAGGGTAGCTACGCTTTTAAGTCTATGCTTACTGCTAGGCCTAATTGTCTCCCTAGATGTTGTATGTATAACTAGCTAGTGCTGCCCCTTGCTTTGTATTAGAGCAGCATTTAATGCACAGACTTAATAAACTCTACACTCTACACTCTGCAGGATCTTAGCTCAGACAGCTTTCTTCTTAGGCCTACAAGTAAGGTTTTGAATTTAGATTTAAAGGAGGTAATAATATAGCTGTATAAGCAGCGCAATTTAGTAAATAACGTGTACGTTGTTATCTAAAAATAGCGCTAGTTCGGGATTTAATAGGTTTACTATCGCTAATGCTCTTAGATGCTGCGAGATAGCTTGTGTTGTAATACTTATTATTATTAACCTTAATACTAAGTTCTTAAGAGGTTCTACAGCTTTGTGCGCTATTTTAATTAAGTATTAACTTCCCCTCCCTCCTGCAGTCCCTCTAATGAACTGTGCTGGCGGTCTCCTGGGGCTAGATAGTCGTGCAGGGTTCACTGTTCCCTGCCGCTGCCCGCCACGTCACAGCCTCGAGCGGAGAACGATTTGTTAGAGGCACGTCTCTGCCTGTGCTGACTGTTTCTGTGCCGGTGTTAGGTTTAATCAACGGGTATTAATGACCTAAGATCTCACTAAGCAGAAGCTAAGCTTGATCGGGGTTTAAGCTTGTCGGGTAGTCTAGAGGAAGGCAACGAAGTAAGAAGGTTTACTTTTAGGTAAAAGATACACGCACCATATCTGCGCGGCTCTGCTATAACTACGTAACTAGCTGACTAGACATTTTTTTTCTTCCATCGTTGTTTGGGCACATTCCAATGTAGTAATGATTTTGGCAACCGGGGGGACATGCGTTTTGGAATAAAAAAAAATTTTCCTTTGCAAACAATAATGGGTAACTATGATTCATTGGTACAAAACATTATACGAACTGGCTAACTTCCACTGTCCTTCTCCTTAACCTTAACACAATCATTACATCAATCTACGATTCCCATAGGAGACGCCGTATCTATGGATGCATGTCTAGCTCCGTGTGCTCTTCGCACGGTGATGTGTCCAGTCTGCGGGGGGGAGGGGGCACCCTTCTGATGCAAGTATATCGCGGACCCTGACAACAGTCGCTACGAAGCAGGAACCAGCGCATCTCCAGGCTAGGTGTGTTGATCTTTTTGTCGTCCAAACTTTATCAACTACCCTTCCAATCACTACACCAGATAAACGTCCCACACCGCCACTGCGTGCCCACCTCCTTCTGCCCCGTCGGACCAATCGGCCTAGGGCACATCCAAAACTGTCTTCCGCAGTTGATACCAGATTTCCTTGTAGTAAACGCGATGCAAGGTTCGCCGTGTTCGCACCGTGGGACGGGTTTCTTGGAGAAGAGCCTTGTCCAGCCTTCCTTTGACGCTTCTTGTGAGGCGCGCGGATCAGCGTCGAAGGAATCGGAGGCTAGAGGCGATTGGGGAAGAGGGTCTGTGGTGGATTGGCTGGGGGTGTCGTTGGTTGGAGACGGCGATGACTCTCTGGGTGGATCTGCATCTGCGGGTTTGGCCCGGAAGAAGCCTTTCAGTGACTGCTGGGCCTTGGAGGTGGTCGGGGCATTGGATTTGCCCCTCTTGATTGGCTTGTTGGGCGACGCGGATGCGGAAGCACGTCGCTTCTCAGCCAATTTGAGCGGGCTCTGTCTTGATGCAGGATTGCCTTCAAGTGGTGCTGTGGGCATGTCCGCCATGGAAGCTGCGATTGCCAGTTCAAGGTCCTTGTCAGAATCGTTGATAGGCGCACTAGGGACAGACGCAACGTCTGCCTTTGTTGTGGTTTCCCGATCAACGACCAATGGCGTGGGTATTGGAGCAGGCCTTGAGAGCGCAGGCTTTTTACTAAACATGTCTCGGATGCTTCTCCTCTTGGTGAACTCGGCTAGTAGCTTCCCGCTGAGCGGTGGAACGTCCTTGACAGTGTCGTATTCTCGTTGCCGTATACCATCTCGAAACATGCCTGCAGGATTCATCAAGTCCAAAATATGCACCTCTTCTTCAACCTCGTTCCCATGTGCTGTTGACCCCGATGATATTGGCACCACGTCCTTTGTGGCAGCGTAGACTGGGCAATGATCCGACCCCATGAGTCCTTCCTGAATGTCCGCCTCCCTGAACCAGTCCTTGATGGCGATACTGCACAGTACAAAGTCGATGCGTGACCCGAAATTGCCCGGCCTGGCGTTGATCTTCTGCTCCCAGTGTGTGAACATGCCTTGGCGGTCGGGATGGAACTCTCGACACAGGTCGTATAGTACCGGCTCTTCTCGTCCCTCGTCCCGCTGGCCCGGCACGGCTCCGTTCAGCAACAGCTGATTGAAAATGCGGCGATTCGGCGTGCTCAGGTACTCCTCATGCGTCATTCCCTCTGCCAGCATATTGTCGTGCGCTCTGGCTGTGTCGATCAAATCCCTGGAGACGTTGAGGTCGCCGGCGAGTATCACATTCTTGCCCATCTTGGTCAAGTTCCGTATCCGCGTCTCAAGCGCTGTAAGGAAGCCGATTCGGAAGCCGTCTCGGAGGCCGTTGCTGTTCGCTGGGCTGTAAACGCCGAAGAGGACAAGGGCGGGGAACTCGAGCACCAGGCATCGCCCTTCGGAATCGAGACTGTCGGCGTCGAGATGAGCAGGGAGACGGGCGACCTGGGCCGGGCTGAGGTAACCGCCGATGCTGGCAGATTCGGGCAGGTCGCGGTACGATGTCGTCGAGCCGGGAGGGCAGAGGGCGCCTAGGACACCTTCTTCGGCACGTATGGGCGCACATACAGATTGACGAGTGTAGATGGCAACGCCCGAGTAACCTGACTCGGGTTAGCACGAGGTCGTAGAGCAAGCATTGCGTCATATGGGGAAAGTAACCCTTCTTGTGCTTTGGCAGACTGAAGTAGCAGTCCCAGCCCGGTACAAGCACCATGTCGTCTGTCAGGTCCTTGCGCTGGATCTTCAGCTCTTGCATGATGACAATGTCCGCCTCGAGGATATCGAACATGGCGTTATAAGTCCGATTCGTACTCCATGGCTGGTAGCCAAACGGGTTGCGGATGCCATTGACATTCCAGGTGGTGATGCGAACCATGGCGGGTGTGGTGTTATCGAGGGCGACAACGAGTGTAGACGACGACGACGACCATCATCACCTCACCATGTCAACTTGATCCGGACGTGTAGACACAGACAGAAACAGACACGGCGTCACATGACCCGGCAGCCGAGCTAACAAGCAGGCCCATGCGCCAAGCCTGCGTTGCGTCCATTCGAGCTCCCTCCGTCACACCTCTCGCCAACACCAATTGCACCCCATCTCCACTCTCTACCATCTACCACGCCGAGCAAAAAACGTCGTCATGTTCGCCGCCCGATCCTTCGCTCGCACCGCGCCTCGCCAGCCACTTGCCCGCGCGCCTGCCCGCGCCGGCCGCCGCAACTACAGCTCCGAGAGCCCCAAGCAATTTGCCGGATCCGAGGACAACGAGTTCAACCGCGAGCGTGCGCGCATTGCTCAGCACGCTGCCGAGTCTGGCGAGTTCTGGCGCAAGATGTCGCTCTAGTAAGTATACAGTTGCTTGAGGCGGCATGGCTATGGAGGGGGGGGGGGGTTATATAAGAAAGAGAGAGGAGTGTGGACGACGGGAAGATGCGAGAGGATTGTTCATCATCTCTAGGAAAAAGAGAGGACTTGAAGAAGAAGCGAAAGAAATATGCTAATTCCACAACACAGTGTTGCTATCCCCTGCATCATCGTCGCCAGCGTCAACGCCAAAATCAGGTGGGATGCCCACTGGGAGCACGTAGCCCACGAGGAGCACGAGCACCCGCGCTCCGAGCGGCCCGAGTACGCGTACCAGAACATCCGTACCAAGAACTTCTTCTGGGGAGACGGCGACAAGGTTAGAACCACCCTCCCCCTCCCCTCGATTACCGATTACCGGGGTGCTGCTGCCACAGGTGTACTGACACATACCGATAGACACTCTTCTGGAACGACAAGGTCAACTACCACAAGAAGGACGAGTAAGCGCTTCCATAGCACGCCTCCCAACATTGATAGCAAGAAATTATCCGAATCAACATTTGAGACCGATTGTGGGGGGGTGGTTGAAATGTGTATATATAGTACATCGGGCGCAAAGCTGAGAGAGTAGACACCAGCAATACATTTCTTTTTTCCTTTTGTGTCTGCATCTTTACACCACCTGTGACATGCATATGGACATGCTGGCACAGCAACCCTCAAACCTCTTGTTGCGCTCCGTAGCCCTCTTCCCAAACAGTATTGTGTTTCATAGCCCACTCCTCAGCCACCTTTTCATCGCCCCTCAGCTTGGCCATAATCGCCTTCTTCATCAGCTGCTCGCACTCGCCTTGCAGATACGCCGCTTTCTTGAAGCACTCGCCCGCCCGGTCGACGTAGAGCTCTGCTTTGGCAATATTGGCGGCGGAACAAGACCCATTTGACGCTGGCTCGCTGCCTGTCGAGGGTGGTGGTGGTGGTGGTGGGGACATGGCGTTGGTGGAAGCCGATGATGGCGTAGCGTTGGGATTCGCAAGACCCATGCACGAGTCTGCTAGGTGCGAGTACAGGGTGCCTGTAAGCATGGAATCTGCGCCTTGAAGAGCCTGTTTTGTTTTTTTGTAGACCGTCAGTGTGAGAGCAACTTGGATGGTGAGTGAGTGAGTGAGTGAGTGAGTGAGTGGGAGAATAGGGAGAAATCAAAACGTTACCTGCGGCAACACGGCCTCTATCAATCGCCTCGCTTCTCGGCATTCTCCCAGGGTATTTAGTATCGCGGCCAGGCACCCGACCGCGGTCCACAGCGAAGTGGCAAGGCGTGCCCTGAAACTCACGCTCGCGGCCCTGAGCGCAGCGCTAAAGCCTCGTTCTGGTTTCCCTGCTCTCCTCCACAATTCTGCTTGCATTAGGAGCGCTGAGACGCGCTTCTGGACGTCGGCATTGTCTTCCTTGAGAGATTGAGCGAGCGCGGAAATGCTCTGGTAGGCGAGGGGAAACTGCGACGTGGAGACGAGGTAGTCGATGTAGGTGTCGTGTTGGACAAAGGAGAGTTCCGGGTCGAGGGGCGGCGTAGAGGGCGAGGCTGTAGGTTGGAGCGTCTCGAGCAGGTGGGTGGCTGTTGACCAGTCGGATCTGCATTATAATATTTATTTAGTATTATCGTTGATTGCGAACCTCGGACCAGTGCTGCGGGTAGAATTGTGTGTACCTTCGGATAGCTCTTCTGAGCTTGATTAGGCCAATGCAAAGTACTAGGTATTGGTGCAACTTGAGTGACTTGTGCACTGAGGGGTCGATAGCTTCGAGTATCGTGATAGCCTCGTCGTAGTGGCCGCTCTGGCTTTTGACAAAAGCTAGGCGGCCCGTGGCACGGAGGCGTTGGTCAATCGGACTGGAGTGTGAATAGCAGTCGAGAAGAAGTTCGCAATGGACGTTGGCGAGATGCGGGACGCCGAGTCGTTGATAGAGGCTCGCTGTTAGCAGCATCTGGCTGCCGTAACTGTTGACGTTCTCCTTGATGTTGAGGTGCGAAGACTGATAGATGTGTTCGAGTGCTCGGGGTATAGAGTCACCCTGTAAATACATTAGCTCCCAGATCCCTACGTTTGAAAAAAGAACCACGTACCGTTGTGAGGCACAGCTTTGCCTCGTTTAGTAGAGTTGCACTGAGCAGATTGTACATTTTGGCCTCCTTGGCTTTCGCTTTTAGATAGGTCAACGCATCCCTTTCCGTTCCCAGCATGCTCATGTAACCAGCGCCCTTCATATGTTTGGGGTAGGCCTTGGCTATATGGTTCAGCCAGCTAAGACTGAAGCTCAAACAAGTCATGTCCTGATTTTCCCGCGCTGTAGCAATCGCCTCGTTGATGGCAGCGATGGCTTCGCCAAAACAGCCAAAGTCGGCCTGTAGGATAGCCATGTGCAGCAGAGCATACTGGTAGTGAATCTTCTCGCGATTCAGCATAGCATAGTCGTAGTAGCGGTGCAGATTGTCATACGCAGACGTGTAGTCTCCGGCTTTCCAGGCATCGAAGAACTGCACCAGATGCGCTTGCCGATGTACTATGCCCGACGAGTTGACCATACTGCGGAGCTGGCTTTTCATCTCGTCTGGCACGCGATCTCCGAGTTTCTGAAATCGGTCGATTTGAAATTCGAGTATCCGATCCAGATCGTTCAGACTCATACCCGCTGCCTCGTCGTGATCCTCATCCAGATGTCCGTAGGCAATCTCATACAGATCGTCGCCAACCCTCAGACCCATCTCCGATACGACCATGTCGATGCCGCTCGATGCAAGACCAGCCAGTCTCCTTGTCCATTGTGCTGTTGGGGCCCTATACCTGATGAATGAAGACCAAAGTTTCATCGAATCGTCAAATTGCAGCCTCGTGAACTCCAGATGTGCCATTCGAACGAATGCCCCAAGCGGCGATGTTTTGGAGAGATAGATTCGATCCGGGGACTCTTCGTCCTGTGTGCCAGGCGGAGGCGGGGTAACCAGATCTAAGATGTTGTCGAATAGAGCGTGGAGCGCATCGAACGAGTTCATCTCCCACATGTGTTTGAGGAAGAGATCGAGAAGAGTGCGGCCTGGCATATTTGACGCATGTTCCTGAAGCACAGCCTCAAAGGAATTGATTGAGAAAGACGTGTCTTGTTGGTTAATAGTTTTGGAGCGCTGTGGGCGAGCGCTGGATGGTGCTTGAGGAAGATTGTTTGACACGATGAAGGACAGGACGGGTATCGTAGCGGAAGAAGGGAGACTTGAAGTACAGTAAAGGCGGGTCAGGACAAGAAGACTGATCTTCTGCGCGGTGAGATAGCGCGGTGTAGCCATGTTTGATGTGTGGGGCTTGATGTTGGTGCAGAACAGTGTGTTGGGCGCAGACGATGTTAGTATATGCATTTATCGCCGACACAAAACCCGTTGTCGTGTATGTTCGCGCGACATTTGCACTGCATCCAGGATGGGCGATTGGTGGTGAATATGTCAACGTTGCGACGTGCAGGTGAAGGTGTTTGTTGGAGGTCGAGAAGGCGTGAACAGCCGAGGCGTGTGCAGCGCGTATATGTCGCGCAGTCATGCGCCTGAAAAATGAAGAAAGAGCCATCTCATGTTGTTATTGGTACCTGCTGCATCCACTAGCGTCCTGCCTATATAGTGTAGCCCTCCGTAGAATCAAACCATCACACTTATACTCCAACAAAAACCGTCCCACTTACGACTTTAATCAGGAAAATGCTGCCAACGATGGCATTGCTTGGGAATCTGTGACGTAGGACTGATTTGCAATTTGTGCAAAAGAGTATGTATGTGATTTCAGCTCCATACAATGTGTACATCTATGAAATCGTCTCCCGCGCCGCCTTGGCAAATGCAGAGTCTTTCCTCGCGACGTTCTTGAGATGGTTTGTGCTAGACTGCAGACGCGGCACTGGAGCGCTGTTCAGGAACTCATCCTCGCTCGTTGCATTGGTGGCCCAAATCTTGCTGATGCTCAGATGGTACGGCCCTGGTATCCGATCTATCAAGGACATGCCCACCGTCCTTACCTTTTGTGTCAACATGTCCCTCTGTGGTTCTACAACCTGGCCATGGTTCGTCCGCACAAACTCGTTCCACCTGATCAGCATCGTCTCCCACTCGCCAGGTGTCTTGGAGTGCAGCAAGTGCTGATGGATGTCTGTAGGCACGATCGACTCGGTCTGCACGTTAACAAAGTACTTGCGACCGTCCGACTTGAACTGGATTGCGACGAAGTTGTACATGCTCACATCCCATAGCGACTTGCCGAAGATAGTTGAGCCTCGATCAAGTGTCCTCCACCCCGCATAGCCTGTTCTTTGTATGTGCGGTTGGTTCTGTGGTAGTTGTGTGGATATGGTACCGTGGAAGCGCACGTGTGGGGGTTCGGTCTGGGTGGCAGCATGGTAGTCCAAGTTTGCCGTCGAGAAGCCGCCGATGTCTTTGTCGCTCATGCGCTTGCATCGTTCCACGTCTTCCGGCTGTTTGAAGTGGATAAGAGGGAAGGGCTTGGACGGCGATCTAAGACCTTGGAGCTTGAGTGCTGCCGAGGTTAGTGGCGGCGCATCGAGGCCATGCAACTGCAGAGCTCACCGAAGTTGGAGAGGCGTTTGAATTCGTCCAGGCTCCGCTTCAAGAAGCCTGGCGCGAGGCAGGCCGATGTTGGTCGCATATCGGCGTGAAAGGAAGGTAATATCTGGAGGACCGGCTGTGAAAGGAAAGCTGCGGGCGCAATCCGACTCGATAACTCACTACGCAATGCAGATGACGCCGCGGTAGTCTCGCCAGACGCTAGCCGCATTCGTCGACCATTCCAAAAATCTAGGGACAGCTGCATGTATGTGCAAACATATTCCACCACCTCCACCAACTCACGAAGCAACTCCTCCAATGATACACTACTAAACCGACGCTCCCTATTCTTCGACTCGTCCCTTTGCGTGCGCCTCTTCTACCCGATATCCGACAATTCGCCACGCGCCTTCTCCCTCGATGACACTGCAAGAAGCCTCCAGACCTCGAATCATTCGAGACGCAACCCAACCACTGCAACCACTGCAACCCCTACCACCTTCGTCGCGGGAGTTGGGAGAAGTCGCTCCTCCAAAACAGCCCGATGGCGCACTGATAGCGGAACAAGAGCCCAAGTCTGGAAAGTCATGGGCGCATTTCGTCGCTGGAGGGTAAGACCACCATCACTCTAGATGACGACCTCGGATACTAAACCACTGAACAGTGTCGGTGGCATGGCTTCCGCGACCTTGACAGCCCCGCTTGATGTCCTCAAGACTCGGCTGCAATCTACTTTCTACCAACAGCACCTCGCTGCCATGCGCACCGCCCGTGGCCTGCCCCCAATCGAAACCATGTCATTCGGCCGCAGCTCGCTACTACACATCCGAGAAACCGGAGAGATACTATGGCAAGTCCCCAAGGCCGAGGGATGGCGAGCTCTTTTCAAAGGACTGGGACCAAATCTTATCGGAGTAGTCCCCGCACGCGCAATCAACTTCTTCGCATACGGAAACGGCAAGCGCTTGATCAGTACACACTTCAACAATGGTCACGAGGCTGCATGGGTGCATCTTTGCAGTGCCGCAGCCGCTGGCATCGTGACTGGAACCGCCACCAACCCCATCTGGCTTGTCAAGACGAGGCTACAACTAGACAAGACCACGCACTCAGACGGCCGCGGGCGCCAATACAAGAACGCATTCGACTGCACTATGCAAACGATACGGAAAGAGGGAGTTCGTGGTTTATACCGTGGATTGACGGCCAGTTACCTGGGTGTTACCGAGAGCACGATACATTGGATGCTGTACGAGCAGATGAAGCTAGCATTGGCACGGAGAGAAGAGCGCGTCATGGCGAGCGGGAAACCACCAACCGTATGGGACCAGACTGTGGCATGGACCGGCAAGCTGACTGCCGCCGGCTCAGCCAAGTTCGTCGCTGCACTCATCACATATCCACACGAAGTCGTTCGCACGCGCCTCAGGCTGGAGCCCATGGAAAACGGCCGCCAGAAGTACACGGGCCTCGTCCAATGCTTCCGACTGATAGGGAAAGAGGAAGGCATGGCCGCCCTCTACGGCGGTCTGGTCCCTCACATGTTCCGTGTCGTACCCAGTGCCGCCATCATGTTCGGTACATATGAAGCTGTGCTCAAGTTGCTCGGCGAGACCAGTAACATGTCATGAGTTGACGTTGCTCTGCCATTGCTGCGTGTGTGTGTGCATATGAGTTTACAGCATTTTGATGCATAAGATATACGGCGTTTATGAATAAACGGGGACCTTGCCACGCATATACGGCCGTCTTGTATCACCACTCAGCTCTGGGTTGAGCGTTGTACTTGTTACAGTTGTGGAAAGATGGGAAAATATACACGACGACATGACATCTGTGCATGTGGTTCGTATTAGTAGAAAGTCTGAGACCTTGGCTGGCATCAAAGCTCTCTCTTCTCTGCCAGAATACATGATATGATACTAAAGAGTGTAATTTTTTAATTTTTTTTTTGGTTTCGCATTCCTACATGATGGTTCTTTTCTTGCATCCTGCGACTTCTTTGCTGTGAATTTGTGTTGGTTCAAAAGGCACCACCAGTGCAGGGGCTAATCGTGCTACCGTGTCCGTGCGAGAAATGAATTAGTAGTGTTCAAGTGATGATCACTCTAAGACTAAACTTCAACTAGTTGGCTATAAACTTTTTTTAATAAAAGAGATTTAAAGCAGAGTAAAAGGCTATTATAGAGTTTCTATATGCTAGACTTTAGATTACAATACTAATTTATTAGAGTTTTAAGCTATAAAATAAACTAAATATGTATATATACTTAAAGGTTTTGCTTTTGTTTTTTTATATTGTAGTTTAACGTCCTTTCTCAGCCTGTAAGGCTATAGAAGACGTGTAGGTTTAGGACCTACAAGTAGCTACGTAGTTATATCTAATATATAAAATTTACAAGGGGGAGTTCGTCTAAATAAAGGTGAGGCTCGTGGCCTAAAAAGGTTTTGCTTCAAAGTATGTTTATATTAGCTTTTTAAATAAGTAATATATTTTTATACCTCTAAAATCAAAGGTAGTCCTTTATATTTAGTTTATAAGTTTAAAGTTTTAAAAATCTACTACTTTTAAAATATATAGTACTAAAATAAAGTAGTTAGTTGTGGTACATAAAAAGTAAAAGAATTATCTAGTTAGCTATAGCTTTACAAAAAGCTAATTTTTTTAAAAGCTTAACGTGGTTTACTATTAAGTCGCCCACCGTACTAAGTCGGCCACTTAACACTAGCGCGACGCCTACGCAGCGACGCAGCGCAACACTACAATAAATTACTATACTAACGTACCCCACAGGCGAGTTGGCCACACGCCCGAGTTGTCTACCTATGCTAAGACCCTACTAAAACTACGACTCTTTGGCTCTTAAGCGTAATGCTACAGCGCAATAACGCTGAAAAACTAACTTTAGACTATAATCTGTGGCAGAAGAGAGCATAGGAATAAATTAGGAGATTATTATTAATTTTAAGAAGCACTGCAAAAGTGCTGCTATATATACACTGCTTAGCAAGTAGTGCTTACTATTTTATGTTAGTATCTTATGTTAGCTAACAGCACAAGTTACGTGCTCTTATATTAGCTTAGCTTAAATAAGTTATTTATTAGTAGTAGCATAGCATGTGCAGCAGTGCTCTGCAACACACCCCCCACGTGATACTTGCTAGAAAATTTACGTGTATTTTAAGCGCTGCTAACTTAGTGTGCGCAATTTTTTTTAATTAACGTGTTCTACAAGCGAGCGCGCCACCTAAGCAAGCGCGCCACTTTGTACTAGCGCGTCAACGTCGCAACAACAACATAAAATGTCTTAACAACAGATAACTTAACACATTTATAGTAAAGCTAATATTTAACTTGCTTTTTTAATATTAAATTCTAATGTGCTTAAAGCTAAAGACGTGCTGCAGCGATCTACAACGTCCAACGAAGAACGCTCTAGCATAGAGACGTTGACGTACACCTTTAACGCAACTGTAAGCTAAATTTAAAGCGCTTGAACAAGCTAGAAGACAAAGTAATAATTTACTGTATTCTTAAAAAGTCTACACAAGAATTTGCCCTTACAAAAGCTAATATTTAAGTAATAGCTAAATGAAAGGGTCACCTGCCCCCTCCTTTTTGGAGGAAAAATTCGGGTTTTCTCTCAAAAGCTTATACTACATGCTAAGGCATCTTAAGCTAATCAAGATTGAGGAGCTTATTAAAGCCCAACTAAACTAAGAAATTACAACAACTTTAAAAAGTAGTAAAAAACGATTTGCTTCTAGGGACCTAGGAGGATCAAACAAAAGACAAATAGAGATAGAAGAAAACAACATAACAAGGCCTTGCTAATAAAGGCAAAATCTGGAGGAACTACAAAGGCTTACACACGTTTAAACTAAAAGTAACTTTTCTCTTTTTATTAGATTTATTTCTTATTACTCTATTAGAAATAAAACACTAAAAGCTACCTTAGTAGAAGAAGCACTTAAAATAGCTAGGAACCTAGTAATCTAAGCAGCTAATTTAGCTAAAAACAACCTTACCTAGCAAACAAGTCTTTTAGATTTAGTAAAAGTCTTTAAAGACTGTACAAAAAATAGGAAAGTAAATAAAAAGAATATAGCTATTTTAGTAGACTAGATATTAAGCCTCTTAAACATCTTAAAGGAGTTAAGGGAGAAAATCAGACATATTAAGATACTAACAACAAACACGCTTATCTAGAATACGCCTATCTAGAACACGCCTATCTAAAATACGCTTATCTAAAACACGCTTTATACTACTGCAGCTACTTTTACTACTATAACAGGCAACAACAAAGATTTACTATAAACAAAGATTTAAAAAACACAAAAACTAAAGGCTACTAGCCTAAATGACTGCTAGCTAGTTATAGTTAGTAAGACCCTACCTGTATTTAATACCTTTAAACTTTGAAATGCCTTTAACAATGCCTTTGCAACCAAAAAAAGTGTACAATTGCTTGTAGTTGCCTTAATTACAATATTTTCTAAAAGAAACAAAATAGTCACAACTACACTAGCTTTTAAAGTAAAATACCTCTTAAAGAACTAGGCTATATAGCAAGCAAGATGTTACAACTTTTAAAGCTACCTAACTTATTACGCCTTAGTTTCAAGTTGTTATCTACAAGCTTCTTACAAACTACAGCCTAGAAGTAGTAAAAGAAAAAATTAAAACCTTTAATAAAAGCTTAAAAGTTATTAGTAATCCTGTGGGAGCTGAAAAGGAGCAATTGCTTGATCAGGAGGAGTGGAATGAGTGTATTGATCAACTAAGTGCCACAACAAAGTGGTCAATAACTACACTAGAGGAATAAGACGATCTGGCCCGTATATATAGGCGCTAGCGCGATCGTCACGTGTTCAGCTTACCAGGATCACCTGCTCAATAGGGTGACCTGCATGTTGCGCATGTTAATACTCTAACACACCCCCTTAGGTTAGTAAGATACTATTAATCTAAGCTGTGAGCAACTAGGCAATTGTAGTAAATTAAGGTTGTTGATCAAGAGGTCTCTCTGTAAACATAGCTTTTTCTGCCTAATCCTCTATTATTGTAGTAATGCTGCTTGTTAATGTTCTAATTAATCTTAGTAGTCCTAATATTAAAATATTAGATAAACCCTAAATAATACGTAATAAGTTAGTGCGCAGCCTCCACAACAATATTAATTATGTCTACTACCCCTCTAAAACTTTTGTCCTTAACTTTACTCTAATATTAATTACTAAGCTGTTCAAGACTGTCTTGACTACTATTACTAATATAGTAAGCAGCGCTACTCTATCATTTTCTTACTAATTAGCTACTAATCTTATATAGTCTGCCTCTAGTAGTAATAAGCGTAAGTGTTAATCAGCAAGCTGCTGTTGTAAGCGTAGGAATTGTTTAGATAGCAGTTGTTAGTAACATAAGAACAGCGCTAAGCATAAGCGTCGCGCGCGTTAAAGCCTATTGAATTATAAATGGCTTCGGCCTTTTAAGACAACCTTTTGATGTAACTACATATTTTGTAGACACCTTTTTAGTAATAAAAAAAGATTTATTGCTAACAATTAGTAGTAGGGCTTATGCCCCCTTGTTTAGCATTACTAGCACGTAATTAGTGTGTCGCATGTTTAGACAGAAACAAAGAAAAGCAAGACAAAGACGTAAATTGCCTCCTAACTTAACGTGCCTTATTCTACCTATTCTTGTTGCTTTACTGCTAGGCGCTCCTAGATAAAGTAAAGTAGTAATACTATTATTACCTTGCTTACTAACCTATAAACACGATAATAGAAAGCCTACTCCTCCTTTCCTGCCTCTTTCTTCTTTATTACTAATTTAACGTCTTACAATAGCTGTTTAAACTAGGTTCTAGTCTCTATACTTAGCCCTTGTATAATAGATAAGAAGAGGAGGATGCTAAAGTAATAGATCTTAAGTACAGCGCTAGTATTAGTAAATACTCTAAAGATTATGTATTCCTTATATAACTAGCTAAATTAGTGCTTAATAATTTTTTTGTATATAAAAAATATTGTAGATAAGGGACTTGTTTAAGATTTTTATAATCTTAGAAGTCTAGCTAGGTAGTAAAGTTTTAAAATACTGAATAAATTTAGGTGTCTGCATAAGCAGTTTAAGTTAGACTAAATAAGGTGCTAGATAGATAGTAGCAAAGGATACTTTTTTTAGAAGAGAGCCTAGAATAAGGAGATGCTCGCCGTGGAGGTTATATGCTATTATAGTATATTGTATGCAAATTGTTCGTATGCAGTGCTGTTTAAAAGGTGAGAAGTAGTAGGTAAGAAGCAGTAGGTAAGAAGCAGCTACTTTAGCTTTATAAAGTATTGCAGGCTCCCGCTACAGTACGTACGTGTCCTTTCCCTCTATTGCATTATGTTGCAATCCTATTGTAATCCTACTGTAATCCTATTGCTAACTATAGGCTAGCAATTGCTGTTAGACACGTTTTAACTAGTATTGTTTTTTAGTACCTTAGCAAATTTTTTTAACCCTAATTATTGCTCAGTAGTCTAAGCTTTCCTCCTAGAACTTATCTACCTACTGTTCAAATCTCGTTGACTACACACAATCTTTTTTTGGACTTTTGCAATTAATTAGTAGAGGGTAGCTGCTTTTCACTTTTTTAGAACCCTATTTTGACTACAACAACAACCACCACCTTTGACACCTTAAAACATAAATTAATAATTAAATTTAATAAGCAGCTAATCTTTAAAATAATAAGAATTAGTTGCTACTACTTTTTAATCCATATGCTTATTATAAAACATCTAGTAGCTCTACTTAGAAGCTAATTACTTTACTTACTCAATTGAGTCTACTGTTAAGTTTTTGCTTAAATTTTAATCAACATAAGAGTCTAACTAAATAATTAAGCTAGCGTAAGAGCAAGGCTCTTTAAGAGCTAATACAAAAGTCTTAGTAGCTTACTACTTGAGTAGCATTTTGTAATTAGTAATAAGATAACAGTAATATCCTACAAACGCTTATCAAGCTGTCTACTAGGCACAACGCGCTCCCCTTAACCTAGAAAAAGGCGCCTAATAGCTCTTTAAAGATTGCTACTAATCTATTATATTTTTATGTTCTGCCTTATAAGCGCTATATAAAAAAGATACTAGATAGTTTATATACTAAACACTACTTTAATTATATTTAGACTAGTAGTAAGAGTAGCTTATGCTGTAGTAGTTACTCGTTATACACCTACTATACAGTTAATATTAATCTCGCTGATTAATTTATAGCTATATATAAAGATAAAGTAGTAAGTCTCTGATCTTTAAGCTTCTTACTTAGCTTACTAACTAGTTTTATAGAGATAGAACAACAACAAGATATACTAAGCTACAAAAGCTTAACTACTTAAAGATATCATTGCTTACTGTAAAGAGATTAATAGTAGCGTTACATCTACTAGACAGCCTTCTGCGTAGAAGCCTCCTGTCTATAATTGTTGCGCTTAACTCCTACTATCTACTCCTACTCCCGCTCCTGCTCCCGTAAGCATTTTTAATCTAAAGTATAATACTCAAGATTATTTGCTCTAAACACAGCCTGCTTAGCAGGCTATAGGCTTAAATTAAGGTTGTTTATGTAAACAAGAGCCTTATGATACTCAACCTTATACTATATACGTTCTAGGTTAACCTGCGTAGCAGCTAGCTTAACATCTAGCATATAATTAACATTAGCTACAACAGCAGCAGCCTTAACAATAATAACCTTCTTAGTAATTATCTCTTTAAGAATAGCATGCTTAAGAAATACTTCCCCCGCCTGTTCTATACAATCGCCCTTAAGTTCGCTGTCCTAATTGCTATACAACCTATATATATAGGCGCAATTATTATGTAGGGGTACGCTAATAATCATCTTACAACTCTATATATAGAAGTAATAAGTAATTTTCTTACTATTATGCTGTTTACCTTAGACTCTTGCTGCTTAAGCTAAGATAGCTTAAGATGCTCTTAAGCTAGCTAAAGCTTAGAAAGCTAAGCATAATCTATTAATAGAGTTAAGCGATTACAAAGATTCTAATACTTAATAGTAATTTTAGTTTTGTTCTTCTAGTTTTCCTGCTTATCTAGCTTATGTTCTCCTACTTATTCTAAACAATGAAGAGGAGACTTAGCCTAGTATATGGATGTTGCTACTTAATACAAATTCTTTGCTTGTTAATTATCTTTGCCTTTAATTAAACATTTAACTTACTAAAAGTTAAGTAACTACTTAAACTTTTAAAACTATTCTTAAGTAAGAAATTTAGTCAGTCTATTAGCTAGTATAATTACTGTTTCTATGTACTTAACTTAAAATAATCTTTTAGCATATTCCTGCTGCAGCTATATATTTTGTATATCTATATGCCTTAATCAAGTGCTAATCTACTTATTCTTTCTAACTACAAGCCTATTTATTTGTTAATTATTTTACTAAACTGTCTAAACGTCTCTTAGATTAAGAGACAGCTTATAAAAAAAGCGCTTAAAGGCTATAGCCTCTTTAATACTATACTTAAGGCCAGTAGCTTAGCTTTAGTAGTTAATATAGTAACTATAGTCTACTAAGCTGCCTTCTAAAATATTAGACTACTATATAAGATAGCTATATAACTATAAGATAATTAGCAAGTTTCCTAATTATCTATAAAGGAAGCGTTGCCCGCAATTATTAAGTCTAGGCTATTATAGTTTCTATACTAGATCGCGTCCTATCTTGTCTAATAGAGGTACATAATCACCTGTTTAATAGCTTTTATATACTAATTACTAGAGTTTATACGGAAGTATAAGAGCTTTAAGATTAAGTAAGTAACATCTAGTTACAGCATAATAGCTATATATAGCACTAAACGAACTCTTTCTTAGTAAGTCTTAATCTCTTATTTAGTTGCTTTGCTAGTGTTCATAATTAGCTCCTCTAACAGTAATAGAGTCTTAAGAAAGCTACTATCTTCTAGCTTAAACTTCTTTGTAATCTTATTAATGTACGTATTATGTACAAGCGTAATTATTTACTTCTTATAAGCTATAATTGCTCTAATACTAAAGAACTATTTAACTAATCTTTGTTCTTATATCTTATACTTGTCTATAATTTTTAACTAAAATCTATTGCCTTCTACTTAAAATCTTTTACAAAGATCAGTAAGATATTATTTATATAAAATAAAACTAGGATCCTCTTATTTTAATTCAAGAATAGGCAGAGCTTCTCTAGTAAGGCAATTAGTCTAATCTCTCTTAGTAATCCTAAGAACTCTTTATACTATAATAGTAGCGAGTCTTATAAACTATAAAGTGCGTAATTAAGCTATACACACTTTCTAGGCTTCTTAAAACTATCTAGTATCTTACAAATTACTAGATTATCTGCTATAATTAACGCATTAAGGAATACTTCTACAATATTATATTACTTAATCTCTAGATTATTCTTAGTAGTAATAGCTATTACTACTAAGAAAGACTTAGCTGCTAATATAGCAGTGTATATTAAGTTAATTAAGTCTTTCTCTTGGAGATTACCTCTTACAATAATCTACGCCTTTTATTTAAAAAAGAAGCTGTTTTAATTAAACTTATAAGTCTAAACCTACTTTATAAGTATTAAGTAATTATTTGCTTCTTCTCTTAATATCTTAGTCCAAGTTCTATTCTTACTTAACTAATTTATCTACTTCTTGTAGGCATTGTTAAACAAGGCCCTTATAAGATACTAAAGTAGCTACTTCTATTTATTTTTTAAGGTGTCAAGGGTAGTGGTTGTTGTTGTAGTCAAAATGGGGTTCCAAAATAGTGAAAAGCAGCTACCCTCTACTAATTAATTGCAAAAGTCAAAAAAAAGATTGTGTGTAGTCAACGAGATTCGAACAGTAGGTGGATAAGTTCTAGGAGGAAAGCTTCGACCACTGAGCGATAATCAAGGTTAAAAAATTTGCTAAGGTACTAAAAAAACAACACTAGTTAAAATGTGTCTAACAGCGATTGCTAGCCTATAGCTAACAACAGGATTACAGTAGAATTGCAATAGGATTGCAACATAATACAATAGAGGAGAGAAAGGACACGTACGTACTGCAGCAGGAGCCTATAATACTTTATAAAGCTAAAGCTGCTGCTTTTTACCTTTTAAACAGCACTGTATACCAATAATTTGCATATAATACGCTGCACTACAACATAGCGTGCAACCTCCGCGACAAGTATCTCCTTAACCTTAACTCTTATCTAAAGACAGGAAGCTTTCCTGTTGTACACCTAGCCCCTAAACTAGTCTAGCTTAAGCTAATTATACAGACACCTAAGTTGATTAAGTATCTATAAACTTAGCCTCTTTAGGACTTTATAATTATATCTCTTATAAATAACTTTAGAATCTGCGATTTCTCTATATACAAAAAGAATATTAAGCCTTAACTTAGCTAGTTGTAAAAGGAATACAAGATCTATAGAGTATTCGCTAATACTAGCAAAGTACCTTAAATTACTCTACTTTAGTATCCCTCTCTTCTTATTAATTATGTATAGGCTAAGTAAAGAAATTATTAACTAGTTAGACTAGCTGTTGCATAACTTTAAAATAGCGATAGAGAAGAAAGAGGCAGAAAAGGAGGAGTAGGCGTTCTATTATCGTATGTATAGGTTAGAAAGCAAGATAATAATAGTGCTGCTTCTTGAATTTGTCTAAGAGTACCTAGAAGTGAAGCCTTAATATAATTAGGCAGCATAGGCGGGATAGAGCGCGTTAAGTTAGGAGGCGATTTGCGTCTTTGTCTTGCTTTTCTTTGTTTCTGTCTAAACATGCAATACACTAATTGCGTGCTAGCAATACTAAATAAGGGGGCATAAGCCCTAATACCTGTTGTTAGCAATAAATCTTTTTTTTACTAAAAAGGTGTCTGCAAAATGTGTAGTTACATTAAAAGGTTGTCTTAAAAGGCCGAAGCTAATAGATACTTCTATAATCTTAGCAATTTATTTAGATTATTATAACACTATTAAGCATTTCTACTTAGCTAATACTTAGTAAGCAAAGCTGCTATAACTACGTAATTAAGAGTCTTATAGCTTACTTAGTTTTCCTAAGTTACTTGTAAACCTAGTAGGCAAGTATTATAAAAATTATTCTATTTATTTTTTAAGGTGTCAAAGGTGGTGGTTGTTGTTGTAGTCAATAATGGGGTTCCAAAAAAGTGAAAAGCAGCTACCCTCTACTAATCAATCGCAAAAGTCAAAAAAAAAGATTGTGTGTAGTCAACGAGATTCGAACGGTGGGTGGATGAGTTCTAGGAGGAAAGCTCAGACCACCGAGCGATAATTAGGGTTAAAAAATTTGCTAAGGTACCAAAAAACGACACCAGTTAAAACGTGTCTAACAGCGATTGCCAGCCTATAGCTAACAACAGGATTACAGTAGGATTGCAATAGGATTGCAACATAATGCGATAGAGGAGGGAAAGGACACGTACGTACCGCAGCGGGAGCCTGCAATACTTTATAAAGCTGCTGCTTCTTACCTACTACCTGCTTCTCACCTTTCAAACAGCACCGCATACAAACAATTCGCATACAATACACTGCACTGCAACATAGCGTGCAACCTCTACAGCGAGCATCTCCTTATTCTAGGCTCTCTTCCAAAAAAAGCATCCTTTGCTACTGTCTACCTAGCACCTAATTTAGTCCAACTTAAACTGCTTATGTAGACACCTAAATTCATTAAGTATCTTAAAACTTAACTACCTAGCTAGACTTCTAAGTTTATAAAAATCTTAAATAAGTCTCTTATCCGCGATATCTCTATATACAAAAAGATTATTAAGCCCTAATTTAGCTAGTTGTGTAAGGAATACATAATCTCTAGGGTATTTGCTAATACTAGCGCGGTACTCAAGATCTATTGCTTTAGTATCCCCCTCTTCCTGTTCGTCGTGCAAGGGCTAAGTATAGAGACTAGAACCTAGCTTAAACAGCTATTGCAAGACGTCAAATTAGCAATAGAGAAGAAAGAGGCGGGAAAGGAGGAGTAAGCTTTCTATTGTCGCGTCTATAGGTTAGCAAGCAAGGCGATAATAGTGTTACTGCTTTACTTTATCTAGGAGCGCCTAGCAGTAAAGTAACAAGAATAGGCAGGATACAGCGCGTTAAGTTAGGAGGCAATTTGCGTCTTTGTCTTGCTTTTCTTCATTTCTGTCTAAACATGCGACACACTAATTGCGTGCTAGCAATGCTGAACAAGGGGGCATAAGCCCCAATACCTGTTGTTAGCAATAAATCTTTTTTTTTACCAAAAAGGTGTCTACAAAATGTGTGGTCACATTAAAAGGCTGTCTCAAAAGGCCGAAGCCAAAAATTATTCTATAATAGATATTTATAATCTATAAGTAATGTATTAACACTACCTATACTTCTACCTTTTATTTAATTATTAAGATCTTAAGTTGCGTCTTTATGCTTACGACCGCTACCTAGCTTACGCAGTAGAAGATAACAATTTATAAGCTAATTTAGACTTTTACCTACAATCTTAGCACTACGTTTTATAAGTAGAGGTTAAGCCTATAATTACTTACCTTGTCTACTATTTAAGACCTAAGATCTTAATTCATAAGATAATTTACGCCCTGCTATCCTGCTTACTTAAGCAGGTGTTCTATTACAACAAGCTAGCGCGTTAGAGTCTTTAGGCACAGACTGTTAGACTACTAATAAGTTATTAGGCTTATTTAAAAGAGGCTCTCTACCTCTAAGTATTAATAGATTAGCTCTTTTTAGCATGCGTATTACTATTTAACTATTAATAACTCTGTAATTAATTTTGTTGTCGCTCCCTAAAGTCTCTAGTTTAGGAGTTAGTTCTAAGGTAGCAAGACTAGTATTTTGCTACTAATTTAAGTAAGTTCTTAATAGTGCACTAGCTTTATACTCTATTTGCTAAGCGTCTTCTAATCTACTCTTGTCTTTAGTAGGTAGGCCTTCCTTACTACTTAAGATAGTAGATAGATTACTTTTAAGGTCTTTAGTAGTTAGCTATGTATTTTAATCTACTATTCTTTAACTAAGCGAGAGGTCTAAATCTTCTCCTAGATTAATTAGCTTGCTATCATAAAGAGTCTCTACAATCTTTATTACTTAATCTCTTAGTAGCTCCTCTTGGCAATCTCCTTTAAATAATTGATATTTATTAAAGGTTACATTACAGGTAGTATTTACCTAATTAAGTATTAGTACTTATATATAGTATATGTTAGACCCTTAATAACTAACTAAATAACTAATATAGCTGCGAGGACTAACCTTAAATCCATAATAATTACGCCTAGCTGCCTTCTCCTTATTTAAAGGATAAGCTTGGCAGCTATAGGCATAGATTCTACTCTAGTCTAGGCGTAGATTAGCAGTCTAGTGTCTAATCTTAGGTAGTTAATAATATTAGAAATATTTCCCAAATTATTCTTTAAGCACTTAGTTATAGGATTAGTAGCTATAAATTTTAGTAGAGCTTATTTTATATAAGTAAGCTGCTGTATCTATAATTACTCGCTAAGACTTAGCTAGTAGATTAGTGCTTATGCGCATCTTAATAGCCTTTGTAATTTACTTTTAACTAGCTCTTTCTACTAAGCTATTAGGCTTATAAGTATATAGTAGTAGTGTCTTAATTACAATCCCTTTCTCTATAGCTTATTCCTTGTATCTTAATTGCCCTCTTTAAGATAGTGTAGTAGTATTGTTATTTTAATAAATCTCTATAATCTTCTACTAATATGTCCTCTTAATTCTTATAGCAAAGCCTTTAATCATAAGTATAATATTATTTATTGTCTTTAACTACATATTGTAAATATATTGCTTGCCTAAGTAGTCTTCCTTAATAATTAGTGACTATTTTGTAAGTAGCTAACAAGTTTGGAAATTAAACAATCTTATAATATCCTATAAAAAGGTTATAGTAATCTCTCCCTTAGTTGCTGTAAGATTACTTACAAGGTATAAGCTATTACGCAGTATTTATATTTTATAAGCTTTTTACTAGTAATCTTAACGTTCTACGCTAAGTAGACTGAGGCTTTAATAGCTTATTGTCTTAGGTGTTCTAATAATTAATGCTATAGGTCCTTATTACTAGTACGTAACTAAGGTTTCCTAAATTGCGCTATAGCGTTTATAAATAGTAGTTAAGTAGGGTAATAAGTATGTTGCTTATATTTAATAAACAAGAGGTTAAAGTAACACTTAAAGTTAATTAAGACAATAATCTTTTTAATTATTCTAAATTAGAAGGTGTAATTATATCCTAAATACTAAATACCTGCCTGCTTAAGCCGTGCTTCTAATACAATATTAATATAGAAACCTAGTACAACGTTAACATTAGTAATTAGAAGATTAGCTATCTTAAGGCTAGCCTTACTATATAAAACATTCTTAAGCAGCCTGTTTCCTCTACTAGTAACTAGTATAATTTAAGTGCCTGCCTTAATAGTCTTGTTCTTAGCGCATTTACTAAAAGTGCCTAGTACTATGTAATCTATAGTATTAACTAGGTAGACTGCTAATCTACTATCTACAATTGTGCAGAGAGACAGGGCATAAGAGGTAAAAGCTACACTAAATCTATTTAGTCTGATTTCCTTAATAACGTCCCTTAAGTCAATTAATACTAGAATTAATAAGCTAGAGTAGAATCTACTTAACTTATTAGTAGCTAATCTGCTAGTACTAGCCTTCTAGCCTTTTTTATTAATCTAGGTGCGTAAGGTTACCTATTTGTTGCTATTTTATTATTTAAAGATTTTTTTTTATCTTTATTTAATAGCTTAATTTGTATACTGCTAGGAAGGCTTAATCTAGTAACTGTAGTTTAAAGTTAATAGTAGTTGTGTAGTATCTAGAAGTGCTTGCTTATAGGCCCTTTACTAGCCTTATAGGGGCAAAAGTGCAATTACATATTACTCTTGTTTAAATAGTTACCGCTTGTAGAATTGTTAAGCTGCCCCTAATCTAGATCTAGTTTAGAATACTACGTGTCCTTTTCCTTTTAAAGAAGTAATTAACTAATCTTATAATAAAACACTAAAGATCTTTTCTAGATTATTAAGAGTTAAATAAGCTTTTTTAAGCGCTATTACTAATACTAGCTTATTTTGCTTCTTACGCAATTAGTCTAGTGTATTCTTAGTGCTTAAGGCGTCTAAGAAATTAATAATTGCTAGTAGCCTTATAACTTTAGGAGGTAAGTAGATTGTTGCTTGTTAATATAGTAGCTACTACTTAGTAAACTATTACTTAAGGCCTATTTATCTCTAGCAAGCCTTATTAAGATGTAATCTATACTGCGTCCTAATTAAATACTAAGTATTCTAATCTATAAGAGCGAGATCCTCCTTTAGAATCTTTACTAAGGCTTAAAAGCTAGTAAGGTTTTAAGTAATTATACTTATTAAGGCGTTTAAAAGCAGGTCTAGATAGATAGTCTTGCTAATCTAGTCTTTAACATTAGTAATCTTAGCGACTTTTCTTATCTATTAAGCAGCTTGTACCTTACACCTGTTAACTTGCTTATTGTAATTAACCTTTTTATACTTAGTATTAAGTAATCAAGCCTTATATATACCTTAAGCAATCTTATAGTCCTTTTATATTTAAGCGCTAGCGCTAGGTAATAGAGCAACTAGCTGCTTAATATCCTTAGGTAGTTCTAGATACTGTGGCTCCTAGTGATCTATTGAGGGTACGTCTAGGAGATTAAGGTTAACCTAATCCTAGATGCCTTTCTCTAAGCAGTGTAGCCCTAATAGAGCAAACTAGGTTAGCTAGTCTAATTAAGCTTTAAAGATTACCTTTAAGGCGACAAGCAGTGTATTAGTAAGGTCTATATCAAGATAAGATGCTTTGTGTAGGATTACGACGTAGGTTATTATTAAGGTAATAACAAATTAATTAGTTAGTTAGTAGGTATTTAGGTAGCTTATATTAGAAAGAGGTTGATCGTATAATTAATAAGAGAGGTACAGCAGCAGTAGTAATCTGCTAGCTATATTATAGGAGAATAGAGGAGAGTAAAATGCTAATTAAATAGTTAATCTTACAGCTTGCTAATTGCGCAGTAGGAATTAAAACTATAATTAAGCAGCTCGGCTTATAACTGTGGGAGCTGAAAAGGAGTAATTGCTTAATTAGGAGGAGTGGAATAAGTGTATTAAACAACTAAGTGCCACAACAAAGTGGTCAATAACTACTTAAGAGGAATAAGACGATCTAGCCCGTATATATAGGCGCTAGCGCGATCGTCACGTGTTCAGCCTACCAGGATCACCTGCTCAACAGGGTGACCCGCATGTTGCGCATGTCAATACTCCAACACTACATGTATATATAATAACTATTGGCTTCGGCCTTTTAAGATAACCTTTTGATGTGACCACACATTTTGTAGACACCATTTTGGTGAAAAAGATTTAATGCTAACAACAGGTATCCAGGCTCATGCCCCCTTATTTAGCATTGCCAGCACGCAATTAGTGTGTTGCATGTTTAGACAAAAACAAAAATGCGCGATATCCCTCTAACTAACCCTCTTAACTAATAACTATTTATTAATAACTACTTACCGCTGACTGCAACTTCTATTGTCTCTGTTGCTATTCTAGCGGTGTTGTAGTCGCGGCGTTTCTAGCATTCGCCTTAACTCAGATGTGAACATATAACAATAGCGTTACTATCTAAGCACGGATCTCCTATTCCTAGAGGCAACTTACAAAATCCTCCTACTTATTAGTTTGTCCTAGCTACTTAATAGCTGTTTTAACACGCTCTTGCTCCTTATAAACCTACTGCAAAGTCTCTCTACTAAAGTTACATTTGCACAGGAGGAGATTAGTAAGATAACACACTATTACTGTACTTAGACTATTAACATGCGCAACGTATTTAATAGACTTGCTACTAAATAAGCCATTTACAACCTTTATTATAACCTTAACATTTATAATACTAGACGCATTAATAAAGTGTTAATAAATAATAGAATTTAACTTTTGCGTCTACCTAATTACTATAAGAGCTACTACTAACAGCTCCTCTTTAACTAACTAGGGAGGCTGCTTAATAAAGGTAAACGCGGGCTTTATAATCTACTACTATAGCTACTTGTATAGTAACTTAGTAAGGTCTAACTTTACTTAATATAAACTATTAGTCTTTGTGTTAAACAGAGAGAAAAATAGTCTAAGCATTATATTATTTGTATACAGTACTGTGTAGTGTAAGAAATCCTAAAAGTAAGAAGCAGTAGGCAGGGAGCCTTTATAAAGTATTGTAGGCTCCCGCTGCGGTAACGTACGTGTCCTTACCCTCCTCTACCTCTACCTCCTCTATCTTTATCGCAATCTTGTTGCTAGCTATAGGCTAGCAATTGCCGTTAAACAGGTTTTAATTAGTGTTGTTTTTTAGTACCTTTAGCAAATTTTTTAAACCTAATTTTGCTTAGTAGTCTAAGCTTTTCTGCTTTAAGCGCTTAGCGCGTGGACCTTATCCACTTACTATTCGAATTTCGTCAACTACACACAATCTTTTTTTGACTTTTACAACTAATTAATAGAGGGCAGCTGCTTTTTACTTTTTTAGAAAACCCATTTTGACTACAACAACAACCACCACCTTTGATACCTTAAAAATAAATATAATAACTATACAATCTATTATTTTAATAAAAGTTGATTAAGATAGTTTCTTAAAAAGTCTAAGGGAATGCCTAGATGTAAATACTAATAGTATAATTGTTCTAATTATAAATGCACAGTTCATATATAAAATAAGAGACACAGCTTATACTTTTATAGATACATATAATGTAGTAGAAAGATTACAAAGATGGAACTAGTATATAAGAATATAACTAATTCTTATAGCATACATGCCTTAATACTAAATATAATAAATATTTTATTATAAAGAAGTTCTACAGATTTAGCACATAGTTTTTTTTGAACAGACGCCCTAGACACCTAGAACTGCTAGAGAGATTAACATAATAAATCCTCTCAGCCTCTTTAAGCTTATAGTAAAGCTTAACAAAAACTAGATATAGGCACTAGTAGATTTTAGCGCACAGGCTAACTTTATTTCTACTTAAGTAGTGCTAGTAGCAGGTCTACAACTACTAAGGAAATAAGAACCCTGTCTACTACACGAAGCTAACAGTTAGCCTATACTAGGCAAGATAACAATTACTTATAAGGTCACCTAAGTAAGGCTCTGCATCTAGGAACACTAGGAAGAGATAAACCTAGACGTTTTTAGACTAGCTACCTACAATATCATATTAACACTTCCTTAGTTACAAAAATATAACTTACAGATTAACTAAAGGTTAAAGAAGTTCTTATTTAAGTGCTGTAGACTTAATGTAACTATAAGCTAGCCTATATATTTAATAACTAAGATAGTAGATAAGAGGAAGATGAATAATATTACTAAGAGACAATAAACCTTAACTTAAAATAGCCTTAAAATAAGAAGGTTTAACTTAATAAATACTAGAAGGGCTCACTTAGATTACAAAGTTAGAGTTTTAAAGACATACGTAATTCTAGATATCTTAAAAAGTATAAAGAATTTTAGTACCTCTTTATAAAAGTAGTAAATAGTAAAGCCTTACTAAAATACTAACTTTAGGATTATAAGATTATCCTAGAAGAAGAGAAGACTCTACCTTTTAGACTAATTTATTAACTATTAGAGATAGAACTTAAGATACTAAGAGAAAGGCTAGATAAAGATTTAGTAAAAGGCTATATAAAACCTTAAATATTACTAGTAGAATTCCATATACTCTTTGTACTAAAGAAAAATAAGCTACTAAAAATGTGCGTTAACTACTAAGAGTTTAACAATATTATAGTAAAGAATTAATATTTAGTACTAAACATTATAGAACTTAAAGATTAATTGTCTTATGCTAAAGTCTTTATAGTTTTAGACCTACAAGATAAATACTACCTTATTAGAATTAAGAAAGGTAAAGAATAGAAGATAGCATTTTAAATAAGATATAGACACTATAAATACGCTATTATACTATTTAAGTTAACAAATGCCTTAGCAATATTTTAAGAACATATTAATAATGTGTTAAGAGTATACTTAGACATCTTTGTTATTATATACTTAGATAATATTCTAATTTACTCTAAGAACCTAAGAGATTATGTTAAATATGTCTGCATAGTACTAAGGTGCTTAAACTAGTTTAATTTACAACTAAAACCTAAGAAATACAAGTTTTACAAGAATAAAGTTGCCTTTCTAAGATACATTATAAGGGTATAAGAAGTACAGATAAGTAAAGAAAAAATATAGGTAATTAAAGAATAGCTATAACTAATAACAATTAAGAAAATAATTTTTTTTCTTAAGATTTCTAAACTTTAAGTAATAGTTTATTAAGAATTACTCTGAGATTGCTATTCTATTAACAAGACTTATAAGGAAGAAAATACCCTTTTAGTAGAGTAGAGCATTAAAGAATGCTTTTTAAATACTTAAAAATATAAGCATAGAGCTACTATACTTTTTATATTCTAAGTAAAATAACTATTACAATTTAAAATAGACGCATTAGACCTTGTACTTAGAAGATATACTAGTTAACTATACAAAGGTAAATAGCACCTAATTACTTATTATTCTTACAAGTTTTTAGGACTAGAAGAATAATATAATGTTTATAATAAAGAGCTGTTAGCTATTATTAATTATCTAACATATTAGAGAGTATACGCTAAAAAGCTACTTAAAAGTTATAATATCTATAAATTATAAGAAATTAGTTAATTTTACAACTACTAAAAGACTTAACTAACGCTAAGTTTAATAGTTAGAGGAACTAGGACAGTATAAGTTGAAGATTATATATACACTAAGAAAAGATCATAAAAGAGTAGATACTCTTAGCTATAGACACAACATTGTAGGAATGAACAAAATAACTAATTCTGTAATACTACAAGTTAAGAACAACAGATTATTAAGACTAGTATAGACGCTTAATCTACTTATGCATATTACACACAACGTACGAGAAGAATTATGAAAAAGTAATTATTAGACAACACTACAATAACCTAGTATATAGTTACTTAGGTATTATAAGAACTATAGAACTTATTAAGAAAAATTATAAGTTTTTAAGGATAAAGGACAAAGTTACTACTTTTATTACTAAATATATAAACTATTAGAAGAATAAACATAGTACACACGCACCTTATAGAGAAATACAAGTAATGAAACTACCTAACACACTATAGTTACACATCTCTATTTATTTTTTAAGGTGTCAAAGGTGGTGGTTGTTGTTGTAGTCAAAATGGGGTTCCAAAAAAGTGAAAAGCAGCTACCCTCTACTAATCAATCGCAAAAGTCAAAAAAAAAGATTGTGTGTAGTCAACGAGATTCGAACGGTGGGTGGATGAGTTCTGGGAGGAAAGCTCAGACCACTGAGCGATAATCAGGGTCAAAAAATTTGCTAAGGTACTAAAAAACAACACTAGTTGAAACGTGTCCAACGGCGATTGCTAGCCTATGGCTGACAACAGGATTACAGTAGGATTGCAATAGGATTGCAACATGATGCGATGGAGGAGGGAAAGGACACGTTAGACATCTCTATAGACTTTGTTACAGGCCTACCAGTCTTAAGAAACTTTATTACTAAAGTATTTTATAATATAATTCTTATAGTAGTTAATTAATTTATAAAACAAGCAGAGTACAATACCTTTAGAAAGGATTTTATAGTAGTATAGCTTGCGCATACTATTGATAACTAAATTATTATATTTTACAGTATACTAAAGTTAATTATTAGTAATAGAGATAAGCTCTTTACCTTAAAATTTTAGAAAATATTACTTGCTGTGTTAGAATTAAGAGAAAGCTATTAACAGTGTATTATATGCAGATAGATAGATAAACAGAGCAAATAAAATATATTATAAAAGCATAACTTAAGATATATGTTAATTAATAGTAGAACAATTGGGTATTATTACTACCTATTGTAAGGGTGCGTTGGGTTGACCAAAGATGCAAGGTAAACAGTGAATGAATTAGATATCAAACTACAGAGAGAGACTACGTAGGTTTATATATCTAACCTAGATGATTAGGACTTAACCTGGGTTAGGACTAACTAAGGTTATCGGAGGTTGTCGGATCAGCTAACAGTTAGCGTGATTAGTGCGGCTTATAGTTAGCTACTAGTGCTGAGGTAAGAAAAGCCAATGAAGGCCACAGGCTGAGTACTAGAGAACATTAAGGCTTTAGCCCTTTACAATACCCCCCTCCTAAAAAATAGTAGGGGTAGTAATCTTGTTACCTAGAGTTCCACTCTTCTAGAGCTTCTGTATCTTTTAGATTAATAGCTAGTTCCTAGGTTAGATTTAGATATTCTAACTATTTAACTAAGTACCGTTTTCTTCTTCCTTTTCCTCTTTTCTCTAATAGGGTCTCTACTAGGTATTCTTCTCTATCCTCTATCTTAATAAGTAGGAGTTCATTGTCGTCTATTAGCTGGCTTAGTAGAGGGTCAGAGGACGCTAGTCTAAGGTTATTAACATTAAATACTAGGTAAATCTAGCTAGGAGTATTTAATTTAACTGTATTTAGTCTAATAACCTTAAGTACCGTGTACTTAAGATTTTTCTAGTTAAGTTTTCTGCTAGGCCTTTTTGTTTTGTAGTAGTTGCCAAATTTTAACTATACATTATTGCCTATTTTAAGCTAATGTAATTAGTACCTTCTCTTATTTGCCTACTTTTTTTATTCTTATAAGCTTTCTCTTATTATAGCTTGTGTAAGCTTAATACTTTGTTATAGCTTACTAATAATATTTTCTGCCTTTTATTAATCCTCCTATATTCTCTTTAGAAGTTGTTGTTAAGGACTGTGCTTAGCTGCAATTTGTAGAGGATCTACCTTATAGCTGTGTTGTAGGAAGAAAGGAGATATTTTAGTAGACTAAGCTTGCCTTGCTATAACTGCAATTTTAGCTATCCCTAGGTTGCTTTTCTAATTTGTTTAATCTTACTTATAGAAGGTTTATAAATATGCTTGTACTATAGAGTTTATTCTTTCTATAAAACTGTTAGTTTTAGGATAGTATCTAGAAGATTAGCGTTGCTTATTTCTTATAACTCGCAAAGCTTAATTTAAAAATCGTTAACAAACTATATACCTCTGTCTAAAGTAATATAGTTTAGTAACTAATAGTAAGCTACAACAGAGTTAATGATAGCTTTAGTAACACTTTTTATAGTAATGTCCTTGAGGCCTATTAGGACAACGTCCTTGCTAAGCCTATTTATAACTACTATAAAGTTTATATAACCTTCGCTTTCTAGTAACCCTATAATAAAATCTATAGAAATTTCTTTCTATATTTGCTTAGGTATAGGCAAGGGTTTTAACAATCCTTATAGGCTGTCTCTTTATAGTTTTGTTTTTCTACATACTAAGCAGTTTCTAATGTATTACCTTACTGTTTGGCTTATAGAGGGCTAAAGGTATTCTCTAACAACTGCTTAGTAAGTAATATTTCTTCCTAGATAACCTAAAGCTCTAGAACTGTAGATTTTATAGATAATACTAGTTCTTAGAGGTTTATTATTTAGTACCCATTTTTAATCTTAGTATAGAAGGTTTCTAGAATCGTCTAGTTAGCATTTAGAAATAGAAAGTTTAAGGTCTAGAGCTGTAGAAAATTATTGTTTACTATTCCTTACAGCCTCCTAGGCTATTTAATAAGTTTTGTACTCTTTTTTAGCTTTATACTATAGATTCTCTAGATCTAATTGCTTCTAGGGTAATTCTAGTACAGCTGTTAGATAGCTATTGCAGCTAAAGGTTCTTAGCACTTCTTCCTCCTCTAGTTCTTTATTAGTAGCTGTAGTTGTAGGTTTAAATACTTATAAAAACCTCCTAGAAATCCTAGTATTCTAGTTGTTTGCTAGCATATCTTGTTGTCTCCTAGATAAGGCATTAGCCCTAGAGTTATTAACTCTAGGCCTGTAGGATATTTCTATGTTAGGAAACTTTCCTAGAAATTCAGCCTATCTTATTTGTCTCTTACTAAGCTGTCTAGGCTTGCTAAAATATTTAAGGTTTTTATAGTCTATAATAACTATAAACTTCTTTAAAGACTGTAGCATAGCATCCTACTTAGATAAGCAGGAGATAACTACTAGTAATTCCTTATTGTGTATCTTGTAATTGCTTTGCGTGCTAGTTATCTTGTTTAAATAATAAGCTACTAGGCGTAAGCTTTCTTTATTATTATATTATAAAAGGACTTCTGCTACTAAATATCTAAAAGAGTCTGTGTCTAGGATTATTTCTCTATTAGGATCCTATTAAGCTAGTACTAGCTTAGTAAAAATATAACTTTTTTAGCTTATTAAAAGCCTTTTACTTAGTTTTTCCCTATTAATAGGAGATGTTACTAGTAAGCGTTTAAAGAGGAGCTACTATTTCTAAGTAGTTATTAATAAATTATTAATAGAAGTTTGCAAAACTAAGAAAACTGCGTACTCTTTTAACGTTTGTAAGTGCCTGCTAATCTCAAATCACTTTTACTTACTTAGAATCTATCTAAAGTCCTTTTCTAGCCTTAATAATAAATCTAAGGTATTTTGTACTCTGTACGTTAAATTTACATTTCTAGATATCTAAAAGTAATCTAGCCTTACCTATAGCTTCTAAAACCTTATTTGTATTGTGTTAGTGTTCTTTAAGCGTGCTATTAGTATAAATTAATACATTGTCTAGGTAGGCTAAGCAAAAATCGTTGATTGACTTGTAAAGAGTCTAATTAATATAGCATTAAAAGGTACTAGGAGCTTTTACTATACTAAACAGAGTAACTAGCTACTTATATAACCTAAATCTAGTGCAAAAAGCTGTTTTCTACTTATTTTTGTATTAATCCTAATCTTATAGAAAGCTGTAGAAATGTTAATTTTTATAAACTATTTAGCTTTTGCAATATTATTAAGGGTTTCTTGAATTAAAAGTAAAAGATAACAATCTTTCTATGTAATAGCGTTTAGGGCTTAGTAATCAATGCAGAAATGTAATCCTCCTCTAGGTTTCTTAGCAAAAAACACAGGGGAGGAGGTAGAAGAGCTACTAGCTCTAATCTATCCTTTATTAAGTAGAGAAATAAGCTCCTTTTATAATACTTAGAGTTCTAGGCGGCTTATACTATATCGAGGTTCTTAAGAAGCATCTTTTTCCTTACCTTTATTGTCTTTATCTAGTTTAATTTAGTAATCTACTTTAGATCCGCGTAAAGGAGGTGATATAAAAGCAGTGTTTAGATTAAAAATCTAAGCTAGGTGTTAATAAGCCTAAGAGAGTAAAGGTAGGACCTCTACTTTCTTCTTAAGAGCCAGGCTTTTTTAATATTTTTAAAAGAAGCAGCAAAAGTCTAAATAGACTTGTCCTTTTTTGCCCGCCTAATATAAGAGTAATAAGCTGTTACGCTTATTTGTTTTAATCTCTAGTCTTCTTTGAATAGGGCAATTCTTAGTGCTAAGTAACTTAAGCTTTTAGCTAGAAGAATAAATGTAAATTGTTTTTCTAGAAGGAGTAATAGTAACCTCTTTTCTATTTATCTAGGGCTGTTTAAGTATTAAATTATAACTAGAGTGTGAAGAGACTATATAACCCTAAAAAGTATCCTTATAGCTTTTAATATTAATGTCTCACCTAGCAACTTTAATAATAGCTCTAAGTTTATCTGTAACTTCTTCTAATCTCCTAGAAGAAATAGAAATGCACTATAAGTTAGCGTTCTTAATAAGTTAAGAGCTAATAAGCAAGTATACTGGCTTCGGCCTTTTGAGAAAACCTTTTAATGTGACCACACATTTTGTAGACACCATTTTGGTAAAAAAGATTTATTGCTAACAACAGGTATCCGGGCTTATGCCCCCTTGTTCGGCATTGCCGGCACGCAATTAGTGTGTCGCATGTTTAGACAGAAACAAAGAAAAGCAAGACAAAGACGCAAATTACCTCTTAACTTAACGCGCCTTATTCTGCCTGTTCTTGTTACTTTACTACTAGGCGCTCCTAGATAAAGTAAAGTAGTAACACTATTATTGCTAACCTATAGACGCGACGATAGAAAGCCTACTTCTTCTTTCCTGCCTCTTTCTTCTCTATTACTAATTTAACGTCTAGCAATAGCTGTTTAAGCTAGGTTCTAGTCTCTATACTTAGCCCTTGTACAACAAATAGGAAGAGAGAGATACTAAAGCAATAGATCTTGAGTACTGCGCTAGTATTAGTAAATACTTTAGAGATCGTGTATTCCTTGCATAACTAGCTAAATTAGGGCTTAACAATCTTTTTGTATATAGAGATATTATAGATAAGGGACTTATTTAAGATTCTTATAAACTTAGAAGTCTAGCTAGGTAGTTAAGTTTTAAAATACTTAAAAAATTTAGGTGTCTATATAAGCAGTTTAAGTTGGACTAAATTAGGTGCTAGGTAGATAGTAGCAAAGGATACTTTTTTGAGAAGAGAGCCTAAAATAAGGAGATGCTTGCCGCAGAGGTTATACGCTATTGCAGTGTATTATATGCAAATTGTTTGTATGCAGTACGGTTTAAAAAGTAAGAAGCAGTAGGTAAGAAGTAGCAGCTTTAGCTTTATAAAGTATTGCAGGCTCCCGCTGCGGTACGTACGTGTCCTTTCCCTCCTCTATTACATTATGTTGCAATCCTATTGCAATCCTACTGTAATCCTGTTGTTAGCTATAGGCTAGCAATTGCCGTTAGACACCTTTTAACTAGTGTTGTTTTTTAGTACCTTAGCAAATTTTTTAACCCTAATTATCGCTTAGTAGTCTGAGCTTTCCTCCCAGAACTCCTCCACCTTCTATTCAAATCTTGTTAACTACACACAATCTTTTTTTTTGACTTTTGCGATTAATTAGTAGAGGGTAGCTGCTTTTTACTTTTTTGGAACCCCATTTTGACTATAACAACAACCACCACCTTTGACACCTTAAATAATAAATAAGCAAGTATACAAGGTTTCCTGTATTAATTAAAGTAAAGGCAAAAATATAACAATTTACTAACGCCTCTAAAGTAATTCTATTACTGCTTATATTCTTTTTAAAGTTTACCTACTCCTTAAATAAGTTATTCTAACTTATTAGAGGCTCCTGCTAGTAACTTTAAACAGGAGCTACTCTTTTTCTCAATCTAAGTCTTTATTTAAGCTTACCTTACTAAGCTTATTATCTTTCTTTTTCTTAGAGTTAGAGAACTTGACTAAAGTCTTTTTCTCCTTTTTAGAGAATCTCATATTCTCTATATAATATGCAGAAAAATAGCTCTTCTATTTAGAGTTAAAACAGAGTCTTTCTTTTTACAACTATTCTAACTCCTAGTTACTAAACTGTTAAGGTTTAGTAGTTCTTCTTATAGGTTCTATCCCTTCTATCTAGTCTCCTTTTCAAGAAGAAGGAGGAGGAGAAGTTCTTCTAGATTTATACTCTTTAGGCTTGTTGTCTCTGCCTTTAAAGTACTCCTCTATTTTATAAAAGTAATTAGTAATCTCTATTGCTTTATTTTACAGGCTATTTAAATCTTTATAAGTAATATCTACAAGTTTGTCTTAAAGTTTCTAAATAAGACTTTTTTAGAAAAGTATTATCCTTATATCCTCGTCTAAACTACTATTAGAAAATAGTAGTTGTTTTTAGAATTCTATAATGTATTTGCGTATGCTTTTCTTGCCTTAGCTTATAAAATAGAGCTTGTTCTTAGCTCTCTCTACATTATATAGATCTCTAAACATTTAAATAAAGAAGTTTGATAACTTATTAAAGTTCTATAAATTAGAAATCCCTATTTAGTTAAGGAAAGGCAGAGTAAAAGTTGTAGCTAAGCCTTTTAGTTAACTAAATGCGTAGTTACAAGTCTTTTTATCTATATTAAATTTTTCCTTATTATTTTCTACCTTAGTAGTAAGCTATTGTTAAAAGATTTAGTACATCTTTCTATTTCTGTTAAAAGTATTAGGATCTAGTTGTTTAAAACGCCTAGGCGTTTAAGCTTATTAATTTCCTAAGGTAGCTATTAAGGTAGATAACTAAGGTAGAGGTTGTTGTTCTACCTTAGGCTCTCTTCATTGTAGCATGCTTATAGCCTCTTAAGCTTAGAAGGCTTCCTGTATTCCTGTAGAAGCAGCTATCTCACCTAGGCTACCTACTCTACAAAGACCTCCTAAAGTAGTTTCTACTTTAGGTCTGCTAACACTATCTTAGTATAGTTCTGCTATCCTTACGGCTAAAAGAGCTACTAAGGGTTCTGCTATCGTATTGCAGGTACTTACTAGTACTTTATATTATTAACAGAAATTGTTATAGGTGCTACAACGCTTAGTAGGCTTATCCTTCGTGTAGGGGCTACTACGCTTAGTAGGCTTATCTAACGAATTTAAACCCCTTAAAGACTTATATAACTAAGTATCCCTTAGCACCTTTAATGTAGTGCTTCTTCTATTAATCCTTTAGTGGATTTAAACAGTTAACTAATTAACTAGCGCTCTAATTAATTAGATTCTTGCGCGTAGATATAGCTCTAGCTGACTTCTTGTCTAGATATAGCTCTAGAGGGCTGCTAAGTACGACGTAGCTACACGAGTAGCTAAAGAAGGATCTAATTTAATTGTAAGGGTGCGTTGGGTTGACCAAAGATGCAAGGTAAACAGTGAATAGATTAGATATTAACCTATAGAGAGAGACTACGTAGGTTTATATATCTAACCTAGATAATTAGGACTTAACCTAGGTTAGGCCTAACTAAGGTTATCAGAGGTTGTCGGATCAGCTAACAGTTAGCGTGATTAGTGCGGCTTATAGTCAGCTACTAGTGCTGAGGTAAGAAAAGCCAACGAAGGCCACAGGCCGAGTACTAGAGAACATCAAGGCTTTAGCCCTTTACACCTATAGCATAGATAGCATACAACAACAAGCTTTTAGAGTACATAAGATAGACTCTATTCTACCCAAATTACAAAAGAGACTTAAATCTCTTTATATATATACTTTTAAGCTTAAAGACAGAAGCCGCTATTACAACAGCTAATAAGCTAAAATTAGTATATAAGTTACTTAAAAAGATACTTAAAAAGGCCTAATGCTAAAGCCTTTTGAAATTAACTAGAAACGAAAAACGGCACCGTAGCTAAAGAAGAGGGATAAAGTATACTTGCTTACGAAGAATTTTTGCACTAAACAACCTAGTAAAGGACTTAACAACGTTAAATTTAGATTATTTTTAATTCTAGACTAGAAGGGACTAGTTATATATACACTTAACCTCCTAATAGACGCAAAGATCTACCTAAGATTCTACGTTAACATGTTAGAACTAGCAGACCTAGGAACGCTAGTACAGAAAACATTCTACTACAAAATAAAAGAAGACAATATCTTTAAAGTTAAAAGAATCCTCGCATACTAAGACAACAACAACAGCAAGGAAGATCTAGTTAAATAGTTAGGCTAACTAGACAGCGACAATACATGGGAACCTAACATAAACCTAACTAACTGCCGACAAATACTGCAAAAATACAACGACTATACTAGGAATTGAACTAAGGACGTTAGCTCATACAAACCACAAAAACACAACTATGTTATTTGAGGACGAATCTTTAGAGGAGGAGGATGGTGTTACAATATAGACTAAGGGACGAGGGGACAACCCTGCAGGAACTATGCACCATAAATAGATGATTACAACTAGGCAACCACGACGCCGTCACGTGACTGCTTACTGACGAGCGCTTATCTACGAGCGTAACTACGTAACTGCTTACTAATAAGCACTTATCTACGAGCGCAACTACGTAACTAATTATTAACAAGCGCAATTGTCTATAAGTGCATGCTTGTACACAAGCGCTACCCTTACTAGTATATAGTAGTAGGCAATATGCCTATATAGCTTATTGTGTTTGTCTTAGAGTTTTATCTTAGTAATTAATCTATGGATTAAGACTTGTTTCTTAACCTTGTACTATTACATCGATCTTCAAATCGTGCTAGTACACCCCGTGCCCTTAGTACTCGTTCATTCCCCGAGAAATAACCTAGATCATCTTCGAACTATCTTCACATCTAGTTCTTAATATTAGTAATCTTAGCGACTTTTCTTATCTAGTAAGCAGCTTATACTATATACTTATTAATTAGCTCCTTGTAATTATCTTTCTTGTACTCAGTATTAAGTAATTAAGCCTCGTATTTATGTTAAGTAATCTTATAGTTCTCTTGTATTTAAGCGCTAGCGCTAGGTGATAGAGTAACTAGCTGCTTAATATCCTTAGGCAGTTCTAGATACTGTAGCTCCTAGTGATCTATTAAGGGTACGTCTAGGAGATTAGGATTAACCTAATCCTAGATGCCTTTCTCTAAGCAGTGTAGCCTTAATAGAGCAAACTAGGTTAGCTAGTCTAATTAAGCTTTAAAGATTACCTTTAAGGCGACAAGCAATGTATTAGTAAGGTCTATATCAAGATAAGATGCTTTGTGTAGGATTACGACGTAGGTTATTATTAAGGTAATAACAAATTAATTAGTTAGTTAGTAGGTATTTAGGTAGCTTATATTAGAAAGAGGTTGATCGTATAATTAATAAGAGAGGTACAGCAGCAGTAGTAATCTGCTAGCTATATTATAGGAGAATAGAGGAGAGTAAAATGCTAATTAAATAGTTAATCTTACAGCTTGCTAATTGCGCAGTAGGAATTAAAACTATAATTAAGCGGCTAGGCTCATAACTGTAGGAGCTGAAAAGGAGTTATTGCTTGATTAGGAGGAGTATAATAAGTGTATTAATTAACTAAGTGCCACAACAAAGTAGTCAGTAACTACCTTAGAGAAATAAGACGATCTAGCCCGAATATATAGGCGCTAGCACGATCGTCACGTGTTTAGCTTACTAGGATCACCTGCTCAACAGGGTGATCCGCATGTTGCGCATGTCAATACTCCAACAAATCGTTTTTAGCTAACGGCTAAGAATAAAAAAGAAAACTAAAACTTTAGTTCAGCATGCGAAGCCTTTGCAACAGAGGAAAAAGCCTAAATAGCTATTAGAGAGAAGCTCTATATTCTAGAGTCAAGCGTTAAAGCAGAGAAACTATAAGTTATCAATATTTTAAAACAATGCACTAAATGCTAAAGATATAGTTACTTAAAGGCTAAGTGCTTAAAAGTAGCCTACTAAATTTGCAGCAAAACACACTACACTAGCTAACATAAGTACAAGTCATGTGCTAACAAAAGAAAACTCTATATTTATACTATATTTAAGTGTATTAACTGCAGTTGGCTTCGGCCTTTTGAGACAACCTTTTGATGTGACCACACATTTTGTAGACACCATTTTGGTAAAAAAAAATATATATTGCTAACAACAGGTATCGGGGCTCATCATGTTCGGACGGAAACGAAGAAAAGCAAGACAAAGACGCGAATCGCCTCCTAACTTAATGCGCCCTATCCCGCCTATTCTTGTTGCTTTACTGCCAGGCGCTCCTAGATAAAGTAAAGTAGTAACACTATTATCGCCTTGCTTGCTAACCTATAGACGCGACAATAGAAAGCCTACTCCTCCTTTCCTACCTCTTTCTTCTCTATTGCTAATTTAACATCTTGTAATAGCTATTTAAGCTAAGTTCTAGTCTCTATACTTAGCCCTTGCATAAAAAATAGGAAAAAGGAGATACTAAAGTAATAGATCTTAAGTACTGCGCTAGTATTAGCAAATACTCTAGATATTATGTATTCCTTGCACAACTAGCTAAATTAGGGCTTAATAATCTTTTTGTATATAAGGATATTGCGGATAAAGGACTTATTTTAGATTTTTATAAACTTAGAAGTCTAGCTAGGTAGTTAAGTTTAAGATACTTAATAAATTTAGGTGTCTATATAAGCAGTTTAAGTTAGACTAAATTAGGTGCTAGGTAGACGGTAGCAAAAGATGCTTTTTTTAGAAGAGAGCCTAGAATAAGGAGATGCTTGCTGCCGAGGTTACACGCTATGTTGTAGTACAGTGTATTATATGCAAATTGTTTGTATGTAGTGCTGTTTAAAAGGTAAGAAGCAGCTGCTTTAGCTTTAAAAAGTATTGCAGGCTCCCGCTGCGGTACGTACATGTCCTTTCCCTCTATTGCATTATGTTACAATCCTATTACAATCCTACTGTAATCCTATTACTAGCTATAGGCTAGCAATCGCCGTTGGACACGTTTTAACTAGTGTTGTTTTTTAGTACCTTAGCAAATTTTTTTGACCCTAATTATTGCTTAGTGGTCTAAGCTTTCCTCCTAGAACTTATCCACCTACCGTTCGAATCTTGTTAACTACACACAATTTTTTTTGACTTTTGCAATTGATTAGTAGAGGGTAGCTGCTTTTCACTTTTTTGGAACCCCATTTTGACTACAACAACAACCACCACCTTTGACACCTTAAAAAATAAATTAACTTCAGTAAGCCCTATGCAGCAAACAGCTAAAATGCGAAATCCTATAAGCTTGAACAGCTAGAATTATTAAAACTAATTAGTATAATTAAAGTTCTATAAATAAATATTAATAAGAGCAGCCCTGCTACAGAAAGCGCAATTAACTTAGCTATTACAGCAATCGCTAAAATTTTAGCAATACAAGAGCCTTAGTTAGTAAGAAGACTATGTAAAAATACTAAGTAAATTGCCTATCTAGACTTTACGCAAATACTACTAACTTATTAAAGCTTACAACTAAGAACTCTATTTTATATTTAAAAGAATTTAGAAGTAGAAGTTAAGCCTTATTTTAGCAACAACAACAACTTTTAAGCTATTTTAATACAACTTAACACAAGAAAGATCTACGCGTATAACATTTACAACAAGCCGAGCCTAAGACAAAAGCTAAATACAACAACAATCTAAAGACGCCTCTTAGGAAAGTATATAGAATTACATTTAGTTATCCTAAGGGATTTTAATTGCTACTACCTTAGATAAAGCCTACAGAAGTGCAACCTAGACTAAGAAGAAGAAAAGTTAGTAGAGACGGTTAATAACTAAAACTTATCTCTATTAAATACTATAAGAGTTAGCACATTCTTTAGAGCTTACATGCAGAAAGCGAGCGTACTTAAACTTTCTTTTTTAACAAACAATATAGCTTCTAGTATTTCAGACTAGCAAGCTATCTCTAAAGTTAAATTAGACTACTACGCTATCCAGTTTAGTATTTTTAACTAAGGGCACTACTAAGCCAGCTAAAGAAATACAACAGAAAAGAATTATAATAGAGCCTTTTGAACAATACCTTACAAGTGGAAATGAATTAAGTAAAGCTAGAGGATTAATTACTAGCTCTACTACGCGCATTAAACCACTGCTTAAGACAACTTTTCTTGGGCTTTAACAAACCCTTAAGGGAGAGCCAAGAAAAAGTAGCAGAGGACTTTACATTAGCAATTTAACAAGCACTTAAAAGATCTACCCCTCTTATAAACTAGAAACTAAAACTAAACCCTTAGTATGTTGCGGATTCGATCTCCAGGTATATAACCTGTTGAGGATATGTGGTCGCTTGTTCTACTATCGACTCAGAGGTAGAGGTCTCTGCCTTCTACTTGTTCATAGTAGACTCAGAGGCAGCCAAATCCAGGCTTTTAACCTATTAGAGATTAAGGAGGAGGTGCGCAGCGTGAAGGATAAGGATAAGAGAATAAAATAATAGAGACTAGGGGAAGACAGTGTTGTAGAAGATAGCAATTGTAGGCTTATCTTAATGTCTTAATTGTCTTTTTTGTCTTAATTGTCTTGATTCCTAACTATCTGCTAAACTACAGTCTATATATACCTGTAACTTGTATTCTAGAAAGATCTGTATTACGCAATAGCTTGCGTAGTAGATTGCGTAATCTATAGTAGACTGCGTAATCCTGAACGTTATTAATTACAACAATTAATTGATAACAATAATAAGAAATACTAGTAGCGTAATAGCTCCTAGTCATTAATTAATTGTAGGTTGATTGTAGATTCTAGGTATAATTTAAGCACCTTGATTCTGTAGAGAAACAGCTAAGTAGCTTAATCTGTAACACGCCCCCTTAAGCTAGGAAGCTGTTTTACCAGTAATTTGAGATAGATATATCCTCTAATGGCAATTTAGAGTAGAAATATAGATCCTAAAATAGGTCTTCTGCTATTATTACAATTACCCCCCTAATCTGCATTACTAGAGCTTCTTAAATTAATATTAGGCTCTGTTGCAGATTGCTTTCTCGCAGAATCAATCTGCTAGAGTAGTGTTGTTTTAACAGGCTTCTTTTCTAGCTTATAACTAGCTAATAGTCTCTGTCCTTCTTAAGATTTTAAGACGTTGCCTAGGTCTTTAATTTTTAGGTCTAAAAGATTTGAAAGATCCTTAAATAATTACGTTATTCTCTACTTATTTTCTCTAAAAATAAGTAGATTGTTGATATAGGTTGCTGCTATAATCCTTTAGCCTTATAGCCTAGCTAGCACCTTTTGCAATTTTCTGCTAACATTGCTAGTAAGCTTATTTTTCAAGCAATCCTTGTCGCTAAAAGCTTTACTAGTCTTAATATCTAATAAAATGCTATAGGTATTAGTACTAAGCTTATTTAAGCTTGTTTTACTAATATAGCCTAAACGCCTATGTAGAAGAGTTTCTTAATCTTCATAATCTTTCTAATTTTTTTCTTCTAAGTTGTTAATTTTTGCATAAGTTTAATCGCTGTACTTAATACTGCTATTTGCAGTAAATGTAGCAATTTTTCTAGTATACTGCCCTCTAGCTAGTAATTTTCTAGATTCAATCATAACGCTCTTAGCCTTAGTAAATTGAAATATAGCTCTTTTTTAAATTAATTAGTACAGACTTAATATATTTACTTTTAAGTCTAGTACTAGGAGTACGTCCTTTAGCACTACTGTTGTAATTGTGCTAGTAAAGGTAATAGGTACGTCTCCTTTTGCTATTGCTAGTAGTGTAGCTTTATTCCCCTATTTAACATAGTTATTGCTTACACTATAAAGGTTTTAAAATAGATCCTTATTGTAGCACATATGTGTGCTTACTCCACTGTCTAGTATCCACTTTAATAATTTCGTAGATCTATTAATATTAGCAATCTTCTAATCTACTAATACTATAGTTGCAAGAGCTTATTTAGATGTATATAATATAGATATCTAATTAACTTTTTTTTAGAGCTTTGCTAGGATCTTGTTTCTAGCATTTATCTTCTAGGTGTTCTAGTTTTTTGCAGTAATTGCAGGTTTTTAGACCATTTTTATTTAATTTTTAAATTAATAAGGACATCTCTACGTCCTGAGACTAAGGAGCTTAAGGAGCTAGTAAGCTATTATTATTACTTATTTGTTAATATAGCCTTTCTAATTTATATATATTAGGCCTGTAGTAATTAGACCTATATTAATTAGGCCTAAAGCTATTTTAATTAGAGCTATTCTTCAAGGATTCTAGACGTCTAGACTTATCTAATATTTGGCTACACATTACTTCTAGATTATTTATTTTGTTTAATTTAAAGCTTTAAGTGATCGCAGTAACTAGGTAGTTAAATTCTAGACTTAAATTATTAAGTATTAGAGCTGCGTGTAAGGGTGCGTTGGGTTAACCAAAGATGCAAGGTAACAGTAGAAGGTGAATGAATTAGATACAGAACTATAGAGAGACTACGTGGGTTTTTTATATCCAATCCGGATAGTTAGGACTAACCAAGGTTAGGACTAACTAAGGTTATCAGAGGTCGCCGGGTAAGCTGACAGTTAGCGTAACTAGTGCGGCTGATAGTCAGCAGCTAGTGCTGAGGTGCTAATGCTGAGGTAAGAAAAGCTAACGAAGGCCACAGGCTGAGTACTAGAGAACATTAAGGCTTTAGCCCTTTATAATACCCCCCTCCTAAAAAAAATAGTAGGGGTAGTAATCTAATTACCTGGAGTTCCACTCTTCTAGGGCTTGCGCATCTTTCAGATTAACAGCTGGTTCCTAGGTTAGATCTAGATATCCTAACTATTTAACTAAGTACTGCTTTTTTCTTCCTTTTCCTCTTTCATCTAATAGGGTCTCTACTAGGTATTCTTCTCTATCCTCTATCTTAATAAGTAGGAGTTCATTGTCGTCTATTAGCTGGCTTAGTAGAGGGTCAGAGGACGCTAGTCTAAGGTTATTAACATTAAATACTAGGTAAATCTAGCTAGGAGTATTTAATTTAACTGTATTTAGTCTAATAACCTTAAGTACCGTGTACTTAAGATTTTTCTAGTTAAGTTTTCTGCTAGGCCTTTTTATGTTGTAATAGTTGCCTAGTTTTAACTATACCTTATTGCCTATTTTAAGCTAAGGTAATTAGTGCCTTCTCTTATTTGCCTGCCTTTCTTGTTCTTGTTAGCTTTCTCTTATTATAGCTTGTGCAAGCTTAATACTTTGTTGTAGCTTATTAATAAAATTTTCTACCTTTTAATAATCCTCCTGTATTCTCCTTAGAAGTTGTTGTTAAGGACTGTGCTTAGGTGCAATTTGTAGGGGATCTACCTCATAGCTGTGTTGTAGGAAGAAAGGAGACATTTTAGTAGACTAAGCTTGCCTTGCTATAACTGCAATCTTAGCTATCCCTAGGTTGCTTTTCTAGTTTGTTTAATTCTAATTATAGAAGGCTTGTAAATAAGCCTGTAATATAGAGTTTATTCTTTCTGTAGAACTATTAGTTTTAGGATAGTATTTAGAAGATAAGCGTCGCTTAATTTCTAATAACTTGCAAAGCTTAATCTAAAAATAGTTAACAAACTGTATACATCTGTTTAAAGTAATATAGTTAAGTAACTAATAGTAAGCTACAACAGAGTTAATAAAAGTTTTAGTAACAATTTCTATAGTAATATCTTTAAGGCCTATTAGGACAACGTCCTTGCTAAGCCTATTTGTAACTACTATAAGGTTTGTATCGCATTCGCCTTCTAGTAACTTTGTAATAAAATCTATAGAAATTTCTTTCTATATTTGCTCTAGTATAGGTAAGGGTTTTAGTAAGCCTTGTAGGCCGGTTCTCTAGGGTTTTGTTCTTCTACACACTAAGCAGTTCCTTATGTACCTTCTAATACTTTTGCTAATAGAAGGCTAAAAGTGTTCTCTTGCAATAGCTTAATAGGTAATATTCCTTCCTAGATAGCCTAAAGCTCTAGAACTGTGGATTTTGTGGATAATTCTAGTTCTTAGAGGTTTATTATTAGGTACCTATTTTTAATCTTAGTATAGGAGGTTTCTAGAATCGTTTAGTTAGCATTTAGAAATAGAAAGTTTGAGATCTAAAGCTGTAGGAAATTATTGTTTACTATCCCTTACAGCTTTCTAGGCTATTTAGTAGGTTTTATCCTCTTTTTTAGCTTTATCCTATAGATCTTCTAGATCTAATTGCTCCTAAGGTAATTCTAGTACTACTGCTAGATAGCTGTTGCAGGTAAAGGTTCTAAGCACCTCTTTTTCTTCTAGTTCTTTGTTAGTAGCCGCAGTTGTAGGTTTAAATACTTATAGAAACCTCCTAGAAATCCTAGTATCTTAGTCGTTTGCTAACATATCTTGTTGTCTCCTAGATAAGGCATTAGCCCTAGAGTTATTAACTCTAGGCCTGTAGGATATTTCTATGTTAGGAAACTTTCCTAGAAATTCAGCCTATCTTATTTGTCTCTTGCTAAGCTGTCTAGGCCTGCCAAAATATTTAAGGTTTTTATAGTCTGTAATAACTATAAACTTCTTTAAAGATCGTAGCATAGCATCCTACTTAAATAGGCAGAAGAAAACTTCTAGTAATTCCTTATTGTGTATCTCATAATTGCTTTGCGTGCTAGTTATCTTTTTTAAATAATAAGCTACTAGGCGTAAGCTTCCTTTATTGTTGTATTATAAGAGGACTCCTGCTACTACATATCTAGAAGAGTCTATTTCTAGGATTGTTTCTCTGTCAGGATCCCATTAAGCTAGTACTAGCTTAGTAATAAATAACTCCTTAAGCTTATTAAAAGCTTTTTGCTTAGTTTTTCCCTATTAAAAGGAGATGTTCCTAGTAAGCCTTAAAAGATGAGCTACTATCTCTAAGTAGTTCTTAATAAATTGTTAATAGAAGTTTGCAAAACTAAGAAAACTGCGTACTCTTTTAACGTTTGTAAGTGCCTGCTAATCTCTAATTACTTTTACTTTCTTAGAGTCTATTTAAAGTCCTTTTCTAGCCTTGATAATAAATCTAAGGTATTTTGTACTCTGTACGTTGAATTTGCATTTCTAGATGTCTAAAGGTAATCTAGCCTTGCCTATAGCTTCTAAAACCTTATTTGTATTGTGTAAGTGTTTTTTAAGCGTGCTATTAGTGTAAATTAATACGTCGTCTAGGTAGGCTAAGCAAAAATTGTTAATATACTCACGGAGGGTCTAATTAATATAGCGTTAAAAGATAATAGGAGCGTTTGCCATACTAAATAGAGTAACTAGCTACTTATATAACCTAAATCTATTATAAAAAGCTATTTTCTACTTATCTCCTATATTAATCCTAATCTTGTAGAAAGCTGTAGAAACGTTAATCTTTATAAACTATTTAGCTTTTGCAATATTGTTAAGAGTTTCCTAAATTAAAAGTAAAGAATAATAATCTTTCTTTGTAATAGCGTTTAGAGCTCAGTAATTAATGCAGAAATGTAATCCTCCTTTGAGTTTTTTGGCAAAAAAGACAGGGGAGGAGGCAGGAGAGCTACTAGCTCTAATTTATCTTTTATTAAGTAGAGAAATAAGCTCCTTTTATAATACTACGAGTTCTAGGCGGCTTATACTGTATAGAGGTCCCTAGGGAGCCTCTTTTTCCTTACCTTTATTGTCTTTCTCTAGTTTAATGCAGTAATCTACTTTAGATCCGCGTAAAGGAGGTAGTACAAAAGCAGTCTTTAGATCAAAAATCTAAGCTAGGTGTTAATGAGCCTTAGGGAGTAAAGGTAGGACCTCTACTTTCTTCTTAGGAGCTAAGGCTTTTTTAATATCCTTAAGAGAAGCAGCGAAAGTCTAAATAGACTTATCTTTTTTCGCCCGCCTAATATAGGAGTAATAAGCTGTTGCGCTTATTTGTTTTAATCTCTAGTCTCCTTTAATAGGGCAATCCTTAGTGCTAAGTAACTTCATCCTTTAGCTAGAAGAATAGATGTAAATCGTTTTTCTAGAAGGAGCAATAGTAACCTCTCTTCTATTTATACAGGGCCGTCTAAGTATTAAATTATAACTAGGGTGTGTAGAAGCTACATAACCCTAAATAGTATCCTTATAGCCTTTAATATTAATATCTAACCTAGTAACTTTGTTAATAGTTCTAGGTTTTTCTGTAACTCCTTCTAATCTCCTAGGAGAAATAGAAATGCACTGTAAGTTAGCGTTCTTAATAAGTTAAGGGCTAATAAGCGAGTATACAAGGTTTCCTGTATTAATTAAAGTAGAGGCGACAGTATAACAATTTACTAGCGCCTCTAGAGTAATTCTATTGCTACTTATATTCTTTTTAAAGTTTGCCTACTCCTTAACTAAGTTATCTTAACTTATTAGAGGCTCCTGCTGGTGACTTGAAACAGGACCTACTCTTTTTCTGAATCTAAGTCCTCATTTAAGCTTCCCTCGCTAAGCATATTATCTTTCTTAGAGTTAGAAGACTTAACTAAAGTCTTTTTCTCCTTTTTAGAAGATCTCTTATTCTCTGTACAATATGCAGATAGATAGCCCTTCTATTTGCTGTTATAACAGCGTCTTTCTCTATACAACTGTTCTAACTCCTAGTTACTAAACTATTAAGGTTTAGCAGTTCTTCCTGTGTATTCTATCCCTTCTATCTAGTCTCCATCTGAAGGAGAAGGAGGAGGAGAAGTTCTCCTAGATTTATACTTCTTAGGCTTGTTGTCTCTTCCTTTAGAGTACTCCTCTATTCTATAGAGGTAATTAGCAATCTCTATTGCTTTGTTTTGCAGGCTATCTAAATCCTTATAAGTAATACCTACAAGTTTGTCTTAGAGTTTCTAAATAAGGCTTTTTTAGAAAAGCATTATCCTTGTATCCTCGTCTAAACTACTATTAGATAATAGTAGTTGTTCCTAGAATTCTATAATGTATTCACGTATGCTTTTCTTGCCTTAGCTTATGGATTAGAGCTTGTTCTTAGCTCTCTCTACACTATAGGGATCTCTAAACATTTAATTAAAGAAGTTTAATAGTTTATTAAAGTTTTATAAATTAGGAAACCCTTTTTAGTTAAGGAAAGGCAGAGTAAGGGTTGTAGCTAAGCCTTTTAGTTAACTAAAGGCGTAGTTATAAGTCCTTTTATCCGTGTTAAAATCTTCTTTATTATTCTCTACCTTAGCAGTAAGCTGTTATTAAAAGATTTAGAACATCTTTCTGTTTCTGTTAAAGGTATTAGGATCTAGTTGTTTAAAACGCCTATGCGTTTGTTGATTTCCTAAGGCAGCTAATAAGGTAGGTAACTAAGGTGGAGGTTATTATTCTACCTTAGGCTCCCTTTGTTGTTGCAATGTTGTGCCTATAGCTTCCTAAGCTTAGAAAGCTTCCTATACTTTTGTAGAGGTAGCTATCTTGTCTAGGCCCCCTGCTCTACAAAGTCCCTCTAAAGTAGTCTCTACTTTAGGTTTACTCACACTATTTTAGTGTAATTCTGCTATCCTTACAACTAAAAAAGCTGTTTAGGGTTCTGCTATTGTATTTGTAGGTTCTCGCTAGTACTCTATATTGTTAACAGGAATCGTTATAAGTGCTACTACGCTTAGTAGGCTTATCCTTCGTGTAGGGGCTACTACGCTTAGTAGGCTTATCCTTTCGTGTAGGGGCTACTACGCTTAGTAGGCTTATCTAACGAATTTAAACGCCTAAGGGACTTATACAACTAAGTATCCCTTAGCACTTTTAATCTAGTGCTTCTTCTGTTAATCCTTTGGTGGATTTAAACAGTTAACTAATTAACTAGCGCTCTAATTAATTAGATTCTCGCGCGTAGATATAGCTCTAGAGGGCTCCCAAGTACAACGTAGCTACGCAAGTAGCTAAAGAAGGATCTAATTTAATTGTAAGGGTGCGTTGGGTTAACCAAAGATGCAAGGTAACAGTTGAAGGTGAATAAATTAGATACAGAACTATAGAGAGACTACGTGGGTTTTTTATATCCAATCCAGATAGTTAGGACTAACCAAGGTTAGGACTAACTAAGGTTATTGGAGGTCGCCGGGTCAGCTGACAGTTAGCGTAACTAGTGCGGCCGATAGTCAGCAGCTAGTGCTGAGGTGCTAATGCTGAGGTAAGAAAAGCCAACGAAGGCCACAGGCCGAGTACTAGAGAACATCAAGGCTTTAGCCCTTTACACTGCGACAAATTTGGTGGGCAATTTAATATTTCTAGTCTCTAGGCTTAATACAAGATTATTAACCTTCTATAGATATATCTCTACATTGTTCTAACATTAAGATAGTGTAGTATTAATAAGATCTCTATACATTAGGAAATTAGAACTAAATCTCTTTTGTAAATACAATTTCTCTAGGTAATTCTAGAAATAAAAGGGATTAACAATATCTTTTAACTATAATAAAGGTCCATCTTTAAGGCTAAGACATAATATTAATAAGGCTTTTGCCTCTTGATTATTAACCGTCTGAAGAGCCTCCTTTAAGTAATCCTTTTTAGTTAATTTAGTAGGATTAATTATTATTATTCCCTTGCAGTCTTGTTGAACAAGGATTAATTTAATCCTAAGTGCCTATATATTGTAGTTAGAGCTGCCTTTAAGCTTAGGCACTCTAAAAATACTGTTATTAGCCATTTTAATCTACTAGCCTAAGCCTAGAACAATTAGCTTAGTAGATAATAAATAAATCGTCTAGTACAGTTGCAGTTACTGTCCTTACTATAAAGAACTCTAGCTGCTAATTAAATTAATCCTCTGTTACTAGCGTTTTAGAGTTTCTTAGCTTGTAGCTTTAGCTCGTTGTAGAAGATAGCAATTGTAGGCTTATCTTAATGTCTTAATTGTCTTTTTTGTCTTCATTGTCTTGATTCCTAACTATCTGCTAAACTACAGTCTATATATACCTGTAACTTGCATTCTAGAAAGATCTGTATTACGCAATAGCTTGCGTAGTAGATTGCGTAATCTATAGTAGCTTGCGTAATCCTGAACGTCATTAATCACAACAATCAATTGATAACAATGATAAGAAATACTAGTAGCGTAATAGCTCCTAGTAATTAATTGATTGTAGGTTGCTTGTAGATTCCAGGTATGATTTGAGCACCTGGATTCTGTAGAGAAACAGCTGAGTAGCTTAATCTGCAACATAGTAGACTAAAAAGCTAGATATCCTTAAGGCTATCCTAAACAGAGCCATTCAAGAATACAAGCAAGTAGTAAGAAGAGAAGATAACACGCTATACTTATAAAAAAGAAATTACTTACTTGCTAAAAACCAATACCTTAGAGCTTTAAAAGAAGCTAAGCCTAAATATTAGAAAATATTTTCTCTAAAACAAATCGCTTAAAGAGATATTAAAAGCAATAGCCTATACAAAAAAAATCTTTTAACAAGAATCCTTGTTATTAAAGGAAAAGAATCTTTTAGAGAAAAGTGCTAAACCTTTAAAGAGGAGTTATCCCTACTACCTCCTTCTACACTAGCTTTATTACTTAATAATTACTAAAGAAACTACAAATAGGAGTAGCTAATTCTATCTAAAGAGGAGCTTTAGACTGCCTGTTAGAAAATAAAAGCTACCTTACTAGGCCTAGATAGAATTAGCTAAGAAGTTATTTTAAAAGTATACAAATACTAACCTAAAAATTTCTTTGAAGTCTATTTAGCGCTGTTTAACCTAAAATACTAACTAAGATGCTAGCAAAAGGCAAAAGGTGTTATTCTTGGAAAGCTAAACAAACTAGATTACATAATCCTAAAAGCATACAGAGTTATTTTTCTATTTTGCTGTTTAAGAAAGGCACTAGAAAGGCTTTACTTAAAAGTATTAAGTGTCTTAGCAGAAACAACTAACCTGCTACACTCTACGCAAATAGAAGGTAGGCTAAAGAAATTAGCTATTAACACAGGACTCCTCTTCTACAACAATATTTAAAGACAGAAAATGAAAAAGGGGTTACCTTAACAGCCTTCTTGAATATTAGAAGCGCATTTAACTATGTATGTAGGAATAAGCTTCTAGAAAAAATAAGCAACTAACAGCTGCTTACCTGCTTTTCATTATTAACAAATTCTTTGCTTTTAAAGAGGCTTTTAGAGTTATCCTTTCATAGGCAAACAGTGAATTTATAAAAGGTTAATACTAGTACACCTTAAAAGAGCCTAGTATCTCCTATCTTATTTTTAATCTACACAAAACTGCTATTCTAATCAATTATAGTAAATAATAATATATACTTTTATCCTATATAGGCAACGCTCAAATTTTAATGTTAACAACATCTATTAGGAAGAATATTAAACTACTTAAAAGGGAATAAGCAAATCTCTTTAACTAAGCAAAGAAGTTAGCTATTGAGTTTAATAGCTTAAAAACAGAACAAACAAATTAGACAAGATTAAAAAAAAAACAGATTTTTCATGCTACCTAGCTAGGAGACCTTCTAGATAAAAGGACTAGTTAGATAGCTAGGTATTGTCTTTAACAATACTCTTAAGTTTGGAGACTACATCTATATAAGAATTTAATAAGCAAACTAAGCCTTTTTCTACCTTAGCAGGCTAGCTAACATTAATAAAGGCCTCTTACTAAGAGCAATAAAGCAATTATACCTAGCGTGTATTACTAGCGTAGCTAGCTACAGATGTCAGCTATTTTAGAAAAGCTAACAACACGTCCTTAACAGCAGGCAAAAACTACAAAACTAGGCCTGTAGAAAGATCCTAGGAACCTTTAAATCTTCTCCTGCAATGCCTAGTAAGGTAGAAGCTGCTCTATTTCTATTTAGAGTTAGGCTAGACAACACTATAAGAAGATACGCCTTTAGATCTACCATACTAGATCTAAATTACCTTCTAAAAGCTGTTTTTAATAACAATAGAGGAGAGTAACTTAGTTAAATTCAAGAATTTGTTATTTCAGCCCTCTTAGATAATATTGAGAAAATACAACACCACGCCTTTACACTATAAAATGCTAGAACTCTCTACAAGGTTTATATGTAGAACAAGCTAAAAAACATTAAAGCTAAAAGCTATAAGAAACTACTAGCAGACAATAACCTTTTATTAATATACTTAGATGCTTGAGCGATAAGGGACGGGAAAGGAATTAGCGTAGGTGTTGCTTTTTACAAAGGAGCTATTCTTATTAAAGAACTACAAGTAAATATAGGAATTAACTAGCTAGTTTAGAACAGTAAACTAGAAGGTATTACCCTAAGTTTCGAGAAAGCAGTTAGCTTATTAAACAACTGCTAAAACGTTAATATTTATGCACATAATTAGGCTACTCTAGTTCAATAAAAAAATACCTTAAATAACCTTAGCTAAGAGTAGCAAATTAAGTATATTAGGGCAGCAACTTAACCAGAAGAAAAAGACATGACCCCTACGCTATATTAGGTTCAAGGACACTAAGATATACTAAGAAACGACTAAGCAGACTCTCTAGCAAAAGAGGCTACAAAAATAAACTCTTTAACAAACAAAACAAACCTAGCAGTTGTTAGTTCTTGAATTAAACAACAAGCAAATATTAACTAGTTAAATCTTTTGAAGAAATATAGAAAGAAAGCTACTAGCAAGAACCTAAGCACCTACTTAGCAATCTTTAAATAAAAAATAAGAAGAAAGATACTTATATCTCTTACTGAGCAAGATATATCTAGCTCTGTCTTTTGATTAAAACTGAGTTATGGCTACCTAAAGAGCTATCGATTTAAGAGAAGAAAAGTATAATTTCAAACTTGCTAATGCAATTTAAGAGCTACACAAGACACAGATTATATAATCCTTAGGTGCTAACTATATAAGGATAGTAGAGCTATACTCTAGAACTCCTGTGCAGAGCTAATCTCTCTACAGTATCTTTTCTAAACAGAAGCAGGTATTAAGGCTACTATAGCTTTTATTTAAGAAACTAGGGTTGGTACACAGGCCTGGTACAAAGGAGACTCTAATAACTAGATGCAATCGCCTGTCTAGGCGACCTAGCTCTAAGCACCCCCCTCTCATACTCACCCTCCTCCCTCTCCCCTTTCTCTACATCTACACAATAGGCTAAGAGCCTTACTTTTATTCAAATAAACCACCCCTTGTAAATAACTCAGAAGATAGTACAACTACATAGATACCTGCAGGCCTCGGCCTGCACGTCTTATATAGCCCTTTAGGCTGAGAAAGGACGTTAAATTACAATGAAAAAAAGGTCGTACAAACCTAATAGTATTTACGAATAGGCAAAGCCAAGACGTAGAATTAATAGGTTTCAAGGACATTACTACTAAAAGCGTTGCTAAAGCGTTTATTAATTCTGTAGTAGCTTACTACCAGCCACTAGACTATATTACTTCTAATAAAGGTGTACAGTTTGTAAGCTACTTCTAGACTCAGCTTTGCCAGCTACCAGAGATTAAACAACGTTTATCTTCTAGATATCACCCTAAAACTAACAGCTCTACAGAACAAATAAACTCCACAGTACAGGCCTACTTACAAGGCTTTTGCAACTAGGATTAAACAAACTAGCCAGGCAACCTAAAGCTAGCTAAGATCGCAATTATAGTAAGGCAAGCACAATCTACTAGAATATTGCCTTTCTTTTTACAATATGGATACAAGGTGGACCCCCTTTAAATAGCTAGAAAACATAGAACTCAAAATTAACTTTAGGAAAAGAAAATACAAGAAGGCTACTAGAATTCAGAAAACGTTGCTAATACACTCCGGCAAAGTATTAAGTTAGCTTCAGCTACAATAGCAGAATCTTAACAGGAACAAAAACAACAGGCAAATTAGAGAAGGAAACAATTACTTTAACTTTAGATAGGCGATAAAGCTTAGTTAAAGCTAGGAGACTACTACAAGACTAGGAGACTAAGCTAAAAACTTAATTAGAAAAATCTCAAGTATACAGTACTTAAGATCGTTAGACTAAACGCCGTAAATCTAAATACTCCTAAAAGAATACACCTGGTATAGGTAAAGGGCTAAAGCCTTAATGTTCTCTAGTACTCGGCCTGTGGCCTTCGTTGGCTTTTCTTACCTCAGCACTAGTAGCTGACTATATGCCGCACTAATCACGCTAACTGTTAGATGATCCGCCAACCTCTGATAACCTCAGTTAGTCCTAACCCAGGTTAAGTCCTAATTATCTAGGTTAGATATATTAACCTACGTATTCTCTCTCTATAGTTTAATATCTAATTTATTTACTGTTTACCTTGCATCTTTGGTCAACCCAACGCACCCTTACAATTAAATTAGATCCTTCTTTAGCTACTTGCGTAGCTACGTTGTACTTAGGAGCCCTCTAGAGCTATATCTAGACGAGAATTGACTGTTTAAATCCACCGAAGGATTAACAGAAGAAGCACTGGATTAAAAGTGCTAAGGGATACTTAGTTATATAAGTTCCGAAGGCGTTTAAATCCGTTAGATAAGCCTACTAAGCGTAGTAGCCCTAGAAAACAGACAAAAGATAAGCCTACTAAGCGTAGTAGCCCCTACACGAAAGGATAAACCTACTAAGCATAGTAGCCCCTACACGAAGGATAAGCCTACTAAGCGTAGTAGCACTTATAACAATTTCTGTTAACAATATAGAGTACTAGCGAGTACCTGCAATATAATAGCAGAACCCTTAGTAGCTCTTTTAGCTATAAGGATAGCAGAACTACACTAAGATAGTGTTAGTAGACCTAAAGTAGAAACTACTTTAGAAGGTCTTTGTAGAGCAGGTAGCCTAGATAAGATAGCTGCTTCTACAAGAATACAGGAAGCCTTCTAAGCTTAAGAGGCTATAAGCACGCTACAACAAAGAGAGCCTAAAGTAAAATAATAACCTCTACCTTAGTTATCTACCTTATTAGCTGCCTTAGGAAATTAACAAGCTTAAACGCCTAGGCATTTTAAACAATTAGATCTTAATACCTTTAACAAGAACAGAAAGATGTACTAAATCTTTTTATAACAGCTTACTGCTAAGGTAGAAAACAATAAGAAAGATTTTAATACAGATAAAAGGACTTATAATTACGCCTTTAGTTAACTAAAAGGCTTAGCTGCAACCTTTACTCTGCCTTTCCTTGACTAAATGGGAATTTCTAATTTATAGAACTTTAATAAGCTATTAAACTTCTTTAACTAAATGTTTAGAGACCCCTATAGCGCAAAAAGAGCTAAGAACAAGCTCTAGTCTATAAGCTAAGGCAATAAAAGTATATGCAAATATATTATAGAATTCTAGGAACAACTACTATTATCTAATAGTAGTTTAGACGAGGATACAAAGATAATGCTTTTTTAAAAAGTTTTATTTAGAAACTTTGAGATAAAATTGTAGGTATTACTTATAAGAATTTAGATAGCTTGCAAAACAAAGTAATAAAAATTACTAATTACCTCTATAGAATAGAGGAGTACTTTAAAGGCAGAGATAATATGCCTAAGGAGTATAAATTTAGGAGAACTTCTCCTCCTCCTTCTCCTTTAAAAGGAGACTAGATAGAAGAGATAGAATACACAGGAAGAACTGCTAAACCTTAACAGTTTAGTAACTACTAGTTAGAATAGTTGTACAAAGAAATACGCTGTTTTAATTATAAATAGAAGGGCTATCTTTCTGCATATTATACAGAGAATAAGAGATCCTCTAAAAAGGAGAAAAAGACTTTAGTTAAGTCCTCTAACTCTAAGAAAAAGAAAGATAATAAGCTTAGCAAGAGAAGCTTAAATAAAGACTTAGATTTAGAAAAAAAGTAACTCCTATTTAAAGTTACTAGCAGGAGCCTCTAATAAGCTAGGATAACTTAGTTAAGGAGTAGGCAAATATTAAAAAGAACATAAGCAGCAATAGAATTACTTTAGAAATGTTAGTATATTGTTATATTTTCGCCTTTACTTGAATTAATACAGGAAACCTTGCATACTTGCTTATTAGCCCTGAACTTATTAAGAACGCTAACTTACAGTGCATTTCTATTTCTCCTAGGAGATTAGAAGAATTATAGATAAACTTAGAACTATTAATAAAGTCACTAATTTAAATATTAATATTGAAGGCTATAAGGATACTATTTAGGGTTATATAGCTCTTACACACCCTAGTTATAATTCAATACTTAGACGGCCCTAGATAAAGAGAAGAGAATTTACTATTGCTCCTTTTAGAAAAACAAGTTACATCTATTCTTTTAGCTAAAGGATTAAGTTACTTAGCACTAAAGATTACCCTATTAAAGGAGACTAGAGATTAAAACAAATAAGCGTAACAGCTTATCACTCCTATATTAGGGAGGTAGAGAAGAACAAGTCTATTTAGACTTTTACTGCTTCTCTTAAGGATATTAAAAAAGCCCTAGCTCCTAAGAAGAAAGTAGAGGTCCTACCTTTACTCTCTAAAGCTTATTAACACCTAGCTTAGATTTTTAATCTAAAAACTGCTTTTATACTACCTCCTTTACGAGGATCTAAAGTAGATTACTAAATGAAACTAGAGAAAGACAATAAAGGTAAGGAAAAAGAGGCTCCCTAGGGACCTCTATATAGTACAAGCCGCCTAGAACTCCTAGTAATACAAAAGGAGCTTATTTCTCTACTTAATAAAGGATAGATTAGAGCTAGTAGCTCTCCTGCCTCCTCCCCTGTCCTTTTTGCTAAGAAACCTAGAAAAGGATTACGTTTCTGTATTAATTTTTAAGCCCTAAACACTATTACAAAGAAAGATTATTATCTTTTACTTTTAATTTAGGAAACCCTTAACAATATTACAAAAGCTAAATAGTTTACAATGATTAACGTTTCTGCAGCTTTCTATAAGATTAAGATTAATGCAGGAGTCAAGTAGAAAATAGCTTTTTACACTAGATTTAAGTTATATAATTAGCTAGTTACTCTATTTAGTATAGCAAACGCTCTTAGTACCTTTTAATGCTATATTAATTAGACCCTCTGTAAGTATATTAATAATTTTTGCTTAGCCTACCTAAATAATGTATTAATTTACACTAATAGCACGCTTAAAGAACACTAATGTAATACAAATAAGGTCTTAGAAGCTATTAGCGAGGCTAAATTACCTTTATTTATCTAGAAATGCAAATTTAATGTATAGAGTACAAAATACCTTAAGTTTATTATTAAGGCTAGAAAAGGACTTTAGATAGACCCTAAGAAAGTAAAAGTGATTAAAGATTAGTAGGCACCTACTAACGTTAAAGGAGTACACAGTTTTCTTAGTTTTGTCAACTTCTATTAATAAATTATTAGGAATTACTTAGAAATAGTAGCTCCTCTTTTAAGGCTTACTAATAATATCTCCTTTTAATAGGGAAAAATTCAGCATAAGGCTTTTAATAAGCTTAAGGTGTTATTTATTACTAAGCTAGTACTAGCTTAATAGGATCCTGACAGAGAAATAATCCTAGAAACGGACTCTTCTAGATATATAGTAGCAGGAGTCCTCTTACAATATAACAATAAAGGATACTTACCCCTAGAAGCTTATTATTTAAAAAAGATAACTAGCACGCAAAGCAATTACAAAATATATAATAAGGAATTACTAGTAGTTATCTTCTATTTACTAAGTAGGATGCTATACTACAGTTTTTAAAGAAGTTTATAGTTATTATAAACTATAAAAACTTTAAATATTTTAGTAAGCCTAGACAGCTTAGCAAAAGACAGATAAGATAGGCTTAATTTCTAGGAAAGTTTCCTAACATAGAAATATTCTATAGGCCTAGAGTTAATAACTCTAGAGCTAATGCCTTATCTAGGAGACAACAAGATATGCTAGCAAACAACTAGAATACTATGATTTCTAGGAGGTTTCTACAAGTATTTAAACCTAAAACTACAGCTACTAACAAAGAACTAGAGGAAGAAAAAGTGCTAAGAACATTTAGCTGTAACAGATATCTAACAGCTGTACTAGAATTACCCTAGAAGCAATTAGATCTAGAGGATCTATAGGATAAAGCTAAAAAAGAGCACAAAATCTACTAAATAGCCTAGGAGGCTGTAAGGATTAGTGAATAATAATTTCCTATAGCTCTAGACCTTAAACTATCTATTTCTAAATACTCACTAGATAATTCTAGAAACCTTCTATACTAAGATTAAAAATAATTACTAAATATATAAACCTCTAAGAACTAGAATTATCTATAAAATCTACAGTTCTAAAGCTTTAAGTTATCTAGGAAGAAATATTACCTACTAAGTAGTTGCTAGAGAATACTTTTAGCCCTCTATAAGCTAAACAGTAAGGTAATATATTAGAAACTGCTTAGTATGTGGAAGAACGAAACTATAGAGAGACAGCCTACAAGGATTGTTAAAACCCTTGCCTATACTTAAGCAAATATAGAAAGAATATTCTATGTATTTTATTATAGGGTTACTAGAAAGCAAAGGCTGTATAAACCTTATAGTAGTTATAGATAGGCTTAGTAAGGATGTTGTCTTAATAGGCCTTAAGAATATTACTACAAAAAGTGTTACTAAAGCTTTTATTAACTTATTAACTCTATTATTATAGCTATATTACTTTAAATTAGTTACAGTTTATTAACTATATTTAGATTAGCTTTGCAAGTTGTTAGAAATTAAGCAAATATTTTCTAGATACTATCCTAAAATAACAGCTCTACAGAAAGAATAAACTTATAGTAAGGCTTATTTACAAGCCTTCTATAATTAGATTAAACAAATTAGAAAAGCAACCTAAGGATTGCAAGTTACAGTTAGTAAGGCAAGCTTAGTTTACTAAAATGTCTTCTTTCTTCCTACAACATAGCTATAAGGTAAATCCTTCACAAATTGTACCTAAGCACAGTCCTAAATAACAACTTCTAAGGAGAATACAGGATAATTATTAAAAGGTAGAAAATATTGTTAGTAAGCTATAACAAAGTATTAAGCTTGCACAAGCTATAATAGGAGAAAGCTAATAAAAACAAGAAAAGTAGGCAATTAAGAGAAGGCACTAATTACCTTACCTTAAAATAGGCAATAAGGTATAGTTAAAACTAGGTAACTACTACAAAATAAAAAGGCCTAGCAGAAAACTTAACTAGAAAAATCTTAAGTACACAGTACTTAAGGTTATTAAACTAAACGCAGTTAAGTTAAATACTCCTAGCTAGATTTACCTAGTATTTAATGTTAATAACCTTAGACTAGCGTCCTTAGACCCTCTACTAAGCTAGCTAATAGACGACAATAAACCCCTACTAATCAAGACAGAGGTTAGAGAAGAATACCTAGTAGAGACCCTATTAGAGGAAAGAGGAAAAGGAAGAAGAAAACAGTATTTAGTTAAATAGTTAGGATATCTAGATCTAACCTAGGAACTAGCTATTAATCTAAAAGATGCGGAAGCCCTAGAAGAGTGGAACTCAGGTAATCAGATTACTACCCCTACTATTCTTTTTTTTTGGAGTGGGGTATTATAAAGGGCTAAAGCCTTAATGTTCTCTAGTACTCGGCCTGTAGCCTATGTTAGCTTTTCTTACCTCAGCACTAGTAGCTAACTATAAGCTGCACTAATCACGCTAACTGTTTGCTAATCTAACAACCTCCGATAACCTCAGTTAGTCCTAACCTAGGTTAAGTCCTAATCATCTAGGTTGGATATATAAACCTACGTAGTCTCTCTCTGTAGTTCGATATCTAATTCATTCACTGTTTACCTTGCATCTTTGGTCAACCCAACGCACCCTTACAGTATATAATATAAACAACCTAAGGCTAGCTTTATTATATCTTCTACCTAGCCAGCTGCAAGACGACAACAAGCCTTTACTAATTCAAGTAGACAGCAAAAAGGAGTACTTAGTAGAGCGCTTATTAGAAAAAAAAGCACAAGAACAAGAAAAGAATGACTAGTTAAATAAGTTGGGTACCTAAAACTAACTTAGGAACTAGCTTCAAACTTAAAGAATACGGAGCCTTTACAGGACTAGAGAAACTCTAAAAAGGAACTCTAACTTTACTAATAAGAAGGATGGTACTGTAAAAGGCTATTAGCTTTAGCCTTTTAAGACAACCTTTTAATGCGACTACACATTTTGTAGACACATTTTTAGTAAAAAAAAGATTTATTGCTAACAACAGATATCTGGGCTTACGCCCCCTGGTTTAGCATTGCTGGCACGGAATTAGTGTGTCGCATGTTTAAACGGAAACGAAGAAAAGCAAGACAAAGACGCAAATCGCCTCCTAACTTAACGGGCCCTATCCCGCCTATGCTGCCTATGCTGCCTACTTATTTTAAGGCTTCACTTCTAGGTACTTTCAGACGAGTTAAAGAAGCAGCACTATTATTGCCTTGCTTTCTAACCTATACATGGGATGATAGAATGCCTATGTGAAGATCGTCCGAAGATGATCTAAGGTTAGTTCTCGGGAAAGAGTGAGTGCAATAGACGGTTGGTGTACTAGTACGATTAGAAGCTTGATGTAATAGTACAAGAGTCTAAGAATTAAGTATCATTCTTACATTAACACAAAGGTTGAACACACTAAGCAATAAGAGTTTAGTGCCTACACTATATACTATAAGTGCTACGCTTATGTACGAGCGTGCGCTTATAGAAGAGCGTGAAGGTGATTATAAAAGAGCTTGTAGGTAATGGTAGAAGAGCGTGTAGGTCCTGCTTGTCAACGAGCAGTCACGTGACAGCGGCGCAGTTGCCGTGCCGTAACCTTCTAACTGTAACGTACAATCCTTAAGGTACTTACGCTGTTTTTAGGCGCCCTTTAGTCTAAGTCGTAATACTATCTTCTTTCATTCAAGATTTGTCTTTGAATTACGTAATTTTTTTTTGTTGTTAATTACTAAGGTTGTGCCCCGCGTTATAAGTAAAGCAGTTGTTATGTTCTCCTCTTACTAACGTTGTTTACGCCTTAGCTTTAAAATAGTTTGTGCTAACTATCCTGCTAAAGCTTCTTGTAACTATTATATTCTAAAAAGTTTTATCAATTATGTTATGCCTAATTCTTGTTTAAAGTGTGCTAAGTATATAGAATTAGGTTAAGCATGTGTAAACATGTCTAAGAAGTCTCAAGGTTATACTTGCAAAGACTACTAAAAGAAAGTTAATGATTATCAAAAATTTATGACAATAGTAATTTTGCGATTATTGCAAAATAAGATATTTTTTAAACAGGCTAAAGAGCAAGCGCGTAAGAAAGTGCTGTGTTTAGCTTCTAATATAGAGGCTGCTGGTGAAACTAAAGTAGCGCAGGAAACTAATTGTCCTGCAGCATTTATAAGTGGAACCTTTTTGCTTACAATATAGGCTACTATAGGTTCGCTTAATACCTTTGTTGCTAAGCTTAGTACTACTAGAAGTGTTTCTAGCAATTTGTAAAGTTTGTATCTAGTTTTTATGTATTGTTGTTGTATAGGTACTCTGACTATTGAATCAGGTATTCTCTACTATTGTTGCTATTTTAGCAAGCAAAGATTTTCTTGACTTTAAACTTATTTTCTTTTTATATTTCGTAATAGAAAGTTTTCTAGATTATCTCTAGGTCTGCTAGTTCTAACATGTTAACATAGAACCTTAGGTAGATTTATGCATTAGGTAGAAGGTTAAGTGTATATGTAACCAGTCTCTTCTAGTCTAGAATTAAAAACAGTCTGACTTTAACGTTCTTAAGGTTTTTGGTAGGTTTTCTAGTGCGAAAATTCTTTGTAAACAAATAAACTTTATTCTTTTTTTTTTAGCTAATGTGCTGTTGTTCATTTCTAGTTAATATATAAAATACTTTAGTTTTAAGTTAAGCCTTTTTAAGTGTCCTCTTAAGTAACTTATGTACTAACATTAGCTTATTAGCTGTTGTAATAGCTGCTTTTTCATCGAACACTAACTTTTTGAGGCGAGATAAAGGTCTGGCTTTGCCTTTTTCTTGCCTCAACTATCTTAAACGCCTTCCTAAAATCAGCTTTCAATACTTATTTTCTAGGTGCAGGTGTTGTAGCGTGCGCGCTGGCTCGTTGTAGAGAAACAAAGTAGTTAACTGTTAAAAACTCTGCAAATAGTCTGTGCGCAAGCTAATTTTAGAAATTAATTAAAGGCAATTCAACTCTTACTTGACAAAGCAACAGCTTTCCACTTAAGTAGATAGATCTATTGGCGTAGTAAACTAATAGACTTATCTACCTAGCTATCTATTACTCGACATTCCCATACCGACTTATTATACCGACCTCCTATATTGACCTACACATTAGAATGGATAGCTAGACTAACACCTTGCTCTTAGCTATTTACCTACTCTGAAACCCTTATACTAACTTAATATACCAACCCAATATACTGACCTACACATTAGAATTAACAGCTAGACTGGCACCTTACTTTTAGCAATTTGCTCTTAGCTATTTACCTACACTGAAACTCCTATACCAATTTAATATAATGATCCAATATACTAACCTACACTTTAAAATTGATAGCTAGACTAGCACCTTGCTCCTAGCACCTTGCTCCTAGCACCTTGCTCCTAGCTATCTACCTACACAGAAATCCCTATACTAACTTAATATACTGACCTAATATATTAACCCTATACCGAACTGCTTAGCGTACTTATATAAGCAATGCAAGAGGGCAGCTAGCATAGCCTATAACAAAAACAAATAAAAAGTAAAAAAAATAACTAGACTAGTGAACTAGCTCTATACCCTTTCTACAAAACAATGGACTAAAAAAAATACTTGTTAAAACTACTCTAGGCTTTAAGCCTAACAAAGGACTGAGAAAGCTACTTGTTAAAACTACCCTAGGCTACGAGCCTTATCTTCATTTAGACGAACCCCTCCTTGTAAAAATTATATATTAGAAAACGCTATGTAGATACCTGTAGGTCCTAAAACTACACGTCTTATATAGCCTTCAAGGCTGAGAAAGGGCGTTAAACTACAATAAAAAAATAGCTGCTTTTTTTTGAAACTTAAGAGTGTACGTGTAAAGAGATTTAAGTGTTATTTGTAGTTTGTAGACAATAAAGTCTATTTATAAACTTTGAACGTTTGTTGTTGTATACTATTTGTGCTGTAAGTAGTAGTAATACCAAATTGTTCTATTGTTAAATTACATATATTCCTAGGTATGTCTATATAGTGCAGTTTGTATTTTTAGTTTATATGTCTGTCTGCAGATAGTATGCTATTAATAGCTTTCTTTTCATGTTAATTGCGGCGCGTAATGTCGTCTAAAAGTTTAATGTAAAAAGCTTGTCTTCCTTTCTAATAGTTAACTTTAGTATGCTGTAATATATAATAATCCAATTGTTAGTAATGTGTACAAGCTGTACTGCTGTAAAGTCTATTTAAAAGGCAATGTACTTAGCTTGTTTTGTGGGTTAATTAACTACTATAAGAATTGCGTTAGAGGATACTTTAGTAACAGGGTCTTTTCACATTAGTAAGCCTATAACAAAGTTTATAAAGTTGTCTAACTATAGTATGTTAGGTAATTTGATTGCTTGCATTTCTCTGTACAGTGCGTGTGTACTGTGCTTGTTCTTCTAACAGTCTGCATATTTAGCAACAAAAGTAGTAATCTTGTTCTTTATTCCTAGAAACTTATAATTTTTTTTAGAAGTTTTATTGTTCTTGTAATGCTAAGGTAACTAAATACTAAGTTATTATAGTATTACTTCATAATTGCTTTCTAAAAATTTTAGGTACATTTTGTGTAGTTTGTATAAGTAAGTTTAGTGTCTTTGCAAGCCCTAATAATCTATTGTTATTAACCTTAAGTATTGCAGCGTTAGTTATTTCTCTAGTTCCTATAATGTTATGTCTTTAGCTAAAGGTATCTGCTGTGCTGTTATTTTTTTCTAGTATATACATAATCTTAAACTTATACTCTTCTAGTTTCTCTAACTATTGTACCTAGCGTTAGTTAAGTTTCTTAGTAGTTGTAAACTCAACTAAGATCTTATAAATTGTATATATTATAAGTTCTAAGCAGCCTTTAGCGTATACTCTTTAGTGTCTTAAGCAATTAATAATAGCTAAAAGTTGTTTGTCGTAAATAGTATGTTGTTCTTTAAGTCCTTAAAAACTTATAAAAATAGTAGGCAATTAAGTACTATTTGCCTTTGTGTAACTATCTAGCGCATTTTCTTAATACGGGGTCTAATGCGAAAGTTTTCAAGTATAGCAGCTGTCCTACTTAGAATATATAAAAGCATAGTTGTCTTATACTTGCATTTTTAAGCATTCAGAAAGCATTCTCTACTTTTTTACTTTATAAAAAAGGTACTTTCCTCTTTGTAAGTCTTGTTAACAGGATAGCAATTTTAAAGTCATTTTTAAAAAACTAGTAGTTAAAGTTTAAAAATTCTAAGAAACATTATATTTCTTTAACTGTTTTTAGTTGTAGCTATTTCTTAAATACTTATATATTTTTTTTCTTATCTGTACTTCTTGTGCTCAGGGAATGTATTTTAAAAAGATATTTTTATTTTGTAAAACTTGTATTTTTTAAGTTTAAGTTGTAGGTTAAACTAGTCTAGGCACTTTAGTACTGTGCAGACGTGTTTACCATAATCCCCTAAGTTCTTAAAATAGATAAAAATGTTATCTTAGTATATAATAATAAAATTGTCTAAGTATAGTTTTAATATATTATTAATAAGTTCGTAAAATTTTGGTAGAGTGTTTATTAACTTAAATAGCATAACACTATATTTGTAGTGTCTATATTTTGTTTAGAACGCTCTCTTTTATTCTTTACCTGTTTAGATTCTAATAAAGTAGTATTTATCTTAAAAGTCTCGTGCTGTAAAGACCTTAGCACAAGATAATTAATTTTAACATTTAGTAATATTTAGTAGTAGGTGTTAATTCTTTACTGTAATGTTGTTTAGTTTAAAATAGTTAACATATATTCTAATGTGGGAGCTGAAAAGGAGCAATTGCTTGATCAGGAGGAGTGGAATGAGTGTATTGAATAACCAAGTGCCACAACAAAGTGGTCAATAACTACTTAAGAGGAATAAGACGATCTAGCCCATATATTTAGGCGCTAGCGCGATCGTCACGTGTTCAGCTTACCAGGATCACCTGCTCAACAGGGTGACCCGCATGTTGCGCATGTCAATACTCCAACATCTAAGTAGCTTATTTTGTTTAATACATAGAGTATAAGAAATCCTGCTACTAATGTTAAAAGTTTAATATAGCCTTTTACTAAGTCATTGTGTAGCATTTCTTTTAATGTCTTAAGTTCTATTTTTAATAGTTAATAAATTAGCCTAAACAGCATAGTTTTCCCTTTTTTTAGGACAATCTTACAGTTCTAAGTTTATTATCTTAGTAAAGCTTTGCTATTTACTACTTCTGCAAAAAGGTGCTGAACTTCTTTATACTTTTCTAGAATCTCTCAAATTACGTGTTTTTTTTAAACTTCAACTTCCTAATTTAAAGGTACCTTGTTAGTATCTATAAAGTTAAACTCTTTTAGCTTTCAGTTATTTTTAGTTAAGATTTGCTGTTCTTTAGCAATATTGTTAATCTTCCTCTTATTTACTATTACAGTTATGAGATGCATAGGCTTGCATATAGTTGCGTCTAATCTACAGCACTTAGATAAAAACTTTCTTATCTTTTAATTACTCTGTAGGTTATGTTTTTGTAACTAAGAAAGTTCTAATATAATATTATAGGTAGCCAGTCTAAAGATGTCTAAGTCTATTTCTTCCTAGTGTTTCTAGATGCGAAGCGTCACTTTAGTAACCTTGTAAGAAATTGATGTCTCGCCTAGCATAGGCTAACTGTTAGCTATATATAGTAGGTAGGATTCTTGTTTTTCTAGTAGTTGTAGGCCTGCTACTAATACTTCTTAAGCAGAAACACAGTTAGCTATGCACTAAAATCTACTAATACCTGCATTGAATATCTGTTAAGCTTTACTGCGAGCTTAAAAAGGCTTAAAGAATTTTTTATATTAATCTTTTTAGCAGTTCTAGGTATATAAGGCGTTTATTCAAAAGAACTATATACTAAATCTGTAGAACCTTATTGTGCTATATGTAGGTCCCATTTAATGTTTAGGCACGTGTGCTATAAGGGCTAGTTGCACTCTTATGCACTAATTCTGTTTTTATAATCCTTCTGCTGCGTTATGTGCATCTGTAAGGTTTTTTTCTAGCTTATTATATTTTTAGAAATATAAGCTATATTGATTGTTCTATATATGTACTGCGCATTTATTGTTTAGACAATTGTACTATAAGTGCTTATATTTAGGCATTTCCTTTTGTTTCTTAGGAAACTATTTTGATCTATATTTATTAGCGTAGTAGATTGTACAGCTATTGTGTACACATATAGTCTATAAATACTTTGTATTTTTTATGTTGCGCGGGTCTGGCTAATAGTACATTTCTATAGCGCGGCTGCTGTCTTAAGCTTTACACTTCTAGCGTATTACCTAAAGTTTGTTGTAAATCTCCTTTTTTTTTGTCTTAGAGCTAGTGTGCTAGTTTATCCTAAGATGCCTTAGAATCTTTAGTTTATTTTATACGAATTTGTTGTGTATAGTTTATTAATAGTTGCTACTAGAGTGATTTCTTTCTTCTGCAGTTTCTCTAGTAAGTTAGCATACTAGCTGTATTCCTAGAATATTCTTCTGCAGGGTCCTGTGAAGATTTCCTTAGGTTATTTAAGCTGCTTTAGCAGAGCGTTAATCTTCTCTACTAAATTTTTTAAGCATCTATTCTTTAAGGGTTGTAATACTTATGTGTTAACGTGTAAAGGGCTGAAGCCCTGACGTCTTTAGTACTCGACAAAAAGCCTTGTTTTGCTATCCTACAGATCCCGGGTGTCCGTGCGCACCTAGTATCTGTAAGCCAGGCGTATCAGCCCTTCTACTTATCTAGCCTACTAAACCTTTCTCTTAGCTTTGCGCTATTTTCTTAAGCCACGTTAGTAGCTGCTACGTAGCTACCCTTGCCTCTTTCATAGTACTAAGCACGAACCTTACAGAGGAGTAGATAAGATTACTAAATAGCCTTTGTAGTTCTTTATTTAATCTATTACTATTTTTCTTATATTTTAAGTTAATTTAACGCACTCTTATATTTAAATTAAATCTTTCTGTAGTGCTAACGCTGCTACGTTAAATTAGAAGCCTCCTAGAGCTATATCTAGACAGGAAGCTAGCTAGAGCTATATCTAGGCATAGAAGCCTCTTAGAGCTATATTTAAACAAGACTCTAATTAATTATATTACTAATCTTAGTTAAAGCTGTTTAGAATCTACTAAAGATTAGCAGTAGAAAGAAATATAAAGAGTGCTAAAAGATACTTAGCTATACAAGATTTTACTTAGAACGTTTTATAATATAAACTATTAGATAAGCTTACTATATTGCTAGTAGCTCTAGAAACTAATCCCTGCTGTTCAATAATATAGGTGCTATTTATATAGTACTTTTACATAATAATAGCAAAGACAGAGATTACATCTAGAAGCTTTACTATCTAGATAGCAAGACTACACTAAGATGGTATTAGCAGGGCGAAAATAGAGAACACTATAGAAGGCCTCTATAGAGAAAACAAACTAAACTAAATAGCAACTTTAATAATAATATAAGAAGCCTTTCTTATCTAAGAGGCTATTAATTTAGCCTCTAAAGAAGAACTAGAACAAAAATAGCTACCTACTTAGTGTAAAGGGCTGAAGCCTTGATGTCCTCTAGTACTCGGCCTGTGGCCTTCGTTGGCTTTTCTTACCTCAGCATTAGCACCTCAGTACTAGCACCTCAGCACTAGCTGCTGACTATCGGCCGCACTAGTTACGCTAACTGTCAGCTGACCCGGCGACCTCCGATAACCTTAGTTGGTTCTAACCTTAGTTAGTCCTAATTATCTAGATTAGATATAAAATCCCACGTAGTCTCTCTATAGTTCTGTATCTAATTTCTTTATCTTTAACATTACCTTTCATCTTTAGTTAACCCAACGCATTCTTATAATTATATTAGATCCTTTTTAAGCTACTTGCATAGCTACGTTGTACTTAGGAGCCCTCTAGAGCTATATCTAGAAAAGAAGCTAGCTAGAGCTATATCTACGCGCGAGAATCTAATTAATTAGAGCGCTAGTTAATTAGTTAACTATTTTAAGCTACTAAAGAATTAACAGAAAAAGCACTAGATAGAACGTGCGAAGAGATACTTAGTTGTATAAGTCTCTAAGGCGTTTAAATTTGTTAGATAAGCCTACTAAGTGTAGTAGCCTTAGAAAACAGACAAAGGATAAGCCTACTAAGCGTAGTAGCCCTTACACAAAAGGATAAGTCTACTAAGCGTAGTAGCTCCTACACGAAGGATAAGCCTACTAAGCGTAATAGCACTTATAACGATTCTTACTAACAATAATAGAGTACTAGCAAGTACCTATAAATATAATAGCAGAACTCTTAGCAGCTCTGTTAGCTATAAGGATAGCAGAACTACACTAAGATAGTGTTAGTAGACCTAAAGTAGAAACTACTTTAGAAGGTCTTTGTAGAGCAGGTGGCTTAGATAAGATAGCTGCTTCTACAAGGATACAGGAAGCCTTCTAAGCTTAGGAGGCTATAGGCACGCTATAATAAATAGAGCCTAAGGTAGAATAATAAACTCTACTTTAGTTACTTACTTTATTAGCTGCTTTAGGAAATTAACAAGCTTAGACACCTAGGTGTTTTAAACAACTAGATCCTAATACCTTTAATAAAAACAGAAAGATGTACTAAATCTTTTAACAACAACTTACTGCTAAAGTAGAAAATAATAATAAAAATTTTAACACAGATAAAAGGACTTGCAATTACGCCTTTAGTAAACTAAAAGGCTTAGCTACAACCTTTACCCTGCCTTTCCTTAACTAAATAGAGATTTTTAATTTTTAGAACTTTAATAAGCTATTAAACTTCTTTAACTAATGTTTAGAGACCCCTATAGCGCAGAAAGAGCTAAGAACAAGCTCTAGTTTATAAGCTAAGGTAAGAAAAGCATCTGCAAATACATTATAGAATTCTAGGAGCAACTATTTTTATCTGATAGTAGCTTAGGCGAGGATATAAGGATAATGCTTTTCTAAAAAAGTCTTATTTAGAAACTTTAAGATAAACTTGTAGGTATTACTTATAAGGATTAAGGTAGCCTGCAAAACAAAGCAATAGAGATTACTAATTACCTCTATAGGATAGAGGAGTACTTTAAAGGCAGAGACAACAAGCCCAAGGAGTATAAATCTAGGAGAACTTCTCCTCCTCCTTCTCCTTTAAAAGGAGACTAGATAGAAGGGATAGAATACACAGGAAAAACTGCTAAACCTTAACAGTTTATTAACTAGGAGTTAGAACAGTTGTATAAAGAAAGATGCTGTTTTAACTATAAATAAAAAGGTTATCTGTCTACATATTATACAGAGAATAAGAGATCCTTTAGAAAAAAAAAACTTTAGTTAAGTTCTTTAACTGTAAGAAAAAGAAAGATAATAAGGTTAGTAAGAGAAGCTTAAATAAGGACTTAGATTTAGAAAAATAGTAGCTCCTATTTAAAGTTACTAGCAGGAGCCTCTAATAAGTTAGGATAACTTAGTTAAGGAGTAGGCTAAATTTAAAAAGAATATAAGCAGCAATAAAATTACTTTAGAGGCGCTAGTTAATTATTATACTTTTACCTCTACTTTAATTAATACAGGAAACCTTAAATACTTACTTATTAGCCCTTAACTTATTAAGAACGCTAACTTATAGTATATTTCTATTTCTCTTAAGAGATTAAAAGAAGTTATAGATAAACTTAGAACTATTAATAAAGTTGCTAGGTTAGACATTAATATTAAAGGCTATAAGGATACTATTTAGGGTTATGTAGCCCCTACACACTCTAGTTATAATTTAATACTTAGACGGCCTTAGATAAATAGAAGAAAAGTTACTATTACTCCTTTAAGAAAAACAATTTACATCTATTCTTCTAGCAAAAGAATTAAGTTACTTAGCACTAAGGATTGCCTTATTAAAGAAGAATAGGGATTAAAATAAGTAAGCGCAACAGCTTATTACTCCTATATTAGGTAGGTAAAAAAGGATAAGTCTATTAAACTTTTGCTACTTCTCTTAAAGATATTAAAAAAGCCCTAGCTTCTAAGAAGAAGGTAGAAGTTCTACCTTTACTCCCTAAGGCTTATTAACACCTAGCTTAGATTTTTAATCTAAAAACTGTTTTTATACTACCTCCTTTACGCAGATCTAAAGTAGATTACTAAATTAAACTAGAGAAAGTTAATAAAGGTAAAGAAAAAGAGGCTCCCTAGGGACCTCTATACAGTAAAAGCCGCCTAGAACTCCTAGTATTACAAAAGGAGCTTATTTCTCTACTTAATAAAGGATAGACTAGAGCTAGTAGCTCTCCTGCCTCCTCCTTTATCCTGTTTGCTAAGAATCCTAGAGAAAGATCACGTTTTTATATTTATTACTAAGTTCTACACGCTATTACAAAGAAAGATTGTTATTCTTTACCTTTAATTTAAGAAACCCTTAATAATATTGCAAAAGCTAAATAGTTGACAAAGATTAACGTTTTTATAGCTTTCTATAAGATTAAGATTAATGTAGAAGATAAGTAGAAAACAGCTTTTTACACTAGATTTAGGTTATATAAGTGGCTAGTTACTCTATTTAGTATAGCAAACGCTGCTAGTATCTTTCAACGCTATATTAATTAGACCCTCCGCAAGTATATTAACAATTTTTGCTTAGCCTACCTATATAATGTATTAATTTACACTAATAGCACGCTTAAAGAACACTAACGCAATACAAATAAGGTTTAAGAAGCTATAGGCAAGGCTAGATTACCTTTAAATATCAAGAAATGCAAATTTAACGTACAAAGTACAAAATACCTTAGATTTATTATTAAGGCTAGAAAAGGACTTTAGATAGACCCTAAGAAGTTAAAAGTAATTAGAGTTTAGCAGGCACTTACAAACATTAAAAGAGTATACAGCTTTCTTAGTTTTGTAAACTTCTATTAATAATTTATTAAGAACTACATAGAAATAGTAGCTCCTCTTTCAAGGCTTACTAGTAACATCTCCCTCTAATAAGGAGAAACTAAGCAAAAGGCTTTTAATAAGCTAAAAGAGTTATTTATTACTAAGCCAGTACTAGCTTAATAGGATCCTAACAGAGAAACAATCCTAGAAACAGACTATCCTAGATATATAGTAGCAGGAGTTCTCTTACAATATAATAATAAAGGAAGCTTACGCCTAGTAGCTTATTATTTAAAAAGGACAACTAGCACGCAAAGCAATCACAAAATATATAATAAGAAATTACTAGTAGTTATATTCTACTTATCTAAGTAGGATACTCTACTACACTCTTTGAAAAAGTTCATAGTTATTACAGACTATAAAAACCTTAAATATTTTAGTAAGCCTAGACAGCTTAGTAAGAGATAAATAAAATAGGCTTAATTACTAGGAAAGTTTCCTAACATAGAAATATCCTACAGGCCTAGAGTTAATAACTCTAGAACTAATGCCTTATTTAGGAGATAACAAGATATGCTAGTAAACAACTAAGATACTAGAATTTCTAGGAGGTTTCTATAAGTATTTAAACCTACAACTGCAGCTACTAATAAGGAACTAGAAGAAAAAGAGGTACTTAGAACCTTTAGCTATAACAGCTATCTAGCAGCAGTACTAGAATTACCCTAGGAGCAATTAGATCTAGAAGATCTATAGGATTAAGCTAAAAAAGAAGACAAAGCTTACTAAATAGCCTAGAAAGCTATAAGAGATAGTAAACAATAATTTCCTATAGCTTTAGATCTTAAAATTTCTATTTTTAAATACTAACTAGATAATTCTAGAAACCTTCTATACTAAGATTGCAAATAGGTACCTAGTAATAAACCTCTAAGAACTAAAGTTATTTACAAAATCTACAGTTGTCGAGCTTTAGGCTATCTAGGAAGGAATATTACCTATTAAGCTATTGCAAGAAAATACTTTTAGCCCTCTACTAGTAAAAGTATTAGAAGGTATATAAGGATCTACTTAGTGTGTAGAAGAACAAAACTCTAAAAAGACAGCCTATAAGGCTTACTAAAACCCTTACCTATACCTAAGCAAATATAGAAAGAAATTTCTATAGATTTTATTACACAAGCTTATAGTTAATAAGAGACTTAATTGGGCTAAAATAGTCTTACATTGATTAACAACGTACAAAATTAACTAAGTTCAATTTTTTAGACACAATTCTTAAATAAATAAAAAATATAAACTAATAATAAATGCTCTTGCACAGCTATTAGGACTTTTGATTCAAAACTTATTTATCGTTCTTTTTATAAACAGGATCTCTATATGAAAGCGAATAGGTTACTTGCTACACTAACTAGTTATAAAACAGAACTGAGTGCTTTTTATCAAGCTTACACTACCTACGGAGCAGATATTTTTATTTAAAGAAATAAAGAACAGTGTATATTTACTTATTATATAAGCAATAAAGCTAGATTTTAGAAATTAGTTTACTAAAAATACTGTTGCTTATACAAATTATATAAGAGCTGCTAAGAAGGAATACTAGGATAATACTAAGAAAATACAATATAAGGATATAAAGCTAGGAAACTTAGTTTTTCTTAAGGACTCCATTTAAGAAATTAATATATCTTAATATTGTAAACCAAATATAAGGTAGCTAGGACTATATTATATCTACAACAGTAAGCCTAATAAAGTAACTTCCTGCCTTACAAATTTTAATAGTACACCCATTCTACACATAACACTTAGTAATTAAAGCTTTTTAAGTAAAGGCTTGTACAAGATATTATTGAAGAAAATTTCAAAAATATCTGTTATAGGGTTTTAATTATTAGAAGTAAACTAGCTTTATAATAAATATTCTTATTTTACTAGACTTACTTAAACTACCTGCTAAACTATAATTACTTTTACTTTTTATAATAAGTAAGAGTTTCTATTCTTAAGTTATTTTTACTAAGCGTCTTCTAAAGGATAAGTGTTGTATATATAAATAAGACTTTAGAAGCTTAGACTTTGATTATAATTAGTAACTAATAGGCCATAGAACAGCTAATATTCTTAAAAAAAATAAAGATATTATACTATCAGTGTCTGCTTTTACTTTTAGCTGCTTATTTACTAATTTTCTTTATAAAATGTTGGTACTAGCTGTGCACTTTACAAATTCTAAGTATGCTATAAGCATTTAGATTTTATAGACTTATTATACCTTACTACGCGACACTATACTCATTTTACGTTAGACGCTCTTTTACAAGCTTCTTTAGCGCTTAAATATAATTGTAAAAGTTTAACGTTTTTTAATCTAGCTACTTTGAAAATAAAAACTTTTTAATTAAATCATTATTTTTACTCTTTTAACTTCAGCTGATTTTAAGCTTTATACATTATAGTTAAACAAGCTAGCTTACTTTGTTAACTATAACTAACAACATTGAAAGTAGTAACTTATTATAGTTTTATAATAACAAATAGATATAAAAAGTAGCAGACACTAGCATATGATTTAAGAAGCTAGTAATAGAAGCTATAACTACTACAGCATCATAAAAGCTATATAATTTAGTAAAAGATAGTATTCAAGCGTTTTTAGCTAGTAGAAGTAATAAAAACAGCAATAGCAATAAGAATAAGTGCTTTCTGAAATAAAAAGTTTTTTTAGACTATAAGTTGAAAACAAGCATAAAAGTAATATTAACTAAATAACTTTTTGAATTATGTTAGGATTAGGCACTTAAAAGCACACTACTATAAATTAGTTTTTCCTTATTTCTTATAAATAAGCCTATAACTACCAGTCTTTTAGATATTAAAATCATAAGCTATTCTTTTGGTACAGATAGTACTTCACCTAAGCTGTGAGTATAAAAAATTTAAATTTTAGTATGATAACTCTATGTAATACAAATAATATTATACTATAATATACTAAGCTTGGTGATCTTCAATTATGAGTAGCAATACAAAAACTTGAATAAAGCTTACTACACTAGTAGAATAAAGACAAATAAGAACTACTATTAATAATTTATCATTAGTACTATGCTATGGATAGCATAACACGTCTTAAGGTCTTTAACGTTATTACTAGTTTTAATCTTAAGCCTAGTGTTATACAAAACTAGCTTAAAAGACATATTATTATACATAGCAGCTACGCGTACTTGGAATGTATTTAGGTAATAAAAGTTTTATTACATAATCCTAAATAGAAGTATACTAAATTTCATATGATTATTGAAGAAACAGCGTATAAGTATGATTTAAAACAACTAAAGTAGAAATTTGAAGATAGGTATAAGTCTAAACCTACTAAATATGTAAAATCTCTTATAACTAGAAAGTACTAGAAATCCTTTATTCAGCGTGCGTAAGAAAGACAAAAGAAATAAGCATAAGTTTATTAAGTAGCAGCTAGTAAAAGACTTACTATTGCGTGTTCTTTTACTAGAAGGAATAACGCTAGTAAATAATTCTAGGCAGAAAAAAGATAAAAGTTAGTTAGACATAATAACTAAAACAATTCTTAGGTTAGCCTAGCTAAGTTGCTATAAGTATACAATATTAGCTCTTAAGCCTATAATAACAGCTCCTATATATTATTCTTTAAAAAAAAAACACTTTACAAGCTCTAGCTTCTACTATTAGCTATAAAATAAACAACTACTTCAACCCCTTAGCCTAAACAGCAAGATAAGACTATATTCATAATTACACACTAAGAATTACATGTTTATAACTAGTAAGACTTTACTATATTTTATAGTTTATACTAGCCTGCTGCTGACTTTAGTAAAAGCATTAAATATACAAAACTTAAGAATTACTATGATAGCTCTAGACGATTAGCTTTTGCAAAAACTAAACAAAGTTTTATATGCTGCTGAAGTGTTATAAATATTAAAGTTAAAGAGTTTACCTAAATAGGCGTAATACAAAAAGCATGCAGAATATATTAGTTAAGGCTTAATACTCAAAAGCTGCTACTTTCTTACATTTTTAAATATTAGACCTTTAGCACCTTGTAAACAGTAATAGTATTACCGCCACCTTCCTAGCTTTTATAGAGTTTTAATAGAACTGAATAACAAGATATATATTTACTAAGCTACGCAATAATAACGTAGTATTAAAACGTAGCATATTACGCAGAATAGCTACTGTTGCTAGAACGTTTTACATAAATAATGCAAACGTTAGCATAGTGTATATCTAGGATTTTATAGCTTGCGGTTACTTTACTACATCTAATAGCTAATAGGCTATACAACGGCCTATATTCTTAGGAAAAAGAGGGGAGACTATACTATTAGTGTCTGCTTTTACTTTTAGCTGCTTATTTACTAATTTTTCATTTAAAAATATAGGTATAAGCTACCTATTCTATAGATTCTAGGTGTGAAGTAAGCACTTAAATACTATAGACTTGTAATACTTTACTACTATACTAATACTATCTCTATTTTGCGCATCTTTAATACAATAGCTTACTATAATGACTAATTTTATTGCAAAACTTACTTATTTTAGCATAATATAGACTTTGTTTACTTTTACTTTTACTTACCTACTAGCAGAATACTGCTACTACGTATAAAGTAAAACTATAACTTTACTAACTATCTAACTCTTTCTTTATACTAACTTTACTAATTTTTACTAGGACAGTTACCTGCTAAGACTATAATTAAGACACTATTTTTTTTGAACCTAGTAGTAGCAAAAAATAATATGCAATTTATACTAGCTGCCGCAGCACTATATATACTACTAGCTAACTTATTCAAGTAATAACTTTACAATTATTAGATAATAATTGAGGTAAATAGCTATAGTAGTAACTACCTTAATTACCAAAACTATTAAGAGTCTTTAGCAACTTAGAAGTTAGCTTAAGAAAAAAAAAGTATATTATAAACTACACTTTTAAAGTTTTTTAGTAGTAAAACAAAGTACTAAAGCTTATAACTTTTAGCAAAAATATGAAGACTATTAGTATTGAAACTTTAGGAGATAAAATTCTTTTAAACACTCTAAATTAACAGCGCATTATTATAAACTATTATAAACTATTAGTTTAATTATGCTTTCTACTATTTGAACTTAATTTTAAAAGTTATTATAGAAGTAGGCTATTTTTATGCTTAGCTTCTAAAACTTATAGACAAATATAGTAGCGTTAAATGTTTTTATAAATACTATCTTATTACTAGCGCAGCATTCTTATTGCGAGACAAAGGAGCTGTGAAACTAAGTAGTACTATCTTAGTAGTAAAAAAGCTAGCCTTAGAATTTTTTAAAAAAATATTAGTATTCACATACCTTATATGCTACTTAACAACTAAAAGTAAATAAATATAGCCTGTGTGCTAAAGCGTATAAATTTTAGAGATGTTACTTACTTCTTTAATACTGCAGTAGTATATTGAATTAACTCTAAGAACTAAAATAAGAAATAGTATATATTACTAGCTATCTAAGCAATAGTAAAGCTGCCATGTAAGGATATTGGTGATTTTATTTTAGTTAAAATAACTCTTATTACTAAGGACTTTACCAAGATATTGATAACGAAAAGGCAAAGAAGCTTTATACTATCTATACTAAACTATTAGTTTAAAAAAAATAATACTTACAGCCTACAAGAGCTACGTCCTAATACTAGTACTAAGAATAACTAAGACAAGCCTAACCCTCTTTATGTATTCTAGCAAAAGGTTTTTTAACTTATAGCTAAATTTAAAGACTTTAAAACTAATTAGTACTACTTTATACAAAATACTTTAAATAATAAGTTTAAGCTGCTTAGCATAAAGAGGTTTCTGTTGCGGATTCGATCTCCACCAGGTATAGTTGCTTGTTCTACTATCAACTCAGATGTAGAGGTCTCTGCCTCTACTTGTTTGTAGTAGACTCAGAGGCAGCCTAATCTAGGCTTATAACCTGTTGGAGATTGAGGAGGAGGTGCGCAGCGTGAAGGATAAGGATAAGAGAATAAAATAATAGAGACTAGGGGAAGACAGTATTGTAGAGGATAGCAATTGTATTGTCTTATCTCTCTGTCTTCTTATTGTCTTGCTGTCTTTATTCCTAACTATCTGCTAAACTACAGTCTATATATACCTGTAACTTGCATTCTAGAAAGATCTGTATTACGCAATAGCTTGCGTAGTAGATTGCGTAATCTATAGTAGATTGCGTAATCTATAGTAGATTGCGTAATCCTGAACGTTATTGATGATAACAATCAATTGATAACAATGATAAGAAATACTAGTAGCGTAATAGCTCCTAGTAATCAATTGATTGTAGGTTGAATGTAGATTCCAGGTATGATTTGAGCACCTGGATTCTGTAGAGAAACAGCTGAGTAGCTTAATCTGCAACAGTTTCTAATATATAGTATACTTAATTGGATTACTACTCAACTAAACAAAACTTTAAACAAAGCTTAATTTATCAATTACTATAGTAACTTTATAGTAGCAGAGACTTGTACTCTAAAAAGCTTTAGCTTTTTAGTTATAACTATGAACCTACTTAGTTATAAAAATATCTAACTAGATGAACCTACTATAATTTATAAAAATATCTGCTAGCTAAAGACTAAACTAAGTTCTTATAATAATAACTTATAAATAAGTAAGTAAGCTATAAGTAAAATATTCTTAACTATATAATAAGTATAAGCATTTTTAAGCTACTTAAAAATAAGTTTTTCCTCCACTAATTTTACTAAGTTCTTGTGCTTCAAAGGTAATAATAGCTTATCAATAAGGAGCTACACAACTAAAAACTAAGCATAATAATACTTTTTATATCAATAAAAAGCTTAATACTTATACTTAGAAGTAAAATATTCTTTAGACTATTAACTATTATATAAGTTCTACTTAAGCATTTTTTAAGCTACTTAAGCAAGCTTACGCAAAGAAGCTAATTACTATTTGTAATTAAACTAAAGTTATTAAAAAATAGTATTGTAAAGTTAATATTAGATGACTACTTAGTTCTAACAACTTATTATATAAGTAGATATACTTAATTTATAAGTATACTGCTGTAAGTGCTATAAGGTTATTAAAGAAAGCTATACCTTTTAGTATACTTAATAAATATCCGCTCTTACTATAGATAAAACAGAGCTGCTAGCACAAAATCTTATTAAACTTAGTTATTTTTACGCTTTTTACTAGCAAGTATTGTTTAATAAAGCAGGATAAAAATTTACTTAGCTATTAATATTAATTTTTCAAACTTAATTTCTTCTCTTTCTCTACTAAAATAAATTTATTAATATTATAGAATATTAGCTACAGGCAGAGGAATTTTAACGCATAGAAAGTATTGTTGCTAATATTTATATATAGTTTTTTAAGAATCTTTAAGTTAATAATATTATTATCAGGACCTTGAAAATATATTGCTTTTTTTATAATATATAAACAGAAAGCTAAACCTTGAATAGCTATATAATATATACACCTGATTACCATAGGGGCTACCGCCGACAGCTCCTCTTCGACCGACCGGGGAGGCCGCTCGTCGAAGGTGAACGCGGGCTTCGTAATCCACCACCATAGCTTCTCGTATAGTGACCTAGTAAGGTCTAACTTTACTTAATGTGAGCCATCAGTCTTCGTGTTGAACGGGGAGAAGAACAGTCTAAGCATTATATCGTTCGTATACAGTACCGTGTGGTGTAGGAAATACTAAAGGTAAGAAGTAGTAGGCGGAAAGCTTTTATAAAGTATTGCAGGCTCCCGCTGCAGTAACGTACGTGTCCTTACCCTCCTCCACCTCCATCGCAATCTTGTTGCCAGCTATAGGCTGGCAATTGCTGTTGAACACGTTTTAATTAGTGTCGTTTTTTAGTACCTTCAGCAAATTTTTTAACTCTAATTTCGCTTAGTAGTCTAAGCTCTTCTGCACTAAGCGCTTAGCGCGTGGACCTTATCTACTTACTGTTTAAATTTTGTTAACTATACACAATCTTTTTTTAACTTTTGCGACTAATTAGTAGAGGGCAGCTGCTTTTCACTTTTTTAGAAAACCCATTTTGACTACAACAACAACCACCACCTTTGATACCTTAAAAATAAATAGAATATATACTACTTGCTTATTCAATAAGCTATACGCACTAACTTCACATACTAGCTATAATATATAATGCTTTATAAAAAGTATACTTTAATTTCTTACTTCTACTACGCGAAGTACGCATAAGAAGAGCAATTAGACTTACTTTAAGTATATTAACTTTACCCCTAAGCGCGTAATAATAAAAGACCTTAGTACTTAGAAAATTAAAAGCAGCATTTTGTTTAATTATCAAAATAAAGACAACTATATAAAAATACTACTAAGATTTTTTAAGCATGTGCTAAAGTACTTAAACTAGCGTAGAAATGTGGTTATAAAATTGTTGAATAGTTTTATTAAAGGCTAAAAAGTCATAACCAACTTGCAAAAAAATGAATAAAAAGTAGCTTTTAATACTTAATAAGTAAAGCAAATTTGTATAAAAGAATAAGCTTAAGTTTTATTACTTTTTTTACTTTATGAATTTTCTAAGCTAACAACTTACAATTGCTGTACTATTTTTTTTTTGTCTGTTATAGTCTGTAATAGTATAATAAAAGTATTTACTATAAAGATTAATATAAAGATTTACAAAGCTTATTATAACTTGACTACTACTTTGTATACTTTTTCAAGCTATTTTGATAATTTTAAAGAGGATAACTAGCTGTTCTTTGTAGATGTTTATATTAAATACAGGTCTTAGATCTAGAGGGCCTTTATAAAATAAGCTAAGTAAGACTACCTTCTTATTTATAAGGACCTAAACAGTATACATTAAAATATCAATAAGAAATCAATTAAAAACGACATTAAAAAGTATTAGAACTATATTATGTAATAAATTACTTATTTATAGCTTATAGTGCAGGAGTTAAGAAAAACGCTTTTTATATAAACATGGTTTAAAGCTTTTTTAATCAATTATATTTTACTAATAATACATAAAACTCTTCTTACATAACAGAAGACTAAAATAAGTAAAATACATAATTTTTTAAGCTAATTCTGTTTAGTAGTTTCAAAATAACTTAGCTTAAGAGCTAATAAGTATTAAGTTTTTTAAAAAAGTTAAAAACTTATTATACTTTTTTTTATAAAGCGCCTTCTTTATACTTGCTGAGAATTAGGTATAGTTATTTTGAAAAACGTTTTAGTACTTATAACTTGAACTAGGCAGCCTTACTTTAGTTAACTATAATTAATATTAAAAACTTAAGCTTTTGCTTTTGCTACTATACTTATGCTTAAACTAAGTGCGTTAACTACTACTACTTAAGAACTTTATTTAAGTAAGCGTTTAAAGAAGTAAAAAATAAGCTTATAAGAAAAATATGCCTGAAATAAGTATATAGTAAGAAAATTGCCTAGATTACAAGATTTAAGTACTCTTTAGACACTTAAGTTTTATAGCTACTACGTAGAAATAGGTTCTGTTAATACTAGGCAGTAACTTAGATAATTATGTCATGTTCCTTTTTATTTAGTTGTTTTAGTTTTGCTGTTTTTTTTAAGTAATAGCTTAATAATGCTAAGCTTGCAAGAAGAGGAGGTTTGTGCTAGTATATAAAGTAATGCCTTACTACACACTAAGTTAGTCCTTAACTATATAATTCAAAAGTATATAACTTCTTCTATAGATTGCAGAAAGAGGTTACTAACTATTCACTACTTTCCTTTATCTCCTTGTGCTGTACTATTGAATAGGCGTCTCCTTCTACTAATAGTTTCTATAGTAACTTATAATAAGATTATTATCTTACCAACCTTGTTCTTGTATAATCTAGCCTCTAGTAATCTCCTGCCCTTGTAGTAGTATGTCTTTATATACTCTATCACCCGTACACTACACTTAAAAAAGTAAAACGTAGACACTTTCAAAAAGTTAAGTCATAATATATATAAGCTGAATTTTACACTAAGAAGAGAAAAAAAATAAAGCTAATTAGTAAGAATACTTAGTCTTGTAGAAAAGTTATTTTAAAGAGAAAACCTTGAAAAACTTAGATTTAACTTAAGCATAAAAGCGCTAGGATTGTTTTAAAATAACAACTATATACTTCTTTGCTATTGAACTAAGAAGTTAGAACTAAAAAAAAATTAAAAATAACTTCTTAAAAAACAAAAAAAAACTCAAACAAATTTTTACTTATTGTTTTCTTTTGCAAAAGGTTTTTTGGTTAAGTGTTTAATAGTACTTTAGATTACAACTATAAGAACTTTTCTTATATATCTAATGTCTTTTTATATTAGCCTATAACAGTCTAGTATAGCTTACTAAAGTATACTAAAACTAACAAAACAATAAAACTAAGAGATAAATAAAGCTAAATAGCTTAGTCGTTGTAAAAAAGAAAAGTTATACTAGTAAGACATTACTAAGCTTATATAAAGCTATGTTATTATTCAACTTATACATATTAAAGTATCTACTAAAACACTTTAGACTAGTCTATTATAGCTTAGTCTAACTTATAATGCTTTTTTTTAGAAGTAAGTCCTTTTTAAACATACTTTTTAAGTATATACTAAAGGTCTTAGGCACCTATTAAAGCTTAGCGTAGCTTATTATAGCTTATTTAAAGCTTATTTATCTTGTTTATAGCCTTTTAAACTTAATTTTCAACTTTTTTAATAGACTTAGATAAGCTGCCTTTACTATTACTTTTAGCACTTATATGTTAAGACTTTAAAGCTAACAAATTTATATTTATGCAATATACTTTTTACTTAAGCAGAAAATAGCTATATTTAGTAATTTTACGCTATATCAAGTTACAACAACCTATTATAGCTAATAATAGGATATATTTACTTTTTTAAACGTACCTAAAATCAAAAACCATCATTTTTTGCTATTCTAGAGACTGATTAGCCTTAGCCTTAGCCTTAATAGTATAGTTGTTATAAAAATTAAAGTTAAATCGTAAATTACTTTTAAAATTTTAATTAAAGCAAATGGCACTATGATAAAAAGAAAGCTTTTCTGCTTAAGGCTTATACTAGCTAAAAAAGGTTAGCAAAGGCAATGATATGGCATGAGAGGCGACTATAGCCTATAATAGCTTACATACGTTATTATTTTTTTATTAAAGGCTTAAGCCTACATAATTAGCTGAGCTTTAACTAGCTTCAAGTTAGTTGTAGTGAAAAAAACCTTTTAGTAAGAGTGTTAGAGCTCTTACGCCTCTTTTTTCTATAGTTAGACGTCTAAGTTATAGTAAAAGTTCTTGATAGTTACTTTATACCTACTAGTATTAATCTACGTAACTAAAATACTAATTTTACAAGCAAGCTCTGTTTCGGCAGCAGAAAGCTATATTATATTAGTATAAGCTAAAATAATGTATAATAACTAATTATAGCTTATTAACCTACTGTATAATACTCGTAACTTAAGGACTAGTAGAAAATATACTTTATATACTAAATCTTTTTACTAAAGTTATTTATATGCGTTTTAGTCTTAAAAAGCTCTATAGTTTTATTAATAACAAAAAGAATATAACTAACTATTTTAAATATACAAACACCTCTGCTAGTAGGAAAGTTGATACAATCACTATAATGATTGATAAAAGTAGAACTCTTACTAATATAAAAGTTACTAACTATAGTAGCATGCATTTTAAAGGCAGCAACTATTATATAAGCAAATATAGGCTATTTTAGCTTATAGTACTTAATTGTAGGCTGTAGTAAGACTGATGTCGGAAATAAAACAACGACCAATCAATAAATTGCGCTCCGGCTAGAGGATACATATACACACTTTTTTGCGACACACCCCCTAGATTACTAGTAGTGCCTACTGCTAGTCAATCTACCTAAGAGCAACTCGCTCTTCTCTTAGCGCTCTTAACAGCAGGGGGCTAGGATACTAGCCCGCTAGCTCTAGCGCGCTAGGCGTACCTACCCTACAAGGTGTCTTCCTTGTGTGTTCTAATATCCCCTAAGCTTATTTTTGCTGCTATTTCTTGCTCGTAGTTACCCACCTAGGTAAGCGACTATATTAAAATTGCTTATTGCAGTTTTACTGTCTGGGCTCATAACTGTCGGAAACAAAATACCGACTAATCAATAAATGGCGCTCTGGCTAGAGGATATATATACACACTTTTTGCGACAACTAATATAAGTTAAAATAGCAGAATTTGTTAAACAAAAACTAAGTTAATATATTATAAAGAGCTGCTAGACTATAGTAAGCCTTAAGAACTTTATTCTAGACTGTTATAGCTTATAATTGTAAAGGGCTGAAGCCTTAATATCCTTTAGTACTCGGCCTGTGGCCTTCGTTGGCTTTTCTTACCTTAGCATTAGCACCTCAGTACTAGCACCTTAGCACTAGCTGCTGACTATTAGCTGCACTAGTTACGCTAACTGTTAGCTGACCCGGCGACCTCTAATAACCTTAGTTAGTCCTAACCTTAGTTAGTCCTAACTATCTAGATTAGATATAAAATAACCCACGTAGTCTCTGTATTTATTTTTAAGGTATCAAAGGTGGTGGTTGTTGTTGTAGTCAAAATGGGTTTTCCAAAAAAGTGAAAAGCAGCTGCCCTCTAGTAATTAGTCGCAAAAGTCAAAAAAAGATTGTGTGTAGTCGACGAAATTCGAACGGTGAGTGGATGAGGTCCACGCGCTAAGCGCTCGGAGCAGAAAAGCTCAGACCACTGAGCGAAATCAGGGTCAAAAAATTTGCTGAAGGTACCAAAAAACGACACCAATTGAAACGTGTTCAACGGCGATTGCCAGCCTATGGCTGGCAACAAGATTGCGATGGAGGTGGAGGAGGGTAGTCTCTCTTTAGTTCTGTATCTAACTTATTCACCGTTTACCTTGCATCTTTAGTTAACCCAACGCACCCTTACAATTAAATTTGATCCTTCTTTAGCTACTTGCGTAGCTACGTCGTACTTAGCAGCCTACTAGAGCTATATCTACGCACGAGAATCTAATTAATTAGACTGCTAGTTAATTAGTTAACTATTTAAATCTACTAAAGGATTAACAGAAGAAGCACTAAATTAAAAGTGCTAAGGGATACTTAGTTGTATAAGTCCCTAAGGCGTTTAAATTTGTTAGATAAGCCTACTAAGCGTAGCAGCCCCTACACAAAAGGATAAGCCTACTAAGCATAGTAGCCCCTACACAAAAAGAATAAGCCTACTAAGCGTAGTAGTCCCTAAACAAAAAGGATAAGCCTACTAAGCGTAGTAGCACAAATAACAATTCCTGTTAATAATATAGAGTACTAGCGAGTACTTACAAATACAATAGCAGAACCCTTAATAGCTTTTCTAGTTATACAGATAGTAGAATTACACTAAGATAGTGTAAGTAAACTTAAAGTAGAGACTACTTTAGAGGGACTTTGTAGAGCAGGGGGGCCTAGACAAGATAGCTACCTCTACAAAAGTATAAGAAGCTTTCTAAGCTTAGGAAGCTATAGGCATAATATTGCAACAAGAAAGGGAGCCTAAGGTAGAATAATAATCTCTACTTTAGTTACCTACTCTATTAGCTGCCTTAGGAAATTAACAAGCTTAAACGCCTAGGCGTTTTAAACAACTAGACTCTGATACCTTTAACAGAAATAGAAAGATGTACTAAATCTTTTAACAACAACTTACTGCTAAAGTAGAAAACAAGAAAGAAGATTTTAATATAGATAAAAGGACTTATAATTACGCCTTTAGTTAACTAAAAGGCTTAGCTGCAACCTTTACTCTGCCTTTCCTTAACTAAATGGGATTTCTAATTTATAGAATTTTAATAAGCTATTAAATTTCTTTAACTAAATGTTTAGAGACCCCTATAGCGCAAAAAGAGCTAAGAACAAGCTCTAGTCTATAAGCTAAGGCAAGAAAAGCATCTGCAAATACATTATAGAATTCTAGGAGTAACTATTACTATCTAGTAGTAGCTTAGATAAGGGTTCAAGAATAATGCTTTTCTAAAAATGTCTTATTTAGAAACTTGAAGATAAACTTGTAGGTATTACTTATAAGGATTTAGATAGCCTGTAAAACAAAGTAATAGAAATTGCTAATTACCTCTATAGAATGGAGAAGTACTCTAAAGGCAGAGACAACAAGCTTAGGGAGTATAAATCTAGGAGAACTTCTCCTCCTCCTTCTCCTTTAAAAGGAGACTAGATAGAAGAGATAAAATACATAGGAAGAACTGCTAAACATTACTAGATTAGTACCTAGGAGTTAGAACAGTTGTATAAAGAAAGATACTGTTTTAACTACAAATAGAAAGGTTATCTGTCTATATATTGTATAGAGAATAAGAGATCCTCTAAAAAGAAGAAAAAGACTTTAGTTAAGTCCTCTAACTCTAAAAAAAAGAAAGATAATAAGCTTAGCGAGGGAAGCTTAAATAAGGACTTAGATTAAGAAAAAAAGTAGCTCCAGTTTAAAGTTACTAACAGGATCCTTTAAGCCAAGATAACTTTGTTAAGGAGTAAGCTAAATTTAGAAAGAACAAAAGCAGTAATAGAATTACCTTAAAGGCACTAGTTAATTATAACACTTTTGCCTCTACGTTGATTAATACAGGAAACCTTATATACTTACTTATTAGCTCTTAACTTGTTAAGAACGCTAACTTATAGTGTATTTCTATTTCTCCTAGGAGATTAGAAGGAGTTAAAGATAAACTTAGAACTCTTAATAAAGTTGCTAAGTTAGACATTAATATTATAGGCTATAAGGATACTATTTAAGGTTATGTAGCCCCTACATATCCTAGTTAAGATTTAATACTTAGACAGCCCTAGATAAATAGAAGAGAAGTTACTATTGCTCCTTCTAGAAAAATAATTTACATCTATTCTTCTAGCTAAAGGATTAGGTTACTTAGCAATTAGGATTGCCCTATTAAAGGAGACTAGAAATTAAAACAAATAAGCGCAATAGCTTATTACTCCTATATTAGACGGGCGAAAAAAGATAAGTTTATTTAGACTTTGGCTGCTTCTCTTAAGGATATTAAAAAAGCCCTAGCTCCTAAGAAGAAAGTAGAGGTCTTACCTTTACTCCTTAAGGCTTATTAACACCTAGCTTAGATTTTTAATCTAAAAACTGCTTTTATACTACCTTCTTTACGCGGATCTAAAGTAGATTACTAAATTAAACTAGAGAAAGATAATAAAGGCAAGGAAAAAGAGGCTCTCTAGGGATCTCTATATAGTATAAGCTGCCTAGAACTCCTAGTATTACAAAAGGAGCTTACTTCTCTACTTAATAAAGGATAGATTAGAGCTAGTAGCTCTCCTGCCTCCTCCCCTGTCCTTTTTACTATGAAACTTAGAGGAGGATTACATTTTTGTATTAATTACTAAGCCCTAAACGCTATCACAAAGAAAGATTGTTATTTCCTACTTTTAATTTAAGAAACCCTTAACACTATTATAAAAGCTAAACAGCTTACAAAGATTAACGTTTCTACAGCTTTCTATAAAATTAGAATGAATGCAGGAGATAAGTAGAAAACTGCTTTTTGCACTAGATTTAGGTTATATAAGTAGCTAGTTACTTTATTTAGTATAGCAAACGCTCTTAGTACCTTTTAATGTTTTTTTAATTAAACCCTCTGTAAGTATATTAACCAATTTTACTTAGAATACTTAAATAATGTATTAATTTACACTAGTTGCACACTTAAAGAACACTAAAGTAATGAAAATATAGTTTTAAAAGCTATAGGCAAGGCTAGATTACCTTTAGATATTTAAAAATGCAAATTTCATATATGGAGTACAAAATACCTTAAATTTTATTATTAAGGCTAGAAAAGGACTTTAGATAGACCCTTAGAAAATAAAAGTAATTAGAGATTAGTAGGCACCTACAAACATTAAAGAAGTATACAGTTTTCTTAATTTTACAAACTTCTATTTATAATTTATCAAGAACTACTAAGAAATAGTAGCTTCTCTTTTAAGGCTTACTAGTAACATTTCTTTTTACCAGGGAAAAACTAAGCCAAAGGGTTTTATTAAGCTAAAGGAGTTATTTATTACTAAGCTAGTACTAGCTTAGTAAGATCCTAACAGAGAAATAATTCTAGAAATAGACTCTTCTGGATATGAAGTAGCAGGAGTCCTCTTATAATAAAATAATAAAGGAAGCTTACGCCTAGTAGCTTATTATTTAAAAAAGATAACTAGCACGCAAAACAATTATAAGATATATAATAAGAAATTACTAGTAGTTATCTCCTGCTTTTTTAAGTAGGATGCTATACTACAATCTTCAAAGAAGTTTATAGTTATTATAGACTATAAAAACCTTAAATATTTTAGGAAGCCTAGACAGCTTAGTAAGAGACAAATAAGATAGGCTTGATTTCTAGGAAAGTTTCCCAACATAGAAATTTCCTACAGGCCTAGAGTTAAAAACTCTAAGGCTAATGCCTTATCTAGGAGACAACAAGATATGCTAGCAAAGACCTAGAATACTAGGATTTCTAGGAGGTTTTTACAAGAATTTAAACCTACAACTACAGCTACTAACAAGGAACTAGAAAAAGAAGAAGTGCTTAGAACCTTTAACTGCAACAGCTAACTAGTAGTAATATAAGAGCAGTTAGATCTAGAGGATCTATAAGATAAAGATAAAAAAGAAGACAAAATCTACTAAATAGTATAGAAAGCTTTAAAGGATAGTAAACAATAATTTCCTACAGCTTTAAATCTTAAACTTTCTATTTCTTAATGCTAACTAGATAATTCTAGAAACCTTCTATACTAAGATTTATAATAGGTACCTAATAATAAACCTCTAAGAACTAGAATTATCTACAAAATCTATAGTTTCAGAGCTTTAGGCTATCTAGAAAGGAATATTACCTATTAAGCTATTGCAAAAGAATACTTTTAGCCCTCTATTAGTAAAAGTATTAGAAGGTACATAAAGAACTGCTTAGTGTATACAAGGATAAAACCCTAGACAGACAGCCTATAAGGCTTACTAAAACACTTGCCTATACCTAAGCAAATATAGAAAGAAATTTCTATAGATTTTATTATAGAGTTACTAGAAAGCGAAGGCTGTATTAACCTTATAGTAATTACAAATAAGCTTAGTAAGGACGTTGTCCTAATAAGCCTTAAGGACATTACTATAGAAAATGTTACTAAAGCTTTTATTAACTCTGTTGTAGCTTACTTTTAGTTACTAAACTATATTACTTTAGATAGAGGTATATAGTTTGTTAACTATTTTTAGATTAAGCTTTGCAAATTATTAGAAATTAAGCAACACTTATCATCTAGATACTATCCTAAAACTAACAGGTCTATAGAAAGAATAAACTCTATAGTACAGGCTTATTTATAAGCCTTCTATAATTAGGAATAAACAAATTAGAAAAGCAACTTAAGAATAGCTAAGATTGCAGTTATAGCAAGGCAAGCTTAGTCTACTAAAATGTCTTCTTTCTTCCTACAACACAGCTATAAGGTAGATCCTCTATAAACTATAACTAAGCACGGCCCTTAATAACTACTTCTAAGGAGAATATAATAGGACTATTCAAAAGTAAAAAATATTGTTAATAAACTACAACAAAGTATTAAGCTTACATAAGCTATAATAGGAGAAAGTTAACAAGAATAAGAAAAGTACGCAAATAAGAAAATGTACTAATTACTTTAGCTTAAAATAGGCAATAGAGTTTAGTTAAAACTAGGCGACTACTATAAAATAAAAAGGCCTAGCAGAAAACTTAACTAGAAAATCTAAAGTACATAGTACTTAGGGTTATTAGACTAAACGTAGTTGAATTAAATACTCCTAGCTAGATTCACCTAGTATTTAATATTAATAACCTCAAACTAGCGTCCTTAGACCCTATACCAAGCCAGCCTATAGACGACAATAAACCTCTACTAATTAAGACAAGGGATAGAGAAGAATACCTAGTAGAAACCCTATTAGAGGAAAAAGAAAGAGGAAGAAAAAAGCAGTACTTAGTTAAAAAGTTAGGATATCTAGATCTAACCTAGGAACTAGCTATTAATCTAAAAGATACAGAAGCCGTAGAAGAATAGAACACTAAGTAACAATATTACTACTCTTACCATTTTTTTAGGAGGGGGTATTATAAAGGGCTAAAGCCTTAATGTTCTCTAATACTTAGCCTGTAGCCTTTGTTAGCTTTTCTTACCTTAGCATTAGCACCTCAGCACTAGCTACTGATTATTAGCTACACTAGTTACGCTAACTGTTAGCTAACCTGGCGACTTCTAATAACCTTAGTTAGTCTAAAATATCTAGATTAGATATAAAAACCTATGTAGTCTCTCTATAGTTCTATATCTAATTTATTAACCTTCTACTATTACCTTGCATCTTTAGTTTACCCAACGTACCTTTACAGAACCTAATTAATAATTACGCAATAATAGCCTCTAAAGTAGTTAAGTAATAATATAATTAAAAACAACGCGAATAAGCGCTTATATAGCATAACAAATTAAGTTACTTAAAACTAAGTGCACTTAAGCACCTTGTAGAGCAATTTAACAGGATAAAATTAATAGAGTACTTATAGTAGAATGCGACGCCTATAAAAAAATAAAAGGTAAAAGGCTAATCTTCTGCATACTGTACAGGATTGATAAAGCTCTAGAAGAATGTATTTTACTTAGCTTTTTTTATTATAAGGTTGACAGCTTAATAAGTAAAAAAAAGCTAATTACTCATTATAAATTAAGCTTCTAGACTTTTGTAGAATTACTACTTTAATGACAATTAAACAGCGCAAATAATTATTAAGTTACTAGAGTGTTTTATAATATTTATAAAGACCTTAATTAATATTACAGTAAAAGTTATTAAAACTAACAACTAGATTATTGTAGTTAAACTAAAAGTAGCTTATTAGGCAAAGTCCTACGGCATGCGATTTAAGCCTTCCGCCTCTAATACCTAAGCACAAAATAGTAAAGTAGAACGCTAAAGAGGTGTAATTAAAGACAAAGTACAAGTAATGTGACTAGACGCTAACCTGCTATAGCTACTATAGCCTAAGATTACTTAATTAGCAGTAAATTTCTATAATTAAACACCTTAATACGCAAATGAATAGATATTACTATATTAAGAGTTCTTTACGCACAATGCATATAAAAACAGAATTATTACTTTACTGCGTAAACTTTACTAAAGCTACCTTAAGTATACAGGTGTATGGCGTTTGTAATAATAGATAATATAAAGCGCAGCAAGCGTAAACTACAGCAACTTAATCTCTAGGCATAAACTTAATACCTAAGTAGATATTAATCTACAAACATATACTGTCTATAGGTACTAATGATAGCTAAGATAATTACTACACGCAATGTAGTATTAAACAAAGAATTAATCTTTACTAAAATAAGAAGGATGTTATAAATAACTTAATGCATAGCACTTTTAAGGAGATAAAAGCATAGATTAAGGCTGTAGAACTTCCCCTAAGGATTACAAATAACTAAAAATAGATACAATCTTTTTTTAAGAATAAGTCCTTCAATAAAAGTCTTATACAAAAAGAAATACTTATTAAATATAATTAGCGTAGGAGAAAGGTTTAAGTAGCTTATCCCTTACTACTGCTAATACCTCTACTAGTAGTTCTCTTAATTATTCTTATAATAGCAGAGAGCATTAGGCGTGTAAAAAATCCCCTTAATATTAAGAGTTAAAGCGTCGCCCTTGCGCAGCTATTAAACCCTAGGCCTAATTACCCCTTAAGTACTAGCTGTAGAAAGTGTCCTAATCTACGCAGTGCGGATATAAGATTAACATTCATTAGTAAAACCTTTTGAAAAAACTAGACAAACATTTAGGCTTAAGCGTTTATAGCAGGTGCAAAAGCAAGAGAAGTTTAACAACTAAATAATAAAAAACTTAATAGTATAGTAGTTAATTAATTGCTTAAAAGCTAAAGTTATAACTAAATACTTCTTTTAAGTAAGCTTCTGCTAGTGCTAAGTCTAAATTGACTAAAGTAGAATTACATATTTGTAATAGGCTAAGGCCTAGGGTAGATCCTTAGTGGTACCTTAGTAGTACACCTTACATTACAGGTTACGGCGGCGGCCCATAAGTATTAACTACGCAAGATAATTAGATGCTCTAGTGTTTTGTACTAGCCTTTTAGCTAAGTAGTTAGCATGTGTAGTTACATGCAAGGTCTTTTCTTAGGCCTGCTAGCTATATTATTTATTTTTAAGGTATCAAAGGTGGTGGTTGTTGTTGTAGTCAAAATGGGTTTTCCAAAAAAGTAAAAAGCAGCTGCCCTCTACTAATTAGTCGCAAAAGTCAAAAAAAGATTATGTGTAGTTAACGGAATTCGAACAGTAAGTAGATAAGTTCTAGGAGGAAAGCTCAGACTACTGAGTGATAATTAGGGTTAAAAAATTTGCTAAGGTACTAAAAAACGACACTAGTTGAAACGTGTCTAACAGCGATTGCTAGCTTATAGCTAACAACAAGATTACCGTAGGATTGCAACATAATGCAATAGAGGAGGGAAAGGACACGTACGTACTGCAGCGGGAGCCTGCAATACTTTATAAAGCTGCTACTTCTTACCTACTGCTTCTTACCTTTTAAACAGCACTGTATATAAATAATTTGTATATAATACGCTGTAATAGCGTGTAACCTCTGCGATAAGTATCTTCTTAACCTTAACTCTTATCTAAAGACAGGAAGCTTTCCTGTTATACACCTAGCCCCTAAACTAGTCTAGCTTAAGCTAATTATGCAGACACCTAAGTTTATTAAGTATCTATAAACTTAGCCTCGTTAGGACTTTATAATTATATCTCTTATAAACAACTCTAGAATCTGTAATATCTTTATATACAAAAAAAATGTTAAGCCTTAACTTAGCTAGTTGTAGAAGGAATACAAGATCTATAGGGTGTTTTCTAATACTAGCAAAGTACTTAAAATACTCTGCTTTAGTATCCCTTTTTTCTTATTAATTGTGCATAGGCTAAGTAAAAAAATTATTAACTAGTTAGGCTAGCTATTGCATGACGTTAAAATGGCAATAGAGAAGAAAGAGGTAGGAAAGGAGGAGTAGGCGTTTTATCGTTGTATGTATAGGTTAGAAAGCAAGGCGATAATAGTAATGCTTTTTTAATTCGTCTAAGAGTACCTAGAAGTAAAGCCTTAACATAAGTAGGTGGCATAGGCGGGATAGGGCGCGTCAAGTTAGGAGGTAATTCGCGTCTTTATCTTGCTTTTCTTTGTTTCTGTCTAAACATGCGACACACTAATTGCGTGCTAGCAATGCTAAATAAGGGGGCATAAGCCCGGATACCTGTTGTTAGCAATAAATCTTTTTTACTAAAATGGTGTCTACAAAATGGGTGGTCACATCAAAAGGTTGTCTCAAAAGGCCGAAGCCACTAGCTATATTATAATAGAGCACTCTAGGGTCTAAAGCCTAGAGAGGTTAAGAGGTTGATAGTTTAAGTCTTAGGGATAACCTAGCTTAGCGATGACTTTGGCTTAAACGAGCCAGCGTAGAGGCAGCGCAGTACTTATTTACCTAGTAGAGGAGTATTGTGATAGGCTAAGGCCTAGGGTAGATTATTAGTTGTACCTTGGTAGTACACCTTACATTACAGGTCGCGGCGGCGGCCTATAAGTATTAACTACGCAAGATAATTAGACGCTCTAGTGTTTTATACTAGCCTTTAAGCTAAGTAGTTAGCGTGTGTAGTTACATGTAAGGTCTTTTCTTAAGCCTGCCTACTACAATATTTTACTAGTTGTTTAAGAAAGCTAAAGAGAATTACTTCTTAAGCTACAAGCAATTAGACTTATAGTTAGAAGTCCTAGCGCAAGAAGCACAACTAAATAACACTTAAATACTTAAGTCTATGTAAGTATATACCTACAAGATTAAAAAGAATTATTAGTTTATAAAGTATAAAGCTTGCCTAGTTATATAAAGCAATTAATAGCGCAACGTTACTACTTAAGAAACTTACGCTGCTACACTTGCAAGTTAATCTTTCTTCATAGCGCTTGTAATTGCTGCTTAATTTAACCTTAAGCTTAAGCAGTATAATGTTACTAACGCCTTTGTACACTTATAGATTAATTTGTTATATATATTTAAATACTGCGTAGATACACAAAGAAAGATATTATTTTAAAGCTTAAGTAATCTTTTAATAGTCTTAAAACATTGCTACTACTGTAGTAATAAAACTTTACTACGTACTTTTAAAGTTGTAGATTTACTGATATTCTACATTAGCTATATTACATAATTTGTTACGGGATTTTTTTAGAAATAATAGGGTAATAAAACTAATAGGATAATAATAATATATTTAATAATAATTATATTATATTAATAGGTGATTGGTTGTTGTCGTGTTAATTGATTAGGTAGATTACAGGTGAATTTTTTATCTAAGGGACTCTTGGCGGCGCTAGCGCGTTAAGCGTCCTGTAGCGCCACCCCCTAATTACCTTTCCTAGATCCTTTGTTTAGTCTTGCTGACCTACTAATTACCTTGCTAACCTCTTAATCAATCGCGCAAATTTCCCAAATCTAACATACTCTCTTAGCTTAAATGTAAGGATTAAGCTAACAAGCTCTTACGTTAGTTAATTACAAGTCTAAGGCGTTAAGACAATTAGTTATTAATTCTAGATTAGCCTCTAGTTGTAGTTAGTTGCCTAAGTTATATTAATCCTATTTGTTGTAGGAATCTTAGCTATTAATTAGCTTGTAAGGGTTTGTAAACAGCTAAAAGCCTTAATATCCCTAGTACTCGACTGTGGCCTTTGTTAGCTTTTCTTACCTTAGCACTAGTAGCTAACTATTAGCTACACTACTTGCGCTAGCTTCTAGCTAATCTAGTAGCTCCTGCTAGTAACTACACAACCTGCCGCACTAGTTACGCATACAATTAGCTAACCTAACAAACCTCTAATATCCTTAGTAAGTCCTAACCTAGGTTAAGTTCTAACTATCTAAGTTGGATATAAAAACCTACGTAGCCTCTCTCTATAGTTTAATATTTAATTTATTTACTATTTACCTTGCATCTTGAGTTAACCCAACGCACCCTTATAATTAAATTAGATCTTTCTACAGCTACTTGCGTAGCTACGTCGTACTTAGGAGCCCTCTAGAGCTATATCTAGACGAGAAGCCAGCTAGAGCTATATCTACGCGCGAGAATCTAATTAATTCAACTGCTAGTTAATTAGTTAACTATTTAAATCTCCTAAAGGATTAACAGAAGAAGCACTAGATTAAAAGTAATAAGAGATACTTAGTTGTATAAGTGCCTAAGGCGTTTAAATTCGTTAGATAAGCCTACTAAGCATAGTAGCCTCTAAAGAAAAAGGATAAGCCTACTAAGCGTAGTAGCACCTATAACAATTCCTGCTAACAATAATAGAGTACTAGCACGTACCTATAAATATAATAGCAGAACCCTTAACAGCTTTTCTAGTTGTAAGGATAGTAGAAATACACTAAGATAGTGATAGCAAACCTAAAGTAGAGACTACTTTAGAGGGACTTTATAGAGTAGGGGGCCTAGACGAGATAGCCACCTCTACAAAAGTACAGGAAGCTTTCTAAGCTTAGGAAGCTATAGGCACAATATTGTAACAAGAAAAGGAGCCTAAGGTAGAACAACAACTTCTACCTTAGTTACCTACCTTATTAGCAGCCTTAGGATATTAACAAGCTTAAACGCCTAGGCGTTTTAAACAACTAGATCCTAATACCTTTAACAGAAATAGAAAGATGTACTAAATCTTTTAACAATAACTTACCGCTAAAGTAGAAAACAAGAAAGAAGATTTTAATATAGATAAAAGGACTTGCAATTACGCCTTTAGTTAACTAAAAGGCTTAGCTATAACTTTTACCCTGCCTTTCCTAAACTAAAAATGGATTTCTAATTTATAATACTTTAATAAGCTATAAAACTACTTTAACTAAATGTTTAGAGATCCCTATAGTGCAGAGAGAGCTAAGAACAAGCTCTAGTCTATAAACTAAGACAAGAAAAGCATCTGCAAATACATTATAGAATTCTAAAAACAACTAATATTATCTAATAGTAGTTTAGACAAGGATATAAGGATAATGCTTTTCTAAAAAAGTCTTATTTAGAAACTTTAAGACAAATTTGTAGGTATTACTTATAAGAATTTAGATAGTCTATAAAACAAAGCAATAGAAATTGCTAATTACCTCTACAGATTAGAGCAGTATTCTAAAGGCAGAGACAATAAGCCTAGGGAGTAAAAATCTAGGAGAACTTCTCCTGCTCCTTCTCCTTTAAAACGAGACTAGATAGAAGGGATAAAATACATAAGAAGAATTGCTAATCCTTAATAGCTTAGCAACTAGGAATTAGAATAGTTATATAAAGAAAGACGCTGTTTTAACTGTAAATAAAAGGGCTATCTATCGGCATAATATACAGAGAATAGGAAAACCTCTAAAAAAGAGAAAAAGACTTTAGTTAAGTCCTCTAACTCAAAGAAAAAAGATAATAAGCTTAGCAAGAGAAGCTCAAATAAGGACTTAGATTTAGAAAAAAAGTAGCTCCTATTCAAAGTTACTAACAGGAGCCTTTAAGTTAAGATAACTTTATTAAGTAGTAAGCTAAATTTAAAAAGAACAAAAGCAGCAATAGAATTACCTTAAAGGCACTAGTTAATTATTACACTTTTGCCTCTACTTTAATTAATACAGAAAACCTTATATACTTACTTATTAGCTCTTAACTTGTTAATAACGCTAACTTACAGTGCATTTCTATTTCTTTAAGAGATTAGAAGGAGTTACAGATAAACCTAGAACTATTAACAAAGTTGCTAATTTATACATCAATATTGAAGATTTCAAGGATACTATTTAGGGTTATATAGCTCCTATACACCCTAGTTATAATTTAATACTTAGACGGCTCTAGATAAATACAAGAGAGGTTACAATTGCTTATTTAAGAAAAGCAATTTATATCTATATTTCTAGCTAAAAAATGAAGTTACTTAGCACTAAAGATTACCCTATTAAAGGAGACTAGAAATTAAAACAATTAAGCGCAACAGCTTATCACTCCTATATTAGGCGGGCGAAAAAAAAAATCTATTTAGACTTTTACTGCTTCTCTTGAGAATATTTTAAAAGCCCTAGCTCCTATAAAGAATTAAAGTTCCTACTTCTACTCCTTAAGGCTTATTAACAACTAGCTTAGATTTTTGATTTAAAAACTGCCTCTATACTACCTCCTTTATGCAGATCTATAGTAGATCACTAAATTAAACTAGAGAAAGATAATAAAGGCAAAAAAAGGAGGATCCCTAAGGACATCTATATAGAATAAGCTGCCTAGAACTTCTAGTATTACAGAAGAAGCTTATTTCTCTACTTAATAAAAGATAGATTAGAGCTAGTAGCTCTCCTGTCTCCTCCCCTGTCCTCTTTACTAAGAAACCTAGAGGAGGATTACGTTTCTGCGTTAATTACTGAGCCTTAAACGCTATTACAAAGAAAGATTGTCACTCTTTACCTTTAATTTAGGAAATTCTTAACAATATTGCAAAAGCTAAATAGTTTATAAAGATTAACGTTTTTATAGCTTTCTATAAGATTAGGATTATTATAAGAGATAAGTAGAAAATAGCTTTTTGCACTAGATTTAGGTTATATAAATAGCTAGTTAGTCAATTTAGTATAGCAAACGCTCCTGGTACCTTTTAACGCTATATTAATTACACCCTCCGCGAGTATATTAACGATTTTTGCTTAGCCTACCTAGATAATGTATTAAATCACACCAATAGCATGCTTAAAGAACACTAACGCAATACAAATAAGGTTTTAAAAGCTATAAGTAAGGCTAGATTACCTTTAGATATCTAGAAATGCGAATTTAACGTACAGAGTATACAATACCTAGGTTTTATTATTAAGGTAGAAAAAGGATATTAAATAGATCCTAATAAAGTAAAAGCAATTAGAGATTAGCAGGTGCCTATAAACGTTAAAGGAGTACGCAGTTTTCTTAGTTTTGTAAACTTCTATTAACAATTTATTAAGAACTACTTAGAGATAGTAGCTCCTCTTTTAAGGCTTACTAGTAACATCTCCTTTGAATAAGGAAAAACTAAGCAAAAGGCTTTTAATAAGCTTAAGGAGTTATTTATTACTAAGCTAGTACTAGCTTAAAAGGATCCTAACAGAGAAATAATCCTAAAAACAGACTTTTCTAGATATCTAGAAGCAGGAGTCCTCTTATGATATAATAATAAAGAAAGCTTACGCCTAGTAGCTTATTATTTAAAAAAGATAACTAACACGCAAAGCAATTACAAGATATATAATAAGAAATTACTAGTAGTTATATCCTACTTATCTAAGTAGGATGCTATACTTTAATCTTTAAAGAAGTTTATAGTTATTATACACTAAAAAAACCTTAAATATTTTAGCAAGCCTAGACAGCTTAGCAAGAGACAAATAAGATAGGCTTAATTTCTAGGAAAGTTTCCTAACATAGAAATTTTCTACAGGCCTAGAGTTAATAACTCTAGGGCTAATACCTTATCTAGGAGACAACAAGAAATGCTAGCAAATAACTAGGATACCAGGATTTCTAGGAAGTTTTTACAAGTATTTAAACTTATAACTACAGCTACTAACAAAGAACTAGAAGAAGAAGAGGTGCTTAGAACCTTTAACTGCAACAGCTATCTAGTAGCTGTACAAGAGTAGTTAGATCTAGAAGATCTAGAAGATAAAGCTAAAAAAGAGGACAAAACCTACTAAATAGCCTAGAAAGCTGTAAGGGATTGTAAACAATAATTTCCTACAGCTTTAGATCTTAACCTTTCTATTATAAATGCTAACTAGATAAATCTAGAAACCTTCTATACTAAGATTAAAAAATAGGTACCTAATAATAAATCTCTAAGAACTAAAATTATCTACAAAATCTACAGTTCTAGAGCTTTAGGTTATCTAAGAAGGAATATTACTTACTAAGCTATTGCAAGAGAATACTTTTAGCCCTCTAATAGTAAAAGTATTAGAAGGTACATAAGTACCTGCTTAGTGTGTAGAAGAACAAAACTATAGAGAGACAGCCTATAAGGCTTACTAAAACCCTTTACTATACTTAAGCAAATATAGAAAGAATTTTCTATAGATTTTATTATAGAGTTGCTAGAAAGCGCAGGCTGTATAAACCTTATAGTAGTTATAGATAGGCTTAGCAAGGACGTTGTTCTAATAGGCCTTAAAGATATTACTATAAAAAGTGTTACTAAAGCTTTTATAAACTCTATGGTAGCTTACTATTAGTTACTAAACTATATTACCTTAGACAGAGGAATATAGTTTGTTAACTATTTTTAGATTAAGCTTTGTAAGTTATAAGAAATTAAGTAACAATAATCTTCTAGATACTATCCTAAAACTAATAGGTCTATAGAATGGATTAACTCTATAGTATAGGCCTATTTACAAGCCTTCTACAATTAGGATTAAACAAATTAGAAAATTAATCTAGGGATAGTTTAGATTGCAGTTATAGTAAGGCAAGCTTAGTATACTAAAATATCTCCTTTCTTTCTACAACACTGCTATAAGGTAGATCCTTTATAAATTATAACTAGGCACAGCCCTTAACAACAACTTCTAAGGAGAATACAAAAAGACTACTAAAAAGCAAAAAATACTGTTAATAAACTACAACAAGGTATTAAGCTTACACAAGCTATAATAGGAGAAAGTTAATTAGAACAAGTAAAGTAGGCAAATTAGAAGAGGCACTAATTACCTTAGCTTAAAATAAGCAATAGAGTATAGTTAAAACTAGGCGACTGGTACAAAACAAAAAGGCCTAGCAGAAAACTTAGACTAGAAAAATCTTAAGTAGACGGTACTTAAGGTTATTAGACTAAACGCAGTTAAATCAAATACTCCTAGCTAGATTTACCTAGTATTCAATTTTAATAACCTTAGACTAGCGTCCTTAGACCCTCTACTAAGCTAGCCAATAGACGACAATAAACCTCTACTAATTAAGACAGATGATAGAGAAAAATACCTAGTAGAGACCCTATTAGAAGAAAGAGGGAAAGGAAGAAAAAAGCAATACTTAGTTAAATAGTTAGGATATCTAGATCTAACCTAGGAACTAGCTATGAATCTAGAAGATAGGGAAGCCCTAGAGGAGTAGGACTCTAGGTAACAAGATTACTACCCCTACTATTTTTTTAGGAGGGGGGTATTATAAAGGGCTAAAAGCCTTAATGTCCCTAGTACTCGACTGTGGCCTTCGTTAGCTTTTCTTACCTCAGCACTAGTAGCTGACTATTAGCCGCACTACTTACGCTAGCTTCTAGCTAATCTGGTAGCTCCTGCTAGTAACTACACTACCAGCCGCACTAGTTACGCTAACTGTTAGCTGACCTGACAAACCTCTAATAACCTCGGTTAGTTCTAAACTAGGTTAAGTCCCAACTATCTAGGTTGGATATAAAAACCTACGTAGCCTCTCTCTATAGTTTAATATCTAATTTATTTACTGTTTATCTTGCATTTTTAATTAACCCAACGCACCCTTACAGGGTTTGGTAAGTCTGTTAGCAAGCATCTTGCTTAACTCTACGTAAATTACTTTAATTCACTTGTTCTGTACTTCTTATTTAAGCTCGTAATTATAGATCTCAACGTGTTGTCGCTTTATAGTTAACTAGGTGATCTCCTTTAAGATTAATTAAATTGTCTGTAGGTTATTGCACTATATAGTAATAGTTGGGTTAACTATCTAAACTTTTAGCTTAGTAAGCAGCATCTAGATAAATATAGCTTCTTTAGCAACCTGTAAAAGCGCAAGTAGTTTAGCTTTAGTTATTAAGGATGTAACTGTATCTTGTTTGCTTGCTCTTTAAGCTATTGTTCTGCTAAACAGTTTAATTACGTATTCTTAAAAGCTTTTTAATTAAGTGTTTTGTTAGCAAATAAAGTGTTGCTTGTAATAAGTAAGTATTTATGTTTACTAAATTGCAGTGTGAGCATCTAGGTACAGTTAAGGTAAAGAGGTACGCAATCAGCTGCCGCTGAATAATTAAGTCTAGAATTTGTAAAGAATTGCGCTAAGTATAATACTACAAAATCTGTGTTAGGTCTTGTGTTAACTACTACAAAAAGGAGTAATCTAATCTTTTGTTAGTATAAGTAAATTTTTCTTAGAGTTGGGTAGCTTTTTTAGGGCAGCAGCTTAGTTTTAATTATTAGGGTATTGGTCTTAATTAAGTAGTTGCTTACTAATTAAGTGATTTTCTTAATATATGCTAATTAAGAGATCTAGACCTTGTGTTGTAATTAATCCCTAATTAACACTATGCCTAGGAACTAATACAGATCATCTCCTTTTGTTATACAATACTTCTTTCTTACATCTTTAATAGATACTTGTTTATCTAATCTTTTCTCCTTTCTGTACATTATATAAATATTTTTAATATAGAAGAACATAATTTTTTTTTAATAAATAATGTAATATAGCTTTAGTAGAACAGTAGTAAATCTGCAGCTTTAAAAGTAAGATGTAAAGTCTTGTTGCTAGAGTAATAGCAATATCTAGAGGCTGTATAGAGCTTTGTTAAGCTTTGAGATTATTTACTTCTTTGCATATTTATATAGCATCTTTATATATACTAGCTAATTAATTTGTATATGTGCAAAAGCGTTGTTAACATTATACTGCTTAAGTTTAAAGTTAAATTAGGCAGCAATTGTAAGCGTTATTAAGAAAGATTAACCTACTAATGTAGCAGTATAGGTCTTTTAAGCAGTAACATTGCACTGTTAATTGCCTTATACAACTAGGCGTGCTTTACACTTAATAAACTAATAGTCCTTGTTATTTTGTAAGTATATACTTATATAAACTTGAGTATTTAGGTCTTTGCTAGTTGTGCATCCTGTGTTAAAACTTCTAACTATAAGTTTTATTGCTTGTAGCTTACAAAGTAATCCTCTTTAGCATTTTTGAATAACTAGTAAAATATGGAATTCTTCTTTAGTTCATTTAGATTTAGCGCTAACAAGAGCTTACTTAATAAAAGTATTTAATTATAACTTTAATTCTTAAGCAGATTAATTAACTGCTGCGCTTTAAGTTTTTTGTTATTTAATTATTAAACTTCTTTTGCTCTTGCACTTGCTATAAGCACTATAGCTAATAAGTCTACCTAGTTTTTTTAGAAAGTCTTACTAATAGAACTTAATCCTATATTAGGACTGCGTAGATTAGGACACTCGCTACAGCTAGTACGTAAGAAGTAATTAGGCCTAAGGTTTAATAGCTACGCAAGAGCAATGTTCTAACTCTCATTATTAAGAGAATTATCTATATGCTTAATGCTCTTTGCTGTTATAAAATTAGTTAAGAGGGCTACTAGTAGAGACGTTAGCAGTGGTAAGAGACAATCTACTTCAACCTTTCTTCTGCTTAATTATATTAATTAGTTGATTCTTCTTATTTAAGCCTTTTAATAATGGACTTATTTTTAAAAAAAATTGTGTCTCTTTTTACTTATTTGTAATTTTTAGGGGAAGTTGTATAGTTCCAATCTATAGCTTATTCTTTTTAAGTGTGCCATACATTATGTTACTTATAATATTCTTTTTATATTGAGTAAAAATGAATTCTTTGTTAAATACTACACAGCGTGTAGTATTTACGTTAGCTATAGTTAGTACTTATACACTGTAAATGTTTGTAAATTAATTTCTAACTAAGTATTTAATTTATGCCATAGTATTAAGCTGCTGTAGTTTCCACTTACTGCGCTTTGTATTATCTGTTATTACAAACGCCTTACACCTGTATACTAATAAGTAGCCTTAGTGTAGCTTGTACAGTAAGATAACAATTCTATTTCTATATACATTATTTCTAAAAAAAATTTATTGAGTAATCTTTATTAATTTGCGTATTACAGTGTTAAATTATAGAGATATACTGGTAATTAAGTAATCTTAGGCTACAGTAGCAATAGCAAGTTAGTATCTAGTTTTATTACTTATGCTTTATCTTTAATTACACCCTCTAAGTGTTTTACTCTACTGTTTTGTGCTTAAGTATTAGGGGCGGAAGGCTTAAGCCGCATGCTGTAGGACTCTGCCTAACAAGCTACTTCTAGTTTAACTATAATAATCCTATTATTAGTTTTAATTACTCTTACAGTAATATTAAATTAGGTCTTTTAAAAAATTATAAGATATTTTCATTCTTAATAGTTATTTACGCTATTTAATAATTCTTAAAGTAGTAGTTGTATATAAATCTAGTAGGCTAATCTGTACTAGCATTTAGCTTCTTTCTTTAGTTAAGCTGTTAACTTTATAATCAACAAAGCTTAGTAAGATATATTCTTTTAGAGCTGTATTAATTATGCACAGTTTCTAGCAGATTAGTCTTTTAGCTTTTGCTTTTCTATAGGCGTTGCATTCTACTGTAAACACTTTGGTAATTTTTACCTTTTTAAACTGTTGTATAAAGTGCTTAAGTATACTTTAGTCTTAAGTAACTTATTTTTTTATTCTATGTAAGCGCTTGTGCGCGTTGTCTTTAATTGTATTATAGTTTAACTAACTTAGAGGCTATTATTGCGTAGTTGTTAATTAGGTTTGCTTTAAGCACCTACTGTCTACATAGCTTAGTAAAGTTAGCAATTAAATTATTAGTAAGCAATCTTTGAAGGACTATTGAATTATATTTAGTATCTACTATAAGCTTAGTAGGCAGAGTATTATAAACAAGACAAAACCGCAGAGCAGATTAGAACAGTATGCTATGTCCTTTAAGTATAGTTAGCTTAAAGCTTATCTACTTACTACTTTTAAAAACACTAATCTGTTGCCTTAATCTATACTTGTAAGTTACCTGCCTATTAAAAGTTTCTTTAGAGTGCTAATTATGTTTTTGTAGATTCGCTTGTATTATTAAAAACGTAATACATTAATCTAGAATTAAGAAGAAATAATTGTTGTAAAGGATATTAAATCTATCTTATTTTAAACAAGGCCTAAATAAACGTGTAATTAATTTTAATTATTTTTTTACTTTATAGTTAGTTGTTGTACTTAATTCTAGGTGTTGCTCTATGCAACTTTTTAATTGCTAGTTTTTAAAATTGTAATTACTACTTTGTATTATAAAGTGTTTCTTGCATAGCTAAGCTGTTGTTAATACTTAATTAGACTTAATTTATCCTGTTGTCTTAGAGTTGCTACTAAGATAGTGCACTGCTTAGGTGCGCGTACTAGCAATTCTTAAGCGTATATTTTGTATTATATACTTTGCATTTGCTTGCAGTGTGTTAGATATTAATTCATTAAGTTTTTTGAGTAGGCTTTAAATTTTAGCAAATTTTATACTTTTGCTTAAGGTTATCTATTTTATATTTGTTAAGTGTTAGTAATTTAGCTTCTGCAACTACTCTAAAGGATGCCTTAGTTAACTTTGCTTTAAATTAGTAAAGCAGCTACATATAATCTTAATATTTACAGATTTTATCTTTAACTGTAATGAATATATTCTTTAATCTATAAAATACAAATACTATTTTTATTGTTCTAGGTGCTTAACGTGGTTCACAAGCGAATTAGACACCTAAGCGAATTAGACACGCCTTACTAGCGCGTTAACGTTGACACTATAACGCGTTATGTCTTAATAACACAATTATCTATTAACTTATTATAAATTAGATCTTTAGCTTACTCTTTATAATATCTAATTACAACATGTTTAAAGCTAAAGACGTGCTATCTCTATCTATACCGTGCCTTGAAGTACTCTGTCTAACTAACGCGCTAGAAAGCACTCCTAACGCGACTGTAAAGCAAACTTAAAGCGCCTAAATAAGCTAGAAGAGGAGGCTATAGTTAAGAGTATTCTTAAAGAGTCTACGCGAAGATTTGCGCCTAAAAAAGCTAAAATTTAAGTAATAGCTGATAAACTATTATATAAGCGTAGTAGCAACCCTATTAGCAAGAACTAAATTAACAACTTTGTCAAGAGGACTCTTAAGCTTTATACGCGCTAGAGTTATCTCTATAATTACTCGCAAGCCGCCTGTAAGGACCTAGCAGCTATCTAGCGCTAGTTTAATCTAGTTAAGGCAACAAAGGAGAAGTAATGTATTATAAATAATAATATTTACAACTTTAATAAGACTAGCTTTATTCTAGGCAAGATTTTATTATAGTTAGTTATTATAAGCTTAGAGAGATCTAGTAAAAAGAAGCACGTCTAGCTAGGCAACTGTAAGTAGATTACTATAATCTAAGGCGTAAGCGCGTTAAGTTACTATCTACTACTCTTTATTATCTTTGTAAGCAAGGTACTTATTAACATCTAGTTTAAGAACCTGCCTGCTAACTAAGTACTTAAAGTTAGTCCTAATAGCTAGATAAATAACTAGCTTACTCTTACCTAGTTAGAGCACTTTAATTCCTATATTAAAAGGTATACTGTAGGTAAGTATTAACTGCTTATTATTTGAAGCTATAAGAGCTACTGCTTAGTTAAATACTAAGATTTTTGTAAGAAGAAGAATTTTTTTTATATGCTTGCGCACTTGTTTTACCTATTTTAGCTCCTTAATATTGCCTACTTCTTACTAATAAAGCGTAAGTATAGTAACGCTGTTTTATGCTTAGCACGTAACCGCACTAACTATATTAACAAGAAGACCTTCTTGCTAGCCTTTAAGGCTGCTTTTAAGCAGTCTATTATAAAATAGAATAGATAAGCTAGCTTTAGAAGCGCTAGTCTAGTTTCATATAATTTATAAGCTGTGTTATTAAAGCTTAATATTGTACTGCAGACGCTAAAATAATTACTATAATAAATAGACACTTACGAGGCGCAGACACTACGCAACGGGCGCAAAGTTAAAGCTTAAAGTACCATTATTTAATAAAGAGTAAGAAACTGTTGTAAGTCTTCTTTAAATTTACTTAACAAGCAGGTTACATAGTTAAGTAAAGAGGGCTAGCAAATAGCACATACAATAATGCTTATAATAAAGAAAATAAGTAGCCTTTAAAAGGCTCTAGATAAATTAAATAAGCGTAAGAGCTGTAAGCAGCAATTATATAGATAGAGGGGACTCTTAATGTAGGCGAGGTACAAGAAGTATCCGCTAAACAGGCAGGTAGTAGTTGTAGTAATAGTAAAAGTACGTTAAAGAGGGTGCAAGGAGAGAGGTAGTGCAGGCGTTGCAAGCAGGTTAGACACAACACTTATACCTACGCAGTAAAGATAGATAGTGCAAGTAATAGCAGCAATTCTAATAGTTAACTTAGTATATTGTAATAGTTTATTAACTGTAATAAAAGTGCTTTATAACGTATTAACATTAACGCGCTAGTAGGGCGTGTCCAATTTGCTTAGGTGTCTAATTCGCTTGTGAACTACGTTAGCTGTTGCTTAAGTAAAGCTATCTTTAATGTACGTGTCTAGTTAGCACTTAGGTATTCTAACAGCTTTGCCCTTAGTTATAGCGTGATTAACTTTAGTAAGTTATGTTTCCTATGTAGTAATTACTATAGGCAGCTTTATTGCAGGTTTGTACTACTTTTAGGCCTTCTTGATCTTGTCTTTAGCGTTAATGCCTACAGTAGCTATAAGGTTAGTAATCTACTTATAATGTAATTGTTTTGCTCTACAGTAATTTTTTTATAAGTAGTTGTTAACTATTTGCTGTATTGCCTGCGTAATCTTATTTAACGCTGCTTGCTTTCTTGTGTACTTCTAATTTTCTGTTTTATATTAATATAGCTTAAGTTTATACATCTCTAGATCTCCTTTATATAATGCTTTTGCGTTTATAGCTAGATTAGCGGGTTAAGTAGGTTTAAAGGGCTGTATAGACGTGCTGCTGCCGAAATTAGCCTAGTACAATGCTGCGTAAGCATTAATTGCTTGTTGCAACGCTTAGTAGTTACTTAGTTAAGGCATCTAAGGCACTGTTAGCTTAGTAAGAGGCTTAATTGTAAGGTTTAGATCTATTTTTTCCTACACGCGTAGTAAGTCCGTGCGCGTTTTAATCTAGCGTATCTATTTAATGTAGTTTATGTAATTAGTAAAGATTATAAAGGAGTTTTGTAAGAGTAGTGTAAACATCCTATTAATAGCGTACAGAGTTTTCTTGTGTTTGTTAATTGTTGTTTAGTAAGGCTGTAAGACTCTTAATTGTCTAAAATAATAGACTGTTAAAACTAATAGGATAAAAATAATATATTTTATAATAATTATATTATATTAATGAGTAATTGTGTGTTGTCCTGTTTATTAATAAGGTAGATTACAGGTTTCTTTTATATCTAAGTAACTTTTAGCAGCAATAGCGCGTTTCGCGTCCTTTAGCGCCACCCCCTAATTACCCTTTCTAGATCCTTTGTTTGGTCTTGCCGACCTACTAATCACCTTGCCGACCTCTTAATTAATCGCGCAAATCTCCTAAAGCTAATAGATTTTTGTGTTCTTGTATGTTAATAATATTATAATAATGTATAGCAAGGACTATAGATTAGACGCGTAAGCAGCTATTTTTTTAATTATAGTTTAACGTCCTTTCTTATCCTAAAAGGCTATATTAGACGTGTAGGTTTAGGACATACAGGTATCTACGTAGTGTTTTCTAATATATAATTTATTTACAAGGAGGGGTTTGTCTAAATAGAGGTAAGGCTCGTAGCCTAATGTAGTTTTAACAAGTAGCTTTCTTAGACCTTTGTTAGGCTTAAAGCCTAGAGTAGTTTTAACAAGTATCTCTCTTAGTCCTTTGTTTTGTAGGAAGTATATAGAGCTAGTATGCTAGTCTAGTTATCTTTTTTACTTCTTATACGTTGTTGTAGGCTATGCTAGCTGCTCTCTTATGTTGCTTATATAGGTACCTAAGCAGTTCAGTATAGGATTTATATATAAGGTCAATATATTAAGTTAGTACAGGGATTTTGGTGTAGATAAATAGCTAGTTGCTAGTCTAGCTATTAATTCTAATGTGTAGGTCAGTATATTAGGTCGGTATATTAAGTTAGTATAGTAGAATTCGGTGTAGGTAGATAGCTAGGAGCACTAGCTACCCATTCTAATAAGTAGGTTGATATCAGAGGTCAGTATATCGAGTCGGTATGGGGATTTCGAGTAATAGATAGCTAGGTAGATAAATCTATTAGTTTAAGACGCTAATAAATCTATCTACCTAAGTAAAAAGCAGTTACTTAGTTAAGTAGGAGTAGAATTGCCTTTAATTATACCCTAAAATCAGCTTACGTACAGACTACTTATAGAGTTTTTAATAGGTAACTACTCTGTTTACTACAAACGGCTTGCGCACACGCTATAACACCTACATCTAGAAAATAGGTTTTAGAAACTGATTTTAGGAAGCCGTTGAAGATAGTTAAGACAAGAAAAAGGCAAAGCTAAACCTTTTTCTTGCCTTAAAAAGTTAGTGTTTAATGCGCAAGCAGCTATTAAGAATATAAAAAAGAAGTACTGTATAACTTGAAGAGATGATCTGTATTAGTTTTGAGGCATAGAGTTTATTAGAGATTAATTAAAGCATAAGATTTAGATCTCCTAATTAGTATATATTAAGAAGATTACCTAACTAGTAAGCAATTACTTAATTAAGAGCGACACCCTATTAATTAAAGCTAAGCTGCTGCCTTAAGATAGCTACGCGACTTCTACCAAAATCAACCTTTACTAACAAAAGATTAGATTACTTTTTTGCAGTAGTTAACACAAGACCTTACACAGCCTTTACAGTATTACGCTTAGCAAGATTTTCTACAAACCTTATATATAAATATTAGTTAGCAGCTAATGATATACCTTTATACTTTAGCTGTACCTAGACACATGCGCTATAATTTAGTAGACACAATTACGTAGTTGTTGTAAGTAATGCTTTATTTTCTAATAATACACTTAATTACAAGAGGTTCTAAGAATACGTAATTAAACTGTTTAGCAGACTAATAGCTTAAAGAGCAAACAAACAAGATATAGTTATAACTTTAACAACTAAAGCTAAACTACTTGCACTTTTACAAGTTGTAATAAAAGCTATATTTATTTAAATACTGCTTACGGAGCTAGAAGTTAAAATAATAAAATAAACAATAACTATACAGTGTAATAACCTGCAAACAATCTAATTAGTTTTAAAGGAGATCTCCTAGTTAACAATAAAGCTACAACATGTTAATATCTATAACTACTAGGTTAGGCAAGAAGTTTAAAACAAGTTAATTAAGGTAATCTACGTAAAGTTAAGCAAGATGCTTACTAACAGACTTACTAAATTATTACTAACTAATTAAAAGCTAAGATTCCTACAACAGATAAGACTAATTAATCTAGGCACGTGACTATAACAAGTAGCTAACTTATTATTAAAAACTAACTAGCTTAACGCCTTAGATCTATAATTAACTATCTTGTAGCAGAAACTAAGGTTAAGTCTCTAGCTTAATCTGTACAGTTAAGCTAAGAGGGTGTGTTAAATTTAAGAGATTTGCGCAGTTAATTAGGAGGCTAGCAAGGTAATTAGGAGGTTAGTAAGATTAAACAAAGGATCCTAGAAGGGTAATTAGGGGGTGGCGCTAAGGAGCGCGGAAGCTCGCTAGCGCCGCCAAGAGCCTCTCAGATAAAACAGGCACCCAGAATCCGCACAATTGATCAACAGAATAGAACACACAATCACCTATAAATACAATATAATGATTACTAATTATTATTAATTATATCATTATTATCCTATTAGATTTAACTAGCTATAATTTCTAATAGTTGTAGTTAAAATAGAGTTCTAAAAAAGTGAAAAGTAGCTACTCTCTACTAATCTATTGCTAAAGTCAAAAAACTATTGTGTAAAGTTAACAAGATTTAAACAGTAGGTGGATAAGTTCTAGAAAGAAAGCTTTGACTACTAAGCAATAATTAGAGTCAACAAAATCTACTAAAATACTAAAAAACAACACTAGTTAGAACGTGTTAAACAGCGATTGCCAGCCTATAGCTAACAACAAGATTAAAGTAGAATCACAATAAGATTGCAACATAATGCAATAGAAAACAAAAGAGAAACATATATACTGCAGCAGAAGCCTGTAATATTTTATATAGCTGCTGCTTTTTACTTAGTGCTTTTAACTGTTAAAACAGCACTACAAATAAACAAATTGCATACAATACACTTTAATAGCGTGTAACCTCTAGAACAAGTGTTTCTTTAACTTTAACTTTTATCTAATAATTGCAAGATTTCCTGTTGTTTACCTAGACCTAAACTAGTCTAGCTTAAGCTCATTATGCAAGAACTAAGTTTAATAAGCATCTACACACTTAGCCTCTCTAGAACTTGATAATTATATCTTCTATAAACAACTATAGAATCCGCAATATCTCTATATACAAAAAAATATTAATCTTTAACTTAGCTAGTTGTAGAGAGAATACAAGATTTACAAAGTGTTTACTAATAATAGCGAAGTACTTAAAACACACATACTATTGTTAACTTTTTTAGAAATTAATTAAAAACAACTAGATCTTAAAGAAACAGCCATAAGGAATAAATTGCGAGACTAGTCAAAGCCGGCAGCGAGGGCGCTAGCGCGCTAGAGAGGGTGAAAGAGCCTCCTGTCCCTATCCCTTTTAAAGGAAAATTTTCGTTTTTTTTTAAAAAGCTTAGACAACCTGCTAAGGCATCTAGAGCTAATTAAGATTAAGGAGCTTATTAAAGCCTAACTTAACTAATAAATTACAATAGTTTTAAAATACAAAAAAAAAATTGCTTCTAAAGACCTAGAAGAATTAAATAAAAGACAAATAGAGATAGAGAAAGACAACATAGCTACACATTACTAAGAAAAGCAAAATCTAGAAGAACTACAAAGGCCTACCCACGTTTGAACTAGAAGCAATTTTCTCTTTTTATTAGACCTATTTCTTGCTACTTTATTAGGAATAAAACACTAAAATCTACACAAGTTAAAGAAACACTTAAACTTGCTAGAAATTAAGTAATCTAAGCAGCTAATTTAGCTAGAAACAACTCTACCTAACAAAAAAGTGTTCCAGACTTTGTAGAAGTTTTTAAAGATTATACTAATTCTAGCAAAGTAAATAAAAAAATACTGCTATTTTAACAAACTAAACATTAAGCCTCTTAATGTCTTAAGGGAGTTAAGAAAGAAAATTAGACGTATTAAGAAAGTAACAACAAACACGCCTATCTAGAATATACTTATCTAGAACACGCCTTACGCTACTGCAGCTACTTTTGCTACTATAGTAAGCCACAACAAAGATTAACTATAGACAAATATATAAAAAACCTAAAAACTAGATGCTACTAGCTAAAAAGACTGCTAACTAATCCTAGTTAGCAAGACCCTAGCTGCTTTTAATGCCTTTAAACTTAAAAATGCCTTTAACCACGCCTTTGCAACAAAAGGACGCATATAATCCCTTATTATTGCCTTAATTACAATATTCTTTAAGGGAAACAAAATAGTTATAAATACATTAGCTTTTAAGACAAAGTACCTCTTAGAGAATTAAGCTATATAGCAAGGTATTACAACCTTTAAGACTGCCTAGCTTATTATGCCCTTGTTTAAGGTTGTTATCTACAAGCTTTCTACAAACTACAGCCTAAAAGTTGTAAAAGAAAAAATTAAAACCTTTAACAGAGACTTAAAAGTTATAGGTAATTCTTTTTAGCTTAGGCCTAAGGATAAAAGAGAAAACTTTAACTTTAGTTTAGCATGCGTGGCCTTTGCTATAGAGGAAGAAGCCTAAAAGGCTATTAGAGAGAAACTCTATATCCTCAGGCAAAGCCTTAGAGCAGAGAAACTACAAGTAATTAATATCTTAAATTAATGCACTTAATGCTAAGATTTAGCAACTCAAAGATTAAATGCTAAAAAGTAGCGTGCTAAATTTGTAGCAAAGCTTACTACACTAGCTAACATAAGTGCAAGTCTTGTGCTAGTAAAAAAAAACCTAATATTTATAATATATTTAAGTGTATTAACTGCAGCAAAACTTATGCGGTAAACAGCTAAGAATGCAAAATCCTACAAGCTAGAACAGATAGAACTAATTAGATTAATTAGTATAGATAATGTTCTTTAAATAAATGTTAATAGAAGTAGCCCTGCTACAGAAAGCGCGATTAACCTAGCTATTACAGCAAACGCTGAGATTATTGCAATACAAGAGCCTTAGTTGCTAAGAGGACCTTATAAAGAAACTAGGTTAATTGCCCACCCAGACTTCACGCAAATTCTACTAACCTACTAAGGCCTACAACCTAGAACTCTATTCTATATTTAAAAGAAAATAGAAGTAGAAGTTAATCCTTATTTAGCAACAACAACGACTTTTAAGTTATCACGTTACTACTTAACACAAATAAGATCTATATCTATAACATTAATAATAAAAAGAGCCTAAGACAAGGGCTAAATACGCATTAAACACTCACTTTGTAAGGCGTGAAAAAGGTCTAGCTTTGCTGTTTTCTCGTCTTAACTATCTTAAACGCCTTCCTAAAATCAGTTTCTAACACCTGTTTTCTAGGTGCAGGTGTTTTGGTGTGCGCGCTAGCCGTTTATAGTAAATAGAGTAGTTACCTGTTAAACACTGTAGAAGTGGTCTGTGCGTAAGCTTATTTTAGAGTTTAATCAAAAGCAATTCGCCTCCTACTTAACAAAGCAACAGCTTACTACTTAAGTAGATAAATTTGTTAGCGTAGTAAACTAAAGATTTATCTACCTAGCTATCTATTATTTAAAATCCCTATACTAACTTAATATACCGACCTCCTATATCGACCTACACATTAGAATAGATAGCTAGTGCTCCTAGCTATCGTCTTACACCGGACTCCCTCTATAAGAACTTAATATACTAACCTAATATATACTAACCTAATATATACTAACCTAATATATACTAACCTAATATATACTAACCTAATATATACTAACCTAATATATACTAACCTAATATATACTAACCTAATATATACTAACCTAATATATACTAACCTAATATATACTAACCTAATATATACTAACCTAATATATACTAACCTAATATATACTAACCTAATATATACTAACCTAATATATACTAACCTAATATATACTAACCTAATATATACTAACCTAATATATACTAACCTAATATATACTAACCTAATATATACTAACCTAATATATACTAACCTAATATATACTAACCTAATATATACTAACCTAATATATACTAACCTAATATATACTAACCTAATATATACTAACCTAATATATACTAACCTAATATATACTAACCTAATATATACTAACCTAATATATACTAACCTAATATATACTAACCTAATATATACTAACCTAATATATACTAACCTAATATATACTAACCTAATATATACTAACCTAATATATACTAACCTAATATATACTAACCTAATATATACTAACCTAATATATACTAACCTAATATATACTAACCTAATATATACTAACCTAATATATACTAACCTAATATATACTAACCTAATATATACTAACCTAATATACTGACCTACACATTAGAATTAATAGCTAGACTAGCAACTAGCTATATATCTACACTAAAATCCCTATACTAACTTAATATACTAACTTTATATATTGACCTTATACTGAACTGCTTAGGTACCTATATAAGCAATACAAGAGAGCAGCTAGCATAGCCTACAACAACGTATAAGAAGTAAAAGAGATAACTAGACTAGTATACTAGCTCTATATACTTCCTATAAAACAAAGGACTAAGAGAGATACTTGTTAAAACTACTCTAGGCTTTAAGCCTAACAAAGGACTAAGAAAGCTACTTATTAAAACTACATTAGGCTACAAGCCTTACTTTTATTTAGACAAACCCCTCCTTGTAAATAAATTATATATTAGAAAATACTACGTAGATACCTGTAGATCCTAAACCTACACGTTTTATATAGCCTTTTAGGCTAAGAAAGGACGTTAAACTACTAAACAAAAATATAACACAAAAAATCAAATTAAAATCTTTTTAACACTACTTTACAGAAGGAAATAATTTAAGCAAAGCTAAAGGATTAATTACTAGCTCTACTATGCGCCTTAAATTATCTCTAAAGACAATTTCTCTTCAGCCTTAATAAACCTTAAGAGGAGAGGCTAGATAAAATAGCAGAGATCCTTACTACAGCAATTTAATAGACACTTAGGAGACCTACTTTTCTTATATATTAGAAATTAAAACTTAAGCCTTAGTAGACAAGTAATTGAGATCCTCTTAAGGCTAGCCTAAACAGAGCCTTCTAAAAATTAAAGCAAGTAACAAGAAAAGAAGATAACACGCTATACTTATAAAAAAAAGAGTACCTGCTTGCTAAGATTAAATACCTTAGAGCTATTTAGACAGCTTACCTTAGCTATTAAAAATAGTTTCTCTAAAGCAAATTGCTTAAAAATATATTTAAAGCAATAGCCTATAAAAAAAAAACTTGTTAATAAAAATTTCTAGTATTAAAGGCAAAGAATTGTTAAAAGAGAAATGCTTAACTTTTAGAAAGAAGTCTATACTAGCCCTATTTACTTAATAATTACAAATGAAACTATAAATAGTAGTAGCTAAGTTTATTTAAGGAAGAGCTCTACACTACCTGCTAGAAAATAAAAGCTACCTTACTAGGTTTAGAATCAATTAGCTAAGAAGTTATCTTAAAAGCATACAATACTAACTAGGCATCCTTTCTAAAGCTTACTGAGCTTAGTTTAACCTAGGGTATTAACTAAAGTGCTAGTAAAAAGCAAAAAGTGTTATTCTTAAAAAGCTTAACAAACTAGACTACTTAGTTCTAAAAGCATACAGTGTTATTTTTCTTTTATTCTATCTAGAGAAGGCACTTAAGGGGCTCTACTTAAAAAGGCTAGTTACTTTAGCAGAAATAACTAACCTGCTCTACCCGACGCAAATAGGAGGCAGACTAAAGAAATTAGCTATTAACACTAGAATTCTCTTTTACAACTATATTTAACAACAAAAAAAGAAGAACAGAGTTACATTAATAGCCTTCTTAGATATTAGAGGCGCTTTTAACTATTTATCTATAAATAAGCTTTTAAAAAATCTAAGTAACCTACAGCTACTTGTCTACTTTTTAGTATAGACAAATATTTTCCTTACAGAGAGGCGCTTAGGGTTATCATTTAATAAGTTAACAGAGGAACTAAAGAAGGTTAATACGGATACACCTTAAGGGAGCTTAGCCTCTTTTATCTTATTCCTAATCTATACACAACTGCTGTTTTAATTAAATACTACAAACAACAATATATACTCTTTATTTTATATAAACAACATGTTAATCTCAATATTAAAAACATCTATTAGGAAGAATATGAAACCATTCAAAAGGGATTTAACAAATCTTTTTAACTTAGCAAGAAATTTAGCTATTAAGTTTAATAGCTTAAAAACAGAATTAGCAAATTAGACGAGATCTAAAAAAGATATAAATAGATTCCTTACCCTGCCTACCTAGGAGACTTTTAAGCTAAAAAGACTAGGTAGATAGCTAGGTATCTTCTTTAATAGTACTCTTTAATTTAAAGACTACTGCTATATAAACATACAACAGGCAAACTAAGCCTTTTTTTAGCTTAAGTAGGCTATCTAACATTAATAACGGCCTCTTACTAAGGGCAATAAGGCAACTATACCTAGCGTGGATACTAGCGTAGCTAATTACAGATGCTAGCTATTTTAGAAAGGCTAACAACACGTCCTTAATAGCAGGCAAAAACTACAAAACTAGGCCTTCTAGAAAGATTCTAGGTACTTTTAGATCTTCTCCTGCAATGCCTAGTAAGGTAGAAGCTGCTCTATTTCTACCTAGAGTTAGGCTAGACAACGCTATATAAAGATACGCCTTTAAATCTACTTTACTAGATCTAAATTACCCTCTAAGAGCTGCTATTAGCAATAATAAAGAAGAGCAACTTAATTTAATTGAAGAGTCTATTACATTAGACTTCTTAAATAATATAAAAAAATACAACTCTACGCCTTGATGCTATAGAAGGCTAAAACTCTCTATAAGGTCTATATATTAAATAAGCTAAAAGACATTATTAACTAAAAATAATAACAAACTACTAGTAAACAACAATCTCTTATTAATATACTTAGATGCCTTAGCTAAGAGGGACAGTAAAGAGATTAGCGTAGGCGTTGTCTTTTATAAAAAAACTACTCTTTTTAAAGAAATATAAGCAAATATAGGAAATAACTAGCTAGCTTATAACAGTAAACTAGAAAGTATTCCTTTATAGCTAGAAGAGGCAGTTAGCCTATTAAACAAATACTAATACATAAACATTTATACCGACAAATAGGCTGCCTTTTCTTAACTTAAGAATACCTTAAATAACCCTAGCTAAGAGTTGCAAATTAGATGTATTAGGGCAGCAACTTAGGTAGAAGGAAAAGGCATTATTCTTACGCTATAAGAGGTCCTGGGACATTAAGATATACTAGGAAATAATTAAGAAGACTCCCTAGCAAAATAGGCTATAGAAATTTTAACTAGTTAAGCCTCCTAAGAAAATACAGGAAGAAACCTACTAGTAAGAACCTAAGCACCTACTTAGCAACCTTTAAATAGAGAATTAGAAAACAAATACTTAGTTCTCTTACTAAGTGTCGCAACGTGTATATGTATCCTCTAGCTAGAGCGCGATTTATTAATTAGTTGATATTTTGCCTCTAACAGTAATAAGCCTAGTTTAATTAAAACTGCGTAAGCAATCTTGTTGTGGTTGCTTATTTAGGTAGGTGACCATAAGTGAGAAGGCAGCAAAAAGACAAAAATAAGCCTAGGGGACACAACACAGACAGCCCGCAGAATAAGGTAGCTTCGCTAGCCTATTAGGGTTAGTACGCCTAGATGCTAGAGCTAGCAAGCTAGTATCCTAGCCTCCTGCTTAAGAGAGCGCTAAGAGAAGAGCTAGTGTGCTCTTAGGTAGATTACCTAGCTCGTTGCTAGTAATCTAGGGGGTGTGTTGCAACGTGTATATGTATCCTCTAGCTAGAGCGCGATTTATTAATTAGTTAATATTTTGCCTCTGACACTAAGCAAGATATATTTCGCTCTTCCTTTTAATTAAAATAGGTTATAGCTACCTAAAGAGCTATTTATTTAAGAGAAGAAAAGTAAAATCTTAAAATTACCTATAAAATTTTAGAGCTACACAAGACACAGCTTATATAATTCTTGCATACTAATTATACAAGGTTAGTAGAGCTATAATTTAGATCTTCTATGCAGAGCTAATCTCTCTACAGTATCTTTTTTAAACGGAAGCAGGTATTAAGGCTACTATAGCTTTTGTTTAAGAAACTAGGGTCAGTACACAGGCTTAGCACAAAGGAAACTCTAACAACTAGATGCAAACGCCTACCTAGGCGTCTAAGCTCTTATTACCCCTCCTCTCTTCTTCTCCTCCTTCTTCTTCTCCTACTTCTCTACATCTACATAATAGGCTAAGAGCCTTACTCCTATTTTAATAAAATACTCCTTGTAAATAACTTAGAAGATAAAACTATATAGATACCTGCAGGCCTCGGCCTGCACGTTAAATATAGCTCTTTAGGCTAAGAAAGTAATTAAACTATAATAAAAAAAAGTAGGCCTTTTATAGGCTAAACAGACTACTAAACAGCGAAAGAGGGCTTTTACTACAAGTAATAAGACAACTCTACCTAGCATGCGCTACTAGCGTAGTAGACTACGGATTACTAATTTACTAGAAAGCACAAAGCTACGCAATTATTATGCTATAGCTACTACACAACTTTGCATGCAGAAAGATTACTAGTGCCTTTTAAACCTTACTAGCCCTTTTTACTAGCATAGAATTAGGCCTTACATTACTAGCAATTTAATTAAAATTTAATAACATAGAAAAACGCAGGCTAAGCAACACAACTAGCTACTAGCTACCTAATATTAATAGCTATTAATAGGCTAATTTAGACCTCTAGATCTAGAAGAAACTAGGCTAATACTGTTAGCTTGCAACAATAGCTAACACTTCCCTAACACAAGACAAACAAATAGAAAAGATTGTCTTATATAAGTTTAGACTATAGAATATTCTAAGCTATACTATCTAAGTGTCTAAAAAATTAAAAGAAGAAGAGGCAATTGCACACACATAATATATTAGAAGAAAAAGTAAAAAAATAACAAGTTTATTATAATTTACTTAAATGCCTTACAGCTTAACGTAGATTTAGAGATAGGCGTAGGTCTAGCAGCTAACAGCTTAGCACATTAAATAACTTACGTAAAAAAGACAAATATTAGGCTGTTTTAGCTAGTCTATAATAGAGAGCTAGAAGGGATAGCTTAGGCCTTAATATATGCTGCTACAAATGTAGAAAAAGATTAGGAAATTAACGTCTTTGTAGATAACTAGGCAACTATCTTTAGGCTAAAGAGCTTATTAAATAATTCTAGATAATGCTGGCTGCTTTAATGCCTTAAAGCAGCTAAAAGAATTAAGAATAAAAAGGCTACTATCTACCTCTAATAGACCCTAGGCCACACAAACGTTAAAAAAGACGAACAAGTAAACGCGCTAGCAAAGGAGGTATCTAAAGACAGCCTAGCTACCTTAAAAACAACAAGCTACGCCTACCTAGGCACTGAGATTAAGGCACTCCAAACGACAGAACAAAGAAACAAAGACAACAAATATAATAAGAAGGCATTACAAGATAAAACCTCTTATGCAATAACGTACTTACTAATACTATTTACTACAATTAAAACGCTAAGATTACTGCTAAGAGAAATAACAAGCGCTTTCTACTTAATTGAACTAAGGCATAGGCTAAGAGAGATACTTGTTAAAACTACCCTAGGTTACTAGCCTTACCTTTATTTAGTCAAACCCTACCTTGTAATTAAAAAAAATTAGAAAACACTACGTAGATACTTGAAGGTCCTAAAACTACACGTCTTATATAGCCCTTTAGGCTAAGAAAGAACGTTAAACTAGAAAAGAAAAAAAAATAACAAAGGCAAAGATACTTGAATTTATACCTACTAAATTTAAGAAAAGAGAGTTTTATCTCTGCAAGTGCTAGAAAGCTTAAACACTAAAAACTTTCTTTTGGAGTGCTTACTCTATAAAACAGAAAGAAAATCACTAAAACGCACTTTTTAACACTGTTCTATTACCTTGCGCCTACTCCTACACGCTAGAGCTGGTATAGAAGCTACTATAGCATTTATTACAAGCACTAGGATTAGAATAAGAAATTTGTACTTAGGACAAAACACAAACGAGTGTAAGGGTGCGGTGGATTAACTGAAGATGCAGGGAAAACAGTAATAGATTAAATAAAGAACTATAAAGGCTATCGAGCAAGCTTATTTACTCTTCTGTAAGGTCTGTGCTTAGTACTTTCTTAATTAGTAGGGGTTTATTGTCGTCTATTAGCTAGCTCAGTAGAGGGTCTAAGGACGCTAGTCTAAAGTTATTAACATTAAATATTAGGTGAATCTAGCTAGGAGTATTTAATTTAACTGCGTTTAGTCTAATAACCTCAAGTACTATGTACTTAAGATTTTTCTAGTTAAGTTTTCTGCTAGGCCTTTTTGTTCTGTAGTAGTTGCCTAGTTTTAACTATACCTTATCGCCTATTTTAAGCTAAGGTAATTAGTGCCTTTTCTTATTTGCCTACTTTTCTTGTTCTTATTAGCTTTTTTCTATTGTAGCTTGTGCAAGCTTGATACTTTGTTATAGCTTACTAACAATATTTTCTACCTTTTAATAATTATCCTGTATTCTTGTAAAAGTTGTTGTTAAGGACCGTGCTTAGGTGCAATTTGTAGAGGATCTACCTTATAGCCGTGTTGTAGGAAGAAAGGAGACATTTTAGTATACTAAGCCTGCCTTGCCATAACTGCAATCTTAGCTATCCCTAGGTTGCTTTTCTAATTTGTTTAATCCTAATTACAGAAGGCTTATAAATAAGCCTGTACTATAGAGTTTATTCTTTCTGTAGAACTGTTAGTAATAGGTTAGTATTTAAAAGATAAGTGTTGCTTAATTTCGGATAACTTGTAAAGCTTAATCTAAAAATAGTTGATAAACTATATATCTCTGTCTAAAGTAATATAGTTTAGTAACTAATAGTAAGCTACAACAGAGTTACTAAAATCTTTAGTAACACTTTCTGTAGTAATGTCCTTAAGGCCTATTAGGACAACGTCCTTGCTAAGCCTATCTATAACTACTATAAGGTTTGTACAGCCTTCGCTTTCTAGTAACCTTATAATAAAATCTATAGAAATTTCTTTCTATATTTGCTTAGGTATAGGCAAGTGTTTTAATAATTCTTGTAGGCCGTCTCTCTATAGTTTTGTTCTTCTATATACTAAGCAGTTTCTAATATATTGCCTTACTGTTTGGCTTATAGAGGGCCAAAAGTATTCTCTAGCAACTACTTAGTAGGTAATATTTCTTCCTAGATAACTTAAAGCTCTAGAACTGTAGATTTTATAGATAATTCTAGTTCTTAGAGGTTTATTATTTAGTACCTATTTTCAATCTTAGTATAGGAGGTTTCTAGAATCGTCTAGTTAGCATTTATAAATAAAAAGTTTAAGATCTAAAGCTGTAGGAAATTGTCTTTTACTATCCTTTATAGCTTTCTAGGCTATTTAGTAGGTTTTGTCCTCTTTTTTTGCTTTATCCTATAGATCCTCTAGATCTAACTACTCTTGTACTGCTGCTAGATGGCTGTTGCAGTTAAAGGTTCTAAGCACTTCTTCTTCCTCTAGTTCTTTGTTAGTAGCTGCAGTTGTAGGTTTAAATACTTGTAGAAACCTTCTAGAAATCCTAGTATCCTAGTTATTTGCTAGCATATCTTGTTGTCTCCTAGATAAGGCGTTAGCCCTAGAGTTATTAACTCTAGGCCTATAGGAAATTTCTATGTTAGGAAACTTTCCTAGAAATTAAGTCTATCTTATTTGTTCCTTGCTAAGCTGTCTAGGCCTGCTAAAATATTTAAGATTTTTATAATCTATAATAACTATAAACTTCTTTAAAAATTGTAGCATAGCATCCTACTTAGATAAGTAGAAGATAACTACTAGTAATTCCTTATTGTGTATCTTGTAATTGCTTTGCATGCTAGTTATCTTTTTTAGATAATAAGCAGCTAGGCGTAAGCTTCCTTTATTATTGTATTATAAGAAGACTCCTGTTACTACATATCTAGAAGAGTCTATTTCTAGAATTGTTTCTCTGTTAGGATCCTATTAAGCTAGTACTAGCTTAGTAATAAATAACTCCTTAAGCTTATTAAAAGCCTTTTGCTTAGTTTTTCCTTATTCAAAGGAGATGTTACTAGTAAGCCTTAAAAGAGGAGCTACTATCTCTAAGTAGTTCTTAAGAAATTGTGAATAGAAGTTTGCAAAACTAAGAAAACTGCGTACTCCTTTAATAATTATAGGCGCCTGCTAATCTCTTATTACTTTTACTTTATAAGGATCTATTTAACGTCCTTTTCTTACCTTAATAATAAAACCTAGGTATTTTGTACTCTGTACGTTAAATTTGCACATCTAGATATCTTAAGGTAATCTAGCCTTGCTTATAGCTTCTAGTACTTTATTTGTATTAGTTTAGTAATCCTTAAGTAAGCTGTTTGAATATATTAAAATGTCATCTAGGTAGGCTAAGCCAAAAATGTTAATATACTCGTAGAGGGTCTAATGAAAATAGTATTAAAAGGTACTAGGAGTGTTTGCTATACTAAATAAAGTAACTAGCTATTTATATAACCTAAATCTAGTATTAAAGCTATTTTGAGCTTATCTCTTACATTAATCCTAATCTTGTAGAAAGCTGTAGAAAAGTTAATTTCATAAATAGTTTAGCTTTCTCAATATTACTAAGAGTTTCCTAAATTAAAGTTAAAGGACAATAATTTTTTTTATAGTAGCGTTTAGTGCTTATTCAATTAACACAAAAACGTAATCTTCTTCTAAGTTTCTTAGTAAAAAGGATAAAATGGAGGCAGGAGAGCTACTAGCTCTAATCTATTCTTTGTTAAGTAGAGAAATAAGCTTCTTTCGTAATACTAGAAGTTCTAGGCGGCTTATACTGTATAGAGATCCCTAGGGAGCCTCCTTTTCTTGGCCTTTATTATCTTTCTCTAGTTTAATATAGTAATCTACTTTAGATCTGCGTAAATGAAGTAGTATAGAGGCAGTTTTTAGATTGGAAATCTAAGCTAGGTGTTAATAAGCCTTAAGGAGTAAAGGTAGGACCTCTACTTTCTTCTTAAGAGCTAGGGCTTTTTTAATATCCTTAAGAGAGGCAGTAAAATTCTAAATAGACTTATCCTTCTTCGCCTGCCTAATATAGGAGTAATAAGCTGTTTCACTTATTTATTTTCATTTCTAGTCTCTTAATAGGGCGATCCTTAGTGCTAAGTAACTTAATCCTTTAGCTAGAAGAATAGATGTAATTAGGGTTTTTGAAAGGAGCAATAGTAACGTCTCTTCTATTTATTTACGGCTATCTAAGTATCAAATTGTAAATAAGGTATGTAGAGGCTAAATAACCCAAATAGTATCTTTATAACTTTTAATATTAATGTCTAACCTAGCAACTTGGTTAATAGTTCTAGGTATATCTATAACTCTTTCTAATCTCCTAAGAGAAATAGAAATGCACTATAAGTTAGCGTCCTTAACAAGTTAAGGGCTAATAATTAAGTATACAAGGTTTCCCGTATTAATAAAAGTAAAGGGGAATGTGTAACAATGAACTAGCGCTTCAAATGTAAATCTATTGCTGCTTACATTCTTTTTGAATTTAGTCTACTCCTTAACTAAATTATCCTAACTTATTAGAGGCTCCTGCTAGTAACTTCAAATAGAAGCTACTCTTTTTCTAAATCTAAGTCCTTATTTAAGCTTCCCTTGCTAAGCTTATTATCTTTCTTTTTCTTAGAGTTAGAGGACTTAACTAAAGTCTTTTTCTTTTTTTTAGAGGATCTCTTATTCTCTATATAATATATAGACAGATAACCTTTCTATTTATAGTTAAAACAGCATCTTTCTTTATACAACTATTCTAACTCCTAGTTACTAAACTATTAAGGTTTAGCAGTTCTTCCTATGTATTTTATCTCTTCTATCTAGTCTCCTTTTAAAGGAGAAGGAGGAGGAGAAGTTCTCCTAGATTTATACTCCTTAGGCTTGTTGTCTCTGCCTTTAGAGTACTCCTCTATTCTATAGAGGTAATTAGCAATCTCTATTGCTTTGTTTTGTAGGCTATCTAAATCCTTATAAGTAATACCTACAAGTTTATCTTAAAGTTTCTAAATAAAACTTTTTTAGAAAAGTATTATCCTTGTATCCTTATCTAAGCTACTATTTGATAGTAACAGTTGTTCCTAGAATTCTATAATATATTTGCGGATACTTTTCTTGCCTTAGCTTATAGACTAGAGCTTGTTCTTAGCTCTTTCTGCGCTATAGGGATTGCTAAATATTTAGTTAAAGAAATTTTATAACTTATTAAAGTTCTATAAATTAGAAATCTCTATTTAGTTTTGGAAAGGTAGGGAAAGAGTTACAGCTAAGCCTTTTAGTTAGCTAAAGGCGTAATCGCAAGTCCTTTTATCTATGTTAAAATCTTCTTTGTTGTTTTCTACCTTAGTGGTAAGTTTTTTTTAAAAAATTTAGTACATATTTTTATTTCTTTTAAAGGTATTAGAATCTAGTTGTTTAAAACGCTTAGGCGTTCAAGCTTGTTAATCTCCTAAGGCAGCTGATAAGGCAGGTAATTAAGGTAGTGGTTAAGGTTGTTGTTTTACTTAAGGCTTCCTTTCTTGTTACAATATTATGCCTATAGCCTCCTAAGCTTAAAAAGCTTCCTATAACCTCGTAGAAGTAGCTATTTTGTCTAGGCCACCCGCTCTTTAAAGACCTTCTAAAGTAGTCTCTACTTTAGGTCTACTAACACTACAGAGGGGTGACAAAAAAAAAGATGTCAAAAAAGTTATCGTTTTCAAAGCTTTATATTACTACAACCAGAAGGGCTATTTCCACAATAGTTAGTAATTTGGAAAGCCAAGATCTTCTTCTTTAAATTGGTCTACTTAGAAAGCTGCCTAGTAAGCACTTTTGCGCTCAACTTCAGCAGTGAATATAAAGATAAAATATTCAAGAAGAAATAACTAAAAAATTAATTTTGAAGGTGTAAAAATCGCTATAAAGTATATATATTAATGAAAACTAGTTAAACTTATCTTAGTGTAGGTTTAAAGGTAATTGTAAAAGAAACTATTAAGTAGTAATTAAGAGCTTGTTTTTAGAGTTTTCTCTAAATAAATAACAAAGAAAGCTTCCTAATACTTAGTGTACTACCCTTTAGCTTCATTAACGTCCAAATAACGCCTTAGTAAAGATAGAATACAATTATTATTCGCCTTTTAAGGTAATTAATCCTATTCCTCCCTTATCGCAGCCATAAAGACTGCTATACTTTTTTTACTCTTTCCTATACCTAAAGAAGTAATAGGCCTTTTAGCTAAAGCGTTTCTTAGCAAGGCCCACACGTTTTCTATAGGATTTAGATTAGGACTATAAGCAGGATGCTTAAAAAGCGATATCCTATTCCTTGAAAACTAAGATAAAACTTCTAGAGTTTTATAAATCTTAGCGTTATCCTGTTAAAACTTCCAGCCTATATAGAGGTTAGTAAGTCCTTTGATTATATAAAAAAAGATTGCTACTTTATAATTTAAATATAGAGTAAACACTCTCTAAGTAGGAAAAAAGAGTAAATGTAACGTACCTTTTTTTATCCCAGGTTTTACTATAGGAATAAGGATCTTTTTAATATAGTCTAAACTCCTAAAAGTTGTAATAATTAAAGGGCTTTAAATTACTACAAATTTAGATCTACTACCTATCCAAATCGCTCCCTAAACTAAGATAGAAATATCTTAACTTATAACTTGATTAGTAAGCGTGCTAAAAATAGATTACAATTATAGATAATAAAAGATGTATTAAAGTTTTTTTTTAGTTATATAGAGTTTTTTAAAACTTACTTGTGTTAGTTGTAGAAACTATTTTCCTTCTAACCCTATTATTTTGCCGTTTTTAATAGTATTCTCTCCTAGCACTGTGCCCACACTTAACAGCAGACTCGTCTGAAAATATGAATTTATTAAAGTTGATAATTGTGAGGTTTTTAAGTAATTGCTTAGCGTAAATATAATGATTATAAGCCTTTTCAGCGTCTAAAGGCGTCTTTTTTTAAGAAATGTTAATAGAATAGTTCTCTTTTTTCAAAAAGCGTTGTAAGCTTCTAATAGAAAGATCTAGACTATTTTCATTTAAAAGACGTCGATTTGTCTTTTTGAGGCTTTTAGTAAGGTCTCTATTAAGCACTCTTTTTGCTTTATTTAAGATTTTTGTAAGACTACCTTTTTGAGGCCTAAAAGTAGATTAAGGAGCCTTTTTTTTGTTTTATTCGATAAAGAGTATTGGTAATACTTCTAGAGGACTTTTCTAGTAAATTACTCATTAAAAAAATAGGCTTGTTTTGTAAATATAAAGTATAAACTTCTTGCTTAAATTAAGAAAGATTACGAGACATAGAGGAGGTATTATAAGAAAAGCAAGTTAGGACAAACAAGAGGAGTTAATATACTAAAAGCTTACTAAGCTATTACGAAATTAGCGCTTACGTAAGCAGCCCCTATTTTTTTCACCCTTTTATTAAACTCTAAGAAATTAAGATGTAAGCCTCTAAAATACGCTTACGTTATACTTATGTAAGCTTATTAAACTTCTTTCTTTCTTAGCGTGTGTTTATACAATTATAAAAAAGATATACTAAAATCTATTTTCACTTTTTTTTTCTAATCATTCCAAGCAAGATTACAGAGACAACCGTGCTAACTAAGCAGCCCACTAAGCCACCCAACTCAAAAAGGAAGATATCAGCTTTCCAAACCACTAATTCTTTTGGGTATAGTACTTCTAGTTGTCGAAATATAAAGCTTTGAAAACTATAACTTTTTTGACATCTTTTTTTTTGTCACCTCTCTGTATATTAGTGTACTTCTGCTATCCTCACAACTGAAAAAGCTGCTGAGAGTTCTACTATTGTATTTATAGGTACTTGCTAGTACTCTATTACTGTTAGCAAGGATTGTTGTAGGTGCTACTACGCTTAGTAGGCTTATCTTTTATCTATTTTCTAGGGCTACTACGCTTAGTAGGCTTATCTAACAAATATAAACGCTTTAGAGACTTATACAAGTAAGTATCCCTTAGCACTTTCTAGTGCTTCTCTTACTGTTAATCCTTTAGTAGATTCAAATAGTTAACTAATTAACTAGCAGTCTAATTAATAAGGATCACGCGCGTAGATATAGCTCTAGCAGGCTCCTAAGTACGACGTAGCTACGCAAGTAGCTAAAGAAGGATCTAATTTAATTGTAAGGGTGCGTTAGGTTAACTAAGGATATAAGGTAAACAGTAAATAAACTAGATAAAGAACTATAGAGAGACCACGTAAAGATTCTTATATCTAACCTAGATAGTTAGGACTAACTAAGGTTAGGACTAACTGAGGTTATTAGAGGTTTGCTAGGTTAGCTGACAGGTAGCGTAACTAGTGCAGCTAGTAGTGTAGTTACTAGCAGAAGCTAGCGCAAATAGTGCGGCTGATAGTTAGCTGCTAGTGCTAAGGTAAGAAAAGCTAAAGAAGGCCAAGTACTAAAAAATTTCAAGGCTTTAGCCCTTTACAACTCTAGGCCTATAGGCAATTTCTATTTTAGGAAATTTACTAAAGAATTAGGCCTATTTTATTCACCTTTAACTAAGCTGCCTAAGCTTTTTAAAATACTCTAGATTTTTATAGTTTATTATAACTAAGAACTTCCTTAAACAACGTAGCATAGCCTTCTACTTAGATAAGTAGTAAATAACTGCAAGTAATTTTTTATTATATATTTGGTATTTGCTTTAAGCGCTAGTTATTTTTTTGAGTAGTATACTACTCGTTGTAATCTTCTTTAATTATTATATTGCAAAAAGACCCCTGCTACAATATAGCTAGAAGAATTAGTCTCTAAGATTATTTTCTTATTAGGATCTTAATAAGCTCGTATTAGTTTAAAAATAAATAGCATCTTTAGCTTATTAAAAGCTTCTTGCTCTGCCTTTTCTTATTAAAAGGAAACGTTTCTAGTAAGCCTTAAAAGCAAGGCAACTAAATTAAAGTAGTTCTTACTAAATTATCCATAAAAATTGAAAAATATAAAAAAACTGCGTATTCTTTTAACATATTACTACTTCCTATTCTTCAATAGCTTTTACTTTTTTAAGGTCTATTTAAAGTCAGTTTCTAGCCTTAATAATAAATTTTATGTACTTAGTACTCTGCACGTTGAATTTACATTTCTTAATATAAGGAATTAACTTAGCCTTGCTCATTGCTTCTAGAACCTTTTTTATTTCGTGTTAGTGTTCTTTAAGCGTATTTTTTGTGTAAATTAATACATTGTCTTGTAAAGGGCTGAAGCCTTGATGTTCTCTAGTACTCGGCCTGTGGCCTTCGTTGGCTTTTCTTACCTCAGCATTAGCACCTCAGCACTAGCTGCTGACTATCGGCCGCACTAGTTACGCTAACTGTCAGCTGACCTGGCGACCTCCAATAACCTTAGTTAGTCCTAACCTTAGTTAGTCCTAACTATCCGGATTGGATATCAAAACCCACGTAGTCTCTTTATAGTTCTGTATCTAATTTATTTACCTTCTACTGTTACCTTGCATCTTTAGTCAATCCAACGCACTCTTACAATTAAATTAGATCCTTCTTTAGCCACTTGCATAGCTACGTCGTACTTAGTAGCCTGCTAGAGCTATATCTACGGGCGAGAATCTCATTAATTAGACTGCTAGTTAATCAGTTGACTGTTTCAATCTACTGAAGGATTAACAGAAGAAGCACTAGATTAAAAGTGCTAAGGGATACTTAGTTATATAAGTCCCTAGGGTGTTTAAATTCGTTAGATAAGCCTACTAAGCGTAGTAGCACTTATAACAATTTCTGTCAACAATATAGAGTACTAGCAAGTACCTACAAATACAATAGCAGAACCCTTAGTAGCTCTTTTAGCTGTAAGGATAGCAGAACTACACTAAGATAGTATTAGTAGACCTAAAGTAGAAACTACTTTAGAAGGTCTTTGTAGAGCAGGTGGCTTAGATAAGATAGCTGCTTCTACAAGGATACAGGAAGCCTTCTAAGCTTAGGAGGCTATAGGCACGCTACAACAAAGGGAACCTAAGGTAGAACAACCTCTACCTTAGTTACCTACCCTATTAGCTGCCCTAGGAAATTAACAAACGCCTAGGCGTTTTAAACAACTAGATCCTAATAACTTTAATAGAAATAGAAAGATGTACTAAATCTTTTAAAAACAGCTTACTGCTAAGGTAGAGAATAATAAGGAAGATTTTAATACGGACAAAAGGACTTGTAACTACGCCTTTAGTTGATTAAAAGGCTTAGCTGTGACCTTTACCCTGCCTTTCAATAACTAAATAGGGATTTTTAATTTATAAAACTTTAATAAGCTATTAAACTTCTTGAATTAAATGTTTGGAGATCCCTATAGTGCAGAGAGAGCCAAGAATAAGCTCTAGTCTATAAGCTAAGGTATGAAAAGCATACGCAAATACATTATAGAATTCTAGAAACAACTGCTATTATTTAATAGTAGTTTAGACGAGGATATAAGGATAATGCTTTTCTAAAAAAGTCTTATTTAGAAACTTTAAGACAAACTTGTAGGTATTACCTAGAAGGATTTAGATAGCCTGCAAAACAAAGCAATAGAGATTGCTAATTACCTTGATAGAATAGAGGAGTACTCTGAAGGCAGAGACAATAAGCCTAAGGAGCATAAACCTAGGAGAACTTCTCCTCCTCCTTCTCCTTCAAAAGGAGACTAGATAGAAGGGATAGAATACACAGGAAAAACTGCTAAACCTTAACAGTTTAGTAACTAGGAGTTGGAACAGTTATACAGAGAAAGACGCTATTTTAATTACAAATAAAAAGGCCATCTATCTATATATTATATAGAGAATAAGAGATCTTCTAAAAAGGAGAAAAAGACTTTAGTTAAGTCTTCTAACTCTAAGAAAGATAATAAGCTTAGCGAGGGAAAGATAATAAGCTTAGCGAGGGAAGCTTAATTAAGGACTTAGATTTAGAAAAAGAGTAGCTCCTGTCTAAAGTTACTAGTAGGAACCTCTAATAAGTTAGGATAACTTAGTTAAGAATAGGCAAACTTTAAAAAGAATATAAGCAGTAATAGAATTACTTTAGAGGCGCTAGTAAATTGTTACACTTTCGCCTCTACTTTAATTAATACAGGAAACCTTGCATACTTGCTTATTAGCCTTTAACTTATTAAGAACGCTAACTTATAGTATATTTCTATTTCTCCTAGGAGATTAGAAGGAGTTACAGATATACCTAGAACTATTAACAAAGTTGCTAGGTTAGATATTCATATTAAAGGCTATAAGAATACTATTTAGGGTTATGTGGCCCCTACACACCCTAGTTATAATTTAATACTTAGACAGCCCTAGATAAATAGAAGAGAGGTTACTATTACTCCTTTTTAAAAAACAATTTACATCTATTCTTCTAGCTAAAGGATTAAGTTACTTAGCACTAAGGATTGCCCTATTAAAGGAGACTAGAAATTAAAACAAATAAGCGCAATAGCTTATTACTCCTATGTTAGGCGGGCGAAAGAGGATAAGTCTATTTAAACTTTTGCTGCTTCTCTTAAGAATATTAAAAAAGCCCTAGCTCCTAAGAAGAAAGTAGAGGTTCTACCTTTACTCCCTAAGGCTTATTAACACCTAGCTTAGATTTTTAATCTAAAAACTGCTTCTGTACTACCTCCTTTACGCAGATCTAAAGTAGATTACTAAATTAAACTAGAGCAGGACGATAAAGGTAAAGAAAAAGAGGCTCCCTAGGGACCTCTATACAGTATAAGCCGCCTAGAACTCCTAGTATTACAAAAGGAGCTTATTTCTCTACTTAATAAAGGATGGATTAGAGCTAGTAGCTCTCCTGCCTCCTCTCCTGTCCTTTTTGCTAAGAAACCTAGAGGAGGATTATGTTTCTGCATTAATTACTAAGCCCTAAACGCTATTACAAAGAAAGATTGTGATCCTTTACTTTTAATTTAGGAAACCCTTAATAATATTACAAAAGCTAAATAGATTATTAAGATTAATGTTTTTATAGCTTTCTACAAGATTAGAATTAATATAGGAGATAATTAGAAAACAGCTTTATGTACTAGATTTAGGTTATATAAGTAGCTAGTTACTCTATTTAGTATAGCAAACGCTCCTAGTACCTTTTAACGCTATATTAATTAGACCCTCTGCAAGTATATTAACAATTTTTGCTTAGCCTACCTAGACAACGTATTAATTTACACTAATAGCACGCTTAAAGAACACTAACACAATACAAATAAGGTTTTAGAAGCTATAGGCAAGACTAGATTACCTTTAGACATCTAGAAATGTAAATTTAACGTATAGAGTATAAAATACCTTAGATTTATTATTAAGGCTAGAAAAGGACTTTAAATAGACCCTAAGAAAGTAAAAGTAATCAGAGATTAGCAAGCGCCTATAAATTTTAAAAGAGTACATAGTTTTCTTAATTTTGTAAACTTCTATTAACAATTTATTAAGAACTACTTAGAGATAGTAGCTCCTCTTTTAAGGCTTACTAGTAACTTCTCCTTTTAATAGGGAAAAACTAAGTAAAAGGCTTTTAATAAGCTTAAGGAGTTATTTATTACTAAGCTAGTACTAGCTTAATAGGATCCTAACAGAGAAAGAATCCTAGAAACAGACTTTTCTAGATATGTAGTAGCAGGAGTCCTCTTACAATATAACAATAAAAGAAGCTTACGCCTAGTAGCTTATTATTTAGAAAAGATAACTAGCACGCAAAGCAATTACGAGATACATAATAAAGTATTACTAGCAGTTATCTTCTGCTTATCTAAGTAGAATGCTATGCTACAATTTTTAAAGAAGTTTATAGTTATTATAGATTATAAAAACCTTAAATATTTTAGCAGGCCTAGACAGCTAAGTAAGAGATAAATAAGATAGGCTTAATTTCTAGGAAAGTTTCCTAACATAGAAATATCCTCGAGGCCTAGAGTTAATAACTTTAAGGCTAATGCCTTATCTAGGAGAAAACAAGATATGCTAGTAAACAACTAAGATACTAGGATTTCTAAGAGGTTTCTACAAGTATTTACACCTACAACTACAGCTACTAACAAAGAACTAGAAGAAGAAGAGGTGCTTAGAACCTTTAGCTGCAACAGCTATCTAGTAGCAGTACTAGATTTACTCTAAGAGTAATTAGATTTAGAAGATCTATAGAATAAAGCTAAAAAAGAGGACAAAACCTACTAAATAGCCTAGAAAGTTATAAGGGATAGTAAATAATAATTTCCTATAGCTTTAGATCTTAAACTTTCTATTTCTAAATGCTAACTAGACGATTCTAGAAACCTACTATACTATGATTAAAAATAGGTACCTAATAATAAATCTCTAAAAACTAGAATTATCTACAAAATGTACAGTTCTAGAGCTTTAGGCTATCTAGGAAGGAATATTACTTATTAAGCTATTACAAGAGAATACCTTTAGCCCTCTATTAGCAAAAGTATTAGAAGGTACATAAGGAACTGCTTAGTGTGTAGAAGAACAAAACCCTAGAGAGACAGTTTACAAGGCTTACTAAAACCCTTACCTATACTAGAGCCAATATAGAAAGTAATTTCTATAGATTTTATTATAAGGTTACTAGAAAGTAAAGGCTGTACAAACCTTATAGTAGTTATAAATAGGCTTAGCAAGGACGTTGTCCTAATAGGCCTTAAGGACATTACTATAGAAAGTGTTACTAAAACTTTTATTAACTCTGTTGTGGCTTACTATTAGTTACTAAACTATATTACTTTAGACAGAGGTAAATAGTTCATTAACTGTTTTTAGATTAAGCTTTGCGAGTTATTAGAAATTAAGTAACACTTATCTTCTAGATATTATCCTAAAACTAACAGTTCTATAGAGAGAATAAACTCTACAGTATAGGCTTATTTATAAGCCTTCTATAATTAGGATTAAATAAATTAGAAAAGCAACCTAGAGATGGCTAAGATTGCAGTTATAGCAATGCAAGCTTAGTCTACTAAGATGTCTCCTTTTTTCCTACAATACAGCTATAAGGTAGATCCCCTACAAATTGCACCTAAGCATAGTCCTTAACAACAACTTCTAAGGAGAATACAGGAGGATTATTAAAAGGTAGAAAATATTGTTAATAAGCTATAACAAAGTATTAAGCTTACACAAGCTACAGTAGGAGAAAGCTAATAAGAATAAGAAAAGTAGGCAAATAAGAGAAGGCACTAATTACTTTAGCTTAAAATAGGTAATAAGGTATAGTTAAAACTAAGCAACTACTACAAAACAAAGAGGCCTAGTAGAAAACTTAACTAGAAGAATCTTAAGTACACAGTACTTAATGTTATTAGACTAAACGTAGTTAAATTAAATACTCCTAGCTAGATTTACCTAGTATTTAATGTTAATAACCTTAGACTAGCGTCCTTAGACCCTCTACTGAGCTAGCTAATAGACGACAATAAACCTCTACTAATTAAGACAGAGGATAGAGAAGAATACTTAGTAGAGACCCTATTAGAGGAAAGAAGAAAAGGAAAAAAAGTAGTACTTAGCTAAATAGTTAGGATATCTAGACTTAACCTAGGAACTAGCTGTTAATTTAAAAGATACGGAAGCCCTAGAAGAGTGGAACACTAGGTAACAAGATTACTACCCCTACTATTTTTTAGGAGGGGGGTATTGTAAAGGGCTAAAGCCTTAATGTTCTTTAGTACTTGGCCCGTGGCCTTTGTTGGCTTTTCTTACCTCAGCATTAGCACCTCAGCACTAGCTGCTGACTATTAGCCGCACTAGTTACGCTAACTGTTAGCTGACCCGGCGACCTCTAATAACCTTAGTTAGTCCTAACCTTGGTTAGTCCTAACTATCCGGATTGGATATAAAAACCCACGTAGTCTCTCTATAGTTCTGTATCTAATTTATTTACCTTCTACTGTTATCTTGCATCTTTGGTCAATCCAACGCACCCTTACATGTCTAAGTAGGCTAAAAAGAAATATTTAATGTACTTGCGTAATGTATAATGAATATATTATCAAAAAGTGCCTGAAACGTTTGCTATGCTAGAAGGAGTAACTAACTATTTGTATAATCTACATTTAGTGTAAAATGTAGTCTTTTACTTATTTTTTGTATTAATTCTATTCTTGTAGAAAGTTATAGAGACATTAATCTCTGTAAACTACCTTGCCTTAGCAATATGATTAAGCGTCTTTTAAATTAATAGTAATAGATAATAATTCTTTTTTGTATTAGCATAAAGAGCTTAGTAATTAATATGAAACTGTGATTTCTTTACAGGTTTTTCAAAAATAGAATTAGTGAAAAAGCTACATAACTACTAGCTCTAATTTATGATGTATTTTATAATGATATGAGCTCTCTACGTAGAACTTAAAGCTTTAGTCTACTTATAATAGAAAAAGGACTCTAAAGAGGCTCTTTATCTTTTTTATTTTCATTTTTCAGTAACTTAATTTAGTAATTTACCTTAAATCTATGAAAGAGAGGTAGTGCAGAAGTAGTATAAAACTTAAATATTGAAGCTATATATTAGTATGCCTTAGGAAGTAAGAACAAAACGTTTACTTTCTTCTTAAAAGCTAAAGCCTTTTTAATATTATTAAAAGAAGCTGTAAAAGTCTAAATTAACTTGTCTTTTTTTGCTTATCTAATATAGGAGTAATAAGCTATTGTGTTTATTTGCTTAAACTTTTTGCTTACTAAAATAGTGCTTAGTAGTTTAAATCTTTATCTTAAAGAGTAGTTAGATATTGACTTTTTAAAAGAAGCAATAGTAACCTCTCTTCTATTTTTCTAGGGCTATCTAAGTATTAAATTGTATTTAAAGTGTATGGAAGTAATATAGCCTTAGATATTATCTTTGTAGTCTTTAATATGAATTCTTAATTTAGTAACTTTGTTGATAGTTCAAGGTTTTTCTAAAACTTCTTCTAATTTACACAGAAAAATAAAGATGCACTACAAACTAGCATTCCTAATAAGTTAAAAGCTAATAAAAAATAAGTATAGAAGTTTTTCTATATTAATAAGAGTTAAAGCAATTCATTTAGATAAACTACCCATTATAAACTACTTAGAAGATAGAAAAAATTCATAGATACCTGCAGGCCTTAGCCTGCACATCTTATATAGCTTTTTAGGCTAAGAAAGGACGTTAAACTACAAACAAAAAGAGTTTAAGCAAAATTATAATAATTTACTAATATTTCAATACTAATTCTATTGCAACTTTTATCTTTTTTAAAACTAGCGTATTCTTTTACCAAGATGTTTGAGCTTATATATAGCTCTTGCTAGTAACTTTAAGTTAAAGCTATTCTTTTTCTAAATTAGAATACTAGTTTTTTAAGGTGTCTTCACTACTTAAGCTTTTTTTTACTAAGCTCTCTTGTCTTTACTCTAAAAGACTTTAATATAGTAGTTCTTTTTTCTTTTTTTAGCGTCTTCTTTGTAGTATAATTTATAGCTAAGTATCCTTTATACTTATAAGTAAAACAACGTCCTTCTCTTATTAACTTATTGAGTTCTAGATTGCTTAACCTACGTGGCCTAGCTAATCTTCTAGTAAACTCTATTCCTTCTATATAATCTCCTGTAGGAGGAAGAAGAGGAGAAAGAGAAGAATACGCCCGTTTTAGCCTGTATTCCTTAGGCTTTTTTTAGCCTTTAAAATATTGATTTATCTAGTACAGGTAGTCTGCAATTTTAAAAAACTTATTTTGTAAATTACTTAAGTTTAAAAAGGTAATACTTACAAGCTTATCTTAAAGCTTATAAGTAAAGCTTTTCTAAAAGAGCATTATCTTTATATCCTAATAAAAGTCTCTATTTAACAATAGAAACTATTCTTAGAATTTTATAATATAATTATAAATACTCCTTTTATTCCAAGATATAAACTAGAGCTTGTTTTAAGCTCTCTTAGCGCTGTGTAGATTTCTGAATATCTAGTTAAAAAAGTCTAATAAGTTTTCCAAATTCTAGGCGTTTTAGAATTCCATCTAGTTAATGTAGAGCAGTGTTAAAAGAGTTGTAGAACTTATAAGCTTACTAAAGGCGTAGTAATAAGTTCTTTTTTTAAAAAAAATCTTCTTAGTTGTTCTCTACCTTAGGAATAAGTTACTTTTCAAAAATTTAATACATTTTTCTTCTTTTATTTTAAGCATCTAGATTAAGTTATTTAAAATACTTAGGTTATGCCAGCAACTAAACTAGTTCTAAGGCAGCGAGTAGTGTTAGTAGCTATACAAGTAGTTATTCTTGTTCTTGTTCTTTTTTTCTAAAAGCTAAGTTTATAGCTTTTTGTATAAAAACACTTCTTACATAATTATTAAGATTATTCTCTTATTTAGTTTGTTTACTCTGTAAAGGCCTTTTAAAGTGTTCTCTATTTTAGTCTAATTAATACTATCTTAGTGTAGTCTTGCTATTTAAATAGCGAAGCTTCTTACTACAATCTTTACACTTGCTATTATAGTGTAAAAGTACTCAAAAAATAGTACCTATATTGTTTAACAGCAGGGATTAGTTTTTAATGCTACTAGTTATATAGTAGGATTATTTGACAGTTTATATTACAAAATATTCTAGGTAAAGCTTTATATAGCTAAGTATTTTTTAGCACTTTCTCTATTTCTTTCACTATTAATTCTTAGTAGATTAAAAACAGCTTTAACTAAGATTAGTAATCTAATTAATTGAAATTTTGTCTAGATAAAGCTCTAGGTAGCTTCTACGTGTAAATATAGCTCTAGCTAGCTTCTTATCTAGATATAGTGTAGTAGGCAGGTCTAAACAGACTTATTATACAACTATATATACTAACTACTTAGCTAAAAGGCTAGTATAAGATAAGAAAGTGTCTAATTTTTTTACGTAGTTAATTTTTATAAGCTGCTATTGTAACCTATAATATAAGGTGTACTACTAAGGTATACATAAGGATTTACTCTAGGCCTTAGCCTATTACATTACTCCTCTACTAGGTTAATAAGTACTATGCCGCCCCTACGCTAGCACGTGTAAGCTAAAGTTATTACTAAGCTAGGTTATTCTTAAGACTTCAACTATTAACCTCTTAACCTCTCTAGACTTTAGACCTTAGAGTGCTTTGTTATAATATAGTAGGCAGATCTAAACAGACCTAGTATAAAACTATACATGCTAACTACTTAGCTAAAAGGCTAGCATAAAATAATAGAGTGTCTAATTATCTCATATATAGTTAATACTTATAAGCTACTACTATAACTTATAATATAAACTGTACTACTAAGGTGCAACTAAGGATCTACTCTAGGCCTAAGCCTATTACATATAGCTCTAAGTAGCTTTTAATTTAATGTAGTAGTGCTATAAAAGAATCCTCTTTAAGTATAAGACTTTATTAAATTAACTAAAAATATAAAAAAATTAGTAATAAATTAACTAAAAAACTATAGAAGCTATGTAGTAAGCGTATTTAATTATTTAAAAAGTCTATACTTAGTACTAAAAAAGAGATAAAAGTAGCTACGTAGCAGGTACTAACGTAGCTTAGGAAAATAATATAGAGCTAAGAGAAAAGTTAATAAGCTAAAAAATTAGAAGAGCTAATACACTAAGTTTATAGATACTATGTTTATAAAGACACCTAAAATATGTAAGATAGCAAGAAAAGACTTTTTATTAACCATTAAAGATATTAAGGCTTTAGCCCTTTATAATAAGCAGCTTATTACTATATAAAAAAGACTGCTTCAAAACTTTTTTCTCACTTCTCTTCTTTTTAATAGAGCTTGCTGTTTTATCTCTTCCTGTATTAAACTACTCCTTAGTACTAGCACCTACGCAAGCTACTAGGTAGCTAACTATAAGAGCATGCTACCTGCTACTTATAATATACAGCACTACTAAACTTAAGTATATAAATACTTTATAAAACAGCCTAGCTATAGTCTTAAATAGCCTTTAGCTAAAAAAGAACTTTAATAAATCTAAAATATTAATAAGAATAATTATAATTATAATTATCTCCTACTATATAAGCTAGGTAGCAGGCGTAAGCATAAGAACGCTACTTAAGATGCTAATTATCAACTTACAGTAGAAGTACAGGATGTATTAATATATTAATTATAATTTTAAAAAATTAATTTAAAAGTAACTTTTATAATACTTAACTACGAAGTTTGCAAGTAACTTAGAAAGACTAACTAAGCTATAAAACACTTGATTACGTAGTTACAGTAGCCTTGTTTACTAAGTATAAGCTATATATAAAAAATGTTTAACTATATTATAATGATCTACCTAATCTACTTGAATTATAGAAACAATAACTTTAGTTTGTTAGAAGGCTTTATTTAAAAATTCATATAAAAGAGAGATTAATAAGTTACGTAATAATAAAACTTAGACCTAAAAATTAGAAAGAAAGAAATAATGAATCAATACTTATATACTAGATTTAGATCTATAAGTTACAATAAAATAGCTTCTTATAAAATTATTAGGCCTAAATTATGGTATAAAGTAATCTCTAGAATGAGAACTTATTTAACTTAATATATGCTGCTATATTAGCAGCTAAGTACTTCTAAGCAGCAATAGCTATTGCCGCTAAGAATAATTTAGCAATTAAGCAATATAAGGTTGTAGGAGTATTTTATAATATATAAATTAACGTGTTTTACTAGTAAGCAGGCCACTTCCCCGCGCTATCTTACTTTCGTAGTAATAACGCCTAATGTCTTAACTACGCAACGCGTTAAAAGCCTATACTAAAGTAGATATATTTATTACTATCTCTAATATTAATTCTAAGAAACTCTAGAGTAAATAACGTGCTGCTGTAGCCTATAGCGTCCTACAAACAACAATCTAGTAACAACACGCTAGACAACGCCCTTAAAGTAATTAGGAGTTACTAGCAATGCGCCTAATAAAACTAGAAGAGGAGGCTATTACTTAACGTGTATTAGTTAAGGCTAAGCAAGGACTACCTTGTAGGAGAGACAACGTATAAGATATAGCTAATAGACTACTCTAAGAGCGTGGTAGAGAGGGAGTTAGTAAGAACTAAGTTAATAAGTTTATTTAGCGCAATCCTAAGCTAGGTACACGCTAAAGCTATTTATATAATTACTAGCAAGCTCTCTGCAAAGACTAAGCGCTTATTAAAGGCTAGTTTAAGCTAGTTTAGAATATAAAGGTAAAGTTTAGTTTTATAGACTAAGATAGTTGTAACTTTAATAAGACTAGCTTTGTTATAAGCAAGATTTTATTATAGTTAGTAATTACAAGTACAGACAAACTAGGAAGAATAAGGAAGATCTAGCTAGGCGATAATAAGTAAGTTACGCTAATACAGGGCATTACTACAATAAGGAAGCATATCTTAGCATTTCTTATTTTTGTAGGCAAGGTTCTACTCTCTACTTAGTTTATAGAGGATTTGCTATATAACTAGGTAATCTAAGTTAGTCTTATTAGCTAGACAAATAACAATCTAGTGCTTAACTAGCTTTGTTACTTTAATTCATATGCCCGACCTGTAGGGACGTATAAGCTGCTTATTATTAATTTATATAAGAGCTACTACTTAGTAAATTTCTGAAATCTCTATAAAAAGAAGAAGATAATTCTTTTTTATATACTCTTACACTCCTTGCACCTCTTATAGCCTCTTAATATAGGCTGCTTCTTGCTGTTCAAGCGCGTGTAAAGTAATACTATTTTAGCCTTAGCTTCGGCCTTTTGAGACAACCTATTGATGTGACCACACATTTTGTAGACACTATTTTAGTAAAAAAGATTTATTGCTAACAACAGGTATTTAGGCTTATGCCCTCTTGTTTAGCATTGCCGGCACGCAATTAGTGTGTCACATGTTTAGACAGAAACAAAGAAAAGCAAGACAAAGACGTGAATTACCTCCTAACTTAACACGCCCTATCCTGCCTATTCCTGTTACTTTACTGCTAGGCGCTCCTAGATAAAGTAAAGCAGTAACACTATTATTGCCTTGCTTACTAACCTATAAACGTAACAATAGAAAGCCTACTTTTTATTTTCTATCTTTTTCTTTTCTATTGCTAATTTAACGTCTTGCAATAGCTATTTAAGCAAAGTTCTAGTCTCTATACTTAGCCTTTACACGACAAACAAAAAGAGTAGGATACTAAAGTAATAAATCTTAAGTACTACGCTAGTATTAGTAAATACTCTAAAGATTATGTATTTCTTGCACAACTAGCTAAATTAGGGCTTAACAATCTTTTTATATATAAAGATATTACAGATAAGAGACTTATTCAAAAAATTTATAAGCTTAGAAGTCTAGCTAGGTAGTTAAGTTTATAAGATACTTAATAAACTTAGGTGTCTATATAAGCAGTTTAAGTTAGACTAAATTAGGTACTAGGTACATAGTAGCAAAGGATGCTTTTTTTAGAAGAGAGCCTAGAATAAGAAGATGCTTACTGTAGAGGTTGTACGCTATATTACAGTGCAGTATATTATATACAAATTGGTTATATGCAGTGCTGTTTAAAAGGTAAAAAGTAGTAGGTAAGAAGCAGCAGCTTTATAAAGTATTATAGGCTCCTGTTGTAGTACGTACGTGTCCTTTCCCTCCTCTATTGCATTATGTTATAATCCTATTATAATCCTACTGTAATCCTATTGTTAGCTATAGGCTAGCAATCGCTATTAGACACGTTTTAACTAGTGTTGTTTTTTAGTACCTTAGCAAATTTTTTAACCCTAATTATTGCTTAGTAGTCTAAGCTTTCCTCCTAGAACTTATCTACCTACTGTTCGAATCTTGTTAACTACACAAAACCTTTTTTTTTAACTTTTACAATTAATTAGTAGAGGGCAGCTGCTTTTTACTTTTTTAGAACTCTATTTTAACTACAACAACAACTACCACCTTTAACACCTTAAAAAATAAATTTTAGTCTTAGTATACAATTGCATCTACTATATTAGCAAAGAAACCTTCTTACTAGCATTTAAAAAGGCCTATTACAAGGCTATTATACTAGAAAATATCTATTTATTTTTTAAGGTATTAAAGGTAGTGGTAGTTGTTGTAGTTAAAATAGAGTTCTAAAAAAGTAAAAAGCAGCTACCCTCTACTAATTAATTGTAAAAGTCAAAAAAAAGATTATGTGTAGTTAACAAGATTTGAATAGTAGGTAGATAAGTTCTAGAAGCAAAGCTTAGACTACTAAGCAATAATTAGGGTTAAAAAATTTGCTAAGGTACTAAAAAACAACACTAGTTAAAACGTGTCTAACAGTAATTGCTAGCCTATAGCTAACAACAGGATTACAGTAGGATTGCAATAGGATTACAATATAATGTAATAGAGAAGGGAAAGAACACGTACGTACTGCAGCAGGAGCCTGCAATACTTTATAAAGCTAAAGCTACTGCTTCTTACTTACTACTTCTTACCTTTTAAACAGCACTGTATACAAATACTTTGTATATAATACACTATAATAGCGTGTAACCTCTGCAGCGAGCATCTCCTTATTCTAGGCTCTCTTCTAAAAAAAAACATCCTTTGCTACTATCTACCTAGCACCTAATTTAGTCTAACTTAAACTGCTTATGCAGATACCTAAATTTATTAAATATTTTAAAACTCAACTACCTATCTAGACTTCTAAGTTTATAAAAATGTTAAATAAGTCTTTTATTTGTGATATCTTTATATACAAAAAGATTATTAAGCCCTAATTTAGCTAGTTGTATAAGGAATACACAATCTCTAGAGTATTTGCTAATACTAGCATAGTACTTAAGATCTATTACTTTAGTATCTTCTTCTTTCTATTTATTATGCAAGAGCTAAGTATAGAGACTAGAACTTAGCTTAAATAGCTATTGCAAGACGTTAAATTAGCAATAGAGAAGAAAAAGGTAGGAAAGAAAAAGTAGGCTTTCTATTGTTATGTCTATCAGTTAGTAAGCAAGGCAATAATAGTGTTACTACTTTAATTTATTTAAGAGCGCCAAGTAGTAAAGTAATAAGAATAGGCGGGATAGAGCGCGTTAAGTTAGGAGGTAATTTGCGTCTTTATCTTGCTCTTCTTTATTTCTGTCTAAAAATGCGACACACTAATTGTATGCCAGCAATGCTAAACAAGGGGGCATAAGCCCTAATACCTATTATTAACAATAAATCTTTTTTTTAACTAAAAAGGTGCCTACAAAATATGTATTTACATTAAAAGGTTGTGTTAAAAGGTCAAAGCTAAGAGAATATCTATAAAGGTTTTTAAGGTACTAGGCTTACGCTACATAATTATTATATTATTCTATTACAGCTTAACGTTGTACAGCGTACGCTAACTCTACTAGCGTAAGATAGTAGTGCGTAAGAGCTTAAAACACTGCGTAACAAGCGCAAGATAGAGGCGTAGGCTATACTTATTTAAAACTATATATAAATTTAGCAAAAGTCTCCTACAACTTCTCTTAAGGAGTAGATACAGCAGTTAAGTAAGAGAGCCTAGCAGATTGCTTATTATATAGTGTTAATATAGAAGGAAATAAATTCCTATAAAATACTATTAAAGTATTAACAAAGTTAAAAACTTGCAAGTAGCACTATATAAAGGTAGAAGAGTTATAAATAGTTAGCTAAATAGCTAATTAAATTACTAAGGTAGAAGGTAGTAGTGATAATTATAGTGCAACGCCTGCAAAGAGAGTGCGTAGTAAATAGCGCTATAAGTGTTATAGCTAAATTAGATACAACTCCTGCACGTGCTAAGTATAATTAGAGGATTTAAAGGATAGTAACATGTCTAAAGAAATATATCTTATTCTACTTAATTAGAAAAATTATAGGAGTGTGGCGTAATACTGTTATAAAGGTAGAATAGTGCAGGGAAGTGGCCCGCTTACTAAAGTAGCCTGCTTACTAGTAACACATATTAATATAAATAACTTAGTAATCTGTAAAAAGCTTAATAGCTTTAAAAAGCTCAAGAAGTGTATATAGCTTAACTAAGCAAAATATAGTTTTTAAAACTTACTACTAATTTAGTATAAGGAGTCTTTAGAATTACTAAAAGAGATTAGACTAATTGCTTTACTAAAGGACTCCTGCCTACTTTTTAATTAAAATAGGAGAATTCTAGTTTAATTTTATATAGAAAATAATATACTACCCTTTATAAAATACTTTAAGCAAAAAGTAATAAATCTTTCTTGTAAGACTATAGATAAGTATAAGATATAAAAATAAAGATTAGTTAAATATTTTTTTAGTATTTAAGTAATTAGAGATTATAAGTAATAAATAATTATGCTTAAGTATAATATATATATTAATACAATTATAAAGAGGATTAGGATAAAGAATATTAGCTTTCTAAAGACTCTACTGTAATTAAACACCAACTTTTTAAGGCAAGAAAAAGGTCTAGCTTTGCCTTTTTCTTACCTTAACTATCTTCAACGTCTTCTCAAAATTAGCTTCTAATACTTATTTTCTAGGTATAGGTGTTATAGCGTGCCCGCTAGCTATTTGTAAACAAATAGAGTAGTTAACTATTAAAAACTCTATAAGTAGTTTGTCTATAAGCTAATTTTAAAGCTGGATTTAAAGCATTCTTACTTTTACTTAATAAAGCAACAACTTTCTACTAAGGTAAATAAAATTATTGGCGTAGTAAACTAAAAGATCTTTCTACTTAGCTATATATTACTTAATATCCTTATAAAACCTAATATACTAACCTCCTATATTAACATATATATTAGAATTAATAGCTAGATTTCTAGCTATCTACTTACACTAAATTCCTTCTATACTAAATTAATATACTAACCTAATATACTAACCTACATATTAGAATTAATAGCTAGTAATACCATGCTCCTAGCTATTTATCTATACCGCAATCCCTATACTAACTTAATATACTAATCTAATATATTAACCTTATACTAAACTACTCTGCGTACCTATATAAGTAATATAGGAGGGCAGCTAGTATAGCCTATAATAATAATAAATAAAAAGTAAAGAGATAACTAAATTAGTATACTAACTTTACATACTTCCTATAAAATAAAAGACAAAGAGAAATGCTTATCAAAACTACTCTAGGCTTTAAGCATAATAAAGGACTAGGAAAGCTACTTATTAAAACTACTTTAGGCTATAAGCCTTTTCTTTATTTAGACAAACTTCTACTTGAAAATAAATTATATATTAAAAAATACTATTTATTTTTCAAAGTGTTAAAAGTAGTAGTTATTGTTGTAGTTAAAATGAGGTTCTAGAAAAGCAAAAAGTAGCTACTCTCTACTAATTAATTCTAAAATTTAAAAAAGAAGATTATATATAGTTAATAAGATTTAAATAGTAGGTTAATAAGTTCTAAAAGCAATACTTAGACTACTAAGCAATAATTAAGGTTAAAAAATTTGCTAAAGTACTAAAAAACAATACTAGTTAAAACGTGTTTAACAATAATTACTAGCTAATAACTAAGAATAAGATTATAGTAGGATTACTATAAAATTATAATATAATATAATAAAGAAGGGAAATGGCACGTACGTACTACAGCAGGAGCCTATAGTACTTTATAAAGCTAAAGCTACTGCTTCTTACCTACTACTTCTTACCTTTTGAATAGTACTATATATAAACAATTTATTTATTTTTTAAGGTGTTAAAGGTGGTAGTTGTTGTTGTAGTTAAAATAAGGTTCTAAGAAAGTAAAAAGCAGCTACCCTCTACCAATTAATTATAAATGTTAAAAAAAAGATTGTGTGTAGTTAACAAGATTTAAACAGTATGTAGATAAGTTGTAAGAGGAAAGCTTAGACTACTAAGCAATAATTCAGGTTAAAAAAATTTGCGAAAGTAATAAAAATTAACACTAGTTAAAACGTGTCTAATAGCAATTGCTAGCCTATAGCTAGTAATAGGATTATAGTAGGATTGCAATAGAATTGCAATATAACGTAATAGAGAGAAAGGACACGTATGTACTGCAGTAGGAGCCTGTAATACTTTATAAAGCTACTACTTCTTACCTACTTTTTTTTATCTTTTAAACAGCACTATATACAAATAATTTGCATATAATACACTATAATAGCGTATACCCTCCGCGGCAAGCATCTCCTTATTCTAGGCTCTCTTCTAAAAAAAGTATCCCTTAGTACTGTTTACTTAGTACTTAATTTAGTCAAATAAAACTGCTAATACAGACACCTAAATTTATTGATTATTTTAAAACTTAACTACTTAGCTAGACTTCTAAGTTTATAAAAATCTCAAATAAGTCTCATATTTGTAATATCTCTATATACAAAAAGATTATTAAGCCCTAATTTAGCTAGTTATAGAAAGAATACACAATCTCTAAGGTATTTACTAATACTAGCACAGTACTTAAGACCTATTACTTTAGTATTATCTTCTTCCTATTTATTGTGTAAGAGCTAAGTATAGAGACTAGAACTTAGCTTAAATAGCTATTACAAGATATTAAATTTGTAATAGAGAAGAAAGAGGCAGGAAAAGAGGAGTAACCTTTCTATTATCACGTCTATAGGTTAGTAAGTAAGGTAATAATAGTGTTACTACTTTACTTTATTTAAGAGCGCCTAGTAGTAAAGTAATAAAAATAGGCAAGATAGAGCGTGTTAAGTTAAAAGGCAATTTACGTCTTTATGTTACTTTTCTTTGTTTTTGGCTAAACATGCGACACACTAATTGCGTACTAGTAATGCTAAATAAGGGGGCATAGGCCCTAATACTTGTTGTTAGCAATAATTTTTTTTTTTACTAAATAGATGTTTACAAAATATAAAGTTATATTAAAAAGTTGTCTTTAAAAGCTAAAGCTAATAAAAAACTTATATATAATACGCTGCACTATAATATAGCATATAACTTCTACAATAAATATCTCCTTAACCTTTTTTTTATTGTAGTTTAACGTCCTTTCTTAGCCTAAAGAGCTATATAAGACGTGCAGGCCAAGGCCTGCAGGTATCTATGTAGTTTTTATCTTCTAAGTAATTTACAAGGGGTAGTTTATCTAAATAAAGGTAAGGCTCTCAGCCTATTAGGTAGAGGTAGAGAAAGGGGAGGAGAAGGAGGAGAGGAGGAGGAGAGGGGAGGGGTGCTTAGAGCTTGATCGCCTAGGTAGACAATTGCATCTAGTTGTTGGAGGTTTCCTTTGTACCAGGCCTGTGTACCAACCCTAGTTTCTTGAATAAAGGCTATTATAGCCTTTATACCTGCTTTTGTTTAGAAAAGATATTGTAGAGAGATTAGCTCTGTACATAAGTTCTAAAGTATTGCTCTACTGTCCTTATATAGTTGGCACCTAAGGATTTTATAAGCTGTATCTTAAGTAGCTCTAAAATTTCATAGGCAAGTTTTAGATTCTTCTTTGCCTCTCTTAAATAGATAGCTCTTTAGGTAGCTATAATCTAGTTTTAATTAAAAAAAAAGAGCTACATATATCTATTCTAGTAGGAGGGATAAGTATCTATTTCCTTATTTTCTATTTAAAAGTTGCTAAGTAGGTGCTTAGGTTCTTTGTAATAGCTTTTTTTCTATAGTTCTCTAGGAGGCTTAACTAATTAACATTAGCTAGTTGTTTAATTTACGAGCTAACAACTGCTAGGCTTGTCTTATTTATTAAAGGGTTTATTTTTGTAGCCTCTTTTGCTAGGAGGTCTACTTAATTGTTTCTAGATATATCTCAGTGTCCTAGGACCCAATATAGCGCAGGGGAGATGCCTTTTTCTTCTAGTTAGGTTGCTGCTCTAATACACCTAATTTGCTACTCTTGGCCAGGGTTGTTTAAGGTGTTTCTTAATTAATATAAAGCTGCCTAATTGTCTGCGTAGATATTGACGATTTAGTATATGTTTAATAGGCTGACTACTGTCTCTAGCCCTAAGGTAATACCTTTAAGTTTACTGTTGTAAACTAGCTAGTTATTTCCTATATTTGCTTGTAGTTCCTTAATAAGAGTAGTTCCTTTATAAAAGGCAACGCCTACGCCTACTCCTTTGCTATCCCTTATAGCTAAGGCATCTAAGTATATTAATAGAAGGTTGTTGTCTACTAATAGTTTCCTATAGCTTTCTGCTTTAATCTCTTTTAGCTTATCTAAAATGTAGACCTTGTAAGAAGTCCTAGCGTTCTATAGAGTAAAGGCGTAGTATCATATTTCCTCTATATTGTCTGAGAGGGCTGAGGTAACAGATAGTTGTATTTAATTAAGTTGCTCTCCTCTGTTGTTATTAATAGCAGCATTTAGAGGGTAGTTTAGATCTAAGGAAGTAGATCTAAAGGCGTATCTTCTTATACTATTGTCTAGCCTAACTCTAGGTAGAAATAGAGCAGCTTCTACCTTACTAGGCATTGCAGGGGAAGATCTAAAAGTCCCTAAGATCTTTCTAAAGGCCTAGTTTTAAAGCTTTTGCCTGCTGTTAAGGACGTGTTGTTAGCCTTTCTAAAATAGCTAGCAACTGTAATTAGCTACGCTAGTAATGCACGCTAGGTATAACTGCCTTATTACTTTTAGTAAGAGGCCTTTACTAATATTAGCTAGCCTGCTTAGGCGGAAAAAGGCCTAGTTTGCTTATTATATCCTTATATAGCAGTAATCTCTAAACTTTAGGGTATTATTAAAGAAGGTATCTAGCCACCTAACTAGTCTTTCTAGCTAAAAGGTCTCTTAAGTAGGTAGCGTAAGGATTCTATTTATATCTTTTCTTACTCTTGTCTAGTTTGCTAATTCTATTTTCAAGCTATTATACTTAATAGCTAACTCCTTTGCTTAGTTAAAGAGGTTTGCTAACTCCTTTTTAAGCAGTTTAATGTTTTTCCTAATAGATGTTGTTAATATTAAGATTTAAAGGTCGCCTATATAGGATAAGGAGTATATATTGTTATTTGTTGTAATTAATTGAAATAGCGGTTTTGTGTAGATTATAAATAGAATAGGAGAGGCTAGGCTCCCTTAAGGTGTACTAGTATTAACCTTCTATAGATTCTCTGTTTGCCTATTAAAGGATAACTCTAAAAGCCTTTCTGTAAAGAATAAGTTTATCCATAATAGGAGGTATATAGGTAGCTGTTAATTGCTTATATTTTCTAAAAGCTTGTTCTTAGATAAATTGTTAAAAGCCCCTTTAATGTCTAAAAAGGCTATTAAATCAACTCGTTTCTTCTTTCTTTGTTGTTAGATATTATTATAGAAGAGAAGTCATGCGTTAATAGCTAATTTTTTTAGCCTGCCTCCTATTTGCGTAGAGTAGAGTAGGTCTGTCGTTTCTGTTAGGATCCCTAATCTTTTTAAGTATAGCCTTTCTAACGCTTTCCCTAGGCAGCAGAAGAGGGAGATAACTCTATACGCTTTTAGGATTAAGTAATTTAGTTTGTTTAGCTTTCTAAGGATAACCCCTTTTGCTTTTCGCCAGCAACTTAGTTAGTATCCTAGGTTAAATAAGGCTAAGTACACCTTAAAAAAGATGCTTAGTTAGTATTTATATGCTTTTAAGATAACTTCTTGGCTAATTCTATCTAGTCCTAGTAAGGTAGCTTTTATTTTCTAACATACAGTGTAGAGCTCCTCTTTAGATAGAATTAGCTACTCCTATTTAAGGTTTCCTTAGTAGTTATTAAGTAATAGGGCTAGTATAGAAGAAGGAGGTAGAAAAAGCTTCTTTCTAAAGGTTTAGCACTTCTCTCTAAAGGATTCTTTGCCTTTAATAGCAGGGATACTTATTAAGAGGTTTTTTTTGTATAAGCTATTGCTTTAAATATCTCTTTTAGTAATTCGTTCTAGAGGAACTGTTTCTAATAGTTAAGTTTAGCTTTCTTGATAGCTCTAAGGTACTTATTTTTGGCTAGTAAGTAATCTCTTTTCTATAGGTATAGAGTATTGTCTCCTCTCCTTGCTTCTTATTTGTAATCTTAAGAAGTCCTGTTTAGGATAGCCTTAAGAAGGTCTAGATCGCTAGTCTACTAAGGCTTTAGTTTTAGTTTTTAATTTGTAAGGGGGGTAGATCTCTTAAGCACTTATTAAATTGTTGTTGTAAGATCCTCTGCTATTTTATCTAGCCTCTCCTCTAAAGAATTATTAAGGCCTAAAAGTAATTGTCTTAAGAGGTATTTAAGGCGTGTAGTAAGAATAGTAATTAATCCTCTAGCTTTACTTAGGCTAATTCCTCTTGTAAGGCAGTGTTAAAAAGATTCTAATTTGTGTTTTTTTGTGTTGTACTTCTTTAGCTGGCTAGGTAGCTGCCCTTAGTTAACAATACTAAACAGGATAGCGTAATAGTCTAATCTAACTTTAGGGATAACCTGCTAGTCTATAATTAGAGAAGCTATATTGCTTGTTAAAAAAGTAAGGTTAAGTATACTCTCTATCTGTATATAAGCTCTAAAGAAAGTACTAACTCCTATAGTATTTAATAAAGATAGGTTTTAGTTATTAACTTACTTTTCTAAATTCTCTGCTTGTTAATTTAGTTTACAATCTTGTAGGCTCTATCTAGGGTGGTAGTAATTAAAATCCCCTAGAATAATGAAATGTAATTTAATTGGCTCTCTTAGGAGGCGTCTTTAGATTGTTGTTCTATTTAGCCCTTGTCTTAGGCTTTTCTTATTAAAAATATTATAGACGTAGATCTTTCTTGGGTTAAGTTGTAATAAAATAGCTTAAAAGTTGTTGTTGTCGCTAATATAAGGATTAACTTCTACTTCTAAGTCCTTTTAAATATAAATACAGTTGTAAGTTATAAGCCTTAGTAATTTAGTAGTATTTGCGTAAAGTCTAGATAAGTTATAGACCTAGTATCTTTATAGGGTCCTCTTATTAACTAAGGCTCTTGTATTGTAATAATTGTAGTGTTTACTATAATAGCTAGGTTAATTGTGCTTTCTGTAGCAGGGCTACTTCTATTAACATTTATTTATAGGACTTTAATTATACTAATTAGTTTGATTGTTCCTAGCTGTCCTAGCCTGTAGGATATTACACTTTTAGCTGTTTGCTGTATAAAGTCTGCTGCAATTAGTACACTTAAAGATAGTATAGATAAATGGTTTTTCTTTACTAGCATAAGACTTGCATTTGTATTAGCTAGTGTAGTGTGCTTTGCTGCAAATTAAGCAGGCTAATTTTAAGCACTTAGCCATAAAGTAGCTAAAATCTTAGCATTTAGTGTATTGCTTTAAGATATTAACAACTTACAGTTTCTCTGCTCCAAGGCTTTGCTCTAAGATAGGGAGTTTGCCTCCAATAGCTTTTTAGGCTTCTTCTTCTAGAGCGAATGCAACGCATGCTGAGCTAAAGTTCTAGTATTCTCTTTTATCCTCTAGCGTAAGATACAAAGGATTGTCTATAACCTTTAGGCCTTTGTTAAAGGTTTTAATTTCTTCCTTTACAACCTCTAGACTATAGTTTGTTAGTAGCTTGTAGATAATAACCTTAAACTACGGCGTAATAAGTTAAGCAACTTTAAAAGTTGTAATATCTTGCTATATAGCCTAATTCTCTATAAGGTATTTAGCCTTAAAGGATAGTGTAGTTGTAATTATTTTGTTGCCTTTAAAGGATAATGTAATTAAGGTAACTATAAGCAATTGTACGCCTCCTTTTATAGCAAAAGCATTATTAAAATTATTTCTAAGTTTAAAGGCATTAAATGCAGCTAGAGTCTCGCTAACTAGCACTAGCTAGCGATTTTTTAGGCTAGTAACCTTTAGTTTTTACGTCTTTTAGATATTTGTCTACAATAAATCTTTATTGTTACCTGCTATAGTAGCGTAGGTCGCTGTAGTAGTAATAGGCGTGTTCTAGACAGGCGTGTTTGTTGTTAGTTTCTTAATACGTCTAATTTTCTCCCTTAACTCTCTTAAAACGTTTAAGAGGCTTAATATCTAATAAGCTAGTATAGCTGTATTCTTCTTATTTACTCTTCTATTTTCTGTATAGTCCCTAAAGACCTCTACTAGGCCTAAAAGACTTGTTCGCTATGTGGGGTTGTTTTTAGCTAAATTAGCTGCTTAGGTTACTAGGTTCCTAGCAATCTTAAGAGCCTTATCTACTAAAATAGCTTTAAGTGTTTTATTCCTAATAAGATATTAAGGAATAAGTCTAATAAAAGGAGAAAAATTACTCCTTGTTTAAATATAAGTTGGCCTTTAGGGTTCCTCTGTATCTTGCCTTTCTTAGCGCGGCGTTGTTATGTTATCTTCCTCTATCTCTATTTGCTTTTTGTTTGCTCCTCCTAGATCTTTAGAAGCAAATCGTTATCTATTATTTTTTTAAGTTAATGCGATTTCTTAATTTAGTTGAGCTTTAATAAGCTCCTTAATCTTAATTAGCTTAAGACGCCTTAGCATGTGGCCTAAGCTTTAAGGAAAATGAAAATGTTCGCTCCTCTAAAGAGGGGGGTAGGCGACTCTTTCAACCTCTCTTGCGCGCTAGCGCCCTTGCTGCAGGCTTTAAAAAGTGTCGCAATTAATTCCTTAGGGTTGTTTCCTTTAGATCTAGTTGTTTCTAATTAATCTCTAGAAAAGTCAACGTTAGTGTTAGTTAACCTCCTTAACCTTAACTCTTAGCTAAAGATAAGAAGCTTTTCTATTATACACCTAGCCCCTAAACTAGTCTCGCTTAAGCTAATTATATAGACAGCTAAGTTTATTAAGTATCTACAAACTTAGCCTTTTCAAGATTTTATAATTATATATTCTATAAATAACTCTAGAATCTATAATATCTCTATATACTAATATAATATTAAGCCTTAACTTAGCTAGTTGTAGAAGGGATATAAGATCCATAAAGTATTTACTAATACTAGCAAAGTACTTACAATGCTCTACTTTAGTATTCTTTTCTTCTTGTTAATTGTGTGTAAGCTAAGTAAAGAAACTATTAACTAGTTAGGCTAGCTGTTGTATAACGTTAAAATAGTAATAGAGAAGGACAAAGTAAGAAAAAAAATTAGGCGTTATATTATAATATATATAGGTTGGAAAGCAAAGTAATAACAATGCTGCTTCTATAATTTGTCTAAGAGTACCTAGAAGTAAAGCCTTAATATAAGTACGCAGCATAAGTAGAATAAACCATATTAAGTTAAGAGGTAATTTACATCTTTATCTTACTTTTTTCATATCTATCTAAACATGCGACACACCAATTACGTGCTAGAAATAATAAAAAGAGGGCATAAACCCTAATACTTATTATTAGTAATAAATCTTTTTTTTCACTAAAAAGATGTCTATAAAATGTATAGTTATATTAAGAAGTTGTCTTAAAAAGCTAAAGCTATAGAAAATACTATATGGATACCTATAGGTCTTAAACCTACACGTCTATATAGTTTTTTAGGCTAAGAAAGGACATTTAACTATAATAAAAAAAGACTCTACTACTATTAGAGAAGCTAATAAGGTACGCTAGCAAAGCATCTAAGTAAGAAATTAAGGCCTACTAAAAAAGAGTTAGATAAGTGCTAGTTATAGCTATTATACAATAACTAATTATTATTTACCTAATCTGTAGCTCTAAACTTTTTTATATACTTTATGTATTAGTATATAGAAGTTGTTAAATAGGTAATTATATGCCTCTATTAAATAAAATAATATACAATTCAATATAAAAACTATAAGAGCCTAAATTCTATAATTATAAGTAACGTTTTCTTTGTAAATAATTGAAAAACTTATTAATTATCTTATAGATATATAGCTATCTTATATAGTAGTCTAATATTTTAGAAGGCAGCTTAGTAGACTATAGTTACTACATGAACTACTAAAGCTAAGCTACTCGCACTTAAGTACACTACTAAGAAGGTTATAGCCTTTAAGCGCCTTTTTTGTAAGCTGTCTCTTAATGTAAGAAACATCTAGACAGTCTAGTATAATATCTAAGAATGAATGAGGCTTATAGTTAGAAAAAATATATAAATTAGTACTAAATTAAGACTTATAAATATATAGAATATATAGCTATAACAAGAATATTCCTAAGATTTATTTTAAGCTAAGTAATTTAAAATACTAATTATACTAGCTGATGAATTAACTAAGTTACTTAATAACAGTATAGGAGGTCAAAGAAGTTACTTAACTTTTAAGAAGTAAATTACTTTATTAAGAGTAATAATAATTAATAAGTAAAAAGATTAGAAGTAAGTAGCAATAATTATGTACTAGGCTTAATCTCCTCTTAATAGCTACTTTTAAGTAAGAGAACGTAAGCTAGACAACTAAGAAACTTAAAGACAAAACCAAGATTACTAGTAAGTATCGAAGTCCTTATACTTGCTTAACTCTATTATTAAATTATGCTTAGCTTTTTTAGCTTTAGCAAGCATAGGGGTATCTCAAGCTAACTTAGCCTAAGTAGCAAGAGTTAAGAGGTAAGTAGTATAATAGCGCAATTTTAATCCATTTCTTCTATATTTACAGTTATAAGATAATTACTTCCTTTTTCTAGTTTAATAATTAGGACTATATAAAGAGGTTGTATAGCAATAAGAAAAATAATACATAAGAGAGCAATTATATCAACTAAGTAAAAGTAGTATTTCTTAAACATTTTATATTTAAATAGGTAATTAATAGAGAAGCTGTTATAGTTAAGATTACTATAGCTATTACTAATACTGCTGTTACTATAGCTGTTGTTAATTATACGCTAGCTGTTAAGCTAGCTACTATATAGGTTAACTTAAAGTATATACAGTATAAAGCTGTGTATTAAAAGGCTCTTATTTATAAGAATAATTTTAATTTTAACTTATAGCTAACTAAGTAGGCTATGTTTATTTAAAATAATCCTTAGCATAATATCTTAAATTAAAAACATTTATAGGAGCAAGAGTAGGAGCAAGTAGCGAGAACTAAGTAGTAAAACTATAAAGTAATATTTCTTAAGTATAGTAACTATTTATAGAAGGCTTCTGTATAGAAAAATTCTTAGTAAATATAATACTGCTATTTATTTCTTTGTAGTAAGGTATAATATCTTTAAGTAGTTAGGCTTTTAAAGTTTAATATATTTTATTATTATTTTATCTCTAAAATCTAGTTAGTAGGCATAGCAAAAAGCTTAATAAATTAAATAACGTGTTTTACTAGTAAGCAGGCTACTCTAGTAAGCAGGCTACTTCTCTACGCTAACTTAACTTTATAATAATAACACGAAGTATCTTAACTACGAAATATATTAAAGGCTGATACTAAAGTAGATATATTTATTACTATCTCTAATATTAATACTAAGAGAATCTAGGGTAAACAACGCGCTGCTATAGCCTATAGCGTCCTATAAATAATAATCTAGTAATAATACGCTACACAACGCCTTCAAAGTAATTAAGAGCTACTAGTAAAGCGCCTAACAAAACTAGAAGAGAAAGCTATTACTTAACATATAATAGTTAAAGCTAAGTAAGGACTACCCTATAGGAGAGACGACGTACGAGATATAGCTAATAGACTACTCTAAGAGCGTAGTAGGAAGGAGGATAGTAAAAACTAGGTTAATCAGTTTACCTAGCGTAATCTTACGCTACGTACACGCTAGAGCTATTTATATTATTACTAGCAAGCTCTCTGCAAAGACCTAGCGCTAGTTAAGGGCTAGTTTAAGCTAGTTTAGAATACAAAAGTAAAATTAAGTATTATAAATAAAAATACTTATTACTTTAATAAGACTAGCTTTATTATAAGTAAGATTTTTTACAGTTAGTTATCACAGGCATAGATAAACTAGAAAGAATAATAAAGATCTAGGTAGGTAATTATAAGTAAGTTATGCTAATACAAGGCGTAAGTGCAGTAAAAAAAATTTAAGTGTTTTTTAACTTTGTATGCAAAGTTCTAATCTCTACTTAGTTCATAGAGGATCTACAACGTAGCTAGGTAATCTATGTTAGTCCTACTAGCTAAATTAATAATAATCTAGTGCTTAACTAGTTATATTACTTTAATTCTTATGCGTGACTTGTAGGGACGTATAGGCTACTTATTATTAATAGCTATAAAAGCTACTACTAAGTAGATTTCTAAGATCTTTACAAAGAAAAAAAGACTAATCTTTTTTATATACCTTTACACTCCTTGCATCTCTTATAGCCTCTTAATATAAGTTCCTTCTTGCTATTATAGCGTGCGTATAGTAATACTATTTTAGACTTAACACGTAATTACATCTAATATATTAGTAAAGAAACTTTCCTACTAGCATTTAAAAAGGCCTATTATAAGGCTATAATACTAGAGAATATTTATAAAAGATTTTAAGGTGCTAGGCTTACGCTATATAATTATTATGTTATTTTATTACAACTTAACGTTGTACTACGTATACTAACTCTACTAGCGTAAGATAGTAGCACTTAGGAGCTAAAAACGCCGCGCAACACGCGCAAGATAGAGGCGTAGACTACGCTTTTTGCAAACTATATACAATTTTAGTAAAAGTCTCCTACAACTTCTCTTAAGAAGTAAATGTAGTAGTGAAGTAAAAGAAGCTAGCAGATTACTTATTATATAGTATCAATGTAAGAGGAAATAAGTTGCCTATAAGACACTATTAAAGTATTAACAAAGTAAAAAACGTATAAGTAATACTATATACAGGCAGAGGAGTTATAAATATTTAGCTAAATAGCTGATTAGATTACTAAGGTAGAAAGTAGTAGCTAAAACAATAGTGTAACGTCTATAAACAGATTACCTTGTCATTAGCGCTGTGAGTGTTGTAGCTAAATTAGACATAACTTCTACACGTGCTAAGTAGAATTAGAGAATATAGAAGATAGTAACGCATCTAAAGAATTATATCTTATTGTACTTATATAGAAAAACAATAGTAGTGTTACGTAATATTGTTATAAAGGTAAAATACTGTAAGGCAGTAGCCTGCTTACTAGTAAAACACGTTACTTAACTTATTATTCTTAAAAATAGCCATTTATTAATTAGCAAGACTAACATTAACTATATTATAGGTGTTAAATAAGCAGCTACTAAAACATAAGCTACTCTAACTGCTAGTCTAAACGCAATTAAAATAATATTTAGTATATAAATTGTTTAGTATCTTTTTTATAGAGCACTTATAATGTAGAATATAAAAATGTAATAAATTAGTAGCAATTTTAAAAAAGCCATTAGGCGCCTTTTTTTAAGTAAAAAGAGGCGTATTATGTCTTATAGATAGCTAAATAAGCATTTATATGCTATTACTATTACTATATTACTATTTACGCAACACTACTTAAGTAGGAAGCTACTAAGACTTTTATATTAGCTCCTAAGAAGCCTTGCCTCTACGCTAGCTTAATTACTTAGTTAAGCTCTTATATACATTGTAATTTAAGCACGAACCTAATAGCAGGCTTAATTTAGTAAGTAAAGTAATTAGCTTTTAAGTAGAGCTACTAAATATCTTATTATAAGCGTATTGTTTCCTAGGCAATAGCAACTAATTTTAATTATTATAGAGATTGGCTGCTTAATTCAATTTTGTTACTAAATAGGCTTTAACTTACTTAATATTTATACATACCGCTGTTTTTTTTTACAGTTTAAGGTTCTTTCTTAGCGTATAAGGCTATATAAAACGTATAAGTTTAGAACTTATAAGTATCTATATAAGCTTTAGCTTTTTAAGACAACCTTTCAATGTAACTATACATTTTATAGACACCTTTTTAGTAAAAAAAAAGATTTATTACTAATAACAAGTATTAGAGCTTATGCCCTCCTGTTTAGCATTGCTAGCACGCAATTAGTATTTTAAATGTTTAGATAGAAATATATAAAATAATACGAAGACGAAAATCGCCTTTTAACTTAACTTGCCTTATTCTACCTATGCTACCTACTTATAGTAAGGCTTTACTTCTAAGTACTCTTAGACAAATAAAAAAAAGCTGTATTATTATTACATTAATGTCCTACTTATATATACAATAATAAAATGCCTAATCGTTTTTTCTTACCTCTTTTTTCTTATTGCTATTTTAACGTTATGTAACAGCTAGCTTAATTAGTTAATAGTTTCTTTACTTAGCTTATACACAATTGATGAGAAAAGAAGGATACTGAAGTAAAGCATCTTAAGTACTTTGCTAGTAATAGTAAATACTCTATAAATCTTATATTCTTTCTATAACTAGCTAAGTGAAGGCTTAATATTCTTTTTATATATAAAGATATTATAGATTTCAAAGTTGTTTATAAAGAATATAATTATAAAGTCCTAAAGAGGCTAAGTTTGAAGATATTTAATAAACTTAGGTGTCTATATAATTAGCTTAAGCTAGACTAGTTTAGAGGCTAGGTGTATAATAAGAAAGCTTTCTATCTTTAAATAAGAGTTAAGGTTAAAGAGATACTTATTACAGAGGTTGTATACTTTATTATAGTGTATCGTATTATATGCAAATTGTTTATATACAGTGCTGTTTAAAAGGTAAAAAGTAGTTAGTAAGAAGTAGTAGCTTTAGCTTTATAAAGTATTACAGGCTCCTGCTATAGTACATACGTATTCTTTCCCTCCTCTATTATATTATGTTGCAATCCTATTGCAATTCTATAGTAATTTTATTATTAGCTATAGTCTAGCAATTGCTGTTAGACACGTTTCAACTAGAGTTGTTTTTTAGTACTTTAGTAAATGTTTTAAGCCTAATTATTACTTGGTAATCTAAGCTTTCCTCCTGGAACTTATCTACTTACTGTTTAAAACTTGTTAACTACATACAATCTTTTTTTTAACTTTTATAATTAATTAGTAGAGAGTAGCTACTTCTTACTTTTTTAGAACTTTGGTTTAACTACAACAACAATTACTACTCTGAACACCTTAAAAACTAGATAAGTATCTACGTAGTGCTCCCTTATATATAATATGTTTATAAAGAGCGGTTTATCTAAATAAAGGTAAGGCTTACAGCCTAGAGTAGTTTTAATAAGTAGGTTTCTTAATATTTTATTAGGCTTAAAGCCTAAAGTAGTTTTAACAAGTATCTCTCTTAGTCCTTTATTTTGTAAAGAGTATGTAGCGCTAGTATACTAGTCTAGTTATCTCCTTTAATTCTTATTTGTTATTGTTGTAGGATATACCAGCTGCCCTCTTATATTGCTAATATAGTTACGCGAAGCAGTTTAGTATAGGGTAAATAAATTAGGTTAGTATAATAAGTTAGTAAAGAGATTGCAGTATAAGGAGATAGCTAAAAGTAAAGTGTTACTACCTTATAATTCTGATGTGTAGGTTAGTATATGAAGTTAGTATATTAAGTTAGTATAGAAGATTTAGTGTAGATAAATAGCTAAAGGTCTACTTATTGCAGAGGAGTAAAAAAAAATATTAAAAAAGTTATAGTTTTAAAAGCTTTATATTTCTATAACTAGAAGTGCTATACCTAAAAGAGTTAATAGCTTAGTAAGCTACTTAGTTAGCATGACTATCCCTGTAATCTTGCTTAAAATAGGGTAATAAAAAAAGTAAAAATAGATTTTAGTTTAACTTTTGTATAATTGTATAAAAAAACGCTTAGAAAAAACTCAATTAAATAAGCTTATATAAGTATAACGTAAGCATATCTTAGAGGCTTACATCTTATTTCTTAAGAGTTTCATAAAACAGTAAAAAAAATATGGATTGCTTACATAAGCGCTAATTACGTAATAGCTTAGTAAGTTCTAGTATATAAACTCCTCTTGTTTATCATAGTGCTAGGCTAGAATACTAATGAACACGGCAAAATAATAGGGTAAGAAGGAACATAGTTTCTACAACTAATATAAGTAAGTTTAAAACAACTTTTATTTAACTAAAAAATATTTTAATATATATTTTTTTTTCAATCTATTTTTAGTACGCTTACTAATTAAGTTATAAGTTAAGATATTTCTGTCTAAGTTTAGGAAGCAATTTAGATAGGTAGTAAATTTAAACTAGTAGTAATTAAAAGCCCTTTAATTACTACTTATTTAAAGATTTTAAACTATATTAAAGAGATCCTTATTCTTATAGTAAAACCTGTAATAAAAAAATGTAAGTTATATATACTTCTTTTTCCTACTTAGAGATTGTTTACTCTATATTTTAATTTTAAAAAAAGCAATTTTTATTTGTATAATTAAAGGACTTACTAACCTTTATTTAGGCTAGAAGTTTTAGTAGGATAATGCTAAGATTTATAAAACTCTAGAAGTTTTATTTTAATTTTCTGAGAAATAAGATAACATAGTTTATAAGCGAACAGCTTACCTAAGTAAACAGCTTACGCTCTACTAGCGCGCTAACGTTAACACTATAACACGTAATATCTTAACAACACAACTATCTATTAACTTATTCTAATTTAGATCTTGAGCTTGTACTTTTTAATATCTAATTGCAACATGTTTAAAGTTAAAGACATACTACCTCTATCTATAACATGCTTTAAAGAACTTTATCTTCCTAACGCGCTAGAAGACGCCCTTAACGGGACTAAAAAGCAGATTTAAAGCGTCTAAACAAGCTAGAAGAAGAGGCTATAGTTAAGCGTATTCTTAAGGAGTCTGCGTAAGAATTTGCGCCTATAAAGGCTAATATTTAGGTAATAGCTAATAAACTATTATTTAAGTAGGACAGTAACCCTACTAGCAAGAACTAAGTTAATAACTTTATTAAGTAAACTATTAAGCTCTATACGCGCTAGAGCTATTTATATAATTAGTAGTAGGCCGCCTACAAGAACCTAGTAGCTATCTAGCGCTAGTTTAACTTAGTTTAGGCGACAAAGTAGAAGTTAGGTATTATAGATAATGATATCTATAACTTAAATAAGACTAGCTTTAGAATAAGTAAGATTTAATTACAGTTATTTATTACAGGCTTAGAGAGATATAGTAAAAAAAGTAGGTATAGCTAGGTAAGCATATGTAAGTTACTATAATCTAAGGCGTAAGCGCGTTAAGTTACTATTTACTACTTTTAATTATCTTTGTAGGCAAGGTACTTATTAATATCTAGTTAAAGAATCTACTTACTAACTAAGTTCTTAAAGTTAGTCTTAATAGCTAAATAAATAATTAGCTTACTGTTACATAGTTAGAGCACTTAAATACTTATATAATGAAGTATACTAGAAGTAAGTATTAACTACTTATTATTAATAGCTACAAAAGCTACTACTTTATGAAATTATAAATTTTTTATAAAAAAAATGTTATTCTTCTTTACATACTTACGCACTTATCTTACTTATTACAGCCTTTTAATTTTGCCTACTTCTTGCTATTAAAGCGCAAGTATAGTAATACTATTTTAGGCTTAGCATGTAACTACACTAACTATATTAGCAAAGAGTCCTTTCTGCTAGCCTTTAAGGCTGCTTTTAAGTAGTCTATTATAAAAGAGAATATCTAAGCTAGCTTTAAAGGCGCTAGTCTAGTCTAATATAACTTACAGGCTGTGCTATTAAAGCTTAATATAGTAGTGTAAACACTATAATAATAACTATAATAAATAGCTGCCTAAAAGGCGTAGAGACTACGCAATGCGCGTGAAGCTCAAGCTTAAATTAGTTTTATTTAATAAAGCGTAAGAAAGCGCTATAAGTCTTCTACTAATTCTTTTACTAAGTAGATTGCGCAGCTGAGTAAGGAGGCTTAGTAGATAGTATATAAGATAGTAGTTTTAATAGAGAAAATAACTACTCTTTAAGAGGCTCTAAATAAATTAAATAAGTATAAAAGCTGTAAGGAGTAATAAATTTAGATGGAAGAGACTCTTACTATAGGCAAGGTACAAGAGGTATTAGCTAAACAGGTAGATAGTTGTTGTAGTAATAGTAAGGGTGCGTTAAAGAGGGTGTAAAGAGAGAGGCAGTGCGGGCGTTGTAAGCAGACTAGACATAACGCTCATACCTGCGCAGTTAAGATAGATAGTGCAAGTAATAGCAGCAATTCTAATAATTAATTTAGTATCTTACAATAGTTTATTAACTACAATAAAAGACTATAATAACGTGTTAACATTAGCGCGCTAGTAGGGCGTAAGCTATATGCTTAGGTAAGCTGTTTGCTTAGGTAAGCCGTTTGCTTGTGAACTACGTTATTGCTTTTTAAGTATCCTGCTTATAGTTCTAATCTAAATTCTATAGAAAAATTATAGGTCTTACTAAAAACGCTTTAGCTAAAAGGCCTATTACTTCTTTAGGTATAAGAAAGAGTAAAAGAAGTATAGCAGCTATAAGCTACTATAAGAAAGGAATGAGATGAATTACTTTAGAAGATAATTAACAATTATATTAGCTTTAGCCTTTTAAGACAACCTTTTAATGTAACCACACATTTTGTAGACACTATTTTAGTAAAAAAGTTTTATTGCTAACAACAGGTATCTAGGCTTATGCCCCCTTGTTTAGCATTGCTGGCACGCAATTAGTGTGTTGCATGTTTAGATAGAAACAAAGATACGCAATATCCCTCTAACTAACTCTCTTAACTAATAACTATTTACTAATAACTATTTACTACTAACCGCAACTTCTATTGTCTCTGTTGCTATCCCGGCGGTGTTGCAGTTACGGCGTTTCTAGCGCCTATACTTAGATGTAAATATACAACAACAGCGTTACTATCTAAGCACGGCTCTCTTATCCCTAGAGGCAACTTACGAAATCCTCCTACTTATTAGTTTGTCCTAGCTACTTAATAGCTGTTTTAACACGCTCTTGCTCCTTGTAAAGCTACTGCAAGGTCTCTCTACTAAAGTTGCATTTGCGCAGAAAGAGATTAGTAAGATAACACATTATTACTGCACCTAGACTTTTAACATGCGCAATATATTTAATAAACTTGCTGCTAAACAAGCCTTTTACAACCTTTATTATAACCTTAATATTTATAATACTAGACGCATTAATAAGGTGTTAATAAATAACAGAATTTAACCTCTGCGTCTACCTAATTACTATAGGAGCTACCGCTAACAGCTCCTCTTTAACTAACTAGGGAGGCTGCTTAACAAAGGTGAACGCGGGCTTTGTAATCTACTACTATAGCTTCTTGTATAGTAACCTAGTAAGGTCTAACTTTACTTGATATAAGCTATTAGTCTTTGTGTTAAATAGAGAGAAGAATAGTCTAAGCATTATATTATTTGTATGTGGTACTGTGTAGTGTAGGAAATCCTAAAAGTAAGAAGCAGTAGGCAGAGAGCTTTTATAAAGTATTCCAGGCTCCTACTGCAGTAACGTATAGTGTGTAATAACGGATCCACTTTGCTCTTGCACGGTACTAAGCGCTAAACAGTGTCCTTACCCTCCTCTACCTCTACCTCCTCTACCTCTATCGCAATCTTGTTGCCAGCTATAGGCTAGCAATCGCCGTTGAACACGTTTTAATTAGTGTCGTTTTTTAGTACCTTTACCAAATTTTTTAACCCTAATTTTACTTAGTAGTTTAAGCTTTTCTGCTCTATGCGCTTAGCGCGTAGACTTTATCCACTTACTGTTCAAATTTTATTAACTACACATAAACTTTTTTTGACTTTTGCGACTAATTAGTAGAGGGCAGCTGCTTTTTACTTTTTTAGAAAACCTATTTTAACTACAACAACAACCACCACCTTAAATACCTTAAAAATAAACAATTATGTTCTATTTTTACTAAGGCGTTATTAAGACGTTAAGGAAGCTAAAGGCTAGTATACTTAGTCTTAGTAAGCTTTTTTTATTTTTTATCTAGAAATAACCCTAAAAACAAGCTCTTGATTACTGCTTAATAGTTTTGTTTATGATTACCTTCAAACTTATACATTAAAGAGTTTAACTAGTATTATTTAATATATATACTTTATAACGATTTCTTTACATTTAAAAGAAATTTATTTTTTCTTTATTCTTATGTTTTTTTATCTTTATTTTCACTGCTAAAGTTAAGCATAAGAGTGCTTATTAAGTAGCTTACTAAGTAGCCTAATTTAAAGAAGAAGATCTTAGCTTTTGAGATTACTAACTATTTTAGGTATAGCCCTTCTAATTGTAGAAATAGAAAGCTTTAAATACTTTAACTTTTTTAAAATCTTTTTTTTATTACCCCTCTGTAATTTTAATGTAGATGTTAGTATATTAGGTTATGTAGAGAACAAGGAGCTAGAAACAGTAGTTTAGGAGAACTAGATGGTTAATTCTGTCTTTCTATCTGCGTCTAAGACGCTCTATAAATGGAAATGAAATACTACAGTTTATAACTATAGTTGTAGAGCTTAGAGAGATGCCTCTAAGCACGGCAAGTCTCTTGTAGAGCTTAGATGCAAGTATTTAAGCTTAGCGTAAAATCTCTAAGCCTCAGCGCAAAGGCTTTAAGCCTTAGCACTTAGCGCTACGCGTAAAGGCTCTAAGCCTTGTAGCTAAGGCGCGTAGCTAGTATATGCAACACACCTCCTAGGTGACTAAGACTTTAGTTAGCTGTACAGAGCTTTATGTAGTTATAGCGTATCTTATAACATGCTCTATACGCGCGGCTTAGCGCAAGGCACTAAAATAATAATGAATTTTTAAGCCTTTCAAGCTTAGTATCTAACACTACTATATCTACTATAAGTATTACTTAGTAACTTGCTAAAATCCTTTATAAGTAATACTTGTAGTTTTTTTAGGTTCTATTATACTCTTACAAAGCTTTTTAAGCTATTACAGGATGCCCTATACTCTTACATAATATTTAGCTTTATTTTAGCACTCTTTCTATTTAGTTGCTAACTTTATATAGAAGTTAAAACTTTAAAAAGCTACTGCTACCTGCGCTACTGCCCGCGCCTCGACGCGCGCCGCTGCTAGGCTGCCTTTACTCTCGCCTGCGCCCTCGCCCTTGCTGTTGCTAGAGCTACAGCTGCCCTTACTAAACCGCGCTTCTTACGTAAAGTTAACTAGTACTACTTTAAGTATAGTATCAGCCCGCACGTCTAGAGGGCGTATAGGCAAGGTTAAAACTCTAGTTAAGACTGCCTACGGGCGTAAAACCTTAGCAGCAACCCTTAGTTATTAGAGTACACCTAGTACGTATTACAGCGTGCTCTATCTTAAGTGTATTAAAAGTGCTTTGTCTAGCAGCTCTAATAGAGCTTATTACGACAAGGCCTTTAGCTCTAGAGCACGCTGCTGGTAGTGCTTTAATAGGAAGACCTGTAAGGTCTTATATCTAATTCTCCTTTAAATTTTAAGTTTCTACTAATAATTAAAGCTCTTAAATTATTATCTCTTTGGCTAAGAAGCTTCTTGCTAAGCTCTAGAGAGATGCGCTATTATAAGCTCTTCTCCTATCTTTTCTTAAGCTCCTTATACTAACAAATTATAAGGTAAGTAGGCTTAAAAGCTTATAAGCTACTGTCTGCATCCTTTTAGAGAAAGCAGCTAAAGAGGAGAAGTTTAAGGAGGACCTTAGTAGTAAAGAGGAGGTTTAAAACAACTAGGATAAGCCTACTAGCTCTTCTAATAGTCTCCTTGCGCGTTGTCTACGCGTTAGGGAGCTATTAGGTAAACTAGTAGACCTTTTAGTCACCTAAAAACCTAATAGGAGAGGGTTGTCCTCCTAGAATTTTATAAGCTCTCTAGGGGTAGGAGGCTTATCTACTTTAATAATTATATATCTCGTTTTTTCTTTTTTATACTTTCTTCTTCTAATAAACCTTTATAAGAAACGAGTTTTATATTAATAAGTTCCTTCAAGTGCTTAAGCTTTTGCCTTAACAAGTATTTAGTTAGTCTATTAGCTAGTATCTTAGCTGTTAGCAAGTACTTAATTGAAAACAAGCCTTTAGCGTGCTCTTAGTAGAGCTACATGTTCTAAATATCTTTATAGTAGAGCTTAGTAGCAATCTTTTCTTTCTTTCTAACTACTCGGCGTATAGTTTACTAGTTGTTATAGAAGATCCTCTAGGCTCCTAAGACTATAAGTTTAAGCTTATTAAATAGCCTTTTAAGCGCTATAGATTCTTTTACTACATGCTTTAACATAAGGAGCTTAGCATTTATAGTTAAGGTTATTACTATAACTTAATAAGCTGTTTTCTAAAGAGCATAATAATATAGCCTTAAGAAGACTAACAAGTCTCTAAATTATATATAAACGACGCGTCTTTATATATAGTAAGCTCTTTACTGTTGTTTTTACTATATGTAATCCCCTTATGCCTTATATAGTAGAGGTATTCTATAAGATAATCTACAGCCTTTATATAAGCTTTTAAAGGGTTAGTAAAAAAGTAAGAGAGCTTAGAAACTACGTAGGTAGCATTAGGACGTAGTATAATAGCTGTGTAAAGTGCACTACTAACGCGCCCCTAGTAGGCTATAATTTAAGGCTTAAGGGCCTCCTCTAGATTTTTAACTAGCTCTTCAAGAGTAGAGAAGTTTTAAAGAACCTACTAAGGGCGTCTAAACTAAAGCGTTTAGTAACTTTGTTAATATAGGTGTTATGTAGTAGTACTATTATACACTTCTTACAGTCTCTTACAATTCTTATCTCTAGAAACTAGCTAGCCTCTTCTTTATCCTTAACCTTAAAGGTATCTTTAATAAATTAAAGGAGCTTATAGGCTTTAGTTTAGTAAGTTTAGTAATACATAAGAGTATATTGTCTATATAAAATTGTAGGAGTATTAAGCGCTCTTTAGTAAAGAATAAGTATAGCTCCTTAGCTAAGTCCTATAGGCTAAGCTTTCTTAGTGTGCTTAAGAACTTATTATACTATAATAATAGCAAGTCTTTTAGGCTATATAAAGCTCTTTTAAGCTTAACGCATTTGCTTAGGCGCTTATAACTATCTAATAGATTACATAAGACTATTGTTTCTTTACTAATATATATATTAAGAAACGCGCTTACTATGTTAAGCTACTATATCTATATTAAACTTAGCTGTAATTGCAATTGTGAGCCTAAAGGATTACGTAGCTAGTGTTGCCGCGTATATTAAGTATATTAAGTCTTTTACTTAAAGGTCTCTTCTTACTACAAGACGTGTTTTATATTTAAGAAAGTAGCTGTTCTTATTAAGCTTGTAGGTAAATACCTACTTAAGAGGAAGAGGCTTAGTATCCTTTAGGATCTCTTCCTCTATCTAGGTACCTTTTAAAAGTAGAGAATTAATCTCCTTTTAGCTAGCCAATTTAAATAGAGTTCTATATTAGTGTATATAGAGGTCCTTCTATTAATTTAAAAGCTTTAGGAGATTGTTAAAGTACAGTTAAGATTAATTAACTTTTATAAAAGCTACTAAGATTATAGTATAAACTATAATTAACTCTCTATTAAGGTCCTTAAGGTAAGAGAGTAGTGCTTTAAGCTTAGAAGCCTTGAAGGGGTTATATAATAGGCAATGTATGCCTTATTCCTCTATGTTAGGACTATATTAGTTCTTTTTTTTTGCCTTAAAAAGCTCCTTACAGGAGGTCTCTATACTTTCTTTTTATAAGGTCTTTTTGCTAGAAATTTTTAAAGGGCTCTAGTTAGTATTATAAGATTCTAAGCACTGCGCTAGGCGCCCTTAGAAGTAATCCCTACTCCCTCTTAAGACTATAAGAGTCTTAGCGCGTCTGTTAAGCTTAATCTACTAGTTGTTTACAATTTCCAGGAGCTAAGTAGCTTATTACTACTACTTATAGCCTTTTAAGCTAGGGTGCTTTGCCCTAGCATTTGCGCTCTTAGTAAAGGAGGCACTAGCATTACCTTAGGCGTTAGTAGCTGTCTTAAAGAACTTTTCTGCCCTATATAAATTCGTTAAGAAGAGTTAGCCTAACGCTTCTTACGTGCTATTAGCGTACTATCTATTAGAGACTATAATAAGCCTTTTATAGTCTTTATTACTAGCTAATTACTTATTAGCTTTAAGTCCTTCTATGTTGTTACTGCTACTTTACTAATACTAGTAAGCTGTTTAAGTACTTCTCTAGCCTTAATAATTTATCCTTATTAAAGGTAAATACTATAAGAACTACGTCTTGCCTAGGTAGCTTATAAGCTAGTCTTTAGTAGTACAGTATCTTATTAAATATAACATTACACGTTATAATAACTTAGTTAAGCGCTAAGACCTATATACAGTATATGTTAGAGGCTCTATAGCCTACTAAGTAACTAATATAGCCTCTAGGAAGAGTATTAAAGCTCTTCCTATATTGCCTAGCTACTCTATTTTTATATTTAAGGGATAGGCGTAGTAGCTGTAGGCGTATATACTACTCTAATCTAGTTTTATATTAGCTGTAAGACTCTTAAGAAGCTTATTTAGTAAGCGTAAGCTGTGTATATAAGAAGAACTTATATTATAAAGCTAGGCTGTAGCCTTAACAATCTTTAGCTAGAGTTTCTTAGGCAGGTTTACGCTTGCCCTTATCTTAATTAATTTAGTAATTAGCTCTTAGCCTACTTGTTTTCATAGCTCTATTTAGTTTATATATATATATAGTAAAGAAGGCTCAATAGTAATACTGCGTTCCTTATACTATATTTAGTACTATAATATTTTTTGCTAAAACAATGTTAAAGGGTTATTATCTTGTGTAATTCTAACTATCTAGAGCTTATAATAAGCTTTAAGGAGTACTTTAAGGAGTTAAAAGGCTCTTATATTCTCTAAGATAGATTTTGCTTACAAGATATACACATAGAGCTTGCTACTAAAGGTATTCTTTATTACATGTATCTACTATTCTTCTAACTAGCCTTAAGGCATGTTAAATAGGTCCTACAAGATCGTTTAGTATAGTTAAGGAGAGAGCTCCTTTAGCTGTCTTAATATAACCTATTTTATATAGGTTAGAATATAGTGCTTATACTTAATATGTACTGTTCTTTTAATTCTTGCGCTCTAAGCTGCGTTAACAAGTGCTTCTAGCGCTTTAGGGCCTAAGTGCCCTATAAAGGCATGCTAAAGGTCCTTTAAGTTGTTCCTTAGATAGGTTACTTATAAGCTTTTAACTAAAAGTATTACATTAAGAATAAGCTTAAGATAAAAAAATATTAGCTTATATTAAAGGAAGAAGAGGTTAGAACGGCGTTTAAGCCTTGCTAGTATAATGTTTCTACCTAGTATACCTTAATAGAGAGTATTATCTAGGCCTAGGTAATAGACTTCTTTTCTATATAGGCAAGCTTCTAAGATAATATTTATATAAAAACTTCTAACTACTACTACGTCTGTAAGCATAAAGTCCTTAGTTTTATTACTATACATTCTACTTAGAACTTAGCGTAGGATACGCGTACCTTAGCCACTAATAGGGAAGGCCTAAGTGCCTGTCTCTACTATCTCTACCTCCCTAGCTAGTACAAAGGAGCCTAGTACGAGCAGTTCCCTATTGTTTACTAGGTACAACACGGCCCTACTATCTAATATAGTACTCTTTAATAGTACATAAGCATTAAAGTCGCTAGTATAGTATATACTAGGATTCTTATTTTCTTTAAGAAGCGCTAGGTTAATTAAAGATACAAATATACTACTTAGAAAGGCCTTTAGCTTACTCTTTTCCTTCTAAAAGAACTTATATTCTGCTTTAACAAGTTTATTTTGTAGTTCTTTGTACTAGTTAGTGTATAGGCGTTTCTAAATCATTTTAGATTTCTCTTTACTAATATTATAGTTAACTTTTAAGTAGGCCTTAATAGCTGCTAGAAGTATATAGGATTCTACAGGATCCTAGTAATGCCTGCTATTATTGCTATCCTAACATAGGCACTTAAGGCCGCGTTTTGTGCCTCTAGCGCCTTCTCTTAGTAAATAAGGTTTTAAGCTTCCTAATATAGCGTAGGCTTTTAAGGATTTAGCTAAGCTTAGTAAGCCAATTAAGCGCTAGTAGAGTATTTCTAAGAATACTTAACCTATTTAGTCTAAATTAGAATAACCCTTCCCTAGCGTCTATTGTTACTAGTAGAGCGTCTTTATAGTACTAGCCTATTTAGGGGAGTATTAAGCTCTTACAGCGTCTAGAAAGTTAAATACAGTAAGCGCGCTGTCTACCTTAGGTATCTTTAGCCTCTTAGCTTTTAGTTAGTTTATTTACTACTTATTATACTAAGCTTATAGTTCTATAGTACTAAGCTTTGCATTTTTAAGGCTTACACAGTACTCCTAGCGTGTTACTATTTAGTTAATCGTGTCTATTAGTGCTAGTTTAAGCTGTAATTACTTCATAAGCTTATTCAAAGTCTAGCTTAATCTATCTATAAGTCTTATTATAATTAGAGCTAGTAACTGCTTATTAATAGTTGCGTAGACTTAATTCTAAATATACTATAGTACGCGCGTGGTTACAGCCTAGTCTACGTGCTTTACGTAATAATTATTAAGCTTTTTATTATAGGCTTTAAGCTTTTCTTTAGAGGAGTCCTTTATAGGTACTAAGATCCTTAGAGGTAGCCCTATTAATATATTAACAATTATAATAGCCTCTAGGTTAATATATTCCTAGACTTCTTTAGATTTAGCGTTAAACTATAGTTAATAGTACTAGTAAGTCTAAGTTACGTAGCTTAAGAGGCGCGCTAAGTTAGTAATTTGTAGAGAGTTGCTTACTATTATAGTACGTGTAATTAGTTAGTAGGTTAAGAGGTGTGTTTAAACAAATTAGAAGGTCTAAACTACTACTAGCGTACTCTAGGTTGCGTAGGGAGAATCTAAACTACAATTTAAAGCGCTAGGCTTATAACTATAAAGAATAAGGAGCTAGAAATAGTGGTTTAGGAGAACTAGATAGTTAATTTTGTCTTTCTATCTGCGTCTAAGACAATCTATAAATACAAAGGAAATACTGTAGTCTATAACTATAGTTGTAGAGCTTAAATGCAAGTATCTAAGCTTAGCGTAAAATCTCTAAGCCTCGGCGTAAAGGCTCTAAGCCTCGGCGCTTGGCGCTGCGCGTGAAGGCTCTGAGCCTCGTGGCTAAGGCGCGTGGCTGGTATATGCGACAGGTTAGTATATTAAGTTAGTATAAAGATTTCAGTGTAGGTAGATAGCTAGAAGTACTAGCTATCTCTTCTAATGTATAGGTTATTATAGAAGGTTAGTATATTAAGTTAGTATAGGGATTTTAAGTTACAGATAGCTACGTAGGTGAATCTATTAGTTTACTACCCTAATAAATCTATCTACCTAAGTAGGAAGCTATTGCTTTATTAAGTAAGAGTTCAATTACTTTTAATTAAACTCTAAAATTCGCTTACGTATAGACTACTTATAGAGTTTTTAATAGTTAACTACTCTATTTCTCTACAACTAGCTAGCGTGCATGCTATAACACTTACATCTAGAAAATAAGTATTAGAAGCTAATTTTAGGAAGGCGTTTAAGATAGTAAAGGTAAGAAAAAAGTAAAGCTAAACCTTTTTTTACCTTAAAAAGATAGTGTTTAATTTTAAGTGTTTTATTAATAAGTAGTAAAGAATAGCAGTTCTTCTTAGTAACAGCATTGAGAGCTTAATAGTTAACGTAGAACTGTAATCCTTCTCTAAGCTTCTTAGCAAATAGAACTAGAAAAGAGGGTATAGAACTGCTAGCTCTAATCTAACTCTTATTTTATTTATTTTTTAAGATGTTAAAGGTAGTAGTTGTTGTTGTGGTTAAAATAGGGTTCTAAAAAAGTAAAAAGTAGCTACCCTTTACTAATTAGTTGCAAAAGTTAAAAAAAGATTATGTATATTTAACGAGATTTAAAAAGTAGATAGATAAGTTCTAAGAAGAAAGCTTAGACTGCTAAGCGATAATTAGAGTAAATATAGCTTGCTAAGGTACTAAAAAACAACACTAGTTAAAACGTGTCTAACAGCAATTGCTAGCCTATAGCTAGCAATAGGATCACAGTAGGATTGCAATAGAATTACAACATAATACAATAGAGAGAAAGAACACGTAGTAGAAGCTTATAATACTTTATAGAGTAGCTACTTCTTACTTACTACTTCTTACCTACTGCTTCTTATCTTTTCAATAGCACTATATACAAACAATCTGCATATAATACACTATAATAGCGTGTAACCTCTACAGCAAGCATCTCCTTATTCTAGGCCCTCTTTTATAAAAAGCATTCTTTGCTACTATCTACCTAGTACTAAATTTAGTCTAACTTAAACTACTTATGTAGACACCTAAATTTATTAAGTATCTTAAAACTTAACTACCTAGCTAGACTTTTAAGTTTATAAATTTTTTAAATAAGTTTCTTATTTGCAATATCTTAATACATAAAAAAATTATTAAGCTCTAATTTAGCTAGTTGTGCAAGGAATATATAATCTCTAAAGTATTTACTAATACTAGCGCAGTACTTAAGATCTATTACTTTAGTATCCTCTTCTTCCTGTTTATTATATAAGAGCTAAGTATAGAAACTAGAACTTAGCTTAAACAGCTATTGCAAGACATTAAATTAGCAATAGAGAAGGAAAGGGTGGAAAAAGAGAAGTAGGCTTTCTATTGTTGCGTCTATAGGTTAGTAAGCAAGGTAATAATAGTGTTACTACTTGACTTTATTTAAAAGCGCCTAGTAGTAAAGTAATAAGAATAGGCAAGATAAGGCGTGTTAAGTTAAAAGGTAATAGGCGTCTTTGTTTTGCTTTTCTTTATTTCTATCTAAATATGCTACACATTAATTGTGTACTAGTAATACTAAGTAAGAGGGCATAAGCCCTAATACTTATTATTAGCAATAAATCTTTTTTTTACTAAAAAAGTGTCTACAAAATATATAGTTACATTAAAAGGTTGTCTTAAAAGGCTAAAGCCAACTTTTATTTTATAAAGATAGAAGTTTTTGTGTAAAACTAAAAGCTCTAGTCTACATATATTATATAAAGAGGTAACAAAAAGAAAAAGTTATTAAAAAAGTTATAGTTTTTAATTGTTAATAACTATTTATTTAACTAAGCTAGTCTAAAAAGAGTTAGTAATGAAAGAAGCTAAGACGTAATCCTTTAAGTTAAGCTTCTTAGTAAGTAGATTAGTTAGCACTAGTACGTACGCTAATTAGCTTAAAAACAAAAAAAAAAAAAAATAGTACTAACTATTTCTAATTAGTAAGCGTATATTAAGATTTATAAAATTAGACTTAGTTATATAAAATAATATAAGCATTATAAAAGTTAAGTTTAAGCTCTAGTTTCTTACTTACTGAAAGTTTAATTAGCAAAATAAAATAAAAAGTTGCTTAAGTTAGCAATTACTCTAAAATAAATAAAAATTCTTTTATATATAGTTTTCTTATTTTAATTCTTATATTTGTTTTTCTAATTATTAATACAATATCCTCTTAACTTTTAAAGTTGAAAGAAAATATTTATATATTACTTACCTAGAACTAATTCATCTCTTCCATTAGTACTATACTAGAGAAGCCTTTTAGTAGTATTCTTAAAACTAGAAATAAATTAAAAAGAAAAAAATACTATCTTTTACTTACCTTAGAAAGAGTAAAAAAAGCTATTGATACAGACTTAACTTGATGTCTTGAGGAGAAATAAGTATATATTAGACAAAAATAGTTGAATTCTTTCTACTAGAAGCCTACAACGCTTTCTAAGAGAGGAGCGTTACTATTTTAATCCTTTTAAAAAAAACAGCTTTTAAATAAGAAATACGCTTAATATTTTATAATATAGGCTACAGGTACCCTTACTAAAATTAAAAATATAATATTCAAAAATGTTTTTTTTCTAATAAGTTAGCTATTAAGCGAAAACATAGTACTAGAACAGTATATTGCTAAAAACATTAAAATAAGCGCCTTAAGAGGGAATGTGTCTTTACAACTAATAGAAGTAAGTTTAAAAATATTTTAAATACCTTAAAAATAACTTTACTATATAGAGTATAGTTCTAATATGTAAATAATGTTTAGAAAGCTTACTAATACATTTATAGGCTAGGATATTTCTATTTAAGTTTAGGGACCACTTTAGATAGGAAGAAGATCAAAATTAATAGTCATTAGGACGCCTTAAACTACTACATCCTTTATCAATACAAACTATATTATTAAGCTTCTAATACTAGTTATAAAACCTACTATTAAAAAAGGTAAGTTAGGTATATTTATTTTTCTTATTCTATGTTATTTAAGTTTAAACTTTATTTATAAATTTTCTATCTTTTTTAAAATTTTAAAATGTCTTCCTAACTATTGTATAAGATTAAAGTTCTAGTAAGATAATACTAAGATATATTATACTCTAGAGGTTTTATCTTAGTATTCTAGAAATAAAGTAGTACTTTTTATGTATCCTCCTTATAGTCTAGATTTAGTCCTATTAAAAACGTTTAGGCCTTATTATAAAACACTTAAACTAAGAAGCTTACTTTATTATTAACCGTAGGTAATAACAAAAAGAGTATATTAAGGTTTATAGAAGCTATATTTAAAAAGTAGGATTTAATACCGGAACAGGCGATAGATAACTATACTTTATCTTTACCTAGGTTTATTAAGACGTTAATGAAGCTAAAGGCTAGTACACTAAGTAATAGTAAATAATATTAGCTTTTCTAATATAAAAAACTAGAAAAAATGGTTAATTTAAGTACTTTTTCTCTTACAATTTAAATATTATTAAACTCAAAGAAGTTAAAAATATAAACTAACAAAATGACATAAGAGACTTATAGCTATTTTAATACTATTAAGAAACTGCTATTATTAATTATTCTTAATAATTTATAAGTACTCATTTTCTGTGCAATAAACTGCTAGTAATATACTAACTAAGCTGCTTACTAAGTAGTCTAACTTTAAGAGGAAGTTGTTAGCTTTCTAGATTCTTTATCTTTTTTTTACTAGCTTCTCTTATTAAATAGTTAATAATAATAAATAACTATAGCTTTTTCAACTATTTTTCATTTTTGTAACTTTTCTGTACAAGAGGCCCTAATAAGGTTCTTTTTATTTTTTATTTTTATTTTTTTTTTATTTTTTTAATTTTAGATTATAGTTAACTTTAAGTCTACGTAAAAGTAGCAGTATAGAAGTAGTTTTAAACTTAAAATTCAAGCTATGTAATAGTACGCCTTAAGAAGTAATAATAATTTTTTTTAGGAGCTAAAACCTTTTTAAAATCTTTAAAAGAATCTGTAAAGGTCTAAATTAACTTGTTATTTTTTACTAGTTCAATAAAAAAGTAAAAGGCTATTGCGTTTACTTGCTTTAAGCCTTAATCACCTAAGATAAGTTAATTTTTAGTACTTAGTAGTCTAATTCTTTGTCTAAAAAAGTTAATGAAGATTAACTTTTTAGAAAAAGAAATAGTAACCTCTCTTCTATTTGTTTAGGGCTGTCTAAGTATCAAATTATATCTAGAGTGTGTAAAAGTAATATAGCTCTTAATAGTATTCTTATATTCTTTACTATTAATCTCTAATTTAGCAACCTTGTAAAAAGTTCTAAGTTTTTTTAGAACTTCTTCTAATTTGCGTAGAAAAATAGAGATATATTCTAAACTAGCATTCCTAATAATTTAAGAGCTAATAAGAGAGTATGTAAGGTTTTCTGTATTAATAAGAGTTAAAGCAAAAGTATAGCGATTAACTAACATTCTTATAGTAATTCTATTACTGTTTATATTCTTTTTAAAGCTAGCCTATTCTTTTACTAAGGTTTTTTTAACTTATATGTAGCTCTTACTCGTAACTTTAAGCAAGAGCTACTCTTTTCCTTAATTACAATCTTTGTTTTCTAAAGTATTATCTCTACTTAAGCTTTCTTTACTTAGTTTTATTACTTTTACTCTTTAGAACTTTAATATAGTAGTTTTTTTTCGCTTTTTCTTTTTTATATAACTTGCAGCTAAGTATCCTTTTTGCTTATAATCAAAATATAGTCCTTTCTTTATTAGCTTGTTTAGTTCTAGATTGCTAAACCTGTGTGTCTAGCTAGATTACTAGTAAACTTTTTTCTTTCTATCTAATATACTGGAGGAGCAGGAAAAGCATGTCTTAGTTTGTACTTCTTAGGCCTTTCTTAGTCTCTGTTTTTATAGTATCGTTCCTTAGGCTTATCCTAGCCTTTTTTTATTATAGTTTAACGTCCTTTCTTAGCCTAAAAGGCTATTTAAGACGTGTGGGTTGAGGACCTACAGGTATTCATATAGTGTTTTCTAACATATAATTTATTTATAAGGAAGGGTTTATCTAAATAAAGGTAAAGCTTGTAGCCTAAAGTAGTTTTATTAAGTAGGTTTCTTACTTCTTCTTTATCATGTAGGAAGTATATAGATCTAGTATACTAGTCTAGTTATCTGTTTTACTTCTTCTATATTATTGTAGGCTATGCTAGCTACTATCTTGTATTACTTATATAGGTACATAAGTAGTTTAGTATAGGGTTAATATATAAAGTTAGTATATTAAGTTAGTATAGGGTTTTAGTGTAGATAGATAGCTAGTTGCTAGTCTAGCAATTAATTCTAATGTGTAGGTTAGTATATTAGGCTAGTATATTAAGTTAGTATAGAGGGAGTTCAGAGTAGGTAGATAGCTAGGAGCAATAGCTATCTATTCTAATTTGTAGGTTAATATAAGAGGTTAGTATATTAAGTCAGTATAGGGATTTTAAATAGTAGATAGCTAGGTAGATAAATCTATTAGTTTACAACGCTAATAAATATATCTACATAAGTAGAAAGCTATAGCTTTGTTAAGTAGAAGTTGTATTACCTTGAATAGAACTCTAAAATCATCCTATGCATAGACTACCTATATAATTTTTAATTAGTAACTACTATATTTACTATAAATAGCTAGCGCGTATGCTATAACACCTGCAATAGGAAAACAAGTATTGGAACCTAATTTTAAGAAGGCGTTAAAGATTGTTAAGGCGAGAAAAAGGTAAAGCTAGACTATTTTCTTGCCTTAAAAGGTTAGTGTTTAATTAAGCCTAGATACTTATTATTAGTAATAAATCTTTTTTTTTCCTAAAAAGATATCTTTAAAACGTGTAATTATATTAAAACATTGTCATTTTTTTTTATAGTTGAACTTCTTTTCTTAGCCTAAAGGGCTATATTAAACGTATAGGTTTAGAACCTATAAGTATCTACGTAGTTTTTATATTAGAATTATCTAACTACAATATAGGATCTATCTATATAAAGGTAAAGCTTATAGCCTTATTAATAGGTAGTAAGAGTGCTTGCAGAGACAATGGGAAGAAAAAAATTGTACCTAGTATAAGCTAAGGCCTAGCTTTAGCTAAGATAAATTTACAGTTAGAGTTGTTTACTACATAAAGTTAGCTGCAGTTTACTCTCTTATATATAGTATTGACATAAGACTTTCTTTTAGTATAGTAAATTTTACACTTGTGTTAGCCTGTGTAGTAAGGCTTACTATAGAGCTAGCAGGCTATTTTAAAGCACTTAGATTTATTATAACTAAAGCCTTAGCACCTTTTGCATTATTATTCTAGAGTTATTTTTCTTATAACTCTAAATTTTTTTGCTTCAAGGCTTTCTCCTAAAATATGAAGCTTTTCTCTAATCGCCTTTTAGGCTTCCTCCTCTATAGCAAAGGCAACGCATATTATACTAAAGTTCAAATTTTCTTTTCTAGCCTTAAAAGTAAGCTAAAAAGGATTGCTTATAACGTTTAAACCTCTATTAAAAGTATTAATTTCTTCTTTAATAATATTTAGACTAAAGTTTATTAGTAGTTTATAAATAACAACTGTAAACTATAGTGTAATAGGTTATGCAGTTTGAGAGGTTGTAATATACTTCTATATAGCTTAGTATTTAAGAAGATATTTAGTAGTAAAGGCAGGTGTAGTTGTTATTACTCTATTACCTTCAGAGGAGAGCGTAATTAAAGCTACTATAGGAGATTAGACTCCTCCTTTAATAGAAAAGGCTAAGTTAAAAACTTCTCTAAGCTTTAAGGCGTTAAAGGCTGTTAGCGTCTTAATAACAAGGACTAGTTGTTTATCTTTTAGGCTAGTCTTTTAAGTTATCTTCTTTTTTCAAACGTTAATCTAGAGTTAGTTATTGTTACTAGCTACTATAGCGTAGGTAGCTTAGGCTAGAAAAGGTTAGTTTGTAGATAATTAGTTTGTAGTTAGTTAGTTTGTAGTTAGTAAGTTCGTAGTTAGTTAATTTAAAAAAGGCTTCTCTAGGCGTCTAAATTTCTCTCTAAGTTCTCTGAAGATATTTAAGAGTGAGGAGATTTAATCTCCCAGTATAGCAGTGTTCTTCTTGTTAACTTTACTCTTTTCTGTATAGTCTCTAAACACTTCTACTAGGTCTAGCACACTAGTCTGCTAAGTTAAGTTATTTATAGCTAAATTAGCCACTTAAACTACTAGGTTTCTAGCAATTTCAAGAGCTTCTTTAACTAAGGTAGCCTTAGGCGTTTTATTTCCTATCAGGTATTCAGGTATAAATCTAATAAAAGGAGAAAAGTTGCTCCTAGTATTATTATAGGTAGGTCTTGTTAGTTGTTCTAGGGTTAAGCTTTCTAGGCGTAGCGTAGTTGCTTAGCTAGTCTCTACTACTATAGTACCTATATCTATCTCTATCTCTTTTTTGTTTAATCCCTCTAAGTTTTTAAAAGTAAATTGTTTTTTATTGTTTTTTATTGTTGTTGTAATTTCTTAGTGGATTTAAGCATTGATAAGCTCCTTAATCTTGATAAGCTTTAGATGCCTTAGCATGTAATCTAAGCTTTTAAGACAAAAGGCAAATTTTTCTTTAAAAAACAAGAGGGTAGGTAACTCTTTTAACTCCTCTAGCGCGCTAGCGCCCTCGCCGCAGGCTCTAAAAAGTATTGTAATTAATTTTTCAAGGTTGTTTTCTTAAAGTCTAGTTATTTCTAATTATTTTAGGAAAAGTTAACGTTAGTGCTGTATAACTTTAAAAGGTTGTCTTAAAAAGCGAAAGCTAGTCTCATAGTATATATCTATAGCGCAGCTGTTTTTTTAAGTCTTACACTTCTAGCGTGTTGCTTAACGTTTATTGTAAATCTTTCTCCTCTCTTTGTCTTAGAGCTAGTGTACTAGTTTATTCTATAATTTCTTTGTATCTTTAGTCTATTTTAACATAAGGTTATCATATAGAGCTTTATTAATAGTTGCTACTAGAGTAATTTCTTTTTTAGTAGTTTTTTCAGTGAATTAGTATAGTAGCTGTGTTTTTCCAATATTTTCTTATAAAGTTTTATAAAACTTTTCTTAAGTTGTCTAAGCTGCCTGAGTAAAGCGTTAATGTTTTTACTGAATCTTTTGAGCATTTAGTCATTAAAGGTTGTAATACTTATATGCTAATAATTTATTTATCTAATATAGTATTAAGTTCTTATTCAGCTAATGGCGATCGTGCTAGCGCCTATATATACGGGCTAGATCGTCTTATTCCTCTTAAGTAGTTATTGACCACTTTGTTGTGGCACTTAGGTGTTTAATACACTTATTCCACTCCTCCTAATTAAGCAATTGCTTCTTTTTATCTCCTACAGTTATAAGCCCGGCTGCTTAATTGTAGTTTTAATTCCTACTGCGCAATTAGCAAGCTGTAAGGTCAACTGTTTAATTAGCATTTTACTCTCCTTTATCTCCTACAGCACTAGCCAGCAGATCGCTGCTGCTGCTGTACCTCTCTCACTCATTGGTTATACAATTAACCTCTTTCTAATATAAGCTACCTAGCTACCTACTAACTGACTAATTAATTTGTTGTTACCTTAACAATAACCCACGTCGCGATCCTACACGTAGCATCTTATCTTAAGATAGACCTTACTAATACACTGCTTGTCGCCTTAGGGGTAATCCTTAAGGTTTAATTAGACTAGCTAACCTAGTTTGCTCTATTAAGGCTATACTGCTTAGAGAAAGGTATCTAGAATTAGGTTGATCCTGATCTCCCGGACGTACCCTTAATAGATTACTAGAAGCCACAGTATCTAGAACTGCCTAAGGATGTTAAGTAGCTAGTTGCTCTATTACCTAGCGCCAGCGTGTAAAGGGCTGAAGCCTTGATGTTCTCCAGTACTCGGCCTGTGGCCTTCGTTGGCTTTTCTTACCTCAGCATTAGCACCTCAGCACTAGCTGCTGACTATCGGCCGCACTAGTTACGCTAACTGTCAGCTAATCCGGCGACCTCCGACAACCTTGGTCAGTCCTAACTATCCAGATTGGATATAAAAACCCACGTAGTCTCTCTATAGTTCTGTATCTAATTCATTCACCTTCTACTGTTACCCTGCATCTTAGGTCAAACCAACGCACCCTTACACAGCGCTTAAATATGAGAGGACTATAAGATCGCTTAACGTAAATATAAGGCTTAATTACTTGATGCTAAATACAAGAAGAATAATTACAACAAGCTAGTTAATAGGTATAAGGTATAAGCTGCTTAATAGACAAGAAAAGTTGCTAAGATTACTAATGTTAAGGACTAGATTAGCAAGACTGTCTATTTAGACCTGCTTTTAAACGCCTTAATAAGCATAATTACTTGAAACCTTACTAGCCTTCAAGCCTTAGTAAAGATCCTAAAGGAGGATTTTGCACCTACAGATTAGAATACTTAATATTTAATTAGGGCGCAGTACAGATTACACCTTAATAAGGCTTGCTAAGGACAAATAGGTCCTAAGCAATAGTTTACTAAGTGGCAGCTACTGTATTAACAAGTAATAATCTACTCGTTCCCTAAAGTTGTTAGGCTATTAGCAATTACTAATTTTTTAGATGCTTTAGGCACTAAGATCGCACTCGACTAGTTGCGCAAGAAGCAAAATAAGCTAGCACAAGCAATAGCGCTTAGGAAAGCTTAGTTAACCCTTAATAATCTAGGAAAGATCTTTAGTGTCTTGTTATAGGATTAGTTGATTACTTCTGCAAAAGGAAAAGGACACGTAGTATTCTAAACTAAATCTAGATTAGGGGTAGATTAATAGTCTACTAGCGCTAACAACTTAAAGTTAAATAAGGGTAGTAAGTAATTACACCTTTGCCTCTACAAGGCTAGTAAAGAGCCTATAAGTAAGCATTTCTAGACACCGCGCAACTGCTATTAACTTTAAACTACAGTTACTAGATTAAGCCCTCCTAGCAGTATACTAATTAAACTGTTAGACAACGACAAAAAGAAGATTCTTAAGCAATAGAATAGCGATAAATAGGCAACCTTACGCACCTAGATTAAGAATAAAAGCTAAAAAGCTAGCACTAGCAGATTAGCTACTAATAAGTTAAGTAGATCCTACTTTAGCTTATTAGTTTTAGCATTAATTAACTTAGAGGACTTTATTACAGAAATTAGACTAAATGTGTTTAGCGTAGCCTTTACCCCTTATGCCCTATCCCTCTACACGATCATGGATAGTAGGTTAGCAGTCCACCTAGTCAATACTATAGATCACATAGTACTAGGCACCTTTAGCGAATGCGCTAAGAACAAAACTGTTAAGGCAGGCACTTAAATTATACTAGTTGCTAGTATAGGAAATAGGCTGCTTAAAAACGTCCTGCACAGTAAGGCTAGCCCTAAGATAGCTAATCTTCTGCTTATTAACGTTAAGGTTGTACTAGGTTTCTATGTTAATATTGTATTAGAAGCACGGCTTAAGCAGGCAGGCATTTAGTATTTAAGATATAATTATACCTTGCAATTTAGAACAATTAAGAAGAATGTTGTCTTAATTAACTTTAGGTGTTACTTTAATTTCTTGTTTGTTAAATATAAGCAACTTACTTATTACTCTGCTTAACTACTGCTTGTGAACGCCGTATCGCGATTAAGGAAACCTTAGTTGCGTACTAGCGATTAGGACCTATAGCATTAATAATTAGGACACCTAGGATAATAAGCTATTAAAGCCTTAGTTTGCTTAGCGCAGAACGTTAAAATTACTAGCAAGAAACTATTAGAATGTAAACACTGCGCAACAGCTTATGCCTTACAAGTAATCTCGCAGCAACTAAGGGAGATATTACTACAACCCTTTTATAAGATCTTCTAGGATCTGTTTAATTTCCTAACTAGTTAGCTGCTTAAGAAATAGGCACTAATTATTAAAAAAGACTACTTAGGCAAGCTGTAGAATCACAATATCTAGTTAAAGATACTAAACAATATTATGCCTGTAATTAAAGGCTTTGCTATAAGGATTAAGAGGAAATATTAGTAGAAGATTGTAGAGATCTATTAGGATAACAATACTGCTACACTTCCTTAGAGAGGGCAATTTAGATATAAGGAACAAGCTATAAAGAAAGAGATTATAATTAAGACGCCACCGCTATATACTTATAAGCCTAATAGCTTAGCAGAGAGAGCAATTAAGAGCTAATTACAAAGGCTATTAAGATGCGCATAAGCGCTAATCTACTAGCTAAGCTTTAGCTAGTAATTATAGATGCGGCAGCTTACCTACATAGAATAAGCCCTACTAAGATCTATAGCTACTAATCCCCTAACTAGGTGCTTAAAGAATAGTTTAGGAAATATTTCTAATATTATTAACTACCTAAGATTAGACACTAGACTGCTAATCTACGCCTAGACTAGAGTAGAATCTATGCTTATAGCTGCCGAGCTTATCCTTTAAACAAGGAGATGGCAGCTAGGCGTAATTCTTAAGAATTTAAAGTTAATCCTTGTGGCTATATTAGTTATTTAGTTAGTTATTAAGCCTCTAATATATACTACATATAGGTACTAACACTTAATTAGTTAATTACTACCTGTAATATAAATTTTAATGAATATTAATTCTATAAAAGAGATTGTAAGGAAGAGCTACTAAGAGATTAAGTAATTAAGATTGTAGAGATCTTTTATAATAGCGAGCTAGTTAATCTAGGAGAGGATTTAGACCTCTTGCCTATTTAAGGAAGGGCGGATTAGGATATACAGCTAACTACTAAAGACCTTAGGAGTAATCTATCTACTATCTTAAGTAGTAAGGAAGGCCTACCTACTAAAGACAAGAGTAGATTAGAAGACGCTAAGCAAATAGAGCACAAGGCTAGTGCACTATTAGGAACTTACTTAGATTAGCAGCAAAATACTAATCTTGCTACCCTAGAACTAACTCCTAAACTAGAGACCTTAGAGAGCGACGACGCAATTAATTATAGAGTTATTAATAGTTAAACAGCATTGCGCATGCTAAAAGAAGCTAATTTATTAATACCTAGAGGTAGAGAGCCTCTTTTAAAAAGCCTAACAACTTATTACTAGTCTAATAGTCTGTGCCTAAAGACTCTAACGCGCTAGCTTATCGTGATAGAACACCTACTTAGGTAAGCAGGATAGTGGGGCGTAAATTATCTTGAGATTTAAGATCTTAGGCCTTAAACAGCAAATAGAGTAAGTAATTATAAGCTTAACTTCTACTAACAAGACGTAGTGCTAGAATTATAGGCGAAAATCTAGATTAGCCTACAAATTGTTATCTTCTACTGCGCAAGCTAGGTAGCGGGCGTAAGCGTAAGGACGCAACCTAAGATCCTAATAATTAACTAGGAGGTAGAAGCATAAGTAGTGTTAATGCATTAATTGCAGATTATAAGAATCTATTATAAAATAATTTTTGTAATACCTACCTGCTAGGTTTGCAAGTAACCTAGGAAGACTAAGCAAGCTATAAGACTCTTAATTATGTAGTTATAGTAGCTTTGCTTACTAAGCATAAACTAAGTACAGTAAATGCTTAACTGCATTATAATAATCTACCTAAACTACTAGGATTATAAAAGTAGTTGCTCTAGCATTCTATAAAGGCCTTATTTAAGGATGCCTACAGGAGAGAAATTAATTAGTTAAGTAAGACAAAGACTTAGACTAAGATATTAAAGAAAGAAGCAATTAATTAACTAATACCTATAAAGTAGGTTTACACCTACAAGTTTAATTAAGATAGCTTTTTTCTGGATGTAAGGCGTGAATTATTGTAAGAGGTAATCTTTAAGCAAAGAATTTAATTAACTTAACTTACGCTGCTACTTTAGCAGCTAAGTCCTTCTAAGCAGTAATAGTAATTGCCGCTAAGAATAATTTAGAGATTAAGCAATATAATGTTGTAGGAGCATTCCTTAATGTGTTAATTACGGCAGATAACCTAGTAATCTGTAAGATACTAGATAGCTTTAAGAAGCTAGGAAAGTGTGTACAGCTTAACCGCGCACTGTATAGATTATAAGACTTGCTACTATTGTAGTATAAGGAGTTCTTATGATTACTAAGAGAGATTAGACTAATTACCTTACTAGAGAAACCCTGCCTATTCTTTAATTAAGAAAGGAGGATCCTAGTGTTGTTTTATGTAGATAATATCCTACTACTCTTCGCGAAAAGTTATAAGCAGAGGGCAATAGATCTTTAGTTAAAGATTATAGACAAATACAAGATACAGGAACAAGGATTAGTAGAATAGTTCCTTAGTATCTAGATAATTAAAGATTGTAAGAAGTAAATAATTACGCTTGTACACAATACGTATAGTAACAAGATTATAAAGAAGTTTAAGCTAGAGGATAGCAGTTTTTTAAAGACTCTATTGCTGTTAGAAGAGCTAATTAAGAACACTAGTAAAGCAACTAAGCAAGAGATTAAGGCTTACTAAGAAAGGGTTAGATTAGTGCTATACACAGCTATTATGCTACAACTAGATATTGCCTACTTAATCTTAAAGCTCTCACACTTCCTTATAAACCCTAGCAATTAGCATATAAAAGCTATTAAACAGGTAATTATATACCTCTATTAAACAAGATAGGATGCGATCTGATATAGGAACTACAATAGCCTAGACCTAACAATTACAGGCGATGCTTCCTTTGCAGATAATTAAGAAACTTATTAATTATTCTAAAGATACATAGCTATCCTATATAGTAGTCTAATATTTTAGAAGGTATCTTAGCAGACTACAGTAACCACGTTGACTACTTAGGCTAAGCTGCTCGCCCTTAAGCACACTACTAAGGAGGCTATAGCCCTTAAGCGCTTCTTTTGTAAGCTGTCTCTTAATCTAGAAGACGCCTAGACAGTCTAGTATAACAATTAACAAACAACTAGGCTTATAGTTAGAAAGAATAAGCAGATTAGCACTTAATTAAGATATATAAATATACAAAACATGTAGCTATAGCAGGCATTTGCTAAAGAATTATTTTAAGTTAAATACCTAGAAACAGTAATTATGCTAGCTAATAGACTAACTAAGTTGCTCACCAAACAACAGTTTAAAAAGTTTAAGTAGTTACTTAACCTTTGGCAAGTTAAGCATTTAATTAAAAGAAATAATAATTCACAAGCAAAGAATTTGTATTAAGTAGCAACATCTATATACTAGGCTAAGTCTCCTCTTAATAGCTTATTTTATTAAGCAGGAGAACGTAAGCTAGACTATTAAACTAAAACTAGGAACCCTATTATTAATAAGCATTAGACTTATGATACTTGCTAGACTCTATTATTGCATTACGCTTAGCCTGCTTAGCTTTAGCTAGCTTAAGATCAATTCAAGCTATCTAAACCTAAACAGCAAAAGTTTAGAGGTAAGCAGCATTACAGCGCAATTCTAACTTATTACTTTTATACATAGAGTTGTTAGATAATTGCCTTCTTACCTTAGCGTAATAATTGCGCTTATATAAATAAGTTGTATAGTAATTAGGACGACAAATAGAAAGATAATTGTATAGACTAGGAGGGGGCAACATTCTGCAGGCAGCCTGCTCTTAAAGCAGTAACTTTTAAGCAGGTTACTGCTAAGGCTACTTATATTACTGCTGTTGCTGCTAAGGATAATAAGCTAACTGTTGCAGATAGTGTGCGGGTTGTCACGCAGGAGCAGGAGCGAACGCAGGAGCAGGGGCAGGAGCAGGAGGCTAAGTAGTAAGACTACGATACAAAATTTCCTAAGCGCGATAATTATAGACAGGAGGCTTCTACAAAGAAGGCTTTTTAGTAAACGTAACGCCGCTCTTACTTTCTTTGCAGTAAGCAATAATGTTTTTAAGTAGTTAAGCTTTTAAAGCTTAGCACATCTTATTGTTGTTCAATCCTTAAAAACTAGTTAGCAAGCTAAGTAAAAAGGTAAATAGGTTAAAGAATTACCTCTTTATCTCTATACATAGCTATAAATTAATTAGTAAGATTAATATTAACTGTATAGCAAGTGTAAGACAAGCAACTGCTACAGCGTAAGCTACTCTAACTACTAGTCTAAACGTAATTAAAGCAGCGTTTAGCGTATAAACTATCTAGCATCTTCTTTATACAGCCCTTACAAGGCAGAATACAGAAGTACAATAAATTAGCAGCAATCTTTAAAAAGCTATTAGGCGCCTTTTTCTAGGTTAAAGGGGGCGCCATGCGCTTAGTGGATGGATTAGTAGGCATTTTTAGCCTATTACTGTTACTATATTGCTGTTTACGCGTTACTGCTTAAGTAGTTATCTACTATAACTTTTGCTTTAGCATTTAAGAAGCCTTGCCTTTACGCTAGCTTAATTACTTAGTTAGGCTCTTATGTAGATTAAAATTTAAATAAGAACTTAACAGCAGGCTTATTTAGCAGGTAAGGCAATTAGCCTCTAAGCAGAGCTACTAGATGTCTTGCAGTAAGCAAAAGGATTAACAGGCAGAGGCAACTAACTCTTATTATCTTAGAGATTAGCTGCTTACTAAATCCTATTATTAAATAGGCTTTAGCGCGCGCAATGCTTATACTTAGCACTATTCTTGCGTTGTTAGCGAAGGCTTTCTAAGCGTTAATTACGTTGTTAATAACGGCTCTCTAAGCTGCGCTTATTCTTGCTAGGGGCAGACTACACTAGAAAGATTAGCAGCTAATTAGTTAGAGTATAATAGGGCAACACTTACTATATTAGTAATAGTAGTCAAGACAGTCCTAAAAAGCTCAGTAATTAATATTAGAGTGAGGTTAAGAACAAAAGTTTTAGAGGGGTAGTAGACGCGATTAATATTGTTATAGAGGCTGCGCACTAACTAATTACGCAATATTCAGGGTCTATCTAATGTTTTAATATTAGGACTGCTAAGATTAATTAAAACATTAACAAGCAGCATCACTACGACAATAGAGGATTAGACAAGAAAAGCTATAATTACAGAGGGACCTCTTAATTAACGACCTTAATTTATTACAATTGCCAAGTTACTCACAGCTTAGATTAATAGTATCTTACTAACCTAGGGGGTGTGTTAGAGTATTGATATGCGCAACATGCGGGTCACCCTGTTGAGCAGGTGATCCTAGTAAGCTAAACACGTGACTATCGCGCTAGCGCCTTTATATACGGGCTAGATCGTCTTATTCCTCTTAAGTAGTTATTGACCACTTTGTTGTGGCACTTAGTTGTTCAATACACTCATTCCACTCCTCCTAATCAAGCAATTGCTCCTTTTCAGCTCCCACACAAAATCTTCTAATAAAAACAAAATATGTTATTCAATGCTAATTTAAAGTTTGTTTAGCAAAATAGAGGCAGCAAACTGTCTAGCAAAATAGAGGTAGTTATATATATATTTTAAACGCGGATTTAAAGTCTACCTAGCAAAATAGAGGTAGCAATCTGTCTAGCAAAATAGAGATAGTAATATATACAAAAAGAAGTGCTAAGCTAAAGTGCTATTTAGTAAAATAGAGTTAGCAATAAAAGCTTATATATAAGTACTAGCTTTAAGTATAAATCTAAGCCTACCTAGTAAAATAAAGGATACCTAAGAGGCAAGGATTAATATACTTACACCTAAGAAAACACACACTACAAAGACTTAAAAAGAGATAATATTTTTCTAAAGACTATACTCTATTTATTTCTTTACTAATACTTGTTAATTATTTATGTAAAAAACTTATATAAGTCTTATTCTACACTAGATGTTAAAAAGGGATTAGAAGACAGGTTAAGGGCAGGAAGGCGTAACGCTTCCTCTCTCTAGACCTACTACTACTAGCCCTAATCTACTATTAACCCTATTAAGCTCTATTATTAATACTATAGCTACACCTGCGCATAACTTAGTGTTAACTATAATTTAACTTAGACATAGTATATTAGTTTTTACTAACAAAAATATTATAGAATTTCTAGAGGTCTTTAACTTAAAAGCTAATAATAGAGGTATTTATAATGCTATAAAGGTTTATATTCTACTAGACTACTTTTCTAATAAAGATTAATCTCTATCTTATATCCTAAAGCGCTTACCTAGATATACTAAGAAGGATTAGTCTAAGTTATAGACACACATAAAAGAATAGTAAAAGGATAAGTATATAGCTATTAGAATAAGCAAATACTTATACTTTTAAACCTATATTTATAAATGTGTACAAAACTAGCCTAGTCTAGTAGAGTACTATACGCACTTTACTTCTATTGCTAATATATATATTAAGAATAGGCAAATCCCTTAAGAAGAGAAAGGTATTCTTTTCTTCTAAGGCTTACTACAAACTAATAAAGGAGTTGTTATATACTATATTTTATCTACTCTAAATAGAGATTATTAGGATATATATAAAGTAGAAGGGATCTATTCTTTTCTAAAATCCTACTATAAAAAGATAACTAGCCTAGATAAGATTTATTAGCTAGAGCAAGGAAGTGCTAATACTAAGATATACTGAATTATGCTGTCTAACTAGCAAGTAACCTTTACCGTAGAGGAAGTCAGGGAAGTAGAGATTAAGATTAGTAAAGTATATAAGAAGATAAGTACGCTAGTAGACGTTAACTTAAAAGTTTAGGACCTTATTAAGTCTTTAGGCAACCTAAAGCTTAGACTATTAACTATTAATATGCTTATAGCTTATTTTAAAACTAAGAGACTTTTATAGAAACCCTCTAACTATACATACTTTATTATATAAGTAACTAATACAGAATTCCTTAGTAAGAGGAATAATAATTTTTTTATTAATAAGGCCCTAAAGAAGTTATCTAACAAGACAAGTACAGTATATATAAGTGATATAGAGATACACCCTCTCTACTGTATATATAATATAGTATGTCACATGCTTAAAGAGTATAAATAATACTACGCCCTAAAGTAGATAGGGTAGGTTAGTTTTAACTAAGATATTTCTAGTAAGAAAAGAACGTACTACTTTAGTCTACTATATAAGTATTGAGAAAGAATCCTAGTGTAACTATTATTAAATTAAGTCTTGCTATAGTTAAAGGCAAAAATTTAAAAGTTCTACAACATTACTAATAATATACTTAATTAACTAGCCTTTAGTATGCTACTAGAGAAGTTTACTAGAGGAGACTCTTAAATAGGTTTAAGGTTTAAGGAGAAAAACTCTAATTTTATCAATATAGTAACTAGTTTAACGAGCTAAGGCTACTATAGTAACGTCCTTTAGCAGTTCTAGCAATTCTAGAAATAACTATACACTCCTTTTGCAAAGGAATACGTTAAAAAGCTTAATAATATAGATATAGCTAATATTATACTAGGAGGTAAAGAAAACGCTTTACATAGCATCTTTAAGTTAAATACTACTACGCGCTTAAAAAGCAAAGGCCCTGTCCTCTACTAGGATATTAATTGTGTCTAGGAGAGAGGAGTAAAGAAGCAAGGAAGGCTAAGCAAGGATTAAAATACATAAAGAAATAATTAAATAATATAGAGTAACTCTTCTATTCCTAACTTATAGCCTATAGATATATAGTATCTGCAGGAAGAAACATAGAGTAATATACTTTTTGTAAGTTAGCATTATAATACGCTATTTTTAATTATTAAACTACCTTAATTAGCTTATTAAGACGACAACATGTTAGCAGATCTAAAGCACTTATAGTAAGGAAGAAAGAAAAAGGCTGTAAAGTTTATTAATGCTCTTCCTAATCTAGAACTTAAAGAGATAGTGTAAGGACAGCTAAACTGTATTATAACTACTCTACTTAAATAGGAAGTATAAAAAGTTATATTATTAAACCTTATAGAGCAAGTTAGCATTTCAAAATAGCTATATAATTCTCTTAATAACGTTGTTAGTGTTGTAGATAGTATAAGTACGCTTAATATTATAATTGTGTAAAAAACGCTAAGCTAACAGATGCTGGGTACGCTAAATCACACCTAGAATCTATTTTAGCCTCTAATTAGCTAAACAAGCGCACAGGCCCTATCTATAAAATTTTACTAAATACACTACTTACTAAAAGCGCGTATTGTAATGCAATAAACTTGTATTAATCTAATACATAAACTTGCTACAAGGTAAGCAAGAAAAGAGATTCCCAGATAGATAACATAGATAATATACCTACAAAGGATGTAACTCTAGTAGACAAGATCCTTTTAAACACTCTAAAATAATAATATATTATTGTAGATTGTTAGTTTAATAATGCCTTCTATTAATTTAACTTAATCTTTAAGGTTGTCCTAAGAGTAGGTAACCTTTATGATTAGCTCTCTAGACTTATAGATAAATATAGTAGTGTTAGAGGTTTCTAGGAACACTATCCTATTATTAGTACAGCATCCTTAACGCGAGACAAGAGGGCTAAAGAACTAGGGAGAGCTATTACAACTATAAAGAAGCTAGCTCTAGGATTTGTCCAAGAATACGTTAGTATCTACATACCTTATACACTACTTAGTTACTCAGAATTAACTAATATAGCCTTTGTATTAAGGCTTGTAGATCTTAAAGATACTGCTTAGTTCCTTAACACTGTAGCAGCGCACCGCATTAACTCTAAAAACTAAGGTAAAAAATAATATATGTTAACAGCTAACTAGGCAACAGTAAAACTGCTATATAAGAATATCTATGCTTTTATTAATGAAAACAACCCTCACAACTAAGCACCTTACCTAGATGTTAATAAGCAAGAGGTAAGAAAGCTTTATAACATTTGCGCTAAGCTGTAAGTTTAGAAAGAAGATATTAAGTTTAACTTACAGAAGCTACAGCCTAATACTAAAGTAAAAAATAAGCAAGGCAAGCCTAATCCTCTCTATACGTTCTAGAAAAAGGTTTTTTAACTTATAGCTAAAGCTAAAGACCCTAAAACTAGCCTAGTCTATTCTACACAAAACTTTTTAAGCAATAAGTATAGGCCGCTTAGTATAAAGACACATCTAATATATAGTATAGTTATCTCTATTTATTTTTAGGGTATCAAAGGTGGTGGTTGTTGTTGTAGTCAAAATAGGTTTTCCAAAAAGTGAAAAGCAGCTGCCCTCTACTAATTAGTTGCAAAAGTCAAAAAAAGATTGTGTGTAGTTAACAAAATTCGAACAGTGAGTAGAAAAGGTCCACGCGCTAAGCGCTTAGAGCAGAAAAGCTTAGACTACTAAGCGAAATTAGGGTTAAAAAATTTGCTGAAGGTACTAAAAAACGACACTAATTGAAACGTGTTTAACAGCGATTGCTAGCCTATAGCTGGCAACAAGATTGCGATGGAGGTGGAGGAGGTAGAGGTGGAGGAGGGTAAGGACACGTACGTTACCGCAGCGGGAGCCTGCAATACTTTATAAAAGCTCCCTACCTACTGCTTCTTACCTTTAGGATTTCCTACACCACACAGTACTGTATACAAATAATACAATGCTTAGACTGTTCTTCTCCCTGTTTAACACAAAGACTAATAGCTTATATTAAGTAAAGTTAGACCTTACTAGGTCACTATACGAGAAGCTATGGTAGTGGATCACGAAGCCCGCGTTCACCTTCGTTGAGCGGCCTCCCTGGTTGGTCAAAGAGGAGCTGTCGGCCGTAGCTCCTATAGTAATCAGGTGGACGCAGAGGTCAAATTCTGTTATTTATTAACACCTTATTAATGCGTCTAGTATTATAGATGTTAAGGTTACAATAGAGGTTGTAAAAGGCTTGTTTGGCGGCGAGTCTATCAAATACGTTGCGCATGTTAATAGTCTAGGTGCGGTGACGGTGTGTTATCTTACAAATCTCCTCCTGCGCGAATGCAACCTTAGTAGAGAGACCTTGCAGTGGCTTTACGAGGAGCAAGAGCGTGTCAAAACAGCTATTGAGCAGCTAGGACAAACCGACGAGCAGGAGGATTTTGTGAGTCGCCTCTGGGGATGGGAGAGCCGTGCTTGGATAGTGACGCTGTTGTCGTATGTTCACATCCGAGTATAGGCGCATGCCAGATAGTTATCTCTATAACTGTAGAGCTAGAAAGCACCTTAAAAAAGGCTTAAGCTATTAATTACTATAGAGATCTTATAATATCTAAGACTTGCACTTTAGGGACTTATAGTCTATTAGTTATAACTAAGAATTTAAGGTAATTTATAGGAATATTATCTAGTTAAGGACCTAACTAATACTTAGTAATTAAGTTATATAAGTTTTAGAACAAAATAACTATAGTACAATAAAGGCGTAACGCTGCTAATATCTAGACAGGATAAGTTAGGACTAATACTAGTAGCTAACAAGTCCCTATACTACTACCTTTACTAAGCTCTCGTGCTGTAAAGGCAACACTAGCCTACTAACAAGTAGCTACTTAATTAGATACTAACTTTAACAACGCTTCCTATGTAGACAAGAAGCTAGATACCCTTAATTAGGAACAAAAGATTCTTTAAGCAGGGTGTTATTACAAGAATTCTACTTTAGCTTTCCTTAAGCTGCTTTAATAAGCCTACGCAAAAAAGCCAATTACTAATCTAGACTATATTAAAGTTATTAAGGAGTAGTACTGTAAGGTTAATATAAGATAACAGCTTAGCTCTAATAACTTATTGTATAAGTTAGTATACTTTATTTATAAGTTAGTATACTTTATTTATAAGTTAGTATACTTTATTTATAAGTTAGTATACTTTATTTATAAGTTAGTATACTTTATTTATAAGTATACTACTATAAGTGTTATAGGTTTGTTTAAGAGGGCTATACTATCTAATATACTTAATAAGTGTCTGCTCTTACTATATATATAATAGAGCCGCTAGCAAGAATTCTAATTGAATCTAGTTATTTTAAAGCCTTTTGCAAGTAAGTATTGCATAGCAAAGTAGAATAAGGACTTACTTAGCTACTAATATTAACCTTTTAGACTTAATCTCTACCTACTCTCTACCTAGGAAAAGGTTATTAATATTATAGAGTTTGAATTACAAGCTAAGGAGTTCTAATATACTAGAAGCATTATTACTAACGCTTGCACCTAGCTATTTAAGGATAGTTAAGTTAAGGATATTATTATTAAAACTTCTAAGATATACTGCTTCTATCTATAATATATAAACAGGAAGCTATACTTTAAATAACTACGCAACATGTACTACTTACTTATCTAATAAGCTATATACACTAATCTAGGATACTAGTTATAATATACTATGCTATGTAAAAAACTTACTTTAACTTCCTACTCTTACTACGCTAAATACGCTAAGAGAGGTAATTAAACTTACTTTAAGTATATTAATCTTAACCTTTAGCAAGTAATAACTAAAGGCCTTAGTACAAATATAATCTAAGGCAGCGTATTATTTAATAAAAAGAATAAGAATAACTGCATAGAGATAATTCTAGGCTTTTACAACTATGTGCTAGAGTACTTAAGGTAGCGTAAAGACGTCGGTATTAAATTGTTAAATAGTCTTATTAAAAAATAGGAAGACAAGACAGACTAGCTAGAAGATACACAGAAAATAGCTCCTAATACATACTAGGTAAAGTAAATCTATAAGGAAAGGCAAGTTTAAATTTTATTGCCTCTACTACTTTATAGATTTACTAGCCTAACTACTTATAACCACTACACTATTCTCCCTTAGTTTATTATAGTCTGTAATAGAGTAATAAAGGTGCATGCTATAAGAACTTATAAGAAAATTTGCAAGGCTTATTACAACTTTACTATAGCTCTTTATACTCTTTTAAGTTATTCTAACAAGTTTAAAGGAATTAATTAGCTATTCTCTACTAATATTTATATTAAGTATAGGTCTTAGATCTAGAAGGCTCTTATTAGATAAGCTAAGTAGGACAATCCTCTTGTCTATAAAGAGCTAAACAACATACTATAGAACGCTAATAAGGAGTAGATTAACAACTATATTAAGAAATATTACAACTATATGCTATAACAAATTATTAACTTATAGCCTATAGTGTAAAATTTAGAGAAGGACGCTTTTTATGCTAATTTAGTTTAAGAAATCCTAGACAGTTTGTACTTTACTAACCTTAGATAGAACTCTCCTTATATAACAAAGAACTAGGATAAGTAGAATACTAATTTCTCTTAAGCTAATTCTCTACAACGTTTCTAAGAGGAACTTAGCCTAGAGGCTAATAAGCGCTAAGTTTTTTAGGAGAGTAAAGATTCTGCAATGCTCTTCTCTACGTAACACTTTTCTAGCGTTTATTCTTAATTAAGTACTGTTATTTTAAATAACGTCTTATTGTTAACAAATCTAACAAGGCAGCCTTATTATAGTTACCTTTAATTAATATTAGAATCTTAAGCGCCCGCTCCTCCTGTCCCTGCTCCTACCACTGCACCTGCGCCAAGACCATGTGCTGCAACTACTACTTAAGAACCTTACTAAAGTAAACGTTTAAAGAAGTAAGGGAAGGTGTCTAAAGTAAATATAGAGTAATTCACTTACATTTCTTTTATTTTCTTTGTTTTATTTCCTTTGCTTTGCTGTTTTTCTTTCTGCTAAGTAGGTCGCTTAATAGGGCCAAGCTCGCAGGAAGGAGAGGTATGTGCTGGTGCACAGGGTGATACCCTGCTACTTACTAAGTTAGTGCTTAACCACCTAATCTTAAGGTATATAGCTCGTTTCAGGGATTAAAACAAGCAAGATTATTAATCTTCTACCTTACAACCTAACTCCTGTACTTCTCTTCTAGATACAACCTATAGAAAGATCTTTATCTTACCACCCTCATTCTCGCATGACCTGAGCACTAGTAATCTCATGCCCTCGTAGTAGTATGTCTTCATACACTCCAACCCCCTTATAGTAGTAGACACAATAAAACTATTTAAAAACTAGTCAACTATTTTTATTACATAGAAATAATAAAAAGCCTAAGGACTTAGATTGTTTAAAGAAAGAGGCTAGGCACTACTTATGTTAACGCAAGACCTAGTATTATCTATAACAATAGTACAAACGTAGTTAAGCTAAATAAATATAAATAAAGTTAACTTAAGGCTAATAGATATGCTAGTTGAATTAAGTACAAGCAAATTACGTAGAAAATACTTTAAGGTGCGCATAACTTAGGCAAACAGTATAGCTAGGCAGATATATTAGCGCTAGGAGATAGATGCCTTTTATAAAGAGTATAAGAAATTAGCAAAAGAAATTAAAAGATAGAGCATAGGCATAGGGTAAATAGAACAATAATATCTAGTAATAGCTAAAGAACAGTTGTTCGCAGTTACACATAAGAGGGACCATAGGAGAATAGCTATAAAAGAAGATAACTTAGTTATCTAGCAGTAGTTTAGAGAGCTCCTTAACTAGAGAAAGCAATAGAACATATGTAAAAAGCAGTTTAGAAGCATTAGTATCTTTGCATTACTCTCTTAAAGCCTAAATCTAAATAATTAGATAGAAAAGAGGTTTACCTAAGCAAGGGTAGCGTAATATGCTAACATAGTAGTTCAATATAACAAAAGCGTAGTAAAGTTAGCAATAAGAATTGAGCAGCTATTAGTAGAGTGCATATACAACAGGGACCCGCCTACAGAGTTTATGTTTTTAGAAGAGCTAGACTAGTTTAAAGAAACAGAACTTTTAGCGATATTAGATACTTGTATAACAGCAGCAAGTAGGAGTACGCAACAGTCTAGTACAGCTTAGTCTATAAATAAGAAATACATAATATAGTCTAAGATGCATAAATAGTAATAACAAAGAAGAGGTAGAGAATTGTAACATTTATTTATATATACTATTGGCACTTACGCTGTGCCGCAGCGTATATAATAACTATGTAACAACAAGACAATAAAAGAGTAGAAAATTGCAAAGTTTAAAACCCTACAATTTTCTGCACTGCCTATACATCTTTAAGTAACTACAGGCTAATGCAATACATTTTAATCTTGTTTATTAATTAAAATGCTTTAATATCTCTCTACTATATCGCTATACCATATCGCTCTACTATATCGCCTTACTTTATCGCCCAACAATATCGCCCCACAATATCGCCATACTATATTGCTATACTATATCGCTCTACTATACCGCTATACTATATCGCTCTACTATATCGCTATACTATATTGCTATACCAGGTCGCTATACTATATTACTATACTATATTACTATACTATATTGCTATACTTTTTTTCGTGCACGTATCAACTTTTACGCAATAACGGTCCTCTATTGTACATCCTAATATAATTAGCTTAATTAATTTTAGTATGCTATGTTTTTTAGAAGTTAATTACTCTAGGCAGTTTCATCGCAGTTTTGTACTGCTTTTAGGCTTCCTTAATATTATCTTTAGCGTTAATGCCTACAGTAGCTATTAAATTAATAATCTACTAACAATGTAATTACATTGCTCTATAGTAGTTTGTGTATAAGTAATTGTTAACTATACGTTGTATCTCCTATATAATCTTATCTAACACTGCTTGCTCCCTTGTGTACTTCTAATCTTCTGTGTTGCATTAATCTAGCTCTAACTTATTTATTTATTTTTAAGGTGTCAAAGGTGGTGGTTGTTGTTGTAGTCAAAATAGGGTTCCAAAAAAGTGAAAAGCGGCTACCCTTTACTAATCAATGGCAAGAGTTAAGAAAAAACATTGTGGGAAGTTAACGAGATTTGAACAGTAGGGGGATGAGTTCTAAAAGAAAAGATTAGACTACTAAGCATTAATTAGGTTTAAAAATTTTTGCTAAGGTACCAAAGAACAACACTAGTTAAAACGTGTCTAACGGCGATTGCCAGCCTATAGCTGACAACAGGATTTCAGTAGGATTGTAATAGGATTGTAATATAATGTAATAGAGGAGGGAAAGAACACGTACGCACTGCAGTGGGAGACTTTAATACTTCATAAAGCTAAAGCTACTGCTACTTACTTACTACTTCTTATTTCTTAAACAGCACTATATACAAATAATTCGCATACAATATACTGTACTTTAATATAGTATGTAACCTCTATAGTAAGCATCTCCTTATTCTAGGCTCTCTTCTAAAAAAAGTATCTTTTGCTACTATCTACCTAGCACCTAATTCAGTCTAACTTAAACTACTTATGTAGACACTTAAATTTATTAAGTATTTTAAAACTTAAATACCTAGCTAGACTTCTTAGTTTATATAATTTTGAAAGAATTTTTTATCTATAATATCTTTATAAGTAAAAAGATTGTCAAGCCCTAATTTAGCTAGTTATGTAAGTAATACACAATCTCTGAAGTATTTACTATCATATTATAGTACTTAAGATTTATTATTTTAGTTTTCTCCTCCTCTTGTTTATTGTGTAAGAGCAAAGTATAGAGACTAAAACTTAGCTTAAATAGCTATTATAAGACGTTAAATTAGCAATAAAAAAAATATGGTAAGAAAGAAGAAGTAGGCTTTCTAATATTGCGTCTATAAGCTAGTAAGTAAGGCAATAATAATATTACTACTTTACTTTATTTAAAAGCACCCAGTAGTAAAGTAATAAGAATAAGCAAGATAAAGCGTGTTAAGTTAAAAAGCAATTCACGTCTTTTTCTTACTTTTCTCTATTTATATCTAAATATGTAATATACTAATTGCGTGCTAGCAATGCTAAATAAGAAAGCATAAGCTCTAATACTTATTATTAGTAATAAAACTTTTTTTTTACTAAAAAGGTGTCTTTAAAATATATAGTTATATTAAAAGGTTGTTTTAAAAGGCTAAAGCTTATATATACTCTTTTATCAGCGCCTATAAGCTTTTTTATAAGCTCACTTATACTCTTTTACAAGCGATTACTTATATATAAGCGCAATACTTATTTGTATATAAGTATAAGTAATAAGCTTTTACAGCTTATTATATTTAACTAACATTTTTATTTAAGAATTAAATTAAAATCTTAAACTTTGGTATTATTTTATTTATATTCTAATTATGCTAACACAATCTATCTATTATTTTAATTTTCTTATTCTACTAGTATACTAACTTTCTATTGCACTTACTTTTTTTTAAAACCAACTCTAAATTATCTTTAGATAATTTTTATACTTTAAACACTTTTATGATAAGTAATATTACTATAAACACTTTTACTAATTTCTATACTAAAGGAACTAAAAGCTGCACTAAAAAGCCTAACAACTTTTATAGTAATTATAGTAAGCTTAAAGCTTAGCTGCTTTAAGTTAAGAAATACATTAATATTAAAGAAAATAAGATTGAGAATCATAATAAAGTATAATCAGCTCTTATATATTCTAAAGATGATGTAGAGGAATAAGCTAACTTAATTTTCTAATATTTTATAACAAATTTATTATAAATACTAATAATATTGCTTTAGTTCAAGATTAGAACGCCTTTTAAATAAAAATATAAGAATTTTTTCTTACTTTTTAACAAATATATAGTTGTAAAGCAAAAAATTTAAAAGCTATAATGAAATAACTTTGCTTCTAACTATATAAACAAATTCTAGTAGTATAAAATAGTTAAAAAAAATAGAAATGCTTAAAAATAAATATACTAAAGAGGTTTTAAAATAATTATACAACTAGAACTAATGAAAAGTTAATTAACATTAACATGCTTAACAAACTACTTGTTAAAGCTATTAAAGTAAAATATAAATATTTTAAGCTTATAGTAAAGAAATAATTATTTATATAAAAAAAAATTATAAAGCTAAAAATACAGATGCTTAACTATATTAGACATTTTAAGGCCTATACTTTGACTAAAATATTAATAAAACTGTGCACTTAAAACTTAAAAACATTATGTAACTAAGAGCTATAAGTTTATACACTTTAACAACATAATAAAAACAAAATCAAGAAAGATTACGTATAATAAAAGGAATATAATAATTCCTTATTATAGCTATAGTAAAGAAAATTATGAAATATATAACTACAAATGCTATAGTAAAATATTTTAATATCTAAATATTATTTACTATATAGAACTTAACAAGAATTTAAAAAAGAATGGAATAATTATTACAAAACTTATAATGGCAGTTTAAGGACAAGACTAAGCAAGTGTTAATAGTTGAAAAAACTTTATAATAATCTCTTTAAAGAAAGCCTAAAATAACAACATTTTCGAAATAATACTAAATAAAAATATAAAATAACTCTAGTAGACTAAATTAGTATATTATACTTACTAAGCTTTCTAAATAAGTTCCATTAAATTCTAAGGTATTTAAAGTGATAGTTATTTCTATAGTTAAAATAAAGTTTTAAAAAAGTAAAAAGTAGTTACTCTCTACTTACAATTTATAAAAGTAATAAAGAAAAATTATATGTAGTTAATAAGATTTAAATATTAGGAAAAAAAGTTCTTAAAGAAAAGCATAGACTACTAAGCAATAATTAAAGTTAAAGAATTTGCTAAGGTACTAAAAAAATTAGTAGTAAAAAGGTGTCTAATAGTAATTGCTAGCCTATAGCTAATAATAGGATTATAGTAAGATTATAATAGAATTGTAACATAATATAATTAAAGAAAAAAAAACACGTACGTACTGTAGCAGAAGCCTATAATACTTAATAAAGCTAAAGCTACTACTTCTTACTTACTGCTTTTTAACTTTTAAAGAGCACTATAAATAAACAATCTTTAGATAATATACTATATTATAACATAGTATATAACTTTTATAATAAGTATTTTTTTAACTTTAACTTTTGTTTAAAGATAGAAAGCTTTTTTTTATATACTAAGCTGTGAAACTAGTATAGCTTAAGCTAATTATATAAATACATAAGTTTAATAAGTATTTATAAATTGAGCTTTTTTAGAACTTAATAATTATAATTTTTAAAAATAACTTTAGAATGTAAAAAAGATATCAAGACTTAACTTAGCTAGTTACAAAAATAATATCTAATTTATAATATACTTACTAATACTAGCAAAGTACTTAAAATACTTTACTTTGATATTTTTATTTTCTTATTAAATATATATAAGCTAAGTAAGAGAATTATTTATAAGGTAAGCTAGCTGTTATATAATATTAAAATAGTGATAAAAAAGAAAATTACAAAAATTTAAGAGTAAAGAAGAAAAAGAAAGTATTCTGGTATTATGTATAAAATTTAAAAAGTAAAGTAATAATAGTGCTGCTTCTTTAATTATTGTAACAGTACTTAGAAGTAAGGCCTTAATATATATGAGTAGTATAAGTAAAATAGAGCGCGTTAAGTTAGAATGTAATTTATGTCTCTATTTTACTTTTCTTTATTTTTATTTTAATATGTAATACACTAATTCTGTGCTAGTAATACTAAATAAAAAGGCGTAGATAACAGAATTTAACCTCTACGTCCACCTAACTACTATAGGAGCTACCGCCGACAGCTTCTCTTTAACTAACTAGGGAGGCTACTTAATAAAAGTAAACGCAGGCTTTGTAATTTACTACTATAGATTCTTATATAGGTACCTAGTAAGGTCTAACTTTACTTAATGTAAGCTATTAGGCTTTGTATTAAATAAGGAGAAGAATAGTCTAAGTATTATATTGGCTTCGGCCTTTTAAGACAAACTTTTGATGTGACTACACATTTTGTAGACACCATTTTGGTAAAAAAGATTTATTGCTAACAACAGGTATCTGGGCTTATGCCCCCTTGTTTAGCATTGCTGGCACGCAATTGGTGTGTCGCTCCAGCATGTTTAGACGGAAACAAAGATGCGCAATATCCCTCTAACTAACCCTCTTAACTAATAACTATTTACTAATAACTATTTACTGCTAACCGCAACTTCTGTTGTCTTTGTTGCTATCCCGGCAGTGTTGTAGTTACGGCGTTTCTAGCGCCTATACTTAGATGTAAACATACAACAACATCGTTACTACTTAAGCACAGCTCTCCTATTCCTAGAGGCAACTTATAAAATCTTCCTGCTTATTAGTTTTTTTTAGCTACTTAATAGCTGTTTTAACACGCTCTTACTCCTTATTAAGCTACTATAAGGTCTCTCTACTAAGGTTGCATTCGCGCAAGAGGAGATTAGTAAGATAACATACTATTACTACACTTAGACTATTAACATGCGCAACATATTTAATAAACTTGCTACTAAACAAGCCTTTTATAACCTTTATTATAACCTTAACATTTATAATACTAGACGCATTAATAAGGTGTTAATAAATGATAGAATTTAACCTCTGCGTCTACCTAATTACTATAGAAGCTACCGCTAACAGCTCTTCTTTAACTAACTAGGGAGGCCGCTTAATAAAGGTAAACGCGGGCTTTATAATCTACTACTATAGCTTTTTATATAGTAGCCTAGTAAGGTCTAACTTTACTTAATATAAGCTATTAGTCTTTATGTTAAATAGGGAGAAGAATAGTCTAAGTATTATATTGTTTATATGCAGTACTGTGTAGTGTAGGAAATCCTAAAGGTAAGAAGTAGCAAGTAAGGAGCTTTTATAAAGTATTGCAGGCTCCTGCTACAGTAACGTACGTGTCCTTACCCTCCTCTACCTCTACCTCCTCCACCTTCATCACAATCTTGTTGCTAGCTATAGGCTAGTAATTGCTATTAAACACGTTTTACTTGGTGTTGTTTTTTAGTACCTTGAGCAAATTTTTTAACCCTAATTTTGCTTAGTAGTCTAAGCTTTTCTGCTCTAAGCGCTTAGCGCGTAGACCTTATCTACTTACTATTTCAATTTTGTTAACTACACATAATCTTTTTTTGACTTTTGCGACTAATTAGTAGAGTGCAGCTGCTCTTCACTTTTTTAGAAAACCTATTTTGACTACAACAACAACCACCACCTTTAATACCTTAAAAATAATAAAAAGTATTATATTGTTTGTATACAGTACTATGTAGTGTAGGAAATCCTAAAAGTAAGAAGTAGTAGGCAGGGAGCCTTTATAAAGTATTATAGGCTCCTGCTGTGGTAACGTACATGTTCTTACCCTCCTCTACCTCTACCTCCTCTACCTCCATCGCAATCTTGTTGCTAGCTATAGGGTAGTAATTGCTGTTAAACACGTTTTAATTAGTGTTGTTTTTTAGTACTTTTAGCAAATTTTTTAACTCTAATTTCGCTTAGTAGTCTAAGCTTTTCTGCTCTAAGCGCTTAGCGCGTAGACCTTATCTACTTACTGTTTAAATTTTAATAACTATACATAATCTTTTTTTTAACTTTTGCGACTAGTTAGTAGAGGGCAGCTGCTTTTCACTTTTTTAGAAAACCTATTTTGACTACAACAACAACTACCACCTTTAATACATTAAAAATAAATAAAATGGCGTAAGCTTAAATACTTATTATTAATAATGGATTTTTTTTAAATACTAAAAAGGTACTTACAAAATATAAAGTTATATTAAAAAAGTAATTTTAGAAGGCTAAAGCTATTACACTAGTTCTTTAAGACAAAGTAATAGTATTAGCTATATAAGAACTTTGTACTATATTAAATAAATAAAATTTCAGACGTATATATTACAACTTTTAAAGCTTAAAGTCTTACAAAATCTTATTAAACAATAATTGCTTTGCTAAGGTAACTTAGATAACGTGGGAATTTTTCTTAAAACTTTATAAAGAAATATTTTAAGAACATAGCTAGTATACTAATTTACTAAAAGAAACTGCTAGAAAAATAAATTCCATTAGTAGTAACTATTAATAAAGCTATAAATACCAACCTTGTATAAAAAAAGACTGAAGATATAATTTTTTTTTAAAATAAACTAGCACACTAGCTCTAAGATAAAGAAAGGAGAATAATTTACAATAAATTTTTATTAACATGCTAGAAGCGTAAGACTTAAGATAACAGCTACGCTACATATATTTACTATTAAACTTACTTTAGCTTTTTAAGATAACTTTTTAAAGTTATATAACACTTACGTTAACATTTTTTAAAATTAAATAAAAACAAAGAGGTTTTAAGAAAACAACCTTAAAAAATTGTTTATAATACTTTTTAGAGCCTGTAGCAAGGGCACTAACGCGCTAAACAAAGTAAAAGAGTTCCTTACCTTTTTCTGTTTAAATAAAAAATTTGCGTTTTTTTTTAAAAGCTTAGACTATATACTAAGGCATCTAAAGCTAATCATTATTAAGGAGCTTATTAAAGCTTAAATTTTCTAAGAAATAATAATATAAAAAATAACAAAAAATGAATTGCTTCTAAGAACCTAGAGGGATTAAACAAAAAACAAATAGAGATAGATATAGATACTATAGTAGTAGAGACTAGCTAAGCAACTACGCTACGCCTAGAATGCTAAACCCTAGAACAACTAACAAGACCTACTTATACTCATACTAGGAGCAATCTTTTTCCTTTTAATAGATTAATACCTTAATACCTAATAGGAAATAAAACGCCTACGGCTACTTTAGTTAAAGAAGCTCTAAAAATTGCTAGAAACTTAGTAGTCTAAGCAGCTAATCTAGCTGTAAATAACTTATCTTAGTAGACTAGTGTGCTAGACTTAGTAGAGGTGTTTAGAGACTATATAGAAAACGGCAGAGTTAACAAAAAGAACACTGCTATACTAGGAGATTAAATCTCCTCGCTCTTAAACATCTTAAGAGAACTTAGAGAAAAAGTTAAATGCCTAAAAAAGCTTTCTCTAAACTAACTAACTAGAAACTAACTAACTAGAAACTAATCAACTACAAACTAACCTTCTCTAGCCTTAGCTACCTACGCTATAGTAGCTAGTAATAATATCTAGCCCTAAATCAACATCTGAAAAGAGTAGATAACTTAAAAGACTAGCCTAAAAGATTAACAACTAGTCCTTATTAATAAGACGCTAACAGCCTTTAACGCCTTAACGCTTAGAGAAACTTTTAACTAAGCCTTTGCTACTAAAGGAGGAGTCTAATCTCCGATAGTAGCTTTAATTACGCTCTTCTTTAAAGGTAATAGAGTAATAACAACTATACCTGCCTTTACTACTAAATATCTTCTAGAGTACTAAGCTATATAGGTGTATATTACAAACTTTTAAACTGCACAACCTATTATACTATAGTTTAAAGTAGTTATCTATAAACTACCAATAAACTATAGTCTAAATATTATTAAAGAAAAAATTAAGATTTTTTATAAAAGTTTAAACGTTATAAGCAATCCTTTTTAGCTTCCGACTAAGGCTAAAAAAGAAAATTAGAACTTTAGTATAATATGCGTTGCCTTTGCTATAGAGGAATAAGCCTAAAAGGCTATTAGAGCAAAGCTCTATATTTTAGGAGAGAGCCTTTAAGCAAAAAAGCTTAGAGTTATAGGAAAAATAACTCTAGAATAAGAATGTAAAAGGTGCTAAGGCTTTAGTTATAATAAAGCTAAGTGCTTTAAAATAGCCTACCAGCTCTATAGTAACCCTTACTACACAAGCTAACACGGGTGTAAGATTTGCTATACTAAAATAAAATCTTATGTCTATACTATATATAAGGGTGTAAACTGTAGCTAACTTTACGTTGTAAACAACTCTCACTATAATTTTATCTTAGCAAGAGCTAGGCCTTAGCTTATACTAGGTATTTTTTTTTCTTATTGTCTCCGCAAGCACTCTTACTACCTATATATAAGGCTATAAGCTTTACTTTTATTTAGATAGATCTCTCTTTGTAATTAGATAAATCTTAGATAAAAACTATGTAGATACTTATAGGTCCTAAACCTAAACGTTTTATATAGCCCTTTAGGCTAAGAAAAGAAGTTCAACTATAATAAAAAAAAAACCCCTTTTAATGTAACTACACATTTTATAAATACCTTTTTAGTAAAAAAAAATTTTTTGCTAATAATAAGTATCTAGGCTTAATAAAACACCAACTTTTTAAGGTAAGAGAAAGGTTCAGCTTTGCTTTTTTTTTGCCTTAACTATGTTAAACATCTTCCTCAAATTAGTTTCTAACACTTATTATCTTAGTGGAGGTGTTGTAGCGTGCGCGCTAGCTATTTATAGTAAATAAAGTAGTTACCTGTTAAGAACTCTACAAGTAGTCTGTGCGTAAGCTAATTTTAAAGTTTTATTAAAGGTAATACAACTTCTACTTAATAAAGTTATAGCTTTCTACTTAGGTAGATAGATTTACTAGCATAGTAAACTGCTAGATTTATCTACCTAGCTAGCTACTATTTAAAATCCCTATACTTACTTAATATACTAACCTCCTATATTGACCTACACATTAGAACAGATAGCTAGTGCTCCTAGCTATCTACCTATACTAAGATCTTCTACACTAACCTAATATACTAACCTAATATACCAACCTATACATGAGAATTAATTGCTAGACTAGTAACTAGCTATCTACCTACACTAAAATCCCTAAACTAACTTAATATACAAACCTTATATATTAACCCTATACTAGACTGCTTAGGTACCTACATAAGTAATACAAGAGAGCAGCTAACATAGCCTACAATAATATATACAAAGTAAAAGAGATAACTAGACTAGTATACTAGCTATACATACTTTCTATTTAACAAAGAACTAAGAAAGCTACTTAATAAAACTACTCTAAGCTATAAGCCTTACCTTGACTTAAATAAACTCTTCCTTATAAATAAATTATATATTAGAAAACACTATGTAGATAACTGTAAGTCCTAAACCTACACGTCTTATAAAGCCTTTTAGGCTTAGAAAGAACTTTAAACAATAATAATAATAAAAAGGCTAGGATAAGCCTAAGGAATGATACTCTAAAACTGGAGACTAAGAAAGGCCTAAGAAGTATAGACTAAGACAAGCTTCTCCTACTCCTACAGCATTTTAGATAGAAAGAATAAAGTTTACTAGTAATCTAGCTAGGTTACGCAGGTTTAGTAATCTAGAACTAAACAAGCTAATAGAGGAAGGACCTTGTTTTAACTATAAGTAAAGAGGACACTTAGCTATAAATTATATTAAAAAGAAAAAGCTAAAAAAAAGAACTACTGTATTAAAGTCCTTAAAAGTAAAAGTAAAAGAACTAAGCAAAGAAAGCTTAAGTAGAGATAATACTTTGGAAAACAAAAATTCTAATTAAGGAAAAGAGTAGCTCTTGCTTAAAGTTACTAGTAAGAGCTACATGTAAGTTAAAAAAAACTTAGTAAAAGAATAGGCTAGCTTTAAAAAGAAAATGAGCAGTAATAGAATTACTATAAGAATATTAGTTAATTGCTATACTTTTGCTTTAACCCTTATTAATATAGAAAACCTTACATACTCTCTTATTAGCTCTTAAATTATTAGGAATGCTAGTTTACAATACATCTCTATTTTTTTACGCAAATTAGAAGGAGTTCTAAAAAAACTTAGAACTTTTAACAAGGTTGTTAGGTTAGATATTAATAGTAAAGAATATAAGAATACTATTAAGAGCTATATTGCTTTTATACACTCTAGATATAATTTAATACTTAGACAGCCCTAGACAAATAGAAGAGAGGTTACTATTTCTTTTTTTTAAAAAGTAAATCTACATCTACTTTTTTAGACAAAGAATTAGACTACTAAGTACTAAAGATTAACTTACCTTAGGTAATAAAGGCTTAAAGCAAGTAAACGCAATAGCCTTTTACTTTTTTATTTAACTAGCAAAAAACAATAAGTTAATTTAGACCTTAATAAGTTCTTTTAGAGATTTTAAAATGGCTTTAGCTCCTAAAAAATATTTATTATCACTTCTTAAGGCCTATTATTATATAGCTTAGATTTTAAGTTAAAAACAACTTTTGTACTACTACTTTTACGTAGACTTAAAGTTAACTACAATCTTAAATTACAAAAAGAAAAAAAGAAAAAAAGAAAAAGAATTTTATTAGAGCCTCTTGTACAAAGGGGTTATAATAAGAAAAACTAGTTAAAAAAGCTATAGTTTTTTATTGTTAATAACTATTTAATAAGTGAAGCTAGTTAAAAAAAGATAAGGGATTTAGAAAGCTAACAAATTCCTCTTAAAGTTAGACTACTGACTAAGCAGCTTAGTTAGCATATTACTAGCAGTTTATTGCGAAGAAAATAAGAACTTATAAATTGTTAATAATAATTAATAATAGCAGTTTCTTAATAGTATTAAAATAGCTAGAAGTTTCTTATATTATTTTGTTAGTTTATATTTTTAACTTCTTTTAGTTTATTAATATTTAAATTATAAGAGAAACAGTACTTAAACTAAATAATTTTTTCGTGTTTTTTATATTAGAAAAGCTAATATTATTTCTTAATACTTAGTGTACTAGGCTTCAGCTTCTTTAAAGTCCTAATAACACCTATGTAAACATAAAATATAGTTATTTATCGCCTGTTGCGGTGTTAAATCCCCCTCTATAAATATAGCTTCTATAAACCTTAATATACTCTTTTTGTTATTACCTACGCTTAATGATAAAGTAGGCTTTTTAGTTTAAGTGTTTTATTATAAGGCCTAAATGTTCTTAATAGCACTAAATCCAGACTATAAGGAGGATACATAAAAAGGGCTACTTTAATTCTAGAAAACTAATATAAAACCTCTAGAGTTTAATAGATCTTAGTATTATCTTACTAAAACTTTAATCTTATATAACAGTTAGGAAGACATTTTAAAATATTAAAAAATATAGAAATGGTATAAATAAAGTTTAAAGTTAAATAACTTCTTATGAGAAAAATAAGTATACCTAACTTACCTTTTTTGATAGTAGGTTTTATAACTGGTATTAGAATCTTAATAATATAGTTTGTATTAATAAAGGATGAAGTAGTTTTAGGCTTCCTAAAAACTACTAATTTTAATCTTCTTCCTATCTAAAGTGCTCCCTAAACTTAAATAGAAATATCTTAGCCTATAAACTAATTAGTGAGCTTTCTAAACATTATTTACATATTAGAACTATACTTTATATAGTGAAGTTATTTTTAAGGTATTTAAGATATTTTTAAATTTACTTCTATTAGTTATAGAGACACATTCTTTCTTAAGGCGCTTATTTTAACATTTTTATCAATATACTATTCTAGCACTATGTCTTTGCTTAATAGCTAACTTATTAGAATTAATTTTTTAAATCTTATATTTTTAATTTTATACAGCCTTACTTTAGCCTTTATTATATAATATTGAGCATATTTCTTATTTAAAAGCTGTTTTTTCTTAAAAGTATTAAAACAGTAATGCTCCTTTCTTAGAAAGGGTTGTAGGCTTCTAGTAGAAAGAATTTCATTATTTCTGTCTAATATATACTTATGTTTTTTAAGACATCAAATTAAGTCTTTATTAATAGCTTTTTTTACTCTTTCTAAGGTAAGTTAAAGATTTTTTTTTGATTTTTTAATAGTTTTAAGAAGACTACTAAAAGGCTTCTCTAGTATAGTACTAATAGAAGAGATTTATTAATTTTACGTAAGTAATATATAAACATTTTCTTCAAACTTTGAAAGTTAAGAGGACATTGTATAAATAATTAGAAAAACAAAAGTTAGAATTAATATAAGAAAACTATATAAAAAAGGATTATATATTTATTTTAGAGTAATTGCTTACTTAAGTAACTATCTTTTTTTACTTTACTAATTAAACTTTAAGTAAGTAAGAAACTAGAGCTTAAATTTAACTTATATAATGCTTGTATTATTTTATTAAACCTAGTCTATGTTTATAGATCTTGATATACGCTTACTAATTATAAATAGTTAGTACTATCCTTAAATCTTTTATTCTTTGTTTTTTAGCTAATTAGCGTACGTACTAGTGCTAACTAATCTACTTACTAAGGAGTTTAACTTAAAGGATTTGGTCTTAGCTTTTTAAATTACTAACTGTTTTTAGACTAGCTTAGTTAATTAACTAGTTATTAGTATTTAAAAACTATAACTTTGTTAATTAGTTTTTCTTTTTATTACCTCTCTATAAATATAAGTAGACTAGAGCTTTTAGTTTTACACAAAAACTTCTATTTTATAAAATAAGAGTTAGCTTTAGCCTTTTAAGACAACTTTTTAATGTAACTACATATTTTATAAAGACTTTATTAGTAAAAAAGAAATTGATTGCTGATAATAAGTATTAGGGCTTATACCCCCTTATTTAGTATTACTAGCACGCAATTAGTGTGTTGTATATTTGAATAGAAATAAAGAAAAGCAAGACAAAGGCGTAAATTGCCTTTTAACTTAACAGGCCTTATCTTGCCTATTCTTATTACTTTACTACTAGGCGCTATTAAATAAAGTAAAGTAGGAATACTATTATTACCTTGCTTACTAACTTATAAACGCAACAATAGAAAGCCTACTTCTCTTTTTCTACCTTTTTCTTCTCTATTACTAATTTAACGTCTTGCAATAGCTGTTTAAGCTAAGTTCTAGTTTCTATACTTAGCTCTTACATTATAAACAAGAAGAAGAGGATACTAAAGTAATAGATTTTAAGTACTGCGCTAGTATTATTAAATACTTTAGAGATTATATATTCTTTACATAACTAGCTAAATTAGAGCTTAATCATTTTTTTATATTAAGAGATATTGCAAATAAAGAACTTATTTAAGATTTTTATAAACTTAAAAGTCTAGCTAGGTAGTTAAGTTTTGAGAAACTTAATAAATTTAGGTATCTGCATAAGTAGTTTAAGTTAGACTAAATTAGGTACTAGGTAGATAGTAGCAAAAAATACTTTTTTTAGAAAAGGGCCTAGAATAAGGAGATACTTGCTATAAAGGTTACATGCTATTACAGTGTATTATATATAAATTGTTTATATATATTGCTATTTAAAAGTTAAGAAGTAGTAAGTAAGAAGCAGTAAGTAAGAAGTAGTAGGTAAGAAGTAGTAGGTAAAAAGTAGCTACTTTATAAAGTATTATAAGCTCCTGCTGCGTGTCCTTTCCTTCAATTACATTATGTTGTAATCTTAGTGCAATCCTACTGTAATCCTATTGCTAGCTATAGGCTAGCAATTGCTGGTAGACACGTTTTAACTAGTGTTATTTTTTAGTACCTTAGCAAATCTTTTTAACCCTAATTATTGCTTAGTAGTTTAAGCTTTTTTTCTTAGAACTTATCTATCTACTATTTAAATCTCGTTAACTATATATAATCTTTTTTTGACTTTTGCAATCAATTAGTAGAGGGTAGCTGCTTTATACTTTTTTAGAACCTTATTTTAACTACAACAACAACTACTACCTTTAACACCTTAAAAAATATAAATAAAATAAGAGTTAGATGAGAGCTAGTAGTTCTATAGCCTCTTTTCTAGTTTTATTTGCTAAGAAACTTAGAGAAGGATTATAGTTCTATGTTAATTATTAAGCTCTTAATGCTATTACTAAGAAGAACTGCTATTCTTTACTACTTATTAATAGAACACTTAACATTAAACACTATCTTTTTAAGGTAAAAAAAGGTCTAGCTTTACTTTCTTCTTACCTTTACTATCTTAAACGCCTTCCCAAATCTAGCTTCTAATACTTATCTTCTTAGTATAAGTGTTATAGCATGCACGCTAGCTAGTTGTAGAGAAATAGAGTAGTTAACTATTAAAAACTTTATAAGTAGTCTATACGTAAGCGAATTTTAGAGTTTAATTCAAAGTAATTGAACTCTTACTTAATAAAGCAATAGCTTCCTACTTAGGTAGATAGATTTATTAGCGTAATAAACTAATAGATTGATCTACCTAGCTATCTATTACTTGAAATCTCTATACTAACTTAATATACTAACATCTTATTTATTCTTAGGGTATTAAAGGTGGTGGTTGTTGTTGTAGTCAAAATGGGTTTTCTAGAAAAGTGAAAAGCAGCTGCCCTCTACTAATTAGTCGCAAAAGTTAAAAAAAAATTATATATAGTTAACAAAATTTAAATAGTAAGTAGATAAGGTCCACGCGCTAAGCGCTTAGAGCAGAAAAGCTTAGACTACTAAGCAAAATTAGGGTTAAAAAATTTGCTAAAGGTACTAAAAAACAACACTAATGAAAACGTGTTTAACAGCAATTACTAGCTTATAGCTAGCAACAAGATTGCGAAAGAGGTGGAGGAGGTAGAGGTAGAGGAGGGTAAGGATACGTATATTACCGCAGCGGGAGCCTTCAATACTTTATAAAGGCTCCCTACCTACTACTTCTTACCTTTAGGATTTTCTACACTACACAGTACTGTATGCAAATAATATAATACTTAGACTATTTTTCTCTATATTTAATATAAAGACTAATAGCTTACATAGAGAAAAGTTAGACATTACTAGGTTACTATATAAAAAGCTATAGTAGTAGATTATAAAGCCTGCGTTTACCTTTGTTAAGCGGCCTCCCTAGTTAGTTAAAGAGGAGCTGTTAGCAGTAGCTCTTATAGTAAATAGGTAGACGTAGTGGTTAAATTCTGTAATTTATTAATACCTTATTAATACGTCTAGTTCTATAGATGTTAAGGTTATAATAGAGGTTGTAAAAGGCTTATTTAGCGGTAAGTCTATTAAATACGTTGCGCATATTAATAGTCTAAGTACAGTAATAGTATGTTATCTTACTAATCTCCTCTAGCGTAAATGTAACCTTAGTAGAGAGACCTTACAGTAGCTCTATAAGGAGCAAGAGCGTATTAAAACAGCTATTAAGCAGCTAAGATAAACTAACAAGCAGGAGGATTTTGTAAGTTGCCTTTAAGGATAAGAGAGCTATGCTTAGATAGTAATGCTGTTGTTGTATATTTTCATCTAAGTATAGGCGTATGCTAGAAACGCTGCAACTACAACACCGCTAGGATAGTAATAGAGACAACAGAAGTTGCGGTTAGCAGTAAATAGTTATTAGTAAGTAGTTATTAGTTAAGAGGGTTAGTTAGAGGGATATTGCGCATCTTCGTTTCTGTCTAAACATGCTAGAGCGACACACCAATTGCGTGCTGGCAATGCCGAACAAGGGGGCATAAGCCCCGATACCCGTTGTTAGTAATAAATCTTTTTTATTACCAAAAAGGTGTCTACAAAATGTGGAGTCACATCAAAAGGTTTTCTCAAAAGGCCGAAGCCAACTAACATCTTATATTAACCTATACATTAGAACAGATAGCTAGTACTTCTAGCTATCTATCTATACCGAAATCTCTAAACTAACTTAATATACTAACCAAATATACTAACCTCTACATTAAATTTACAGAGGGGTGATAAAAGAAAAGATGTTAAAAAAGTTATAGTACTTAAAGCTATATATTTCTACAACTAGAAGGGCTATACCCAAAATAGTTAGTAATCTAAAAAGCTGAGATCTTCTTCTTTAAGTTAGGCTACTTAGTAAGCTACTTAACAAGCACTCTTGCGCTCAACTTTAGCTGTGAAAAAAAGATTGAAAAACATAAAAATAAATAAAGAATTACTTTCTTCTAAATGTAAAGAAATCGCTATAAAGTAAACATATTAAATAATACTAGTTAAACTTTATCATGTGTAAGTTTAAAGGTAATTATAAAAGAAACCATTAAGTAGTAATAAAGAGCTTGTCTTTAGGGTTATTTCTAGATAAATAATAAAAAAAGCTTACTAATACTTAGTATACTAGCATTTAGCTTCCTTAACGTCTAAATAACGCCTTGGTAAAGATGGAATAAAATTGTTATTTGCCTTTTAAGGTAATTAATCTTATTCCTCCTTTATAGCAGCCTTTGAGGCTGCTATACATTTTTTACTCATTCTTATACCTAAAGAAGTAATAGGCCTTTTAGCTAAAGTGTTTTTAGCAAGGCCTACAGTTTTTCTATAGAATTTAGATTAGAACTATAAGCAAGATGCTTAAAAAGCAATAACGTAGTTCACAAGCGAACGGCTCACCTAAGTAAAACAGCTTATGCCCTACTAGCGCGCTAACGTTAACACGTTATTATAGTCTTTTATTACAGTTAATAAACTATTGTAATATACAAAATGAATTATTAGAATTGCTGCTATTACTTGTACTATCTATCTTAACTGCGCAGGTACAAGCGTTGTGTCTAGTCTACTTGCAACGCCCGCACCGCCTCTCTCCTTACACCCTCTTTAACGCACTCTTATTATTTCTACAACTACTACCTACCTGTTTAGCTAATACTTCTTGTACCTTGCCTATAGTAAAAGTCTCTTCTGTCTGTATATATTACTGCTTACAGCTTTTATACTTATCTAATTTACCTAGAGCCTCTTAAAGAGTAGTTATTTTCTCTATTAAAAGCACTATCTTATATACCATCTACTAAGCCTTTTTACTGAGCTGCGCAATCTGCTTAGTAAGAGAATTAGTAGAAAACTTATAGCGCTTTCTTACGCTTTATTAAATAAGACTAATTTAAGCCTTAACTTTGCGCGCGTTACGTAGAATCTACGCCTTTTAGGCAGCTACCTATTATAGTAATTATTATAGTGTTTACACTACTATATTAAGCTCCAATAGCACAGCCTGTAAGTTATATTAGACTAGACTAGCGCCTCTGAAGCTAGCTTAGATATTCTCTTTTATAATAGACTGCTTTGGCTTCGGCCTTTTGAGACAACCTTTTGATGTGACTACACATTTTGTAGACACCATTTTAGTAAAAAAGATTTATTGCTAATAATAGGTATCTAGGCTAATGCCCCCTTGTTTAGCATTACTAGCACGCAATTAGTGTGTCGCATGTTTAGACAGAAACAAAGAAAAGCCAGATAAAGACGCAAATCGCCTACTAACTTAACGTGCCTTATTCCGCCTATTCTTATTACTTTACTACTAGGTGCTCCTAGATAAAGTAAAGTAGTAACACTATTATTGCCCTACTTACTAACCTATAAACATAATAATAGAAAGCCTAGTTGTCTTTTTCTACAATTTTTTTCTTTAATGCTAATTTAACGTCTTACAATAGCTGTTTAAGCTAGATTCTAGTTTCTATACTTAGCTCTTGCACAATAAACAGAAAGAGCGGAATACTAAAATAATAGATCTTAAGTACTATGCTAGTATTAGCAAATACTTTAAAGATTATGTATTCTTTATATAACTAGCCAAATTACGGCTTTAAATCTTTTTGTATATAAGAATATTGCAGATAAGGGACTTATTCAAGATTTTTTAAAACTTAGAAGTATAGCTAGGTAGTTAAGTTTTAAGATACTTAATAAATTTTGGTGTCTGTATAAGTAGTTTAAGTTAGACTAAATTAGGTGCTAGGTAGATAGTAGCAAAGGATGCTTTTTTTAGAAGAGAGTTAAGAAAAAGGAGATGCTTGCTGCAGAGGTTACACGCTATTATAGTGTATTATATGCAAATTGTTTATATACGGTGCTATTTAAAAAGTAAGAAGTAGTAAGTAAGAAGCAGTAGCTTTATACAGTATTGCAGGCTTCTGCTGCAGTACGTACGTGTCCTTTCCCTCCTCTATTGCATTATGTTGTAATCCTATTTCAATCCTACTATAATCCTATTATTAGCTACAGGCTAGCAATCGCTGTTGGACACGTTTTAACTAGTGTTGATTTTTAGTACTTTAGCAAATTTTTTGACCCTAATTATCGCTTAGTAGTCTAAGCTTTCCTCCTAGAACTTATCCACCTACTGTTTAAATCTTGTTTACTACATATAATCTTTTTTTTTGACTTTTGCGATTGATTAGTAGAGGGTAGCTGCTTTTTACTTTTTTAGAACCCTATTATAACTATAACAACAACTACTACCCTTAACACCTAAAAAAAAATTACTCTTACACCCCTTGCACCTCTTATAGCCTCTTAATATAGGCTGCTTCTAGCTGTTAAAGCGCGTGTAAAGTAATACTATTTTAGTTTTAGTATATAATCGCATTTACTATCTTAGCAAAGAAACATTCTTACTAGCATTAAAAAGGCCTATTACAAGGCTATTATACTAGAGAATATCTATAAAGGAATTTAAGGTACTAGGCTTACGCTACATAATTATTATATTAATTTACTATAGCTTAACGTTGTAATGCGTAAGATAGTAGTACTTAAGAGCTAAAAATACTGCGCAACGCGCACAAGATAGAGGCGTAGGATATACTTATTTAAAACTATATATAAATTTAGCAAAAGTCTCCTACAACTTCTCTTAATAAGTAGATTAGGCAGTTAAGTAAGAGAGCCTAGCAGATTGCTTATTATATAGTATTAATTTAGGAGGAAACAAGTCGCCTATAAAATACTATAAAAGCATTAACAAAGTAAAAAACTTGCAAGTAGCACTATATATGGGCAGAAAAGTTATAAATAGTTAGCTAAAAAGCTAATTAAATTACAAAGGTAGAAGGTAGTAGCTATAATAAGAATATAACGCCTGCAAAGAGAGTGCGTAGTAAACAGCGCTATAAGTATTATAGCTAAATTAAATACAACTCCTACACGTGCTAAGTAGAATTAAAGGATTTAAAGGATAGTAATATGTTGAAAAATTATATCTTATTCTACTTAATTAGAAAAATTATAGTAGTGTTGCGTAATCCTGTTATAAAGGTAGAATAGTGCGGGGAAGTAGCCTGCTTACTAAGGTAGCCTACTTACTAGTAAAACATGTTAGTATAGATAATTTAGTAATCTATTAAAAGCTAGATAGCTTTAAAAAGCTTAAGAAGTGTATACAGCTTAACTAAGCAAAATATAACTAATAAAACTTGCTACTATTATAGTATAAGGAGTCTTTAGAATTACTAAAAGAGATTAGACTAATTGCTTTACTAAAGGAGCCCTGCCTACTTTTTAAATAAAATAGGACAAGTCTAGTTTTATTTTATATAAAAAAGATTATACTACTCTTTACAAAATACTATAAGCAAAAAGTAATAAATCTTTAGTTTAAGATTATAGATAAGTATAAAATATAAACATAAAGATTAGTTGAAAGATATTTTAGTATTTAAGTAATTAGAAATTATAAGTAATAAAGAATTATGCTTAAGTATAATATATTTATTAGAAAATTATAAAGAAGTTTAAGCTAAAGAATAGTAGCATTCTAAAGACTCTACTATAATTAAACACTCATTTTTTAAGGCAAGAAAAAGGTCTAGCTTTGCCTTTTTCTTGCCTTAACTATCTTAAATGCCTTCTTAAAATTAGCTTTTAATACTTCTTTTCTAGGTATAGGTGTTATAGCGTGCCTACTAGCTATTTGTAAAGAAACAGAGTAGTTAACTATTAGAAACTTTAATAGTAGTTCATTTATAAGCTAAATTTAAAGTTAAATTAAAAGCATTCTTACTTCTACTCAAGAAAGCAACAGCTTTCTACTTAGGCAAATAATTTTATTAGCGTAGTAAACTAAAAGATTTTTCTACTTAGCTATATATTACTTAAAATCCTTATACTAACTTAATATACTAACCTCTTATATTAACTTATACATTAGAATTAATAGCTAGACTTTTAGCAATCTATTTACAATTAATTTCTTCTATACTAACTTAATATACTAACCTAATATACTAACCTACATATTAGAATTAATAGCTAGTAGTACCTTGCTCCTAGCTATTTATCTGTACTGCAATCCTTATACTAACCTAATATACTTACTTAATATATTAACTCTATACTAAACTACTTTGCGTACCTATATAAGCAATATAAGAGGGCAACTAGCATAGCCTATAATAACAATACATAAAAAGTAAAGAGATAACTAAATTAGTATACTAGCTTTATATACTTCTTACAAAACAAAGGACTAAAAGATATACTTATTAAAACTACTTTAGGCTTTAAGCCTAATATAGAACTAGGAAAGCTACTTATTAAAACTACTTCAGGCTATAAGCCTTTTATTTATTTAGACAAAACCTTGCTTATAGATAAATTATATATTAAAAAACACTATTTATTTTTAAAAGTGTTAAGAGTAGTAGTTATTATTATAGTTAAGATAAGGTTTTGAAAAAGTAAAAAGCAGCTAATCTCTACTAATTAATTACAAATGTTAAAAAAGAAGATGATTATTGCAACGTATATATGTATCCTCTAGCTAGAGCGTAATTTATTAATTAGTTAGTATTTTGTTTCTAATAGTTATAAGCCTGGTTTAGTAAAACTGTAATAAGCAATTTTAATGTAGTTGCTTACCTAGGTAGGTGACCACAAGCGAGAAAGAGCAGCAAAAAGATAAGCCTAGGGGATACAATACACACAGATAGCCTGACAAGGTAGATTCCTTGTAGGGTAGGTACGCTAAGAGAGCGCTAGCGAGCTAGTAGCCTAGCCTTCTGCTTAAGAGAGCGCCTAAAGAAGGGCTATAAGCTCTTAGGTAGATTAACTAGTAGTAGGTACTGCTAGCAATCTAGGGAGTGTGTCGCAACGTGTATATGTATCCTCTAGCTAGAGCGCGATCTATTAATTAGTTAGTATTTTGTTTCTAACAATAATGCATAGTTAATAAGATTTAAATAGTAGGTAAATAAGTTCTAAAAGAAATACTTATACTACTAAGTAGTAAATAAGGTTAAAAAATTTGCTAAAGTACTAAAAAACAATACTAGTTAAAACGTGTCTAATAGTAATTACTAGCAAATAAATAATAATAGAATTATAGTAGGATTACTATAGAATTATAATATTTATTTTTAGGGTATCAAAGGTGGTGGTTGTTGTTGTGGTCAAAATGGGTTTTCCAAAAAAGTGAAAAGCAGCTGCCCTCTACTAATCAGTCGCAAAAGTCAAAAAAAGATTGTGTGTAGTCGACGAAATTCGAACGGTGAGTGGATGAGGTCCACGCGCTAAGCGCTCGGAGCAGAAAAGCTCAGACCACCGAGCGAAATCAGGGTCAAAAAATTTGCTGAAGGTACCAAAAAACGACACCAATTGAAACGTGTTCAACGGCGATTGCCAGCCTATGGCTGGCAACAAGATTGCGATGGAATAGAATTATAATATAATATAATAAAGAAGGGAAAGGACACGTACGTACAATAGCAGGAGCCTATAATACCTTATAAAGCTAAAGCTACTGCTTCTTATCTACTACTTCTTACTTTTTAAATAGTACTATATATAAACAATTTATTTATTTTTCAAGGTGTTAAAGATAGTAGTTGTTGTTATAGTTAAAACAGGGTTTTAAAAAAGTAAAAAGTAGCTACTCTCTACTAATTAATTACAAAAGTTAAAAGAAATATTATATATAATTGATAAGATTGAAATAGTAGGTAGATAAGTTCTAAGAGGAAAGCTTAGACTACTAAGTTATATTTAGGGTTTAAAAAATTTGCTAAAGTACTAAGAAACAACACTAGTAAAAACGTGTCTAACAGCGATTGCTAGCCTATAGCTAGTAATAGGATTACAGTAGGATTGCAATAGAATTATAACATAATATAATACAGGAAAAGAACACGTACGTACTGTAGTAGGAGCTTATAATACTTTATAAAGCTGCTACTTCTTACTTACTCCTTCTTAGCTTTTAAACAGCACTATATATAAATAATTTATATATAATAAACTCTAATAGCGTGTACCTTCTACAGCAAGCATCTCCTTATTCTAACCTCTCTTTTAAAAAAAGTATTTTTTGCTACTATTTGATTAGCACTTAATTTAGTCTAACTTAAACTGCTTATCCAGACACCTAAATTTATTAAGTATCTTAAAACTTAACTTTTAGCTAGACTTCTAAGTTTATAAAAATCTTAAATAAGTTTTTTATTTATAATATCTTTATATACAAAAAGATTATTAAGCCCTAATTTAGCTAGTTATAGAAGGAATACATGATCTCTAAAGTATTTGCTAATACTAGCACAGTACTTAAGATCTATTATTTTAGTAGATTCTTCATCTTATTTATTATATAAGAGCTAAGTATAGAGACTAGAACTTAGTTTAAATAGCTATTGTAAGATGTTAAATTAGCAATAAAGAAGAAAGAGGTAGAAAAAGAGGAGTAACCTTTCTATTATCGCGTCTATAGGTTAGTAAGCAAAGTAATAATAATGTTATTACTTTACTTTATCTAAGAGTGCCTAGTAGTAAAGTAATAAAAATAGGCAAGATAGAGCGCGTTAAGTTAGAAGGCAATTTGTATCTTTATCTTACTTTTCTTGAATTCTATCTAAACATGCAACAAACTAATTACGTACTAGTAATAATAAATAAGAGGGCATAAGCCCTAATACTTATTATTAGTAATAAATCTTTTTTTCACTAAAATGGTGTCTATAAAATATATAGTTATATTAAAAAGTTGTCTTAAAAAGCTAAAGCTATAAAAAATACTATATAGATACCTATAGGTCTTAAATCTACACGTCTTATATAGTTTTTTAGGCTAAGAAAGGACATTTAACTATAATAAAAAAAAGACTCTACTATTATTAAAGAAGCTAATAAAGTACGCTAGCAAAGCATCTAAGTAAGAAATTAAGGCCTACTAAAAAAGAGTTAGAGAAGTGCTAAATATAGCTATTTTACTATAACTAATTATTATCTACTTAATCTTATAGCTCTAAACTTTTTTATATACTATAAGGGTGTGTTAGGTTAACTAAAGATGCAAGGTAACAGTAAAAGTAAATAAATTAAATCCAGAACTATAGAGAGACTACGTAGGTTTTTATATCTAATCTAGATAGTTAGGACTAACTAAGGTTAGGACTAACTAAGGTTATTAGAGGTTACTAGGTTAGCTAACAGTTAGCGTAAATAATGCGGCTAATAGTCAGCTGCTAGTGCTAAGGTAAAAAAAGCTAACAAAGGCCACAGGTCAAGTACTAGAGAATATTAAGGCTTCAGCCCTTTACATATACTTTAATTATTAGTATATAAAAGCTATTAAATAGGTAATGATATGCCTCTATTCAATAAAATGAGATCAAATTAATATATAAACTATAGGTGCCTAAATTTTATAATTATAAGCAACGCTTTTTTATAAATAATTAAAAAATTATTAATTATCTTATAGATATATAGCTATCTTATATAGTAGTCTAATATTTTAGAAGGCAGCTTAGCAGACTATAGTTACTATATTAACTACTAAGGCTAAGCTACTCGCCCTTAAGTATACTACTAAGAAGGTTATAGCCTTTAAGTGCTTTTTTTGTAAGCTGTCTCTTAATCTAAGAAATATCTAGACAGTCTAGTGATATGTCTAATCAAGAATTAGTCTTATAGTTAGAAAAAAATATATAAATTAGTACTAAATTGAGACATATAAATATATAGAATATATAGCTATAACAAGAATATACTTAAGATTTATTTAAAGTTAAGTAATTTAAAACATTAATTATACTAGCTAATATATTAACTAAGTTACATACTTAATAATGATATATGAGGTTAAAGTAGTTACATAACTTTTAAGAAGTAAATTACTTTATCAAAAGTAATAATAATTAATAAGTAAAAAAATTAAAAGTAAGTAGCAATAATCAAATACTAGGCTTAATCTCCTCTTATGGCTTCGGCCTTTTAAGACAACCTATTAATGTGACTACACATTTTGTAGACACTATTTTAGTAAAAAAGATTTATTACTAACAACAGGTATCTGAGCTTATGCCTCCTTGTTTAGCATTGCTAGCACGCAATTAGTGTGTCGCATGTTTAGACAGAAATAAAGAAAAGCAAGACAAAGACGCAAATCGCCTTCTAACTTAACGCGCCTTATTCTGCCTATTTTTGTTACTTTACTGCTAGGCGCTCCTAGATAAAGTAAAGCAGTAATACTATTATTGCTTTACTTGCTAACCTATAGACGCAACAATAGAAAGCCTACTCCTTCTTTCCTACCTCTTTCTTCTCTATTACTAATTTAACGTCTTACAATAGCTATTTAAGCTAAGTTCTAGTCTTAGTACTTAGCCCTTGCACAACAAACAAGAAGAGGAGGATACTAAAGCAATAGATCTTAAGTACTATGCTAGTATTAGCAAATACCCTAAAGATTGTGTATTCCTTACACAACTAGCTAAATTAGGGCTTAACAATTTTTTTGTATATAGAGATATTATAGATAAGAGACTTGTTTAAGATTTTTATAAACTTAGAAGTCTAGCTAGGTAGTTAGGTTTTAAGATACTTAATAGATTTAGGTGTCTGCATAAGCAGTTTAAGTTAAATTAAATTAGGTGCTAGGTGACAGTAGCAAAAGATGCTTTTTTTTAGAAGAGAGCCTAGAATAAGGAGATGCTCGCCGCGGAGGTTACATGCTATATTATAGTGCAGTGTATTATATGCGAATTGTTTGTATGTAGTGCTGTTTAAAAGGTAAGAAGCAGTAGGTAAGAAGTAGTAGCTTTAGCTTTATAAAGTATTGTAGGCTCCCGCTGCGGTACGTACGTGTCCTTTCCTTCCTCTATTATATTATGTTGCAATCTTATTGCAATCCTACTATAATCCTGTTGTTAGCTATAGGCTGGCAATCGCTGTTAGACACGTTTTAACTGGTGTCGTTTTTTAGTACCTTAGCAAATTTTTTAACTCTAATTATTGCTTAGTGGTCTGAGCTTTCCTCCTAGAACTTATCTACCTACTGTTCGAATCTTGTTGACTATACACAATCTTTTTTTTGACTTTTGCAATTAATTAGTAGAGGGTAGCTGCTTTTCACTTTTTTAGAACCCTATTTTGACTACAACAACAACTACCACCTTTAACACCTTAAAAAATAAATCTCCTCTTAATAGCTACTTTTAAGTAGTAGAACGTAAGCTAGACAACTAAAAAACTTAAAAACAAAACTAAGATTACTAGTAGGTATCAAAGTCCTTATACTTGCTTAACTAATACTAGACGCATTAATAAGGTGTTAATAAATAACAGAATTTAACCTCTGCGTCCACCTAATTACTATAGGAGCTACCGCTAACAGCTCCTCTTTAACTAACTAGGGAGGCTGCTTAACAAAGGTGAACGCGGGCTTTGTAATCTACTACTATAGCTTCTTGTATAGTAACCTAGTAAGGTCTAACTTTACTTAATATAAGCTATTAGTCTTTGTATTAAATAAGAAGAAGAATAGTCTAAGTCTTATATTATTTATATGCAGTACTGTGTAGTGTAGAAAATCCTCAAGGTAAGAAGCAGTAGGTAGGGAGCTTTTATAAAGTATTATAGGCTCCTGCTACAGTAACGTACGTGTCCTTACTCTCCTCCACCTCTACCTCTTCTACCCCTATCACAATCTTACTGCTAGCTATAGGCTAGCAATTACTGTTAAACACGTTTTAATTAATGTTGTTTTTTAAGTACCTTTAGTAAATTTTTTAACCCTAATTTTAGTTAGTAGTTTAAGCTTTTCTACCCTAAGCGCTTAGCGCGTAGACCTTATCTACTTACTATTTAAATTTTGTTAACTACATACAATCTTTTTTTTAACTTTTACAACTAATTAGTAAAGAGCAGCTACTTTTTACTTTTTACAAAAACCTATTTTAACTACATTAATAACTACTACCTTTAATATCTTAAAAAATAAATACTTGCTTAACTCTATTATTAAATTATGCTTAGCTTTTTTAGCTTTAGCAAGCATAATGGTATCTTAAGCTAACTTAGCCTAAGTAGCAAGAGTTAAAAGGTAAGTAGTATAATAGCGCAAATTTAATCTATTTCTTCTATATTTGAAAGTTATAAGATAATTACTTACTTTTTCTAGTATAATAATTACGTCTATATAAAGAGATTGTATAGTAATAAGAATGATAATACATAAGAGAGCTATTTCATAACCTTGGTAAAAGTAGTGTTTCTTAAACATTTTATACTTAAATAGTTAATTAATAGAGAAGCTGTTATTGTTAAGATTACTATAGCTATTTTTAATACTACTATTACTAAAGCTGTTGTTGATTATACGCTAGCTGTTAAACTAGCTACTATATAAGTTAACTTAAAGTATATACAGTATAAAGCTATCTATGAAAAGGCTCTTATTTATAAGAATAATCTTAAATTTAACTTATAGCTAATTAAGCAGGCTATTTTTATAAAAAATAATCCTTACCATAATATTTTAAATTAAAAACATTTATAGGAGCAAGAGTAGGAGAAAGTAGCAAAAACTAAGTAGTAAAACTATAAAGTAATATTTTTTAAGTATAGTAACTAATTATAGAAGGCTTCTATATAGAAAAATTCTTAGTAAATATAATACTGCTATTAACTTCTTTGTAGTAAGCTATAATATTTTTAAGTAGTTAGGCTTTTAAAGTTTAATATATTTTATTATTATATTATCTCTAAAATCTAGTCAGTAGGCAGAGCATAAAGCTTAAAAATTTAAATAACGTGTTTTACTAGTAGGCAGGCTACTCTAGTAAGCAGGCTACTTCCCTACGCTAACTTATCTTTTTAATAATAACATTTAGCATCTTAACTACGCAACATATTAAAGGCTTATACTAAAGTAGATAAATTTATTACTATCTCTAATATTAATACTAAGAGAATCTAGAGTAAACAACGCGCTGCTATAGCCTATAGCATCCTATAAATAATAATCTAGTAATATTACGCTACATAACGCCTTTAAAGTAATTAAGAGCTACTAGTAAAGCGCCTAACAAAACTAGAAGAGAAAGCTATTACTTAACATATAATAGTTCAAGCTAAGTAAGGACTACCCTATAGAAGAGACGACGTACAAGATATAGCTAATAGACTACTCTAAGAGCGTAGTAGGAAGGAGGATAGTAAAAACTAGGTTAATAATTTATCTAGCGTAATCTTAAGCTACATACACGCTAGAGCTATTTATGTTATTACTAGTAAGCTCTCTGCAAAGACTTAGCGCTAGTTAAGGGCTAGTTTAAGCTAATTTAGTATACAAAAGTAAAATTAAGTATTATTAATAAAAATATTTATAACTTTAATAAGACTAGCTTTATTATAAGTTATATTTTATTACTTTTATTTTTCAAGGTGTTAAGGGTAGTAGTTGTTATTGTAGTCAAAATAGGGTTCTAAAAAAGTGAAAAGCAGCTACCCTCTACTAATTAATTGCAAAAGTCAAAAAAAAGATTGTGTGTAGTTAACAACATTTAAACAGTAGGTAGTTAAGTTCTAGGAGGAAAGCTTAGACTACTAAGTAATAATTAGGGTTAAAAATTTGCTAAGGTACTAAAAAACAATACTAGTTAAAACGTGTCTAACAGCAATTGCTAGCCTATAGCTAACAATAGGATTACAGTAGGATTGTAATAGGATTACAACATAATGTAATAAAGAAGAGAAAGGAAATGTATATACTACAGCGGGAACCTACAATACTTTATAAAGCTAAAGCTAAAGCTACTACTTCTTACTTACTACCTTTTACCATTTAAATAGCACTATATATACATAATTCGCATATATTATACTATACTAAAACATAGCGTATAACTCTTATAATAAGTATCTCTTTAACCTTAACTCTTATCTAAAGACAGGAAGCTTTCTTATTATATACTTAGCCCCTAAACTAGTCTAGCTTAAGCTAATTATATAGACACTTAAGTTTATTAAGTATCTATAAACTTAGCCTCTTTAGGACTTTTTAATTGTATCCTTTATAAACAACTCTAGAATCCGCGATATCTTTCTATATAAAAAGAATGTTAAGCCTTAACTTAGCCAGTTATAGAAGGAATATAAGATTTACTAGGTCTTTACTAATACTAGCAAAGTACTTAAAATACTCTACTTTAGTATCCCTCTCTTCTTATTATTTATATATAGGCTAAGTAAAGAAATTATTAACTACTTAGGCTAGCTGTTGTATAACATTAAAATAGTAATAAAGAAGAAAGAGGTAAAAAAGAAGGAGTAGGCGTTCTATTGTTAAATGTATAGGTTAGAAAGCAAGGTAACAATAGTACTACTTCTTTAATTTGTCTAAATGTACCTAGAAGTAAAGCCTTAATATAAGTAGGCAGCATAGACAGGATAGAGCGCGTTAAGTTAGGAGGCAATTTATATTTTTGTCTTGCTTTTCTTTGTTTCTTTCTAAACATGCAACACACTAATTATGTGCTAGTAATACTAAATAAGGGGGCATAAGCCCTAATACCTATTGTTAGCAATAAGTCTTTTTTTCTTACTAAAAAGGTTTCTACAAAATATATAGTTATATTAAAAAGTTGTCTTAAAAGGCTAAAGCTAGAGATTTTTTTACAGTTAGTTATTACAGGCATATATAAACTAGAAAAAATAAAAAAGATTTACCTAGGTAATTCTAAGTAAGTTATGCTAATACAAGGCGTAAGTGCAATAAATTTTTTTTAGTGTTTTTTATCTTTATAGCAAAGTTCTAATCTCTACTTAGTTTATAGAGGATCTACTACGTAGCTAGGTAATCTATATTAGTCCTACTAGCTAGATTAATAATAATCTAGTACTCAACTAGTTTTATTACTTTAATTTTTATGCGTGACTCGTAGGGACGTATAAGCTACTTATTATTAATAGCTATAAAAGCTACTACTAAGTAGATTTCTAAGATCTTTACACAGAAAAAAATTAATCTTTTTTATATACCTTTACACTCCTTGCACCTCTTATAGCCTCTTAATATAAGTTACTTCTTGCTATTATAATATGCGTATAGCAATACTATTTTAGACTTAACACGTAATTACATCTACTATATTAGTAAAGAAGCTTTCCTACTAGCATTTAAAAAGGCTTAGTATAAGGCTATAATACTAGAGAATCTTTATAAAAGATTTCAAGGTGCTAGGCTTACGCTATATAATTATTATGTTATTTAATTACAATTTAATGTTGTACTACGTATACTAACTCTACTAGCGCAAGATAGTAGTACTTAGAAGCTAAAAACGCCGCGCAACACGCGCAAAATAGAGGCGTAGACTACGCTTTTTTAAAACTATATACAAATTTAGTCAAGGTCTCCTATAACTTCTCTTAAAAAGAAAATATAGTAGTTTAATAAAAGAGCTTAGCAGATTGCTTATTATATAGTATTAATATTAGAGGAAACAAGTTAGCGTTAATAAAGTAAAAAACGTATAAGTAATACTACATATTGACAAAGGAGTTATAAACACTTAGCTAAATAGCTAATTAGATTACTAAGGTAGAAAGTAGTAGCTATAATAATAGTCTAACGCCTAGAAATAGAGTACCTAGTAAATAGTGCTGTAAGTGTTGTAGCTAAATTAGATATAACTCCTGCACGTGCTAAGTAGAATTAGAGAATATAGAAGATAGTAACACATTTAAAGAAGAATATCTTATTCTACTTATATAGAAATATTATAGTAGTGTTACGTAATATTGTTATAAAGGTAAAATAGTGTAAGGAAGTAGCCTGCTTACTAGTATAATACGTTACTAAATTTATTATTTTTAAAAATAGCTATATAGAAATTAGCAAGACTAATATGAACTATATTATAGGTATTAAATAAGTAGCTACTAACACATAAGCTACCTTAACTGCTAGTCTAAACACAGTTTAAATAATATTTAGTATGTTAGCTATTTAGTATCTTTTATATACGGCACTTATAAGGTAGAATATTAAAATATAACAAATTAGTAGAAATTCTAAAAAAGCTATTAGGCGCCTTTTTTTAAGTAAAAAGAGGCGTATTGTGCCTTATAAACAGCTAAATAAGTATTTATAGGCTATTACTATTTCTATATTACTATTTACGCAACACTACTTAAGTAGTAAGCTACTAAGACTTTTGTATTAGCTTCTAAGAAGCCTTGCCTATACGCTAGCTTAATTACTTAGTTAGGCTCTTATTTACATTAGAATTTAAGCAAGAACTTAATAGCTGGCTTAATTTAGTAAGTAAAGTGATTAGCTTTTAAGTAAAGCTACTAAATATCTTAAAATAAGCGTATAGATTAACAGGCAATAGTAAGTAATTTAAATTTTTATAAAGATTAGCTGCTTATGAAATTTTATTGCTAAATAGGCTTTAACTTACTTAATATTTTTACTTAGCGCTGTTTTTTTAATTATAGCTTAAGGTCTGGCTTCGGCCTTTTGAGACAACCTTTTGATGTGACCACACATTTTGTAGACACCATTTTGGTAAAAAAGATTTATTGCTAACAACAGGTATCCGGGCTCATGCCCCCTTATTCGGCATTGCCGGCACGCAATTGGTGTGTCGCATATTTAGACGGAAACAAAGATACGCGATATCCCTCTAACTAACCCTCTTAACTAATAACTATTTACTAATAACTATTTACTAATAACTATTTACCGCTAACCGCAAATTCTGTTGTCTCTGTCGCCATCCCGGCGGTGTTGCAGTCGCGGCGTTTCTGGCGCCTATACTCAGATGTAAACATACGACAACAGCGTCACCATCTAAGCACGGCTCTCCTATCCCTAGAGGCAACTTAAAAAATCCTCCTGCTTGTTAGTTTGTCCTAGCTGCTTAATAGCTGTTTTAACATGCTCTTGCTCCTTGTAGAGCTACTGCAAGGTCTCTCTACTAAGGTTACATTCGCGCAGGAGGAGATTTGTAAGATAACACACCGTCACTGCACCTAGACTATTAACATGCGCAACGTATTTAATAGACTCGCCGCTAAACAAGCCTTTTACAACCTCTATTGTGACCTTAACATCTATAATACTAGACGCATTAATAAGATGTTAATAAATAACAGAATTCAACCTCTACGTCTACCTAATTACTATAGGAGCTACCGCTGACAGCTCCTCTTCAACTAACTAGGGAGGCTGCTCAACAAAAGTGAACGCGGGCTTTGTAATCTACTACTATAGCTTCTCGTATAGTAACCTAGTAAGGTCTAACTTTACTTAATGTAAGCTATTAGTCTTTGTGTTGAACAGGGTGAAGAACAGTCTAAGCATTATATCGTTTGTATACGGTGATGTGTGGTGTGGGAAATTCTGAAGGTGAGAAGCAGCAGGCAGGGAGCTTTTATAAAGTATTGCAGGCTCCCGCTGCGGTAACGTACGTGTCCTTACCCTCCTCTACCTCCACCTCCTTCATCTCCATCGCAATCTTGTTGCCAGCTATAGGCTAGCAATTACTGTTAAACACGTTTTAATTAGTGTCTTTTTTTAGTACCTTCAGCAAATTTTTTAACCCTAATTTTGCTTAGTGGTCTAAGCTTTTCTGCTCTAAGCGCTTAGCGCGTGGACCTTATCCACTCACCGTTTAAATTTTGTTAACTACACACAATCTTTTTTTGACTTTTGCGACTAATTAGTAGAGGGCAGCTGCTTTTCACTTTTTTGGAAAACCCATTTTGACTACAACAACAACTACCACCTTTGATACCCTAAAAAATAAATAGCTTAAGGTCTTTTCTTAGCGTAAAAGGCTATATAAGACGTATAGGTTTAGGACTTATAAATATCTATGTTAGCTTTAGCTTTTTAAGACAACCTTTTAATGTAACTATATATTTTATAGATATCTTGTTAGTAAAAAAAAGGATTTATTGCTAATAATAAGTATTAGAGCTTATGCCCCCTTATTTAGTATTGCTAGTACGCAATTAGTATGTTACATGTTTAGATAAAAAAAAAGAAAAGTAAGATAAAGACGCAAATTGCCTTTTAACTTAACGTGCCTTATTCTACCTATACTACCTACTTATAGTAAGGCTTTACTTTTAAGTACTCTTAGACAAATAAAAAAAAAGTAGTATTATTATTTCTTCAATTTCTAACTCATATATATAATAATAAAATGCCTACTCCTTTATTCTTACCTCTTTTTTTTATTGCTATTTAAACGTTATGTAACAGCTAGCTTAATTAGTTAATAGTTTCTTTACTTAGCTTAAACACAATTAATAAGAAAAGAGGGATACTAAAGTAAAGCATTTTAGGTACTTTGCTAGTATTAGCAAATACTCTATAAATCTTAAGTTTTTCCTATTTATTTATTTTTTAAGGTGTTAAAGGTGGTAGTTGTTGTTGTAGTTAAAATAGGGTTCTTAAAAAGTAAAAAGCGGCTACTCTTTACTGATTAATTACAAAAGTTAAAAAAAGATTATATATAATTAATAAGATTTAAATAGTAGGTAGATAAGTTCTAAGAGGAAAGCTTAGCCTACTAAGTTATATTTAGGGTTTAAAAAATTTGCTAAGGTACTAAAAAACAACACTAGTTAAAACGTGTCTAACAGCGATTGCTAGCCTATAGCTAATAACAGGATTACAGTAGGATTGTAATAAGATTGCAACATAATGTAATAGAGGATGGAAAGGACACGTACGTACTGTAGCAGGAGCCTACAATACTTTATAAAGCTACTACTTCTTACCTACTACTTCTTACCTTTTAATTAGCACTGCATGCGAACAATTTGTATACAATACACTATAATAGCGTATAACCTCTACGGCCAGCATCCCCGTATTTTAGGCTCTCTTCTAAAAAAAGCATCTTTTGCTACTATCTACTTAGCACCTAATTTAGTCTAACTTAAACTACTTATACAGACATCTAAATTTATTAAGTATCTTCAAACTTAACTACTTAGCTAGACTTCTAAGTTTATAAAAATCTTCAATAAGTTCCTTATCTCATATATCTTTATATATAAAAAGATTTTTAAGCCCTAATTTAGCTAGTTGTGTAAGGAATACACAATCTCTAGAGTATTTACTAATACTAGCGCTGTACTTAAGATCTATTGATTTAGTATCCTCCTCTTCTTATTTATTGTGTAAGGGCTAAGAACAAAGACTAGAGCTTAGCTTAAACAGCTATTGCAAGACGTTAAATTAGTAAGAAAGAAAAAAGAGGTAGGAAAATAGGAGTAGGCTTGCTATTTTCGCATCTATAGATTAGTAAGCAAGGTAATAATGATATTACTACTTTACTTTATTTAGGAGCGCCTAGTAGTAAAGTAACAAGAATAGATAAGATAGAGCGTGTTAAGTTAGGAGGCAATTTGCATCTTTATCTTGCTTTTCTATGTTTTTGTCTAACTTTACGACATATTAATTGCGTGCTAGTAATGCTAAATAAGGGGGCATAAGCCTAGATACTTATTATTAGCAATAAATATTTTTTACTAAAATAATGTCTACACAATGTGTAGTTACATTAAAAAATTGTTTTAAAAGGCTAAAGCTAATATTCTTTCTATAAATAGCTAGGTTAAGGCTTAATATTCTTTTTATATATAAAGATATTATAGTTTCTAAAGTGATTTATAAGAGAAATATTTATAAAGTTCTAAAGAGCTATGTTTAAAGATACTTAATAAACTTAGGTGTCTATATAATTAGCTTAAGCTAAACTAGTTTAGGGGCTAGGTGTATAATAAGAAAGCTTTCTATCTTTAAATAAGAGTTAAGATTAAAGAGATACTTATTATAAAGGTTGTATACTATATTATATTATAGCGTATTATATGCAAATTGTTTATATACAGTGCTGTTTAAAAGGTAGAAAGTAGTAAGTAAGAAGTAGTAGCTTTAGCTTTATAAAGTATTACAGGCTTCTGCTATAGTATATACGTGTTCTTTCTCTCCTCTATTATATTATGTTGCAATCTTATTACAATTCTAAACTAATCTTATGATAGAGTATTTACATGCGCAATATGCGGGTTATCCTATTAAGTAGGTAATCCTAGTAAGCTAAACACGTGAAGATCGCGCTAGCGCCTATATATACAGGCTAGATCGTCTTATTCCTCTTAAGTACTTATTAATTACTTTGTTGTGGCACTTAGTTGTTTAATATACTTATTCTACTTCTCCTAATTAAACAATTCCTCCTTTTTAGCTCCTACAGTTATAAGCCTAGCTACTTAATTATAGTTTTAATTTCTACTACGCAATTAGCAAGCTGTAAGGTTAACTATTTAATTAGCATTTTACTCTCCTCTATTCTCCTATAGCACAGCTAGCAGATTGCTGCTACTACTGTACCTCTCTTATTAATTATATAATTAACCTCTTTCTAATACGAGCTACCTAGCTACTTACTAACTAACTAATTAATTTGTTGTTACTTTAATAATAACTTACGTTGTAATCCTACACAAAGTATCTTATCTTAATATAGACCTTACTAATATACTGCTTGTCGCCTTAGGGGTAATCCTTAGAGCTTAATTAGACTAGCTAACCTAGTTTACTCTATTAAAGCTACACTACTTAAAGAAAGGTATCTAGGATTAAGTTAATCCTAATCTCCTAGACGTACCCTTAATCAATTACTAGGAGCTACAGTATCTAAAACTACCTAAGGATATTAAGCAGCTAGTTGCTCTATTACTTAGCGCTAGCGCTTAAATACAAAAAGACTATAAAATTACTTAAAACAAATATAAGGCTAAATTACTTAATACTAGGTATAAGAAGAATAATTACAACAAGCTAGTTAATAGGTATAAGGTACAAGCTACTTAATAAACAAGAAAAGTTGCTAAAATTACTAATATTAAAGACTAAATTAGTAAGACTGTCTATCTAGACCTACTTTTAAACGCCTTAATAAGCATAATTTCTTAAAACCTTACTAGCCTTTAAGCCTTAGTAAAGATCTTAAAGGAGGATCTTGCACCTACAGATTAGAATACTTAATATTTATTCAGGGCGCAGTATAGATTACATCTTAATAAGGCTTACTAAGGACAAATAGGCTCTAAGCAATAGTTTACTAAGTAGCAGCTACTATATTAATAAGCAATAATCTACTTACTTCCTAAAGTTATTAGGCTTTTATCAATTACTAAATTTATTAGACGCCTTAAGCACTAAAATGATACTAAACTAGTAGCGTAAGAAGCAAAATAAGCTAGTATAAGCAATAGCGCTTAGAAAAGCTTAGTTAACCTTTAATAATCTAGGAAAGATCTTTAGTATTTTATTATAGAATTAGTCAATTACTTCTTTAAAAGGAAAAGGACACGCAGTTTTCTAAACTAGATTTAGATTAAGGGCAGCTTAACAATTTATAAGCGCTACCAAGTTAAATAAGAGTAATAAGTAATTGCACCTTTACTCCTGCAAGGCTAGTAAAGAGCCTATAAGTAAGTACTTCTAGATACTATATAACTGCTACTAGCTTTAAACTATAGTTACTAGACTAAGCCCTCCTAGCAGTATACTAATTAAACTATTAGACAACAACAAAAAGAAGATCCTTAAGCAATAGAACAGCAATAAATAGGCTACCTTACGCACCTAGATTAAGGAAAAAGGCTAGAAGGCTAGCACTAGCAGATTAGCTACTAATAAGTTAAGTAGATCCTACTTTAGCTTATTAGTTTTAGCATTAATTAACTTAGAGGACTTTATTACAGAAATTAGACTAAATATGTTTAGCGCAGCTTTTACTTTTTATACCCTATCCCTCTACACAATTATAGATTGTAGATTAGTAGTCTACTTAGTTAATACTATAAATTACATAGTACTAGGCACCTTTAGCAAATACGCTAAGGACAAGACTATTAAGGCAGGCACTTAAATTATACTAGTTGCTAGTATAGGAAATAGGCTGCTTAAGAACGTCCTATACAGCAAGGCTAGCCTTAAAACAGCTAATCTTCTACTTACTAATGTTAAGGTTATACTAGGTTTCTATGTTAATATTATATTAGAAGCACAGCTTAAGGAGGCAGGTATTTAGTATTTAAGATATAATTACACTTTATAGTTTAGAACAGCTTTAGCCTTTTAAAATGATCTTATAATGTAACTACATATTTTATAGACACCTTTTATGTAAAAAAAAGATTAAGTACTAATAATAAGTATTAGAGCTTATGCCCCCTTATTTAGTATTACTAGCACGCAATTAGTGTGTTGCATATTTAGATAAAAACAAAGAAAAGCAAGAAAAAAACGCAAATTGCCTCCTAACTTAACACGCTTTATCTTACTTATTTTTATTACTTTACTACTAAGTGCTTTTGAATAAAGTAAAGTAGTTATACTATTATTACATTACTTACTAACCTATAGACGCGACAATAGAAAGCTTACTTCTTTTTTTCTACTTCGATCTTCTTTATTACAAATTTAACGTCTTGCAATAGCTATTTAAGCTAGATTCTAGTTTCTATACTTAGCCCTTACATAATAAATAGGAAGAGAGAAATGCTAAAGCAATATATTTCAAGTACTGCGCTAGTATTAGTAAATACTTTAGAGATTATATATTCCTTATACAACTAGCTAAATTAGGGCTTAATAATCTTTTTATATATAAAGATATTGCAGATAAAAGACTTATTTAAGATATTTATAAACTTAGAAGTCTAGCTAAGTAGTTAAGTTTTAAGATACTTAATAAATTTAGGTGTCTACATAAACAGTTTAAGTTAGACTAAATTAGGTACTAAGTAGATAGTAGCAAAGAATGCTTTTTTTAAAAAAGAGCCTAGAATAAGAAAATGCTCGCCGTAGAGGTTACACGCTATTATAGTATATAGTATATAAATTGTTTGTATACAGTGCTGTTTAAAAGGTAAGAAGTAGTAGATAAGAAGTAGTAAGTAAAAAGCAGTAAGTAAAAAGCAGTAGGTAAGAAGCAGCCTACTTTATAAAGTATTACAGGCTCCTGCTACAGTACATACATGTCCTTTTCCTCTATTACATTATATTATAATCTTATTACAATCCTACTATAATCCTATTGCTAGCTATAGGCTGGCAATTGCTGTTAGACACGTTTTAACTAGTGTCGTTTTTAGTACCTTAGCAAATTTTTTTAACTTTAATTATTACTTAGTAGTCTAAGCTTTTCTCTTAGAACTTATCTACTTATTGTTTCAATCTTGTTAACTACACACAATCATTTTTTTTAACTTCTACAATTAATTAGTAGAGAGTAGTTACTTTTTTCTTTTTAAGAACTCTATTTTCACTACAACAATAACTACTGCCTTCGATACCTTAAAAAATAAAAAAGTAATTTAGAATAATTTAGAAGAATATTATATTAATTAACCTTAAGTGTTACTTTAATCTTTTATTTGTTAAATACAAGCAACTTACTTATTACCCTACTTAACTACTATTTATAAACGCTGTAGCGCAATTAAGGTTTCCTTAATTGCGTACTAGCGATAAGGACCTATAGCATTAACAATTAGGACACTTAGAACAATAAGCTATTAAAGCCTTAGTCTGCTTAGTGGAGAATTTTAAGATTACTAGCAAAAAGCCATTAAAAATATAAATACTATGTAATAGCATATACCTTATAAATAATCTTGCAGTAACAAAGGTAGAGATTACTATAACCTTTTTATAAAATCTTATAGAATTTGTTTAATTTCCTAACTAGTTAGCTACTTAAGAAATAGGCACTAATTATCAAAGAAGACTACTTAGGTAAGCTGTATAATTACAATATCTAGCTCAAGATACTAAACAATATTATGCTCATAATTAAAGGCTTTACTATAAGTATTAAGAGGAAATAGTAGCAAAAAATTATAGTAATTTATTAAGATAACAATACTGCTACACTACCTTAGAAAGAGCAATTAAGATATAAGAAATAGGCTATAGAGAAAGAGATTGTAATTAAGACGCTATTACTATATACTTATAAGCCTAATAGCTTAGCAGAGAGAGCTAGTTAAGAGCTAATTACAAAGGCTATTAAGATACGCATAAGCGCTAATCTACTAGCTAAGCTTTAGCTAGTAATTATAAATGCAGCGGCTTACCTACATAGAATAAGCCCTACTAAGATCTATAGCTACTAATCCCCTAACTAGGTGCTTAAAGAATAGTTTAGGAAATATTTCTAATATTTTAACTACCTAGATTAGATACTAGACTGCTAATCTACGCCTAGACTAGAGTAGAATCTATGCCTATAGCTATTAAGCTTATCCTTTAAATAAGGAAAAAGCAGCTTGGCGTAATTATTAAGGATTTAAGGTTAATTTAAGCAGCTATATTAGTTATTTAGTTAGTTATTAAGCCTCTAATATATACTATATATAGGTACTAATACTTATTTAGGTAATTGCTACCTATAATATAATATTTAATAAACATTAATTCTACAAAGGATATTATAAGGAATAGCTACTAAAGAATTAAGCATTTAGGATTATAAAGAACTTTTATAATAGCAAGCTAGTTAATCTAAAAGAGGATTTAGACCTCTCGCCTGTTTAAGGAGGAGTAAGTTAGGATATACAGCTAACTACTAAAGACCTTAAGAGTTATCTATTAACTATCTTAAGTAGTAAGAAAGGCCTACTTACTAAAGATAAAAGTAGATTACAAGATACTAAGCAAATAGAGTATAAGGCTAGTGCACTATTAGTGTGCTAGTGCACAGGGTAATACCCTACTACTTACTAGGTTAGTGCTTAACTACTTAATCTAAAGGTATATAGATCGTTTTAGGGATTAAAACAAGCGACAGGAGAGATCCTTAACTTAATAACTCAACTCCTGTACTTCTTTTCTAAATATAATAAATAATAAGATCTTTATCTTACTACTCTTATTCTTGTATAACCTAACTACTAGTAATCTTATGCCCTTATAGTAGTATGTCTTTATATACTCTAATACCTGTATAAATAGCGAAGCCTATAAAAACATACTCTACTACTTAGTACATAATAAAACTCGTGCATAATTATTATAAAAATAATATAACAATTTTACGTAAGCACAAAATTTTTAAAATTATTACTTAACTTACTTTTAAGAGGTTAGTACTATCCTCTATTATAAACTACGTTAAGGATAATGTTATTTAAGTTAATACTAATAATAATAATAATAAGAAAAAGTAAAATCTACTAATAAAAAAACAAAATGCGTTATTAAATACTAAATTAAAGTCTGTTTAGTAAAATGGAGATAACAAACTATTAAGCAAAATTTAGGTAGTCTTATATAAGTTTTAAACGCTAGGTTAAAGTCTATTTAGTAAAATAGAGGTAATAACCTATTTAGTAAAATAGAGATAGTAATATATACATAAAGAAATACTAAGTAGAAGTACTATCTAGCAAAATAGAGATAGTACTAAAAGCTTATTTTTAAGTACTAGCTTTAGGTATAAATCTAAGCTTACTTAGCAGAATAAGAGGTACCTAAAAGGCAAGGATTAATATATTTACACTTAAGAAAGAAAACACTATAAAGACCTAAAAAATGCTATGTTTTCTCTTAAAGACTATATTTTGTTTATTTTTTTACTAATACATGTTAACTATTTATACAAAGAACTTATATAAGTTCTACTAAACTTAAGATATTAAAAAGGGATTAGAAGACAGGTTAAGGGTAGGAAGGCGTAATACTTCCTCTATCTAGACCTACTACTGCTAGCCCTAATCTACTATTAACTCTATTAAGCTCTATTATTAACACTATAGCTATACCTACGCATAACTTAGTGTTAACTATAATTTAACTAAAATATAGTACATTAGTTTTTAGTAGAAAGAATGTTATAAAATTCATAAAAAAATTCAACTAATAAGCTAATAATAGAGGTATTTATAATGCTATAAGGGTCTCTATTTGTGTGAGCTGAAAAGGAGCAATTGCTTGATCAGGAGGAGTGAAATGAGTGTATTGAACAACTAAGTGCCACAACAAAGTGGTTAATAACTACTTAAGAGGAATAAGACGATCTAGCCCGTATATATAGGCGCTAGCGCGATCGTCACGTGTTCAGCTTACCAGGATCACCTGCTCAACAGGGTGACCCGCATGTTGCGCATGTTAATACTCTAACACACCCCCTAGGTTAGTAAGATACTATTAATCTAAGCTGTAAGTAACTAGGCTATTGTAATAAATTGAGGTCATTAATTAAGAGGTCCCTCTATAATTATAGCTTTTCCTGTCTAATCCTCTGTTGTCGTAGTAATGCTGCTTGTTGATGTTTTAATTAATCTTAGTAGTCCTAATATTCAAACATTAGATAGACTCTAAATATTGCGTAATTACTTAGTGCGCAGCCTCTACAACAATATTAATCGCGTCTACTACCCCTCTAAAACTTTTGTCCTTAACCTTACTCTAATATTACTTACTAAGCTTTTTAGGACTGTCATAACTACTATTACTAATATAGTAAGTGTTGCCCTATTATACTCTTACTAATTAGCTGCTAATCTTTCTAGTGTAGTCTGCCCCCAGCAATAATAAGCGCAGCTTAGAGAGCTGTTGTTAACAACGTAATTAACGCTTAAAAAGCCTTTGCTAACAACATAAGAATAGTGCTAAGTATAGGCATTACGCGCACTAAAGCCTGTGTAATAATAAGATTTAGCAAGCAGCTAATCTTGAAAATAATAAGAGTTAGTTACCTCTACTTGTTAATCCTTTTGCTTACTGCAAGACATCTAGTAGCTCTGCTTAGAGGCTAATTGCCTTACCTACTAAATTAAGCGCGCTATTAAGTTCTTATTTAAATTTTAATCTACATAAGAGCCTAACTAAGCGATTAAGCTAGTGTAAAGGCAAGGCTTCTTAAGAGCTAAAGCAAAAGTTACAGCAGATAACTACTTAAGCAGCAACCCGTAAACAGTAATATAGTAACAGTAATAGGCTAAAAACGCCTACTAATGCGTCTACTAAGCGCATGGCGCCCCCTTTAACCTAGAAAAAGGCGCCTAATAGCTCTTTAAAGATTGCTGCTAATCTATTACGCCCCTACGTTCTGCCTTATAAGCGCTATATAAAGAAGATGCTAAATAGTTTATACACTAAACGCTGCTTTAATCGCGTTTAGACTAGCAGTTAGAGTAGCTTACGCTGTAGTAGTTGCTTGTCTTACACCTGCTATACAGTTAATATTAATCTTACTAATTAATTTATAGCTATGTATAGAGATAAAGAGGTAAGTCTCTAACTTGTTAACCTTCTTACCTAGCTTACTAACTAGGTTTTAGGGATAGAACAACAATAAGATGTACTAAGCTTTAAAAGCTTAACTACTTAAGGATATTATTACTTGCTATAGAGAGATTAAGAGCAGCGTTACGTCTACTAGAAAGCCTTCTTTGCAGAAGCCTCCTGTCTATAATTGTCGCGCTTAGGAAATGTTGTATAACAGTCTTGCCGCTTAGCCTCCTGCTCCTGCCCCTGCTTCTACGTTCGCTCCTGCTCCTATGTAGTAACCTACACACCAGCTGTAATAGTTAGCTTATTATTCTTAGCAGTAACAGCAGCAACATAAGTAGCCTTAGTAATAAACTGCTAAAAAGTTACTACTTTAAGAGCAGGCTGCCTGCAGAATGTTGCCCCCTTTTAGTCTATACAATTGTCTTTCTGTTTGTTGTCCTAATTGCTATACAACTTATTTATATAAGCGCGATTATAACGCTAAAGTAAAAAGGCAGTTATTCAACAACTCTATATATAGAAGTAATAGGTTACAATCGCGCTGTAATGCTACTTACTTCTAGACTCTTGCTATTTAGGCATAGATAGCTTAAATTGCTCTTAAGCTAGCTAAAGCTAAGTAGGCTAAGCGTAATGCAATAATAGAGTCTAGTAAGTATAATAAGAGTAATGCTTATTATTAAAAGGGTTCCTGATTTTAGTTTAATAGTCAAGCTTACGTTCTCCTGCTTAATAAAATAAGCTATTAAGAGGAGACTTAGCCTAGTATATAGATGTTGCTACTTAATACAAATCCTTTGCTTGTTAATTATTATTTTTTGTAATTAAATGCTTAACTTGCCAAAGGTTAAGTAACTACTTAAACTTTTTAAACTGTTGTTTGGTGAGCAACTTAGTTAGTCTATTAGCTAGCATAATTACTGTTTCTAGGTATTTAACATAAAATAATTCTTTAGCAAATTTCTGCTGTAGCTATATGTTTTATATATCTACATGTCTTAATTAAGTGCTAATCTGCTTATTCTTCCTAACTACAAGCCTAATTATTTGTTAATTGTTATACTAGACTGACTAGACGTCTTCTAGATCAAAAGACAGCTTACAAAAGAAGCGCTTAAGGGCTATAGCCTCTTTAGTAGTGTGCTTAAGGGCGAGCAGCTTAGCCTTAGTAGTTAACGTGGTTACTGTAGTCTGCTAAGCTGTCTTCTAAAATATTAGACTACTATATAGGATAGCTATATATCTAGAAAACAATTAACAAGTTTCCTAATTATCTGCAAAAAAAGCATCGCCTGCAATTATTAGGTCTAGGCTATTGTAGTTCCTATATTAGATTGCATCCTATCTTGTTTAATAGAGGTATTTAATCACCTATTTAACAGCTTTTTTATGCTAATTGCTAGGGTTTATAAGGAAGTGTAAGAGCTTCAAGATTAAGTAGGCAACATTTAATTATAGCATAATAGCTGTGTACAGCACTAATCTAACCCTTTCTTAGTAGGCCTTAATCTCTTGCTTAGTTGCTTTGCTAGTGTTCTTAATTAGCTCCTCTAACGGCAATAGAGTCTTTAGAAAACTACTATCCTCTAGCTTAAACTTCTTCGCGATCTTATTAATGTATATATTATATACAAGCGTAATCGTTTACTTCTTACAATCTTTAATTATCTAGATACTAAGGAACTATTTAACTAATTCTTGTTCCTATATCTTATATTTATCTATAATCTTTAACTAAAGATCTATTACCTTCTGCTTATAACCTTTTGCAAAGAGCAGTAGGATATTATCTACATAAAATAACACTAGGATCTTCCTTTCTTAATTAAAGAATAGGGAGGGTTCCTCTAGTAAGGTAATTAGTCTAATCTCTCTTAGTAATCCTAAGAACTTCTTATACTACAACAGTAGCAAGTCTTGCAATTTATATAGTGCGCGGTTAAGCTGTACACACTTCCCTAGCTTCTTAAAGCTATCTAGCATCTTACAGATTACTAGGTTGTCTGCTATAATTAATATATTAAGAAATGCTCCTACAATATTATATTGCTTCATCTCTAAATTATTCTTAGCGGCAATTGCTATTGCTGCTTAGAAGGACTTAGCTGCTAAGGTAGCAGCGTAAGTTAAATTAATTAAATTCTTTTTCTAGAGATTATCTCTTACAACAATCTACGCCTTTTATTTAAGAAAAAAGCTATCCTAATTAAACTTATAGGTCGAAACCTACTTTATAGGTATTACTTAATTAATTGCTTCTTCCCTTAATATCTTAGTCTAAGTCTTTGTCTTACTTAACTAATTAATCTCCCTCCTGTAGGAATTCTGAAACTAGGCCCTTATAGGATGCTAGAGCAACTGCTTCTATAATCCTAGCAGTTTAGGTAGATTATTGTAATGCAGTTAAGCATTTCCTGTACTTAGTTTATGCTTAGTAAGCGAAGCTGCTATAACTATGTAATTAAGAGTCCATACAATCTGCGATTAATGTATTAACACTACTTATGCTTCTACTTCTTTGTTAATTATCAGGATCTTAGGTTGCGTCTTTACGCCTACGCCTGCTACCTAGCTTGCGTAGTAGAAGATAACATTTTGTAGGCTAATCTAGATTTTTGCCTGTAATCCTAGCACTAAGTCTTATAAGTAGAAGTTAAGCTTGTAAATACTTACCTTGTCTACTATTTAAGGCCTGAGATTTTAAATCTTAAAATAATTTACGCCCTGCTATCCTGCTTACTTAAGTAGGTGTTCTATTACGACGAGCTAGCGCGTTAGAGTCTTTAGGCACAGACTTTTAGACTAGTAATAAGTTGTAAGGCTTATTTAAAAGAGGCTCCTTACCTCTAGGTATTAATAGATTAGCTCCTTTTAGCATGCGTAATACTATTTAACTATTAATAACCCTGCAATTAATCGCGTTGTTGCTCCCTAGAGTCTCTAGTTTAGGAGTTAGTTCTAGGGTAGCAAGACTAGTATTTTGCTGCTAATTTAAGTAAGTTTCTCATAGTGTACTAGCCTTGTGCTCTATTCGCTTAGCGTCTTCTAATCTACTCTTATTTTTAGTAGGTAGGCCTTCCTTACTACTTAAGATAGTAGATAGATTACTCTTAAGGTCTTTAGTAGTTAGCTACGTATCCTAATCTGCCCATCTTTAAACAGGTAAGAGGTCTAAATCCTCTCCTAGATTAACTAGCTCGCTATTGTAAAAGATCTCTACAATTTTAATTGCTTAATCTCTTAGCAGCTCTTTTTTGCAATATCTTGTGCAGGATTAACGTTTATTAAAGGTTATATTACGGGTAGTAATCACCTAATTAAGTGTTAGTACCTATATGTAGTATATGTTAGAGGCTTAATAACTAACTAAATAACTAATTTAGCTGCTTAAATTAACCTTAAATCCTTCATAATTACGCCTGGCTGCCTTCTCCTTGTTTAAAGGATAAGCTTGGCAGCTATAGGCATAGATTCTACTCTACTCTAGGCGTAGATTAGCAGTCTAGTATCTAATCTAGGTAGTTAAAATATTAGAAATATTTCCTAAACTATTCTTTAAGCACCTAGTTAGGGGATTAGTAGCTATAGATCTTAGTAGGGCTTATTCTATGTAGGTAAGCCGCTGCATTTATAATTACTAGCTAAAGCTTAGCTAGTAGATTAGCGCTTATGCGTATCTTAATAGCCTTTGTAATTAGCTCTTAACTAGCTCTCTCTGCTAAGCTATTAGGCTTATAAGTATATAGTAATAGCGTCTTAATTACAATCTCTTTCTCTATAGCCTATCTCCTATGTCTTAATTGCCCTCTCTAAGGCAGTGTAACAGTATTATTATCTTAATAAATCTCTACAATCTCCTACTAATATTTCCTCTTAATCCTTGTAGTAAAGCCTTTAATTATGAGCATAATATTATTTAGTGTCTTTAACTAGATATTGTAATTGTATAGCTTGCCTAAGTAGTCTTCCTTAATAATTCGTGCCTATTTCTTAAGCAGCTGACTTGTTAGGAAATTAAACAGATCCTATAAGATCCTATAAAATGGTTGTAGTAATCTCTCTCTTAGTTACTATAAAATTCCTTGTAAGGTATAAGCTGTTGCGTAGTGTTTACATTCTAATAGTTTCTTACTAGTAATTTTAACGTTCTGCGCTAAGTGAACTAAGGCTTCAATAGCTTGTTGTCCTAGGTGTCTTAATTATTAATGCTATAGGTCCTTATTGTTAGTACGCAACTAAGGTTTCCTTAATTATGTTACAGCGTTTACGAGTAGTAGTTAAGCAGGGTAACAAGTAAGTTGCTTGAATTTAACAAACAAGAGATTAAAGTAATACTTAAGGTTAATTAAGACAACGTTCTTCTTAATTGTTCAAAATTGTAAGGTATAATTATATCCTAAATACTAAATGCCTACCTACTTAAGCTGTGCTCCTAATACAATATTAATATAGAAGCCTAGTATAACTTTAACGTTAGTAAGCAGAAGATTAGCTATCTTAGGGCTAGCCTTGCTGTGTAGGACGTTCTTGAGCAGCCTGTTTCCTATACTAGCGACTAGTATAATTTAAGTTCCTGCCTTAAAAGTTTCGTCCTCAGCGCATTTGCTAAAGGTGCCTAGTACTATATAATCTATAGTATTGACTAGGTAAACTGCTAACCTACTATCTATGATCGTGCAGAGGGACAGGGCATAAGGGGTAAAGGCTGCGCTAAATACATTTAGTCTAATTTCCTTAATAAGGTTCTTTAGGTTAATTAATGCTAAAACTAATAAGCTAGGGTAGGATCTACTTATCTTATTAGTAGCTAATCTGCTAGTGCTAGCTTTCTAGCCTTCCTTCTTAATCTAGGTTCGTAAAGTTGCCTATTTATTACTGTTCTATTACTTAAGGATCTTCTTTTTGTTATTATCTAACAGTTTAATTAGTATACTGCTAGGAGGGCTTAATCTAGTAACTGCAGTTTGAAGTTAATAGCAGTTGCTCAGTGTCTAGAAATGCTTACTTATAGGCCTTTTACTAGCCTTACAGGGGCAAAAGTGTAGTTGCTTACTACTCTTGTTTTACTTTAAGTTATTAGCGCTAGTAGACTATTAAGCTGCTTCTAATCTAAATCTAGTTTAAAACACTACGTGTCCTTTTCCTTTTGTAGAAGTAATTAACTAATCCTGTAACAAAACACTAAAGACCTTTCCTAGATTATTAAGAGTTAACTAAGCTTTCCTAAGCGCTATTGCTTGTGCTAGCTTATTTTGCTTCTTACGCGACTAGTCTAGTGCAATTTTAGTGCCTAAGGCGTCTAAAAATTAGTAATTACTAATAGCCTAACAATCTTAGGGAGCGAGTAGATTGTTGCTTGTTAATACAGTAGCTGCCACTTAGTAAACTATTGCTTAGGACCTATTTGTCTCTAGTAAGCCTTATTAAGGTGTAATCTATACTGCGCTCTAATTAAATATCAAGTATTCTAATCTATAGGTGCGATATCCTCCTTTGTGATCTTTACTAAGGCTTAAAGGCTAGTAAGGTTTTAGGTAATTATGCTTATTAAGGCGTTCAAAAGCAGGTCTAGATAGACAGTCTTGCTAATCTAGTCCTTAACATTAGTAATCTTAGCGACTTTTCTTGTTTGTGAAGCAGCTTATACTTTGTACCTATTAACTAGCTTGTTGTAATTATTCTTCTTATACTTAGTATTAAGTAATTAAGCCTTAAATTTATGTTAAGCAATTTTATAGTCCTCTTGTATTTAAGCGCTAGCGCTGGGTAATAGAGCAACTAGCTGCTTAATATCTTTAGGCAGTTCTAGATACTGTGGCTCCTAGTGATCTATTGAGGGTACGTCTAGGAGATTAGGATTAACCTAATCCTAGATGCCTTTCTCTAAGCAGTGTAGCCTTAATAGAGCAAACTAGGTTGGCTAGTCTATTTAAGCCTTAAGGATCACCCCTAAGGCGACAAGCAGTGTATTAGTAAGGTCTATTTTGAGATAAGATGCTACGTGTAGGATCGCGACGTGGGTTATTATTAAAGTGACAATAGATTAATTAGTTATTTAGTAGGTAGCTAGGCAGCTTGTATTAGAAAGAGGTTAATCGTATGATCAATGAGTGAGAGAGGTACAGTAGCAGTAGCAATCTGCTAGCTAGTGCTGTAGGAGATAAAGGAGAGTAAAATGCTAATTAAACAGTTGACCTTACAGCTTGCTTAATGCGCAGTGGGAATCAAAACTATAATTAAGCGGCTGGGTTTATAACTGTGGGAGCTAAAAAGGAGCAATTGCTTGATTAGGAGGAGTGGAATAAGTGTATTAAACAACTAAGTGCTACAACAAAGTGGTTAATAACTACTTAAGAGGAATAAGACGATCTAGCTCGTATATATAGGCGCTAGCGCGATCGTCACGTGTTCAGCTTACCAGGATCACCTGCTCAACAGGGTGACCCGCATGTTGCGCATGTCAATACTCCAACACTATTCTACTAGACTACTTTTCTAATAAGAATTAATCTCCCTTTTATATCTTAAAGCGCTTACCTAAATATATTAAAAAAGATTAGTTTAGGTTACAGACACATATAAAGGAATAGTAGAAAGATAAAGATATAGCTATTAAAATAAGTAAACACTTATACTTTTAAGCTTATATCTATAAATCTGTAAAAAACTAGCCTGATCTAGTAAAGTATTACACGCACTTTACTTTTGTTACAAATATATATATTAAGAATAGGCAAATCCCTTAAAAAGAAGAAGGTAGTTTCTTCTTCTAAATCCTACTATAAACTAACAAAGAGGTAGTTGTATACTTTATACTTTCTACCCTGAATAGAGATAATTAAGATATATATAAACTAGAAGGGATTTATTCTTTTTTAAAATCCTCCTATAAGAAGATAACTAGCCTAGATAAAATTTATTAGCTAGAGCAAGAAGGCGCTAATGCTAAAATACGCTAGATTATGCTATTTAACTAGTAAGTAATCTTTACCCTAGAGGAAGTAAAGGAAATAGGGATTAAGATTAGTAAAGCATATAAAAAGATAAACACACTAGTAGAAATAAACTTAGAGGTTAAAGACTTTATTAAGTCTTTAGGCAATCTAAAGCTTAAACTATTAACTATTAACATGCTTATAGCTTATCATACAATTAAGAGACTTCTAGAGAAATCCTCTAACTATATATATTTTATTGTAAAAGCAACTAATGCAGAATTCACTAGTAAGAGGAATAATAGTTCTTTTATTACTAAGGCCCTAAAGGAGTTATTTAAAAAACAAGTATAGTTCAAAAAAACTTTCTAACTATATATACTTTATTGCAAGAGCAACTAATACAGAATTCTCTAGTAAAAGAAATAATAGTTTTTTATTACTGAGGCTATAAAAGCGTTATCTAACAAGACAAGTATAGTATATATAAGTAAAATAAAGACACACCCTCTCTACTCTATATATAATATAGTAGGACACATGCTTAAAAAATTTAAAAAATACTACGCCTTAAGGTAGATAAAATAGGTTAGTTTTAACTAAAATATTTCTAGCAAAAAAAGAATGTACTACTTTAGTCTACTATATAAGTATTTATAAGAAATCTTAGAGCAACTACTATTAAACTAAGTCTTACTATAGTTAAAGATAAAGTTCTAAGAGTTTTATAACGTTACTTATAATGTGCTTTATTAACTAGCCTCTAGTGTATTACTAGAAAAGTTTACTAGAAGAGACTTTTTACTAAGTTTAAAGTATAAGGGGGAAAACTCTAATTCTATAAATATAGTAACTAGTTTAAGAAGCTAAGGTTACTAAAGTAACGTCCTTTAGTAGTTCTAGTAATTCTAAAAACAACTATATACTCCTTCTGCTAAGAAATACATTAAGAAGCTTAATAATATAGATATAGCTAACATCATACTAAAAGGCGAAGAAAACGCTTTATATAGTATTTTTAAGTTCAATACTGCTACGCGCTTAAAAGGCCAAGGCTCTACCCTCTACTAGAATATTAATTATGTCTAGGAAGGAAGAGTAAAGAAGCAAGGAATGCTAAGCAAGAATTTAAGTATATAAAGAAGTAATTAAATAATATAGAATAACTTTCTTATCTCTAATTTTTAGCCTATAGATATACACTATCTATAGAAAGAAATATAGAGTAATATACCTTTTATAAGCTAGCCTTATAATACGCTATGTTTAGTTATTAGAGTACTTTAATTAGCTTATTAAGACAATAATATATTAGTAGATCTAAAGCACTTATAGTAAAGAAGAAAGAAGAAAGCTATAAAGTTTATTAATACTCTTCCTAATCTAGAACTTAAAAAGATAGTATAAGGACAGCTAAACTGTATTACAACTGCTCTACTTAAATAGGAAGTATAAGGAGTTATAGTATTAGACTTTATAGGGCAAGTTAACATTTAAAAACAGCTGCATAATTTTCTGAATAATATTAGTAGTATTACAGATAGTATAAGTACGCTTAATGTTATAACTTGTATAAAAAATGCTAAGCTAACAGATGCTAGGTGCGATAAATTACACCTAGGATCTATTCTAGCCTCTAATTAGCTGAACAAGCGCACAGGCCCTACTTATAGAATTTTACTAAATTTACTACCTGCTAAGAGCGCGTATTATAATGCAATAAATTTTTATTAATCTAATACATAAACTTGTTAAAAGGTAAGTAGAAGGAGAGGTTCTTAGATAAATAAATTAGACAATATACTTACAAAAGATATCTAAGAAGTTTAGCATAGAAATAAGTAAGCTTTTGCTTAAACTAACTTACTAAAATACTAGGTTACTACAAATAGCAGCTTTCTAAAGTGCTTAATTAACACTAGAGCATAAATAAATATCTTAAAACCAAGTGCTGCGTAAGCATGAAAGATACTGTATAAAATAATAGAGCACTAGCTAGAGTAGCCTTCTCTTAGTGTTACTTTAGCTAATAGCACATATAATGCGTTTGTTAGGACTATATTTACTATACCTATATAAATAAGGATAGTTACTATTAGGACTACGTTTAGGATTGTTGCTAATGTTACTAAATCTATAATTCTAGGAGGACCTTAGTCTATAAGCGCTAGGATATTTATTTAGTATAATGCGTTTAGGCAAATTTTGTGCTAAGTTCTATCTAAAAATAGTATAAGAAACGTAGACTTTATTGCGTCTAACTTATTTTTAAATTACCCTACACAGACGATTAAAAATAAAGCCTGTAATAATAACTTAGAAGGAGAAATAGCAAGTAATATATAGTTATATATAATTATTCATGGATTAAGTAATAAACTATAAACTACTATAGTAAAATACATATAAGAAGCTGTATAGTCTAATCTAGTAGCTAAAGTTAGTAACTTTAATATGCTGTATACAAAGAGTAGTAGGAAGGATTAGATAGTCTAGATAAACTTAGTGTTTACGCACGCAGTTAGATAGTCTAAGGACTATATAAGAAACTACAAACTTAGTAAATTTTTTAATTAAATATAAGCTTAACTATTAGTAGATGCAAAAAAGACTATTTACATATGCCTAACAACACTATAATATTTACATACTATACAAGATAGTAGATAAAAAGGTTTAACCTATTACTATTCTATAGTAGGAGATGCCTATAAATTTTAAAAAAGAAGACTAGAAGGAAAATGCAAAATAATTATAACTCTTTAGAATAAGTATTCATAATTCTAATAAGGGGCTGTGCAATTATCTATTTAAACTAAGATATACTGCTTTCCTGCAAGAGACAAGGCTTACTAAAGAATTAATTAATAGGCTACATAATAGAGACTTCCTATAGCTATTAAAAAAGAAGATATTGATACATATACTTCTTAACAGAGAAAAAGTACTCTTCTAGTAATTTAAGGAATTAAGAAGAATTTACCCTAATATATGTCTGCTATATAAGATATAAACAATACTATATAAAGCTTAGTAAGTATAAGGTTTTACTATCTTAAAATCCTTAGAGCTGTAAGTAGTAGATATAGTTAATATCTGTCTGAATTAAAGAATATAGGAAAGATGTAATAGTTAATATTATAACCTATAGCACCTAGTACCTAAGAAGGACAAAGGCGTTTAATAGATTAGTAATGCGCAGCAAATAAATATAGTTACTATATAAAATATAAACCTACTACTAATAGTAGACAAGTTTTCTAAGAAGTTTACAAGATGTAAGATTATCTTACTTATAAACTTATTCTTAGGATATAACTAAATTATACTATATCTAGAAAGTGAAAACATAATAGCTTTTGAAACACTAGTTAGGCTTATATAATTATACATAATAGTTATAAGTACTACTAACTCTATAGTAGTATTTTAACATGTAATAATAAAGATTTTAAATGACTACTAGCCTAATACTAAACCCTTTTTTAACGACATTACATGTAGAGGGCTAGAAACTAATTATAATAAAGAAGAAATAATGCTAGATATTTAATATTATATTCTTTAGCATATTTTAGAACTAAATAAGGTACTAACTAATATTAAACAAGCTAGAAGCACTGTGTTAGAAAAGAAGTATTATTTTCTTATAGAAAGACTTAAAGTTATAGGCTATAAATTAGACTGTAAGGACGTTATCTTAACTAGAAAAAAGTGAAGAAGATTATAAACTAGCTACTATATAAGAATAAAAAGGAAGTATAATCTTTTATAAGTATATGCGTTAACTACTATATATAGGTAAAGGACTTTACTAAGATTACTAAACCTTTGTTTATACTTTTATAAGACAAAGTCCCTTTTAAATAAAGAAATGCACAAGACGTAGTAATATATAAGCTAAAATAAGCTATATATAACGTATCTGCACTTGCAAACCTTAACTACACTAATACTAAAGATTACAAGATATTTCTAATAACTAATGTAAGTTATGACAGTGTAGGAGTATATATTAAATAACTTAAGAAGAATAACAAGTAACACCTAGTGTAGTTTAAAAGCACCCTATAGTTAGCGTAAAAGATGTAATAGCACTTAACTAAGTTAGAATGTAAGGCTATGCTGTAGGCTCTTAAGAAGTTTTATACCTACCTCTATAGTATTTACTTTACTATAGTAACTAACGCAGTAACTATTATTACTTAACTGAATTACTTATTTACTAATAATCTAGGATCTGTTATAAACAAGTAGATTTTAATAATTCTTTTATAGGACTTTAACATTAAGTATATACTAGGATAGAAGAATGTAGTTGTAAATACACTATTAAGGTATCTAAAACCTAATAATTTTAAACTACTTCTAGAACCTAAGAAGGATTTAGAAGAGTTTATTAATTATATAATAAGAAATGTAAATGTACTAATACTAGCAAGATAAGTAAGAATACTCTATTAGGAATTCTTAATCAAGTTAGAATAATACGCTTAATTTTTAGTTAACTTTAAGACTTCTAAGAATATAGAACTATAAGAACTATAAGTATAAAAGAAGTAAGCTTGAAATATTTTTGTATAAGATAATATACTCTTTCAGACAATATCCAGGAATATTATAATTTAGAAAGTTGTAGATAATACTAACCTAAGAACAGCTACAGTATAGAACGTATATACTTAGATTAGATATAAATGAGTTAATATAGTGTACTTTATACTTGCTTAGCAATACTAGTAGAAGGAAATGTATTAGCACGTACAGCAAAAGCTATTAACTTATCTAGACTATTAACCACAATCCTTTAAGAAGAATGTTTATATGCTTTCTAACACTTATAGTTTTGCTATTTAGGAGACTATTGCAATTTATGCAGTATATATGCCTTAGTATTTTAAGAATAGGTTTTTAGTTATTATAAAAGACTACCTTAGTAGCTAGCCTAAAGTAAAAGCCCTATTAAACAACTAGTTAAAGATAATTGCAGAGTTTGTATATAAAGATATTATATCTTAATAGAGCACAGCGCGCAAACTTATAGTCAATAGAAGGCCTAATTTTGCTAAAGTAGTATTACATCTATTAAATATATATAGAATTAACTAAGTCTATTCTTTAGGACACAACTCTTAAGCTATAAGAAAGATTAATTGAGAGTATAAGCCTATTATAAACGCCCTTGCAAAGCTAATTAGACCTTAAGTTAAGAACTTACTAATAGTTCTCCTTATAAACAAGATTTTAATACAGGAATAGATAGGTTACTTACTATACCAGTTAGTTATAAAGTAGAACCTAGTAGATCCTATTAAACTTGCGCTACCTACATAGTAAACGCTTCTAATTAAAAAAGTCAAGGACTGTACACAGCTACTTGCAATTTAAGTAATATAGCTAAATTTTAGAGATTAGTTTATAAAGAATACTATTACTTGTACTAACTAGATAAGAGCAGCTAAAAAGGAATACTAAGATAACAATAAAAAAATACAACATTAGAAAATAAAGCTAAAAGACTTAGTTCTTCTCTAGAACTTTATTTAGGAAATTAATATATTATAAGACTATAAGCTATATATAAGATAGTTAGGCTTATATCATATTTATAAAGCTAGACTTAATAGATGAACCTATTGTCTTAAAGACCTTAATAGTACATGCTTCTCCTACATAATACCTAGATACTAATTAAAGCTGTTTAGACAAAGACTTATATAGGATATTATTAAGGAAGGTTAAAGAAATATAATGTTTTAGAATGCTCATTATTAAGAATAAACTAGCCTTATAGTAGATATTCCTATCTAGCTAGACTTGCCTAAGCTATATAAGAAAGTATAACTACCTTTACCTTCTATAAAAAGTAATAAGCTTTATCCTTAAGTTATTATTACTAAATATTTTATAAAGAAAGAGTGTTAAGTATATAAATAAGACTTTGAAAGCTTAGACTATAACTTAGATACTTCTATATTAGATAACTAATAGGCTATAAGACAGCCTATAATCTTAAGAAGAGGAGGGGATACTATACTAGTAGTACCTACTTTTACGTTTAGCTACTTGTTTACTAATTTCCTATGTTAAATTTAGTTACAAGTTACCTATCTAAATAATTCTAGGTACTTACTACTATACTAATACTATACTTGATTTTACGCACTCTTAAAGTAATAGCTAATTATAGCAACTATTTTAATTACAAAACCTACTTATTCTAGCTTAATTTAGACTCAATTTACCTCTACCTACTAGCTAGCAGGATACTGCTACTACGCATAAACTAGAACTATAACCCTACTAACTATCTAACTCTTCTACTAGACAAACTTTACTACTTTTTATTAAAATAGTTACTTTCTAAGATAATAATAATAATAAAATCTCTTCCGCCCCCTTAAACTAGTAGTAGCTAAAAACAATATCTAACTTATATTAGCTAAACTGCTTAAAAAATGCTTTTAGCGCTGTTAGACAAGGCCTAAGGCATGTAGCTATAGTAATAACTACTATAAACACTAAGACTTATAAAAGTTTTTAATAACTTTAGAGTTATTACTAAGAAAGAGGACTATATTATAGACTAAATCCTTAAAGTTATATAGTATTAAGACAGGGTACTAGAGCTTACAAAACTTAGTAACAATATTAGAGTTATTAATATCTAGACTCTTATAGATAATTTTTTTTAATACTTTAAAATAACTACATATTATTATAAATTATTAGTTTAATAATGCTTTATACTAAGTTAACCTAATCCTTAAGGTTATTCTAGAAGTAGGTAACTTCTATATTTAGCTCCCTAGACTTATAAACAAATATAGTAGTGTTAAAAGTTTTTAGGAACAATATTTTTTTATTAGCGCAGTATTCTTAATGCAGGACAAGAAGGCTAAAAAACTAAGTAGAGCTATTATAATAGTAAAGAAACTAGCTCTAAGATTTGTCTAAGAATATGTTAGTATCTATATACTTTGTATACTACTTAATTACGAAAAATTAACTAATATAGCCTTTATATTAAGGCGTATAAATCTTAAAGATACTACTTAGTTCCTTAACACTATAGCAGCGCATTATATTAACTCTAAGAACTAAAGTAAAAAACAATATATATTAATAGCTAACTAGATAATAGTAAAACTACTTTATAAAGATATCTATGCTTGATTAAATAAAAATAACTCTTATAACTAAGCACCTTACATAAATATTAATAAGTATGAGGTAAAAGAGCTTTATAATATTTATACTAAGCTGTAAGTCTAGAAAGAAGATATTAAGTTTAACCTATAAAAGCTATAGCCTAATACTAGGGCAAAAAATAAGTAAGGTAAGATTAATCCTTTTTATAAGTTCTAGTAAAAGGTTTTTTAACTTATAGCTAAAGATAAGAACTTTTAAACTAGCCTAGTCTATTCTAGACAAAAAATTTTAAGCAATAAGTATAAACTGCTTAGTATAAAGATATATCTAATATATAGTATAGTTATCTTTATAACTGCAAAGCTAAGAAGAACTATAAATAAAGCTTAAGCTATTAATTACTATAAAGATCTTATAATATCTAAGACTTGCTCTCTAAGGACTTATAGTTTGTTAGTTATTACTAAAAATCTAAGGTAATCTATAGAAATATTAGCTAGTAAGAAACTTAACTAATACTTAGTAATTAAGTTGTATAAGTTTTAGAACAGAATAACTATAGTATAATAAAAGCGTAACGCTGCTAATATCTAGGCAGGATAAGTTAAGACTAACACTAGTAGCTAATAAGTCCTTATACTACTACCTCTACTAAACTTTTATGCTCTAAAAGCAACAGTAGCCTACTAATAAGTAGCTACTTAATTAGATACTAACCTTAATCAAGCTTCTTATATAGATAAGGAGCTAGATACTTTTAGTTAGAAATAGGAGATCTTTTAGGAAGGGTGTTATTATAAGAATTCTACCTTAGCTTTCTTCAAGCTGCTTAAGTAAGCCTACCTAAAGAAGCTAATTACTAATTTAGACTATGTTAAGGTTATTAAGAAGTAGTACTGTAAAGTTAATATTAAACAACAGCCTAGCTCTAATAACTTATTATACAAGTAAGTATACTTTATCTATAAGTATACTACTACAAGTGTTATAAGGTTATTTAATAAGGCTATGTTATCTAATATACTTAACAAGTGTCTACTCTTACTATACGTAGAATAGAGCTACTAGTAAGAATTATAATCTAATTTAGTTATTTTAAAGCTTTTTATAAGCAAGTATTGCTTCGTCAAGTAGAATAAGGACCTACTAAGCTACTAATATTAACTCTCTAGACTTAATCTCTACCTACTCCTTACTTAGAACAAGGTTATCAATACTATAGAGTTTTAACTATAAGCTAAAAAGTTCTAACGTAATAGAAGTATTATTACTAACACTTATATTTAGCTGTTTAAGAATAGTTAGGTTAAGAATATTATTATTAAAACTTTTAAAATGTAATGCTTTTATCTATAATATATAGACAGGAAGCTAAACTTTAATTAGCTATATAATATATACTACTTTCTTGTCTAACAAGCTGTACGCACTAATCTAGGATACTAGTTATAATATACTATGTTCTATAAAGAATATACATTAATTTCCTACTCTTACTACGCTAAATACGCTAAAAAGAGTAATTAAACTTACTTTAAGTATATTAACTTTAACCTTAAGTATGTAATAACTAAAGGCTTTAGTGTAGTTATAATCTAAAGCAGCGTATTATTTGATAATAGAGATAAGAATAACTGTATAAAGATGCTTTGAGGCTTTTATAACTATATGCTAGAGTACTTAAGGTAGTATAAAAACGTAAGCATTAAATTATTAAATGGTCTTATTAAAGGATAGAAAGACAAGATAGACTAGCTAGAGAATATATAGAAACTAGCTCTTTACACTTACTAAGTAAAGCAAATTTATAAAGAAAAGTATGTTTGAATCTTATTGCCTCTACTACCTTATAGATCTACTAGCCTAATTACTTATAACTACTATACTATCCTCCCCTTATGTATTGTAGTTTATAATAAAATAATAGAAGTGCCTGCTATAAGAACTTATAAGGAAATTTAGAAAGCTTATTATAACCTTGCTATAGCTTCTTATACTTCTTTAGGCTATCCTAACAAGTTTAAAGGAATTAATTAGTTTTTCCCTGCTAATATTTATATTAAGCATAGGTCTTAGATCTAGAAGGCCCTTATTAAATAGGCTAAGTAGGACAATTCTCTTATCTATAAGAAGCTAAATTACAAGCTATAAAACGCTAATAAGGAGTAAATTAATAACTACATTAAGAAATATTACAACTATATACTATAATAAATTATTAATTTATAGCTTATAGTATAAGAGTTAGAGAAGAGTACTTTTTATACTAATTTAGTTTAAGAATTCCTAGACTGTTTATACTTTACTAACTTTAGATAGAACCCTCTTTATATAATAAAAGACTAGAATAACTAGAATACTAATTTCTTTTAAGCTAATTCTCTAAAACGTTTTTAAGAGGAACTTAGCCTAGAAGCTAATAAGCGCTAAGTTTTTTAGGAAAGTAATGATCTTATAATACTGTTCTTTATATAATTCTTTCTTAGCATTTGTTTTTAATCAGGTACTATTATTTTAGATAACGTCTTAGTGCTAACAACTCTAACAAGGCAGCCTTATTATAGTTACTTTTAATTAAAATTAGAATCTTAAGTGCTAGCTACTTTTATCCCTACTTCTACTACTGCACCTGCGCTAAGACTATATACTATAACTACTACTTAAGAACCTCGCTAAAGTAAACATTTAAAGAAGTAAGAGAAGGTGTCTAGGGTAAATATAAGGTAGTTAATTTTTATTTTTTTTTTATTTCTTCACTTTGCTATTTTTTTTTGCTAAGTAGGTCACTTAATATAGCTAAGCTCGCAGGAAGAGGAGGTATATGCTAGTACACAGGGTAATACCCTACTACTTACTAGGTTAGTGCTTAACTACCTTATCTAAAGGTATATAGCTTGTTTTAGGGATTAAAACAAGCAAGAAGAGAGATCTATAACCGAATAACTTAACTTTTATACTTCTCTTCTAGATATAACCTATAATAAGATCTTTATCTTACTACCTTTATTCTTGTATAACCTAACTACTAGTAATCTTATACCCTTATAGTAGTATGTTTTTATACACTCTAACACTTGTATATTAAGAACTAAATTAAATTAGCAGCAAAATACTAGTCTTGCTACCCTAGAACTAACTCTTAAACTAGACACCCTAGGAAGCAACAACGTAATTAACTATAAGGTTATCAATAGTTAAACAGTAGTACGTATACTAAAAAGAGATAATCTATTAATACCTAGAGGTAGGGAGCCTCTTTTAAATAAGAATGATAACTTATTTTAGTCTAATAGTCTGTGCCTAAAGACTCTAACACGCTAGCTTATTATAATAGAACACCTGCTTAGGTAAGCAGCATAGCACGGCGTAAATTATTCTAAGATTTAAGATCTTAGGCCTTAAATAGTAGATAAGGTAAGTAATTATAAGCTTAACCTATATTTATAAGACGTAGTGCTAAAATTATAGGCAAAAGTCTAAATTAGCTTATAGATTATTATCTTCTACTGCGTAAGCTAGGTAGCGGGCGTAAACGTAAGGACGCAACTTAAAATCCTAATAATTAACTAGAAGGTAAAAGTATATGTAGTATTAATGTATTAATTACAGATTATAAGAATTTATTATAGAATAATTTTTGTAATACTTACCTGCTAGGTTTGTAAATAACCTAGAAAGACTAAACAAGCTATAAGACTTTTAATTACGTAGTTATAGCAGCATTACTTACTAAGTATAAACTAAGTAGAAATGCTTAACAGTATTACAATAATCTACCTAAACTACTAAGATTATAGAAGTAGCTACTTTAGTATCTTATAAGGGCCCTGTTTAAGAATGCTTGTAGGAAGGAGATTAAGTAGTTAAGTAAGAATGGAACTTAGACTAAGATATTAAGAGAAGAAGTAAATAATCACCTAATACTTATAAAGTAGGTTTAGACCTATAAGTTTAATTAAGATAGCTTTTTTCTTAAATGTAAGGCGTAGATTGATATAAGAAGTAATCTTTAAAGAAGGACTTAATTCACTTAATATACGCTGCTACATTAGTAGCTAAGTCTTTCTAAATAGCAATAGCTATTACTGCTAAGAATAATCTAAGGATTAAGTAATATAATATTATAGGAGCATTCCTTAATATATTAATTATAGTAGACAACCTAGTAATTTGTAAGATACTAGATAGCTTTAAGAAGCTAGGTAAATATATACAGCTTAACTACAAATTATATAGATTACAAGACTTGCTACTATTATAGTATATGAAGTTCTTAAGATTACTAAGAGAGATTAGACTATTTGCCTTACTAGAGGAGCTCTGCCTCTTTTTTAATTAAAATAAGAGGATCTTAGTTTTATTTTATATAGATAATATCTTACTAATCTTTGCAAAAGATTATAAGCAGAAAGCAATGAATCTTTAGTTAAAGATTATAAGCAGAAAGCAATGAATCTTTAGTTAAAGATTATAGAAAAGTATAAGATATAGGAACAAGGATTAGTTAAATAGTTCCTTAGTATTAGAGTAATAAGATATTGTAAGAAGCAAATAATTACGCTTATATATAATATATACATTAATATGATTACAAAGAAGTGTAAGCTAAAGGATAGTAGCTTTCTAAAGACTTTATTATTATTAGAGGAGCTAATTAAGAACACTAGCAAAGCAACTAAGTAAGAGATTAAGGCCTACTAAGAAAGAGTGAGATTAGTGCTATATATAGCTATTCTACTATAACTAGATATGACTTACCTAATTTTAAAGCTTTTACACTTCCTTACAAACCCTAGTAATTAGTATATAAAAGCTATTAAATAGGTAATTTTGTACCTTTATTAGACAAGATAGGATACAATCTGATATATGAATTATAATAGCCTAAACTTAATAATTACAGGCGATGCTTCCTTTGTAGATAATTGGGAACTTATTAAATATCTTATAAATATATAACTTTTCTATATAGTAGTCTAATATTTTAGAAGGCAGCTCAGCAGACTATAGTAACCACGTTAACTACTAAGGCTAAGCTACTCGCCCTTAAGTATACTACTAAGAAGGCTATAGCCTTTAAGTTCTTCTTTTGTAAGCTATCTCTTAATTTAGGAGATATCTAGATAGTCTAGTATAATAATTAACAAATAATTAAGCTTGTAGTTAGAAAGAATAAGGAGATTAGCACTTAATTAAGGCATGTAGATATATAAAATATATAGTTGCAGAAGGAATTTACTAAAAGATGTTTTTAGGTTAAATACTTAAAAATAGTAATTATCCTAGCTAATAGACTAACTAAGTCGCTTACCTAATAATAGTTTAAAAAGTTTAAGTAGTTGCTTAACCTTTGGCAAGTTAAGCATTTAATTACAAAAAATAATAATTAACAAGCAAAGGATTTGTATTAAGTAGCAACATCTATATACTAGGCTAAGCCTCCTCTTAATTACTTACAATAAGCAGGAGAACGTAAGCTAGATAATTAAACTATAACTAGGAACCTTATTACTAATTAGTATTAAACTTATTATACTTGCTAGACTCTATTATTGTATTACGCTTAGCCTGCTTAGCTTTAGCTAGCTTAAGAGCAATTTAAGCTATCTAAGCTTAAATAGTAAGTGTCCTAAAGTAAGTAGTGTTACGTCTAAATTCTAATCTATTACTTCTATACATAGGGTTGTTAGATAATTACCTTCTTACTCTACCCTAATAATTGCTGTTATATAAATAATTTGTATAGTAATTAGGGCAATAAAGAAAAGGACAATTATATAAAGTAGTAGAGGGCAATATTCTGCGGGTAGCCTACTCTTAAAGCGGCAACTTCTAAGTAGGTTACTACCAAGACTGCTTATATTGTTATTAATATTGTTGTTACTGCTATTACTACTAGGGATAATAAGCTAACTATTGCGGCTATTAAGCAGGTTGCTAAGCAGGAGTAAACGCAAAAGCAGGAGTAAATGCAGGAGTAAAAGTAAACGTAGGAGTAGGAGCAGAAGTAGGAGCAGAAGTAGCAAAACTGCAATACAATATTTCTTAAGCACAATAATTATTAGCAGGAGGCTTCTTTTTAAACAGCTTACTAGTAGTTATAATGCTACTATTAATTTTTTATAGTAAGTAATAATGTCCTTAAACAGTTAAGCTTTTAAAGCTTAGTATATTTTATTCTTATTTTATCCCCAAAAAACTAGTTAGTAAGCTAAGTAAGAAACTTAATAGGTTAGAGACTTGATACTTTATTCTTATATATAGCTATAAATTAATTAGTAAGATTAATATTAACTCTATAGCAGGTATGTAATAAGCAACTGCCACAGCGTAAGCTACTCTATCTACTAGTCTAAATATAATTAAAGTAGTGTTTAGTATATAAACTATTTAGCATTTATTTTATACAGCGCTTACAAGGCAGAACATAAAGGTATAATAAATTAGTAGTAATCTTTAAAGAGCTATTAGGCGCCTTTTTCTAAGTTAAGGGGAGCACGTTACGCCTAGTAGACAGCTTAATAAGTATTTGTAGGCTATTATTATTGTCTTGTTACTAATTGCGGGACGCTGCTTAAATAGTAAGCTACTAAGACTTTTATATTAGCTTTTAAGGAGTCTTGCCCTTGCGCTAGCTTAATTGCTTAGTTAGGCTCTTATATAGATTAAAAATTAAATAAGAACTAGACAGCAGGCTTAATTTAGCAGGTAAGATAATTAGCCTCTAAGTAGAGCTACTAGATGTCTAACAGTAAGCAAAAAGATTAATAGGCAAATGTAACTAACTCTTATTATTTTAGAGATTAGCTACTTACTAAAACTTATTATTAAATAGGCTTTAGCGCACGTAATGCTTATACTTAGCACTATTATTACGTTGCTAGCGGCGGCTTTCTAAGCGTTAATTACGTTAATAACAGCTCTCTAAGCTGCGCTTGTTGTTGCTTAGGCAGACTATACTAGAAAGATTAGTAGCTAATTAGTAAGGGAATAGTAAGGCAATCTTGCTTACTATATTCGTAATAGTAGTTTAGACAGGATTAGAAAGACTTAGTAATTAGATTAATTAAGGTTAAGGACAAAAGTTTTAGAGAGGTAGTAGACGTAATTAATATTATTGTAGAGGCTGCGTACTAAATAATTACGCAAGATTAAGGGTCTATTTAATATTTTGATATTAGGATTGCTAAGATTGATTAAAACATTAACAAGCAGCATTACTACAACAACAAAGGATTAAGTAAGAAAAGCTATAAATATAGAGGGACCTCTGTATTAACAACCTTAATTTTTTTACAATTGCCTAGTTGCTTACAGCTTAGATTAATAATATCTTACTAACCTAGGGGGTGTGTTAGAGTATTAACATGCGCAACATGCGGATTACCCTGTTAAGCAGGTGATCCTAGTAAGCTGAACACGTGACGATCGCGCTAGCGCCTATATATACAGGCTAGATTGTCTTATTCCTCTTGAGTAGTTATTGACTACTTTGTTGTGGCACTTAGTTGTTTAATACACTCATTCCACTTCTCCTAATTAAGCAATTGCTCCTTTTTAGCTCCTACATCTTATTATTAGCTATAGGCTAGCAATTGCTATTAAACACGTTTTAATTAATGTTTTTTTTTAGTACCTCAGCAGATTTTTTGACCCTAATTATTACTTAGTAGTCTAAGCTTTACTCCTAGAACTTATCCACCCACTGTTTAAATTTTGTTAACTATACACAATCTTTTTTTTTGACTTTTGCTATTAATTAGTAGAGGGTAGCTGCTTTTCACTTTTTTAGAACCTCATTTTAACTACAACAACAACCACCACCTTTGACACCTTAAAAAATAAATACACTGCTTAAAAGCAGCCTTAAAGGCTAGCAGAAATGTCTCCTTGCTAATATAGTTAGTGCAGTTACGTGCTAAGCCTAAAATAGTATTACAATACTTACGCTTTCACAGTAAGAAGTAGGCAATATTAAAAGGCTATAATAAGTAAAATAAGTGCGTAAGTATGTAAAGAAAAATAATATTTTTTTCTTCAGAAAGATTGTAAAATTTGATAAAGTAGTAGCTCTTATAGCTATTAATAATAAGTAGTTAATACTTACTTATAGTATACTTCTTTATATATGTATTAAAGTGCTCTAACTACGTAAGAGTAAGCTAATTATTGATTAAGCAAACAAGACTAACTTTAAGAACTTAGTTAGTAGGTAGATTCTTAAACTAGATATGAATAAGTACCTTGCCTATAAAAATTTTAAAAAGTAGTAAATAGTAACTTAACGCACTTACGATTAAAATTACTGTAACTTACTTATAGTTGCCTAGCTATACCTGCTTTTTTTTACTATATCTCTCTAAGCCTGTAATAACTAACTATAATAAAATCTTACTTATCATAAAGCTAGGCTTATTAAAGTTATAAATATTGTTGTTTATAATACCCTACTACTAGTTTGATGCCTAGACTAAGTTAAACTAGCGCTAGATAGCTACTAGTTTCTTGTAGGCGGCTTACTACTAATTATAAAGATAGCTCTATCGCGTATAGAGCTTAAGAGTTTACTTGATAAAGTTATTAATTTAGTTCTTGCTAGTACAGTTACTCTCCTACTTATATAATAGTTTATTAGCTATTACTTGAATATTAGCCTTTATAGGCGCAAATCCTTGCATAGACTTCTTAAGAATACGCTTAACTATAGCCTCTTCTTCTAGCTTATTAGGGCGCTTTATATTTACTTTATAGTCGCGTTATGAGCGTTTTCTAGCGCATTAAGAGAATTAAGTTCCTTAAGGCACGTTATAGATAAAGGCAGCACGTCTTTAGCTTTAAATATATTGTAATTAGACATTAAAAAGAGTAAGCTAAAGATCTAATTTGAAATAAGTTAATAGATAGTTACGTTGTTAACATATTACTCGTTATAGTATTAATGTTAGCGCGCTAGTAGAGCGTAAGCTATTTGCATAGGTAAGCTATTTGCATAGGTAAGCTATTTGCTTATAAACTACGTTATCTTATTCCTAAAAATTTAAAATAAAACTTTTAGAGTTTTATAAGTCTTAGCGTTATCCTGCTAAAACTTCTAGCCTAAATAGAGGTTAGTAAGTTCTTTCATTATAGAAATCAAAATTGTTACTTTTTAATTGAAATATATAGTAAACAGTCTCTAAGTAGGAAAAAGAAGTATATATAACTTACCTTTTTCTATCGTAGGTTTTACTATAAGAATAAAGATCTTTTTAATATAGTTTAAAATCTTCAAATAAGTAGTGATTAAAGTGCTTTTAATTACTACTAGTTTAGATTTACTACCTATCTAAATTCCTTCCTAGACTTTAGTAGAAATATCTTAACCTATAACTTAATTAGTAAGCGTGCTAAAAGTATATTAAAATAATAGAAAAAGAAAACATATTTAAAAGTATATTTCTAGTTAAATAAAGTTTTTTTAAACTTACTAATATTAGTTATAGAATCTATATTCCTTCTAACCTTATTATTTTGCTGTGTTTAATAGTATTCTGTCTTAGCACTATACCTTCGCGTAAAAGCAGACTTGTCTAAAAATAGAAATTTATTAAAGTTAATATTTTCAAAGTTTTTAAGTAATTACTTAACATAAATATAATAATTATAAGCCTTTTTAGTATCTAAAAGCGTCTTTTTTTAAGAAATGTTAAAGGTACAGTTCTTCTTTTTTGAAATAGGATGAATAAGAGGAGTTTATATACTAAAACGTACTAAGACATTACGTAATTAGCGCTTACGTAAGGAATCCCTATTTTTTTCACTATTTTATTCAACTCTAAAGAAAAGAGATGTAAGTCTCTAAAATACACCCACGTTATATTTGTCTAAGCTTATTAAATTAAGTCTTTTCTTAGCATTTTTTTATACAATTATAAAAAAGTTATACTAATATTTATTTTAACTTTTTTTATTATCTAATTTTAAGCAAGATTACAGGGACAATTATGCTAACTAAGAAGCTTACTAAGCCACCTAACTTAAAAGAGAAGATATTAGCTTTCTAAACTACTCACTCTTTTAGGTATAGCACTTCTAGTTATAGAAATTCAAAGCTTTAAAAACTATAACTTTTTTTAATATTTTTTTTTGTTACTATTCTGTAATAAGTAGACCTTAAGCTATTTATCTACACTAAATCTTCTATATTAACTTAATATACTCAAGTAATATACAAACCTATATATTAGGGTTTAGCTTTAGACTTTTGAGACAACCTTTTAATGTGACTACACATTTTATAGACACCTTTTTAGTAAAAAAAAAGATTTATTGCTAACAACAGGTATTAGGGCTTATGCCCCCTTATTTAGTATTACTAGCACGCAATTAGTGTGTCGCATGTTTAGACAGAAACAAAGAAAAGCAAGATAAAGATGCGAATTGCCTTCTAACTTAACGCGCCTTATCCTGCCTATACTTCCTACTTATGTTCAGGCTCTACTTCTAGGTACTCTTAGATAAATTAAAGAAGTAGCACTATTATTACCTTGCTTTCTAACCTATACATACGATAATAGAATGCCTACTTCTTCTTTTCTACCTCTTTCTTCTTTATAAAGTATTGTAGGCTCCCGCTGCGGTACGTACGTGTCCTTTCCCTCCTCTATTGCATTATGTTGTAATCCTATTACAATCCTACTATAATCATGTTGTCAGCCATAGGCTAGTAATCGCCGTTAGACACGTTTCAACTAGTGTCGTTTTTTAGTACCTTAGCAAATATTTTAACCCTAATTATTGCTTAGTAGTCGAAGCTTTCCTCCTAGAACTTTTCTACCTACTATTCGAATCTCGTTAAATACACACAATTTTTTTTTAACTTTTGCTATTAATTAGTAGAGGGTAGCTGCTTTTTACTTTTTTGGAACCCCATTTTGACTACAACAACAACTACCACCTTTAACACCATAAAAAATTAATAGCAGCGTATATTAAGTTAATTAAGTCCTTCTTTTAACGATTACATCTTATAACAATCTACGCCTTACATTTAAGAAAGAAGCTATCTTAATTAAACTTTTAGGTCTAAAACTACTTTATAAGTATTAGGCGATTATTTACTTCTTCTCTTAATATCTTAGTCTAAGTTCCATTCTTACTTAACTGCTTAATTTCCTTCCTATAAGCATTCTTAAACAGGGCCCTTATAAGATACTAAAGCAGCTACTTCTATAATTCTAGTAGTTTAGGTAGATTGTTGCGATACTATTAAGCATTTCTACTTAGCTTATACTTAGTAAGCAATGCTGCTATAACTATGTAATCAAAAGTCTTATAGCTTGTTTAGTCTTCCTAGGTTACTTACAAACCTAGCAGGTAAGTATTATAAAAATTATTTTATAATAAATTCTTATAATCTGTAATTAATGTATTAACACTACATATACTTTTACCCTCTAGTTAATTATTAGGATCTTAAGTTGCGTTCTTATGCTTACGCCCGCTACCTAGCTTACGTAGTAGAAGATAATAATCTATAAGCTAATCTAGACTTTTACCTATAATCCTAGCACTATGTTATATAAGTAGAAGTTAAGCTTATAATTACTTACTCTATCTACTATTGAAGGCCTAAGATTTTAAATCTTAGGATAATTCACGCCCTGCTGTCTAACTTACCTAAGCAGATGTTCTATTACAACAAGCTAGCGTATTAGAGTCTTTAAGCACAGACTATTAGACTAGTAATAAGTTATTAAGCTTATCTAAAAGAGGCTCCCTACCTCTAGGTATTAATAGATTAGATCCTTTTAGTATACGTACTGCTGTTTAACTATTAATAACCTTATAGTTAATTACGTTGTTGCTCCCTAAAGTCTCTAGTTTAAGAGTTAGTTCTAGGGTAGCAAGACTAGTATTTTGCTGCTAATTTAAGTTAGTTCCTAATATACAGGTGTTAGAGTGTATAAGGACATACTACTATAAGGGTATAAGATTACTAGTAGTTAGGTTATATAAGAACAAGGGTAGTAAGATAAAAATCTTATTATAAGTTATATCTAGAAGAGAAGTACAGGAGTTAAGTTATTAGGTTATAGATCTCTTCTCTTACTTAATTTCATCTCTAAAACGAGCTATATACCTTTAGATTAGGTAGTTAAGCACTAACTTAGTAAGTAGCAGAGTATTACCCTATGTACTAGCACATACCTCCTCTTCCTGCGAGCTTAGCTATATTAAGTGACCTACTTAGCAAAAAAAAATAGCAAAGTGAAGAAATAAAAAAAAATAAAAAATTAACTACCTTATATTTACCCTAGACACCTTCTCTTACTTCTTTAAATGTTTACTTTAGCGAGGTTCTTAAGTAGTAGTTATAGTATATAGTCTTAGCGCAGGTGCAGTAGTAGAAGTAGGGATAAAAGTAGCTAGCACTTAAGATTCTAATTTTAATTAAAAGTAACTATAATAAGGCTGCCTTGTTAGAGTTGTTAGCACTAAGACGTTATCTAAAATAATAGTACCTGATTAAAAACAAATGCTAAGAAAGAATTATATAAAGAACAGTATTATAAGATCATTACTTTCCTAAAAAACTTAGCGCTTATTAGCTTCTAGGCTAAGTTCCTCTTAAAAACTTTTTAGAGAATTAGCTTAAAAGAAATTAGTATTCTAGTTATTCTAGTCTTTTATTATATAAAGAGGGTTCTATCTAAAGTTAGTAAAGTATAAACAGTCTAGGAATTCTTAAACTAAATTAGTATAAAAAGTACTCTTCTCTAACTCTTATACTATAAGCTATAAATTAATAATTTATTATAGTATATAGTTGTAATATTTCTTAATGTAGTTATTAATTTACTCCTTATTAGCGTTTTATAGCTTGTAATTTAGCTTCTTATAGATAAGAGAATTGTCCTACTTAGCCTATTTAATAAGGGCCTTCTAGATCTAAGACCTATGCTTAATATAAACATTAGTAGGGAATAGCTAATTAATTCCTCTAAACTTGTTAAGATAGCCTAAAGAAGTATAAGAAGCTATAGTAAGGTTATAATAAGCTTTATAAATTTCTTTATAAGTTCTTATAACAGGCACTTCTATTATTTTATTAATAACTATAATAAACTAAGGGAAGATAATACAGTAGTTATAAGTAGTTAGACTAGTAGATCTATAAGGTAGTAGAGGCAATAAAATTTAAACTTACTCTTCTTTATTAATTTGCTTTACCTAGTCAGTATAAAGAGCTAGTTTCGATGCGTTTTCTAGCTAGTCTGTCTTATCTTTCTATCCTTTAATAAGACTATTTAATAATTTAATGCCTACGTTTTTACACTACCTTAAGTACTCTAGCATATAGTTATAAAAGCCTCAAAGCATCTCTATATAGTTATTCTTATCTCTATTATTAAATAATACGCTGCTTTAGATTATATCTACACTAAAGCCTTTAGTTATTGCTTGCTTAAGGTTAAAGTTAATATACTTAAAGTAAGTTTAATTACTCTTTTTAGCGTATTTAGCGTAGTAAGAGTAGAAAATTAAAGTAGATTCTTTATAGAGCATAGTATATTCTAACTAGTATCCTAGATTAGTGCGTACAGCTTGTTAGACAAGTAAGTAGTATATATTATATAGCTTTTTAAAGTTTAGCTTCCTGTCTATATATTATAAATAAAAGCAGTACATTTTAAAAGTTTTAATAATAATATTCTTAACCTAACTATTCTTAAACAGCTAAATATAAGTGTTAGTAATAATACTTCTATTACGTTAGAACTTTTTAGCTTATAGTTAAAACTCTATAGTATTGATAACCTTGTTCTAAGTAAGGAGTAGGTAGAGATTAAGTCTAGAGAGTTAATATTAGTAGCTTAGTAGGTCCTTATTCTACTTGACGAAGCAATACTTGCTTATAAAAAGCTTTAAAATAACTAAATTAGATTATAATTCTTACTAGTAGCTCTATTCTACGTATAGTAAGAGTAGACACTTGTTAAGTATATTAGATAACATAGCCTTATTAAATAACCTTATAACACTTGTAGTAGTATACTTATAGATAAAGTATACTTACTTGTATAATAAGTTATTAGAGCTAGGCTGTTGTTTAATATTAACTTTACAGTACTACTTCTTAATAACCTTAACATAGTCTAAATTAGTAATTAGCTTCTTTAGGTAGGCTTACTTAAGCAGCTTGAAGAAAGCTAAGGTAGAATTCTTATAATAACACCCTTCCTAAAAGATCTCCTATTTCTAACTAAAAGTATCTAGCTCCTTATCTATATAAGAAGCTTGATTAAGGTTAGTATCTAATTAAGTAGCTACTTATTAGTAGGCTACTGTTGCTTTTAGAGCATAAAAGTTTAGTAGAGGTAGTAGTATAAGGACTTATTAGCTACTAGTGTTAGTCTTAACTTATCCTGCCTAGATATTAGCAGCGTTACGCTTTTATTATACTATAGTTATTCTGTTCTAAAACTTATACAACTTAATTACTAAGTATTAGTTAAGTTTCTTACTAGCTAATATTTCTATAGATTACCTTAGATTTTTAGTAATAACTAACAAACTATAAGTCCTTAGAGAGCAAGTCTTAGATATTATAAGATCTTTATAGTAATTAATAGCTTAAGCTTTATTTATAGTTCTTCTTAGCTTTGCAGTTATAAAGATAACTATACTATATATTAGATATATCTTTATACTAAGCAGTTTATACTTATTGCTTAAAATTTTTTGTCTAGAATAGACTAGGCTAGTTTAAAAGTTCTTATCTTTAGCTATAAGTTAAAAAACCTTTTGCTAGAACATATAAAGAGGATTAAGCTTATCTTACTTATTTTTTGCCCTAGTATTAGGCTATAGCTTTTATAGGTCAAACTTAATATCTTCTTTCTAAACTTACAGCTTAGCATAAATATTATAAAGCTCTTTTACTTCTTACTTATAAGAGTTATTTTAATGTATAAAAGTATAGATGTCTTTATATAGCAGTTTTACTATTATTTAGTTAGCTATTAATATATATTATTTCTTACTTTAGTTCTTAAAGTTAATATAGTGCGCTGCTGCAGTGTTAAGGAACTAAGTAGTATTTTAAGATTTATACGCCTTAATATAAAGGCTATATTATTTAATTTTTAGTAATTAAGTAGTGTATAAAGTATGTAGATACTAACGTATTCTTAGATGAATCTTAGAGCTAGTTTTTTTACTATTACAAAAGCTCTACTTAGTTTTTTAGCCTTCTTGTCCTGCATTAAGAATACTGCGCTAATAATAAAATAGTGTTCCTAAGAACTTTAAACACTACTATATTTATCTACAAGTCTAAGGAGCTAAATATAAAAGTTACTTACTCCTAGAACAACCTTAAGGATTAGGTTAATTTAGTGAAAAGCATTATAAAACTAATAATTTATAATAATATATTGTTGTCTTAAAGTATTTAAAAAGATATCATCTATAAGAGTCTAGATATTAATAACTCTAATATTATTACTAAGTTTTGTAAGCTCTAGTACCCTGTCTTAATACTAAATAACCTTAGAGATTTAGTCTATAACATAGTCTCCTTTTTTAGCAATAACTTTAAAGTTATTAAAAACCTTTATAAGTCTTAGTATTTGTAGTAGTTACTACTATAGCTACTTGCCTTAGGCCTTGTCTAACAGCGCTAAAAGCATTTTTAAGCAGTTTAGCTAATATAAGTTAGATATTGTTTTTAGCTACTACTAGTTTAAGGGGGCGGAAGAGATTTTATTATTATTATTATTTTAGAAAGTAACTATTTTAATAAAAAGTAGTAAAGTTTGTCTAGTAAAAGAGTTAGATAGTTAGTAGGGTTATGGTTCTAGTTTATGTGTAGTAGCAGTATCCTGCTAGCTAGCAGGTAGAGGTAAATAGAGTCTATATTAAGCTAAAATAAACAGGTTTTGTAATTATAATAGTTGTGATAATTAGCTATTACCTTAAGAGTGCGTAAAATTAAGTTTAGTATTAGTATAGTAGTAAGTACCTAGAATCAGTTAGATAAGTAGCTTGTACCTAAATTTTACATAGGAAATTAGTAAATAAGTAGCTAAAGGTAAAAGTAGGTACTACTAGCATTATATCCGCTCCTCTTCCTAAAATCATAGGCTGTCCTATAGCCTATTAGTTATCTAATATAAAAGTATCTAAGTTATAGTCTAAGCTTTTAAAGTCTTATTTATATACTTAATACTCTTGTTTTATAAAATATTTAGTAATAATAACTTAAAGATAAAGCTTATTACTTATTATAGAAGGTAAAGGTAGTTATAGTTCCTTATATAGCTTAGGCAAATTTAGCAAGATAGGAATATCTACTATAAGGCTAGTTTATTCCTTATAATTAGGATTCTTAAACTTTATATTTTTTTAATTTTTTTTAATAATATCCTGTAAAAGTCTTTGTCTAAACAGCTCTAATTATTATCTAGGTATTATATAGGGGAAGCGTGTACTTTTAAGGTCTTTAAGACAATAAATTCTTCTATTAAGTTTAGCTTTATAAATATAATATAAGCCTAACTATCTTATATTTAGCTTGTAGTCTTGCAATATATTAATTTCCTAAATAAAGTTCTAGAGAAGAACTAAGTCGTTTAGCTTTATATTCTTATGTTGTATTTTTTCAGTGTTGTCCTAGTATTCCTTTTTAGCAGCTCTTATCTAGTTAGTATAAGTAATGGTATTCTTTATAAACTAATCTCTAAAATCTAGCTATATTACTTAAATTGTAAGTAGCTGTGTACAGCCCTTTACTTTTTTAATTAGAAGCGTTTACTATGTAGATAGCGTAAGTTTAATAGGTTCTACTAGGTTCTACTTTTTAACTAACTAGTTTAGTAAGTAACCTATCTATTTCTATATTCAAATCCTGTTTATAAGGAGAACTATTAGTAAGTTCTTAACCTAACGTCCAAGTAGCTTTGCAAGGGCGTTTATAATAGGCTTATACTCTCTTTTAATCTTTCTTATAGCTTAAGATTTGTGTCCTAAAGACTAGACTTAGTTAATTCTGTATATATTTAATAGATGTAATACTACTTTAGCAAAATTAGGCCTTTTATTAACTATAAGTTTGCGGGCTGGGCTCTATTGAGATATAATATCTTTAAATACTTATTTATTTTTTAAGGTGTCAAAGGTGGTGGTTGTTGTTGTAGTCAAAATGGGGTTCTAAAAAAGTGAAAAGCAGCTACCCTCTACTAATCAATCGCAAAAGTCAAAAAAAAAGATTTTGTGTAGTCAACAAGATTTGAACAGTAGGTGGATAAGTTCTAGGAGGAAAGCTTAGACCACTAAGCAATAATTATGGTTAAAAAATTTGCTAAGGTACAAAAAAACAACACTAGTTAAAACGTGTCCAACGGCGATTGCCAGCCTATAGCTAACAACAAAATTATAGTAGGATTGCAATAGGATTACAACATAATATAATAGAGGAAGGAAAGGACACGTACGTACTGCAGCAAGAGCCTATAATACTTTATAAAGCTAAAGCTGCTGCTTCTTACCTACTACCTGCTTTTTACCTTTTAAACAGCACCGTATACGAATAATTTGCATATAATACACTGCACTGTAATATAGTGTACAACCTCTGTAGCAAGCATCTCCTTATCCTAGGCTCTCTTCTAAAAAAAAGCATCCTTTGCTACTATCTACCTAGCACCTAATTTAGTCTAACTTAAACTGCTTATACAGACACCTATATTTATTAAGTATTTTAAAACTTAACTACTTAGCTAGACTTCTAAGTTTATAAAAATCTTAAACAAGTCCCTTATCTATAATATCTTTATATATAAAAAGATTATTAAGCCCTAATTTAGCTAGTTATGCAAGGAAAACATAATCTTTAGAGTATTTACTAATATTAGCGCAGTACTTAAGATCTATTACTTTAGCATTCTTCTCTTTCTGTTTATTATATAAGGGCTAAGTATAGAGACTAGACCTTAGCTTAAACAGCTATTGCAAGACGTTAAATTAGTAATAGAGAAGAAAGAGGTAGAAAAGAAGGAGTAGGCTTTCTATTATCGCGTCTATAAGTTAGTAAGCAAGGCAGTAATAATGTTACTACTTTACTTTATCTAGGAGCGCCTAGCGATAAAGTAACAAGAATAGGCAAGACAAGGCGTGTTAAGTTAGAAAGTAATTTGCGTCTTTGTCTTGCTTTTCTTTGTTTCTGTCTAAACATGCGACACACTAATTGCGTGCCGGCAATGCTGAACAAGGGAGCATAAGCCCTAATACCTGTTGTTAGCAATAAATCTTTTTTTTACCAAAAAGGTGTCTACAAAATGTGTGGTCACATCAAAAGGTTGTCTTAAAAGGCCGAAGCCAATATCTTTATATACAAACTCTGCAATTATCTTTAACTAGTTGTTAAATAGGGCTTTTACTTTAGACTAGCTACTAAGGTAGTCTTTTATAATAACTAAAAACCTCTTTTAAAATACTATGGCATATATAATACATTAATTGCAATAGTCTCCTAAATAGCGAAACTATAAGTGTTAGTAAGCATATTAACATTCTTCTTAAAGGATTGTAGTTAATAGTCTAGATAAGTTACTAGCTTTTGCTGTACGTGCTTATACATTTCTTTCTACTAGTATTGCTAAGCAAGTATAAAGTACACTATAATAACTCCTTTATGTCTTATCTAAGTATATACGTTCCATACTGTAGCTGTTCTTAGGTAAGTATTATCTACAACTTTCTAAATTATAATATTCCTGGATATTGTCTGAAAGAGTATCTTATCTTATACAAAAATATTTCAAGCTTACTTCTTTTATACTTATAGTTCTTATAGTTCTATATTCTTAGAAGTCTTAAAGTTAACTAAAAATTAAACGTATTATTCTAACTTTATTAAGAATTCCTAATAGAGTATTCTTACTTATCTGGCTAGTATTAGTGCATTTATATTTCTAATTATATAATTAATAAACTTATCTAAATCCTTCTTAGGTTCTAGAAGTAGTTTATAATTATTAGGTTTTAGATACCTTAATAGTGTATCTACAACTACATTCTTCTATCCTAGTATATACTTAATGTTAAAGTCCTATAAAAGAATTATTAATATCTACTTGTTTATAACAGATCCTAGATTATTAGTAAATAAGCAGTTTAGTTAAGTAATAATAGTTACTGCCTTAGTTTCTATAGTAATGTAAATAGTATAGAGGTAGGTATAAAACTTCTTAAGAGCCTACAGCATAGCCTTACATTCTCACTTAGTAAAGTACTATTACCTCTTTTACGCTAACTATAGCGTGCTTTGAAACTGCACTAGGTGTTACGTGTTATTCTTTTTAAGTTGTTTAATATATACTCCCACACTGTCTTAATTTACATTAGTTATTAAGGATATCTTATAATTTTTAGTATTAGTATAGTTAAGGTTTACAAGTGCAGGTACGTTGCATATAGCTTTTTTTAGCTTTTATATTACTGCGTCTTATGCATTTCTTTATTTAAAAGGGACTTTGTCTTGTAAGAGTATAAATAAAGGTTTAGTAATCTTAGTAAAGTCCTTTACCTATATATAGTAGTTAACGCATATACCTATACAGGATTATACCTCCTTTTTATTCTTGTATAGTAGCTAGTTTATAATCTTCTTAACTTTCTTCCAGTTAGGATAACGTCCTTACAGTCTAACTTTATAGCCTATAACTTTAAGCCTTTCTAAAAGAAAATAATACTTCTTTTCTAACACAGTGCTTCTAGCTTATTTAATATTAGTTAGTACCCTATTTAGTTGTAAGATATGCTTAAAAATATAATATTAAATATCTAGCATTCATTCTTCTTTATTAAAATTAGTTAGACCTCTACATGTAATGTCGTTAATAAAAAGTATAGTATTAGGCTAGTAGTCTTTAAAAATCTTTATTATTACATGTTAAATACTGCTATAGAGTTAGTAGTACTTATAACTATTATATATAATTATATAGAACTAACTAGTGTATAAAACGCTATTATATTTCCACTTTCTAGATGTAGTGTAATTTAGTTATATCCTAAGAATAAGTTTATAAGTAAGATAATCTTACATCCTGTAAACTTCTTAGAAAACTTGTCTACTATTAGTAGTAGGTTTATATTTTACATAGTAACTATATTAATTCGCTGCGCATTGCTAATCTATTAAATGCCTTTGTCCTTCTTAGGTACTAGGTGATATAGGTTATAATATTAACTATTACACCTTTTCTATATTCCTTAATTTAGATAGATATTAACTATATCTACTACTTACAGCTCTAAAGCTTTTATGATAGCAAAACCTTATACTTACTAAGCTTTATATAGTATTGTTTATATCTTATATAGTAGACATATATTAGGGGTATTCTTCCTAATTCCTTAAGTTAATAGAAGAGTCCTTCTTCTCTATTAAGAAGTATATGTATAAATATCTTCTTTTCTAATAGCTACAAGTAGTCTCTAGTATGTAGCTTATTAAGTTATTCTTTAGTAAGCCTTGTCCCTTACAGGAAAGCAGTATATCTTAGTTTAAATAGATAATTATACAGCCCTTTATTAGGATTGTAAATACTTATTCTAAAAAGTTACAATTATTTTGCCTTTTCCTTCTAGTCTTTTTATTTAAAATCTATAAGCATCTCTTACTTTAGAATAGTAATAGGTTAAACCTTTTTATCTACTATCCTATATAGTATGTAAAGATTATTGTGTTGTTAGGCATATTTAAGTAGCTTTTCTTGCATCTACTAATAGTTAAGTTTATATTTCATTAAAAATTTACTAAGTTTGTAGTTTCTTGTAAAGTCTTTAGACTATCTAACTGCGTGCGTAAACACTGAGTTTATCTAGACTATCTAATTCTTCTTACTACCATTTATATACAGCATATTAAAGTTACTAATTTAGCTACTAGATTAGACTATACAGCTTCTTATATGTATTTCACTATAGTAGTTTATAGTTTATTACTTAATCTATTAGTAATTATATATAACTATATATTACTTGCTGTTTCTCCTTCTAAGTTATTATTAAAGGCTTTATTTCTAATTGTCTGTATAGGGTAATTTAAAAATAAGTTAGACGCAATAAAGTCTACGTTTCTAATACTATTTTTAGATAAGATTTAACACAAAATTCGCCTAAATGCATTATACTAAATAAATATCCTAGCGCTTATACACTAGAGTACTCCTAGAATTATAGATCTAGTAAAATTAGCAACAATCCTAAACGAAGTCCCAATAGTAACTATCCGTATTTATATAAGTATATTAAATATAGTCCTAACAAACGCATTATATGTGCTATTAGCTAAAGTAACACTAAGAGAAGGCTACTCTAGCTAGTGCTCTATTATTTTATACAGTATTTTTAATGCTTATCCAGTACTTAGTTTTAAAATATTTATTTATGCCCTAGTATTAATTAAGCACTTTAGAAAGCTGCTATTTGTAGTAAGCTAGTATTTTAGTAAGTTAGTTTAAGCAAAAGCCTACTTATTTCTATACTAAACCTCTTAGATATCTTTTGTAGGCATATTATCTAATTTTTCTATCTAAGAATCTCTCTTTTTACTTACCTTATAGCAATTTTATATATTAGATTAATACAAATTTATTGCATTGTAATACGCGCTCTTAGTAGGTAGTAAATTTAGTAAAATTTTATAAGTAGGGCCTGTACGCTTATTTAGCTAATTAGAGGCTAGAATAGATTCTAGGTGTAATTTAGCGCACCTAGCATCTGTTAGCTTAACATTTTTTATATAAGTTATAACATTAAGCGTATTTATACTATCTATTTTTTTTTAAGGTGTCAAAGGTGGTGGTTGTTGTTGTAGTCAAAATGGGGGTCTAAAAAAGTGAAAAGCGACTACCCTCTACTGATCAATCGCAAAAGTCAAAAAAAAAGATTGTATGTAGTTAATAAGATTTGAACGGTGGGTGGATAAGTTCTAGGAGGAAAGCTTAGACCACTAAGCAATAATTATGGTTAAAAAATTTGCTAAGGTACAAAAAAACGACACTAGTTAAAACGTGTCCAACGGCGATTGCCAGCCTATAGCTAACAACAGGATTATAGTAGGATTGTAATAGGATTGCAACATAATGCGATAGAGGAGGGAAAGGACACGCAGCGGGAGCCTGCAATACTTTATAAAGCTAAAGCTACTCCTTCTCACCTACTGCTTCTCACCTTTTAAACAGCACCGTATACAAACGATTCGCATATAATATACTGCACTGCAACATAACGTGTAACCTCTGCGGCAAGCATCTCCTTATTCTAGTCTCTCTTCTAAAAAAAGCATCCTTTGCTACTATCTACCTAGCACCTAATTTAGTCTAACTTAAACTGCTTATGCAGACACCTAAATTTATTAAGTTTCTTAAAACTTAACTACCTAGCTAGACTTCTAAGTTTATAAAAATCTTAAATAATTCCCTTATCTGCAATATCCTTATAAGTAAAAAGATTATTAAGCCCTAATTTAGCTAGTTATGCAAGGAATACATAATCTCTAAGGTATTTACTAATACTAGCGTAGTACTTAAGATCTATTGCTTTAGCATCCTCCTCTTCTTATTTGTCGTGTAAGGGCTAAGTACAAAGACTAGAATTTAGCTTAAATAGCTATTGCAAGACGTTAAATTAGCAATAGAGAAGAAAGAGGCAGGAAAGAAAGAGTAGGCTTTCTATTATCGCGTTTATAGGTTAGCAAGAAAGGCGATAATAGTGTTACTACTTTACTTTATTTAGAAGCGCCTAGTAGTAAAACAATAAGAATAGGCAGGATAGGGCGCGTTAAGTTAGGAGGTAATTTGCGTCTTTGTCTTGCTCTTCTTTGTTTCTGTTTAAACATGCGACACACTAATTGCGTGCCAGTAATGCTAAACAAGGGGGCATAAGCCCGGATACCTGTTGTAAGTAATAAATCTTTTTTACTAAAATAGTGTCTACAAAATGTGTGGTCACATTAAAAGGTTGTCTTAAAAGGCCGAAGCCAATACTATCTAGAATACTACTAATATTATGAAGAAGATTACGCAGCTGTTTTTAAATGTTAACTTGCTTTATAAGGTCTAATACTATAACGCCTTATACTTCCTATCTAAGTAGAGTAGTTATAATACAGTTTAGCTGTCCTTATACTATTTTTTTAAGTTCTAGATTAGGAAAAGTATTAATAAACTTTATAGCTTTCTTCCTTCTTCTTTACTATAAGTGCTTTAGATCTACTAATATATCATTGTCTTAATAAACTAATGAAAGTAGTCTAATAACTAAACATAGCGTATTATAAGGCTAGCTTATAAAAGGTATATTACTTTATATTTCTTTCTCTAGATGGTGTATATCTATAGGCTATAAATTAGAGATAAGAAAGTTATTTTATATTATTTAATTACTTTCTTATGTGCTTAAATTCTTGCTTAGCCTTCCTTGCTTCTTTACTCCCCCTTTCTAGACATAATTAATATTCTAGTAGAGGGTAGAGCCTCTGTCGTTTAAGGGCGTAGCAGTATTTAACTTAAAAATACTATATAAAGCGTTTTTTTGCCTCTTAGTATAATATTAGCTGTGTCTATATTATTAAGCTTCTTAATATTTTCCTTAGCAAAAAGAGTGTATAGTTGTTTTTAGAATTACTAGAACTGCTAATGGATGTTACTATAGTAACCTTAGCTTCTTAAACTAGTTGCCATATTTATAGAATTAGAGTTTTTCCCCTTATACTCTAAACTTAGTTAAAAGTCTTTTCTAGTAAACTTTTCTAGTAGCACACTAGAGGCTAGTTAATTAAGCATGTTATAAGTAATGTTATAGAACTTTTAAATCTTTACCTTTGACTATAGTAAGACTTAGTTTAATAGTAGTTGCTCTAGGAATTCTTATAAATACTTATATAGTAGACTAAAGTAGTACGTTCTTTTCTTGCTAGAAATATCTTAGTTAAAACTAACTTATCTTATCTACTTTAAGGCGTAGTATTTTTTATACTTTTTAAGTATGTGTCCTACTATATTACTTATATATACTATACTTATCTTGTTAGATAACCCTTTCAGGGCCTTAGTAATAAAGAAACTATTATTTCTTTTACTAAGAAATTCTTTATTCGTTGCTCTTGCAATAAAGTATATATAGTTAGAAAGTTTTCTTAAACTATACTTGTTTTTTAAATAACTCCTTCAAGGCCTTAGTAATAAAAGAACTATTATTTCTCTTACTAAGGCATTCTGCATTAGTTGCTCTTATAATAAAATATATATAGTTAGAGGGTTTCTTTAAAAGTCTTTCAGTTATAAGATAAGCAATAAGCATATTAATAGTTTATAGTTTAAGCTTTAGGTTACCTAAAGACTTAATAAGGTTCTTAACCTTTAAGTTAATATCTACTAGTGTGTTTATCTTTTTATATGCTTTACTAATCTAAATCCCTATTTCCTTTACTTCCTCTAGGGTCAAGGTTACTTACTAGTTAGATAGCATAATTTAGCGTATTTTAGCATTAGCGCCTCCTTGCTCTAGCTAATAAATTTTATTTAGGCTAGTTATCTTCTTGTAGTAGGATTTTAAAAAAGAATAAATCCCTTCTAGTTTATACATATCCTAATTATCTATATTTAAGGTAGAAAATATAAAGTATATAACTACCTCTTTGTTAGTTTATAGTAGGCTTTAGAAGAAGAGAATACCTTCTTCTTTTTAAGGAATTTGTCTATTCTTAATATATATACTAGTAACAAAAGTAAAGTGCGTGTAATACTTTACTAGAAAAGGCTAGTTTTTTACATATTTATAGATATAAGCTTAAAGGTATAAGCGTTTACTTATTTTAAAAGCAATATCTTTATCTTTCTACTATTCCTTTATATGTGTCTGTAACCTAGACTAATCTTTTTTAATATATTTAAGTAGGCGCTTTAAAATATAAAAGAGAGATTAATCCTTATTAAAAAAGTAGTTTAGTAGAATAGAGACTCTTATAGCATTACAAATACCTCTATTAGTAGCTTATTAGTTAAAGTCTTTTAAGAATTCTATAACATTCTTCCTAGTAAAAACTAATATACTATATTTTAGTTAAATTATAGTTAACACTAAGTTATAAGTAAGTGTAGCTATAGTGTTAATAATAGAGCTTATTAGAGTTAATAGTAGATTAGAACTAGTAGTAGTAGATCTAGATAGAGGAAGTTTTACGCCTTCCTACCCTTAACCTGTCTTCTAATCCTTTTTTAATATTTAAAGTTTAGTAGAACTTATATAAGTTCTTTGTATAGATAGTTAAAAAGTATTATGAAAAAAAATAAACAAAGTATAGTCTTCAAAAAAAAACTTTTTTAAATCTTTATAGTGTGTGTTTTCTTAAGTATAAATATATTAATCCTTGCCTTTTAGGTACCCCTTATTTTGCTAAGTAGGCTTAAATTTATACCTCAAGCTAGTACTTATGTATAAGCTTTTAGTACTATCTCTATTTTCCTAGATAGTACCTCTACTTAGCATTTCTTTATATATGTATTACTATCTCTATTTTACTAAATAGGTTATTACCTCTATTTTACTAAGTAGACTTTAAACTAGCATTTAAAACTTATATAAACTACCTTTATTTTACTTAATAGTTTACTATCTCTATTTTACTAAATAGACTTTAATTTAGCATTTAATAACGCATTCTATTTTTTTTAGTAAATTTTACTTTTTTTATTATTATTGTTAGTGCTAACTTAGGTAACATCATCCTTAACATAGTTTATAATTGAGGATAGTGCTAATCTCTTAAAAGTAAGTTTAGTAATAATTTTAAAGATTTTTGCTTACGTAAAATTATTATATTATTCTTATAATAATTGTGCACTAGTTCTATTATGTACTAAGTAGTAGAGTATGTTTTTATAGGCTTTGCTATTTGTACGGGTATTAGAGTATATAAAGACATACTACTATAAGAGTATAGGATTACTAGTAGTTAAGTTATACAAGAACAAAAGTAGTAAAATAAAGATCTTATTGTAGGTTGTATCTGTAAAAGAAGTACAGGAGTTAAGTTATTAGGTTAAGAATCTCTCCTCTTGCTCGTTTTAATCCCTAAAATAAGCTATATACCTTTAGATTAAGTAGTTAAGCACTAACCTAGTAAGTAGCAGGGTATCACTCTGTACACTAGCACACTAATAGTGTACTAGCCTTATACTTTATTTGCTTAGTATCTTCTAACATACTCTTATCTTTAGTAAGTAGGCCTTTCTTACTGCTTAAGATAGTTAATTGATTACCCTTAAGGTCTTTAGTAGTTAGCTGTATATTCTAATTTACCCTTCCTTAAACAGGCGAGAGGTCTAAATCCTCTTTTAGATTAACTAGCTTGCTATTATACAAGATATTTATAATCCTAATTACTTAATTCCTTAGTAGCTCTTCCTTATAATCTCCTTTGTAGAATGAATGTTTATTAAATATTATATTATAGGTAGTAATTACCTAATTAAGTATTAGTACGTATATATGGTATATATTAGAGGCTTAATAACTAACTAAATAACTAATATAGCTGCTTAAATTAACCTTAAATCCTTAATAATTACGCCTAGCTGCTTTTTCCTTATTTAAAGGATAAGCTTAATAGCTATAGGCATAGATTCTACTCTAGTCTAGGCGTAGATTAGCAGTCTAGTGTCTAATCTAGGTAGTTAAAATATTAGAAATATTTCCTAAACTATTCTTTAAGTACCTAGTTAAGGGATTAGTAGCTATAAATCTTAGTAGGGCTTATTCTATGTAGGTAAGCTACTGCATTTATAATTACTAGCTAAAGCTTAGCTAGTAGATTAGCACTTATGCGTATCTTAATAGCCTTTATAATTAGCTCTTAACTAGCTCTCTCTGCTAAGCTAATAGGCTTATAAGTATATAGCAATAGTGTCTTAATTACAATCTCTTTTTCTATAGCCTATTTCTTATATCTTAATTGCCCTCTTTAAGGTAGTGCAGCAGTATTGTTATCTTTATAAATCTCTATAATTTTCTGCTAATATTTCCTTTTAATTCTTATAGTAAAGCCTCTAATTATAAGTATAATATTATTCAGTATCTTTAACTAGATATTATAATTGTACAGCTTACCTAAGTAGTCTTCTTTAATAATTAGTGCCTATTTCTTAAGCAGCTAACTAGTTAGGCAATTAAACAGATCCTATAAAATCCTATAAAAAAGTTATAGTAATCTCTCCCTTAGTTACTACAAGATTACTGATAAGGCATAAGCTATTATATAGTATTTACATTTTAATAGCTTCTTGCTAGTAATCCTAATATTCTATACTAAGCAGACTAAGGCTTTAATAGCTTATTGTCCTAGGTGTTCTAATTGTTAATGCTATAGGTCCTTCTGCTAGTACGTAATTAAGGTTTCCTTAATCGCGCTACAGCGTTTATAAGTAGTAGTTAAGTAGAGTAATAAGTAAGTTGCTTATATTTAATAAATTAAAGATTAAAGTAACACTTAAGGTTAATTAAGATAATATTCTTCTTAATTATTCTAAATTACTTTTTTTTAAGGTGTTAAAAGTAGTAGTTGTTGTTGTAGTTAAAATAGGGTTCTAAAAAAGTAAAAAGCAGCTACCCTCTACTAATTAATTGCAAAAGTTAAAAAAAAAGAATATACATAGTAAATATGATTTAAACAATAAGTAGATAAGTTCTAAGAGGAAAGCTTAAACTACTAAGCAATAATTAGAGTTAAAAAAATTTGCTAAGGTACTAAAAACAACACTAGTTGCAACGTGTCTAACGGCGATTGCTAGCCTATAGCTAGCAATAGGATTATAGTAGGATTGGAATAGGATTGTAATATAATATCATAGAGGGAAAGGACATGTACGTACTACAGCAGGAGCCTGTAATACTTTATAAAGTAGCTACTTCTTACCTACTACTTTTTACTTACTGCTTCTTACCTACTACTTCTTATCTACTACTTCTTGCCTTTTAAACGGCACTGTATACAAACAATGTAAATACAATATACTATAATAGCGTGCAACCTCTATAATAAGCATTGTCTTATTCTAGGCTCTTTTTAAAAAAAAGCATTCTTTGCTACTATCTACCTTGTACCTAATTTAGTCTAACTTAAACTGTTTATGTAGACACCTAAATTTATTAAGTATCTTAAAACGTAACTACCTAGCTGGACTTCTAAGTTTATCAAAATCTTAAATAAGTCTTTTATCTGCAATATCTTTATATATAAAAAGATTTATAAGCCCTAATTTAGCTAGTTGTGTAAAGAATATATAATCTCTAAAGTATTTACTAATACTAGCGCAGTACTTAAAATTTATTACTTTAGTATTTCTCTCTTCCTATTTATTATGTAAGGGCTAAGTATAGAAACTAGAATCTAGCTTAAATAGCTATTGCAAGACGTTAAATTAGTAATAAAGAAGATAGAAGTAGAAAAGAAGAAGTAAGCTTTCTATTATCACGTCTATAAGTTAGCAAGTAAGGTAATAATAGTATAACTACTTTACTTTATTTAGAAGCACTTAGTAGTAAAGTAATAAAAATAAGTAAGATAAAGCGCGTTAAGTCAGAAGGCAATTTGCGTTTTTATCTTGCTTTTCTTTGTTTTTGTCTAAATATGCAACACACTAATTGTGTGCTAGTAATACTAATTAAGGGGGCATAAGCTCTAATACTTATTATTAGTCCTTAATTTTTTTTCACGTAAAAGGTGTCTACAAAATATGTATTTATATTATAAGATTATATTAAAAGGCTAAAGCTGTTATAAACTATAAGGTGTAATTATATCTTAAATACTAAATACCTGCCTACTTAAGCTGTGCTTCTAATACAATATTAACATAGAAACCTAGTATAACCTTAACATTAGTAAGCATAAGATTAGCTGTTTTAGGACTAGCCTTGCTGAATAGGACGTTCTTAAGCAGCCTGTTTCCTATACTAGCAACTAGTATAATTTAAGTGCCTGCCTTAATAGTCTTGTCCTTAGCGTATTCGCTAAAGATGCCTAGTACTATGTAATTTATAGTATTAACTAAGTAGACTACTAATCTACTATCTATAATTGTGCAGAGAGATAGGGCATAAAAGGTAAAGGCTATGCTAAATATATTTAATCTAATTTTTATAATAAAGTCCTCTAAGTTAATTAATGCTAAAACTAATAAGCTAAGGTAGAATCTACTTAACTTATTAGTAGCTAATCTGCTAGTGCTAGCCTTCTAGCCTTTTTTCTTAATCTAGGTGCGTAAGGTTGCCTATTTGTCACTATTCTATTGCTTTAGGATCTTCTTTTTGTTGTTGTCTAATAGTTTAATTAGTATACTGCTAGGAGGGCTTAATCTAGTAACTATAGTTTAAAGCTAGTAGCAGTTATATAGTATCTAGAAGTACTTACTTTTAGGCTCTTTACTAGCCTTGCAGGAGTAAAGGTGCAATTACTTATTACTCTTATTTAACTTATTAGCGCTTATAAATTGTTAAGCTGCCCTTAATCTAGATCTAGTTTAGAAAACTACGTGTCCTTTTCCTTTTAAGGAAGTAATTAACTAATTCTCTAATAAAATACTAAAGTTCTTTCCTAGATTATTAAAGGTTAACTAAGCTTTTCTTAGCGCTATTACTTATGCTAGCTTATTTTGCTTCTTACGCTACTAGTTTAGTACAATTTTAGTACCTAAGGCGTCTAAAAAATTTAGTAATTGCTAATAGCCTAACACGCTTAGGAAGTAAGTAGATTATTACTTATTAATATAGTAGCTACTGCTTAGTAAACTATTACTTAGGGACTATTTGTCCTTAGCAAGTCTTATTAAGGTGTGATCTATACTGCGCCCTAATTAAATATTAAGTATTCTAATCTGTAGGTGCAAGATACTCCTTTAAGATCTTTACTAAGGCTTAAAGGCTAGTAAGGTTTTAAGTAATTATGCTTATTAAGGCGTTTAAAAGTAGGTCTAGATAGACAGTCTTACTAATCTAATCTTTAACATTAGTAATTTTAGGAACCTTTCTTGTTTATTAAGTAGCTTGTACCTTATACCTATTAACTAGCTTGTTGTAATTATTCTTCTTATACTTAGTATTAAGTAATTAAGCCTTATATTTGTATTAAACAATTTTATAGTCTTTTTGTATTTAAGCGCTAGCGCTAAGTAATAAAGCAACTAGCTGCTTAATATCTTTAGGTAGTTTTAGATACTGTAGCTCCTAGTAATCTATTAAGGGTACGTCTAGGAGATTAGGATTAACTTAATCCTAGATACCTTTCTTTAAGTAGTGTAGCCTTAATAGAGCAAACTAGGTTAGCTAGTCTAATTAAGCTTTAAGAATTACCCCTAAGGTAACAAGCAGTATATTAGTAAGGTCTATATTAAGATAAGATACTTTGTGTAGGATTACAACGTGAGTTATTATTAAGGTAACAACAAATTAATTAGTTAGTTAGTAAGTAGCTAAGTAGCTCGTATTAGAAAAAGGTTGATTGTATAATTAATAAGAGAGGTACAGTAGTAGCAGCAATCTGCTAGCTATGCTATAGAAGAATAGAGGAGAGTGAAATACTAATTAAATAGTTAACCTTACAGCTTACTAATTGCGTAGTAGGAATTAAAACTATAATTAAGTAGCTAGGCTTATAACTGTAGGAGCTAAAAAGGAGGAATTGCTTAATCAGGAGAAGTAGAACAAGTGTATTAAACAACCAAGTGCTATAACAGAGTAGTTAATAACTACTTAAGAGGAATAAGACGATCTAGCCTGTATATATAGGCGCTAGCGCGATCGTTACGTGTTTAGCTTACTAGGATTACCTGCTTGATAGGGTGACCCGCATGTTGCGCATGTTAATACTCTAATATAATATTACTTTAGAATTGTAATAGAATTGCAACATAATGTAATAGAGGAGGGAAAGAACACATATGTACTATAGCAGAAGCCTATAATACTTTATAAAGCTAAAGCTACTACTTCTTACTTACTACTTTTTACTTTTTGAACAGTACCGTATATAAACAATTTGCATATAATATGCTACACTATAATATAGTATACAACCTTTATAAGAAGTATTTCTTTAACCTTAACTCTTCTTTAAGGATAGAAAGCTTTTTTATTAGACACCTAGCCTCTAAACTAGTCTAGCTTAAGCTAATTATATAGACACCTAAGTTTATTAAGTATATTTAAATCTAGCTCTTTAGAACTTTATATTTGTTTCTCTTATAAATCACTTTAGAATCTTTAATATCTTTACATATAAAAAGAATATTAAGCCTTAACTTAGCTATTTATAGAAAGAATATTAGCTTTAGCCTTTTAAGACAACCTTTTAATGTAACTACACATTTTGTAGACACTATTTTAGTAAGATATTTATTACTAATAATTGGCTTCGGCCTTTTGAGACAACCTTTTGATGTGACCACACATTTTGTAGACACTATTTTGGTAAAAAAGATTTATTGCTAACAACAGGTATCTGGGCTTATGCCCCCTTGTTTAGCATTGCCGGCACGCAATTAGTGTGTCGCATGTTCAGACAGAAACAAAGAAAAGCAAGACAAAGACGCAAATCGCCTCCTAACTTAACGCGCCCTATCCCGCCTATACCGCCTATTTATGTTAAGGCTTTACTTCTAGGTACTCTTAGACAAATTAAAGAAGTAGCACTATTATTGCCTTGCTTTCTAACCTATACATACGACGATAGAACGCCTACTCCTCCTTTCCTGCCTCTTTCTTCTCTATCGCCATTTTGACGTCATGCAACAGCTAGCCTAACTAGTTAATAGTTTCTTTACTTAGCCTATGCATAATTAAAAAGAAGAGAAGGATACTAAAGTAGAGTATTTTAAGTACTTTGCTAGTATTAGCAAACACCCTATAGATCTTATATTCCTTCTATAACTAGCTAAGTTAAGGCTTAACATTCTTTTTATATATAGAGATATCGCGGATTCTAGAGTTGTTTATAAAAGATATAATTATAAAGTCCTAAAGAGGCTAAGTTTGTAGATGCTTAATAAACTTAGGTATCCGCATAATTAGCTTAAGCTAGACTAGTTTAGGGGCTAGGTGTACAGCAGGAAAGCTTCCTGTCTTTAGATAAAAGTTAAGGTTAAGGAGATGCTTATTGCAGAGGTTATACGCTATATTGTAGTGCAGCGTATTGTATGCAAATTGTTTATATGCAGTACTGTTTAAAAGGTAAAAAGCAGTAAGTAAGAAGTAGTAGCTTTAGCTTTATAAAGTATTATAGGCTCCTGCTGCAGTATGTACGTGTCCTTTCCCTCCTCTATTGCATTATGTTGCAATCCTATTGCAATCCTACTGTAATTTTGTTGTTAGCTATAGGCTGGCAATCGCCGTTAGACACGTTTTAACTAGTGTCGTTTTTTAGTACCTTAGCAAATTTTTTGACACTAATTATCGCTCGGTGGTCTGAGCTTTCCTCCTAGAACTTATCCACTCACCGTTCGAATTTTATTAACTACACACAATCCTTTTTTGACTTTTGCGACTAATTAGTAGAGGGCAGCTGCTTTTCACTTTTTTAAAAACCCATTTTGACTACAACAACAACCATCTTTGATACCTTAAAAATAAATTACTAATAATAGGTATCTAGGCTTATGACCCTTTGTTTAGCATTACTAGCACGCAATTAGTGTGTCGTATATTTAGACAGAAATAAAGAAAAGCAAGATAAAGACGCAAATTGCCTCCTAACTTAACATGCTCTATCTTATTTATTCTTATTACTTTACTGCTAGGCGCTTTTAAATAAAGTAAAGTAGTAATATTATTATTACCTTGCTTACTAACCTATAAACGTGATAATAGAAAGCCTACTCCTTTTTTCTTACTTCTTTTTTCTTTCTTACTAATTCAACGTCTTGCAATAGCTGTTTAAGCTAAGTTCTAGTCTTTATACTTAGCCCTTACACAATAAATAAGAAAAGGAGGATACTAAAGTAATAGATCTTAAGTACTGCACTAGTATTAGTAAATACTCTAGAGATTGTGCATTCCTTACAAAACTAGCTAATTTAGGGCTTAACAATCTTTTTATATATAAAGATATAATAGATAAGGAACTTATTTAAGATTTTTATAAACTTAGAAGTCTAGCTAAGTAGTCAAGTTTTAAGATACTTTATAAATTTAGGTGTCTGTATAAGTAGTTTAAGTTAGACTAAATTAGGTGCTAAGTAGACAGTAGCAAAGAACGCTTTTTTTAGAAGAGAGCCTAGAATAAGGAGATACTTGCTATAGAGGGTGTACGCTATTACAGTGTATTCTATACAAATTGATTATTTATAGTGCTGTTTAAAAGGTAAGAAGTAGTAGGTAAGAAGCAGCAGCTTTATTAAGTATTGTAGGCTCCCGCTATAGTACGTACGTGTCCTTTCCCTCCTCTATTACATTATATTGCAATCTTATTACAATCCTACTTTAATCCTATTATTAGCTAAAGGCTGGCAATCGCTGTTAGACACGTTTTAACTAGTGTTGTTTTTTAGTACCTTAGCAAATTTTTCAACCTTAATTATTACTTAGTAGTCTAAGCTTTCCTCCTAGAACTTATCTACCTACTGTTCAAATCTTGTTAACTACACATAAACTTTTTTTTTAACTTTTGCAATTAATTAGTAGAGGGTAATTGCTTTTTACTTTTTTAGAACCGTATTTTAACTACAACAACAACTACTACCTTTAACACATTAAAAAATAAATAAATAGAAAGAATATAAGATTTATAGAGTATTTGCTAATACTAGCAAAGTACTTCAAATGCTTTACTTTAGTATCCCTCTTTTCTTATTAATTGTGTTTAAGCTAAGTAAAGAAACTATTAACTAATTAAGCTAGCTGTTATATAACGTTTAAATAGCAATAAAGAAAAAAGAGGTAATAATAAAGGAGTAGGCATTTTATTATTATATATATAAGTGAGAAATTAAAGAAATAATAATACTGCTTTTTTGATTTATCTAAGAGTACTTAGAAGTAAGGCCTTACTATAAGTAGGTACTATAGGTAGAATAAGGCACGTTAAGATAAAAGGCAATTTACGTCTTTATCTTACTTTTCTTTCTTTTTATCTAAACATGTAACATACTAATTGCGTACTAGCAATACTAAATAAGGGGGCATAAGCTCTAATACTTATTATTTGCAATAAATCCTTTTTTTTACTAACAAGATGTCTATAAAATGTATAGTTACATTCAAAGCTTGTCTTAAAAAGCTATAGCTAACATATATACTTATAAGTCCTAAATCTATACGTGTTATATAGCCTTTTACGCTAAGAAAAGACCTTAAACTATAATAAAAAAAACAGCGCTAAGTAAAAATATTAAGTAAGTTAAAGCTTTTTTAGCAATAAAATTTAATAAGCAGCTAATCTTTATAATAATTAAAATTAGTTGCTATTGCCTGTAAATCTATACGCTTATTTTAAGATATTTAGTAGCTTTACTTAAAAGCTAATTACTTTACTTACTAAATTAAGCCTGCTATTAAGTTCTTGCTTAAATTTTAATATAAATAAGAGCTTAACTAAGTAATTAAGCTAGCGTAGGGGCAAGGCTTCTTAGGAGCTAATACAAAAGTCTTAGTAGCTTACTACTTAAGTAGTGTTGCGTAAATAGTAATATAGTAATAATAATAGCCTATAAATACTTATTTAGCTGTTTATAAGGCACAATACGCCTCTTTTTACTTAAAAAAAGGCGCCTAATAGCTTTTTTAGAATTTCTACTAATTTGTTATATTTTTATATTCTACCTTATAAGTGCCGTATATAAAAGATACTAAATAGCTAACATACTAAATATTATTTAAACTGTGTTTAGACTAGCAGTTAAGGTAGCTTATGTGTTAGTAGCTACTTTTTTAATACCTATAATATAGTTCATATTAGTCTTGCTAATTTCTATATAGCTATTTTTAAAAATAATAAATTTAGTAACGTATTATACTAGTAAGCAGGCTACTTCCTTACACTATTTTACCTTTAAAATAATATTACGTAACACTACTATAATATTTCTATATAAGTAGAATAAGATATTATTCTTTAAATGTGTTACTATCTTCTATATTCTCTAATTTTACTTAGCACGTGTAGGTGTTATATCTAATTTAGCTACAACCCTTACAGCGCTATTTACTAGGTACTCTGTTTCTAGGCGTTAGACTATTATTATAGCTACTACTTTCTACCTTAGTAATCTAATTAGCTATTTAGCTAAGTGTTTATAACTCCTTTGTCTATATGTAGTATTACTTATACGTTTTTTACTTTGTTAACGATGACTTGTTTCCTCTAATATTAATACTATATAATAAGCAATCTGCTAAGCTCTTTTATTTAACTACTATATTTACTTTTTAAGAGAAGTTATAGGAGACCTTTACTAAATTTGTATATAGTTTTTGAAAAGTGTAGTCTACGCCTCTATTTTGCGCGTGTTGCGCGGCGTTTTTAGCTCCTAAGTACTACTATCTTACGCTAGTAAAGTTAGTATACATAGTACAACATTAAGTTGTAATTAAATAATATAATAATTTTGTAGCGTAAGTCTAGCACCTTAAGATCTTTTATAAAAATTCTCTAGAATTATAGCCTTATAATAAGCCTTTTTAAATGCTAGTAGGAAAGTTTCTTTACTAATATAGTAGATGTAATTACGTGTTAAGTCTAAAATAGTATTGCTATACGCATATTATAATAGCAAGAAGTAACTTTTATTAAGAGGCTATAAGAGGTGCAAGGAGTGTAAAGGTATATAAAAAAGAATAATTTTTTTTTCTGTGTAAAGATCTTAGAAATCTATTTAGTAGTAGCTTTTATAGCTATCAATAATAAGTAGCCTATACGTCCCTACAAGTCACGCATAAGAATAAGAGTAATGAAACTAGTTAAGCACTAGATTATTATTGATTTAGCTAGTAGGACTAATATAGATTACCTAGCTACGTAGTAGATCCTCTATAAACTAAGTAGAGATTAGAACTTTGCCTATAAAGATAAAAAACACTAAAGTTTTTTTTATTGCACTTACGCCTTATACTAGCATAACTTACTTATAATTACCTAGCTAGATCCTATTTTTTCTTTCTAGTTTTTATATGCCAGTAATAACTAACTGTAATAAAATCTATAGCTTTAGCCTTTTAAGATAACTTCTTAATGTTACTATACATTTTATAGACACCTTTTTAGTAAAAAAAAAGATTTATTGCTAACAACAGGTATTAGGGCTTATGCCTTCTTATTTAGTATTACTAGCACATAATTAGTATGTTGCATGTTTAAATAGAAACAATGAAAAGCAAGACAAATATATAAATCGCCTCCTAACTTAACGCGCTCTATCCTGTCTATGCTGCCTACTTATATTAAGGCTTTACTTCTAGGTACATTTAGACAAATTAAAGAAGTAGTACTATTATTACCTTGTTTTCTAACCTATACATACAACGATAGAACGCCTACTCTTTCTTTTTTACCTCTTTCTTCTTTATTACTATTTTAACGTTATACAACAGCTAGCCTAAGTAGTTAATAATTTATCTACTTAGCTTATATATAATTAATAAAAAGAGAGGGATACTAAAGTAGAGTATTTTAAGTACTTTGCTAGAATTAGTAAACACTTAGTAAATCTTATATTCCTTCTACAACTAGCTAAGTTAAGGCTTAACATTATGTTTTTATATAAAGATATTATCAATTCTAGAGTTGTTTATAATAGATATAATTAAAAAGTCTTAAAGAGGCTAAGCTTATAGATACTTAATAAACTTAATTGTCTATATAATTAGCTTAAGCTAGACTAGTTTAGGGGCTAGGTATATAATAAGAAAGCTTCCTGTCTTTAGATAAGAGTTAAGTTAAAGAGATACTTATTATAAGGGTTATACGCTATGTTATAGTATAGTATAATATATGCAAATTATTTATATATAGTGCTATTTAAAAAGTAAAAAGTAGTAAGTAAGAAGTAGTAGCTTTAGCTTTATAAAGTATTGTAGGCTCCTGCTATAGTATATACATTTTCTTACTCTTCTTTATTATATTATGTTGTAATCCTATTATAATCCTACTGTAATCCTGTTATTAGATATAGGCTAGCAATTGCTGTTAGACACGTTTTGACTAGTGTTGTTTTTTAGTACCTTAGCAAATTTTTTAATCCTAATTATTACTTAGTAGTCTAAGCTTTTCTTCTAGAACTCATTTACCTACTGTTTAAATGTTGTTAACTATACACAATCTTTTTTTTTCAACTTTTATAATTAATTAGTAGAGAGTAGCTACTTTTTACGTTTTTAGAACCCTATTTTGACTATAAAAACAACAACCACCCTTAACACCTTGAAAATAAAAGTAATAAAATCTAATTTATAATAAAGCTAGTCTTTTAAAAGTTATAAATATTTTTATTTATAATGCTTAATTTTTCTTTTATATACTAAACTAGCTTAAACTAGCCCTTAACTGTAAGGGTGCGTTAGTTTGACCAAATATGCAAGGTAACAGTAGAAGGTAAATAAATTAGATACAGAACTATAGAGAGACTACGTGGGTTTTGATATCCAATCTAGATAGTTAGGACTAACTAAGGTTATTAGAGGTCGCCGGGTCAGCTAACAGTTAGCGTAACTAGTGCGGCCGATAGTCAGCAGCTAGTGCTGAGGTGCTAATGCTGAGGTAAGAAAAGCCAACGAAGGCCACAGGCTGAGTACTAGAGAATATTAAGGCTTTAGCCCTTTACAATACCCCCCTCCTAAAAAATATAGTAGGAGTAGTAATCTTGTTACCTAGAGTTCTACTCTTCTAGGGCTTCTCTATCCTCTAGATTAATAGCTAGTTCCTAGGTTAGATCTAGATATCCTAACTATTTAACTAAGTACTGCTTTTTTTTCCTTTTCCTCTTTCCTCTAATAGGGTCTCTACTAGGTATTCTTCTCTATCCTCTATCTTAATTAGCAGAGGTTTATTGTCGTCTATTATCTGGCTTAGTAGAGGGTCTAAGGACGCTAGTCTAAGGTTATTAATATTAAATACTAAGGGCATTTAGCTAGAAGTATTTAATTTAACTGCATTTAGTCTAATAACCTTAAATACTGTGTACTTAAGATTCTTTTAGTTAAGTTTTCTGCTAGGCCTTTTGTTTTATAGTAGTTGCCTAGTTTTAACTATACCTTATCGCCTATTTTAAGCTAAGGTAATTAGTGCCTTCTCTTATTTGCCTGTCTTTCTTGTTCTTATTAGCTTTCTCCTATTGTAGCTTGTGCAAGCTTAATACTTTGTTGTAGCTTATAAATAATATTTTCTGCCTTTTAATAATCCTCCTGTATTCTCCTTAGAAGTTGTTGTTAAGGACTGTACTTAGGTGCAATTTGTAGGGGATCTACCTTATAGCCGTGTTATAGGAAGAAAGGAGATATTTTAGTAGACTAAGCTTGCCTTGCTATAACTGCAATCTTAGCTATCTCTAGGTTGCTTTTCTAGTTTGTTTAATCCTAATTACAGTAGGCTTGTAAATAAGCCTGTACTATAGAATTTATTCCCTCTGTAGAACTGTCAGTTTAAGGATAATATATAGAAGATAAGCGTTACTTAATTTCTAATAACTTACAAAGCTTAATCTAAAAATAGTTAACAAACTGTATACATCTGTTTAAAGTAATATAGTTTAGTAACTAATAGTAAGCCACAACAGAGTTAATAAAAGTTTTAGTAACACTTTCTATAGTAATGCTCTTAAGGTCTATTAGGACAACGTCCTTGCTAAGCTTATTTATAACTACTATAAGGTTTGTACAGCCTTCGCTTTCTAGTAATCCTGTAATAAAATTTATAGAAATTTCTTTCTATATTTGCTCTAGTATAGGCAAGGGTTTTAGTAAGCCTTGTAAGCCGTCTCTCTAGGGTTTTGTTCTTCTACACACTAAGCAGTTCCTTATATACCTTCTAACACTTTTGCTAATAGAGGGCTAAAAGTATTCTCTTGCAATAGCTTAATAGGTAATATTCCTTCCTAAATAGCCTCAAGCTCTAGAACTGTAGATTTTGTGGATAATTCTAGTTCTTAGAGGTTTATTATTAGGTACCTATTTTTAATCTTAGTATAAGAGGTTTCTAGAATCATCTAGTTAGCATTTAGAAATAGAAAGTTTAAGATCTAAAGCTGTAGGAAATTGTTGTTTACTATCCCTTACAGCTTTCTAGGCTATTTAGTAGGTTTTGTCCTCTTTTTTAGCTTTATCTTATAGATCATCTAGGTCTAATTACTCCTAAGGTAATTCTAGTACTGCTGCTAGATAGCTGTTGCAGCTAAAGGTTCTAAGCACCTCTTCTTCTTCTAGTTCTTTGTTAGTAGCTGTAGTTGTAAGTTTAAATACTTGTAGAAACCTTCTAGAAATCCTAGTATCCTAGTTGTTTGCTGGCATATCTTATTGTCTCCTAGATAAGGCATTAGCCCTAGAGTTATTAACTCTAGGCCTGTAAGATATTTCTATATTAGGCAACTTTCCTAGAAATTAATCCTATCTTATTTATCTCTTGCTAAGCTGTCTAGGCTTGCTAAAATATTTAAGGTTTTTATAGTCTGTAATAACTATAAACTTCTTTAAAGATTGTAGCATAGCATCCTACTTAGATAAGCAGAAGATAACTACTAGTAATTTTTTATTGTATATCTTGTAATTGCTTTGCGTGCTAGTTATCATGTTTAGATAATAAGCTACTAGGCGTAAGCATTCTTTATTGTTGTATTGTGAGAGGACTCCTGCTATTACATATCTAGAAGAGTCTATTTCTAGGATTGTTTCTCTGTTAGGATCCTATTAAGCTAGTACTAGCTTAGTAATAAATAACTCCTTAAGCTTATAAAAAGCTTTTTGCTTAGTTTTTCCCTATTAAAAAGAGATGTTACTAGTAAGCCTTAAAAGAGGAGCTGCTATCTCTAAGTAGTTCTTAATAAATCGTTAATAGAAGTTTGCAAAACTAAGAAAACTACGTACTTCTTTAACGTTTGTAGGCACCTGCTAATCTCAAATTACTTTTACTTTCTTAGGGTCTATTTAAAGTCCTTTTCTAGGCTTAATAATAAATCTAAGGTATTTTGTACTCTGTACGTTAAATTCGCATTTCTAGATATCTAAAGGTAATCTAGCCTTGCCTATAGCTTCTAAAACCTTATTTGTATTATGTTAGTATTCTTTAAGCGTGCTATTAGTGTATATTAATACGTCATCTAGGTAGGCTAAGCAAAAATCGTCAATATACTTGCAGAGGGTCTAATTAATATAGCGGTAAAAAGTACTAAGAGCGTTTACTATACTAAATAGAGTAACTAGCTACTTATATAACCTAAATCTAGTACAAAAAGCTATTTTCTACTTATCTCCTGCATTAATTCTAATCTTGTAGAAAGCTGTAGAAACGTTAATCTTTGTAAACTATTTAGCTTTTACAATATTGTTAAGAGTTTCTTAAATTAAAGGTAAAGGATAACGATCTTTCTTTGTAATAGCGTTTAGGGCTTAGTAATTAATGCAGAAACGTAATCCTCTTCTAGGTTTTTTAGCAAAAAGGACAGGGGAGGAGGCAGGAGTGCTACTAGCTCTAATCTATCCTTTATTAAGTAGAGAAATGAGCTCCTTTCGTAATACTAGGAGTTCTAGGCGGCTTATACTATATAGAGGTCCCTAGGGAGCCTCTTTTTCCTTGCCTTTATTGTCTTTCTCTAGTTTAATGCGGTAATCTACTTTAGATCTGCGTAAAGGAGGTAGTACAAAAGCAGTCTTTAGATCAAAAATCTAAGCTAGGTGTTAATAAGCCTTAGGGAGTAAAGGTAGGACCTTTACTTTCTTCTTAGGAGCTAGGGCTTTTTTAATATCCTTAAGAGAAGCAGCGAAAGTCTAAATAGACTTATCCTTTTTCGCCCGCCTAATATAGGAGTAATAAGCTGTTGCGCTTATTTGTTTCAATCTCTAGTCTCCTTTAATAGGGCGATCCTTAGTGCTAACTAACTTAATCCTTTAGCTAGAAGAATAGATGTAAATTGTTTTTATAGAAGAAGCAATAGTAACCTCTCTTTTATTTATCTAGGGCCGTCTAAGTATTAAATTGTAACTAGGGTGTGTAGGGGCTACATAACCTAGATAGTGTCCTTATAGCCTTTAATATTAATGTCTAACCTAGCAACTTTGTTAATAGTTCTAGGTTTATCTGTAACCCCTTCTAATCTCCTAGGAGAAATAGAAATGCACTATAAGTTAGCGTTCTAAATAAGTTAAGGGCTAATAAGCGAGTATACAAGGTTTCCTGTATTAATTAAAGTAGAGGCGAAAGTGTAACAATTTACTAGCGCCTCTAAAGGAATTCTATTGCTGCTTATAATCTTTTTAAAGTTCGCCCACTCCTTAACTAAGTTATCCTAACTTATTAGAGGCTCCTGCTAGTGACTTTGAACAGGAGCTACTCTTTTCTAAATCTAAGTCCTTATTTAAGCTTCCCTCGCTAAGCTTATTATATTTCTTAGAGTTAGAAGACTTAACTAAAGTCTTTTTCTCCGTTTTAGAAGATCTCTTATTCTCTATATAATATACAGACAGATGGCCTTTTTGTTTACAGTTAAAACAGCGTCCTTCTCTATACAACTGTTCTAACTTCTAGTTACTAAACTGTTAAGGTTTAGCAGTTCTTCTTATGTATTCTATCTCTTCTATCTACTCTCCTTTTAATGGAGAAGGAGGAGGAGAAGTTCTCCTAGATTTATACTCCTTAGGCTTGTTGTCTCTGCCTTTAAAGTACTCCTCTATTCTATAGAGGTAATTAGCAATCTCTATTGCTTTGTTTTGCAGGCTATCTAAATCCTTATAGGTAATACCTACAAGTTTGTCTTAAAGTTTCTAAGTAAGGCTTTTTTAGAAAAGCATTATCCTTGTATCCTCGTCTAAACTACTATTAGATAATAGCAGTTGTTCCTAGAATTCTATAATATATTTGCGTATGCTTTTCTTGCCTTAGCTTATAGACTAGAGCTTGTTCTTAGCTCTTTCTGCACTATAGAGATCTCCAAACATTTAATTAAAGAAGTTTAATAGTTTATTAAAGTTCTATAAATTAGAAATCCCTATTTAGTTCTGGAAAGGCAGAGTAAGGGTTGTAGCTAAGCCTTTTAATTAACTAAAGGCGTAGTTACAAGTCCTTTTATCTATGTTAAAATCTTCCTTATTGTTCTCTACCTTAGCAGTAAGCTGTTGTTGAAAGATTTAGTACATCTTTCTGTTTCTGTTAAAGGTATTAGGATTTAGTTGTTTAAAACGCCTAGGCGTTTGTTGATTTCCTAAGGCAGCTAATAAGGTAAGTAACTAAGGTAGAGGTTGTTGTTCTACCTTAGGCTCCCTTTGTTGTTGCAATGTTGTGCCTATAGCTTCCTAAGCTTAGAAAGCTTCCTGTACTTTTGTAGAGGTAGCCATCTCGTCTAGGCCCCCTGCTCTATAAAGTCCCTCTAAAGTAGTCTCTACTTCAGGTTTGCTCACACCATCTTAGTGTAATTCTGCTATCCTTACAACTAAAAAAGCTGTTAAGGGTTCTGCTATTGTATTTGTAGATACTCGCTAGTACTCTATATTGTTGACAGGAATCGTTATAGGTGCTACTACGCTTAGTAGGCTTAACTAACGAATTTAAACGCCTAAGGGACTTATACAACTAATCTCCTTAGCACTTTTAATCTAGTGCTTCTTCTGTTAATCCTTTAGTGGATTCAAACAGTTAACTAATTAACTAGCGCTCTAATTAATTAGATTCTCGCGCGTAGATATAGCTCTAGCTGGCTTCTCGTCTAGATATAGCTCTAGAGGGCTCCCAAGTACGACGTAGCTACGCAAGTAGCTAAAGAAGGATCTAATTTAATTGTAAGAGTGCGTTAGTTTGACCAAATATGCAAGGTAACAGTAGAAGGTAAATAAATTAGATACAGAACTATAGAGAGACTACGTGGGTTTTGATATCCAATCTAGATAGTTAGGACTAACTAAGGTTATTAGAGGTCGCCGGGTCAGCTAACAGTTAGCGTAACTAGTGCGGCCGATAGTCAGCAGCTAGTGCTGAGGTGCTAATGCTGAGGTAAGAAAAGCCAACGAAGGCCACAGGCTGAGTACTAGAGAATATTAAGGCTTTAGCCCTTTACAATACCCCCCTCCTAAAAAATATAGTAGGAGTAGTAATCTTGTTACCTAGAGTTCTACTCTTCTAGGGCTTCTCTATCCTCTAGATTAATAGCTAGTTCCTAGGTTAGATCTAGATATCCTAACTATTTAACTAAGTACTGCTTTTTTTTCCTTTTCCTCTTTCCTCTAATAGGGTCTCTACTAGGTATTCTTCTCTATCCTCTATCTTAATTAGCAGAGGTTTATTGTCGTCTATTATCTGGCTTAGTAGAGGGTCTAAGGACGCTAGTCTAAGGTTATTAATATTAAATACTAAGGGCATTTAGCTAGAAGTATTTAATTTAACTGCATTTAGTCTAATAACCTTAAATACTGTGTACTTAAGATTCTTTTAGTTAAGTTTTCTGCTAGGCCTTTTTGTTTTATAGTAGTTGCCTAGTTTTAACTATACCTTATCGCCTATTTTAAGCTAAGGTAATTAGTGCCTTCTCTTATTTGCCTGTCTTTCTTGTTCTTATTAGCTTTCTCCTATTGTAGCTTGTGCAAGCTTAATACTTTGTTGTAGCTTATAAATAATATTTTCTGCCTTTTAATAATCCTCCTGTATTCTCCTTAGAAGTTGTTGTTAAGGACTGTACTTAGGTGCAATTTGTAGGGGATCTACCTTATAGCCGTGTTATAGGAAGAAAGGAGATATTTTAGTAGACTAAGCTTGCCTTGCTATAACTGCAATCTTAGCTATCTCTAGGTTGCTTTTCTAGTTTGTTTAATCCTAATTACAGTAGGCTTGTAAATAAGCCTGTACTATAGAATTTATTCCCTCTGTAGAACTGTCAGTTTAAGGATAATATATAGAAGATAAGCGTTACTTAATTTCTAATAACTTACAAAGCTTAATCTAAAAATAGTTAACAAACTGTATACATCTGTTTAAAGTAATATAGTTTAGTAACTAATAGTAAGCCACAACAGAGTTAATAAAAGTTTTAGTAACACTTTCTATAGTAATGCTCTTAAGGTCTATTAGGACAACGTCCTTGCTAAGCTTATTTATAACTACTATAAGGTTTGTACAGCCTTCGCTTTCTAGTAATCCTGTAATAAAATTTATAGAAATTTCTTTCTATATTTGCTCTAGTATAGGCAAGGGTTTTAGTAAGCCTTGTAAGCCGTCTCTCTAGGGTTTTGTTCTTCTACACACTAAGCAGTTCCTTATATACCTTCTAACACTTTTGCTAATAGAGGGCTAAAAGTATTCTCTTGCAATAGCTTAATAGGTAATATTCCTTCCTAAATAGCCTCAAGCTCTAGAACTGTAGATTTTGTGGATAATTCTAGTTCTTAGAGGTTTATTATTAGGTACCTATTTTTAATCTTAGTATAAGAGGTTTCTAGAATCATCTAGTTAGCATTTAGAAATAGAAAGTTTAAGATCTAAAGCTGTAGGAAATTGTTGTTTACTATCCCTTACAGCTTTCTAGGCTATTTAGTAGGTTTTGTCCTCTTTTTTAGCTTTATCTTATAGATCATCTAGGTCTAATTACTCCTAAGGTAATTCTAGTACTGCTGCTAGATAGCTGTTGCAGCTAAAGGTTCTAAGCACCTCTTCTTCTTCTAGTTCTTTGTTAGTAGCTGTAGTTGTAAGTTTAAATACTTGTAGAAACCTTCTAGAAATCCTAGTATCCTAGTTGTTTGCTGGCATATCTTATTGTCTCCTAGATAAGGCATTAGCCCTAGAGTTATTAACTCTAGGCCTGTAAGATATTTCTATATTAGGCAACTTTCCTAGAAATTAATCCTATCTTATTTATCTCTTGCTAAGCTGTCTAGGCTTGCTAAAATATTTAAGGTTTTTATAGTCTGTAATAACTATAAACTTCTTTAAAGATTGTAGCATAGCATCCTACTTAGATAAGCAGAAGATAACTACTAGTAATTTTTTATTGTATATCTTGTAATTGCTTTGCGTGCTAGTTATCATGTTTAGATAATAAGCTACTAGGCGTAAGCATTCTTTATTGTTGTATTGTGAGAGGACTCCTGCTATTACATATCTAGAAGAGTCTATTTCTAGGATTGTTTCTCTGTTAGGATCCTATTAAGCTAGTACTAGCTTAGTAATAAATAACTCCTTAAGCTTATAAAAAGCTTTTTGCTTAGTTTTTCCCTATTAAAAAGAGATGTTACTAGTAAGCCTTAAAAGAGGAGCTGCTATCTCTAAGTAGTTCTTAATAAATCGTTAATAGAAGTTTGCAAAACTAAGAAAACTACGTACTTCTTTAACGTTTGTAGGCACCTGCTAATCTCAAATTACTTTTACTTTCTTAGGGTCTATTTAAAGTCCTTTTCTAGGCTTAATAATAAATCTAAGGTATTTTGTACTCTGTACGTTAAATTCGCATTTCTAGATATCTAAAGGTAATCTAGCCTTGCCTATAGCTTCTAAAACCTTATTTGTATTATGTTAGTATTCTTTAAGCGTGCTATTAGTGTATATTAATACGTCATCTAGGTAGGCTAAGCAAAAATCGTCAATATACTTGCAGAGGGTCTAATTAATATAGCGGTAAAAAGTACTAAGAGCGTTTACTATACTAAATAGAGTAACTAGCTACTTATATAACCTAAATCTAGTACAAAAAGCTATTTTCTACTTATCTCCTGCATTAATTCTAATCTTGTAGAAAGCTGTAGAAACGTTAATCTTTGTAAACTATTTAGCTTTTACAATATTGTTAAGAGTTTCTTAAATTAAAGGTAAAGGATAACGATCTTTCTTTGTAATAGCGTTTAGGGCTTAGTAATTAATGCAGAAACGTAATCCTCTTCTAGGTTTTTTAGCAAAAAGGACAGGGGAGGAGGCAGGAGTGCTACTAGCTCTAATCTATCCTTTATTAAGTAGAGAAATGAGCTCCTTTCGTAATACTAGGAGTTCTAGGCGGCTTATACTATATAGAGGTCCCTAGGGAGCCTCTTTTTCCTTGCCTTTATTGTCTTTCTCTAGTTTAATGCGGTAATCTACTTTAGATCTGCGTAAAGGAGGTAGTACAAAAGCAGTCTTTAGATCAAAAATCTAAGCTAGGTGTTAATAAGCCTTAGGGAGTAAAGGTAGGACCTTTACTTTCTTCTTAGGAGCTAGGGCTTTTTTAATATCCTTAAGAGAAGCAGCGAAAGTCTAAATAGACTTATCCTTTTTCGCCCGCCTAATATAGGAGTAATAAGCTGTTGCGCTTATTTGTTTCAATCTCTAGTCTCCTTTAATAGGGCGATCCTTAGTGCTAACTAACTTAATCCTTTAGCTAGAAGAATAGATGTAAATTGTTTTTATAGAAGAAGCAATAGTAACCTCTCTTTTATTTATCTAGGGCCGTCTAAGTATTAAATTGTAACTAGGGTGTGTAGGGGCTACATAACCCTAGATAGTGTCCTTATAGCCTTTAATATTAATGTCTAACCTAGCAACTTTGTTAATAGTTCTAGGTTTATCTGTAACCCCTTCTAATCTCCTAGGAGAAATAGAAATGCACTATAAGTTAGCGTTCTAAATAAGTTAAGGGCTAATAAGCGAGTATACAAGGTTTCCTGTATTAATTAAAGTAGAGGCGAAAGTGTAACAATTTACTAGCGCCTCTAAAGGAATTCTATTGCTGCTTATAATCTTTTTAAAGTTCGCCCACTCCTTAACTAAGTTATCCTAACTTATTAGAGGCTCCTGCTAGTGACTTTGAACAGGAGCTACTCTTTTTCTAAATCTAAGTCCTTATTTAAGCTTCCCTCGCTAAGCTTATTATATTTCTTAGAGTTAGAAGACTTAACTAAAGTCTTTTTCTCCGTTTTAGAAGATCTCTTATTCTCTATATAATATACAGACAGATGGCCTTTTTGTTTACAGTTAAAACAGCGTCCTTCTCTATACAACTGTTCTAACTTCTAGTTACTAAACTGTTAAGGTTTAGCAGTTCTTCTTATGTATTCTATCTCTTCTATCTACTCTCCTTTTAATGGAGAAGGAGGAGGAGAAGTTCTCCTAGATTTATACTCCTTAGGCTTGTTGTCTCTGCCTTTAAAGTACTCCTCTATTCTATAGAGGTAATTAGCAATCTCTATTGCTTTGTTTTGCAGGCTATCTAAATCCTTATAGGTAATACCTACAAGTTTGTCTTAAAGTTTCTAAGTAAGGCTTTTTTAGAAAAGCATTATCCTTGTATCCTCGTCTAAACTACTATTAGATAATAGCAGTTGTTCCTAGAATTCTATAATATATTTGCGTATGCTTTTCTTGCCTTAGCTTATAGACTAGAGCTTGTTCTTAGCTCTTTCTGCACTATAGAGATCTCCAAACATTTAATTAAAGAAGTTTAATAGTTTATTAAAGTTCTATAAATTAGAAATCCCTATTTAGTTCTGGAAAGGCAGAGTAAGGGTTGTAGCTAAGCCTTTTAATTAACTAAAGGCGTAGTTACAAGTCCTTTTATCTATGTTAAAATCTTCCTTATTGTTCTCTACCTTAGCAGTAAGCTGTTGTTGAAAGATTTAGTACATCTTTCTGTTTCTGTTAAAGGTATTAGGATTTAGTTGTTTAAAACGCCTAGGCGTTTGTTGATTTCCTAAGGCAGCTAATAAGGTAAGTAACTAAGGTAGAGGTTGTTGTTCTACCTTAGGCTCCCTTTGTTGTTGCAATGTTGTGCCTATAGCTTCCTAAGCTTAGAAAGCTTCCTGTACTTTTGTAGAGGTAGCCATCTCGTCTAGGCCCCCTGCTCTATAAAGTCCCTCTAAAGTAGTCTCTACTTCAGGTTTGCTCACACCATCTTAGTGTAATTCTGCTATCCTTACAACTAAAAAAGCTGTTAAGGGTTCTGCTATTGTATTTGTAGATACTCGCTAGTACTCTATATTGTTGACAGGAATCGTTATAGGTGCTACTACGCTTAGTAGGCTTAACTAACGAATTTAAACGCCTAAGGGACTTATACAACTAATCTCCTTAGCACTTTTAATCTAGTGCTTCTTCTGTTAATCCTTTAGTGGATTCAAACAGTTAACTAATTAACTAGCGCTCTAATTAATTAGATTCTCGCGCGTAGATATAGCTCTAGCTGGCTTCTCGTCTAGATATAGCTCTAGAGGGCTCCCAAGTACGACGTAGCTACGCAAGTAGCTAAAGAAGGATCTAATTTAATTGTAAGAGTGCGTTAGTTTGACCAAATATGCAAGGTAACAGTAGAAGGTAAATAAATTAGATACAGAACTATAAAGAGACTACGTAGGTTTTTATATCTAATCCGGATAGTTAGGACTAACCAAGGTTAGGACTAACTAAGGTTATCAGAGGTCGCCGGGTCAGCTAACAGTTAGCGTAACTAGTGCGGCCGATAGTCAGCAGCTAGTGCTGAGGTGCTAATGCTGAGGTAAGAAAAGCCAACGAAGGCCACAGGCCGAGTACTAGAGAACATCAAGGCTTTAGGCCTTTACAGTTAGTATATTAGGTTAGTATATTAAGTCAGTATAGAAGAAATTAAGTGTAAGTAGATTGCTAGAAGTCTAGCTATTAATTCTAATGTATAAGTTAATATAAGAGGTTAGTATATTAAGTTAGTATAAGGATTTTAAGTAATATATAGCTAAGTAGAAAATTCTTTTAGTTTACTACGCTAATAAAATTATTTACCTAAGTAGAAAGCTGTTGCTTTATTAAATAGAAGTAAGAATGCTTTTAATTCAACTTTAAATTTAGCTTATAAATGAACAAATTATAAAATTTCTAATAGTTAACTACTCTGTTTCTTTATAAATAGCTAGTAGGCACGCTATAACCCCTATACCTAGAAAAGAAGTATTAAAAGCTAATTTTAAGAAGGCATTTATGATAGTTAAGGCAAGAAAAAGGCAAAGCTAGACCTTTTTCTTGCCTTAAAAAATGAGTGTTTAATTATAGTAGAGTCTTTAGAAAGCTACTATTCTTTAGCTTAAACTTCTTTATAATTTTTCTAATATATATATTATACTTAAGCATAATTATTTATTACTTATAATTTCTAAATACTTAAATACTAAAATATTTTTTAACTAATCTTTATATTTCTATTTTATACTTATCTATAATCTTAAACTCAAAATTAATTACTTTTTGCTTATAGTATTTTGTAAAGAGTAGTATAATCTTTTTAATATAAAATAAAACTAGAATTTTCCTATTTTGATTAAAAAGTAGGCAGGGCTCCTTTAGTAAAGCAATTAGTCTAATCTCTTTTAGTAATTCTAAAGACTCCTCATACTATAATAGTAGCAAGTTTAATTAATTATATTTTGCTTAGTTAAGCTGTATACACTTCTTAAGCTTTTTAAAGCTATCTAACTTTTAATAGAATACTAAGTTATTTATACTAAAATGTTTTACTAGTAAGTAGGCTACCTTAGTAAGCGGGCTACTTCCCCTTACTATTCTACTTTTATAACAGGATTACGCAACACTACTATAATTTTTCTAATGAAGTAGAATAAGATATTATTTTTTTAACATATTGCTATCCTTTAAATCCTCTAATTCTACTTAGCACGTGTAGGAATTGTATCTAATTTAGCTGTAATACTTATAGCTCTGTTTACTACGCACTTTCTTTGTAGGCGTTACATTGTTATTATAGCTACTACCTTCTACCTTTGTAATTTCATTAGCTATTTAGCTAACTATTTATAACTCTTCTACCTATACGTAGTGCTACTTGCGAGTTTTTAACTTTGTTACTGCTTTAATAATATTTTATAGGAGACATGTTTCCTCCTATATTAATACTATATAATAAGCAATCTGCTAGGCTCTCTTACTTAACTGCTGTATCTACTTATTAAGAGAAGTTGTAGGAGACTTTTGCTAGATTTAGATATAGTTTTAAATAAGTATAGCCTACGCCTCTATCTTGTGCGCGTTGCGCAGTATTTTTAGCTCTTAAGTACTACTATCTTACGCTAGTAAAGTTAGCGTACGCATTACGACGTTAAGCTATAGTAAATTAATATAATAATTATGTAGCGTAAGCCTAGTACCTTAAAATCCTTTGTAGATATTCTCTAGTATAATAGCCTTGTAATAGGCATTTTTAATGCTAGTAAGAATGTTTCTTTGCTAATATAGTAGATGCAATTATATACTAAAACTGAAATAGTATCACTTTACACGCGCTTTAACAGCAAGAAGTAGCCTGTATTAAGAGACTATAAGAGGTGCAAGGAGTGTAAGAGTATTTTTTTTTAAGGTGTTAAGGGTGGTAGTTGTTGTTGTAGTTAAAATAGGGTTCTAAAAAAGTAAAAAGCAGCTACCCTCTACTATTTAATTGCAAAAGTCAAAAAAAAGATTATATGTAGTAAAGAAGATTTAAACAGTAGGTAGATAAGTTCTAGGAGGAAAGCTTAGACTACTAAGCAATAATTAGGGTTAAAAAATTTGCTAAGGTACTAAAAATAACACTAGTTAAAATGTGTCTAACGGCAATTACTAGCCTATAGCTAATAATAGTATTATAGTAGGATTGCAATAGAATTATAACATAATGTAATAGAGGAGGGAAAGGACACGTACGTACTGCAGCGGGAGCCTGCAATACTTTATATAGCTAAAGCTACTACTCTTACCTACTACTTCTTACCTTTTAAATAGCACTGTATATAAATAATTTGTATATAATACACTGTAATAGCGTGTAACTTCTACAATAAGTATTTCCTTAACCTTAACTCTTATTTAAAGACAAGAAGCTTTCCTATTGTACACCTAGCCCCTAAACTAGTCTAGCTTAAGCTAATTATATAGACACCTAAGTTTTCTAAGCATCTACAAACACAGCCTCTTTAGAACTTTATAATTATATTTTTATAAATAACTCTAGAATCTGTAATATCTTTATATACAAAAAGAATGTTAAGCCTTAACTTAGCTAGTTGTAGAAGGAATACAAGATCTACAGGGTGTTCGCTAATACTAGCAAAGTACTTAAAATGCTCTACTTTAGCATCCCTCTCTTCTTATTAATCATGCATGGGCTGAGTAAAGAAACTAGAAATAAAGCCTTAATATAAGTAGGCGGCATAGGCGGGATAAAGCGCGTTAAGTTAGGAGGCGATTCGCGTCTTTATCTTGCTTTTCTTTGTTTCTATCTAAACATGCGACACACTAATTGCGTGCTAGCAATGTTAAATAAGAGGGTATACGCCCTAATACCTATTGTTAGCAATGAATCTTTTTTTTACTAAAAAGGTGTCTACAAAATGTATGGTTACATTAAAAGGTTGTCTTAAAAGGCTAAAGCTAGTGTAAGAGTATTTATTTTTTAAAGTGTTAAGGGTAGTAGTTATTATTATAATTAAGATAGGGTTCTAAAAAAGTAAAAAGTAGCTACCCTCTCCTAATTAATTGTAAAAGTAAAAAAAAAAGATTATGTGTAGTTAACAAGATTAAAACGGTAGGTAGATAAGTTCTAAGAGAAAAGCTTAAACTACTAAGTCATAATTAGGGTTAAAAAATCTGCTAAAGTACTAAAAAACAATACTAGTTAAAACGTGTCTAACAGCAATTGCCAGCTTATAGCTAAAAATAGGATTATAGTAGAATTGTAATTAGGATTACAACATAATGTAATAGAGGAGGGAAACAACACATACGTACTGTAGAAGGAGCCTATAATACTTTATAAAGCTAAAGCTACTACTTCTTACCTATTACTTCTTACTTTTTAAACAGCACTATATATAAACAATTTGTATACAATACGCTGTACTACAATATAGCGTACAACCTCTGTAATAAGTATTTCTTTAACCTTAACTCTTATCTAAAGACAGGAAACTTTCCTGTCGTACACCTAGCCCCTAAACTAGTCTAGCTTAAGCTTATTATATAGACACCTAAGTTTATTAAGTATCTATAAACTTAGCCTCTTTAGAACTTTATAATTATATCCTTTATAAATAACTCTAGAATCTGCAAGATCTCTATATACAAAAAGAATGTTAAGCCTTAACTTAGCTAGTTGTAGAAGGAATACAAGATCTACAGGGTATATGCTAATACTAGCAAAGTACTTAAAATACTCTGCTTTAGTATCCCTCTCTTCTTATTAATCGTGCATAGGCTAAGTAAAGAAACTATTAACTAGTTAGGCTAGCTGTTGCATGACGTTGAAATGGCAATAGAGAAGGAAGAGGCGGGAAAGGAGGAGTATACAAGAAAGAATTATCTTCTTCTTTTTATAAAGATTATAGAAATTTACTAAGTAATAGCTCTTATATTAATCAATAATAAGTAGCTTATACGTCCCTACAGGTCGCGCATAGGAATTAAAGTAATAAAGCTAGTTAAGCACTACATTATTATTTGTCTAGCTAATAAGACTAATTTAGATTACCTAGTTATATAGCAGATCCTCTATAAACTAAGTAGAGATTAGAACCTTGCCTACAAAGATAAAAAATGCTAAGATATACTTTTGTATTACAGTAATGCCCTGTATTAGCGTAACTTACTTATAATTGCCTAGCTAAATCTTCCTTATTCTTCTTAGTTTGTCTGTACTTGTAATAACTAACTATAATAAAATCTTGCTTATAATAAAGCTAGTCTTATTATAGTAATAGATATTCTAGTCTATAATACTAAACTTTACATTTATTCTTTAAACTAGCTTAAACTAGCCTTTAATAAGCGCTAAGTCTTTGTAGAGAGCTTACTAGTAATAATATAAATAGCTCTAGCGTGTACATAGCTTAAGATTACGCTAGATAAACTTATTAACTTAGTTCTTACTACCCTCCTCTCTACCACGCTCTTAGAGTAGTCTATTAGCTATATCTTATACGTTGTCTCTCCTACAAGGTAGTCCTTGCTTAGCCTTAACTAATACACGTTAAGTAATAGTCTCCTCTTCTAGTTTTATTAGGCGCTTTGCTAGTAACTCCTAATTACTTTAAGGGCGTTGTCTAGCGTGTTGTTACTAGATTGTTGTTTATATGACGCTATAGGCTACAGCAGCACGTTATTTACTCTAGTTTTCTTAGAATTAATATTAGAGATAGTAATAAATATATCTACTTTAGTATAGGCCTTTAACAGGTTGCGTAGTTAAGACATTACGCGTTATTATTGCGAAGGTAGGATAGCGCGGGGAAGTAGCCTGCTTACTAGGGTGGCCTGCTTACTAGTGAGACACGTTAGTCTATATACTATAATATACTACTATAATCTTATAATTCTTAATCTCTAAACTATTCTTAGCGGCAATAGCTATTGCTGCTTAGAATTACTTGGCTGCTAATATAGCAGCATATATTAAGTTAAATAAGTTCTTATTCTAGAGATTACTTAATACCACAATCTATGCCTAATATTTTAAAAGAAGCTATTATATTTTGACTCATAGATTGAAATCTAATATATAAGTATAAATTGATTATTAATTTCTTTTTTAATTTTTTAGTCTAAATTTTATTGTTACGTAACTAATTGATCTGTTTTTTATAAGTATCATTAAATAAAGCCTTCTAACAAACTAAAGTAACTGTTTCTATAATTTAAGTAGATTAGGTAGATTATTATAATATAGTGTTGGAGTATTAACATGCGCAACATGCGGGTCACCCTGTTGAGCAGGTGATCCTGGTAAGCTGAACACGTGACGATCGCGCTAGCGCCTATATACACGGGCTAGATTGTCTTATTTCTTTTAGGTAGTTATTAACCACTTTGTTGTGGCACTTAGTTGTTTAATACACTCATTCTACTGCTCCTAATTAAGCAATTGCTCCTTTTCAGCTCTCCCATATAGTTAAACATTTTTTATATATAGCTTATACTTAGTAAACAAGGCTACTATAACTACGTAATTAAGTGTTTTATAGCTTAGTTAGTCTTTCTAAGTTGCTTTCAAACTTAGTAGGTAAGTATTATAAAAGTTACTTTTTAATGATTTTTTGTCATTTATAATTAATATATTAATACTTCCTAAGCTTCTACTTTAAGTTAATAATTAGGATCTTAAGTTGCGTTCTTATGCTTACGCCTGCTACCTAGCTTATATAGTAGAAGATAATTATAATTACAATTATTCTTATTAATATTATAGATTTATAAAAGTTCTTTTTTAGCTAAAGGCTATTTAAGACTATAGCTAGGCTGTTTTATAAAGTATTTATATACTTAAGTTTAGTAGTGCTGTATATTATAAGTAGCAGGTAGCATGCTCTTATAGTTAGCTACCTAGTAGCTTGCGTAGGTGCTAGTACTAAGGAGTAGTTTAATACAGGAAGAGATAAAACAGCAAGCTCTATTAAAAAAAAGAGAAAGAAGAAAAAAGTATAGAAGTAGTCTTTTTTATATAGTAATAAGCTGCTTATTATAGAGGGCTAAAGCCTTAATATCTTTAGTAGTTAATAGAAAGCCTTGTTTTGCTATCTTACAGATCTTGGATGTCTTTATATACCTAGTATCTATAAACTTAGTGTATCAGCTCTTCTAATTTTTTACCTTATTAACATTTCTCTTAGCTCTATATTATTTTCCTAAGCTACGTTAGTACCTGCTACGTAGCTACTTTTATCTCTTTTTTAGTACTAAGTATAGACTTTATAAAAAATTAAATACGCTTACTAGATAGCTTCTATAGTTTTTTAGTTAATTTATTACTATTTTATAGTTCTTTAGTTAATTTATAACTATTTTTTTTATTTTTAGTTAATTTATTATAGTCTTATACTTAAAGAGGATTCTTTTATAGCACTGCTATATTAAATTAGAAGCTACTTAGAGCTATATATAATAGGCTAAGGCCTAGAGTAGATCCTTAGTTGTACCTTAATAGTACACTTTATATTATAAGTTGTAGTAGCAGCTTATAAGTATTAACGATATAAGATAATTAGACACTCTATTATTTTATGCTAACCTTTTAGCTAAGTAGTTAGCATGTATAGTTTTATACTAGGTCTGTTTAGACCTGCCTACTATATTATAATATAGCACTCTAAGGTCTATAGTCTAGAGAGGTTAAGAGGTTAAAAGTTTAAGTCTTAAGATTAACCTAGCTTAGTAATAACGTTAACTTATACGTGCTGGCGTAGGGGCAGCGTAGTACTTATTAACCTAGTAGAAGAGTAATGTAACAGGCTAAGGCCTAGAGTAAATCCTTAGTTATACCTTGGTAGTACACCTTATATTATAGGTTACAGTAGTAGCTTATAAGTATTAACTACGTAAGATAATTAGACACTTTATTATCTTATACTATCCTTTTAGCTAAGTAGTTACCATATATAGTTGTATAATAAGTCTGTTTAGACCTGCCTACTACACTATATCTAGATAGGAAGCTAGCTAGAGCTATATTTACACGTAGAAGCTACCTAGAGCTTTATCTAGATAAAACTTTAATTAATTAGATTACTAATCTTAGTTAAAGCTGTTGAAAATCTACTAAGAATTAATAGTAGAAGAAACAGAAAAAGTGCTAAAAAATACTTAGCTATATAAAACTTTACTTAGAACATTTTGTAATATAAACTATTAAATAAGCCTACTATAATACTAGTAGCCTTAAAACCTATTCCCTGCTGTTCAACAATCCAAGTACTATTTATTTAGTACTTTTACACTATATGGCAAGGGTAGAGATTATATTTAGAAGCTTTACTGTTTAAATAGCAAGACTAAACTAAGATGGTATTAATTAGGCTAAAATTGAGAACACTTTAAAAGGCCTTGACAGAGCAAACAAATTAAATAAGATAATAACCTTAATAATTATAAAAAAAGTGTTTTTTATTTAAAAAGCTATAAATTTAGCTTTTAGAAAAATAAAACTACAACAGGAATAACTACTTGTATAGCTACTAACACCACTTACTGCCTTAGAGCTAGTTTAGTTGCTAGCATAACTTAAGTATTTTAAACAACTTAATCTAGATGCTTAAAGTAAAATAAGAAATATGTATTAAATTTTTAAAAAGTAACTTACTGCTAAGGTAGAGAACAACTAAGAATATTTCAATATATAAAGAAGAACTTATAACTACGCCTTTAGTAAGCTTATAAGATCTACAGCTACTTTAACACTGCTCGTCTTTAACTAGATAGAATTATTAAACGCCTAGAATTTGGAATACTTATTAGACTTTTTTAACTAGATATTTAGAAATCTACACAGCGCTAAGAGAGCTTAAAATAAGCTCTAGTCTATATCTTAAAATAAAAGCAGTATGTATAATTATATTATAAACTTCTAAGAATCGTTACTATTGTTAAATAGCACTTTTATTAGGATATAAAGATAAAACTCTTTTAGAAAAGCTTTACTTATAAGCCTTAAGATAAGCTTGTCAGTACTGAGGGGTGACAAAAAAAAACATGTTAAAAAAGTTATAGTTTTTAAAGCTCTATATATCGACAACTAGAAGTTTTATACCCAAAAGAATTAGTAATTTAGAAAGCTAATATTTTCCTTATTAAGTTGCGTGGCTTAGTAAGCTACTTAGTTAGCACAGTTGTCCCTGTAATCTTGCTTAAAATAAGATAAAACGAAAGTCAAAATAGATTTTAGTATAACTTTTTTATAATTATATTTATTTTTTAAGGTGTTAAAGGTGGTGGTTGTTGTTATAGTCAAAATAGGGTTCTAAAAAAGTGAAAAGCAGCTACCCTCTACTGATTAATTACAAAAGTTAAAAAAGAAGATTGTGTGTAGTTAATAAGATTTAAACAGTAGGTAGATAAGTTCTAGGAGGAAAGCTCGGACTACTAAGCAATAATTAGGGTTAAAAAAATTTGCTAAGGTACTAAAAAATGACACTAGTTGAAACGTGACTAACGGCGATTGCCAGCCTATAGCTAGCAATAGGATTACAGTAGGATTGTAATAGGATTGCAACATAATATAATAGAGGAGGGAAAGGACTTGTACGTACTGCAGCGGGAGCCTGCAATACTTTATAAAGCTAAAGCAGCTACTTCTCACCTACTGCTTCTCACCTACTGCTTCTTACCTACTGCTTCTCACTAACTACTTCTCACCTTTTAAACAGCACTGCATACGAATAATTTGCATACAATACACTACACTACAACAAAGCGTGTAACCTCTACGGCGAGCATCTCCTTATTCTAGGCTCTCTTCTAAAAAAAGCATGTTTTGCTACTGTCTACCTAGCACCTAATTTAGTCTAACTTAAACTACTTATATAGACACTTAAATTTATTAAGTATCTTAAAACTTAACTACCTAGCTAGACTTCTAAGTTTCAACTGCTGAAGTTGAGCACAGAAGTGCTTACTAAGCATCTTACTAAGTAGCCTAATTTACAGAAAAAGATCTTGACTTTCCAAATCACTAACTATTTTGGGTCTAGCCCTTCTAGTTGTAGTTAAATAAAGCTTTAAAAATCATAACTTTTTTAATATCTTTTTTTTGTCACCCCTCTGTATTACCTTTTTAGACTTAAGTGATTTACAAAATAAGTTTATTAAAATTGTAGACTACCTGTACTAGATAAAACAATATTCTAAAGGCTAAAAAAAGCCTAAGGAATATAGGCTAAAACGCGCGTATTCTTCTCTTCCTCCTCTTCTTCCTCTTACAGGAGACTATATAGAAGGAAATAGAGTTTACTAGAAGATTAGCTAGGGCACGTAGGTTAAGCAATCTAGAACTCAATAAGTTAATAAGAGCAGGACATTGTTTTACTTATAAGTTAAAAGGATACTTAGCTATAAATTATACTACAAAAAAGACGCTAAAAGAAAAAGAAAAAAGAACTACTACATTAAAGTCTTTTAGAGTCAAGGCAAGAAAGCTTATTTAAAGATGCTTAAGTAGTAAAGACACCTTAAGAAACTAGTATTCTAATTTAGAAAAAGAATAGCTTTTACTTAAAGTTACTAGCAAGAGCTACATATAAGCTAAAACAACTTAGTAAAAGAATAGGCTAGTTTGAAAAAAGATTAAAGTAGCAATAAAATTACTATTAAAATATTAGTAAATTATTATACTTTTGCTTTCACTCTTTTTTGTTTTTTTGTACTTTAACGTTCTTTCTTAGCCTAAAAAGCTATATAAGACGTGCAGGCTAAGGCCTGCAGGTATCTATGTATGTTTTCTATCTTCTAAGTAGTTTATAAAGGGTAATTTATCTAAATAAATTGCTTTAAGACTTATTAATATAGAACAACTTGTATACTTTCTTATTAGCCTTTAACTTATAAGGATTACTAGTTTAAAGTGCACCTTTATTTTTCTGTGTAAATTAGAAGAACTTATAGAAAAACCTAGAACTATTAACAAAGTTACTAAATGAAAAATTTATATTAAAGACTACAAAGATACTATCTAAGGCTATATTACTTCTATACACTTTAAATACAATTTAATATTTGGATAGCCCTAGATAAATAGAAGAGAGGTTACTATTGCTACTTTTAAAAAGTTAATATCTATCTACTCTTGTGGACAAAGAATTAAACTACAAAATACTTAAAACTACTTAGTTTTAGAAAGCAAAAAGTTTAAGTAAATAAACACAATAGCCTATTACTCCTATATTAGATAAGCGAAAAAAGATAAATTAATATAGACTTTTACAGCTTCTTTTAAGAATATTAAAAAGGCTTTAGCTTTTTAAAAGAAAGTAAACGTTTTATTATTACGTTTTAAGGCAAACCTAAACAAGGCTTAAAAATTACGTTATAAATTTCTTCTGCACTACCTCTCTTACATATACTTCAAGTTAATTACTAAATTAAGTTACTTAAGAATAAAAACAAAAAAAATACCCTCTTTAGAGTCCTTTATATAATATTAGTAGACTAAAGCTTTTAGTTCTATGTAAAAAGCTAATGTCTTTATTAAAAAAAGAATAAATCAGAGCTAGCAGTCTTGTAGCTGTTTCTCTAGTTCTATTTGCTTAAAAACCTTGAAAAAATAACAGTTCTATATTAATTACTAAGCTCTTTATGCTAACACAAAGAAAAATCGTTATCTATTGCTATTAATATAAAAGACGCTTAATTATATTGCTAAGATAAAGTGGTTTACCGAGATTAATGTCTCTATAGCTTTCTACAAGATTAGAATTAATGCAAAAAATAAGTAGAAGACTACTGTTGGAAACAAAATTCTCACAGATCGATAAATCGCGCTCTGGCTAGAGGATACATATACACGTTGCGACAACTACTCTTTACACTAAATTTAGATTATACAAATAGGTACTTACTCCTTCTAGCATAGTAAACGCTTCTAGCACTTTTTAACAATATATTAATTAGACACTAGGCAAGTACATTAACTATTTCTATTTAGCCTTATGAGACAATGTATTAATTTAAACAAAAAGTAGCTTAAAGAACACTAACACAATATAAATAAGATTCTTGCAGCGATAAGCAAGGCTAAGTTACTTCCTGATATTAAGAAATGCAAATTTGACGTGCAAAGTACTTAGTACCTAGAGTTTATTATTAAGGCTAGAAAAGGACTGTCAATCAACACTAAAAAAGTAAAAGCTATTTAAGAATAGGAAGTAGCTACATATATTAAAAGAATACGCAGTTTTTATTAAAATTTAAAATTTTTTATCAATATTTTATCAAGAACTACTTTAATATAGTTGCCTTGCTCTGAAGGCTTACTAGAAACGTCTCCTTTTAATAAGAAAAGGCACAGCAAGAAGCTTTTGATAAGCTAAAGAAGCTATTTATTTTTAAACTAATACTAGCTTAATAAGATCCTGACAAGAAAATAATCCTAGACACTAATTCTTCTAGCTATATTGTAGTAGGAGTCTTTTTGCAATATAATAATGAAAGAAGATTCCAACTAGTAGTGTACTACTTAAAAAAGATAACTAGCGCTTATAGCAATTACAAAATATATAATAAGAAATTACTTAATGTTATTTACTAGTTATTTAAGTAAAATGCTATGCTACGTTCTTTAAGGAAGTCCTTATTTATAATAAATTATAAAAGCCTAGCGTATTTTAAAAAGCTTAGGCAGCTTATTAAAAGATAAATAAAATAGGCTTTATTCTTTAGTAAATTTCTTAAAATTGAAATTGCCTATAGGCCTAGAGTTGTGAAGGGCTAAAGCGTTAATATTCCTTTGTACTTGGCCTTTGGCCTTTGTTAGCTTTTCTTACCTTAGCACTAGCAGCTAATTATTAGCCGCTCTATTTGCGCTAGCTTCTGCTAGTAACTTCACTACTAGCTGCACTAGTTACGCTAACTGTTAGCTAACCCGGAAAACCTCTAATAACCTCGGTTAGTCCTAACCTTAGTTAGTCCTAACTATCCGGGTTTGATATAAAAACCTTTACGTAGTCTCTCTATAGTTCTTTATCTAATTTATTCACTGTTTACCTTGCATCTTTGGTCAACCCAACGCACCCTTATACTTTTAGCATAGCAAACACTCTTAGCACCTTTAAATTATATATATAAACTAGACACTACGCAAGTACATTAACAATTTCTTCTTAGCTTACTTAGATAATGTATTAATTTATATAAATAACACGCTTAAGGAACACTAACGCAATATAAACAAGTTTCTAAAAGCAATAAGCAAGGCTAAGTTACCTCTTAATATTAGAAAATGCAAGTTTGATATGCAAAGCACTAAGTACCTAGAATTTATTATTAAGGCTAGAAAAGGACTTCAGATAGACCTTAAGAGAGTATAAGCAATTTAAGAATTAGAAGTGCCTAAAAATGTTCAAGTGGTACGCAGTTTTCTTAAGTTTACAAACTTTTTCTAACGCTTTATTAAAAACAACTTTTGTATAGTGGCCCCGCTCTTAAAGCTTACTAGAAATGTCTCTTTTTAACAGGGAAAGACAAAGCAAAAAGATATTTTTTAATAAGCTAGAAGAACTATTTATTTCTAAACAAATGCTAGCTTAATAAGATCTTAATAAGGAAATAATTCTAAATACTAACTCTTCTAGCTATGTTGTAGCAAGAGTTCTTTTGCAATACAACAACTAAGGAAGATTATAACTAGTAGCGTACTACTCTTAAAAGATAACTAGTGCTCAACGCAACTTTAAGATATACGATAAGGAATTACTTATAGTTATTTGCTGCTTATTTATGTAAGACACAATGCTACGTTCTTTTAGGAAGTTCTCAGTTATTATAGACGATAAAAACTTAGAGTATTTTAAGAAACCTAGACAGCTTAGGAAAAGATAGACAAGATAAGCCTAATTTATTAGTAAATTTTCTAATATAGAAATTGCCTAAAGACCTAGAGTTAATAAATATAGAGCTAACGCCTTATTTTAAAGGCAATAAGATATGCCTGCAAAAAGTGTAAATACTTAAATTTTAAAAAATATTTGATAAGTCTTTAAACTATTGACTGCAACAACTCTAGAAATCAAAAAACAAGAAGAAGAGAAGACTCTTAGAACCTTCTACTGCAATAGCTATCTATCATTTGTACTTTAAGAACAATTAGACCTAGAGGAGCTTTAGAACAAAGCTAAAAAGAGAATAAAACCTACTAGCTAGCCTAGAAAGCAGAAAACAAGAGAGAACGCTAATTTCTAACAAAGCTAGACTTTAAGCTTTTTTTAGGAACCTGCTATACTAAGGTTAAAATTAGGTACTAAACAACAAGCCTTTACGCACTAGAATTATCTATAAGATCTACTGTTCTAGGGCTCTAGGGCATCTAGGAAGGAACCTTACCTACTAAGTAGTTGCAAGAGAATACATTTGGCCCTTTATTAGCTAAATAGTAAGGCAATATATTAGAAACTGCTTAGTTTGTAGAAGAACAAAACTATAAAGAGATAGGCTATTAAGCTTGTTAAAGCCATTGCTAATTCCTTAGCGTATTTAGAAGGAAATATTAATTAATTTTGTTACAAGATTACTAGAAAGCGAAAATTGCAGTAACTTAATAGTAGTTACTAATAGGCTAAGCAAAGATGTAGTTCTAATAGGCCTTAAGAACATAATTTAGAAAGTGTTGCTAAAGCGTTTATTAACTCTGTAGTAGCTTACTACCAGTTACTAGGTTATATTACTTTTAATTAAGGTGTACAGTTTAAAGCTACTTTTAGACTAGGCTTTGTAAGCTACTAGAGATTAAACAACATTTATTTTCTAAATATTACCCTAAAACTAACAGCTCTACAGAACAAATAAACTCTATAGTACAGGCCTACTTACAAGCTGTTTGCAATTAGGATTAAACAAACTAGAAAAGTAACCTAGAGATAGCTAAGATCGCAATTATAGCAAGACAAGCACAATCTACTAGAATATTGCCTTTCTTTCTACAATATAGATATGAGGTAGACCATCTTTAAATAGTAGTAAAACATAGACCTTAGAATTAAGCTTAAGGAAGGAGAATACAGGAAGACTACTAAATAGCAGAAGATATAGCTAAAAAAACTCTTGTAAGGGTGCGTTGGTTTGACCAAAGATGCAAGGTAACAGTAGAAGGTGAATGAATTAGATACAGAACTATAGAGAGACTACGTGGGTTTTTATATCCAGTTCGGATAGTTAGGACTAACCAAGGTTAGGACTAACTAAGGTTATCGGAGGTCGCCGGGTCAGCTAACAGTTAGCGTAACTAGTGCGGCCGATAGTCAGCAGCTAGTGCTGAGGTGCTAATGCTGAGGTAAGAAAAGCCAACGAAGGCCACAGGCCGAGTACTAGAGAACATCAAGGCTTCAGCCCTTTACAACTCTAGCAAAGTATCAAGTTAGCTTAAGCTATAATAGCAGAATTTTAATAAGAACAAGAACATTAAGCAAATAAAAGAAGAAAATAATTGCCTTAGCTTTAAATAGGTAATAAAGTTTAGTTTAAAGCTAGAAGACTACTATAAGATAAAAAAACAAAGCTAAAAACTTAATTAGAAGAATTTAAAGTACACAGTACTTAAGGTTGTCAGTTTAAACTCTGTAAAGCTAAATACATCTAGAAGGATACATTTAGTATTTAATATTAAAAACCTCTAGCTAGCTTGTTTAGATTCTTTACTAAGCTAACTACAGGACGATAATAAGCTGTTACTTATTAAAGTAGACGGCGAAGAGGAGTACTAAGTAGAGCGCCTATTACAGGAAAGAAGCATAGAAAGAAGAAATAAATACTTAGTTAAATAGGTAGGATACTTAGAACTAACGTAGAAACTAGCTTTAAACCTAAAGAATACAGAGAAACTACAGAACTAGGAAAACTCTAGGACCCTTATTAAGGAAGAGGGTACTGTAAAAGGCTAAAGCCCTAATGCTTTAAGTACTTAATAAAAAGCCTTGTTTTGCTTTTACAGATCCTGGGTATCTGTGTGCGCCCGGCACCTGTAGACTTAGCATATCAGCCCTTCTTCTTAGCCCTTCTTGGCCTGCTTAGCCCTTCTACTCTTCTAGCCTACTTAACATTTCTTTTAGCTCTACGTTATTTTCCTAAGCTACGTTAGCAGCTGCTACGTAGCTACTTTTGCCTCTTCCCTAGTACTAAGCACAGATCTTATAGAGGAGTAGATAAACTTGCTAAGATAGCCTTTGTAGTTCTTTATTTAATTTAATACTGTTTTCTCTGCATCTTTAGTTAATCCAACGTACTCTTACAACTAGTATTATTAGATACGTAATAAGTTAACTTAAAGTTAAAAATCTATGTTTGTTGTAAAGAATACGTAACCTAGATTACTTTAAATAAGGCTTTAATAAACGTATAGTTTATCTCTCTAATCTTCTAACAATATAGTTGGTTGTCTTGCTTAATAATAGGTGTTGCTATATATAACTTCTTAATTGCAAGTCTTTTCAATTGCAATAATTACTTAGCGTTGCCAATTGTTTCTTGTATAGCTAGGCTATTATTAATGCGCGATCAGACTTAATTTATCCTGTTTTCTTAGGGTTGCCACTAAGCTACCACGTTGCTAGGGTATGCTTACTAGCAATCCTTTAGCGCGTGTTTTGTATTATATACTTCGCATTTGCTAGCAGTATATTGAATATTTTTTAATTAAGTATTTTTAGTAAGCTTTTCATTCTAGCAGTCTTTATGCTTCTGCCTAATATTGTCTAATTTATCTTTATTCAGCGTTAGTTATCTAGCTCTAGCGGCTACTCTAAAGGACGCATTAGTAATCTTTGCTTTAAATAGGTAGAAAAGCTATATGTAATTTTAATAGTAACAGATTATATCTTACATTGTAATTAAAGGATTCTTTAATCTATAAGATAAAAATATTTTTATCTATTGTTTTAAGTGCTAAGCTATAGCTTAGGTAAAGTCCTTCTTAATGTACGTGTCTACTTAGTACTTAAGTATTCTAACTGCTTTGCTCTCTGTTGTAGAATAATTTACTTTAGTAAGCTTTATCTCCTATAAGTTAATTACTCTAGGCACTTTTATCGCGAGTTTGTACTGCTTTTAGGCTTCCTTAATTTTATCTTCAGCGTTCATGCCTACAGTAGCTATAAAATTAGTAATTTACTATTAATATAGTTTGCCTGCTCTATAGCAGTTTATGTATAAGTAGTTGTATACTACATGCTATATCTCTTGTGTAATTTTATCTAGCGCTGCTTACTCTCTTGTATACTTCTAATCTTCTATCTTATCTTAATCTAGCTCTAACTTAAATATTTCTAGATCTTCTTTGTAGGAGGCTCTCGCGTTCGTAGCTAGATCTGCAGGTTAAGTAAGTATTAATAGTAGTATAGATGCGCTGCCGCTGCAATTGCCTTAGTGTAATGCAGCGTGTGCATTAATTGCTTGTTACAACGCTTAATAGTTGCTTAGTTAAGGCATTTAAGGTACCTCTAGTTTAGTAGTAGGTTTAATTAAAAGGTTTAGATTAATCTTCACCTCTATGCGTAGAGAGCTAACGGGTGTCTTAATTTAGTAAATCTATTTAATTTAGTTTGTGTAATTAGTAAGGATTAATAAGAAGTCTTGTAAAGATAGTGTAGACATCCTGTTAATAACTTGTATAGTTTAGTAATTCTAAATCCTTATTTAGTTAAGGTAGTTAGACTCTTAATTGTTGCAAATAATAGGTTGTTACAACTAATAGGATAATACAGACAAGTGACAAAAATAAGGATATTAAAAGAGTTATTGTTGTTAAAGCTTTATATTTCTATAACTAGAAAGACTATACTAAAAAGAGTTAGTAATTTGAAGAGCTAAAAACTTCCTCTTTAAACAATCCGCGTAGTAAGCAGCTTAGTTAGTATATTTGCGCATTTAATCTTGCATGAAATAAGGTGTAAAAAAAATCTTTAATTTATTTTAATATAACACTTTTTGGGGTAATAAAAATAGCTAAAAAATAAATATAATCAAGTAACTATAGTTTGTCCCTTTTGCGTAAAATTTAAATTATCTGTTTAATAAAATATATAGTTATAATAAACGGCTTGTTTATAAGTTTTATTTAAATAATCAACTAAAATAGCTTACTAATACTAAGTAAACAGGCCTATAGCTTGGTTAGTAGATGAAATTACACCCTACTGATAATAATGTATAATATATAATTCCTTTTTGTAAAAACTTACTTTTCAATAACACAATTATTTTATTGTATACAATAGTATCTTATTTTAGCGCTATAAATTTACTTAATAATAAAATTATTTTGCTAGTAAACTTATTTTTAGTCTTTATTTTAAGGGTTTATAAGTTTTTACTTAGTATATACATAATAATTACAAGCTTTTTTTTAAATATAAAGACAACTTTTTCTAATAAATACAAACAAACTATATAGCAGAAACAAGTACAGGAATAAATAAGAGATAATTATTAATTCTAAGAAGCACTGTAAAAGTGCTGCTATATATACACTGCTTAGCGAGTAGTGCTAACTATTCTATGATAGCACAGATTACGTGCTCTTATGTTAGCTTAGCTTAGCTAAGTTATTCGTTAGTAGTAGCGTAGCATATAGGGCAGCACTCTGTAACACACCCCCTACGTAATCCTTACTAAAGATATTACGTGTATCTAAGCGCTGCTAACTCTATGTGCGCGATTTTTTTTTAATTACGTGCTTTGCAGAGTACGCGTTGCGCTAAGCCTTGTTTCTACGTATAAAGTACTCTACTAAAACAAAGGCTTGTTTAGTGTTTTGCACAACTCTTATATTTTTATAGCTTAACTAAGGCTTACTACTTAACGCGCACTACTACCTAACGCGCGGCTAGCTAAATAACACCTTAACTTCAACACGCGATAACTTCACTAAAATAGATAGAATTAAGGCTGCGCTTGCAGCTATAGATGCCCTAGCACCTAGAGAGAATATAAGTTATACTTAGATCTTGAAAAAATATAGTGTTGTGCGATCTACTCTTACCTAAAGACACTAAGGTAGATCTACCTCGCGCAGCCTCGAGGCTCAACACTGACAAGCTATCCACCCGCAACAGGAGGAGGAGCTCCTACAATATATTGAACAGCTTACTATACGAGGCCTTCTACCTACCTAAGCTATAATTAGGAATTTCGCCTTACAGATTGCTTAAAGAGAGCTTAGAGTTAACTAGGTTAATTGCTTTGTCTATAAGCACCCTAAAAAGCTTCTTTTAAAATAGACAACAGCGATTTATAACAGTTGCTATAAAGCTATTTTAGAGAGAAAGTATAGCCTCTACTTTACCCTCCTACGCAATAAAATTAAGCAGTATTACGTTAAGCCTTGTCACATATACAATATAGATAAAAAGGGCTTCCTCCTTAGTATCCTAGGTAGATTAAAGAGGATTTTTAATAGGCCCTTGTACAAGAAAGGGAAGAGAAAGAGTACTATTTAGGATAGATTTTAAGAGTAGATAACACTACTAGCCTGTATCTGCGCTAATAGATCTCACTTTAAGCCTGCCCTTATTTACTAGTTAACCTAAGGATTAAGACAGGACTTCTAGCTTTAAGGCTTTAATCCTAATCTCTATTAAGCTTAGATATCCTCCTTACTTTTAAGCTAAATAAATAATAAGATAGGCCTTACGTAGCTTAAACAGGTGTTAGAATACAAAACTAAAGCAAAGGCTTAATTAAGCCATTAATTGCTTATCTTTAATAGCTATAGATTTTACTTTATAATAGATTTGATTAAATATTATTATTAGAACAAGATCCTCCTTGCGGCATATCCTCCTTACTTAACCTATATGCTACAGCCTCTAGACGTTAGCCTGTTTAAGCCTCTCTCCTCTGCCTATTAGGCTAAGATATCTTTCTTTATGGCAAGGAGCTAGGGCCTTGTTTAAATAAGTAAGAGGAACTTCTTCCGCCTCTTCTTCTAAGCCTAGTAAGCCTCCTTTAAGGAGGAGACTATCCTAAAAGCTTTTAAAACTATAGGCCTCTTACCCTTTAATCTAAATAAAATCCTCTACTACTTCCCTCTACCTAATTCTTTAAGTAATAGTAACTCCTTAGCCCTTTGCACATCTAATTAGAAGAGAATAGAGTATCTGCTACGTTGTGTAGTAGCTAACTAGAGTAATAGGTAGGTTAAAAGGCTAAGCTAGGTTATTTATGTAAGCTCTACTTAGAATAGCCTTCTTAAAGATAAAGTAACAAAGCTAAGGAAGGCTCTAGTTAATAAGAGAGCGCGTAGAAAGTAAGGCAAGCCTCTCCTCCTCTAAGAGCTTAAGAAGTATTATAGTAGAGCTATATTCTAGTCTCTAAGAAAGGTAAGAGAGGCTCGCAATTGTTAGCTCCTCTAGGAGGAGTAGGAAGAGCAGCAACAATACTAAAAAGCTAAAGTAAGCAGGTGTTGTAAGGAGCTAAGAGGTAAGAAGGCTAGACAGAATTAGCTTAGGCGTAAGGCAAAGGCTAAGACTAGGAGACTAAGAGAGGTGTTAAGAGCTAATTAGGCTACTAAGTGAGCTGCGCAGCAAGCTACTCGTAAGGCTACACAACAACTTAAAAAGGCTATTAAAACTTCTTAAAGAGGTAATTAGAAGGGCTTTAAGGCTTCTACAAGCTCTTCTTAAAAAAAGAAGCTTATTATAAGGCGTATAGGTGTTAAGCAGCCTTAATAGCTACTATCAGCCTCACTAGCCTATATCGGCCGCCACGGCCGAGCGATTAAGACACCTACTAGATATTTATAGCTATATAGATTAATCAGGGCCTATAGATCTTACTACAAAAAAAAATTGTAATTATAGCTTTTATATAGGGCTGTATAGCCTTATTATAATATAGCTGTTTTAGTGTTCGGCCGCGCGTTAGGTAGTAGTGCGCGTTAAGTAGTAAGCCTTAGTACCTTATACCGTGTCCGTGCGCGTTTTGCGCATAGTCGAGTTTTGCGCATAGTCGAGTTTTGCGCACCTTAACAACATAAAAATTCTAGAAAAATAAGGCTGTAGAGCTACTACTAATAGCTAGTATTGCAAAATTCTGTAGAGTTGTAGTAAATATAGTATTGCAATTAATTTGTATTACTTATATTTACCTAGTAAGGTGACGTTGTGCCCGCGGCGGGTAGTGCGCGCTAGGGCAGCTAGTGCAGCTACCTTAGTTTTAATATAAGATACATTAATAATAACACGTTTTTAACGCTTTCACTTTAAAGTAGAGACTTATAAGGCCTTACGCTTACCCTTTTTAGACGGTTGTATAGCTTTTCAAGCGTTGCGAGCTGATTTCTAACGCTCCTTTTTAGCTGCCTTTTTAGCCTTCTCTTTCTGCCTTACCTCTTTAAGCCTCTCTCTCTTTACACGCCTTTTCTTAGCTTATCAAGCCTTATATAATTAAGCTTGCTCTTTTAAGTAAGACCTCTTAGCTTATTAAAGTTGTAGTATTTATTATTTATGTTGTTAAACTACCTTGTCGGCCTAAGCCTAACAGACCTTCCTAGGCAACTTGAAAACAGCACTACTATAGTACTCCTAAGGGTTTTTAAGTGAAAGAGTATAGCTTTTCTTTTAGTGTCTCTTTTTAACTAATAGAGCCTCTTTTAAGCCTTAAATCTTTTTACAGAGGATACTATTTTAAGCTAAGATATAGTAGCGGCTTTAACAAATCTTTTTTACCTCCTTAGTGCTCTAATCTTGTACTAAACGGCGTATAAAAGTCTCTATTTTTAGCTAATTATCTCTACTAAGTATAGAAGCTAAAAATTTATTTAAACTAGAGGTCTCCTTGCAGAATCTTTAAAAGATAATTTTAGGATTAAGTAGGTAGACCCTAGTTACTTAAAAAGACTTTCTAATAGTCTTCTTCTTAAAAGCAGTATCTAAGGCCCTTTGAAGGAGAAGAAAAAAGTCTCTTTCAACTATTAGTAAGAGCCCCTAGCTTTTATAAAGGTAGGATAAAAGCTTAGTTAAGTAGGCGGTTAAGAAAGGCTTAAATAATCTAACATTAAGCAGTTAAAGCGTATCGGTTAAAAAAGGAGGAAATACAGCTAATAGGATCTTATAGTTGTTATAGTAATTAATAAAATCTATAGTTAAGTAAGATTTATAGCTGTTAAGGAGGAGTAATTAGTATCCTAAATAAGCTTTCTATCTAGTCTCTCTCTAAAAAAACCTTCTTAAGCTAGGCTAGACCTATAGTATTGTTAGTCTAGCTAGAAGGAAACAGGCTAATAAATACTAAGTGCTTCTTGTTATTAATATCCTTAACCTAGCTTAATTTTAGAGCTCTAACAGCTAACTAAAAGATAAGAGCTAAGGATAGAGCTGTACTGTCTAAACAAACGCAGGCTAGGACAGTTACCTACTCTCTAGAACAGTCCTAAGTTGTAGTTATTACTCTTTTTTAATTTTATATTTCCTTGTTAAACACCCTTTTTAACTTTCTAGTAGCTTCGGCCTTTTAAGACAACTGTTTAATGTGACTACATATTTCATGGACACTTTTTTTAGTAAAAAAAAGATTTATGGCTAATTATGTTGTAATCCTATTGCAATACTACTGTAATCCTGTTATTAGCTATAGGCTGGCAATCGCCGTTAGACACGTTTTAACTGGTGTCGTTTTTTAGTACTTTAGTAAATTCTTTAAACCCTAATTATCGCTTAGTGGTCTAAGCTTTCCTCCTAGAACTTATCTACCTACCGTTCGAATCTTGTTAACTACACACAATCTTTTTTTTCGACTTTTACAATTAATTAGTAGTGGGTAGCTGCTTTCTACTTTTTTAGAACCTTATTTTAACTACTACAACAACTACCACCTTTAACACCTTAAAAAATAAATTAACTTTCTAGTTACTTTAATTATAAAGCCTTTCTTATTTATAGTAAAGATTTAAGAAGGCCTTATATTGGATTCCTTTATCTTGTTATGTAGTAGCTTAAAGTAGAGGCTATATTAAGCCTCTAAATTACCTTTGTAGCGATTGCGATCTATTCCTGCATGCTAGCGTAGGATAAGATGGGTAGAATTCCTGTTAATAAAGCAAGTAACCTAGCTTTCTAAAACTTCTATACTAGCTAAAGATAAGGCAAAGTTGCGTATTATTACTTGTGTAGGTAGTATACATTGTTTAGTAAGCGTAGTAATATACTGTAGGAGCTTAGTTTCTTATTGTAGGTAAAGGAGTTAGTGGGCGAGTTAGTGTAGTTAGTTTTGCCCTTAGTGCCTTTGCGTTAAGGTTAAGCGTACTATACTATACTTTTTTGCAAATCAAGGATACGAGAAAGATGCGTCTAATGCACGCAAATTAAGTTTATTAATTGCTTCCTAAATTAGATCTAAATTGGTAGAGTTATAGCTAGTTAAGTATAGGTGGTTGTTTTGGTAGGGTGCGCAAAACTCAACTATGCGCAAAACGCGCACGGACACAGTAAGCACCTCTTAACTTTTTAGCGCTTGCGCTATACTAACTAAAGCAGTACTACTAACAGCGCTCTACTAATTATACATACTTATTACGCTATTTTGTTAATTTCTAAGCTTTATTATAGGTAATTTTACTCCTAAAAATATAACTTGTAGTTAACTGTAATAAACAAGCGTACAACCTAGTTAAAAGTTAAAAGTACTAGTGCTCTAACGTTCCTGCTTAAGAGCTCCCCGCTCGTACGTGTCCGCTGTTGTCCTACTACTAATAATAATAACACTGCTCTTAATCCTTGTAAGAAGAGCAGATATAAAAGTAAAAGTAAAGTAAAGCTCTTTAATACTAATACCTTGCATACTTTTAGAGAAGATCTCGAGTTCTTTACTTCTTAAGCTACTGCTGCTAAGCATGCTGTTGCTAAAAAAGCTAAGGCTAATTAAGTGGCTGCTAAGCAGGCGGCTGCTAATACATCTAAAGCTAATTGCTTAGCTACTAAATAGGCAGCTGCTAACAAGGTAGCTGCTTAGCAGGCTGCTGCTAATAAAGCTAAAGATAAGTAAGCTCGCTTAGCTTAAGAGTAGAAAGAGCGTGTAAGAGCTTGTAATTTTTGCTATAAACTAGCTCTTTTTTGCTAAAGTAAGAGTTAACTTCAAGGAAATTGCTGCTTAGCGCGCTGCTAATAAATTGCAGGATAACAAGAGTAATACTTTTAAATTTAATATTGCTTCTTCTGTTGCTCCTTAGCAAGCGTCGTCGCCTGCAAAAGCTTCTACCAGCTAGCTTAGTATTAAGCTTAGTAGTTCTAGTTCCGGGAGCTCTTTGTTGTTTAACAAGGCTCCCTTATTCAATAAAGCTCTTTTCTTAGATAATGCTTCCTCTGCATATTTAAGCAATGTTGCAAAAAAAATTTATGCTATCTCTAACGATTTGTTTACTTTAACTAAGCATAGTCTCACTTATTCTAAAAAGTTTAAGTTTAGTGTATTTTAGAGCTATTATTATAGTACTCCCTACATAAACTGCTGTATAAGTATTGTTTCTAGCAAAGCTTTGTTCTCTTATTGCTCTAATAGCCTCTAAATTTAAGACTAGTAAAAAGGCCAATTGTTGCTTTTTGTATACTATTTTTAATTATCCTTGCTATGCTCTGTAAGTAGCTTTTTTACTTAATTTAAAGCATTTGCTAACTGTTGTCTGTTTTCTTAGGCATAACAGTCCGTTGGAAGATAGTATCTGTATACTCGCTGCCGTTCGCGCTCTCCCTTATAACAAGCTTAGTAAGGCTAAGTATACTGTATATACTATTAACCTTAACTAAGTGTTCCGCTTTAAGGTTAACCTGCTTATTAACTTTAACTAGCTTAAATACCCTATTAAATCTAGGGCTAAACGCCTAGCTAAGAGCACTTAGAATAATACTTAGGTCGTCACCTTAAGCTTTAATAACCTTAGTACTTGTTTTTAAAAAAAGCGTAGGCTTTTTTCTACATCTCTTGTAGCTAAACAAGCACGCGTTTAATAGACTAACCTTAATGCTACTAGAACTCTTTTTTCTTAGCATTCTAAGCCTTTTGCTCTTAATAAGAGCAATGCTAGCTCTAAAGCTGTTTCTAAGCATGTTTTAACAGCTTTACATTATTCTAAGCTTTCTGTTCTTTAAGATGCTTTTAAGACTAAGCTTAGTTGTCCTGTGCGTAACTTTAGCAAGCTTTTGTTCTATAGCTTTATTACTACTAACATTATTTATATGCTTAAATACAATGCTTTTAAAGAAGAGGGTTAAGAAGCCTAAACTTTTTTATTAAGAAGATTCTAAATCTGCTCTTTAATGTATGCTCTTTAAGCACTAGTTATTAGACTTGTATAATTAAAATACTTTTATAAAGTCTTAACACGTGTAAGGGTGCGTTAGATTAACTAAAGATGCAAGGTAAACAGTGAAATAAATTAGATAAAGAACTATAGAGAGACTACGTAAAGGTTTTATATCTAACTTAGATAGTTAGGACTAACTAAGGTTAGGACTAACTAAGGTTTATTAGAGGTTTGCCGGGTTAGCTAACAGTTAGCGTAACTAGTGCAGCTAGTAGTAGAGTTACTTAGTAGAGGCTACTAGATTAGCTAGAAGCTAGCGCAAATAGTGCGGCTAATAGTCAGCTACGAGTGCTAAGGTAAGGAAAGCTAACAAAGGCCACAGGCTAAGTACTAGGGAACATTAAGGCTTTAGCCCTTTACAATACCCCTCTCCTAAAAAATATAGTAGGAGTAGTAATCTTGTTACCTAGAGTTCTACTCTTCTAGGGCTTCTGTATCCTCTAGATTAATAGCTAGTTCCTAGGTTAGATCTAGATATTCTAACTATTTAACTAAGTACTGCTTTTTTTTCCTTTTCCTTTTTCTTCTAATAGGGTCTCTACTGAGTATTCTTCTCTATCTTCTGTCTTAATTAGTAGAGGTTCATTGTCGTCTGTTAGCTAGCTTAGTAGAGGGTCTGAGGACGCTAGTCTAAGGTTATTAATATTAAATACTAGGTAAATCTAGCTAGAAGTTTTAATTTAACTGCGTTTAGTCTAATAACCTTAAGTACTATGTATTTAAGGTTTTTCTAGTCCAGCTTTCTACTAGGCCTTTTTATTTTATAGTAGTTGCCTAGTTTTAACTATACCCTATCGCCTATTTTAAGCTAAGGTAATTAGACCCTTTTCTTATTTGCCTGCTTTTCTTATTCTTATTAACTTTCTTTAATTATAGCTTGTGTAAGCGTAATACTTTGCTGAAGTTTATTAACAATATTTTATCCTTTTAGATAGTCCTTTTTTATTTTCCTTAGAAGTTGTTATTAAGGGCTATGCTTAGTTGCAATGTGTAGAGGATCTACCTTATAGCTATGTTGTAGGAAGAAAAGAGACATTTTAGTAGACTAAGCTTACCTTACTATAACTGCAATTTTAGCTATCCCTAGGTTACTTTTCTAATTTGTTTAATCCTAACTACAAAAGGCTTATGAATAACCTATACTATAGAGTTTATTCTTTCTGTAGACCTGTTAGTTTTAGGAAAGTATCTAGAAGATAAGCGTTACTTAATTTCTAACAACTCGCAAAGCTTAATCTAAAAATAGTTAATAAACTATATACATCTATCTAAAGTAATATAGTTTAGTAACTAATAGTAAGATACTATAGAGTTAATAAAAGGGTTAGTAACACTTTCTGTAGTAATGTTCTAAAGGTCTATTAAGATAACATCCTTGCTAAGCCTATTTATAACAACTATAAGGTTTGTACAGCCTTCGCTATCTAGTAACCTTATAATAAAATCTATAGAAATTTCTTTCTATATTTACTTAGGTATAGGCAAGAGTTTTAGTAAGCCTTATAGGCAGTCTCTTTAGGGTTTTGTTCTTCTACACACTAAGCAGTTCTTTATGTATCTTCTAATTCTTTTGCTAATAGAGGGCTAAAAGTATTCTCTTGCAATAGCTTAGTAGGTAATATTCTTTTTTAGATAGCTTAAAGCCTTAGAACTGTAGATTTCGTAGATAATTCTAGTTCTTAGAGGTTTATTATTTGGTACTTATTTTGAATGTTAGTAAAGGAGGTTTCTAGAATTATCTAGTTAGCATTTAGAAATAGAAAGTGTAAGATCTAAAGCTGTAGGAAATTGTTGTTTCCTATCCTTTACAGCTCTCTAGGCCTTTAAGTAAGTTTTGTCCTGTTTTTTAGCTTTATCTTATAGATCCTCTAGATCTAACTGTTCTTGAGGTAGTTCTAGTACAGCTGCTAGGTAGCTGACGCAGCTAAAGGTTCTAAGCACTTCCTCTTCTAGTTTCTTATTAGTAGCTGTAGTTATAGGCTTAAACACTTGTAGAAAACTCCTAGAAATCCTAGTATCCTAGTTATTTGCTAGCATGTCCTGTTGTCTCCTAGATAAGGCATTAGCACTAGAGTTATTAGCCCTAGGCCTGTAGCAAATTTCTATATTAAAAAACTTTCCTAGAAATTAAGCTTATCTTATTTGTCTCTTGCTAAGCTGTCTAGGCTTGCTAAAATATTTAAGGTTCTTATAGTCTATAATAATTATTAACTTCTTTAAAGACTGTAGCATAGCATCTTACTTAAATAAGCAAAAAATAACTACTAGTAATTCTTTATTGTGTATTTTGTAATTGCTTTACGTGCTAGTTATCTTTGTTGAATAATAAACTACAGGGCGTAAGCTTCCTTTATTATTATATAGAGAAAAGACTCCTGCTACTACATATCTAGAGGAGTCTGTTTCTAGGATTATTTCTCTGTCAGGATCCTATTAAGCTAGGACTAGCTTAGTAATAAACAACACCTTTAGCTTATTAAAAGCATTTTAATCTGCTGTTCTCTATAGGGAGAAGACGTTTCTAGTAAGCCTTAAAAGAGGAGCTACTATCTCTAAGTAGTTTTTTATAAATTGTTAATAATAGTTTGCAAAACTAAAAAAACTGTGTACTTTTTTAACGTTTATAAGTACCTACTAATCTCTAATTGCTTTTACTTTGTTAAGTGCTATTTAAAGTCCTTTTTCTCCCTTAATAATAAAACCTAGGTATTTTGTACTCTATACGTTGAATTCGTATTTCTAGATATCTAAAGGTAATCTAGCCTTGCCTATAGCTTCTAGGACCTTATTTGTATTGCGTTAGTGTTCTTTAAGCGTGCCATTTGTGTAAATTAATACGTTATCTAGGTAGGCTAAGCAAAAATCGTTAATATATTAGCGGAGGGTCCAATTAATATAGCGTTGAAAGGTACTAGGAGCGTTTGCTATACTAAATATAGTAATTAGCTAATTATATAACCTAAATTTAGTGTAAAAAGCTATTTTCTACTTATCTCCTACATTAATTCTAATCTTGTAGAAAGCTACAGAAACATGAATCTTTATAAACTATTTAGCTTATATAATATTATTAAGGGTTCCCTAAATTGAAAGTAAAGGATAACAATTTTTCTTTGCAATAGCGTTTAGGGCTTTGTAATTAACGCAAAAACATAATCCTCCTCTAGGTTTCTTAGCAAAAAGGTTAGGGGAGGAGGCAGGAGAGGTACTAGCTCTAATCTATCCTCTCTTAAGTAGAGAAATAAGCTCTTTTTATAATACTAGAAGTTCTAGGCAGCTTATACTGTACAGAGGTCCTTAGGGAGCTTCCTTTTCTTTACCTTTATTATCTTTCTCTAGTTTCATTTAGTAATCTACCTTAGATCTACGTTAAGGAGGTAGTATAGAGGCAGTTTTTAGATTAAAAATCTAAGCTAGGTGTTTATAAGCCTCAAGAAGTAAAGGTAGGACCTTTACTTTCTTCTTAGGAGCTAGGGCTTTTTTTATATTTTTAAGAGAAATAGCAAAAGTCTAAATAAACTTATCCTTTTTTACTTGCTTAATATAGAAGTAATGTAAGGGTGCGTTGGGTTGACTAAAGATGCAAGGTAAACGGTGAATGAATTAGATACAGAACTATAGAGAGACTACGTGGGTTTTAATATCCAATCCGGATAGTTAGGACTAACCAATGTTAGGACTAACTAAGGTTATCGGAGGTCGCCGGGTCAGCTGACAGTTAGCGTAACTAGTGCGGCCGATAGTCAGCAGCTAGTGCTGAGGTGCTAATGCTGAGGTAAGAAAAGCCAACGAAGGCCACAGGCCGAGTACTTGAGGACATCAAGGCTTTAGCCCTTTACAAGTGATAAGCTGTTGCGCTTATTTGTTTCAATCTCTAGTCTCCTTTAATAAGGCAATTCTTAGTGCTAAGTAACTTAATCCTTTAGCTAACAGAATAAATGTAAATTGTTATTTAAGAAGGAGTAATAATAACCTCTCTTCTATTTATCTAAGGCTGTCTAAGTATTAAATTGTACCTAGGGTATGTAGGGGCTATATAACCCTAAATAGTATCCTTATAACTTTTAAAATTAATGTCTAACCTAGCAACTTTGTTAATAGTTCTAGTTTTATCTATAACTCCTTTTAATATCCTAGAAGAAATAGAAATGTACTGTAGGTAAGCATTCTTAACAAGTTAACGGCTAATAAGTGAGTATAAAAGGTTTCTTATATTATTTAGAGTAGAGGCGAAAGTATAACAATTTACTAGCGCTTCTAAAGTAATTTTATTGCTGCTTATATTCTTTTTAGATTTAGCCTACTCCTTAACTAAGTTGTTATAACTTATTAGAGGCTCCTGCTAGTAACTTTAAACAGGAGCTACTCTCTTTCTAAATTTAAGTCCTTATTTAAGCTTCTCTTGCTAAGCTTATTATTTTTCTTTTTCTTAGAGTTAGAGGCCTTAACTAAAGTCTTTTTCTCCTTTTTAGAGGATCTCTTATTCTCTATATAATATGCAAACAAATAACCTTTCTATTTGCAGTTAAAATAGCGTCTTTCTTTATACAACTGTTCTAACTCCTAGTTATAAACTGTTAAGGTTTAGCAATTCTACTTATGTATTCTATCCCTTCTATCTAGTCTCCCATCAAAGAAGAAGAAGGAGGAGAAGTTCTCCTAGATTTATACTCCTTATGCTTGTTGTCTCTACCTTTAGAGTACTCCTCTATTCTGTAGAAGTAATTAGCAATCTCTATTGCTTTGTTTTGTAGGCTATCTAAATCCTTATAAGTAATAGTTATAAGTTTGTCTTAAAGTTTTTCAATAAGACTTTTTTAGAAAAGTTTTATCCTTGTTCTCTTGTCTAAGCTACTATTAGATAGTAATAGTTGCTCTTAGAATTCTATAATGTATTTGCAAATGCTTTTCTTGCCTTAGCTTATGGACTAGAGCTTGTTCTTAGCTCTTTCTACGCTATAGGGATCGCTAAACATTTAGTTAAAGAAGTTGAATAACTTATTAAAGTTTTATATATTAGAAATCTCTATTTAGTAAAAGAAGGGCAGGGTAGGAGTTGTAGCTAAATCTTTTAGTTAAATAAAGGCGTAATTACAAGTCCTTTTATCTGTATAAGTCTTCTTTATTATTTTCTACCTTAGCAATAAGTTGTTTTTAAAAGATTTAGTACATCTTTCTATTTCTATTAAAGCTATTAGGATCTAGTTGTTTAAAACGCCTAGGCGTTTAAGCTTATTAATTTCTTAAGGCAGCTAATAGGGTAGGTAACTAAGGTAGAGGTTATTGTTCTACTTTAGGCTCTCTTTCTTGTTGCAATGTTGTGCTTATAGCTTCCTAAGCTTAGAAAGCTTCCTGTACTCTTGTAGAGGTGGCTATTTCGTCTAGGCCCCCTGCTCTACAAAGTCCCTCTAAAGTACTCTCTACTTTAGGTTTACTAACACTATCTTAGTGTAATTCTACTATCCTTATAACTAGAAAAGCTGTTAAGGGTTCTGCTATTGTATATGTAGGTTCTCGCTAGTACTCTATATTATTGGCAGGGATTGTTGTAGGTGCTATCACGCTTAGTAGGCTTATCCTTTATGTAGGAGCTACTACGCTTAAAACGCTTATTCTTCGTGTAGGAGCTACTCCGCTTAGTAGGCTTCTCTTTCGTCTGTTTTCTAGGGCTACTACGCTTATTAGGCTTATCTAACGAATTCCAACGCCTTAGAGACTTATACAACTAAGTATCCCTTAGCACTTTCTATCTAGTGCTTCTTCTGTTAATCCTTTAGTAGATTTAAACAGTTAACTAATTAACTAGCAGTCTAATTAAATAGATTCTCGCGCGTAGACATAGCTCTAGAGGGCTCCTACGTACAACGTAGCTACGCCAGTAGCTAAAGAAGGATCTGATATAATTATAAGTGTGTGCTAGGTTGACTAAAGATGCAAGGTATACAGTAAAATAAATTAGATATAGAACTATAGAAAGACTACGTAAAGGTTTTATATCTAACCTAGATAGTTAAGACTAACTAAGGTTAGGACTAACTAAGGTTTATTAGAGGTTTGCCGGGTTAGCTGACATTTAGCGTAACTAGTGCAGCTAGTAGTAGAGTTACTTAGCAGAGGCTACTAGATTAGCTAGAAGCTAGCGCAAATAGTGCGGCTGATAGTTAGCTGCTAGTGCTAAGGTAAGGAAAGCCAACAAAGGCCACAGGCTGAGTACTAGAGAATATTAAGGCTTTAACCCTTTACAACACGCTGTAGAAAATAATAACCTCGCGCTTTAGCGCTTAATATTCCTTTTTTTTACCTGCTTTATAATGCAACTAATGCTTTAACTTTTCTTAAGTTAAGTAGTTCTTGAAAATTCTTAAAAGATCAAGTAGGCAAGTGCTTAATAAAACTATCTGCTAGCATGCTTTTTGTTTCAAAGTACTCTACTTAAAAAGAGCTTTTTGTATGCTCCTGTTAAATCTACATATTTTATATGTCAATATAGCGCAAGTATGTAGAGATACGCTTATTTTTGCTAACAACTAGCCTTATAGTTTATTAGTTATTACAAAAAATCTTCTAGGGTTCTCCTAATATTAAGGTAAGCTCTTAAATTTTTTTTAAAGCTATTGCTTCTTTACTAACGTGCTCTAGAGTAAGAAGCTCTGCTTTAGTAGTTAAAGTTGTAACTGTTACTTGTTTAGCTGTTTTCTAAAAAATTGCTATTTTAAAAAGTATTATTATATAGCCTTGTAAGGAGCGTCATGTCTCTAGGTTATTAGCAAATAAAGCGTTTCTGCAGATTATTAGCTCTGCTTTTTTATAAGTACTATAGCTTATTGTTTAGTATCTTGTGCAATAAAGGTATAAAATTACTTTAATAACTTCTTTAAAATGCGTCTTGCTCAGATTTGTAAGGAAATAAGATAGTTAAGATACAGTATATGCTATATAAGGCGTAAGCATTATTGCGGTATAGAGCAATAAGCCTACTTTTTTCTCAAAACCTTTAACTTCTTGCTTAGTTAAGTTATTCGTGCTTTTTATAAGCTCTTCTAAAGAGAGTAGAGTGCTTAAGTAAAAAGACAAACTAGCTAAATTGATTTTTTTAGCAATTTTGTTAATATACTTGTCGTGTACGAGTGTTATTGTCCTAGATGCTCTATTGCGCAGGTCTCTTACCCCTAAGAACTACTAGACTTTTTTTTTCTTTACGTTGTATACTTCTTTAATAGCGTCTATAACGTACTATGCTTTTTATAGTTTTGCTCTGCAATACATCAAGAGTATATTATTGATATAGAAAAGTAGCAGAATTTTTCTTTGCTTATAAAAGAAAAGCCAAAGCCCTTCTTTCAATGTAGTAAAGCTTATTTTCTTAACATTTTTTAATAGTTCTTTATACTAAAGCAATAGCAAGTCTTTTAGACTATAGAGTACTTTTTTTAGCTTTACATATTTGCTTATTTTTTTGTATATATCTAGTAATTTGTATACTACTTCTAGTAAGTGCTCTTTGTAAGTATAGAGAAATGCTTTAACTACGTTATATTGCATAATCTCTAGATTAAATCCTGCTGCTATTGCTATAGTAATTCTAAAGAAACGCCTTGCAAGCGTTGCTGCATATATTAATTGTATTAAAGTAAGTACTTATAGGTTTCTTTATATAACAATCTAAGCTTTGCATTTAATAAATTAGCCGTCTTAGTTAAGTTTGTTAAAAAAAACTTATTTTAGCAGAAATAGCTGCTTTTTTACCTTAAAGCGTTTAACCTTCTTCTAAATTCTTTTCTTTAGCAGTATGTTAATTCTTTTTAAAGCTGCTTATAGAAAGAGCTTTTTATAAAAATCAAAATAAAGATTTTTTTATTTTCTTAGAAGCGCTTGTAGTTTGTCACAATCTGTTTTAGCATATACTTAGGGTTTTAGGTCTTTACTTAAAAAAGCAGCGGCAATTATAGTTTGTACTATTGCATACTTTTATCTGTCTTCTCCTGCTCTATGTATAGTTTAGAGAAGAGCGCTCAGTAAGTTATTACTCTCTAGAGCTCTGCTTATTTTATAAAGTGCGTGTGCTTTTAAGCTTCTAGGCTTGTTACTGCTCCTTTTATCCTTTAATTATGTACTTAAGCAAGTTATTAACCTGTAATCTTTTTTTACCTTTTAAGGTCTTAGAGCTGCTAGTATTTTCTACTTATTTCCTGCTGCAGAAGGCGCAGAAGGAGAATAAGTAGAAACATTTAGAGTGCTTTACACTCCTGATTAATAAGCTAGGTGTTACTTACTCCAAAAAGAGCTCTTTTAAATAGAATACTCCTTATCTGTAAATATAGGCAGGCGCTCTTCTTTAGTTATATGCACATCCTAGGCGCTGACTTAGTAATCTAGACTAGCGCGTTGCTAGTACGCTTTAGGCTTCAGTGTTTAACCTAAAGTAAAAAGTTATATTTGCTTATAAAAGTCTACATAAATTTCTAGTAAATTGCTAGCCGTGCTTTTTACCTATGCAAGAGATAAATTAACTGCTTTTTCTAGTGCAAGCTAACTAGCCTGCTCTATTAGAGCTTGTAACTTATTACCTTCTATCTTCTAGATTAGTACTTTCCTTGCTCTAGTCTTTTGCTGCTCGCCTGCTAAAATTTAGAGTTACTTATAAAAGTCTTTGAATGCTTCTTCTGCATTACGCAGCTTGTCTTTGTGTAATAAGTCTACAATTGTAGTAAGCTCTTCTATAATTTGCTTTAGAGAATTAATATTTTTGTTTTTGTAAAAAGCTCTTTATTCAATGTAACGTTTTAAGTTGTGATAATTTAGTTGAGCTCTAGAATTTATATTCTATAGATGTTAGATGCTCTGTATTCTACTAGATATCTAATATAGCCCTTAAGATTTACCTAAAATCTTCTAAGGTCTCTGCTAGCTGCTTTATTTTTATTTTAAGGGTATGCTTTGCAGCTATATGTGTACACTATACTCTAATCAGGGCGTAGGTTAGCTATGTCTACTTTAACCTTTTTCTAATTCTTTTTACACTATTAATTAAGCACTGTGTTTATAGCTTAGAAATTATAAGCGTGTGATAGACTTATATTATAGAGCTAAGCTGCTATCTTAATCATTTTTAGCTAAAGTTCTGTTAGTAAGCTTGCTTTAATTCTTATCTTAATTGCTTTTGTAATAAGTTCCTAGCCTACTTTCTTTATACCCCCGTTTAGTTCGTGCGTATATACTATTGTACTTTTAATTTATTTTTAGGGTATCAAAGGTGGTGGTTGTTGTTGTAGTCAAAATGGGTTTTCCAAAAAAGTGAAAAGCAGCTGCCCTCTACTAATCAGTCGCAAAAGTCAAAAAAAGATTGTGTGTAGTCGACGAAATTCGAACGGTGAGTACTTTTAATAGTACTTCCCTACTCCTCTGCCTAGGTTTTAAATTTCAACTTTCTTCTCTAAAGGAGCGTTGTAATGTTATTATCTTAAAGGATTACATATATATTAATCCTGTAGCAGGCTTAAACAAAATTAATAAAGTTCTTAAATACTTTTATTATTTTAATAAGCGTTTTAGCTTTTAAAGTATATTGGTCAATCTTTCTGCTAGAACTATTTTTAAGTACTATAATCTAGACCTCTCTGTTTTGCCTAATTAGTATATTAAACAGATCTTATGCTATCCTCTAGTATAGTTAAGGTGCTCTCTCTTTTTGTTGTCTTAAGATAACCTGTTTTGCGTATGTTACAGCGCAGTGCTTACACTTTGTATATACTATACTTTTTATTTTAATATTTTTAGCGTTCTTAACTAAAGCTTAGAGTGCTTTAAGTCTAAGGTGTCCTAATCTTGCTTGCTAAAGCTCCTTAGTGTTATTTAAGGGAAAGTTTCTCTAAAATTACTTACAACGCTAATTATGTATTACGCTTATAATAGTAGGATAAATATTTAAAAAATTGTATTTAAATTAAGGTAAAATTGTGCTTTTTTTTAAGCTGCACTAATTCAAAGCTGTTATTAAGCAATCCTAGATAAAGCATTAAACCTTTTTCTAAGTACTTAACTCTTGCTTAGTCAAATTAAGCTTCTAAGACAATGTTTAGGTAGAAGCCTTTAACTAGTGCTACTTTAGTAAGCACAAGAAATTTAGTGTAAAGTTTTTTTGCTCCTATAAGAGCGTTTTTTATTCTGCGCGTTCTATAGCTAGAGATTTTAAATAAAGTAGTTCCTACTTTAATAGTATACAAGAGCATGAATTATTTGTAAGTACCTAGCTTTATTAACCTTATGTTGTTAACTAAATAAAGATCTACTCTATTGTTAAAGAGAGTACAATTTATAAGTAGGTAAGTAGTAAATTCTATTGTAGAGAAGATCTTATTAATAGGCAGTAAGGTTGTAAGCATAATTAGGTTAATAAGCATTGCTTAAATGCTCTTTAGCTAGTTAGGTTTGCTTAGCCCTTTAATCTAAGCTTGTTAGGTAGCTGTCTAGCTCATCTTAACTAGAGCTTTTCTAAGCCTATTATAGCCTAGGTCCTTTAGAGCGTTTAGAATATTGTCTCTAGCTTGTCCTTGACTAGAGGGTTTCTAGTAGGTGCTTCTAATACCTTTTTACAGGTAGTAGTAGACTACTTATAGTTTAATTTATAAGAGCATTTTTAAAAAGTAAGGTTTCCCTACTTTTGTTTACTAAAGTCTTTTTTCTCTGCTCTTATAGTTGCAAATACCCCTTCTCTACTACTAGTACGCATTATATGCTTATAAATAAGTGCTAAAAAGATTTGTCCTGCCTACTCTAAGCTAGTCTAATCTTTGCTTAGAGTAAGCGCTTTTATAAGCTCCTGCTGTATAGATTAGCCTTAATTTAGAGCAAGCCTTTAGCTTACTATTTTAAGTAATTTCACGTTGCTAGTGTGCCTAAGATCTTATTAATATTGTATGCTTCAGCGTGTTAGTGTAGATATAGCTATTTCTGCTATTAACGTTCTGCGTTTAGACGTCCTTGCTTTGCTATTAGTAGGTGTGCTCTATACTAAGAGCCTATAAAGTTCTTAGTATAATTATCTTCTAAAAAAAGCGCATTTTTAAAATACTTAACTAGCGCCTATAGCGTTGTAATTGCGGTAGTTAATAGGTAGGGGTTAAATAGGGGTTAGGTAGGTTTACTTAATACTACACCCCCTACCTAACTACTACCTATTTTTTAGTACTTAAAATAGGTAGAGGTGTAGTAGGTCTAGGGTTAGGTTGCACAGACTACGGGTTAGGGTTAAGTTAGGGTTAGGTTGTTATCTTTTTATATTCAAAGATTAGCAGTTATTACAGCTAATAATAGTAGACTAATACGCACTGTAACACTTTAGTATTATAAACTTTAACCTCTAAACACAAATTATGTTTCTTACTAGTGTTAGCGCTACTGTCTACTAGTTACATGTACGCGTTATAGATAAAATCCGCAACTCTACCCTTAACCTACTATATAGCTAGTCTAACCTAACCCAAACTACTAGTCCGTGTAACTTAATCCTAACTATAACCTACGCTAGAGTAACCTCTACCTAGCCTCTACCTAAGGACTGTGCATTAGCTACCTAACCCTTACCTAACCTAGGGGCCTCTCTACCTATTAACTAGCGTATGCTTAATGCTAATAGTAAGAGCATAGCAGGGGCAAGAAGTTTTAGGCTAACAGTCTAATAACCTAGTTCTAACAGTAGTTAAGGCACAGAGGAAGAAGCTTAAAGAGCTATTAGAGGAAAGCTCTATATTTTAGGAGAAAGCCTTTAAGCAGAAAAGCTTAGAGTTATAAGAAAATAAACGCTAGAACAACAATGCAAAAGGTGCTAAGGCTTTAGCTACAACAAGGCTAAGTGCTTAAAAATAGCCTGCTAGCTCTGTAGTAAGCCTTACTACACAAGCTAACATAAGTGTAAGATCTGCTCTACTAAAGGAAGTCTTGTGTCTATACTATATATAAGTGTGTAAACTGCAACTAACCTCACGCAGCAAACAACCCTAACTGTAATTTTATCTTAGCAAGAGCTAGGCCTTAGCTTACACTAGGTGCTCTTTCCTTTTTATTTTCCCTATCGTCTCTGCAAGACCTCTTACTACCTATACACTAGGCCACAAGCCTTACCTTTATTTAGATGGACCCCTCCTTGTAATTAAATAAACCTTAGATAAAAATTACATAAATACTTATAAGTCCTAAACTTACACGTCTTATATAGCCCTTTAGGCTAAGAAAGGACATTAAATTACAATAAAAAAAAGGTAGTTAAGGCGTGCTTTTTTAGCAGCCTAGTCTGCTAAGTCTGCTTTATAGTCTGTGTTAGAGTATTAACATGCGCAACATGCGGGTTACCCTGTTGAGCAGGTAATCCTAGTAAGCTAAACAAGTGACGATCGCGCTAGCGCCTATATATACGGGCTAGATCGTCTTATTCCTCTTAAGTAGTTATTGACTACTTTGTTGTAGCACTTAGTTGTTTAATACACTTATTCTACTCCTCCTAATTAAGTAATTGCTCCTTTTCAGCTCCCACAGTTATAAGCCTAGCTGCTTAATTATAGTTTTAATTCTTACTACGCAATTAGCAAGCTGTAAGGTTAACTATTTAATTAGCATTTTACTCTCCTCTATTCTCCTACAGCACAGCTAGCAGATTGCTACTACTGCTGTACCTCTCTTATCTATTATACGACCGACCTCTTTCTAATACAAGCTGCCTAGCTACCTACTAACTAACTAATTATCTTGTTGTTACCTTAACAATAACCCACGTCGTAATCCTACATAAAGCATCTTATCTTGATATAAACCTTACTAATACACTACTTATTGCCTAAAGGCTGATCCTTAAGGCTTAATTAGACTAGCTAACCTAGTTTGCTCTATTATGGCTACACTGCTTAGAGAAAAGTATCTTGGATTAGGTTAATCCTAATTTCCTAGACGTACCCTTAATAAATCACTAGGAGCTACAGTATCTAGAACTACCTAAGAATATTAAGCAGCTAGTTACTGTATTACCTAGCGCTAGCGCTTAAATACAAGAGGACTATAAGATTGCTTAACACAAATATAAGGCTTAATTAGTTAATACTAAGTTTAAGAAAAATAATTACAATAGGCTAGTTTATAGGTACAAGGTATAAGTTACTTAATAAATAAGAAAAGTCGCTAAGATTACTAATGTTAAAGACTAGATTAGCAAGACTATCTATCTAGACCTGCTTTTGAACGCCTTAATAAGCATAATTACCTAAAACCTTACTAGCCTTTAAGCCTTAGTAAAGATCACAAAGGAGGATCTCGCACCTATAGATTAGAATACTTAATATTTAATGAGAGCGCAGTATAGATTACACCTTAATAAGGCTTACTAGAGACAAATAGGCCATAAGTAATAGATTACTAAGTAGCAGCTACTGTATTAACAAACAACAATCTACTTGCTTTCTAAAGTTGTTTAGCTATTAGTAATTACTAATTTTTTAGACGCTTTAGGTACTAAGATTACACTAGACTAGTTGCATAAGAAGTAAAATAAGCTAGCACAAGTAATAGCGCTTAAAAAAGCTTATTAAACTCTTAATAATCTAAAAAAGATCTTTAGTGTGTTGTTACAGGATTGGTTAATTACTTCCTTAAAAGGAAAAGGACACGCAGTGTTCTAAACTCGATCTAGGTTAGGAGTAGCTTAATAATTTATAAGCGCTAATAAGTTAAATAAAAGTAGTAAGTAATTACACCTTTGCCCTTGCAAGGCTAGTAAAGGGCTTATAAGCAAGCACTTCTAGACACTGCGCAACTACTATTAACTTTAAACTACAGTTACTAGATTAAGCCTTCCTAGCAGTATACTTATCAAACTATTAGATAATAACAAAGAGAAGATCCTCAAGTAATACAACAGTAACAAATAAGTAACCTTACCCACTTGAATTAAAAAAGAAGGCTAGAAGGCTAGCACTAGCAGATTAGCTACTAATAAGTTAAGTAGATTCTACCTTAGCTTATTAGTTTTAGCATTAATTAACCTAAAGGACCTTATTAAGGAAATTAGACTAAATATATTAAGTGTAGCTTTTACATCTTATGGCCTGTCTTATTGCATAATTATAGATAGTAGATTAGTAGTCTACCTAGTTAATACTATAAATTACATAGTACTAGGCACCTTTAGCGAATGGGCTAAAGACAAGACTATTAAGGCAGGCACTTAAATTATACTAGTTACTAGTATTTATTTTTTAAGGTGTCAAAGGTGGTGGTTGTTGTTGTAGTCAAAATGGGGTTCTAAAAAAGTGAAAAGCAGCTACCCTTAACTAATCAATCGCAAAAGTCAAAAAAAAGATTGTGTGTAGTTAACGAGATTTAAACAGTAAGTAGATAAGTTCTAGGAGGAAAGCTTAGACTACCAAGCAATAATTAGAGTTAAAAAATTTGCTAAGGTACTAAAAAACGAAACTAGTTAAAACGTGTCCAACGGCGATTGCCAGCCTATAGCTAACAACAGGATTACAGTAGGATTGCAATAGGATTACAACATAATACAATAGAGGAGGGAAAGGACACGTACGTACCGCAGCAGGAGCCTACAATACTTTATAAAGCTACTACTTCTCACCTACTGCCTGCTTCTTACCTTTTAAACAGCACTGCATATAAATAATTTGCATACAATACACTGCAATAGCGTATAACCTCCGCAGTAAGCATCTTCTTATTCTAGGCTCTCTTCTAAAAAAACTATCCTTTGCTACTATCTACTTAGCACCTAATTTAGTCTAACTTAAACTGCTTATGCAGACACCCAAATTTATTAAGTATCTTAAAACTTAACTACCTAGCTAGACTTCTAAATTTATAAAAATCTTAAATAAGTCCTTTATCTACAATATCCCTATATATAAAGAAATTGTTAATCCCTAATTTAGTTAGTTGTGTAAGGAATACATAATCTCTAGAGTATTTACTAATACTAACGCAGTACTTAAAATCTATTACTTTAGCATCCCCTTCTTCTTATTTGTTGTGCAAGGGCTAAGTACAGAGACTAGAACTTAGCTTAAACAGCTATTACAAGACGTTAAATTAGTAATAGAGAAGAAAGAGGCAAGAAAGAAGGGGTAGGCTTTCTATTCTCGCGTCTATAGGTTAGCAAGCAAGGCAATAATAGTGTTGCTACTTTACTTTATCTAGAAGCGCCTAGCAGTAAAGTAACAAGAATAGGCAGGATAAGGCGCGTTAAGTTAGGAGGTGATTCGCGTCTTTGTCTTGCTTTTCTTCGTTTCCGTCTAAATATGCTAGAGCGACACACTAATTGCGTGCCGGCAATGCTAAACAAGGGGGCATAAGCCCTAATACTTGTTGTTAGCAATAAATCTTTTTTTTTACTAAAAAAGTGTCTACAAAATGTGTGGTTACATCAAAAGGTTGTCTCAAAAGGCCGAAGCCACTAGTTACTAGTATAAGAAACAGGCTGCTTAAGAACGTCCTGTATAGCAAGGCTAGCCCTAAAATAGCTAATCTTCTACTTACTCATATTAAAGTTGTACTAGGTTTCTATATTAATATTGTATTAGAAGCACAGCTTAAATAGGCAGGCATTTAGTATTTAAGAAATAATTACACCTTGTAATTTAAAATAATTAAGAAGAATATTGTTTTAATTAAACTTAAGTGTTACTTTAATTTCTTGTTTATTAAATATAAGCAACTTACTTATTACCCTGCTTAACTACTACTTATAAACACTATAGTGCAATTAAGGAAACCTTAGTTGCGTACTAGTAATAAGGACCTATAGCATTAACAATTAAGACACCTAGGACAACAAGCTATTAAAGCCTTAGTCTACTTAGTAGAGAATGTTAAGATTACTAGTAAGAAGCTATTTGAATGTAAACACTAAGCAATAACTTATACCTTATAAGTAATCTTGTAGCAACTAAAAGAGAGATTACTACAACTTTTTTATAAGATCTTATAAGATCTATTTAATTTCCTAACTAGTTAGCTGCTTAAGAACTAGGCATTTATTATTAAGATAGACTACTTAGGCAAGCTATATAAATACAATATCTAGCCAAAGACACTAAATAATATTTTACCTATAGTTAAAGGCTTTGCTGTAAGGATTAAGAGGAGATATTAGTAAAAAATTATAAAGATCTATTAAGATAATAATACTGCTACGGTGCCTTAAAGAGGGTAATTAAAATATAAGGAATTAGCTATATAGAAAGAAATTGTATTTTAGACGCTACTGCTATATACTAATAAGCCTAATAGCTTAGTAAAAAGAGCTCGTTAAGAGCTAATTACAAAGGCTATTAAGATACGCATAAGCGCTAATCTACCAGCTAAGCTTTAGCTAGTAATTATAAATATAGCAGCTTACCTATATAGAATAAGCCATACTAAGATCTATAGCTACTAATCCCCTAACTAGGTGCTTAAAGAATAGTTTAGGAAATATTTCTAATATTATTAACTACTTAAGAATAGACACTGGACTGCTAATCTACGCCTAGACGAGAGTAAAATCTATACTTATTGCTGCCGAGCTTATCCTTTAAACAAGGAGAAGGCAGCTAGGCGTAATTGTTTAGGATATAAGGTTAATCCTTACAGCTATATTAGTTCTTTAGTTAGTTATTAAGCCTTTAACATATACAATATATAAGTACTAACACTTAATTAGGTAATTACTATCTAGAATGTAACTTTTAATAAACTTTAATTCTATAAAGGAGATTGTAAGGAAAAGCTACTATAAAATTAAGTGATTAAGATTATAAAGATCCTTTACAATAGTGAGTTAGCTAATCTAGAAAAGAAATTAGACCTCTTACTTATTTAAAGAAGAGCAAATTAGGATACACAGCTAACTACTAAAAACCTTAAGAGTAATCTATCTACTTTCTTAAGTAGTAAGGAAGGCCTACTTACTAAAAATAAGAGTAGATTGAAAGATACTAAGTAAATAGAGCACAAGGCTAATATACTATTTAAAACTTACTTAGATTAGTAGCAAAATACTAGTCTTATTACTCTAGTATTAACTCCTAAACTAAAGACCTTAAGAAGCAACAACGCGATTAATTATAAAGTTATTAATAGTTAAATAGTAGTACGCATGCTAAAAGGAGCTAATCTATTAATACCTAGAGGTAGAGTGCCTTTTTTAAATAAGCTTCATAACTTATTACTAGTCTAACAGTCTGTGCCTAAAGACTCTAACGCGCTAGCTTATTGTAATAGAACAGCTACTTAGGTAAGTAGGATAGTAGAGCGTAAATTATCCTAAGATTTAAGATCTTAGGCCTTAAATAGTAGACAAGGTAAGTGATTATAAGCTTAACCTCTGCTTATAAAACGTAGTACTAGGATTATAGACAAAAGTCTAGATTAGCCAAGAAATTGTTATTATCTACTACGTAAGCTAGGTAGTAGGCGTAAGCGTAAGGACGCAACCTAAGATCCTAATAATTAAATAGAGGGTAGAAGTACAGGTAGTATTAATGCATTAAATATAGATTATGAAGATCTATTATAAAATAATTTGTATAATACTTACCTACTGGGTTTATAAGCAACTTAGAAAGACTAAGTAAACTATAAGACTCTTAATTACGTAGTTATAGCAGCTTTGCTCACTAAGTATAAGCTAAGTAGAAATGCTTAATAGCATTACGACAATCTATCTAAACTACTAGGATAATAGAAGTAGCTACTTTAGCATCTTATAAGGGCCTTATTTAGGATGCTTATAAGAAGGAGATTAATTAGTTAAGTAAGAATAGAACTTAGACTAAAATGTTAAGAGAAGAAGTAAATAATTACCTAATGTTTATAAAGTAGGTTTAGACCTATAAATTTAATTAAGACAGCTTTTTTCTTAAATACAAGGCGCAATTTATTTTAAAAGATAATCTCTAAAAGAAGAATTGAATTAACTTAATATACGCTGCTATATTAGCAGCTAAGTCCTTCTAAGCAGCAAGAGCTATTACTGCTAAGAATAATCTAGAGATTAAGTAATATAATATTATAAGAGTATTCCTTAATATATTAATTACAGTAGACAACTTAGTAATTTATAAGATGCTAGATAGCTTTAAGAAGCCTAGAAGGTATATACAGCTTAACTGCGCAATCTATAGATTATAAGACTCGCCACTATAATAGTATAAGGAGTTCTTAGGATTACTAAAAGAGATTAGACTAATTGCCTTACTAGAGGAGCCCTGCATATTCTTTAATTAAGATAGGAGGATCCTAGTTTTATTTTATATAGAATATATCCTACTTCTCTTTACAGAGAATTATAAGTAGAGGGCAATAGATATTTAGTTAAAGATTATAGATAAGTACAAAATATTAGAACAAGAATTAGTAAAATAGTTTCTTAGTATTAGAGTAATTAGAGATTGTAAGAAACAAATAATTACGCCTATATATAATATATATATTAATAAGATTGCAAAGAAGATTAAGCTAAAGAATATTAGCTTTTCTAAGACTTAATTACTGTTAGAGGAGCTAATTAAGAACACTAGTAAAGCAACTAAGCATGAGAATAAGGCTTACTAAGAAAGGGTTAGTTTAGTGCTATACCTAGCTATTATACTATAACTAAATATTACTTACTTAATTTAAAATCTCTTACACTTCCTTACAAACCCTAGTAATTAGCATATAAAAGCTGTTAAACAGGTAATTATATACCTTTATTAGACAAGGTAGGATGCAATCTAGTACAGGAACTACAATAGCCTAGACTTAATAATTATAGGCAACGATTTCTTTGCAGATAATTAGGAAACTTGTTAATTGTCTTATAGTTATATAGCTATCTTATATAGTAGTCTAATAATTTTAAAGGCAGCTTAGCAGACTATAGTTACTACATTAACTACTAAGGCTAAGCTACTTACCCTTAAGCACACTACTTAGGAGGCTATAGGCCTTAAGCACTTCTTTTGTAAGCTATCTCTTATTCTAAGAGATGTCTAGATAGTCTAGTATAATAATTAATAAACAATTAGGCTAATAGTTAAGAAGAATAAGTAGATTAGCATTTAATTAAGTTATATAGATATATAAAACATATAGCTATAGCAGGAATTTGCTAAAAAAATATTTTAAATTAAATACCTAAAAACAGCAATTATGCTAGCTAATAGACTAACTAAGTTACTTACCTAACAACAGTTTAAAAGGTTTAAGCAGTTACTAATCCTTTAGCAAGTTAAGCACTTAAATTAAGGAAATAATCATTAATAAGCAAAGGATTTATATTAAGTAGCAACATCTATATACTAGGCTAAGTCTTCTCTTAATAGCTTATTTTATTAAGCAGGAGAATTTAAGCTAGACTATCAAACTAAAACTAGAAATCTTATTACTAATAAGCATTAGACTTATTATACTCGCTAGACTCTATTATTACATTATGCTTAGCCTGCTCAGCTTCAGCTAGCTTAAGAGCAATTTAAGCTATCTAAGCTTAAATAGTAAGAGTCTAAAGGTAAGCAGCATTACGGCGTAATTCTAACCTATTAATTCTATACATAGAGTTGTTAGATAATTACCTTCTTACTCTAGCGTAATAATTACGCTTATATAAATAAGTTGAATAGCAATTAGGACAATAAATAAAAGGACTATTGTATAGACTAGGTAGAGGCAATATTCTGCAGGCAGCCTGTTCTTAAAGCAGCAACCTTTAAGCAAGTTGCTACTAAGGCTGCTTAAATTACTACTATTACTACTACTATGTATAGTAAGCCGTCTGTTGCGACTGTTAAGCGGGTTGCCAAGCAGGAGCGAACGCAGAAGCAGGAGCAAACGCAGGAGCAGGAGCAAACGTAGGAGTAGGAGCAGGAGCAGGAGGTCAAGCAGTAAAACTGCAATACAACATTTCTTAAGCATAATTATTATTAGCAGGAGGCTTTTTTACAGAAGGCTTACTAGTAGTTATAACACCGCTCTTAATCTCTTTGAGGCAAGTAATAATATCCTTAATTAGTTAAGCTTTTAAAGCTTAGTATATTTTATTATTATTCTATCCCTAAAGAACTAGTTAGTAAGCTAAGCAAGAAGGTTAACAGGTTAACAACTTACTACTTTATTCTTATATATGGCTATAAATTAATAAGTAAGATTAATATTAACTGTATAGTAGGTGTACAACAAGTAACTGCTTCAGTGTTAGCTACTCCAACTACTAGTCTAAACGTAGTTAAAGTAGTATTTAGTATATAAACTATCTAGCAATTCTTTTATATAGCGCTTACAAGGCGGAACACAAGAGTATAATAAATTAGCAGCAATATTTAAAAGGCTATTAGGCGCCTTTTTCTAGGTTAAAGGGGGCGCGTTACGCCTAGTAGACATCTTAATAGGCATTTATAGGCTATTATCATTGTCTTATTACTAATTGCAGGACGCTGCTTAGATAGTAAGCTGCTAAAACTTTTGTATTAGCTTCTAAGGAGCCCTGCCCTTGCGCTAGCTTAATTACTTAGTTAGGCTCATATGTAGATTATAATTTAAATAAGAACTTAACAGCAGGCTCAATTTAGTAGGTAAAGTAATTAGCCTTTAAGTAGAGCTACTGTGCCGGTGCATAGGGTAATACCCTGCTGCTCACCAGGTCAGTGCTCAGCCACCTAATATAGAGGTATATAGCTCGTTTCAGGGATTAAAACGAGCACATTTATTATTAATCCTCCACCTTACAACTCACCTCTTGTACTTCTCTTCTAGATACAACCTAGAATAAGATCTTTTTCTTACTACTCTTGTTCTCGCATAATCTAACTACTAGTAATCTTATGCCCTTGTAGTAGTATGTCTTTATACACTCTAACACTTGTACAAATAGCAAAGCCTATAAGAACATACTCTACTACTTGTTACACAAAGGAGCTAGTGCACAATTATTATAAGAATATTATAACAATCTTACGTAAGCACAGAATTCTTAGGATTATTACTAGACTTACTTTTAAAGGGTTAGCACTATCCCTTATTACAGACTACATCAAGGACAATGTTACCTAAGTTAGCACCAACAACAACAATAAGGAAAAGCAAAATCTACTAATAAAAAAATTAGAATGCGTTATTAAATGCTAATTTAAAGTCTGTTTAGTAAAATAGAGGCAGCTAACTATCTAGTAAAATAGAGGCAGTCTTACATGTGTTCTAAATGCTAATTTAAAGTTTACCTAGCAAAATAGAGGTAGTAACCTGTCTAGTAAAATAGAGATAGCACTAAAAGCTTATATATAAGTATTAGCTTTAAGTATAAATTTAAGCCTACTTAGCAAAATAAGGGGTACCTAAGAGGTAAGGATTAATATACTTATACTTAAGAAAACATATACTACAAAGACTTAAAAAGGGATAGTTTTTCTCCTAGAGACTATACTCTGTCTATCTCTTTACTAATACTTGTTAACTATCTATACAAAAAACTTATATAAGTCCTACTATACTCTAGATGTTAAAAAGGGATTAGAAGATAGGTTAAGGATAGGAAGGCGCAACGCTTCCTCTATCTAGACCTACTACTACTAGCCCTAATTTACTATTAACCCTATTAAGCTCTATTATTAACACTCTAGCTACACCTACGCATAACTTAATATTAACTATAATTTAACTAAGACATAGTATATTAGGTTTAACTAGGAAGGATATTATAGAATTTCTAGAGGACTTTAACTAATAAGCTAATAATAGAGGCATTTATAATACTATAAGGGTCTTTCTTCTACTAGACTATTTTTCTAATAAGAATTAATTTCTCTCTTATATCCTAAAGCGCTTACTTAATTATACTAAGAAGGATTAGTTTAAGTTACAGACACACATAAAAGAATCATAAAAGGATAAAGATATAGCTATTAAGGTAGGCAAGTAATTATACTTTTAAGCCTACATCTATAAATATGTACAAAACTAGCCTAGTCTAGTAGAGTACTACACGCACTTTACTTCTATTACTAATATAAATATTAAGAATAGGCAAATCTCTTAAGAAGAAGAAGGTATTCTCTTCTTCTAAGGCCTACTACAAACTAACAAAGCAGTAGTTATGTACTATATACTTTCTGCCTTAAATAGAGATAATTAGGGTACGTATAAACTAGAAGTAATCTATTCTTTACTAAAATCCTACTATAAGAAGATTACTAGCCTAGATAAGATTTATTAGCTAGAGCGAGGAGGTGCTAATGCTAAAATACACTAAATTATGCTTTCTAACTAGTAAACAACCTTCACCCTAGAAGAAGTAAGGGAAGTAGGGATTAAGATTAGCAAAGTATAAGAGAAAATAAGTATACTAGTAGACGTTAACTTAGAGGTTAAGGACCTTATTAAGTCTCTACGCAACCTAAAGCTTAGACTATTAATTATTAATATGCTTATAGCTTATTCTACAACTAAGAAACTCTTAAAGAGACTTTCTAACTATACGTACTTTATTGCAAGAGCAACTAATACAAAATTCTCTAGTAAAAGGAATAATAGTTTCTTTATTACTAAGGCCCTAAAAGCGTTATCTAACAAGACAAGTATAGTATATATAAGTAATATAGAAATACACTCTCTCTAATATATGTATAATATAGTAGAACACATGCTTAAAAAGTGCAAATATTACTACGCCCTAAAGTAGATAGGATAGGTTAGTTTTAACTAGGATATTTCTTGTAAGAAGGGAACGTACTACTTTAGTCTACTATATAAGTATTAAGAAGAAGTCCTAGGATAACTATTATAAAACTAAGTCTTACTGTAGTTGAAGGCGAAGATTTAAGAGTTCTACAACATTACTAATAACATGCTTAATTAACTAGCCTCTAGTGTACTACTAAAGAAGTTTACTAGAAGAGACTCTTAACTAAGTTTAAGGTATAAAAGGAAAAACTCTAATTCTATAAATATAGCGACTAGTTTAATAAGCTAAAGTTACTATAGTAATGTCTTTTTAGTAGTTCTAGCAATTCTAAGAATAACTATACACTCCTTCTACTATGAAATACGTTAAGAAGCTTAATATTATAAATACAGCCAACATTATACTAGGAGGCAAAGAAAATACTTAATATAGTATCTCTAAGTTAAATACTGCTACGCGCTTAAAAGGCAAAGGCCTTGCCTTCTACTAGGATATTAATTATGTCTAGGAGGGAGAAGTAAAAAAGCAAGGAAGGCTAAGCAAGGATTTAAGTAAACTAGGAAGTAATTAACTAATATAAAGTAACTTTTTTATTCTTAATTTGTAACCTAAAAAAATACAGTATCTACAGGAAGAAATATAAAGCAATATAATTTTTGTAAGTTAGACTTATAATACGCTATTTGTAATTATTAAACTACCTTAATTAGCTTATTAAGACAACAACATATTAGCAGATCTAAAGCACTTACAGCAAGAAAGAAAGAAGAAGGCTATAAAGTTTATTGACGCTTTTCCTAATCTAGAACTTAGAGATATGGTGCAAGAATAGCTAAACTATATAGTAACTACCCTACTTAAACAGGAAGTACAAGGAGTTATAGTGTTAGACTTTATAAGGCAAGTTAGTATTTAAAAATAGCTACGTAATCTTCTTAATAATAGGGTTAATATTAGGGATAGTTTAAGTACACTTAATGTTATAATATGTTTAAAAAACGCTAAGCTAATAGATGCTAGGTGCGCTAAATTACACTTAGGATCTGTTCTAGTCTCTAATTAGCTAAACAAGCGCACAGGCCTTACCTATAGAATTTTACTAAATATACTACCTACTAAGAGCGCGCATTACAATGCAATAAATTTCTATTAATATAATACATAAACTTACTATAAAGTAAGCAAAAAGAGAGATTCCTAAATAAATAAATTAGATAATATACTTATAAAGAATATCTAAGAAGTTTAGTAAAAAGACAGGTAGGCTTTTGCTTAAACTAACTTACTAGAATACTAGGTTACTTTAAACAGCAGCTTTCCAAAGTGCTTAATTAATACTAAGGTATAAATAAATATCTTAAGACTTAGCGCTGCGTAAGCATTAAAGTTACTTTATAAAATAATAGAACACTAGCTAGGGCAGCCTCCTCCTAGTGTTAATTTAGCTTATAGCACACATAACCTGTTTATTGGGACTCTATTTAATATACTTATATTAATAGAGATAGTTACTATTAGGACTATATTTAGGATTATTACTAATGTTACTAGATCTGCAATTCTAAGAGGACCATAGTATATAAGCGCTAAGATATTAATTTAGTATAATGCGTTGAGGAGAATTATATGTTAAGTCCTGTCTAAAGATAGTATAAAAAACGCAGTTTTTATTATTTCTAACCTATCTCTAAATTACTCTACACAGATGATGAGAAACAAAGCCTTTAATAATAACTTAGATAGAGAAACAGCAGGTAATATATAGTTACATATAATTACTAATAGATTAGGCAATAAAGTATAAGTAACTATAGTAAAATATATATAGAAAGCTACATAGTCTAATCTAGTAGTTAAATTTAGCAACTTTAACATGCTATATCTAGAAGGTAGTAGGAAAGATTAAATAGTCTAGATAAACTAAATGTTTACGCACGCAGTTAGACAGTCTGAAGACCCTATAAGAAACTATAAACTTAGTAAGTTTTCTATTATTTATAAGCTTAATTGTTAGCAAATATAAGAAAGGCTACTTAAATATGCCTAACAACGCAATAATCTTTACACATTATATAAGATAGTAGATAAGAAGGTTTAACCTATTAATATCCCGTAGTAAGAGATGCCTATAGAATTTAGATTAGGAGACTAGAAAGAAAAAGCAAAAGAATAGTAAATCCTTAAAATAAGTATTTACAATTTTAATAAGGGTCTATGCAATTATTTATCTAAACTAAGATATACTGCATCTCTATAAGGAATAAGGCTTACTATAGAACAACTTAATAAGCTCTATACTAAAGACTACCTATAGCTATTAGAAAAGGAGATGTTTATATATATGCTTCTTAACAGAGAAGGAGTACTCTCCTAGCAATTTAGGGAATTAGAAAAGATTTATTTTAATATATATTTACTATATAAAATCTTAATAATACTATACAAAGCTTAGCAAGTATAAAATTTTACTATTTTAAAACTTTTAGACCTACAAGTAGTAGATATAATTAACGTCTGCCTAAATTAAAAAACGTAGGAAAGGTGTAATAGTTAATATTACAACTTATAGCACTTACTACCTCAGAAGAACAAAGGCGTCTTATAAATTAGCAATGCGTAGTAAATAAATGTAGTTACTATACAAAATACAAACCTACTACTAACGGTAGACAAGTTTTTTAAGAGGTTTATAAGATGTATAATAATCTTACTTATAGACTTATTCTTAGGATATAACTATATTAAACTACATCTAAAAAGCAGAGACATAATAGCGTTTTAAACACTAGTTAAATTATTTAGTTATACATAATAGTTATAGGTGCTATTAACTTTGTAGTAGCATTTTAACGTGTAATAGTAAAGATTCTAAAAGACTACTTGCCTAATACTTTACCCTTTATTAACGACATTACATGTAGAGGGCCAAAAACTTATTATAATAAAGAAGAATTAATGCTAGGTATTTAATATTATATTCTTAGTCATATCTTGTAACTAAATAGGGTGCTAACTAATATTAAATATGCTAGAAGCACTATGTTAAGAAAGAAGTATTATTATCCTATAAAAAGGCTTAAAGTTATAAGCTATAAAGTTAGCCTGCAAGGACGTTATTCTAACGAAAAGAAAGTTAAGAAGATTATAAACTAGCTACTATACAAGAATAAAAAGGAGGTATAATCCTGTATAGGTATATATGTTAACTACTATATATAGGTAAAGGACTTTACTAAGATTACTAAACATCTATCTACGCTCTTACAAGACGAAGTTTCTTTTAAATAAAGAAATGTATAAGACGCAGTAATATATAAGCGAAAATAAGCTATATACAACATACCTGCACTTGTAAACCTTAGCTACACTAATACTAAAAATTATAAGATATTCCTAATAACTAATGCAAGTTAAGACAGTGCAGGAGTATATATTAAACAACTTAAGAAGAATAACAAGTAACACTTAGTGCGGTTTAGAAGCACGCTATAGTTAGCGTAAGAGAGGTAATAGCACTCTACTAAGTTAGAATGTAAGGCTATGCTGTAGGCTCTTAAGAAGTTTTATACCTACCTCTATAGTATTTACTTAACTATAGAAACTAACGCAGCAACTCTTATTGCTTAACTAAATTACTTATCTACTAATAATCTAGGATCTGTTATAAATAAGTAGATATTAATAATTCTTTTATAGGACTTTAATATCAAGTATATACTAGGACAGAAGAATGTAGTTATAGATACACTTTTAAGGTATCTGAAACCTAATAATTATAAACTACCTCTAGAACCTAAAGAGGATTTAGAGGAGTTTATTTATTATATAATAAGAAATATAAATGCACTAATACTAGCAGGACAGGTAAGAATACTCTATTAGGAATTCTTAAGAAGTTAGAATAATAAGCTTAATTTTTGGTTAACTTTAAAACTCTTAAGGATATTAAACTATAAGAACTATAAGCATAGAGGAAGTAAGCTCTAAACGTTTTTATATAAAACAGGATACTCTTTAAGAAAATATCTAAGAATATTATAATTTAGAGGGTTGTAGATAATACTAACCTAAGAACAGCTGCAGTATAGAACGTATACACTGAGATTAGACATAAAGAAGTTAATGCAGTATACTTTATACTTGCTTAGCAATACTAGTAGAAAGGAAAGTATAAGCACGTGTAGCAAAAGCTAGTAACCTGTTTAGACTATTAACTATAATCTACTAAGAGGAAAGTTAATATACTTACTAACACTAATACTTTTGCTATTTAGGAGACTATTGCAATTAATATAGTATATATGCCTTAGTATTTTAAGAAGAGGTTTTTAGTTATTACAAAAGACTACCTTAGCAGCTAGCCTAAAGTAAAAGCCTATTAAATAACTAGTTAAAGATAATTGCAGAGTTTGTATATAAAGATATTATATTTTAATAAAGCACAGCGCGCAAACTTAAAGTTAATAGAGAGCCTAATTTTACTAAAGTAGTATTACATCTATTAAATATATATAGAATTAACTAAGTCTATTTATTAGGACACAACTCTTAAGCTATAAGACAAATTAAAGGAGGATATACGCCTATTATAAACGCCCTTGCAAAGCTACAAGGACCTTAAGTTAAGAACTTGCTAATATTTCTCCTTATAGACAGGATCTTAATACAGGAATAGATAGGTTACTTACTATACTAGTTAATTATAAAGTAGAACCTAGTAGATCCTATTCAACTTACGCTACCTATATAGTAAACGCTTCTATTTAAGAAAGTAAAGGACCGTACACAGCTACATATAATTTAAGCAATATAGCTAGATTTTAGAGATTAGTTTATAAAGAATACTACTGTCTATACTAACTAGATAAGAGCTGCTAAAAAGAAATACGAAGATAATACTAAAGAAATACAACATAAGGATATAAAGCTAAAAGACTTAGTTCTTCTCTAGAACTTTATTTAGAAAATTAATATATCACAAGACTACAAGCTAAATATAAGATAATTAGGCTTATACTATATTTATAAAGCTAGACTTAATAGAAGAACCTATTGTCTTAAAGACCTTAATAGTACACGCTTCCTCTACACGACACCTAGATACCAATTAAAGCTGTTTAGACAAAGACTCGTATAGGATATTATTAAGAAAGATTAAAGAAATATAAAGTTATAGAATCTTAATTATTAAGAATAAACTAGCCCTAGAGTAGATATTCCTATCTCACTAGACTCGCATAAGCTATATAAGGAACTATAACTACCTTTACCTCCTATAATAAGTAATAAGCTTCGTCCTTCAGTTATTATTACTAAACGTCTTATAAAAGAAGAGTGTTAAGTATATAAATAAGACTTTAAAAGCTTAGACTCTAACTTAGATACTTCTATATCAGACAACTAATAGGCTATAAGATAGCCTATAATTTTAGGAAGAGGAGGGGATACTATACTAGTAGTACATACTTTTACCTTTAGCTACTTGTTTACTAATTTCCTATATAAGATTTAGGTACAAGCTACCTATCTAACTAATTCTAGGTACTTACTGCTACACTTATACTATACTTAATTTTACGCACTCTTAAGGCAATAGCTAATTATAATAACTATTTTAATTACAAAACCTGCTTATTTTACTATAATTTAGACCCTGTTTACTTCTACCTGCTAGCTAGCAGGATACTACTACTACGTATAAACTAGAACTACAACCCTACTAACTATCTAACTTTTCTAATATACAAACTTTACTACTTTTTATTAAAATAGTTACTTTCTAAGATAATAATAATAATAATGGCTCTTCCCCCCTCTTAATCTAGCAGTAGCTGAAAACAATATTTAACTTATATTAGCTAACCTACTTAAAAAATGCTTTTAGCGCTGTTAGACAGGGGCTAAGGTAAGTAGCTATAGTAGTAACTACTACAAACACTAAAACTTATATAAGTTTTTAATAACTTAAGAGTTATTACTAAGAAAGAGGACTACGTTATAGACTAAATCCCTAAGGTTATACAGTATTAAGTTAGGGTACTAGAGCTTATAAAACTTAGTAACAATATTAGATTTATTAAAATCTAGACTGCAGTAGACAAAATCCTTTTAAATACTTTAAGATAACGACGTATTATTATAAATTATTAGTTTAATAACGCCTTCTACTCAATTAACTTAATCCTTAAGATTGTTCTAGGAGTAGGTAACTTTTATATTTAGCTTACTAGACTTATAGACAAATATAGTATTGTTAAAAGTTTCTAGGAACACTATTCTATTGTTAGCGCAGCATCATTAATGCAGGATAAAAGAGCTAAAAAACTAAGTAGAGCTATTGTAATAGTAAAGAAGCTAGCTCTAAGATTAATCTGAGAATACGTTAGTATCTACATACTTTATATGCTACTTATTAACTAAGGATTAACTAATATAGCCTTTATGTTAAGGCATATAGATCTTAAAGATACTACTTAGTTTTTTAACACTACAGCAGAGCACTGCATTAACTCTAAGAACTAAAGTAAGAAACAATATATTTTAATAGCTAACTAGACAATAGTAAAAAAGACATCTATGCTTTTGCTGATTAAAATAACCCTTAGAACTAAGCACCTTACCTAAATATTTATAAGTAAGCGGCAAAGGAGCTTTATAATATTTATACTAAGCCGCAAGTCTAGAAAGAAGATATTAAGTTTAACCTACAAAAGCTATAGCCTAAAACTAGGGCATAAAATAAGTAAGGTAAGCCTAATTCTCTCTATACGTTCTAGCAAAAGGTTTTTTAACTTATAGCTAAAGTTAAGAACTTTAAAACTAGCCTAGTCTATTCTACACAACACATTTTAAGTAATAAGTATAGGCTATTTAATATAATGATATATTTAATATATAGTATAGTTTCCTTTATAACTGTAAAGCTAAGAAGGACCTTAAATAAGGCTTAAGCTATTAATTACTATAGAGATTTTACAACATCTAAGACTTGCTCTCTAAAGACTTATAGTTTGTTAGTTAGAACTAAGAATCTAAAGTAATCTATAAAAATATTAGCTAGTTAAAAACCTAACTAATACTTAGTAATTAAGTTGTATAAGTTTTAAAATAGAATAACTGTAGTATAATAGAGGCGTAACGCTACTAATATCTAGACAGGATAAATTAGGACTAACACTAGTAGCTAATAAGTCATTATACTACTACCTTTACTAAGCTCTTGTGCTCTAAAAGCAACACTAGCCTACTAATAGGTAGCTACTTAATTAGGTACTAACCTTAACAACGCTTCTTATATAGACAAGGAGCTAGATGCTCTTAGTTAGAAATAGGAGATCTTTTAGGTAGGGTGTTATTACAAGAATTCTACCTTAGCTTTCTTTAAGCTACTTAAGCAAGCCTACGCAAAGAAGCTAATTACTAATTTAGACTACATTAAAGTTATTAAGAAGTACTACTGTAAGGTTAATATTAAACAACAGCCTAGCTTTGAAAACTTATTATATAAGTAAGTATACTTTATCTATTTATTTTTAAGGTATTAAAGGTGGTGGTTGTTGTTGTAGTTAAAATGGGGTTTCTAAAAAAGTGAAAAGCAGCTGCCCTCTACTAATTAGTCGCAAAAGTTAAAAAAAGATTATGTATAGTTAACAAAATTTAAACAGTAAGTAGATAAGGTCCACGCGCTAAGCGCTTAGAGCAGAAAAGCTTAGACTACTAAGCAAAATTAGGGTTTAAAAATTTGCTAAAGGTTCTAACAAACAATACTAATTAAAACGCGTTCAACAGTAATTGCTAGCCTATAGCTAGCAACAAGATTGCGATAGAGGTGGAGGAGGTAGAGGTAGCGAAGGGTAAGGACACGTACGTTACCGCAGCAGGAGCCTGCAATACTTTATAAAAGCTCCCTGCCTACTGCTTCTCACCTTTAAGATGTCCTACACTATATAGTACTATATACAAATAATATAATACTTAGACTGTTCTTCTTCCTGTTTAACATAAAGACTAATAGCTTACATTAAGTAAAGTTAGACCCTACTAAGTAACTATATAAGAAGCTATAGTAGTAGATTATGAAGCCCGCGTTTACCTTTGTTAAGCGGCCTTCCTAGTTAGTTAAAGAGGAGCTGTTAGCAGTAACTCTTATAGTAATTAGGTAGACGTAAAAGTTAAATTTTATTATTTATTAACACCTTATTAATGCGTCTAGTATTATAAATATTAAGGTTACAATAAAGGTTGTAAAAGGCTTATTTAGCGGCAAGTTTATTAAATACGTTACGTATGTTAATAGTCTAGGTATAGTAATAGTGTATTATCTTACAAATCTCCTCCTGCGTAAATGCAACCTTAGTAGAGAGACCTTATAGTAGCTCTACAAGGAGCAAGAGCGTATTAAAACAGCTATTAAGTAGCTAGGACAAACTAACAAGTAGGAGGATTTTTAAGTTGCCTCTAGAGATAAGAGAGCTGTACTTAGATAGTGACGCTGTTGTTGTATGTTTACATCTAAGTATAGGCGCCAGAAACGCCGCAACTACAACACCGCTAGAATAGCAATAGAGACAACAGAAGTTGCAGTTAGCAGTAAATAGTTATTAGTAAATAGTTATTAGTTAAGAGGGTTAGTTAGAAGGATATTACGCATCTTTGTTTCTGTTTAAATATGCGACACACTAATTGCGTGCCAGCAATGCTAAACAAGGGGGCATGAGCCCTAATACCTGTTGTTAGCAATAAATCTTTTTTTTTACTAAAAAGGTGTCTACAAAATGTGTGGTCACATCAAAAGGTTATCTCAAAAGGCCGAAGCCAATACTTTATCTATAAGTATACTACCGCAAGTGTTATAAGGTTATCTAAAAGGGCTATATTATCTAATATACTTAACAAGTGTCTACTCTTACTATATATAGAAAAGAGCTACTAGCAAGAATTATAATCTAATCTAGTTATTTTAAAGCTTTTTGTAAGCAAGTATTCCTTAGTCAAGCAGAATAAGGACCTACTAAGCTACTAATATTAGCTCTCTAGATTTAATCTCTACCTACTCCTTACTTAGAACAAGGTTATTAATACTATAGAATTTTAACTATAATCTAAGAAGTTCTAACGCACTAGAAGTATTTTTACTAACGCCTATACTTAGCTGTTTAAGGACAGTTAGGTTAAGAATATTATTATTAAAACTTCTAAGATATACTACTTCTATCTACAATGTATAGATAGGAAGCTGAACTTTAAATAGCTACGTAATATATCCTACTTACTTGTCTAACAAGCTGTACACATTAATCTAGGATACTAGTTGTAATATACTATACTCTATAAAGAATATACTTTAATTTCCTACTCTTACTACGCTAAATACGCTAAAAAAAAGGTAATTAAACTTACTTTAAGTATATTAACTTTAACCTTAAGCAAGCAATAACTAAAGGTCTTAGTATAAATATAATCTAAGGCAGCGTATAATTTAATAATAAAGATAAGAATAACTGTATAGAGATACTTTTTAGGCTTTTATTACTATGTGCTAGAGTACTTAAAGTAGTGTAAAAACGTAGGCATTAAATTATTAAATAGTCTTATTAAAGGATAGAAAGATAAGATAGACTAGCTAGAGAACGTATAGAAACTATCTCTTAACACTTACTAGGCAAAGCAAATTTATAAAGAAGAGTAAGTTTAAATTTTATTACCTTTACTACCTTATAAATCTACTAGCCTAACTACTTATAACTGCTACACTATCCTCCCCTAGTTTATTATAGTCTATAATAAAGTAATAGAAGTGACTGCTATAAGAACTTATAAAGAAATTTATAAAGCTTATTATAACCTTACTATAGCTTCTTATACTTCTTTAGGCTATCTTAAAATTTTTAGAAGAATTAATTAGCTATTTCTTACTAATGTTTATATTAAGTATAGGTCTTAGATCTAGAAGGCCTTTATTGAATAGGCTAAGTAGGACAATCCTTTTATTTGTAAGAAGCTAAATTACATACTATAAAATGCTAATAAGGAGTAAAATAACAACTATATTAAGAAATATTATAACTATATACTATAATAAATTATTAATTTATAGCCTGTAGTGTAAGAGTTAGAAAAGAGCACTTTTTATACTAATTTAGTTTAAGAATTTTAGACTGTTTATACTTTACTAACTTTAGATAGAATCCTCTTTATAAAACAAAGGACTAGAATAAGTAGGATACTAATTTTTTTTAAGCTAATTCTCTACAACGTCTTTAAAAGGAACTTAGCCTAGAGGCTAATAAGCACTAAGTTTTCTAGGAGAGTAAAAATCCTGCAATACTCTCTTTTACGTAACGCCTTTCTAGCGTTTGTTCTTAATTAGGTACTATGATTTTAGATAACGTCTTAGTGCTAATAACTCTAATAAGGCAGCCTTATTATAGTCGCCTTTAATTAATATTAGAATTTTAAGTGCCTACTACTCTTGTCCCTGCTCCTACTACTGCACCTGCGCTAAGACTATATGCTGTAACTACTACTTAAGAACCTCGCTAAAGTAAACGTTTATAAAAGTAAACAAAGTTGTCTTGGGTAATTATTTATTTTTAAGATATTAAAGGTGGTGGTGGTTGTTGTAGTCAAAATGGGTTTTCTAAAAAAGTGAAAAGCAACTGCCCTCTACTAATTAGTCACAAAAGTTAAAAAAAGATTGTGTATAGTTAACAAAATTTAAACGGTGAGTAGATAAGGTCCACGCGCTAAGCGCTTAGAGTAGAAAAGCTTAGACTACTAAGCGAAATTAGGGTTAAAAAATTTGCTGAAGGTACTAAAAAACAACACTAATTAAAAACGTGTTTAACGGCGATTGCCAGCCTATGGCTGGCAACAAGATTGCGATGGAGGTAGAGGAGGTAGAGGTAGAGGAGGGTAAGGACACGTACGTTACCGCAGCAGGAGCCTGCAATACTTTATAAAAGCTCCCTACTTACTACTTCTTACCTTTAGGATTTCTTACACTACACAGTACTGTATACAAACAATACAATACTCAGACTATTCTTCTCCCTGTTTAACACGAAGACTACTAGCTTATATTAAGTAAAGTTAGACCTTACTAAGTTACTATATAAGAAGCTATAGTAGTAGATTACAAAGCCCGCGTTTACCTTTGTTAAGCAGCCTTCTTAGTTAGTTAAAGAGGAGCTGTTAGCAGTAGCTCTTCTAGTAATTAGGTAGACGCAGAGGTTAAAGTCTGTTATTTATTAACACCTTATTAATGCGTTATGTATTATAGATGTTAAAATTATAATAGAGGTTGTAAAAGGCTTATTTAGCGGCAAGTCTATTAAATACGTTACTTATATTAATAGTCTAGGTGCAGTAATAGTGTATTATCTTACTAATCTCCTCTTACGTAAATGCAACCTTAGTAGAGAGACCTTGTAGTAGCTCTATAAGGAGCAAAAGCGTGTTAAAACAGCTATTAAGTATCTAGGATAAACTAACAAGCAGGAGGATTTTGTAAGTCGCCTCTAGGGATAGGAGAGCTGTGCTTAGATAGTAACGCTGTTGTTGTATATTTATATCTAAGTATAGGCGCTAGAAACGCCGTGACTGCAACACCGCTAGAATAGCAACAGAGACAATAGAAGTTGCAGTTAGCAGTAAGTAGTTATTAGTAAATGGTTATTTGTTAAGAGGGTTAGTTAGAGGGATATTGCGCATCTTTGTTTCTATCTAAATATGTAACACACCAATTGCGTGCCGGCAATGCCGAATAAGGGGGCATAAGCCCGGATACCTGTTGTTAGCAATAAATCTTTTTTACTAAAATAGTGTCTACAAAATGTGTGGTTACAACAAAAGGTTGTCTTAAAAGGCCGAAGCCACTTAGGTAAATATAAAGTAATTAACTTTTATTTTTTTTATTTTTTTGTTTTAATTTCTTTGCTTTGCTAATTTTTTTTTCTGCTAAGTAGGTTGCTTAATAAGGTCAAGCTTATAGGAAGGAGAGGTATATGCTAGTGCACAGGGTAATACCCTGCTGCTTACTAGGTTAGTGCTTAACTACCTAATTTAAAGTTATATAGCTTGTTTTAGGGATTAAAACGAGCAAGAGGAGAGATCCTTAACTTAACAACTTAACTCCTGTACTTCTTTTCTAAATATAACCTATAATAAGATCTTTATCTTACTACTCTCGTTCTCGCATAATCTGACTACTAGTAATTTTATACCCTTGTAGTAGTATGTCTTTATACACTCTAACACCCGTACACTACTAGATATCTTACAGTAAGCAAAAGGATTAATAGGCAAAGGTAACTCTTATTATTTTAGAGATTAGCTGCTTGCTAAATCTTATTGTTAAACAGGCTTTAGCGCGCGTAATGCTTATACTTAGCACTATTATTACGTTGCTAGCGGCGACTTTCTAAGCATTGATTATGTTCATAATAGTTCTCTAAGCTGCACTTGTTGTTGCTTAGGGCGGACTACACTAGAAAGATTAGCAGCTAATTAGTAAGAGAATAGTAAGGCATTCTTACTTACTATATTAGTAATAGTAGTTAAGACAGGATTAGAAAGACTTAGTAATTAGATTAATTAAGGTTAAGAAATAAAGTTTTAGAGAGGTAGTAGACGTAATTAACATTGTTGTAGAGGCTGTGCACTAACTAATTACGTGATATTTAGGGTCTATCTAATGTTTTCATATTAGGACTGCTAAGATTAATTAAAATATTAATAAGCAGTATTACTATTACAATAAAAGGTAAGGCAGGAAGAACTAGAATTATAGAGGAACCTCTTAATAAACAACCTTAATTTATTACAATTGCCTAGTTGCTTACAGCTTAGATTAATAGTATCTCACTAACTTAGGGGGTGTGTTAAAGTATTGACATGCTTAACATGCGGGTCACCCTGTTAAGTAGGTGATCCTAGTAAGCTAAACACGTGACGATCGCGCTAGCGCCTATATATACGGGCCAGATCGTCTTATTCCTCTTAAGTAGTTATTAACTACTTTGTTATAGCACTTAGTTGTTTAATACACTTATTCTACTCCTCCTAATTAAGCAATTGCTCCTTTTTAGCTGCTATAGTTATAAGCCTAGTTCGGTTAAACCTGCGTAAGCGCTTTTGATGTAGTTGCCTAGTAGGGCGGGTGACTACAAGCAAGAAAGCGGCAAAAAGATAAGCCTAGAGGATACAACATACACAGACAGCCTGCAGTACAAGGTAGCATCGCTAGCCTTATAGGGTTAGTGCGCCTTTATAGCGTTAGCGCTAGCAAGCTAGTATCCTAGCCTCCCGCTTAAGAGAGTGCTAAGAGAAAGGCCACGTGCTTAAAGGGCTATAAGCTCTAAGGTAGATTGACTATGCTGCTAGTTAATCTAGGGGGTATGTCGCAACGTTTATATGTATTCTCTAGCTAGAGCGCGATTTATTAATTAGTTAGTATTTTGTTTTTAACAGTGTGCAACCTTAAGTTTATATAAGTTAAGCTATATTTAGTCTGCCTTCTTAGGAGCAGTTAGTTGAACTAGTTCTTTTTTATATATTAATTTAGCAGTAACTTTGTCTAGGTTAACTTTGCTCTATAATTTCCTGCTTTTAGTATAGAATTTAGACTGCATCAACTATTCTAGCTAATGTTTTTTTTTAGTAAGGGCAAAGTTGCCCTAAAAGATAGTGTTTATGTTGCTTATGTTAAGCCTTAAGGTATGCTCTCTTAGAGCAAAGTAATATAAATCAATAGAAGAGCTATGCTTAATTGTATGCCTTTTTATTGTAAAAAGCAATACAGAACTGTATTAATATTTTAGCGCGCCGGGCTTGTAACTGTGGCAGAAACAGGCATAGGAATAAATAGGAGATAATTATTAGTTCTAAGAAGCACTGCAAAAGTGCTGCTTAATATACACTGCTTAGTAAGTAGTACTAACTATTTTATATTAGCACAGATCACGTGCTCTTATGTTAGCTTAGCTTAGCTAAGTTATTCCTTAGTAGTAGCGTAGCATGTAGGGTAGCGCTCTGTAACAGATTAAATGTCTTTTTCTAAGAAGTATAGTATGCTTATATTTAAGAAAAATAATCTATTTTATTTTTTAAGTTTTGAATTTTAATCTTAAATTCTTTTAGTAGGGTTTTAATTGAGTATTCTTTTTACTATTCTAATGATTTTTGTAAGATAGCTAGGTTAAGGCCTAATAGTAATTAAAAAAGAACTTTTTTTATTTAATTTAAAGAAGAGTATTTATTAAGCACTAACATTTTTAAGGTGAGGAAAAGGTCTAGCTTTGCCTTTTTCTTGTCTTAACTATCTTCAACGCCTTCCTAAAATTAGTTTTCAACGTCTGTTTTCTAGGTGTAGGTGTTATGGCGTGCGTGCTAGCTAATTGTAGTAAATAAAATAGTTACTGGTTAAAAACTTTGTAAGTAGTCTGTGCGTAAGCTAATTTTAGAGTTTAATTAAAGGCAATTTAACTCCTACTTAATAAAGCAACAGCTTTCTACTTTGGTAGATAGATTTATTAGCGTATTGAACTAATAGATTTATCTACCTAGCTATCTATTACCTAAAATCCCTATACTAACTTAATATACTGACCTCCTATATCGACCTACACATAAGAATGGATAGCTAGCGCTCCTAGCTATCTACCTACACTGAAATCCCTCTATACCAACTTGATATACTGACTGAATATACTGACCTGCACTCTAGAATTGATAGCTAGTGCTCCTAGCTATTTACCTACACCGAAATTCCTCTATACCAACTTAATATACTAACCTAATATACCGATCTACACATTAGAATTGATAGCTAGACTAGTAACTAGCTATCTACCTACACTGAATTCTCCTATACTAACTTGATATACTGACCTTATATATTGACCCTATACCGAACTGCTTAGCGTACCTATATAAGCAATACAAGAAGGTAGCTAGCATAGCCTACAACAACAATAAATAAGAAGTAAAGGAGATAACTAGACTAGTATACTAGTTCTATATACTTCCTACAAAACAAAGGACTAAGAAAGCTACTTGTTAAAACTACCTTAGGCAACAAGCCTTACCTTTATTTAGACGAACTCCTTCTTGTAAATAAATTATATATTAGAAAATATTACGTAGATACCTGTAGGTCCTAAACCTACACGTCTTATATAGCCTTTTAGGCTGAGAAAGGACGTTAAACTACAATTGAAAAACAAAAAAAAGACTATGTGATCTAAGTTAGCACAAATAACAAAAAAAGAAAAGAAAAACTACAAAAAAAATAAGAGAATTTCCTATATAATGCTAATTTAAACTTTTCTTAGTATAATTAAACGTAATAACTTGTTTTGTAAAATATAGGCAGGCTTACATGTGTTTAAACGCTAACTTAAAGTCTACTTAGCAGAATTAAGGGTATTAACCTATCTAGCAAAAATAGAGACAGTACTATATGTATAAAGAAATGCTAAGCTAATGTGCTATTTAGCATAATAAAGATAGCACTAAAAGCTTATATCTGGATGTGTAATACTAAATAAGTACTAGCTTTAAGTATAAATCTAAGTATTTCTAGCAAAATAAAGGGTACTAAAAAAGTAAAAAATTTCTATACTTACACTTAAATAAGTACACACTACAAAGTTTTAAAAAAAGATTTTTTTTTCTTCTAAGAACTATACTTTGTTTGTTACTTTTCTACTATTGTTTACTATCTGTACAAAGAACTTTTATAGTCCCACTATACTATAGATATTAAATAAGGATTAGAAGATAGGTTAAGGATAGAAAAGCGCAACGCTTCTTTTCTGTAGACCTACTGCTGCTAGTACCAAGTTACTATTAACACTATTATGTTTAGTTATTAATACTACAACTACACCTACGCACAACTTATTAAGATATAGTCTATTAATTTTAACTAAAAAGAATAATACAAAAGTTTTGGTAAACTTTAATCAAAAAGCTAATAATTAAGGCATTGATAATACTATAAAGGTCTTTATTGTACTAAAGTACTTCTTGAATAAGATTTATTACTTTCTTTAATTCTAAAACACTTACTTAGATACGAAGAAAAGAATAGCTTAAGGTTATAGACACATATAAAGAAACTGTAGAAAGATAGAAATACTATTGTTTAAAATAAGCAAGCGCTTCTACCTTTAAGTTTATATCTATAAATGTGTATAAAATTAGCCTAGGCTAGTAAAGCACTACTTTAAAGATTTTCTAAAGATAATCTAGGGTAAGGTCTTAGGAATAAGTGAGTGCAATAGACTGTTAGTGTACTAGCACTGTTAGAAGATTAATGTAATAGTATAGGGTGTGTTAGCATAATTAAAAGATTAGTATTATAACCCAAGAGTTTAAGAATAAAGGCTACTCTTTAGATTAACACCTAAGTTAAATACATTAATTTTTAAGAGTTTAGTGCCTAAGCTATAGACTGTAATAAATATAGTATTAATCTCCTTACTCTGTGTACTTTATAAGATTAGTAAGATCTGTAAGAGAATATTGCTTTCCTACTCTAGCTGCTCTATAGAGATTGTAAGATCTTTAAGAGCGCTAAGACTTCCTGCTCTATAGGTCTTCTTGTTACAGTGGGATCTACCTTGGTCTAGGTTATAGCTATAGTAGGGCTAGGCAGCAGTAGTTGTAATAACTACACACACTCTACTTTTGTTGCTAATATATACATTAATTAAAAGTAATTATTTAGGATAAGGAATGCATTCTTGTCTTCTAAAGTCTAGTTTTATTTTTAAGGTGTTAAAGGTGGTAGTTGTTGTTGTTGTAGTTAGAATAGGGTTTCTAAAAAAGTAAAAAGTAGCTACTCTCTACTAATAGGTTGCAAAAGTTGAAAAGAAGATTATATGTAGTTAATAAGATAAAAATAGTAGGTAAATGAGTTTTAGGAGAACAGCTTAGACTATTAATTAATTATTAGGGTTGAAAAAATTTGCTAAGGTACTAAAAAACAACACTAGTTAAAACGTGTCTAACAGCGATTGCTAGCCGATAGCTGGTAATAGGATTATAGTAGAATTATAATAGAATTACAACATAGTGTACGGGTGTTGGAGTGTATGAAGACATACTGCTACGAGGGCAAGAGATCACTAGTGGGCAGATCATGCGAGAACGAGGGTGGTAAGATAAAGGTCTTATTATAGGTTGGCTATTAAAGAGAAGCACAAGTGTTAAGTTGTAAAGTAGAGGATTAATAGATAATTCCCGCTCGATTTGATCTCTAAAACGAGCTATATACCCTCAGATCAGGTGGTTGAGCACTGACCTAGTAAGCAGCAGGGTATCACCCCGTGCACTAGCACATACCTCCCCTTCCTGCGAGCTTAGCCCTATCAAGCGACTTACTCAGCAGAAAGAAAAACATTGAAACAAAGGAAATAAAACAAAAGAAAAATAACTTCATCACCTTATATCTAGCCTAGATACCTTTTCTTGCTTCTTTAAACGTTTACTTCAGCGAGGTTCTTAAGTAGTAGTTAACGCACGTGGCCTAGGCGCGGGTGCAGTAGTAGGAGCAGGGATAAGAGTAGCAGCTACTTAAGATTCTGATATTAATTAAAGGCAACTATAACAAGGCCGCCTAGTTAGAGTAGTTAGCACTAAGACGTTATCTAAGATAACAGTACCTAATTAAGAACAAACACTAGGCAGGCGTTATATAAAAGAGAACATTACAAGATTTTTGCTCTCTTAGAAAACTTAGCACTTATTAGCTTTTAGGCTAAGTTCTTCCTAAAGACGTTGTAGAGAATTAGCTTAAGAGAAATTAGTATTCTACCTATCTTAGTCCTTTGTTATATAGAGAGGGTTCTATCTAAAGTTAGTAAAGTATAAATAGTCTAGGAATTCTTAAACTAGATTAGCACAAAAAGTGTCCTTCTCTTACTCTTATACTACAGGCTATAAGTTAATAATTTGTTACAGTATATAGTTACGGTATTCCTTAATATAGTTGTTAATCTACTACTTATCAGCGTTCTATAGCATATTGTTTAGCTCTTTATAAATGAGAGGATTGTCCTACTTAGCCTATCTAATAAGGGCCTTCTAGATCTAAGACTTATACTTAATATAAACATTAGCAGGGAATAGCTAATTAATTCCTCTAAACTTATTAGGATAGCCTAAAGAAGTATAAGAAGCTATAGTAAGGTTGTAATAAGCCTTGCAAATTTCCTTATAGGTTCTTATAGTAGGCACCTCTATTACTCTATTATAGACTATAATGAACTAGAGGAGGATAATGCGGCAGTTGCGAGTAGTTAGGCTTGTAGATCTATAAAGTAGTAAAAGTAATAAAATTTATACTTGCCTTTCCTTGCAGATTTGCTTTACCTAGTAAGTATTAGAAGCTAGTTTTTGTGTATTTTTTAGCTAGTCTGTCTTGTTATCTTATCTTTTAATAAGACTATTTAATAATTTAATAATTATGTCTTTATGCTACTTTAAGTACTCTAGCATATAGTAATAAAAGCCTAAAAGTATCTCTATATAGTTATTCTTATTATTATTATGAAATAATAGGCTGCCTTGGATTATATCTACACTAAGACCTTTAGTAATTGCTTACTTAAGGTTAAGGTTAATGTGCTTAAAGTAAGTTTAATTACCCTTCTTAGCGTATTTAGCGTAGTAAAAGTAGGAAATTAAAGTATATTCCTTATAGAGCATAGTATATTATAACTAGTATCCTAGATTAGTGCGTATAGCTTATTAGATAAGTAAGTAGTATATATTGCGCAGCTATCTAAGGTTTAGCTTCTTGTCTATATGTTATAGATAGAAGCAGTACATTGTAAAAGTTTTAATAATAATATCTTTAACCTAACTGTCCTTAAACAGCTAAGTATAGGTGTTAGTAATAATGCTTCTAGTGCGTTAGAACTCCTTTGCTTATAGTTAAAATTCTATAGTATTAATAACCTCGTCCTACGTAGGGAGTAGGTAGAGATTAAGTTTAGAGGGTTAATATTAATAGCTTAGTAAGTCCTTATCCTGCTTTACTAGGCAATACTTGCTTATAAAAAGCTTTAAAATAACTAGATTAGATTAGAATTCTTGCTAGCGGCTCTGTTCTACGTATAGTAAGAGCAGACACTTATTAAGCATATTAGATAGCATAGCCCTTATAAACAAACTTATAACACTTATAGTAGTACGCTTATAAATAAAGTATACTTGCTTATATAATAGGTTATTAGAGCTAGGCTGTTGTCTAATATTAACCTTATAGTACTATTCCTTAATAACCTTAATATAGTCTAAATTAGTAATTAGCTTCTTTGCGTAGGCTTGCTTAAGCAGCTTAAGGAAAGCTAAGGTAGAATTCTTATAATAACACCTTGCCTAAAGGATCTCCTATTTCTAATTAAGGGTATCTAGGTCCTTATCTACATAAAAAGCGTTGTTAAGGTTAATATCTAATTAGGTAGCCGCCTATTAGTAGGCTAGTGTTGCTTTTAGAGCATAAGAGCTTAGTAGAGGTAGTAGTATAGGGACTTATTAGCTACTAGCGTTAGTCCTAACTTGTCTTGCCTAGATATTAGCAGCGTTACGCCTCTATTATACTATTGTTATTTTATTCTAAAACTTATGCAACTTAATTGTTAAGTATTAGTTAGGTTCTTAACTAGCTAACATTCCTATAGATTACCTTAAATTCCTAGTTATAACTAACAGACTATAAGTCCTTAGAGAGCAAGTCTTAGATGTTATAAAATCTCTATAGCAATTAATAGCTTAAGCTTTATTTAGGGTCCTTCCTAGCTCTATAGTTATAGAGATAACTACACTATATATTAGATACATCTTTATACTAAGCAGCTTATACTTATTATTTAAAAAGTTTTATGTAGAGTAGACTAGGCTAGTTTTAGAGTCCTTAGCTTTAGCTATAAGTTAAAAAACCTTTTACTAGAATATATAAAGAGGATTAGGCTTGCCTTACTTATCCTTTGCCCTAGTATTAGGCTGTAGCTTTTATAAGTTAAACTTAATATCTTCTTTCTAGACTTGCAGCTTAGCGCAGAAATTATAAAGCTCCTTTGTCTTTTGCTTATTAATGTTTAGGTAAAGTGCTTAGTTGTAAGAGTTATTCTAATTAATAAAAGCATAGATGTCCTTGCATAGCAGTTTTACTATTGCCTAGTTAGCTATTAACATATATTATTCTTTACCTTAGTTCTTAGAGTTAATGTAGTAAGCTGCTACAGCGTTAAGGAACTAAGCAGCATTCTTAAGATCTATACACCTTAACACAAAGGCTATGTTAGTTAATCTTTAGTAACTAAGTAGCGTATAAGGTATATAGATGCTAACGCATTCTTAGATAAATCCTAGAGCTAGCTTCTTTATAGTTACAATAGCTCTACCTAGTTCTTTAGCCCTCTTATCTTGTATTAAGGATACTGCACTAATAATAGGATAATGTTCCTAGAAACTTTTAACACTACTATATTTGTCTATAAGTCTAGAGAGCTAAGCATAAAGGTTACTTATTCCTAAGATAACCTTAAGAATTAGGTTAAATTAATAAAAGGCGTTGTTAAACTAACAGTCTATAATAATATGTTATTGTCTTAGAGCGTTTGAACGGATCTTGTCTACTAGAGTCTACATATTAATAACTCTAATGTTGTTGCTAAGCTTTATAAGCTCTAGTACCTTGTCTTAATACTGTACAACCTTAGGGATTTAGTCTACAACGTAGTCTTTCTTTCTAGTAATAACTCTAAAGTTGTTAAAAACTCTTAATAGTTCTAGTGTTTGCGGCAGTTGTAGCTATAGCTGCTTGCCTTAGGCCTTGTCTAACAGCGCTAAAAGCATTATTTAAGTAGGTTAGCTAATGTAAGTTAAATGTTGTCTTTAGCTGCTGCTAGTTTATAAGGGGAGGTATTATTGTTATTATTGTCTTAGAAGGTAACTACCCTAATAAAAGGTAGTAAAGTTTGTGTAGCAAGAGAGTTAAATAGTTAGTGGGGTTATAGTTATAGTTCATGCGTAGTGGCGGTATCCTGCTAGCTAGCAGGTAGAGATAAGCAGGTTTTGCAACTAAAATAGTTGTTGTAATTAGCTATTACTTTAAAAGTGCGTAGAATTAAGTAGAGTATTAGTGTAGTAGTAAGCACCTAGAATTAGTAAGATAGGTACCTTGTAACCAAATTTTATATAGGAAATTAGTAAACAAGTAGCTAAAGGTAAAAGTAGGTACTACTAGCATAGTATCCCCTCCCCTTCCTAAAACTATAGGCCATCCTTTAGCCTATTAGTTCTCTAATATAGAAGTATCTAAGTGAGAGTCTAAGCTTTTAAAGTATTATTTATATGCTTAATATTCTTATTTTGTAAAACATTTAGTAATAACAACTTAAGGACAAAGCATATTACCTATTATAGGAGGTAAAGGTAGTTGTAGTTCCTTACGTAGCTTAGGCAAGCCTAGCAAGATAGGAATATCTACTGTAGGGCTAGTTTGTTTCTAATAATTAGGATCCTATAGCTTTATATTTCTTTAATCTTCCTTAATAATATCCTAAACAAGTCTTTGTCTAAACAGCTTAAATTGCTATCTAGGTGTTGTGTAGGGGAATTATGAAATATTAAGGTCCCTAAGACAATAAGTTCCTTTATTAGGTCTAGCTTTATAAATATAGTATAAGCCTAACTATTTTATATCTAGCTTGTAATCTTATGATATATTAATTTCCTCAACAGAGTTCTAGAGAAGAACTAAGTCTCTTAGCTTTATATCCTTATGTTGTCTTTCCTTAGTGTTATTCTAGTATTCCTTTTTAGCAGCTCTTATCTAGTTAGTATAAGTAACAGCTTCTTTTATAAACTAATCTTTAAAATCTAACTGCATTGCTTAAATTGCAAGTAGCTATGCACAGTCCTTTACTTCCCTTAATAGAAGCGTTTGCCATGTAGGCAGCGTAAGTTTAATAGGAAGTACTAGGTTCTGCCCTATAACTAACTAGTATAGTAAGTAACCTGTCTGTTTCTATATTAAGATCCTGTCTATAAGGAGAACTATTAGCAAGTTCTTAACCTAAGGTCCTAGCAGCTTTACAAGGGCGTTTATAATAGGCTTATACTCTCTTCTAATCTTTTTTATAGCTTAAGGGTTGTATCTTAAAGACTAGACTTAGTTAATTTTATACATATTTAATAGATGTAATACTACCTTAGCAAAATTAGGCCCTCTATTAACTATAAGTTTACGCGCTGTGCTCTATTAACATATAATGTCCTTATATATAAACTCTATAATTGTCTTTAACTAGTTATTTAATAGGGCTTTTGCTTTAGGCTAGCTACTAAGGTAGTCTTTTATAATAACTAAAAACTTCTTCCTAAAACACTAAGGTATATATACTATACTAGTTGCAACTGTCTCTTAAATAGCAAAACTAGAGGTATGGATAAGCATATTAACTTTCTTCTTAGAGAATTGTAGTTAATAGTCTAGATAGGTTACTTGCTTTTGCTGCACGTGCTTGTATATTCCTTTCTACTAGTATTGCTAAGTAAGTATAGAGTATACTACGTTAACTCTTCTATGTCTAATCTAAGTGTGTACGTTCTATACTACAGCTGTTCTTAGGTTAGCATTATCTATAACCTTTTAAAATACAATATTCCTAGATGTTTTTTTAAAGAGTATCCTGTCTTGTATAAAGAAGTTTAGAGCTTAGTTTTTTTATATTTATAGTTCTTGTAGTTCTATATCCCTAGAAGTCTTAAAGTTAACTAAAAATTAAGCGTAGTGTTCTAACTCTAGTAAGAATTCCTAATAAAGTATTCTTGCCTGTCCTATTAGTATTAGAGCATTTACATTTCTAATTATATAATTAATAAACTCCTCTAAATCCTCCTTAAGTTCTAGAAGTAGTTCCTAATTATTAGGTTTTAGATACCTTAATAGTGCATCTGCAACTACATTATTTAGTTCTAGTATATACTTAATGTTAAAGTTCTATAAAAGAATGACTAATATCTACATGTTTATAATAGATCTTAGATTATTAGTAGATAAGTAGTTTAGTTAAGTAATAAGAGTTGCCGCGTTAGTTTCTATAGTAAAGTAAACACTATAAAGGCAGGTACAAAACTTCTTAAGAGCCTATAGCATAGCCTTATATTCTAACTTAGTAGAGTGCTATTACCTCTTTTGCGCTAACTATAGTGTACTATTAAACTGCACTAGGTGTTACTTGTTATTCTCTTTAAGTTGTTTAATATATGCTCCTGCCCTATCTTAACTTATATTAGTTATTAGAAATATCTTATAATTTTTAGTATTAGTATAGTTAAGGTTTGTAAGTGTAGGTACGTTATATATAGCCTATTTTAGCTTATACATTATTACATCTTGTGCATCTTCTTATTTAAAAGGTATATTATCTTGTAAGACTGTAAATAGAGGTTTGACAATCTTAGCAATGTCCTTTACCTATGTATAGTAGTAGATGTATATATCTATAAAGGATTATACCTCCCTTTTATTCTTGTATAGTAGCTAGTTTATAATCTTCTTAACTTTTTTCTAGTTAGGATAACATCCTTGTAGGCTAACCTTATAGCCTATAACTTTAAGCCTTTCTATAAGAAATAACACTTCTTTCCTAACATAGTGCCTTTAGCTTGTTTAATATTAGCTAGCACCCTGTCTAGTTGCAAGATATGCTTAAGAATATAACATTTAACCCCTAGCATTAATTCTTCTTTACTATAATTAGTTTTTAGCCCTCTACATGTAATGTTGTTAATAAAGGGCATAGTATTAGGCTAGTAGTCTTTTAGAATCTTTATTATTACACGTTAAAATGCTGCTATAGAGATGGTAGCACCTACAACTATTATACATAATTATATAAGCCTAACTAGTGTTTAAAACATTGTTATGTCTCTGCTTTCTAGATGTAGTGTAATTTAGTTATATCCTAACAATAAGTTTATAAGCAAGATAATCTTGCATCCTGCGAACCTCTTAAAAAACTCGTCTACTGTTAGTAGTAAGTTTATATCTTATATAGCAACTATATTTATTTGCTGCGTATTGCTAATTTATTAAACGCCTTTATCTTTCTAAGGTACTAGGTGCTATAAGTTATAATATTAACTATTACACTTTTTCTATGTTCCTTAATTTAGGCAGACGTTAACTATATTTATTCCTTACAGCTCTAAAGCTTTGAGGACAGTAAACTCTTATACTTACTAAGCTTTATATAGTATTGTTTGTATCTTATATAGTAGATATATATTAGGGTAAATCCTTTCTAATTTCTGAAATTACTAAAAGAGCGCTCTTTCTCTGTTAAGAAGTATATATATAAATATCTCCTTTTTTAATAGCTGCAGGTAGTCTATAGTATATAGCTTGTTAAGTTGTTTTTTAGTCAGCCTTATCCCTTACAGGAAAGCAGCATATCTTAGTTTAAATAGATAATTACACGGCCTCTAATTAGAATTGTAAATGCTTATTCTAAGAAGTTACTGTTTTTTTGCCCTTTCCTTCTAGTCTTCTTGTCTAAATTCTATAAGCATCTCCTGCTGTAGGATATTAACAGGTTAAACCTTCTTATCTACTGTCTTATATAATGTGTAAAGATTATTGCGTTGTTAAGCATATTTAAGTAGCCTTTCTTATATCTACTAATAATTAAGCTTATACATAATTAAAAATTTACTAAGTTTACAGTTTCTTATAAAGTCTTTAGACTATCTAACCGCGTGCGTAAATACTTAGTTTATCTAAACTATTTAATCCTTCTTGCTATCTTCTATATACAGCATGTTAAAGTTGCTAAATCTAGCTACTAGATTAGACTATATAGCTTCTTTTATGTATTTTACTATTACTGCTTATAGTTTGTTGTCTAATCTATTACTAATTACATGTGACTATACATTACCTACTATTTCTCTATCTAAGTTGTTATTGAAGGCTTTGTTTCTAATTGTCTGCGTAAAGTAATTTAGAGATAGGTTAGACGTAATAAAGACTACGTTTCTTGTACTATTTTGAGATAGAACTTAGCACATAATTTGCCTAAATGCATTATACTCAATTAATATCTTAGCGCTTATATACTAAAGTCCTCCTAGAATTAGAAATTTAGTAATATTAGCAAGAATTCTAAACGTAGTCCTAATAGTAACTGTCTCTATTTATATAGGTATATAAAACGCAGTCCTAATAAACAGGTTATATATACTATTAGCTAAAGTAATACTAAGAGGAGGCTACCCTAGCTAGTGCTCTATTATTTTATATAGTATCTTTAATACTTATGTAGTACTTAGTCTTAGGATATTTATTTATGCCTTAGTGTTAAATAAGCACTTTAGAAAGCTGCTATTTGTAGTAACTTAGCATTCTAGTAAGTTAGTTTAAGTAAAAGCCTATCTATTTCTTTGCTAAACTCCTTAGACATCCTTTATAAGGATATTATTTAACTTATTCATTTAGGAATGTTTCTTTCTTTTTACCTTGTAGTAAGTTTGTATATTAGATTAATACAAATTTATAGCATTACAATGCACGCTTTTAGCAGGTTATGTATTTAGTAAAATTCTATAAATAGGGCCTGTGCGCTTGTTTAGCTAATTAGAGACTAGAACAGATCTTAGGTGTAATTTAGCGCACCTAATATTTATTAGCTTAGCGTTTTTTACATACGTTATAATATTAAGCGTACTTAAACTATCTATAATATTAATACTATTATTAAAAAAAATTCGTAGCTGTTTTTAAATGCTAGCTTGCTCTATAAGGTCTAATACTGTAACTCCTTATACTTTCTGTCTAAGTAGGGTAGTTGCAATACAGTTTAGCTATCCTCGCACTACCTTTTTAAGTTCTAGATTAAGAAGAGCGTTAATAAACTTTATAACTTTTTTCTTCCTTTCTTACTATAAGTACTTCAGATCTGCTAACATGTTGTTGTCTTAATAAGCTAATTAAAGTAGTTTAATAATTAAAAATAGCGTATTATAAGGCTAGCTCGCAAAAAGTATATTACTCTATGTTTCTTCCTGTAGATACTGTATATCTATAGACTATAAGTTAAGAATAAAAGAGTTACTCTATATTATTTAATTACTTTCTTGTATATTTAAATCCTTGCTTAGCCTTCCTTACTTCTTTACTCTTCCCTCTTAGACATAATTAATATCTTAGTACAGGGCTAAGCCTTTGCCTTTAAGCGCGTAGCAGCATTTAACTTAGAAATACTATATAAAGCTTTTTCTTTGCTTCTTAGTATAATGTTAGCTGTATCTACATTATTAAGCTTCTTAATATATTCCTTAGCAGAAGGAGTGTATAGCTGTTCCTAGAATTACTAGAACTACTAAAGAATGTTATTATAGTAGCCTTAGCTTGTTAAACTAGTTACTACATTTATAAAATTAGAGTTTTTCTCTTTATACCTTAAACCTAGTTAAGAGTCTTCTCTAGTAAACTTCTCTAGTAGCATACTAGAAGCTAGCTAATTAAGCATGTTATTAGTAACCTTGTAGAACTCTTAGATCTTCGCCTTTAACTACAGTAAGGCTTAGTTTAATAGTAGTTACTTTAGGATTTCTCTTAGACGCTTATATAGTAGACTAAAGTAGTACGTTCTCTTCTTACTAGAAATATCCTAGTTAAAACTAACTTATCTTATCTACTTTAGGGCGTAGTATTGTTTACACTTCTTAAGCATATGTCCTACTATATTATATATACAGCAGAGAGGGTGTATTTCTATATTGCTTATATATACTATACTTATCTTGTTAGATACCCCCTTTGGGACCTTAGTAATAAAGAAACTATTATTTCTCTTATTAGAGAATTCTGTATTCATTACTTATGCAATAAAGTACGTATAGTTAAAAAGTTTCTCTAGGAGTCTCTTAGTTATAAGATTAGCTATAAGTATATTAATAGTTAATAGTCTAAGCTTTAGGTTGCCTAAAGACTTAATAAGGTCTTTAACCTCTAAATTAACATCTACTAGCATGCTTGTCTTTTTATATACTTTGCTAATCTTAATCTCTACTTCTTTTACTTTCTCTAGGGTAAAGGTTACTTACTAGTTAGACAGTATAATTTAGCGTCTCTTAGCATTAACGCCTCTTTACTTTAGCTAATAAATTTTATCTAGGCTAGTTATCCTCTTATAGTAGGATTTTAGAAAAGAATAAATCCCTTCTAGTTTATATATATTCTAATTATCTCTATTTAGGGTAGAAGGCATATAGTATATAACTACCTCTTTTTTAGTTTATAGTAGGCCTTAGAAGAAGAGAATACCTTCCTCTTCTTCAGGGATTTACCTATTCTTAATATATATATTAGCAATAGAGGTAAAGTGTGTATAGTACTCTACTAGACTAAGCTAGTTTTATACGCATTTATAGATAGAGGCTTAAAGGTATAAGTGTTTACCTATCTTAATAGCTGTATTTTTATCCTTCTACTATTCTTTTATATGTGTCTATAATTTAGACTAGTTCTTTCTAGTATATCTAGGTAAGCGTTTTAGTATATAAGAGAGAAATTAATCCTTGTCAAAAAAGTAGTCTAGTAGAATAAAGACCCTTATAGTATTACAAATGCCTTTATTATTAGCTTATTAATTCAAGTCTTGTAGGAAATCTGTAATATCCTTCTTAGTAAAAACTAATATATTATATTTTAGTTAATTATAGTTAATACTAAGTTGTGCGTAGGTATAGCTATAGTGTTAATAACAGAGCTTAATAGGGTTAATAGTAGATTAGGGCTAGTAGTAGTAAGTCTAGAGGAAGGAAGTGTTACGCTTTTCTGCCCTTAACCTGTCTTCTAATCACTTTTTAACATCTAGAGTATAGTATAACTTATATAAGTTCTTTATACAAATATTTAACAAGTATTAGTAAAGAAATAGACAAAGTATAGTTTTAAGAAGAAAAAATATCTCTCTTTAAGTCTTTGTAGTATATGTTTTCTTAAGTGTAGGCGTATTAATCCTCTCTTCTTAGGTACCTCTTATTTTGCTAGGTAGGTTTAGATTTATACTTAAAGCTAGTACTTATACATAAGCTTTTAGTGCTATCTTTATTTTGCTAAATAGTATTTTAGCTTAGCATTTCTTTACGTATGTATTACTGTCTCTATTTTGCTAAACAAGTTACTACCTCTATTTTGCTAGGTAGACTTTAAATTAGCGTTTAAAATACATATATAACTGCCTTTATTTTGCTAGATAGTTTACCGCCTCTATTTTGCTAAAAAGACTTCAAATTAGCATTTAATAATATATTTTATTTTTATTAATACATTTTGTTCTTTCTTATTGTTGCTATTAGTGCTAACTTAGGTAACTTTGTCCTTAACGTAGTCTGTAATAGAGGATAGTGCTAACCCCTTAAAAGTAAGTCTAGTAATAATTTTAAAGATTCTGTGCTTGTGTAAGATTATTATATTATTGTTATAATAATTGTGCACTAGTTCTTTTGTGCACTAAGTAGTAGAGTATATCTTTATAGGCTTTGTTATTTGTACGGGTGTTAGAGTGTATAAAGACATACTGCTATAAGGGCAAGAGATTACTAGTAGTTAGATTATGCAAGAACGAGGGTAGTAAGATAAAGATCTTATTATAGGTTAGCTATTAAAGAGAAGCACAAGTGTTAAGTTGTGAGGTAGAGGATTGATGGATGATTCCCGCTCGTTTCGATCTCCGAAACGAGCTATATACCCTCAGATTAGGTGGTTGAGCACTGACCTAGTAAGCAGCAGGGTATCACCCCGTGCACCGGCACAATAATGCGATAGAAGAGGGAAAGAACACGGACGTACTGTAGTAGGAGCCTGCAATACTTTATAAAGCTGCTGCTTCTTACCTACTGCTTCTTACCTCTTTTTTATTGTAGTTTAACGTCCTTTCTTAGCCTAAAGGGCTATATAATACGTGCAGGCTAAGGCCTGCAGGTATTTATGTAGTTTTATCTTCCAGGTTATTTATAAGGGGTAGTTTATCTAAATAAAGGTAAGGCTCTTCGCCTGTTGTGTAGAGATAGAGGGGAGGGGGGGAGGGATAAATAGAGCTTAGACGCCTAGAAAGGCGTTTGTATCTAGTTGTTATAGATTCTTTTGTATTAGGCTTGTGTACTAACCTAGTTTCTTTAATAAAGGCTAAAGTAGCTTTAATGCCTTCTTCTGTTTAAAAGAAATACTGTAGAGAGATTAGATTTGCATAGGAGTTCTAAAGTATAGCTCTACTATTCTTGTATATTTAGTATCTAAGGATTATATAAACTGTGTTTTGTATAGCTCTAAAATTGCATAGGCATGTTTTAGATTCTACTTTTCCTCTCTTAAATATATAGCTCTTTTAGTAGCTATAACCTAGTTTTAGTTAAAAAAAAAAAAGAGATAAATATATCTCGCCTAGTAGAGGGGATAAGTATCTGTTTTCTTATTCTCTATTTCAAAGTTGCTAAGTAAGTGCTTAAGTTCTTGCTAGTAGCTATCTTTCTGTATTTCTCTAAGAGGTTTAACCTGTTAACATTTGCTTGTTGTTTAATCTAAGGACTAATAACTGCTAGGCTTGATTTGTTTGTTAAGTATTTTATTTCTGTAGCGTCTTTTGCTAGAAGGTCTGCATAATTGTTTCTTAGTATATTTTAGTGTCCTAGGACCTATTGTAACGTAGGAGTAATACTTTATTCTTCTAGTTAAGTTACCGCCCTAATACACTTAATTTGCCGCTCTTAGCCAATGTTGTTTCAGGTTTTCTTTGATTAAAATAGAGCAGCCTAATTATCTGCCTGAATATTGACGTTTTAGCAGTTGTCTAACAAGCTAACTGCTTTCTTTAGCCCTAAGGTATTACCTTTTAGTTTACTATTATAAACTAGCTAGTTATTTCCTTTATTTGCTTGTAGTGCTCTAATAAAAGTAGCTTCTTTATAAAATGCAACACTTACTCTAATTTTTTTGCTGTCCTTTATAGCTAATGCATCTAAGTATATTAATAAGAGTTTAGTATCTACTAGTTGCTTTATGTAGTTTTTAGCTTTAATGTCTTTTAGCTTGTCAAATATATAGACCTTGTAGAGAGTTCTAGCGTTCTATAGCGTAAAGGCGTAGTGTTGTATTTCCTTAGTATTGTTTAAGAGGGCTAAGATAATAAATTCTTAAAATTACTTAAATTGCTCTTCTTTGTTGTTGCTAACAGCAGCTCTTAGAGAGTTATTAGGATCTAGTAAAGTAGATCTAAAGGCGTATCTTCTTATAGCGTTGTCTAGCCTAACTTTAAGTAGAAAAAGAGCAGCTTCTACCTCGCTAGGCATTGCAGGAGAAGATCTAAAAGTACCTAGAATCTTCCTGCAGGCCTAGTTTTGTTAGTTTTGCCTGCTGTTAAAGACGTGTTGTTAGCCTTTACAAAATAGCTAACATACGTAATAAGCTACGCTAATAATGCACGCTAGGTATACTTGCATTATTACCCTTAGTAAGAGGCTATTATTGATATTAGCTAGCCTGCTTAGATAGAAGAAGGCTTAGTATGCTTGTTGTATCTTTATATAGTAGTAGTCTCTAAGTTTAAGAGTATTGTTAAAAAAAATGCCTAGCTATCTTACTAGTTCTTTTAGCTAGAAGGTCTCTTAGGTAGGTAGCGTAAGAAACCTGTTTGTATCTTTTCTAGATCTTGTCTAATTTGCTTTTTCGGTTTTTAAGCTATTAAACTTAGTAGCTAGCTCTTTTGCTTAGTTTTAAGAGGTTTTCTAACTCTCTTTTCAGTAGTTTAATATTTTTTATAATAGATGTTGCTGATATTAAGATTTGAAGGTCGTCTATATAGGATAAAGAGTATATATTGTTGTTTAATGTAATTAACTAGAATAGCAGTTTTGAGTAAATTGAAAATTGGATCAAGAGAGGATAGGCTCCCTTAAGGTGTGCTAGTATTAACCTTCTATAGATCTTCAGTTTGTCTATTAAAAGATAAGTCTAAGAGCCTCTCTATAAGTATAGAGTTTGTCTACAATAAGATGTAGACAGGAAGCTATTAGTTGCTTATATTCCCAAGAAGCTTATTCTTAAATAAATAGTCAAAAGCGCCTCTAATATCTGGGAGGGCTATTAATATAATCTCCTTCTTCCTTCTTTGTTATTAGATATTGTTGTAAAAAAGAAGTCTAGCGTTAATAGTTAATTTCTTTAGTATGCGTCCTATTTGCGTAAGGTAGAGCAGGTTAATTATTTCTGCTAAAGTCCCTAGCCTCTTTAAGTAGAGCCTCTTAAGTGTCTTACCTGGACAGCATAAAAGGGAGATAAATCTTTATGCTTTTAAGATTAAGTAGTCTAGTATGTTTAGCTTTTAAAGAACAACACCTTTTGCTTTTTGCTAGCACCTTAGTTAGTATTCTAGGTTAGATAAAGCTAAGTAGACTTTACAAAAAATACCTAGTTAGTAATTGTATGCTTTTAAGACAATTAGCTAATTCTATCTAGGCCTAGTAAGGTAGCTTTTATTTCTTAGCAGGCAGTGTGGAGCTTATCCTTAAATAAACTTAGCTCTCCTATTTATAGTTTCCTTTGTAGTTTTTAAGTAGTAGAGGGAGTGTTAAAAGAGGTAGATGGAACAGCTCTTCTCTAAAAGTTTAGTACTTCTCTTTTAACAATTTTTTGCCTCTAATACTCAAAATTCTTCTTAAGAGATTGTTTCTTGTGTAAGCTATTGCTTTAAATATCTCTTGAAACGACTTGTTTTAAAGGAACTATTCCTAATAGCTATGCTTAGCTGTTTCAATAGCTCTAAAGTATTTGTTCTTAGCAAACAGGTCTTTTTTTTTCTCAAAGTAAAGCATGTTGTCTTCTCTTCTTGCTACACGCTTGTATTCTTAAAAGGCCCTGTTTAAGCTAGCCTTAAGGAGATCTAAATTACTCGTCTACTAAGGCTTCCGTTTTAGTTTCTAGTTTACAAGAGGAGTAGATCTTCTAAGTGCCTGTTAAATTGCTGTAGTAAGGTCCTCTACTATTTTATTTAGTCTCTCCTCTAAAGGTTTGTTAAAGCCCAGAAGTAGTTGTCTTAAGAGGTGGTTTAAGACGCGTGGTAGAGCTAGTAATTAATCCTCTAGCTTCGCTCAAATTATCTCCTTATGTTAAGTAGTGTTAAAAAAGTTCTAATTCAATTTTTTGTATTGTATCTCTTTAGCTAGCTAGGTGGCTAACCTTAATTAACAATACTAAACAGGATAGCATAATAGTCCTATCTAACTTCTAGAATAGCTTGCTAGTCTAGAATACTAGATACTATTAATTACCTAAAATTAGACACTGGACTGCTGATCTTTGCCCAAAGTAGAGTAGAATTTATGCCTATAGCTGCTAAGCTTACCCTTTAAACAAGGAGAAGGCAGCTAGGCGCAATTATTAAATATTTAAGGTTAATCCCCGCGGCTATAATAGTTATTTAGTTAGTTATTAAGCCTCCAACAAATACTATATATAGGTACTAACACTTAATTAAGTAATTACTACCTGTATAGTAACCTTTAATAAACACAGATTCTACAAAGGAGATTGCATAAAAGAGCTGCTCTAAACCAAGCAATTAAAATTGGAAAAATCTTTTATAATAGCGAGCTAGTTAATCTAGGAGAGGACTTAAACTTCTCGCCTGTTCAAAAAATGGCGGATTAGGATACGCAGCTAACCACTAAAAACTCTAAAGGTAATCTATCTACTATCTTACATAAGTAGTAAGGAAGGCCTATCTACACAACACAAAAATAGATTAGAAAATACTAAACAGATAAAGCAATAGGACTAGTGCACTAATAGGAACTTGCTTAAATTAGCAGCAAAATACTAGTCTTACTACTCTAAAACTAACTCTTAACCTAGAGACCCTAAAGAGCAACAACGCGATTAATTGCAGGGTGATTAACAGTTAAACAGCAGTACACTTGCTAAAAAGAGCTGATCTGTTAATACCTAGGAGTAGAGAGCCTCTTTTAAATAAGCCTAACAACTTATTGCTAGTCTAACAGTCTGTGCCTAAAGACTCTAACGCGCTAGCTTATTATAATAGAATACCTGCTTAGGTAAGCAGGATAGCAGGACGTGAATTATTTTGCAAGTTAAAATCTTAGGCCTTAAACAGCAGACAGGGTAGGCAATTATAAGCTTAACTTTTACTTTTATAACGTAGTGCTTAAATTACAGGCACAAGTCTAGATTAGCCTATGAATTGTTAGCTTCTACTGCGCGAGCTAGGTAGCGGGCGTAAGCGTAAGGACGCAACCTAAGACTCTTATAATTAACTAGAGAGTAAAAGCACAGGTAGTGTTAATACATTAATTGCAGATTATAAAAATCTATTTTAAAGTAACTTTTGTAATACATACCTGCTAAGTTCGCAAGCAACCTAAGAAGACTAAGCAAGCTACAAGACTCTTAATTACGTAGTTATAGTAGCTTTGCTTACTAAGCATAGGCTAAAGCTAAATGCTTAACAGCATCATAATAATCTACCTAAACCGCTAGCATTATGAAAGCAATTTTTAGCATTTTATAAGGGCCTTGTTTAAAGATGCCTGTAGCAAAGAGATTAATTAATTAAGTAAAAATAAGACTTAGACAAAAATATTAAGCAAAGAAGTAAACAATTGCTAAATACCTATAAAGTAGGTTTAGACTTATAAGTATAATTAGGACAGCTTCTTTCTTAAATACAAAGCGCAGAAGGTTGTAAGAGGTAATCTTTAAAGAAAAAACTTAATTAACTTAATATTAGCTGCTACATTAGCAGCTAAATTCTTCTAAGCAGCAATAGCTATTGCTACTGAAAAAAATCTAGAGATCAAACAATTTAATATTGTAAGAGCATTTCTTAATGCATTAATTATAGTAAATAACTTAGTAATTTGTAAAGTACTAGATAGCGTTAGGAAGCCTAGAAAGTGTGTATAGCTTAACTGCGCATTGTATAAATTACAAGACTTGCTACTGTTGTAGTACAAAGAGTTCTTAGGATTACTAAAAGAAATTAAACTAATTGCCTTACTAGAGGAGCTCTACCTATTCTATAATTAAGATAAGAGGATCCTAGTTTTATTTTATGTATATAATATCCTACTGCTCTTCGCAAAAGATTATAAGCAGAAGGCAATTAATTTTTAGTTAAATATTATAGACAAGTACAAGATACAAGAATATGGAGTAGTTAAATAGATTTTTAGTATTTTAGTAATTAGAAATTATAAGAACCAAAAAATCACGCTTGTGTATAATATGTATCTTAATAAGATGCAAAGAAGTTTAAGCTAGAAGATAGCAGCTTTCTAAAGACTCTATTGCTGTCAGAGGAGCTAATTAAGAACACTAGCAAAGCAACTAAGCGAGAGATTAAGGCCTACTAAAAAAAAGTTAAATTATTGCTGTACACAGTTATTATGCTGCAACTAGATAATGCTTACTTAATTTTAAAGCACTTACACTTCCTTACAAACCCTAGTAATTAGAATGAAAAAGCTGTTAAACAGGTGATTTTCTATTGGACACAATTAGACGTGATCGAGTACGGGAACTACAATAGCCTAGACTTAATAATTGCAGGTAATGCTTCTTTTGTAGATAGTGAAAAAACTTATTTATTGTCTTATAGTTATATACTTGTTTTATAAAGTAGTATAATATTTTGGAAAGCAGCTTGGCAGACTACAGTTACTCTGTTAACTTATAAGGCTGAGCTGCTAGCTCTTAAGCACACTACAAACGAGGCTATAGCCTTTAAGCGCTTCTTCTGCAAGCTGTCTCTTAATCTAAAAAACGTCTAGATAGTTTAATATAATAACTAACAAACAATTAGGCTTGTTTACACTTATCTAACCTAACTTATCTAGAAATGAATTAGAAACAACTGTATCTTAAGGAAACAACCCTAAGGAATTAATAGTGATACTTTTTAGAGTCTGCAGCGAGGGCGCTAGCGCGTTAGAGAGGGTGAAAGAGTTACCTACCCCTCCCTTTTAGGAGGAAAATTTTTGTTTTCCTTAATAAGCTTAGGCTACATGCCTAGGCATCTTAAGCTAGATAAGACTGAGGAGCTTATTAAAGCCTAACTAAACTAAGAAATCGCTACAACCTTAAAAAACAACAAAAAAAGATTTGCCTCTAGAGACCTAGGAGAATTAAATAAAAGGCAAATAGAGATAGAAGAAGACAATATATTAACGCCGCGCTAAGATAGGCGAATTCCAGAGGAACTACAGAGGCCTACCTACTCTTGAACTAGGAGCAACTTTTCTCCTTTTATTAGACCTATACCTTAATACCTATTAACAAACAAAACACTAAAAGCTACTTTAGTTAAGGAGGCACTTGAGATTGCTAGGAATCTAGTAATTTAAGCAGCAAATTTAGCAGAAAACAACCTTACCTAGCAAATAAGCCTTCTAGACCTAGTAGTGGTCTTTAGAGACTATACAGAAAATGGCAGAGTTAATAAGAAAAATACTGCTATTTTAGCAGACTAAATATTAAGCCTCTCTAATGTTCTAAGGGAGATAAGGAAGAAAATTAGACGTATTAAGAAACTAACAACAAACACGCCTATTAAGAACACCTCTATTTAGAACACGCCTATTTAGAATACGCCTAAGACTACTACAGCTACCTTCGCTACTATAGCAGGCAACAACAAAGACTAACTATAGATAAATATTTAAAAGACACAAAGACTAAAGGTTACTAGCCTAAAAAATTGCTAGCTAGTTCTAGTTAGTAAGACTCTAGCTATATTTAATACCTTTAAACTTAGAAATGCCTTTAACAATGCCTTTACAACAAAAGGAGGCGTACAATTTTTTGTAGTTGCCTTAATCTTATTATCCTCTAAAGGCAACAATATAGTTACAACTTTACTAGCCTTTAAGGCTAAATACCTCTTAAAGAATTAAGCTATATAGCAAGATATTACAACTTTTAAAGCCGCCTAACTTATTACACAGTAGTTTAAGGTTATTATCTACAAGCTTCTTATAAACTATAGTCTAGAGGTTGTAAATGAAAAAATTAAAACCTTTAACAAAGGCCTAAAGGTTAAAGGTAATTCTTTTTATCTTACGCTTAAAGATAAAAAAGAAAACTAGAACTTTAGCTTAGCATGCGAAGCCCCTGCTACAGAAGAAGAAGCCTAAAAAGCTATTAAAAGAAAACTCTATATCTTAGGGCAAAGCCTTAGAGCAGAGAAACTAGGAGTTGTTAATATCACAAAGCAATATACTAAATGCTAATGATTTAGCTACCTAGAAGTTAAATGCTTAAAACTAGCCTGCTGAACTTGCAGTAAAGCATACTACACTGGTTAACACAAGTGCAAGTCTCGTGCTAGTAAAGAAAAACCTTATATCTACACTCTATTAAAGTGTACTAACTGCAGCAGACCTTATATAGCAAACAGCTAAGAATGCAAAATTCTATAAGCTAGGACAGCTAAGACTAATTAAACGAATTAGTATATTGAAAGTCCTTTAAATGAATATTAATAGAAGTATCCCTGCTATAAAAAGCGCGATTAACCTAGCTATTGCAGCGAACGCTAAGATTATTGCAATATAAGAACTGTAGTTAGTAAGAGGTCTGTATAAGGATACTAGGTCTATTACTTATCTAGATTTTACGCAAACCCTACTAACCTACTAAGGCCTACGACCTAGAACTCTATTCTATATTGAAAAAGATTTAGAAGTAGATGTTAACCCTTACATTAGCGACGACAATAACTTTTAATCTATTACGTTACTACTTAACACAAATAAAATCTACATCTATAACATTTACAACAGAAAAAGCCTAAAACAAGAGCTAAATACAACAACAATCTAAAGACGCCTCCTAAGAGAGTTTATAGAATCGCATTTAGTTATCCTAAGGAATCTTAATTGCCACAACCTTAAATAGAGCCTATAGGAGTGCAACTTAAACTAACAAGCTAAGGATCTAGTTGAGTAGGTTAACAACAAAAACCTATTTTTATTAAATACTATAAGAGTTGGCACTTTTTTTAGAGCTTACATGCAACGTAAGTGTATACTTAACCTTACTTTTTTAATTAATATTATAGCTTCTAGTTTTTAAGACTAGTAAGCTATCCTAGAAGTTAGATTAGACTACTACGCTATCCCGTTTAGCATTGTTAACTAAGGGCAGCTACTAAGCTAGCTAAAAGAATACAACACTAAGAAATCTAATTAGACCTTGTTTAACACTACTCTTTAGGAGGAATTGATTTAAGCAAAGCTAAAGGATTATTTAATAGCTCTACTACGCGCCTTAAACTACCTCTTAAGATAACTACTACTTAGCCTTTTTTTTGTAGTTTAACGTCCTTTCTTAGCCAAAAAGGCTATATAAGACGTGTAGATTTAGGACCTACAAGTATCTACGTAGTGTTTTCTAATATATAATTCATCTACAAGGAGAGGTTCGTCTAAATAAAGGTAGGGCTCGTAGCCTAGAGTAGTTTTAACGAGTAGCTTTCTTAGTCCTTTCTTAGGCTTAAAGCCTAGAGTAGTTTTAATAAGTATCTCTCTTAGTCCTTTGTTTTGTAGGAAGTTATATAGCTAGTATGCTAGTCTAGTTATCTTCTTTACTTCTTATTTGTTATTGTTGTATACTATGCTAGCTGCCTTCTTGTATTGCTTATATAGATACGCTAAGCAGTTCAGTATAGGGTCAATATATTAGGTCAGTATATCAAGTTAGTATAGAGGGATTTTGGTGTAGGTAGATAGCTAGTTGCTAGTCGAGCTATTAATTCTAATGTGTAGATTAGTATATTAGGTGAGAATATTGAGTTGGTATAGGAGAATTCGGTGTAGGTAGATAGCTAGGAGCGCTAGCTATCTATTCTAATTTATAAGTTGATATAGGAGGTCGGTATATAAAGTCAGTATAGGAGAAGTTAGTGTAGATAGATAACTAGGAGCGCTAGCTATCTATTCTAATATGTAGGTTAATATAGGAGGTTAGTATATTAAGTCGGTATAGGAATTTGGAGTAATAGATAGCTAGGTAAATAAGTCTATTAGTTTACTAGGCTAATAAATCTATCTACCTAAGAAGAAAGCCGTTGCTTTGTTAAGTAGGAGTTAAATTTCCTTTAATTAAACTCTAAAATTAGCTTGCGCACAGACTACTTACAGAGTTTTTAACAGTTAACTACTCTATTTCTCTACAACTAGCTAGCGCGCACGCTACAACACCTGCACCTAGAAAACAAGTATTAGAAACTAATTTTAGGAAGGCGTTTAAGATAGTTAAGGCGAGAAAAAGGCAAAGCTAGACCTTTTTCTCGCCTTGAAAAGTTAGTGTTCGATAAACTCCTTGGCCTTAATAAACCTTTAGAGGAGAGACTAGATAAAATTGTAGAGAACTTTATAACAGCAATCTAGCAGGCACTTTAAAGATCTACACCTACTGCAAATTAAAAACTAAAACTAAAACCTTAGTAGACTAGCGACCTAGATCTCTGTAAGGCTACCCTAAATAGAACCTTTTAAGATTACAGGCAGGTAGCAAGGAGAAGAGACAACACACTGTATCTATAGAAAAAGGATTACCTACGTGCTAAAAACAAATACCTTAGAGCTATAAAGAAAGCTAAGCTTAACTACTAGGAATAGTTTCTCTAAAACAAATCGCCTAAATAGATCTTTAAAGCAATAGCCTACACAAAAAACAACCTATTAATATAAATCCCTACTATTAGAGGCAAAGACTCTTTTAGAGAAAAGTTTTAAGCTTTAGATAAGAGTTATTCCTACTAACTCCTTCTACACCTACCCTATTACTAAAAACTGCTAAGGAAACTGCAAATAGGAGTAGCTAACTCTATCTAGAGAGGAGCTTAACACAGCCTGTTAGAATATAAAAGCTACCTCACTAAGACTAGATAGAATTAGCTAAGAAGTCATCTTAAAGGCATATAGATACTAACCTAGTATCTTCTTTAAAGTTTATTTAGCGTTGTTTAACTTAGTTTACTAACTAAGATGCTAGTAAAAAGCAAAAGGCGTTATTCTTAGAAAGCTAAACAAACTAGACTACTTAATTCTCAAGGCATATAGAGTTATCTCCATCTTATGCTGTCTAGGGAAGGCACTAGAAAGACTCTACCTAAAAAGATTAGGCGTCTTAGCAGAAACAACTAGCCTGCTACACCCTACACAAATAGGAGAAAGGCTTAAAAAATTAGCTATTAACGCTGCACTCCTCTTCTACAACAATATTTACTAATAGAGAAAGAAGAATAGAGTTACCTTAACAGCCTTTTAAGACATTAGAGGCGCTTTTAACTATTCATCTAAGAACAAGCTTCTAGAAAACATAAGCAACTCACAGCTACCTACCTACCTCTAATCTTAGATAAACTCCTTCCTTACAGAGAGGCTCTTAGAGCTATTTTTTAATAGGCAAACAGAAGAACTATAGAAAGTTAATACTAGTACACCTTAAAGGAGCCTAGCCTCGCCTATCTTATTTCTGATTTACACGAAAACGCTATTCTAGTTAATTATATTAAACAACAACATATACTCTATATCCTACATAGACGACCTACAAATCTTAATATTAACAATATCTATTAAGAAAAACTTTAAACTACTTAAAGAAGAGTTAGCAAACCTCTTTATATATAGAAAAGAGTTAGCTATTAAGTTTAATAGCTAAAAAAAAGAATTAGCAAATTAGACAAGATCTAAGAAAGAAACAAGCAGATTTCTTAAGCTACCTACCTAAGAGACCTTTAAGCTAAAAAGACTAGTTAGATAGCTAGGCATTTTTTTTAACAACACTCCTAAATTTAGAGACTACTACTACATAGAGATATAATAAGTAAACTAAGCCTTTTTCTGCCTAAGCAAGTTAGCTAATATTAATAAAGACCTCTTACTAAGGGCAATAAGGCAGTTATACTTAGCGTGCATTACTAGTGTAGCTGATTATAGATGCTAGCTATTTTAGAAAGGCTAACAAAAAATTATTTTTAGCAGGCAAGAACCACAAAACTAGGCCTGTAGAAAGATTCTAGGTACTTTTAGATCCTCTCCTGCAGTGTCTAGTAAGGTAGAAGCTGCTCTATTTCTACCTAGAGTTAGGATAGACGAAGCTAAAAGAAGATACGCCTGTAGATCTACTTTACTAGATCTAAATCACCCTCTAAGAGCTTCTATTAGCAACAACAAATAAGAACAACTTAAATAAATCTAAGTGTCTATTATTTTAGCCCTCCTAGACATTATTAAGGAAATACAACACTATACTTCTACTCTATAGGAAGCTAAAACTCTCTACAAGGTTAATATATTAAACAAGCTAAAAGATATTAAGGCTAAAAACTACAAAAAACTACTAGCAGACAACAACAACCTATTAATATACTTAGATGCCTTAGCTATAAAAGACGGCAAAAGAATGAGCGTAAGAGTTGCCTTCTACAAAGGAACTAGTCTTATTAAAGACCTGCAAGCAGACATAGGTAATAACTAGCTAGTTTATAATAGTAAACTAGAAGGTATTACCTTAGGTCTAGAGAAAGCAGCTAGCCTAGTAAACAAATGCTAAAACTTTAATATCTACGCAGATAATTAGGCTGCGCTGTTTTAATTCAAAGATACCTTAAAAAACACTAGCTAAGAGTGGCAGATTAGGTGTATTAGGGCAGCTACCCTACTTAAAGAAAAGGGGTATTATTTCTACGCTACAATAGGTCCCAGGACACCAAGATATACTAGAAAATTAACAAGTAGACTCTCTAGCAAAAGAGGCTACAGGAATAAACCCCTTAATAAATAAGACAAGCCTAGCAGTTGTTAATTCTTAAATTAAACAACTAGCAAATGTAAACTATTTAGGCCTTCTAAAGAATTATAGGAAGAATGCTACTAGCAAGAACCTAAGCACCTACTTAGCAACCTCTAAATAGAGAATAAGAAGACAGATACTTATCCTTCCTACTAGGCGAGATATATCTAGCTCTTTCTTTCAATTAAAACTAGGTTATAGCTACCTAAAGAGCTATCTATTTAAGAGAAGAAAAGTAGAATCTAAAGCTTGCTTATGCAATTTTAGAGCTACACAAGAAACAGCTTATAGAATCCTTAAATATAAACTTTACAAAGATAGTAGAGCTATACTCTAGAACTACTGTACAGAGCTAATCTCTCTACAGTATCTTATCTAAACAGAAGCAGGCATTAAGGCTACCTTAGCCTTTATTTAACAAACTAAGGTTGGTACACAGGCCTAGTACAAAGGGAACTCTAATAACTAGATGCAATCACCTAGCTAGGCGACTAAGCTCTAAGCACCTCTCCCCTCCCCCTCCTCTTCCTCCTCCCTCTTCTTAACGTTTTACAATAGGCTAAGAGCCTTACTTTTATTTAGATAAACCACCCCTTGTAAATTACTAAGAAGATAGAAAAACTACATAGATACCTGCAGGCCTCGGCCTGTACGCCTTATATAGCCTATTAGGCTAAGAAAGGACGTTAAAATACAATAAAAATAAACTAGGCTTGTAATTAGAAAGAATAAGCAGATTAGCACTTAATTAAGGCATAAAGATATACAAAACTTGTAGCTGCAGCAAGAATATGCTAAAGAATATTTTAGGTTAAGTACCTAGAAACAGTAATTATGCTAGCTTATAAACTAACTAAGTTGCTTACTTAAAAACAATTTAAGAAGTTTAAGCAATTACTTTTTCTTTAGCAAGTTAAGCACTTAATTAAAGGCAACAACCATTAACAAGCAGAAGGATTTATATTAAGCAGTAACATTTATAAACTAGGCTAAGTCTCCTCCTGATTGCTTACTTCTTGAAGCGGGAGAACGTGAGCTAGACAAGCAAGAAAACTATAAAACATAACTAAAATTTCTAGTAAGCATTAGTGTTTTTAAAATTGCTTAACTCTATTATAAATTTATGCTTTGCTTTAGCAAGCTTTAGCAAGCTTAAAAGCATCTTAAACTAACTTAGCCTAATCAGCAAGAGTTTAGAGGCAAGTAGTATAGCAGCACAAATTTAATCTATCACTTCTATATATAGAAAGATAAAATAACTGCCTATTTACGCCAGCATAATAATCGCGCCTATATATATAGGTTGTATAGCAATTAGGACGGCGAACTTAAAGGCGATTGTGCAGAACAGGCGGGGGCAGCAGTTCTTAGGTATGCTGTTTTTACAGAAACAATTGCTAGGGAGGTTGTTATTGTTAAAGCTACTACTGTTGCTGTAGCTGTTGTTAATTATATACTAACTGTTAAGCCGGCTGCTACGCAGGTTATCCTAAATTGTACACAGCATAAGGCTGCGTGTTGTAAGGCTCTTATCTATATAAATAACCTTAATTTGAACTTATGGCTTGCTAAGTAGGCTGTGTCTGGCGCAGTTAATTATTAGTAGTATACCTTAGATTAAAAAAGGGAGCGGGAGCAGGAGTAGGCAGCAAGGGCTAAGCGGCAAAACTACAACATAACTTTTAAGCGCAGCAATTATTCAAGGGGGGCTTCTGTGTAAAAATCCTTCTAAAAGACGTAATGCTGCTATTAATCCCTTTGCAGCGAGCAATTATGTCCTTAAGTAGTTAAGCTTTTAAAGCTTAGTACTTTTTATTATTGTTTTATCTTTAAAAACTAGATAGCAGCCCAAGCAAGAAGCTTAGAAGATTAAAGACTTACCTTTCTATTCGTATACATAGCTATAAATTAATTAGCAAGATTAATAGTAACTGTGTAGCAGGTGTGTAATAAGCAACTGCTGCAGTGTAAGCTGCCCTTACTGCTAGTTTAAACGTAATTAAAGCAATGTTTAGCGTATAAACTATTTAGTATCTTTATTTATGCAGCGCTTACACAGCAGAACACAAAAACATAATAGATTAGTAGTAAACTTTAAAAAGCTATTAGAACGCCTTCTTTTAAGTACAGGGAGGCGCGTTGCGCTTAGTAGACAGCTTAATAGGCGTTTGTAAGCTATTGCTATTGCTATATTACTGTTTGCAGAATGCTGCTTAAGCAGTAAGTTGCTACAACTCTTGTATTTATTTTTTATAGTATTAAATATAGTAGTTGTTTTTGTAGTTAAAATAGGTTTCTAAAAAAGTAAAAAGCAGCTACCCTCGACTAATTAATTACAAAAGTTAAAAAAAAAAGATTATGTGTAGTTAACGAGATTTAAACAGTAGGTAGATAAGTTCTAGGAGGAAAGCTTAGACTACTAAGCGATAATTAGAGTTAAAAAAATTTGCTAAGGTACTAAAAATCGACACTAGTTAAAACGTGTCTAACAGCGATTGCCAGCCTATAGCTAGCAATAGGATTACAGTAGGAATGCAATAGGATTACAAAATAATGTAATAGAGGGAAAGGACACGTACGTACTGCAGCGGGAGCCTGCAACACTTTATAAAGCAGCTGCTTCTTACCTGCAACTTTTGTATTAGCTCTAAAAGAGCATTGCCCTTGCGCTGGCTTAATTGCTTTTTTAGATTTTTATGTAGATTAAAATTTAAGCAATGACTTAACAGCAAACTTAATATAGTAGGTAAAGTAATTAGCTTTTGAGCAAAGCTACTAAATGTCTTATAATAAACCTACAGACTAGAAGGCAGCAGCAACTAACTCATTTTATTTTAAAGATTAGCTACTTGCAAAATTTTATTGTTAAATAAGCTTGCCGTGCGTAATGCTTATACGTAACGCTGTTTTTACAATCTTGTTAACAGCTTCCTATGCAACATTAGTACTTATTGCTGCTAGGGCTAGACTACACTAGAAAGATTAGCAGCTAATTAGTAAGAGAACAATAAGGTAACGCTGCTTACTATGTTATTAATAGTAGTCGAGACAGTCCAGAAAAGCTTAGTAATTAATGTTAAAGTAAGATTAAGGACAAAAAGTTTTAGAGGGGCAGTAGACGCAATTAATGTTATTTTAAAGCTAAGAACTAACCTTATTATGCGATATTAAAGGTCTATTTAATGTTTAACATTACTAAGGGCTGCTAGGTTAATTAGAACGTTAACAAGCATTACTACAACAATAGAGGATTAGGCAGAGGAGCTATAATTACAGAGGGACTTTTTAATTAAAAATCTTAATTTATTACAATTGCCTCTAAAAGCTAAAGAGCTAAAAACTCTTAAGGTAGACGGCGCGCTTGTTGTATTTAACTTTTTAGATGCTGTAGGAGCTAAATACGCTCCTAAATAGGCTAGCACTCTAAAAACGCTCTACTAGCAGCACTAGACGCTTAAGAAGGATTATCCTAATCTAGACTAAACTAGTTAAGTATTCTTAAAGATACTCTACTACTGCTTAATTAGCTTACTAACCTTAGCTAAATTTTTAGGAGCTTGTGCTATATTAAAAAGCGTAAATCCTTGTCTACTAAAAGGCGCTAGAGGCGCAAGCTATAAACGTAGCCTTAAGTGCCTATATTTGAATAACAACTACAGCAAGCATTACTAGAATCCTGTAGAGTGCTACATACTTTTAGGCGCTAGAGGCGCAAGCTATAAACGTAGCCTTAAGTGCCTATATTTGAATAACAACTACAGCAAGCATTACTAGAATCCTGTAGAGTGCTACATACTTTTAGCAGCAATTATAGCCTGCTTAAAGGTTAACTACAATGTTAGAAAAGAGAAATCTAAGAAAATTTAAGAACGCCTATATACTAACTAGTACAAGAACTTTAGGATAAACTTATTAAAGCAGGACACAAGCTCCTTTAGAAGAATAAGAGCAAGTTAAAGGCCTTTCTAAGCAGTATAGTTGCATTCTTAATTAACTTAGCGCTTTTTAAGGAAAACAATCTTAGTGTATACTATACTAGCAACTTTAACGCTTATGTACTATTAGAGAGCACTATATTAGACAGTAGGGTCACGTTGCACCTAGTAAAATACAAGGAACTACTTGTACTAGGCTCCTTAGTACCCGCTAGGGAGGTAAAAACAGTAGAGGCAGGAACTTAGGCTATTTTTATTAACAGCTAAGGCACTTATATCCTTTGCTAAGTTCTAAATAAAATACCTAGTAATTAAACTAAGAACTTTACGCTTACAGACGTAGCAGTAGTTAAATTTTTTTATCTAAATATTGTCTTAAGAGCTCGCCTACATAAAAAAGGAGTCGAGTACCTAGGCCTAGATAATTCTCTCTGCTAAGTTACACTAGGCAGAAACATTGTACTAGCAAGGCTACAACGCTGTTTTAACTTTTTATTCTTAAAATACAAGCCTTTAATTTTTTTTCAAGCTTGTTCTAAACGTAATTTCTTTATTGAGAAGCTTATAAGTAACTTATTTAAGGAGTAACTTAGAGAACCTTTAGCATGCCTGTATAGAGCACCTAGGCCCTAAAGCACTAAAAGCACTTGTTAACGCAGCTTAGGGCGTAAGAATTAGAAAGATAACACGTGTTAAGTGTAAGCACTATGCTTAAACGTATGCAAAATAAGTTATATTATAAAGGCTAAAGGAGCTCCTTCTTTAGCTATACTAGAGGATCTTGTAGGACCTATTTAACATGCCTTAGAGTTATTCAGGAAAGTAGTAAATACAAGTAATAAAGAATGCCTTTAGTAGCAAGCTTTATGTGTATATCCTGTAAGTAAAATCTATTATAGAGATTATAAAAGCTTTTTACTACCTTGAGATACTCCTTAAAGCTTGTTACAAGCTCTAAATAGTCAAAATTACACAAGATAATAACTTTTTAATTTTTTTTTTAGTAAGAGATGTTACAGCAATACTATTAAGCCTTCTCTACTACATATATATAAACTAAATAAAGCTACTTAATAAGCAGGCTAAGAGCTAATAACTAAGTTAATTAAAATAAAGGCAAGTGTAAACCTGCCTAAAAAACTTCAGCTAGAGATTGTTAAGGCTACAGCCTAGTTTTATAATATAAACCTTTTTTATACACACGGCTTGCGCTTACTAAACAAGCTCTTTAAGCAATAAAGCAGAGGGTACTTTAAGTACTACAAGACTAAGACTTTTAAGAGCCTTACAGCTAACAAAGAACTAGATTAAAGCAGTATACATGCTTATAGCTGCCGCGCCTATCTTTCTAACAAGGATATAGTAGCTAAGTAATATAAAAAAAGCTTCAAGTCTCTTTCTAAAGGCTATGTTAGTTACTTAGTAGATTATAGAGCCTTTAACATATTCTGTACATGAGTCTTAGCGCTTAACTAAATTATTACAACGCGTTACGTCATATTTAATAAAACGCTATACTACTAAGAACTAGCTTGTAAGCTACCTAGGCAGGATACGGTTCTTATAGTAAAAACCCTTAATAAGTATAAATTTAGTAAAGCTAGAGGAGTACTTAAATAGCTTACTAGTATTGGTTAAGCAGTAGTAACAACACAGAAGAACTTACACAACACTAACGTTAACTTTTCTAGAAATTAATTAGAAACAACTAGATCCTAAGGAAACAACCCTAAGAAATTAATTGCGACACCTTTTAAAGCCTGCAGCGAGGGCGCTAGCGCGTAAGAGAGGGTAAAAGATCGCCCACCCCCTCTTTTAAGAAGGTAAAATTTTCGTTTTCCTTAAAAGCTCAGGCTACATGCATAGGCATCTTAAGCTGATTAAGATTAAGGAGCTTATTAAAGCCTAATTTAACTAAGAAATTAGAACTAATTAAAAAAAAAAAAAACGAATTGCTTCTAGAGATATAGGAGGAACAAACAAAAAACAAATAGAGATAGATAAACATAATAGAGACAATAGCTAAGCTACTACACCCCGCCTAGATAGGCAAACCCTAGAGGAACCTTAAAGGCCTACCCACTTTTGAACTAAGAGTAACCTTTCTCCTTTTATTAGACCTATATCTTACTATCTAATTAGAAATAAAACACTAAAAGCTACTTTAGTTAAAGAAGCACTTATGATTACTAGAAATTTAGTAATCTAAGCATCTAATCTAGCTAAAAACAATCCTACCTAGCAAACAAGTCTCCTAGACTTAGTAGAAGTCTTTAGAGACTATATAAAAGATATTAGAGTAAACAAGAAGAATACTGCTATTTTAGTAGACTATATATTAAGCCTCTTAAACGTCTTAAGGGAGTTAAGAGAGAAAATTAGACGTATTAAGAAACTAATAATAAACACGCCTATCTAGAATACGCCTATCTAGAACACGCCTATCTAAAACACGCCCTATACTACTGCAGCTACTTTTGCTACTATAGCAGGCAATAACAAAGATTAACTATAGACAAATATCTAAAAAACACAAAAACTAAAGGCTACTAGCCTAAAAGACTGCTAGCTAGTTCTAGTTAGCAAGACCTTAGCTGCATTTAATGCCTTTAAACTTAGAAATGCCTTTAACAACGCCTTTGCAATAACAAGATGTATACAATCGCCTATAGTTGCCTTAATTATAATATCCTCTAAAAGAAATTAAAAGTTACAACTACACTGTACGGGTGTTGGAGTGTATGAAGAAATACTACTACGAGGGCATAAGATTGCTAGTGGTCAGGTCATGCGAGAACGAGGGTAGTAAGATAAAGATCTTATTATAGGTTGTATCTAGAAGAGAGGTACAGGAGTTTAGTTGTGAGGTGGAGGATTCCTTTATTTATTTTTTAAGGTGTCAAAGGTGGTGGTTGTTGTTGTAGTCAAAATAGGGTTCCAAAAAAGTGAAAAGCAGCTACCCTCTACTAATTAATTGCAAAAGTTAAAAAAAAAGATTGTGTGTAGTTAACGAGATTCGAACGGTGGGTGGATGAGTTCTAGGAGGAAAGCTCAGACTACTAAGCGATAATTAGGGTCAAAAAATTTGCTAAGGTACCAAAAAACGATACCAGTTGAAACGTGTCCAACGGCGATTGCCAGCCTATAGCTGACAACAGGATTACAGTAGGATTGCAATAGGATTGCAACATGATGCGATAGAGGAGGGAAAGGACACGTACGTACCGCAGCGGGAGCCTGCAATACTTTATAAAGCTGCTACTTCTCACCTACTGCTTCTTACCTTTTATACAGCACCGTATACAAACGATTCGCATACGATACACTGCACTACAACATAGCGTGCAAACTCTGCGGCGAGCATCTCCTTATTCTAGGCTCTCTTCTAAACAAAGCATCCTTTGCTACTGTCTACCTAGCACCTAATTTAGTCTAACTCAAACTGCTTATGCAGACACCTAAATTTATTAAGTATCTTAAAACTTAACTACCTAGCTAGACTTCTAATTTTATAAAAATCTTAAACAAGTCCCTTATCTGCAATATCTTTATATAAAAAAAGATTGTTAAGCCCTAATTTAGCTAGTTGTACAAGGAATACATAATCTCTAAGGTATTTGCTAATACTAGCGCAGTACTTAAGATCTATTACTTTAGTATCTCCCTCTTCCTATTTATCGTGTAAGAGCTAAGTATAGAGACTAGAACCTAGCTTAAACAGCTATTGTAAGACGTTAAATTAGCGATAAAGAAGAAAGAGGCGGGAAAGGAGGAGTAGGCTTTCTATCGTCGCGTCTATAGGTTAGCAAGCAAGGTAATAATAGTGTTACTACTTTACTTTATCTAGGAGCGCCTAGCAGTAAAGTAACAAGAATAGGCAGGATAGGGCGCGTTAAGTTAAGAGGCGATTTGCGTCTTTGTCTTGCTTTTCTTTGTTTCTGTCTAAACATGCGACACACTAATTGCGTGCCAGTAATGCTAAATAAGGGGGCATAAGCCCTAATACCTGTTGTTAGCAATCAATCTTTTTTTTTACTAAAAAGGTGTCTATAAAATGTGTAGTTACATCAAAAGGTTGTCTTAAAAGGCTAAAGCTAGAGGATTCCATTATAAGTCTCGCTTGTTTCGATCCTTGAAACGAGCTTTATACCTTTAGATTAGGTAGTTAAGCACTAACCTAGTAAGCAGCTGGGTATTACCTAGTGCACTGGCACATACCTCCCCTTCCTGTGAGCTTGGCCCTATTAAGCAACCTACTTAGCAGAAGGAAAAACAGCAAAACAAAGGAAATAAAACAAAAGAAATACAACTTAATTACCTTATATCTAGCCTAGACACCTTTTCTTACTTCTTTAAACGTTTACTTCGGCGAGGTTCTTAAGTAGTAGTTGAAGCACGTAGCCTAGGTGCGGGTGCAGTAGTAGGAGCAGGGACAGGAGTAGCAGGCGCTTAAGATTCTAATATTAATTAAAGGCGACTATAACAAGGCTGCCTAGTTAGAGTACTTAGCACTAAGACGTTATCTAAGATAAAAGTACTAGATTAAGAATAAACGCTAGGCAGGCGTTGCGTAGAGGAGAGCATTGCAGGATCTTTACTCTCCTAGAAAACCTAGCGCTTATTAGCCTCTAGGCTAAGTTCCTCCTAGAGACGTTGTAGCGAATTATTTTAAGAGAAATTAGTATCTTACTTATCCTAGTCTTTTTTTGTATAGGGAGAGTTCTATCTAACGTTAGTAAAGTATAAACAGTCTAGGAATCCTTAAACTAGATTAGCACAAAAAGCGTCCTTCTCTAATTCTTATATTATAGGCTATAAGTTAATAATTTGTTGCAGCATATAGTTGCGGTATTCCTTAATATAGTTATTGATTTATTCCTTGTTAGCGTTCTATAACATATTGTTTAGCTCCTTACAGATAAGAGGATTGTTCTACTTAGCCTATCTAACAAGGGCCTTCTAGATCTATAACTTATACTTAATATAAATATTAGTAGGGAATAGCTAATTAATTTCTTTAAATTTATTAAGATAGCCTAAAAAAGTATAAAGAGTAGTAGTAAGATTGTAATAAGCGTTGCAAATTTCCTTATAAGTTCCTATAGTAGGCACCTTTATCACTCTGTTACGGAAAATAATAAACTAAGGGAGGATAGTGCGGCGGTTAGAAGTAGTTAGGCTAGTAGATCTATAAGGTAGTAGAGGCAATGAAATTTAAACTTGTCCTTCCTTATAGATTTATTTTGTCTAGTAAGTGTTAGGAGCTAGTTTCTGTGCGTTCTCTAGCTAGTCTATCTTATCTTCTCATCCTTTAATAAGACTATTTAACAATTTAACACCTGCGTCTTTGCGCTACCTTAAGTACTCTAGCATATAGTTATAAAAGCCTAGAAGTATCTCTATGCAGTTGTTCTTATTCATATTATTAAATAATACGCTACCTTAGATTATATCTGCACTAAGGCCTTTAGTTATTGCTTATTTAAGATCAAGGTTAATGTGCTTAAAGTAAGTTTAATTACTCTTCTTAGCATATTTAGCGTAGTAAAGGTAGAAAATTAAAGTGTGTTCCTTGCAGAGCATAGTATATTGCAACTAGTATCCTAGATTAGTGCGTATAGCTTGTTAGATAAGTAAGTAGTATATGTTACGTAGCTATCTAAGGTTTAGCTTCCTGTCTATGCGTTGCAGATAGAAGTAGTACATCTTAAAGGTTTTAATAATAATATTCTTAACCTAACTGTCCTTAAACAGCTAGGTACAGGCGTTAGTAACAATGTTTCTAGTGCGTTAGAACTCCTTAGCTTGTAGTTAAAACTTTATAGTATTAATAACCTTATCCTAAGTAGGGAGGGAATAGAAATTAAGTTTAGAAGGCTAATAGTAGTAGCTTAGCAGGTTCTTATTCTGCTTAGCTAGACAATATTTGCTGGTAAAAAGTTTTAAAATAATAGAGTCTAGTTAGAATTCTTGCTAGCGGCTCTGTCTTATGTATAGTAAGAGCAGACATTTGTTAAGTATATTAGACAGTATAGCCTTCTTAAATAAACTTATAACGCTTGCGGCAGTGCGCTTATAAATAAAGTATACTTACTTGAATAATAAGTTATTAGAGCTAAGCTGTTATTTAATTTTAACCTTACAGTACTATTCCTTAATAACCTTAACGCAGTTTAAATTAGTAATTAGCTTCTTTGCGTAAGCTTGCTTAAGCAACTTAAGAAAAGCTAAAGTAGAATTCTTGTAATAACACCCTGCCTAAAGAATCTCCTGTTCCTAATTAAGGGTATCTAGCCCCTTGTCTATATAGGAAGCGTTGTTAAGGTTAGTATCTAATTAAGTAGCCGCCTGTTAGTAGGCTAGTATTGCTTTTAGAGCACAAGAGCTTAGTAAAGGCGGTAGTGTAGAGACTTGTTAGCTACTAGCTTTAGTCCTAACTTGTCCTGCCTAGATATTAGCAGCGTTATGCCTCTATTGTACTATAGTTATTCTATTCTAAAACTTATGCGACTTAATTAGTAAGTATTAGTAACGTCCTTAACTAGCTAACATTCTTGTAGATTGCTTTAAATTCTTAGTTATAACTAACGGACTGGCTTTGGCCTTTTGAGACAACCTTTTGATGTGACCACACATTTTGTAGACACCTTTTTGGTAAAAAAAAAGATTTATTGCTAATAATAGGTATTGGGGCTTATGCCCCCTTGTTTGGCATTGCTGGCACGCAATTAGTGTGTCGCATATTTAGACAGAAACGAAGAAAAGCAAGACAAAGACGCGAATCGCCTTCTAACTTAACGCGCTGTATCCTACCTATTTTTGTTGTTTTACTGCTAGGCGCTCTTAGATAAAGTGAAGTAGTAATACTATTATCGCCTTGCTTGCTAACTTATAAACGCAACGATAGAAAGCCTACTCCTTTTTTCCTGCCTCTTTCTTCTTTATCGCTAATTTGACGTCTTGCAATAGCTATTTAAGCTAGGTTCTAGTCTCTATACTTAGCCCTTGCACGATAAACAGGAAGAGGGCGATACTAAAGTAATAGATCTTAAGTACTACGCTAGTATTAGCAAATACACTAGAGATTGTGTATTCCTTGCACAACTAGCTAAATTGGGGCTTAACAATCTTTTTGTATATAAGGATATTGCAGATAAGGGACTTATTTAAGATTTTTATAAACTTAGAAGTCTAGCTAGGTAGTTAAGTTTTAAGATACTTGATGAATTTAGGTATCTGTATAAGCAGTTTGAGTTAGACTAAATTAGGTGCTGGGTAGATAGTAGCAAAGGATGCTTTTTTTAGAAGAGAGCCTAGAATAAGGAGATGCTCGCCGCGGAGGTTGCACGCTATTGCAGTGTATTGTATGCGAATCGTTCGTATGCGGTGCTGTTCGAAAGGTGAGAAGCAGGCAGTAGGTAAGAAGCAGCAGCTTTAGCTTTATAAAGTATTATAGGCTCCCGCTGCGGTACGTACGTGTCCTTTCCCTCCTCTATTGCATTATGTTGCAATCCTATTGCAATCCTACTGTAATTCTGTTGTTAGCTATAGGCCAGCAATTGCTGTTGGACACGTTTTAACTGGTGTCGTTTTTTAGTACCTTAGCAAATTTTTTGACTCTGATTATCGCTCGGTGGTCTGAGCTTTCCTCCTAGAACTCATCCACCTACTGTTCGAATCTCGTTGACTACACACAATCTTTTTTTTTGACTTTTGCGATTGATTAGTAGAGGGTAGCTGCTTTTCACTTTTTTGGAACCCTATTTTGACTACAACAACAACCACCACCTTTGACACCTTAAAAAATAAATAAGTAACGGACTACAAGTCCCTAGAGAGCGAGTTTTAGATGTTATAAGATCTTTATAGTAATTAATAGCTTAAGCCTTATTTAGGGTCCTTCCTAGCTCTAAAGTTATAGAAATAACTACACTATATATTAGATATGTCTTTATACTAAGCGGCCTGTACTTATTGTTTAAAACGTTTTGTGTAGAGCAGACTAGGCTAGTTTTAAGGTCTTTAGCTTTAGCTATAAGTTAAAAAACCTTTTGCTAGAACACATAGAGAGGATTAGGCTTACCTTACTTATCTTTTGCTCTAGCATTAGGCTGTAGCTTCTGTAGGTTAATCTTAATATCTTCTTTCTTGACTCGCGGCTTAACGCAGATATTATAAAGCTCCTTTACCTCTTACTTATTAATATTTAGGTAAGGTTCTTAGTTGTACGGGTTATTCTAATTAATAAAAGCATAGATGTCCTTGCATAGTAGTTTTACTGTTGCCTAGTTAGCTGTTAATATATATTGTTCTTTACCTTAGTTCTTAGAGTTAATGTAGTAAGCTGCTGCAGTGTTAAGGAACTAATTAGCATCTTTAAGATCTATACGCCTTAACACAAAGGCTATATTAGTTGATCCTTAGTAACTAAGTAGCGTATAAGGCATATAGATGCTAACGCATTCTTAGATAAATCCTAGAGCTAGCTTCTTTACAGTTGTAATAACTCTACTTAGTTCTTTAGCCCTCTTGTCTCGCGTTAGAGATGCTGTACCAAGAATAGGATAGTGTTCCTAGAAACCTTTAACACTACTATATATGTCTATAAGTCTAGGGAGCTAAGCATAAAGGTTATCTTCTCCTAGGACAACCTTAAGAATTAAGTTAAATTAGTAAGAGGTGTTGTTAAACTAATAATCTATAATAATATTTTGTTGTCTTGGAGCGTTTAAAAGGATCTTGTCTACTAGGGTCTAGATGTTAATAACTCTAATATTGTTGCTAAGCTTTGCGAGCTCTAGTACCTTGTCTTAATGCTATATAACTTTAGGGATTTAGTCTGTGACGTAGTCTTCCTTCTTAGTAGTAACTCTAAGGTTGTTAAAAACCTTTAATAGTCCTATTGTTTGCGGCGGTTGCAGCTGTAGCTGCTTGCCCTAGGTCTTGTTTATTAGCGCTGGAAGCATTGTTTAAGCAGGTTAGCTAATATAAGTTAAATATTGTCTTTAGCTGCTACTAGTTTGTAAGAGAGGGTATTATTGTTATTATTATTTTAGAAGGTAACTACTTTAATAAAAGGTAGTGAAGTTTGTGTAGCAGGGGAGTTAGATAGTTAGCGGGGTTGTAGTTCTAGTTTATGCGTAGTGGCGGTATCCTGCTAGCTAGTAGGTAGAGGTAAATAGGGTCTAAATTGCGCTAAAATAAGCAGGTTTTGCAATTAAAATAGTTGTTGTAATTAGCTATTGCCTTAAGAGTGCGTGAAATTAAGTATAGTATTAGTATAGTAGTAAGTACCTAGAATTAGTAGGATAGGTGGCTTGTACCTAGATTTTACATAGTAAATTAGTAAACAAGTAGCTAAAGGTAATAGCAAGTACTACTAGCATAGTATCCTCTCTCCTTTCTAAAACTATAGGCCGTCCTATAGCCTATTAGTTGTCTAATATAAAAGCATTTAAGTTAAAGTCTAAGCTTTTAAAGTCTTGTTTATATGCTTAACACTCTTCTTCTATAAGATGTTTAGTAATAACAACTTAAGGACGAAGCTTATTACTTATTGTAGGAAGTAAATGTAGTTGTAGTTCTGTATGTAGCTTAAGCAAGTCTAGTAAAATAGGAATATCTACTATAGGGCTAGTTCGCTCCTAAAAATTAGAATCCTATAGCTTTATATTTCCTTAACTTTTCTTAATAATATTCTGTATAAGTCTTTGTCTAAACAGCTTTAATTGCTATCTAGGTGTTGTGTAGGGGAAGCGTGTACTGTTAAGGTCTTTAAGATAATAGGTTCCTCTATTAAGTCTAGCTTTATAAATATAGTATAGGCCTAACTATTTTGTATCTAGCTTGCAGTCTTAAGAAATATTAATTTCCTAAATAGAGTTCTAGAGAAGAACTAAATCTCCTAGCTTTATATTCTTATGTCGTATTTCCTTATTGTTATCCTAGTATTTCTTTTTAGCAGCTCTTATCTAGTTAGTATAGGCAATAGTATCCTTTGTATACTAATCTCTAAGATTTAGCTGTATTACTTAAATCGCGAGCAGCTGTGCATAGTCCTTTACTTCCCTAAAAAGAAGTATTTGTTATGTAAGCAGCGCAAGTTTAATAGGAAGCACTAGGTTCTGCCCTGTAAATAACTAGTACAGTAAGTAACCTGTTTATTCTTGTATTAAGATCCTATCTGCAAGGAGAACTGTTAGCAAGTTCTTAACTTAAGGTCCTAGCAGCTTTGTAAGGGCGTTTATAATAGGCTTATATCTTCTTTTAATCTTTCTTATAGCTTAAGAGTTGTGCCCTAAAGACTAGACTTAGTTAATCCTGTATATATTTAATAGATGTGATATTACCTTAGTAAAATCAGGCCCTCTATTAACTATAAGTTTGCGCACTATGCTCTATTAATATATAATGTCCTTATATACAAACTCTGTAATTGTCTTTAACTAGTTGTTTAACAGGGCTTTTATTTTAGGCTAGCTACTAAGATAGTCTCTTGCGATAACTAAAAACTTCTTCCTAAAACACTGAGGCATGTATGCTATATTAATTGTAATAGTCTTCTAAATAGCGAAACTGAAGGTGTTAGTAAGCATATTAACTTTCCTCTTAGAGGATCGTAGTTAATAGTCTAGATAAGTTACTAGCTTTTACCGCACGTGCTTGTACATTCCTTTCTACTAGTATTACTAAGCAAGTATAAAGTACACTGCGTTAACTCCTCTGTATCTAATCTAAGTGTGTATGTTCTATACTGTAGCTGTTCTTAGGTTAGTATTATCTACAACTCTCTAGATTACAATATTCCTAGACGTTTTCCTAAAGAGTATCCTGTCTTGTATAAAGAAGTTTAGAGCTCTCTTCTTCTATGCTTGTAGTTCTTGTAGTTCTATATTTCTAGAAGTCTTATGGTTAACTAAAAATTAAGCGTATTATTCTAACTCTGTTAAGAATTCCTAACAGAGTATTCTTGCCTGTCCTACTAGTATTAGTGCATTTACATTTTTAATTATATAATTAATAAACTCCTTTAAATCCTCCTTAGGTTCTAGAGGTAGTTCTTAATTATTAGGTTTTAGATACCTTAATAGTGCATCTACAACTACATTCTTCTGTTCTAGTATATGCTTAATGTTAAAGTCCTATAAAAGAATTGTTAATATCTACCTGTTTATAATAGATTCTAGATTATTAGTAGATAAGCAATTTAGTTAAGCGATAAAGGTTGCCGCGTTAGTTTCTATAGTAAAGTAAACACTATAGAGGTAGGTACAAAACTTGTTAAGAGCCTACAGCACAGCCTTGCATTCTAACTTAGTAGAGTGCTATTACCTCTCTTACGCTAACTATAGTGTGCTTTTAAACTGCACTAGGTAACGCTTGTTGTCCTCCTTAAGTTGTTTAATATATGCTCCTGCACTATCTTAACTTGTATTAGTTATAAGGAATATCTTATAATCTTTAGTATTAGTGTAGTTAAGGTTCGCAAGTGTAGGTGTGTTATATATAGCATGTTTTAGCTTGTACATTACTGCGTCTTGTGTATCTCCTTTTTAAAAGGGACATTGTCTTGTAAGATTGTAAACAGAGGTTTTGTAATCTTAGTAAAGTCCTTTACCTATATATAGTATTAGATGCATATGCCTACAAAGGATTGTACCTCCCTTTTATCCTTACATAGTAGCTAGTTTATAATCTCCTTAACTTTCTTCTAGTTAGGATGACGTCCTTGCGGGCTAACTTTATAGCCTACAACATTAAGCCTTTCTATAAGAAAATAATACTTCTTTCCTAATACAGTGCCTCTAGCTTATTTAATATTAGTTAGCATCCTGTCTAGTTGTAAGATATGCTTAAGAATATAACGTTAAACACCTAGCATTAATTCTTCTCTGCTATGATTTGTTTTTAGCCCTCTACATGTGATGTTGTTAATATAGGGCATAGTATTAGGCTAGTAATCTCTTAGAATTTTTACTATTACACGTTAAAATGCTGCTACTAAGTTAGTAGTACTTATAACTATTGTGCATAACTGTATAAGCCTAACTAGTGTTTAAAACGTTGTTATGTCTCTGCTTTTTAGATGTAGTGTAATCTAGTTATATCCTAAGAATAGGTCTATAAGCGAGATAATCTTACATCCTGTAAACCTCTTAGAAAACTTATCTACTGTTAGTGGTAGGTTTGTATCTTATATAGTAACTGCATTTATACGCTGCGTATTACTAATCTATTAAACGCCTTTGTCCTTCTTAGGTACTAGGTGCTATAGGTTACAATATTAACTATTACACCTTTTCTATGTTCCTTAATTTAGGTAGACGTTAACTATATCTACTACTTGCAGCTTTAAAGCTTTTAGGACAGCAAAACCTTGTACTTGCTAAGCTTTATATAGTATTGTTTGTATTTTATATAGTAGACATACATTAAGGTAAATCCTTCCTAATTTCTTAAATTGCTAGGAGAGCGCTCCTTCTCTGTTAAGAAGTATATATATAAATATCTCCTTTTCTAATAGCTGTAGGTAGTCTCTAGTATATAGCTTGTTAAGTTGTTTTTTAGTAAGTCTTATTTCTTGCGGGAAAATAGCATATCTTAGTTTAAATAGATAATTGCACAGCCCCCTATTAGGATTGCAAATACTTATTCTAAGGCGATATTATTCTTTTGCCTTTTCTTTCTAGTCTTCTTGTCTAAACTCTATAGGCATCTCCTGCTATAGGATATTAACAGGTTAAACTTTCTTGTCTATTGTCTTGTATAGTGTGTAGAGATTATTGTGTTGTTAGGTATATTTAAGTAGCCTTTCTTGTATCTGCTGATAATTAAGCTTATATATAATTAAAAGTTTACTAAGTTTGCAGTTTCTTATAGAGTTCTTAGACTGTCTAACCGCGTGCGTGAATACTTAGTTTATCTAGACTATCTAATCCTTCCTGCTGCCTTCTGTATACAGCATGTTAAAGTTGCTAAATCTAGCTACTAGATTAGACTATGTAGCTTCTTGTATGTATTTTTCTACCGCTGCTTATAGTTTATTACTTGATCTGTTAGTAATTACATGTAACTGCATATTATCTGCTGTTTCTCTATCTAAGTTGTTGTTAGAGGCTTTGTTTCTAATTGTCTGCGCAGGGTAATTTAGAGATAGGTTAGATATAACAAAGACTGCGTTTCTTGTGCCGTCTTTAGATAAGATTAGCACGTAATTTGCCTAAACGCATTGTACTAAATTAATATCCTAGCGCTTGTACACTAAAGTCCTCCTAGAATTGCAGATCTAGTAATATTAGCCATAATCCTAAACGTAGTCCTAATAGTGACTATCCCTACTCGTATAGGTATATTAAAAGCGGTCCTAACGAACAGGTTATGTGTGCTATTAGCTAAAGTAACACTAAGAGGAGGCTGCCCTAGTTAGTGCTCTATTATTTTGTACAGTATCTTTAATACCTGCGTAGCACTTAGTCTTAGGATATTTATTTGTGCCTTAGTGTTAATTAAGCACTTTAGAAAGCTACTGTTAGCGGTAACCTAGCATTCTAGTAAGTTAGTTTAAGCAAAAGCCTACCTATTCCTTTGCTAAACTCCTTGGACATCCTTTGTAGGTGTATTATCTAACTTATCTATTTAGGAATTTCTCCTTCTGCTTACCTTGTAGCAAGTTTGCACATTAGACTAATACAAATTTATTATATCACAATACGCGCTTTTAGTAGGTAGTGTATTTAGTAAAATTCCTTAGGTAGGGCCTGTGCGCTTGTTTAGCTAATTAGAGACTAGAACAGACCCTAGGTGTAATTTAGCGCACCCAGCATCTGTTAGCTTAGCGTTTTTTACACACGTTATAACATTAAGCGCACCTAAGCTATCTACAACATTAACACTATTATTAAGAAGATCGCGCAGCTGTTTTTAAATGCTAGCTTGCCCTATAAGGTCTAATACTGTAACTCCTTGTACTTCCTGTCTAAGTAGGGCAGTTGCAATACAGTTCAGCTGTCCTCGCACTATCTCTTTAAGTTCTAGATTAGGAAAAGCATTAATAAACTTTACAGCCTTCTTCTTCCTTCCTTGCTGTAAGTGCTTTAGATCTGCTAACATGTTGTTGTCTTAATAAGCCGATTGAGGTGGTTTAATAATTAAAAATAGCGTATTATAAGGCTGGCTTGCGAAAGGTATATCGCTCTATGTTTCTTCCCGCGGATACTGTATATCCATAGGCTGCGAGTCAGGGATAGGAGAGTTACCCTATATTGTTCGATCGCTTCCTTGTGTGCTCGAATCCTTGCTCGGCCTTCCTCGTTTGCTTTGCTGATCTCAATCCCTGCTTCCCTTACTTCCTCTGGGGTGAAGGTTGCTCGCTAGTTAGACAGCATAATCTGGCGCATCTTAGCATCAGCGCCTCCTCGCTCTAGCCGATAAATCTTATCTAGGCTAGTCATCTTCTTGTGGTGGGATTTTAGAAAAGAATAGATCCCTTCTAGTTTATACATATCCTAATCATCTCTATTTAGGGTAGAAGGCATATAGTATATAACTGCCTCTTTGTCAGTTCGCGGTAGGCCTTGGAAGAAGAGAATACCTTCCTCTTCTTAAGGGATTTGCCTGTTCTTAATACTTGCATTAGTAATAGAGGTAAAGTGCGCGTAGTACTCTACTAGACTAGGCTAATTTTGTACGCATTTATAGATGTAGGCTTGCAGGTATAAGCGTTTGCCTATCTTAATAACTGTATCTTTATCCTTCTACTGTTCCTTTATGTGTGTCTGTAATTTAGACTAATCCTTCTTAGTATATCTAGGTAAGCGTTTTAGTATATAAGAGAGAGATCAATCCTTGTTAGAAAAGTAGTCTAGTAGAATAGAGACCCTTATAGCATCACAGATGCCTCTATTATTAGCTTATTAGTTAAAGTCCTCTAGGAATTCTGTAACATCCTTCTTAGTAAAAACTAATATACTGTGTCTTAGTTACATTATAGTTAATACTAAGTTATGCGTAGGTGTAGCTATAGTGTTAATAAAAGAGCTTGCTAGGGTTAATAGTAGATTAGGGCTAGCAGTAGTAGGTCTAGAGGGAGGAAGTGTTGCGCCTTCCTGCCCTTAACCTGTCTTCTAATCCTTTTTTAATATCTAGAGTATAGTAGGACTTATATAAGTTCTTTGCACAAATAGTTACCAAGTATTAGTAAAGAAACAGACAGGGTATAGTCTCTAGGAGAAAGAATATCTCTTTTTAAGTCTTTATAGTGTGTGTTTTTTCTAGTGTAGGTGTATTAATCCTCGCCTCTTAGGTACCCCTTATTTCGCTAGGTGGGCTTAGATTTATACTTGAAGCTAGTACTTATATGTAAGCTCTTAGTGCTATCTCTATTTCGCTAGACAGCACCTTAGCTTAGCATTTCTTTACGCATGTATCACCGTCTCTATTTCGCCAGACGGGTGGCTACCTCTATTTCGCCAGGTAGACTTTAAATTAGCATTTAATAACGCATTCTGTTTTTATTGGTAGGTTTTGTTCTTCCTTATTGTTGCTGTTAGTGCTGACTTAGGTATCTTCGTCCTCAACGTGGTCTGTAATAGGGGATAGTGCTAACCCCCTAAAAGTAAGTCTAGTAATAATCCTAAGGATTCCGTGCTTGCGTAAAATTGTTATATTGTTCTTACAATAATCGTGCACTAGTTCCTTTGTGTACTAAGTAGTAGAGTATGTCTCTATAGGCTTCGCCATTTGTACAGGTGTTAGAGTGTATAAAGACATACTACTACGAGGGCATGAGATCGCTAGTAGTCAGGTCATGCGAGAACGAGGGTGGTAAGATAAAGATCTTATTATAGGTTGTATCTAGAAGAGAAGTACAGGAGTTTAGTTGTGAGGTGGAGGATTCCTTTATAAGTCCCGCTCGTTTCGATCCTCGAAACGAGCTATATACCTTTAGATCAGGTGGTTGAGCACTGACCTAGTAAGCAGCCGGGTATCACCCAGTGCACCGGCACAACACTAGCTTTTAAAGCAAAATATCTCTTAGAGAATAAGGCTATAAAGTGAGATATTACAACCTTTAAGACTGCCTAACTTATTACGCCTTAGTTTAAGGTTGTTATCTATAAGCTTCCTACAAGCTACAGCCTAGAGGTAGTAAAAGAAGAAATTAAAACCTTTAACAAAGGCTTAAAAGTTATTAGCAATTCTTTTTAGCTTACGCCTAAGGATAAGAGAGAAAACTATAACTTTAGCTTAGCATGCGTAGCCTTTGCTACAGAAGAAGAAGCCTAAAAAGCTATTAAAGGAAAACTCTATATTTGAGGAGAAAGCCTCTAAGCAGAAAAGTTTAGAGTTATAAGAGAAATAACTCTAAAACAATGATGCAAGAGGTGCTAAGGCTTTAATTATAACAAGGCAAGGTACTTAAAAACAGCTTGCCAGCTCTATAGTAAGCCCTACTATACAAGCTAACACAAGTGTAAGACTTGCTATACTAAAGAAAAGTCTTATGTCTACACTATATATAAGTGTGTAAACTGCAAATAACCTCATACAGCAAACAACTCTAACTGCAATTTTTTCTTAGCAAGAGCTAGGCCCTAGCTTACACTAGGTACTTTTTTCTTTTTCTTTTTTCCTATCGTCTTTGCAAGCCCTCTTACTACTTATACACTAGGCTACAAGCTGCACCTTTATTTAGATAGACTCCTTATTGTAATTAAATAACTATGTGATAAAACCTACGTAGATACTTGTAGGTCCTAAACCTACACGTCTTATATAGCCCTTTAGGCTAAGACAGGACGTTAAACTACTATTTTAAAGAAAATTACAGAAGAACTTGCAGCTAATAAGTAATTAGCTAGTAATAAAGACTATAGAAGGCATGTTATAATTTCTAACAGGCAGTACGCTAACAGCACGTAAAGAGTGTTAAGCTAACGCTTCTAAGAGAATTTATGCAGGGCAGAAAAGTCTTTTAGAATAGCTACTAATGCTTAAAGCAACGCTAGCGCCTTTTTTGCTAAAAGCGTAAATGCTAGGGCAAGGCAGTTTAGCTTACAAAGCTGTAGGTAGCAGTAATAGGCTACTTAGCTTCTAAGAATTATAAAATACTAGTAGATAAAGCTTAACAAACGCGCTTAGACTCTTACAGTCTTAAAAAGGAGCAGGGATTGCTTCTAAAACTGTCTAGCGCGGTGCTAAGAATCTTACAACACTAACTAGAGCGCGTTAAAAAAAATTAGTAAAAAAACTTTATAAAAAGAAAATATGACGACCTCCTGCAAGAAGCTTCTTAAGGCTAAAAAATAAGAACTAACGCAGTCCTAACGTAGGGGGTGTAGGCGTGCATTACCTGTTATATAACATCTTAAAGGCTTCTAAGCTTAAGGCGTTACTTTCTTAGCCTTAAAACCTTAAAAGAGAGTTAATTATACTTTACACTGTAATAGCAGCAGCTCTTAGAAAGGTGGATTAATTTTAAAAGTACTTTAACGATCTCTTAAAGTTTCTAAATGAATAGAAAGACCTCTACAACTACTAATATAGGACTTTATTTAAACAGGCTAGCTAAAAGGAGATGAATACTTTACTTTCAAAGGGCACTTAGATAGTAGAAGAGATTCTAAAGGACACTAAGCCTCTCTCTCTTAAGTAGGTATTAATATACAAGCTTAATAAGAACAGCTACTTTCTTAAATGCAAAGCACGTCTAATAGTATAAAAAGACCTTAAAGTAAAAACTTAATATATTTAACGTACACAGCAACACTAGCTGCGTAACTCTTTAAGCTCGCAATTGCAATTAAAGCTAAGTTTAATATAAAGATACAGCAGCTTAACATAGTAAACGCGTTCCTTAACGCATATATTAGTAGTAGAACAATAGTTCTATGCAACCTAATTAACAGTTATAAGCGCTTAAGCAAATATGTTCAGCTTAAAAGAGCTTTGTACGGCCTACAAAACTTGCTATTATTATAGTATAACTAGTTCTTAAGCATACTGAAAAAGCTTTGCCTGCAGGCCTTAGCTAAGGAGCTATGCTTATTCTTTACTAAAAAACGCTTAATACTCCTACTATTCAATAAGGACAATATACTCCATAAGTATTATTAAACTTACTAAACTAAAGTCTACAGAACCCTTATATCTATTAAAAACACATAAAGGGTTAAAAATAAAGAAAAGGCAAGCTAGTTTGTAAAGATAAGAATTGTAAGAGACTGTAAAAAGCGTATAGTAGCGCTACTACAAAACATCTTTATAAACAAAGTCGCTAAACGCTTTAGTTTAAACACCTTTAGCAGGTTCTCTAAAATTCTTTTGTCTTTAGAGAAGTGAGTTAAAAATCTAAAAGAGGCCCTAAAGCTTTAAATTAAGGCCTACTAAAAGCGCGTTAGCAGAGCGCTAGACACAGCTATTATGCTGCGTCCTAACGCTACCTATGCAGTTTCTAAGCTCTCTTTCTTTCCAACTTACCCTTTAGGAGCTTACATAAAGGCTGTAGATTATTTTATACAATACTTCTACTACACAAGTTATAAAGGGATTATAAATAGCAATTATAATAGTAAGAAGCTTACTATATATAAAAACGCGTTTTTTGCAGAAAATTTAGAGACTTGTTGATCTTTCTAAGGTTACGTTATTATGCTCTTTAGGGGTTAAATGATGTAGAAAGCAGCTTGTTAAGCTACAGTGTAAGGGTGCGTTGGGTTGACTAAAGATGCAAGGTAAATAGAGAATAAATTAGATACAGAACTATAGAGAGACTACGTAGGTTTTTATATCTAATCTAGATAGTAAGGACTAACCAAGGTTAGGACTAACTAAGGTTATTAGAGGTCGCTAGGTTAGCTAACAGTTACCGTAACTAGTGCGGCTAATATTTAGCAGCTAGTGCTAAGGTGCTAATGCTAAGGTAAGAAAAGCCAACAAAGGCCACAGGCTAAGTACTAGAGGACATTAAGGCTTTAGCCCTTTACAATACCCCCCTCTTAAAGAAAAATAGTAGGAGTAGTAATCTTGTTACCTAGAGTTTTACTCTTCTAGGGCTTCCGTATCTTTTAGATTAATAGCTAGTTTCTAGGTTAGATCTAGATATCCTAACTATTTAACTAAGTACTGCTTTTTTCTTCCTCTCCCTCTTTCCTCTAATAGGGTCTCTACTAGGTATTCTTCTCTATCCTTTGTCTTAATTGGTAGAAGTTTATTGTCGTCTATAGGCTGGCTTAGTAGAGGGTCTAAGGACGCTAGTCTAAGGTTATTAACATTAAATACTAGGTAAATCTAGCTAGGAGTACTTGATTTAACTGCGTTTAGTCTAATTTATTTTTCAAGGTGTCAAAGGTGGTGGTTGTTGTTGTAGTCAAAATTGGGTTCCAAAAAAGTGAAAAGCAGCTACCCTCTACTAATCAATTGCAAAAGTCAAAAAAAAAAGATTGTGTGTAGTTAACGAGATTCGAACAGTAGGTGGATGAGTTCTGGGAGGAAAGCTCAGACTACCGAGCGATAATTAGGGTTAAAAAATTTGCTAAGGTACTAAAAAACGACACTAGTTAAAACGTGTCCAACGGCGATTGCCAGCCTATAGCTAACAACAGTATTACAGTAGGATTGCAATAGGATTGCAACATAATGCGATAGAGGAGGGAAAGGACACGTACGTACCGCAGCGGAAGCCTACAATACTATATAAAGCTAAAGCTGCTGCTTCTTACCTACTGCTTCTTACCTTTTATACAGCACCGTATACGAATGATTTGCATATAATATACTGCACTGCAACATAGCGTGCAACCTCTGCGGCGAGCATCTCCTTATTCTAGGCTCTCTTCTAAAAAAAGCATTCTTTGCTACTATCTACCTAGCACCTAATTTAGTCTAACTTAAACTGCTTATACGGACACTTCAATTTATTAAGTATCTTAAAACTTAAATACCTAGCTAGACTTCTAAGTTTATAAAAATCTTAAACAAGTCCCTTATCTGCAATATCTTTATATACAAAAAGATTGTTAAGCCCTAATTTAGCTAGTTGTACAAGGAATACATAATCTCTAAGGTATTTGCTAATACTAGCGCAGTACTTAAGATCTATTACTTTAGTATCTCCCTCTTCCTATTTATCGTGTAAGGGCTAAGTATAGAGACTAGAACCTAGCTTAAACAGCTATTGTAAGACGTTAAATTAGCGATAAAGAAGAAAGAGGCGGGAAAGGAGGAGTAGGCTTTCTAGTGTCGCGTCTATAGGTTAGCAAGCAAGGCGATAATAGTATTGCTACTTTACTTCATCTAAGAGCGCCTGGCAGTAAAGTAACAAGAATAGGCAGGATAGGGCGCGTTAAGTTAGAAGGCGATTCGCGTCTTTGTCTTGCTTTTCTTTATTTCCGTCTAAACATGCGACACACTAATTGCGTGCCGGCAATGCTAAATAAGGGGGCATGAGCCCCAATACCTGTTGTTAGCAATAAATCTTTTTTATCACCAAAAAGGTGTCTACAAAATGTGTGGTCACATTAAAAGGTTGTCTCAAAAGGCCGAAGCTAGCGTTTAGTCTAATAACCTTAAGTACTATGTACTTTAGATTTTTCTAGTTAAGTTTTCTACTAGGCCTTTTTGTTTTGTGTAAAGGTCTAAAGCCTTGATGTTCTCTAGTACTCGGCCTGTGGCCTTCGTTGGCTTTTCTTACCTTAGCATTAGCACCTCAGCACTAGCTGCTGACTATCGGCCGCACTAGTTACGCTAACTGTCAGCTGACCCGGCGACCTCCAATAACCTTAGTTAGTCCTAACCTTAGTTAGTCCTAACTATCTAGATTAGATATAAAAACCTACGTAGTCTCTCTATTGTTCTGTATCTAATTTATTCACCTTCTACTGTTACTTTGCATCTTTGGTCGAACCAACGCACCCTTACAATTAAATTAGATCCTTCTTTAGCTACTTGCGTAGCTACGTTGTACTTAGGAGCCCTCTAGAGCTATATCTAGACAAGAAGCTAGCTAGAGCTATATCTAGGCGCGAGAATCTAATTAATTAGAGCGCTAGTTAATTAGTTAACTGTTTAAATCTACTAAAGGATTAACAGAAGAAGCACTAGATTAAAAGTGCTAATGGATACTTAGTTGTATAAGTCCCTAAGGCGTTTTAATTCGTTAGATAAGCCTACTAAGCGTAGTAGCCCTAGAAAACAGACGAAGGATAAGCCTATTAAGCGTAGTAGCCCCTACACGAAAGGATAAGCCTACTAAGCGTAGTAGCCCCTACACGAAGGATAAGCCTACTAAGCGTAGTAGCACCTATAACGATTCCTGTCAACAATATAGAGTACTAGCGAGTACCTACAAATACAATAACAGAACCCTTAGTAGCTCTTTTAGCTGTAAGGATAGCAGAACTACACTAAGATAGTGTTAGTAGACCTAAAGTAGAAAATACTTTAGAAGTTCTTTGTAGAGCGGGTGGCCTAGATATGATGGCTGCTTCTACAAGGATACAGGAAGCCTTCCAGGCTTAGGAAGCTATAGGCACGCTACAACAAAGGGAGCCTAAGGTAGAACAACCTCCACCCTAGTTACCTACCCTATTAGCTGCCCTAGGAAATTAACAAACGCCTAGGCGTTTTAAACAACTATATCCTAATACCTTTAATAGAAACAGAAAGATGTACTAAATCTTTTAACAACAGCTTACCGCTAAGGTAGAGAATAATAAGGAAGATTTCAACACAGATAAAAGGACTTGTAACTACGCCTTTAGTTAATTAAAAGGCTCAGCTGCAACCCTTACTCTGCCTTTCCTCAACTAAATACGGATTTCTAATTTATAAAACATTAATAAACTATTAAACTTCTTTAATTAAATGTTTAGAGATCCCTAGAGTGCAGAGAGAGCTAAGAACAAGCTCTAGTCTATAAGCTAAGGCAAGAAAAGCATACGCAAATACATTATAGAATTCTAGGAACAACTACTATTATCTCATAGTAGTTTAGACGAGGATACAAGGATAATGCTTTTCTAAAAAAGCCTCATTAAGAAACTTTAAGACAAACTTGTAGGTATTACCTATAAGGATTTAGATAGCCTGCAAAACAAAGCAATAGAGATTGCTAATTACCTCTACAGAATAGAGGAGTACTCTAAAGGCAGAGACAACAAGCCTAAGGAGTATAAATCTAGGAGAACTTCTCCTCCTATTTCTCCTTCAAAAGGAGACTAGATAGAAGAGATAGAATACACAGGAAGAACTGCTAAACTTTAACAGTTTAGTAACTAGGAGTTAGAACAGTTGTAAAGAGAAAGACGCTGTTTTAACTACAAATAGAAGGGCTATCTATCTACATATTGTATAGAGAATAAAAGATCTTATAAAAAGGAGAAAAAGACTTTAGTTAAGTCTTCTAACTTGAAGAAAGATAATAAGCTTAGCAAGGGAAGCTTAAATGAAAACTTAGATTTAGAAAAAGAGTAGCTCCTGTTTAAAGTTACTAGCAGGAGCCTCTAATAAGTTAGGATAACTTAGTTAAGGAGTGGGCGAACTTTAAAAAGAATATAAGTAGTAATAGAATTACTTTAGAGGCGCTAGTAAATCGTTACACTTTCGCCTCTACTTTAATTAATACAGGAAACCTTGCATACTCACTTATTAGCCTTTAACTTATTAAGAACGCTAACTTATAGTGCATTTCTATTTCTCCTGAAGGATTGCAAGAAGTTACAGATAAACCTAGAACTATTAATAAAGTTGCTAGGTTAGACATTAATATTAAAGGCTATAAGAATACTATCTAGAGTTATATAGCCCCTACACACCCTAGTTATAATTTAATACTTAGACGGCCCTAGATAAATAGAAGAGAGGTTACTATTGCTTCTTCTAGAAAAAGAATTTACATCCATTCTTCTAGCTAAAGGATTAAGTTACTTAGCACTAAGGATCGCCCTATTAAAGGAGACTAGAAATTAAAACAAATAAGCGCAACGGCTTATTACTCCTATATTAGGTAGGTGAAAAAGGATAAGGCTATTTAGACTTTTGCTACTTCTTTTAAGGATATTAAAAAAGCCCTAGCTTCTAAGAAGAAAGTAAAGGTCCTACCTTTACTCCCTAAGGCTTATTAACACTTAGCTTAGATTTTTAATCTAAAAACTGCTTTTGTACTACCTTCTTTACGCGGATCTAAAGTAGATTACTGCATTAAACTAGAGAAAGACAATAAAGGCAAGGAAAAAGAGGCTCCCTAGGGACCTCTATATAGTATAAGCTGCCTAGAACTCCTAGTATTACAAAAGGAGCTTATTTCTCTACTTAATAAAGGATAGATTAGAGCTAGTAGCTCTCCTGCCTTCTCTCTTGTCCTTTTTGCTAAAAAACCTAGAGGAGGATTATGTTTCTGCATTAATTACTAAGCCCTAAACGCTATTACAAAGAAAGATTGTTATCCTTTACCTTGAATTGAGGAAACCCTTAATAATATTGCAAAAGCTCAATAGTTTACAAAGATTAATATTAATGCAGAAGATAAGTAGAAAACAGCTTTTTATACTAAATTTAGGTTATATAAGTAGCTAGTTACTCTATTTAGTATAGCAAACGCTCCTAGTACCTTTTAACGCTATATTAATTAGACCCTCCGCAAGTATATCGACGATTTTTGCTTAGCCTACCTAGACAACGTATTAATTTACACTAATAGCACGCTTAAAGAATACTAACACAATACAAATAAAGTTTTCGAAGCTATAGGCAAGGCTAGATTACCTTTAGATATCTAGAAATGCAAATTTAACGTATAGAGTACAAAATATTTTAGATTTATTATTAAGGCTAGAAAAGTACTTTAAATAGACCCTAAAAAAGTAAAAGAAATTAGAGATTAGTAGGCGCTTACAAACGTTAAAGGAGTACGCAGTTTTCTTAGTTTTGCAAACTTCTATTAACGATTTATCAAGAACTACTTAGAGATAGTAGCTCCTCTTTTAAAGCTTACTAGTAACTTCTCCTTTTAATAGGTGAAAACTAAGCAAAAAGCTTTTAATAAGCTTAAGGAGTTATTTATTACTAAGCTAGTACTAGCTTAATGGGATCCTGACAGAGAAATAATCCTAGAAATAGACTCTTCTAGATATGTAGTAGCAGGAGTCCTCTTACAATACGACAATAAAGGAAGTTTACGCCTAGTAGCTTATTATTTAAAAAAGATAACTAGCACGTAAAGAAATTACGAGATCCACAATAAAGAATTACTAGTAGTTATCTTCTGCTTATTTAAGTAAGATGCTATGCTACAATCTTTAAAGAAGTTTATAGTTATTATAGACTATAAAAACCTTAAATATTTTAGTAGGCCTAGACAAATTAGTAAGAGACAAATAAGATAGGCTTAATTTCTATAAAAGTTTTCTAATATAGAAATATCCTATAGGCCTAGAGTTAATAACTCTAGGGCTAATGCCTGATGAAGGAGACAACAAGATATGCCAGCAAATAACTAGGATACTAGGATTTCTAGGAGGTTTCTACAAGTATTTAAACCTACAACTATAGCTACTAACAAAGAACTGGAAGAAGAAGAGGTGCTTAGAACCTTTAGCTGCAACAGCTATCTAGCAGCAGTACTAGGATTACCTTAGGAGCAATTAGATCTAGAAGATCTATAGGATAAAGCTAAAAAAGAGGACAAACCCTACTAAATAGCCTAGAAAGCTGTAAGGGATAGTAAACAACAATTTCCTACAGCTTTAGATCTTAAACTTTCTATTTCTAAATGCTGAATAGACAATTCTAGAAACCTCCTATACTAAGATTAAAAATAGGTACCTAATAATAAACCTCTAAGAACTAGAATCATCTACGAAATTCACAGTTCTAGAGCTTTAGGCTATCTAGGAAGGAATATTACCTATTAAGCTATTGCAAGAGAATACTTTTAGCCCTCTATTAGCAAAAGTATTAAAAGGTATATAAGGAACTACTTAGTGTATAGAAGAATAAAACCCTAAAGAGACGGCCTACAAGGCTTACTAAAACCCTCACCTATACTAGAGCAAATATAGAAAGAAATTTCTATAGATTTTATTATAGGGTTACTAGAAAGCGAAGGCTGTACAAACCTTATAGTAGTTATAGATAGGCTTAGCAAGGACGTTGTCCTAATAGGCCATAAGGATATTACTATAGAAAGTGTTGCTAAAACATTTTTATTAACTTTGTTGTAGCTTACTATTAGTTACTAAACCATATTACTTTAGACAGAGGTATACAGTTTGTTAACTTTTTTTAGATTAAGCTTTGTGAGTTATTAGAAATTAAGCAACGCTTATTTTCTAAATACTATCCTAGAACTAACAGTTCTACAGAGAGAATAAACTCTATAGTACAGGCTTATTTATAAGCCTTCTGTAATTAGGATTAAATAAACTAGAAAAGCAACCTAGGGATAGCTAAGATTGCAGTTATAGCAAGGCAAGCTTAGTCTACTAAGATGTCTCCTTTCTTCCTACAAGACGGCTATAAGGTAGATTCTCTACAAATTGCACTTAAGCATAGTCCTTAACAACAACTTCTAAGGAGAATACAGGAGGATTATTAAAAGGCAGAAAATATTGTTAATAAGCTACGACAAAGTATTAAGCTTGTACAAGCTACAATAGGAGAAAGCTAACAAGAACAAGAAAGGCAGGTAAATAAGAGAAGGCACTAATTAACTTAGCTTAAAATAGGCAATAAGGTATAGTTAAAACTAGGCAACTACTACAAAATAAAAAGGCCTAGCAGAAAACTTAACTAGAAGAATCTTAAGTACACGGTACTTAAGGTTATTAGACTAAACGCAGTTAAATTAAATACTCCTAGCTAGATTTACCTAGTATTTAATTTCAATAACCTTAGACTAGCGTCCTTAGACCCTCTACTGAGCCAGCTAATAGACAACAATGAACCTCTACTAATTAAGAGAGAGGATGGAGAAGAATACCTAGTAGAGACCCTATTAGAGGAAAGAGGAAAAGGAAGAAAAAAGCAGTACTTAGTTAAATAGTTAGGATATCTAGATCTAACCTAGAAGCTAGCTGTTAATCTAAAAGATACAGAAGCCCTAGAAGAGTGGAACTCTAGGTAACAAGATTACTACCCCTACTATTTTTTTTTAGGAGCGGGGTATTGTAAAGGGCTAAAGCCTTGATGTTCTCTAGTACTCGGCCTGTGGCCTTCGTTGGCTTTTCTTACCTCAGCATTAGCACCTCAGCACTAGCTGCTGACTATCGGCCGCACTAGTTACGCTAACTGTCAGCTGACCCGGCGACCTCTAATAACCTTAGTTAGTCCTAACCTTGGTTAGTCCTAACTATCCGGATTAGATATAAAAACCCACGTAGTCTCTCTATAGTTCTGTATCTAATTTAATCACCTTCTACTGTTACCTTGCATCTTTGGTCAAACCAACGCACCCTTACATTTTGTAGTAGTTGCCTAGTTTTAACTATTCCCTATTGCCTATTTTAAGCTAAGGTAATTAGTGCCTTTTCTTATTTGCCTACTTTTCTTATTCTTATTAACTTTCTCTTATTGTAGTTTGTGCAAGCTTAATACTTTGTTATAGTATATTAATAATATTTTCTGCTTTTTAATAGTCTTTTTGTAATCTTCGTAGAAGTTGTTGTTAAGGGCTGTGCTTAGTTACAATTTATAGAGGATTTACCTTATAGCTGTGTCATAGGAAGAAAGGAGATATCTTAGTAGACTAAGCTTACCTTGTTATAACTGTAATTTTAGCTATCCCTAGGTTGCTTCTCTAATTTGTTTAATCCTAATTGCAGAAGGCTTATAAATAAGCCTGTACTATAGAGTTTATTCTTTCTGTAGACCTGTTAGTTTTAGGATAGTATCTAGAAGATAAGCATTACTTAATTTCTAATAACTTGCAAAGCTTAATCTAAAAATAATTAACAAACTTTATACCTCTATATAAAGTAATATAGTTTAGTAACAAATAGTAAGCTATAATAGAGTTAATAAAAGCTTTAGCAATACTTTTTGTAGTAATGTTTTTAAGGCCTATTAGAACAATATCCTTGCTAAGCTTATTTGTAACTACTATAAGGTTTCTTCAGCCTTTGCTTTCTAGTAACTCTATAATAAATTCTATAGAAATTTCTTTCTATATTTACTAAGGTATAGGCAAGGGTTTTAGTAAGCCTTATAGGCTGTCTCTCTAGGGTTTTGTTCTTCTACACACTAAGCAGTTCCTTATATACCTTTTAATACTTTTGCTAATAGAGGGCTAAAAGTATTCTCTTGTAATAGCTTAATAGGTAATATTCCTTTTTAGATAGCCTAAAGCTCTAGAACTATAGATTTTGTGGATAATTCTAGTTCTTAAAGATTTATTATTAGGTACCTATTTTTAATCTTAGTATAGAAGGTTTCTAGAATTAACTAGTCAGCATTTAGAAATAGAAAGTTAAGATCTAAAGCTGTAGGAAATTGTCGTTTACTATCCCTTACAGCTTTCTAGGCTATTTAGTAGGTTTTGTCCTCTTTTTTAGCTTTATCTTATAGATCTTCTAGATCTAATTACTCCTAAGGTAATTCTAGTACTGCTGCTAGATAGCTGTTGCAGCTAAAGGTTCTAAGCACCTCTTCTTCTTCTAGTTCTTTGTTAGTAGCTGTAGTTGTAGGTTTAAATACTTATAGAAACCTCTTAGAAATCCTAGTATCCTAGTTATTTGCTGGCATATCTTGTTGTCTCCTTCATCAGGCATTAGCCCTAGAGTTATTAACTCTAGGCCTATAGGATATTTCTATATTAAAAAACTTTTATAGAAATTAAGCCTATCTTATTTGTCTCTTGCTAAGCTGTCTAGGCTTGCTAAAATATTTAAGGTTTTTATAGTTTATAATAACTATCAACTTCTTTAAAGACTGTAGCATAGCATCCTACTTAGATAAGCAGGAGATAACTACGAGTAATTTCTTATTATGTATTTTGTTATTGCTTTGCGTGCTAGTTATCTTTTCTAAATAATAAGCTACTAGGCGTAAGTTTCCTTTATTATTTTGTTGTAAGAGAACTCCTGCTACTACATATCTAGAAGAGTCTATTTCTAGAATTATTTCTCTGTTAGGATCCTATTAAGCTACTACTAGCTTAGTAATAAATAACTCCTTAAGCTTATTAAAAGCTTTTTGCTTAGTTTTCTCCTATTAAAAGGAGAAGTCACTAGTAAGCTTTAAAAGAGAAGCTACTATTTCCAAGTAGTACTTAATAAATTATTAATAGAAGTTTGCAAATCTAAGAAAACTGCGTACTCCTTTAACGTTTATAGGTGCCTGCTAATCTCTAATTACTTTTACTTTCTTAGGGTCTATCTAAAGTCTTTTTCTTGCCTTAATAATAAATCTAAGGGATTTTATACTCTGTATTTTAAATTCGCATTTCTAGATATCTAAAGGTAGTCTAGCCTTGCCTATAGCTTCTAAAACCTTATTTGTATTGCGTTAGTGTTCTTTAAGCGTGCTATTAGTGTAAATTAATACATCGCCTAGGTAGGCTAAGCAAAAATTATTAATATACTCGCAGAGGGTCTAATTAATATAGCGTTAAAAAGTACTAGGAGCTTTTGCTATACTAAATAGAGTAACCAGCTACTTATAAAACCTTAATCTAGTGTACAAAGCTGTTTTTTACTTATCTTTTATATAAATCCTAATCTTGTAAAAAGCTGTAGAAACGTTAATCTTTATAAACTATTTAGCTTTTGTAATATCGTTAAGGGTTTCCTAAATTAAAAGTAAAGAATAACATTCTTTCTTTATAATAGTGTTTAGGGCTGAGTAATTAATGTAGAAACAGAATCCTCCTCTAGGTTTCTTAGCAAAAAGGATAGGGGAGGAGGCAGGAGAGCTACTAGCTCTAATCTATTCTTTATTAAGTAGAGAAATAAGCTCCTTTTGTAATACTAGGAGTTTTAAGCAGCTTATACTGTATAGAGGTTCCTTGGGAGCCTCTTTTTCCTTGCCTTTATTATCTTTCTTTAGTTTAATTTAGTTATCTACTTTAAATCCGCGTAAAGGAGGTAGTACAGAAGTAGTTTTTAGATTAAAAATCTAAGCTAGGTGTTAATAAGCCTTAAGGAGCAAAGGTAGGACCTCTACTTTCTTCTTAGGAGATAGGGCTTTTTTAATATCCTTAAGAGAAGCAGCGAAAGTCTAAATAGACGTATCCTTTTTTGCCTACCTAATATAGGAGTAATAAGCTGTTGCGCTTATTTGTTTTAATCTCTAGTCTCCTTTAATAGGGCGATCCTTAGTGCTAAGTAACTTAATCTTTTAGCTAGAAGAATAGATGTAACTTGTTTTTCTAGAAGGAGCAATAGTAACCTCTCTTCTATTTATCTAGGGCCGTCTAAGTATTAGATTATAACTAGGGTGTGTAGGGGCTCTATAACCCTAAATAGTATTCTTATAGCCTTTAATATTCATGTCTAACCTAGCAACTTTGTTAATAGTTCTAGTTCTATTTGTAACTCCTTCTCATCTTCTAGGTGAAATAGAAATGTACTATAAGTTAGCGTTCTTAATAAGTTAAAGGCTAATAAGTGAGTATGCAAGGTTTCCTGTATTAATTAAAGTAGAGGCAAAAGTGTAACAATTTACTAGCGCCTCTAAAGTAATTCTATTGCTGCTTATGTTCTTTTTAAATTTAGCCTACTCCTTAACTAAGTTATCCTAACTTATTAGAGGCTCCTGCTAGTGACTTTAAACAGGAGCTACTCTTTTTCTAAATTTAAGTTCTTATTTAAGCTTCTTTTGCTAAGCTTATTATCTTTCTTAGAGTTAGAGGACTCAACTCACGTCTTTTTCTATTTTTTAGTAGATCTCTTATTCTTCTTAATAATATACAGACAGATGGCCTTTTTGTTTATAGTTAAAACAGCGTCTTTCTCTATACAACTGTTTTAACTCCTAGTTACCTAACTGTTAACGTTTAGCAGTTCTTCCTGTGTATTCTATCTCTTTTATCTAGTCTCCTTTTAAAGGAGAAGGAGGAGGAGAAGTTCTTTTAGATTTATACTCCTTAGGCTTGTTGTCTCTGCCTTTAGAGTACTCCTCTATTTTGTAAAGGTAATTAGCAATTTCTATTACTTTATTTTGCAGGCTATCTAAATCTTTATAAGTAATACCTACAAGTTTGTCTCAAAGTTTCTAAATAAGACCTTTTTAGAAAAGCATTATCCTTATATCCTTATCTAAACTACTATTAGAATATAGTAGTTGTTCCTAGAATTATATAATGTATTTGCGTATGCTTTTCTTGCCTTGGCTTATAGACTAGAGCTTGTTCTTAGCTCTTTCTGCACTATAGGGATCTCTAAACATTTAATTAAAGAAGTTTAATAGCTTATTAAAGTTCTATGAATTAGAAATTCTTATTTAGTGTAGGAAAGGCAGGGTAAGGGTTACAGCTAAGCCTTTTGGTTAACTAAAGAGGTAGTTATAAGTCCTTTTATCTATGTTAAAATCTTCCTTATTGTTTTCTACCTTAGCAGTAAGCTTTATTAAAAGATTTAGTACATCTTTCTGTTTCTTTTAAAAGTATTAGGATCTAGTTGTTTAAAACGCCTAGGCGTTTAAGCTTATTAACTTCCTAAGGTAGCTAATAGGGTAGGTAACTAAGGTAGAGGTTGTTGTTCTACCTTAGGCTCCCTTTGTTGTAGCGTGCCTATAGCCTGTTAAGCTTAGAAGGCCTCCTATATCCTCGTAGAAACAGCTATCTTATCTAGGCCACCCGCTCTATAAAGACCTTCTAAAGTAGTTTCTACTTTAGGTCCGCTAACAATATCTTAGTGTAGTTCTACTATCCTTACAGCTAAAAGAGCTGCTAAGGGTTCTGCTATTGTATTTATAGGTACTCGCTAGTACTCTATATTATTGACAGGAATTGTTATAGGTGCTACTACGCTTAGTAGGCTTATCCTTTTCGTGTAGGGGCTACTATGCTTAGTAGGCTTATCCTTTCGTATAGGGGCTACTACGCTTAATAGGCTTATCCTTCGTCTGTTTTCTAGGGCTACTACGCTTAGTAGGCTTATCTAACGAATTAAAACGCCTTAGGGACTTATACAACTAAGTATCCCTTAGCACTTTTAATCTAGTGCTTCTTCTGTTAATCCTTTAGTAGATTTAAACAGTTAACTATTTAACTAACGCTCGAATTAATTAGATTCTCGCGCGTAGATAGAGCTCTAGCTGGCTTCTCGTCTAGATATAGCTCTAGAGGGCTCCTAAGTACGACGTAGCCACGCAAGTAGCTAAAGAAGGATCTAATTTAATTGTAAGGGTGCGTTGGGTTAACCAAAGATGTAAGGTAAACAGTGAATAAATTAGATACAGAACTATAGAGAGACTACGTAGGTTTTTATATCTAATCTAGATAGTTAGGACTAACTAAGGTTAGGACTAACTAAGGTTATTAGAGGTCGCTGGGTCAGCTAACAGTTAGCGTAACAAGTGCGGCCGATAGTCAGCAGCTAGTGCTGAGGTGCTAATGCTGAGGTAAGAAAAGCCAACGAAGGCCACAGGCCGAGTACTAGAGGACATCAAGGCTTCAGCCCTTTACATACAGTAACAACCTTAACTATAAAAGCTAAGCTCTTTACGTTAGGACATGTGGCTAAAGAGTCTATAGCGCTTAAGAAGCTATTTAATAAGCTTAAACTTGTAGTCTTAAGAGCCTAAAAAATCATCTGCCACAACCAGCAAACTATACGCCTAGTGTAAAGGGCTGAAGCCCTGATATCTTTAGTACTCGACAAAAAGCCTCGTTTTGCTATCTTACAGATCCTGGGCGTCTGTGCGCACCCGGCATCTGTAGGCTCGGCGTACCAGCCCTTCTACTCGGCCCTTCTCGGCCTGCTCAGCCCTTCTTCTTTTCTAGCCTGCTTAACTTTTTTCTTAGCTCTGCGTTATTTTTCTAAGCTACGTTAGGAGCTGCTATGTAGCTACTTTTGCCTTTTCCTTAGTACTAAGCACAGACCTTACAGAGGAGTAGATAAACTTGCTAAGATAGCCTTTGTAGCTTGTAATTTAATTTATTTACTGTTTTCCCTGCATCTTTAGTTAATGTAACGCAGCTTTATACTTAAATTTCATTTTTCTATGGCGCTAACGCTGCTACATTAAATTAGAAGCCTCCTAGAGCTTTATCTAGATATAACTTTAATAAATTAAATTGCTAATCTTAGTTAAGCTGTTTTAGATCTACTAAAGATCAACAGTAGAAGAAGCATAAGAAGGGCTAAGAGATACTTAGCTGTACTAGACCCTACTTAGAACGTTTTGCAATATAAACTGTTAGATAAGCCTACTATATTACTAGTAGCCCTAGAAACTAATCCTTGCTGTTAGACAATATAAGTACTATTTAGTTAGTATTTAAATATAACAACAGCAGAGGTAGAGATTGCATCTAGAAGCTTTACTATTTAAATAGCAAGACTGCACTAAGATAGTGTTAGCAGAACTAAGATAGTGAACACACTAGAGGGTCTTTGCAGAGCAAGCAAACAAGATAAGATAGCAACTTTAATAATAACCTAAGAAGCCTTTCTTATCTAGGAGGCTATTAACGTAGCCTTGAAAGAAATAAAACTAGAATAAGAATAGCTACCTGCTTAGCTACTAACACTACTTGCTACTTTAAAACTAACTTAGTAGCTAGCAACAACACTAAAGCGTTTTAAGCAACCTAATCTAGACGCTTTTAATAGAATAAGAAAAATGTACTAAATCTTTAAGAAGCAGCTTACTACTAAGGTACTAAACAACTAAGAAGACTTTGACATAGATAAAAAGATGTGTAATTACGCCTTTAGTAGGCTTAAAAGCTTAGTAGTAACCTTAACACTGCCTTTCTTTATCTAGATAAAATTGTTAGACGCATAGAACTTTGAACACTTATTAAACTTCTTTAAATAGATGTTTAGAGATCTATATAGTTCTAAAAGAGCTAGGAACAAAATCTAGTTAATATCTTAAGGCAAAAAGAGTATCTGTAATGATATTATAGAATTTTAGGAATAGTTGCTACTATTAAACAGCAACTTAGATAAGAACTCAAAGATAATACTCTTTTCAAAGAGCTTTACTTATAAGCTTTAGAATAAACTTGTAGGTATTACCTTCTTAGACTTAAATAATTTGCAGAACAAGTCTTTCGAAATCGCAGACTACTTGTAAAAGATAGAACAATACTCTAAAGGCTAGGAAAGGACTAAGGAATACAGGCCAAGAGGCGCTTCTCCTCCTCCTCCTCCTCCTCCTCCTACGGGAGACTAGATAGAAGGAATAGAGTTTAGTAGGAGATTAGCTTAGCCACGTAGGTCTAGCGATCGAGAACTAAATAGGGTAATAAAGGAAGGACGTTGTTTTACCTGCAAGCAAAAAGGACACTTAGCTGCAAATTATACTACAGAAAAAACGCTAAAAAAGAAGAAGAAAAAAAGGACTATTGTATTAAAGGTTTTAAAAATAAAGGCAAGAAAGCCTAGCAAGGAAAGCTTAAGTAGTAAAAACACTTTAAAGGACTAAGATTCTAATTTAGAAAAAGAATAGCTCTTGCTTAAAGATACTAGCAAGAGCAACACATAAGCTAAAATTCTTTAGTAAAAAATAAGCTTGTTTTAAAAAAACATAAGCAGCAATGAAATTACTATTAAAACATTAGAAATTGTTTCACTTTTGCTTTAACTCTTATTGATATAGGAAACCTTGTATACTCTCTTATTAGCTTTAAACTTGTTAGGAACGCTGGTTTATAGTGTATCTCTATTTCTCTGCGCAGATTAGAAGGAGTTATAAAAAACTTAGAACTATTAACAAAGTTGCTAGGTTAGAGATTAATATTAAAGGATATAAAGATACTATCTAGGGCTATGTTGCTCCTACACACCCTAAATACGATTTAATACTTAGACAGCCTTAGATAAATAGAAGAGAGGTTACTTTTGCTTCTTTTAAAAAGTTAATCTACATCTACTTTTTGAAACAAAGAATTAAACTACTAAGTATTAAAACTTGCCCTATTTTAGAGAGTAAAAAGTTAGAGTGAATAAACGCAACAGCTTATTACTTTTTTATTAGACAAGCAAAGAAAAACATGTTAATTTTGACCTTTATACCTTCTTTCAAGAATATTAAGAAGGCTTTAGCGCCTAAGAAGAAAGTAAATATTTTGTTATTACTTCCTAAGGCGTACCAACACATAGCTTAGAGTTTTAAGTCAAAAACTACTTCTATACTACTACTTCTACGCAGACCTAAGGTTAATTAATAAATTAAGTTAAAAAAAGATAGAAGTAGAAAGGAAAATAAACCTCCTTAGGGTTCTTTATATAGTATAAGTAGACTAGAGCTTCTAGTTCTACTCAAAGAGCTTATATCTCTATTAAATAATTAATAAATTAGAGCTAGTAGCTCTGTAGCCTCTTCTCTAGTTCTATTTACTAAGAAACTAGGAAGAGGATTACAGTTCTACGTTAATTATTAAGCTCTTAATGCAATTATAAAAAAAGACTGTTATTCATTACTTTTAATTTAGGAAACGCTTAATAATATTGCTAAAGCAAAATAGATTACTAAAATTAACATCTCTGCAGCCTTCTACAAAATTAGGATTAACGTAAAAGATAATTTAAATACTACTTTGAAATAAATATTTAGATTACATAAATAGCTAGTTACTTTTATTAGCATAGCAAAAGCTCCTAGCACCTTTTAATAATATATTAACTTGACACTCTACAAATACATTAATAATTTCTACTTAGTATATTTAGACAACGTATTAATTTACACTAATAGCACGCTTAAAGAACACTAACGCAATACAAACAAGGTTCTAGAAGTAATAAGTAAGGCTAGTTTACCTCTTAATATTAGGAAATGTGAGTTTAATATGCAAAGCACTAAATACCTAGGATTTACTATTAAGGCTAGAAAAGGACTTTAAATAAACTATAAGAAAGTAAAAACTAAGTAAGAATAAGAAGTACCTGCAAATATTCAAGAGGTACGTAGTTTTCTTAGGATTACAAACTTTTACTAACGCTTTATTAAGAATTACTTTAGTATAGTTGCCCTGCTCTTAAGGCTTACTAGAAACGTCTCTTTCTAATAAAGAAAGACTAAGCAAGAAACTTTTAACAAGCTAAAGGAATTATTTATTTCTAAACTAATACTAGCTTAATAGGATCCTAACAAGGAAACAATCCAAGAGACTAATTCTTCTAGCTACGTTGTAGCAGAAGTCCTTTTATAATACAACAAATAAGGAAGATTACAACTAGTAGTGTACTACTTAAAGAAGATACCTAGCACCTAGAGTAATTACAAGATACATAATAAAGAATTACTTACAGTTATCTACTACTTATTAAAATAAGATACTATTCTACGCTCTCTAAGAAAGTTCCTAGTTATAATAGACTACAAACACTTAGAGTATTTTAGAAAGCCTAGACAGCTTAGTACGAAACAGATAAAAAAGGCCTAATTCCTTAGTAAAGTTTCCAACATAAAGATTGCCTCTATGCCTAGAGTTAATCACTCTAGGACTAACGCGCTGTTACAAAAATAAGAAGATATACCTAATAATGGTTTAATTGCTTAAATCTCTAGAATTTTTTTACAAGTCTTTAAACTATCTACTTTAATAACCCTGAAAATAGAGGAATAACAAGAAGAGGAGACTTTAAGAACTTTTAGCTGCAATAGCTATCCTGTAGTAGTACTTTAGGAATAGATAAATTTAGAGAAGCTTTAGAACAAAGCTAAAGAAGAAGACAACACGTACTAGCTAGCCTAGAAAGCAATCAGCAAAGAAGAACGCTAATTTCTAACAAAGCTAGACCTTAAGCTTTCTATTTCTAAATACTAATTAGATAATTTTAAAAAGCTACTATACTGTATTTAAAAATAGGTACTAAACAACAAACCTTTACGCACTAGAATTATTTATAAGATCTACTCTTCTAGGGCTCTAGGGCATTTAGGAAGGAACCTTACCTACTAAGCAGTTGCAAGAGAATACTTTTAGCCTTCTATTAGCTAAACTATAAAGCAATATATTAGGAACTGCTTAGTTTGTAGAAGAATCAATCTATAGAAAAATAGCTTACAAGGCTTATTAAAGCCTTTGCTAATTCCTAAGCGTATTTAGAAGGAAATATTAATTAACTTTGTTATAGGATTACTAGAAAGCGAAGGTTGCACAAACCTAATAGTGGTTACTAATAGGCTAAGCAAAGATGTATTTCTAATAAGCCGTAATAATATTACTATAGAAAGCGTTGCTAAAGTGTTTATCAACTCTGTAGTAGCTTACTACTAGTTACTAGACTATATTACTTCGAATCAAGGAATACAGTTTGTAAGCCACTTTTAGACTTAACTTTGCACACTACTAGAGATTAAACAAGGCTTATCTTCTATATACCACCCTAAAACTAACGGCTCTACAGAACGAATAAACTCTACAGTACAAGCCTACTTACTGTAAGGGTGCGTTAGGTTGACTAAAGATGCAAGGTTAACGGTGAATAAATTAGATAAAGAACTATAGAGAGACAACGTAAAGGTTTTTATATCTAACCCGGATGGTTAGGACTAACTAAGGTTATCAGAGGTTTGCCGGGTCAGCGTAACTAGTACAGCTGGTAGTGTTGTTACCAGCAGAAGCTACTAGATCAGCTAAAAGCTAGCGCAAATAGTGTGGCCGATAGTCAGCTGCTAGTGCTGAGGTAAGAAAAGCCAACGAAGGCTACAGGCTAAGTACTAGGGAACATTAAGGCTTTAGCCCTTTACACTTACAAGCTTTCTGCAATTAGGATTAAACAAATTAGAAAGGCAACCTAAGGATAGCCAAGATTGCAATTATTGCAAGACAAGCACAATTAACTAGAATGTCGCCTTTCTTTCTGCAACATGGATATGAGGTAGATCCGCTTTAAATAGCAGTAAAACATAGACCTTAGAATTAAACTTAAGGAAAGAGAATACAGGAAGACAACCAGAAAGCAGAAAAGATAGCTAACAAACTCTGGCAAAGCATTAAGTTAGCTTAAGCTATAATAGCAGAATCTTAACAAGAACAAGAACGTTAAGCAAATAAAAAATAAAAACAGTTACCTTAGCTTTAAATAGGTAATAAAGTTTAGTTGAAGCTAGGAGACTACTATAAAATAAAGAAACTAAGCTAAAAACTTAAATAGAAGAATCTAAAGTATACAGTACTAAAAATTGTTGGACTAAACGCCGTAAAGCTAAATACTCCTAGAAGAATGTATCTAGTATTTAATATCCACAACCTCTAACTAGCTTGTTTAAATCCTTTACTAAGCTAACTACAAAACGACAATAAGCCTTTACTAATTAAAGTAGACAGCGAAGAAGAGTACCTAGTAAAGCGCCTATTACAGGAAAGAAGTATAGAATGAAGAAAAGAATACTTAGTTAAATAGGTAGGATACTTAGAACTAAAGTGGGAACTAGCTTTAAACATAAAAAATACAAAGGCATTACTAGACTAGGAAAACTCTAAGACTCTTATTAAAGAGGGGGATACTATAAAGGGCTAAAGCCTTAATGTCTTTGGTACTTAATTAAAAGCCTTGTTTTGCTATCTTGCAGATCCTGGGCGTTTGTGTGTACCTGGCATTTGTAGGCTCGGCGTACTAGCCCTTCTTTTTAGCCCTTCTTGGTCTGCTCAGCCCTTCTGCTTTTTTAGCCTGCTTAACTTTTCTTTTCGCTCTGCGTTATGTTCCTAAGCCACGTTAGCAGCTGCTATGTAGCTACTTTTGCCTCTTCCTTAGTACTAAGCATAGACCTTATAGAGGAGTAGATAAACTTAATGAGATAGCCTTTGTAGCTCTTTATTTAATTTATTTACAAATTTCCCTGCATCTTTAGTTAATCCAATGCACCCTTACACCTAGTAGTTAAGAAGCAAGAAAAGATTACTACTAAGCTCTGTTGTTTAGATATACAGAACATGTGGCTCTGTTAAGAGCACGCTAAAGGCTTGTTTTAAATTAAATATTTGCTAGCAGCTAGTATAACAGCTAACAGACTTACTGAATACTTGTTAAGGCAGAAGCTTAAGCACTTTGAAAAACTTATTAATATAAGACGTGTGTCTTACAAAAGTTTACAAAAGAGAAAAAGCACAAAGAAAAAGACAAATGTTTGTTTATTAGGTGTTATGACTGTAGACTAGAGCGGGGCACCGCTACCTTAAGAACCGACGCAGGCGATAACTAAGGACTAGAGACTAGGTAACGCGGTCACGTGAATAGTCCCACAGCCCTAGAAGTCCTAGAGCAACTTTAGGATATTGAGGACTCTAGCATAACTTAGGATCTCTAGTACTCTTTATGTATATAGTACTAGGCACTGGCCCTTATAGCTTAGTGGGTTTTGCTTAGAGTTTTACTTAGTAATTCATTTAAGAATTAAGACTTAATTCTTAACTCTTGTGTTTTTACATTAATCTTCTAATTGTGCTAGTACACCCTGTATCCTTAGTACTTGTTTAACCTCCCGAGAACTAACCTAGATTATCTTTAGACAATCTTTATACTTTAAACACCCTTAAAGATAAGTAATACTGCTATGAACACACCCGCTAATTCCCCTACTAGAGGAACTACAAGCCGCGCTAACAAGCCTAAGACTTATTATAGCAATTGTAGCAAGCTTAATGCTTAGCTCTTCTAGGTTAACAGAGACTTCTACATTATAAAAGACAGAATTAACAACAACAACAAAGTAGTTTTAGCCTCTACGTATCTTTAGGGAGATGCAGAGAAGTAGGCTAACTTAATTCTATAACGCTATATAAATAGTTCTAATATAGACGCTTACATTACTGCTCTAGTCAAAGACTAGGATGCTTTTAAGACAAAGATAAAAGAAGTTTTTTTACTTTTTAAGAAGTCTGTAGTTGCAGAGCCAAAGTTTCAGGGACTATAATAAACTAAGTCTACTGCTAACTATATAACTAAATTTTAACAGTACAAGATAGTTATTAAATAAGACAACAACGCTTTCATGCAGATATACTAATAAGGTCTTAAACCCGCTGTACAATAGAAACTTATAAAAAGTAGATCTAGCCTTAACACACTTAAAAAACTTTTAGCTAAAGCTATTAGAGTAAACAACAAACTCTATAAGCTTATCTTAGAAAAACAATTATTTGCGCAAGCAAATTGCGTCCTTAAAAACATAAATGCTTAACTACGTTAGACTTTCAATGCCTGTACTCTAACTAAGGACGTTAGTAAAACTATGTACTTAGGACTCTAAGGCATTATGCAACTAATAGCTACAAGCTAATACACCTTAATAATATTAACAAAAGACTAATAAAAAGAAGTTTATGTAAAATAAAAGTAACAAGAAGGTTATTATTACAGCTGTAGCAAAGAATGTTATATAAAACAAAACTGCTACAGCTAAAGCAAGGTAACTTAATAATTAAATGTTATTCACTATATAGGACCTAATTACAAACTAAACAAAAGATAAAGTGTTATTACACAACTTACTATTATAGTTTAAGAACAGGATTAAGTAAGTATTAACAGTCTAGATAACTTAATTATGGTTACGCTAGAGAAAACCTCAGATAACAACGTTTCTAAAATAGTGCTAGACAAGGATATAGAAGCAACCCTAATAGTCTAAACTAAGTACGGCAAGATAGCTAAGTTTTAGGAAAGCTACTAACCTGCTACACTAATTACATAGGAAGAATTAGTAGCGTACAACAAGGAGACGGTTCTTTTAGCTATATAGAAACTCCTTACCTCTACTATAAAAGACTAATACAACGTTAACATATAGGTATTACTACCTACAAAGACTAGATGCTTAACAGATCTAGCAAAAAAAATTAATGCTCTACTAAGGCAGCTTAGACAACCTAAGGAGATCTTCAAGAAACCCTACAAAGAAACATTCCTAAACTATACTTAGTACGCTAATTTATTAGACCAACTGCAGAAGAAAGGGGTTACTCTAGTAGCAACTATTAAAAAGGTTATACACGACAACTTTGTATAAAAATAGAATAAAAATACTAAGGTATCCTGGAATGAACTAGCGCACTAGCTCAAAGACAAAGAAGAGACAGAGATTTACAATAATCTTTAAGCAATATGCTAGCAGCGTAAAGCTTAGAACAACAGCCGCGCTAGAGATATATACTAGTAGACGGACCTGCGTAACCTAGAACATGCAAAGTATTTATAGACTATATATATCCATAACAGCTGTACAATTTACTATTCTAATAAGTGTAGATTAGGATAGTTTCCTAAAAGACTAAAGGGAATACCTAGATGTAAATACTGATAGTATAATTATCTCAAAGACGAATGCGCAGTATATATATAGAATAAAAGACACAGCCTATATTTTTATAAATATAAGAATCTAGAAAAGAACCTGCAGATGCATATAACGCAGCAGAAAGATTATAAGAATAGAACTAGTACATAAAAGTATAAATAACTCTTATAGCACACGTGCTTTAATATAGAATGTAACTAACATATTATTGCGAAGAAGTTCTACAGATTTAGCATACAGTCTTTTTTAAACAAACGCCCTAGACATCTAGAATTGCTAAGGAGATTAATGTAATAAATCCCTTAAGCCTCCTTAAGCTTACAGTAAAGCTTAACAGACACTAGATACAGGCACTAGTAAATTTTAGCGCATAAGCTAACTTTGTTTCTACTTAAGTAGTGTTAGTAGCAGGTCTACAAGCTCTAGAGAAACAAGAACTCTACCTACTACACGTAGCTAACAAGTAGCTTATGCTAGGCAAGACGACGATTACTTACAAGGTTACTAGAGTGACGCTCTACATCTAGAAATACTAAGAAGAGATAAACCTAGACGATTTTAGACTAGCTACCTACAATATTATATTAGGACTTCTTTAGTTATAAGAATACAACTTGCAGATAAACTAGAAGTTAAAAAAGTTCTTATTTAGGTGCTGTAAATTAGACGCAACTACAAGCTAGCCTACGTATCTAACAACTAAGATAGTAGATAAGAGGAAGATTAATAATATTGCTAAGAGACAGTAAACCTTAACTAAGACTAGCCATGAGAAAAGAAGGTTTAACTTAATAGATACTAGAAGTACTTCTTTAGATTATAAAGTTAAAGCTTATAGAAATGTATAACTTTAGATATCTTAAAAAAGTATAGAAAATTTTAGCACCTTTTTGCAGAAGTAGTAGATAGCAAAGCCTTACTAAGACACTAAATTTAGGATTATAAGATTATCTTAAGAGAAGAAAAGACTCTACTCTTTAGACTAATTTCTTAACTAGTAAAGATAGAACTTAAAACGTTAAGAGAATATCTGGACAAGAATTTAGTGATAAGCTACATAAAACTTTTAATATTACTAGTAGGATTTTCTATACTTTTTATACTAAGAAAGAATAGGCTACTATGAATATACGTTAACTATTAAAAGTTAAATAATATTACAGTAAAGAAGTAACATTTGCTACTAAATATTATAGAACTAAAGGGTTCATTATCTTGCGCTAAAGTGTTTACAGCACTAGATTTTTAATATAGAAACTACTTTATAAGAATTTAGAAAAGTAAAGAATAAAAGATAGTAATCTAAACAAGATATTGACACTATAAATACAGTGTTATACTGTTTTGGTTAATAAACGTTCTAGCAACATTTTAGGGACTTATTAACAATATATTAATAGTATACCTAGATATCTTTGTTATTATATACTTAGATAATATTCTAATTTACTTTCAGAACTTAAAGGATTATGCTAAATTTGTCTGCAAAGTACTAAGGTGCCTAGACTAGTTTAACTTTCAACTTAAACTTAATAAATGCGAGTTTTATAAAAATAAAGTTGCTTTTCTAAGATATATTATAGGGGCACAAGGAGTACAGATAAGTAAAGAAAAGATACAAGTAAATAGAAAATAGCTACAACTAACAACAGTTAATGAAACATAAATCTTTTTGAAAATTTCAAACTTTAACTAACAGTTTATTAAAAATTACTTTAAGATTGCTATCCTATTAACAAGACTTAAAAGGAAAGAAGTACTCTTTAAGTAAAGTAGAGAAGTAGAGAACGTCATTTAAACATTTAAAAATATAAGCATATAACAACTATACTTTTGTATATTCTAAGCAGGACAACTACTACACTTTAAAATAGATATATTAGACCTTTCACTTAGAAAGTACGCTAGCTAATTATACAAAGGTAAATAGTACTTGATTTCCTACTATTAGTGCAAGTTTTTAGGACTAGAGAAAGGATATAATTTTTACAATAAGGAGCTGCTAGCTATTATTTATTATTTAAGACGTTAGAGAGTATACACTAAAAGCTGCTTAGAACTTACAATTTTTATAGATTACAAAAACTTAGTTAATTTTGCTACTACTAAGAGACTTAACTAACGCTGAGTTTAATAGTTAGAAGAATTAGAACAGCATAAGGTTAAGATTGTGTACATACTGAAGAAAAATTATAGAAAAGTAGACGCTCTTAGCTATAGACATAATATTGCAGATACTAAAGAGATAAATTACTCCGCAATACTTAGAGTAAATAACAACAGATTATTGAGACTAGTATAAACACTTAATTTACTTATGCCAATTACGTACGACGTACTAAAAAAATTGCAGAAAGCAATTATTAGGCAACACTACAATAACCTAGTATATAGTTACTCTAGTATTACAAGAACTAAAGAGCTTATTAAAAGAAATTACAAGTTTCTAGGAATAAAGGACAAAGTTACTACTTTTATTGCCTAATATGCAGACTATTAGAAGAATAAGTACAGTATACACGCACCCTACAGAGAGGTGCAAGCAATAGAACTGTAAGGGTGCGTTGGATTAACTAAAGATGCAGGGAAAACAGTAATGAATTCAATTTTTTTTTAAGGTGTCAAAGGTGGTGGTTGTTGTTGTAGTTAAAATAGGGTTCTAAAAAAGTGAAAAGCAGCTACCCTCTACTAATCAATCGCAAAAGTCAAAAAAAAAGATTGTGTGTAGTCAACGAGATTCGAACAGTAGGTGGATGAGTTCTGGGAGGAAAGCTCAGACCACCAAGCGATAATTAGGGTTAAAAAATTTGCTAAGGTACTAAAAAACGACACTAGTTAAAACGTGTCTAACGGCGATTGCCAGCCTATAGCTGACAACAGGATTACAGTAGGATTGTAATAGGATTGCAACATAATGCGATAGAGGAGGGAAAGGACACGTACGTACCGCAGCGGGAGCCTGCAATACTTTATAAAGCTAAAGCTGCTGCTTCTCACCTACTACTTCTTACCTTTTGAACAGCACCGCATACGAACGATTCGCATACGATACACTGCACTGCAACATAGCGTGCAACCTCTGCGGCAAGCATCTCTTTATTCTAGGCTCTCTTCTAAAAAAAGCATTCTTTGCTACTGTCTACCTAGCACCTAATTTAGTCTAACTTAAACTGCTTATGCGGACACTTAAATTTATTAAGTATCTTAAAACTTAACTACCTAGCTAGACATCTAAGTTTATAAAAATCTTAAATAAGTCTCTTATCTGCAATATCCTTATATGCAAAAAAATTGTTAAGCTTTAATTTAGCTGGTTATGCAAGGAATACACGATCTCTAGGGTATTTACTAATACTAGCGCAGTACTTAGAATTTATTGCTTTAGTATCCCTCTCTTCCTGTTTGTAGTGCAAGGGCTAAGTATAGAGACTAGAACTTAGCTTAAACAGCTATTGCAAGACGTTAAATTAGCGATAGAGAAGAAAGAGGCAGGAAAGGAGAAGTAGGCTTTCTATCGTCGCGTCTATAGGTCAGCAAGCAAGGCGATGATGGTGTTGCTGCTTCACTTTATCTAGGAGCGCCTGGCAGTGAAGCAACAAGAATAGGCGGGATAGGGCGCGTATGAATTAAATAAAGAACTACAAAGGCTATCTAGCAAGCTTATCTACTCCTCTGTAAGGTCTGTGCTTAGTACTAAGAAACAGGCAAGGGTAGCTACGTAGCAGCTGCTAACGTGGCTTAAGAAAATAGCGCAAAGCTAAGAGAAAAGCTTAGTAGGCTAGAAAAGTAGAAGGGCTAATACGCCTAGCTTATAGATACTAGGTAAGCACGAACACCCAGGATCTGTAGGATAGCAAAACAAGGCTTTTTGTTAAGTACTAAAGACGTTAGGGCTTTAGCCCTTTATAGTACCCCCCTCCTTAATAAAGGTTCTAGAGTTCTTCTAGTCCTATAGTGCTTCTATATCTTCTAGGTTTAAAGCTAGTTCCTACGTTAGTTCTAGGTATCCTACCTATTTAACTAGGTATTCTTTTCTTCTTCTTATGCTTCTTCCCTGTAATAGGCGCTCTACTAGGTACTTTTCTTCGCCGTCTACTTTAATTAGTAAAGGTTTATTATTGTCTTATAGTTAGCTTAGTAAAAGATTAAAGCAAGCTAGTTAGAAGTTGTTAATATCAAATACTAGATATATTCTTCTAAGAGTATTTAGCTTTACAGCATTTAGTCTAACACTTTTAAGTACTGTATACTTTAAATTCTTCTAATTAAGTTTTTAGCTTAGTCTCTTTATCTTATAGTAGTCTCTAAGCTTTAACTAAACCTTATTACCTATTTAAAGCTAAGGTAATTACTTTCTTCTATTATTTGCTTAGCGTTCTTGTTTTTCTTAAGATTCTACTATTATAGCTTAAGCTAACTTAATACTTTGCTAGAGTTTGTTAGCTATTTTTTCTACTTTTTAGTAGTCCTCCTATATTCTTCTTCCTTAAGCTTGATTTTAAGGTCTATATTTTACTATTTTTTAAAGAGGATCTACCTTGTATCTATGTTTTAGAAATAAAGGCAATATTCTAGCTAATTATGCTTATCTTGCTTTAATTGCAATCTTAGCTATCTCTAAATTGCCTTTCTAATTTGTTTTATCCTAATTGCAGAAATCTTATAAGTAGGTTTATACTATAGAGTTTATTTGTTCTCTAGAGCTATTAGTTTTAGGGTAATATTCAGAAGATAAACGTTATTTAATTTCTAGTAGCTTATAAAGTCTAGTCTAAAAGTAGCTTACAAACTGTACACCTTAATTAGATATAATATAGTCTAGTAACTAGTAGTAGGCTACTACAAAGTTAAGAACGGTTTAACTACACTTTCTAAAGTAATATTCTTAAGACCTATTAAACTATATCTTTACTTAACTTATTAGTAACTACTATTAGGTTTGTGCAACCTTTGCTCTCTAGTAATCCTATAATAAAGTTAATTAATCTTTCCTTCTAAATATACTCTAGAATTAGTAAAGGCTTTAACAATTCTTGTAGGCTATCTGTTTATAGTTTTATTTTTCTACACACTAAGTAGTTTCTAATATATTGCCTTACTATTTAGCTAATAGAAGGCTAAAAGTACTCTCTTGCAACTACTTAGTAGGTAAAGTTCCTTCTTAGGTGCCCTAGGGCTCTAGAATAGTAGATTTTATAGATCATTCTAGTGCGCAAAGGTTTGTTGTTTAGTACCTATTTTTCATTATAGTATAGCAGGTTTCTAGAATTATCTGATTAGTATTTAAAAATAGAAAGCTTAAGGTCTAGCTTTGTTAGAAATTAGCGTTCTTCCTTGCTAACTACTTTCTAGGCTAGCTAGTACGTGTTATCCTCCTCTTTAGCTTTATTCTAAAGCTCTTCTAGAACTATTTGTTTCTAAAGTACTATTACAAGATAGCTATTGTAGCTAAAAGTTCTAAGAGTCTCCTCTTCTTTCTATTCCTTTATTTCTAAGGTTGTTGTAGTAGATAGTTTAAAGACTTATAAGAACTTTCTAGAAATTTAAAAATCTAAACTGTTTACAGGCATATCTTGTTGTCTCTAGAATAAGGTATTAGCCTTAGAGTTATTAACTCTAAGCCTATAGGCAATTTCTATATTAGAAAATTTACTAAGGTATTAGGCCTATCTTATCTATCTTTTACTAAGCTACCTAAGCTTTCTAAAATACTCTAGGTTTTTGTAGTCTATCATAACTAGGAACTTCCTTAAAGAACGTAGCATAGCATCCTATTTAAATAAGTAGTAAATAACTATAAGTAATTCCTTATTGTGTATCTTGTAGTTGCTTTAAGCGCTAGTTATCTTTTTTAAGTAGTAAAATACTAGTTATAATTTTCTTTAATTATTGCATTACAAAAGGACTCCTGCTACAACGTAGCTAGAAGGATTAGTTTTTCAAGATTGTTTCTCTATTAAGCTCCTATTAAGCTAGTATTAGTTTAGTAATAAAAAGCCCCTTTAGCTTATTAAAAGTTTCTTATTCTGCTTTTCCTTATTGAAAGGAGACGTTTCTAGTAAGCCTTGTAAGCAGGGCAACTATATTAGAGTAGTTCTTAATAAAGTGTTAATAAAAGTTTACAAATCTAAGAAAACTGTGTACTTCTTTACTATTTGTTAGTACATCCTACTCTTAAATAGATTTTACTTTCTTAAGATCTATGTAAAATCCCTTTCTAACTTTTATAACAAATTTTAGGTACTTAGTACTCTGTACGTTGAATTCGCATTTCTTAATATCTAAAGGCAACCTAGCCTTACCTATTAATTCTAAAATTTTATTTGTATTACGTTAGTGTTCTTTAAGCATGCTATTCGTATAAATTAATACATTATCTAAGTAGGTTAAGCTAAAATTGTTAATATACTTATGTAGTGTCTATTTAATATATTATTAAAAAGTGCTAAGAGCGTTTACTATATTAAAGAGGGTAACTAGCTATGTGTATAATATAAATCTTGTTTTAAAAGTAGTCTTCTATTTATTTCTTATATTAATCCTAATTTTGTAGAAGGCTGCAGAGTCGTTAATCTTCGTTAACTATTTTACTTTAGCAATACTATTAAGCGTTTCTTAAATTAATAGTAAAGGATAACAGTCCTTTTTTGTAATAGTATTAAGAGCTTAGTAATTAACGTAGAACTATAATCCTCCTCTAGGTTTCTTAGTAAATAGAACTAGGGAAGAAGCTATAAAGCTACTAGCTCTAATCTATCTTTTATCTAATAGAGATATAAGCTCCTTGCGTAGAACTAAAAGCTCTAGTTTGTTTATATTATATAGAGGGCCATAAGGAGGTTCTTTTTCCTTTCTATTTTTATCCATTTAAAACTTAATTTAGTAATTAACCTTAGGTCTACGTAAAGGAGGTAGTATAGAAGTAGTTTGTAACTTAAAAATCTAAGCTATATGTTAGTACGCCTTAAGAAGTAATAACAAAACATTTACTTTCTTCTTAGGAGCTAGGGCCTTCTTAATATCCTTAAGAGAAGCCGCAAAGGTCTAAATTAACTTATTCTTTCTTGCTTATTTAATATAGGAGTAATAGGCTATTACGTTTATTAACTTTAACCTTTTGCTTTCTAAAATAAGGCAATCTTTAGTACTTTGTAGTTTAATTCTTTGTCTAGAAGTGTAGATATAGATTAACCTTTTAGAAGGGGCAATTATAATCTCACTTCTATTTATCTAGGGCTGTCTAAGTATTAAATTGTATCTAGGGTGTGTAGGAGCAATATAGCCTTATATAGTATCTTTATACCCTTTAATATTAATCTCTAACCTAGCAACTTTGTTAATAGTTCTAAGTTTTTCCATAACTTATTCTAATCTGCGTAGAGAAATAGGGATGCACTATAGACTAGCGTACCTAATAAGTTAAAGGCTAATAAGAGAGTATGCGCTTCGGACTTTTAAGACAACCTTTTGATGTGACCACACATTTTGTAGACACTATTTTGGTAAAAAAGATTTATTGCTAACAACAGGTATCCGGGCTCATGCCCCCTTGTTTAGCATTGCTGGCACGCAATTGGTGTGTCGCATGTTTAGACAGAAACGAAGATACGCGATATCCCTCTAACTAACCCTCTTAACTAATAACTATTTACTAATAACTATTTACTGCTAACCGCAACTTCTATTGTCTCTATTGCTATTCTAGCGGTGTTGCAGTCGCGGCGTTTCTAGCGCCTATACTTAGATATAAACATATAACAACAGCGTTACTATCTAAGCACAGCTCTCCTATTTCTAGAGGCAACTTACCAAATCCTCCTGCTTGTTAGTTTGTCCTAGCTACTTCATAGCTGTTTTAACACGCTCTTACTCCTTGTAAAGCTACTACAAGGTCTCTCCACTAAGGTTGTATTTACGTAGGAGGAGATTAGTAAGATAACATACTGTTACTGTACTTAGACTATTAACATGCGTAACGTATTTAATAAACTTGCCGCTAAATAAGCTTTTTACAACTTCTATTATAACCTTAACATTTATAATACTAGACGCATTAATAAGGTTTTAATAAATAACAAAATTTAACCTCTACGTCTACCTAATCACTATAGAAGCTACTGCTAACAGCTCCTCTTTAACTAACTAGGGAGGCTACTTAACAAAGGTGAACGCGGGCTTTGTAATCTACTACTATAGCTTCTTATATAGTAACCTAGTAAGGTCTAACTTTACTTAATATAAGCTATTAGTCTTTATGTTGAATAGGGAGAAAAATAGTCTAAGTATTGTATTGTTTGTATGTAGTACTATGTGGTGTAGGAAATCCTAAAGGTAAGAAGCAGTAGGTAGGGAGCTTTTATAAAGTATTGCAGGCTCCTGCTGTAATAACGTACGTGTCCTTACCCTCCTCTACCTCTACCTCCTCTACCTCTATTGCAATCTTGTTGCTAGCTATAAGCTAGCAATTGCTATTAAACACGTTTTAATTAGTGTTGTTTTTTAGTACCTTTAGCAAATTTTTTAACCCTAATTTTGCTTAGTAGTCTAAGCTTTTCTGCTCTAAGCGATTAGCGCGTGGACCTTATCTACTCACTGTTTAAATTTTGTCAACTACACACAATCTTTTTTTGACTTTTACGACTAATTAGTAGAGGGCAGCTACTTTTTACTTTTTTAGAAAACCCATTTTGACTACAACTACAACCACCACCTTTAATACCTTAAAAATAAATAAGAGAGTATGCAAGATTTCTTGTATTAATTAAAGATAAAGCAAATATGTAACAATTTACTAAGAATTTTATAGTAATTTTATTACTACTTATATCCTTTTTAAAACTAGCTTATTTTTTTACTAAGTTTTCTTAGCTTATGTGTAGCTCTTGCTAGTAACTTTAAACAAGAGCTATTCTTTTTCTAAATTAGAATTGAGATCTTCTAGGGTATCTTTGCTACTTAAGCTTTTCTTACTAGGCTTTCATTCTTATGCCTTTAAAGACTTTAATATAATAGTCCTTATCTTCTTCTTCTTCTTCTTTTTTAGTATTTTTTCTTCTATAGTACAATCTACAGCTAAGTGTCCTTTCTACTTATAAGTAAAATAATATTCTTTCTTTATTAGCTTACTTAGCTCTAGGTTGCTAAACCTGCGTAGCTTAGCTAATATTCTAGTAAACTCTATTCCTTTTATCTAGTCTCCTATAGGAGGAGAAAGAGAAGGGAAGTGCGTCTTAGCCTGTATTCCTTAGGCCTTTCCTAGTCTCTATTCTTAGATTATTGTTCCTTAGGCTTATTCTAGCCTTTAGAATACTTCTCTATCTAGTATTAGTAGTCTGCTATTCTAATAGATTTGTTCTGTAAATTATTTAAATCTAATAATATAATACTTATAAGCTTATTCTAAAGCTTATAAGTAAGGCTTTTATGAAAAAGTATTATCTTTATGTCCTTATTTAAGTTACTGTTTAATAGTAGCAACTATTTCTAAAATTCTGTAAATATAATTAAAGATGCACTTTTTATCTTAAGATATTAACAAGAGTTATTTTCGAGCTCTTTTAGAGCTGTATAGATCTTTAAATATCTAATTCAAGAAGTTTAATAAGTTTTTAAAGTTCTAGGCGTCTAACAATTCTATTAAGTTAAAGTAAGGCAGTGTTGAAGTTACTACTAAACTTTTTAGCCTACTAAAGGCGTAATTATACGTCTTTCTTTCTATGTTAGGGTCTTTATAGTTGTTTTCTACTTTAGCAGTAAGCTACTTTCTAAAGATTCAGTATATCTTTCTTATTGTGTTAAAAGCGTCTAGATTAGGTTGCTTAAAACGCTTTAGTGTTGTTGCTAGGTACTAAACTAGTTTTAATACAGCAAGTAAGGTTAGTAGCTAAACAAGTAGCTATTCTTGTTCTAGTTCTTCTTTACAGGCTAAATTAATAGCCTCTTAGATAAGAAAGGCTTCTTGTATTATTATGATGATTGCTATTTTATCTAGTTCGTTCGCTCTGCAGAGGCCTTCTAGAGAATTCTCTATTTTAGCCCTACTAACACTATCTTAGTGTAGTCTTACTATCTAGACAGTAAACCTTCGAGATGTAATTTCTGCCTCTACTATTATTATTTAAAAGTACTAAATAAATAGCACCTATATTATTTAACAGCGGGGATTAGTTCCTAAAGCTACTAGTAATATAGTAGGCTTATCTAATAGTTTGTATTACAAAACGTTCTAGGTAAAGTCTTGTATAGCTAGGTATCCTCTAGCACTCCTTGTGCTTCTTCTACTACTAATCCTTAGTAGATTTAAAACAGCTTTAACTAAGATTAGCAATCTAATTAATTAGAGTCTTGTCTAGATGTAGCTCTAAGGGGCTTTTATACGTAGATATAGCTCTAGCTAGCTTCTTGTCTAGATATAGCTCTAGGAGGCTTCTAAATTAATGTAGAAGCGTTAGCGCTACAGAAGGATTCAATTCAAATATAAGAATATGTTAGATTAACTAAAGATGTAGTGAAAATAGTAATAAATTAAATAAAGAACTATAAAGGCTATCTAGCAAGCTTATCTACTCTTTTGTAAGGTCTATGCTTAGTACTAAGAAAGAGGTAAGGGTAGCTACGTAGCAGCTGCTAACGTGGCTTAAGAAAATAGCGCAAAGCTAAGAGAAAAGTTTAGTAGGCTAGAAAAGTAGAAGGGCTGATACGCCCGGCTTACAGATACTAGGTGAGCACGGACACCCGGGATCTGTAGGATAGCAAAACGAGGCTTTTTATCAAGTACTAAAGACGTCAGGGCTTCAGCCCTTTACAAGAACTACTTAACATACTATAGTTAGACATCTCTATAGACTTTGTTACAGGATTACTAGTCTTAAGAGACCTTATTACTAAAGTATCTTCCAACGCAATTTTTGTAGTTGTTAATTAATTTACAAAACAAGCTAAGTACATAGCCTTTAAAAAATATTTACACTAGTACAGCTTACGCACATCATTAACAATTATATTATTAGACATTACAGCATACTACATTTAATTATTAGTAATAGAGTCAAGCTCTTTACTTTAAACTTTTAGACAATATTACTTGCTGTAATTAGAACTAAGAGAAAGCTATTAACAGCATATTATCTGCAGACAGACGGATAGATAGAGCGAACAAATTACACAATAAAAGTATACCTTAAAATATATAATAATTAACAGCAGAACAATTAGATTTGTTACTACCTATAGTACAAATAGCATAAAACAACAAGCTTTTAAAGTCTATAAGACAAACTCTATTTTATGCAAATTATAGAAGACACCTAAATCTCTTTACACGTACACTTCTAAGTCTAAAAACAGAAGCAGCTATAATAACAGCTGATAAGCTAAAGTTAGAATATAAGTTACCTAAGAAGACACGTAAAAAGGCTTAATGCTAAAGCCTTTTATCTATTAACTAGAAACGAAAAACGGCACCTTAGCTAAAGAGAAGGGATAAAGTCTATTTGCTTACTAAATATCTCCGCACTAAGCGACCTAGCAAAGGGCTTAACAACGTTAAAGTTGGACTATTCTTAATTCAAGACTAGAAAGGACTAGTTACTTAAATACTTAACTTTTTACCTAATGCAAAAATCTTCCTAAGATTTTATATTAACATGTTAGAACTAGCAGACACCAGGACGCCACTCTAGAGAACCTTCTACTATAAAATCAAAAAAGAAAACAAATTTAAAGTTAAGAAAATCCTTGCACATTAGAATAACGATAACAACACAGATTACCTAGTCAAATAGTTAGACTACCCAGACAGCGACAACACATAAGAACTAGACACGAACTTAGGCAACTGCTAGCAAAGAATTAAGAAATACTAAGAATAACAACACCGCAGTTCAAACTAGAAAACGCACAAATACTAGAAAACAGAAAAAAGAAGTCTCTAGTTAAAGACTTGACTATCAAGGTCAAATTTTTGATTAGAGATAACAAACTTAAGAATTACGCACCTTATAAGCAACAATGTTTCCCACCAACTTTACAAAGCATTACTAGCTTCTAGCATAGCACTATCTATATTCTAAAATACTAACTAATCTACAACAGCAGCGCTAAGGGCAGCATTTAGATTTATTAAACACACTGCAGAAAGCAACTCTTCTTGCGCTTCTAGAGCTTCTAGCTCTTTTACAGAATCTATTCTTTTATTAAATAACTCTTGCTCCTTACAACGTAATAGTTTTTTTTGTTTCTAAAGTTGCAACAGCTTCTTACGCGCTAGACAGGCACGCAACAGGGCTGGTTTAGCTATATCTTATTCTACACGCAGACGCGCTTTTTATTTTTTATTTTTTTTAGACCACTTATCTCCTTATTGATACAGGAGTAGTTAAGCAACAGAACTGCTTTCAGCTTACATAACTGCATGCTAAAATAAATACAATCTCTATACTTCTTGTGAAACAAAAACCGCTTATAGAGCAACTACTACTTTGTACAATAAAAGTAAGCAACTATTACAAAAACTTTAACACTTTTAATTCAATTAGCTTAGCGATGACGGAACTTAGCAGAACAAGATAACAGTAGATAGCTTATTTATTTTTTAAGGTATCAAGAGTGGTGGTTGTTGTTGTAGTCAAAATGGGGTTCTAAAAAAGTGAAAAGCAGCTACCCTCTACTGATTAATCGCAAAAGTCAAAAAAAAAGATTGTGTGTAGTTAACGAGATTAAAACGGTAGGTGGATAAGTTCCAAGACGAAAGCTTAGACCACCGAGCGATAATTAGGGTCAAAAAAATTTGCTAAGGTACTAAAAAACAACACTAGTTAAAACGTGTCTAACGGCGATTACTAGCCTATAGCTAATAACAGGATTACAGTAGGATTGCAATAAGATTGCAACATAATGCGATAGAGGAGGGAAAGGACACGTACGTACTGCAGCGGGAGCCTGCAATACTTCATAAAGCTAAAGCTGCTGCTTTTTACCTACTGCTTCTTACTTTTTAAACAGCACTATATACGAACAATTTGTATACAATACAATATAATAGCGTACAACCTCTACAGCAAGCATCTCCTTATTCTAAGCTCTCTTCTAAAAAAAGTATCCCTTACTACTGTCTACCTAGCACCTAATTTAGTCTAACTTAAACTGCTTATACAAACACTTAAGTTTATTAAGTATCTTAAAACTAAACTACCTAGCTAGACTTCTAAGTCTATAAAGATCTTAAATAAGTCTCTTATCTACAATATCTCTATATATAAAAAGATTATTAAGCCCTAATTTAGCTAGTTATGTAAGGAACATATAATCTCTAAAGTACTTGCTGATACTAGCGCAGTACTTAAAATCTATTACTTTAGTATCCTCCTCTTCCTGTTTTTTATATTAGCGTTAAGTATAGAGACTAGAACTTAGCTTAAATAGCTATTGCAAGACGTTAAATTAGCAATAAAGAAGAAAGAGGCGGGAAAAGAGGAGTAGGCTTTCTATCGTCGCGTCTATAGGTTAGCAAGCAAGGCGATAATAGTATTACTACTTTACTTTATCTAGGAGCGCCTAGTAGTAAAGCAATAAGAATAGGTAGAATAAGACGCGTTAAGTTAGGAGGTAATTTACGTCTTTGTCTTACTTTTCTTTATTTCTATCTAAACATGCTAGAGTGACACACTAATTACGTGCCAGCAATGCTGAATAAGGGGGCATAAGCCCTAATACCTGTTGTTAGCAATAAATCTTTTTTTTTACCAAAAAGATGTTAATAAAATGTGTAGTCACATCAAAAGGTTGTCTTAAAAGGCCGAAGCTATTACTAGATCTATATTACCCTCTAAAAGCTGCTATTAACAACAACAGAAGATAGCAACTTGATTAAATTTAAGAATTTATTACCTTAGCCCTCTTAGACAATATAGAGGAAATACAACACTACGCTTTTATACTATAGAATGCTAGGACTCTCTACAAGGTCTATATTTTAAACAGGCTAAAAAATATAGAAGCTAAAAGCTATAAAAAACTACTAGTAGACAACAACCTTCTATTAATATACTTAGATGCCTCAGCTAAAAGGGACAGCAAAAGAATTAGTATAAGCGTTGCCTTCTACAAAGGAGCTACTCTTATTAAAGAACTACAAGCAAATATAGGAAATAACTAGCTAGTTTACAACAGCAAACTAGAGGGCATTACTTTAAGTCTAGATAAAGTAGTTAGCCTATTAAATAACTACTAAAACGTTAATATTTATGCAGATAATTAGGCTGCTCTATTTTAATTAAAAAAACACCTTAAACAACCCTAGCTAAGATTAGCAAATTAGGTGTATTAGGGCAGCAACTTAACTAGAAGAAAAAAGCATTACCCCTACGCTACATTAGGTCCTAGGACACTAAGATATACTAGGAAATGATTAAGAAGACTCCTTAGCAAAAGAGGCTACAAAAATAAACCTCTTAACAAATAAAATAAGCCTAGTAGTTGTTAGTTCTTAAATTAAACAATAGGTAAATGTTAAGTGGTTAAGCTTCCTAGAGAATTATAGGAAAAAGCTACTACTAAGAACCTAAGTACCTACTTAGCAACCTTCGAATAGAAAATAAGGAAACAGATACCTATCCTCTCTACTAGGAGAGATATATCTAGCTCCTTCTTTTAATTAAAACTAGGGCATAGCTACCTAAAGAGCTATCTATTTAAGAGAGAAAAAGTAGAATCTAAAACTTGCCTATGCAATTTTAAAGCTACACAAGACACGGCTTATATAATCCTTAAGTGCTAAGTATACAAGGATAGTAGAACTATACTTTAGAACTTATGTACAGAGCTAATCTCTCTACAATATCTTTTTTCAACAGAAGCAGGCATTAAGGCTACTTTAGCCTTTATTTAAGAAACTAAGGTTGGTACACAGGCCTAGTACAAAGGAAACTCCAATTACTAGATGCAATCGCCTAGCTAGGCGACCAAGCTCTAAGCACCCCTCCTCCCTCCTCCCCCTCCTCCTCCCCCCCCTCCTCGACCTTACACAATAGGCTAAGAGCCTCACCTTCATTCTGATAAACTACCCCTTGTAAACTACTAAGAAGATAGAAAAACTACATAGATACTTGCAGGCCTCGGCCTGCACGTCTTATATAGCCCTTCAGGCTGAGAAAGGACGTTAAACTACAATAAAAAAAAGAAATAAGTTCAAAAAACAATATCAATACGTATTTATGTCACGTAGTCTTGAGCTATAAGACACAATATCTAGCGCCTGAGTTTCGTCTAATAAGAAGTTACAAAATTCGTCCGGAGTACAGTTATAGACGTTTATAATCTAGGCCGTGCCTTAGTGCTTGCATATAAATGTTATTAGTAAAGTATTGAAAGCTCCTTTATATACCAGTGATTTTCACCAGACTGGCTAGGTCCTTCATGCGCTACCCAATGACATCTCAAGTCCTCACAGGGATTGAGGGTTCCTTGCAAATAGTGCAGTATGGCACACATCGTCTGCATGTCAGCGGGGATGTGAACACACAGTCAGTGGAGTAAAGCGAATAAAGCTGGGCTTCTATCACCTGTTAAGACTAGGTGTCGAGGTAGCAGGAGCTGTCAGTTCCCCCTTGAGGCACTCCTATATCTAGTAATTGTACGGTTCGATAGAATTTTTGTAATGATGACTATGGCACGAAATAAGAATTATTCTACTATACGTCCTCAAGCGGTGTCTCCGGGTTGCAAACAGTTTGCTTGGCTTCGGAAAGCGCGGCGATGGCAGCCACGACCTGCTCCCACTCTACTCTTTCATCTTTATTTGTTATAATTTAGTACACACGTAGGTGCGCCGTCTAATAACAACGTAGTCCACTAGGCGTTGTTGCGGGCATAATTAAAATAATGCCAGATTTGTACGAGGTTCTTGAAGTGTAATGCGGGAGCGGCTGAATAATGTCGTTGTAAACGGATCCAGTTCAGCTAACACGACATGGGAGTGCAAGAGAGGTGGAGAAGTGCGAGAATGTGAGTGGTGGTTCATTCGTTGCAACCCAATAGTAAAAGCATCCAGGCCAAGAAACCGCGCAGTTAGCGCTTCGCTGCTAGCCTCGAACAAGCTTCTCTCGTGCCCTTCTCAATAGTATATATCGCCCACGATGGAACTAAGCCGAACACACGGAATCATTCAGCCCGATCTAAAGAGGCAGGAGAGGAGTATCATAAGGATACAACCTATCGTTATTCTTGACTGACATTGCCCTTCTTCCTCCCCTCCTTATCTGTGCCCGTTATCCTCACCCGCCCGTTATCATCATCGGTCTCGTCCTCTCCATCGCCATTTATGCCAATATTCCTAAACCAGATTTCTTGCTGCTGTCGACTACACCATGGCGAAGCCGAGGGCAGACCGAGACAGGAAGCGGCCAACTGTGTCGCCCGAACAGGCTTTCTCAAGCTCAGGGCAAGGGGCAATGACGCAGTATTGGGGCGCGCAACCTGCAGCAGTAGCTGTAGAACCAGCCAGCGGCCTGGCGCGTGGATCGTGAGGATTATAGAGTAGGAGATAAAGGATTGAAACCGCACTAGCGGGGGCTTAGAGCTTGAAGCTTGCCCGCGGGGTAGCTCCTGCAGAATGCAGCCAATCGACGGCACCGCACCGATCACGCAAGCGCCGCCATCAGCTCAAACTTTCCATTGCAGGGGCAACGTCCATTGTGCCGGGACCGGCCAATAAGCTCGCTTAAATCACAGACTTCTGCCCAAAATCTGCAGGTTGATGGGCCGGTCCCGGCACACAGGGTGTCCCGCTACGCAGGGATGGATGTCACTGGAAGGCCGAGAAGATTGCGGAGTTTGCGGGACTAGCTACCTCAGCCACTACCTCAGCCACTACCTCGGCCACAGGGCTCTTGCAAGTGTCGGGACAGCCTCACAACCAAGCTTTACGTTGCAACCCAGCAACATTAACCGTACGCGGTTTTGTGTACAGTACCCATTGAATCCATACCAGACAATTGCATGTTACTGTAGCGACCTTGTTCTAATAAGCTAACTTTAAATAACCAAGTAGAAGGGTGGCATCGATTTATTGGTCTTGTTCTTCGGGACTGCCCGCCAGCTTGTTTAGAACGGGTCTGAAAACCCCTCCCCAATACCCCTCTTCTCCCTCATTCATCCCGTACTTCAATAGGTTCCCATACAACCTTATCAGCCGAAAAATTCCACGTATTGAATCTGTACTTAGCCTCTCAAATCTATCCCGATCCGGGCCTAAGACATGCACACCACTTCTCCTAGACACTAAATCCTCACGCGGATACGCGTAGTAGACGGAATGTTCATGTCCAACGATAGTAAGTGTAGGCTCCACCATTGTCGTTAGATCGAGTGGAATTTGCGCCATTTGTGTGAGTTCCAGCTTTTTACGCAAGGATGCAGCAATCCAAATACTCATCTGCAGTTCTGCTTCGGTGTGGTCTCCTGATGCAGGTTTGACCTCAATGCCAGAAAAGAGAGCTGTTCGCTTTGTGAATGCATCAAGAGTGGGTCCAATTTCACTATTGCTTGCGGCGTCCAGTCTTTTGTAGAGGGCTGAGATCGTCGAGTCGCGATGCGAGTATGAGAGGACGTAATCGGTCTTACGGTCGATCGGTTTACGGCAGGTAGGATCAGTCAAGGTGGGAGCTGGGATCGTAGAGAGGTAGAGAGGATTAACAGATTGCGATTGACTGAATGAAGGGTAGGTTAGCTGTGTCTCAAGAATTCGATCAAGGTCAACGTACACGTTCTGGAACCACCATCTGTCACCACCGTACAACTCTATGGCTAAGTGAACTAGAGGCCGTACCACATCATCGCACCATGCATTTTCATCCCGGCTGCCATCCTTGCAATCGCGCGCATTGAGAAATATCTTCTTGGCTTCTTCCCATATAGCCGACATCTCCTCAGCAGAGCGCATGTCGCTGCGGTCGAAGTCCCCGGGTTTCGTGGTTTGGTGGCCCACCTCGGGGTCGTTCTTGATGACGTGCTAGGCACATGTTACTCTGATGTGAGGGCATTTGCTCGAATCCACGCACCTGCAAGCCCTGAGGAATGAAACCAAAGTCAACGCCCTCGGCAAGCCAATCACCGAGTCGATCAACGGGCTCTGGAGGAGCTTCCTTTAGGCCATTGAGGCTCTCCGTCCACACGGGCGGCAACGCACTCCTTAATATAATTGGCGTCTCACGTGTCGGGCTTGATGGACGTTTCGAACCCGAGGAGACACAACTAGCAGGAGGGCTGAATGTATTCGTTCGGTTCAGAGCTAGTGGAGCCTCGCTTCCGAATTGCGATGCGCTCTGCTCGGGCTGGACGTCATCGATATCGTCGGTTCTTCGGCGTTTGGGACTGTCGCTGCGTTGCGAGCTGGAGGTGGGCACATTCGCCGGGAGGGACATGGCGCGCTTCCGCTTCAAGGGAGCCTGGCGCAACCTCAAGTCGTTATCAGGCGGAGGAGTCAGAGGAACGATATCTCCATGCCCAGAGGCAAGCCATAAGTCGATGCGATTGTGTCGAAGGGTGGAAGCATGGCTTTCAAGGTCCATTGTTGTGGTCATGTAGTTACTGCGGCTCAGGTACAGATAATGCACATCTATCCCGAGACGCTGATTGGTGGATCTTCATGTTGCTCGGCCCCCGTGATTCTTGGCCGAAAGGAGTAAGGTATAGAGAACAGAACTACAAGTCGTATCAAGCTAGTCATTTCCGGAACTGCGTAAGCAAGGGAAGTCATTTTATGTAATTAGACTTATGTCCCACGGTTGGGTGCGGCTATTATAAACGTAGAAAAGTTAGAAGAGAATGTATGTTGTGTATTGTGTGTAGCACTACCGAGGTGGACGGGCCAACGAGCCCACACCACCCAACGAGCCACTTTTACATAGTAATTTCAGCAAATTTCTCGTATTAAAATTAGTATAACTGTTTTAGATATCAATCTTTTCTGAAGATTCTTGAAGATTCAGAATCTAGAAGCATAGATCTATAAATCTAGGATTTTACTTTAGCTTAGGAAGCCTTACTTATGGAGATTTTAATTTAGTATACAACTATAAGCTTTTTAACTAATCTTTATTAAACACAAGTAAAATTCTATATTTAAAAACCTAAGCTTTTAGATTCTAAATCTTCTAGAATGTAAAAAAAGGTTAACATTAACGTGGTTCACAAGCGAGCGGCTCACCCAAGCGAGCAGCTCACGCCCCACTAGCGCGTCAACGTTGACACTACAACGCGTTATGTCTTAACAACGCACATCTTAGACTTTATATACTAAATTAGATTTTTAACTTGCTTTTTTAAATTTTAAATTGCAACGTGTTTAAAGCTAAAGACGTGCTGCCTTTATCTATAACGTGCCTTAAAGAACTTTATCTTACTAACGCGCTAGAAGACGTCCCTAACGCGACTGCAAAGCGAACTTACAGCGCCTAAACAAGCTAGAAAAAGAGGCTGTAGTTAGGCGTATTTTTAAAAAGTTTAAGTAAAGATTTACGCTTACAAAAGCTAAAGTCTAAGTAATAGCTAATTTATTTTTTAAGGTGTCAAAGGTGGTGGTTGTTGTTGTAGTCAAAATGGGGTTCCAAAAAAGTGAAAAGCAGCTACCCTCTACTAATCAATCGCAAAAGTCAAAAAAAAGATTGTGTGTAGTCAACGAGATTCGAACGATGGGTGGATGAGTTCTGGGAGGAAAGCTCAGACCATTGAGCGATAATCAGGGTCAAAAAAAAAGTAATAGCTAATCAATTATTGCATAAGCAGGGAGGCAAACTTATTAGTAAGAACTAAGTTAATAACTTTGTTAAGCAAACTTCTAAGCGCTGCACGCGCTAAAGCTGTCTTTATAATTCCTAGCAATTCGCCTGCAAGGACCTAGCAGCTATTTAGCACTAGTTTAGTCTTGTTAAGGCAACAAAGCAAAAGTAAAGTGTTATAAATAATAATATTTACAACTTTAATAAAACAAGCTTTATAATAAGTAAGATTTTATTATAATTAGTAATTATAGCCTTTAAAGAATATGGCAAAAAGAAGTATATATAGCTAGGCAACTGTAAGTAAGTTACTGTAATCTAAAGCGTAGCAGCGTTAAGTTGCTAGCTACTACTTTTTGTTATCTTTGCAGGCAAAGTGCTTATTAACGTTTAGTTTGAAAATCTACCTGCTAACTAAGTTTTAAAAGTTAGTTTTGATAGCTAAACAAATAATTAGCTTGTTTTAGGTAGTTAGAGCACTTTAATAATTATACAAAAAGCTGCACTATTAGTAAGTATTAACTACTTAATATTAACACCTATAAAAGCTACTACATATTTCATTTTTAAAATTTTTGTAGAAAAATTTTTTTTTTATATGCCTGCACACTTATCTTTCTTATTACAGCCTTTTAATGTTGCCTGCTTCGCGCCTTAAAAGCGTAAGTATAGCAATGTAGTTTAAGCTTAGCACACAACTGCACTAACTATATTAGCAAAAAGACTTTTTTACTAGCCTTTAAAGCTGCCTTTAAGAAGTCTTTTATAAGAAAAATATCTAAGCTAGCTTTAAAGGCGCTAGTCTAGTCTAATATATCTTATATGCTGTGCTATTAAAGCTTAATATAGTAGTGTAGACACTAAAACAATTACTGCGTTAAGTAAACACTTAAGAGGCACAGACACTACGCAACGCCTACAAAGTTAAAGCTTAAAGTACTTTTATTTAATAAAAAATAAAAAATTGCTGTAAGTCTTTTGCAAATTTACTTAACAAGTAGGATACATAGCTAAGTAAAAAGGCTTAGCAAATAGTATAGAAAATAATGCTTATAATAATAAAAATAGCTAAGCTTTAAGAAACTCTAAATGTAGTAAACAAGCGTAAAAGCCGCAAGCAGCAATACGTACAGACAGACAAGACTTTTACTATTAGTAAAGTACAAAAAGTATTAGCTAAATAGGCAAGTAGCAGTTGTAGCGATAGTAAGAGCGCGTTAAAAAGGGTGCAAGAAGAGAAGTAGTGCGGGCATTGCAAGCAGACTAGACACAACGCCCGTATCTACGCAGTTAAGATAAATAGTGCTAGTAGTAGTAGAAGTTCTAATAAACAAATTAGTATACTGCAATAGTTTATTAACTGTAATAAAAGTGCGTAATATCGTCTTAACGTTAACGCGCTAGTGGAGCGTAAGCCGCTCGCATAGGTGAGCCGCTCGCTAGTGAACCACATTAAAAGAAGTAATATAAAAAATGCGATTTCTTGATAATATGAACTTAGAATTTCTGTTATATCATAAAATATATTATACTTTTAAGTGATATTACTTATATATTAAGTAATAAGTTCAAAATATTATCTTTTAGCTTATTTAGATTTTGTGGAATCTTTATAGTCAAAAAGTTTATATTTGTATACAAAGTAGAAATCTCTAAAATGAAGGCTTACTAAGCTAAAGTAAAATTCTAGATTTGTAGATCTATGCTTCTAGATTCCAAACCTTTTGGATTCTTTAAGAAAAAGTTAATATTTGAAAAAGTAACACTAATTTTAAAATTAGAAATCTGCTGAAATTACCATGTAAAAGTGGCTTGTTGGGTGGAGTGGGCGCGTTGGCCCGTCTACCTCGGTATTAGTAATGAGGTTCCCGACAGCACTTGGCCTGCGATACACCCCCTTAGATCTCATTCAGTCTCAGATGAGGTCTAATTGTTATTAGAGTTCGCTTCTTCACTATGGTGTTGTGGATCAATCTGCGATAAGATATTAACTAGGCCTAGGTGACGTACGAATTGAGAATGCTTTTCTGCTGAGAGCGGGTTGGTGAAGCTGTCTGAAGGCATTTCAGTTATTGGAACCTACTGTACTGTAACGACACCGTCTCTGTAGACCTGCCTTAGCTATAGGCTATAGATGTCAACGTGTTTTAGTTTTGATAACGCTTGAGGTCTGTCCTGGATTAGCCCTGTGGTCTGCTGGTTGTTATAGAGTATGCGAGGTTAGTGTTCGGGATTGAACTGTATCTGCTTAAACAGCTAGTACAAACCTATTGTCTCTTTTGCTGTGTGTGACAGCGAGAGCAACTCAGCTTTATTTGTTAACGTGGTTACAGTCTTCTGTTTCAAGGACTGCCACATAATTAGTCTTTTAAACAGCTTCATGAGGTAGCCCTGCGTAGATCTTCAAGTCTCTAAATTATCCGCGAACAATGCGTCGCATGACAGCTAAAGTACTTATTCATCGCGTGTCTCTACTTTAGTAGTATATTCTACTAAGCCTAAGAACTTAATGGCATAGTACTTTGTAGCCTGGAGATATGCGAGAACTTGGTTCGCGTAACGCAGGTGCCTAATGTGGAGAACAAGGAGCTGGAAACAGTGGTTTAGGAGAACTAGATGGTTAACGCTGTCTTTCTATCTGCGTCTAAGATGCTCTATAAATACAAAGGAAATATTATAGTCTGTAACAACTGTTGTAGAGCTTAGATGAATACCTCTAAGCCTTAGCGCTTAGCGCTGCGCGTGCTGCGCAGGCCTTAACGCTTAGGCCTAGAGCCTTATAGCTAAAGCGCGTGGCTAGTATATACAACACACCCCTTAGGTAACTAAGACTTTAGTTAGCTGTACAGAGCTCTATGTAGTTATAGCGTGTCCTATAACGCGCTGCGTACGCGCGGCTTAGCGCAAGGCGCTAAAATAATAATAAATTTTTAAGCCTTTTAGGCTTAGGATCTAACACTACTATAGCTGCTATAAGTATTACTTAGCAACTTACTAAAATCTTTTAAAAGTAATTACTAGTTGCTTTTTTTAGGTTCTACTACCGAGGTTAACGGCGTAACGTGCATGACGGCGTAACGCGCACCTTTTGCAATAGTAATATCTAATATTTTCTAATATCAAAATAGCAATAACTTCTTCAAAAACTAACCATTTTTGAAGATTTTTAAAAATTTAGAAGCTGAAAACCTAGATCTATAACTCTAGAATTTTACTCTAGTTTAACATAGTTTAGTTTGAGAGAAATTAGCTCTCTATACAAATATAAACTTTTTATTTATAAAGATTTTAAAAATTCTAAATAGGCTAAAAGTTTCTGTTTCTTACCTATAGTCTTAAATATACGTAATAGTACTTAAAGGTATTATATTTTAGAAGATATAATAGAAATTCTAAAATCACACTCCTAAAAAATCTTATCTTTAATATAACTTTCTAAAATGTTGACTTTGTTTGCAAATTCTTTCAATTTTAGTATTTGAAAGCTTAGCTTTATAAACTTAGAATTATACTTTAGTTTTATATAGCTTAATTAAAAAGTTTATATTTGTATAGAGAGCTAATATCTCTAGAACCAAGCTATATGAAACTAAAGTAAAATTCTAGAGTCATAGATCTAAGTTTTTAGATTCTCTATCTTTAAGAATTTTCAAAAAAGGGTAGTTTTTCAAGAAGTTATTGCTATTTTAATATTAGAAAATATTAGAGACTACTATGGCAAAAGGTGCGCGTTACGCAGTCATGCGCGTTACGCCGTCCACCTCGGTATACCCTTATAAAGCCTTTTAGGCTATTGCAAGTTACACTATACTTCTACGTAGCTTTTAGCTCTATTTTAGCACTCTTTATATTTAGTTACTAACTTTATATAGAAGTTAAAACTACAAAAAGCTACTGCCGCCCGCGCCGCCGCCGCCAGGCTGCCTTTACCCTTACCTGCGCCCTCACCTGCGCCCTCGCCCTCGCTAGAGCTGCGGCTACCCCTACTCAACCGCGTTTCTTGTGTAAAGTTAACTAGTGCTGCTTTAAGTATAGTATTAGCTTACATATCTAAAGAGTGTGTAGGAGTTAAAACTCTGGTTAAGACTGCCCGCAGGCGTAAGACCCTAGTAACAACCTCTAGTTATTAGGGCGCACTTAGTGCGTATTATAGCGTGCCTTATCTTAAGTATATTAAGAGCGCTTTGTTTAGTAGCTCTAATAAAGCTTATTAGGACAAAGTCTCTAGCTTTAGGGCGCACTGCTAGTAGTACTTCAATAAGAAGACCTGTAAGGTCCTGTTTATAATTCTTTCTTCAATTTTAAGCTTTTACTAATAATTAAAGCTCTTAAATTACTGTCTTTTTAGCTAAAAAGCTTCTTACTAAGCTCTAGAAGAATGCGCTATTGTAAGCTTTTCTCTCATTTTTTCTTAAGCTTTTTATACTAATAAATTGTAGGGCGAGCAGGCTAAAAAGCCTATAAGCTACTATCTACGTCCTTCTAGAGGAAGCGGCTAAGGAGGAGCAGTCTAAGGAGGACCTTAGTAGTAAGGAGGAGGGTTAGGATAACTAGGATAAGCCTGCTAGCTTTCCTAACAGTCTCCTTGCGCGTTGTCTACGTGTTAAGGAGCTGTTAGGTAAGTTAGTAGACCTCCTAGTTACCTAAAAACCTATTTAGGACGAGGTTGTCCTCCTAGAATAATATAAGTTTCCTAGGGGTAGAAGGCTAATTTACCCTAATAATTAAACATCTATCTCTTCCCTTTTTATGCTTTTTTTCTTTCTTGTAAACCCTTATAAGATATGTGTTCTATATTAATAAGTTCCTTAAAGTGCTTTAGCTTCTGTCTTAATAAGTATTTAGTGAGTTTATTAGCTAACATCTTAGCTATTAGCAAATACTTAATCTAAAACAAGCCTTTAGCGAGCTCTTAGCAGAGCTACATGTTCTATATATCTATATAATAGAGCTTAGTAGTAATCCTCTCTCGCTCTCTAACAACTAGGCGTATAGTTTACTAGTTGTTATAGAAGATCCTCTAGGCTCCTAAAACTACAAGTTTAAGCTTATTAAATAGCCTTTTAAGCGCTATAGACTTTTTTACTACATATTTTCTACAAGAAGCTTAGCTTCTGTAATTAAAGTTATTACTGTAGCTTAACAAGCTGCTTTCTAAACAATTAGTCCTCTAAAGAGTATAATAATATAGCCTTAAGAAGACTAACAAGTCTCTAGATTATCTATAAAAGACGCATTTCTATATATAGTAAGCTCCTTACGATTATTATTGCTGTATGTAATCCCCTTATGCCTTGTATAGTATATGTATTATATAAGATAATTTATAGCCTTTATATAAGCTTCTAAAAAGTTAGTAAGAAAGTAAGAGAGCTTAGAAACTGCGTAGGCAGCGTTAGGACGCAGCATAATAGCTGTGTAAAGTGTACTACTAACTCGCTCTTAGTGGCCCTTAATTTAAGGCTTTAGGGCCTTCTCTAGATTTTTAACTGGCTTCTCTAAGGGCAGAGAAGTCTTAGAGAACCTACTAATGGCGTCTAAACTAAAGCATTTAGTAACTTTATTAATATAGGTGTTGTATAGTAGCACTACTTTACGCTTCTCACAGTCTCTTACAATCCTTATCTCTAGAAACTAGCTAGTCTCTTCTTTATCCTTAAAAAATAAGCATAGCTCCTTAGCTAAGGCTTATAAGCTAAGCTTTTTTAGTGTACTTAAGAACTTATTATACTATAACAATAGTAAGTCTTGTAGACTATACAAGGCTCTCTTAAGCTTAACGTATTTGCCTAGGTGCTTATAACTATCTAGTAAGTTGTATAAAACTATTGTTCTCTTACTAATATATGCGTTAAGGAACGCGCCTACTATGTTAAGTTACTGTAACTTTATATGAAACTTAGCTATAATTGTAATTATAAGCCTAAAAGATCACGCGGCTAGTGTTACTGCGTATGTTAAGTATATAAGGTTTTTTACTTAAAGGTCTCCTCTTACTACAAGACGTAATTTGTATTTAAAAAAGTAGCTTTTCTTATTGAGCTTATAAGTAAATACCTACTTAAGAGAGAGAGGCTTGGTATCCTCTAAGATATTTTCCTCTATCTAGGTGCCTTTTAAAAGTAGAGTATTAATCTCCTTTTAGCTAGCCTATCTAAAAAGAGTCTTATATTAATAGTTATAGAGGTCCTTCTATTTATTTAGAAGCTTTAGGAGATTGTTAAAGTGCGTTTAAAATTAATTAACCTTTTTGAGAGCTGCTAAGATTACAGCTTAAACTATGATTAACTTTCTATTAAAGTCTTAAAGCTAAGAGAGTAGTGCCTTAAGCTTAGAAGCTTTTAATAAGTTATATAACAGGCAATATACGTCTACACTTTCTACGTTAAGACTACGTTAGTCTTTATCTTTTAGCCTTAAAGAGCTCCTTGCAGGAGGTCTTTATACCTTCTTTTTATAAAGTCTTTTTACTAGAGAATTTTAAGGGGCTCTAGTTAGTGTTGTAGGATTCTTAACACTACGCTAGGCGTCCTTAGAAGTAATCCCTACTCTTTCTTAAGACTATAAAAGTCTTAGCGCGTCTGTTAAGCTTAATCTACTAGTTTTTTATAATTTCTAAGAGCAAAGCAGCTTATTACTACTACTTATAGCCCTTTAAGCTAGGGTGCCTTGCCTTAGTATTTACGCTCTAAGTAAATAAGGCGCTAGTGTTACCTTAGGCGTTAGTAGCTATCTTAAAGGACCTTTCTACTCTGCACAAATTCCCTATAAAGTGTTAGCCTAACGCTCCTTACGTGCTGTTAGCGTACTGCCTATTAGAGATTATAAAAGACCTTCTATAGTCTCTATTACTAGCTAATTGCTTATTAGCTATAAGTCCTACTGTGTTGTTACTACTACTTTACTAATACTAGTAAGCTATTTAAGCACTTCTCTAGCTTTACTAATTTTGTTCTTATTAAAGGTATTTACTATAAGGACCGCGTCCTGCCTAGGTAGCTTATAAGCTAGTCTCTAGTAGTATAGTATCTTGTTAAATGTAACGTTACGCGTTATAATAACTTAGTTAAGCGCTAAAACCTATATATAGTATATATTAGAGGCTTTATAGCCTACTAAGTAACTAATATAGCCCCTAGGAAGAGTCTTGAATCTCTTCTTATATTGCCTAGCTGCTCTATTCTTATTTAAAGGATAGGCGCGGCAACTGTAAGCGTATATACTACTCTAATCTAGTTTATATTAGCTGTAAGACTCTTAAGAGGCTTAGGCTTATAGTACTTAAAGTACCCCCTACTCTATTGCTTAAGGAGCTTGTTTAGTAACCGTAAGCTGTGTACATAAGAAGGACTTATATTATAAAGCTAGGCTATAGCTTTAACTATCTCTAGCTAGAGTTTCTTAGGCAAGTTTTCGCTTACTTTTATCTTAATTAACTTAGTAATTAGCTCCTAGCCTACTCTTTTAGTAGCTCTATTTAGTTTATGTATATATAGTAGAGAAAGCTTAATAGTAATACTGCGTTCCTTATACTATTTTTAGTACTGCAAGATCCCTTACTAAGAGAGTGTTAAAAGGTTATTATCTTGTGTAATTTTAACTATCTAAAGCTTATAATAAGCTTTAAGGAGTGCCTTAAGGTGTTAAAAGGCTTGTATAATTTCTAAAGTAGATTTTGCTTATAAAATATATACATAGAGCTTGCTACTAAAGGTGTCCTTTATTACTTATATCTACTACTCTCCTAACAAGCTTTAAGGCATGTCGAATAGGTCTCACAAGATTTTCTAGTATAGTTTAAAAGAGAGCTCTTTTAGCTTTCTTAATATAACCTGTTTTGTATAAGTTAGAGCATAATGCTTACACTTAATACGTGCTATCTTTTTAATTTTTACGCCCTAAGCTACGTTAATAAGTGCTTTTAGCGCTTTAGGGCCTAGGTGCCCTGTGTAGGCATACTAAAGGTCCTTTAAGTTGTTCCTTAGATAAGTTACTTATAAGCTTTTAACTAAAGGCATTACGTTTAGAATAAGCTTAAGATAAGAAGATAATAGCTTATATTTAAAGAATAAGAGGTTAAAACAGCGTTTAAGCCTTGCTAGTACAACGTTTCTGCCTAGTGTACCTTAGTAGAGAGTATTGTCTAGGCCTAGGTACTAGACTCTTTTTCTATGTAGGCGAGCTTCTAAGACAATATTTAGATAAAAACCTTTAACAACTACTACGTCTATAAGCGTGAGGTCCTTAGTTTTATCTCTACGCGTTCTACTTAGAACTTAGCGTAAGATACGCGTGCCTCGGCCGCTAATAAGGAAGGCCTAAGTGCCTGCTTCTACTGTCTTCACCTCCCTAGCTAGTATAAAGGAGCCTAGTACAAGTAGTTCCCTGTTGTTTACTAAGTGCAACGCAGTCCTACTGTCTAATATAGTGCTCTCTAATAGTATATAAGCGTTAAAGTCGCTTGTATAGTATACACTAGGATTCTTGTTTTCCTTAAGAAGCGCTAAGTTAATTAAGGATACAACTATACTACCTAGGAAGGCCTTTAACTTACTCTTTTCCTTCTAAAGGAGCTTGTGTCTTGCTTTAACGAGTTTATCCTGTAGTTCTTTGTACTAGTTAGTGTACAGGCGTTCCTAAATTTTTTTAGATTTCTCCTTACTAACATTATAGTTAACTTTTAAGTAGGCTTTAATTGCTGCTAAAAGTATGTAGCACTCTACAGGATCCTAGTAATGCCTGCCGTTATTGCTATCCTAACATAGGCACTTAAGGCTGCGTTTATAGCTTGTGCCTCTAGCGCCTTGTCTTAGTAGACGAGGTTTTAAGCTTTCTAATGTGGTGTCGGCTCCTGAGGATTTAGCTGAGCTTAGTGAGCTAATTAAGCGCTAGTAGAGCATCTCTAAGAATACTTGACCTGTTTAGTCTAGATTAGGATGATCCTTCCCTAGCGTCTAGTGCTGCTAGTAGAGCGTCTTTGTAGTTGTCAAATTTAGGGCATCAGCGCAGGTTAATCATAAGGCTGGGGAGACTAGTAAAGGGTCCTGCAAGGGTTATCAGGGGGTGGCACTAAACGTCGTTAGCGCCGCTAAGGCCCACACAGAAACTAGGTTATAAAAAAGGCACTCAGGATCTGCACAATCAAACACAGAACACCACTAGATTGATTATTAATACAATTAACCTATCATCACTTATACTATCATTATCTTATCAGTATTACTTAACCTATAATATCTAACAGTAGTGCTAGCCTATTTAGGGGAGTATTTAGCTCCTACAGCGTCTAGAAAGTTAAATACAGCAAGCGCGCCGTCTACCTCAGGTATCCTTAGCCCCTTATCTTTTAGTTAGTTTGTTTGCTACTTATTATACGAAGCTTATAGTTCTATAGTACTAAGCTTTGCCTTTTTATGGCTCGCACAGTACTCCTAGCGTGTTACTATTTAGTTAATAGCGTCTGTTAGCACTAGTTTAAGCTGCAATTGCTTAACAAGCTTATTAAGAGTCTAGCTTAGTCTGTCTACAAGTCTAATTATAATTGGAGCTAGTAACTGCTTATTAATAGTTACGTAGACCTAATCCTAAATGTGCTGTAGTGCGCGTGCGTTTACAGCCTAGTCTACGTGCCTTACGCAATATTTATTAAGCTTTCTATTATAGGCTTTAAGCTTTTTTTTAGAGGAGTTCTCTATAAGCACTAAGGGCCTTAGAGGCGGCTCTGTTAATATATTAATAGTTATAATAGCCTCTAGGTTGACATATTCCTAGACTCGTTTAAATTTAGCGTTAAACTTTAGCTAGGTGTACTAGTAAGTCTAGCTTGCGTAGCCTAAGAGGCGCGCTAAGTTAGTAATCTACAGGGAGTCGCTTGCTATTATAATACATGTAATTAGTTAGTATGTTAATGAGTGTGTTTAAACAAATTAGAGGGTCTAAACTACTACTAGCGTACTCTAGGTTGCGTAGGGAGCATCTAAACTGTGATTTAAAGCGCTAGGCTTATAACTGTAAAGAACAAGGAGCTAGAAATAGTAGTTTAGAAGAACTAGCTAGTTAATTCTGTCTTTCTATCTGCGTCTAAGACGCTCTATAAATACAAAGGAAATACTGTAGTCTATTTATTTTTTAAGGTGTCAAAGGTGGTGGTTGTTGTTGTAGTCAAAATGGGGTTCCAAAAAAGTGAAAAGCAGTTACCCTCTACTAATTAATCGCAAAAGTCAAAAAAAAAGATTATGTGTAGTTAACGAGATTCAAACGGTGGGTAGATGAGTTCTAGGAGGAAAGCTTAGACCACCGAGCGATAATCAGGGTTAAAAAATTTGCTAAGGTACTAAAAAACGACACTAGTTGAAACGTGTCCAACGGCGATTGCTAGCCTATAGCTAACAACAGGATTACAGTAGGATTGCAATAGGATTGCAACATAATGTAATAGAGGAGGGAAAGGACACGTACGTACCGCCGCGGGAGCCTGCAATACTTTATAAAGCTGCTGCTTCTTACCTACTGCCTGCTTCTTACCTTTCGAACAGCACCGCATACAAACGATTTGCATACAATACACTGCAATAGCGTGCAACCTCCGCGGCGAGCATCTCCTTATTCTAGGCTCTCTTCTAAAAAAAGCATCCTTTGCTACCGTCTACCTAGCACCTAATTTAGTCTAACTCAAACTGCTCATGCGGACACCTAAATTCATTAAGTATCTTAAAACTTAACTACTTAGCTAGACTTCTAAGTTTATAAAAATCTTAAATAAGTCTTTTATCCGCGATATCTCTATATACGAAAAGATTATTAAGCCCTAATTTAGCTAGTTGTGCAAGGAATACATAATTTCTATGGTATTTACTAATACTAGCGCGGTACTTAAGATCTATTGCTTTAGTATCCCTTTCTTCCTATTTGTCGTGCAAGGGCTAAGTACAGAGACTAGAACCTAGCTTAAACAGCTATTGCAAGACGTTAAATTAGCGATAGAGAAGAAAAAGGCAGGAAAGGAGGAGTGGGCTTACTATCGTCGCGTCTATAAGTTAGTAAGCAAGGCCATAATAGTGTTGCTACTTTACTTTATCTAGGAGCGCCTAGTAGTAAAGTAACAAGAATAGGCAGGATACAGCGTGTTAAGTTAGGAGGCGATTTGCGTCTTTGTCTTGCTTTTCTTTATTTCCGTCTAAACATGCGACACACTAATTGCGTGCCGGCAATGCTAAACAAGGGGCATGAGCCCTAATACCTATTGTTAGCAATAAATCTTTTTTTTTACTAAAAAGGTGTCTACAAAATGTGTGGTCACATCAAAAGGTTGTCTTAAAAGGCCGAAGCCAATACTGTAGTCTATAACTACAGTTGTAGAGCTTAGAGAGATATCTCTAAGCACGGCAAGTGTCTTGTAGAGCTTAGATGCAAGTATCTAAGCTTGGCATGAAATCTCTGAGCCTCGGCGTGAAGGCTCTAAGCCTCGGCGCTTGGCGCTGCGCGTGCCGCGCAGGCCTTGACGCTTGGGCCTAGAGCCTCGTGGCTAAGGCGCGTGGCTGGTATATGCGACAGTAGTATTTATCTTAGAATTCTAGTGCTATAAAGACTTTAGCGCAAGATAATTAATTCTTGTGTTCTATAATATTTAGTAGCAGATATTAATTCTTTCCTATAATATTGTTTAACTTCTAATAGTTAATACACATCCTTACTAGCCTATTCTTCTTTAGTATAAAAAGTATAGAGAATCCTGCTAGTAATATTAACAATTTTATATAGCTTTTTACTAAATCCTTGTCTAGCTTTTCTCTTAATATCTTAAGTTCTACCTCTAATAGTTCATAAATTAGTCTAAAAGGTAGAGTCTTCCCTTCTTCTAGAACAATTTTATAATCCTAAGGTTAGTGTTTTAGTAAGACTTTACTATCTACTACTTCTATAAAAAGGTGCTAAAATTTTTTATACTCTTTTAGAATATTTAGAGTTACGTATTTCTTTAAAACTCTAACTTTATAATCTAAGAAAGCCCTTTTAGTATTTATTAAGTTAAACTCTCTTATCTTAAGGCTGTTCTAAGTTAAGATTTGCTGTCTCTTAGCAATACTATTAATCATCTTCTTATTTACTATCTTAGTTGCTAGATGTATAGGCTAGCTTGTAGTTACGTCTAATCTACAGCACTTAAATAAGAACTTCTTTAACTTTTAGTTAATCTATAGGTTATGTTCTCGTATCTAAGGAAGTCTTAATATAATGTTATAATTAGCTAGTCTAAAAACGTCTAGGTTTATCTCTTTTTAGTGTTCTTAGATGCGGAGCGTCACTCTAGTAATCTTGTAAGTAATTATTATCTCGCCTAGTATAGGCTAACTATTAGCTACGTATAATAGGTAAAGTTCTTATTTCTCTAATACTTTTAGGCCTGCTACTAATATTGCTTAAGTAGAAACAAAGTTAGCTTACACGCTAGAATCTACTAGTGCTTATATCTAGTGTTTGTAAAACTTTACTATAAGCTTAAAGAGGCTTAGAGAATTTATTGTATTAATTTCTCTAGCAGTTCTAGGTATCTAGATCGTCTATTTAAAAAAGACTGTGTACTAAATCTGTAGAACCTTTTTGCAATAATATATTCGTTGCATTTAATAATAAGGCACGTGTGCTATTCAAGTTAGTTACACTCTTATGCATAGGTTCTGTCTTTATTATTTTTCTACTATATTATATACATCTATAAGTTCTCTTCTAGATTATTATATCTGTAAAAGTATAGGCTGTGTCTCTTATCTTTTATATATACTGCGCATTTGTTGTTTAGATAATCATACTATTAGTATTTATATCGAGGCATTCCTTTTACTCTTTTAAGTAACTATCCTAAACTCTATTTATTAGAATAGTAGATTATATAGTTATTATGTATACATTTAGTTTATAAATACTTTACATATTCTAGGTTGTGTAGGTCTATCTAATAGTATATATTTCTAGCACAGCTGTTGTCTTAAGCCTTACGCTACTAGCGTGTTGCCTTAAGTTTATTATGAATCTCCTTCTTCTCTTTGTCTAAGAGCTAGAGTGTTAGTTTATTCTAAGAACCCTTAGCTTCTTTAGTATATTCTTATACTAAATTGTTGTGTATAGTCTTATTAATAGTTGCTACTAGAGTAAGCTCTTTCTTCTGCAGTTTCTTTAGTAGATTAGCATACTAGCTATAATTTAGAAATGTTCCTCTGTAGAGTTCCTTAAAGATCTCCTTAAGTTGTCTAAGCTGCCTTAGTAGAGCATTAATCTTCTTTACTAGATCTGTTAAGTATCTAGTTTCTATAGGTAATAGTACCTATATGCTAATATTATGTCTGTCTTCTATAGTGTAGGTAAAGAGTTTCTATATAGTAGGTAGAACTGTCTCCTTGTTGTACGCTACTAGCTTTTCTTATGTAATCAGCATAGCTAGTTAATAGCTCTCCTAAAACTTAGCTATCTTGCTGTATTTAGTTTAGTCTACTAAAGTTGCTTTTATGTCTTTGTCTAGCACTATCTTAGAAATGTTGTTGTCTAAGGTTTCTCCTAGCGTAATTATAACTAGGTTATCTAGACTATTAATACTTACCTCGTCTTGTCCTTAAATTGTAATAGTAGGTTATATAATAAAATTTTACTTGTTATCTAGATTATTGTTAGGTTCTGCACAGTCATTAATATTTAGTTATTAAGTTACTTTACTTTAGCTTTAATAGTCCTGTTTTATGTAACCTTCTATGCTATATTTATAATAAGTAACCTTCTTATTACCCTTGTTATACGCAAACCTCTTCTTTATTAGTCCCTTATTAATATTATTAAGGTGTATTGGCTTATAATTATTAGTAGCGTAAAGTCTTAGGATCCTAGGTATACAGTTTCGCTAACATCCTTAGTTAGAGTACAGGTATTAAGATGTTTAACGTAGTTAAGCGTCTATGTTCTTAAGTATGCAATTTTCTTGCGCGAATAATTATTTCTCTAAAATAAGCTTATAAAGTTTGTTATCTACTCTAATAGCTTTAGCTATAAGTTTGTTAAGCGTGTTAAGGTTAGATTTGCTTCTTATAAGTTCTTGTTATATAGTAGGTTTAAGACCCTATTAGTACATCTACATTAAAGCGTTGTTATCCCATTTAATAACTATTTTGTACTATTAGAATTTAGTTGTGTAGTAAGCAGCAGACTTAGTTTGTTATAGTCTCTAAATATTTTGTTCTGCAACTACAAATTCCTTAAAAAGTAAAAAAAATTCTCGTATCTTTATCTTAGAGCGTCCTAGTCTTTAACTAGGGCATTGTTGTTAGCGTCTTTAATAAAATTATCTATGTAATGTTTAAAGATTAATTTAGCCTACTTTTCTGCATCTCCTTCGAAATACGTAGAAGCTAGGATAGTTTTATTATTATTTTAAATCCTGTCTCCTTTAATGTAGAAGTATCTTTTAACTTAGAAGAGCTAAGCCTTAAGCTTGCTACAATTTATATAGTAGTTATTAGGCCTTTTAGCGCGGCTTGTAGTTTCTTTAGTATAGAAATTAGCAAGTGTATTAATAGCAGTATTGCTTATCTTTAAGAGTGTTTAAGGTGTAAAGATTGTCTAAAGATAATCTAGGTTAGTTCTTAGGGGGATAAACGAGTACTAAGGTCGTATGGTGTACTAGCACAATTAAAAGATTAATATAATAGTACAAGGGTGTGTTAGCACGATGAGAAGATTAATAAAATAATATAAGGGTTAAAAATTAAGTCGTAATCCTTAGATTAATTACTAAGTAAAACTCTTAAAGAAGTTAAACACACTAAGCTATAAGGGTTTAGTGCCTAGTACTATATACTAAGAAGTATAGTGCTTGTATACCAGCGTGCTCGTTACTAAGCAGTCACGTAGTCGCGCTTGTGTACAAGCGTGCTTGTTAATAAGCAGTTATGTAGTCGCGCTCGTGTACGAGCGTGCTCGTCAATAAGCAGTCACATGACAGCGGCGTGGTTGCCTGGCTGTAATCATCTGCCCTTGTTGCATGGCCCCTGAAGGGTTGTCCCGAATGTCCCTTGGTCTGGATCGTAACAGACACCTTCTAGCTAAAAGGACTAGTTAGATAGCTAGGCATCTTCTTTAACATTACTCTTATGTTTAGAGACCACTGCTATATAAGGATATAAATTGGCTTCGGCCTTTTAAGACAACCTTTTGATGTGACCACACATTTTGTAGACACCATTTTAGTAAAAAAGATTTATTGCTAACAACAGGTATCTAGGCTCATGCCCCCTTGTTCGGCATTGCCGGCACGCAATTGGTGTGTCGCTCCAGCATGTTCGGACGGAAACGAAGATGCGCGATATCCCTCCAACTAACCCTCTTGACCGATAACAATTTACTAATGACCATTTACCGCTGACCGCAACTTCTGTCGTCTCTGTCGCTATCCCGGCGGTGTTGCAGTCGCGGCGTTTCTAGCATGCGCCTATACTTAGATGTGAACATACAACAATAGCGTTACTATCCAAGCACAGCTCTCCTATCTCTAGAGGCGACTTACAAAATCCTCCTGCTTGTTAGTTTATCTTAGCTGCTTAATAGCTGTTTTAACACGCTCTTGCTCCTTGTAGAGCTACTGCAAGGTCTCTCTACTAAAGTTGCATTCGCGCAGGAGGAGATTTGTAAGATAACACACCGTCACCGCACCTAGACTATTAATATGCGCAACGTATTTAATAGACTCGCCGCCAAACAAGCCTTTTACAACCTCTATTATAACTTTAACATCTATAATACTAGACGCATTAATAAGGTGTTAATAAATAACAGAATTTAACCTCTGCGTCCACCTAATTACTATAGGAGCTACCGCCAACAGCTCCTCTTCAACTAACTAGGGAGGCCGCTCAACGAAGGTGAACGCGGGCTTCGTAATCTACCACTATAGCTTCTCGTATAGTGACCTAGTAAGGTCTAACTTTACTTAATGTAAGCCATCAGTCTTTGTGTTAAACGGGGAGAAGAACAGTCTAAGTGTTGTATTATTTATATGCGGTACTGTGTGGTGTGGGAAATCCTAAAGGTGAGAAGTAGCAGGCAGGGAGCTTTTATAAAGTATTGCAGGCTCCCGCTGCGGTAACGTACGTGTCCTTACCCTCCTCCACCTCTTCCTCCTCCACCTCCATCGCAATCTTGTTGCCAGCTATAGGCTGGCAATCGCCGTTGAACACGTTTCAATTGGTGTCGTTTTTTGGTACCTTTAGCAAATTTTTTAACCCTAATTTCGCTTAGTAGTCTGAGCTTTTCTGCTCCAAGCGCTTAGCGCGTGGACCTCATCTACTCACCGTTCGAATTTCGTTAACTACACACAATCTTTTTTTGACTTTTGCGACTAATTAGTAGAGGGCAGCTGCTTTTCACTTTTTTGGAAAACCCATTTTGACTACAACAACAACCACCACCTTTGATACCCTAAAAATAAATATAAGGATATAACAAGCAAACTAAGCTTTCTTTTGCCTAAGCAGGCTAGCTAACATTAATAAAGGCCTCTTACTAAAAGTAATAAGACAATTATACCTAGCATGCATTACTAGCGTAGCTAATTACAGATATTAGCTATTTTAGAAAAGCTAATAATACGTTCTAGTTAGCAGGCAAAAACTACAAAACTAGGCCTGTAAAAAGATTCTAGATACTTTTAGATCTTCTCCTGCAATGCCTAGTAAGGTAGAAGCCGCTCTATTTCTACCTAGAGTTAGGCTAGACAATGCTATAAGAAGATACGCCTTTAGATCTACTTTACTAGATCCAAATTACCCTCTAAGAGCTGCTATTAGCAACAACAAAAAAAAACACAATTAAATTTAAGAATTTATTATCTTAGCCCTGTAAGACAATATAGAGGAAATACAATACTACGCCTTTACGCTATAGAATGCTAGAACTTCCTACAAGGTCTATATATTAAACAAGCTAAAAAACACTAAAGCTGAAAACTATAAGAAATTACTAGTAAACAACAACTTTTTATAAATATACTTAGATGCCTTAGCTACAAAAGACGGTAAAGGAATTAGCGTAGGCGTTTCTTTTTATAAAAGAGCAACTCTTATTCAAGAAATGCAAGCAAATATAGGAAATTACTAGCTAGTTTATAATAGTAAACTAGAAGGTATTACCTTTAGGCTAAAGAAAGCAGCTAGCCTATTAAACAAATGCTAAAACGTTAATATCTATGCAGATAATTAGGCTCCATTATTTTGATTAAAAAACACCTTAAATAACCCTAGCTAAGAGTAAGAAATTAGGTGTATAAAGGCAGCAACACAACTAAAAGAATTCAGGCATTACTACTACGCTATAATAGGTTCTAGGACACCAAGATATACTAAGAAACGACTAAGCAGACTGACTAGCAAATAATGCTACAGAATTAAACCCTTTAACAGACAAAATAATCCTAGCAGTTGTTAGTTCTTAAATTAAACAACAAGCATATGATAATGAGTTAAGCCTCTTAGTAAAATACAGGAAGAAAGCTACTAGCAAGAACCCAAGCACCTTATCAGCAACCTTTAAATATACAATAAGAAAACAAATACCTATCCCCCCTACTAGACGAGAGATATCTATCTCTTTCTTTTAACTAAAACTACGGTATAGCTACCTAAAGAGTTATTTAATTAAGAGAAGAAAAGTAGAATCTAAAACTTGCCTATGCAAGACACAGCTTATATAATTCTTAAGTGCTAACTATATAAGAATAGTAGAGCTATACTTTAGAACTCCTGTGCAGAGCCAATCTCTCTACTGTATCTCTTTCAAACAGAAGCAGGCATTAAGGCTACTATAGCCTTTATTTAAGAAACTAGGCTTAGTACACAGGCCTAGTACAAAGAAAACTCCGATAACTAGATGCAAACGCCTATGTAGGCGACCTAGCTCTACTCACCCCTCCTCTCCTCCTCCCCCTCCACCACTACACAATAGGCTGAGAGCCTCACCTTCATTTAGATAACCACTCCTTGTAAATAACTTAAGAAGACAACACTACATAGATACCTGCAGGCTTCGGCCTACACGTCTTATATAGCCCTTTAGGCTGAGAAAGGACGTTAAACTATAAGAAAAAAAATAAGAAAAATGCGTCGCTTGACAGCTGAAGTACCTCTTCCTCGCGTGTCTCTACTTCAGTGGTATTTTCTACTAAGCCCAAGAACTCAATAGCATAGTACTTCGTGGCCTGGAAATATGCGAGGACTCGGTTCGCGTAACGCAGGTGCTTTAGTGAAGGGTTTATAGTGAACTGACTTAACTAGCTGGCTGCAAAAGACACATTAAGTTGTAATACTACTGCTGCGTACAGGATCGAGCCTACTTTTTCTTGTATCTCTATAATTTGGTGAAGTGTTGCTTGTCCCTTATATTGTTAAGGACGATAAGACGAGAGGATAGGCGTTGTAGCCGTTCTTCTAGTGTTGTTTATGCCAAACTTAGTACAGATCTTCTTAATGTACCTGTGTTAGCTAATTTAGTGCTTCTTGTCTCTGGTGTTTTGGAGGATGCCAATGTTAAAGAAGGAGATTACTTTGCTTAAATCTTTGATCCTATATCTGCTGTTTAGTTTTAGCTTAAAGTCTTTAATAAAGTGGATACATTCCAGTTGTGCAATGACAAGTAGATTGTCGACGTAGAGGAACAGGATTAGTCCTGTTTGTTTATTGATGAGTATGTATAGTTCATCTAGGTAATAATCAGATCCTAGGTCCTTGAGGAACAAAACGAGCTTGTTAAACTATAGTTTTGGTAATTTGTATGTATGTATGTATTCTATTAACGTCCTGTATCAGCTAAAGGCTATTTAGGACGGTGGCTGTTAGGCCGTTCTATTTTGTGTGTTTATATACATTCTTAGCTTTCTATAGAGTGTACATTGTTGGTGGCGTTGTAGCATGCTCCTACTAGATAGCTAGTAGCTTAGTGGCTTGCTGCTATAATAGGCGCCTGTGCGAAAGAGCAGTTGTGGTAGTGAGGAGAGGTAAAACAGCGAGCTCTCTTTATCCTGAGGTATTTTTATATAGAGGTACCTACTCTATCTATCCTCCTTTTTACTAATCCTTTCTCCCTATAATCCTTTGTGTTCCTAAAGCTGAAAAAAATCTCTAGATAGAGGAAAAAACCTATAAGAATTGAAACGTAGTATGTGATAGGGGCGTTTTGCGGCATATTTTTGTCTTAGCAGTATATAGCTCAGCTATACTGCGGCGGCTTGCGTTAAAATTGCGAGGTTTTCGTAAAAGTTTTTCTTCTAAGGAGAATAGGAGCCTTTAGTAAAGCTATAATAGCTGTAAGAGGAGAAGGATTTAAACCTTTAACCTTTTGCAAGCAGAACTTGCAGAGGCAACTAGGCGCTTTACTACTGCGCCATCCACCTAGTTTTAGTGATTTACGCAGGCCATAAAGCGCCTTTCGTAGCTTCTAGACCTTTCCTGACTAGTAGTACCTAGGCGGACAGGTAGTGTATATCTCCTAGTTCATGTCTGCATTAGTAAAGGCGTTCTTAAAGTCAATTTGATGACTAAGAAGCCTAAATGCGCAGACAAGAGCTATACAGATATAAAAGCTGCGATATGCACTAGTTGCTGCATATATGTTATCAGGGACATGATGTTGTGGGTCACCTCTTACGCAGATTCGCGCCTTGTGACGAATGAGGTAACCTAAAATGTCTTTCACCCCTCAATACATAATCGAAAACCGCCGCTACCCCTACTTCCACGCCATCTCAGACCAGAACTCACTAGGCATTGCCTCGACAAGTTCTAAACGGGAGGTTACTTCAAGTCTCCTATTGACGTCATCGTTCTTAGGCTCTCTGTGATTGAGCTGGCATAAGCGGAACCTAAATAGATCTCCAAAACGTAATCTTCCCCTACATTACATGTGAGACACAGGCATACAGCATAAGTGAGCGTGATGTCTTCCCCCACCTCTCATTTGACTTGCCTGAACGCCCTCGTAGAGATAGTCGCCAAGATAAAGTTTCATTCGGTCCAGATCTGGCTTCAAAGCTCTTTTAGAGCTGACGTCTTGATCGTTGTAGGTGCAGCTCTGTCGTTTTAGTAGATGTAGATGGGCGAATGCAGTAGCAACCTATGCCTCCTGGTCTTCTTGCTCTAGGATACTTTGTGATGCAATGGCAATTACTCTCTCTACCAAAAATTAGGAAAAGCTTCTGGAGCAGGGGGGGGGGGGGCGGGATGGCCCATGTCGTCCACACGCTGCGCTCCAGGTAGTCCTGGAGCGGCGCGTCGGTTAGGTGGTGCGACTGCATCAGCTCGCTCCATTGCTGCTCGTAGAACTTTAGGTACGTCGCCAGCCCTACTCTGCTCTCCTGCAGATATGCGCCCGCCTGCGCGATGGCAAGCGGTAGGCCGTCTAGCAACACAAGTAGCTGCTCGCCCTTAGCTGCATCTACAGTTGTTTCGTTAGTTTTGTTAGCCTATCTCTAAGCACTCGCTACTCCCAGCTTACTGTGCTTCCTCTTGTACTAGCTCTTTAAGATAGCCTGTCCCTGCTCTGTAAAGACCTTGCCTAGCTGCTGCGACTCGCCCAGCTGCTCCAGCCGTGCCAGTCAAGTTGTCACCAGCACCGACCCGTAGTCTGCACCTGACAGATAGCGCCTTACGTCGTACGCATCAGGGTCACCCCCTTGCGCCGTGTACTCCCGGTCGACGTTGTTGAAGACGAGCAGCCACGTGGTGTTGTCAGGCCATGCAAGCCAAGCCATGACGTCTATTACTACTGCATTAACGTCGGCGCTGCTGTCACCAGCATACCCTCTGCTTGTCTTAGGGATCTGGCCTTGCGGGATCCTGCCCGCGCAGCTCGTGATACTCTGCTTTAGGCTGTCCTCGCTGCGTCCGTCCAGCCAGAACACCGAGCTGAACCGGCGGTAGTGTCGCCGCGCAAACTCGACCGCCAGCTGTGTCTTGCCCATGCCGCCGAGGCCACGCAGGACGTGTGTCTTCTGGCTCTGGCGATGAATCTGTCTTGGTCACGGCAGAAGCACTTGTTTAAGCTCTGCTATCTCCGCCAGCCTGTCTACAAACTGACGCGCTCTTGGCATGCTGTTACAGCTAAAGTCAGTTTTATATCTTTTTAAATTTAAATACACTTTAGTTATAGGCCCTAAACAAAGACAACGTTTGCAATAACTTTCTCAGCTGGTAATGCTGCCTGCACATACCTGCATCTGCTTGTGTACTTTCTGCAAGCTGATGTACCGCCGCGTTACTGCTGCTATCTACTTAACTTTCTTTACCTCTTCTAGCCTAATGTTTTCTAGCCCCCGCACTACGTTAAACTAGTAGTACTGCCTTGTGCTGTCCAGCAGCGCCTGCTCGCGTTGAAACTTCTTTGCTGTCTGCTTAGTCTCAGTGGCTATCGCGACTAGTGTCTTACTAATATTAAAAACATCGTCCTTGAACGCCTTTAGTGACGGCACACCTGTCCCAACAGACACCACGCACTTGACCTAGCCCTCTCGCGGCTTAGGGCCCTACGCCAGCTGCGCCTGGTCTCACACCTCCCGCACAGAGTTGTTTGCCCCCGTTGCCCCGTCCACAAACTGCTCGCCGAACCGGCCTACTGTAATTAGGTTAAGAAGGGGGTTGCTGCTAAGGTCGCCCGGCAGGCTTCCTATATTGTTACGCTGTTTAGCAGATCGCTGCCGCCGCGCGGAGTTTTATAGCTTGTAAGGCAGACAGTCTCGCTCGTCTCCTTGCTTGTTGCGCACACGAAGCTGCGGCTGTTAGCATACAATCTGTTAGATGTGCTGCGCAACGCACACTTTACAAGCAGTAGCCGACTTGTTTTTAAAAAGTGTGTCCTCCTGCAGACCCTACTTAGCAACTACCTCCTTTACAGCTTGCGCCAGCTCTTCTGAATTAAAGCGGCCCTGCACCTGGCCCTAGGTCGTCACCCGGTGTCGTGTCTTGCGGAACACGCAGTCAGAGAGCGACAGGTACGCGGCGATGCAGTCGCCCACGCTTATCTTCAGCCGGCCCACCATGACGGCGATCAGGCTGAAGTTCAATCGTCAGCGCGCTCTTCGCATATCGTGATAGCTTAGTGACTGCTCACCCGCCCGTGCTCGTCCCGCCGATCATGTCAAAGTAGTCGCACGGCTTTGGCGGCGCGTCGGGGTCAACGGCCTCCATCAGCTGCTCGAGGATCATGAGGGCAGACAGGCCGCGCACGCCGCCGCCGTCGAGGGCGAGCAGGCGCAGGTCGCTGCCGGGTATGGTGTGTGCGCGTCAGGTGGCAGGAGTCGGAGGAGTGCTGAGGTCGGGTCATAGTACGGCTGAGGTATCGCATGCGGCCGAGGCGCGCGTCTCTGCCGTCATGCAGCTACTAGCATGCATGGTTAGTGGAGGCGAGTGGGCGTTACGGAACGGCAGGTGAACGCGGGGTTTGCTGGCTGCATGTCGCTTGTTGCTAGTCGCTGCCGTTATCTGTCGCCTAGGTATTGGTAGGCTCTGCCCAATGCGATGCGCCCCGAGCTGTCCATTGACGTCTCATTAGAGTGGCCTTGAGCTAATGCACTCCACGTGTCCGGATTGTAGGATCATGTCCGGGCTTTGCGTCGATCGTGGCACGGCTGCTTGGACTAAGACCTGCCCGCGTAGCGCTTTGCATAACGCCTACCATTTCTTCAGCTTCCGCCGCCTAAAGCCTACTAGCTGTAAGAGAAGTAGAAACTAGACAAATCCCTGATCAGGCGCGTAGCTGTTCAATGAATGGAGTGCGGCACCAACTAGATGTTGGCTTCCAGTGATAAGCGTCTGCATGCCTCTAGCTTCCGTCCCTATTTCCCTAGCAGAATCCAAGGCTTTCTGTATATTTGGTTCGTAGAGAATATGAGAATTTTGGTGAAACCTCTTCCATATCTCACCAAACGCTTTTTGCAACGTGTCTTCTGACTTTGCAATCACAGCTACATCGCAGTAGTCAGTGGGTGAATTTCAAAGGAACGAGGTTATCTTCACCTGTTGTAGAATCAAAGTCCTGCTCTGGATCGTACAGAGTGAAAATGACATGATGGATATGAATAGTGCTGAGGGCAGTGGCCAGTCGTTCGAGCACGATTTTCGCATCCCTCTGCTCCGAAACTTGGCTGAAAATTAAGATCCGTACGAGAGATGCCCTATAAACGTTAGTGGTAGGCGGCAGTATTTGACCTGGTGAATTGAGCACCTCTCTCCCTGCGAGCTCTCAATGAACCATTCTGCGGCCTTGCTAACGCTCATCTCATTATGTGCACCGTCCAGAAACCAGCTGAATGCTCCTTCAACAAGAAGTTGAAAGCGTCCCGGCCAAGAAAATTGGCCTATGCCCTGCAAGATATCCGAGGATGATAATGGCGCAGCATCTTTAGGGACTCTTTCTTCAAGAAAACAGCGAACTGCAGCAAGCGCAACGGAACAGTTCATACGCTGGATATCCGGCTTTAACTGCAGTGCATCTGCTGGGAGAGACATATTGTTCTCAACAAATTGGACGTTGACGCCTTTCTCAGACGCGCGGTTCCGAAGAACCTCAGCAGCTGAGGCCTCTTGAGGAGATGAAAGTGCATGGGCCCCACGCTTGAAAATTCCCGCTTTATGCCAGGCAATATTTTCGATGGTGGGCCCTAATTGCTTGACGTGATCTATTCCAAGAGTAGTGATGACAGTTGCGACAGGCTGCTCTATCACGTTAGTAGCATCATATTCCCCTCCATGATGAGTCTCAAATATAGCCGCTTCTACGCCTTCTCTGATGAACGCATGAAACGATACTAAGGCAATGAGCTGAAGATAACGAGGCAAAGTCTGTAAACTGTTATCATCTTCTGACAAGACATCCCACACTTCGAAGAAATATCTTGCGAAAACGTCTCTGGCGATGGGTTGGAAATTGATGCGAATCCTTTCTTCAGGATAAATGAGATGTGGCGAAGTGTATAGACCTGTCTTCCGTGGGAAGCCGGTCCTTTCCCCGAAAGCTCTGAGAAAGGACTCGATGAATGCACATGTACTGCCTTTGCCCTTAGTTCCTGCGACATGAACAATGTTAAGGTTATCAATCTCGGCAGTCTCTCTCTGTCAGTAAAGTTCTAGAGACTGCTCAAGGAGGCATACCGAATGACCGATCTGGTGCAGCCATTGTTTCATTCCAACTATGCTCGGAGTACCCTTTAGGTCAGGTTTTCCTTGCGCATCGGGAATACGGCTCAGACCCGGTGGATTGCTTCCCGGGTTTATACTAGGTCTCTCCGGGCGGCGTCGGCTGTGGAGGATGTTAATGGCGCTCTGAACTGCGTTAGGACATCGAATTATATGTGATCAACTCTGATTCACCTTATAGCTTCTGTCAATCGGGCGCGACGGCATAATTTTGCTCATTGCCAGTACTTAGCGGGGCGATAGCGTGGGAACTCGCTACAGCGAAGACAAGATTTCAACGCGTCATTTCGCTTATTTCTGCATCACGTGCTCTCACGTGATACTCGGAACTCTGGATCGAGTCAACAGATTTCAAGCACTTCGCTGCTATTGTTGTCATCCTAGCCCACATAGATGTATTCACCTCCTGTAGGGCTTAGTCACAGCGCTGCACAGTTGCGCCTCGGATACACTCTTAGAGCAGGGCAAGTTATGCGACGGGTTGCTATCTCACGAATCAGACCCTCGTGCAGCTCGATGAAGAGTCGCGATGCGATACGATCGCGTGACATCAGATAACTGCTCCGAGTTGATTGAATGCACGCTTGCGCAAAGGATTTCTCGTTTGGTAATACTCTGTCATAAAACTCCGTTTTTTTTCGCCACAGGTCTCTCTACTTTACCTCACCCTTCCCACTAAAATGCTTCTACCGATCATCGATGCATATAATAATCCTCAGCCCTCTCTACTAGTAATCAAGATATAAGCCTTGGTAGATGCAAGGAAGGATGCAAAGTATATTAAAGACGTCAAATTCTCCGTTGTATGGTACTCGGCCAAAAATCAGCCGAAACAAGGTGGGCGCAACTGAGAGAGATACTCGTTAAAACTACCCTAGGCTACGAGCCTCACCTTCATTTAGACGAACCCCTACTTGTAAATAATATATTAGAAAACACCACGTAGATACTTGTAGGTCCTAAACCTACACGTCCTGTATAGCCCTTCAGGCTAAGAAAGGACGTTAAACTACAATAAATAAAAAAGGTAGGCGCAACCTGCACCGCGAGCTCCACCCAAAAAGGCACGAACACGATTGATAACAGCAGCCAAAAAATATCCTGGATAGTCCAAAAGTTTCGTCAGCATCTACTTAGTAGTGCATCAAGAAATCTCGTGATGATAGTAATCGTGGGTGGCTCTACATTCTCATTGTTACCATGGTGAACAAGCGCGTCGGCCCATCATCTGTCCGGTCACGGTGGTAAGCGAGCGTCGGGAATTTGAGATAAACAGGCTGACGCTATGTAGACAAACCGCCGTCTGAATTGTGATCTAGTCTTCGCCGCCATCATACCCCGCTTTCTGATTATGTCGTTCTTTGTGTATCGAGCACTGACCCCGACAAAAGGAGGATCCGGTTCATCTATCTTCTACCTAGAAGCACTCGTGCTCCATCCAAGAGATCATCAGTTGAACAACTTTCAGACGCAGACGCTTCTGAGCCAGCAATTCGTGTGTCTTGTACTATCTCTCATGTCTCCCTGGAGCAGCCGTCTCCCTATTCTGCGCTTTCTTACACCTGGGGTGACTTGAATGGAAAAGGCCTCATCCTTGTTGGCGATGCTCTTTTCAACGTCACAAAAAGTCTTGAAGTTGCGCTTAGTCATTTGACGCCAGAGGATAAGCCACTGACGCTCTGGATCGATGCTCTTTGTATTCATCAGAACGATGAAGTGGAAAAAAACAGAGCAAGTAAGACAAATGCAGCAAATCTATTTAAAAGCGACATCTGTAATAACCTAGCTAGGTCCGGCTGCGGAAAATAGCGATGCTGCCATGCACTAGATCTAGCGTTATGGGTCTTTTTCTCATGAACTTGGCATTGGAACGAGGCTGGAATTGCGACTTCGCCAGCTCCTACAGATTTTTGAAGTGGATCTAGATAAACTACCTCACGAAGGACTTAAAGAATTCCTCCGGGACAACTCTACGCAGCTGTCGCCGGGAACTTATGGCAGCGAGAGCATTGGCATGGCCTTATCTAAACTCTTCAAACGAGCCTCTGTTGGACAACGGGGCCGATGTCAACTCAAGAGATGCGTATACTGCACTCTTGTGGGTTCCTAAGCAAGCAACCGCGGGGTAGCGTGCAGTTTCCAGCCCAATGATGGATTATGTCACCCAATCGCTGCGAGGCGCTGTACGCTCTAGCCAACAATACCGACACCTCAAGCTGCCGGAACGCGGTGCCAGCATGCCATGGCAAGCGCTGACACACAATATAAGCGCCAGCCTCCACACGTCGCCTGCGCATCTGTCCGTCCCGTCGCATCCAAGGTACCCGCGCTCAGCGAGCGCTTCATGCCCGAACCAGCAGTACTAGCACCAGCAATTCCCTTCAAAAGCCGCAAACGACATCGCCCCGAGACCTTCATGAATTAGCTTAATACTTACGGCATGACTGGCAGCAGGGACGCCTTCCGGACTGGCGCCACAGCGTACAGAAACGCACGTGACTGGGCCAAGGAGCAGACGGATGCAGCTATCGCTCAGGCAAACCATCACTTCCGCGCACAGACCGAGGCGCCGACTGACAATGCCAGTGCAAGTCCAGCGCTAGGCTTCGTGACTGCGGAAGAGACCGAAGCATCGTACACGCAGACGCAGGAGTCGAGCACGTCTCTGAGCGGGCAAGTCCACGGACTGAGGAGGCCATATGAGTCGGATCCTTCCAACAGCTCTTCTGAAGAGCCCGCAGAGTACACGCTGCCGGTTAAGCGCTTAACAAGGCACTCAGCTTGTTAGCATAGTCAGCGCAAGCGGCACGTCAGCTAAAAGCTGTAGCAACAATGACTTTTAAATGTATAGCACGCTGTCACCTATGCATAAGCTTATAGATTATTTGCATTAGTCTTAGACTTTTCAGCGCATGCTGTTGAAGGCATTAAAGGTATGCTGGCAGAGTGTAGAACTTGGCTATCCCTACGTGGGGTCGAAGCGGTTCTCTTACTTTGGCAAACATGTCAACAATAAATACATTTGGCGGCAGATAATTTTCGAACTTGAGCACGACGCTTGCGCGTGGAAGCGTACCTATAAGGCAAGTTAATTTTATGTGCTCGGCGTAAAACATATGATGCGACTCATCAGGGCTGAGGAGATTGACTAGGGACGTACTTAACGACGGCTGCGGCAGACTTAGTTGAGGTCGACTAGGAGACGCTATGCCGTGCGTGTTAATGAACTTGACATTCCGCTAGTTAAAGATAGTATTAGTATTAACGTAAGGGCGTATCTTAAACAAGCCTTAAGTGTTGCTAGACAATGCCTTGCTTAATGTGCGCTGGCTTTTTTTAGATTGATGCAACAGCCTATTCTTAAGCGATTGTAGGGATAGAGAAGATATGTTAATAGTGCTTTCTTCTTAAGAAAGCCTAAGACTGCTAGACCTGCTAAGTAGAAGGGATCTTGTAGCCTGCTGTGTTTAAGTAGCTTTAACAACATCCCTAAGCCTAGCTAATTAGCTTCCTATAGCATAGGCGAGGATATTCTTTATTATATAGCGTATGTCTGCGACCTGTTACTTATTGTTAAGGAAGACCTTTATAATAGGCTCTATGTAGTATACTAGGCACTTTTAGTTAAACTCTTACTAATAGACAAAGAGATGCGCAGACTCTATATTAATAGTAAAAGAGAAGTGCACTGTATCCTAGGCAGTTAAGATAATACTAGCGTTGGTGTAGAACTAGTGTAAATAGTATATAATAACAGCGCTATTACGCGTATCTAAGGACTAGTGTTAGAGTTACGTGTTAGATTGTATTAGATAGAGAGTAGTATTATACTCTAAGGGCGTGCTTAGAAGTGCGGCTAGTTGTTTTTTAGGCTCTTCTACTATGCGCTTATAAAGGGAAAATAGAGTGCTAAGGCGACTGCGTAGCTAAGTAGGCCATACTCCTGCTGCATAGAGAAGGCGGTCGTGGTGCTATTGCTATCTTTCTAGTAGCAGTAACTAAATAGATAATCTAGTTAAGAACTCTTAAGGGCGCCGTACTCTTTAACCTAGGCTAAATTAATTAGTAGCAGTAGATAGCGCTTGTTAAGGTTCTATTTAGCTTTAACAGCTAATATAGGCAGGCTATTATCCTTAATAAATAAAAGCACGTCCTTAAGCAGGTTAATCCTGTCTTGTTCTACAAGGCGTTAAGCCCGCCTCTACTGCTAAGTAACGTGCTGTGTATTTAGAGAGCGTAAGAGATTTATACTTAAACTAGTGCCTACTTACAACTGGTTAATAAAGGCTTAAAGACTAGCTAGCAGGGCTTAGTAATAGCTAAAGTAGATGCTATAGTAGCGTAGCTTATTCTTATTGTTGCAAACTTTAGGCTTTAATAACTTAGACAGCAAAGCGCTGCGTAACAACACAGCGCTAGTAGTTGATAATAGTAGAAGTATGAATATAGACATAGATGTTAATGTAGATATAAATATAGAGCAGAGCTAATTTATAGCAAGTTAGTTGTAGAGGGCGAGCTGTTCGTACGTAAGAGGAGCGTGTACTAGTGAGGAAGACGAGGCTAAGTGCGAGGTGCGGCGGCGCTTGGCAGAGTGCGGGAGCGAGTGCAGCGACGGCGAGAGCGCGCGTTTGGGCATAGATATAAAGAAAAGCGGGCGACAAGCAACGAGCAGCTGGTATCTTGATATGATGCTGATGTTGATAATGTTGATCAATGTTGGAGACGGTCGGGATGGATTCTTACCATAGGTACTGTAGGTATCCGTGCACTTAGTTTACGTGCCTGTGCGCGCAACCATCGCCAAACACCAGAACAGTCTCTTAAAAACAAGGCTATATAGCCACATCTCATTTCCTGCTAAATCTTTAAGAAGCATTCAAAGCAGGTGCAGACTTAAATAGTGTTGTACCGCTAATATAACAGCTGAACAAAGCAAGAAAGTTGCAGACAGTAAATGTTAAGCAACATAGTTAAAAAGACATACTACTCTTTAGTGCGACTGCACCATTTCCCTGCTCCTTAGGGTTATTTACAGGCCAATAGTCTTCTCTGTTAGTATTAGCACCTTATCATAATAGTCTATTGCATAAGGATCATTTTCTGCATCAGCGGTAAGACAATTACCGCTCTCAGCCTTCTTAGGGCATGCGCATAGTATACCGAGTAACTGCATAGCGTCTAGCGGCAAATAACGCGTGAATAACAAGATGTTATTAGCAATGCCATCAGACTTCGTCTACTTCTTCCGGCTAGCTAATACCAATATTGATGCTGCTGCACCCGCACATAAGACGTCGCTTATAATATTCTACTGTATGTTTAGGTTCTAGAATTGCATTTCTTAGGTTAAGATCTTTTTCAAAAAGCTCTAGATATTTTAATGCTCTAATAGCTTAGGCTATTTGAGTTTAAAGATTGTTCTTTGCGTAATTAAAGGAACGAGCCTAGAGGCTCTAAGTAAACTAATTAATAGAGGGACGTCGTTACTAGGCGAAGTTACAGCTGTAGCCGGAGAGTGATTAGTAAGTAGAGAAGTAGTAGCGTGCGAAGCAGCAGAAGATAAAGGGACCTTAATTAGTATAGAGATAAAGGTGGATAGAGGAGCTTTAGTTAACAGAGTAACGGCGCTAGATAGAGAGGCTTTTATTAAGACAGTGTACGGTATCGCTATTAAAAAGTCTTCTAACAGAGTAGTTCTTTTGTAAGTAGAATCTAAGACGCTAATTGTCTCTTCTAGTAGCTTAAAAAGATGTGAGCGAGAGTGTTATTGTTAGAAATTAGACTTACACTTCCGTTTAACTCCTCCTACGCTGCATTCTTAATTCTTTTAGAAAGATTCATCGTGGTGTGGAGTTCAGCGTAAAGTTGATCGTAATGTTCAGAGCATGCACTGGGACGCGCTAATTTAGTCTAAGCCACTTAGTTAGGTGAGCCACTCAGTTGTGAACCACGTTAAGCAAGTATATTTTTTATTATATTGCGCAAGTATGCGACCTGTTTCTTGATGTTAAGGAACGTGTTTATTTATTTTTAAGGTACCAAAGGTGATGGTTGTTGTTGTTGTAGTCAAAATAAGTGTTCCATAAAAGTAAAAGCAGCTACCTTCTATTAATTAGTCAAAAAAGTCAAAAAAAAGGATTCTATATAGATAACAAATTTGAATACTAAGTAGATAATGTCTACGCACCAAGCGCTTAGAGTAGAAAAGCTTAAACTACTTAGCAAAATTAGGGTAAGTAGATTAACTAAAGGTACTAAAAACAACACTAATTAAAACGTGTTTAACAGAAATTGCTAGCTTACAGCTGGTAACAAGATTGCGATGAAGGTAAAGAAGGTAGAGAAAGTAGAAGAGAGTAGGAACACGGACATTACTGCAGCAGGAGCCTGCAATACTTTTTATAAAAGCTTTCTACCTACTACTTCTTACTTTTGAAATTTCATATACTATATTGTACTGTATACAAACAACTTATATACAGATGATATAATACTTCAACTATTCTTCTTTCTATTTAACACAAAAACTAATAGCTTATATTAAGTAAAGTAAACTTTACTAAGTTACTATATAAATGGTAAATTATAAAACCTCCGTTTATTTTTGTTACACAGCTTCTTGAGTTAGTTAGAAAAAGTTGTTACCAGTAGCTTTTATAATAATTAAGCAGACGCAAAGGTTAAGTTCTCTTATTTATAAACAACTTATTAATGCGTCTAGTAATATATATATTAAAGTTATGATAGAAGTTACAAAAAGCTTATTTAGTAGCAAGTTTTTTAAATATATTACGTATACTGATAGTATAAGTGTAGTAATAGTATATTATTTTACTAATCTTCTTTTACGCGAATATAACTTTAGTAGAGAGCCCTTGTAGTAGCTTTATAAGGAGCAAGGGCGTGTTGAATCAGCTATTAAGCAGCTTAGACAAAATAACAAGCAAGTGAATATATAAGTTGCTTCTAGAGATAGGAGAGGTGTGCTTAAATAGTAATACTATTATTGTATGTTTACATCTAAGTATAGGCGTATGCTAGAAACGCTGTAATGTGAAGACCGTCCGAAGATGATTGAGGTTGGTTCTCGGGAAATGAACGAGTACTAAGGACACAGGGTGTACTAGCACGATTAGAAGATTAATGTAATAGTACAAGGTGTGTTAGCACGATTCAAAGATTAATATAATAACACAAGGGTTAAGAATTAAGTCTTAATCCTTAGATTAATTTATAAGTAAAACTCTAAGTTAAACACACTAAGCTATAATGTTTAGTGCCTATACTATATACTAATAAGTATAGCGCTTGTGTACGAGCGTGCGCTTGTAGAAAAGCGCGCTTGTTGATAAGCAGTTACGTAGTTGCGCTTGTAGATAAGCGTGTAGGTCCTGCTCGTAAATAAGCAGTTACATAACAACAGCGCAGTTGCCTTGCTGTAATTCACTGCCTACGTCGCATAATCTTTAAGGCGTTATTTCAAGTGTCCTCTAGTTTATGTTGTAACACTATCCTTGTCTTTTAAAAACTCGTCCTTAAATTACGTAGTTGTTTTGTAGTTTTGTTATTAATAACTAAGGCTTGCCCCGCGTTATAAGTAAGGTAGTTGTTATGTCCTCTTCTTACTAACGTTACTTACGTCTTAGCTCTAAAATTGTTTGTGCTAATTATTCTGCTGAAGCTCCTTGTAATTATTATTTTCTCAAAGGTATTACATATTACGTGATGCTTAATTCTTGTTTAAAGTGTGCGAAGTATATGCAGTTAGGTTAAGCATGTGTAAACATGTCTGAGAAGTCTTTAGATCGTACTTGCAATAAGTACTAAATAAAAGTTAATAATAATGATAAATTACTTGTAACAGTAATTTTGCGGTTATTGCAAAAAAAGATAATTAAACAGGCTAAAAAGCAGGCGCGTAAAAAGGAGCTGTGTTTAGCTTCTAATATAAAGGCTGCTAGGGAGGTCAAAGTAGCGCAGGAAATCAATTATTCTACAGCATCTATTAGTATAGCCTTTTTGTCTACAATGTAAGCTACTATAGGTTTGCTTAATGCCTCTGTCGCTAAGCTTAGTATTGCTAGAGATGCTTTTGGCAATTTGTGAGGTTTGTATTTAGTTCCTATATATTGTTGCTACATAAATAACCTAACTATTTAATTAAATATTCTGTTCTATTATTGCTATTTTAGTATGCAAGAATTTTCTTAACTTTATATTTGTTTCCTTCTTCTATTTTGTAATAAAAGAACTTTTAGAGTAGCGTCTATAAGTCTCCTAGTTCTAACATGCTAACATAAAATCTTAAGTAGATTTTTGTATCAGGTAGAAGGTTAAGTGTGTACGTAACTAGTCTCTTCTAGTCTAGAATTAAAAATAGTCTAACTCTAACGTTGTTAAGATCTTTACTAAGTTGTTTAGTGCAAAGCTTCTTTGTAAGTAAGTAGACTTTATCTCCTTTCTTTAGCTAATGTGCTGTTTTTTGTTTCTAGTTTATATATACAATGCTTTAGCGTTAAGCCTTCTCAAGTGTCTTCTTAAGTAACTTATATACTAACTTTAGCTTATTAGCTGTTGTAATAGCTGCTTCTGTTTTTAAGCTTAGATGTGTACGTGTAAAGAGATTCAGGTGTCTCTTGTAATTTGCGTAGATTTAAGTCTATCTTATAAACTTCAAAAGCTTGTTGTTGTATGCTATTTGTGCTATAAGTAGTAATAATACTTAACTGTTCTGTTGTTAGTTAACATATGATTTAAGGTATGATTTTATTATGTAATTTGTTGATTTAGTTTATTCGTCTGTCTGTAAATAATAAGCTGTTAATAGCTTTCTCTAAATTTTAATCGCAGCAAGTAGTGTTGTCTAAAAGTTTAAAGGAAAGAGCTTGTCTCTGTTACTAAGAATTAACTTTAGTATACTGTAATATTTAATAATTTAATTTGTTAATAATATGCGCAAGCTACACTGCTGTAAAATCTTTTCTAAAAGCTATATACTAAGCTTGTTTTATAAATTAATTAACTACTAAAAAAATTGTGTTTTGAGATACTTTAGTAATAGGATCTTTTAAGACTAGTATACCTGTAACAAAGTCTATATAGATGTCTAACTACAGTGCGTTAGGTAGTTTTATTGCTTACATTTCTCTGTATAGTGCGTGTGTACTGTGCTTGTTTCTCTAACAGTCTGTACATTTAGTGTCGCATATATGACGTACCATCCTCAAGGCCCAAGGCGCTCTTAGGCATCAGACCTAGGCGCCTGCCAGATTACGCGCTAGGCTCGCGCTAGTTAACCGCATATCAGAGTTTTCACGCTAAGCTTAGGAGCTTACTCCTAAGCTCTACAGGATACGTGGCAAACTTAGAGGTAATCCCTCTAAGTTCTACAGCAGCCTTTCTAGGTTAGGACTATTTCCTTTGTATATAGTATATATAGCACGTCTTAGACGCAGGTAAAAAGGCAGAATTAACTATCTAGTTCTTCTAAACTACTGTTACTAGCTCCTTATTCTCTCTAGTTATAAGCCTAGCGCTTTAAATTACAGTTTAGATTCTCCCTACGCATCCTAGAGTACGCTAGTAGTAGTTTAGACCCTCTAATTTGTTTAAAACACACCTCTTAACCTACTAACTAATTATACGTATTACTATAGTAAGCAACTCCTTATAAATTACTGACTTAGCGCGCCTTATAAGCTACGTAAGCTAGACTTACTAGTATACTTAGCTAAAGTTTAACGCTAAATCTAAAGAAGTCTAGGAATATATAAACTAAGAAGCTATTATAACTATTAATATATTAATAGGGCTGCCTCTAAGGCCCTTAGCGCCTGTAGAGGACTCTTCTAAGGAAAAACTTAACGCCTACAACAGAAAGCTTAAAAAATATTATATAAGGCACGTAAACTAAGTAGTAAACGTACGCGCTCTTTAGTATATTTAGAATTAAGTCTATGTAACTGTTAACAAATAGTTACTAGCTCTAATTATAATTAGACTTGTAGACGGTGCTAGTTAAACTCTAAACAAGCTTATTAAATAATTAAAGATTAAACTAGCTCTAACAGATGCTGTTAACTAAATAGTAACATACTAGAATTACTGTGTAAGCCTTAAAAAGGTAAAGCTTAGTACTATAGAACTATAAGCTTAGTACAATAATTAGTAAACAAACTAACTAAAAGCTAAGAAGCTAAAGATCTTTAAAGTAGATAGTGCGCTTACTGTATTTAACTTTCTAAATGCTATAGGAGCTAAATATGCTCTTAAATAGGCTAGCACTACAAAGATACTCTACTAGTAAGACTAGACGCTTAAGAAGAGTTATCCTAATCTTAACTAAACTAGTTAAGTATTTATAGAAATAATCTACTAGCGCTTAATTAGCTTACTAAGCTTAGCTAAATCTTTAGGAGCTTATACTATATTAAGAAGCTTAAAACCTTGTCTAAAAGGCGCTAAAGGCATAGGCTATAAATAAAGCCTTAAGTACCTATATTAAAATAGTAATAATAGCAAGCATTACTAGGATCCTGTAAAGTGCTATATACTCTTAGCAGCAATTAAGGCCTACGTAAAGGTTAACTTTAATTTTAGTAGAAAGAAATTTAAAAAGATTTAGGAACGCCTGTACACTAACTAGTATAAAAAACTTTAAGACAAACTTATTAAAGCAGGACACAAGCTTTCTTAAAAGAAAAAGAGCAAGTTAAAGCCTTTCTTAGGTAGTATAGTTGTATTCTTAATTAACCTAGCGCTTCTTAAGAAAAACAATACTAGTGTATACTATACTAGCAACTTTAACGCTTATATACTATTAGGAAGTACTATACTAGACAGTAAGGCTACAGTGAACTTAGTAAACAACAAGGAACTACTTATACTAGGCTTCTTTGTACCTGCTACAGAGTTAGAGATAGTAGAAGCAAGCACTTAGGCCTTCCTTATTAGTAGCTAAGGCACTTATATCTTACACTAAGTTCTAAGTAGAATACATAGTAATAAAACTAAGGACCTTACGCTTATAGACGTAGTAGTTATTAAATTTTTTTACCTAAATATTATCTTAGAAGCTCGCCTACATAGAAAAGAAGTCTAGTACTTAGGCCTAGATAATACTCTCTACTAAAGTACACTAGGCAGAAACGCTGTACTAGTAAGGCTTAAACGCTGTTTTAACTTCTTATTCCTTAAATACAAGCCTCTATTCTCTTATCTTAACCTTGTTCTAAACGTAATACCTTTAGTTAGAAGCTTATAAGTAACTTATCTAAGGAGTAACTTAGAGGACCTTTAGTATGCCTGCATAGAGCACCTAGGCCCTAAAGCACTAGAAGTACTTGTTAACGTAGCTTAGAGAGTAAAGATTAAAGAAATAACACGTGTTAAGTGCAAGCACTGTACTTAAACTTATATAAAACAGGTTATATTACAAAGGCTAAAGAAGCCCTCTTCTTAGCTATACTAGAAGATCTTGTAGGACTTATTTAACATGCCTTAAGGTTGTTTGGGAGAGCAATAGATACAGGTAATAAAAGACGCTTTTAGTAGAAAGCTCTATGTATATATTCTACAAGTAAAATCTATCCTAGAGATTATAAGAGCCTTTTATAACCTTAAAGTACTTATTAAAGCTTGTTATAAGCTCTAGATAGTTAAAATTACATAAAATAATAACCTTTTAACACTCTTTTAGTAAAAGACGTTGTAGTACTAAATATAGTATGAAGAACGTAGTATTACTATTAAGCCTTCTCTACTATATATATATAAACTAAATAGAGCTACTAAACAAGCAGGCTAAGAGCTAATAACTAAGTTAATTAAGATAAGGGTAAGCGTAAACCTACCTAAGAAACTCTAGCTAGAGATTATTAAAGTGGCGGCTTAGCTTTATAATATAAGTCTCTCTTATACACACAGCTTGTGTTTACTAAATAAGCTCCTTAAGCAATAGAGTAGGGAGTACTTTAAGTACTATAAGCCTAAGCCTCTTAGGAGCCTTATAGTAAACATAAAACTAAATTAAAGCAGTATATATGCTTATAGCTGCTGCGCCTATTCCTTAAATAAGAAAAAAGTAGCTAGGTAATATAGGAAGAGCTTTAAGACTCTTCCTAAGGGCTATATTAGTTACTTAGTAGGCTATAGAGCCTTTAATATATACTTTTTATAGGTCCTAGCGCTTAACTAAGTTATTACAACGTATAACGTTACATTTAATAAGACACTATACTACTAGGGACTAGCTTATAAGCTGCCTAGGCAGGACGCAGTCCTTATAGTAAGCACCCTTAATAAAGACAAAATTAATAAAGCTAGAAAAGTACTTAAAGAGCTTACTAGTATTAGTTAAGTAGTAGTAATAATACAGAAGGACTTACAGCTAATAAGTAATTAGCTAGTAATAAAGACTATAGAAGGCCTATCATAATCTCTAATAAGTAGTACGCTAACAGCACGTAAAGAGCGTTAGGCTAACGCTTCTTAGGGAATTTGTGTAGGGCAGAAAGGTCCTTTAAAACAGCTACTAACGCCTAAGGCAATGCTAGCGCCTTCTTTACTAGGAGCGTAAATACAAGAGTAAGGCACTTTAGCTTAAAGAGCTGTAAGTAGTAGTAATAAGCTGCTTAGCTCTTAGAAATTGTAAACTACTAGTAGATTAAGCTTAATAGACGCGCTAAGACTCTTACAGTCTTAAGGGGGAGTAGAGATTACTTCTAAGGATGCCTAGCGCAGTGCTAAGAATCTTACAACACTAATTAGAGCTCCTTAAAAAATTTTAGTAAAAAGACCTTATAAAAAGAAAGTATAGGGACCTTCTGTAAGGAGCTCCTTAAGGCTAAAGAATAAAGACTAACATAGTCTTAACGTAGGAGGTATAAGCGTATATTGCCTATTATATAACCTCTTAAAGGCTCCTAAGCTTAAAGCACTACTCTCTTAGCTTTAGGATAATAGAGAGCTAATTATAGTTTATGCTATAATAGCAGTAGCTCTTAGAAAGGCTAATTAACCTTAAACGCATTTTAACAATCTCCTAAAGCTTCTACATAAATAGAAGGACATCTATAACTACTAATATAAGACTCTGTTTAGACAGGCTAGCTAAAAGGAGATTAATACTCTACTTTTAAAAGGCACTTAGATAGAAGAAGAGACCCTAAAAGACACCAAACCTCTCCCTCTTAAGTAGGTATTTACCTATAAGCTTAATAAGAACAGCTACTTTCTTAACTGTAAAGCTTGTCTTGTAGTAAAAGGAGACCTTTAAGTAAAAAACTTAATATACTTAATATACGCGGCAACACTAGCTGCGTAATCTTTTAGGCTTGCAATTATAATTACAGCTAAGTTTAATATAAAAATATAGCAACTTAACGTAGTAGGCGCGTTCTTTAACATAAATATTAGTAAAAGAATAATAGTCTTATGTAATCTACTAAATAGTTATAAGCGCCTAGGCAAGTGCGTTAAGCTTAAAAGAGCCTTATATAGCCTAAAAGACTTGCTATTATTATAGTACAATAAGTTCTTAAGCACACTAAAAAAGCTTAGCCTACAGGCCTTAGCTAAGGAGCTATGCTTATTCTTTACTAAGGAGCGCTTAATACTCCTACTATTCTATATAGATAATATACTCCTTATATACTATTAAACTTACTAAACGAAAGCCTATAAGATCTTTAAATCTATTAAGAACACCTATAAGGTTAAGAATAAAGGAAGGCAAGCTAGTTTCTAGGGATAAGGATTGTAAAATATTATAAAAAGCGTATAATATTGCTACTACACAACACCTATATTAACAAAGTTACTAAACGCTTTAGTTTAGACGCCCTTAGTAGGTTTCTAAAAACTCCTTTACTCTTAGAGGAGCTAGTTAAAAATCTAGAAGAGGCTCTAAAGCCTTAGATTAAGGCCTACTAAGAGCGCGTTAGCAGCGCGCTGTATATAGCTATTATGCTGTGTCCTAACGCTGCCTACGCAGTCTCTTAGCTTTCTTACTTTCTAACTAACTTTTTAGAAGCTTATACAAAGGCTGTAGATTATCTTATATAATACCTCTACTATATAAGGCATAAGGGAATTACGTACAGTAATAACAACAGTAAGGAACTTACTATATATAAAGACGCGTCTTTTACAGATAATTTAGAGACTTATTAATCTTCTTAAGGCTATATTATTATGCTCTTTAGAGGTCTAATTATTTCGAAAGCAGCTTATTAAGCTACAGTAACAACTTTAATAATAAAAGCTAAGCTCCTTATATTAGAGCATGTAGTAAAAGAATCTATAGCGCTTAAAAGGCTATTTAAAGAGCTTAAGCTTGTAGTTTTAGGAGCTTAGAGGATCTTTTGTAACAACTAGCAAACAATACGCCTAGTTATTAAAAAGCAAGAAAGGATGACTACTAAGCTCTAACATATTAATATATAGAACATGTAGCTCTACTAGGAGTATACTAAAGGCTTGTTTTAAATTAAGTATTTACTAATAGCTAAGATGCTAGCTAATAGACTTACTAAATACTTATTAAGGTAAAAGCTTAAGCACTTTAAGAAGCTTATTAATATAAGATACGTAGCTTATAAAAATTACAAAAAAAAAGAGCATAAAAAAAGAAGAGATAAGTGTTTATTATTAGGGTAGATTAGCTCTCTACTTCTAGGGAACTTATAAGATTCTAGGAGGACAACCTTCTTCTAATAGATATTTAGGTAACTAGGAGGTCTACTAGCTTGTCTAATAGCTCCCTAATGTGTTAATAACGCGTAGGGAGACTGTTAGCCTTACTAAAGAATTTCTTTTAGTTATTCTTACTAGCCTTCTCCTTACTACTAAGGCCCTCCCTAGACTTCTTCTCCTTAGCCGCTTTCTTTAGAAGGATGCAAATAGTAGCTTATAGGCTTTTTAGCCTACTTACTCTGCAAATGTGTTAGTATAAGAAACTTAAAAAAGAATAAAAAAAGGGCTTATACTAGCAAACTCTTCTAGAGCTTAGCAAGAAGCTTCTTAGCTAAAAAAATAGTAATTTAAGGGCTTTAATTATTAGTAGAAGCTAAAAATTTAAGAAGAAATTATATATAAGATCTTGTAGGTCTTTTTATTAGAGTACTACTAGTAGCGTATTTTAGAGCTAAAGGCCCTGTTCTAATAAGCTCTATTAGAGCTACTAGACAAAGCGCTCTTAATATACTTAAGACAGGGCACGTTGTAATACGCACTAAGTGTACCCTAGCAACTAGGAGTTGCTGCTAGGGTCTTACTCCTGTAGGTAGTCTTAACTAGGGTTTTAACCTTGCCTATACGCCCTCTAGACGTATAGGCTAGTGCTGTACCTAAAGCAGCACTAGTTAACTCTGCGCGAGAAGCGCGAGGTAGGGGCGGCTGCGCCACTAGCAAGGGCGGCGGCGCGGCGGCGGCAGCGCGCGTAGAGGCGTGGGCGGCAGCGTAGGCAGTAGTAGCTTTCTGTAGTTTTAACTTCTGTATAAAGTTAGTAACTAAATAAAAGGAGTGCTAAAACAGAGCTAAAAGCTGTATAAAAGTAAGAAGTAGCGTGCGCAATAGCCTAAAAAACTATATAAAAGTATAGTTAAAACTGTATAAGTAATTAGTATAGCTTCTAAAAGATTTAGGCGAATTGCAGAGTAATACTTATAGCAGCTATAGTAGTGTTAGATACTAAGCTTAAGAGGCTTAAAAATTTGTTATTATTGTTATACTTTGCGCTAAGCTGTACGTGCGCAGCGCGTTACACGGTACGCTAGGACTATATAAAGCTCTGTACAGGTAACTAAGGTCTTGGTTACCTAGGGGGTGTGTTGCATATATAATGTACTATCCTTAAGGCCTAAGGCGCTCTTAGGCATTAAACCTAGGCATCTATTAGCTTACGCGCTAGGCTCGCGCTAGTTAACTGCATATTAGAATTTTCACGCTAAGCTTAGGAGCTTACTCCTGAGCTCTACAGGATACGTGGCAAACTTAGAGGTAATTCCTCTAAGTTCTACAGCAGCCTTTCTAGGTTAGGACTATTTCCTTTGTATATAGTATTTATAGCGCGTCTTAGACGCAGGTAGAAAGGCAGAATTAACCATCTAGTTCTCCTAAACTACTGTTACTAGCTCCTTGTTCTCCAAATTTAGCAATAAAAGCAGTAACTCTGTCTTTTATCTCTAGATACTTATAATTTCTTTTAATAAATTCTATTATTCTTTTAATGCTTAAGTAACTATGTACTAAGTTATTATTGTTTTGCTTAATAATTACTTTTTGCAATTTATTTAGTACGTTATACGTAATTTGCATAAGTAAGTTTAGTGTCTTTGTTAGTTCTAATAATTTATTGTAATTAACTTCAAGTATTGTAGAATTAGTTATCTCTTTAGTTCTTATAACATTGTGTCTGTAGCTAAAAGTGTCTACTTTTCTGTTGTTTTTTTCTAGTATGTACACGATCTTAAACTTGTGTTATTCTAGTTTCTCTAACTATTAAACCTAACGCTAGTTACGTTTTTTAGTAGTTATAAAATTAACTAAGTTCTTGTAATCTGTAAATACTGTAAGTTCTAAGTAGCTTTTCGCGTATACTCTCTAATGTCTTAAATAATAACTAGTAGCTAGCAGCTCCTTGTTGTAAACATTATATTATTTTTCTAGTCTTAAAAACTCGCAAGAATAGTAGGCAATTAAGTGCTATATGCTTCTATATAGTTAGCTAGCGTATCTTTTTAGTACAAGATTTAATGCGTCTATTTTAAAGCGTAGTAGTTGTCCTACTTAGAATACGCAAAAGCATAGTAGTTCTATGCTTATATTTTTAAGCGTCTAGAAGGCGTTCTCTACTTTTTTACTTTACTCAAAAGGTACTTCCTTCCTTAATAGTCTTATTAATAGAATAGTAATCTTAAAGTAATTTTTAATAAACTGTGAGTTAAAGTTTAAGAGTTTTTAAAAAAAATATCCCTAACTATCTTTAGTTATAGCTATTTTTTATTACTCATATCTTTTTTTTACTTATCTATACTCCTTGTGCCTCTATAACGTATTCTAGAAAAGTAACTTTATTTTTGTAAAAATTGCAATTTTTTAGTTTAAGTTATAAGTTAAACTAGTTTAGGCACTTTAGTACTGTGTGGACATGTTTAACATAATCTTTTAAGTTCTTCAAGTAGATAAAGATGTTATCTAAGTAAACAATAATAAAGATGTATAGGTGTGCTTTTAACACATTATTAATAAGTTCTTAAAATGTTGCTAGAGTGTTTGTTAACTTGAACTATATAACAGTGTATTTATAGTATCTATATCTTATCTAGAACGCTGTCTTCTATTCTTTACTTTTCTTAATTCTAATAAAATAGTATTTACCTTAGAGGTCTAGTGCTGTATAAACCTTAGCGTAAGATAATTAATCCCTAAGCTATGTAGTGTTTAGTAGTAGATATTAATTCTTTACTATAATATTATTTAACTACTAATAGTTAATGCACAGTCTTAGTAGTCCTGTCTTCTTTAGTACAAAAAGTATAAGAAATTCTGCTAGTAATATTAAAAGTCTTATATAGCCCTTTACTAAATTTTTGTCTAGCTTTTCTTTTAATACCTTAAGTTCTATCTCTAATAGCTAAAAAATTAGTTTAAAGAGTAGAGTCTTGCTTTTTTCTAAGACAATCTTATAATCTTAAGGTTAATGTCTTAGTAAGGCTTCACTATCTAATACTTCTGCAAAGAATTGCTTAAATTCTTTATACTTTATTAAAATATTTAAAGTTATGTATTTCTCTAAAACTCTAACTTTAAAACTTAAAAAACCTCCATTAATATTTATTAAGTTAAACACATTTGTCTTAATGCTCTTCTTGGTTAAAGTTTACTGTTTCTTAGTAAAACTATTAATTTTTCTTTTATCTACTATCTTAGTTGTTAGATGCATAGATTAGCTTGTAGTTACGTTTAATCTACAGCACTTGAAAAAAATCTTTTTTAACTTCTAGTCAATTTATAAGTTGTATTCTTATAACTAAAGAAGTCCAAATATAATGTGGTAGGTAGCTAGTCTAAAAACGTCTAGGTTTATTATCCCTTCTTACTGTTCCTAGATGCGGAGCGTCACTCTAGTAACCTCGGTAGTAATCGTCATCTCGCCTAGCATAGGCTAACTGTTAGCTACATGTAGTAAATAAGGTTCTTATTTCTTTAGTAGTTATAGGCCTGCTATTAACATTGCTTAAGCAGAAATAAAATTAGCCTATACGCTAGAATCTACTAGTGCCTGTATCTAGTGCTTATTAAGCTTTACTATAAGCTTAAAATGGCTTAAAAGATTTATTGCGCTAATCTCTCTAGCAGTTTTAGGAGCTTAGAGCATCTGTCTAAAAAAGACTGTGTACTAAATTTATAGAACTTCTTTGTAACAATGTATTAGTTGTATTAAATATTAAAGCACGTATGCTATAAAGGCTAGTTGCACTTTTATCTACTAGTTTTGTCTTTATAATCCTTCTGCTACGTTATATGTATCTATAGGTTCTCTTTTAGATAGTTGTGTCTATAAAAATATAGGCTATGTCTCTTGTCTTATATATGTACCGCGCATTGGTTGTTTAGACAATTATACTATAGGTATTTACATCTAGGCATTTCTTTAAGTCTTTTAGAAAACTATCCTAATCTATACTTATTAGAATAGTAAATTGTATAGCTGTTATATATATATAGGATATAAATACTTTACATATTCTAAGTTGCGCGGGTCTGTCTAATAGTATATATCTTTAGTATAGCTGTTGTCTTAAGTCTTACACTGCTAGTATATTGCTTAGAGTTTGTTATAAATCTCTTTCCTTTCTTAGTCTAAGAGCTAGTGCGCTGGTTTATTCTAAGATGCTTTAGCATTTTTAGTTTATTTCTATACAAAATTATTATGTATAGCTTTGTTAATAGTTGCTACTAAAGTAATTCTTTTCTTCTACAGTTCTTTTAGTAAATTAGCATACTAGCTATTATCTTAGAATATTTCTCTGTGGGGGTTTTGAAAGATCTTCTTCAGTCATTTAAGCTACTTTATCAGAGCATTAATCTTCTTTGCTAGATCTTTTAAGCATCTAGTCTCTGTAAGTTGTAGTTACTATATACTAATATTATATTAGTCTAGTATAGTATAGATAAAGCTTTCTTGTATAGCTAATAGAATTGTCTCTTTGTTGTAAGCTTCTAGTTCTTCTTATGTGATTAGCGTAGCAGGTTAATAGCCTTTTTAAAATTTAGCTATCTTGCTGTGCTTAGTTTATTCTTCTAGAGTTGCTTCTATACTTTTGTCTAGTACTATCTTAAAAATATTATTATCTGAGGTTTTCTCTAGCGTAATTATAATAAGGTTCTTTAGACTATTAATAGTTGTCTAGTCCTGTCTTAGGACTGTAATAGCAAGTCCTGTAATAACGTTTCATTCTTTATCTAGATTATTATTAAGTCCTACACAGTAAATAATATTTAGTTGTTAAGTTACTTTGCCTTAGCTCTAGTAGTCTTATTTTATGTAACTTTCTTTACTATATCTATAATAAGTAACTTTCTTGTTACCTTTATTATTTGTAAACTTCTTATTTTCTAGTCCCTTGTTAATATTGTTAAAGTGTATTAGCTTATAGCTATTAGTTGCGTAATGCCCTAGGGTTCTAGGTACATAGATTTGCTAACGTCCTTAGTTAGGGTACAGGCGTTAAGATGTTTAACCTAGTTAAGCGTCTATATTTCTTAGTGCGCAATTCTCTTGCGTAAACAATTGTTCTTTTAATATAAGCTTATAAAGTTTGTTATTTACTTAAATAGCTTTAGCTATAAGTTTGTTAAGCGTGTTAAGGTTAAATTTACTTCTTATAAGTTCCTATTGTACAGTTAGTTTAAGACTTTATTAGTATATCTACATTAAAGCGTTGTTGTCTTATTTAATAACTGTCTTGTACTGTTAGAATTTAGTTGTGTAGTTAGCAGCAGACTTAGCTTATTATAGCTTCTAAATCCTTTGTTCTGTAACTACAATTTCTTTAATAAGTAAAAAGACTTCTTAAATTTTTGTCTTAAAAGCATTCTAGTCTTTAACTAAAGTAGTGTTGTTAGCATTTATAATAAAGCTTTCTATGTAGCGTTTAAGAATTAAGTTAGCCTACTTCTCTGCATTTCTTAAAACATACGTAGAGGCTAAGACTACTTTCTTGTTGTTATTAATCCTGCCTCTTTTAATGTAGAAGTACCTATTAACCTAGAGGAGCTAAGCTTTAAGCTTGCTACAATTGCTATAATAAGTCTTAGGCTTGTTAGCGCGGCTTGTAGTTACTCTAGTGTAGAAATTAGCGGGTGTGTCTATAGCAGTATTACTTATTTTTAAAGGTGTTTAAAGTGTAAAGACCGTCTAAAGATAATCTAAGTTAGTTCTTAGGAAATAAACAAGTAATAAAGACACAGGGTGTACTAGCACGATTAGAAGATTAACGTAATAGTACAAGGTGTGTTAGCACAATTAAAAGATTAATGTAAAAATACAAGGGTTAAGAATTAAGTCTTAACCTTTAGATTAATTACTAAGTAAAACTCTAAGTTACACACACTAAGCTATCAGGGTTCAGTGCCTACACTATATACTAATAAGTATAGCGCTCGTGTACGAGCGTGCTTGTTAATAAGCAGTCACATAGTTGCGCTTGTAGATAAGCGCGTAGGTCCTGCTCGGAAACAAGCAGTTACGTGATAACAGCGCAGTTGCCTTGCCGTAATTCCCTGCCTACGTCGCATAATCCTTGAGGCGTTGTTTCAAGTGTCCCCTAGTCTAGGTCGTAACATGTAACTGCAACACCGCTAGGATAGCAACAAAGGTAATAGAAGTTGCAGTAAGTAGTAAATAGTTAGCAGTAAATAGTTATTAGTAAATAGTTAATAGTTAAGAAAGTTAGATAAAGAGATATTGAGCATCTTTGTTTTTATCTAAATATATAACACACTAATTGCGTGCTGGCTAAATAAGGAGGCGTGAGCCCAGATACCTGTTGTTAGCAACAAATCTTTTTTTTACCAAAAAGGTGTCTACACAATGTGTGGTCACATCAAAAGGTTGTCTCAAAAGGCTGAAGCCAAAGGAACGTGTTTATAACAGGCTCTATGTAGTAAGCTAGGCGTTCATAATTAAATTCTTGCTAGTAGATAAAGAGATGCGCAGACTCTATGTTAATAGTAAGGGAGAAATGCGCTGTGTCTTAACAGTTAGAACTAGGTCGGGGTCAGTGCAGAACTGGTGGACATGGCGAAAAATGACGGCGCCGTCACGCGTACCTGGGGACAAGTGTTAGACGTGGTGGAGTGCAGTAGATGGAGCACAATGTTATACCTTAAGGTCGCGCTTGGAAGTGCGTCTGATTGTTTTTAGGGCTCTTTACTGGGCGCTCACGAAGGGAAAGTGGAGTGCTGCTTCAGTGTTGCCTAATCTACCTGTAGTTGAAGAATAGTTCTTACTGCATCCCCTAGTATTGCACGAACTTGTTAATGCATCTGACAAGTTGAACTTACGTGATATGAAAAGCGATTTACGAAGGTGAGTATTTAGGAAAGTGGTTGTGAGCGGTAGGAAAAGGCATCAACTAGTAGGAGCATGTCTCCGACACGACTTCCAACGTGGTATTATAGGCATGCGCGACGTGTGTGTGTAAACATGTACAACGTGGGTAGTTGCAGCTTTGTAGCAGATATTAACTGTGCAGGTATCGTGAACCAGCTCTTTGTCAACCACCGATGGGTTGACCAGCGCCAAAAAGAAAGCCATATTCGCAACGTATCCGCAAACTCGACGTGAAAATCACTGCTAGATTGCAATTTTGAAGACGATGAACGACCTTGATGCAGCAAAAGCTGCATATATGGACATTTAGCGAACTTCGGACTACACCAATGTTTTGAGCATCAAGTACATCCTCACAACAAACTTCCCAACAACTACAAGCGCATAGAGGGACTTTATGCGGCAGTGTGATCGACTTATCAAGGAAGTTAATCCAATTACTAGATGGGCAGCAGCGACAAAACAGCTTGCTAAAAAGAATGGAAAGCTGTTCGGAGAAGAGAAGCCCGAATAGAATGAACCACTTCCTCATAATCTTTGGAGCGAAGGCACGGAATTATGCACCGCGTTCGCAATAGCAACGAACGAGTCATCACAGATTGGCGGCAGTTACGTCAAATACAAAGCTACGCACCGCATAGCGACCAAGGTTGATAACACCAACAATTCGGTTATAATCATCGATTCTGGCCGAGGAAATGCTTTCTAGCTGGAGGATGGGAAAAAATTGAGAAGTGGAAGAACGTCGCGGGGAAAGTTTGGTACTACAGCGGCCTCACAGAGATGGAACCCATTAAAGTGGCTTCGCACGAAGAGGCAATGAAGCTTTGTCTCAACCAGTTGTTTCGTAAAGGACGATATCTCCTCATTCTTCACCGGGGACCAGTAGTGGAAGGCCTTGGCAAATTCGGATCTGTTACTATGTTCTCAGGATTCCATCGAGCTTTCAAGCTCCAAGAACCAGCTCCAGACAGAACTGTCATGATTCGGTATATTGCCTTTGGTGCGGGCAGCTTGAAAGAGAAGGAAGTATACAACAAAGTTCTTTTTGAACATTTCATGTCACTTCAATCTCTGCCAGGAGATTCAGGGGAGCGCCTCTCCTCGGAGATGATGGATATCTTCGCGCAAGCATCAAGGCTTTGGGGAAACCTAAGACTGTCTCTTACCGAGAGCTTGATTGATAATGACAAAGTCCTTCGCGAATGGCCAAGCCCCAGGTTCGACGAGCTTTGAGCATACTTGAAGAAAGGGTAGTACAGCATCTTAGTAAGTAGACAAATAGAAATATTAGAACGAAGCCAAAATCTGCAATTTTACCTTCGCAAATCTACTATAGTTCAATAGTTTCGCTCAAATACACTGGGTAAAAGAAGCTGGAAATAGCTCTATTTAGCAGAATAGCTAAAGATGTAGTTCGCCAAGAAAGCTTTAATCCATGGTTCGGTCGCAGAATTTTTCGGGAGGAACCACGGTGCGAACTCAGGAAGGAAAGTCTTCGGCTTGTAGCAAGTGCCTCTACCTCCGTCGTTCTATCTATGACCCTGCCATGTAATACATTACAGCACACACAAACACGAACACGCGCACACGCGCACACATACGCACATACGCACATACATACAATCTCCGCAGCTTCCAACATGACATCTTCACAGCAGCCGCCTCGACCTGCACTTGACCCAGAAGATCCCGCATCATACCAACGACTAGGGGTTCCTGTACCTAAAGTGATTCGAGTTCGAGAGCTGCAAGCCTACAAGGATTGGGTGGAACAAGGCGGACTAGAGAGATTCGCAACGGCGCATAACGTCAACACCGACTTCATTTACCACTTCTGGGATACCAAGGCTGCGGTAATCTGGGCATTCTACAAGGAACTCGAGACTGTTCCTGGCCTAGAGATGATAATAGCACCAATTCCAAGGGCTGATTTGCCCTACATGTCAGCCTCGTGTGCACAGCAAATCATCCAAGACACGGAAAACGGCTGGAGTAGCGAAGATGAGACCGAGAACGAAGATGACAAGGAGCAGAAAGAGCTCGAAGACAAGCAGGAAGGCAGCGAAGAGAGGAGGGTCATAGCGGTCTCTCTTGATCAGAGCAAGGACGTGAGTCGCAAGACTTAGTCCCAGCACCCTGAGATAGAGATGACACTAAATAAGGAGCAGGGTGAATCCGACGAAGACATGTTGCTTCTGGGCTTTAGTCGCGCGTACCACTCCTCGTCTTCCCGCTCTCCGAGAGTCTGTTGTAGTCCGATGAAGCGAGGACCAGCTGTTTTAGCACAGAGTAGTCCAATAAAGCGCCACAAGAAGGAATAGTCATCAAGGCGCTAATACGTGCGGATTTGTTTTTGGTGGTCCAAACAAAGCAATAAACGTTGATAGATTAGGAAAAACACAAAATTACCGTGTCTGTGCGTAATCTGAGCCAGTTCGCAATCCGAGCCACCCCACCATCCTAATATTGCGCGTCGTCCCATCTTCAACACGTCATATCTCTACTACTATAAACCTAATTTAAGAAGCAATTGCATATATTAAATTGCGCAAACTACGAGAACATTTCTTGTACTACAGAGTCGCGAAAAAATTTAAAGTTAATTAAATAACGCTTTTATAGCAACACTGAAGCACGTAGCAATTAAATAAGATCTAAAGACGTAATAAGCAATTACTTAACTTACAACAAGAGCATAAACTTATATTATATATAGAAAAATGCGTAAGGCGAGGCTTACTACCTATATAAGAGATAATACAAAATTCCGCGTTAACAATTACAAAGTAGGAGGTTTCCTAAAGCTAGGTTACTTAATTTTCTACTACTACAAGGACGTCCTTACTATTAAATAGAGCTCTAGAATTAATCGCGATAGGCACAAAGCTAACTTAAAATTTAAATACAAGTTATACTTTAACTTGCTATATTTAAAGATGCAAGAACACGACTTTAAAGCCTATAATATATATAATATAGATAAGAAAGGCTTCTGTATTAAAGTTGTAAAATAGTTTAAAAGAATCTTTACAAAGGCCTTATTAACCTCTAATTAAGCTTAAGTAGCTATATAAGATAGTAATTATAAATAGATTATGCTGTTAGCTTACGTATGTGCTTCTAGAAAGTTATTGCTACTAGCTCTTATATACTAGAGATTATCTAGGCTTTAATTAAGCTAGCTTAACACTGTAGAGGTTAAGAAACATAAGGTTTTCTTCTTAAACTTACTAATAAGAAAGAGTAACAACAAGATAGGTTTAGTATAGCTTTAATAAGTTTTTAATTACTTTACAAAGTAAAAAGCGCGTTGTAATTATAATCTTCTAATTCTTAATAGCTACAATAGCTATGTTACAGCTAATTTTAATAATTTTTATAATAGCAATTAAATCCTTTTTACTATCTTTCTACTCTATGAAACCTACACTTTACAGCCGCTTAACGTCGTGCTTTTTAGACCTCTTTTACAGTACTACTCTTAAGAACTAAATTACTACCTCTACTAATTACAAGGCATTACAAAGGTGACTAAATGCAATTTTTTTAACAACTCTTAGCCTGCGTAGAGCTCTATAATTAGGCTAGATCTTAAAAAGAAGAGTTTTCAAGCTATAGGCGTGTAGCTAATAGATGTAGAGGTTGTACTAAAACGCTTTAACAACTACCTACAACAACAAGATAAAGCTTTAAAAATTAAGTAGTATAGTAATAAAGATAGTTAGAGAGAGCTCTAAAAAATTTATAACGCTGCAGTACCTAACAAGTTAAAAGTTAAAGCCTAGCAGTTAAAAGCTTTATTATACTCTCTATAAGTACAAAACAAGTTACTCTACTACAAAAATAAGGGCTTACAACGTAAAATTAATACTAAAAAAAATTAGACAACGCAGCAGATAACTTTAATAATTTAAAAGGGCGATAAGTAGCACGGCAAGGCTGTCTTTATAAGTCCTAGAAAGATTTGTATAGTACGCGCCCGCAAAGCTATAAAACAAGATAAAGCTAAGCAACTACAACTCTAAAAAGCTTATAATAGAGAGGTTAAAGCAGCAGCAATAGCTTACAAAAAGAAGCTTTAAGAAGAAGCAAAGATTGATTAACAACAAGCTAAAATAGAGCGTAATTATAAGTAAAAAGCGCAGGCCAAAGAACTAGCTGCGCAGCAGGCGCTTAAAAAGTAGCAACGCGACGCTGCAACCGCACAAAAATCTCGCAATACAGTAGATACACGTAAGCAAAAAGCCTTATACAAAGTAGTAAAAAATCTAACAAAGCATTATTGTGTTGTTGCTGTATTAAGTTAAGTTGACGCTAGTCTGCTAGCGGCGTCTCCCCTACCTAAAAACAGCGCGCGCGGGCGCCAAATTAAGACGCTAGCGAGATACAAGTAGTGCAAACGCTGTAGAAGCTTCTATATAGCAATACTCTAAAAATCTCACGATAATAGCTATTTAGTGTAGCTGAATAACCTCATTTTTTCAATTGTCTAATATTAATGGGGTGGCTCGGATTGCGAACTGGCTTAGATTACGCACAGACACGGTACCGTGTCTGTGCGCGTTTTGCGCATGGTCGAGTTTTGCGCACCCCACCAAAACAACACTACCTTTTAACACCTAATAACTCCACTATGATAGATCTAATCTAGGAAGCAATTAAAAAAATTAATCTACACGCACTAGGCGTATCTTTCTTATATACAAAGTTTGTTGAAAAGTATAGTGTAGTATGCTTAACCTTAACGCGAAGGCACTAAGGGCAAAACTAACTACACTAACTCGCCTACTAACTCCTTTACCTACACTAAGAAACTAAGCTTCTTCAGTATATTACTACGCTTACTAAACAACATACACTACTAATATTAGTAATAATACGCAACTTTGCCTTATTTTTAGCTAGTAGAGAGGTTTTAGAAAGCTAGGTTACTTACTTTATTAATAGGAATCCTACCTATCTTATCTTACGCTAGTAGGCAGGAATAGATCGTAATTGTTACAAAGCTAATTTAGAGGCTATTTTTAGCCTCTACTTTAAGCTACTACATAAGAAGATAAAGAAATACAATATAAGGCCTTCTTCAATCTTTAGTATAAATAAGAAAGGCTTTATAATTAGAGTAACTAGAAGGTTAAAAAGAGTATTTAACAAGAGGATATACAATTAAAAAAGAATAATAGCTACAACTTAGGATGGTTCTAAAGAGTAAGTAACTGTCCTAGCCTGCGTTTGTTTAGACAGTATAGCTCTATCTCTAGCTCTATTTTTTTAGTTAGCTGTTAGCGCTCTAAAATTAAGCTAGGCTAAGAATATGAATAATAAAAAGCACTTAGTATTTGTAAGCCTATCTCCTTCTAGCTAGACTAATAATAATATAGGTCTAGCCTAGCTTAAGGTGGTTTTTAAGAGAGAGACTAGACAGAAAGCTTATTTAGAATACTAATTACTTCTTCTTAATAGCTATAGATCTTACTTAACTATAGATTTTATTAATTACTGTAATAACTACAAGATCCTATTAGCTATATATCCTCCTTATCTAACTTATACGCTTTAACTACTTAATGTTAGATTATTTAAGTCTCTCTTAACTACCTACTTAACTAAGCTTTTATCTTACCTTTTTAAAAGCTAAAGGCTCCTACTAATAGTAAGAGGAGACTTCTTTCTCCTCTTTTAGAAGGCTTAGGGTACTGCTTTTAAAAAGGATATTATCAGAAAGTTTTTCTAGGTAACTAGGGTCTACCTCCTTAATCCTAAGGTTATCTTTTAAAGATTCTGTAAGGAGGCCTCTAGTTTAGATAAATTCTTAGCTTCTATACTTAGTAGAGATAATTAGCTTAAAATAGAGACTCTTATACGCCATTTAGTGCGAGATTAGGGCACTAAAGAGGTAAAAAAGATTTATTAAAGCCTCTACTATATCTTAGCTTAAAATAGTATCCTCTATAGAGAAATTTAAGGCTTAAAGGAGGCTTTTTTAGTTAAAAAGAGAAACTAATAGAAGAGCTATACTCTCTAACTTAACAATCCTTAGGAGTACTATAGTAGTGCTATTTTCTAGTTGCCTAGGAAGGTCTATTAGGCTTAGGACAACAAGGTAGTTTAATAATAAAAACAATAACTACTATAACTTTAAAAAGCTAAGAGGTCTTACTTAAAAGAGCAAGCTTAATTATATAAGACCTAACAAGCTAAGGAGAGGCGTGTTAAGAGGGAGAGGCTTAAGGAGGTAAGGCAGAAAGAGAAGGCTAAAAAGGCAGCTAAAAAGAAGCGTTAGAAATTAGCTCGCGACGCTTAAAAAGCTATACAACTATCCTAAAAAAGTAAGTATAAGGCCTTACAAGCCTCTACTTAGAAGTAAAAGTGTTAAAAAACGTGTTGTTGTTAATTTATCTTATGTTAAAACTAAGGTAGCTGCACCAGCTGCCCTAGCGCGCACCACCTGCCGCGGGCGCAATGTCACTTTACTAAGCACATATAAGTAGTACAAATTGATTGCAATACTATATATACTACATCTCTATAAAATCTTGCGATAATAGCTATTAGTGGTGGCTTTACAGCCTTATTTTTCTAAAATCTTTATGTTGTTAGGGTACGCAAAACTCGACCATGCGCAAAACGCGCACAGACACGGTACTGAGGTGGACGGGCCAACGCGCAGGACAGGCCAACGCGCAGTTTAAACACTAAAACTACTACTAAACTTAAGGCTGTAGAGCCTTACACAATAGCTACTATTGCGAGATTTTTTAGTAGTAAGATCTAGAGGGCTTAAATAATATATATAGCTATAAAAATTAAGTTAGAGTTTTAATCGCGCGCCTTGAGCGCGAGGTAGACGCTAGTTAAGTTACAACACTACCTTAAGGCTCTGCACTACTTGTAGGCCTTGCAATTGGCTTCTTTTTTTAAGTAGCCTTTTTAAGAGCCTTAAGGCTGCTCCTTGTACCCTTTTACGAAGTTTTTATAGATTGTTAGAGTTATTTTATAGTCCTGCAAGCACCTGCCTTAGAGGCCTGTTTAGCAGCCCTCTTAGCCTTCTCCTTCTCTCTTACTAATTAAGCTGCAGCCCTTACTTGTTGCCTTATTTCCTTTTCTTTCGCCTTTACCTGCCTTGTCTCCTTATAATGCCTATTTATTTTAACTTTTTAGTGTTGTACCTGCTCCTCCTTGCGCTCCTAGAGCTGCTAGCAATTACGTGCCTCCTTCACCTTCCTTAGAGACTAGACTATAGCTCTACCTTAGTACTCCACAGGCTCCTAAAGTAGGAGAGGCCTGCCTCGTTTCTTACGCGTCTTTTTATTAATTAGAGCCTTACGTAGGCCCTTAACTTCATGCTTAAGGAGGGTCTTTTAAGTTAAAATTTAGTAATAAACCTAGCTTAGCCTTTAAGCTTGTTTATTACCTTAATCTTTAACTACCTTACGCAAGAGGCGTTTAACTTTCCTCTAATTTAGGGTACTTAAGCCTAAAGACTTACTATTATGACTTAAAGAGCTCTTAATACTAAACCTTTTTAATATAACCTTAGATTAAAGAGTAAGAGGCCTGTAGCCTTAAAGGCCTTTAGGATCGTTATTTCCTTAAAGGAGGCCTACTAGGCTTAGTAGAAGAGAGGAAAGAAATCCTTCTTACTTATTAAGGTGAGGCCCTAGTTCCTCTCTAGAAATCTAGATATCTTAGCCTAGTAAGCTAATAAGAGAGGCTTAAATAGGGCAATATTAAGAGGCTACAGCATGTAGGTTAAAAGAGGAGGATAGACTGCGAGGAGAATCCTGTTCTAATCACAGTACTTAAAAAAATCTATAGTAAGGTAAGATCTATAGCTATGTAGGATAAGTAATTAATAGGAGGCTTAAGCCTTTACCTTAGTATCGTAATCATACACCTATTTAAGCCACGCAAGACTAATATTATTGTTTATTTAGCTAGAGGGCAATAAGTAGATTTAAACTTAATAAGTTTTAGAATTTAGAGCTTGTAACTAGGTGTCCTGTATTAATCCTCAGGTTAATTAATATATAAGGGTAGGCGCTAGGTGAGATCTATTAGCGTAGATATAGGCTAGGAGTGTTATCTACTCTTATAAGCTATCTTAAATAGTACTCCTCCTTTTTCCCTGCTCGTATAAGGGCTTACTAAAGATCCTCTTTAATCTTCCTAGATTACTAAGGAGGAAGCCTTTCTTATCCATATTATATATGTGAGACGCCTCAACGTGATACTACTCTATTTTCTCGCGTAGGAGATCAAAGTAGAGGCTGTACTTTCTTCTTAAATTAGCCTTGTAGCAATTGTTATTAATACCTGTTATCTATTTTGAAATAAGCTTATTAGGGTACTAGTAGAAAAAGCAATTATTCTAGTGTAATCTAACCTCTCTCTTTGCGATCTGGAAGGCGAAATTTCGTATCATAGCTCGTGTAGGTGGAAGGCCTTGCCTAGTAAGCTGTTTAATATACTGTAGGAGCTCTAGCTCTTGTTGTGGGTGGAGGGCCTGTTACCTAATTTTGAGACTCAAGGTTGCGTGAGGTTAAAACACCTTAGTGTCTTCAAGAGAGCCTAGATCGTACTACACTATACTTTTCTGCAAACTTTGTATATACAAAAGATGCGCCTAGTGCGCGCGAATTAATTTCATCAATTGCTTGCTAGATTGGATCCATATTGATGGAGTTATCAGGTGTTGAAAGGTGGTGTTATTTTGGTGGGGTGAGCGTTGGCCCGTCCTGCGCGTTGGCCCGTCCACCTCGGTAGAAGTTAGAAAATTTGTAGATTTACATCCCTTCTATCACGAAACATTCCTATAACACTCTAACTCTACATAGCTTACGTAACAAGACTAGGCTGCTACTAAGAAGTTTAAACTTTAAAGTAAGCTATTAATCTCTTGTATACGGCCACGCAACAAATGCGCACGCGCAGACCAACGATGCGACGAAATTCGCAAGACGGTTTTGCGATCCGGCAAATACACGAGTGAATAGATCGAGAGCTGGTTAGGCATGTTGCGAAGCCGCTTCTTGTTCTTTAATGAGCAGTTTAGTTGCGGCAAAGAAAGAGGAGCAAGCTCGGCATCTGCATCTATTTGAAGTTTATCGTAGCTAGCAAGTTTTACTACTAGCAGCAATACTAGGGTGTTGTCTGTTCGCGAGATTTTCTTAGTGGCATGGACGAGTGCAAGTTAAGTCACTTTATCAAGTACCGAGGTGGACGGGCCAACGCGCACTTTTTACCATAATAATCTAAGCTAATATCTAATATCAAAATAGCTATAACTTCTTTACATATTGACCTTTTTTAAATAGTTTTCAAGATTTAGAGTCTAGAAACTTGAATCTATAAGTCAAAAATTTTACTTTAGTTTAGTATAGCTTAGATCTAGAGATAATTACTTAAGGTGTCAAAGGTGGTGGTTGTTGTTGTAGTTAAAATGGGGTTCCAAAAAAGTGAAAAGCAGCTACCCTCTACTAATCAATCGCAAAAGTCAAAAAAAAAGATTGTGTGTAGTTAACAAGATTCGAACAGTAGGTGGATGAGTTCTGGGAGGAAAGCTTAGACTACCGAGCAATAATCAGGGTCAAAAAAATTAGCTAAAGTACTAAAAAACAACACTAGTTAAAACATGTCTAACAGCGATTGCTAGCCTATAGCTAACAACAGGATTATAGTAGGATTGCAATAGGATTACAACATAATGTAATAGAGGAGGGAAAGGATGCGCACGTACTGCAGCAGGAGCCTGCAATACTTTATAAAGCTGCTGCTACTTACCTACTACTTTTTACCTTTTAAATAGCACTGTATACAAACAATCCGTATACAATACACTACACTGTAACATAGCGTGCAACCTCTACAGCAAGCATCTCCTTATTCTAGGCTCTCTTCTAAAAAAAGCTTTCTTTGCTACTGTCTACCTAGCACTTAATTTCGTCTAACTTAAACTGCTTATGCAGACACCTAAATTTATTAAGTATTTTAAAACTTAACTACCTAGCTAGACTTCTAAGTTTATAAGAATCTTGCACGCTATTGCAGCGTATCATATGCGAATCGTTCGTATGCGGTGCTGTTCGAAAGGTGAGAAGCAGTAGGTGAGAAGCAGCAGCTTCAGCTTTATGAAGTATTGCAGGCTCCCGCTACGGTACGTACGTGTCCTTTCTCTTCTCTATCGCATTATGTTGCAATCCTATTACAATTCTACTGTAATCCTGTTGTTAGCTATAGGCTGGCAATCGCTGTTAGACACGTTTTAACTAGTGTTGTTTTTTAGTACCTTAGCAAATTTTTTGACCCTAATTATTGCTTAGTAGTCTGAGTTTTCCTCCTAGAACTTGTCCACTCACCGTTCGAATCTCATTAACTACACATAATCTTTTTTTTTGACTTTTGCGATTGATTATTAGAGGGTAGCTGCTTTTCACTTTTTTGGAATCCTATTTTGACTACAACAACAACCACCACTCTTGACACCTTGAAAAATAAATAAAAATCTTAAACAAGTCTCTTATCTACAATATTTTTATATACAAAAAGGTTATTAAGCCTTTATTTAGCTAGTTATGCAAGAAATAAATAATCTCTAAAGTATTTGCTAATACTAGCGTAGTACTTAAGATCTATTACTTTAGTATTCTCCTCTTCCTATTTGTTGTGCAAAATCTAAGTGTAAAGGGCTAAAGCCTTGATGTTCTCTAGTACTCGGCCTGTGGCCTTCGTTGGCTTTTCTTACCTCAGCATTAGCACCTCAGCACTAGCTGCTGACTATCGGCCGCACTAGTTACGCTAACTGTCAGCTAACCCGGCGACCTCTAATAACCTTAGTTAGTCCTAACCTTGGTTAGTCCTAACTATCCGGATTAGATATAAAAACCCACGTAGTCTCTCTATAGTTCTATATCTAATTTATTCACCTTCTACTGTTACCTTGCATCTTTAGTCAAACCAACGCACCCTTACAATTAAATTAGATCCTTCTTTAGCTACTCGCGTAGCTACGTCGTACTTAGAAGCCCTCTAGAGCTATATCTAGACAAGAAGCTAGCTAGAGCTATATCTACGCGCGAGAATCTAATTAATCAGACCGCTAGTTAATTAGTTAACTGTTTAAATCTACTAAAGGATTAACAGAAGAAGCACTAGATTAAAAGTGCTAAGGGATACCCGGCTAAACAAGACTCTACCTAAGACGTTTAAATTCGTTAGATAAGCCTACTAAGCGTAGTAGCCCTAGAAAACAGACGAAAAGGATAAGCCTACTAAGCGTAGTAGCCCCTACACGAAGGATAAGCCTACTAAGCGTAGTAGCACCTATAACAATTTCTGTCAACAATATAGAGTACTAGCAAGTACCTACAAATACAATAGCAGAACCCTTAGCAGCTCTTTTAGCTGTAAGGATAGCAGAACTACACCAAGATAGTGTTAGCAGACCTAAAGTAGAAACTACTTTAGAAGGTCTTTGTAGAGCGGGTGGCCTAGATAAGATAGCTACTTCTACGAGGATACAGGAGGCCTTCTAGGCTTAGGAAGCTATAGGCACGCTACAACAAAGGGGGCCTAAGGTAAAACAACCTCTACCTTAGTTACCTACCTTATTAGCTGCCTTAGGAAATTAATAAGCTTAAACGCCTAGGCGTTTTAAACAACTAGATCCTAATACCTTTAACGGAAACAGAAAGATGTACCAAATCTTTCAACAATAGCTTACTGCTAAGGTAGAGAACAATGAGGAAGATTTCAACACAGATAAAAGGACTTGTAACTACGCCTTTAGTTAATTAAAAGGCTCAGCTGTAACCCTTACTCTGCCTTTCCTTAACTAAATAGGGATTTCTAATTTATAGAACTTTAATAAGTTATTAAACTTCTACAATTAAATGTTTGGAGATCCCTATAGTGCAGAAAGAGCTAAGAACAAGCTCTAGTCTATGAGCTAAGGCAAGAAAAGCATACGCAAATACATTATAGAATTCTAGGAACAACTGCTATTATCTAACAGTAGTTTAGAGAAGGATACAAGGATAATGCTTTTCTAAAAAAGCCTTATTTAGAAACTTTAAGACAAACTTGTAGGTATTACTTATAAGGATTTAGATAGCCTACAAAACAAAGCAATAGAGATTGCTAATTACCTCTACAGAATAGAGAAGTACTCTAAAGGTAGAGACAACAAGCCTAAGGAGTATAAATCTAGGAGAACTTCTCCTCCTCCTTCTCCTTCAAAAGGAGACCAGAAGGAAGGGATAGAATACACAGGAAGAACTGCTAAACCTTAACAGTTTAGTAACTAGAAGTTAGAACAGTTGTACAGAGAAGGACGCTGTTTTAACTATGAACAAAAAAGCTATCTATCTGCATATTATATAGAGAATAAGAGATCTTCTAAAAAGGAGAAAAAGACTTTAGTTAAGTCTTCTAACTCTAAGAAAGATAATAAGCTTAGCAAGGGAAGCTTAAATAAGAACTTAGATCTAGAAAAAGAGTAGCTCCTATTTAAAGTCACTAGCAGGAGCCTCTAATAAGTTAGGATAACTTAGTTAAGGAGTAGGCAAACTTTAAAAAGAATATAAGCAGCAATAGAATTACTTTAGAGGCGCTAGTAAATCGTTACACTTTCGCCTCTACTTTAATTAATACAGGAAACCTTGCATACTTACTTATTAGCCCTCAACTTATTAAGAACGCCAACTTACAGTGCCTTTCTATTTCTCCTAGGAGGTTAGAAGGAGTTACAGATAAACCTAGAACTATTAACAAAGTTGCTAGGTTAGATATTAATATTAAAGGCTATAAGGATACTATTTAGGGTTATGTAGCCCTTACACACCCTAGTTATAATTTAATACTTAGACGGCCCTAGATAAATAGAAGAGAGGTTACTATTGCTCCTTCTAGAAAAACAAGTTACATCTATTCTTCTAGCTAAAGGATTAAGTTACTTAGCACTAAGGATTGCCCTATTAAAGGAGACTAGAGATTGAAACAAATAAGCGCAACAGCTTATTACTCCTATATTAGACAGGCAAAAAAGAATAAGTCTATTTAAACTTTCGCTGCTTCTCTTAAGAATATTAAAAAAGCCCTAGCTCCTAAGAAGAAAGTAGAGGTCCTACCTTTACTCCCTAAGGCTTATTAACACCTAGCTTAGATTTTTAATCTAAAAACTGCTTCTGTACTACCTCCTTTACGCGGATCTAAAGTAGATTACTACATTAAACTAAAAAAAGACAATAAAGGCAAGGAAAAAGAGGCTCCCTAGGGACCTCTATACAGTATAAGCCGCCTAGAACTCCTAGTATTACAAAAAGAGCTTATTTCTCTACTTAATAAAGGATAGATTAGAGCTAGTAGCTCTCCTGCCTCCTCCCCTGTCCTTTTTGCCAAAAAACCTAGAGGAGGATTACGTTTCTGCATTAATTACTAAGCCCTAAACGCTATTATAAAGAAAGATTGTTATCCTTTACCTTTAATTTAGGAAACTCTTAACAATATTGCAAAAGCTAAATAGTTTACAAAGATTAACGTTTCTGCAGCTTTCTACAAGATTAGGATTAATGCAGGAGATAAGTAGAAAATAGCTTTTTATACTAGATTTAGGTTATATAAGTAGCTACTTACTCTATTTAGTATGGCAAACGCTCCTAGTACCTTTTAACGCTATATTAATTGGACCCTCTGCGAGTATATCGACGATTTTTGCTTAGCCTACATAGACGACGTATTAATTTACACTAATAGCATGCTTAAAGAATACCAACATAATACAAATAAGGTTTTAGAAGCTATAGGTAAGGCTAAATTACCTTTAGACATCTAGAAATGCGAATTCGACGTACAGAGTACAAAATACCTAAGATTTATTATTAAGGCTGGAAAAGGACTTTAAATAGACCCTAAGAAAGAAAAAGCAATTAGGAATTAGTAGGCGCCTATAAACGTTAAAGAAGTACGCAATTTTCTTAGTTTTGCAAACTTCTATTAACAATTTATTAAGAACTACTTAGAGATAGTAGCTCCTCTTTTAAGGCTTACTAGTAACATCTCCTTTTAATAGAGAAAAACTAAGCAAAAAGCTTTTAATAAGCTAAAGGAGTTATTTGTTACTAAGCTAGTACTAGCTTAATAGGATCCTGACAGAGAAACAATCCTAAAAACAGACTCTTCTAGATATGTAGTAGCAGGAGTCCTCTTACAATATGATAATAAAGGAAGCTTACGCCTAGTAGCTTATTATTTAAAAAAGATGACTAGCACGCAAAGCAATTACGAGATATAAAATAAAGAATTACTAGCAGTTATCTCCTGCTTATCTAAGTAGGATGCTATGCTACGATCTTTAAAGAAGTTTATAGTTATTACAGACTATAAAAACCTTAAATATTTTAGCAAGTCTAGACAGCTTAGCAAGAAACAAATAAGATAGGCTTAATTTCTAGGAAAGTTTCCTAACATAGAAATATCCTACAGGCTTAGAGTTAATAACTTTAGGGCTAATGCCTTATCTAGGAGACAACAAGATATGCCAGCAAACGACTAGGATACTAGGATTTCTAGGAGGTTTCTTCAAGTATTTAAACTTACAACTGCAGCTACTAACAAAAAACTAGAAGAAGAAGAGGTGCTTAGAACCTTTAGCTGCAACAGCTATCTAGCAGCAGTACTAGAATTACCTTAGAAGCAATTAGATGTAGAAGATCTATAGGATAAAGCTAAAAAAGAGGACAAAACCTACTAAATAGCCTAGAAAGCTGTAAGGGATAGTGAATAACAATTTCCTACAGCTTTAGATCTTAAACTTTCTATTTCTAAATGCTAACTAGACAATTCTAGAAACCTCCTATACTAAGATCGAAAATGGGTACCTAGTAATGAACCTCTAAGAACTAGAATTATCTACAAAATCTACAGTTCTAGAGCTTTAGGCTATCTAAGAAGGACTATTACCTATTAAGCTATTGCAAGAGAATACTTTTGGCCCTCTATTAGTAAAAGTATTAGAAGGTATATAAGGAACTGCTTAGTGTGTAGAAGAACAAAACCCTAGAGAGACGGCCTACAAGGCTTACTAAAACCCTTGCCTATACTAGAGCAAATATAGAAAGAAATTTCTATAGATTTTATTACAGGGTTACTAGAAAGCAAAAGTTGTACAAACCTTATAGTAGTTACAGATAGGCTTAGCAAGGACGTTGTCCTAATAGGCCTTAAGGACATTACTATAAAAAGTGTTACTAAAACTTTTATTAACTCTGTTGTGGCTTACTATTAGTTACTAAACTATATTACCTTAGATAGAGGTATACAGTTTGTTAACTATTTTTAGATTAAGCTTTGCGAGTTATTAGAAATTAAGCAACGCTTATCTTCTAGATACTATCCTAAAAATAACAGTTCTATAGAGAGAAGAAACTCTATAGTACAGGCTTATTTATAAGCCTTCTGTATTTAGGATCAAACAAACTAGAAAAGCAACCTAGAGATAGCTAAGATTGCAGTTATAGCAAGGCAAGCTTAGTCTACTAAAATGTCTCCTTTTTTCCTACAACACAGCTATAAGGTAAATTCCCTACAAATTGCACTTAAGCACGGTCCTTAACAACAACTTCTAAGGAGAATACAGGAGGATTATTAAAAGGCAGAAAATATTGTTAATAAGCTATAACAAAGTATTAAGCTTGCATAAGCTACAATAAGAGAAAGCTAACAAGAATAAGAAAAGCAGGCAAATAAGAGAAGGCACTAATCACCTCAGCTTAAAATAGGCGATAAGGTATAGTTAAAACTAGGCAACTACTACAAAACAAAAAGGCCTAGCAGAAAACTTAACTAGAAGAATCTTGATTACACAGTACTTAAAGTTATTAAACTAAACGCAGTTAAATTAAATACTCCTAGCTAGATTTACCTAGTATTTAATGTTAATGACCTTAGACTAGCGTCCTCAGACCCTCTACTAAGCCAGCTAATAGACAACAATAAACCTCTACTAATTAAGACAGAGGATGGAGAAGAATACCTAGTAGAGACCCTATTAGAGGAACGAGGAAAGAAAGAAAAAAGCAGTACTTAGTTAAATAGTTAGGATATCTAGATTTAACCTAGGAACTAGCTGTTGATCTAAAAGATACAGAAGCCCTAGAAGAGTAGAACTCTAGGTAACAAGATTACTACCCCTACTATTTTTTTTAGGAGGGGGGTATTATAAAGAGCTAAAGCCTTGATGTTCTCTAGTACTCAGCCTGTGGCCTTTGTTGGCTTTTCTTACCTCAGCATTAGCACCTCAGCACTAGCTGCTGACTATCGGCCGCACTAGTTACGCTAACTGTCAGCTAACCCGGCGACCTCTAATAACCTTAGTTAGTCCTAACCTTGGTTAGTCCTAACTATCTAGATTGGATATAAAAACCCACGTAGTCTTTCTATAGTTCTGTATCTAATTCATTCACCTTCTACCGTTACCTTGCATCTTTGGTCAAACCAACGCACCCTTACACTAAGTATAGAGACTAGAACTTAGCTTAAACAGCTATTGTAAGACGTGAAATTAGCAATAAAGAAGAAAGAGGTAGGAAAGAAAGAGTAGGCCTTCTATTGTTACGTCTATAGGTTTGTAAGCAAGGCAATAATAGTGTTACTACTTTACTTTATCTAGGAGAGCCTAGTAGTTAAGTAATAAGAATAGGCAGAATAAGGCGTCTTAAGTTAAGAGGCGATTTGCGTCTTTGTCTTACTTTTCTTTATTTCTATCTAAACATGCGACACAATAATTGCGTGCTAGCAATACTAAATAAGGGGGCGTGAGCCTAGATACCTGTTGTTAGCAATAAATCTTGTTTTTTACTAAAAAGGTGTCTACAAAATGTGTAGTCACATTAAAAGGTTGTCTTAAAAGGCTAAAGCCAACTTACTTTCTATACAAATATAAACTTTCTTACTAAGCTATACTAGACCAAAGTAAGTTTCTAAGTTAATAGAGCTAATGTAAGAAAGTTATAAAGAAAAATAGATTTAGTAGTAGTATAGTTTTAGAATTTCTATTATATTGTCTTAAGTATAATACATTTAAGTATCATTACTTAAATTTAACATTTTGAGTTAAAAATAAAAACTGTTCTCTTATTTAAGAAAAATTCATCTTTACAGCGGGGTGACAAAAAGAAAATCCAATCAAAAATGTTATAGTTTTCAATTGCTGATGACTAATTAACGAATTAACGAAATGAGCTAGTCTCAAAAAAGCTAGTCATTTGAAAAACCAAGAACTTGTTCTTTAAGTTAAGTTACTTAGTAAGCGAATTAGTCAGCACTAGTACGTAAGCTAATGAACTTGAAAACAGAGAATGAAAGACATAAAATAGAACTAACTGTTTCTAATTAGTGAGCGTATCAAAATTTCTAAAAATAGACTAAGTTTAATAAGATGATGTAAGCATTATGTGAGCTAGTTTTAACCTAAAGTTTCTTACTTGCTTAAAGTTGAACTAGCAATATAAAGAAAAGGAGGTTGCTTAGGCAAGCAATTACTCTAAAATAGGTTACTAATCCTTTTCAATATGGTTTTCTTATTCTGATCCTTATTTTTGTTTTTTAAATTATCTTTACAATGTCTCCTCAACTTTCAAAGTTTGAAGAAGACGTTTATAAATTACTTACACAAAACCAATCAATCTCTTCTATTAGTACTATACTGGATAAGCTTTCTAGTAGTACTTATAAAAATATTAAACGAATTAAAAAGAAAAAAAACTATCTTTTACCTACCTTTACGCCTACTGTAGGCCGCTCTACCAAGATCACAAAAAGAGTAAATAGAGGTGTTGAAAGAGACTTAACTAAAAGTCCTAAAAAAACAAATAAGCGTATATTAGACGAAAATGATTTCATTCTTTCTACCAGAAGCCTACAACGCTTTTTAAGAGAAAAAAATTACTCTGTTAATACTTCTAAGAAAAAACAGCTTTCAAATCAGAAAAAAGCTTTACATGGTCTAATATACGCTAAGGTGAGGCTTACTAATATTGGAAATATAAGATTGAATAAAGTTATATTTTCTGATGAGTCAGCTATTGAGCGTGGGCACGGTGCTAGAACAGAATATTGCAGAAAACGTCGAAATAAGAGCCTTGGGAAGGAATGTTTCTCTATAACCAACAGAAGAAAGTTGAAAAATATTTTTCATAACTTAAAAATTACTTTACTATGGAAAGTATATTTCTCGTATTGTAAATTTTTTTTAGAAAGCTTACTAATCAATCTATATGCCGAGATATTTCTATCCAAGTGTGGGGAGCAATTTTGATAGGGGGAAGATCAAAATTAGTAGTTATTAGGACGCCTAAACCTACTACATCCTTTAGGAATACAAACTATATTAGTGAGATTCTAATACCAGTAGTAAACTCTACTATTAAAACAGGTAAGTTAAGTATACTAATTTTTATTATTCTAAGTCCTATAACTTTATACTTTATTATCATATTTTATATTTTTTGGATACTATTAAAGGCCTTACTATAAGAAAGCAGATACCCATCCCTCCTACTAGGCGAGATATATCTAGCTCTTTCTTTTAATTAAAACTAGGTCATGGCTACCTAAAGAGCTATCTATTTAAGAGAGGAAAAGTAGAATCTAAAACTTGCCCATGCAATTTTAGAGCTACACAAGACACGGCTCATATAATCCTTAGATGTTAACTATACAAGGATAGTAGAGCTATACTCCAGAACTCCTGTACAGAGCCAATCTCTCTACAGTATCTTTTCCAGACAGAAGCAGGTATTAAGGCTACTACAGCCTTTATTCAAGAAACTAGGGTTGGTACACAGGCCTGGTACAAAGGAAACTCCGATAACTAGATGCAATCGCCTGACCAGGCGACCTAGCTCTAAACACCCCCCCTCTCCTCCTCCCCCTCCACCACATCTACACAATAGGCTAAGAGCCTCACCTTTATTCAGATAAACCACCCCTTGTAAATTACTTAGAAGATAAAAACCACATAGATACCTGCAGGCCTCGGCCTGCACGTCTTATATAGCCCTTTAGGCTGAGCAAGGACGTTAAACTACAATAATAAAAAAAGGCCTTACTAACTATTGTATAGGATTGAAGTTTCAGCAAGCTAATTTACCTTTTTGGGTAAAGTACTTCTAGTTGTAGAAATATAAAGCTTGAAAAACTATAACTTTTTTAACTAGCTTCAGCCTTTTAAGACAACCTTTTGATGTGACTACACATTTTGTAGACACGTTTTTGGTAAAAAAAAAAGATTTATTACTAACAAGAGGTATTAAGGCTTATGCCCTCTTGTTTAGCATTGCTAGTACGCAATTAGTGTGTTACATGTTTAAACAGATATAAAGAAAAGCAAGACAAAGACGCAAATTGCCTCTTAACTTAACGCGCCCTATCCCGCCTATGCCACCAACTTATATTAAGGCTTTACTTCTAGGTACTCTTAGACGAATTAAAAAAGCAGCACTATTGTCGCCTTGCTTTCTAACCTATACATACAACAATAGAACGCCTACTCCTCTTTTTTTACCTCTTTTTTCTCTATTGCTATTTCAACGTTATGCAACAGCTCGCCTAACTAGTTAATAGTTTCTTTACTTAGCTTATGCATAATTAACAAGAAGAGAGAGATACTAAAGTAGAGCATTTTAAGTACTTTGCTAGTATTAGCAAACACTCTATAGATCTTATATTCCTTCCACAAATAGCTAAGTTAAAGCTTAATATTCATTTTATATATAGAGATGTTGCAGATTCTAGAGTTATTTATAAAAAATATAATTTTAAAGTCCTAAAAAGGCTAAATTTATAAATGCTTAATAAACTTAGGTGTCTGCATAATTAGCTTAAGCTAGACTAGTTTAGGGGCTAGGTGTATAATAAGAAAGCTTCCTGTCTTTTAATAAGATTTAAGGTTAAGGAGATACTTATCGCAGAGGTTACACGCTATTACAGCGTATTATATACAAATTGATTATATATAGTGCTGTTTAAAAGGTAAGAAGTAGTAGGTAAGAAGCAGCAGCTTTATAAAGTATTATAGGCTCCTGCTGCAGTACGTACGTGTCCTTTCCCTCCTCTATTATATTATGTTGCAATCTTATTGCAATCCTACTATAATTCTATTGTTAGCTATAGGCTGGCAATCGCTGTTAGACAGGTTTTAACTAGTATTGTTTTTAAGTACCTTAGCAAATTTGTTAACCCTGATTATGGCTCGGTGGTCTGAGCTTTCCTCCTAGAACTTATCTACCCACCATTCGAATCTTGTTGACTACACACAATTTTTTTTTTGACTTTTGCGATTGATTAGCAGAGTTTAGCTGCTTTTCACTTTTTTGGAACCCCATTTCGACTACAACAACAACCACCACCCTTGACACCTTAAAAAATAAATAACTTTTTTGACACCTTTTTTTTGTCACCCCTCTGTTTTAACTTTTTCTCTAACAATTCAAATTTCATTAAACTAATAGAAGTTAAGTATATAAACTAACAAAATTACATCAGAAACTTATATCGATTTTGATACTGTCAATGAACTGCCATCATTAATTGCAATTAACAATTTTTGAGTACTCATTTTCAGTGCAATAAACTGCCAGGAAGATGCTGACTAAGCTGCTTACTAAGTAACCTAACTTCAAGAGGAAGTTGTTGGCGTTCCGAATCACTAATTCTTCTTAGACTAGCTTCTCTTGTTGAATAGTTATTGACAATAGAAAACTATAGCTTTTTCGATTGGTTTTTCTTTTTGTTACCCCTCTGTATAAATAAAAAATTTATATTTGTATAGAAAGTGAAAATCTCTATAACTAAGCTATATTAACCTCAAGCAGAATTTTAGACTTATAGATGTAGGCCTCTAACATCTAAGATTTCAAGATTATTTAAAAAATGTTGCTATTTAATGAAGTTATAGCTATTTGAATATTAGAGATTATGTGGGAGCTGAGAAGGTTCAATTGATTGATTAGGAGGAGTGGAATAAGTGTATTGATTAACTAAGTGCCACAACAAAGTTTCCAATAACTAATAAAGAGGAATAAGACGATCTGGCCTGTATATATAGGCGCTAGCGCTTATCGTCATATAATCAGCTTACTAGGATTACCTGATTAACAAGGTGATCTGTATATTCTGCAGCATATTAATACCCTAACACACCCCCTAGGTCAGTAAGATACTATCAATCTAAGCTGTAAGCAACTAGGCATTTACAATAAATCAAGGTTGTTAATAAAGAGATTTCTCTGTAATTATAGCTCTTCTGCCTAATCCTTTGTTGTTGTAGTAATGCTTGTTGTTGTTCTAATTTATCTAGCAGCCCTTAGTAATATTAAAATATTAGATAGACCCTAAATATCGCGTGATTAGTTAGCGCGCAGCTCTACAACAATATTAATCGCGTCTACTGCCCCTCTAAAACCTTTTATTCTCAACCTTACTTTATTACTAGTTACTAAGTTCTGTGGGACTGTCTTGACTAACATTACTAATATAGTAAGCAGTGTTCTCTTATTATTCTCTTACTAATTAGCTGCTAATTTCGTGTAGTCTGCCCCTAGCAGCAACAAGCGCAAGCGTTAATTAGCAAGCTGCTGTTATAAGCGTAAGAATTGCTTAGAAAGCAGCCGTTAGCAATGTAAGAACAGTGCTAAGTATAAGCATTGCGCGCGTTAAAGCCTGTTTAACAATAAAATTTTATAAGCAGCTAATTTCTATAATAATAAGAATTAGTTGCTACTGCATTTTAATTTGTACGCTTATTGCAAGACATTCAGTAGTCCTGCTTAGAGGCAAATTGCCTTGCTTACTAAATTAAGTCTGCTATTTAGTTCTTAATAAGACTTTAATACACATAAGAGTCTAGCTAAGTAAACAAGCTAGCGCAAGAGCAAGGCTCCTTAAAAACTAATACAAAAGTTTTAGCAGCTTACTGCTTAAGTAGCGTCCTGCAAATAATAATAAGACAACAGCAATAGCTTATAAACGCCTATTAAGCTGTCTACTAGGCGCAACGCGCCTCTCTCTACTTAGAAGAAGACGCTTAATAGCTTTTGAAAGTTAATTACTAATCTGTTGTATCCTTGCATTCTACTATATAAGCGCTGTATAAAGAAAATGCTAAATAGTTTGTATGCTAAACATCGCTTTAATTGCATTTGAACTAGTAGTTAGGGCAGCTTATGCTGTAGCAGTTGCTTGTCGCATACCTGCTACACAGTTGATACTAATCTTTCTAATTAATTTATTGTTATATACAGAGATAAAGAGGTAAGTTTTGAATTCTTTAAGCTCTTTTCTTAGTCTGCTAACTAGTTTTTAGAGATAGAATAATAATAAGATGTACTAAGCCTTAAAGGCTTAACTGCTTAAGGACATAATTGCTTGCCGCAAAGAGATTAAGAACAGCATTACGTTTACTAAAAGGTCTTCTGCTTAAAAGCCTTTTTTTAATATTTGCCGTGCTTAAGAGATGTTTTGTAATTTTGCTATTTAGTCTTTGCTGCCTGCTTTTGCTTTTGCTTCTACTCCTGATTCTGCTCTTTTCTTTAATCTCAAGTACACTACTAATAATTAACTACGCTGTACACAGCCGGCTTAGCAGGCTATAAGTTAAAATTAAAGTTGTCTGTATAGACAAGAGCTTTATCATACATAACTTTATGCTGCAAATGTTTTAAGTTAACCTGCGTAGCCGCTAGTTCAACAATTAGCGTATGATTAACAACAGCAGCTGCTGCAGCAGCCTTAATAATCATAACTTCTTTAGCGAATGTCCCTCTAAAAACAATATACTTGAAAAATGTTGCCTTTGCCTGTTCTGTACAATCGCCTTTAAGTTTGTTGCCCTAATTGCTATACAACCCGCTTATATAGAGGCGATTATTATACTAAGGTAAGCTAGCGATTATCTTACAATTCTATCTATAAAAGTAATAAATTAGATTCGCGCTGCTATGCTGCTTATCTCTGAACTCTAGCTGCTTAAGCTAAGTTAGCTTAAGATGCTCTTGAGCTTGCTGAAGCTAAAAAAGCTAAGCAAGATCTAATAATAGAGTTAAGCAATTATAATAACTCTAATGCTTATAAGTAATTTTAGTTTTTTGTTTTGTAGTTTTCCTTCTAGCTTACGTTCTCTTGCTTATTTTTATAAGCTACTAAGCAGAGACTTAGCCTAGTATATAGATGTTGCTGCTTTATATAAATCCTTTTGCTTATTAATTGTTGTTGCTTTTAATTAAGTGCTTAACTTGCTAAAGGTTCAACAACTGCTTAAACTTCTTAAGCTGTTGTTAGGTAAGCAGCTTAGTTAGTCTATTAGCCGGCATAATTACTGTTTCTACGTACTTAACCTAAAATAATTCTTTGGCATATTCTTGCCGCAACTACATATTTAGTATATATATATGCCTTAATTAAGTGCTAATTTGCTTTTTCTTTCTAACTACAAGCCTAATTGTTTGTTAGTTATTACACGAGACTGTCTAGACGTCTTCTAGATTAAGAGACAGATTATAAAAAAAGCGCTTTAAAGCTATAGCCTCCTTTAAAGTGTACTTAAGGGCGAGCAGCTCAGCCTTAGTAGTTAATGTAGTAACTGTAGTCTGCTTAGCCGCCTTCTAAAATATTAGACTACTATATAAGATAGCTATATAACTATAAAAAAACTAACGAGTTTTTTAATTATCTGCAAAGGAAGCGTTGCCTACAATTGTTAGATCTAGGCTATTATAGTTCCTGTAGTAGATCGCGTCCTATCTTGTTTAATAGAGGTACATAATTATCTGTTTAACAGCTTTTATATACTAATTACTAAGGTTTGTAAGGAAGTGTAAGAGCTAAGAAATTAAGTAAATAATATTTGAGCAGAGCATAATAGCTATGTATAGTACTAATTTAACTTTTTTTTAGTAGGCTTTAATTTCTTGCTTAGTTGCTTTGCTAGTGTTCTTAATTAGCTCCCCTAACAGTAATAGAGTCTTTAGAAAGCTACTATCCTCTAGCTTAAACTTCTTTGCAATCTTGTTAATATATATATCATACACAAGCTAATTGTTTACTTTTTGCAATCTCTAGTTACTCTAATACTAAGGAACTATTCAACTAATTCTTGTTTTTATATCTTGTATTTGTCTATAATCTTTAACTAAAGATTTATTACTTTCTGCTTATAATCTTTCGCGAAGAGCAGTAGGATATTATTTATATAAAATAGAACGAGGATCCTCCTATCTAAATAAAAGAATAGGTAGGGCTCCTCTAGTAAGGCAATTAGTTTAATCTCTTGTAGTAATCCTAAGAACTCCTTATACTACAACAGTAGTAATTCTTATAATTTATAAAGTGCGCAGTTAAGCTATACGCACTTTTTAGGCTTCTTAAAGCTATCTAGTGTTTTATAAATTACTAAGTTATTTGCTATAATTAACGCATTAAGGAATGCTCTTAAAACATTATATTACTTAATTCTTAGATTATTCTTAGCAGTAATAGCTATTGCTGCTTAGAAGAACTTAGCTGCCAATGTAGCAGGGTACGTTAAGTTAATTAAGTTCTTTTTTTAGAGATTTACTTCTTACAACAATCTGCGCCTTGCATTTAAAAAAGAAGCTGTTTTAATTAAACTTATAGGTCTAAACCTACTTTATAAGTATTAGGTAATTATCTGCTTCCTCTTTCTATATCTTAGTCTAAGTCTTATTCTTACTTAATTAATTAATCTCTTTCCTGTAGGCATCTCTAAACAAGGCCCTTATAAGATGCTAAAATAATTGCTTCTATAATCCTAGCAGTTTAGGTAGATTGTTGCGATGCTATTGAGCATTTAGCTTCTGCTTCTAATTAGTAAGCAAAGCTGCTATAACTACGTAATTAAGAGTCTTGTAGCTTGCTTAATCTTCCTAAGTTGCCTGCAAACCTAGTAGATAGGTATTACTAAAGTTGCTTTATAATAGATTTTTATAATCTACAATTAATGCATTAATACTACTTGTGCTTCTACTCTCTAGTTAATTGTTAGGATTTTAGGTTACATTTTTATGCTTACGCCCGCTACTTAGCTTGTGTAGTAGAAGATAACAATTTATAAGCTAATTTAGATTTTTGCCTGCAATCTGCGCACTATGTCTTATAAGCAGAGGTTTAGCTTATAATTGCCTACCTTGTCTGCTGCTTAATGCCTAAGATCTTAATTAAGATAATTTACGCTCTGCTATCCTGCTTACCTAAGCAGGTGTTTGATTACGACGAGCTAGCACGTTAAAGTCTTTAGGCACAGACTGTTAGACTAGTAATAAGTTGTTAAGCTTATTTAAAAGAAGGTCCCTACCTCTAAGTATTAATAGACTAGCTTTTTTTAGTAAGCGCACTGCTGCTTAACTATTAATAACTCTACAATTAATCACGTTGTCGCTATTTAAAGTCTTTAGTTTAGGAGTTAGTTATAAGGTAGTAAGACTAGTATTTTGCTGCTAATTTAAGCAAGTTCCTAATAGTGCACTAGCCGTGTGCTCTATTTGCTTAGCGTCTTTTAATCTATTCTTGACCTTAGTAGGCAGGCCTTCCTTACTACTTAAGATAGTAGATAGATTACCTTTAAGGCCTTTAGTAGTTAGCTACGTATCTTAATCTGTTTTTCCTTAAATAGGCAAAAGGTCTAAGTCTTTTCACGGATTAAATAGCTCGCTATTATAAAGGATCTCTACAATCTTAATTGCTTTTTTTGTAGCTCTTTCTCGCAATCTCCTGTGTAAAATTAATTGTGGCAACGTGTATATGTATCCTCTAGCCGGAGCGCGATCTATCGATCGGTCGGTATTTTGCCTCTGACATTAATACTCATCAAAAGTTACATTACAGTTAGTAATTACCTAATTAAGTGCTAGTACCTATACGTAGTATATGTTAGAGGCTTAATAACTAACTAAATAACTAATATAGCCGCAAGAATTAACTTTAAATCTTTAAAAATTGCGCCTAGCTGCCTTCTCCTTGTTTAAAGGATAAGCTCGGCAGCTATAGGCATAAATTCTACTTTAGTCTAGGCGTAAATAAGCAGTCTAGCGTCTAATCTTAGGTAGTTAATAGTATTAGAAATATTTCCTAAACTATTGTAAGGCTCAATACCCAATAAAGATACGGGATGCTAGAGATGGAGGTATAATAGTATATTGCCTGTAGAGGAGAGACGAATCGATACCGTCTCAACTACGATATCGTATCTCTACTTATACTAGGATAGTCTTGGGTCACATAACCTATTTAGACCTATAAAGGGGATCTGATCTCAACAATATTAGACTAAGCTGTATCTGACCTCAACAATACCTAACTGGGCCGAATCTGACATAAGCTATTCCGGACTGATCCGGCCTAGCCTAGAAGGCCGCCTAATCCTAACATTATCCCCCTTCTTAGGACTAATCCTCCTAGGTTAGTAAGACTAAGGTAGAGTAGCCTAGTCTAAGCTAATATACTGTAGCAGGCGCTTTATTGTTAAGTAGTAAGAAGACTCCTCCTTAAGTGTAAATATGCGATCTCTAAGGACCTTATATTATATTTTACTTTCACCTAGAGTGTCTGTGTATTAGAAGCTTCTAGAAGGCTTGCTAGCGTCTTAGCAAGGTTATATAGACTTCTCCTAAGCTTTTCCACCCTTCCTCCTACACTGTACTTAACAATAACTAGTAAGTCGCCTTAAATCTTAAAATTTTAACTAGCCCTAGTAAAAACTATGTATTATATACTATTATAAGCTACTATAAGCTAAGATAAGATTCGCAAGGCTAATTCTAGCCTAGCAGATTCTTGTAACTTATTAAATTAGTTTTTTCTTAACATATTCTACTGTTTCTACCTATTTTAGCTACTCTTCAGCCTACTATAGAGTACAATAGGCTAGAATAGCCTACTGTAGCCTAAACAATAGTTGCGTCCTCTAAAATAGACGCTACTATAGTTAGTAACTTCTGAATACGCAAGGGTTACACGTCTACTTTTTACTATAGCTATTGCGTTAACTTTCTTGCTAGTAGATGTGTCTACATGTTTAATAAGGTTTGTTACGTCTTCTCTAAAGTAAATAATAACACTATAGAGCTTTTTAAGACCTAAAGCTATAAAGATAGTTCTAGTAAGAAAGTTTAGTATATAAAGTATTTTTATTGCTAGTACTTAAGTTAAGAGTGTTGTGTAGTAAGTCTATAAGCTATTATTAGTTATTATAAAGTATGTTAGCCTATACTAATATAATATAGCCTTTTGCTGCTAAGATACAGCTCTCCTGTAAGATTATTGTCCTAGTTAAGCAGATTACTACTAATAAGCGCAAAGAGAACGTTAAGAACTCTTGTTATAACCTAGACGCCTAACTACAAGAGGGAGTAGCGCAAGTGCCTTATTATGTTTACCAGAAAGTCTCTCTTACTACAAACAACTATAAGCTAGTTAAGGCTAAGCTAATCACGCGGGCTTAAGCCTTAAATAAGAAGATTTCAAAGTAGGTAGGCTGTAATAGGCTATAGTAGCCTATTTTACTCTTTTGTTACCTTTGCTAACCTTCTTTAGCTAGTACAAGCCTTAGGCGGAGAAGCTTTTTCTTTATAATAGTACTATCCTCTTCTCTAAAAATCTTCAGAGTAATCTACGTCTTAACCTCTATTCTTGCAAAAACTATACTATTAAAGCTAAAGCTAAGGCTAATAAATTCCTAAAGTAGCAAGAGATAGAAGAACTAATCTTAAGTACTCTTAAGAAAGTATGTATACTCTATTATTAGCTATAATAAGCTATTCTAACCTAGTATAGCATAAAGTTACTAAAAGCAGCTGTTTCCTGCTTAAGCAAGAGGTATATTGCTTAAATACAGAGTTGTTAGCTCTAGAGTCTTTACATGTAAGCGCTAAAGGCAACACTAAAAGTAGCTTGACTAGGTCTATTAAGAGGGTCAAGACCTAGATCTAGGAGGCTAAAGACAAGATAGATAGACTTTAAATAGGTTAATATAGGCTATACTAGGCTACTTTAGGCTACAATAAGTGCCTAAGACCTTCAATATACATATATAAGACGCGCCTAGATAGTGCTTGCTCTTAATAAGGCATTATAGGTTATACTAGGCTATAATAGCCTAGTCTAAAGCGTTCTAGTAGATACCCTAATCTGCATAGGTTAAATAATAATATAGTTCTTTTCAGACTTAGTAACATCTTACTAGTGTAACTTCCCTTATAAATTAAGCTTATTTTACTTTAGTTATTCTATAGTTCTGTTGTCCTAGTGCGCTTTTGTAGGCTATAATAAGCTGTTGGAGTAATGACATGCGCAACATGCGGGTCACCCTGTTGAGCAGGTGATCCTGGTAAGCTGAACACGTGACGATCGCGCTAGCGCCTATATATACGGGCTAGATCGTCTTATTCCTCTGAAGTAGTTATTGACTAATTTGTTGTGGCACTTAGTTGTTTAATACACTCATTCCACTCCTCCTAATTAAGCAATTGCTCCTTTTTAGCTCCTACAGTTATAAGACTAGCCGCTTAATTATAGTTTTCATTCTTACTGCGCAATTAGTAAGCTGTAAGGTTAACTATTTAATTAGCATTTTACTCTCCCCTATTCTCCTACAGCACAGCTAGCAGATTGCTACTGCTGCTGTATCTCTCTTATTAATTATCCGATTAACCTCTTTTTAATATAAGCTACCTAGCTATCTACTTACTAACTAATAAATTTGTTGTTACTTTAACAATAACCTACGTCGTAATCCTACACAGAGTATCTTATCTTAAGATAGACCTTACTAATACACTGCTTGTCGCCTTAGGGGTAATCCTTAAGGCTTAATTAGACTAGCTAACCTAGTTTGCTCTATTAAAGCTATACTACTTAGAGAAAGGTATCTAGGATTAGGTTAATCCTAATCTCCTAGACGTACCCTTGATAGATTACTAGGAGCTACAGTATCTAAAACTGCTTAAGGATATTAAGTAGCTAGTTGCTTTTTTTTTATAGTTTAACGTCCTTTCTCAGCCTGAAGGGCAGCTAGTTGCTTTATTACCTAGCGCTAGCGCTTAAATATAAGAGGACTATAAAATTGCTTAACGCAAATATAAGGCTTAATTACTTAATACTAAGTACAAGAAGGATAATTACAATAAGCTAGTTAATAAGTATAAGGTATAAGCTACTTAATAGACAAGAAAAGTCGCTAAGATTACTAATGTTAAGGACTAGATTAGTAAGACTGTCTATCTAGACCTACTCTTAAACGTATTAATAAGCATAATTACTTAAAACTTTACTGGCCTTTAAGCTTTAGTAAAGATCTTAAAGAAGGATCTTGCACTTATAGATTAGAATACTTAGTATTTAATTAGGGCACAGTATAGATCACACCTTAATAAAGCTTACTAAAGATAAATAGGCTCTAAGTAATAGTTTACTAAGTAGCAGCTACTGTATTAATAAGCAACAATCTACTTACTTCCTAAAGTTGTTACGCTGTTTGTAGTTACTAATTTTTTAGACGCCTTAGGCACTAAGATTGCACTAGACTAGTTACGCAAGAAGCGCAATAAGCTAGTATAAGTAATAGCGCTTAGTAGAGCTTATTTAACTCTTTATAATCTAGGAAAGATCTTTAGTATTTTGTTGTAAGATTAGTTAATTAATTCTTTAAAAGGAAAAGGACACGTAGTGTTCTAAACTAGATCTAGATTAAGAGCAGCTTAATAATCTATAAGTGCTAAAAAGTTAAATAAAAGTAGTAAGTAATTGCACCTTTGCCCCTACAAGGCTAGTAAAGGGCCTATAAGTAACCACATCTAGACACTGCGTAACTGCTATTAGCTTTAAACTATAGTTACTAAATTAAGCTTTTCTGGCAGTATATTAATTAAGCTGTTAGATAATAACAAAAAGAAGATCCTTAAGTAATAAAATAGCAACAAATAGGCAACCTTACGCACCTAGATTAAGAAGGAAAGCTAGAAGGCTAGCACTAGTAGATTAGCTACTTATAAGTTAAGTAGATCCTACTCTAGCTTATTAGTTTTAGTATTAATCAACCTAATAGACCTTATTAAGGAAATTAGACTTAGTATATTTAGCGCAGCCTTTACTCTTTATGCCCTGTCTCTCTACAAAATTATAGATAGTAGATTAGCAGTCTACCTAGTTAATACTATAGATTATATAGTACTAGGCACTTTTAGCAAATGCGCTAAGGACAAGACTGTTAAGGCAGGCACTTAAATTATACTAGTTACTAGTATAGGAAACAGGCTACTTAAGAACGTCTTGTATAGCAAGGCTAGCCCTAAGACAATTAATCTTCTGCTTACTAACGTTAAGGTTGTACTAAGTTTCTATGTTAATATTTTTTAGAAGCACGGCTTAAGCAGGCAGGCATTAAGTATTTAGGATATAATTACACTTTATAATTTAGAATAATTAAGAAAAACGTTGTCTTAATAAACTTTAAGTATTACTTTAATCTCTTATTTATTAAATATAAGTAACTTACTTATTACCTTACTTAACTACTGCTTGTAAACGCTATAGTATAATTAAGGAAACCTGAGTTATGTACTAGCAATAAGGACCTATAGCATTAATAATTAGGACACTTAGGATAACAAGCTATTAAAGCCTTAGTCTACTTAGCGTATAATGCTAAGATTACTAGTAAGAAGCTATTAGAATGTAAATACTACGTAACAGCTTATACCTTACAAGTAATCTTACAGCAACTAAGAGAGAGATTATTACAATCTTTTTATAAGATCTTATAAGATCTATTTAATTTCTTAAATTACTAGCTACTTAAGAAATATGCGTTATTATTAAGGAGGATTACTTAGGCAAGCTGTATAATTATAAGATCTAGTTAAAGACACAAAACAATATTATGCTAGTAATTAAAGGTTTTACTATAAGAATTAAGAGGAAATATTAGTAGAAGATTATAGAGATCTATTAGGATAATAATACTGCTATACTGCCTTAGAGAGGGTAATTAAGATATAAGGAATAGGCTATAAAGAAAAGGATTGTAATTAAGACGTTACTGCTATATACTTATAAGCCTAATAGCTTAGCAGAGAGAGCTAGCTAAGAGCTAATTACAAAGGCTATTAAGATTCGCATTAGCGCTAATCTACTAGCTAAGCTTTAGCTAGTAATTATAGATGCAGCTACTTACCTACATAGCATAAGCCCTACTAAAATCTATAGCTACTAATCCCCTAACTAGGTGCTTAAAGAATAGTTTAGGAAATATTTCTAATATTATTAACTACCTAAGATTAGACACTAGACTACTAATCTACGCCTAGACTAGAGTAGAATCCATGCCTGAAGCTGCTGAGCTTATCCTTTAAACAAGGAGAAGGCAGCTAGGCGTAATTATTAAAGATTTAAGGTTAATCCTTACAGCTATATTAGTTATTTAGTTAGTTATTAAGCCTCTAACATATACTACATATAAGTACTAATACTTAATTAGGTAATTACTATCTATAATATAACCTTTAATAAATGTTAATTCTACAAAGGAGATTGCAAGGAAAAGCAACTAAAAGATTAAGTAATTAAGATTGTAGAGATCCTTTAAAATAGCAAGCTAGTTAATCTAGGAGAGGATTTAGACCTCTTACCTGTTTAAGGAAGAGTAGATTAGAATATACAGCTAACTACTAAAGACCTTAAAGGTAATCTATCTACTATCTTAAGCAGTAAGGAAGGCCTACCTACTAAAAACAAGAGTAGATTAGAAGACGCTAAGCAAATAGAGCACAAGGCTAGTGCAATATTAGGAAATTACTTAGATTAGTAGCAAAATACTAGTCTTGCTACCCTAGAACTAACTCCTAAACTAGAGACCTTAGGGAGCGACAATGCAATTAATTACAAGGTTATTAATAGTTAAACAGTATTACGCATGCTAAAAGGAGCTGATCTATTAATACTTAGAGGTAGGGAGCCTCTTTTAAATAAGCTTAACAACTTATTACTAGTCTAATAGTCTATGCCTAAAGACTCTAACGCGCTAGCTTATTGTAATAGAATACCTGCTTAGGTAAGTAAGATAGCAGGGCGTAAATTATCTTATGATTTAAAATCTTAGGCCTTAAACAGCAGACAGGGTAAGTAATTACAAGCTTAACCTCTGCTTACAAGACGTAGTGCTAGAATTGCAGGTAAAAGTCTAGATTAGCCTAGAAATTGTTATCTTCTACTACGCAAGCTAGGTAGCAGGCGTAAGCGTAAGGACGTAACCTAAGATCCTAATAATTAACTAGGGGGTAGAAGGACAGGTAGTGTTAATGCATTAATTATAGATCATAAGGATCTGTTATAGAATAATTTTTATAATACCTACCTGCTAGGTTTGTAAACAACCTAGGAAGACTAAGTAAGCTATAAGACTCTTAATTACATAGTTATAGCAGCTTCGCTCACTAAGCATAAGATAAGTAGAAATGCTTAATAGCATTATAACAATCTACCTAAACTGCTAGGATTATAGAAGTAGTTACTTTAGTATCCTATAAGGGCCTGGTTGAAGAATGCCTGCAGGAAAAAGATCAATTAGTTAAGTAAAAATAGAACTTAGGCTAAGATATTAAGAGAAGAAGCAAATAATTACCTAATACCTATGAAGTAAGTTTAGACCTACAAGTTTAATTAGGACAGCTTCTTTCTTAAATACAAGGCGCAGATTGTTGTAAAAAGTAATTTCTAGGAGAAGAACTTAATTAACTTAACATACGCTGCTACATTAGTAGCTAAGTCCTTCTAAGCAGTAATAGCTATCACCGCTAAGAATAATCTAGAGATTAAGTAATATAATATTGAAGGAGCATTTCTTAATGTGTTAATTATAGTAGACAACTTAGTAATCTATAAGATGCTAGATAGCTTTAAGAAGCTAGGGAAGTGCGTATAGCTTAACTGCGCACTATATAAATTATAAGACTCGCTACTATTGTAGTATAAAGAGTTCTTAGGATTACTAAAGGAGATTAGACTAATCGCCTTACTAGAGGAGCCCTGCCTTTTCTTTAAAAAAGAAAGGAGGATCCTAGTATTATTTTATATAAATAATATCCTACTGCTTTTTGCAAAAGATTATAAGCAGAAGGCGATAAATCTTTAGTTGAAAATTATAGACAAGTACAAGATAAAGAAACAAAGATTAGTTAAATAGTTCCTTAGTATCTAGATAATTAAAGATCGCAAGAAGTAAACAATTACGCTTGTACATAATACGTATATTAACAAGATTACAAAGAAGTTTAAGCTAAAGAATAGTAGCTTTCTAAAGACTCTATTGCTGTTAGCGGAGCTAATTAAGAACACTAGCAAAGCAACTAAGCAAGAGATTAAGGCCTACTAAGAAAGGGTTAGATTAGTGCTGTACACAGCTATTATGCTATAACTAGATGTTATCTACTTAATCTTAAAGCTCTTACACTTCCTTACAAACTCTAGCAATTAGTATATAAAAGTTGTTAAACAGGTAATTATGTACCTCTATTAAACAAGATAGGATGCGATCTAATATAGGAACTATAATAGCCTAGACCTAATAATTGCAGGCGATGCTTCCTTTATAAATAATTAGGAAACTTATTAATTGTCCTATAGATACATAGCTATCCTATATAGAAGTCTAATATTTTAGAAAGCAGCTTAGCAGACTACAGTAACTACGTTAACTACTAAGGCTAAGCTGCTCGCCCTTAAGCACACTACTAAGGAGGCTATAGCCCTTAAGCGCTTCCTTTGTAAGCTATTTCTTAATCTAGAAGATATCTAGACAGTCTAGTGTAATAATTAACAAACAATTAGGCTTGTAGTTAGGAAGAATAAGTAGATTAGCACTTAATTAAGACATATAGATATACAAAATATATACCTACAGTAAAAATTTGCTAAAGAATTATTTTAAGTTAAATACCTAGAAACAGTAATTATGCTAGCTAATTGACTAACTAAGTCACTTACCTAACAACAGTTTAAAAAGGTTAAGCAGTTACTTAACCTTTAGCAAGTTAAGTATTTAATTAAAAGAAATAGTAGTTAATAAGCAAAGGATTTGTATTAAGCAGCAACATCTATATACTAGGCTAAGTCTCCTCTTAATTGCTTACAATAAGCAGGAGAACGTAAGCTAGACTATGAAACTAAAACTAGGAACCCTATTACTAATAAGCATTAGACTTATTATACTTGCTAGACTCTATTGTTATATTATGCTCAGCCTGCTTAGCTTTAGCTAGCTTAAGAGTAATTTAAGTTATTTAAGCCTAAATAGTAAGAGTCTAAAGGTAAGCAGTATTACAGCGTAATTCTAACTTATTACTTCTATACATAAAGTTATTAGATAATTGCCTTCTTACTCTAGCGTGATAATTACGCTTATATAAATAAGTTGTATAGCGATTAGGACAACAAACAGAAGGACAATTGTATAGAGCAGCAGGGGACAACATTCTACAGGCAGCCTGCTCTTAAAGCAGCAACCTTTAAGCAGGTTGCTACTAAGGCTACTTATGTTGCTGCTGTTGCTACTAAGGATAATAAGCTAACTGTTGCGGCTAGTGTGCGGGTTGCTAGGCAGGAGCAGGAGCGAACGCGGGAGCAGGAGCAGGAGGTTAAGCAGCAAGACCGCGATACGACATTTCTTGAGCGCGACGATCATAGACGGGAGGCTTCTGCGAAGAAGGCTTTCTAGTAGACGTAACGCCGCTCTTAATCTCTTTGCAGCGAGCAATAATGTCCTTAAGCAGTTAAGCTTTTAAAGCTTAGTACATCTTATTATTATTCTATCCCTAAAAACTAGTTAGCAAGCTAAGCAAGAAGGTTAACAGGTTAAAGACTTACCTCTTTATTTCTATATATAGCTATAAATTAATTAGTAAGATTAATATTAACTATATAGCAGGTGTAAGACGAGCAACTGCTATAGCGTAAGCTGCTCTAACTGCTAGTCTAAACGCGATTAAAGTAGCGTTTAGCGTATAAACTATTTAGTATCTTCTTTATACAGCGCTTATAAGGCAGAACGCGAGGGCGTAATAAATTAGCAGCAATCTTTAAAGAGCTATTAGGCGCCTTTTTCTAGGTTAAGGGGGGCGCTATGCGCTTAGTAGACAGATTAGTAGGCGTTTTTAGCCTATTACTATTGCTATATTGCTGTTTATGCGTTGCTGCTTAAGTAGTTATCTACTATAACTTTTGCTTTAGCTTTTAAGAAGCCTTGCCTTTACGCTAGCTTAATTGCTTAGTTAGGCTCTTATGTAGATTAAAATTTAAATAAGAACTTCACAGCGGGCTTAATTTAGCAGGTAAAGTAATTAGCTTCTAAGCAGAGCTACTGGATGTCTTGCAGTAAGCAAAAGGATTAATAAGCAGAGGCAACTAACTTTTATTATCTTAGAGATTAGCTGCTTGCTACATTTTATTATTAAATAGGCTTTAGCGCGCGTAATGCTTATGCTTAGCACTATTATTGCGTTGTTAGCAAAGGCTTTCTAAGCGTTAATTACATTGTTAACAACAGCTCTCTAAGCTGCGCCTATTATTGCTAGGGGCAGACTACACTAGAAAGATTAGTAGCTAATTAGTAAAAGTATAATAGGGCAACACTTACTATATTAGTAATAGTAGTTAAGACAGTCCTAAAAAGCTTAGTAATCAATATTAGAGTAAGGTTAAGGACAAAAGTTTTAGAGAAGTAGTAGACGTAATTAATATTGTTGTAGAGGCTGCGCACTAATTAATTACGTAATTTTTAGGGTCTATCTAATGTTTTAATATCAGGACTGCTGAGATTAATTAAAACATTAACAAGCAGCATTACTACAACAATAGAGGATTAGATAGGAAAAGCTATAATTACAGAGGGACTACTTAATTAATAACCTTAATTTATTATAATTGCCTAGTTACTCACAGCTTAGATTAATAGTATCTCACTAACCTAGGGGGTGTGTTAGAGTATTAACATGCGCAACATGCGGGTCACCCTGTTAAGTAGGTGATCCTAGTAAGCTAAACACGTGACGATCGCGCTAGCGCCTATATATACGGGCTAGATCGTCTTATTCCTCTCAAGTAGTTATTGACCACTTTGTTGTGGCACTTAGTTGCTCAATACACTCATTCCACTCCTCCTGATCAAGCAATTGAACCTTCTCAGCTCCCACAGCTTATAAGTATATGGCAGTGGCGTTTTAATTACAGTCTCTTTCTTTATAGCCTATTCCTTATATCTTATCTTCAATACTAAATGCTTGCCTGCTTGAGCCGTGCTTCTGATACAATATTAACATAGAAACCTAGTACAACCTTGACGTTAGTAAGCAGAAGATTAGCTGTCCTAGGGCTAGCCTTGCTATGCAGGACGTTCTTAAGCAGCCTGTTTCTTATACTAGCAACTAGTATAATTTAAGTGCCTGCCTTTACAGTCTCGTCCTCAGCGCATCTACTAAAGGTGCCTAGTACTATGTAATCTATAGTACTAACTAGGTAAACTGCTAATCCACTATCTTTAATTGTGCAAAGAGACAAGGCATAAAAAGTAAAACTACACTAAACACATTTAGCCTAAGTTTCTTAATTAAGTTCTTTAGGTTAATTAATGCTGAAACTAATAAGCTAGAGTAGAATCTACTTAACTTATTAGTAGCTAATCCGCTAGTGCTAGTTTTCTAGCCTTTATTCTTAATTTAGGTGCGTACGGTTGCCTATTTGTTGTTGTTTTATTAATTAAGGATCTTCTTCTTGTCTTTGTCTAACAGCTTAGTTTGTATACTACTAGGAGGCCCTAATCTAATAACTGTAGTTTAAAGTTAATAGCAGTTACGCAGTGTCTAAAAGTGCTTACTTACAGGCCATTTACTAGCCCTGTATAGGTAAGGGTGTAATTGCCTACTATTCTTATTTAACTTGTTAGTGCTTGTAGATAATTAAACTGCTCTTAATCTAGATTTAGTTTAGAACACCGCGTGTCTTTTTTCTTTGAATAAAGTAATTTACTAATTCTATAACAAAATACTAAAGATCTTTTCTAGATTATTAAAAGTTTAATAAGCCTTACTAAGCGCAATGCTTGTGCTAGCTTATTGCGCTTCTCGCGCGACTAGATTAGTGCAATTTTAGTGCCTAAAGCGTCTAAAAAATCAGTAACCGCTAATAGCCTAACAACTTTAGAAAGCAAGTAGTTTATTGCTCGTTAATACAGGAGCTACCACTTAGTAAGCTATTGCTTAGGGCCTATTTATCTCTAGCAGGCCTTATTGAGGTGTAATCTATACTATGCCCTAATTAAATACTAAGTATTCTTATTAGTAGGTGCAAGATCCTTCTTAAGAATCTTTACTAAAGCTTAAAGGCTAGTGAGGTTTTAAGAAATTATGCTTATTAAGGCATTCAAGAGAAAGTCTAGATAAATAGTCTTACTAATCATGTCCTAAACATTAGTAATTTTAGCGACGTTTTTTGTCTATTAAGCAGCTTGTACCTTATACCTATTAACTAGCTCGCTGTAATTAATCTTTTTATACTTAATATTAAGAGCTTAAGCTTTGTATTTGTGTTAAGTAGTTTTATAGTCCTCTCGTATTTGCGCGCTAGCGCTTAGTGATAGAGCAACTAGCTGCTTAATATCCTTAGGCAGTTCTAGATACTGTGGCTCCTAGTAATCTATCGAGGGTACGTCTAGGAGATTAGGATTAACCTAATCCTAAATGCCTTTCTCTCAGCAGTATAGCCTCAATAGAGCAAACTAGGTTAGCTAGTCTAATTAAGACTTAAGGATCACCCCTAAGGCGACAAGCAGTGTATTAGTAGGGTCTATCTTAGTAAGATGCTTTGTGTAGAATTACAACGTAGGTTATTGTTAAGGTAAAAACAGATAAATTAGTTAGTAGGTTAGTAGGTAGCTAACAGCCATGACAGTAGCCTGTAAGTTAAATTAGTAGGAGGTTGATCGTATAATTAATAAGAGAGGTACAGCAGCCGCAGCAATTTGCTAACTGTGCTGTAAGAGAATAAAGTAGAGTAAAGTATAATTAATAATTCAACAGTTGACCTTCTAGCTTCCTAATAGCGCAGTAGTAATTAAAACTACAATCAAGCAGCCGGGCTCATAACTGTGGGAGCTAAGATGGTTCAAATAATTGATTAGGAGGAGTAGAATAAGTGTATTAATCAACTAAGTGCCACAACAAAGTGTCCAATAACTACTAAAGAGAAATAAGACGATCTGGCCTATATAAATAGGCGCTAGCGCTTATCGTCATGTGATCAGCTTACCAGGATTACCTGATCAACAAGGTGATCCGTATGTTCTGCAGCATGTCAATACTCCAACAGATTACTATAGCAAAAAGTGCGCGTTAGCCCGTCTAACTCTACCTTAGTAGTTCTTTTTATCTAATTACCTTAGTGTTAATGTAGCACCTGCTTTCTATTAAGTATATCACTTCTTCTTACTAATTACAGGTTCTATTAGGACGTGTAATGCTTACTAGCAGAATGCGCTTTGAAGCTAAATATACAAATTAGTGTTAGAAGGCTTAGGCAACCTTGACGATATATACTATCCTGCACAACATACAGAGGGGTGACAAAAAAAAGATATCAAAAAGTTGTTATATTTAAAGCTTTATATTTCTATTTTCAGAAAGGCTAGACCAAAAAAGTTTAGTGATTCGAAAAGCTAAGAACTTCCTCTTTAAGATAGGATGCTTAGAAAGCTGCTTAGTCAGCACGATCGCGCCTGCAATTTTGCTTGAAATAAGATAAAAAAACATAAAAATATTGATTTTGATTTTTTTTTTGAACGTGTAAAAATCGCTACAAATTACATATATTGAAAAAATCTCTTAACATAATTTTGTGTGAAAATCTCAAAGTAATACCATTATAAATTATAAATTAATGGTAAAAAGCTTGTTATTGGGTTTTTATAAAATAATTAATTAAAATAGCTTACTACTATTTAGTAGACTAGCCCTTAGCTTCTTTATTAGCTAGATAACGCTTTAACTACAAAAAAGTATAACGTGTTTCATGAGTAAGCGAACCACCCTAGTAAGCGGGCCACTTTCCCGCGCCATCCCACCTTCGCAACAATAACGCGTAATGTCTTGACTTCACAACGCGTTAAAAGCCTATACTAAAGTAGATATGTTTATTGCTATCTCTAATATTAATTCTAAGAGAATCTAGAGTGAATGACGCGCTGCTGTAGCCTATAACGTCCTACGAACGACAATCTAGTAACAACGCGCTAGACAACGCTCTTAAAGCGATTAGGAGCTACTAGCAAAGCGCCTAACAAAACTAGAAGAAGAGGCTATTACTTAACGTGTAATAGTTCAGGCTGAGTGAGGATTACTTTATAGGAGAGACGACGTATAAGATATAGCTAATAGACTACTCTAAGAGCGTAGTAGGGAGGAGGTTAGCAAGAACTAGGTTAATAAGTTTATCTAGCGCAATTCTAAGCTACGTACGCGCTAGAGCTATCTCTATAATTACTAGTAAGCTCTCTACAAAGACCTAGCGCTTATTAAGGGCTAGTTTAAGCTAGTTTAGAATTTAAAGGTAAAGTTTAGTATTATAAGTAAAGATATTTATAACTTCAATAAAACTAGCTTTATTATAGGCAAGAATTTATTACAGTTAGTTATTATAAGCATAGATAAACTAAGAAGAATAAAGAAATTTAAGCTAGGTAATTATAAGTAGGTTATGCTAATACAAGGCGTTAGTGTAATAAAGAAGTATATTTTAATATTTCTAATTTCTGTAGGTAAAGTTCTAATCTCTACTTAGTTTACAGAGAATCCACTACGTAACTAAGTAATCTAAGTTAGTGTTACTAGCTAGACGAACAACAATCTAGCGCTTAACTAGCTTTATTACTTTAATTTTTATACGCGACTTGTAAGGACGCATAAGCTGCTTATTATTAACAGCTATAAAAGCTACTACTTAGTACATTTCTAAGATCTCTGTAAAAAGAAGAAGATAATTCTCTTTTATATGCTTTTATACTCTTCGCACCTCTTATAGCCTTTTATTATAGGCTGCTTCTTGCTGTTAAAGCACGCGTATAGTAATGCTATCTTAGTCTTAGCACGTAATTACATCTACTGTATTAGTAAAGAAACTTTCTTACTAGCATTTAAAAAAGCTTATTATAAAGCTATTATACTAGAAAATATTTATATAAGATTTTCAGGTGCTAAGCTTACGCTACATAATTATTATGTTGTTTTATTATAGCTTAATGTCGTACTGCGTACGCTAACTCTACTAGCGCAAGATAACAGTACTTGAGAGCTAAGGATACTACGCAACGCGCACAAGAAAGGGACGTAGGCCATGCTTATTTAAAACTATATGTAAATCTGGTTAGGGTCTTTTATAACTTCTCTTAAAAAGTAGATGTAGTAGTTATGTAAAGGAGCTTAGTGAATTACTTATTATATAGTGTTAATACAGGAGGAAATAAGTCGCCTATAAGACGCTGTTAAAGCGTTAATAAAGTAAAAAACTCGCAAGCAGCGCTACGTACAAGCAGAGGTTACAAACAGTTAACTAGATAGCTAAATAGATAGCTAAAGTAGAGAGTAGTAGCTATAATAATAGTGCAACGCCTGCGAAGATAGTGCGCAGTAAACGGCGCTGCAGGCGTTGTAGCTAAATTAGACACAACTCTTGTATATGCTAAGTAGAATTAGAGGATATAGAGGATAGCGACGCGTCTAAAGAATAATATCTTATTCTACTTGATTAGAAAAATTATAGTGGTGTTGCGTAATATTGTTATAAAGGTAGGATAGTGCGGGGAAGTGGCCCGCTTACTAGGGTGGCCTGCTGACTAGTAAAACACGTTAACTGTTAACTGCTTTTTGTAAAAACCGACTTTTTTATAATACTAATATTTTATTATGTTAAATAGTGTATTATTCTAATACTATAACACTACTTTATAGTTTACTTATTTTACTATAAAACTGAATTTAAGTTTATAATATAAAGATTCACATGTTTTTGCTTGATATAAATATAATAATAATGAGTTTTTTTTAGATTTCAAAGGCAACATTTTCCCTAAAATTTTTAAAAAATAGATATATTTTTTTAAAAAGTTCTATAAGCTTCTAATGAAAAATAAAAACTATTTTATTTTAAAAGTTGGAAATTTCTTTTTTTAGTTTTTTTAGTGAGGTTTTTATTAAGTATTTTTGAAACTTAGAAGAAAATCTTAGTTAGACGGCCTAGTTTAGCCCTGAAAGCAGTTTAAAACACTATTTCTTTAGTTTTATTTAATAAGGAGTATTAGGAAAACTTGTAGAAAACCTTTTGAGTATATTACTATATAAAGAAAAAGGCTTATTTTATGAATAGAAAGAAATAATTTAGTATGTAGAATAAGAAAAATTTGAAGCTATAAGGATAATACTATTAAAAAAGCAAGTTTTAAAAAACTAAAAGAGTTAATATACTATAAGATTACTAAGCTATTACGTATTGAACGATTACGTAAGTAACCTCTATTTTTTTCACCATTCAATTAAACTCTAAGTAAATAAGATATAGGCCTCTAAATTCTGCTCAGATTATGCTTACGTAAGCTTATTAAATCAAGATTTTTATTAGCAATTTTTACTTTTTTTTAAGGTGTCAAGGGTGGTGGTTGTGGTTGTAGTTATAATGGGGTTCTAAAAAAGTGAAAAGCAGCTACCCTCTACTAATTAATCGTAAAAGTCAAAAAAAAGATTGTGTGTAGTCAACGAGATTCGAACAGTAGGTAGATAAGTTCTAGGAGGAAAGCTTAGACCACTAAGCAATAATTAGGGTTAAAAAATTTGCTAAGGTACTAAAAAACAACACTAGTTGAAACGTGTCCAACGGCGATTGCTAGCCTATAGCTAACAACAGGATTACAGTAGGAATGTAATAGAATTGCAACATAATGTGATGGAGGAGGGAAAGGACACGTACGTACCGCAGCGGGAGCCTGCAATACTTCATAAAGCTGAAGCTGCTGCTTCTCACCTACTGCTTCTCACCTAGCAATTTTTACACGGTCAAAAAAAAGTTATACTAGAATCAAGTTTTTTATTTTTTTCCCTTTTGTTTCAAGCAAGATTACAGGCGCAATCGTGCTGACTAAGCAGCTTACTAAGCAGCCTATTTTAAAGAGAAAGTTCTTGGCTTTTCAAATCACCCCCCCTTTTTGGTCTAGCCCTTCTGATTATTGAAATATAAAGCTTTAAATATAACAACTTTTTTGACAACTTTTTTATTTGTCACCCCTCTGTAATTAGTAGTTCACTAATTATATCTACCTTTTTGTGGTTGTTTGGCGTAGTAGTGCAGGGCTGCATTCTAACATTATAATTAGTAAACTACTTACGTAGCAAGTCAAGAATATAGCTAAGAAGTAGCTAAAGCTAGTAATTTCATTCTCTACAAGGTTAGTTTAGCATAAGCTAGCTAAGTAGGCTAAGATACACTTGTATTGTAAGCTGCTAGAAGGTCTAGTACCTGCTTGTTTATAGGCTTGTGCTAAGAAGGCCTGCGTTATAGCCTAAGAAGGCTTAACGTAAATAAAGGCCTATGTTTAAAGGACATTAGCGTATGCTAGAAGAATTGCACTTAAGGACAAGCGCTATAAAGAAGAAGAATATTGTTAGAAGGCTTAGGCAATCTTAACAATATATACTATCCTGCACAATATAATTAGTAGTTCACTAATTATATTTACTCTTTTGTGGTTGTTTGGCGTAGTAGTGCAGGGCTGCGTTCTAATACTTATTTCAAAGTGATTTGTAACTACTTCTTAAATTCTTAGCTACTATTCAAAGCTTACTACAGAGGTTATATCTTTAAATTCCTCCTCTTTATCTAGATTGCATATTCTAAACTATTTAACTAACGTGTTTTATAAGCGAGTGGCTACCCTAAGCAAGTGGCTACCCTAAGCAAGTGGCTACCCTAAAATAACTGGGGAAAAGCAGAAAACTAGGGTCTATATCTTTAGAACTACAAAATACAAATCTCTAAAAAATTTAGTACTTAGCTGCGTCTATAAAATGATTATAATAATAAAAATTCAAAGCTTTAGCTTATACAGTCTAAAAATTACTTGCGAAATTTGTTTTTACAGAAATTATTTTAGACTACTTGCTAATAACTTCTAGATTACATAAGCTAAAGCTTTAAAACTCCAATATAATAATAATTATATAGATGCAGCTTAGTATTGAAATTCTTAGAGACTTCTATTCTGTAGTTCTAGAGATATAGACCCCCTAGTTTTTTGATTTTCTCTAGTTATTTTAGGGTAGCCACTCGCTTGGGGCAGCCACTCGCTTATAAAACACGTTAGGTAGTTATACTTAAATAACTTTTTTTTATACCGTGCGCATTTATTAGAGCGTAGCTAGCTAACAAAGTTACGTGTTGTATTCTCTAAAACAAACTCTTTTTTATAATCTAACTCTTTTCTATATAATAGGAAACGCGTATTACAATTCTTAGAGGCTCTGCTAATTTAGACGTTAGTAGACATTATTGTATACGACAGTTAGAATACTAAGTTGCCCTTAGTACAGTTCGTAGCAAATTCTTAGAAGTTATTCCGCAGTTCTAGATTAGACATCAGAATCTTAACTGTATTAAGATAGTTACTTAGCCCTACATAGTCTTCAACTTTTGCTATTTTCTGAAAGACATCCAGAACAATTTCTTGCAGTGACTTAGAGTAGTCGATAGCTACCCTACTGTCTTCTAGAACAAGCCCAAGCAACGCATAAATCTTGTCTCTGTAGTCTCCACACTTCGAATCTGAAAATTCCACAAGGGCATTACTTAGCCTGAGCAAGTACTCGTCAAAGATAGCCTTAGCTTTAACCAGCTTTAATACCCTACAAGCACCAAAGGGAGGCGAGTCGTCGTATTCGTCTTCACATTTTTCCGAGTCGACACTACGGTGGATAGCTTCTTCGCCCGAATCGACTTCATGTGGCTGTAAAATGAGGCGCTCAAGGTTTGACCACTCAATGCTATTGCAGCCGCACCAGACGACTACCTAACGCGCAAGCAAAATTTCTTCGAGCACCCTAACACAGTCCTAATAAGGCCGATTAAATACAGCCCGAAGGGCCGTTAAGATCTCCTCCAGTCCGCAATTGATAATCAGGTCGGGTTTAGAACGAATTCTAATCCGCTGCATTGCTGTGTTGCTGCCATCTGCTGCAGGGCCAAGCTAAACCACTACCTACCTCAGATGCGTTGCGATATACGTGACCCATAATCTGGACCTGATGCTTTTTCTCCTCACGATTGAACTGATTGAAGCAGATCTAATCAATCCATAACAGCATGTCTCCATCCCTTCGAATTACTTCTAGGAATGCATACAGGACCTCTCGGACATGGAAACGTCGCCCGCGGATTGAAATTTCCTCGGTTGAAGAGTCGCCCTACATGTATGTACGACGGGAAGCTACGTAGATCAATGTGTTGGATGGTGCAGCAGATTATTGGAGACGTAGCCGTCCGGGATCCATTCATTCGAAGGAAGCGGATTCCCTAGGTTGAAAGGTCAAGGGGCCGATATCTAAAATTCATCCTTAGCTATCACAAAGATTTGGGCGGATGTCTTTGGTTCGATTTGAATCTCACTATGGAGAAAAGGCTTTTGCCGCGATCGTATGATGCAAATGACAGCAGGCGCTAGAATCGATCGTGAGATAGGCATCATCACCACTTCTGGCGGGTGGGCGCCGAGAGAATCCGACTAGACCTTCAGCCGCAACTACCAGCTCGGATCTCGGCAGAGAGAAGGGGCCATGAACCGGGCTGTGGGAACGAGATCCACTGCGGGTACCCAAACAAGACTTCCTCGCGGTTCGGCACGTCAACTAGAGCAGCAGAACGCTTAATTAGCGTCCGTGACCACGACTTAACTCAAAGCGGCTCCCTTAGCGGCATAGTATACAGCTCTACCTATTTCGCAAACTGGGTTGATTCTGCGACTGTTAAACAAGAGTCTCAAGGCAGTGTGACGCGCAGTGCTGCTAATTGTATAGGGATTTAAACCACACGTGGCATACGAGAATGCTGATCCCCACAGCACTAAGCCACCAGGATTATTCCAGAATGAGGATTAGTCCTAGTTCTTACATCCGGACACGAGATTAACGTACAAAGAGATACAGACTGGAAAGCTAGGAGTCATGACTATGTAAGGTCAAGAAATTTCGCCTTAAACCAAGGCTCGAAAGTTTCCAATCCCCACTTGCCTAAACGCCGGAGGACAGCAAGTATCCGGTAAACCTTCACAAGCGACAAAGTATCTCCTATGCTTTCTGTAAACTGTAGGATTTCCTAGCACAGTTAGTATCAAAGAACAACAAGCAGGTGGTTGGAATGCGCGTACAATGTGTGAGCCCTTATCAACCGCCAAATAGAGATGCCAATAGTGGTTCAGCACAATGATGACCGGCAACGTAATAATCCGGTGATCCTCATTAGCGCCAATCTGGCTGACCCGCTCATGCCACGCACTCAGCCAGATACCAATTTGGACCCGAGCCTCTTCCTCGGTCCCATTCACCTTGACCTCAACGGATATCATAGTGGGATGTCGGCAGAGAGGGGCATAAAGCGATTGATTGACTGTGCGAAGGTTGTTGGGCTGACGTCTCAGCCATTCTGAAAGAGAGTCGTCGGAGACAGATTGCGGGATGAGGTTGATAGCGAAGTCGACGAGTCGAGATTCGGAATACCGTTCGCCGGTTTGGGGTAGACATTCCTTGATGGGGAGGGCGTATGATCTGAAGGTCAGCAGCTGATATTAGGTATTAGAAAGTACGTACATCTGCTTGGGCTCGATATGAGACAGGTGACGGAAGGCCACCTCCAAGAGCGGCCACTGCACCGAGCAATACCACTGCGGCTCATGGTCCCCGGTGGTGGACAGTGAAACAGCCGCGGCTTGCACCCTTCTTATCGTATCCAATTCGATCATGAGATCAAGCTCGTCACGACCTGTCTCGTACGTCCAGTGGAAGCGCTTCTTCGCGCCAGCGATGCGATCCTGTACAGTCAGTCCAGGATCCCTCTGTGAGTCCACTACCTTACCTGCATCTTTGACGGTATTATGCCCACATTTTCGCACAGCGTCTGGAGATCCTCGATGAGCACGCGTATGTCTTCTGGCAGGTCGTCCCGCTCCGCATCCATAACGCCATATTTGACCGGCTTATTCAAGAGCTGCAGATCGCCGTAGGTCTGGGCCGGACTTGTTGCCCGCTTCGACTTGGACTTCCCGGATTGTACGGAGGAGCTGCTTGAATTGGTGTTAGATGGGTGGAGGACGGGATGGTGAGCGAGGGCATTAGTGTACGAGCCGGAAGGGGTGATGCTGTCTGGACGATGGGTGGCAGAGAAAGCAGCCAGATCCAGCGGCGGCTGGGTCAGCCCACGCTGCCGACCCCGCCTTGATGGCTTTGGTGTTGTCGCAGTGTCTCCTAAGATAGCGTTCTCTTCCACGTAGCCTTTGTCTAATAAGACATCGCGTTCCCTGCCCCGGACTTTCCTGCTCGGGGACAATTGCTCTATGCTATCCTTCCGTCGCGGCGAGCGACGGTGCATATTCGCATGCGTTGACTGGAGCGGTCGACGTCGCTTGGGTTGCGGTGCCTGTGGGAATGGACTGCGGGCGCGTTTTCGGTCAGAATGAGGCGGATGGGGTGAGACTGGCTGGTCGGCGAGCCATCCGTTAATGACGGCGGAGTTGAATGTTGGGGGAGGAGTTGGCGGGCACCAGATGCTGCTAGTATCGCAGCAGGACGAGGCGCAGAGCATGCGGAGGGAGGGTGGAGAGTGGATAGAGAGGTGAGCACTTGACTGTTTGTTGTTCGAGGTGTTGTTGCGTCGGCGTTTTAGGTACCTACAGATGCCGACGTGCTGGCGGTCCTCTGTTTTTCCACCCATCCGTACTATACACGCCTCCTTAGTGCACCGCTATCGCTTCAAACCAAAGAGTGCAGGCTAGGCATCTCAGATTAGCTTCGCTTATCACGCTCTGACCGCTACACCTAGACTCCGAAGTGAATGTATGGGACCCAAAATAGCGCGCTTCTCTGTTTAGTTGTATACCTTTTGTTACCTAAAAGTACTACTACATTTCTCTTCTCTCTCGTTATATCGTCCCCCGCAGGTACTATCGCCATAATTCCGTCCTTTCTGTTTCCTTCATCATCCTGACGGTGCACCCTTGTAGCCGGCTCCTCGAGTATTAGTTGTATCTCTGGTAACGCCATAGGTGCAGTTCAATCACACTTCACCGTTTCCAGCGAACTACCCTCTTCTTTAAGCCAAGGGTGACTACTAGCATGTATAGTCCCACTATCAGTGTCGTCTACTTTTCCAGCTTCAAGGACTGCATTAATACCAGCTGCTCCAACTAAGCTGTTTCCACCTATCGCCTGGTTCTCTCAGATATCCCCGTCTCGAAGCGCTCGGAGAGCTTTGTGCAGGCCTCGACATATCGCCCCGTCTGTCATGCCTTCGTCCCGGATAGTCTCGTACAGGATCCTCGCCACACTGACACACTGGCTGGTATAAAGAAGTTAGCATTGTTGAAGCTTATTAGGCATTGTAGTACGCTAAAAGTGGGCGGGGCACGAACAGCCCGGATGAACAAGCATTCTCGTCGGCATCTTATACTTCGCTCTCAACGTTGGAAAAAAAAACTTTACCGAATTTTGTCCCTTTGTAGAGAAGAATTCCCATCATCGTCTTAGATTTTAAGTATAAGAAGCTATCATCAGCTACAATTCTCGAATAGCAAGAGACCCAATTTATACCCTGGACTCACCACCTACATGTTGCCATGCGTCTGCTCCATGTGTTTGTAGGTCTCTCCTGCGCTACCAAACGTCTTCATACAGAACCAGCAGATGTGGATCCGGCACGAGATGCATTTCATATGATTGCAACCAAACGCTCTCTCAATCGGCACCCCGCACTTGGGGCAGTCTCGCACATCATTGTCTTTCTTCCACTTCGCGAGTTCTTCGTCTCCCTCCAAGGCAGCTTTGATCAGGGCTTTGTTAGCCTCACATGTGAGCCCGTCATGGGGATTTTGGTGGCAGCTCGTGCAGATGGAGCTAAGGCAGCCGTCGCAGTCAAAGATTCGAGGTTTTTCAGTGTTTAAGATTCTGTAGAAGCGGTCGCAGTCTGGTGTAGAGCAGTATTAGAATTTAGTTGTTCGACTGCGAAAGTATAAGGTCAGGGATGTCTGGAGAAGATTATTGTATTCAGTCCTAGAAGAAACTTTCTTCACGTCAGCAAGAGTTATTGGAGAGCTACAGACAGCACCCTCCCCAAGGCATTTAAGCGGGAAAGAATCTGCAGACGTGCACTGCGAGACGAGGCAGGAACTGCAATAGAAGTGGCCACATGACGTCTTGATAGGCGCTTCTGGTGGAGTGAAGCAGACCGGGCAGAATAGCTCGGAGTCGTCCCCGCTGATGGAGAGCCCGGCGATATGTGTTTCCAATGAAGGAGATGCAAATGATGTGAGGATCTCCTGTATCTGGATCGCATCTTTCGTGGAGCCTTCGACGATGATTCGCTTCGGGTTATTGATGATATCTAGCTTTACTTTGTCCTTTCCAAGAGCGGCGACAATTTGTCGAAACCCCCCTTTGAGGGCAATAGCCAAAGCCTCGGGATCAAGAATGACGGTGTGGGAATGTTCCTTCAGTTCTGCACATTTCGCCACCAGAGCGCGTTCGGCTTGTTCGATACCCGTGTCGTCTCCGTATAGTCGAAGAACCAATCGACGTAGATCCTGGTGTATGAAAACCCCATTTGCGGCTCCGAGATCGTTCAGAAAGCTCTTTGACGAAGGTCTGAAGTAGAATGGGTCTGTGATCGGGCCATTTCCGTCGGCGGCGATCTGGCCGGCAAGGAGCTTCTGCACGGCCGACTTGGCCTTGGCAACTGGTTCTCTGGACTGACCAAAGATGCGGACTTGGGCGTATTGTTTGCCCGGGGCTTCGTGGCTTTTGATCTGAACGTAATCCGTTCGCCATGTTTGGTCAACAAGAGGGTCGAGTTGTGGTCGAATGGCTGCTAGGATTCGAGAGGAGACCGACAATTTGATGGACACGAGAGGAGTGACTTGCATCTTATCATTCGAGTTGGGATCGAGACGGGTTCCGTGCATCTTCTTGATCGCATTACGGGCTGCCTCTGCTTCGCTGAACTTGGCGATGATTTTCGTTCTACTTCGCCCTTTTTGGGGACGGGGGGTACACTCTAACATAAGAGTACCGTGAGATCGAAGTTGCGTGATAGCTCTTTCCTCTAAATGTTTTGCAGTGAACTTGTGGGATTGAGGTCCCCAAGTCACCTTAATGGGCTGTGGAGAAGGAAGAAAGCGTCGAAGTTCCGCTTCGTTCGTGTTCAGGTCAAGATTGCCCACTTGCAAGGACCGAACTGGTTGATACGTGACATCGAGCTTCCGGCCCATGATCTGGTTTGAGTCCGGGCCCTTGATGCGTTCGAGTGCCCGCTTCGCTTTCCAATCCGTCTCATATTGGAGATAAGCCACCTTGGAAGGGTTGAACCATGAACATGTAACGCCGGTGAGCTGGAGCCGATTCATGCCGGATTCTGTCTCCCCTCCAAGTTGCATTTTCGACACGTGAACTTCCACATCCCTAAGACGGACAGGGGTATCCCCAAGGCACTGGAGAAGCTTCTCGGCAAAGTCTGGATCACGGACTTTAAACACAGCTGTCTTATGTAGTTTTTCCGGAATGTGTTTGAAGCGAATACAATCGGAAGTTACCTGGGGAAAGCCCCTGCTGCTCAAGAGGTCCACTAAATCTTGAACGGATGTATGTTGAGATAGGTGGGATGTGAACACGGCGGAGAAGTCCGAAATCAAAGAGATTGTCGAAACAGAGGCCCCGTCAGCAAAATCCACGGTGGCCCCTCCAATGTTCCTTGGTAGTTTGGTTTCATCATACTCTCTGAAGGAAGGATTGGAGTGTGCCCAAGTGGATGCAGCGAGGCCAATGTCCGTGATGGGCCTGTGATCCGACAGCGTCTTCGGCATGACTAGATTACCTTGAATGTCGTGACTGAAGGGGCATAGCTCTCCCATTTCACAGATACTTCTTTGAAAGTATCTGCACGGTATGCTCGACCTAGTGTCCCTGGGTACGGGTCGGAAGACTGTAGCTGTGGCTGTAGTCAGGTTTGAATGTTCGCAGGTACAGAAGTCTCCCCTGGTACATGTGCCTTTGAGATAGAATTTGCAAGGTATCTTCGCTTTTGGAACGGAGCCGCCCGACTGCGAGCGGCTAACAGGTTCCGCTTTGCGTTCAGGAGAGAGAGGGGTAGGGACCGTACCAGGATGTTGGAAGCGACATGTCTCCCTGTTCAAGCAGCGTCCAGCGACAAAGAAGTGGCATATTTTGTTCTCCATCGTGGAGAAGCGGTGGTAAGGTGGGGTTCGAGATCAGGCTCCAGCCTCCTTTTGCTCAAAATTCGAATGCGCTGCTGTGTAACGTCAAGTAGGCCAATTGCACATCGTGGCGCAGGGCTAATGATATACGACACCGCACCCGGGTGAACCTCGGATGAAGAGAATCATGTGACTTAGTATCACGCGTTTTTGGCAGCAGCCATAAGCGCCCAGCCACAGGCTTGGCTCACTGATCTCTGTGGCTTAAATTACACTGCAATGATTTTGCTGAATGTGCAGCCGGCAATTCAGAACGATCAGGCTTATCTCGTTTGAATTGAGAGGTACCGATCAGCGTGGCGACGGTACATGAATCATCTTCATACAGCTGCCACAGGGCTGATGATGACTTATCATCATGATCCTGAGGCTCTAATAGTATGATACTGCGTGCTATAATTTTTAGGAGTGATGCAGGCTCAGCGTTGGAGCTGTAGTAGATATGCTCTGTCCTACCCGCGAAACGAGAACCTCGTAATCTAGACCACGATGGCGGCAACAAGGATGGTAATTTTCTAGGTAGCGACACTTAGGAGATTTGGGAATACCCCTAGCATATAATTCAAGCAGCAGACCTTTAATATTTAGAGAAAGGGATGACTTCTACAGCTGCGAAGTCTAAGTACCTGTTAACGCTACATGGTGAGGAATAGTATCTTGTTAGTTGATGGGCTTAGCTTGCAGCTCAACTTATTAGGCGCTCAGCCAGAAACTACCTTTAGCGCTACGCCGCTTTTGGTACTCTACACTGTTGATAAGCAAGTCTGCTGATTCGGCACCTCCAATGTCATGGCCATGTACATTGCACAGAAGCGCCAGTACTTCTATGTCCCATCATTAATTACGCTCGGAGTACAGTCTCACTATGCCTATCCATAAGCGAAAGAGTTTTAAAGGGAATTTAAAGACCTATTCACGAACATAAGATCATCTAGCACAACTCGTTAGTTTAGGACAGTACTGAATGGTCGGTCATGCTCTTAGTGGATGTGCTTACTTGCAGACATGTTGTTGTCATCGCTCACAGTCATTTGTGTCAGCACCATCATAAAGCTGCACAGCCACAAGAGCCAGCAGCGTGGCTCAGAGTAAATTACACGCTCCTCGTATCATAAGAGCGGGGTCGGTTTATCTCAGCAGGCTTAGAGGGCAAATCGTCTTCAGGCTAGGCTCCTTAGAGCCTAGCCTACTTTTGAACCAATAAGGTCTAAGGTAAGGGGTAAAGGCTTTTAGCATTCTACAACGTAATTTACATTATACAACGCTTTGCGCTCTACATCTATAGCAGTAACACTATACATATTTAAACTTTGCTCGCAAGAAATCAGAAAAATATACAATACTTAGAAAAATATACTAAGAAGCTATTATTTATAACAACGTGTACTTTAAAAATGACTAGAAAACAAAAGCGATAGCATGGGTAACTTATTCTATAAAACTCTAGAATCAGGCCTATAACGTAAACCACTAGTAAGCCAGTTGACCTAGCGAGCTAATTAGTTTAGCTTAGCGCAACTAAACTCGTCTTCGCTATTTCTATTTATTTTACCGGTATTAAAGATGGTAGTTGTTGTTTTAGTCAAAATAGGTTTTCTGAAAAAGTAAAAAGCAGCTACCCTCCACTAATTAGTTGCAAAAGTTAAAAAAAAATTGTGTATAACGTGGTTCACAAGCGAGCGAGCGTACTAAGCAAGCGAGCGTATCCTTACCAGCGCGTCGACGTCGACACAATATTACGCACTTTTATTATAGTTAATAAACTATTATAATATACTAGAATAATTATTAAAATTGCTACTATTATTTGCACTATTTATCTTAACTGTGCAGGTACGAGCGTTATGTCTAGTCTGCTTGCAACGCCTGCACCGCCTCTCTTCTTACAATCTCTTTAACGCGCTCTTATTATTGCTACAACTGCTACCTACCTGTTTAGCTAATACTTTATGTACTTTACTTATAGTAAGAGTCTTTTTTATTTATATATATTACTACTTATAGCTTTTATACTTATTTAATTTATTAAAAGCTTTTTAAAAAGTAGTAATTTTTTTTATTCAAAGCATTATTTTATATACTATTTGCTAAGCCCTTTTACTTAACTGCGTAATCTACTTAGTAAGTAAATTAGTAAAAAACTTATAGCACTTTCTTACGCTTTATTCAACAAAACTAATTTAAGCCTTAACTTTACGCGTGTTGCATAGTGTCTATACTTTTTAGGCAGCTACTTCTTGCAGTAATTATTTTAGTGTCTACACTACTATATTAAGCTTTAATAGCACTGCCTGTAAGTTATATAGGACTAGACTAGCGCCTTTAAAGCTAGCTTAAATATTCTCTTTTATAATAGACTACTCTAAAGTAGCCTTAAAGGCTAGCAGAAAGGTCTCTTTACTAATATAGTTAGTGCAGTTGTGTGCTAAGCCTAAAACAGTATTACTATATTTACGCTTTAATAGCAAAAAGCAGGTAATATTAAAAGGCTACAATAAGTAAGACAAGTGTATAAGCATATAAAGAGATTTTTTTTTCTTTATAAAGATTTTAAAAATTAATAAAGTAGTAGCTATTATAGCTATTAATAATAAGTTGTTAATACTTACCTACAGTACAGCTCTTTGTATAGGTATTAAAGTGCTTTCACTACGCAAAAGTAAGCTAATTATTTATCTAGCTATTAAAACTAACTTAAAAAACTTAGTTAGCAGGCAAATTTTTAAACTAGACATTAATAAGCACTTTACTTACAAAAATAACAAAAAGTAGTATCTAGTAACTTAACTTGCCTACGCCTTAGATTATAGTAATTTACTTATAGTTGCCTAGCTATATCTACTTTTTTTTACTATATTTTTCTAAGCTTGTAATAACTAACTATAATAAAATTTTACTTATTATAAAGCTAGTCTTTTTAAAGTTATAAATATTATTATTAATAATACCTTACTTCTGCTTTGTCGCCTAGACTGTGTTAAACTAGCGCTAGATAGCTACTAGGTTGTTGTAGGCGGCTTACTAGTAATTATAAAAATAGCTCTAGCGCGTACAGAGCTTAGAAGTCTGCTTAATAAAGTTGTTAACTTAGTTCTTGCTAACAAGGTTGCTAGCGCGCTTATTTAATAGTTTATTAGCTATTACTTAAATATTAACCTTTATAGGCGTAAATCCTTGCGCAGACTCTTTAAGAATATGCTTAACTATAACCTTCTCTTCTAGCTTGTTTAGGCGCTATAAGTTTAGTTTGCAGTTACGTTAAAGGCATCTCCTAGCACGTTAATACTTAAGAGTAGATTTAAGAAGATTATAAATTTTAGTAGTACAATAACTACTTTAAACGCGTTAAGAATTAAAATTAAAAAAAGCAAGCTGTAAATCTGCTTAAGTATAAGTAGATTAGGTGTTGTGTTGTTAAGGCATCTTGCGTTTTTATGTCGACGTTGACGCGCTGGTGAGGATATGCTCGCTCGCTTAGTACGCTCGCTCGTTTGTGAACCACGTTAGTTAATAAGATTTAAATAGTACATGGATAAAGTCTATGCGCTAAACGCTTAAAGCAGAAAAGCTTAGACTACTATGCAAAAATTAAAGTTAAAAATTCGCTAAAAGTACTAAAAATATCACTTACTAAAACGTATTTAACGACAATTGCTAGCTTATAGCTAGCAATTGAAGATTGTAATAGAGATAAAGAAGAGGAGTAAGAATACGTACGTTACTGTAGTAGGAACCTATAATACTTCTTCATAAAAGCTTTCTTTTACTACTTCTTATCTTTAGAATTTCTTATACTACAGTAGAGTGACATTGAAAAAGAGACTTTTGTAGAGTTATCTATTTGAAAGACCTATATATAATAAACTAGAGGTGCTAGAACTAAGACTTTTATAGTTTTGAAAAGCCAAGAACTTCTTTTTTATGTTAGGCTCCTAGTAAGCCAGCTTGGTAGGCATGATAGCGAAAATAAAAGGCAGTAAAAACAGCTAATAAAAAGAGGCTTAGTACATCCAGCTACAAATTTCTATTTCAAGTGTTTTTTTAGCCAAAAATGATAAGTGTTATAAAAATATATAACATCTATAATATATTCTTATTAGGAATTATTTTAATTATTACTAGAAAAGTAAGATTGAAATGGTTTTTTTAAGGTTTTTTTATATTAAAGTAGCTGAAGCTAAAAACTGGTACTTAGTATTTTAACCTTTAGCTGCTTTAACAGCTCAATAACGCCGAGGTAAAGATTTAATATAATTATTAAATCGCCTGCTGTGGTATCAGGCCCACTTTTCTGATTTGCTTTTTTAAACAGTTCTACTGCTTTAACGCTTTGACATATGCCTAAATAGGCCATAGGCCTTTCTCCTAGTGCGTATTTAAGTAGACTTTAAACATTTTTTTAGAATTTAAATCCGGGCTATAGGCAGGATGCTCGAAAAGGGGAATCTTATTCATAGAAAACTAGGCGATAACTAGTGGCGTTTTATAGATCTTGGCGTTATCCCGCTGATATCTTCAGCGTGAATAGGATTAGTTATAAGCTTTTTGAATATCAAAGAGCATGTAAAGAATATCAAGTAATAACGGAGTAATGGTCTTTAAACATTAAAATTAAACGAGATTTCACCGCCCTCTTTCAAAAAGAGATTTCATAATAGGATTTAAAACTTTCTTTAGATATTAAGTATTTGTAAAGATTCTAGTATCTTATATTAATGTAGTTATGGATAACTTAGATCTACTACTTAGTCCAATAGCTCCTTAAACAGAGATAGAAATATCGCGAGCTATATCTTAGTTAGCAGGCTAGCTATAGATAAGTTAAATACTAGAAAAATACTAAACCTTCTAGAAGATTTTCTAGGTTAATGAGAATATCTTTAAACTTACTTCACAGTTGTAGTATACACTTGTTCCTTGCTAACTCGCTTATTTCTCCTTTTTTGGACGTATTCTTGCCTAGCGCTGTGTCTACGCTAAATAGAAGACTTGTTCGAAAATAAAACTTTTCTAAAGTTAATTCTTGTTAATACTTTAGTAGTTCTCTTACCGTATTTCTTACAGTTTTTAGCTTTTTTCTTGTTTAAAAGCTACTTTTTTTGCAGTAGAAATAGAGTATTTCTCTGCTTTTAGTAAGCGTTTTAAGCTTCTAGTAGGAAAAGACTAACTATCTTCTTCTAAAATACGCTGACTTGTTTTTTAAGATTTTTTCTAGGACTATATTAATTATTCGCGTAATGCTTTTAGAGACCTTTATAGGCAGACGCCATTTAGGAGTAGAATGTAATATTTTCTTTTTAATATAGTGTAAAGTAATATAAATAGATTTATAAGATTTTTCTAGTATAATACTTGTGGAGAACAAGGAGCTGGTAACAGTGGTTTAGGAGAACCGGATAGTTGATTCTGTCTTTCTACCTGCGTCTAAGACGCTCTATATATATAAAGGAAATATTGTAGTCTGTAAAGACAGGTATAGAGCTTAGAGAGATACCTCTAAGCACAGCAAATATTCTGTAAAGCTTAGATACAAGTATCCAAGCTTAGCGTAAAGTCTCTAAGCCTTAGCGTAAAGGCTCTAAGCCTTGCTGCTTAGCGCTGCGCGCGCCTTGTAGGCCTTAACGCTTAGGCCTAGAGCCTTGTAGCTAAGGCGCGTAGCTAATATATATAACACACCTCCTAAGTAACTAAGACTTTAGTTAGCTGTACAGAGCTCTATATAGTTATAGCGTGTCCTATAACACGCTGCGCACGCGCAGCTTAGCGCAAGGCGCTAAAATAACAATAAATTTTTAAGCCTTTTAGGCTTAGTATCTAACACTACTATAGCTGCTATAATTATTACCTAGTAACTTGCCCAAATCCTTTAAAAGTAATTTTAATTACTTTTGCAGGTGCTACTATACTCTTGTATAGCTTTTTAGGCTATTACGAGCTACTTTATACTTTTACGCAGCCTTTAGCTCTGTTTTAGCACTCCTTCTATTTAGTTACTAACTTTATATAGAAGTTAAAATTACAAAAAGCTGCCGTCGCCTATACTGCCGCCTGCGCCTCTGCGCGCGCCGCTGCCGCCTTACTGCTCTTGCCCTTGCCCGCGCCCTTACTCTTGCTGCTGCCGCTGTTGCCGCCTTTACTAGTGGCGTAGCTGCTCCTAAAACGCGCTTTTTGCGTAAAGTTAACTAGTGCTGCTTTAAGTATAGTACTAGCCTGCACGTCTAAAAGGCATGTAGATAAAGTAAAAACCCTAGTTAAGACTATCTATAAGCATAAGACCCTAGCAGCAACTCCTAGTTATTAAGGTGCACTTAGTACGCATTGTAGTGTGCCTTGTCTTAAGTATGTTAAGAGCGCTTTATTTAACAGCTCTAATAAAGCTTGTTAGGGCAAGGCCTTTAGCTCTAGGACACGCTGCTAGCAGTACTTTAATAAAAAGACCTACAGGGTTTGATATATAATTTCTTCTTAAATTTTAAGCTTTTACTAATAATTAAAGCCTTTAGATTGCTATTTTCTTAGCTGAAAAGCTTTTTACTGAGCTCTAAAAGGATGCGCTGTTGTAAGCCCTTCTCCTATTTTTTTTTAAGTTCTTTATACTGATAAATTACAGGGTAAGCAGGCTAAAAAGCCTATAAGCTGCCGTCTACATCTTTTGAGAGAAAGAGGCTAAGGAGGAGAAGTTTAAAGAGGGCCTTAGTAGTGAGGAGGAGGAGGCTAGTAAGAATAACTAGGAGAGATTCTCTAGTAAGACCGACAGTCTCCCTACGCGTTGTTAACGCGTTAGAGAGCTGTTAGATAAGCTAGTAGACCTCCTATTTACCTAAATACCTATTAAGAGGGGGTTGTCCTCTTAGAATCTTATAAGTTCCCTAGGGGTAGAGGGCTAATCTACTCTAATAATTAAACATCTATTTTTTCTTTTTTTATGCTCTTTTTTTCTTGTAATCTTTTGTAAGCTACGTGTCTTATATTAATAAGCTTCTTAAAGTGCTTAAGCTTTTACCTTAATAAGTACTTAGTAAGTCTGTTAGCTAGCATCTTAGCTGTTAGTAAATACTTAATCTAAAACAAGCCTTTAGCGTGTTCTTAGCAAAGCCACATGTTTTGTATATCAACATAATAAAGCTTAGTAGTAATCCTTTCTTGCTCTTTAATAACTAGGCATATAGTTTGCTAGTTGTTGTAGAAGATCCTCTAGGCTCCTAAGACTATATGCTTAAGCTCTTTAAATAGCCTCTTAAGCGCTATAGATTCTTTTACTATATAATTGAATGCAAGAAGCTTAGCTTCTATTGTTAAAGTTGTTACTGGAGCTTAACAAGCTGCTTTCTAAACAATTCAACCTTTAAAGAGCATAAAAATGTAGCTTTAAGAAGATTAACAAGTCTCTAAATTATTTGCAAAAGACGCGTCTCTATATATAGTAAGCTCTTTACTATTATTACAGAGGGGTGACAAAAAAAAAGATGTCAAAAAAGTTATAGTTTTCAAAGCTTTATATCACTAGAAACCAGAAGGGCTAATTCCAAAATGGTTAGTGAGTTAGAAAGCCAAGATCTTCTTCTTCAAATTAGGCTACTTAGTAAGCTACTTAGTAAGCACTTTTGCGCTCAACTTCAGCAGTAAAAATCAAGATAAAAAACTTAAGAATAAATAACAAAATAACTTTTTTTTAAAGGTGTAAAAATCGCTATAAAGTATATATATTAAATAATACTAGTTAAACTCATCTGTGTGTAAGTTTGAAGATAATTGTAAAAAAAACTATTAAGTAGTAATTAAGAGCTTATTTTGAGGGTTTTTTCTAAATAAATAACGAAGAAAGCTTACTAATACTTAGTGTACTAGCCTTTAGCTTCTTTAACGTCCAAATAACGCCTTAGTAAAGATAGAATGCAATTATTAATCGCCCTTCAATGTAATTAATCCCATTCCTCCCTTATAGCAGCCTTAAAGGCTGCTATACCTTTTTTACTCTTTCCTATACCTAAAGAAGTAATAGGCCTTTTAGCTAAAGCGTTTTTTAGCAAGGCCTACACGTTTTCTATAGGATTTAGATTAGGACTATAGGCAGGATGCTTAAAAAGCGATATCCTATTCCTAGAAAACTAAGATAAAACTTCTAGAGTTTTATAAATCTTAGCGTTATTCTGTTGAAACTTCCAGTCTATATAGAGGTTAGTAAGTCCTTTAATTATTTCAAAAAAGATTGCTACTTTATAATTTGAATATAGAGTAAACACTCTCTCAGTAGGAAAAAGGAGTATATGTAACTTACCTTTTTTTATTGCAGGTTTTGCTATAAGAATAAGGATCTTTTTAATATAGTCTGAACTCCTAAAAGGAGAAGTAATTAAAGGGCTTTTAATTACTACTAATTTGGATCTACCACCTATCTAAATCGCTCCCTAAACTTAGATAGAAATATCTTGACCTATAACTTAATTAGTAAGCGTGCTAAAAATAGATTATGATAATAGAAAAATAATAAATATATTAAAGTTTTTTTTTTAGTTTAATAGATTTTTTCAAACTTACTTATGTTAGTTGTAGAAACTATTTTCTTTCTAACCCTATTATTTTGCTGTGTTTAATAGTATTCCGTCCTAGCACCGTGCCCTCACTTAATAGCAGACTTGTCTGAAAATATAACTTTATTAAAGTTGATATTTTTGAGGTTTTTAAGTAATTGCTTGGCGTAAATATAATAAATATAAGCCTTTTTAGCGTCTAAAGTCGTCTTTTTTTAAGATATGTTAATAGAATAGTTCTCTTTTTTTAAAAAGCGTTGTAAGCTTCTAATAGAAAGATCTAGACTATTTTCTTTTAAAAGACGTTGATTTGTCTTTTTAGGGCTTTTAGTAAGGTCTCTATTAAGCACTCTTTTTGCTTTATTTAAGATCTTTGTAGTACGACCTTTTTGAGGCCTAAAAGTAGATAAAGGAGCCTTTTTTGGTTTTATTCAATCAATAGTATTGGTAATACTTCTAGAGGACTTTTCTAGTAAAATACTAATTAAAGAAATAGGCTTGTTTTGTAAATATAAATTATAAACTTCTTGCTTAAATTGAGAAAGATTGCGAGACACAAAGGAGGTATTATAAAAAAAGCAAGTTAGGACAAATAAGAGGAGTTATTATACTGAAAGCTTACTAATCTATTACGTAATTAGCGCTTACGTAAGCAACCCCTATTTTTTTGACCTTTTTATTAAACTCCAAGAAATTAAGATGTAAGCCTCCAAAATACGCTTACGTTATACTTATGTAAGCTTATTAAACTTGTTTTTTCTTAGCGTGTTTTTATACAATTATAAAAAAGTTATACTGAAATCTATTTTTACTTTTTTTTCATCTCATTTCAAGCAAGATTACAGGGACAACCGTGCTGACTAAGTAGCTTACTAAGCCACCTCACTTAAAAAGGAAGATATTAGCTTTCCAAATCACTAATTCTTTAGGGTATAGGACTTCTAGTTGTCGAAATATAAAGCTTTAAAAATTACAACTTTTTGACATCTTTTTTTTTGTGACCCCTCTGTATTACTATATGTAATCCCCTTATGCCTTGTATAGTAAAGGTATTATATAAGATAATCTACAGCCTTTATGTAAGCTTCTAAAGAGTTAGTAAAATAGTAAGAGAGCTTAGAAACTGCGTAGGCAGCGTTAGGACGCAGTATAATAGCTGTGTATAGCGCGCTACTAACGCGCTCTTAGTAGGCCTTAATTTAAGGCTTTAGAGCCTCTTCTGGATTTTTAACTAGCTTCTCTAAGAGCAAAGAAGTTTAAGGGAACCTACTAAAGGCGTCTAAATTAAACCTTTTAGCAACTTTGTTAATATAGGTGTTGTGTAGTAGCAATATTGTGCGCCTCTTATAATCTCTTACAATCCTTATTTCTAGGAACTAGCTTGCCTCTCCTTTATCTTTAACCTTGTAGGTGTCTTTAATAGATTTAAGAAGCTTATAAGCTCTAGTTTAGTAAGTTTAATAATAAATAAGGAGTATGTTGTTTATATAGAATATTAGGAGGAGCGCGCGATCCTTAGTAAAGAAAAGGCACAGCTCCTTAGCTAAGGCCTACAGGCTAAGCTTCTTTAGTGTACTTAAGAACTTATTATACTATAATAATAGCGAGTCTTGTAGGCTATACAAGGCTCTTTTAAGCTTAACGCACTTGCCTAGGCACTTGTAACTGTTTAGTAGGTCGCACAGGACTGATGTTTTATTACTAATATTAGCGTTAAGGAACGCGCCTACTACGTTAAGCTGCTATATTTTTATATTAAACTTAGCTGCAATTGCGATAGCAAGCCTAAAAAATCGCCTAGCTAGTGTTGCCGCGTATGTTAAGTGTAGTAGGTCCTTTACTTAAAGGTCTTCTTTTACTATATGACGTGCTTTGTATATAAGAAAGTAGCTGTTCTTATTAAGCTTATAAGTAAATACCTATTTAAAAGGAAGAGGCTTAGAGTCCTCCAGGATCCTCTCTTCTATCTAGTTGCCTTTTAAAAGTAGAGTATTAATCTCCTTTTAGCTAGCCTATTTGAATAGAGTCCTATATCAGTAGTTATAGAGTTTTTTCTATTTATTTAAAAGCTTTAGGAGATTGTCAAAGTCTATTTAAAATTAATTAACTTTTCTAAAAGCTACTGCTATTAAAACGTAAACTATAATAAGCTCTTTATCATAGTCTTAAGACTAAGGAAGTAGTGCCTTAAGCTTAGGAACCTTTAAGGGGTTATATAACAGGCAATATACGCCTGCACCCTCTACGTTAGGACTGCGTTAGTTTTTATTCTTTAGCCTTAAGGAGCTCCTTGTAGGAGGTCCCTATACTTTCTTTTTATTTATTTTTAAGGTGTCAAAGGTGGTGGTTGTTGTTGTAGTCAAAATGGGGTTCTAAAAAAGTGAAAAGCAGCTACCCTCTACTAATCAATCGCAAAAGTTAAAAAAAAAGATTGTGTGTAGTCAACAAGATTTGAACGGTGGGTAGATGAGTTCTAGGAGGAAAACTTAGACCACCGAACGATAATCAGGGTCAAAAAATTTGCTAAGGTACTAAAAAACGACACTAGTTAAAACGTGTCCAACGGCGATTGCCAGCCTATGGCTGACAACAGGATTACAGTAGGATTGCAATAGGATTGCAACATGATGCGATAGAGGAGGGAAAGGACACGTACGTACCGCAGCGGGAGCCTGCAATACTTCATAAAGCTAAAGCTACTACTTCTCACCTACTGCCTGCTTCTCACCTTTTAAACAGCACCGCATACGAACGATTCGCATACGATACACTGCAATAGCGTGCAACCTCTGCGGCGAGCATCTCCTTATTCTAGGCTCTCTTCTAAAAAAAGCATCCTTTGCTACTATCTACCTAGCACCTAATTCAGTCTAACTTAAACTGCTTATGCGGACACCTAAATTCATTAAGTATCTTAAAACTCAACTACCTGGCTAGACTTCTAAGTTTATAAAAATCTTAAATAAGTCCCTTATCTGCAATATCTTTATATACAAAAAGATTGTTAAGCCCTAATTTAGCTAGTTGTGCAAGGAATACACGATCTCTAGGTTATTTACTAATACTAGCGCGGTACTTAAGATCTATTGCTTTAGCATCCCCCTCTTCCTGTTTGTCGTGCAAGGGCTAAGTACAGAGACTAGAACTTAGCTTAAACAGCTATTGCAAGACGTTAAATTGGCGATAGAGAAGAAAGAGGCGAGAAAGGAGGAGTAGGCTTTCTATTATCACGTCTATGGGTTAGCAAGCAAGGCGATAATAGTGTTGCTGCTTTACTTTATCTAGGAGCGCCTAGCAGTGAAGCAACAAGAATAGGCGGGTACGGCGCGTTAAGTTAGAAGGCGATTCGCGTCTTTGTCTTGCTTTTCTTCGTTTCTGTCTAAACATGCTGGAGCGACACACCAATTGCGTGCCGGCAATGCTAAATAAGGGGGCATGAGCCCCGATACCTGTTGTTAGCAATAAATCTTTTTTTTTTACCAAAAAGGTGTCTACAAATGTGTGGTCACATCAAAAGGTTATCTTAAAAGGCCGAAGCCACTTTCTTTTTATAAAGTCTTTTTGCTAGAAGATTTTAAGAGGCTCTAGTTAGTGTTGTAGAATTCTTAGCACCGCGCTAGACGTCTTTAGAAGCAATCCCTACTCCCCCTTAAGACTATAAGAGTCTTAGCGCGTCTATTAAGCTTAATCTACTAGTAGTTTACAATTCCTAGAAGCTAAGCAGCTTATTACTACTACTTGTAGCCTTTTAAGCTAAGGTGCCTTGCTCTAGCATTTGCGCTCTTAGTAAAGAAGGCGCTAGCGTTGCCTTAGGCGTTAGTAGCTATCTTAAAAAACTTTTCTGCCCTGCATAAATTCTTTAAAAAGCGTTAGCCTAACGCTCTTTACGTGCTGTTAGCGTACTACCTATTAAATATTATAACAGGCCTTTTATAGTCTTTATTACTAGCTAATTACTTATTAGCTATAAGGCCTCCTGTGTTGCTACCTAGGCTTAAGTAATACTAGTAAGCTGCTTAAGTACTTCTCTAGCCTTACTAATTTTGTCCTTATTAATGGTGTTTATTATAAGGACCGCGTCCTGCCTAGACAGCTTATAAGCTAGTCCCTAGTAGTACAGCGTCTTGTTAAATATAACGATACACGTTGTAATAACTTAGTTAAGCGCTAGGACCTATATACAGTATATATTGGAGGCTCTATAGTCTACTAAGTAACTAATGTAGCCTCTAGGAAGAGTCTTAAAGCTCTTCTTGTATTGCCCAGCCGCTCTATTCTTATTTAAGAGATAGGCGCGGCAGCCGTAGGCGTATATACCGCTCTAATCTAGTTTTATGTTAGCCGTAAGGCTCTTAAGAGGCTTAGGCTTATAGTACTTAAAGTACCTTTTACTCTATTGCTTAAGGAGCTTATTACTAAGCGCAAGCTGTGCGCATAAGAAAGACTTATATTATAAAGCTGGGCCGCAGCCTTAATAATATTTAGCTAGAGTTTCTTAGGTAGGTTTGCGCTTACCTTTATTTTGATGAATTTAGTTATTAGCTCTTGTCCTGCTTGTTTAGCAGCTTTATTTAGTTTATATATATTTAGTAGAGAAAGCTTAATAGTAATACTGTATTTTTTATACTATGTTTAGTACTACAACGTTTTTTGCTAAGAGAGTGTTAAAAGGTTGTTATTTTATATAATTTTAACTATCTAGAGCTTATAACAAGCTTTAAGCAGTGTCTTAAAATAGTAAAAGGCTCTTATGATTTCTAAAATAGATTTTACCTATAAGATATACACATAAAGCTTGCTACTAAAAGCGTCCTTATTTACTTATATTTATTGCTCTACTAAACGGCCTTAAGGCATGTTAAATAGGTCCTATAAGATCCTCTAGTATAGTTAAGAAAAGAGCTCCTCTAGTCGTCTTAAGATAACCTATTTTGTATAAGTTAGAGCACAGTGCTTATACTTAACACATGCTATTTCTTTAATTCTTACACCTTAAGCTGCGTTAACAAACGCTTCTAGTGCTTTAGGGCCTAGGTGCCCTACATAGGCATGCTAAAAGTCCTCTAAGTTGCTTCTTAGATAAGTTACTTCTAAGCTTCTAACTAAAGGCATTACGTTTATAACAAGCTTAGGATAAGAGGATAGAGGCTTATAAGGAATAAGAGGTTAAAACAGCGTTTAAGCCTTGCTAGTACAACGTTTCTGCCTAGTGTACCTTAGTAGAGAGTATTATTTAGGCCTAGGTACTAGACTTCTTTTCTGTGTAGGCGAGCTTCTAAGACAATATTAAGATAAAAATCTTTAACAACTACTACATCAATAAGTGTAAAGTCCTTAGTTTTTTTGCTATATATTCTATTTAGAACTTGTTGTAGGATACAAGTGCCTTAGCCGCTAATAGAGAAGGCATAAGTGCCTGCCTCTACTGTCTTTACCTCCCTAGCGGGTACAAAGGAGCCTAGTACAAGCAGTTCTCTGCTGTTCACTAAGTGCAACGCGGCCCCACTATCTTATATAGTGCTCCCTAATAGTATATAAGTGTTAAAGTTACTAGTATAGTATACACCTAGGCTGTTATTTTCTTTAAGAAGCGCTAGGTTAATTAAGAATGCAACTATACTACTTAGGAAGGCCTTTAACTCGCTATTTTCCTTCTGAAGAAGCTTATATCCTGCTTTAATAAGCTTATTACAAAGTTCTTTGTACTAGTTAGTGTATAGGCGTTCCTAAATCTTTTTAGATTTCTCTTTACTAATAGTGTAGTTGCCCTTTAAGCGGGCTTTAATTGCTGCTAGGAGCGTATAGCATTTTATAAGATTCTAGAATTGCCTGTCCTTATTACTGTCTTAGCATAGGCACTTATGGCTGTGTTTCTAGCCTGCGCCTTTTGCCCTTATTTTATAAGGTTTTAAGCTTCCTAATATAGCGTAGGCTTCTAAGGATTTAACTAAGCTTAGTAAGCTAATTAAGCGCTAGTAAAGAATTCTTAAAAATACTTGACCTATTTAGTCTAGATTAAGATAATTCTTTTTAAGCGTCTACTGCTGCTAGTAAAGCGTCTTTGTAGTACTAGCCTAGTTAGGAGCGTATTTAGCTCCTACAGCGTTTAGAAAATTAAATACGGTAAGCGCGCTGTCTACTTTAGGGATCTTTAGCCTCTTAGCTTTTAGTTAGCTTGTCTACTACTTGTTGTACTAAGCTTGTAGCTCTATAGTACTAAGCTTTGCCTTTTTAAGGCTTGCATAGTACTCCTAGCGTGTTACTATTCAAATAACAGCGTCTGTTATCGCTAGTTTAAGCTTTAATTGCTTAACAAGCTTATTAAAAGTCTAGCCTAGTCTATTTATAAGTCTTATTATAATTAGAGCTAGTAACTGCTTATTCACAGTTGCGTAAACTAAATCTTAAATATGCTATAGAGCGCACGCGTTTGCAGCTTAATTTGCGTGCCTTACGTAATATTTATTAAGCTTTCTATTGTAGGCTTTAAGCTTTTCTTTAAAGGAGTCCTCTGCAGGCACTAAGGGCCTTAAAGGCAGCCTTGTTAGTATATTAATAGTTATAATAGCCTCTAGGTTATTATATTCCTAGACTCCTTTAGATTTAGCGTTGAATTTTAGCTAAGTATACTAGTAATTCTAGCTTGCGTAGCCTAAGAGGCGCGCTAAGTTAGTAATTTGCTAGAAGTTGCTTGCTATTGTTATGCGTGTAATTAATTAGTAAGTTATAAGGTGTATTTAAACAAATTAGAGGGTCTAAACTACTGCTAGCGTACTTTAGGTTGCGCAGGGAGAATCTAAACTGCAATTTAAAGCGCTAGGCTAATAACTATAGAGAACAAGGAGCTAGTAACAGTATTTTAGGTGAACTAGATAGTTAATTCTGTTTTTCTACCTGCGTCTAAGACGCTCTATATATACAAAGGAAATATTGTAGTTTGTAAAGACGGTTGTGGAGCTTAGAGAGATGCCTCTAAGCACGGCAAATGTTCTGTAGAGCTTAGATGCAAGTATCTAAGCTTAGCGTGAAGTCTCTAAGCCTTAGCGTAAAGGCTCTGAGCCTCGCTGCTTGGCGCTGCGCGCGCCTCGCAGGCCTTGACGCTTGGGCCTAGAGCCTCGTGGCTGAGGCGCGTGGCTAATATATGCGACAATACTGATAGTACTAGTAGATTTTTGTTGTAAAGATAAAATATAGACCTGTTTTTTAATCTTAAAAAGTTTGGCTAACATAGATAAATAATAGAGAAGAGAAAATCTCAGGTTAAGAAGACATTACTATCTACACTAACGCTAAAAAAAGCTTATGTAAACTAAGCGTTTCTTTTAAGCGTATTTTTTTTATTTCTCTATATCTAAATTTACTATATTATTAACATATGCCAAAGCTTTGCTTACATAATGCTTATATTATCTCGGATTACATATATCTATTTAAGCGATTTATATACGCTCATCAGAAAGGTATAGCTAGATTTATCTAGGTCTTTTTTCTAACCTATTTTTACTGCTCTTTATCTTCTCCATTATGCTAACTAAGCAGGCATACTGATAACAAAACTCAAAAATCAAGTTCTTGGCTTTTCAAAACTCCAATAATTATAGTCCTAGCACCTAAAGTGAATTATAGATAGAGCTTCAAATAAGATACCTTTTTAAAAGTCTTTTTTTCGATCTCACCCCTCTGTAAGCTTTAATGATTATTAATAGTAATAACATTTTCTTTTTAAAACATATCTATTTATTTTAAGGTCTATTCTAAGCACTTATAAATCACTATTAATAAATACTTTAACCTAACCTCAATATAACTACAACCTGATCTATAACTCGACCTGCTATAAATTTTATCTATTTTAACTTAACTACAACTAGACGTTTGTGCGACCCTAACCTAACTTTACTACCTAGTTAATGCGACCCTAACCTAACCTTACCACCTAGTTAATGCGACTACAACCTAACCACAACCACTCGTCTGTGCGACTACAACCTAACTGTAATAGGCGGGCCTACTAGGCCTTGCATGCAACTACACACGCCGACTACTTAGCTAAAAGGCTAGCATAAGACAATAGAGCGTCTAATTGTCTTGCGTAGTTAATACTTATAGTCTGCCGCTACGCGGCCCGCGGCTTGTAATGTGAGGTGTACCACTAAGGTATAACTAAGGATCTACCCTAGGCCTTAGCCTATTACATTACCCCTCTGCTAGATAAGTACTATACTGCCTCTACGCTACTACGCCGCCGCGCGTACGTGTACGTGTGAGCTAAAGTTATTGCTAAGCTAAGTTTACCTAAGCTAGGTTTTCTAAGCTAGGTTAAGACTTAAACTATTAACCTCTTAACCCCTTAACCCCTCTAGACTTTAGACCCTAGGGTGCTTTATTATAATATAATAGGCAGGCCTACTAGGCCTTGCATGTAACTACACACGCCGACTACTTAGCTAAAAGGCTAGCACAAGACAATAGAGCACCTTAGGGTCTAAAGTCTAGAGAGGTTAAGAGTTCGAGTCTTACCTAGCTTAGCGATGACTTTAGCTCACACGCACACGTGCGCGCGGCGGCGTAGTAGCGTGGGGGCAGCGCAGTACTTATCTAGCGGAGGGGTAATATAATAGGCTAAGGCCTAGGGTAGATCCTTAGTTGTACCTTAGTAGTACACCTTACATTACAAGCCGCAGGCCGCGTAGCGGCAGACTATAAGTATTAACTACGCAAGATAATTAGACGCTCTATTGTCTTGTGCTAGCCTTTTAGCTAAGTAGTCAGCGTGTGTAGTTACATGTAAGACCTAGTAGGCCCGCCTATTAATATTATAATAGAGCACTCTAGAGTTTAAAGTCTAGAGAAGTTAAGAGGTTAAAAGGTTAATAGTTTAAGTTTTAACCTAGCTTAGAAAACCTAGCTTAAGTAAACTTAGCTTAGCAATAACTTTAGCTTACACGTACACGTGTACGCGGCGGCGTAGTAGCGTAAGGGCAGCGCAGTACTTATCTAGCAGAGAGGTAATATAATAGGCTAAGGCCTAAGGTAGATCCTTAGTTGTACCTTAGTAGTACACCTTACATTACAAGCTGTAGGCCGCGTGGCAGTAGACTATAAGTATTAACTACGTAAGATAATTAGACGCTCTATTATCTTATACTAGCTTTTTAGCTAAGTAGTTAGCGTGTGTAGTTATATGCAAGGCCTAGTAGGTCCACCTATTACATTACAATAGAGCACCTTAGGGTCAAAAGTCTAGAGAGGTTAAGAGTTCGAGTCTTACCTGGCTTAGCGATAACTTTAGCTCACACGCACACATGCGCGCGGCGGCGTGGTGGCGTAGGGGCAGCGCAGTACTTATCTAGCGCAGGGGTAATGTAATAGGCTGAGGCCTAGGGTAGATCCTCAGTTGTACCTTGGTAGTACACCTCACATTACAAGCCGCAGGCCGCGTGGCGGCAGACTATAAGTATCAACTACGCAAAACAATCAGACGCTCTATTGTCTTGTGCTAGCCTTTTGGCTAAGTAGTCGGCGTGTGTAGTTGCATGCAAGGCCTAGTAGGCCCGCCTATTACACTAACTACTACCTAAATACAGATTCCTCCAACCTAGTTGCCAGCCTAGTAAATTTAATTATATACTAAAGCTAATTGTATCACTATACTAACACTTTAAAGATGAAAAGAAAATAATATAAAATTGTTGTAAAACGTATAATAAGCATAAAAATATATATTAAGGAAAAATTTTCTTGAAAAGATTTCAAAATTTCTAAAGTAATCGCTTTTATAGCTATTAATAATTTATAGCTAATAGATTTTGATTAGCCTTATATAAATGTTAGGGAATTCTAGTTAAGTAAGTGCTATATTCTTGTTTAATTAGCTAGTAAGACTAACCCAAATCTCTTAACTATATATGAATATTAATGGTATTTTAAAATTAGACCTTTGTCTATAATAAATTTCGTCAAAACACTATTATTAAACTAGGACTTATAAGTATAAAGTAGTAAGTAATAAATTATCTACTTGTATATTTATAAGAGTAAATTCTTTAAATCGAATTTAAAGTAGTAGTACTACTAAAAATAAACTTTTAGCTTAATAACACTACAGTATATATAGAAAGACTAGGCATAACACGTAAACATACTAAAATGATAAAGCTGAAACTTCTAACTTCAATAGTAGTGCGTATAATAGTTATGTAGATAGTTAAAATAGTAATAATAAAGATAGCGCGGAGTAGATTAGGCGTGCCAAGCAAAACTAACTAGGTCGATAGGTTAACCGGGTCGATGGTCATTCACGCTAGTATTATTAAGATATTATATTTTAATAAAGGGGTATAGCTATACTAAGCAAATTTAGCAATTAAAGTAGTCTAGCCGTTTTAGTATTCTATTACTGTTACAAGTAACAAGGAGGATTCTCTCCTTAACGTAGGGACAGGGTTGGAAGCTAACTAGCGACTACGTTAGAAGGTAATAATTATTGCGGGGCCATAATCACGTAATTAGCATCCCGCTAAGACAAGACATCGCGCGAAAAGAGCAGATGCTAGGACATTAAGGGATGCTAGAGCATTTAAGGAATCTCTAGGTGCTAGGAAGTAAAAAGAGGACATAGATACTAGGACATAGAATAATAAGTATAAAGAAATATTAAACTTTATTATTATACTTATTAAAGTTAACTTAAATAGTTTATCTCTTACTTAAATTGTTAACTAGTTATTCTATTATGTACAGAATTAGTATTGCTTACTTTTAGTTAATATTCATAACTTTTTTCTACTTAAATATTACTATAATACTTTATAAACTACCACTTTAGTTTACTTTACTTTAGTATAAACTAAGCTTAAAGAAGTATAGTCTAAATTTATATAACACTTTAACTACTAGGAATTTTAGTAAATAATTTAACGTAGTTCACAAGCGAGTGGCTCACCCAAGCGAGTGGCTCACGCCCCACCAACGCGTCAACCTCGACACTATAACGCGTAGTGGCTCAACAACGCACTACTCAAACTTCCTATACTAAAGCAGATCTCTAGCTTGCTCTTTTTAATATCTAATCGCAACGTGTTTAAAGCTAAAGATGTGCTGTCTCTATCTATAACGTTTTACAAAGAACTTTGTCTAATTAACGCGCTAGAAAGCGCCCCTAACGCGACTGCGAAGCGAACTTAAAGCGCCTAAATAAGCTAGAAGAGAAGGCTATAGTTAAGCGTGTTCTTAAAGGGTCTACACGAGGATTTGCGCCTACAAAGGCTAAAGTTTAAGTAATAGCTAATAAACTTCTGTATAAGCGCGCTAGTAACTTTACTAGCAAGAACTAGGTGAATAACTTTATTAAGCGAACTTCTAAGCTCTGTACGCGCTAGACCTATTCTTATAATTACTAGCGAGCTGCCTGCGAGGACCTAGCGGCTATACAGCGCTAGTTTGATCTAGTTAAGGTGATAAAGCAGAAGTAGGGTATTGTAGATTATAATATCTACAACTTTAATAAAACTAGCTTTAACATAGGCAAGATTTTATTATAGTTAGTTATTACAGCCTCTAAGAGCTATAGGAAAAAGAAGCAGGTATAGCTAGGCAACTGTAAGTAGGTTACTATAATCTAAGGCGTAGGCGCGTTAGGTTGCTAGCTACTACCCTTTGTTATCTTTGCGGGCAAGGTGTTTATTAATATTTAGTTTAAAGATCTACCTACTAACTAGGTGTTGAAGTTAGTCTTAATAGCTAGATAAATAATTAGCTTGCTCTTGCGTGGTTAGAGCACTTTAATACCTATATAAAGAGCTACGCTATAGGTAGATATTAACTGCTTATTATTAATAGCTATAAGAGCTACTGCTTAGTAGATTTTTAAGATCGCTGCAAGAAGAAAAATATTATTCTTCATTATATGCCTGCGCACTTATCTTACCTATTGTAGCCTCTTAACATTGCCTGCTTCGCGCTAATAAAGCGTAGGTATAGCAACGTGGTTTTAGGCTTAGTACATAACCGCACTAACTATATTACTAAGAAGACCTTCCTACTAGCTTTTAAGGCTGCTTTTAAGCAATTGTTCACAAAGAAAAATATCTAAGCTAGCTTTAGAAGTGCTAGTTTAGTCCTATATAACTTACAGGCTATATTATTAAAGCTTAATGTAGTAGTGCGGACACTAACACAATTACTACAACTAGTAGACGCCTAAGAGGCAAAGATACCACGCAACGCCTGCAAAATTAAGGCTTAAAGTGCTCTTATTTAATAAAAAGCAAGAAACTGCCCTATTTCTTCTATAAGTTTGCTTAATAAGAAGGTTGCGCAGTTAAGCAAAGGAGCTTAGCGAATAGCACATAAAATAACGCTTATAATAAAGCAAATAGCTACTCTTAAAGAGAGTCTAGACGCAGCAAATAAGCGTAGGAGCTACAAGCAGCAATATATATAGACAGATAAGACTCTTACTATTTGCAAAGTATAAGAAATATTAGCTAAACAAGTAGGTAGTAGTTGTAGCAATAGTAAGAGCGCGTTAAAGAGGGTGCAAGGAAAGAGGCGATGCGGGCGTTGCAAGCAGACTAAACACAACGCCCGTACCTACGCAGTTAAAGTAGATAGTGCTAGCAATAGCGGCAGTTCTAATAAATAAACTAGTATACTGTAATAGTTTATTAAATATAATAAAAGTGCGTGATATTGTGTTAACGTTAACGCGCTGGTGGGGCGTAAGCCACTCGCTTAGGTGAGCCACTCGCTTGTGAACTACGTTAAGTATTAAGTTGCTTAATTAAGATTTAAAATAGTATTTTAAAGAATTACTTATAATAATATAGCTTTGGGTCTAAGACCTTCTATGCTAAACTAACTAATATTTAAAAATGATAAAATATTTAATATATTTAACTTTAACGTATTCCACCATCGAGAGGGCCACCCTATCAAGAGGGCCACTTTTTCTTAGCATTGCGAACATCACGTACGAACAACAATGCCTTAACAACAGAACGCGATACTAATCTAGCAAGAAGGTTAAATTACACTTGCTGTTTAGGCCTTTCGTACAGGTTAGTTTAAGACTATTTAACGCGCTACAGCAGCCTACAACGTACAACATTAGCAGGTCTCTTAGCAGCTTTAAGGAATTACGTTTTAACCTAATACACAGCTAAAGAGTAGACAATTGTATAATATATTCTTAACTTAGACTTATAAGGGTTTGCCCCCTGTCTATGTAAAGTAGTAGATATAGTAGAGAAACTACTGCGCGTACAAGGTGGCTAGCCTTTAGGTAAGAACTAGCTAAAGCAGTTTGTAACGCGTACAGATAAGCTTAAAACAGCCTTTAATTAAGCAAAGGATTGTTAGAGAATCTAGCAAGAGAATTTAAAGATTATTAATACGTAGTTTAAGCTTGTATAACAGACTATTAAGAAGAATAGAGTTAATTTAGGTAACTTTTATAACTTTTATAAAACTAGATTTTAAATAGGCGTAATGAGCTTAATAAAGGTAGTTACATTTTTTATTTTTAAGGTATTAAAGGTGGTGGTTGTTGTTGTAGTTAAAATAGGTTTTCTAAAAAAGTGAAAAGCAGCTGCCCTCTACTAATTAGTTGCAAAAGTCAAAAAAAGATTGTGTGTAGTTGACAAAATTTAGATAGTGAGTGGATAAGGTCTACGCGCTAAGCGCTTAGAGCAGAAAAGCTTAGACCACTAAGCAAAATTAGGGTTAAAAAATTTGCTGAAGGTACTAAAAAACAACACTAATTAAAACGTGTTTAACGGCGATTGCTAGCCTATGGCTGGCAACAAGATTGCGATGGAGGTAGAGGAGGTAGAGGTAGAGGAGGTAGAGGAGGGTAAGGACACGTACGTTACCGCAGCAGGAGCCTACAATACTTTATAAAAGCTCCCTGCCTGCTACTTCTTACCTTTAGGATTTCCTACACTACACAGTACTGTATACAAATAATACAATGCTTAGACTGTTTTTCTCCCTATTTAACACAAAGACTAATAGCTTACATTAAGTAAAGTTAGACCTTACTAAGTTACTATACAAGAAGCTATAGTAGTAGATTACAAAGCCCGCGTTCACCTTTGTTAAGCAGCCTCTCTAGTTAGTTAAAAAGGAGCTGTTGGCGGTAGCTTTTATAGTAATTAGGTAGACGCAGAGGTTCAATTCTGTTATTTATTTACACCTTATTAATGCGTCTAGTATTATAGATGTTAAGGTTATAATAAAGGTTGTAAAAGGCTTGTTTAGTAGAAAGTCTATTAAATATGTTGCGTATATTAATAGTCTAGGTGTAGTAATAGTGTGTTATCTTACAAATCTCCTCCTACGCGAATGTAACTTTAGTTGAGAGACCTTGTAGTAGCTTTACAAGGAGCAAGAGCGTGTTAAAACAGCTATTAAGTAGCTAGGATAAACTAACAAGCAGGAGGATTTTGTTAGTTACCTTTAGGGATAGGAGAGCTGTACTTAGATAGTAACGCTGTTGTTGTATGTTTACATCTAAGTATAGGCGCTAGAAACGCCGCGACTGCAACACCGCCGGGATAGCAACAGAGACAATAGAAGTTGCGGTTAGCAGTAAATAGTTATTAGTAAATAGTTATTAGTTAAGAGGGTTAGTTAGAGGGATATCACGCATCTTCGTTTCTGTCTAAACATGTGACACACTAATTGCGTGCCAGCAATGCTAAATAAGGGGGCATGAGCCCTAATACCTGTTGTTAGCAATAAATCTTTTTTTTTACTAAAAAGGTGTCTACAAAATGTGTGGTTACATCAAAAGGTTGTCTCAAAAGGCCGAAGCCAACAAAGGTAGTTACAGGCGCAGAGCGTTATACAAGACCTACTCTTGCTTAGCTAAGTAATTTTAAGTAAGTTATAGTTATTTAAAGCATCTGCGCTATAAGATATGCTACCTTACTATTACTATCTACAAGGGACGCGTCCACATCTCTACTTAGTATAAAAAAGCAAGTATACTGTATAATTAGAAGCTCTTAGTGTTAGAGAACGGCTAGACAAATAATAAGCTTAGCCTAGCGTAGTTAAAGCACTTTAATAAGTATATAAAGACGCGTTAGGTAGGGTTGTAGAAACTACTTATTCTTAACAGCTATAAGAGCTACCTTAACTAAGAATTTAAGGATTACTGCCTTGTATAAAAGATCTTTACCCTCTGTATACCTACTTATTTATTGCATATACTTTAGCTACTTGACGTTGTCTGCTTTTTGCCTTATAAGCAGAAGTACTCTTAACGCGTATAAGACTTAGCACGCCACTATATTTAGTATATTAACAAAGAGCGTTTCTTTCTAGCCTTTTAAAACGCGTTTTTTAATGTGTTTATATTTAACAATTATAAGAAGGCTTTTATGGCAGTAAGGCTAGTCTTTATTAACGCGTAAAGAGTTATTAATTGTCTTAACGTACGTCTTTACACCCTACTACAGCAAGCCCTACTAGAAACACCTTAGCAGTCTAAATCACCTAGCAATTTGTATAAATCAAAGTTACAGTTAAAGCTTATAAAGGATTCTATTGCATGATTGCTAATTACTGTATAAGAAGGCTTTTTAAAGTTTATTAAAGGGGCTAACAAGATGCTATATAAAAATATGCTTATTAAGGCCCGCATACAAGAGCTTAAAGAGGAACTAGCAGCAGTAATAAAGCGCTAGGGGCGCAAAAGGAAGCGAATCTAGACTAGTAGAACACTAAACTTTAGTGCATGGGTATTGTAGGTAGCTAAAAGTAGTTCTGCTAGTCGTACGACATTAAAGAAGGCACTTAGTAAGTGTGGTGAAGAAAGGGCCCTACTAGGTCAACGGCGCTATAAAACTTGTAGAAAGATAGGCTATAACTCTCGTACGTGCCAAAAAGATGTAGAAGAAGATACTCTTTCTGATATAGGTAAGTCGGACGAAGCATCTATAGTTAGTGTAGAGTAATTTAAGTTTTCGTACATGATGTTCGTAATGCCAAGAAAAAGTGGCCCTCTCGATGGGGTGGCCCTCTCGATGGTGGATTACGTTAATACTTAAGATAACTTAAGTGCTTAAAAAATCAAGAATATTAGGTAATAGGCCTATGTTTAGGCATAGCAAGTAGCTTTAATAATAAATAATATTAACTAGCTTTTAAGTTAGCTAATAGCTACTTTAATTAAATAACTTATTACTATAAAAAAACTTAGAATAGCGCTACATAGGAAGTATAAAGATGACTAGAAGAAACTATTAATATTTCTTACCTACACTAACCTATACTACAAGTATAACAAAGTCCTTACTAATTAAGATTTTTTTATAGCAAGTACATATTTAAAAAATAAAGCTTTTAACTAGATGCAACTTTATATAAATAACTATCTACTTAATATAAAATATAAAAAAATTCAGGCTAAAGCTTAAGCTTTATTTACAAGCCAAATAAAATATCAATAAAAAATAAAATGTATTTTTAAAGAAGTAGATACTAAAAGCTAGACTAAGAAAAGGATTACTTGCCTAAGACAGACTACATTACTGTTAGCATATATAGCAAAATCTAAGCAACTATATGTCTAGATTAATTAAAATAATAAAGTACTTTAAACAGTATTTAAAGTAGGCCTATAAAAGAATATTAAGAATAACTTTATACACTATAACAAGCTTAATCTACTATACGCCCTAGTCAAGCTAGTAACGTGTATTAATAACTAACTTTAGAAGTAAAATAATTAAAAGAAATACCTTTAACTTAACTTAGCTAATATAAAAAGACAGCACGGTAGGTGTAATAAAGATAGCAATGCTATTATTACTAGTACGGTACAAGACAAGGCTAAGAACAAAAATACTTAAAGAAGAAAGTATAATAGCCTTTCTAAAGAAGAACGCTAAAAGCTTTATAATAATAAAGCATATTTTTAATATAGTGGAATGAGATATTTTGCTAAAGACTACAAAGAAAAACAGGTTAAATAAGCAGCTGTTAAAATTAAGATAATTAAACAAGGAACGCTATACCTAGCTTAAACAGAACTAGATAACAACTTAAGTAACTTAAATTTCTATAAAAAGGCACGCTTAGTAGATAGCTATAAGATTATACAACAACTTAGACTAGACAGTAAAGTTCTTACTCTAAGTAATCCTTAGCTTGCAAATTAAAAAGAAAAGAATAAAATTATATGAAAATAATTAGCTAATAACTAATATTAGCTATGCAGAATAATTACGCACTATACGAATAAATATATAATTTAAGCAAGAATCCTAACTATAGGCAAGAACGCTAAAGAAGTTAGATATTAGGTAATACACTAATAACTCTACTATAAGAATCTGGTGGCTAAGGTTAAAAACTAAGAAGCTAAAAAAGTAAAATGTACTAAAAAGCACAAAATGTTGTGTTAGTATAATCATAAGCTTAATTACAAATTGTATAAAAAAATAAAAAAAAGTATAAAGTAAACTTATAGGTAAATAAGTGCCTAGCAAATAAGTGTTATGTCTATAAACTTAAAAAAGTAAAAATCTACGACTAACTTCTATAGACGTAATGCAAAGATAAATATAACTTCTATTAGTAATAATTTAAAAAGGCATTACAAGTAAATAACTACTACTATGTTAGTCTATTATTAAATATTGATAAGGCAGCAGACTGCCTAATTTATAGAGTAAAAAAGCTAAAACTAAGAAAATAAGCTTTAAAGTAGAAGATACTTTACCAAAACCTCTATTGAAGCTTCTATTATGATAATAGCTGCTTAATAAACTATAGCACTAAGTATAGTGCAGGCTACATTTTTAGAGAAAGAAAAAGTAAGCAGATAAAAAACTAAAATACTACTAGAGACAAGGTTACACTAGTAAAAGTATACCTAAAATAACATTTAAAAAGGTATAGAATACTAATAGTTAAGTAAAATAGTTACTTATTACTATATCTAAATAAGGTTAGAATATGTAGGCGCTTATAAATAGTAGAGCTGCATAAATAACAATCTCTTTACAAGTAGTAAAGAAACACAAGATACTATATCAAGTTAAAAGTAAACTAATTCTAATAATACTAGCTAAGAAGAAACTTATAAAATATAAAAATAGTATAATATAGTTAAAAACTAAATCAATAAAGCTACAAACAGCAGGCGTAAAGTGCTTAAAAAATCTGAACATTATAAATCTAAAAGAACTAGACATTTTAATTAGTTGTAACTAGATAGCTGCCATAAACTCTGCTATTAATTAGCAAAAAAAAATACTTAAAAGAAAACTTATAAATAGAGTTGCTAGAGTACGTAAAGAGATATGCTTAATAAATTAAAGCTTACTCTATGTAAAGGGCTAAAGCCTTGATGTTCTCTAGTACTCGGCCTGTGGCCTTCGTTGGCTTTTCTTACCTCAGCATTAGCACCTCAGCACTAGCTGCTAACTATCGGCCGCACTAGTTACGCTAACTGTTAGCTAACCCGGCGACCTCTAATAACCTTAGTTAGTCCTAACCTTGGTTAGTCCTAACTATCCGGATTGGATATAAAAACCCACGTAGTCTCTCTATAGTTCTATATCTAATTTATTCACTTTCTACTGTTACCTTGCATCTTTGGTCGAACCAACGCACCCTTACACTCTAGAATAAGAAATTAGTAAGATCTTGCTATATATAATTAAAGAATTTATATAAAAAACTTTTAAAAGATAGAAGTTATTTAAACAAAATAAGTTATAATTATAAAAAAAGCACTCTTACTACTAGAGATACTAAAAAACTATTAAACTAACAAGTTTAGAAGTCATTTTAAAGAAAATAAAGCTATAGAGTTAGTAAACTATTAAAATTAGAATTATAAAATTATTCTAAATAATAAAGCTAAGCTGAGCCTAGAACTAATATACCTAATATTGCCTAAGTATTATGCTAAGTTAAGGGACTATATCTAAAAAAAATCTAAAAAAAGAATTTATTTAACTAAAATTAGGCTTAATAGCTTTACTTATTTTGTTTAGAAAGAAGCTTAATAGAAAGTAGTAACTATTTATCAACTTTAAAAGGTTAAATAGCGTAATATAGAAGAACTAATATCTTTTACTACTAATTATAAAGCTCATAGATTAATTTTCAAGAGCTAAGTAGTTTACAAAATTTAATATTTAAATTTTTATCTACTAAATTAAGATGAAAGAAAGTTACAAGTAGATAACAGTGTTTAAGACAAAGTATAAAGTATTTAAGTATATAGATATGCGTTTGAGATTAATAAATACACTAGCAACATTTTAATTAGTTATTAATAACGCATTTTATAAATAGTTTAAAATCTTGGTTATAGCGTCCGTAGATAATATACTAATGTACTTTAGCAGAACGCTTAAAGAATATGTAGAATATGATAAGAAAGTGTTTAGAAGGCTTAAAAAATACAAGCTGTACTTGCAGCTAGGAAAGTGTCAATTCTATATTAAAGAGATAAAATTTCTAGGCTTTATAAGACTTATAAAGAGATCAAAAATAAATCTTAAAAGGATTATACCTATATAGAAATAGCTAACAAATAATATAGTTTAAAAAATGTAATCTTTTTTAAGATTTGCTAATTACTGCTAGAAGTTTATTAAAAATTACTTAAAAATTGCTACATCTCTGAAAAATTCCCCAAAAAAATTTAGTTAAAATAAAAAATAATAAAAAGCGTTTGACTAGATTAGAAAATCTTTTCTTAAAGTACTTATAACGTGGTTCACAAGCGAGCGCGCCACCCAAGCGAGCGCGCCACCTAAGCGAGCGCGCCACTTTTCTCTAGCGCGTCGACGTCGTAACATCATTATAGCTATTCAGCACAGTATATTAAAAATTGTAATAAGCTCATTTACCCCTTAGATCTATTACTATTACTAGCACTATTAATTTTTAACCACACAAGTACAGGCGTTGTGTCTAGTCTGCTTACAACGCCCACACCGCCTTTCCCCTTACACCCTCTTTAACGCGCTCTTACTATTACTATAACTGCTACCCGCCTGTTTAGCTAATACTTCTTATACCTCACCTATAATAAGAGTCTCTTCTATCTATATATATTGCTACTTGTAGCTCTTACGCTTATTTAATTTATTTAAAGCCTCTGAAAGGGTAGTTATTTCTTCTATTATAAGTGTTATATTATGTGCTATTTACAAAGCCCTCTTACTCAACTACGCGATTGAATTAGTAAGTAAATTAATAGAAGACTTATAGCGCTTTCTTACGCTCTCTTAAATAAAACTAATTTAAGCCTTAACTTTGCGCGCGTTGCGTGGTGTCTACGCCTCCTAGGCGGCTACTTGTTGTAGTTATTATTTTAGTGTCTGCACTACTATTTTAAGCTTTAATAGCACAGCTTGTAGGTTAAATAGGACTAGACTAGCGCCCCTCAAGCTAGCTTAGATATTCTCCTTTATCATAGACTGCTTAAAAGCAGTCTTAAAGGCTAGTAAAAATGCTTCTTGGCTAATATAGTAGGTACAGTTGCGTACTAAGCCTAAAACAATGTTACTATACCTGCGCTTTAACGGCGCAAAGCAGCCTACATTAAGAGGCTGCAGTAGGTAAAATTAGTGCGCAGGCATACAGAAAAGAATAATATTCTTCTCCTTACAAAGATCTTTAAAATTAACTAAATAGTAGCTCTTATAGCTATTAATAATAAGTAGTTAATACCTACCTATAGTGCAGCTCTTTATATAGGTATTAAAGTGCTCTAACTACGCAAGAGTAAGCTAATTGTTAGTCTAGCTATTAGGACTAACTTTAAAAACCTAGTTAGTAGGTAGATTCTTAAACTAGACGTTAATTAGCACCTTACCTGCAAAAACAATAAAGAGAGGTAGCTAGTGACCTAACGCGCCTACGCCTTAGATTACAGTAACTTACTTATAATTACTTAGCTAAACCTGCTTAACTTTGCTAAAGCCCTCTAATAATGTAACAACTAACTATAATAATATCTTGCCTATTATCAAGCCTGTCTTATTAAAGTTGTAAATATTATTGTCTATAATACCCTACTTCTCCTTTATCCCCTTAACTAAATTGAACTAGCGCTAGATAATCGCTAGATCCTCGCAGGCGGCTTGCTAGTGATTAAAAGGACGGCTCTAGCGCGTATAGAGCTTTAGAGTTCGCTTAACAAAGTTGTTAACCTAGTTCTTATTAATAGGGTTCTCTCCTGCTCCTGCAACAGTTTATTAGCTATTCCTAAATATTAGCCTTTATAGGCACAAATCCTCGCGCAGACTCTTTAAGAATATGCTTAACTACAGCCCCCTCTTTTAGCTTTTTTAGGCGCTTTAAATTTAGTTTACAGTCGTGTTAAATATATACGCTAGTAACTCTACGCTAGAGCGTTCTTTGTAGGACGTTGTAGATTACTAGAGCATGTTTTTAGCTTTAAACACGTTAGAATTGAATATTAAAAAGAGCAAGCTGTATATTAGCTTTAGTATTAGTTTGTTAAGTTATCTATTGTTAAGACATTTCGCGTTATTGTTGCGACGTCAACGCGCCAGGGAAAAGTGGCGCGCTCGCTTAGGTGGCGCGCTCGCTTGTGAACCACGTTACTAGAGATATACAACTTAAAATAAGAAACGCAAGTTAAGACTAATATATTAAATTATGTACTTAGAGCTATTTTGTTGTAGTAGTGCATAAATAAGAAATAAAGACTAGTATTTTACTATTAAAGGATGTTTTTGAAGCAGAACTTAACTATAATATTTATAATAAGAAACTATTAAAAGTAGTTAATACTTTTAAACAGTAGAAAGTTTACTTGATAAGACTACTACATTAAATTAAGGTTTTTACTAATTACTAGAACTTAGTAAAGATTATAATAACAAAGAAACTTAACTAATAATAAGTTTAATAAGCTTAGATATCAGCTTAATTTAACGTTAAAATAACTTACTACGCTAGAACGCTTAATAGAGTAGTAAATGCTTTAAGTAAGAGATTTAACTTACGTAAGGAAAGTTACAAGAAACTATATAATACTATATTTAAAAAAATACTAGATAGTAGTCTACGTTATAACTAGCTAGAACTAGCTAAAGTAGCTAAGGTAGCTAAGCGGGTAGAAACACTACAATGGTAGTAGTAGTAGAAAGCAGCTAGCTAGTAGTTTAAGCTTAAAAAGAACAGCTCTAAAAAACTACTATAAAACGAATAAGAGTACTGAGATATAATTTATAGAGATTAAATATATATACTTTTATTAATAATATTAAATCTTATTAAGGAACTATATATGTCGATAGAATATAGACATACAGCAGTTAAAAAAATAGTTAACTAACTAGCTAAGGTGTTTGTAATACTACGCTTATAAGTAAAAGTACAAAACATAATAAGCTTAAGAGATATAAGCCTTACAGCCTATTACAACCTTTATAGCTACCAATAAAACTATAAAGTAGTATAATAATAGACTTTATAGTAAAGCTTTTAAAACTATTATAACTAGAATTAGCTTAACTTTACAACACTATCTTAGTAATTATTTATTAATTAACTAAGGTAGCAAAGTTTATGCCTATAAAAGAGGCTATGATAGTAGAAAGATACTTATATAAATTTATAAAGGTACTAGTGTTAGAGCATAGAATACTTAAAGAGTTTATTACTAATTGTAATAAACTATTTACGTCTAAGTATTAGAATACATTTCTAGCAAGGTTAGGTGTAAAGAAGAAGCTATTAATTAGCTTCTACTTAGAAACAGACAGCTGGATAGAATAAAAATACTAGACACTAGAACAATATCTAAGGATGTACGCTAACAAGCTATAAAATCACTAGGTTAAACTCTTGCTAACAGCATAATTAGCCTATAATAGTATAAAGTTAGTAACTATAAAGCACTTACTGCACTACGCAAACTACAGATATAATGTTACACGGGGTTAGGCTATACTTCTCTAGGCTCAGTCTGTATTAAGGCGAGGTAGACTCAAGCGGTAGTCCGTGAGGTATTGTGGGAAATGTTTAGGTGGAAAAGAGTTATCAATGTTAACCAAAGGTAAGCAATACTGATTCTATAAACAATAAAATAACTAGTTAATAATCTGTGTAAGAGATAAACAATTTAAGTTGACTACAAAAAGTGTAATAATAAAATCTGACCTATTCTTATACCTATTGCCTTTGTCCTGCTATCCCGTACATCCTTTCTAAGAGGGATGTTTGTAATAGCGTTGCCATCCCTTTATGCACGGCTATCCTAGATAGCTAGCCTTAGCGGGATGGTAATTACGTGATTAGCGCCCCGCGCAGATTATTACCTTCTAGCGTAGTAGCTAGTTAACCTTTAACCCCAATCTATACGTTAAGGAGAGAATCCCTCTTGTTACTTGTAATATTATCGCCTCTCTTAGGCGTATTATCTTAATACCTTAGAATATTGTTTTCCCGTGCCGCGTGTTAAGTTATTAGCTATATATAAAGTCTTAGTATGCCTGTTGTGTTATATACTTATTTCCCTCTACGATTTTCTAACTATGCTTAAGGTTCTGTCCTCCTACTGTTCTTGCCTACAGAACTCTACTTCTAAACGTTATACTTGCGCTAACTATATAACAAAGTTAAGTTTAGAAATGTTTTTTTGTTATAAGTAGTGTAAAATAAAAAACTTTTACTACTCTGTAAACACTACAACTAGCTGTTACGCTAGTTGTATTTTTATAAAAGCAGAGTGTAGTTTGTTTGTTTCTAAAGAAGAGTAAAAGAAAGTTTAGTATAAAAAGTATAAAAAGTGTCTTAAAGTTGTGCGTATAAAGGCCTAGCTAGCCTAAAGCAAGCTAGAGCTCTTAGAGACTAAGGCGTAAGAGTAATTATTTGCTAATTATAATCTTGCTATTCTAAATCTTTAGGATTGTACAAAAGAGTAAGCTAAGGAGAACCCCGCCTTTAGTATAGACTTTTTAATAACTAAACTATTGCTACCTAGACTATTAACTAACTTAGGCTAGTTACAAGCTAACAGTTCTTTTGATTCCTTCTTTAATTACTTTCTTTTTTTTAAAGATCTAGTCTTTGTTTTCTTAAGTGTTTCTAATATTATTTAAGTACCTATAACTTGCAGTTTGTTAAATTTTCTTTTAGTTTCTAAGTGTTTTAGCTTTCTAGCTATCCTTGCTACTTAACTAAGTATTTTTACTAATAACTAATTTTCTATCAGTCTTTAATTTCTTTAACCTTGTACTTATTGTCTTTAAGCTTTATATCTGTTACTAGCTTAGCATCTAGAGGTGCTTTTTCTAGGAGTTTTTTGTAAAAGACAGAGTAGACGTGTATACTTAGTAGTAGTTAGAGTTTGTAGTTTACTGTGCCTATTTCCTTTAGAATTTTAAATAGTTCTACTTAGAGGTTATATAGTTTCTTGCTTAGTTGCTTAGTTTTTAAGTCCTATTGTAACAGGAAAACTTTATCCTCCTTCTTCAAAGTTAGTCCCTTAATTCTTTACTTATTAGCAGCCTTAGCTGTTATACAGTTTCTATAAGCTATATTTTTTACAATTCTTTATGTAGCTCTTGTATCAAGCAGGCTTTGTTATCTACACCTACTATAATACTTTTAATGTTCTTTAAATCTTAATAAGTAGCTAGCTTATATTTGTAGTTCGCGTAGTGTAGTAAGTGCTTTATAGTTACTAACCTTATGCTATTGTAGGCTAATTATGCTATTAGCAGGAGTTTAATCTAGTTGTCTAACAGCTTATTAGCGTACATCCTTAGATACTGTTCTAGTGTCTAGTTTATCTGTTCTATCTAGCTATCTGTCTTAGGTTAAAAGCTAGTCAATAGCTTTTTTTTGCGCCTATTCTTG